>OX352293.1:18285780-21274113 GCA_947086415.1 Pammene aurita | reverse complement strand
TTTTGGTATTTACTTCTTCAATATATAACAAACCTCTTTTTATGCTGATAGTACGAGAAAATAGAAAATTCAAATATAGAATGCCTGTAAACATACAATACTACTACATATGCAATTCCATGCTCTCGTTAATTTATCTATCCCACCAAAAACATTGTGTAAAAAACTAGCCAAGTCTCGATGGAGCTGCTTGTTTATCTCTAAAAAGTAATGAAATCTAGACAAAGTCGTGCCAAGTCTGACTTGGCCGTTGAAGGGTACACAAGGGTACAAAACCAGGTGCTCCAGCAGACACCAGATTCAATAACCAGTTATTGAATCAACGTTTCCCAAGTGGCAATATTCCATCGTCAATGGGTAGTGGTTCTGGCGACAGATTGGTGCAATGGTGCCATGGAGCACCTGGTTTTGTACCCTTGTGTACCCTTCAACGGCCAAGTCACACAACATTAACTATAATAATAAAGAAATCGCAGTAAGGAACCTTAGACTTGGCACGACTTTGTCTAGATTTCATTACTTTTTAGAGATAAACAAGCAGCTCCATCGAGACTTGGCTAGTTTTTTACAGAATGTTTTTGGTGGGATTTCACTTCTTTTTGTAGAAACGTTCGTGTATATGTCACCATCAGCATCACACGTGTACACTTGCATTTCGTCCCAATGTTCAGCAACGTATGCAACGATAGCAGATCTGATACTGCAAGTTGAGTCAGTTCTACCATACACCAAGAAAACTATTGAATGGAAGAGACAAGACCCGTCTTTGGGCATACCAACTACTTGGTAGCCACTAACTTCATCGTCGTCTTTTAATATGATCGACATTTTTTACGATATTATCTTGTGAAATCAAACACAAATAAACTCAACGACCTTAAGTACATAGACAACAAATCAGAAATACCGATAATATTTAGACTAAAACAATAGTAACCTATATTTGTAAGACTTCCCAAATCTTTAAAATATTACTCAACCTACTCAATCTATACAAACTATAAACAAAACGTTAACTCTTAATTATTAGACAAGTGTCAATATAATAATTAACTATCAATGAACTTTCTACTAAAAGTATTACCTACCTAGTACTGAAATACAGCTACTACTAATGATGATATTTTTAAACGAAACAAAGTAATATCTAACTAAATAAACTAAACCTAGAATACTAGAAAAGTACTTATAACTAACAATATTACCTATCTAGCACTAATTGTTATAATAACAACCTGCTAATTAACCTTAGCAAACCTCACGAAATAATAAGCGTAATCAACGAAATGCAAATAATCCCTCCTAATCCCTTTTCCCTTTATCCCTTTTCCCTTTATATAATTAAATAATCGTTCGACTACATACATACAACAACATTACATTACAACAACTCTTAATCCTACTTATACTTCGTTTTTTTTGAGATTAGAAATTGAGTAAACATAGATACAGTAGTTGCCAACCTGTTCTAAATGTTCAATTTAAACACACTGCAAGCACACCAACAGAGGATTAGTTAACATGATTAAGAGTTCACATTTGTGAAAAAATAATAACAATTTGCAGATTAAATAATCCAACACAACAATAAATACACAATTTCGTTTTAGATTTTGTATGCCAACGTTAGAGACACGTGAAAAATTCAAAACTGACCTGACAGTGACGCACGTACGTTCTAAAATGAAAACTTAAGATCCAGTTTTTGTTATCAGTATTCACGAAAATTATTT
This sequence comes from Pammene aurita, assembly GCA_947086415.1. NCBI lineage: Eukaryota > Metazoa > Arthropoda > Insecta > Lepidoptera > Tortricidae > Pammene > Pammene aurita. Next base: position 21,272,380 of record OX352293.1, on the reverse strand, counting down.
AATTGACAATCATAATATGCACTTACTAATCAATCTTCGTAAATGAAAATGCGTCTAAACGTTATTTAATAGTTTTTTTGAACGGCCTCCTAGCCTAGTCGGTAGTAACACTGCCTATGAAGCAGGAGGTCCCGGGTTCGAATCCTGGTCAGGGCATTTATTTGTGTGTTTGGTTTAGTTATGGATGTTTTCTATGTATTTAAGTATTTATCCATATTTATCTATTATATATATCGTCGTCTAGTACCCATAATACAAGCCTTAATGAGCTTACCGTGGGCCTAGGTCGATTTGTGTAAGATTGTCCTATATATATATATATATATATATATATATATATATATATATATATATATATATATTTTATATAATAATATTATTATATAAATAATAAAGCAACTGTCTTAGGTGATGGTAAAAGATTTGGTGGACTACAAGGTGGCTTTTCTTGTTGTATGCCACTCGGGCCTGCCTCTGATTGCTCCATAACCCTCCAACCAAACGCACAATAATAGAGCCAGCAAATACCTTTCCTTACATAAGAATCAGAATAAGCTTTAAACATTAAAAACTATCCAGGTATGCCTGAGAGATACTAATGACAGATGACGCGAGAAAATATTTAAAAATCGAACCATCCGTTGCGAACCTCTTCATCTCTAGGTATTTTATTGTGCAACATTCACAAGAACATTAACAATGATAAAAAATAAAATATTTAGTGCATATAACAACTTCCAAAATATTGTTAAATACTCAATATAACATTTACAAATACGTAGGCATGGCTTTACTATAAATATAAATATATTTAAGTATGTTTAATGACGGCGTAGGCACTTTGACAGTTGTGACATTTATCGTGCCTAATAAAGAACCCTGTACATTGTTCTGTCAACGTTTTTCTAATCTCAAATAAAACGAAGTATAGGGATTCTACATTGAACTACCGTTAGCGCCTTCTAACTCTATGCACAACGCCATCTAGAGGTGAATCAAGTCACTAGTGTAGTAACTCTACGCGCTTCTGGATGGCGTGAAGATGTGTCCCACTACGCTGGATTTTTGCAATGACAATCGATTTTTTTATGTACCAATAGTAGAAGGGGGCATTACTATATCTCTAATACAGCTGAGACCAGCTGAGGGTTCTTCATCAGATACTTCAGACCTTCGATTTTTGACATCAAATGAAGCGGCCCACCAAGTTGAATATTTTTTGTAAAGGCGGTATAGATATATCTCTAATAGTTTGGTTGGGCTCTTGTGTTTTCTAATCAGGGTCACCAGGTACTCCAGATCTTCGATTATCCTAGTTTTTATAGTTTTTCCTTTATGTGGCCATTAAACCCTAACTCTGTACCAAATTTCAGCTCTCTGAGTTTATGGGAAGTACTAGTTCTATTTTTATGATCATGAGTGAGTGAGTGTCATAAATGCAAAACTTTGCTTTCGCTTAACTTCGGAACTAAATGACCTACAGACTTGAAATTTTGGATTTTAAGTATGTGATTATAGCTTACTGGATGACGAAAATTTCTGCGTTCTGGTCTTATCCAGAGGTTCTCAAATAGGGGCCTGAAAATGCGGCGAAATGGTTTGCTTCGCGCTCGACTTGGCGGGGGCACTGCCGTGCCCCCAGATAAGTTTAATGAGCCCAAACACTATGGAGCTGTGATGAGTAGATAGGGACTCCAAACACGATGAAGTTGTGACAAGTAGATAAGGAGTTCTGGTGACCAACTTCTGACTCCATCATGATCCCTGAACCTCATCTCAAGCGGATGTGCTCGTCAAGGTAAGTCTAATGAGCCCAAACACGATGGAGCTGTGATGAGTAGGTAGGGAGTTCTGGGCTGAATTCCGCTAAATGTATGTCGCGCCTAATAAGTATTTCATAAAATGTATTTTGTATTTGAAATACATCATTTTGAAAACTGTATTTTGTGTTTCGTATTTCAAATACCTGTCGCCAAAGTAGTTTGTATTTTGTATTTCAAATACAATGAACCCAGTATTTTGCCCAACCCTGTTTGTGCCATTAAGTTTAAAATGAATAATAATTTTAGTGATTTAAGACCCCCGTGACTAATTTTCGAAATTTTCGTGTTATTGCAGAATACTTTTACGGCATTTTTTTTATCACTGGACACTTAAATATGAATATGCAGTTGTGTTTGTGCCAGCAAAATATTTTTTTTAACGAATATAGTAATTTACTATTTTGTCAATCAAATCGACTATTTCTTAAAATGGTCTTAAAATCTTATGCACCCACCAGAATGATCTTAAAATTGAGACTTGGTTTGTTGAATGGGTCCTTTAACCTATTGACCGCCACAGTCGGCTGTGGCCGACATCAAAAAGTTGTGCTATGGACGCCAACGACGGCTACAGCCGACAGGCTTTGTAATGCAATAGGGACCTACGCGGGCTTCCGCAAAGTTCAATTTCGCTTGACAAAACGCGATTACGTGGCGTCGGTGGCGCGTCATTTTTGTTCAATGCTTGGCGGTCAAAAGGTTCAACGTTTAACAACGCTACGGTCAACATTTGGAGCGATAGGCTCGTTGATAAATTTAGGCCAAAAAATTGCAACTTCAACTGTCTGTCTTAAAATTGGTATGTAGGTTATTTGATGTGGCCTAAATCATGTGTCAAAATTTGGAATGGTAGGCTCGTTGATAAATTTAGGGCAAAAAATTGTATTTTCAACTTGACGCCATACATATTTGTGGCCATTTAAGACCTGTAAGACTTATGTTTTCATGATCTCCGAGATGGGCTCTAAAACGCTATATGGAGGAAAATTGGTTAGTTTTTTAACCAGCAGTAAAGCGGGCTCCAGCACTACCAAGCAATGACGCATAGTTTCAGTGTCCGCGAGGCAACCGGATGGCTCACGGTATTTAAGCTTGCTACGTGTTGTGGAACCACCCTCGAAACTCAACTGACCCACGTTGGACTTGGTATTTTATACCCCCCCGCCCTCCTCCTCCTCAATTTCGTATCTGCAAGTGATGAAGAACAAGCTGTTCACACCGGCTGGTCGGTTATCGATCCCTCAGAGTTGGAATCCCGAAATAAAATGAGGGGGGGCGAGAGATGAAAAACAAAGTCCAATGTGGCTCAGTTCGGGTTGCACAAGGTAGTTACGGATTTCGAGTTCCGTTTATGTATTCTCAGGAAATCAGTTACTATATTCAGCAAGGCATAAGTATCCGAACGCTCTTTTTTGTCGACGGGCACACAGGCAGAGTCAAGTCAATGTGTCACAGTGTCAGAATGAAATGACATTTCATTGAATTGATTGGAATTGGCCTGGCTGTGTGAAATAAGAAGTTTTAGGCCAAATTTTACTTCTTATTTTATTAAATATTAATTTATGACCTTTCAAAATTATACGTCAATGTTGCTCGACGACAAACACGCGGTATGACTTCGGCTTGATTTCGATATATCAGATAAGTACAAATTAATTTGCATTATCAAAATGGATATAAATCAGCTTGTCAGCAAAAATCAGTCTATTAAGATAGTTCCCTCAATAGAAGAAACTCTACAAAACAAAGGGCTCGATGTAGATTTGGATGATAATACAACACTATGGCTGCTTCAACTGAAAGAAACTTGGAAAACATGGAAGAGGAGTCCTACCATTGAGCACCACATAGAATTATTTTTCAACATCAAGCCAGATGCTTTTCGGGTAGCGTTGGTTTTCGTCATAAAATGCGAAGATTCTAAAGATTGCAAGAGCAAAACTTTACCTTATTTTATAATTGAGATTTTACATAAATGGTCAGCAGCAAACAATGTAGTACCTGAGGACTGCCTGAAACTGCCAGCATTCCACATAGCCATCAGGCAAAGGAACCAAAGCTTTCTAAGTCTTATGGCAAAAGCATATCAATTATCGACTATCAAAGAAACCATTTTGCCAATAGTAAGATCCATGATCACAAATGATAATTGCAAGCAGGCATGTCAAATTGTTATAGCACTTGAGTTATTTGATGACATATCAGTACAAGAATTACTGTTTCCATTGATTCTGCAAGACAAGTCCAATATTATTGATGAATATCTTTCAGAGTGCCCTGCTCAAGTTACACCACTTCTTCAGTTTTTGGATATGTTACTTGACAAAAACTTCAGCGTTCGTGAATATGTTCAAAAATATATTGAAGAACATAATATTTGTAACATCAAATATGATAAAATTCACTACAAGCCCCTGGGTAAGTTAGTGGCGAGACTGTGCAATAAATTCAAAGTTCCAATTGAGACTTGCAAAAATCTTAGTAAAAATCGTACAACTGGAGGCCTGAGGTACTTAATTCACCAAAAATATGAAGAAAATAATGTTAGCACAGCTGTTTGGGATGACTTGATTAAAGATTCGCTGCGACAGAATGCTGACTCAGCACATGAGTTCATTGACATGCTTCTGGCATATGACAAGAATGAAGCCCTTAAATGGGCATCATACTTGAACTTACCTGAGAATAAGCTGCCAAATGCCTTGAAAGAAATGACTATTGAAAGTGATGACGCTGAACCTGAGAACTGGGACACAGATGTTAAGACTGATAACACTCATCAGGAGTATTACAAGTTTACGTTGCCTCTGGAGCAAATAATTATGATAAATACAGCTGAAAAGTTTTATGACCTAATAATGACTGACTTAGCAGGATGTGGTATAGTAAGCATTGACTGTGAATGGAAACCATCATTTGGAGCCAAACAATCCCAAGTGGGGCTGATCCAGATAGCAACTGCAACTCATGTGTATCTTATAGATAGTATCATACTTAATCAAAAACAATACTCCAGCTTTTGGCACACTTTCTACAAATCTCTTCTGGACAATGCTGAAATAATCAAAATTGGTTTTGGTCTAGAGCAAGATTTAAGGGAGATGAAGGCATCAATTAGTGGTTTGAGCAATATGAAGCTAAAAGGAGAAGGCCTACTTGATATTTGTATACTGTGGAAGAACCTTATTAGTTGCGGGTTAGTTCTTCCAAGCAACAGTGACAGCGCTGGGAACAGCCTCAGTTCTCTAGTCCAATCGTGCTTTGGGCTCCCTCTTGAGAAATCAGAACAGTGCTCCAATTGGGAATTGCGACCATTGAGAGACACACAGATCCAATATGCTGCTCTTGATGCCCATGTCCTAATACAGATATACTATTTCCTCCATCAAAAATGTTTAGAACAGAGAATAGATTTTGATGAAATATGCAATGAAGTAACATTGGAAAGAAAGAAAAAATGTTCAAAGAAACTAAAAGTTGTGGAAAAAACTCAAATATTTGTCCCATCAAAGTCAGTTAATGATGTAAAGCTATTAATTGAACCTGAATTGTCAAACTTAGTGGCATACTTAAGGTATTGTGGAATAGACTCGATGCTGGTTCCACCTACTTTATTATGGCACGATATTATAAATTTAGCTATAAGTGAAGATCGTTTAGTTGTTACGGCTAAATATAAGTGCACTCCCTTTGAAGAATTTCCTCAAAGCTCTATAATTGATGCGAGTAAGGGAAATGTTAAAGAGCAACTTCAAACAATTCTTACTAGTTCTAAAGTAAGAATTACGCAGAATGATATTCTTAGTCGTTGCTTATTTTGTAATAGCAAAACTTTGAAGAATTTGAACCCTAATGAGGTATCTAAAATTTGTCAAGAATATCAAGCATCACTGACTGTTCCAGTTAACAATATGGCATATGATGAGGATGAAGAGTTTTATGATAGATTTAACAGTGATTCTGATTGTGATGAAGATTCATTTCAGCCAATGCATAATCCAGTGTTGAAGGCAACTTGCCTGACCAGCAAGGGTGTGCCGGTTGAAATAAGTAATGTTGAGAAACTTTCTTCATCCGAAAAACCTGCAGTATTGTGTGAGCTGTGTGGCAAGTTATTCTGGGATGAAGATGAATGTTTAAAACCTGTTAGTGAACTAGTTTTAAGTATGACGAAACTCAGCATCTGAGAATCGCCAAGAATTTCCCAGGTACAAATTGATATTAAAAGCAATATTGTTTTTAAGCAAACTGTTTATTAAAGCATTAATATATTGCCCATTATACCTGTATATAACATATTTTAGATAGTTGATCAGTGATCACTACAGTATCCTTAAGTGTTAAAGCATATTAATCAATTTAAATAAGCAAGCAATGTCTAAGTGAATCTCATTTGGTCCCAAAACATTTGACTATGGCAGAGTAAAAGTTTTGTAAGATTGCTTGATTATACATGATGTATTATAGAGTCATAGATAGGTGTAGATGCAAATTACAATTGACAAAGTATTGTTACTATTATTATAAAAATATAAGGACTTATGCTTATTTTTTATTTAGAAATCATGGTTCGAAAGCTAAAGTATGGTCCAATTAATTTTGAAGTCTTTGTCATTAGCAACTTGTGCATGCCATATGCTACATATATATTGTTGCTTACAGTTTTTGATTGCTTTGTACACGAAATGAGCAAATGGTTAGTACATTCTTAATTAAAGTTAAGAAAGATAAAATTCTCTTTGGTGCAACATTAGTGTTAAGGTGTACAGGTAACTTGTTAAAATACTTAGTTTTTGTTTTATATTTTTAAACTGAGCCAATGTAGAAAAATCTACAACCGTGACCAAGTTGGCGTCAATAAGTACTCTTAATAGTTACTGTATACTTTCTTATTGTACTTTGTGAACGTATGTACAACCACGATAGTGACTATGTTGCTTATTTCATATATCTTCCAGCTATTTTCGAGGTCAACTCTACTTCAAAAACAACAACTGATAAATAAATAAAACATGAACTGACTTATTCATTCGACTTATTATGTTGATAATACAAAATAAATTGCTAAACATTATATACTTAAGGACTACAGTGTTCATTTAGGTTTATGTGAAGCAAATATACCTCTAGATTTTTAAAACATATGTACGCTGGAAATAAATATATAATTTAAATGTATTTTAAGTTTATATACCCCATTACCTAAAACAGTAGATTTTAGCGAATATATGTAGATGAAGTGAAATGAAAACCGCCTAGGGGACAAATGAAATGTTTCGCGACATAGAAAGCAGTCCCTTGTATCACTTGAAATATCTAGCGGGCTCATATCTTGTTTCACAAGCATCATCAGACGAAGGGACTTCGCGTAACTTCATGAGACGTACAAGATACTTCGAGCGAAGTCTGGCAACGTTGCCCGCGCCAGCACGGTTAGCGCGCCAAGAGTGAGCCGCGACGGTATCTTGAACGCGACATACCTAGACTATTCTCTTTCTAATTAACACTGTTAGAAAGACGGATAATCTGCCTCGCGCGAGAGATGCTGACGTGGCACGCATATAACCGTGCAGACGCTCGCTGTTGGCAACACGATTTAAGGGGCTGACAACAGCTAAATTCCCTCCCTATCATTTTCAGCGCGAGTGAAAGAGAAACACTGTGTTAACGATTAGTATGGAAGGTCATAGCAAATTTAGCAAAATGATTAATTAAAAAAAAACTACGCATTAATTGAGAAATATAAAACAACGAAGTTTTTAGTATTAGTGTGGTGGAATTTTGTCCTTAGACTTATAAGTAAAGAAACTAAAGACATACAACTGTTTAAAGCTAATTTTAAGATGTAACTTTGGAATTATTTTCTATCAAGCCGATTTCGTCCAATCGTGTATCGGAATTAACGAAGTTCTTCCAAATATAACGAATATTAACATGTATTTTTTTTACTTTCTCAAAACAAGTAGTTATAACTATGAAACTGTTTGAGTAAAGTCAATTTGAAGGTCATCGGGTGTTGTCAGCGTCTTAAGCACCAGCTGTCTCCTAGTGAATGTCTAGCTTTATTAACTTATCTAACACAATAAATAGTTTAAAACTAGCACAAAATATGTTTACAAAATTAAAGGACCCCGCAGCAAACATAGGGAAAAAGTGGTTTCAGTCAAATCGCATGAAATTTTAGTATGATATAGATTCAGGTCTCCTTATTTTTATTTTATAAGGGCGCAACTCCCTCAGAAGTACACTGTCAGAAATAATCAAGTTTATATTATTATTTTTCTATGACGTGTTTCTTAAAATCGATACTTTGAAATGACCCACACTGATACTTACTGGAGTTAAATATGATCTTAATAACGTTTTTGTCACGTTGAAATCGCATTTTGTTAGTTATTTATATTATGCAAAAGCAAAGAGAAAGATTTTACGAAAAATTGGTATGTTACATATGTTTTGTATGAAACAATACTTATTGATTATTTCTGAAAGTATACTTCTGAGCGAGTTGTGCCCTTATAAAAAAATAATCAGGAGACTCGAATCTACATTGTACTAAAATTTCGTGAGATTTAACTGAAACCACTTTTTCCCTATGTTTGCTGCGGGGTCCTTTCGCTGTACAAGTAAACAATCTACTACGTATTTTACCTACATTTTACACAAATATCTCACAATTACAGTTTTTCTTGATTAAACTTAGATCCTCTTCATTTGTATCCAAATCGTCATTACCTTCTAAATGCAGCTCCTTCAAATCTAGAGTCGGGAAACCTTTTAGTGTTGTCAATTTGTTGTTGGCTAAATTTAGTATCTGAAAACATAGAACATTCATGTACAGATTTTCACCGCGAAATTCAAAACAATAGTTTAACCGCCATTTGCATAGTGCAACCGGTTGTTTGAAATATGAGAATCAGTAGGTTAAAACGGCACCTTTTGGAGTTAAAACAATGCTGATAATTGCGAAATGCATGACAGTACACTGTTACAAGAAAGTAATTTGTTACACATTGTCAAAGATGTCACACTAGTACATCTACGCAACTAACACACTAGGACAATGAAAAGTGTTCACTTTGTATCGAAATTTCTGTTGGAAGTAACTCGTTTTTATTGTCCTAGTTTAAGTAGGAAAGGGCTGGCTTACTGTGAATAGGGTAGGGAACTACGCACTTGATTATTTAGACGACTTAGATAGGTTTAGCTGATTTATTTAGGTATCCTTAAGAGGTTTTTCTTATCGCCAAGGTAGTGGGACCATGAATACACTCTGGAGGGCCCACTTCGACCCAAAGGTGAGGCCGAAAGAGAAGTCGAAGTAGGGGATTGCGTCTCGTTTGGATTAAGGAAGTAGTGACGTCATTAGACTATAACGCTAACATGACAACAAGTAAGAGTTCGGTTATAAAGCTTGTCCCAGAAAAAAATGTCGTTTATTAGTTAGTATGAAATAATGTAAGCAATAAAAAGTTACCAAATTTTTGCCAACAGTTTATTAGAAATGTAGTAAACAAAACGTATTTTTGTTATGTTTTTGTTCTATTGTTTATTCATCCAGAAACTTCGTAATTTTCTTTTGATACCTGCCATCAGGTTTTGTACATCAGTGTCTGTGATTAGTTTTGAAGCTGCATTCCATTTTCGCTTGAAGTTTTCAACTGATGTGGCGTTAGTTTTATGTTTTAAGAGCTTCTGCTTCATACGAGCCCAATATTTTTCTATAGGTCGTACTTCAGGACAGTTAGGAGGATTTTGGTATTTTTCCACAAATTCGACATTATTGGCTTTGTACCATTTTATCACATTTTTAAAATAGTGGCACGTGGCCAGATCAGGCCAAACCAGAACTGGCTTCTTGTGTCGCTTAAAAAACGGCAATAATCGCTTTTCCATGCACTCTTTAAGGTATATATCGCCATTCATAGTTCCTTTAGTAAAGTATGGAGTGCTGCGTTTGCCGCAAGAACAGATCGCTTGCCACACAAGAACCTTTTCGCAAATTTATCCTTTTGTATGACATTGTACTCGTCATTGATAGTTTTTCTATCGGTCCCCGAATAAAAATGATGTCCCGGCAGTGATTTAAAATCAAGCTTGCAATATGTTTCGTCGTCCATCACAATACAGTATTTTTTTGTCGTTAATTTTGAATACAGTTTTCTGGATCTCGTTTTAGCGTCAGTTTCTTTTTTCTAATTTCTATTAGGCACTTTAGTTTGTTTGAAAGTCTTTATAGAATTATTTTTCTTTACTCGTTGCACAGTGGATTTAGACGTTTTAAACTTTTTAGCTAAATCTCTTACAGATGATGTAGGTTTTTTCAGCAAAGCAGCTATGATACTCTTCTCAATATTTTTCTTAACAAACCCGGTCTTCCGACCACTTCCAGGACGCCGTCGAATACGAATACGTCGCCTTTGCACAGTTCTAACAGACGTGTTTAGCTCCATTGCCACTTTTTTCGTGAAAATGCCTTAATATTGGACATATTTGTACAATATTTTCTCATGAAGTTTTTCTTGTGGAGACGAGATCTTTGAAAATGTGACTGTGACAGATTTTTTTCTAATATTAAATAAAGAACCGAGATGCATTTAACATATAACCAGCCAGTTACAACAATTTTCATTGAAACCTGATATACCAACGCTTCGTAAACTAACGACATTTTTTACTGGGACAAGCTTTAGTAGTTTATGTAACTGTTACGTAATAGGGGTCCTTAAAATACGAGTGTGGTTTTATGAAACGAGCCGCAGGCGAGTTTCATAATAAGATCACACGAGTGTTTTAAGGCCTAATTACGTACAGTTGCATACACTGCTTTATCTACACTCATATTATTTATCCTAAATACCGTGTTCTGATAACCATAGAATGGCCGCCATTGCACAGCCATGGCCAACTCGATTGTGCCGGCGGTCGCGCGGGCGCGTGTCGGCGGCCGCGCGGGCGCGTGCAGGTGTACATTATGTTATAACGTATCAATATTTGAGCATGTAAAGTTAAAATTACGTTACTGCCACAGATAAAAAGCTTATCATAGTAAAATCGGTTGTGGTAATGCTAGCCATTGCCTACCGTTTTTGAACACGTTTTAGAGGACTTACAATCTGAGTGTAGATAAAATATTTTTCGATTTTGCTTAACTTTTTGATACTGTTTTGCAGTAACTAACAGAACTTATATTTGTTTCTATACATATTTTGAAAAAACGTTTCTTTTTAAACTGCATAAGTGGAACAGTTATTCGATTTTGTGTTTCATTTATAAATTATTTACCATAATCTAACAGCTGTGTCGCGATTTTTGCTTGGAGAGATGAAAAAAGTAAAATTTAAATTGAATAAAATTATGTACGTAAAATACATAAATACGTTGGAAAATTAGTCGTCTTAGGAATAAGTTGGACAGTTTTTTTGATTTTCATATGCAAGAGTATGTTTAGACCAATTTTAAGAAAAATGTCCGAAGTAGGTGATATTTTTGGGAATGTATAAATATAAAAATATATCAGATAATCAGATAATATAAGAGGGCATAAAAATCAAGCGACAGGTTTGCACGAAACAACGTCGCACTGGGATTGAGTATGTAGAAGATTTGTATGGAATTTCAGCACCGTTCCTAGGGCATAATAAACCAAGTTTCCCATTCCCACCTGATCTTACCTTACTAAACTTAGAAGATAGTCTGTGGTAAAACTTACCTCACAATGTTGAAGGACTACTAGCGAAGGCAATATATTAGAAGTCAGACTTTGATTAGATAAATCCACAACTTTGCAATAACTATAATACTGAAAATACGGCAAGCTTGAGATCTTATTATGAAACCTCACTTCACACTTATTGTCATTCGTTTTATAATCAAACAATAGTTTTGCTTCGACACTCCATTTCGTGATCAAGTCGTCATAGTATCCTGATCGCAATTTGTCTATTGTTTTTAGTTCGTGAAGGTTTTTGATTGCTTCTTCATGGTATAGTTCAGCGTTGATGCAATACAGGAAGACGGTAGTGGTCAAAAGTGTCCCTGAAATATAAGTAAAGTTATTTTATTAGTAGGTATTCTTGTGGCGTTAGTAAAAATAAGTAAGTAAAGGACTGTGAATCGCAATTTAAAATTTCGAGGCGTTTGGGCTTTGGGATAATTCGGGACAGAGGGAAAAATTAGACAAGGGAAAAACTGCCCTGATATGTGAATATGGCTGACAGGAATGTACTATACATGGTGGAAAGATAAGTCGGGCCCTGGAGGCAAACTACCTTAAAACCTTGAGATAGCTCAATTCGCTCAAAGGAAACATTATTTTATTTTTCCTAAAAACTAAAACTGCATTCACAGTTTTTTTCTTAATTTTAACTTTTTTCCATACTAATTGTATGAAAAATATTATTATTATTATTTATGAGTTCTCTTGTGCCCTAAACTTGGTTGGTATTTAGAAGTTTTTATCCTCGTTGGAAACAGGATCGATTGGCATCAATTGTCATAAAAATTATTTATGGCAAAAATTACAAAATAAATACTTTTTTTGAAAACTGTACGCTTTTCCAAAAATTTGTAAATGCAGTTATGTCCATTTAAAGAAATTAAAGAACGTTTCCTTTCAGTGAATTGAGCTATCTCAACGTTTTAAGGTAGTTTTCCTCCAGGGCCCGACTTATCTTTCCAACCTGTATACAAGAATCTGCAACTACCAGTGTAACGGTCAATATTTTAACTAGCTATATTGGTTTGAATTGAAAAATAATTGTTAATTGAAATTACTAGTAGGTATTAGCATATCCCTCTGTCCGCTTTACCCCATTTTTCATCAGCTAGATAAATAGCGAGTTTTGTCACAACCATTTTATAGTAAGTTGGAGTTGGTGCATACCATATACAAGATATCTCTATACTCCGCTAAGCGCGTTATTTCTTTTAAACCTAAGCTGCCAAAAAGAAGGGGTTGCGGGAGGGGAACACGCAATGCTAGACAGGGAACGTGCCAGTGTTCCGTGGGGCGTAAGAGAAAGTCAGACATTAATGGTTGCCATGGCGACGTACTAAGTTTACTGTCATTTACAATAAATTTTAGGGTGAAATTACTTCGCCAAGCGGGGGTCGCCCGGCTATGCGGCGTCTTGGGTTATTAGTCTGGTGCATAAAAGATAAAAAAGATAAAAGATATTTATTCTTCAATTTAGGCACATTACAATGCACTTATGAACGTCAGAGAAATAGAAAAACTACCACCGGTTCTAACCCTACACCTCTGACCCGAGAAGTATTATTTATGACCGGCAAGAAACTCGGCGGGACTTATTTTTTCAAAACAGTAATACAGTAATATTATATCTTAAAGATACACAATAATGCGTAGTTCTATAAGAAGACATATCAAAACAGCTTGAGAGACATACACTGTACGTATTGTTTAATTAAAATAAAATAATAATAATAAAATCCAAATCAGATTGCTTCACAAAACGTTTGATATGCTTTCCTATCTGAACTGTGTCCTCTAAATCTTAGATGATTTTGTAGTAGTTTCTGGTTTGGGCCATGCATGTTTGTCCGTCATATTGTCCTCAACCCTGTAATAACCCTCTGACATTAAACTTTTTTTCAAATATTTCTTAAGAGCGGGAAATGATAAATTTAAAGCATCGACGGGTAACTTGTTATAAACGTGAATACCTTGACCAAAAAATGACTTATATGCCTTGCGGATACGACTACTTCTGATAGCAAGCTTGTTTTTATTTCTAGTGATATAGCTGTGGATGTCAGAATTTTTTTTGAATGTATGTATATTCTTTACAACATAAATAATATTGTCATAGATATATTGGGAAGCAACAGTTAAAATATTAATTTCTTTAAATAGTTCTCTAACTGATGCAGCTGCCTTTAAGTTATACAGAAAGCGGATGGCTCTTTTTTGTAAAACAAATATAGTCTGTATGTCAGCTGCTTTGCCCCAAACCAGAATACCATATGACATTACACTATGAAAATAACTGTGATAAACTAAGCGAGCTGTGTCAATATTCGTTAATTGTCTAATTCTCCTAACGGCATGAGCGGCCGAGCTTAATCGAAGAGCGAGTTTTCTTATATGAGGACTCCATTGTAGATTTTTGTCCAACGTCGAACCAAGGAACACTGCTTTATCTACTATCTCTAAACATTCACCATTCAGGAGAATCTTAGTGTCCACCGGTGCAACGTTTGGCAAAACAAATCTAATACATTTGGTTTTCTTAGCATTAAGTAGCAAATTGTTAATAGTAAACCAGTTCAGTACAGCAGCTAGTGTGTTATTGATTACAGTAAAATCGGTAGATTGCCGGTCAACTTTGAAAATTAAAGATGCATCATCGGCAAACAGAACGATATCACAAAGGTTTTGTACTACATACGGAAAGCACCGCCTTATAAGTGTTGTATTTAATATAACATGTTTGCAAAGCGACGAATTGAAGAAGAACTGTCAAGTCTAAGGAAGTCTCAAGAAGTCAGATCTGAAAGCTGATGAAGATGGCGCTAATTCGGTCCATACATTATGCAGGAACTCGAGTTACCACAAAACGTATGGCACCGTCAACATTAGTGTGGCAAACGCGGGGCACGTTTTTTAAACGTTAGATGTAGGTAGGTATCCTATACATAAACCAACTTATTAGCTGAAGCAAAAGTTTCATCTTACAGTCTGTTAAACTTGTCGAAAGTAAGGAAAAACTTACTAACACTTATTGTCAGGTTCCATCTCCAACAGTTGCCGACAAGCCACAAGTTGGTTGTTCAACTCCTCAATCACAGGTTTAGAATACTGCTTCTGGAAGCTGATTTCGCTCTTGCCAATGTATTCGCATGTGTCAGCCCTTACACATTTTATAATTTGTTTTTCGTTAGTATCCACTTCATATTCTATCTGAAAAATAATTCATGGTACCAATATTAAAACAATATAAATAAGTAGTTCTATCTAGTATTCGGACAAAACAACACTTGTGTATTCAATTAAAGTAATTTTGGGCAAAAAAAAGTACTAATACAAAAGAATATACCAAAATAAAAATATTTTCAATTATCGTTATAAATATATATGTAGGTATCAAGACTAATTTCTCGCTGATCAATAAGGCAATAATTCAATGCATAGTCATAACTCGTAACTTAAATATTATTGACAGCCGACAATGTGACCTGTTTTTCACACCACCTAATCGTATACGGGCTTTTTCTTCCCTGCTTCTTCCCAGGAGGGAAGAAAGTGGTACTTTTCTGTTCTAGGTCATTGGCTTTTTTTCAGCAAGTCCGGTCATTAAAAACAAATTTCTTATTGAACTAATCGATTCATTATTTTAAATATTATAGGACAATCTTACACAAATCGACCTAGGCCCACGGTAAGCTCAATAAGGCTTGTGTTATGGGTACTAGATTATAATCAGGAAGCACACTAAGCACATATAAAGTTAAAATAAATGTGATACAACAATAAAAAAAAAATCCTCTAAGGTGATGTGAAAAGCAGTATGTGTCACGTGTCACATAGGAGCAAAACTATTTTCACCTTGGGTGTTAACACTTGAATCCCTCACTACGCTCAAGAGTCTACTTTAGAATCCCTCGCTATGCTCGGGATTCTATTATAGACTCCATCGCTTCGTTTGGGATTCAATACACACCCTCGCCGTAAATAATTCATTTTGCTCCCTTGTTACACAATCTACTACTATTCCAAGCCATTCACTTAATTTTTCATCACCTTTCGCAAACAAGCCGCTCCGAGCGGCATGATCAAAACGTATAGATTTGAATGAACTTGTTTTGGGCGGCAGCGTTGGCCTTCATCGCACCGCTCGCCGCGCCGTATTTCGCACCGCCGACCGTTGGCGGTCTAAGTTAACACTTTCCATACGACCAGATAGCCATGTCTGTCATTTTCTATACAAAAAAAGTCTGCCGATTTTTGCGGGGGAGGGGAACGTCAAATGTATGGCTATTCGTACGTAACGTGCAAATAGCTACGTCAGATAAACGTCAGTCCATACATGTGTATGACCACTGGTCATATGTTTTCGGCAGAGGGGAACGCCTGTCAATGGCGACTCCGGTTGGTTGAATTCTCTAAGATCGTAGCCGATCCTGGCGTCTCCCTCGTACGTAGCATAACGCGCCTACGAACAGCGCCTGCCTACCCTAGCCGGTTCCTAGTCGTGAGTTAACACTTTCCGTACCACACTTCGCTACGCGCTACGCTTGTAGCCCGTAGCCACGTATCCGTCGTATGTAGCGCGTAGTAGCTACGAACAGAGAACCCGACCCGAGTCGGGTTCTTGGTCGTAAAAGTGTTAAAATACTGACCCTGACATCCAAATCATCAGTGATTTCTTGATTATGTTTGAGGATCCATAGATGATCATACAGATTCCCGGTGCTCGACACCCATTCACCTTCTAAACGAGTATTGTTGATGCATAAGTTGGTTCTCGATGTCACTATGTCCAAGGGAATATGACTGCTAAAAGCTACGGTAGTCTTAGATGGCTTCACAGTGCAGACGACCAGGCTGATTGTAGTTTTAACTGCTCCTGAGATGTGACAACAAGATATACCTATTAAATATTATATTGATGATGATGATTATTTTTTCTAGTTATTTTATTGATTCAATCATGAATTAGAAGCTCTGTTACACTGGCGGTAAGACACCCGGCTTTTAATCCTAAATACGAAATATCATTCGATATTTACCAGCCGCTTTTCGATGAAGGAAAACTTCGGGAGGAATCCAAATAAGGCCTAGTTTCCCCTCTGGGTTGGAAAGTCAGTTCCTCTGGGTTGGCATTCACTTCCGTAAAAACTAGTGCTGACTTCAAGGCATTGTTGCCGAGCGGACCCCATGCTCATTTTAGCGCCAACACTAGTCTAGATTCGCTAGAATGATGATTATGACGATCATGAATTAATAATCGCGTTAACTGACTTATAGTTATCATGTTATCATTCAGTAGTGAATGGTTGACTTTACCTAATAACCACCTTTGATAGAACCATGCACTCGTATCGTCAGGATCAGTGAAGGCTGCACTTTGAACCAATTTCAATTCATGCTTGTGGTGGCCATCTTCAATGGGTCTCCCACCTGTAATTTATAAATTGAATCTTGTTAGGTGCTTGTAGTTCTTAGCCAGTGGTCCGCATATCTCTGATGGTCCTTGGAAATATGAAGTTTTCTGCGAATTAATGAACAGGAAAGCCCTTTGTGACATTTTCAAGTCAAAGGTACATTGTCGGTTGTTAATAGAGTTTATTTCTAAATGAATGGGTATGCAATTATGAACCCGATTGTACATCCTTGTCGCTTGTCAATGAGGCGTCACTGCCATTAAAAATTCATTTAGAAATAAACTCTATTAACAACCGACAATGTACCATCAGGTTCAAAATTGCATGGTCAATTTATCAATGAATTCATTCATAGATTGGCCATGCAATTCTGAACCCGATAGTACCTTTGACTTGAAAACGTCACAAAGGGTTTTCCTGCTCATTAATTCGCAGAAAACTTCATATTTACACCTTTGTTGACTTTATTGTTCATAAATTACGTTCAAAATGTTGGTGTTCCCTGCCAATAACAGCTTTTTATCACCGCACCGCTCGCCGCCGGCAGGGTGTTCATCCTCACACCCTGGAGCCCAAAGGGTCGCGCACAGTACGGTTCAAGAGGAATTTCCTCCCACGAACGCTGCGGCTGTGGAATGAACTCCCTGCCGAGGTTTTCCCAGCGGGCTACAGTATGAGGTTTTTCAAAAAAGAAGTGAATAGGTACCTAAAGGGTAGGCAACGCGCATGTGAATCCTCTGGGGTTGCAGGCGTCCATAGGCTACGGTAACTACTTACCATCAGGTATGCTTGTTTGCCACCTGGTATGCTTGCTTGTTTGTATAAAAAAAAAAAGAAAAAAAAGGAAGCAGAGGTCCCTTATCAATGAACTAGCTTTTTCCCGCGGCTTCGCCCGCGTACTATAAGTACTCAAAAAGGACGTTCTCAGTTAGACTGGTATGTTTGTATGTACCACATTTTCCCCTTTTAGGGGTTGAATTTTCAAAAAACCTGAAACATATGTTTATTCATTTATCTTTAGGAATACTCCTGTGAAGTTTCGAATAAAATAGTCTAACAAATCTTGTTTCGCCATACAAACTTTGGACCCCCATTTTACCCCCTTAGGGGGTGAATTTTGAAAAATCCTTTCTTAGTGCACCCCTAGACCTTATAAGGAACCTACGTGCCAAATTTGGAATCTCTAGGACCAGCGGTTTGGGCTGTGCGTAGATATGTCAGTCAGTCAGTCAGTTTCTTCTTTTATATATTTAGATGAAATACTATCTCCTTTTAATTATTTTAATTAAATTATAAACTTACCCCCTCATTCATAAACTCTCAGGGCTCAATTAGTTAATTTATGTTTTAATTGTCTTTATCTCTCACTTTGACAGTTGTGTTTGTTAGAAACAGACAAAACATAGATTAACTAATTTAGGCCTGAGCGACGTTTATGAATAAGGGGGCTAAAACTAACTTTTAGTTGTAATTAATTATAGTTACCTACTTATTGTTTATTTAACAGATTGAACTTAGATTTCCATTATGAGTTTCCAGTTTATCACATCTACAAGTTACTAAGTAGGTATTTTATAAAAGTCACGTGTTACCAGCAAATTTGTAAAGTACATTGTAGAATAATAAAATGCAACTCTGCCCAGCTGAACAGGTCAGCTTAATGGTAAAATAACATTGCAGTGTCATATCACCAAAGTTACATAGTTAAATAGGCTAAATTTTTACTCATTCGGACATTATAAACTTATTCTAATCAAAAATTGCAAAACAAACCTTCCAAATCAGGAAACAATTCAACCAACATCTTACTCCTGTAGTGCCAGGCGGAATAATTCGAGAAATTGTCATGTATTTTCTCAGTTGTAAAATCGAATTCTTCTTTTAGTGAAGGCTTGCACTGAGACACTACAAATCTTCTATAGTCCCAAGTGTGAACTGGAAACAAAGTTTTAAGCATGAATGAAAGTCAATGGACAATGAATGTCACAGTTACGTAGTACGTTGGTAGCTCACTAGGGTTCACGGCCACACTACACGCATTTTTAGAGTTCCGTAGCCAAAATGGCAGAAACAAACTCCTTGTCCATAGTTTATTCTACTTGATATGTACGTTTTACGGCCATTAGTATGTTTTCTTCGTTAGTTAATATCATTCTCCCTATAGGGACGCACATTAACTAATATAATTTTCGTGGCTCGGATGTAGCCAAATTTTCGTAAATAGCCGTGTCCGCACCTGACGCACCGCCTCGCTAGGAAATTGCCGCGCGAGGCGTGGACGTGCCTCGCCCGAGGCATTGCAGCCGCGCGTGCGTTTTCCTCGGCCGAGGCACGTCCACACTCGCCGAGCTGCCTCGCGCGGCAATTATCTCGCGAGGCGGTGCGTCAGGTATAAACCCACCTAATAAGGTAATACTTTAGAAATATTTCTCACTTCGAGCCACCACTCCGAACCACTGTTGTTGTTGTTGTCGTCCTTTGCATCCCAGAGGAGTAGAAGGCCTTAACAAACTTCCTATCTTCAGCGACCCTTCTAGCCTCTTTCCAGCTCAGACAATCACTAATACTTATATTATACCTATACTATAATGTGTTAGCCCACATTCGTTTTGCAATATTAAGATGTCAACTCTAAAAATGTACGCTTAAAGTTGACATCTTATTGCACAACGAATGTGGGTTGACATATTTTTGCTTAACAGCATCCATATCATGTAGTGTCAAAAAACAAAACCACAGTTTTCGTTATCATAAAAGATCTGCATAAAAAGTATAACAACTCACAATTTCTTTCATCAAACTTCAGATATTTATTACATATATCTAACTCCCTCTGCCAATCCGGGTCGGACCTAGTAGTAAGCACCCATTCTCTCTGGTGCCATGCGCAGTATGATTTGGGATTTATTTTCAAACAATACTCTGTCAGTTGCAGCTCGTCATCACACAGTTTTGATAAGTCTTCACACTCCCCATTTTGTCTGGAACAGTAATTACAAGTTTACATACCTGAATGGTGTGAGGTTTTTAATATATAATTTATTGTACAAGCAACAAGAGGTCCTGATGGAAAAAGAAAACCAAGACGGCCACTGGCACGCTGGGCTGACAACATAGTCAAGGTGGCGGAGGCCAACTGGGTATGGGAGGCCCAAGATCGTAAGAGGGTTCTGGTGTGTTTTTCTTTACCCTACAAATTAAGGTTAAATTGTCCTAGACTAAGTTTGCAAATAATTTTAGATTCATTTTTTCACCCAGAAATAAAAGGCTTTTTTTATTTTATTTCATTTTATTTTTACAGTCAACAAATTTGATTTCTAGGCCACTTCATACCTTGTCACAGTCATGAATTTATATGAAGTGGATCTAATTCTTACACTTTTTCCCTAACCACAGTTGAACCTTATTACCGAGTAAAACAGTCGTTCATAGAGAGCATAATAGTAGGGGACGGTGTCTAACTCGCACTCGTTACAATATTGTTGCATTTGACACATATGGACATTTTGATTGTCTGATGATGTCATTACCTCCTTAGTGAAAACGAGACACAGCACAGGCCCCTAGATAACCTTCTCTTTCGGCCTCACTTTGTGACCAAAGAATTAGATCCACTTCATACAAATCCATGGTCACAGTATGGCAGCCACAAGGGATCTGAAACTGTTGTCATTGTAACAAGGTATGAAGTAACCCAGACATCAAAGACCGTGCATCAGTAGCAGTTGACATTTGTAGACTCTTGTAGTTAGCCAAACCAATCATCTTGTTTAGTTAGTTAGTTATCCTGGGCGTTTTACCACAACATCCAGTGTGCCTATTTTGCGTGAAACGGAGGTAGTACTATAATTTCTACCCCCCCAGTTCCTCTACGAAGCCCAGCAGAGCTTTCAGGTTGCCCGTTTCTTCTTGTTTATGGGTGATAGTAACAATCAAAGATAGCCTTGCTTATATGCCACCCACAGATAGATATGTCAACTGTATTTGTTGCCTCTACAGTGTAAAGAAAAAAAAATCCATTACCTAAATTGTATAATAATCTCTCTCCTTACATTCCATAGTGTGTAAACATCAGGGTTTGAAGTTAGAACCTTTCCGGTAAGGTCTAATAGTTCTTTATCCAGCTCATTTTCTTTTCTCTGTAAATAAGTACTTTTTATGATTATATTATTTATTTATTCAAACTTTATTGCACAATACAAGGTATATGTACAAGTGGTAGACTTAATGCCCAAAGGTACTCTCTACCAGTCAACCATTGGCCATCAGAAACATTATAAGGTGCAGTCTTTAACATAAACAGAACAACTAAAGGAAACACTTTTACTTATTGTATACTTTTTTAGGGTTAAAAATACAAATATTTTTTTCGTATTACAGTAAAACCTATGCAACACTAGAATGGTGCTCTAGTGCTATTTAACTTAACGGTGCCAAATTCAACACAAACAATTTTTTTTACAGGTTTCCAATCCCATGTTTGTTAAATGTCTCATACTTTCACTAACCTTCACTTGTATTCTTTGCATAGCATGTTTAAATACTTTTAATTTCTCCTGACGTTCCTTTTCTTTCCTTGCCTTCTCCTCCTCAGAAGTACGAACCTTCACTCTGCCATGCTGCCAAAATTTAAACCGTATGTCACAATACAATACAAAAATCATAGTAATCATCAGACATCGGAATTATGGGAGCAATAACTCATCAACAGACATATACAAGATATCTCTATACTCCGCTTAGCGCGTTATTTCTTTGAAACCTAAGCTGCCAAAAAGAAGGGGTGCATGAGGGGAACACGCTATGCTAGACAGGGAACGTGCGATTGTTCCGTGGGGCGTACGAGAGAGTCAGATATTAATGGTTGCCATGGAGACATACTAAGTTTACTGTCACTTCCAATAATTAGTGTCTCAACAGGTATATAATTTAAAAAAAAAATGTTTTACATGTTAATAGTGAGTATTTAGTATCCGGTATCCGAATCCGACCGGATAGTACGTAACTATCTGGTATTTAGTCGAATAGTAAAATTGTGGCCCGATAACGAATAGTAGCCGGATATCCATTGCATCTCTAATAATGAGCTGAGCCACTCTGGTAGCAAAACCTTTTAAGTAAATATAGGAATTGATTCCAAGTAAGACAGAAATACATTGTGCCAATAGATATAATATTAAAGGAATAATAGGTGTGAACTTACTGTGTGAGGTCACAGAATAAGTAATAGTATAACCCAGGCAGCAATTATCAATAAATATCGCCAAAAGATTATACAGATAATTTGGATAATTATTAAAACACAATAGATAACTTACAATTGTTCACAAATTGCATCAGAAAAACAATATATTCACTATTACCTACTCACCATTTTTATGAAAGTCCACTACAAAAAAATGTTTATTGAATGCGAACGCACAACACTAAGTTATGCAGGTATAAGATACAATAAAGGAGACGTTAATTTATTTATTAATTCATTGATTAATTGTACTATTCCACATCACAGAAGCTGTAAAAGTGATAATGGTGTAACTATGTAAGTGTCCAGTCCAAGTGTCCACTGTAAGTGACAACGCAGACTAAAGACTAATAAGAGATACTACGTATAGTGACAAATTAAAGTCGTATTTTTACTTTTAAGGCATTTCATCAAAATTTGAAAGTCCGGAATGGAAGGTATATTTTATTACTTTTCTCTTTTAATCTCTTGTTTATATTATGATTTAAAAAAAATTAAATAAATTTGAAACATATACAGAATCATCAAAAAAAATCTAGATAGCAAAAATAATATATTAAAATTAAATAAATAATACCGGTATTACACTTGCCTAAATTGGGCCCCAAAGACAAGGACGCTGCAAAAGGTTAGATACGTTTGGAGATATTACTTAACGTGTCTAACGTATTGCGGCATCCTTGTCGTCAGGGCCCGATTTAGGGAGGTGTAATACCAGCATAAGGCACCTATTTTGAATCATGTCATGAAGAATGTACAATTCGGATCACCAGTGAAGAAATTAGAAAAATATATGCACGAATTGTCAGATATGACAAGTTTTACTGATTACAGTTTTCGTTGATTATTCATGGAATTGACTGATGATTGATTTTGTTGTTATCTTTCTATTCAGTTCGTCAGCAATTTTAATTAATTTTTGTGTTTGAATTTATCACCCGTGTCCAATTTTTACCAGACCTAAGATGAATAATGCTCCGCAGTTGTCCTTACGCTGGAATAACTATGTTTCCCACGTCACTGAAGCGTTCAACGTGTTGCGATTCGAGAACGACTTGGTGGATGTTACCTTGTGTTGTGATGGAGGAAAAATTAAAGCTCACAAGATGTTACTTTCGGCGTGCAGCAACTACTTCAGACAGGTTTTTAAAGAGACCCCTTGTCAACACCCAGTGATCATATTTAGGAATGTGAAGTTTGAGGATCTTAACGCGATAGTGAACTTTATGTATCACGGGGAAGTAAATATTTTGCAGGAACAATTGGAATCTTTTCTTATGACTGCCGAGCTTTTGGAAGTTAAAGGGTTGACAGACAATGCAGAAGATGAACAATCCAAAACTATGTTTAGAGTAACTGATAACACTTCACTAGATTTAAGTGCCAAATCTAGATTTATCGAGGAGCTACCCATGCACGATGAGCCTATTAATCTAGCAACAATGCAGACTGTGAGGGAGGTGTACATTCCACAAGTCAATCCAATAAGAATTAACCCAGAACCTGAAGTTGAGAATGAGCCACAAGAAAAAGTGAAACCAGATGAGTCAATAAGTGTACAGCAGAAAATCGGACAGACTGTCAGTGAAGAAATGCAAGTTGACAACCAATCTACATCAGCAGAAGATTTATCAGATAAAAACAGTTCAGGTGAGTTGATAATGATAGATAACACTAAAAATATTAAATGATTAAAAAAAACCGGCCAAGTGCGTGTCGGGCCACGCATAATGGAGGGTTCCGTAGCTTCAATGGAAAGAGAACCAGACATAACTCAAAAATGGCTAAACCGATAATATATGATAACGCGCATCTTCTCAAATTTTTGGATATTTTTTGGACTTACGGTTCTAAAGTTGCAGGGGGATGCTATATTTCCGACTTTCAAAGTGATTATTTCTGAAACTCACTTAATCATAAAATGTTAAAAGAAACCTTAATATTATTTTTAAAGACCTATCAATTGAAGTGCAACATGTTGATATTTGATAAAAAAAATCTTTTTAAATTTAGTTACAGGAGCACCGCCCCCCCCCCCCCTGAAAATATTTTTTTCTGCAGTTTCACTACATAACTAAATAGCGGCATACAAACTACACATTATGTCTAAATTTTATTAAGATACGTCTTATAGTTTATGATATGATTCTAAGATTTGTTCTTACTTTGTTGCAGAGTCTGAATTAGCAAAGTTTCGTTGTCAATTGTGTCCAAAAGGATTTAAGCACCCAACGTCGCTGACTCTACACAAAGATTCGCACGCAGGGAAAACACAATGTCCAGTTTGCCATCGGTCTTTCTCCCGATCATATGATATGAGGAGCCATCTCCAGAGGATACACCAAGGAAAACAATTGACAATCAAGGAAATCAGATATAAAAATGCGACAGAAACAGTTGCTCCTAAACAGTATACTCATCATGTATAACTATATATGAAAATTTGTTTTTTATGGTAGCCTTGTTGCTACTCTTTTATTTTAATGTACAAGGTACATTTTGCCTATACAAAAAGAATATTGTTGACATTCAGAGTTTGTTATTATTAATAATTATCAAATATATTTATAAGAATGTATTTAATGTCACAAAATTTTGCTCAGTGCTTTAGCCTTTGCTATTTTTGTACTAGTCTATAAAACTGTTTTATAATAAACTTGTTTCTATTATTTTTCTGTTTTATTCCAATTTTAATCATATTAATATAGATAGACACCCATATCGTAATCCTCTGTCCTGTGTTCGGAAACCATACGCAATTACCAGTACCACCATTATTGCAACCAGTAATGTACATCACCATCAGTGTATTATCTTTGACAGTGTTGTAAAAATGTATGAAAAGTCATTATGACATAGATAAACCTATCAGTAACATAATGAAAATCTAGCCTTCCACCCCGACCGCGGTAATCCTCCTCCCCGGCCGCCGGGACACTCAAGTTGGCCATGACAGTCATTCTAATTTCCGAACACGTCATTTAGGATTTACACTATGTGTAGTGTAGTATGTGTGTAGATAAAGCAGTGTATGCAACTGTACGTAACTAGGCGTTCAAACACTCGTGTGATCTTATTATAAAAACTACACTCGTATTTTATGGACCCTTATTACGTAACAGTTACATAAACTACCTTTGGATTTATATAGGACCACGTATAATGGCTTAGAGAATTCAACCAACCGGAGCGGCCATGACAGGCGTTCCCCTCTGCCGAAAACATATGACCAGTGGTCATATTTATTGTATGGACTGACGTTTATCTGACGTGGCTATTTGTACGTTACGTGCGAATAGCCATACATTTAACGTTCCCCTCCCCCGCAAACATCGGCAGTCTTTTTTTGTATAGAAAATGACACATGGCCGCTCCGGTTGGTTTAATTCTCTAAGTATAATGGAGGGTTCCGTACAAAGAATATAATACTTGAAGTATTTTCCAAATCGGTCCAGCCGTCTTCGAATAATCAGCGGCAAAAATGAAGATCCCGACGAATTGAGAACTTCCTCCTTCTTGATCTTAAATCTTGATGTCGTTTGAAAATACTACTTTAGATTTTTTTTATGAAATAGGAGGCAAACGAGCAGACGAATCGCCTGATGGTAAGCAATCACCGCCGTCCATGGACGCCCGCAACACCATAGGGGCCACAAGCGCGTTGCCGGCATTTAAGATGGGAATACGCTCTTTTCATGAAGGTCGTATCGGTCCGGAAATACCGCAGACGACAGTTCATTCCACAGTTTTGTTGTGCGAGGTAGGAAGTTTCTTGAGAAACGCACAGTTGAGGACTGCCAACCATCTAAGTGGTGATGATGGAAATGCTGTCGCGTAGGACGATGGAGGAAAGAAGCGGCAGGGATTAATCCGAACAATTCCTCGGAGCACTCTCCGTGAAAGAGGCGATAGAAGATGCAGAGCGAGGCTATATCTCTAGCCAGCGCCAAGGAGTCAAACCGATCCGTAAAATCCTGGCAGCCGACAATTCGCCGAAAGTCGCTCTCCGTTGGATGCGGTCCAGAGGGAGAAGTTCAAAGAATATAATACTCATTAGGAGACGAAAGTTCGTTTATACTACAGCGCTCCCGTGTAGATCGAGTAACTAATTTTACAACCAGTTTGGCCTCGTTGGTAGTAGCCCGTCTCGTCTGTGAAGCGGATGTCCTGGGTTCGAATCCCGGTACGGGTATTCTTTTTGTTTTTTTTATTTGGGATTATTGGGTATTTATTATTTATAGTCTGGCAAACCATTTCTGTCAGTAGAAACGCGCGGAAAATTCAAAATACGTACGTGTGGCAACCCTTTGTGATGACTGATGGTGATGAGACACCGTATTTCATGACGAACATTTCAATTCACATTAAATTTGTTTCTAGTGCATTTCACTCTTTCATCTTAAGCACGAGAGAGATACAACTCCTGCAACGTTCCCAATTAAATTTAAATTCATTTTTAAGCCATATGTCAATTGCCTCAACCAGATTATCTGTTTCAGTTGATATAGATCAGACGAAATATATCCGTCTCCTTTTTACATACCGTAAATGTCACCTAATGAAAGGGGCGGAAATACCACCTAAAAGTAAAAAAATAAAATTTGATGATCATTGCTGCTTTTTTTCACTGTATTTTAGTGTTGTCATAGTTTTGTTCGCTGTACATTGCTACTGCGTTCGTTGGCTGGCCAGACTATATTTAGCATTACTAAAAAATATGTTTAATTGTACCAATTGTGTGCTATTTTTGTAATAAAGTTATATTTTATGCAAAAAGTAATAAAGCAAGTAGGCACATTTTTGGTCTAACAAGAATTCAAAAGGATCCACATTAGAAAAACCAAAACTAAATGTATAACTTATATGTAGGTACCTAACTTTTAGGTAGGACTTAGGACTATTAGGACTTCAAGAATGAAAATGATTACCTGTAGGTATACCTATATTAAGTATATTAATTTATTGGTTTTCTACAGTGTAAAATGGTACTGGAGAAGTGTAGGGACACTATGGACGCATGTTGCGTTCAGCCGTTCATCACGCAGACAAGTTCCCTGAAGTTGCAGCCGCTATAGTTACTGCCCAGGTGGCATTGCTTCACTTAATGCATCCTTGAATCTTCTTATTATCCTGCACAGCAGAAACATAATATATCTTTAATGTTGATATCCTTTTACGTCGTTATTATATCCTCTGCTTGCTTGTCTCTTGTTTGCTTGCCTCTGCCAAATGTGTAAGTACAACGCGTTACTGCATACATAAGATATTCTGCTAGTATGCATGCTTAGTACTTTGCCTTCCCTTCTTTCGGTATCACTACTGCAGGTACCCCTCACTTTGAGGTACTTAACAATTTATTTACTGTTGTGGCTGGTGACAAAGGTATCCTCTATAATTATGTGCGCGTAGTTCATGATTAAGATAATAATATAATTATGTAAATAAGTTAAATTTTCCGGAACAGGTAATATTATGATAAAATGCATGAAATATATTTCTTTTTCTATTCTAATTTATTAAATAAATTTCTCATAACATTGTAAAACATAATAAAACAGATTATTCAACACTACCTACTTAAAAACATTACCTATCAAAAAAAGTTTCGTTTCGGCTCCTCCTGGTCTAAAAGTGCCAAATATGCTGGCAGCGTTACCGCGTTGCACGGCCAGTGAAATTTGCTGGACCGGGTAGGATCCTGAGCGGGGGTCACATCCCCTATCCCTCAAGCGCCGCCCCAAAGCTTAAACCAATGTTTTGGCCTCCGCACACCAAGGCCCAGCCGTTTCAATGGCGACCGGGACAAAGTCAAACGCTGGTACCAGGTTAGCGTATTTATTTTTCTTAAATTTGGCAGCATTTTTGGCGGCTGCGCCTGCTGTTTTACTGGTGTGTGCGATGTGAGAGGGAGCAAAGGTGCTCACACACGTGGCGTCCTAAATTAAACTGCGTCCTTTTTCCCATGGTATCAGCGTAAGGCCATCCGGTCGCTTTACCATCTGTTCGGCTTAAGCCTTGAGGCTCCAGAACGCAGGGTACGCTAGACGAGACCATGGCGCGACGTATCAGCTCGTTGATGGCATGGTGCCTCGGTATCCGTCCTGCGCACCGCAAGCAGCTTAGGCCATGGTACCCGTTAGCCTCGACCATCGTACCACAAATGCAGCGGTGAGGTTCACACACCTTACCGAGTCTCAAGGCCACTCCTATTCTAAGGGTGTCGTTATCTAATAAAGTACCCAAATTCGGAGATGGTAAAAGCATGCAACCAGACTCCTGATTCCGGTTGCTTGACAGCTTTTAGTCTGGCCACGTCTTCTGCTTTAGAAGCTTTATTTAGTATGGTGGAGTACGTACGCTCACACAAGGTGTTGTCCCAGGGTCTTTGTAGAGCAGGATTATCCGGCCGTGATCCTCCGGGGCAGCGGGTCGTCCATTCATTTAGAGCCTCTTCCACAAATGGAAGACAGATCCTGCCACCGTTATAAGAGAGTATCTTAGTGACAAGATCTATCGACGCATGGGAAGAGGCAAGGAATGCAACTATCCCCACTCCCTAAACCCCCGTATCGAATAGGGAGTGTTGCCTGAGTCCACTGTGCTTCATTGAAATGGATGTTCAGGACACTTTCAAGGCCTTGCCTGAGCAAAGTGTCATAATCTTTTATATCCTGCTTGAACATCCAGGTTGGCGCCGTTCGTAGGGTGTATGTAATGCGCGGCATTGTAAAGCAATTCCGCAGTAACACGAGGGACACGGGTGCCGATAAATGCTTTAGGCGTTCGAATGAAGACTCTAGAGCCAACGTTTTCGCGTGAAGTACCGAACTCACCCCTTCTGGGAAGATTGGTGCTCCGAGGAGGCAAAGAGATGATTTATTCAGGACTTTGATGCCGGGCAACAACGGTTCGAAATTTGACAAGGAATTCATTGCAGCGGGATTGCATGCATATAACTTGCACTTTGAGGTATTGATTTCAAGACCGCTAGATGTCAAAGCTGGCAAAAGCCTGCCGACGTCTCTGAGAACTACATCGGAAGCACCCCCTACGGTACCGTCATCTAAATACCAGACGTTGAGAGGTGATTCTAATGTAGTAATTAGATTTTTTATGGCTAGGCAAAAAACGAGGGGGCCTAATGGCCCTGCTGAGCGCCGACCTGTGAGCTTATGGTGCTTTCACCATAGAAGAGGTTGCTAGGAGATGAATAGCATTGGAATAGGAATGGGTACAATGCGGGAGTATGGTCTAGCACTTGCTTTAAAATTATATCTATTTCGACACTATTAAACGCATTTTTAATGTCTACTTTAATGATCACAGAATCGGTATTTTCGTGTGCCATTAAAAAGTGCCTTGTTGCGTGGATTGCCGCCTCGCAGCCTAACGGTGTGCCAAATCCCATTTGAAAAGGCTGGAGATAGGCTGTCATCTCATCTCTCACGAAACGGCAAGCCAATTTGACAACAAGCCGTCTCAGAGTAGTGCCAATAGCAATGGGCCTTACTCCACCGTCTTTTTTTGCTAATGCACATAGAGAGGCGCCGTACAGGTAGGGACAGACTTGTGGATTGAGCATGCCGCGCAAAAGGAAGTTGCATAGTTTGGTCAGTGATTCAAGTAGTTTAGTTCCATTATCACCTGCATTAGGAGAAATGAGTTCTTTTAAGTGTTGGGGGCGGAGTCCGTCCAAGCCTGATGCGGAACCGTTGTAAAAAGAGTCAATAGCAATGGCCACATCTGAAACTGAAACCGTAAGGAACTGACTTGATAGGTTAGGTTCCGGGGGGTAAGTAAGAAGTCTGGATGGTGAAGGGTGTTTCTCCGTCAATGCTTTTAAAGTTTCGGCGTTCGACGGGGCGAGGGACGAGTCGGACGTTAGTATACGTACTGCACCCCTTAAGTCTCCATCGTGTACTTTGGCCTCGATTGTGCGGCAAAGCGACCGAGGCTTTTCGGGCAGTGCGGGAGAGTCTCTTGTTTGCTTGTCTCTGCCAAATGTGTTAAGTAGTTTAAGTACAACGCGTTACTGCATACTGCAAACAAGAGACTTTCTTATTCTTACCTTAAAATATTTGTGGTTATCGTTGTAGAAAATGATGAAATTTAAGTAAAATAAATAATCTTCATTGCTGCTTCTACCTTTGCTACTTCCCGGGCATAGGCAAAGTGGTACGAGTAGTAGAGCTATTTTTCCTAATTTCAACGGTTGCGGACGGACCTTATACAATACATATATTTAACCAAATGGCTCAACTGTACAATATGTGACATCGAGTTCAGGCTTCATATTTTTTTTGTAGCTTCTACTCGCCAAAAGACAACTCCTCACCAAATTTTAAGTTGCGGGAACGCTTTGGTTTGCGAGATAAAAAATAATCAAAGTTCCATATAAAATCCCGATTTTACACCGCCATGACACAATATTTTGCGTTTCGTTAAACGTGTTGAGAAAAACCAAAAACGTGATGATTTGTTTTGTTCAGTTTTTACATAAATACAGTTTTTTCGACTTATTTGTGTACAATAATAGTTACATGATATTTATTCAATGATTCCTTTAATTTATAAGCATTATTTTGTGGAAATTTGTTGATTAATAATTATCAAAAATGGCACGAATTTACTAAAACGCGTAAAACAAAACGCAAATAGAATTGGCGGGGTCTGCGGGCGGGGGATACGACATGACACATTGTTAGACGCCATGCCATTTTGCTTTGCCAGATTACGTGCTGCCTGTCAAAGTTTGCGTTCGTTCATTTGCACGCGTTTGTAGGAACTTTTTAGGTTAGTTCAAAGTAGTTTCAGACAGACTCTAAGGCAGGTCGGTGTAGGTACGACGACGAGCGAAGCGAGGAGGAGTGTTAGGTAGAACTGCGACCCTACAGCGCGAGAGCCGAGCGAGCGAAGCGAGCGTGCCGCGGCAGCGGCCGGCGAAGCGCCAGAACCTAACACTATCACACTCCCCCCCTCTCCTCTCCCCCCGCCCCCTGCCCCCCACCATAACGCTGATTGGGTTGGGGTATAGCAAAAGGGGCCCGATTTTAGGACTTAGAAAATTTACGACCAAAATTTTTTTTGTAGTGACACAAAAAAGTCGATAAGTCAAAAAAGTCAAAAAAGTCAAAAAAATCAAAAAAGTCCAAAAAAAGTCAAAAAAAGTCAAAAAAGTCAAAAATGTCAAAAAAAGGCAAAAAAGTCAAAAAAAGTCAAAAAAGTCAAAAAAGTCAAAAAAGTAAAAAAAGTCAAAAAAAGTCAAAAAAGTCAAAAAAGTAAAAAAAGTCATAAAAGTAAAAAAAGTCAAAAAAGTCAAAAAAGTCAAAAAAGTCAAAAAAGTCAAAAAAAGTCAAAAAAAGTCAAAAAAAGTCGAAAAAGTCGAAAAAGTCGAAAAAGTCGAAAAAAGTCAAAAAAAGTCAAAAAAAGTCGAAAAAGTCGAAAAAGTCGAAAAAGTCGAAAAAAGTCGAAAAAAGTCGAAAAAGTCGAAAACGTCGAAAAAGTCGAAAAAGTCGAAAAAGTCGAATTCGAAAAAGTCGAAATAGTCGAAAAAGTCAAAAGCGTCAAAAACGTCAACAAAGTCAAAAAGTCAAAATTCAAAAAGTCAAAAAAGTCAAAAAAGTCAAAAAAAGTCAGAAAAGGTAAAAAAAGTCAGAAAAGTCAAAAAAGTCTAAAAAAGGCAGAAAAGTCAAAAAAGTCAAAAATGGTAAAAAAAAGTCAAAAGCGTCAAAACCGTCAAAAAGTCAAAAAAGTCAAAAAACGTCAAAAATGGTAAAAAAAAGTCAGAAAAGGTAAAAAATTCAGAAAAGTCATAAAAGGTAAAAAAAAGGTTAAAAAAAGATAAATGACGGATTGTAAAATGTAAAATATTCAATGATGGGATATTATGTATATGATATTAGCCTGCGAAAGTCCGAATCTATGGCTCTCGCTGGTTAGGACGCGTGCCGACACAGCGCGCCCTAGAGTGTTTTTATAGAGCCGGAGGCGCGCAGCGCCGGAGATACGGAAAGTCACATTCAGTCACATTAAAAACGAGCTGCCACCAGAAAACTAGGTTAGGTTTGAACTGCGGCCCCATTAGAAAACGAATTGCCATTAGAAACATTTCGGCCATCTTTAATTTTAAAGAAAAGTTGTTCAAATAAAATATGATTATTTTGACGTGTTCTACACGTTACAATCATTAAAAGTAGGTTTTATAATGACACCACTTTCGATGTAAAAATTACAAGTGATAGAAATTTTCCAACTTTGAAGTTAATTATCTCGGCCATTTTTGATTTTAGAGAAAAAAAAATTCTACAAAACATGCTTATTTTAGCGTATTCTCAAGGATAACATCATAAAAAACAGGTGTTATAATGACAACAACATTCATCGAATTTTTTCAGTCCTAAAATCGTGCTAACTTTTGAGGTCCAATATCTCGGTCATTTTTGAAAAAAAAAAATAAAAAAAATAGAGAAAAAGTTTTTTCTGTAAAACGCGCTTATTTTAGCGTCTAGAATGAAATTTTTCTAAGTGTTTTATGATTCCTATATATTTTTCACTTTTGGTCAAAAAATTTCTATCTTTTTATTGCGTACCCTTTGGTACACCTTGACCCCGAACTCGCAACTTCAGATCGCTCTAGTTCCTAAACGGTCAAGTTTATAAAAAAACTTCTAGCAATAAAAGAGGCTTATTTTAATGATTTCTTTAAAGTAAAAAAAAAAACTATCAAAAATGCAAAAAAAATATTTTTGGTTGTAAATTTTCTAAGTTCTAAAATCGGGCCCCTTTTGCTATACTCTGACCGCTGATTGTGTCATGGCGGTGTAAAATCGGGATTTTATATGGAGCTTTTGATTATTTTTTATCTAGAGCTTTTGATAAAATTTGGTGAGGAGTTGTCTTTTGGCGAGTAGAAGCTACAAAAAAAATATGAAGCCTGAACTCGATGTCACATATTGTACAGTCCTTCCGCAAAAGCCAAAACGCAACAAAATTTTTTACATGACATATTTATTTTGAATTTAGCTGTGATCATGCTGTGATTGACAGCATAATCCATAGACAGGATAGACAACAACCAGTACTATACTTTACAATTTCTCGGGCCCGATAGGTCGGTTAGAGAGATGTAATAAATGATAGGAATCCTAGGGAGTCGAGAGAGTGAAGGAAGGCAGGGTGCAAAACAGATTAGGCCCGAGAAATTGCAAATTAAATTATAATATCACTAGCTTTTCCCGCGGCTTCGCCCGCGTACTAAAAGTACTAAAAAAGGACGTTCTCAGTTAGACTCGTATGTTTGTATGTAGGAATGTATGTTTGTCCGCGATCATCTTGCGTTTCGCTGAACTGATTTAGAAGCGGTTTTCGGAAAAGTATTCGTTACATTCTGGAGGTTTCGGTATACCACGTTTTGAAGACGGCGGTTCCCTCATTTTTTATTTTAAAGAAATTATTGCAATAATTGTTTAATTGTTACGCCATCAACGACTTACTACCGAGAGATTATGATTAATACAGATTTCTACTCTTGAATAGAAGCTTTTCCCCGCGACTTCATTTGCGTGGAATTAGTAATCCACCCTCCTTTTTACCCGCTTAAGGAATGACTTCTGGGATAACAACTATTATATATCCTTCTCCAGAACGCAAAATATCTCCATACCAAATCATCTAAATAGGTTCAACGGTTATTAATTTCCCATACAAACTTTCAACCCCCGTTTCACCCCCTAGAGGGTTGATTTTCGAGATAAAAACTATCCTATATTGTTTACCGAGACTCAATCTATATAATATGTACCAAGTTTTATTTCAATCGTCTGCTGTTCAGCGGTTAATAATTCGCCATACAAACTACCAACATGTTTTCTACCCGTCTAAGATTGATTTTCGGCTTAAAAAATATTCTATATTGTTTCCTGGGACTCAAACTATATCCACAACAAAATTATCTAAATCGGTTCGCGGTAAAAAAATCTTCCTACAAACCTCCAACCCCCATTTCACCCCCTTAAAGATTGATTTTCGAGATAAAAACTGTCCCATGTCGTTTCCCGGTACACAAACTATCTCTATACCAAGTTTCATCTAAATTGGTTTAACGTTTAAAAATTCCCCATACAAACTATCAACCCCCATTTCACCCCCTTAAGTGTTGATTTCGTAATCAGCGACCCGATAAACCATAGAAACAATACCCATGTTGATATTTAAATTTTGTCACCACATTTCCCCCTTATGGGTTGAATTCTCAAAAAAGCTGAAACACTTGTTTTCTCATTTATCGTTAGGAATACTCCTGTAAATTTTCGAATAAAATAGTTGAACTAATCTCGTTTCCCATACAAACTTTGAACCCCATTTCCCCCCTTAGGAGGTAAATTTTTAAAAATTATTTCTAAGTGCATCCTTATGCCTTATAAGGAGCCTACGTACCACATTTGGAATCTCTAGAACCAGCGGTTTGGGCTGTGCGTTGATATGTCAGTTCTTTTATATATTTAGAAGATTGCAATTTGGCACAAATACTTTCAAGAATTTTCATGTCCACAATATTAAATTTCAAAATCAATGCCATTTTCTTAATTAACGTCCCAAAAAATCACAAAAGCGACACCCATATGGATATTTAGACATTTCAACCCCATTGTACCCTAACAGGGGAGATGGTATTCCACGTCCGCCACGTCGGATTTTAAAATCGTTGTTGACCCGATAAACCATAGAAACAATACCCATGTTGATTTTCAGACTTTTTAACCTTTTTGAGTGCGTTGATAGATCACTATGTCAGTCAGTCAATCAGTCACCTTTGAGTTATATATATATAGATTTAAAGTCGGTTCTAAATGTTGCTATATTTAAAAACATATGTTTAAATACTGGTAATAATTGTTATAAACCGCACGCACACATATGCAATTTAAGAAGGACACACTTTTGGTAAGAAGTTACTAGGCCTTGGAGAAGTTGGTACTGGGGTGCTCCCGCCCACAGATGAGAACAGTATTCCATATGTGGGCTTACCTCATCGACATATAATATCAAGACGAGTAAAGGCAAGCAAAGTTCATGTGAAAACACGACCCATTTTCACGTTTACAAAACTAAAATGTCTTATGTCTTATTAACCAATCAAGTACTCATTCTTTAAGCATATTTTTTTGTGTTAACCTTAATTCCGCAAAGGTTTCATGCCATTTCACCAATAAGAAAAGTTGCCGTGTTGTGAGTGGTCAAAATCAATTTGACAATGAAGTTTAATTGGACAGGAGATACTCAAATGAAATAACTGAAATGTCAAGTTAACGTATAATAAATACGCCTAAGTTTGACGTGGATGTGTTCACGTAATAAATAATATGCAACCAATTAACAATTTATTTTTTAGTGCATTTTTCATTACTTATGTAATATACGTAAATTTAATCGTTCTTGGAATAAGGAATAATATAAAAGCCCAGCACCATCTTTCATTTATTTAATAAAAGTGCTTAATTACATTATAGGGACTTACATACTACAAAATAAGCATAAATTAACATAAAATAGTCAAGATCTTGAACTTTTTTACAATTTTATAAATCCGTTACATTAGCGAGACCCTTTTGGTCTCAAGCAACATAATGTTAAGCAATTAAGGTTGATTATGGCAAAAAAAAAACGATTATTTTTGAACTTTATTTATGACCAGACTAGAAAATAATAGCATATCTTCAATATAAATAGTTAAAATTCTCTTTGCTTCCTCGTTTTTAGGGTTCCGTAGTCAACTAGGAACCCTTATAGTTTCGCCATGTCTGCCCGTCCGTCCGTCCGTCCGTCCGTCCGTCCGTCCGTCCGTCCGTCCGCGGATAATCTCAGTGACCGTTAGCACTAGAAAGCTGAAATTTGGTACTAATATGTATATCAATCACGCCGACAAAGTGGTAAAATAAAAAGTGGAAATTTTTTTTTTATTAGGGTACCTCCCCTATACGTAAAGTGGGGAGTGATTTTTTTTTCATTTCAACCCTAACGTGTGATATATCGTTGGATAGGTATTTAAAAATGAATAGGGGTTTACTAAAATCATTTTTCGATAATGTAAATAGTTTCGGAAATAATCGCTCCAGAAGTAAAAAAATATGCGTCCCCTCCCCCTCTAACTTTTGAACCATAAGTTTTAAAACTATGAAAAAAATCTCAAAAGTAGAACTTTATAAAAACTTTCTAGGAAAATTATTTTGAACTTGATAGGATGAATAGTTTTTGAAAAAAAATTACAAAATAATTTCTGAACTAAGTTTGTAATTTAACCGTATAAGCAGGTGTTTATTGTACCTGTAATTTCTACAAAATTACAATGAAATGACGTGCTTTCAAATAAAGTAAAAACGGTGAAAATCGGTTCACGCAATAAAGAATTATTCCATAAAAATCATCTTCCATACTTTAAGCTCGCGCGCAATAGTATACTTAATTTGCCGATAGATGTCGCCGTACGTGGAACTCTCATATCATATCCTACATGGCGGTGTTATTAACTCTTAAGTGGGGACACTTACTGTGACGGACGGAAAACTACGGAACCCTACACTGAGCGTGGCCCGACACGCTCTTGGCCGGTTTTTTAGAACTAAAAAAGTAACGGATGAGTTCGTTTATGTGTAAGTACTATTTATTTTAGCAGGCTTAAGGAAATACAAAGATAAATTTACATTTTGTATCCATTGTTTTATACCACAACGGTAGCAAACAGGCATACGGCTCACCTGATGGTAAGCAGTTACCGTAGCCTATGGACACCGACGCTTTCATATAAAAGAGGATTCACTGTGTTGACAGCTGAAGGAACAAGAGGATCCCCCTCGTCAACACACTGCATCCTCTGAGCTCTCTGGCAACCTTACTCACACAACACTATGAGTAGGGTCTAGTGCTAACTGGCTGTGGTTTTCTGTAAGGTAGAGGTAGTTACCCAGTCGGGCTCTGCTCTAGATTTGATAATTAAAGACTATGCTATGAAGTTATAGCATTCATTATTAATGAACAATAAGAGTCATACCTATTAGTCAGTTGTACTAGAAATGGCATACTGTATATCGAAAAAAACAAACTGAAAAAATTATTTGTTAACAACGGAAACCTAACTGCTATTACTACTAGGTAATACTTATAAATGAACATACTTTTCCTCAAATGAGTTATGTTTACTTTTCCAAAACTTATATTGCATAATTTCGACCAAGTCCGTAATGTATGAGAATATCTATGCGTGATTTACTTACCGATGAAAAGAAATATCACCATCCTTGGCGCCAGTGTGGCTCTTGCATCAATGCACGGCACAAGCCGGCATTTTAATACCGATATATTACCGAAATTTCATGGACCGAAAAAACGAATGTTTTGACGACATGACAATTTCAAAATGTTTGACATGACATTAGGGCACCGCTGTCACAAGCTCCGCCCACTTTGGCACCAGAAAAGTGGAACATATTTTGAGCGTTGATTACGCTTCCTTACTTATTATTCTTCCAAGGCTTACCTGTGCCCAGAGCTGCCACTTTTCTTTAAAAAAAAATCAAATGTCACCTTATTTATGTATTGTAATTGAAATGGCGTTTCAAATCTGCTTAAAATATATATTTATTTACGTTTTATTCCTGTATCAGACTGTGAAATCTTCTGAGGATGTAAAGAAAATAATATCCTATCTCACGTGTTTCCTATGCAACACACTTTTCTACAATTATAACTATTGGCTAACCAGCAGGAGCAGGTCTTACCAGTTCTATACATATTCATCTATGGGTCTTACTAGAAGGTAAACTTAAATACGTAGTGTTATATTCTCTTTGATTTACATTCATGGCTGGCTTGTACTTTACGGCCTATGTACACCGCATTTTTTTTAAGTCGACGCGCGATTGTAGCGATACACACGCAAACTGCACGCGAGTCAGATGCAGCTTCTAGGACAGGACTATGCAGTCTTTGCACACCGCTATAAACGCGCCGGCGACGCAAACAAACTGCACATTGGAATGAAAAACGCACGTCGACGTACATTCCTAATATGCGCGTTGACGGCGTTACATTCCTAATAAACGCAGTGTTAGTGCTGGAGCCTGCCTTACTGGAAATTTATCAAAAAACTTACCCACTTCGTCCACATACCGTTGCAGAGCCCATCTCGGAGATCATGGAAACATAAGCACAGAATAACTAATACATAAGTCTTAAAGGTCTTAAATGGCCACAAGTATGTATGGCGTCAAGTTGAAAATACAATTTTTTGGCCTTAATTTATCAAAGAGCGTAGGCGCTCCAAATTTGGACACATGATTTAGCCCACATCAAAAACCTACATACCAGTTTTAAGACCATTCTGGTGGGCGCATAAGATTTTAAGACCATTTTAAGAAATAATCGATTTCATACTAAAAATAGCAAATTACTGTAAATTCGTTAAAAAAAATTTGCGGACACAAACACAACTGCATATTCATATTTAAGTATTTTGTAATGCTGTAAAAGTATTTCGCAATAAGTTGAAAATTCAAAAAATTCGTCATATCAGTACTTTAGTCACGATGGCCTTAAAACACTAAAATTATTATTTATTTTAAACTTAATGGCACAAAATATGAGTTAGTAAGGCAGACGTAATGCCTATAGGCATTTTCTACCTGTCTTTCATATCTTAATTGATAAGCGTCAAGTTAGGTGCACTGAGAATATATTATTGACTGAAAGATATTATTATATGATACCGTAAACCATAGGAGACTAATCACTAAACTGTACCAGACTACAAAAGACTATAGACTCACGCAAGTTGTATCTGAATTGCTCTCCAACAGAAGGTTCTAACGAAAAGTAGAAGGAGGTCCCTTAAAAATGGTCTCCCCCAGGGTAGCGTATTGGCACCAGCACTATTTAATATCTATACGAACGACCAACCGATCATAGACAATCTACAACACTTCCTTTTTGCTGATGACCTTGCACTCACATCGCAAGGAAAGTCATTCGAGGTAGTAGAGAACCGACTTGTGGAAGGTTTGGCGACCCTATCACTGTACTACACAGAAAACCAGCTTAAACCGAATCCAGCTAAAACACAGGTTTGTGCCTTCCACCTAAGAAACAGCCAGGCAGCTGAAAATTGTTTGGGAAGGTAATCGGCTGGAACATACTTTCGCCCCCAAAAACTTAGGAGTAACGCTGGACCGATCCCTGACCTACAAAACTCACTGCCTCAACACCAAACAGAAAGTGGCGACAAGGAACAACTTGCTGCGACGCATCACTGGTACCACGTGGGGGGCTACCCCACATACTCTACGCACAACGGCATTCGCGCTTAGCTTCTCCACTGCGGAATATGCTTGCCCAGTTTGGAAGAATTCTGCACACGCTGCCCAGGTTGACATAGCTCTCATGACATAACCGGATGCCTAAAACCCACCAAACGCGACTACCTGTATCAACTGAGTGGAATTGCACCGCCGGATATACGCAGAAACGTAGCCGCGGCTGCCGAACGAGGAACACAACTGCACGACCCACGACACCCCCTGCACGATCATAAACCAGCTACCGCAAGGCTAAAGTCCCGGAAGAGTTTCGTTACAAACATAGCTCTCCAACACCAAACCCCCCAGGCGGCTCGCCTCAAAGCATGGAACTTAAATCGTGTTGACACATCGTTACGAATAAAAGCTGCGGAACACTTGCCCCCAGGGGGAAAGGAAAAGTGGGCAATATGGAAATCTCTCAACAGACTAAGGACGGGAGTTGGTCGCTCAAAAGATAACCACCTAAAATGGGGAATTGGACCACAATATGATGCTTTCTGCGAGTGTGGTGTCCTCCAAACAACGATACATATGAGACAGTGCCCTATGTGCCCAACAACGTGCACTGAGGAAGATCTCCTAAGAGCTACACCCCGAGGAATAGAAGTGGAAAAATATTGGCAATCAAAAGTATAACCTTAAGAAATTTGATCCCTTTACACGAATAAGAAGATTGACTGAAAAATGAAGTAAATTTATTTTAAATCCCACCGTTCCAAATTTTGACAAATAATTTAGCCCACTTCAATTAACATACATACCTATTTTAAGACCAATCCGGTAGACGCATAAGATTTAAAGACCAGTTGAATTTGCAATTTTTTGGCCTAAATTTATCAACGAGCCTACCGCTCCAAATATTGACAGTAGTTAAAGGACCCATTCAACAAACGAAATCCCAATTTTAAGACCATTCTGGTGGGCACATAATATTTTAAGACCATTTTAAGAAATAGTCGATTTCATACAAAAAACCGGCCAAGTGCGAGTCGGACTCACGCACCGAGGGTTTCGTACAAACCTGTAGATATATAGGGGTAGTAAAAACATTAAAAATATTTTTATAATATGATGTAACTAAAAATTTACGGTTTTCGCAATTTGTCCTTTATCTGTGCTATAAGACGTTGCTTCGTGCCAAATTTCAAGTTTCTGAGTTCACGGGAAGTACCCCGTAGGTTTTGCGAGTGCCGAAAAACTCTAAAATTTGCAGCATAAACGACTGTATCTTTTGATTGCGTTGGCTTTTAAATTTGATTTTTTCACAGCTCCAAGGGACAATAGACATAAATATATTATATAAATTTATATAAATTTGATATATTTGATATAAATTTCAGCTTGATACCTCCACGCGTTCCTGAGAAAAATAGTCTTGACAGACAGACAGACGGACGGACAATAAAGTGATCCTATAAGGGTTCCGGTT
The DNA here is from genome assembly GCA_947086415.1 of Pammene aurita. NCBI lineage: Eukaryota > Metazoa > Arthropoda > Insecta > Lepidoptera > Tortricidae > Pammene > Pammene aurita. The sequence continues at coordinate 21,231,406 of OX352293.1, read as the reverse complement.
TTTCCTTTCGAGGTACGGAACCCTAAAAATATCAAATTACTATAAATTCGTTATTTGGCTGGCACAAACACAACTACATATTCATAATTAAGTGTCTTTTAATTAAAAATGCCGTAAAAGTATTCCGCAATAAGTCGAAAATTTGAGAAATATGTCACAGCAGTACTTTGGTTGGTCACTGGGTCTTAAATCACTAAAATTATTAACGCCTATAGTCATTTTCTGCCAGACGCTCATAACCCTAAACTGACAAGCGTCAAGTTCGGTGCACTGAGAATATATAACTTATTGAAAAAAATACTTAAATTTCCTTATGGTCCAAATTTTGACACACGGTGAAGCCTACTTCAAATAACTGAAATAACATATATACCCATTTTAAGACCCATGAAAACACAATGCCATCAAAAACAAAACTAGTTAAAAAAACCAAGTCTCGCAATTCAGTCGGCGCGATTTTGCAATCGCACTAAACAATCTTATTTACTATTTATATGTATTGCTTGTGAGTTACATAGTGTTTTCATGCGATGACCAAGTCAATATATTTTATTTAAACATAAACGATTTTTAATATTAATGTGGTCACTATAAGATGTTGTTAGATGAGCTAATTACGTAATAACTTAAGACAGAAGGTCCCTTAAGTAGGGACTGAATAAATCAACCGACTTGGTATTACATGGATCTCACAACTTTTTACGGTAGAAGTACCGAGTTGCGAGACTTGGTTTTCTTTTACAAGTTTTGTTTTTGATGGCATTGTATTTTCAACTTGACGCCATACATACTTGTGGCCATTTAAGACCTTTAAGACTTATGTTTTCATGATATCCGAGATGGGATCTACGATGCTATATCACAGAATAACTAATAGTACTACCGTACAGAAAATTCACTTCTTTACAAAAGTCAAATTTAGGTATAAAATTATACCGATGCTCGCCGCCTGCAAGCAAACTTGAAACTTATAACCGCGTACGAACCGTGAATCTTCTTTGCCCGATGACTGAGCTATGAGTGTCGGCACGGGTTGTCACTTGACAAGTTTTTGTACCTACATATACCTACTGATTTATTATTTTTAAGATAAATATGTAGGAATTACAAACGTGGATTCTGTATCTGTACCTACTGATTTATTATTTTTAAGATAAATATGTAGGAATTACAAACGTGGATTCTGTAAACATCAAATTTTTATCCGGAAATAGTATGTCTGATTCTCACGGAAGTAGGTATGCCGCAGCCGTATTCCTTCGAAAATCCTATACCGGTCAGTTCCTAATATTGTTTGTGGGAAACCAATATTATATCTTTTATACGGATTAGATCGAGGTTTAGGTTTCGAAGCCATTGTGTGTTTTCAATTTTGCGCGAGCGCCACGTGTCACGAGTATCGTGCGAGCCGAGCGGCAGCCCACTGCCATACGCCTGCCCGGGAGGCGCGCCGGCCAAATGTACCTAAACTGCGTAGTGACACCCCCCTGGCTATATGGAAGAAAATGGGTAAGTTTTTTGATAAATTTCCAGTAAGGCGGGTTCAGCACTATGTGCATAGCTCTTAAGGGCTTGATACACTTGTCCTAGTTAGTTTGCTAGATGATTTAGTTTCTAAATTTAGTCAAGTCTAACCGCATTTAGCACGTAAATTTACTATTGAAAAAAGTTAGGATGCTAGTTAGGACACTAAAAACAGTAAAGTGTAACAGGCTTTTTAGACTTATACATATCACATCACGACTATATAAAACCGGTATTAGACATTGCAATTTGTAGGGCCCAATCTGTCAGATAGGGAGGTGTAATAAAAGTTAGGGAGCTGAGGGAGGGTAGGAAGAGGTAGGCTACACGACAGATTGGGCCCTACAAATTGCAATGTCTACTTATAGTTATACTATAACACCGGTTTAAAACTGCATTTTGTTGCTGTTCAGTCGGTTACGCCTTTGGTTTATATGATTAGATTTTGGTTACGCAGTAAGTAACCCAAAATTAATCAACAAATCGCACGGGAGATGGTAGACATGGTAGTAAACATGCTGCAACACGTTATCAAGATTAATCTTGCGACAACCGCGACAACGAGACGAGCCCCAGACTGGCGGCAGCGGTATATGACTACACCGTAGCCCGTAAGGGACTGCAACAGCGGCTCTGTGTCACGGCGTGGTTTATCGCAGTAAACCTCTGTGAGTGGGAATAGATATTGTTTAGTTACCTAATTGCACTCTAGGTAGGTGGTGTCCATTCCGTCCGTACAGACAAATTTTGTTTGGTTTACGATATGCACTCTGCTCTACGCTCTAAAAACAGTACGCGACAAACTATGAATTCCTTTATACCCGCTTTTGGCACTACTTCCCCCAACATAAACTTTTGGCAATGATATAATCTAATTATTTATATAATTTATCATAATATTGCATCAAACGCAGAGCTCTAGGACTGGTTATCTTGAAGTGGTTTGCATTCTTTGACCTCGACCACTTTACAGCTGCCAGATCTAGAAATAAGTATAGTATAGCAAATAAGGCTTGCAATTATTCGAATATTATTCGAATAATACGAATATTTCGAATAATTTCCATACAAATTACTATTCGAAATATTCGGATTGCAAACTCTAACAGCAAACTATTAACTAGAGGGGTTTCGTTGCTCTCAATATTGTGTTATATTACCTATATCTGACGTGGCTAGCTCTCCGTCTATTTTTGTTCAGTTTATCCAGAAATCACACGCTACATAGCACTAAAGGGCTTACCGCGAACTTTGTAAATTGAAATCTCGTTATCTGCATCTCTTTCGCTCGTATTTGCAAGTTCGAAGAGAGGGAGATAACGAAATTTCGAAGTTCGCGGTAGGCCCGCTGGTTGTTGCATTAAAAATACTTACTTCGCAATTTTAAGTTCCGTCAAATGGGAATAACTAGAGACAAGCGGGTTATCTAAAGACAACAATTTTTAAATAAATCTAATGTAACTGAATAAGTAGTTAAGGAAATAGTCTGATTATGGTTGTCCAAAAATGCGAAGTACTCATACTATAGGTACCTACTCAAGTACGTCTCAAGTTACCCCGCGAGTCGCAAGGTACTCTGGATACCTTCCTGCTCTACGTAGTATAATAATTTAATAAAATAATACATAACAATTATTTGTTTATCGTATGGCATTACGAGTCACTGGATTATATTTATAGGTACTTACATATTAAAAGCATAGACATATAAATTAAGAAGACGTAATCCCACGAAGATAAAACTGTGATTCCATAATGAGCCGCGATCTCGTGCACACACACTCACTTTTGACGTTTGAACCAATCACCGCTCGTCCACGAGTTGTAGATGTGTGCGTGTCGCGCGTAAACACGAAGAAATCGGCTTATTATGGAATCACAGTTTTGTCTTCACGGCGTTACGTCTTCTTATTTTATACGTCTATGATTAAAAGTACATGGTTTAAGCTATAGATTGAGATTAGGCTTCTTCAAATATTCGATGGCCTCTTCGCTAAGTCTGGCGAGGTCCTCAACCCGTCCGTTGAATTTGGTGACCGAGCATTCAAAAACCATACGTTACATACATAGTATAATACACACATATTATACCTAGGTACCTAAACACGTACTACTCGTATGCTAATACGCACAGGTTTGTGCTACTTAATTTGCTAAATAACATACCTAATATATGTATCTATTATTAATAAACAACATCCTTCTTCTTCTTAATATCCCTATTGTCATGTCATAATACGGTTGCATTGAGCAATTTAGATACCTGAACCTATGATATCTTGGCACATGTAGAGACCGATTTAGCGGGATAATGGCCAGGTGCAACATCACCAACCACTTTTGACGGATGCATCAGCGTCACCCGGCAGGATACTATGAAAATTGTCATAAGTACAATAAAATTTTGCGAACGTTTGAACGGTGACAGAAGTTTTGGTGCAACCTATCCTAAAAGTATCACGTATTTATGTAAGTAAGTATAGCTGTTACATGAAAACTTGTGAAGCGAACGTCCGGACACTCCGTGAATAGGTGGTAGTCAAAGTAACAACTCAATAGCTAGCGAGTGTAGCATTTGTTTGTATTATCGCAGAATACGAAAAGAAATGGGAGCTAGTGCAGCTAAGCAAAGGGGGTTGAAGCTCGTAGCCGGGCTAGGGTGGCGCGAGGGCGGAGGGAGGCAGAGGGCGTTCCAGGCGCTCGATACGCGCGCGCGCCGCGGCGCGGCGACATTAGTCCGTCAGTTGCGTTACGCCGCCGTAGCGTTTGGGTTGTGTGCCGCTCGCCGGCGTCCATCTGTCAAACGCTTCGATATCGATGTTATTCTCTTGTCGGTTTAATAAGTACGTATCTATTTAGTAATGCAAAAACACTTAAGTATATCTTGTAAGTTATTGCTTATTTTGTTCGGTTAATCCGGCGCAATACCCGGTTTTGTGTAACCGTTTAGGTATCTTGTTTACATTGAGATGTTTACACCCAAATTAATTAGAAAGATGACTTAAATTTCAGTCAAAATTAAGTACAGTATACGCAGTTTAAGCTTTGAGTGATATATGGTCTGATTTACGGTAAAATTTGTGTGAAAAGTTTGCGGTCTCGCCTGTTGTTTCTTTCTGGAATCCTATTGGCAAATTGGAATTGGTGTTTGTATATTGGTCGTGGATTAGTGAGGATACAGTGAAATATGTGGATGAGTGTGTTTCTGATTGGAATTTAACGAAGTTTTATTCAGAAAATGAATATGTGAATATTTGATGACAAGATTGGTAGCAGAGGGCGCGCGGCGCGGCGCGGCGACGGCGCGACGGCAGTATTGATCGCGCGGGCGCGAGCGGCCGCTAGACACGGCTGGCGTCGCTCCTAAAATAAAAGCTCTGCATGTGCGCCCTCGCCGATGCCCGCCCTCGCGTACTCTCACATGTAGCGACTCCATTACTACCCCATTGCAAATGCCATTGATAACTTTTCTTGATTGGCAATGCTAATGCTATGATTTTTGGTGGTATCGTGTCGCTGCTACATTGTATCTTATTCACCGTTTTAGTTGGATATAAGTAATCTCTACACTAGTGGCTAGCTACTAAAAGAAAATTAATTTAAGTATTCGAATTTTGATGTTAAAGTACTCGACCTATAATAATACAGTATAAAAGGCCAATTAAGTTTAGGCTCCATCATTTATTTTTTAAAGATTTCGTTAGGTTGTAATTATAATTTCTAAATTTCCTATCCCTGATAGGTATTTAGGTATGGCACTATCTTTGAACGGTGATCGATCGCTTACCATCAAGCGAACTGTATGCTTGTTTGCCACCAACGTGATATAAAAAAGTATAGTTATAATATAACCTTACTTGACGTAAAGGTGCGGTAGGGACAGGTCACTTGGGTCACTACATATTTAGCAACTACATAGTTGGTAGGTAACTGAGTGATAGTAGGTAATCCAGCAGTCATGTCCAAAGAAGGAGCACCTAGCTGGAAAGTAATCTGGACTCAATGGAACATTATACAGGGTGTTTGGGGGTGTACTAGGTCGACGCTACTGAGTTTTCGACCTCGAGGACCTGGAGTGCGATTTTTTAATCTCACCAAGTGACTAATTCTCACCGATGTGAGTGATTTCCGAAAGTAAATGTGCTGTGCTGACTTTGAGGGAGGGCAAAATTCTTAAAAATGTCTGTTTTTTTTAGTTCATCATATAAATCATTTTGCGATTATGTTGCATGACAAAGTCCCAGAGCAAAAGTTAGTTGTTAAACCACATTTGTCAGTCCAAATATTAACGAAAAAGAAGGCAGTCTTAGGCACAGTCTACCAAAATTAGACAAAGTTAAATAATGCAAAAAGTAACATGTACCTAACTATTTTTAACATTATGTCTATGAAAAAATAATTATGTTGATCAAGCAGCAATATTAAATAGGTAACATCTTGGAAAACGTATAAAGATAACCTTTATCATAACCTTTTGCCTCTGTGGATATTCTTTTTCATTAAAATAATCCTATTTAAATTCTTGACTGAATTCCGCAAAATAAGATTGAGATTATTTTAATTGTTAGGTTACAAGTAGGTTTAGGTACTTTAATCATACCTATTATCAAAGTAATGCAGTAAAATAATGTAGATATGTAGGTACATAGTGCATAATATTCTTTTATTATGCTCTATATCAGAAGGTACCTACGTGTTTGTGAAACACACCAAAAGATAAGTACCTACATATCTACAGCTTTTAATTTATACTGCATACTTTGACAATGAAGTACGTTTTAGAAAAGTGTACGTGTTTTGTTACCGTTTTGATCTTGAAGGCTTATAAGTTTTAAATCTGTACAATTTGTTTTCTAGGTATGACACGGAGTAACTGAGCAGTTGAGGTAGTAATAGCGCGAATGGCTCGCAGTATGCTAGCGGGCGCGGCGCTCCTGTGCGCGCTGGTGGCGCCTCTGGCCGCTGTCACGCTGCTGCCGCATGACGTGCGCCCCGGACACGCCGTCCGCCACTTCATCGGGAACCACTCCCATTACAAAATGCTCGACCCCGAGCTAGAGCCCTACTTCACTCTACTCGACGACGGCCTACTCATGACCATAGCCGACCTCTCACCGCTCCTTGACCGACCTCTAAACCTCGCCATATTGGAGCAAACACCCTACAGCAGTGCTGCTCACTCGGTCCCATTACTCGTGGTCGACCGGAGGCGCATGCTGCACTTCTCGACCACCAACGGATTGCGAGGAGAAATACCAGAAAACGCTCCCTCGGGATCTGTCGTCGATTTACCACCCATAAAAGCCACATCATTGCATGATTCTGGACCCGTCGCTTACAAAATTGTAAAAGGAAATGAAGATCCCATTTTCGCGCTACGTGACAAGATCAAGGGAGATATCGTGCCGGAAGTTAGATCCGTTATTACGGAAGGAGACGTGGAAATTATTGCAACACGTTCTTTAGACGCCGAAGAGAAGAGCTCATACGAAATAGTGGTTCAAGCGACTGATTTGCAAGGCACTAATAAGGCTAGTCTTCCAATTAGAATAGATGTCGCCGATGAAAACGACCACGCGCCCGCGTTTGAACAGGACCATTATTATTTCGCTGTAAATGGCACTATTGATGAAAACGGGCCTAATGGGACCGCACATTGGCAAAGATTTTCGAATATCGGCCAAGTGCACGCGTACGACGCTGACGGTGATCGCGTGTACTACTCTTTAATGGTGACCTGTAATTTGGCAGTGATTGTGCCACAGACTGGGGAGTTGATCTTGGCTGGGGAGCCGGACGGGCGCGAAGCGGAGCTGCGGGTGCTGGCGCATGACACTGGCTCGCCGCCGCGCAAGAGTCTCTCGGCACGCGTCTTTATCGACTTCGTGGTGCCCGAACGTACGGAACTCCCGACGCTCCACCGTGAGAAGCGGCGGGTGACCCGTGCTGTGAGACCTACGAAACGCACCGAATTTTCCGAGGCTGACGGTGAAGTGGAAGGACGTTCTGTGTTCACTCTCGAAAAGGAAACTGACCGCGAAACCTTTAAAATTCGGGACGAAAATCCGTGGGTCACCGTTGAGCCCAGTGGTGTAGTGAAAGTTAAAAAGAAGTGGGACTATGAGGAGCTTGGACCTGAGAAGACCATTGATTTCTGGGTGACTATCACCAACGCAGGAAATGGAGGTAAGTTTCTTTGTTATGACAACTTATTTTATCGCCTATACGTTCTTCCTCATTTATATAGGTCAATTGATGTTCTAACACTCGTAGCTGGGTACTGGGTATAATCACATTAATCTAATCACCTTATTTTATAGTTTAAATTACGGCAATACAATCTAGAAAAAATATGGCATAGGTAAATACATAAATAATAATTTTTTTTACGAAAATGCATGTAGGTATGCAATTGCATCTATGCACAACTGATGACGTACAGGAAAGCTTATTCTCGAACATTTGTAGACATCTAGTTAACCCTTCACTTAAGTACTAATAAGTCATGCCCCAGTCTCTTCTACGATGGTTATAGATGGTAATGGTAAAAATTACCAAGAAGAAGAAGAAATCCTGTAGTTAATAAATAACTACAAGAATGCTTCTGTACTTTTAATCCCGCTCTACTCCTTCTCTGTTTCCTAAGAACGAAACGAAAATTGAAATTTTTCGTAGGAAATTAAGTTAAATGAAATACCAGTAGGTACCTACCTAAAATTTGGTGCATTGCGCGCTGCGTTTGGGGCTCAATCCGAACAATGTTTTGTGTGCGACAAGTTGAAAGTTTTGACATGCAAATAGTAATGGAGACGCAAATGCACTCACTTTGTTCGCCAATGAACAATTCCACAGTTCACGTAGTTCACAAAAACAATATCTCCACACGATCAACAAATCGTTCGCGCGGCTTTTGTTTTATTTTTGTTTCAATGACACGCGGTGTTTCGTTTTTTCCGCCGTTGTCCGATATGACGGCTCCATCAGGGGTGCGGGATAATGACAGGGGACTAAAGAAGCGAGGGAGTATGCCTATTGTTATTTGTCAGCATTGTTGTAAGATTAAGCGTTCAGCTGCGGTGCAAATTATGATTACACTACGATAATGCAATTATAGATATTGCGTGCATATTCTTCGCAAACAAGTTTTAAGAGATGTAAACACTAAACAGAAAATACATTACACATTCAAGTTTAAATTAATTTGGTTGCATGATACCTATACGTACATAAAAGAGCGCGCAGTGCGCGCACATTACAAATCTATTGATATTTATTCGTTAGTACCAACTTGTATAGCATAGGGATACGGATATTAGGGAAATTAAGCACGACTCTATCGAATTCTCTATGCAGTCAAAATAATAGCTTCATCAAAATTATGAGCGTTGATGGTGCCACGGGCGTGCAACCCTTTCAAATTTGAGCCCCACCGCAGGCACACGGGTACAAACGAACACATCTAGTTAAATAACCTATAGTAAACCTTATCTCATTGTTTTAAGGTCTACGATTTGTAGTTGTCTTCACTGGTACAAGCGAGTTGATTGCATCCATCTACTTTTGTTTTTATCGCCGTGAAAAGGTTCGCTTTTTTATCGTTATCTAATTTTGAATAATGTCTTCATCGCCTTATAAGTACGTTTCTATACTGAGTTTATCTATCGGTTTGGCTGCAACAGACTTCATGTTGTTGATTATTTGTCACATGACAAACTATTTTGAAGGCTTTGAGTTGGAAATTCAGTCTAAATGCGTTGTCAATATGTGTCAGGATCGTTTGGCGGGTAAAATGCACCTGTAAGCGCATCTAAAGGCGCATTAGAGCATGACGTATTGTCCTGCACCCGATTACTCCTGACTATTGCTGTTCCCATCACGACCTAAATTTGTTTACATCGTCTTGCCCTCGCTCGCTTGAAAACAAATTACTGCCACAATTGAGGAAAATAGACTAAGCAAACTTTACATTTTCCCAATTCCTATAATTTTTCTTTATTAATTTGCTTACCTATTCTTCCTATCTTAAAGAAACTTTATTAAGTAACAGGAATTTGATGACTCTCAAAAGCGTCAATTAAGAGTTTATTAAATATTAATTGTGATTTTAAAAGATTTATCCGTTGCCTGTCTTAATTTTTTAGGGTTCTGTAGTCAACTAGGAACCCTTATAGTTTCGCCATGTCTGCCCGTCCGTCCGTCCGTCCGTCCGCGGATAATCTCAGTGACCGTTAGCACTAGAAAGCTGAAATTTGGTACTAATATGTATATCAATCACGCCGAAAAAGTGGTAAAATAAAAAGTGGATTTTTAGGGTTCCGTAGTCAACTAGGAACCCTTATAGTTTCGCCATGTCTGCCCGTCCGTCCGTCCGTCCGTCCGCGGATAATCTCACGTGACCGTTAGCACTAGAAAGCTGAAATTTGGTACTAATATGTATATCAATCACGCCGACAAAGTGGTAAAATAAAAAGTGAATTTTTTTTTTTTATTAGGGTACCTCCCCTATACGTAAAGTGGGGAGTGATTTTTTTTTTCATTTCAACCCTAACGTGTGATATATTATTGGATAGGTATTTAAAAATGAATTGGGGTTTCCTAAAATCATTTTTCGATAATGTAAATATTTTCGGAAATAATCGCTCCAGAAGTAAAAAAATATAAGTCCCCCCCCCTCTAACTTTTGAACCATAAGTTTTAAAAATATGAAAAAAATCTCAAAAGTAGAACTTTATAAAAACTTTTTTGGAAAATTATTTTGAACTTGATAGGATGAATAGTTTTTGAAAAAAAAATACAAAATAATTTCTGAACTAAGTTTGTAATTTAACCGTATAAGCAGGTGTTTATTGTACCTGTAATTTCTACAAAATTACAATGAAATGACGTGCTTTCAAATAAAGTAAAAACGGTGAAAATCGGTTCACGCAATAAAGAATTATCCCATAAAAATCATCTTCCATACTTTATGCTCGCGCGCAATAGTTTACTCAATTTGCCGATAGATGTCGCTGTACATGGAACTCTCATATCATATCCTACATGGCGGTGTTATTAACTCTTAAGTGGGGACACTTACTGTGACGGACGGAAAACTACGGAACCCTACAGTGAGCGTGGCCCGACACGCTCTTGGCCGGTTTTTTATTTTATTTTATTAGGGTACCTCCCCTATACGTAAAGTGGGGAGTGATTTTTTTTTTCATTTCAACCTTAACGTGTGATATATTGTTGGATAGGTATTTAAAAATGAATAGGGGTTTACTAAAATCATTTTTCGATAATGTAAATATTTTCGGAAATAATCGCTCCAGAAGTAAAAAAATATGCGTCCCCCCCCCTCTAACTTTTGAACCATAAGTTTTAAAAATATGAAAAAAATCTCAAAAGTAGAACTTTATAAAAACTTTCTAGGAAAATTATTTTGAACTTGATAGGATGAATAGTTTTTGAAAAAAACTTACAAAATAATTTCTAAACTAAGTTTGTAATTTAACCGTATAAGCAGGTGTTTATTGTACCTGTAATTTCTACAAAATTACAATGAAATGACGTGCTTTCAAATAAAGTAAAAACGGTGAAAATCGGTTCACGCAATAAAGAATTATTCCATAAAAATCATCTTCCATACTTTAAGCTCGCGCGCAATAGTTTACTTAATTTGCCGATAGATGTCGCTGTACGTGGAACTCTCATATCATATCCTACATGGCGGTGTTATTAACTCTTAAGTGGGGACACTTTTTGCGACGGACGGAAAACTACGGAACCCTACACTGAGCGTGGCCCGACACGCTCTTGGCCGGTTTTTTTACATTTATAATGACATCTAGTCCTCATCAATTTTGAAAATGGCGATCCTAACAACCTTTTACTACAGTAAATGACTTCGGATAGCTCAGCTACAGCTGTCAGCGCAGGATTGAGTAATGACTGTAATCGTTAGAACTGCACGCGCCCAAGATGACCATAAGAAATCTCGTCACCTCGCGTGCATATTATTTGCTCAGCGGTCCGCGTGGAATCCCCATTAGGCACAATCGTGTCGTGGCTGTCATAGCGGATTGACGACAGCTTGCGACCACCGTGCAGAATGCGTGGATAATCGGGGACCTGTCGCACGGCCTCATCTCGCTTCCGATTCCATGCACCGTGACGACGGCGTGATGTGGAATGCTAGCTTTGATTGATTAAACTGAATGATGAACGTTCTTAGATCGATATTGTTCTACTGAAATCTTCTAATAACTACGATAAATAAAATATGCTGTTTTCCTTTTAATACTTGTATAGAAACTTTGATTTTGCATCTAAAACTGAAACAACTTTACTGAAACTCCCTACTACGTATGCTGTTCCGGGAAATAGATAGATACTAGGTGGATAAAATTCCTAAAAATATACGCTAACTATTAAAATTTATCAATGGTGAACTTTGTATTAGAAGCTTTCGTTTATTATGTGTAAGTACATATGGTAGAACGTATTGAAACTTTGTTGAGGTCAGCCCGGAATGCGTGAGTAAAGCAGAAGTTAAAATTGAAATACTTAACCTCCTCCCCGAATAGCCACGAGACGCCATCGTTAATTGTCAAAATGCGAAACAGACGCTGTGGTATTACGAAATTACAGTAAGTGATAGGACTTTCAAACAATAAAGGTATTACTTTTCTGTAAAACACTTCTAATAGAAAAAAATTGTCAACCTATTTCCCTCCCTCTTATTCGAAAAAATATGTTTTTAGGGTTCCGTAGTCAACTAGGAACCCTTATAGTTTCGCCATGTCTGCCTGTCCGTCCGTCCGTCCGTCCGTCCGTCCGCGGATAATCTCAGTGACCGTTAGCACTAGAAAGCTGAAATTTGGTACTAACATGTATATCAATCACGCCGACAAAGTGGTAAAATAAAAAGTGGAAAAAATGTTTTATTAGGGTACCTCCCCTATACGTAAAGTGGGGAGTGATTTTTTTTTTCATTTCAACCCTAACGTGTGATATATTGTTGGATAGGTATTTAAAATGAATAGGGGTTTACTCAAATAATTTTTTGATAATGTAAATATTTTCGGAAATAATCGCTCCAGAAGTAAAAAAAATTGTGTCCTTCCCCCCTCTAACTTTTGAACCATAAGTTTTAAAAATATGAAAAAATCTCAAAAGTAGAACTTTATAAAAACTTTCTACGAAAATTATTTTGATCTTGATAGGTTGAATAGTTTTTGAAAAAAATTTACAAAATAATTTCTGAACTAAGTTTTTTAATTTAACCTTATAAGCAGGAGTTTATTGTACCTGTAATTTCTACAAAATCACAATGAAATGACGTGCTTTCAAATAAAGTAAAAAACGGTGAAAATCGGTTCACGCAATAAATAATTATTCCATAAAAATCATCTTCCTTACTTTCAGCTCGCGCGCAATAGTTTACTTAATTTGCCGATAGATGTCGCTGTACGTGGACGCTCATATCATATCCTACATGGCGGTATTATTTTACGTGTTATTAACTCTTAAGTGGGGACACTTACTGTGACGGACGGAAAACTACGGAACCGTACACTGAGCGGGGCCCGACACGCTCTTGGCCGGTTTTTTTATTTTGACAAAACAACTTTGAGGAGTACATAATGAAATAAAAAATCTGATATGGCGTAGTCGTAGCGTATTTTATACTAACTGCAGTGGCGCAGCGACCCAAAATGGATCTTGGTTTGATCTTTTGATCAGCGTATTTTATGGGCTTCCATAATATCACGATATCTTGGAAAGAACCGTCATCTAGTAACAAGCTTATCTATTGCGATAGTGACTTGAGTATAAAAAGTTTTGTGGTAGCAGAAACCGGTTAAACGAAATCGAAATAAACAATTACAAAGCGTGATCTTTCCATTCCAAGTGTCAAAGGGGCCGTTTCTGTAAATCGTGGAATAATTGTGGGCACACTAAATCTTACTGGAACATCAGGAGACCAAAAAAGTCGTGGTCCAGTTGAATATTATCGTGTCTTATCAAAACAAATCGAGAGCAGTTGTTTAATTAAAACATTTCTGGGTAGACCGTGGTGGGTGGCCGCCTGAGGCGCGCACTACCCGCGCCCGCTGTACAGGGGATTCTAATCATTATCCTTACTAAAGTTTGTTTTTTATATTACAAATATCGTGATCGAGCATTATATCTCTCTCGAACGGCGTGCAGCGACTTCAATCTGTCTTGAATCTAAAACATGTTCATTACATTATTTGAAACTAGGTATATATTTTATAAAACATGTTAACAAACCTAACCCAAACTTAGTTGATAATGTATTTTAGATATTCTACACGGAAGTGGTAGAGCAATTTTAGGAATATTTACAACATTTTATAATATATAAGTAAGTAATACCTACGATTTAGTTTAGTTACTTAATTGTTGGGTTATTTGAAGCATCCTTGTCTAGTCAAACAGTGACGAAACAATTTGGAGCAAAAGCCGACAAGTAGCGTGTCGTCGGAGGTACTCGAGGGCGCCTCGTCAAAGCACCTTTGTCTGACAGAAGGCGTCTATTGGCGAATTAATTCTGTACTTGCCTGCGCCACCATCGCTCTTTGTGCCACTAATCAAACGCTTTGAAGTTGTTTTTGGAACGCTCATTATTCATGTTTACCAAGGACTCCTTGGATTGATTTTGCGCGACATAGTATTAAGGAGTTCATAACCTTATACAGTGTCAGTAAAACCTGGTTAAGTGGGACCTGGATAAGTGAGAAAGCTCCTTAACTGGGACTCATGTTAAGATCCCGGCAATTTAGCACTGGTTTACCTCTGTTAGTGGGACAAATCGAGCCTCTATAGCAGGGATTGGGTGTTTCGATTTTACGTTTTGGATCCGGGGTATGTCCTTAAACTACGTCCTGACTTGGGTATGTCCTTAAACTATGCCAAAAAGAGAGGTATGGGCTCTGCGAATGGCATCTCGCTTAGTGTGGTTGGGCACGTTCAGTGAATGTCATCTCGCTCAAATCTGGAGCAGAGCCCGACTGGGGAAGTACCTCCACCTTACAGAAAACCACAGCCAAATAGCACTAGACCCTACTCATAGTGTTGTGTTCCTGCTGGTGAGTAAGGTTGCCAAAGAGCTCAAAGAGGACCCAGTGTGTTGACGATGAGGGACCCTCTTGTTCCTTTAGCCGTCAACACAGTGAATCCTCCTTTTTGTAAAGGGTCGGCAACGCGCATGTGACTCCTGTGGAGTTACAGGCGTCCATAGGTTACGGTAGCTGCTTACCATCAGGCAGGCCGTATGCTTGTTAGCCACCGTCGTAGTATTAAAAACAAAAAAAACGTCTATAACCGAAACAAAAAGTGTATTTGACCTCTTTTATTGAGCCTATATTTATCACAATATTTTGCTAATTTTATTTCTTTGAATTTGATACGTATTGACCTCCGTAATTAAGATAACGGCAATTTATTGCCTCTCTAAGTGGGACCCTCTACTGGAAATAAGCTCATTTTTATTCCAGGGGACTTAGCCAACGTGGCAATCGTTAACGCTCCGTGGCGTATCGTAGCCATCGTTCTGTATCACTGTTCCAAATTAGTGCGATAGTGACAGTTGCGTTTCGTTCGCTATGGAGCGTAAACGATTGGCACGTTGGCTAGGCCTTTAGGTTGGTAGAAGAAAATTCGTACGGCTAAATTATGTCTAATCGAAACGACCCTAAGTTTTTGCTATCGTCTTGATACTAACTAAAATGTGTCAAAACGAAGCCGTCTTCATCAATACGCGAAAATCTCAAGTTACTTAATATTTTTGTGCTGTTTACAATTTTTTTTTCGTTACTTTTATATAATTAATGTAAAAAATTGCAACTCATGTAAGTTAATTAAAAAGTTAACCTACAATGTTTACAAAATACGGAATTGTACTTAATAATAGCACCTCTGTAACCGATATCACCTCTGTTATCACCTCTGTTAATGAGACCCTTTGTAAATGAGACAGATATTTATTTAAACATCTGAGGCACTGGATAAGTGGAACACCTCTTTAACTGTGACAAATTTGCAGGTCCCTTGAAGTCTCAGTTATCCAGGTTTCACTGTAGAAAGTGACGAAGCCCACGCTTCGTTCCGCGTCCACACGCGGAAGGCCCATCCACTTAGTTCTTTAAGCTAAGAAGATATGAATAAAGCAGATACGTAGGTACTCAGATCATAGAACATAAAAGCCTACTCCATATGATAGAACCGCGGAAAGATGATGATAATTTTATTATTATTTTATTTTATTAAATTATAGACATGTTTATATAGCGGTGGAGTGGGGCAATAAAGCGGAACAGGTGCGCCTCGAAGCGGACGGCACTTTAATCCAGTGAGATCGACGGCACAACGCAAGAGAACGAATAACCAATCCCAAGAGCTATCAATTACGGGAAGCGCGCTTCAGTTTGCACAATCGGTTTTGTTACATTTATCTTAATTATAACTGAATTCTTAATCAATATCCTAAGTAACTCAGACTTGGTAAACTAAATTACGTTTTTGTGGACGCTAGCGTCATGCACGTGATAAATGTGGCTTGTCATTTCCGTAACAGTAAAATGATGGCGGTTAGCATTTCTATTGAATATTAGATTTATTTTCGGTTGGCGCTTGACGCGCGCGGGTCTTTTTGCCTCTCTCGGACACCCGTGGTATATCGAGGATCGTATCAATGATGTCGGTCAGTCACTTCACACTTCGGTTATTACTTAGCTATTCAAGTTTGATTTATTTTTAATGAATCAATTCTCTGATTGTAAACTGTGAAAGATTGATGATATTTTTTTGTTCACTTGGAATTCGCTGTTATCTAACTAAATAGTTAATTTCCCGGCCCACTATTTAAGTTCATATGTTATATGATAGCTCTTTTGTATAATCTAAATATAAAAAAGAAGAAACTGACTGACTGACTGACTGACTGACTGACAGACTGACATATCAACGCACAGCCCAAACCGCTGGTTCTAGAGATTCCAAATTTGGCATGTAGGTTCCTTATAAGGTATAGGGGTGCACTAAGAAAGGATTTTTCAAAATTCACCCCCTAAGGGGGTAAAATGGGGGTCCAAAGTTTGTATGGCGAATCAAGATTTGTTAGATTATTTTATTCGAAACTTCACAGGAGTATTCCTAACGATAAATGAGTAAACACGTGTTTCAGGTTTTTTGAAAATTCAACCCCTAAAAGGGGCAAATGTGGTCACAAAGTCTGATAATCAACATGAGTATCGTATCCTTTTTGAGTACTTATAGTACGCGGGCGAAGCCGCGGGAAAAGGCTAGTGCATAATAATTTGACTTACTCAATTAGTAAAAATACTTTTACTCCTCTCGCTTGCATATTAAGCTAATTAGGGAGTACAACGTTAAAATTGATATGTAGTGTAGGTACTTAATTAAACAGTAATATATCAAACTCTTATCAAATTAATGATTAGGTATGCGTGGTCCATATACATATAACTACATTTTATAATGTTCGGAAATAAAATTATAAAATTTACTTACATTTACATATACACTTTTTATTTCACGAAATGATAATCGAAATACATATATCATATGAAGTAATTCCTATAAAGTTTATATCCTCCTATCGCACAGTTCATATTTGCGCATTCATGTAGAAGACAAATGACGCACAGCACATACGCTCTGCTAAATCGATAATTGAATACGATTTGTCGTATGGCGGTCGTCTAGTGTTGAGCACTGGCCGCTGGAATCGAATTGGCACATCCTGACTAGGGACACTTCGCTAACGAAGTGTTAGACATGTATCTACTAACCACTATGGATGTCGATCGTCAAATCGATGTTTACATACTATACTGGCGATGAGTGCTTTTATAAAACAAACTAATGTTGACGCTTTCGAGTGCTCGCGCCAGTTAAATATCGAGGGTTGCGAGGTAAAACCCGATAACTCGAGCTAATAGGTTTTTGAAAATAGAACAATAAGCTGACATACGTTAGGTGCTTATTTAAATCAAAAATTATTTGTACTTATCGGGTTTCACCTCGCAACCCTCGATATTTGATGAAAACAGCGTCCAACAAAGCTTATTGACAGGCACGTTTAGGAGCTACCTGCTATTGCGCGGTTGATTCGAGCCGCGGACCAGTTACGGTTCGCCTGCTTGTTTGTTAAATTCACTCAATCAATGGCAATGGGTGCGGGCGCGTCGGTCGCACAACAATCGGCGCACATTCCCCTCATTGTGTCCACTCGCCGCAATTACACCAACTTGCAAACATAAAATGGCACCAGCGACACTTTTTACTAGTTTACATGAAATGTATTAAAATACTCTTCCAAGGCTTTCAGCATATTTGATCCAGGATTCAGATGTTTCAAGTTATTTGACGCTTACGGCGTTTCAAAAGCGATCGCCGATACGCACTTCCTACGAATGACCCCAGTTACACAGTATGATCAGCACATCTGCGCACATTCGTTTTAAGCGACTGGCATTATGAGGATGCGCATAACGAAAAAAAAAACACTTTTCATGCAATGTGATGTGAGTAAAGACTGAAAGAACTTACATGTATAAAAGCGCTTGTAATTTATAATCCGAATATTTTGTTGTATCCTTAAAATATTGAAATAACTGAAACGTGGAAACGGAAATTTATGAGCAAATAAAATTTATACTCCCCGAAGGAATACTGTCGTACAATAAAACTGGGGCTGAAATTAGGTTTACTTTGCCATATATTAAATTAACTTGATGTATTACGTCCGTAAAGATCGTTCCAACATGGCTTAGTTAGGGTTTCAAGTCCAGCTTTAATGAAATTTGCACCCTCCCTAAATAAATATAAATTACACGTCGTGGAGTCCTGCTGTCCGTCTCCTTATATCCTGATTTCATGGTTACTAATCAAGTATAATGCTATTGGAGCTTCCGAGTATTTTGGGCTAAATAGTCTTAATCTAACGTTAAATCATTCGAATTCCGAATGCACTCAAAATGTGAAATTTAGGGGGTTAAATACAATGAAAAAGGGCAAAGAGTTCATAAGTCACCCCAAAGTATCAATTCACAGGTGTCTTGGCGTAGATTAATGGAAGAGACCGGTCCTTTTTATCATACGACGAAATAACAGTTGCAAATTGAATAGGAAAGTGCCATTTCAGACACGTGATACTTACTACCTACCTCATTTCTGCATTAGGTAAAAAAAAACTTTTTACAAAAAAAAGATAAACCGACTTCAAAAAGGATAAAATAAACTATTATATTATTTATATGCGTTACAAACTGATATGTTTGAAGTCGGTGCCAAGCCAAAAAGTTACAATACCGGCAAATCAGCTTCAAGTCTGAAAATCACAAAACAGTTAATACGAACGAGGCGTATGTGTTCAGTGAATTGTTCTTCATACTATAGAACTATTCTAATACGGTATTGACTGCACGTAGATTTTCATTCAAGTACAGAGAGAAAGTATAATCACGCGTCTTATGATGTTTGTTACTAAACTTTTTTACTAGTTTTCGGACTAACCATATCTCGAACGGAGCCCGTGCTTCGGTTTGAATTATTTATCCTACTTCATCTAAGGTGTAATATCGAAGTGTAAATGAATTCAATGGCAAGATTGATCTTTCTATACTCAGACACACTGGGTGTGTGGGTTCAGTGGGGACTTTTCAGTAGAAAAAGGCGCGTTATTTAAATTTTCAATGGAGCATGGTGTTTATATATTTTTTTAATTTGCCGCCTTTTTCTGATTATTGACAAAGTAGACGTGTATCAGAGTATATATACATGGGTACCTCTTTTCATCAAAATTGCATTAGTAGTTTAGACGTGAAAATGTAACAGATAGATTCACATTCACCTTTGCAATATAAGTAGGAATCGAAATGTTATGTGATTTTTAGACTTGAAGCTGATTTGCCGGTATTGTAACTTTTTGGCTTGGCACCGACTTCAAACATATCAGTTTGTAACGCATATAAATAATATAATAGTTTATTTTATCCTTTTTGAAGTCAGTTTATCTTTTTTTTGTAAAAAGTTTTTATTTTTCCATTTTTAGTGGTTATAAAATTACCATAATCGGACAACGGATCTCGCAATAATCGGTGAAGATATATAAGAAAAAGTTCATGATACGTTACTCAATGTAAGGAAAGTTCCACATATCATATGTGGTCTTCATCATTAGGTCCACAGGGTCCACTCCATCAAATTAGTGGTTTTGGAGAGGAAATGCTCGAGTTGCTTAAAAAACAACCAAATCACCATACATGTGCCTTTAAAAATTGAGGAGTTCCCTCAATTCCTCATGGATCCCATCATCAGAACAGCACCAGATAATGTGGAACCATCTTAAAGGTAGTTACTTTCAAACAAAAGAAGAATTCTTCAAATTGGACCACGGGTCTCGGAGTAATCGCTCAACATCATACATTAAAAAAAAACATCTCTTTATCATCAAAACAACCCTCCCTCCCCTCAATTCCTCATAGATCCCATCATCCCTCAATTCCTCATCAATTCCTCAAGAGTTCCCTCAATTCCTCATAGATCTCATCATCAGAACAGCACCAGATTAATATGGCACCACCTTGGAAGTAGACCCTTTCAAACAAAAAAAGAATTATTCAAATCGGACCACGCGTCTCGGAGTAATCGGTGAACATACATAAAAAAAAGCCCAAACCGAATACAGAACCTCCTCCTTCTATGAAATTGAAGTCGGTTAAAAAATACTTTTATCTACACTCATATTGTAAGTTCTCTAAAACGTGTTCGAAAACGGTAGGCAATGGCTAGCATTACCACGACCGATTTTACTATGATAAGCTTTTTATCTGTGGCAGTAACGTAATTTTAACTTTACATGCTCAACTATTGATGTGTTATGAGTTTTGATAACATAATGTACACCTGCCCGCGCCCGCGCGGCCGCCGACACGCGCCTCCCCGACCGCCGGCACAATCGAGTTGGCCATGGCGGTGCAATGGCGGCCATTCTATGGTTTCCGAATACGGCATTTTGGATAAATAATATGAGTGTAGATAAAGCAGTGTATGCAACTGTACGTAATTAGGCCTTAAAACGTAACAGTTACATAAACTACTATTACATTCCTGTGAATTTTGATCTAGAAACATTTTCAAGTTTTAACTGTTTTAAGTCGACCCAAGTGTACTAGATGGTTGGTTTCAATGTTTTTATTAAAAAAGTCACTAAGAATAAATAACTGTATTAAAAAAAAACCTGATAACTTATAGTTAGCACAACTAAAGTTCCAATAGTTTTTCTGATCCGTAAATTGCCTTGAGAAGGAATCGATCTCACACTCATATCTTCAAAATTAACCAGGTCAGCTCTCAGGCAATTGCTCGTGCATATACAGATAAATCGGCTGCATTGATCTCGCTCTTGAGTCGTGAGTCGCTCACACCTCGGCCCTATAATTAGTTCTAACACACTGTAAACAGCGCTGGAGTGCCGTGATCTCTGTCTGCCCATTTATAAGGCTTTCACTATGATTGTGATTTGATTGCGGTCATTTGCTCGTCTTCCTAAACGGCGCGGCCGCGATGCCTTACACGCTCGACCGACGTGAGAGATAGCGCTTATACCTTCTAATAAATTACCTTTGCCTCTATTTGATTTTCTGACACTTCCAAATGGGTATGGTTTTGAGGTTTGCTTTGGTCAGGTCACTTTGCATCATATATTATTGTGTAACTTTGCTTTCTTAGTCACATTTATTTTTAATGTACGTTTGAGGAGGTTTAGGGTTATCGCGTGTGTTGTGTATATGTATATAGGTATAATATTCTTTCTGCTAAATACTTTTTGTTATATTTATGATGCGTAAAGTATCTGCAAGCGACGCGACTATTAACATAAGAGTAGTCGTTAAGTAAGATCGATTGGCTGTATGTTATTCCTAATAACATTTTGACCCATCATCGTTTCCCAACATCGAAACCAAACAACGATCAATTAATGAAGCAATACATCTCCGTCATTCGCGGCGCGGCGCGTCTCAGTAGGCCATCAATACCGTGTCATGTCCGTGTTGGTAAGAGGCGTCGCTCCACAGGTACAACACACTGGCCTATTATACCCTCGACCGTTCGCACGACCTCGCGAGCGCACATCTTTGAAATATCAAGTTCATGTACTCTGTAATAGGCTATTCGACAGGAAATGTATGTTAAAATTTCTCAATAGTTTGTTTTTTTATCTATACAACTTTTAAGCTGCACGATTTTTGAGTAGGGGATAAAATAAATACCGGGAACACATATGTATATGGCTCCATTTCAGCTAACAGTCAATTGAGTCCCTCGTTGATTTTGAAAATGAATTCGGTCCGGTATTGCACCGACCCCTTTTCATCGATATGAAAATCCGGTCTATTGTATAACCAATGAACCACAAACCACTCACGCGTCAACATAAAATAAGTTTTATTCTACATGGCTAACGATTCCGAGAATCTTTTGACCATACAGCTGAATTATACTGGGACCATTCATAAACAAATACCTACCTACGATCCCGTCAGCAAATTCTCAACGCAGGGCGAGCCTACCGCGCCACCGTGTGCAATTTATGCATGCACTTCATTCCGCATTGTTCGGTTTCGCAATAGCCGTGCTCAAGAGCCCTCCTCAACCACGATTGACATTCACAGCCGGTGCCAGACGGCTCAGAAAGTTCACCCTACTTTGTAGATTGTAAAGCAAAATACCTAAAGTTAGCAAGAGTTCTTGGGAACTTAGACGGGATTGTTTTATCGGTAGTCACTACCTTGAGCACTACCAGCTGGTAGTGCTCAAGGCTCGACTTTAAGTAGACTGTTATATTTAATATTATAGTATATTCTAGCCCAAGTAACTCCGATAAAATAGGTAGCTTTACAGACTTCTGGCGTCAATTTCATGTATTGCGTGTTTTTAATTTAGCTACAAAATATTTCTATTTCATTATTAAATTTGTTAAGCACCAAAATTTATGTTGTTAGTGATTTGTAACACATACACTTTATGCGAAAACTTGTTTATTAGGTACTTATTTATTTCCATATCGCCAATCAGTTGATAATTGAAAAAAAAAACGTACCTAAACGTAATTAGGACCTAGCGCAACAAAAACAAATAAGTATTCCTCAGCTAATTTAAAAATTCAAATTGTAACGAAATTATTTTTAAAGCTAGTTTAAGTTATAATATTTAAACTGTTCTAAAGGTTCTACAATCCATAGATAGAGCACGTGTAGTATGTATGTTGCTGAATTACTTTGCTGTTATAGAAGTACGCTCAAATGTTGATAGACGAGTGCTAAACTCTCTGTAACATATTTGATAGAGCATTGTTCGTAATAAGGGTTAACTTTGAACTTTGTGCACTACGAGAGTTGCAAGATGCGCGACGCGACAATTGAAAACGGCGTTTGTTTTGCATTTGTGTGACGACAGCGATTAATTCCGTACATGGCAGGAAGAAGTTGACTAATAGCGATGAAAACTTGAACTACAAATAGAATTACATGAGGTTAAAATTTCTTCAATTTTATATCTCGAGTTATCAACTTCTTCCCGCCGTGTACGGAATTTTTTAAATACAGTTTCTTAACTTGGACACACTTGGTGAAATTCCACAGCATGACGAGGGCTAAATAGACAGTTGTCGGGCTTTTTTTTTTAATAGCCTATGTTATGTCCCACTGCTGGGCAAAGGCCTCCCTCTCTTCCGCCACTCGTCACGGCCTGGTGCATGTTCCCGCCAGTCGCTACAAAAGGCATCCAGGTCGTCCCGCCATCTCTTTTTCGGGCTTTACCTACATTAAATTCGATCTATCATCGAACATCAGCCGTGTAGTGTTCAAGTTGCTCTAAGTTATAGAAATACAGAATCTCATACATGTAACGGATTATCCTACACTACGAACTGTTCATCAACATTGCGGTAACTAGATACAAGCACAGTAAGTGCCGGGTCACAAGTTCGTGTTCCAAACAGAATTAGAACTAAATATAGTCGGTACAAGTTTCTAATTATAGTCTTAGGCGGTACGTGATGCATTGCTCGCAGCTGCCATATTTCAACGGCTTACATTTAAATAATACATTTCTCTCGCTTTCTGTACTCTATGACTCTTTTATTGATTGTAACGTTGCCTGCGAGTTGTAGATGATATCTACGTAATTTCTAGATAGCGTTAATTTCAGTTTTTGTTGTTTGATTTGAAATCAATAGCGATTATCTGTCGAAGTTGTTATTGTGGAACTGTCGTAATTTGACAAATTACTATAGGCACCTACTTATTATAGGACCGATGATGGTGGATTAGTTTCTAAATATATTGAAAAACCAGCAGCAGAAATAGCTAAGCGGGCAAGGTCTCCAAAATGATCTCGACACACTCTTGTTTTCTGTAAAAATATTTGCGACAAAATCAACTTCAACACCTCTTTTCAATCAGCTAAAGTTAATAATACACCTCATTTTTTAGGGTTCCGTACTTAGAAAGGAAAAAACCGAAACCGATCACTTTGTTGTCCGTCCGTCCGTCAGGCTGTCAAGACCCTTTTTCTCAGGAACGCGTGGAGGTATCAAGCCGAAATTTATATCAAATGCTCAGGTCTACTGTCCCTTGGAGCTGTGAAACAATCAAACTTCTAAGCCAACGCAATCAAAAGATAAAGAGCCGTTTATGCCGCAAATTTCCTCAAATTTTCGAAAGTCGCAAGGGAATCAAAACCTACAGGGTACTTCCCGTGAACTCAGAATCTTGAAATTTGGTACGAAGCAACGTCTTGTAGCACAGATAAAGGAAAAATTGCGAAAACCGTACATTTTTAGTTACATCATATAATAAAAATATTTTTAAAGTTACTACCCCTATATACCTACAGGTTTGTACGGAACCCTCGGTGCGCGAGTCCGACGCGCACTTGGCCGGTTTTTTGCAACAAGTCTGACTGCAAACTGCAGGAAATTGTGCACTCAGGATACCTATATCTCTGGTGTTTTTCTTATGTAGTAATTTTGTTTGATTAATTTAGTAGTAAGATACAAGAGGAACACAATAGCGCATACTATATTAAGATTTACTGCACCTCTGGGCCGAAGCTGCATTTTCAGCGGGAATGTCATTCCCTCGCGTACCTGAGAACCAGTAAGCGTGAACTCCTGTTGTACACGATTGTTACGAATTTGGAGCCCATCATTATGATGGGTCGTCTTGACTAGAATGCTCATCCATGCTCGCTAAGCGATGGGGCCGGGTCAGGCCCCAATGGCCCCTGGGAAATATACCGAGGGCCATAACGTGGTAGTGACCCTCGCCACGCGGCCAGTGACCAAGTAATTAATGTCTGCCCCTAAAATACTAATCACTGAATTTGGCGATATACGGTAAAACATTAAGAGGGAGAATTTCCTAAGAAAATTAGTAGAATTAAGTCTGCTTTATGTCGACAAGTTCGTTACTCAATACAAGTTTACAAAAGTTTGCGATTGTCTATAAAACATCAACTCCTGCGTTACTCGGCCAATGTTCTATTTCTAAGCGCACACAATAAATTTTCATCATTTAGTTAAACCCCTTCAATTCAACCTATTGCTTTAATTGTTCCAATCTTTACAAACGTGAGATAGTAAAGTGCATACCTTTCCGCGAGGGTGCTTCTCTTTTGAAATACGTTATGTACATTTTTTGGATTACGAGGGACATCATGTAATGACTCCTATCCTGTTCTCACAGAACTTGCACTTTAATAAACCTCATTAAATTTCTTACTAGAAAAAGGATAATAGTTATATTATAAATGACGAAGAATTTGAGCAACAGGACGTTCAACAATAATTATCTTTGTAAAGCTTGCTATTCATTATAATTTTTACAAACGACTAAAAATATTAGGTAAATACTGATATACTTTGCAGCTAGGATGATTCCATTTATTCCTACTCGTCTCTTTGGTTGCAATAATTTATTTTTATAATACCTACACATTATCCAGAATTGATATCGCATGTCTACGATTTACGCTTGCAAAGAAGCGATCATTTATGATATTGCTATCAAAAATTCTCGCCATTTCCTGCAATGAATCATGTGTATAATAATTACTTACTCTTCCTACCCATTCATCCATCAACTCGGACTTTTTACTGACGCTCCAAAATCAAAAAGACGCATGTTCTTGCGATACTACGAAACCTGCGATCTTTGTATTCTTTTAAATTAGAGGTTTACGTCTTAAACGATCTTTACCAATGAAGAGCGTTCTGCCATAGAAATATAAATACGCGTTATACGCGTAAGACCTTTTACAATTTAGATTTTCACATTCCGCAGTAAACTATGGTTGTTTAATTTTTGCCGGGCATTGCGTGCTTTGATTAATCGTTTAGGAAAAGAGTCCGTATAAGCTGTTATTTAAGTATTTGGGATGTGTGCCCGTTTAATTGATGCAATTATACTTGCATTAAGGTGTAATTGCGAAGCAGCTAACAATTGTGGACTTTATTTTTAAAGACAAAGGGGTTTTAATCACAAACAATTACGATTTTGAATGAGTCAAGTGGCCGATTGTGGGAACTTGCATGCATACTCATAGACATATAAAATAAGGAGACGTAACCCCGTGAAGACAAAACAAAATTCCATAATAAGCCAATTTCTTCGTGTTTACGCGCGACACGCACAATCTACAACTTTTGGACGAGCGGTGATTGGTTCAGACGTCAAAAGTGAGTGTGAATTATGAATACCTTATTATGAATCACAATGTTATCTTCGTGGGATTACGTCTCTTTATTTTATATGTGTCTATGTGCATGCTGGTTTTCGGATTAGAATCGTCCTTCTAGATAAAATCCCGCAAGCCCGACCATTCCTCCCTAACATTAAATATCAGTATTTAAATTCATAGCTCTATTAAAGCATGTCCTAATCTAACCGTAGGTACATTTTATCTTTTGTAGTAGAGTAGTAACTGCAAAACGAGACGGAAATAAATGTAGTACCTAATATCCTTTAAGGAGTTTAAGGTATTCCCGTTATTCCCGGTATCCTGTTTAAATGTTTTTAGTGCTAATGTTATTCCGTCAAATAATCTAACAAACCGTCTTTTATGGTAATGTTTGTGTTGTAGCACTGCTACTGTATTAATATCTTCTGCTACTTGCGTGAAGCGTGAACTAGCGTGAATAAGTGCGAAAGTGATGCAGCACGTAACATGCGACAAAATGGCAACCATGATATCCGTTCTGAGACTGTAAAGCGTGCTTGTCAAGTACTTAAGATTGACCGTTGTTTATATTATAATATAGATTGAAGCAATTGTCAAGCGTAATAAAAGGCGATTGACAGTTTTGTATGACGTTAATGATGGATCGGTTCGCTGTTGTGTGAAAAACAGCTTTTCATTGTTTTATTTTTATCTATCCTGGGTTGGAGAACCCAAAAATATTTCATCACAAAATGCAACTGCTTTAAACGTACCTTAAGGAGGCTTATTACCTAATAATACAGACATTTTGCTTTATAGAGGTATAATAATCTGCTTTAAATTCTAATGATTTGTCTAATTTTATTTAGCATGCAAAGGAGATCGTCAATTTTTGTTAGGTGATCTGGCCCAGATTATTCAGGACCGTTTAGGAATGGTTCTTACCTTTGAAGAATCGTCATAATTTCTAGATCAGGATGGTGGTAAAAATATTGCGAAATCTAATGGGAAAATTGAAAAATCATGCATTTAAAACTTGAATCTGACAAGAACAATATTTGAAAGCGTGCTTGCCTATGATTTATATATTAATGTAAAAAAGTACCGATTTTTAAAGATAATGTACAAAAGCGGACTTGAAAACAAAACGGGAATCATGATGAAATAATAAAAAGTCATATTTTGATCGTATTTATAGTTCCTGTATTTCGGTAAACAAAGACGGCTGTCAAACCATCGTTGATACTATTAACTGAACATTCCTAACACCTATTGCGAAGGGATAAGGTTTACCACCGTTAAGTGCGATAGCACTATAATCTGACATTGCAAAATTGAAAAAAAGATGCGTTTCGTTATCGAAGGAGCATGATATTATGCCATTATGAAACTCAGATCAAAAATGCAAAAAAAACGCATTTTCAATCTTTAGGTGTTTTAATACAGTCGATTTCTAATTTAAACTTCCGTATTCGTAGGCTTAGATACTATTTTAATATTACAATGTTCTAATTTACCGAACAGTATCAAAACGCAGATTATGTAACGGTATACATTGACAGTGTCAAACCAAAAAACAATCCCGTTTCAGGCCAGGGTGAAGTTAAACTTTATGTCAATGACATAAGGACGTTAACGACTTGTCTTGCTGTATTTTAATCGCGGAAAAATCAACATAATGTTTATTTAGTATTTCTAATTCCCGTTTCATTTTTTTTCCATATTTTGTCTACTTTAGTAATAAAATGAGTATTTATGCAGTTACATTGCAGTACAAACTGTATACGGTTTATATCAGGTGGCCCAGAATTGACGATCTCCTTTGAATGTTAGAATTAGTCAATTTAATTTAATTTATTCTTTTGTTTTAATTTTGCAAGGAAACTGTATTTTATAATATTATATTACATTATCATTGTAACATACCAATCTGTGGAAGAGCAGTATTTCTTGATACAAGTATCAAAATACTTTAAGAGAGATACTAGCACAGCTACTATAAAAACTGAAAATTACACCTTTTTTTTCATGTTTTTTATTAATAATGTACCTACATAAAGTAGGTCAGCTTTACAAGCGCGTTTGGTCGTCTCGGGACCACTTTAAAGCGAAAAGCTCCGGTTCACGGGTGACGTGACAGTCTGACGTTACCTACTAACGGACTAAACTGATGGTGATGTCGTGCATCGACTATTTGTCCAATTCGTGCCCGGTCATTATTAATATTTTTATACTCTCACACCTTGTATGATAATATTCACCTGCTTTTTTCACGCTACAAAGAACTTCAAATTCTAATAGAACGTCGCATGGTTGTGTTTTCGTTGTGTACTTGAATTAAATACGAGCTTGTTGAAGTTGTTTATCCGATTGCGAAAGCGTCGTTATAACAATTTTGGTCAACGCTTTTAATGGTTAAAACTAAGTTCATTTGTTTCTTGCGGTTGCCTTGCACACTAAAGGAATTAAAGTGGCTTTAGACAGAATTTAAATGTATGTATTAATGTAATTTGATTTATCGACGGTCACGCACTTTTTAATGGATAAAACGATTGGATTATGAATAGTCTTTTCACTTAACAAATCATGTACTGGAATCACTAGTGTATAGACCCCAGGGGTCGTGACACCCACTGGCAATTGATGTGGACTTTCAAGTATTTACGTTATGACCAGGCAGTGTTTCTCTACGTATTTTTTTTATCTTCGAGCAACGTAATAAAATACTGTTTAATTAATATGTCAGTTTTGTTGGCTCTAGATCGGGATATTCGGGATTCTGACGCTAAACTGAAGTAATAAATAATATAAATGTAATGTTTTCTAAATATATAAACCAATCTAATTTTCTTTAGTCTAGGTACTACCTTTTAAAAATGACTAAATGTAGTCTTTCCCACCAGTCAAATCACCTGCATCATAAAGACGAATCATGTTATAAAATATCGGCTTTATTAGTAGACAATGCACGACACAATTATAACTGCGCTTTCTTTTAACTTTGCCGTTGTCGGGTGAAGAGCGCTGGTAGCCTGGCGGTAAAACGTCCGACTTTCAAACCGGAGCTCTCGGGTTCAAACTCCGGCTCGTACCACTAAGTTTTTCGGAACTTACGTACGAAATATCATTTGATATTCACCAGTAGCTTTTCGGTGAAGGAAAACATCGTAAGGAAACCGGACCTAATTCCGATAAGGCCTAGTTTTCGTAAAATCTAGTGCCTACACCAATTCATGGGATTAGGTTGTCAAGCGGACCCCACTCCGGGATAAACGCTAGAAGAACAAGTTGTCGGGTGAAAACATTGTGAAGTCGAATACTTCACTTTTATCTTCTCACTCTTCTCTTGCAATCTCGCATATAATTCCTATTCTCACTCTCCGTTTCCAATGTTAGATTTATAGCAATTCTTAGTAACTGCATTCGAGCTGGCAAGTCGCATTCAATTTACAGCGTTGCCAATTGTTTGCAGCAACTTAAGTCCTGAACCGAACAATACTATATAGTTTGAAACGGCCAGCAGCCTAATGAAATTACCTGCAAGTCCTGTTACAATGGGATCTGTGGTCGTACTTTGTGGAATACTGGCTATGTTCTCCAAGTTACTTAGAGAGACGTAAATGTACTTGCTTAGAGTTAGTAACTAATAGTTACATATTAGTTATATAAGTCCATATACACGGTGCTCGTGAGCATTGCGAGAGATTTTAACCACGAATTTCTGAGGTCATAAGGAGTAATAAATGTTATATAAATTTAGGTCAATTTCGCCAAAAAAAATTTTTTTTTTTGTTTTTTTTTTCGATTTTTTAATGGTTTTGAACATGAAAACATAAATGTTATTGGTAAAACTGTCGATTAAAAACAATTCGTACATTTTTTTTCGTAAAAAATAGTTTACGTAAAGTATTCCTTGGCACTTTGATATCTGTCAATAAGAATGTCTAGACTAGACCCCATAAAGGGTGAAATCGCCATCAAAAAAGCGTTTTGCACTGAGTCACAATAAAAAATATTTTTTTATTTAATTGATAGTAACTCTGAAACTAGGCGAATTCCAGAAAAGTTTATACGACATTTTAGTCTCCAATTATGATCAGGAATGCATTGTTAAAGTCTCTCGCAATCCTCACGAGCACCGTGTATAGGATATAGGTCGTTTTGAAATTGTGGCGAGGTTCCGCAGCTGCCCCACTTAAAACCGACGCGACGGAAGTCCGGCCGGTTAATGTCATCGATGATGTTTAATTAAAAATAAAAGTCGTGTTGGTCAAATAAAACGTTAATTTTGACGTTTATAAGACCATTATTGTGTTTACTAAATTATTAGAATGCATACAACTATAGAACACACTAGAGGTGTGCGCCGATGGCAAAATCATCGGCGGCGGCGTCCGATCGTTTTTTGACCGGCGGCGGCGGCGTGATCGGCGTGAAATCGGCGTGGTACATATTTTTAATATGCCTGGAGAATTTGACTAATTACCTTCTAAATTGAAGCCTACAGAGTATTTATAAGGATAAACTGCTTTAATAAAACACCGCAAATCTTCGAAAACGTATGATTGTCTCGCAAACATTGCACATTTTAAATCAAAGACTTGATTTTAAAGAATTTTCCACATTTATAGCTCCGTATTTAATGTTTTATCTATGTAGAACTCGCCACACCACTTGCCTGAAGAGCCCCGAAGTTAACAAGTGCAGAACAGACTGATTTACGATTTGTAATTTGTGAGAGAAAATGTTGTTTCTAAGTTCTAAAAGACAAAGATGCTTGCGGTAGCCCGAATTTGCTAACGAAATAAAATCTACATTTTATTTTATCTTTCTTCGATGGATGGATTGGATTCTAGTTTGTTATTAAGTCTAGTTAATCAAATACAAAAATTGAAAAATAATCATACCCAGTTCGGCTTGAACCAACATCAATACACCTTGCCAGGGCTCCATCGCTTTACCGATTCGCAACATACATGAATTTTTGGGAAGACGTCATTTAATTATATTTCCCGTTAGATTCAAATGTCTCTAATAAACCTACTATCTATTGTAGCCTTGAAACGTCAAAAATACGAAAATACGTGAGGCATCTGCGCCGCGCGTCAAACGCCTCATACAAAAAAACTTGAGGTTTATGACGTCACCGGCCTCAAAGTTGCGGAAACCTTGTTGTTGTGTGAAGAAGTTTTTGGAATGTTTTTGTAACTTTTGGGCACGAAACCATGCGTTTTTACCTATACAGTTGTTATACTTTTTTTTTCTTGTAAGAACACAAGTAATCGAATTGAGGTTTTGAAAATATATTTGGGATATTCCAAAAATTGCTCAAATTTAACGTTTTTAAACCGTAATATCTTTGCATAAATATTAGATTTTTTTACGGATTTCCACTATTCTAAATTAATTTGGTGTTGTTGTTGAACGTGTTTATTGAACAAATTCAATTAAATATTTTACACGCATGCTCCCAATTAAGCTATGGGTCAAGTAACTAAGATGAAGAAATGTTCAATGCATCACTCTAAAAAAATTCAAAAAAAATTATGGATTAGATTCCTTGATTAACTAACAGAATTAAGCTTTTTCTATTATTTGTGTTACTTATTTCATCCAATCATCCCCGCTGCGAGCGGCTTGCGAAGTTCTATTCTATGTTAATAGCAGAAACATGAGTGCTGATGAACATCGATGAACCACGATAAATCCATGCGCCTAACGAACGTCAATAGTATCGGATAAAAAGAGCGAGTAACTTTAAAACAAAATTTAACCATCTTTTCCAAATAGTTTAAGTTGACATCATTTTATAGTGATATCCACAGTTCCACTTTACTATTAAGTATTAAGTGTCGCTAGCAGAGCGAAAATGTGCGACCTATTATAAAAGCACGTAAATTACAATTTACTGCAGTTGTAATGTTACGTAACTATACTTAACATTAACGTAAATATATATCTCTCTCTCGATCCTAAAATCAAGCTTGACCTAATGAGAATGGGTTATTTAAACAAAAAAAACTAACCTAGTCTTCGCGAAATGGAAACAACAATTGAGAGCAGTTTTTGGCGTCAGTCGAAAAATAAAAATTTGTTACTTCACTCTTATTTTAGGGAAAATTAAAAATAAATCAAAATAATTTCTATTCAAAAGACGGAAAAAGCAAATTATATAAAAATATAAACCTATCATTTAAAAACTAGACGTTGTCATAAATTATCCATAAGTCGTCTACGTAAATCTTACGAGAGCATCGAAATGACAGGAAAAATAACGTCAGTTGGTACACCGGCAAGTAATAAGTGAAGAAGGAAAAGCATTTTTTTTAAAGTAGTATACTGGCCACTCATTACCATTTTCGGGCATTAAAACAAGATAAAGACTTAAAAATTGCCACGCCGATTCTACGCCGGTCAAAATCATCGGCGGCGGCGGCGTGGAAAAATTGTCGGCGGCGGCGGCGCGGCGGCGTGGCGCACATGTCTAGAACACACCAAATTATTATGATAGACTATATAATATAATCTATATAAAACAAAGTCGTGTCGGTTACACCATTTATAACTCGAGAACGACTGGACCGATTTTAATGATGTTTGATTTTTTGGATTTATTTCCGTTCCGTTAAGTTCGCCGGGTCCGCTAGTAAATTATAAACTTAAATAGATGTCCTAGGTCGGGTGATTATGCTAGTCTCTCGTCCAGGTCTAGTTTACCGTCCACCTGATTAAATTAAACTAATATAATATGGGAAAAACGTTAAGGTCACATAACTTCTTATTTTTAACCGACTTCAAGATTTGAAAAGAGGAGGTTCTCAATTCGGCGTGTATGTTTTTTTTTTTTTTTAATGTTTGTTACACCATAACTCCGTCATGTCTGAACCGATTTTGAAAATAATTTTTTTGATTGTAAGTATATATATACAGATTGGTCCCGTTTTTGTCAAAACGCAGTTCTGATGATGGGATCCATGAGGAATCGAGGGAACTCCTCAAATCTTAAAGGCATACATATAGTGATTTTTATATTTTTATCAACAAAACCATCATTTTCATTCAAAACAGTGACATTTGATGAAGTAGAACTGCTGATGATGATCAGAACGGAACTCTTCAACGACGCATAGTTCACGTTTGGCGATTCGTCCTCTTCGCTGTGTTTGTTTAGCAAGTTTAATTGTCAGAACAAATGTTCGTCAAGCTCAAGTTCTGATGATGGGATCCATGAAGAATCGAGGGAACTCCTCAAATCTTAAGGGCTTACACATAGTGATTTTTGTATTTTTATCAACAAATCAAGCATTTTCATTCAAAAGAGTGACATTTGATGAAGTGGAACTGCTGATGATAAACAGAACGGAACTCTTCAACGACGCATAGTTCATGTTTGGCGATTCTTCCTCTTCGCTATGTTTGTTAAGCAAGTTAGATTGTCAGGACCAATTTTCGTCAAGCTCAAGTTCTGATGATGAGTTCCACGAGGAATCGAGGGAATTCCTCAAATCTTAAAGGCATACATAAAGTGACTTTTGTATTTTTATCAACAAATCAAGCATTTTCATTCAAAAGAGTGACATTTGATGAAGTGGAACTGCTGATGATAATCAGAACGGAACTCTTCAACGTTCACGTTTGGCGATTTGTCCTCTCCGCTGCGTTTTTTAAGCAAGTTATTTCATTGTATGGAATCTAAGTGCACCATCTACAATAATCCTTCACCCTACTACCCCCATTGAAGTCGGTTTTTTTTTCTTAATTAGTTTATTCTTAGTTTATTCTTTAGTAGTATTTTTTTTAAGTTTAAGCTTTTATTTTAGAAAAAAACTGGAATATCTATCAGTATATAAATAACTAAGGACGGAAATCTGACATATGTGGACGAAAACTCAAACAATTACCTATACAAAGGACTAATGCATACCTGATCATAACTGTATGTTGCTAGAATGCATAATCTCACTTGTTAGGTTTGACAAGCAGGACTGCAAGACTAAATACGCAGTGTGTCTTTAGTCCTGCTTAGCTTAGCTTTATATTTGCCAATTCAGTTTTAGTGTAATGACAATCTTGACACATAGATCAAGAGCAGGCCATAAACAACCTTACCTCATCGAGTAGCAGAATTCCAATCCAAGTACTAAAATGCATAACATTTTACCGTGCATTGCCCTAAATAAGCCGAATTCTGCTACTTGATGAGGTTGGGTTGCCTACGGCCTACTCTTGATGTTATAGGTTTAGGTTGAGTATCATGTTGGTAATGTAATGTGCTTATTCTCATGTTCCCGGGAAAATGCTTGCTCTTTGCGACTACTCGTTGTGGTTGCGTGCCTGCTCTTGTAACTAGATCTGTGTGACGTGACCGTAAGTGCTTCTGCATTTTCTTATTTACTTATTTGTGTTGTTATCGCAACAAGTCAACTGCAAAGTCAAACAAGTTACAGATCATTCGTCTTTTTGTTTGACCACATTTCGTGGCAACTTCATTAAAATGTTTAACAAAAGTGTTGCTGAATACCTCACCGAATTATAATTTCACATTGTCTAATTAAGGCATATTCTGAGATAAAATTATTATACATAGTTCTAGTAGTCAGTTATTACAAAACAGTTTTCTAACTAAAATGTTAAATAAATCTGTAATAATTTTTAAGAAAAAAAAACCGACTTCAATGGGGGTAGCCGGTGAAGGATTATTGTAGATGGTGCACTTAGATTCCATACAATGAAATAACTTGCTTAAAAAACGCAGCGGAGAGGACAAATCGCCAAACGTGAACTATGCGTCGTTGAAGAGTTCCGTTCTGATTATCATCAGCAGTTCCACTTCATCAAATGTCACTCTTTTGAATGAAAATGCTTGATTTGTTGATAAAAATACAAAAGTCACTTTATGTATGCCTTTAAGATTTGAGGAATTCCCTCGATTCCTCGTGGAACTCATCATCAGAACTTCAGCTTGACGAAAATTGGTCCTGACAATCTAACTTGCTTAACAAACATAGCGAAGAGGAAGAATCGCCAAACATGAACTATGCGTCGTTGAAGAGTTCCGTTCTGTTCATCATCAGCAGTTCCACTTCATCAAATGTCACTCTTTTGAATGAAAATGCTTGATTTGTTGATAAAAATACAAAAATCACTATGTGTAAGCCCTTAAGATTTGAGGAGTTCCCTCGATTCTTCATGGATCCCATCATCAGAACTTGAGCTTGACGAACATTTGTTCTGACAATTAAACTTGCTAAACAAACACAGCGAAGAGGACGAATCGCCAAACGTGAACTATGCGTCGTTGAAGAGTTCCGTTCTGATCATCATCAGCAGTTCTACTTCATCAGATGTCACTGTTTTGAATGAAAATGATGGTTTTGTTGATAAAAATATAAAAATCACTATATGTATGCCTTTAAGATTTGAGGAGTTCCCTCGATTCCTCATGGATCCCATCATCAGAACTGCGTTTTGACAAAAACGGGACCAATCAGTATATATATACTTACAATCAAAAAAAAAAAATTTAAAATCGGGTCAGACATGACGGAGTTATGGAGTAACAAACATAAAAAATAAAAAACAAAAAAAAAAAAAAAAAAAACATACACGCCGAATTGAGAACCTCCTCTTTTCAAATCTTGAAGTCGGTTAAAAAGAAACGGAGTAGGCAATGTAGGCATAGCAAACGGCTCTTTCTGGTACTATTTCGACAAGAACACTATAAACGAAGTAATGCAGTATTTCGTCACCTTTTTATTAACCGACTTCAAGATTTGAAAAGAGGAGGTTCTCAATTCGGCGTGTGTTTTTTTTTTTTTATGTTTGTTACTCCATAACTCCGTCATGTCTGAACCGATTTTGAAAATTCTTTTTTTGATTGTAAGTATATATATACAGATTGGTCCCGTTTTTGTCAAAACGCAGTTCTGATGATGGGATCCATGAGGAATCGAGGGAATCAAATCTTAAAGGCATACATATAGTGATTTTTATATTTTTATCAACAAAACCATCATTTTCATTCAAAACAGTGACATTTGATGAAGTAGAACTGCTGATGATGATCAGAACGGAACTCTTCAACGACGCATAGTTCACGTTTGGTGATTTGTCCTCTTCGCTGTGTTTGTTTAGCAAGTTTAATTGTCAGGACAAATTTTCGTCAAGCTCAAGTTCTGATGATGGGATCCATGAAGAATCGAGGGAACTCCTCAAATCTTAAGGGCTTACACATAGTGATTTTTGTATTTTTATCAACAAGTCAAGCATTTTCATTCAAAAGAGTGACATTTGATGAAGTGGAACTGCTGATGATGATCAGAACGGAACTCTTCAACGACGCATAGTTCAGGTTTGGCGATTTGTCCTCTCCGCTGCGTTTGTTAAGCAAGTTATTTCATTGTATGGAATCTAAGTGCACCATCTACAATAATGCTTCACCGGCTACCCCCATGGAAGTCGGTTTTTAGGGTTCCGTAGTCAACTAGGAACCCTTATAGTTTCGCCATGTCTGCCCGTCCGTCCGTCCGTCCGTCCGCGGATAATCTCAGTGACCGTTAGCACTAGAAAGCTGAAAAATGGTACTAATATGTATATCAATCACGCCGACAAAGTGGTAAAATAAAAAGTGAATTTTTTTTTTTTATTAGGGTACCTCCCCTATACGTAAAGTGGGGAGTGATTTTTTTTTTCATTTCAACCCTAACGTGTGATATATTATTGGATAGGTATTTAAAAATGAATTGGGGTTTCCTAAAATCATTTTTCGATAATGTAAATATTTTCGGAAATAATCGCTCCAGAAGTAAAAAAATATGCGTCCCCCCCCCTCTAACTTTTGAACCATAAGTTTTAAAAATATGAAAAAAATCTCAAAAGTAGAAGTTTATAAAAACTTTCTTGGAAAATTATTTTGAACTTGATAGGATGAATAGTTTTTGAAAAAAAAATACAAAATAATTTCTGAACTAAGTTTGTAATTTAACCGTATAAGCAGGTGTTTATTGTACCTGTAATTTCTACAAAATTACAATGAAATGACGTGCTTTCAAATAAAGTAAAAACGGTGAAAATCGGTTCACGCAATAAAGAATTATCCCATAAAAATCATCTTCCATACTTTATGCTCGCGCGCAATAGTTTACTCAATTTGCCGATAGATGTCGCTGTACATGGAACTCTCATATCATATCCTACATGGCGGTGTTATTAACTCTTAAGTGGGGACACTTACTGTGACGGACGGAAAACTACGGAACCCTACAGTGAGCGTGGCCCGACACGCTCTTGGCCGGTTTTTCTTTCTTAAAAATTATTAAGTTTGATACTTCCGTGTACTATTTTGGATAATGTTTTTACTCCTTAACAAACAAGCAAAAAAAATTTTACAGACTTACTAACTCCTCAGTTTCTGAACCGATGAACTAGTCAGTGCATTTTTATAGTATTTTATGCAACAGTTGTATAAGAGGGGTCAAAAAAGGTGAGTGGAGTGGGTAACAATTTGAGCCGGAGGCGAAAATTGTTAAGAAAAACGCCACGAACATTTTTTGACCTACTTATACGACGTTGCATACAATACTTTTTCTACGACTACATATAGTAAAAAAAATGCGAAATTGAACACTTCATGGATATTGCAGTTATTTTGTCAACATAATCAACAATAATTTAAGTTTCACCTTTTAAAACACTGTATTTCAAGTACTTCAATACTAACACAAACACAACCGTCGTTATTTAATCAATTATCAAAGAGCGACAGAGATTTGTAAAAATATATTATTTTCTAAGTTTGCCACCACAAACGAATGGCAAAGGTAAAAACTACAAAGTATGTCTGTGGTTCTTTTCATTTTTTCTTTTTTAAAGTTTTTTTTTCTAAAAACGCTACGTTTATTTAGGTTTCTTAGGTTGGCAGTAATTTATTTTCATCTAAAGTCGTGACTGCACGAGATTCTATTTTGGCGCTTTTATTGAAAAGTTGTTTTTTTGGGGAATAGACTAGATAGACTTTGTCCTTATATAGATGATGACGAATGTATAAATGATAGATAAACGGGAGTAGAAAAAAATATTAATTTGTTGGGTTCACAGGGACCTCTGTTAGCAGTTGCATTATATCACATAATAACCCTAGGGTCTTTATGAAGAATAGACTAGATAGACTTTTTTGAAATTGCATAAGACATGCTTTTATATTCGTTTGCGGGACCATATAATTGACAGATAAAAGTACCGGAGTAGAAAAAGTAATATTCGGGATCGCAGATGCACGGTTGTTTGTGGCATTAACTAACCGTCCGCACGATACCTTTGCCACAATCTCAGCCCCGGGCGAAATTGCACTTCATTTGCGTGCACCGCTTCCGCGCCACTGCAATGTTCTCACGCCCTCTCGTGCTCTCCGCGCCGGTCCGCCGCACCATCTCCCGACATTCCCGTACTGATAGATAGATCGTTATCGAACCTCCTAATAAAGTGTCGACACATGCGCCATCGCGAGATATTATTTAGTATTACGCCTTATAATTATACTCATCTACATTCCGAAATGCTCCCCACAACGAGTCAGTTTTGCCAAGTCATCATTCTCTCACGAGATGAAACGTAAGTGGGGTCATTTATGAGTGTTGTTTAAGGAACGGAGGCTGTATGGGACACGGCACAAAAATACGAGACTGCGCATAGAAACGTGTTTAATCGGCGATGCCGGCTATGCAGCCGCAGCCTGTCCATTCGAACGGGTCGGAGATATCACACGTGCACATAATGGTAGGAGCTTACGATGCAGCTTTTGATATCGTAATTAAGCTCGGAATGACCGGCGGGCGGCGGCGATGAATACAAAATGTTTATTTTATAACTAGGCATAATTTAAAATTTTAATAACTCCGCCTGAATGGTTATTAAATCAACGGTCGACGTCTCTGAGGAATTAACCTCGACACGTAGTAAAGTAAATCTTGAATAGAGTTTACGGTATCAATTACTTATGCGGCTTACTAACAGCTCAATTTATACGTTTTATCTATAAGTAGATACGATACGGCTTATCGAATATGGTACTTAGATACTGGATGGGTGATGTTGTTGAAAAGAAGCCGCCTAGGTGATGTAATTAAGAGGTCTTTATATAAATATTAAATATGTTGATACAGAGTCCAATAAGACACGTAGCTATTAATTGTCGAGCCAATGCTATTTATTTAAGTGATGTATAGGTGGAAGTAAATTACAAGATAAATAAAGTAAGACATTGAGCGTGTTCCCAACGGATAAGAAATGAGCTCCGCGCGAGACCCAAGGTTTAGCAAAGGTTTATCTAGACACACGGCAGTGTGTCCGCCAAGTTCGAGCAAAAAAAAGCGACACACCGGCCGTGGGTTATATTACACGAACCATTTCGGGCCAATTTCGACCACCCTATAACTCAAAACATATTTTATCTAGGGTCAGGGAGGGAACAGTCGCTCGGTGGGAACAGTGACTCGAATGTGCTGTGCGAGAAACAGAAAGAGCTTTATGTCTGTCCTCTACATCAATCGGAACCGTTCCGTACCCGACCACGTACGAACTAGTTAGTGAGGCGCTCCGGCACCATGCGAATGTGTTATGGTGCGTTTTTGTGTTTAATGCTATCAAAATTACATTTCCAGATCAGTTTCACTCCTCTTTTTTCTGAACTCGTACGAGATTTTCAATTACTTATGTTATTATCGAAGAGTGTGTCTAATCCACTTAGTATTGGCTGATAATTCAAGGCCCTAGGTGTTTGTTTGTGTTTTTAATTTGAACTAAAATACAAATTGACGCCAAGGTCAACAGACGTTCGTTTTGGAAAAGTACACGGTGGCTCGCGAACTACTGTGCACCTTACAGAGTTGGACTAAAATTTACTTGAATATGAATAAGAATAAAAATTCTGTGATTATTAAAAGTAATTCATGCACTCTTTTTTTTAAATAAAATGAAAGTGAATAAATCATGCGACATTTAGGTAGGTACCTATTTTAAATCAAGAATGAAATCAGGAACGATTATTCCGGGGCTTGTGCTTACCTATTCTAATTACCGTTTTATTCAACAAAAATGTTATTTGTTATATAATTTAGGTTCGATTCCTACGTACCTAGCAATTGTGTACTGTTAGAACTACTGTTTACAGGGCATAGTATACAGTGACTCGAGCCACTGTGTACTGTTAAGAACCACTGTGTACTAGCGGGTCCTAGTCACTGTGTACAGCAACCGGTACACAGCGGCTCGATTCCCAATTTCTAAAAAAGAATGGATATATCTTTTTTGGTGAAAGTAACAGCAAATATATTTGCTACATATGAAAGTGTAATAATGCACGGTGCTCTGTGCTTGCAACAATTAGTTCAGGGATTTATATTTTTCATGCAACAGCCTGTTGAAAAAATCCTAGCGACTGTTCCCTCCCTGACCCTACGCATATGAAATTTCGAGTGTCTGTTGACATCCCCTTAATTGTCTAGAATACAAAATTTCATTATTCTACCTATAGCAGTTCTTGAGATATTGACGTCAGAAAATCGCTATTTTTACCATACACTCACCCACTGACTCATCAAAAACCTAGACCACTTCCAATGGTCGTACTGACTTGAAATTTGGCATGGAGATAGGTCTTAAGGTCAAAGTAAAGGGAAAAATCTGAAAACGGCCAAGTGTGAGTCAGTTTTAAAAATAGCGAAGTTGTAACTTTGTTCTACTATGAAGTCATAATGAACTAAATGGGTCTATCTTCCAATGGTTGTACCGACCTGAAATTTGGCTCGAAGGTTTGTCTTTAGGTCGAAATAAAGTAAAAATCTGAAAACGGCCAAGTGTGAGTCAGTTTCGAAAACAACGAATGTGTAATTTTGTTCTACTATAAGTAGGTATGGAGTGGAAATGAGATAAGACTTATTTAAATTTAGGTACATACCAATTTAAGACAATATATGTTTGTCTTAAAGACAAGAACAATAAAATTGTTCACCACTCTGTGTGTGTCTGTTGCGGGAACCGAACCCACGATTTACGAAGTGCAAAGCAGGTCACTAGGTACACTAGGTGCGCTAAATCAGTCAAACAAAAATGAAAAGACTATTTTTTCTCGCATAGTCTAAATAATTTCTAATTTTACAACTAATAAAATCGCAGATTCAAGAACATGGAAATCATATATACTCTAAGATGGAATTATATATACTACTGCCCATCTCACCCTCCGATACGCCACGGGATGAGATGGGATGGTGCACTTCTAGGGCTACATAATAGGCCACCAATTATAATACCTACTGGTAGGTAGGTATTACCAAGTTATTAATTATTTATGTAGGTAGCGTACTTACAAACAGAATAAAGTACGTTATTGATGTATGTAATTATATGTAAGTAGGTACATTTTATAGGTGTAGGGAGCCAGTTTATTTGTAAAAATCACCTATAAATAAATAGTAAAATATAATTAGACGCTTAGTATAAAGGGTTATAGTATAAAGTACATACCTAAGTGGAATGAGACATTTCCTCAAGCAAAAGTGATAAAAAAATAATAAAGAACCTACACCTAACAAAAATAAATGAAATCCCATCAAAAACATAAATGTGAAAGGCTGCCAAGTTCGATACTATGGGAATGCTTCGCCTATAAAAGAAGTGAGATCTGAATAAGTACCAAGTTCCATAAAAGTACCTCAAATCATAAATAGTTAAAGGAATGCACACTTGATTTCCAGCAGTTTTTAAGGTACATTTTGAATAAGTATCACGTTACATAGAAATACCCAAAATTATAATAGTCAGAGAAACGCACACCGTTTTTTTTAGCAGTTTCCTGATAACATTTATTATTTTCAGTACTTTTTAATGATGTAACTTGGCAAGTTTTAATAGAAAATTATATACTTGACACATCCAAAGGTGTCGATTCATTGCATTGAAAAGGTGTGTTGTGTGAAAACTTGCTAAGTAACATCATTAAAAAGTATTGAAAATAATAAATGTTATCAGGAAACTGCTAAAAAAACCGGTGTGCGTTTCTCTGACTATTATAATTTTAG
This sequence comes from Pammene aurita, assembly GCA_947086415.1. Taxonomy (NCBI): domain Eukaryota; kingdom Metazoa; phylum Arthropoda; class Insecta; order Lepidoptera; family Tortricidae; genus Pammene; species Pammene aurita. The sequence continues at coordinate 21,189,053 of OX352293.1, read as the reverse complement.
GTATTTCTATGTAACGTGATACTTATTCAAAATGTACCTTAAAAACTGCTGGAAATCAAGTGTGCATTCCTATAACTATTTATGATTTGAGGTATTTTTATGGAACTTGGTACTTATTCAGATCTCACTTCTTTTATAGGCGAAGCATTCCCATAGTATCGAACTTGGCAGCCTTTCACATTTATGTTTTTGATGGGATCTTATTAACTAGACTACTTCGTTTAGATTTTAGAAAATAGCTGGGATTCTCGGCGACACTAAACTAATATAAAACGAGTTATAGATTGTCGCGAGAATTACTAGATACTCTAGACAGTGATCTATTCTCGTAAAGTAATAACAAGGCCGCCAGACTGAGATTTCTAGACGTTAAAGACGTCAATGATCGTCGCCGTTCGGTATCAAAAATAACTTCGCACAGTGGGGAAAGGCGGATGCACGTGCGCGACAACCCGCGCTCTATGCTGTTTTTATTGCACCCTTTTGCTTCTGCATGTCTTTTTAAACGCATATGCGCACACCTTGCTGTTTTCTTAGCGCCCGCACAATTTGGCCGCAACGAGCGCTTTTGTTTTTAAGATGGGAAGATAACTACTAAGATTAGGTTTAGAGGATCATTGAGTGTGATTAGCATCTCTTTCAGAGGGCACTCGGGTCCTTTTGTAGAACTTTTTTTACGCATTATGAAATCTACTCACTGTGATATTTATTATTTTAGGAATCATATTACGCAAAGCTTTGACAAAACAAAAGGCATCAACCAGCCTTTGGCTTTGCAGTGTGTGCTAATCTTTACAAACGAGTAGGTTGATATTTGTAGGTATAAAGTACAGTCGACGCGACGTCAAAGATATGTTTACACTTTTACACCTTAGTACAAAGGTGAAAAAGTGTAAACATATCTGACGTCGACTGTACAAAGTATTTTACTGACGCGGAAAAAAATCTCTAAAAAATTAGCGTTCATCCTAACGTAGTCGGAACTCCCCTTTGTTAAAACGCGAGCATAACGGATATCTGTTGTTCTTTTCCGAGCTCTCCCTTTTAGAGCTTTGTCGAAACATTTACGCCCCACATTGGACGAGAAATTCCAAACAAAGCGCGCACGCATGTGCGCGGCGCGGAACACGTGCGCTGCGCCGGGACCGGGTCAGAGTAAACAAACTACGATTTTTTAATACACCACAATAAGGGGCGGAGCGGTGAACTTCTAATAATTAATTTAATTAAAAGTTAATCGTAGTTTATAGATAAATCGTATTAATGTTAAAATATGTAAAAAAGTAAGGATTTAGAAGCAGGTACTTTATCATCAAATAAATACGCCAAGTATGTTAGTATCATTATCACTTTAGGACTACATGAGAGGGCGCACCGAGCTGGTAAGGGGGAGGTAAAATGCAGGTAAAAGTCCCTTTTTTCTCAATTGGTAATTAAGAAAAAGGGGCTGTTTTTTTACCCAAGGCGCAAAACAAAAGGTTTGGAGTTTCTGGGCTATACCAGCTCCATTGTCAACTTTGTCACTTCTGTTTCAAATGTCTCTGTGATAATAATAATACATAATGTCTTCATGTTTATATGACCTAAATAGTGAGTTAGCCTATTATGTATTCATAGAGCTGATCTTTTTCATTTAATTCGATGTAGACGACCGGCGGGCGTGTTGTGGGCGTCAGGCGGAATTGGACATGAATAAATTGAATTGTGTTGTGTGACTATGATTGCCTCCTCATAAAAACATGCATCATACACTTGTCTATTATTGATTTTGAAATTGGAATTTAAGATAACTCCAACTTTTACATTTGCTTCATCATTCCCCCTTCTCGAGTCCTACACGACTTTTGGAAATTTAAAGTTCGGGCGTGGCGTACTACAGGTTTGACTACTAACAGTAGTATCAACACATATATTTTGTCAGTTTATTACTTAAACAACCAAAATTTCATAAGTTTCGTTTTGTATGCACACAAATACATTGTACTCGCACTCATTTGACCCATTACCTTGTTTTCGAGTTCACGCGAACGATATGTAAATTCGAATTTGCCACTCACCGTAGGTACTGCAGGCGATGTTGCATAAACACGACACGACAGTACCAAGAGAGCAGACGTAAAGAGAAGTTATTGAATTATGTCGGGTCGGGTTATACATATAATGAAGAGGTACAGCGTCGCGTCAAGGTACAAAAGAGGCGGTGTTAAAAGCCGAGGCGACATTGCACGGGGTCAGGCATCGATCGGCTCGGGGCGGGGCTGGTTCCACATTTGGCCAGATTTTTCGACCCAAATCTAAGTTTTTTTGTCTTTCGTTGCCATAGTTGCGTTCTCCTGGTTTAGTTTTAACTCTGGTTGTGCAACAGTTAAATTAACCAAAATTAGGTCTAGTTTAACTTTTTTTTATAATTGGCTAATTAGCATGTAATAATATTTCTTCTAATTAATTATGCTATATTTATTGTTTGGACCCGGGGTATGTCCTTAAACTACGTCCGGACTTGGGTATGTCCTTAAACTATGCCAAAAAGAGAGGTATGGGCACTGCGAATGGCATCTCGCTTAGTGTGGTAGGGCACGTTCAGTGAATGTCATCTCGCTCAAATCTGGAGCAGAGCCCGACTGGGGAAGTACCTCCACCTTACAGAAAACCACAGCCAAATAGCACTAGACCCTACTCATAGTGTTGTGTTCCTGCTGGTGAGTAAGGTTGCCAAAGAGCTCAAAGAGGACCCAGTGTGTTGACGATGAGGGACCCTCTTGTTCCTTTAGCCGTCAACACAGTGAATCCTCCTTTTTGTAAAGGGTCGGCAACGCGCATGTGACTCCTGTCGAGTTACAGGCGTCCATAGGTTACGGTAGCTGCTTACCATCAGGCAGGCCGTATGCTTGTTTGCCACCGTCGTAGTATAAAAAAAAAAAAATTATCCGCTGGCTAACGTAACGGGATAAAAAAATTGTTGATCCACCCTATAGTTTAATGGTCGTTAATATACAATTTTTGTTTCGCATTTCATAGTTTCACATTCGTTCGTCAAACATATGGACTTACATACCTATTTTAGAATCCTCCACAAAAGACTTCATCAAGGAAGCTCAGGTATACAAAATGGACTTAGGTTTGGTATACATATATTTATAACAACGCCCTGCGTTGTTATTATTAATCAACTGAAGCTTTACTTATCTCTCTTCACGCTAAAGAATGTGCTGTTCGGTACAAGTTTGCAAAGGAGTGGTTATGAATAAAAGTGCTGCGTAAGCTGAAGTAGGCGCCGGAGCCGAATTAATTATGATGATCCATAATGTCATTATCTGGAAGGTGCCTATACCATCAAATGATTGTCTCAATGCTACTCGTATCAATCGTATCTTTTCCGAATAATGAACCTACTGATTGTCCTTACAAGTGCAATAAGTAGCTCTTTATGAAACACTAGCTTTTGCCCGCGGCTTCGCTCGCGTTAAATTCGGGGTAACAAACCATACAAACTTCCACCCCCTATTTTAGGGAAGTGGGGGGTTAGAAAGAGACAAAAAGTAGCCTATGCCACTCTCCATCTCTTCAACTACCTCCACTTAAAAAATCACGTCAATTCGTCGCCCCGTTTTGCCGTGAAAGACGGACAAACAAACAAACACACACATACACTTTCCCATTTATAATATTAGTATGGATTGAAACTATTTTTCCGTATGAAATGAAGTCGTTAAGAAGCCCTTAATGTCACACAAATTTTACGATATATTTTTTAAAATTAAATTATGCCCATTTGAAACGATCTTAAGTCGTTAAGGACCCAAAAACTGGGTTGGGCATTCTTTTTTATGTGATTTTGCTAATAAATTTGTGTCAGTTGCTAACAAATGCTAGCATATTCCATTGATTTCAAAATATGTAACTGTATAAAAAGATTAAAGAATTGCCGCGCTCAAAAAGCTGCGAATACGCCGATATCAAAGAAAAAAATGCTGAATAGAGAAGGAAATCGGTCGAAAGTGGAACCACACAGGCACATGTCGGCTGAATACAATTGCAAACCCGTTACTATAACCGTGGCGTGCCGTGTACCTGCCACTACGCCACGCGATACAAATAAAACTAGCACTCGTGACCTATTTCTAAACCTATTAACGAATCCAGGAATGTCCTTTATATAACTTTTAATTAACCCCAATATTGTTTGCTCTTTTTAGTTTGCTGGAGTTAGCTTTGTGTTTTATGGGTGCTGATTTTGTTTATTTTTCTCCTACAGCATGGAATGGAACTTTGTCTGTTATTAAATTGTCATCGTATGCTGTATCTTCTAATTAAATTGTAATAAATATATAGCTGTATGCGCTAATAGCGGCCTCATCTAATGTGCACTTACTTACGTATGTTCTTTATTACATAATTTTGTTGCTTTTGCTATCCTACGTTTTATTTTCTGACCTGACGAAATCTACGTTGCGATTTGCGATGTATTTATTTTACATTTATGTTCGCAATCAATTGTTTCATTAGGTAGCCTTTAGTTTATAATTACATCACATGACACAATTTAACACTACAATACCAAGTGTCCACAAATCCCTTTGTATACCGCTTGGCAAAACACGTTCCCGTCTACTCTGCGGAAGGAAGTAGCTCAATTACCGCAGGCTGCATGCACTGCACCTACTGAATTCACTAAACATCGACTTTGAACTCGTTTCTAGTATAACTGGATCTTAAGGTTCGTTTAAACTACGTAAGCGGATATAAAATTTATACTGGTTTAGTGGTTAGCATGTGAACAGTGCAGTGTGCATCGGTGTGGTCACGTCGCGTTATAATGCGGTGCAATTGTTATGGGATCTGTTGAAGTCCAATTCACACGTGTTTAAGCAGCGAAAGGGTTGACTTTGTCGGCTTTTAACGCGAGGCAGAATTGTTTGCATACCGATATTGTCACCTTTTATCCCCTACCCTATACAAAAGATAAGTTTACATCATTCATTACATACACAATATATATCTATCAATGAATATATATCAATGTATATCTATCTGAAGACAGCTTCAAAGTTAATTGTAAAAAAAGAATACCTAATGTATTAATTAATAAAAAAACTTGTTACAGACTAAATATTTTAGTGAAATTGAAACCAGACACTATTTGAACTTTTTTTAGAAAAGCTCTTGAGTTTTATCATTGTTCTATCACATAATCAGTACCTACTCGTATCCCTATACAACTGTAAACTTTTTCTTGCAAATAAAAAATAAACACAATTGTTGTGACAAGTATTATTATTAGGCACTTCCTGTTTCTTATTGGTTGTAAAAATTAACGTTAATTTTCGAAATCGATAGTTTCTATCTGACACCGATTGGCAATATTATTTGTGTTTTTGTGCCAAATGTCAGGGAAAAGTTAAAACCAGGCATGGCAAATAAAATCAATTTAAAATGAGGGTAAAGACGAGTTACTGCTACGTTTGTCACAGTCGTGACTGCTCTAACGTGTAGGTACTAGCTGGAAGTGGAACAAGTCCAGTTGGAAGTAAAGTGGGGGTATTAAGCGTTTCGTGAAAAAGAAACGAAATCCGTAGATATATCGTAAGTAGTTCCCACAATAGTAAGATCGTGACCGTCCCGACGATCAGGAGCGACGATAGCTCTGCACTTCCACTCTGCTCGAGAGTTACGTCGTGAGGGGACTTAATTGTGGATTGTGATCGAGATTATCTAACTTTATCTTAGGTCTTATTTTAGTGGGTACTACCACTACACTGACAACTGAATGCAAAGAGCGAGCGTATACGCAAAAAACCTGGCAAATTAATAGCGTAAAATGTCGGTCAATACAAATGGTAGAAAATGTACGTAATATATTCACTTTTACTCCGCAACTACATTTATCACTCTCGTGCAAATGACTGTTAATTTACGCTTTTTTGTATCGCACGTGCTTTAGGAAATAGTTAATAAGATTTGTGTTAAATACCTAATCTAGTACCCTACTTCCTATTATGTTTAAATATTTTAGCGATGTCGTTTAAAGTAGTAAGCCGGTATTCGGTACCAACAATGTGTCGTTACAATCGTTCTCTATAATATAACTCTGTTATATCGGCTTAAGTGATCACAACCTACGTCGTTGCATAGCTAAGCAGGTAGTTTTGAATAGTAAGCACCGATACCATCAATGCTTGGAGGTGTGAACCGGGGAGGATTATACAAACGACGTATCGCACAGGTCGGACAATCCTATTTGAATGTTTGTATCTACTAACGCTAGTCTCTATACTATGCATATTTGATGCCTCACATGGTTCAACGTAACAATAAGATAAGTCCTCTATTGTACTGGTTACGTTGTGGTTAGTTACTCACGAAATCAATATTGACGTAGCAACCAACTGTAAAAATAAAATTGTAGTGTCAATTTTTTGATACCAGGTCAGCTTTACTGACACTAAAAAGTTAAAGGGCGTATCTCGATTGTAGATCATTTTACACGGATTAGGTAAGTGTGTATTTATCGGGGTTAAATTGTAATTCTGTACAGAGATAGATATACGTACGTATAAAGGTAAGACCGGGTAAAATAAATTGGAAATTTAATTTGTCTTGAAACTTTCTCATGTGGAAACCGGGAAATACCGCAATGTTGCCTCGAAGGAATAATTTTCAGAGCTCTTAAAGCTTTGAAAAAGTGATTATTAGACGCCAGGAATCCCTTGAGTCCTCATTCTAAACATTTAAACCATTCGTGAAAATTGGAAACGTTTTATTGAATCGGAGAATCATGGTTGGCGGCACCAGCTTTTTGAAATTTATTGAATCTTGACAATGAAAAATCGGGAAGGAATTTAAAAGTTGTCTCTTATTAAGTTCAATGAGGAAAATTACATTTAGGTACATTTCATTATTTTAGATTTTAAGTTGACTGTATATGTAATTCTTAAATTAAAAGTTAGTTTTAAGTTGATTAACAAAAATGCAATGACTTGATTTAATGTTTAATTAAATAAATGATGAGGAAAATCAAAACGTCTGAGTTTCTAAGTATTTAATCAAAGTACTTAATTATAAAATCTACAGTGAATCTACATGATAATCGCGATATTAAAGTCAGTTTATCTCAATGACTATTTTTACAATGGGGGTCAATGGGTAATGGGTAGGTAGGTTTGTTTACTTGCGGCGGCAATGCTTTAAAATGTTTATACACTTGATCCATAGACCTATTGTTATTATGGAAATTATAGTAAAAAAAATTAAGAAAAACCCGGTCAAGAGCATGCCAGGTCATGTAACAGTTTTAATCTATATCTATATATATAAATGCCTTTGTCCTGACTGACTGACTGACTGACTGACTGACTGATCCACGCAGAGCCGAAACTAAAGAAGCTAGAAAGTTGAAAATTTCAGGCCTGGTTACATTTATAACGTGTACAAGTAATAAGAAGCGATTTTGAAAAATTCAACCCCTAAGGGGGTAAAAAGGGTGTTCAAAGTTTGTATGGATGGGGCTTAAATATTAAGGTTAAAGATTTGAAACTTCGTCCATTTACTGATAATTAAAAAACAATAAAAGTGATTTCAGCGATTTTCAATATTCAACCTCTAACGGGGTTAAAAAAGGGTTGAAAGTTTGTATAGAGATTTTTTTTTTGTGACAGACTTGAATTTTCGTTTGCAGGCTAAGAACTTAAAAGCAAAAAAACTAATTTCAGCGTTTTTCAAAATTCCACCCCAGAAGATTGAAACGGGGTTGAAAAGTTTGTATTAAAGCGAGGCCGTAACAACTGAAGGTAGAAAGTTGTAATTTGTAGGTCGGGTTACATTTATAATTGTTACATTACGGGTTACATTTACAAATAATAAGAAGCGATTTTGAAAAATTCATCCCCTAAGGGTGTCAAAAGAGGGTTAAAAGTTTGTATGTATAGGATTTTAAATTTTAAGTTAGAGACTTGAAACTTGGTACGTTCGCTGATATTAAAAAAATAATAAAAGTGATTTCAGTGTGTTGAATAATTCCACCCCTGAGGGGGTTAAATAGGGGTGCAAAGCTTGTATGCGGGAAACTTCTTTCTTTGAGATAGAGACTTCAAACTTTGTAGGAATATTACTTATTAGAGTACAAAAAAAGTGCTTTCAGCGTTTAAGATAATTTAGCATCTGAGGAGGTTAAAAAGGGGTGCAAATTTTGTATTGGGGAAATGTTTTTTTTTGAGCTAGAAACTTTTAACGTTGTAGGAAGATTACTTATTCAAATACAATAAAAGTACTTTCAGCGTTTAGGATAATTTCACCCCTGAGAGGGTTAAAAAGGAGTGCAAAGTTTGTATCGGTGAAATTTATTTTTTTGAGCTAGAAATTTTTAAAGTTGTAGGAAGATTACTTAGTTAAATACAATAAAAGTACTTTTAGCGTTTTGGATAATTTCACCCCCGAGGGGATTAAAAAGGGGTGCAAAGTTTGTATCGGTGAAATTTTTTTTTATGAGCTAGAAACTTTTAACTTTGTAGGAAGATTACTTAGTTAAATACAATAAAAGTACTTTTAGCGTTTTGTATAATTTCATCCCCGAGGGGGTTCAAAAGGGGTTCAAAGGTTGTATGGGGGAAATTTATTTTTTTGAGCTTGAGACTTTTAACTTTGTGGGAAGATAACTTACTTAAATACATTAAAAGTACTTTCAGCGTTTAGGACAATTTCACCCTTGAGGGGGTTAAAAAGGGATGCAAAGTTTGTATCGGTTAAATTTATTTTTTTGAGCTAGAAACTTTTAACTTTGTAGGAAGATTACTTAGTTAAATACAATAAAAGTACTTTTAGCGTTTTGGATAATTTCACCCCCGAGGGTGTTAAAAAGGGGTTCAAAGTTTGTATGGGGGAAATTTATGTTTTTGAGCTAGAGACTTTTAACTTTGTGGGAAGATAACTTATTAAAATACAATAAAAGTCCTTTTAGCGGTTTGGATAATTTTACCCCTGAGGGGGTTAAATAGGGGTGCGAAGGTGCTATCATACGCGGACGAAGTCGCGGGGCGGAAAGCTAGTCTATATATATAAATGCCTTTGTCCTGACTGACTGACTGACTGACTGATCCACGCAGAGCCGAAACTACTGAAGCTAGAAAGTTGAAAATTTCAGGTCTGGTTACATTTGTAATGTGTACAAGTAATAAGAAGCGATTTTGAAAAATTCTTCTCCTAAGGGGGTAAAAAGGGGGTTGAAAGTTTGTATGGATGGTGGTTTAAAATACAAAGTTAGAGATTTGAAACTTGGTACGGTTACTGATAATAAAAAATAATAAAAGTGATTTCAGCGTTTTGTGAAATTCAACCTCTAACGGGGTAAAAAGGGGTTGAAAGTTTGTATAGAGATTACAATTTTTGTTGTGACGGATTTGTATTTCGTTTGCAGGCTACTCACTTAAAAGCAAAAAAAACTGATTTCAGCGTTTTTCAAAATTCCACCCGAGAGGAACTGAAACGGGGTTGAAAAGTTTGTATTAAAGCGAGGCCGTAACAACTGAAGCTGGAAAGTTGTAATTTGCAGGTCGGGTTACATTTATAACGTGTTCAAATATTAAGAAGCGATTTGGAAAAATTCATCCCCTAATGGGGTAAAAAAGGGGTTAAAAATTTTTATGTATAGGATTTTAAGTTTGAAGTTAGAGACTTAAGACTTTCGGACGTTCACTGATATTAAAAAAAAATATAAAAGTGATTTCAGCGTTTCGGATAATTCCACCCCTGAGAGGGTTAAATAGGGGTGCAAAGTTTGTATGCGGGAAATTCTTTTCTTTGAGCTAAAGACTTCAAACTTCGTAGAAACATTGCTTATTAGAATACAAAAAGTACTTTCAGCATTTCAGATAATTTTAACCCCTGAGGGGGTTAAAAAGGGGTGCAAAGTTTGTATTAGGGAAATGTTTTTTTTAGCTAGAAACTTTTAACTTTGTAGGAAGATTACTTGTTCAAATACAATAAAAGTACTTTTAGCGTTTTGGATTATTTCACCCCTGAGGGGGTTAAAGGTGTGCAAAGTTTGTATGGGGAAATTAATTTTTTTGAGTTTAGAGACTTGAAACTTCGTACGTTCGCTGATATTTAAAAAATAATAAAAGTGATTTCAGCGTTTTTAAAAATTTCATCCCAGAGGAGTTGAAACGGGGTTGAAAAGTTTGTATTAAAGCGAGGCCGTAACAACTGAAGCTAGAAAGTTGTAATTTGCAGGTCGGGTTACATTTATAATTTATAAAAATTATAAGAAGCGATTTTGAAAAATTCGTCCCTTAAGGGGGTAAAAAGAGGGTTAAAAGTTTGTATAGGATTTTAAATTTTAAGTTAGAGACTTGAAACTTCGTATATTCGCTGATACTTAAAAAATAATAAAAGTAATTTCAAGCGTTTTGGACAATTCCACTCCTGAGAGGGTTATAATTAAATAGGGGTGCAAAGTTTGTATGCGGGAAACTTCTTTCTTTGAGATAGAGACTTCAAACTTTGTAGGAATATTACTTATTAGAATACAATAAAGTACTTTCAGCGTTTAAGATAATGTTACCCCTGAGGGGGTTAAAAAGGGGTGCAAAGTTTGTATTGGGGAAATGTTTGTTTTTTTAGCTAGAAAGTTTTAACTTTGTAGGAAGATTACGTATTCAAATACAATAAAAGTGCTTAAAGCGTTTTGGAATATTTCATCCCTGAGGGGGTTAAAAAGGTGTGCATAGTTTGTATGAGGGAAGTTATTTTTTTTGAGCTAGAGACTTTTAACTTTGTAGGAAGATTACTTATTAAAATACAAAAAAGTACTTTCAGCGTTTCGGCAAATTCTACTCCTGAGAGGGTTAAATAGGGGTGCTAACTTTGTATGGCGGAATTTTCTTTTTTTAAACTAGAGACTTTAAACTCTGTGGGAAAATTACTCACTAATACACAATAAAACTACTTTCAGTGTTTTGGAAAATTCCACCCCTGAGAGGGTTAAATAGGGGTGCTAAGTTTGCATGAGGGAAATTACTTTTTTGAGCTAGAGACTTTTAAGTTTGTGGCAAGATAACTTATTCAAATACAATAAAAGTCCTTTCAGCGTTATGGAAAATTCTACCCCTGAAAGGGTTAAGTAGGGGTGCGAAAGTGCTATTATACGCGGACGAAGTCGCGGGGCGGAAAGCTAGTATACTATAAATGCCTTTGTCCTGACTGACTGACTGACTGACTGATCCACGCAGAGCCGAAACTACTGAAGCTAGAAAGTTGAAAATTTCAGGTGTCGTTACATTTGTAATGTGTACAAGTAATAAGAGGCAATTTTGAAAAATTCAACCCCTAAAGGGGTAAAAAAGGGGTTGAAAATTTGTATGGATGGGGCTTAATATTTAAGATTATAGATTTGAAACTTTTTACGCTTACTGATAATTAAAAAATAATAAAAGTGATTTCAGCGTTTTTCAAAATTCCACCCCAGAGGAGTTGAAACGGGGTTGAAAAGTTTATATTAAAGCGAGGCCGTAACAACTGAAGCTAGAAAGTTGTAATTTGCAGGTCAGGTTAGATTTATAACGTTTTCAAATAATAAGAAGCAATTTTGAAAAATTCATCCCCTAAGGGGATAAAAATGGGGTTTAAAGTTTGTATGGATGGGGCTTAAAATTTAAGATTAGAGGTTTGAAACTTTGTACGCTTCCTGATAATTAAAAAATAATAAAAGTGATTTCAGCGTTTTTCAAAATTCAACCTCTAACGGGGTAAAAAAGGGGTTGAAAGGTTGTATAGAGATTACAATTTTTTTTGTGACAGACATGAAATTTCGTTTGCAGACATCTAACTTAAAAGAAAAAACTGATTTCAGTGTTTTTGAAAATTCCACCCGAGAGAAACGGGGTTGAAAAGTTTGTATTAAAGCGAGGCCGTAACAACTGAAGCTAGAAAGTTGTAATTTGGAGGTCGGGTTACATTTATAATTTAGACAAATAATAAAAAGCGATCTGAAAAATTCATCCCCTAAGGGGGTAAAAAGAGGGTTAAAAGTTTGTATGTATAGGATTTTAAATTTTAAGTTAGAGACTTGAAACTTCGTACTTTCGCTGATATTTCAAAAAGAATAAAAGCGATTTCAGCGTTTTGCACAATTCCACCCCTGAGGGGGTTAAATAGGGGTGCAAAGTTTGTATGTAGAAAACTTCTTTCTTTGAGCTAGTCTTACAACTTTGTAGAAACATTACTTATTAAAATACAAAAAAAGTTCTTTCAGTATTTAAGATAATTTTACCCCTGAGGGGGTTAAAAAGGGGTGCAAAGTTTGTATTGGGGAAATGTTTGTTTTTTTAGCTAGAAAGTTTTAACTTTGTAGGAAGATTACGTATTCAAATACAATAAAAGTGCTTAAAGCGTTTTGGAATATTTCATCCCTGAGGGGGTTAAAAAGGTGTGCATAGTTTGTATGAGGGAAGTAATTTTTTTTGAGCTAGAGACTTTTAACTTTGTAGGAAGATTACTTATTAAAATACAAAAAAGTACTTTCAGCGTTTCGGCAAATTCTACTCCTGAGAGGGTTAAATAGGGGTGCTAACTTTGTATGGCGGAATTTTCTTTTTTTAAACTAGAGACTTTAAACTCTGTGGGAAAATTACTCACTAATACACAATAAAACTACTTTCAGTGTTTTGGAAAATTCCACCCCTGAGAGGGTTAAATAGGGGTGCTAAGTTTGCATGAGGGAAATTACTTTTTTGAGCTAGAGACTTTTAAGTTTGTGGCAAGATAACTTATTCAAATACAATAAAAGTCCTTTCAGCGTTATGGAAAATTCTACCCCTGAAAGGGTTAAGTAGGGGTGCGAAAGTGCTATTATACGCGGACGAAGTCGCGGGGCGGAAAGCTAGTATACTATAAATGCCTTTGTCCTGACTGACTGACTGACTGACTGATCCACGCAGAGCCGAAACTACTGAAGCTAGAAAGTTGAAAATTTCAGGTGTCGTTACATTTGTAATGTGTACAAGTAATAAGAGGCAATTTTGAAAAATTCAACCCCTACAGGGGTAAAAAAGGGGTTGAAAATTTGTATGGATGGGGCTTAATATTTAAGATTATAGATTTGAAACTTTTTACGCTTACTGATAATTAAAAAATAATGAAAGTGATTTCAGCGTTATTCAAAATTCAACCTCTAACGGGGTAAAAAAGGGGTTGAAAGGTTGTATAGAGATTACAATTTTTTTTGTGACAGACATGAAATTTCGTTTGCTGGCTACTAACTTAAAAGCAAAAAAACAAATTTCAGCGTTTTTCAAAATTCCACCCCAGAGGAGTTGAAACGGGGTTGAAAAGTTTATATTAAAGCGAGGCCGTAACAACTGAAGCTAGAAAGTTGTAATTTGCAGGTCAGGTTAGATTTATAACGTGTTCAAATAATAAGAAGCAATTTTGAAAAATTCATCCCCTAAGGGGATAAAAATGGGGTTTAAAGTTTGTATGGATGGGGCTTAAAATTTAAGATTAGAGGTTTGAAACTTTGTACGCTTCCTGATAATTAAAAAATAATAAAAGTGATTTCAGCGTTTTTCAAAATTCAACCTCTAACGGGGTAAAAAAGGGGTTGAAAGGTTGTATAGAGATTACAATTTTTTTTGTGACAGACATGAAATTTCGTTTGCAGGCAACTAACTTAAAAGAAAAAAACTGATTTCAGTGTTTTTGAAAATTCCACCCGAGAGAAACGGGGTTCTACCCCTGAAAGGGTTAAGTAGGGGTGCGAAAGTGCTATTATACGCGGACGAAGTCGCGGGGCGGAAAGCTAGTATACTATAAATGCCTTTGTCCTGACTGACTGACTGACTGACTGACTGACTGATCCACGCAGAGCCGAAACTACTGAAGCTAGAAAAATGAAAATTTCAGGTGTCGTTACATTTGTAATTTCACCCGTTTTTGAAAATTCCACCCGAGAGAAACGGGGTTGAAAAGTTTGTATTAAAGCGAGGCCGTAACAACTGAAGCTAGAAAGTTGTAATTTGCAGGTCGGGTTACATTTATAATTTAGACAAATAATAAAAAGCGATTTGAAAAATTCATCCCCTAAGGGGGTAAAAAGAGGGTTAAAAGTTTGTATGTATAGGATTTTAAATATTAAGTTAGAGACTTGAAACTTCGTACTTTCGCTGATATTTCAAAAAGAATAAAAGTGATTTCAGCGTTTTGTACAATTCCACCCCTGAGGGGGTTAAATAGGGGCGCAAAGTTTGTACGTAGAAAACTTCTTTCTTTGAGCTAGAGTCTTACAACTTTGTAGAAACATTACTTATTAAAATACAAAAAAAGTTCTTTCAGTGTTTAAGATAATTTCACCCCTGAGGGGGTTAAAAAGGGGTGCAAAATTTGTATGGGGGAAATTTTTTTTTTAGCTAGAGACTTTAAACTCTGTGGAAAGATTATTTATTAATACACGGTAAAACTTCTTTCAGTGTTTTAGAAAATTTCACCCCTGAGGGGTTTAAATAGGAGTGCTAAGTCTGTATGAAGGAAATTTCTTTTTTTGAGCTAGAGACTTTTAACTTTGTGGGATGATAACATTGATAACATATTAAAATACAGTAAAAATACTTTCAGCGTTTTTTGAAGTTCAACCTCTAACAGGGTAAAAAAGGGGTTGAAAGTTTGTGTAGAGATTACATTTTTTTTTGTGACAGACTTGAAATATCGTTTGCAGGCTACTAACTTAAAAGCAAAAAAAAACTTATATCAGCGTTTTTCAAAATTCCACCCGAGAGGAGTTGAAACGGGGTTGAAAAGTTTGTATTAAAGCGAAGCCGTAACAACTGAAGCCAGAAAGTAGTAATTTGCAGGTCGGGTTACATTTATAACGTGTTCAAATAACAAGAAGCGATTTTGAAAAATTCAACCCATAAGGGGGTAAAAAGGGTGCTAAAAGTTTGTATGTGTATGATTTTAAATTAGAGACATGACCTTATCACCTGAAAACATCAAAAAGGCATACTACGGGTTCTTTAACTCCATCCTAATTTACGGTGTCGACCTGTGGGCTACCGCAGCTGATCGTGACAAGGTATTCATAATCCAAAAACAGGTTGTAAGAATCATTGCTAACAAACCTTACGATTATCCTGCACAAAACCTGTTTAGAAAACTAAGAATACTCACCTTACCTAGCGTATTCATCTTGGAGGCCTTGATATACATCAGGCAGGACCTTGGTTCGTACCCCACCCGCGCGCACCACCACGCCTCCGGCAGAGTCACGCGCCACCAGCACCTCCTGGTCATGCCGTCGCAAAGGCTAGCTAAGGTCCGAAAATCAATCGAGCCACTTGGACTTAGATTATACAACTTCCTCCCAACTGAGTTAAAAAAACACACCAACTGACATATTATTTAAGAACAAAATAAAACAAGTTTTATTAGGCATGGCTTGCTACACCATTGATGATTTCTTTAAAAATAATTGTACAACTAATATCATTGACCCCACTTATACAATAATAAAATTTATTTGCGGGCTACGTCTCTGATTTTTTAAATGTAAATACTTTAATGTAAATTTTTCATTAATGTAAATACTTTCTTATCATAGGATAAAAATTATATCTTGACATACTTTATTGAAAACTGACATGTAAAATAATGTGTTTTATGAATAAAAATTCTGATTCTGATTCTGACATGAAACTTCGTACATTCGTTGATATTTATAAAAAATATTAAAGTGATTTCAGGGTTTTGGATAATTCCGCCCCTGAGGGGGTTAAATAGTGGTGCAAAGTTTGTATGCGGAAAACTTCTATCTTTGAGCTAGAAATTTTTAACTTTGTAGGGTGATTACTTATTCAAATATAATAAAAGTCCGTTTAGCGTTTTGGATAATTCCACCCCTGAGGGGGTTACAAAGGGGTTTAAAGTTTGTATGGGGTAAATTTAATATTGAGCTAGAGACTTTTAACTTTATTTATGTATTTATTTAATCTTTATTGCACAAAAAGAAAACTTATCGTACAAAAGGCGAACTTAATGCTATGAGACATTTCCTACCAGTCAACCTTAATATCAGTCTGTGCTATTAAACGCGGACGAAGTCGCGGGGCGGAAAGCTAGTACATAATAAGCAACATGTCTCCTACAGAACACCGTGGCAGTGTATGTAGTATGTGCACATATTTTACACCTGCCTCTGTTCTAAATGGTAGGGTTATCATATAATTTTGAGCTAAAAGGTACGACATACAAGGCGTAAACGCCCTTGGAGTGAATAATGGGCCTGCTTTACCTAACCACATGAGGTACACGTCTACCGAATCATCAATATTCTGTTTACGTGACCTAACTCTTGTCGCTGTAAAACAACCCAGGGCTTTGGGATATTTTAGTTGGATTCTGTTTAGCCGCACAGATAATACTTCTGGAGTTTGTCCTTGATATTTGAAAATTTGCTTGTTCTGCATTTATATGAGCTCGTTTTAGGCAAAATTATTTTATCATGTTTGTTTAGGTTAGGTAGACATATGTAGTAGACTAATGGCATTAAAATAAAATCGATGATTGTATAAAACGACAGTTGTCGCCAATTTTATCGTACTTAATAATTTGTCACGTTATCCACGCGACATTAGGTATGTCATCAGTGATATGACAATGACCAATCTATCATTGGCCTACTGGCCTTTCTAGGTCAAGGTGTCCTATAAATTATCATATATCTATGGTTAAGAATGTGCTTCCACCATAGGTGCTTAACAAACACACCTCTCGCTGCGCAACCTCGCACATCTCTGGTGGAAACACAGCCTCACCATTGGGCTTTCTAAGGTCACATCAGACATAGGTAACAAGTGTGTGAATTCCCCTTGTCGACCGCGCCCCGGATTAAATTGTTTAATTGACGCTAATTGTCGGGCACCCGCCGCGTTGACTAACGAACCTTTCAAACGGACAGTAAAACAGTTATTTTAAAATTACTACAATAAACATTTGAAACTGGTTTTTATATACAAAAAATGTAGGTTGGATTGATAGTAAATTAAAACATTTAGGTAGTTAAGGTAAACGTCCTAGTGCTCGACACGCTAATACCCAATAGTTAACACCTGCTGTCATCTTTATTGTGAATGACTTAAGTTTCAAGACGACATGTATTGGGACAGAGACGAGCAGTCGGACGTTTACCTTATGATGTATCGTATACGGTTTAAAAATTCCCCCGCCAAAAATATAGCATAGCAGCTTCATCTGAGAAAAAACTTAAATATTTAAGAAACATCGTAGATCTAGACACGCGGCAGCGTGTCAAGCCAAGTTCAAGCAAAGGAACTGGCTAGCCAGCGCCAAGTGTATATTACACGAACCACTTGGTGCCACTTTTGACCCTTCTATAACTCAAAACCTCTTTAACGTAAACACATAAAACTACGTGTGTTTAATTATATCCATAAGGACATCTAGAAGCCCAAATTTCATGAAGCTAACTCAAACGGTTATAAAGATATGAAGGTCAAAAAGTCGTAAATTTTAGTACTGACTGACTGACTGACCTATATGTCAGTACCTAAACCTAACCTACTTCCAGATGACCTAGAAGGATGAAATTTGGAATCCAGCTCGGAAATTGTGTGTAAGCGTAGGAAAAAATCTAAAAATAAAAAAAGTTAAAAAATAGGGGGGTCCCCATACCATTTTTTTTTTAATTGTATCGTTGGAACTGTTACAAGCAGATATTTGAAACTATCCCAATATATAAAACATTAAATCTCAATACCTGCCTAGTTTTCTTTACAAAAAGTAATGATATCCCACCAAAAACATAAATGTAAAAAAGGAGAGCCAAGTTCAATACAAAAATTATGCTTGGCTGTGGGCTTCGCCGCAAAAAGAATGGAGATCTAAATGAGTGCCAAGTTCTATGCAAAATCCAAATATGTATTTATAGGAACAAAATAACATTATGAACAAGTATTAAACTCTATTTCTTTGCTTTATTGGATGCCTATAACAATTGCTGTTATTTAAAAATGAGAGATCTTAAAGTAGGTTAGATTTTACTTGGCCAGTTTTTATCAGAATTAAAATATATATATATATATATATATATATATATTTATATATATATGTTGAATAACTTTATAAAATGACTGATGTAATGAAAACTGGCCAAGTCAAATCTAACCTACTTTAAGATCTCACATTTTTAAATAACAGCAATTGTTATAGGTATCCAATAAAGCAAAGAAATAGAGTTTAATACTTGTTCATAATGTTATTTTGTTCCTATAAATACATATTTGGATTTTGCATAGAACTTGGCACTCATTTAGATCTCCATTCTTTTTGCGGCGAAGCCCACAGCCAAGCATAATTTTTGTATTGAACTTGGCTCTCCTTTTTTACATTTATGTTTTTGGTGGGATCTACTCTACTTATACTGTATTAAAATCTGCTCCAAATCTGTTTATCCGTTTGGGCTCTAAGTTGACAAAGACACACAGTTACACTTGTTCAACTTTACATACCGCTAGGGAGCCTGACTACAACTGAAAGCAGTGACCATGCAAAAAGAGCTCTTTTTGCATTGTCACTGCCAAACATAATCATGGTTCTAACAAAAGGTTAACAAGATGAAGAAACAAAATTAAAATAATGAATATGTATAATATAATATAACGACGTTTCATAAATACCACTAGCAGTATTGAAGTACCATGACATGAGAAACGCAATAATCACACAAAAAGTGGCAAAGTAAAAGGCGTCGCGCAGGCCGACTTTTGCCGTAGACAGCCGATCGTCCAATTGGTAGTCAACAAAGCACTTCGTTAAAAGCGCTACCGAGAAGCGTGATTGCTAAGAATATAGAGTTCGTTCTAATAGTATTTTACTCGCGAAAGAAACCTATTTGTGAATATAACCGGAAATTATTATTATTTAATCTATTTAATATGCACAATGTTTAACTTAAAAACTATTACATTGTCCCACACAACTATAATAATAGTTACAATGTTACAGTGTAATATTTACGGTGACGTTTTGTTTCTGTATTATTTTTAATTCTATCACTGGCTGTAATTTTATTATTTTATTTCACTTAATTTAAGTGCCTCTAATGTTTGCTTACTTTGATTTAAGAAAACACTAATTTTATAAGGTAAACCAATAATAAAAACATCAACTAAACACTTTTATCGTTGGCCACCCACACCTGACTACGGGAGTCAATAAATTTAAAATTAGATTGCAATTTTAGGTCGCTCCAGATTTCAGAATAACTTCGAGATTTCAATTGATTAAATTGACGTTGAGATATTATATTTTTCGTCCTAACTCCCGGGTACTTAAGAGTTCAGGTAAGTTGGAGTTGGCAGATATTATTGTAAAGCCAAATATGTTTTATTCAGCACGTCCTTTCTGATTATTGCGCCTCTCAATTTGTTTATTTACCCATCGGATATTTACATTGGTACGATACAGTGTAATCATCACCTCCATTCTCGATATGTGTATGTGTAAGTATTGTTTACGTTGCATAAATAATAAAGGGCCGACTCAAATTGGATTGTACTGGATGTGGACGCTTCACTGTAATATGTTATAAGCGACAATTTGTTTTGCAAATATTAGGGTGATGTTTAGTTTGTTAAATTGTAAGGTTCTAACGTAATTTATTTCGTATCGTGGTACAGTTACTTTCGTCAGTTTTCTTTTAAACGTTTGCTCGTTATGCGAGCAGTGTAAAAATAAACTGTTTGACTCCGGGGAGTTAATTGTTGGCGTCCGTGAAAACATGCCCCACAAGAATATTGCACTTGTAATAGTTGTAATTATGTCAAGTTCCATGAAGTTCACTGACGTTTGGTTTCATTACTGTTAAAATAGAAATACGGATATTGAACTTCCTACGCTTATCGTTTTAATAACCATCAAATTGAACAACTTTGAAAATATAGTCCGCGGGGTATTACCACAGAACAAATTATGTGGGTATTACGCTCACTATGGTGCTTTGTTTCAAGAAACAGGAGAGCGTTCTTTTCCGGTTACGGCAGGGAGGAATATCTAATACTCTTAATAGTCAACGGCTCCTCTAACCGTTTAGAGATCGCATTAATTATACATACATACTTGCGAAATATTAACGGGTCCCGCAGTGACCGGGTAAGGTTATTGATATGGAGTTAGGTTAGTACTGTGAGGGGTGGTGTAGCTCAGTAAAAACACAGGGATGCTCGAGTGCAACCCGGGCTTTTTTAGTATGAAAAAACCCGGGAAATACCCGGAAACCCGGGTTTTTATCAAACTAAAAAAACCCTGGTTGCATACCCTATACGTTAGTCGCCAAAGCTGAAGACACCAAATTCCATTCGGCCTCGGGTACTGGATGACTATAGGTCACTTTTGAGTAGGTACTTACCTGTGTATAGGTATAACATCTTTTTAGTTTATAAGAATATCTAAGTGACATATATTATATGTATGCTTGTTATGTAGATTGACTGCGCTATGTGAAGGCGCCAAATCCAAAAAATGCTTTTTGTGTCCGACCTAGACGTGTGCGCCGCCATAAAAATCCGCGGCGGCGGCGCGCCGGGAATTTTTGGCGGCGTGGCTGCGCCACGCCGGCGTCAAGGTCGCATTTGGGTATGCTCGCAAGGCTCACGTTTCGCATTAAAAATATGTTAAATAGCAAATTTTTTTTTGAAATGAGGAACATAAAACGATATAATAATTAAGGGTGTTTTTTCTAGTACACTTCAGTCCTGCCTATTTTTCGGAAATCGCTTTTATGTTGATGTTTTTATAATTGTGATAAATTAAGATCCTTTTAAAGCCAACTCCATCTAAAGCATGTACCAAGGCCAGCTACCATGAAATGTGACAAGCTAGACGGTCCTGTTTTGCGCGAGCTCGCCAGAAGGTTGTCTCTCAAGATAAAGAACGTTATAAGGGATCCTTTTGAAGATACAGAGACAACATGGAATGGCTTCAAGGCGGTTGTGTCCGAAACAGCGAAAGGAGTCATCCTCACTCCTGGGAGCCAAGCAAGATGGAAACCCTGGATTTCTGATGCTACCTGAACTTATTGAGCGACAGACGACTCTCAAAGAACAAGGACTTAACACAGACATAGCAAGAAAGGAGTATTCCAGGCTACATACTTGAGTGAAAAGGGCATGCAGACGCGATAAGAATAATTCAATCCATGCTTTGTGTGACAAAATCGAAAACCATACTGCAACTGCCCATTCTAAAGACTTGTTCTAGAAAGTCAAACTTCTCACCCGCGACTATAGCTACTAGCTACCCGCGACTAGAAGCTGGCAGATAGTGGATACTGATGGAAACACTTTATCAGTCCTGGGAAAAGTGTTGGCTAGATGGAGAGACTATTCGGAACAACTCTATCGAGAAGTTCCGAAACGTCTTTTAGTGCGGAATGACGCTGTGCATCCACTAGAGACGGACATACTTATTTCCGAAGTGGAAGACGCTATCAGACGGCTGAAAGTTAATGCCGTGGGTACTGATGGTATATGCGCTAGTCTCCTAAAGAATCTAGGTGGCGAAGGTACACAGTTCTTACACCAGACTTGCTGCAAAGTGTGGAGAACTGGCCGTGGCCAGTGGCCGAGAGACTGGACTGATTCCATGGTTATACCTCTCCATAAAAAAGGCTAGACGCTAAAATGTGACAACTATAGAACTTTGCCTATTAAATCGCATGCCAGTAAAGTATTTCTTTACATCATGAATTCACGATTGACAAAGTTCCTGGAGCGGCAAATACTTGCAGAGCAGGCTGGCTTTGTGTCTGGGCGAGGGACACGGGAGCAGATCTTCATCGCGCGCCAGATCATCGAGAGATGTCGTGAATGGAACAAGCCATTAGTCCTATGCTTCATAGATCTAAAGCATTCGACTGTGTTTGATGGAAAAACATGCTGTACGTGCTCCTGGAGATGGGTGTCCCTGCTCATTTAGCTCACCTTATTGAGAACTTGTACGCCGAAAGTACTGCCAGAGTGCGCATCGAGAACACCTTGTCTGACCAGTTCAAACCGGAAATAGGAGTAAGACAGGGCTGTATATTGTCTCCAAAGCTCTAATATCTACGGCGAAGACATCTTACGTAAGGTCACCAAGAACTGGGATGGTGGCATATCAATTGGCGGCAAAACGATCTGCAATCTACGCTATGTTGACGACACAGACACAACGCTCTTGGCTTGGAAGCCAAGAGCGTTGTGTCTGTGTCGTCAACTCCTCATTGGAATGAGGAGATGTATTGTGTATTTTGTTCCGGCGAATAGAAGCGGAGAGCATCGAATTAGGACTTCACGTCAACCATGCCAAAACCAAGTTAATGTTCGTAAACCGGAAACAGTACTAACTAGCACTGAAAGACCTAGAATGCGTCAGCGCCTTCACCTACCTTGGCTCACTTATATCTAGCGATGGTAGCTGTGAACGTGAAATAATCCGGAGGATTCAAATAGCGAAGGGTACTATGACTCGGTTAGATAGGATCTGGAGAGATCGCGGCATACAGAGGCAGACTAAGGTTAGACTTATGCGTTCCCTGGAGTTTCCAATTTTCCTATACGGTTCTGAAACTTGGACTATCAAGGCAGATCTGAAAAGCCGTATCGACGCGTTTGAGATGTGGTGTTGGCGACGGCTTTTACGGATACCTGGGACTGCGATGCGCACTAATCAGTCCATACTAGAGGAGCATAAAACTACGGTTGACTACGACGTGCCAGGGCCACATACTAACGTTCTTCGGACACCTCTCTCGACGCTCCTCGGATAGCCTGGAGAGGATCATCATGACGGGAAAAGTTGAAGGCACAAGACTAAGAGGCCCTCCCCCTGCAAGATGGTGTGGCCAAATCACTGCACCCATGCAATTAAAACTGCAAGAAGCCATGCGCTTAGCGAGGGATAGAAGCCTATGGAGGAACCTGGTCTTCAACAGAAGGACATGATCCTTAGCTCTGAGGGAACGACTAGTAATGATGAAGATCCTTTTTGACTCGCAGTAGGTCCAATCATATCATTCCGTATTAAGGATCAATCCTGCCACCGAAAACACTTCTTTTCTCAGGATAATTTAGTTGATGGTACAATTTTGATGGCAGATTTATTATTTTCGTTACTAATCTTATTAATTAGGCCATTGACTTCATATTTGTTAGGTGAGCGGTTAAATCATACTCACGAAACTCAACGAATTTACTAAAACCTAACTATTTCAATGTGTAGATGTTTTCATGGTTTAATTCGTCAATATACGTTGTTAAATTTTCAACTGACTTTCCTTCATCGGTAATTGTCATTGGCTAATTTTTGCCAAATTTTGGCCAACGGCGTGGATTTTGAAATCCGCGGCGGCGGCGGCGGCGTGGGTCCCACGGCGCGGCTACGCCACGCCGGCGCGGCGCACACGTCTAGTCCGACCCGACGTTTCTTTTCTTTAACCTAAAATCGGCGACAAATGGTGTGAGAGACAAAGTGGAATGGACCTGGATAAAGGAAACCGGATTACTTTGGATAGCTACTCTTTTAATTGCTCTTACAAGGGCGGCGGTCCGAATGTACGAGTGCGAATTTAGGAATGAGAACTTGATGTGTTGTTGTAGTGATTGTCGATCGTGAGCTGTGATTAAGAGGCAGACAACTGTTAAAATTCGTCTCTTTTTTGAACGGGGGTGAAATAGAAATACTGTACGAGTATAATTATTAGTACTTGTTTTACTTTACCTGGGGTTTTAGAAAAAAATTGAATGCATTGTAAAATGAGTCATTTTTGTTTAAGTATTAAAATTTAAACAGTTATTATTTCGATAATAGGTGTATAAATTATTATATAATATTTTATTCTACAACAAAATTGATATCTTCTCCACAAGCTTTTGTTAATTAATACTTGGTCCGTTCGTCAATACAATGGTAATATTTGCTTCCAGACGCCGCAAATATTAACAGTTTGAGTTTTTTCAGAAAAAGTCTCCCCTGACATTTTGATTGGGACTTGGTTTCTGATTATGCAAAGTGGGTAAATTAAAAAAAGAGCAACATAAAGACATCAACATTCGAAGAAATATAGGTATTCTAAAGTCTGAAATTTGTTAATACATGCCCCCCGCTCGTAGGGACGTTACATATTAATTAAACAATGCTTTGATGACTTCTGCGAACATCAAGGCTGAATGTTATATTTTGAACTAAATAGCCATGTATATAAACACGAATGTATCGATTAGCAGAATAAGCAAGATTGTTGCTTTGTAGGTGTACGCTATTCACTCCTATATGGAATCTCGTGGATGAGGAATTCAGAGATGTCTGAGCAATGTACATGTACATCAAATTTTGTACTCTATTATTTTGTAATAAAGTGCAAGGTTGTTTATATCGCGTAGACAGGTAACACTGATGACAAAGGTCAGTAATCGTATTAGAGGGTTACTTTTCTATTACAGTCTGGTGCTTTCTTTAGGCATCTCAAAAACGAAATCAATTGAACGAGAAATGTATTCATTACGTTTACTTTACCGTTCAGGGATCCGAACGAAATAAAATCATGTAAATTTAATTTAGACCTACGTAGAGGATCCGACCGAAACTTATATAATTTAAAATAAAACGGATTTTCAAGATCACAAAGCAGACTAAAGCTAATCAGAGTAGAAAAGTTCGTACCAGGGCAAATTAAAACGTAAAATTTTAGCGACATAGCTTTTTATAATGCCTGGAATGCATAACATTATATCTCCTTTGTAGCATGTATGTATTTGTCCGCTCATTGATACATTAATAAATTATGAAAAGTAAGGATTGTTTGTATATTCGGTTAAATTGTAAGCAAAGAGCGGTCCGATACGCGAGCAAGCTGGTGCTGTAGAGCCAGTATAAACAACGAGAAGTCAATGGCCGAGGCATTTTGTTGCTCTTTCCTAGCAGAGAAGGGGTACATTTTTGAAGCAAATCTTATGAATATTAAGATTTCGCAAGCTTTGGTTTTCTGACTTTCATCTGTCTGAATTTTCTGTTTGATAAATTCCCGGTGGTCGATTGAACTGAATTATTGCATACTTCTTCTAGCGTTGTCTCAGCCATTTACCGAGGCACATTCTTTAGTTATTTACGTTAAGTAAATTATCAGTAAACTAGCATTGCTAATTATAAAGAAACTTTTAGGTAAACTCTGTAATCAGTACAGACAATTTCTTATTAACAACCGGAATGAGATAGAGGCGTCCGCTTGTATTATGTAAGAGCTGTAATTTTATTAAACACCATCTTAGGTCAGATGGAGTGAAAAAGTCGTTGCTGGTCCCAATCATCCCTTAATAAAACAGTGCAAAATACATTATCTTGATTATTATTACAATAATTTCGGCTTCAGAAAGATAATATATACGAGTATTTAGTAATCGACAGTAAAAGCATTTTTTTTTACAGGCGTTTATGAAAATTTATTATTATTTTTTGGCTACTGTTTGTAAGAAATGGTCCACGCAAGGTTCCTCGGAGCCGAGTACAAACGACGCCGCCGAGTCAACGGCCGCTGCGTCGAGAACCCTCCCTCCCCTTCTGTTTAGGGCTACCAATTTTACAAATCATATTTTTATGACTTTTGTAAGGGGGTTGATTAATATGTAAGATTTCTTTTGTTTGAGATAGGTCCTATTATGTGTTACTGAAATATGTAGACGTTTAATCTCCATAATGCTTTCAAGTGAATTAATGAAATATATCACCAATTCATCATTATAATATCAAAGTAAATATTAATTAAGTTACATATTCACATTTTGTTATAAAACTAACTATAAGAGACTTTAATTTTTATTTTACCATATACTTCTGTATTTATTTATAATTATCTATAAAGTAGGTATTCAATGTCAACATAGAGATCTTTAATCACAAGTGATTTGTTTTGAGTCTTTTGCCGATTATTTACTTTTTCGATTACTAATATCGCTCTCCCAACACTGACGACAAAATAAGACTTCAACATTATGTACATTAAAAAGTCATAAAAATAAAATCTGTATTATAAAAACCTTAATCCCATAAAAACTCAATAAACCTGACACGTTAAAGTCAATATTTTATAGGATATAAAATAAAACGATTACCGTCAACCCTATAAAGAGCTAACCCTCGGCACGGCAGGGAAGCGATTTCAAGGGTGGCTTGGCTACAATATTTCCTTCTCCGATAAGACTCTATATTCCTATCGCTTTTCGAGTGCGGGCAAGAGTTTACCTAACATAAGTCTGGTCTCCGATTACACGTTGTTGTTACGGATCTCTAATACTGGTTCTTTCGAGCCACATGCTCACCAGAAAGAATAGGGGTTGGGTAGAACGGCCAAAGAATTAAGCCCACCAAGACACATCAACGATAATAACTTTTATCACGCTCTGTTTTAAATGAACCCTTGATGACTTTATTACGTTAATTGACTGTTTTTGTACGTTTTGAAAAATTACTAATGTTTAAAATAAAACTAATGATGATGGCCTTGATTCGAAAGGTACAAAGATGTTATATTTAATTTAATGTAAATTGAAGGAAAATTTAACAATATAATGAAAAATAAAGTTTGTTAGGGAACACTGGGTAAGCGACACTTGTCCTATTTTCTATCATTTGTATTACTTATATTATACCGAATTGTTATACTATAAGTAATACATATTGTTACTTAGAATACTAAGCAGAAATCTCTTTTTGCGGTGTGCTTGACTTGCTTCGTTAATTAAATCATAGCTGATATTTAAATAAATACGTAAACGGGTGGTCTGACTGGTCTGAGGTGGACATATCATAATTTAATTCAATGATTCAGGTGCGTTACACACCGTGTGTAAGTAAAGTACTTAATCCTGTAGCCATATGCCAATATTGGC
Organism: Pammene aurita; assembly: GCA_947086415.1. Lineage (NCBI taxonomy): Eukaryota > Metazoa > Arthropoda > Insecta > Lepidoptera > Tortricidae > Pammene > Pammene aurita. Next base: position 21,162,132 of record OX352293.1, on the reverse strand, counting down.
AATGTCTCTAGGTTCCGGCCTAAATAGTGACAGCGCTATATTGTTACACTAAATATATACCTTGGTTCACTTCACCTTAAAACAATAGTTTGAGTAGGTGTAAGATTGGCATAAGTAATTAGGTTACCTATTTGTTAGTCTGTGTCTGTATCTAAACAGCGTACTTAGACGTACGTAGGTCTTAATAGATCAATAAAAGGCTTCGTCCTAGCCTACCCATAAAGGGTAAATAATAAAACTAATAACAAGTTCTATTCGCAAATCTCGGCGCCGTGACGCGAATGAGAGAGAGCTCCCGCGGCTATTGATCTATGGACGGTCTGGCGTCTAACTTATATTACTTCGCAGTCTCGACTTGTTTTTTATATTTTTAGGCGTGTGTAGCCTGTTTATAGTTTAATTCTGTTGAGCTCAGCGAAATCTGAAATACCAGAACATACGAAAACAAGGCTACATGTCAGTCAGTTGTTTATAAGAAGAAGGAAGAGATGATGAGATTTAAATAGCTAAATAGCATTAATGCAAAAATGGTATTTTATAACTATGTATAAGTATTGAAAAGTGACCTAGGCTTCCGTTGCCCAGGGCTGGGATAGAACCAGCGTCTTCTGCATTCGCGGCAGACGCTTTAACCACTTGGCCACCCGGGTGACCCGGGGGATTTTTCCTTTGTACATATATGACATCTGTATACGTTTATAATTTATATACATAGTAGTGTGTCTACTTAAAAAAAACATATTAATAAATATTTATAAAATAATTTGATTTGTTCTTCAGTTGTTCAGTTATAAGTATTGAGTATGGATACATGTAAAGATGGGATGCCTCTCAGATATTTTTCCTATTTTTTTAAGTTTGAATTAATCTTGGGCCTGGACACAGCAGTCACAACTAAATATTTGACACTATAGGATACCGAAGGCATGAAAATAGTTTTTTCACGACCGTAATTCTTAAGTCTGCGTAATCGTCCAGCCAGTCAGCGGAAACGCAAAGCAAGATATCTAGGGGCGGGTGATATATCGGCACATTCGCTAAGAAATATTGTCGAGCGCACGCGATATACGATGATAGGGTAGTCAAACACTTATTTATATAGTTTCCGAAAAATACTATATTTATACTAAATTTTTTTGACATACGTCAAGCATGCAGAGAGAGAGAGGGAGAGAGAGAGAGGACCTTTTTGTAACATTGGACTAGTAACAAATAATATGTGTCAATATTTTCACTGTCACTTTCTAAACATATTATATATGGGCTCCAATTTCAATGCGCTGAAACTTGCGAGTGCATTAAGCCAACCAAATAACTGAAACATTTAGTTTTTTATGAATCAATATAAAATTCCTGAAAAGTTCTGACTGGTAACCCTGTGTGTAGCATAGTAACGCCCGTCCCTTATATGTAGAGGAGATATTGTCGAAGCCCGCCTTTGTCGAAGGGAAGTTGATCTATATCCCATTTCAAGATGGCAACTAACGATGTTTCGATGTACCACTGAAGTCCTTATCTGTTTGTTTATAATTATAATTATGTTTCAATTACAATACAAGCCCTCTTTAATACATTTAATACAAAACCTTTTAGCCTAGATGGGAAAATTAGTTAAGGAAATCCAGAAATTGTAATCCTTTGTTTTGATTACGTTTAATAATGTTCATACGTTTTAAGTTTTTTTCTTGCATACACACACACTGCGCTCAGGTCGAAATCCTGGATATGTGGACGCAACTAAACGACACCGCGGACGACCGCGAAATATATCTGCCTTCTGCACCATACGAGCGGTGACCCCAAGTCGCTTTATAAGACTTATCTAGTTGTTACCTTATCTGTGCCCGAGATATTTTGTAATCGTAACGTAGTCTTTGAAAGAAATGAGATTTTACGTAACAACACGGCCGTAGAAAAATATTTTCTAGTTTATATCCCGCTTTCAGACATTGTCCAGCGATAATGCCTAATTTAACTGTCCCCATTCACCACAGGGATGAATGGTTCGTTGAGCCCGTCATAAAACTCATAAAATAGCATTTGAGCACAATACGAAATATTAAATAATGCGACCGTTTCGCGTTCTAAAAATGATATATGAGTATTTCTCGTTCCGCAATGCAGTGGATGCATGGGGTAGCAGGCGTTCACTCACACAGTATAACACAAACAGTATATTGAAATTACATATCGCGCGCTGACGACTCGATTTCCTGGCAAGGTCGCCATGTAATAATGTAAAGAGAGATTGATAGTAGTTCTGGATGGACGGATGGGCAGAGTCAGGAAGACGGCGTAGTATTAAAACACCTTACATGGTAGTCGAGTATAGAGTTCATCTTTATTAATGAATGCCTACCTATTTATACTCATAGGTTGTCGCTGACACAAGTAATATGCGTTATGTTGCAGTAAACCAGAGTGTTACTGCTAAACACTGAAAGTGGCTAATTGCCATATTACAACTTTTATGTTATTAAAACACATGCATATTACGTGGTAGGCAATTACGGAGAGGCTGACAACACCCGATGACCTTCAAATTGACTTTACTCAAACAGTTTTTAGCTATTACTACTTGTTTTGAGAAAGTAAATTATATATATATATATATATATTAATATTAGTTCTATTTGGAAGAACTTCGTTAATTCTGATACACGATTGGACGAAATCGGCTCGATAGAAAAAAATTCCAAAGTTACATCTTAAAATTAGCTTTAAACAGTTGTATGTCTTTAGTATCTTGACTTATACGTCTGTAACTAAGGACAAAATTCCACCACACTAATACTAAAAACTTCGTTGTTTTATATTTCTCAATTAATGCGTAGTTTTTAAAAACATTCGCAAAATTTGCAATGAGCTCCCGTACTAATCGTAACAGAGTGTTTCTCTTTCACTCGCGCTGAAAAAGATAGGGAGGCAATTTAGCTGTTGTAGCCATTTACGGTTTAAGCTAATTTTATTTTATTGAATACTTACTACACATATGGAATATCCAATGTCAAGTGAACCCTAAATGACTCAACTATTGAAGTCAGTGACCGCGTACTATACAAAATGTTCATGCTTAAGCCAAAAGAATTTGAGGTTGCTGGGATACATCCTCACAGCCTCAGTTGTCTAATACATTAATTATTTTATTAAATAATAATTGTGTTTATTGCGATTTATATATTTACTTACGAGTTACTCTAATAATCGTCTGATCTGGGAGCTCATGAATCTTATATCTTATATTTATACGGCGTCTAATTAAATCAACAGTAATCTAATTTAAAATATCATCATTCATACTAAAACTCCGCATACAGTACAGGACTATTAACAAACTGTAAAAACTATCCTAAAGCTATTATACGAAGTTGATATACTTGCAATGTTTGTATTGTGAAGTGGAGTGGCGTCCATACGCTTACTATCGGGGGTTGGGCTTACCACAACTCGCGTATAGGGAGTATTATAATCTTTTAGCGAGTACGAGAGTCGCAGTCTGGCGAACTAGTATAAGTCCTTATGATTATCAGCATTTTTATTATGGGCAAACAAAGTTCACGTTATAGTGGTTTGCGCAAGAAACTCGACTCGCGTGGTAGTGGTACCAAAGAGTAACTAGGAATGGATCCCGTTTTACTACTGCTTATACGACCGCGGTAATGCCGGGGTGTGAACGAGACTACTCCTTCTGGCGGGTAACATATAAAAGTTATTTCTTTTCCTAGAAAGTTACTTTGCTTATTAAAACGTGAGGGGTTTGATTTTAACGAGCACTTGTTGCCTAATTTACATGGCTAAGGAATCGCAGCTTGAATAATTAATTTTAAAGGTTAGATTTAAAAAGTTCGTTCGCCTTGCAGTATTAAACTAAGCACGACATTTAGCCATTAATGTCATTATCATTATGCATAAGGATTATTTAATTTTTCTTTTTCACGATTTATATTTTATTTCACACAAAGTATAGCCCAGGTCAAATATATGTTTACACTTTTTAACCTCACTTCTTTGTCATAAGGTGCACAAGTAACTAAACTAACTAACTCTTTTTTTTGTTGCTTGTAGTTATTACAGTATATTTATCTCAAGTATTTGGAATTTGCATTTGACCGCTTCGATGATTGTGTAGCTTCTCTTAACTCTCGCTCATTGTTTAAAGCACTACCTGTTTCTGAAACTCTTTTCTCCATCTCCTGCTACCCTAAGGTTATCTGGTAGAGATCGCTTAATAGCGATAAAACCGCCTGTTGTGGTGCAATAAAGAATATTGTACTATATTGTATTGTATACCTTATATATAAATAAATAAAAATCCAATTTAACAGCTATATTATTTCTAGACATACGTTTATTAACATTTTGATTAATTTTCTTAGTATTTAGATGCATATCTATGAGAAATACCTACATCTAAAATAGGAAGGAACTTTAGTATCAAACGAAACTAAAGAACATTTATAGTATTCGGGTTATGCTTTAGTGTTATGCACCAAACGCTTTTCTTCCAGCTTTCTTATGCCAACAGCTAAGGAGTGGAACTCACTTCCCACAAACCTATTCCCAGTTATCATGAAACTTACCAGATTAAGAGTGAATAGAACTTCTTAGTTAACCATCTAGCTTCGTCCTCGACTTTATCATTACTTAACATTAAATGAGATTGTGGTCAAATGCTTGTACCTATTTTGTATAAAAAAACTATTGCCTTACACAAAATAGTCTTGTTTCTAATTATTTTTAGCCTTTAAGTTTTTTTGATTCTTCGTTTGGTCGTTAGACTTATTGGTATTTCATTTCGTAATAACCGGTACTGCACTTGCTTCTGTTAGGTACACAAAATCAGGAATTTTGTTTCCGTAACACACAGGGCTATTGATTGGATCATAATAAAGGGAGACGGGCGGATGTTGGCGATTTAGCTGTAGAAGCGACATGGCTTTCAAATTGATTGTTCTCGACACCAAAATCAATAGTAACGATTTTATTATTGGAGCCGGGGGTCGCGCCCTCGCCTTTCGAAGAAATAACTACGATAATAACGAGTTTTGTTTTGGAGACGCTTCGCAATATCTGCAAGGCGATATCATAAATTATAATAGGCGATATTGAGACTTAGACATCGAGTCAATTAAGTTTTTTGTTATGATTATTTAGCGAGCTCTCTTACCTCTGTTTAGGTACTTTCTTTCTTGTAAAGTTTTGTGTAAGGCCAGTCCACAATTGGTCTGGTCTGGTCTTCCCCGGCGAAATGTCTGCTGGTACTCATGTAAAACTAAAACACATCGCCACGTAATTTTTTTTTATGATCAATTTGTTATTACCGAGCGACATCCATTCCATGTTATCCAACAAGCAACGCAAGGTATGCGTATCTATAGGTCATTATAAAATGGTCTACTTTAGTTAAGGGTGATAAAACGTGTTATTATTATTATTTAACTTCACTCCGGCAGACCTCGACGGCGATGGCGGGATAACTTGGACTCCTTTTTGCTAGACTGGCCAGAGGTAGCGCTAGACCGGGACGACTGGAAGAAAAGAGGGGAGGCCTTTGCCCAGCAGTGGGACACAATGGGCTCATAATAATAATAATAATAAATAACTCCGTATGTTAAATCTCAGCCACTTCCCGGTGTCTGAACGGAATTTCATTTCTAAGTGACACAGGTATTTCAATGAGCTTGACTTCTATGACTTTATATTGGCTTTGATGATTGTTCTGTTTTGGACAAAAATCCTGCCAGTAGTGTCCTGTCCAGTAAGTCAGTCATCATCCCATAAATTTTTTGCTATTACCTTACGAATACGTTATAAAATATAACGACACATCACAGATTCAGCGCGACAAATTCAAAGTAGAACTTCGTGTCCCTAATGCTTCCGTTTATAAATAAATCAGGGTTTGCTCAGCCCGAGCGCCCTTGAACTGTGACGCCAAACCGTATATGTTTCTAGGGCTTTCTCAACATTCCTTGTTGAATCTGGAATTAGATACTGGCAGAGTTGCTTTAGATTAAAGGGCTGGAATTGGAACGCGAAATAAAGACGCATTAGAACAAGATACTATATTTAGAGCTGTCGCTCAGGATTGTGGAATTTTACAGCGCGCTGTAGTATAACGGCGGATATTTGTTGCAAGTAAAATTATTCTTAGTAAATAAAATATCCTGATTATTAGATACTAAAATTATAAATTAAAAACCATTACTTACTCTAAGTTAATGTAATTATAAATTAACTTTCTAGTATTCCTTGCACTTACAAAATATTGCATATTAGTTATTGAGTTATCTTTTGTTACAAATGTCTGCGTGCTTGCTTACTGCTAAATTTAAGATATAATATATAGTTAGATTATCTTATAAGTTCTGTAATTTCTTCAGACAATAAATTCTTTGAGCCGAAGTAAAATAATTGCTGATGCTCAGCTGTTTCGGGTGCCAGTGGAAAAACAAAACAAAGTGGAAAAGGAAAAACAAAGGGGTAAAAATCACGGCTGCATCTCGAACGTTGACTTTTTGAAATCTTAATGTATGGAAAGTATAAGGAAGTAATCTCATGAGTACTTTACATTATTGAAATGCTGGAAGTATAACAAGTGGACACAAAAGCATGCATTTTCATCGATACCCGACTCTTGACGGTTGTCTGGGCAGTGGACAGGCAAAAATGCGTTAAGGGGCTGACAACAGCTAAATTCCCTCCCTATCTTTTTCAGCGCGAGTGAAAGAGAAACACTGTGTTACGATTAGTACGGGAGCTCATTGCAAATTTTGCGAATGTTTTTAAAAACTACGCATTAATTGAGTTACGTAGTGCTGCCCTTATAAACATACGTACGACGATACGTATACGTATTTATGTATACGTAGGATGTACGTAGATAGAATACCTACATTATTTTCCGGTTAATTAAAATGTTGACAAAAACAGATTGTGATTGTAATTTTTCTACCAGCCAGACTTTATTTTAATCTAATATTTCAGCAGAGAGCGTATAAAGTTAACGATACAACGCCTTGACGCTTAAACCGCTGTGAAGATGATCCTCCCGCTGCCTAATATGTGCAGCCCGATATTGCTTCCACTTATCGAACACACGCCCCAAACGAACCAGTATAAATGTAACGGCAAGAGCCATAATAACTTTTCATGAGGGAGATCGCACTGACGGTAGTTCGCCTTAATTGATTGCTTTTTGCTTATGAATTACCTTTATACCAACACATATCGTGGCTAATCTAATTAGCCTCACGAGAACTTGATTCACCGAGCTGTTGAGCGAAAAATTGTAACATGAGCTAAGGTACAACTACCATTTGCGGTCAGAGAACTCTCTTATATTGGTTTTTTCAGCAGATGTGGATTTGCAAGCGAATGAAATAACATCTCGGTACAGCTCACATGGCATGGGGCGCCAGTTAGCAAGCCCCACATTTAAAGACGACGATGCATTTCTGGGCAGCCACTACTCGATGAGTGAAATTGAATTAAATATGTAAAATATATAGCGCCTGTTAGCTTTGCGAAGGCAACTCGTTTCACTGTTTTACGTCTGAAATTAACTTGTCTGGGAACTGAAACGGCAGAAAATGTACACGAAAAAAGAAATGAAAATAAAGAGAAAGGGATTACGTGAAGCCAGGTTTTTAATACAGATACTAATTGTAAGGTTTTAAAGCGTTTTCTTATTCAAATTATTCAAATAATCGGTAGTAACTAGTTATACATTTAGATGGATATGTTTATGTGAATCGAGCAAGCTTTTACCAGAAACGAATGTTTGAATGTATCTCTTGCCGAACTACGTGGCTTTGTTCTATGAGCGAGCATAAATAAAACCTTTTCAGACTCTCCCACCTCATGTGTTTTACTTCGATTTCAAAGAGTGTGTAACCGCCGAGATTTCTATAACGGACGTTGTTGTTGATCACTGCAACTGCTGCTCACACTTTTTTTAACATTCAACTTATGAACATTCGAAATGCAGTTTATTGATAAATAAGTGGCTGTAAAAATCATGTGAATTGCATCCATGTTAATAACGTTTCTACCCATAATGTCCACGTCTTCCTATATAAAAAAACCATAAACGCATAAACTAAATTCGGTATAAATATGTGCCGGGTTATAAGATTACTCTTGATGTGACCGTAAGTAGATACGAAACGATAATTAGGGGCGGGTAGTTTTTGAAAATAAGTTATCTCTACCCAGTATTTTCCTCGTTATCCAGCACGGTACAATGTTGATGATGCAGGTATAAGGTAAAGTTTCGGTCGAGTCCAGTTAGTTGTATTTTGAAGGCTCGTGCTACATCTGTTCCGAGTATAAGTGAATAATGAACTCCCCCGAGAGCGGTAGTGCTAATAGCTTGTTTGCGTGGTGGAGTTTTAATTGCCCGCCATTGTTGTCTCGCTGACCCAATATTACGATTTGTTTAGACGCTCAGATTGCTGGTAGTTTAAACCCGTTGTTGGCTAAATTGTCTAATTGTTATTGACACAGTTTTAGCTTTTAATGGCCAAACATATTTGACATCAAGAATTCGTTTAACAATACTAACAATATACCGAAACATTTACGGTGGGTAATGAACAATTACCTGACAAAATGTTCTGGATGAGACCGATTGTAGTGACTGTCAGATTCGACGCAACAGAATGAACCGAGGTTACTAAAATTTAGCAAATTAGTTTTCAACCATAATCAGAAAGCCATACACTGGGATGGAGTGTTTCCAAGCTTGAAAAGCTTAATGACTGAAATGAATGGGTAAATTGCAGTTTAAATTATAACGAAACATGCAAGTTGCAGTGTACAATCACGCTTCGGTACCTAGTTTTGCAGCGAGGTCGCTAACATTAACTTTATGTTCCACTATTTCGCGAACAGCAACAGTAAAGTGTTCCTCGCCGTTATTCCCAGTTGTCTTGCTGCAATTTGAATCGTGCAAGCAAACAACTTTACGTACAAACATTAGTATTCAGTACATATTTTATTTATTCAACTGGACTATAGAACCACAGAATGCAACTAAAATATTTGCAGCTGGGTGCTAAGTAAAACTCGGAATCTCGGGATTAACTAACTACTTATGTATTTTTAGTATCGAAGTAGTTCCATTGATTATAAAAGTCTGTTTTTTAAAGTTCTCATATCTAATAGAAATAAGAGAATTAACATATTGTTAATAGTCTTTGGAGTGGGACTGGGCGGGACACGTTTGTCGCATGCCGGATGATTTGTGGGCCAAAGTAACTACCAAATGGGTCCCACAAAACCGAATTAGAGGTCGCGGCAAACCTCGACGGCGATGGCGAGACGACCTTGACGCCTTCGATAAAAACTGGTGGGAGACGGCTCAAGACCGGGACACGTGGAAGGGAAGGAGGGAGGCATTTGCCCAGCAGTGGGACACTCTTGGCTCGTATAAATAAATAAATAATAGTCTTTGGTTTGTTTAGTTTTTTTCACTTTTTACTACGTATTTCAACTGAGCTAGTTAGTTCACTTGCATTCTTTTAGTGGTTAGCTGATATTAAATAGTAAAAACTGTACTGGGGATAAAATGAAATAAAACTTAATTAATTTAGCGCAAGTAGGAATTAATTGTGTTCCCAAATAATAAATAGGTATTATTTTTTTTACTTTTTGTGTCCTACACAATACTAGAAGGGATTCCTATACTTAGATTCAACTTCATACGGAAAACGAATGCCTCCCTTTCATAAGGCCGTTAATTAAAGTGCGCGAATCTCTTGATTTATGAAGCTTTTATGTTGCACTATCGCTGCCGGTCTCAGTTCATAACAAATATTGTTAGGACTAACAAAGTAGTTATACATTTAGATCGGTCAGTATGGGCAAGTCTGTTATTTATTTATCGTATGGCTAATTAATACACTGTGTTGTTTTTTCATGCAAGTATCACAATTTAAATTTAAATTTCCTTAAGTAGTCAGCAGCGTCGCTCGTGAGGTTTTTAAAATCCAGAGGTGGTCCATTATACTTTGTTATTGGGCATTGGGCACGAAAACGATATGGTGAACGGTTTGTTTTGGACATCCGCATTCGCATTCTTCAGCGTCAGCCCAGCCCCATTTTTTACGCAGATAGGCGCAGTGTCCTATTCCGGTTCTTATGCGGTTTAGTGAACACCAGACTTGCCGAGCTTCCTTGAAACCTTGCGGGGTTTTCCGAGGATCGAAGTCAAGGGATAGGGCAGTGTCTCCAAATCTAACCTTGAGCTCTCTACCAGCCAAGCGGTTACTGAGGTGGAAGCAGCACACTTCAGTCTTGGCAAGTCTGTAAATATAATATTAGGGATAAAAAAACTGCATACGTAGATAAAATAAAAAAAAACTTTTACTCAGTTCGGGAATCGATCCCGGTGTGTTGAAAAATAGCATAACTTAGATTATTTCTATATGGATATCGATTGCATAGGTCATTTTAAATGACCTATGCAATCGATATCCATATCGGTATCAACGTTCAAATTTCGTGGCAATGTACGGTTGGCAGAAAAATAAATACAAACAAATCACTTAGTATTTTTAACCTTTATTTTGTATATGTAAATAAAAAAGCCCCTAAATAGTACATTTCCTAATTAGGGTGGTAAAACAAAGAAAGGCCGCGCAATCGCAATTGTTGCGGCCCAAGCTGCAAGCGAGGGACGTAATTATGCGATCGAGGGCTTTCTTTATTACCTCCCGTGTTGGAAAAATATGTGCACATTTGGCCAGAAAGCGGCTCTATCCGTACGCGTAGCGTGCGGAAAAAGCCACTTTATGTCCAGGTGTGGCATACAATATTTTACGAGTTAGAATAGATCACTAAAATTTGTTCCATAGATTTTGCTGTCAATCTTTGACGTCTGTAAGAATATATCCATTTTAAATGACTAAAAGATCTTTCCACGCTGACTGAGGTAATAGGAAGGTATGTCAAGCATTGAAAATTTTGCACACAGTTTTTATTTACACTTTCTGGTATTTCAGCCTCGTTGTTTTTAGATAGTTGGTTAATTATTTGTACAGTCTTATAACCAGGATTTTTCTTTAATACACTTTTTAATTTAAAATAAACTTCTCTGGCATTTTGATGTAACCTTAACGTTGATATTTTTTTTTGCAAACCATGAACAATGTTTAATGATTCTGCTAGACTCAGTTTTGGATCCTCCAATAATTTTATTGACTTAGCAATTATACTAAAGTGTGTATCGACGAATAGTAACTCAGTTTTTAAATTCCGGTTACGGAAAATTTTTTTTGCTTTAGAAATTGCACTCGCTTCACGCGGATTTAAGGCATCGATGACAGATTTGATTTTATCATAATGCATGTGATAATATGAGGCAGCATTTAACCATGTTCCCCATCTTGTTATCACGGGTCGGGGTGGTAGAGGAATATTTACACACATTTGATGAAATAAATTTGTCCTTGAAGGAGCGTTACGAAATATTTTTTTGATACAGTCAACTGTTTATGGTCGGGTAAAGACTTCTAATTATCTCTGCGACTCGATTACATCCATGTGCTATGCATGTTACATGAGTCATATTTTTATATTTCTGAACAAGGTTTTTAGCTGCTTTTACCATGTAGGAACCGGCATCCGTTATAAAAAATAATAATTTATCCATGTTTTTTTTGTATTCATCGCCCCAAAGATCTTCAAGGGTTTCCTCAACGAGTTTGGTTATTGTCGAATGGTTAGTCGCCTCCAATACCTTAGAAGCAAATAAATGTGGCTGGGTACTAGTTCCATCTAGAGCTCCGATCAAAATATTTGCCACTTTTTTTCCCACGGAATCTGATGTTTCATCAACACTGAGGTAAATCATTTTATTTTGTAATTTCTCTTTCAATTCATTTTTTTTCTTTTCATACAATTCAGGTAAGCATTTTACTCGTATTTTTGTTTCACTCGGCACAGTAATATCGTTTCCATATTTATGATTTAAAAGGTTTTCTACAAAATTTCTAAATTTAGGATTGTCTAATTTTGACCACGGTATATTCGAACAAATCATAAACTCTGTTAAATCTTTATTAAATTTTTCTTGTGCATTATTTTTATGAATTTTGTTGTGTAAATCTGTTTTTAAATGGCGGTCGATACTAGATTTAGAGGGAAATAATTTCGAATTACACAATTTGCAATATACGATATCGTCTTTAATTTCGAAATCAGCATTATCTCGTATTATATCCTGTAAATGGCAGCGTGAATCAGATAATTTATCTTGATGAGATTTTGATTTCAAATGTTTCTCTATATTGTACCTTTTCTTTTTTATATTCATTTCGCAAATAGTACAGCAAGCACCTTCGTTAGTGAATATAAAATCAGTATACTGCGTCAAATCCATTTTCTCAAGTCTGATAGGGAGTTGGGTAAAGATTTATCAATGCTAAATTGTAGTTGTAAGTGTTTTTAAGAACTATTATCGTTGAAGATTTTACCACATATTATTTTGCATGACAATTAAATTGACATTTGTTGCCTATTTGGCATTTAGAATTTTTTGTACAAATGGATAATGAAATGAGTATTGAGGTTCTATGACGTATTAAGAATATAAACCTCTTTAAATATATGTACAGTTTACCAAAGTACGATTAAGAATAAAAATAAATTAAATGTTATTTATTACTAATAAATAAAACAATGATACCTATGTATTTCTTTTTTGCGACCCTTACCAAGTGCCACGAAATTTGAACGTTGATACCGATGTTTGAATGACTCATTTATGTAGTAAATATTACTATGAAACACGATATCTATGAACACGATATCTAGCTATTGTCTCGAAGAGATCGCTTTTTAGCAATTAGACCGCCCATTGTTTCACCTCTACTTTTATTGTGAGTGTTTATGTTATGTTATATTTAAAATGAATAAAATGCATTGCATGTCATATCCTTTAAGTTAATTAAGTTGACATAATAATTAAAATGATAATAAATTCCCGAACAGGTTTTTTTTAAATCTATGTATGCAGTTTTTTTTGTCCCTAAAATCGGTGACTGGTTCCTAAGAACAGATCTTTTTATGTCTTATGGTTACAGACTTGCCCGTACTGACCGATCTAAATGTAACATGTATATATTCCATATTTTTTGGTTTTGAACTGACCATAAAAGAACTCTCAAATACTACGGAACAATCGTAATCAATACAGACTAGTGTCCTAGTGTGTTAGTTTTATAATATATCACTGGTTGAGTAGTGAAAGCATATTCTGTCTGTAGGTGCATTTTTGCTTTTAGTGTAATGTGCGGAAATACATATTATTCGTATTTTAGGATCCCTTTCATAATGAGCGTAGCCTGGGTGTATGCCGTAGCTTGAAAGGGCGCTCCTTTCTCTGGAACCAGTGTTTATACGTTCGTTCCGCTACGCCGGGGTTTATTACGTCCGCCTCGTCGTCAGCTGTGCTTTCCGCCCGTATAAAACCCTTTCACACTAAATTTCCCAATTCCCCTGTAAAGCGATAAAAGCGCTCGTTATTATGTCCTCATAAGAATATTTAAAATTACCTTCACAAATTTACGTTTAACACAAAACTGCTATTTAAGACATCGTTAAGAAGATGTGCTTTTACATTTTCATGGCGCTATTGTAACTCGCTCGGGTTGTTTTCCCAGAAGGGTTATAAAAAAATGGGGAGTGATTGTGAAGCAGAGGGAAAGATTGCTGGAATTGTATCCCTCGGCGTCATTGCACGGGTTCTCTTCGCAAAATACCCTTTTGAGACGTCTGCGAGGGACGTGAGTTTTATAAAGTGCTCGTGTCAAATGATACCTACAATTGCGAAAATGTTCTCGTACGCAAAAATATTTATTTTTGGAGATTTATTTAGTTTAGGTTTACACAAAAGTTTTCCTACTTAATATAATGCCTAAGCGGCTTAACTAACATACGAGTAGTATTCACCACAATGCTGTGAAATTGACATACCTAATCGGTTACTACTTAAGTTCTGTTACTAGAGTTTTCACTAAATAAATAGGAATAGGTAGCAACATTTTAATTATTCATGTACATCATTTAAAAGCTTATTTAATAGTCAATAGATTACAATATATTGAATTAAAAAATATTGTCGCAGTTTTTCAGAATTCTTTATAACACTCGGAAAAAGGTGTGAAAAATATACGTCAAAATTACACTCCTTGTTCATGTTGATTATAAATCCTATTTATTTTGAATTACGTTTAAGACGCATCAGTCTTGCACAATTTGGTAGCTATATTCTTTAGCTTCAATTTGGTATATGTATAGCTCACGTGGGTCTATCCGATAAAATGCTAGACTATACGTTGCAAGTCTGCTTGTTCCATGCATAGCAGTCTAAAATCTATGTCTTTTGTGCAAAACTTAAAAATAGGCAATGTTTCAAATGGGAATATCTGTGGGATAAACTCGCAAGAAAATTAAATGGTGGTCACGCAATTACCTCTAATAAACAGGTTTCTTATAAACAAGCAATGGAACCTTCTAAACAAAGGTGCAATATTTATTTCATGCACTTTCGTAAAGTTCATAATTTTCTTAAATTTACCGCGTGTTTACGTCTTCAGGCAATCTTGTGCTTTACAAAGTATTTTCAATAAATTTCCCATCTGATTTTTATATTATTATACCATATTATGTTCATTAGAAAAAAGGCTATTAAACAATTACATTAACATTTAAAAAAATAATTTAAATTTTATCAGTCAGAAATCTGGTACTTAACAGAACTTATTAGTAACCAACTAGGTAAACAAATCTCCAAAATTGACTTTCTCAGGCTCCCTCCGATAGTCTTCGATGGTATCCAAATTCCTTTTTCCAACCAAGTGAAAAATCTTGGCGTAATCATGGATCGTTGTCCATCATGGGTGCCTCAGGTGAGTGAAGTGAGCAGGAAGATGTTTGCTGCCATAGGGTCTCTCAGACGGCTCCGGAATTTCCTGCCAATTGCTACTAAAATTGCGCTTGCTCAGTCGTTACTTCTCCCCATTCTTGATTATGCAGATATCTCCTATTTAGACCTAACCGAGGAGCAACTTAATAAGCTTGAGCGTATTCAAAATGCCTGCATTCGGTTCATTTTCGGATTACGCAAATTCGACCATGTTTCTAGTTTTCGTTCTCAACTCAAATGGCTCCCTATCCATCACCGCCGTAACTCTCACATACTTTCTTTACTCTTTTCTATACTTTTTAACCCTGCAACTCCCCGCTACCTCAAAGAGCGTTTCTCTTATCTTAATTCTATTAGATCCTCTCAAAAATTGCTCCTAAAAGTGTCATCTTCATCTTCCAAATTTTATAATTGCTCATTTACGTTCCAGGCCGTTCGTTTGTGGAATTCTCTCCCTCTCAACATAAAACGCGCGCAATCTATTGGTAGCTTTAAATCGCAACTTAAGGAATACCATTTATCTCTTCCTTAGGTTTTTAAGTTGACACTGTTGTTTCTTATTGTGTGTATTATATATGTATATATGTACGTATATGTATGTTTATTTTGTATTTATTTAAGTATGTATATTCATATGAATGTGCTGTGTTATCTATTTCGTCTCTTTTGTTTCTATGCACCACCTACTGCTTATTGTTTTTCTCTAGTCTCCACTACCCAAAGGTTGTCTGGAAGAAATCGCTCATTAGCGATAAGACCGCCTGTTGTTACCTCTACCTAAATTTATCTAAGTGTAAAATTTGTGCTTGTAACTGTATGAGGTGTGCAATAAAGAGTATTTATTATTATTATTATTATTACCTACATACCTAAATATTGGATGAATGTTAGATATACTAACTATAAGTTATTGGATATTATATTTGATCAACTCTTTCTTAATGCCAACATAGTTCGGTGCTGAGCTTAAGGTCGGTTCAACGCGATATATTGGGGCAAAGTCAAAGTAAAACGTATAAGAAAGTTTGCTACAAGTAAAACTGGCAAGCGTGCTTTACTCGTGCTAGCTAGGGTTGCCAGGGTTGGTTAACTGTAACATATCGCGTGGCATATTCGTTCACGGTCGGGGTACTTTCTGAAAAATGCACGCCGCTCTCGTTGAATCACTTTACATGACGTATGTGGCATCGGATTCAATCCGGCCGCAACATGTCGTTTAGGTAATTGGATGTTTTTGCCGTCCAGTCGGATAGAAATGGTAACAATGTACGAAATCGATACCATGTTACCCTCTTTAGAACGCCGATCGCTTGGCAACCCTGAGTATGTGATACTCTCAGGGGCTAGCTGATGAGTTTAGGAAGTTGCCCTTCTATCTCGGTTATGCAGCGGGCGTGCTTCGAAAGCTAAATGGTACGTGTGCTGGCCTGACAAACTTTATTCTTCCCCAATATTTTTGGACGATGGTCTATGGGTAACTCGTTATTTTCATTGGAAAGCGTAGGAGCTAACATTTCACAAGGATTAGGATCTTGTAGTGAGTAAGGAGTACCTTAACCGTGCAATTAAAACTGCTTAGATGACTTGTTAAAATCTGTTCGTCTCGACATGTCCGTTTTTTGATTGAGTTCACTCGCTCCTTAATCCCTGGAGTGATTACCAGAATAATATTGAACGTTAACCCTTGCGGTGGCAGGCTTAACAGTCCTACGCCCGCAGAATGACCGCAGCTTAAGAAATTAACATGAATATTTAAATATAATCCTTTTTTAATTTAGCTTCTCATTATTTCAGTTGTACAATCTTGTTCAAAAGCTGCGTTGTTTTTTGGAAAATAATTAGACTATAAATATTTGAAAATATACAGAGATAACAGCGACGGTGAAATATAAGTAAACCTTACCGGCATGGGCAAAACAGTTATATTTTTTAGTTATAGTGCAGATAGTTACAATCACCTTGGTTCGCATATTGTTGGCTTTAAAAACCTGTACGTCGGCTTGGTAAACCCAATGTGAAACTGTAATGATTACCTATTACTGCTCTAATCATTAAAAAAAAAATAGTTAGCAAAGCTCTTTACAGATTTTTCTTTATTACTAAAAGGCACTTTGGGCAATATATAAAAAATGGATTTTTTTGTTGTTGTATTAAACACAAACAAATAACAAAAACATCCCCGGTCTGCGTACAAAACAGGGAGAAAATTACCTCGCCCTTTAGAAGATAAACATTTCCATCCGCGCTTTTGCAAGCGCAACATTTTTTTACAATTATTACACAGTTTTATGAAATAAAATTTTCTTATAAGGAATTTATTTTGTTTAAACAAGGTGTTTATTTACTCTCCCACTCATAAGACAATCTAACATTAATCTGAGAGATTATCAGTTTACGGAATTGTTAAAACGAATTTATTTTTGTGTCATCATTAATATGTACTTAAGTAGTTAATTTGATGTAGAAACAGTAACCCGTGTCGCGTTTTATAAAACTACTAAATAGTTACAATTTAGCCGTTGGCCTCTTTATGATAGCAATTTTATTATTATGTTTAATACTTTTTAAAGCAATTGAAAACGCTGAGAGGAGTTGCGGCCGAGACGGAGACGGCATTTATCTTATCGATTGCGCAGCGGCAAGGGCTCAAGTTTTGCATTCGCTTCATTGATGTATTATTTCCATACTTAATCGAAGATTCGCTTCCCTTGCCAGACAATTTACCTGACTTTAGTTATTTTAGCTTGTCATTTAAACTGTTGCGAAGATTATTAATAACTAAAGTTCACATAAGTGTTACGTGAACAAACCACACCAATTTATCCATAATTCAACGAACCGGTTTTATTTATTTATTGTTAACACTGAATTATGAGAGTACTTCAAAACCTGTACAGTTTTCAATTGTATCACATGACCTGTGCCTGGCAGTGCCAATTTCATTTACGCTCCATGTTATAAAAAATCGTTCTTTATCTAGAGACAATCGCTCTATTTTACTCGTTTTATAAACTAATATTTATTTGTAAAAAATAAAAATAAAATACTTTGCCTTTGCCTTTACATATAACAGCTATGTTGTTACTATTTTTTCCTTAAACGCGGTCATTTGCGTCGTACAATTCCGTAAAATACAGCACATTTTCAGCTAAAGACTCGAACGGCTTCATTAAGAGGAAGGACCAGCACCAATACGTGACTGGAAATCGTAATCAATTAATTTAAACCAGAAAAAAAAGACACTCTTATGTAAATGTATGAATTGTTCTGCTATAATCAAATAAGCTGGTGATTTTATTCCTTTTAGACCAGTTGTGTACGCTAAAACTATCTGCAGTAACTTTTATTTGATTACTTTCTTTTATTGACACATACAAATCAATGCTTTGGTTAGCTTAGTAAAAGTTGGCACGTAAAAGTATCTGTGTTAAAATGTATTTACATTGGAACATATTGGAAAAAGTTGCTTCAGATTCTTATTTGGACTGATTGGATGTGATTATAAGCCGTATGTTAAAATAGCTTCAACATTATATTGATTTATTAGGAGTGGGTAATATTATTAACAATTCCATTTATTTATATAGGGTTATACTCAGGCGGGCCGTATGCTTGTTTGCCACCGTCGTGGTATAAAAAAACCCATGGGTTAGGGTTAATACTTGTAGTGCTGGCAAATAATTAAAATTATGCTCCACTGAATTTAATTTTCATATGTACATTTGAAATACCGACATTATTTGTATACCTATGGAAGATACGTAAGGTACTGTGTTTTAAGACGTCCAAATGTTTATTTTTTTAAACCAGAAGAGACATATAATTTTGTGAAAGGTCAGAGAGCATCGGAAATGGGCGCATTGTTCAGATCGCAACATGTGTTGATGCGAGTACGACTAGCCGGGTAAAAATAGAGCGGACCGGACATTGAACCGGCGCGCGGGACATCGCTGTAATGGAAGTGTCCCAGCGTTTAGTGATGGTTTTCGCGACTGAACCAATTTTCCAATGCTGGTGTCGGATATGCGGTTGCGTTGAGATTGCAGCTTACGAGTATCTTTCACTGTCGAGTTTGTCTTTCTACGAAACATAACCGACTTACAATACACCAAAGTAAGATTACATGACTGTATGTGTTGATTACATTTCTGATTTTGAGCATAAATAAATTTAAATAAATTTTCAAGAATTCTAATTTTAAGTGCTCTGCAAACGTGATGTCGTAATTTATCGATGGAGGATTGATCGAAAGAGACGTGGTGTAATGCGACGCACTACACGGGTCATTTACGTAATAACATAGCGACAGTGACAACTTTCTTTGATATCGTTCCTTTGGTATCCCATTGTCGCCATTTTCGGATAGTTAAATATGGGTTCATTCGCGATTGGTGGCTGTTACGTAATATACGATTTTAAACTAACATGGTTACTAACATTGCAACATTTGCAACTACTGTTAAAAACTGTGTATATTTATGGTAAATACCCATGTATATTTGTTTTTGTGAGATTTCGGCACAATTGCATGCGCCATCATGACGGAGTAGCTAACGTTCCTGCGAGTTTTAGTTGTGGTCTACCCACCCACCCACACAGACCAAAACTAAAACTAGCTGGAATCTATATAACATTTTATTTTCCCTTTGACAGATTGGAGACGATATACATATGAACTTAGGGTTAGAGGCTGAGAGGATATTTGTTTGTGTGTTTTGTGGGTGCAAATGGTTCCCATTTATCTTCAAAACGGCTGAGTTGTTTTTTTAGGGTTCCGTAGTCAACTAGGAACCCTTATAGTTTCGCCATGTCTGCCCGTCCGTCCGTCCGCGGATAATCTCAGTGACCATTAGCACTAGAAAGCTGAAATTTGGTACTAATATGTATATCAATCACGCCGACAAAGTGGTAAAATAAAAAGTGGAAAAAATGTTTTATTAGGGCACCTCCCCTATACGTAAAGTGGGGAGTGATTTTTTTTTTCATTTCAACCCTAACGTGTGATATAGTGTTGGATAGGTATTTAGAAATGAATAGGGGTTTACTAAAATAATTTTTTGATAATGTAAATATTTTCGGAAATAATCGCTCCAGAAGTAAAAAAAATGTGTCCCCCCCCCTCTAACTTTTGAACCATAAGTTTTAATAATATGAAAAAAATCTGAAAAGTAAACCTTTATAAAAACTTTCTAGGAAAATTATTTTGAACTTGATAGGTTGAATAGGTTTTGAAAAAAAAATACAAAATTATTTCTGAACTACTCGTAAGTTTGTAATTTGACCGTATAAGCAGGTGTGTATTGTACCTGTAATTTCTACAAAATTACAATGAAAAGACTTGCTTTCAAATAAAGTAAAAACGGTGAAAATCGGTTCACGCCATAAATAATTATCCCATAAAAATCATCTTCCATACTTTAAGCTCGCGCGCAATAGTTTACTTAATTTGCCGATAGATGTCGCTGTACGTAGAACGCTCATATCATATCATATCCTATACATGGCGGTGTTATTTTAACTCTTAAGTGGGGACACTTACTGTGACGGACGAAAAACTACGGAACCCTACACTGAGCGTGGCCCGACACGCTCTTGGCCGGTTTTTTAGATGCTAGGTTTTATCTCGATAGATGTTGGTATTATAGTTTTGTCGGAGGTTTTTAGTTTTTATTTAAGGTGTTCATTCAGGTTGACTCTTATACCGGATACATTAATGCAAAAAGTGCAAAGATAATTAATGGTGACATGAAACAGTTCTTAAGTTGCATAGCAGCGGTAATTAGGTGCACTTGGTGGAATGAACGGCTACTGCGCCTCGCACTGTATCATTAGTCGTGTGCGGCGCTCGGGAGCTTAAAGTCATATCTTTTCCTGTGTTAGGGAGTCGATATACTTATCTATGTGAAGCTGACCAAACCATATATATTATGTAAAAGTGCAAAGATAATTCATAGCGACATATAAAGTTTGTATAGCAGCAATAATTAGGTGGACTTGGCGGTATGAAAGGCTACTGCGCCAACGACGCATTGTATCATTACTAGGTCGTATGCGGCGCTCGTTTTACTGTATTATTAGGGAGTCGACATGTTAAATAAATATTTGTTTTGTATATGCTTATGCCAAAAATAACTGACAGTGTGCGTTGTGAATTTCCACTTCATCACGACGTACTTAGAATCGAAATAGTATTCAGACTTTGATATGCACTTTGTATAAGTTGTACGGATAGAATACGCAACAGGCTAAAGACAATTCCGCGTCAATACGTGTGGTGAGTCTCTTTAGTGACTAACGACGTTTTTCTGCTAAAGAATATAAGTTCTATATCATCAGCCCGTGCAGGGGGCACGTGCCGTAACGATCTAACGACAGGTGTTCATTGTGAACACTTTATACCGTCACTATATGAAGTCACGTGAACTGTTATAGGAGGGCGTTCCGCCCATAGGCAGTAAGTGCCTAGTTTGTTAGTTGTCGGATATAAGAACATATTGCACACTTAAAAAAATCTGTCGGGCATCATTTAGATGTTTATTCTGAAAGGATGATGACGATGCGAAATGTATCTTAGTTCCTACCTAACTAATATAAATTAATAAATGTAACACGCCTTTCGTCAATTTATTCAGACCTATTTAGGATCCTTGGAAATAACACCCGGTGGTTATACCCTTGTTACGTGGATTGTATGGTGTCGTAGCAATTTGGTACGTTATGTGAAATCCGTGGCTCTGGAAAAGTTCTAATATACCTACTTATGACTGTTATCGGTTAAAATTAAAAAATCAGTTGTTTGGAAGCAAATGCTACAAATAAGACATAAAAAAGAATATAAACGCGGAGATGGAATAAATATCTTAATAGAACTACGCGAACTTGTATCTGAACTTGGTACATTTATTTAGGGCTGAAACTTCATCGCATTTTTCTAACTGGAGTGGTATCACTCTCTCTAAGTAAGCGGTTAAAGCGATACCCTTTCTGAGCTCGTCCAATCACACTAGACGGGACTTTTCGGAGCCCATCTCGTAGTAAATGCGGCTTTTGTTATGAATGTACAGTCGACAACATATCACGATGGACCACAGTATCTGCCTGCCTTTTGATATATTCTTTTTAATTCCGCTGTTCGAATTTAGCAACTATTTATAGTCGTCCAAAGAAACGTTGAAAGTCGCGACGCAATTAACTTATGTGATATGATAGACAGGTACGGTTAGCTGCAGTAGGAGTGTAAATGATCGCAGTGAATGGCGGAGTGTTCTAAATCTATATTATCAAATCGGCTGATATTCAAATGACTACTAAGAGTTAAACCGACTAAGCATAAGGTTATTTTGACGTTTAGAAGGGTATCAAAAGTTTTACCAGCAAGTACAATCGGGTTCATAATTGCATACCCACTTTATTAATGCATTCATTGATAAATTGGGTATGCAATTATGAACCCGATGGTACATTGGCGACAAAAAATTTAGGCTTACAGCAAACTCACGTTTCT
The DNA here is from genome assembly GCA_947086415.1 of Pammene aurita. Classification (NCBI taxonomy): domain Eukaryota; kingdom Metazoa; phylum Arthropoda; class Insecta; order Lepidoptera; family Tortricidae; genus Pammene; species Pammene aurita. The sequence continues at coordinate 21,139,696 of OX352293.1, read as the reverse complement.
TTTCTAACACCGCACCTAAAAATGACGGAAAACCGGATGGATCGCAACCCTCAAATCTAGTATATTTCGGGCGCTTGTAATCGATGCCATGTGTCCAAACATGATACTTGTGTATTGTAAGATCGCTTGTGTAAATAATTTGTACCGGCTTGGCGTTTTTGTTTGAAGTGACGCGCGTGGGCTTGACCATTGTTAGAGACTTGATGGGAGCCCTTAAGCCAGATATAAGCGTGGGGTATAAGTAAATAAGCATCTACACGAAATTATTTTTGATTTTGTGAGTGGTTATATAACTAACTCCGCGATTCTTTAAAAGTTTACTTAAGAAAATTTAATATATTTGGTGAAAAATAGATGTTACACATGTATACTTAAAATAAACTTCTAGCTATACGTGACTTTCATAACAAGCATCGTCATAGATCATGAAGTAGCCACTACTTGAGGATTATTATAAGAACTATCTGTAACAACCATAACATAGAAGTTTCAGTCAAATACTAAAGCAGAGCCTAATACTAAAACAAATCGTAAAATTTAACTGCAATAAAATCGCATGTAACAATAGTAGATTGTACACCAAGGGGATAAAGCACTGTTTTATGTCACGGGCGCAAATTTGAATCCTGAACGTAACGAAGGACTCCAGATTTTACTCCCGAGCGCAGCGAGGGGGTTATGAGTTAATTCCCGAGCGAAGCGAGGTAATTAAGACTGAGTCCTGAGTGCAGTGAGGGGTTCAAACGCGCCCGTGACAAAAACAGCTTTATCCCCGAGGAGTATACTCTACTTTTCTCACCTCTTGCGAGACAATAAAATAGCGAAGGCTACTAGAAACGGATTTTTATTAAAGTAAATCAAAAGTGAAAATTGATTCTTGATACATTAGTCCATTTTATTCTAATTTTATCTTCTATTTTTATAGCACCTGCAATTCTCCGTATACTGCAACGTCTTATGGCACTCGCGGCATTTGTTTTAGGTATTTAAAACTGAGGTGGCCAGCACGATTTTCCGAATAAATTCGATTTTCAAATCAGTTCGACGCGGCGGCGCGGGCCCGTGCACCGTGCGGACTTTACGAAATTAGACTTTAAGCACATAACAATAAGAACTATGGGAAGTGAAATCACATTATTAACCAGCGGGTTATAATGAGATTTCATACAACATTATAACCCGGCTAAAGACAAGGGCTATAATGAATTGCTTTCGGTCAGGTTTGCATGATTTTGATGAATTTGGCATTGTCGAGCATGTGGTGTAAACAAAGTTACAGCCTTTGATTTCATAAAACGCAAATACCGTTTAGTTTAATTGTGCGTAAAAATAATATGTAATACCTACATAATCAAAATAAGATGAATGAGGATGTAAGATTTGAACTTAAAATCATAGAGTGGAGATAATCCTTATCCGTAACCACTCCACTGAATTAAAAGCCTGATTATATAGTCAAATTTACGGCGGTCTGTCTTCAAACTGATTTCGAAACCGAAACTCGCCCACGAAATGAAATTATAGGATTTCCTTCTGGAACGTTTACTTGGGAGCTGCTTAGTTATGCAATTTGATTGAAAATTTCCGACGTTCATCATAAATTATGATTAATGATTTTACCAATTTACTACGCCCGTTCCATGTTGGATGGAGTCAGCATCGGCAAAACTGTCAATTGCACGTCTTTTCAGTTAGACGAGCTTTCATTGTGCGTCGCGCCGCCCGTCAGCGCTCCGGGCGCGCTCCGGGAAATTGGCCAGCTTTTACCACTATACTTGCTTCAGCCCAGCTTTTGATAGCACTTTTAGGTATAAAATGTGTTTCATAAATCCAATTTATGACTGAACGTTAATTTTTTTTACAGCGACGATGGTTTGGATCTATTTTATGCGCAAATTAAACCGCAGTAGCTTGTAATAAGCGAATTTTAGGACTGTTCTTGTTTACCAAGCCCAATGTTTGCTATATATTTGCCTCAAACATATTATAAGGAAAGTAACTTAGAGCGCTTTATTGCTTCGGTGATGTGGGTTTTTGTTCCGGAATTCCACTTAATGTCCAGTTTTGTTTATCTGTAAACATGAAATAAGTGATATTATTTAAAAAAATATACCTTTTAAAAACTATAACCATATTACCAGCTAGGTAATACAAAAGTGGACAACCCCGGACAATAAAAAAATCCTTGTTTATACCGTTATTACGAAGGTTTGTAAAGCAATGGGTCAGGTTCGCCAAAGTGGATTTTTCGACTATGTGGATGAATTGATATTTTCAAAGGTGATGGAAGCCCGTATCGGCCTAATGAAGCCCCGCACTGACTATTTAATTGCCTTATTATGGAGGGCCCGTATTCCACCTCGACGTACGAAAAGGCACAAGTTAACAGGCATGCCCGTATAGTTGACCTAGGGCGTTGAGGGTAGTATTCTACACTACCGCCCCCAAATGACCGAGCAAATTGACTAAGACACGCAATAGTTTGCTTTCGTTAATCGATTGCAATACGTCATTTTTATGTCAGTAGGTAATTACCAGCTCGTTAAATATTCAAATATTGGGGTAGACGGGTTTCTAAATCTATATACCATACGTGTACACGTTGTAGATCTGCTTGCACAATTGCGGTCTCGTCGCATCTAGTGTTTATAGAAGCAATGCAGCTTCGTAGAATGTAAGTGTCGCAAATTAAATTAATAAAATCATACAAGAGTAGCGTACTTCTTAAAGAGCGTATTAGTGTTTAAAAAAATCACAAGTAGGTAATAATAATAGTAATAATAAACTACCAAATGATTAAAATTTACATACTTTATAGCAATCTTAGTCGAGTAATCATTTAATAAAAAAATATACATAACTTTTCCCGTGAGATCCTTCTTTTGCTACCCAAAATTGGGTAGCAAAAGAAGGATATTTCGCATATTTCGTTAATATATTATTATAGGAATATTTCGCATCAATTCAGTTTAGAATAGTGAAAACATGACCAATATTACAGCGAGAACATATTTCGCATTTGCACAACATTAACCCGTCAGTTAATATTTCGGCTTCCGTATTTCACGAGCAGTTAGGACGGTCTAGTATTAATTAATGTCACTAGCTCTGACTCTAATTTTAGTCACCATGTTTCTCCGGTGTGCTCGTTCCATAATAATCGGGTAACAACTCGCACAATGTTCTCGTTCACTGACCGTGCAATGCGCAATTTTGTACTGACCACCGTTATGTACTAATAATCGGCATATCAGTCGTATCACGGTAATTTCAACTGTCCTCGTTTTAATAGTTTAGATTAGTAGTTTGAAATTACCTCACCTAATTTATAGTTAACAATATAAAGTGTTTTTAAGACGCTAATGCTAATATCCATGTGTGTATGTCAATGTGTTCTTATCGGTAAAGTCTGTTTTATGCTTTCTAATCTAACTATACATTCCCGTCAAAATCGGAAATCGGAACAACATATACTAAAAAGTTTTAAATTGAAGGAATCCTTGTGTGAATTGAGTTCCGTAGTTAGCCCTAGCTAACGAGCCCTAGCTCGTGTCATGTAAAATAGTCGTTTGTTAGAATTGTTCTCAACTTTGTCACCTGTCTCTGAGCTTAGTGTAGGCTCTCTCATTAAATTAACCGAATCCTCTTACGCCAGATTGTTACATGCCGACATAATTCATTAATTTGCAAGCTGAGTTGGGACTGCGGATCTCCCGAGAATAGTAGTTATGCTACCCGCTACGGTTGTGACCTATTTAATTATAAACATGAAAATGTTTCTACATTTTTCTATAATAAATGGAAATAAAGTAATACGTGTGATCATCATTCAAACATTTTTTTCCAAATACTGACATTACAAAAAAAAATATTGTTTATTTCCTTCAGTGATATACTTAAACCCATATTCATATACGTCTCTCGGGCTCAATTAGTTAATTTATGTTTTGTCTTTATCTGTCACTTTGACATTTGTGATTGGTAGAAACAGACAAAACATAAATTAACTAATTTGGGTTATCCGTTTGAGCTCAAGATGGTGACAGCGTGTTTAGAATAGTTTTTTGTTTTTTGCTCATTTACGTAGTTCAGTGTGTAATATTCATAGCTTATTGTGCGGTGACCTAACGAACAAGTATGCATCTAATGAAAAATTAGTCTCAAAACGCGCGTAACCTCCCTTTAGTTGAACAAACGGTTATCCGGGGTCTCGGCCACCCACGTATTTGTAGGGATCATCTTACAATCAGCAAGGCCTCAACTCAACCGAACAACGTTGCTTTTATTTATATTACTACTAAAGATTAATAAAATCAAAAGTATACACCTCGACATTGGCAGAATTCACCTCGCCAAAATCGGCGAGGAGTAAAAGCCATATAATAAAATAAAAAAAAATAAAAAAATAAACTAATTGAGGCCTTAGACGTTAAAGAATAAGGGGGTTAGAATTTTTATATCCCGAAGTTAGCCAAAAGTTTGTTTGTGCTGCACACTCGCCTTGCTTGGGTTAATAGACCGTTAAGCCAGGTACAAATTTCATGACATCATGACCAATCACGTCCCAGGCGATAACTTGAAGTGGTTAGGAGCGATGTATAATGAAGCCTCGTGCAGGTCAGCTGTCGCTGCGTTGGTGGGTTGAGGAACGGCAGCTATTTAATCACTTTAAAGAAAACGGTCATCGCGTCCCGATAGAAAATTTGTATGATAGTGTATATTCTCTTACAATCATGATAAATCGAATGCTGATGCAATGAAGATCGTATGTTCATGTGACTAGCTGACGGTCTTTTCACTGCGATACAGCCGACTAATGAAATTTCAATCAGGACGCGATGACCATTTTTTTTGTTCCTCAATTCACCAACGGCGAGGCAGCTGACCTTCACGAGGCTTCATTACACATCGCCCACAACCACTTGACAAGTTATCGTCTGGGACGCGATGACCAACGAAATTTGTTCCTGACTTACGGTCTATAAATACCTACCTAGTTACCTACTATATACTTAATTTTAAGTACCTACTCTGCTTTTTTTTAGCGTTCTCAATGTCATCCTACTTTACGATTTGACTTGATTTGACTGAACTGTATTACATTAATTCGATTAAGTATTAATTGTTTCTTCTTCTCTTTACAGGTAATGTGGTTATCATCACGGACGGATCAAAAGGTTTTAAGAATAATTGCTTTTGAGGAATCGTCACGAATCATCTATGCGTTGCACAATGATAATTACTAACAAATGTGAAACAATCAAGAAACTAAGTAGCAGTAAAATAAGTCAATTTTCTATATTACATTGCGCTGAAGCCATCTAATTCGAAATCTGTTAAATTTATGGGTCTTGAAATTGGTAGAGCGAGTGCAGGCAATGTAATGCAGAGTAAGACGTTGGAGAGCGGGAAATTGATCAACGAATTCAAATTAGTTTCCTTTTATGAGATAGGTGCTCAATTTAGTCGGGTTATTGAGGACCGATTCCGATGGACTGTGCAGTATTTGGGCATTTTACTCATCTGTCAGTTCAGTCTGTGCTGTGCTTCCTGTTGTTACCTCTTAAAGTCATAACTGCCTATAATAATAACTAACCTAACCGGAAAATAACCTAACTGCCCTGCCTACTGATAATTAAGTATTGTAGAAATTGTGTCAACTGCGCGGAAATTGATAGCGCTTCGACACCACTGAACATTCCTGTATATTTAGAAGAGTCTGTAACCCGTTGATTTTATATTATGATTCTAAAATATTGAGTCAAGGTGCTATATATAATAAAAACTAGGTAATAGTTATGTAGATGTTTTAAAGTCTATATCTGAGAAAAAAACATCAGACTTGACTTGTTACAGTCTTTACTGTGTTTTATCCTTAATAATATCATTATATTCAACTGTGGCCTACATCATTTTGTGGTAGGTAAAGCTAACGCCAGCAATATATTGCCCCTGTTCAATTTGCTGCCGCTGCCGCCCAGACAGGCCGCGGTCGATAAACTTAGATTTAGATTTACCCTGTTAAGTTTTCATTTAATATTTGATTGCCGAGGCTAAGTCAGTAGTATTTATATGAGCGTGCTAGTTCAAATCTATTTAATTATTAATCAGATTTGAAGTGTTTTAAATGAAGGAAAATGCATATGGAGTACACTTTCGAGTGTAGGTTTTTATTTTGACTGACTTGGGCTTACTCGTAATGTTGATACTGGAGCGGTCAAGCAAGCGGACTGTTTGGTGAAAGCTGGGGGAAATCCAGTACCCTGCTGCGACCAGGCATGATAAGATTGCTATACTGTAATGCACTATACTTGTATTCCAGCGAGTTCAACTTGATCTGAGTCTGCGAGTTCCACTTGATCAGAGTGAGAGTGTAGGTATAGTTAGGTTGGTTACACGTGGATTCAGTTCAAATATCTCGTCGCTATAAATTTCAATGTTAATCTGGAATAGATTTAAATTGAAATAATTTCTCATTGCTTTGTAAATCGCTAGAAGCAAGCAGGCTTTTGTCATTAATCACTTTAGTGTACACAAATTCTAATTGTGATTGATCATTTATCTAAGTTTGCGGCAAGATTTATTACGGGGTTTGGAAAAAGATTTTCATTATAACAGGTTAACCTGTCCTTATTCTCATTGCTATTTCATATGTGTTCAGTACTTACACAAACTACACTCTAGCTTTCTTCTTCCCCCTAGCGTTTGCCCTGGCTTTGGGTCCGTTTGACAACCTAATCCCATTAATTGGCGTAGGGAATAGTTTTTTTTTACGCTAGACCATTGGCTGATGTTTCCAACTATTTTTGGTCTGCCTAATCAAATCCATACTAATACGAGTATTATAAATGGGAAAGTGTATGTGTTTGTTTGTTTGTTTGTTTGTTTGTCCGTCTTTCACGGCAAAACGGGGCGACGAATTGAAGTGATTTTTTAAGTGGAGATAGTTGAAGGGATGGAGAGTGACATAGGCTACTTTTTGTCTCTTTCTAACCCCCCACTTCCCTAAAATGGGGGGTGGAAGTTTGTATGGAGCATTCCGGGGGGCAAAGGGGAACCGTGTTACCCCGAATTTAACGCGAGCGAAGCCGCGGGCAAAAGCTAGTTGAGTAATAAAATGAAAAATAATTCAATTTAAAAGTTGGCACTTGTATAAGAAATGTATGTTTTAGACAAAAAATAGTTAAATTATTAGTCATTCAATCATAAAATGTAACTTAGGCCACTCCAGTGGCCTCACTCCTCTATAATGCCACCACCTGTCCGTATACTATATATCACATAATAATAATTGATTATTCCTGTCGACGCTCACTCAACCGTCACATTCTCTGCCGCTTATATTACGAAACACTTTTCATATATTATGCATAAAAGTCGTCGGCGTATAAACTGATTGCCTCAGACGCCACACCAGGAGCAACCACGAGGGAAGCACGAGGCGAAAGAGTACGCATGCGTCATGCGCCTACGATATGCTACCCTCCCATTGGAGAATACCCCCCACGGTCCAGATGTGGGATGAGGCATCTCCCTAGCCAGGTTACGTTCCTATTCCGAACCGAATGCAGGCGAGTACGCTCAGGCCTACCGCCGTTACTATGACCCCGAACTCCGCAACAACTATACGCTATCGGGGAGTACACTTATACTGTTTCATCGTTCGATTCGCCTACACGTAAGGTCACAATTACAACCCCCACAGGTGGAACGAACTGAACTTTGCTCTCCACGCTACCATATTAAAACCTCCCGTATTTCACGGGATCCGATCCGACTGTCACTGCTCTTGATAATTAAGCGTATTGCCACGTGAGAAATTGAAATTTATGCAAATTACATTCTCGTCATATTCTATTAATTCTATTATGATTTAAATTCGACCCTGGTGCGTATCATTTGAACGAGTTAAATTTTAAATTAATTTTGTTGCTACCGAATAAAATGATGAAAATTAATAATGGATTATTATATATTTCTTGAAATAGATAATACTCGTAATATACGAGTATGTTTTTTAACTTAACTCAAAACTCAGAATTGCAATATCGCTAATAGCTCAACATTTTAAAATGCATTGAGCTTTTTACTACTTTTTTCCGTGACACTTGTTACACAATTTCGTTTTATTTTCGCTAGAACAACGTTAATAATAGCGTAACTATTGTTGTACTGCGGTACAATTGCTGTACATGTCCAGGATCTTGCTAAGGTATGGCGGGCAGAGTTTGTGTGTATAAAGTTTTGGTGGTAAAATTTTACTACACGATCACGAATTTCTGATTCCTTAACTAGACCATTTACCTCGTTGCTTTGAGCCCTGCCTTACACTTTTTTCCTACTTTTGTAAAAAAATCTTTATATACGAGTACATACGGAATATACTTATGCGGCGTATGTAATTGGAAAAAAATTAAGTCAAATAATTTTGGAACGGGAAGGTTTTATCTTGGCTTGAACAGATATTATCAATGGGTACTGGACTGGCGTTCAGCCAAACGAGGGTAAACGTGGGTCGGGGAATTGGAGGAAGGAAGTTGTTTTAGTGCTCTGGGGCAGAGATGCTGGGCACTCTTGACTGAAATCTCATGATTAAGTCATCGCTGAATAAATCATAACTCGAAACAATCAAGTAATATCGCCAAGAATAATTCACAGCTTTATTACTAGTTAATAATGGTTCATTGGGTGGTAAATAACATGTTTATTTTTCTCCTGGTTTTCAATTTGTTTGCTCGCAAATTAAGACGCGCAATAAAAAAAATCAACCTAGAAAGAAAGGCCTTTAATATATTAAAATATTAGCTATGGTCGTGCTATGTCCATAAAACTACTGTATATGGTAACCTATCGATCTTCCGAAACTGACTTGTCCGATTTTCACTTGTCCGAAAACAGTTCCCCGAATTTTTAAAATCCATCTGCTTTGTTTACCATACTTACGAAACGCCGCTGGTTTGTTTCCCCGAATTAACGTTTTCCCGAAACTCAATAGCCCGAAGAACGTTTGCCAACTTTATTGTTTGACAACTGATTTGTTACCCCACTTTTCATAATTCCGATGCTACGTTACACCTAAATTTCATTTCCCCTAATATCATTACACCGAATGCCATAAAAAAAATTGCAACAGATTTTATTAATTATTCCCGGCATTTGGAAATTTGTTGCTTGTCGCTTTTTTGTGTTATGATTTGGTTTTTGCGACTCTCGTGCTAGAACAGTGGGTTAAGTAGGTTACAACTGCGACTCCGCGGAAAAAAACTGGCACGAAAAGTGGGTTAGGTTAGGTTAGAACTGCGACCCCGCGGAAACAAACTGGCGCTAGAAAAGTGGGTTAGGTTAGGTTAGAACTGCGACCCCGCGGAAACAAACTGGCACTAGAAAAGTGGGTTAGGTTAGGTTAGAACTGCGACCCCGCGGAAACAAACTGGCGCTAGAAAAGTGGGTTAGGTTAGGTTAGAACTGCGACCCCGCGGAAACAAACTGGCACTAGAAAAGTGGGTTAGGTTAGGTTAGAATTGCGACCCCGCGGAGACAAACTGGCGCTAGAAAAGTGGGTTAGGTTAGGTTAGAACTGCGACCCCGCGGAAACAAACTGGCTCCCCGTATTTATGTGCCATTTTATATAAACCCACACTGCAATTGTAACCTTTCTGATAAAATAAACAAATGACAAGATTGGGTTGACAATTTTATTAACTTACCCACCCAATTAATAACATTAACGCCTACGCAAATTACATTGCAAACTCATGCGATTCGATGTTTTGACACAGCGGAAAAGTAATATTTCGGAAGTAAAACTTTACGCCAAATAAATTAGTTGGCAAATGAAACTTCGGGATTTCAATAAGTGGCGATTCGAATCATAAGCGAAATGAAATTGCGACGAAATAAAAATAGGGGACATAATAATATGGGAAACGTAATTTCGGGCAAACAATAATTACGCGAAGTGGGGAAACGTTTTCGGGCTAATAATATTCGGAGTAACGAATTTCGACATTATGATAGGTAACCACTGTATATACATGCAGAGTGCTGCGCTATCTTGCCCGAATATCGTCGCTGCATGCGAAAACCGCAGCAGTATGATAGCCGCCTTAAACGTAGCCGAAAACCGCAATTTAATCGAACATGTCGTTTCAAAGTTAAATGGTTTAGTTTCAAAATTCGTTTGTAACACATATCAAAAACCTAACAAACAGATGTATCGATATTTTGGTAAAGTTACCATTTGACCGCTGAACTTTTATTGCTTGAATATAATAAAGACCCCCCCTCCCTGCATACAATCTTTGTATGCACCGCGGACCTTTTTCTCTGCAGCTGACTGTACCACCAAACAATGTAGAAACGATTACCTAAAAAATGACTTAAAATTTCCCAAAAAATCACCAAATCAATCTGATACCAAAATCGGATCCCTAAACAATATGAAACGATTACCTAAAAACATACTTATTGTTTTTTATAAATGCTCCATCTTTAGTAGTAGTAGTAAAACACTTTATAGCACAAAACAAATACATGACCAACAAAAATATAGTGAGGGTTTACAAAGGGGACCTTATCCCTTTAAGGGATCTCTTCCAGATAACCTTTAAGCAACAGAGAGAAATCGGTCAGACTTGGTAGACAACCTCGCTTCGCTCGCTCAGATTCGCGCACTGTTAGTTCGCAGTTCACCTAACACACTCCTCGCTTCGCTCCTCGATCTATCCTGACCCCGACATTTGTTTTAGTACTTTTGGATGTTTTTTAAATTATTATTTGGTGGTAGATCTGGCAATACAAATCTGGCGTTTTATATTGGGTACAAATATCCATTAATTCGGTGTTTCAAAGTTGGGGGCCTATTTTTGACAATCGAGCGCTCGAATTCAAAGAATTTAACCTCGAATATAATCGCACACAAAAGTTTGTTGCCATTATTTACGCATGAAATTAATAGTATAAATAATCATGATTTTAAATATCTATCGTTGTTATTTTTAAAACGTCATTTCTTCGTTTTATTCAGAGTTTTAAATGTCATATTCGAGCGCTCGAATCTCAAAAATCGCCCCCCTGGAGACCGTTTCGATTAAAATGGTCACAGATATATTTGTTGGAGGCAAATATTATAATTAGGGGATACGCATTTCTCAAATACACTCACATAGTTACTAACCGAGTAGAACGATCTAATTTCAAACTTTGAATTTCAAATAGATATATGTACACATGTATTTACGTTGTTATTTTTGGCTGCCGTCCAGTTCTCTGTAACCATGTACGTTGCACCCCTAGACGGCCATTCGCCTCCGTTGTTGTCAAAGAAGCATTGTGAATTATGTATGTAGTTTTTGTATTGTAATAAATCGCGACACAAATGAATTAAACATGCCTTGTAGAATTATGCTTCGGTTATCTTTTGTTTTTCATTTATTGAAAATGTTGGGAATGGGAATTATGGCGAGGCGAGCAAGTTAGGGGTGTTATTTTGTACCTTACTCGTGCGGATTGTAAATAAGAGTAAGTTAATATGTGTGCACTGAAATAAACTTTACTAAAAAGTGCTACATTATGAAATATACGATTACGATTTACGATCATTAACATTACAAAAACTGTTTAAAACGGGGTATTTACTATGTGTATTTGTTTTTCTGAGTTTCCGATACTTCGGCACAGTTGCTTCAGTTGCATGCGCAATTATCACGGAGTAAGTGAAGTTTCTGCGAGTGTTAGTTGTGGTCTACCCACTCACCACAGAAATCTACCCTCTTTCGAGTTCGCTTTTTTCGTCCGTTGTCATTGCTGCTACTGCTACTACATTACGAAGTTACAAAATTCATAGTGAATGTTTTGGACATGGAGCTTACTGTTTAAATTTCACGTAAAACGATGGATACTTTAAAATGGAGGTATAACATTTAATTAGGTACTTATTACCCATGTAGCTATTTATGAGGAACTAGAAAGAGACAATGTTCTAGTAAACCCGTATGAGTTTTATGGAGTGGCGACATAACACTTTATTGTCGCTTTTTTCCACGTGTTCTAATGACAGATTGTTATTTGGTTTGCCATTTTGTTTCGCTGGAAAATGGTTGAAGCATACCACCCAGTTCGGGGGCGGGGGTGGTGAGGTGGGACTCCTGGACAAGCCAGACTATACCCACTTAAAACCAGCGGTTTACCTTCAACAACTTTATGACACGTCTCATTTGGTTAGCCTGGGAAAATTAGCCAGAATAGATTCTGTGCTTGAATGATATCTTGCTATTTAATAATGAGATTGAAAATACAATACAAGCTCAAACTCTAATTTTATAACAAAAAAATATAACACACCTAACACGGTAAATACATGCGGGCCCTTTTACATTAAGTTATTAATTTATAATTATAACATAACTGTACTCATAAACTCTTAAATGTGAAATTTAATTTCGGTCAAAACTGCTCATTTACAAATTGTTCCGCCGGCGTGGAAAATTATGCCTCTTCGAACATGGGCGGTCGTTGGCGTTAATTGTATCACTTGTGTTACCGCTGTAAGTATCGGGGCTTTCATATTTTCAGTAGGTGGTGCGTAACTGATTTCAGGCAATTATTTAATGCATTTGTAACTTTTGCGTTTTAATATCACACTTCATCAGGAAATCATAAAAGACCTATGTTGCAGTATATCATTATTCTATCACCAAAAAGTGTAATTATTAGTGAGCGTCCAGCGGTGGTTCGGCTGCAAGGGATATAACCTCCTAAGAACCCTTGGTAAAATTTTGCACATATTCTGTGGAATCTATTTTCATATTTTATTGAGTAACTACTAAATTCATAAACAAAACAGCTGCTTCTGGGTATCAGGAGGTTAACCAGCGTTCACTGACGCCACAGGCCTAGGTACGTTTACGTTTCGCTGGCCCAATAATACAGGGTTCTATGTTACATTTTCAGGGTAGTTCAATTTAGACTTAGTGTCACTATCATAATGTTCAAATTTCAATTTGATAAAAGTGAAACATAGTATTATTGGGCAAGCGATTTGTTTACCATGGATGCGTCGCTGCTTGCATCCAGTTTGCTGAAATTTGCACCCTACGCCTACACTGAAGTCCGATATGTGAAAAGCAAGTGTGATTCACGCATTCTACCTAACTGTGGTATTGGGTATTAGTGTTCGATAATGTGAAACCACTGTAATTTTAGCCGCCTGCTCATTGCTAACATTTACGTCGACGAGTTTAACTCTAGGGGTCAATGTGATTGAGTAGTGTGAAACTAGGCACGAAACCGGAGCCGAATAGGATTACACCAAACGTCGGATTTATATTGCGGATTTACCGAAATCCCGGCGGACAAAAAGGATACCAAGGCTCTTGTTCTCAACGCTAACCGACCGGCTGGGTTAACCAGTGGGACTGTGAGCGTAGGATCTGTAAGAACTAGCAGAAATTGTAGATCAATTGAATAGTGGAACATGAGGCGAATTCTCGCGTGAACTTGGCAAGCGTTGGGAATACAGGATCAGGATATTAGACGCAATGTTTGATAATAGCGTTATTTGTATCCTGTGGTCAAAACCCTGTGATATTAGTTTCATATGTAAGTGCTTTTGGGGATTTTCAATCGTACGAGCGTAAACAAGAGCGGTTATATTGGAAATATATTCAGAAGTCTAACTTGTTTGGTTTTCATGAAAGTTCTTGCCATTGTGACCGCATCGTCGCTTTCCTTTACAAAACAATGAAATCACTGTACCAATTCAGGTGTTGAAGTAAAACTGAATATAATATTTACTATATAGATACATATGATACAATTTATAATATTGCTACTAGGTTAGATAATTTGCGATACTAAGGGCCTGTTTCACAATCTCCAGATAAACTTATCTGCCAATTAAAATTATTGCTATCCTTTTCTCCAGTCATATAAATGAAAAGGACAGCAAACATTTATCTGACAGATATGCTTTAACTGGAGATTGTGAAACAGGCCATAAGTACTACTTAATAACACTATGTATATAGTTCCAGTTATAAGGGCTCTATGGATTAGTGACGATTCCTCTCAAATACTTACACTCAAAACCAAAGGAATTTTTTCCATTGCTTTAGAGTGGTTTATGAACGATTGATATGTGTTTTTATGTGGTTTGTGAAGGACAATAGTCCTTACTAACATTACTAACTACGAAATGGTGTGTTTTCTTTCATGCAACTAATTCTGCAGTGGCATTAAAATGTAAGTATATCTACGAAAATCATTGATTTAAGCTTAGTACAAGTACGCGAACAGTTTTGAGCTACGATAACTCACAAGTGCGATTTTCTTTTTTAGCTAGAGAATATGATATGATTACTTATAGTAAAAAATATTTTCTAATAGTTTTTGACGTCGCGCTAGGTATAATATAGATATTTGTTAATAACAACAAGAAAATATTACACAAGATATATTTTCCTTTACCAAACTATTGCATTCAACTATTTCAACATCATCTGTCATTTTATAAAAGTTTGGTCAATAGATTATATATGTGAGCAATTGAGCATAATCGAAAACAATTTGTCAAAATATAAGTGACCTTGAATTCTATACGAATTACAAATGGCTAAGACGACATATGCTATAATTTTAAACAAAAAAGAACCGACTTCACTAAGCATCCACCTTTCCAACACCAAATGTTCGATCTGCTGTAAAAAATACTCAAATCACCGTAGGTGTGCCTATAATAGTTGAAGAGTTCCCTCGATTTCTCCAGGATCCCATCATCAGATCCTGACATGGTTACAATGGGACCAACTGTGAAGTATACGCTTTCAAACAAAAAAAGTATTTTCCAAATCGGTCCAGCCGTCTTCGAACAATAGGTGAACATACATAAAAAAAAAAAAAAAAAAAAAAAAGCAAAAACAAAGATCCCGACGAATTGATAACCTCCTCCTTCGAAATCTTGAAGTCGGTTGAAAATGCTCTTGACAAAACCGTTATAAAATGTGAAGTTATGTTGCAATAGTAAAAAGCGATGGCCTGGTGGAGAAAAATAAAACTTACATTATGTTTTCTATGTGTAGCAAACATACATGTATTATACCTAGCGCAATGCTAAAAATAGCTAGAAAATATTTATTATTATTATTTATTAACGTATTCCAACAGGTCACAGAATAAAATCGGACTTGTTATTTATGTCATTTCATTTTTATAGGTTAAAAAGGCGTTCCCTTACTCCACTTCTTAACATCTAATAGAAGCCAATTATAAGTTTACTTCATTTATAATTTAAGTATTTATTAAAACTAGTAAGTATTCAGATTCACACACACTAATGTCCGGAGAACAATTGTGACCACAGAATTTCTGCGTCCTTTTCCATTTCGAATAAAAAATCACATTAATTCCAAACGTAACGACGCTTAAGCATTCAGCGCGGGCATTTGGCTGCGATAAGCGAAAAGTATCAGGGCTATGTATACAGGCCGTGGAGGTATTGTCGTTGGTTTAGTGTGCGGGCTTCTCTGGTCAACCAGTTATTATAGACTTTGAGAGTAATAAATACGCATAACCGTAAGAGCGCTCTTCTCTGTGGAAACAGTTTTGCAGGGCACTGTATAAATCAATGTATACTTTTCGAATAATAAAGCAATCTATCTATCTATCTATCATACTGGTTTTCCTGAGCCTTCTAGAGATGCGCAAAACGCTTCCCTGAACTGAAAAGGTTGATTCATATCTTTCGCTCGTGGAGATATGTCATTATGTATCACTCATTTCGCTCAGTGGATGGACATGGTTGCATATTCGCATCGTCTCACTCGTTTGATTCGGCCGGCTCATTCGAATCATGAGTGGGAAAGAGCGAGCAAGTAACACTGTAAACACCGAGATAGATGATTTACTGAGCGAGTTCAATCTTCAGTGAGCTGAAGAGTGAGAAATTTGAATTAAAAGATATAGCTTATTTAAAACACTCATTCGCTAACGATCCATAATATGTCTTTTTATTTATTTTTATTTAGACATTTTACAATGCACGTATAAACGTCAGAGAGAGAGAGAGAGCTTCTATTCGCCCGTGCGCGGTAACGCTTGGAATGTGCTCTTTAACATAACTCGCTGCTATTTATCCTGCGCTCACTAGAATTTTTGTATAGAATTTCTATAAAGCTTCAAACGCTTTTATGTTTCGTTAGGCTCTTTGTCCCTTTGCTTTGCTTCCAGGAGTGATGTCGTAATTACCTGTTACGATTAACTTCCCGCGTTCCATGCTTCATGTCTCACGCACAGCTCAAGTCTGTGTAGAATTTAATTTCAACAAAGACAACAGAAACTTAATGAAACCTGTAGAACGCAGGACCGTTTAATAAATTGAATGTAATTATGCCCCTGCGAGATTGTTGGGTTTCTGAACTTCTTCGCTGTGTACTTTATGGAATTATATAATGTTTTCAGATACGGACAACCAGCGTGTTATCATCCACGTGAAGGATGTGAACGATGAGCCTCCGTATTTCATCAACCGGCCGCTGCCGATGCAGACAGTGGTGCAGCTGAACGCCGCGCCCAACACTCCCGTATTCACGCTGCAGGCCAGAGATCCGGACACGGACCACAATATCCACTACTTCATAGTGAGGGACAGGACCGGCGGCAGATTCGAAGTCGACGAGCGCTCGGGTGTCGTCCGAACTCGAGGCACTGATCCGTTCCAGTTGGATATGGAATACGTGTTGTATGTGAAGGCTGAAGATCAGGTAATTTTTTAAGGCATTGACAACTCTTTTTTCAGTTCTGTTAACCCTATAAGATGCTTGTACAGGGGAGGGCAGAGGCGGGGTTGGAAAAGTTCTGATTGATTGGAAAGGGGAATACCATTACAAACCAACGGAGCGAAGTACGTAATACGATCCAAATACGCAGAATTTTTCTCTGGGAATAGGGGGTTTGTTAAATGAGTTTGTTTGAGCGTCTTCTTATTTAAAACGTACCTACTTTTAGTGTTAAAATTATAATCGTGTCCCATATTTGTTTCATAGCTTCAGTGTACCTAGTATACAGTTGGAAGGCTACCTGGCTCTCGCTACGCACTCTACGCCGTAGCATTTGTAAACATTCCAGCCAGCCAGAAACATTCCGTTGAATAAATAGTAAACATATTGAATTACTCTGCGTATTTTTTATGGAAAAAGCTTTCGATAAAATTTTCGAATCGGGCTGCGATTTAATACTAGTAAAGGTTCTTTAGGGTAACATTTTCTATTGATAACAGAGATAAATACGTTGCTACAGAAATAATTCGTAAGCCCATCTAATACCACATGGTATATTTGAGGGGTTTGGAAAAGTTGGAGGTATTTATCTGGCACCCCTGCAGTTGCTAACGTCCCTTAGCGACTTACCAGCAGGGGGCACACGTCGTATAATTATTATAATTAAAGAAACTTGCAATAACATATAATGACGCTGCTGTTTATTGCAAACTGCCCCCTTCATGTTCCACGATTTACTTGACTTTCCTGTTATTCCTTAGTAAATATTTGGCTTGTAATGATACTCCTATTTCGGGTTTCTACTTCTAACAAGACTTGTTTCCGGAAACAGAGTTTAAAATCAAACGTACAACTTTTTTGATGACTCCGTGTTTTCTCTGGCTTGTTGCTCGAGTTTAATATTTTCTGCTCTGCAAAAGTACATTTTCCTTTTACAAGCTTTTATAGATGGAGCTGTGCTAGCTAGCCACGTCAGATATGACTCAATAATGAGAGCAAATGGCCAGCTCATAGACCATTCTTTCATTTAACCTGACTGGTTTTTATTTGTTTACGTTTTTGAAAGTGAGGCACCAATACAAAACGGTACTTACCCACTAGCTACTATGTAGGTAAAAAAACCGGCCAAGTGCGATTTAGACTCGCGCACGAAGGGTTCTATAAAAACGGCAAAAAAATAATGTATGTTGTATGGGAGCCCCCTTAAATATTAATTTTATTCTGTTTTCAACCGACTTCAAGATTTCGAAGGAGGAGGTTATCAATTCGTCGGAATCTTTGTTTTTGCTATTTTTTTTTTTTTTATGTATGTTCACCGATTATTCGACGACGGCTGGACCGATTTGGAAAATTCTTTTTTTGTTTGAAAGAGTATACTTCACAGTTGGTCCCATTGTAACCAGGTCAGGATCAGGATGATGGGATCCTGGAGAAATCGAGGGAACTCTTCAACTATTATAGGCACACCTATAGTGATTTGAGTATTTTTTTTACCGCATCTCGAGCATTTGCTTTTGGAAAGGTGGATGCTAAGTGAAGTCGGTTCTTTTTTGTTTAAAATTATTAGTACTTGTTGTTATAGCGGCAACAGAAATACGTCATCTGTGAAAATTTATGTCAATCGTATCACGGTTCATGAGATACAGTGACCCTGGTGACAGACGGACAGACAGACAGACGGACAGCGGAGTCTTAGTAATAGGGTCCCGTTTTACCCTTTGGGTACGGAACCCTAAAAAGATTAATTGTCTAACAAAACTTCTTTTTGACATGTCAAGCGTGCCTAACCGTGGCCATCTCCCTCCATCGCCTTATTTCTGGCGTGGATCTACAACTAACAGGCCCGTAATTACGGGCCGCGTCGACTTGTACTTGCAATAATGCGACGATATCTCGCAGTACCTTAGCCGCCTCTGGTTATGTACGTTTTGATGACAATGCTATATCATAGCGCTAATCTTATGCATGAGCAAACCTATTGAGTTGTAATAGGAAATTGATGTAAACTGCGGATCGAATTGTTTTAATATATTCTTATTTTATATAATAAATTAACTGGTACTTGAATTTATAATAGTCATCTTAGATGTGATAAAAAAATTATGCTATGCAGATAATATTTCTCTAACAAATGTTGTATTTACGAAATTATGTACAAATTTCAGAGTGGGCGCGTGGACGAGCGGCGTTTCCAATCGACTCCGGAGGAGCGCTTAAGCATCGTGGGAGGCAAGCGCGCCCCGCAGTTCTACCTGCCCAGTTACGAGGCTGAGATCGCCGAAAACCAGAAGAAGGATTCCGAGTAAGTTCTAAGTTTTAGTTTAACTTCAAATGCAGTCGACGCCAAAGCCTGAGCATCGTCGGCGATGAAGCGAGCCACGAAGCTGCTCTCCTTTTACCTGATTCAGAGGTTTAGGGGTAGGTGGGTTCTATTAGATACTAGAGACCCGCCCCGGCTTTGCACGGGATAAAAATGGTATTGTGGGTTATCCCTAACCAAAGCCCACTCTACACTCGCGGCGCGAACGCCTGCGAAAGCCGCGAACCGCGAGTGTAGATGTTGTTCGCGGCTTCGCGTTCGCGCTTCACACCATTCCCCGATCAGTGTCGGTTTTTTGGCCCGCGACAAAGGGTACGCGGCGCGCGAACACGAACGCAGCTACACTCGCAGTTTTTCGCAGTAGCGTACAAGACATTGTGAGGAACGTCGTCGTCCATTTTCGTTGAAGTCGCGAACAAGACTGCCAAGCTTTGCGAGTGTGGAGGGACACAGTTGTGCGTGAATTCGAACTGCTGCGTAAATTCACGGAGCGACTTCGCGCCGCGAGTGTAGAGCGGGCTTTAGAGATAGACATAAACCATCGCGGACTTTTTTGTCGACCTTTTTAAGGTGTACAATACTATAGTACCTACATTATATTGATCTATTTCGTAGGATTCA
This sequence comes from Pammene aurita, assembly GCA_947086415.1. NCBI lineage: Eukaryota > Metazoa > Arthropoda > Insecta > Lepidoptera > Tortricidae > Pammene > Pammene aurita. The sequence continues at coordinate 21,119,983 of OX352293.1, read as the reverse complement.
GCCAGCGTTTGCAATGTAAGCGCAAAAAAATGTGTCTATTTACGACATGACATTAGAAACCTCTAAAATTATCAGTGTTTCTCTACTATATTATGCATGTATTATACATATAATCCTTCCTCTTGAATCACTCTATCTATTATCCGCATAAAAATCCGTTGCGTAGTTTTAAAGATCTAAGCATACATAGGGACAGACACCGGAAAGCGACTTTGTTTTATACTAACTATCTACTACGCATCTCGTAAGCAGGACACAGAAGTTTAAGGAAAAGTTCCTTTAAAAAAAAACCGGCCAAGTGCGAGTAGGACTCGGGCACCGAGGGTGTACATTACATTGTAGGTATATAGGGGTAGTAACTTTAAAATTATTAAAAATAATGATGTGACTACAAATTTACGGTTTTCGCAATTTTTCCTTTATCTGTGCTATAAGACGTTGCTTCGTACCAAATTTCAAGATTCTGAGTTCACGGGAAGTAGGGTGTGATTCCCTTCAGAATTTCGAAAATTTGCGGCATAAACGGCTGTATCTTTTCATTGCGTTGGCTTCAAACTTTGATTTTTTCTCAGCTCCAAGGGACAGTAGACCTGAGTATTTGATATAAATTTCAGCTTGATACCTCCACGCGTTCCTGAGAAAAAGGGTCTTGACAGACGGACGGGCGGACAACAAAGTGATCCTATAAGGGTTCCGTTTTTTCCTTTCGAGGTACGGAACCCTAAAAAGCATCTCAAACAGGACTTGAGAATACCCGCTATTGTGTGGATAAAAAACAGCATTGATTTCACAAAATTTTCTTGAGGAACTTAATAAATGTATCACTTTCATGCGAGGCGGACGATCTAGAAATCACGCCATTTTAATAGAGACAAGTGACTTGTGCTCCCAATAAAGGTCGTTAGCGATGATCAAGTGGCGACACGGCCAATTAGACTGCGATGCTATAATTAGTCAGTCTCTCAGCATCGCCTGTGATAGTGGAAAGCTTTCATTGGAACGCATCTTTACTAATACAGTTTGTCTGTTTCGATGTTTGTTGCTCAATTATGCAAAAACGGTTAAACTGAAATTAATGATATTTCGCATACTGATAGCAGTGATAGCTTATAAACTAAAATAAAATTTATAGGAAGTTTCCTATTATATCCATATAAGAGGGTGACATGGGACTAGAGAAATATCAGAAATATTACATTCTTGGCCACATAAGTCACATTCATATTTGACACATACGTAAAACTACCAGGGTGAAATCTGGGTCGTGATCCTGAACTACAGTTTCTGACTCTGTAACTGACCACCATTTTGATCAAAACAGAAAGATTTAATTTTTTTTTCTACTACTTTAAATTATCATAAAGTATGTAAATCATGGTCATTCTATTAGTTTTAACATATGTCGTCAAGAAAACGACAAGACGTCCAACTGGGGTGACCAAATTGTAAGCCAAAACTTATTTTTCCACTTATCATCTGATTATTATCAATATTGGTGACAAAAAACTTATGATTAATTAGGTTCATATTTCGATTCTGTATCATGCCTTGATCGCTTGCTACACGACCCCGATTTCACCCTCTATAGTAGGGCTACAGATTAGAGACGCGCAAAACGCTTCACTGAATTGAAAAGATTGATTCATATCTTTCGCTCGCCGAGATATGTACCACTCATTTCGCTCACTTCGCTCAGTCGCTTCAGTGGATCTGTTCGCATATTGGCATCGTCTCACTCGTTTGACTCAGCCGTAGCCGAATCATTCGAATCATGAGATTCATGAGTGGGAAAGAGCGAGCAAGAAACACCATAAATACTGAGAGTTACTGAACGAGTTAAATCATCAGTGAGTTGAAGAGCGAGTGAGTTGAATCAAAAGATATGGTTCATTTAAATAACTCACTCGTGAACGATCCTCTACTATAGATGATAAAACTCACTTTTATAATCTATATATATAAATGCCTTTGTCCTGACTGACTGACTGACTGACTGACTGACTGACTGACTGACTGATCCACGCAGAGCCGAAACTACAGAAGCTAGAAAGTTGAAAATTTCAGGTCTGGTTACATTTATAACGTGTACAAGTAATAAGAAGCGATTTTGAAAAATTCAACCCCTAAGGGGGTAAAAAGGGGGTTGAAAATTTGTATGGATGGGGCTTAAATATTAAGGTTAGATATTTGAAACTTCGTTCATTTACTGATAATTAAAAAACAATAAAAGTGATTTCAGCGTTTTTCAAAATTCAACCTCTAACTGGGTTAAAAAAGGGTTGAATGTTTGTATAGAGATTTTTTTTTGTGTCAGACTTGAATTTTCGTTTGCAGGGTAAGAACTTAAAAGCAAAAAAACGAATTTCAGTATTTTTCAAAATTCCACCCCAGCGGGGTTGAAACGGGGTTGAAAAGTTGGTATCTAAGCGAGGCCGTAACAACTGAATCTAGAAAGTTGTAATCTGCAGGTCGGGTTACATTTCTAACGTGTACAAATAATAAGAAGAGATTTTGAATAATTCAACCCCTAAGGGGGTAAAAAGGGGATTGAAAGTTTGTATGGATGGGGCCTAAATATTAAGGTTAGAGATTTGAAACTTCGTCCATTTACTGATAATTAAAAAACAATAAAAGTGATTTCAGCGTTTTTCAAAATTAAACCTCTAACGGGGTAAAAAGGGGGTTGAAAGTTTGTATAGAGATTACAATTTTGAAATTTTGTTTTGCAGGCTACTAACTTAAAAGCAAAAAAAAAACAATTTCAGCGTTTTTGAAAATTTCACCCGAGAGGAGTTGAAACGGGGTTGAAAAGTTTGTATTAAAGCGAGGCCGTAACAACTGAAGCTAGAAAGTTGTAATTTGCAGCTCGGGTTACATTTATAACGTGTTAAAATAATAAGAAGCGATTTTGAAAGAATTCATCCCCTAAAGGGGTAAAAAGGGGGTTGAAAGTTTGTATGGATGGGGCTTAAATATTAAGGTTAGAGATTTGAAACTTCGTACATTTGCTGCTAATTAAAAAAGAATAAAAGTAATTTCAGCGTTTTTCAAAATTCAACCCCAGAGGAGTTGAAACGGGGTTGAAAAGTTTGTATTAAAGCGAGGCCGTAACAACTGAAGCTAGAAAGTTGTAATTTGCAGGTCGGGTTCAAATAATAAGAAGCAATTTTAAAAAATACATCCCCTAAGGGGGTAAAAAGGGGGTTGAAAGTTTGTATGGATGGAGCTTAAGATTTAAGGTTAGAGGTTTGAAACTGTACCCTTACTGATAATTAAAAAATAATAAAAATGATTTCAGCGTATTTTGAAATTTAACCTCTAACGGGGTAAAAAAGGGTTTGAAAGTTTGTATAGAGGTTACAATTTTTTTGTGACAGACTTGAAATTTCGTTTGCAGGCTACTAACTCAAAAGCAAAAAAAATGATTTCAGCGTTTTTGAAAATTCCACCCGAGAGGAGTTGAAACGGGGTTGAAAAGTTTGTATGAAAGCGAGGCCGTAACAACTGAAGCTAGAAAGTTGTAATTTGCAGGTCAGGTTACATTTATAACGTGTTCAAATAACTAGAAGCGATTTCGAAAAATTCAACCCATAAGGGGGTAAAAAGGGGGTTAAAAGTTTGTATGTGTATGATTTTAAATTTTAAGTTAGTGACTTGAAACTTCGTACTTTCGCTGATATTTATAAAAAATATAAAAGTGATTTCAGGGTTTTGGAGAATTCCGCCCCTGAGGGGGTTAAATAGGGGTGCAAAGTTTGTATGCGGAAAACTTCTTTCTTTGAGCTAGAGACTTACAGCTTTGTAGGAATATTACTTATTAGAATACACAAAAGTACTTTCAGCGCTTAGGATAATTTCACCCCTGAGAGGGTTAAAAAGGGGTGCAAAGTTTGTATCGGGGAAATTTATTTTTATGAGCTAGAATGTTTTAACTTTGTAGGGTGATTACTTATTCAAATACAATAAAAGTACTTTTAGCGTTTTGGATAATTCCACCCCTGAGGGGGTTACAAAGGGGTTCAAAGTTTGTATGGGGGAAATTTATTTTTTGAGCTAGAGACTTTTAGCTTTATTTATTTAATCTTTATTGCACAAAAAGAAAACTTATCGTACCAAAGGCGAACTTAATGCCATGAGACATTCTCTACCAGTCAACCTTACTGTCAGTCTGTGCTATTATACGCGGACGAAGTCGCGGGGCGGAAAGCTAGTCATTGTCATAAACACGTGAATCATTTGTTTTCAGCATTATCTCCGTGAAAGCGAAATCCTTTGCGGACCGCGAGATCCGCTACACGCTCAAGGCGCAGGGCCAGGGTGCCGGCACCTTCAACATCGGGCCCACGTCGGGCATCGTTAAGCTGGCTAAGGAACTGGACTTTGAGGACCTGAGGCAGCCGCATGTGTACTCGCTGATTGTGACGGCTACTGAGGATTCTGGCGGGTTTTCTACGTCCGTTGAGGTAAATATCTAAAACCTGGTACGCATTGGTATATAGATATTACAAATTATGATAATGAACCCCCTTTTAGAGATAATTTGGTAGGATAATTGATAACTGATAACTTGATAAGCTAATTCAATTTAATTTATCAAAAATATTTATCAACACTAACAAAACAAAATAACAGTATCGTGTAATAATTTATGCTTTTGCATAATCAAGCTGTTCTGATTGTGGAGATGAAAGGTTGCTAAAGAGATTCATCCAACAACGTAACTAACTAGTTAAATCCGTCTCGTTCTATACTTATATAAAAGTCTTTGTTTAGTTTCGAGTAAATAACACAATATATTAAAATTTCAGTTAACCATACGCGTAACGGACGTTAACGACAATGCGCCAAAGTTCGAGTTACCGGACTACCAGGCGCACAACGTCGATGAGGACATACCGCTGGGCACCAGCATTCTCAAGGTCAAGGCCATGGACGCCGATTCGGGGAAAAACGCTGAGATCGAATATTTAGTTTCTGGTAAGTTTGATATGTATAGTTAATAATCCAGTAACTTTATATAAACATTGTGTGCGTCAAATCCGGTAGATCTGTTTTTCAGATTAATTTGTGACGTTGGCGCAATAAATAATCCAAGTTTGTGACCTCGAGCGCCGAACGCAACTATGTAAAAAAACTAAGTCTTTTTTTTTCAGATTTTGGCGATTATTACCCTAAAAGACTAGTTTTTGACTGTACCTTTATAAGCAATTTTAAAAGTAGATTAACTTAATTTATTTATTATATTTTAACATACATTCAGAACGTCAACATTCAAAAAAATTATGAACTTTCTTTGAAAAGCTATATCTCGCAAACTATCAGGTCTACAGAGAAAATTCTGGTCTCATATTGTTACAGCAAATTTAGTCTACTTTAAATTTTTCACGAGAAGGTACTATCGAAAACCATTCCTTTAGGGTCAGCGTCAAAGTCTGAAAAAGAGAATAGATTTTTCGATTTTTGACAAAGTCGCGTTCGGCGCTCGAGGTGGCGCACAAACTTGGATTATAATTTGGGCAAACAGCATAAACAAGTCTGCAAAAAATCAGATCTACCGGATTTAACGCACAGCACCCCGTACTTTCAGGCGACAAGGTTACTGGATTATAAGTTATCATATCATAAGCTAGGTCTTTGTTTGACGTATACAGTCGACGTCAAATATATGTTTACACCTTATTACAAAGAAGTAAGGTGCAACATTGTAAACATATATTTCAGGTCGACTGTACGAGTACATGTATAGGACATCAATAGCTGACAAGGTAACGCGCATGTGAATCCTCCGGGGTTGCAGGCGTCCATAGGCTACAGAAACTGCTTACCTTCAGGCAGGCTGTATGTTTGTTTGCGACCGTCGTGGTAAAAAACAAGAACATAATAGGCCAATAAACCAAACAAGTAATCGGTGCTAAGCTGCAAGATAATCTCTACAATTTGGGTTCAGCAAGCTATAGATAAAGTTTAATGTATTTTTTAAAAACATTCATTTACTTTATAGTGTTCCAAATTCCTACTACTATCATGCTTAAAATTTTATTTCAAAATAGTTGTTAGTACCTACCTACATCAAATTTCTTTTGCACAGTTATGCTGTTTTTTAATGCCCAACAGAACCCTTACCGCCATCTAGCGGTATGTTTTAGTATATCCCAGAACTACGCGCGCCATCTAGTACAATTATTGTTTTAGCAAACACCCGCCCTTTGTAACAGATAGAACCCTTACCGCCATCTAGCGGTTTGTGTAGTATATCCGAGAACTACGCGCGCCATCTAGTATAATTATTGTTTTAGCAAACATGCGCCCTTTGTAACAGATGGCGCTTTCCTTTTCTTCTTGTTCCGAACAAATTTTAATAAAATGTAATACGTTTTTCAGATGACCACTTCAGTGTCGACTCCAATGGCATCATCACGAACAACAAACAACTTGACGCGGATAACAACAACGCTTACTACGAGTTCACCGTCACGGCTAAGGACAAAGGCGAACCACCAAAATCTGGAACCGCCACCGTTCGAGTTTATACCAAGAACAAGAACGACGAGGAACCCAAATTCTCTCAACAAGTATACACGCCTAATGTAGATGAAAATGCTGGCCCTAACACTCTGGTAACAACTGTGGTCGCTTCAGACAAAGACGGTGATAATGTTAGGTTTGGCTTCGTCGGTGGTGGCACAAGCTCTGGGCAATTCGTTATTGAAGAAATCACTGGTGTCATTCGGCTCCACAACAAAGCTATTTCATTGGACAGAGACAAGTACGAACTCAATGTGACGGCCATGGACGATGGAGCGTGTTGCGTAAACGGAGATGCAACGATTCACACTTCGACTGCAGTCGTAGTTGTGTTCATAACTGATGTTAACGACAATAAACCTATCTTTAAAGAATGCCCGACGTACTACCCGAAGGTAGAAGAAGGAGCACCAAACGGCAGTCCTGTACTTAAAGTTCATGCTACTGATGAGGACAAAGGAGTTAACGGACAAGTTAAATATTCGATCGTGCAGCAACCTAATCAAAAGGGCACTAAATTCACGGTAGACGAAGAAACTGGGGAAGTATCCACTAACAAAGTTTTCGACAGAGAAGGCGATGATGGTAAATTTGTTTCCGTTACGGTAAAGGCTACGGATCAGGGTGAACCTTCGTTGGAAGGCGTCTGCTCGTTCACAGTTGAAATTACTGACGTAAATGACAACCCACCGCTATTTGACAGACAAGTAAGTCGTATTTTGTTTTAGTTTCGCACAATAACTGCACGAGAACACCAGCATTTTGCATGAATCCCGTTACTCAAATACTTCAAGGGATTATAATCTCTATTCAATTATGTGTCTTGCAGAAATATGTGGAGAATGTTAAACAAGACGCCAGTATAGGTACAAACATATTGAGAGTGTCCGCATCCGACGAAGATGCCGACAATAACGGTGCCATAGTTTATACTTTGAGCGCCCCATACAATCCAGGAGATATCGAATACTTTGAAATCCAGCCCGAATCGGGCTGGATCGTTCTAAAGAAGCCTCTCGACGTAAGTATTGAGCCGCATTCTACATAAGAATAAGACAAACTTGTGATAAGAGCGACGAATGAATGAGATCAACTTTACTAAAAAGTTTGGTGGATGAGTGCTACACCTACAAGCCGTAGGATTCAATTGGCACAAGTTTAAGTTGATTAACTGTAAATAGTTCTAAATTACTGCTGCTGTACATTGCTGTGGAGAGCGGCCAATCCTGGCTGTGAGGAGTAGTTGTCCATTAGCGGCGCGGCGGGCGCGTGGGCGTGACGCCGCCGCCGCGCCGCCGGGGCTTGTTCTTCTTGCAGCACAATTAGTTTCAGTTGCCGCCAGCGCCGGCTCCGCACTAAGTCTTCGTTAACATTTATTTCCGCAGCACTATCTTGCATTCGACTCTCTTGCCGATACAAATGACCCGTGTACAATACCTGAAACAGAGATAAGACTCCTGTAAATATGATTTCACGTTAACCTATGTTTAGTTCTAAAACATGTACAGTTTCTGTAAGAGCACTTCTGTATATTTCGCACAGACTAGATTTGAAGTTTATTTTATTGTAAGTAATCGATTACTTGATTTGGGAAGCTTACGCTTTTAATGACCTTTCTGTATTGTACGTACATGTTTTGTTACTAATACCACCGCAGCGGAGTGAACCCGCGGAGGCGTTCGACGCCGCCTCGACTGTCATACTGTATAGTAGACGACCACTCATGCCTCATATTTATCATATCATCCCACCCTCTAACCTATCTATTATCATGATAATTACAAATTTTTTACAGGGCGCCTGATTGTAACTGATATTTATTGTACATTGTTAGTATATAATCGATTATTATGTTGGTCAGATTGCCTATTCGGCAGTTTGGCCATCGGCCAGTTGTGACATTATTCCTTCTGTGAAAGGGGCAACGTTTCCGAAACCAAATTTTGTACAGTACAACCGTAACGTCCATCGTTTGTATAATATATTCATTTCAATGAGTGTCGTTTCGTTGTAGTCGATACTACGAGGTCGCAAACCGAGCTATGACAGACTGACCTTTCCGCCATGTCTTGTATGCAGAGCTGCATGCATTTGCCTGCTTTATGTTCATTTCTTTTCATTTCGATATTAGTTTAGTTAATTGTAAAAAGTAATTATTTATATTGTACAGTTTGTCTTTTCCCTAGTGTACAGAAGGATCTTGTAAAATATTATAAATATTATGTTTCCAATTATTTTCTTGCACCATCTGAATATTGGCTACCGGGAATGATCTGTTATTGGGCTCGAATGTGTATCTGCGAGTAGACGATTGAGAGGAAATTTACGGTAAATTTTAATAACTTTCTTCATCTTGATTTTATTTGGCTTATCGAATGTCTGTGTGACGAATGCGTGTAGGTATGTTTTTGTTAGTAGTAATCAGCTAACGTGATTCTTTCATATAGCCAATAATTTTTTAACTAAGAGAACGACAGTTTAATTTATTTTTGATTGTTTTAATTTATTAGCGACTCGTACTTATGTGTTTATATTTGAGTTGTGTTCTGTTTATTTGTCCCTGCTGACATCTGCCCGTGTCTGTGTAGCGGGACAGGTACCGTCTGCGCGTGCGCGCCTCCGACCGAGGCGAGCCGCCCTCCTCCGCAGACGTGGACGTTGAATTAGACGTGGTAGACAGGAACAATAAGCCCCCCATCTGGGACATGACCACGTATGGCCCCGTTCACATCAAAGAGAATGTCACAGTGGGTACCGTAGTGACCAGTGTGAAAGCCAGGTTGGTATAAGGCGCAGCGGGCTCCCGGGCCCGCCGCTCCTCCACTCCCTAACACTACTAACGACGTGGTTTTGTCTGTTTCCGTCGACTCTTTCCCCGATAGCGAGAAACGTACAAGTTGGAGGCTATGGCTCAAGACAAGGGCTTCCCGCCCTTGTCCAGAACCGTGGAGGTCCAGATAGACGTAGTGGATCGCGCGAACAATCCCCCCGTGTGGGACCACACGGTGTACGGCCCGATCTACATTCGAGAGAACTTGCCCGTGGGTGCCAAAGTGGTGTCCGTGAAAGCAAGGTGCGTGTGTTCATCTCCGGCACGGGCACCGCACGCAGCCCCGTCACCTGCACGCAGTGTGCGGCGCCGCGGCCCAAACATCGCTTGCGCTTCCGCTGTCGCCCGTGCGCGCGCCCAACCGGTGGCCCTGCCTTGAGTATTGCGCATTCCGCTGCACGGTGTTCAAGGGAGCGCCACGCGAGGTTGGTAACGCGCTCTGAGCAAAATTGAAATTGCATTCAATGTTTGTGCGCTGCGCGCGTCTTCAACTATCGTTTTATTTGCCTCTCACTTGGTGATCTGACGACGATGTTATTTGTATTGTCCGTGATTAATTATTTATTGAGCATCATCACGAGTACACTCGGTCTTGTCGTGTTCACCTGCGTGCAACTTAAAGGGCTCACTGCTTACATGGAACGGGGATCACAAAAATAAACATTTGTTCAAATATATTTTTGAGTAATAACTTAGATTACTGGAATATTGGTGTTTATAGTAGAGCAAAAATATTTTTGAACAAATGGTGAGAGGTGATAATGGTACCTACGTATTGCGAACGTCCATGTCCATTGTATCTTGCATGTAGGCTGACGTACCAGTGCATTATGGAATTATAAGTCATATCTTTTTAAATTGTCAAATTTTACGAGATTTCAATGTAACGATTAATTTATTAGCATGTCAAGGATAATTAATTGTTCTAGGTAGTGTTTACGTAGTGTAGGATTCAAGACATTATTTTGAATTATCTTTACTGCTTGCAAACGTTCATGTTGAATTAGAAGTATCAAACTATAATCTTCATTTCCGTTTTATTAGTTCGTTAATTTCAATCAGTAGTCAGTATTGAGAGATGTCGTAACCTTTTCAAAATTGAAATCCAGTTTACTTTTGTTTAAATTCGTGTGAGTGCCATAGAAAAATCTAAACAGTTTAATTCTTAGTCGCTTTATGATCTAGTTTAAAACATAGGAGTTCGAAATGTAGGTATATTTATCTTTTTGCAATTGCAAACTCTATTCTAGGATTCCCAATTACGTTAGAGGAATTCCGTAGAACCGTGAGTATCTGAGAGCTGTCGTTGTCTTTTATCATTGCAACACATAAAACAATTGTTCTTCAATACTATTTTACTCTTAATTGTGTAACTCATGCAGTTTAGAACAATGCATCAATGAAATGATTAAAGATAATGGCCATCATACCAATTGGCTCAACATTTTCAAAATTTCTCCATCCATTGTGACATGGTAAAGTGAATGTGCATCACTAAGTGTTCCACGGGCTACCATTAGATAACTGTTATAGCAATCGCATTATTAGTTAACTAGTGCATCAATCACTGTGTTGGCCGATGGCAAGTTTCACATCTTATGTCTATCTGTTCGTCCTAAAACACACTTCACACTCACACTTACAACTGAAATTACATGAAGCGAATACTAACTCACTTTACTAATACATATGTTAAGTCATAATTTAGTGTAATATTGGGAATATCATTTTTATTTTGTCTTCCGGAAATTTGCCTCGAATGTTGCCGAACAGAAAGTTCATCTTTCAAACAATAGGAATTTTGAGGGTTTATTATTTTTTCAGTACGGAAAATTCACTGTTATGAAATCGTCTTGCTTTTAACTTGATTAAATATATGTCACGTATTAATAAAGGACATTTTTATCACTTTTATATCAAATCAAGAATATCACAATAATTTATGTAAGTTTGGTATCTACTGTGGTCTTTTATTTCCTTTTTTTACAATGGAATGACAATTTAAAAATGAACTTCTCAAAACGAAACGTAATCTTATTCAAATTATTAATTTTATAGCATTTGGATTCATATGCACTAGATGCACGGTTTTATACCTTCATGAAGTAGGGTGATTATGCTAGTTTCCCGTCTAGTGCCACTTTACCGTCCACCTGATTAAACTGCTACAATTAAATGGGAAAATCTTTTTAAGGTCAACACATTTTGTATTTTTATTTAAATTTGTTTACTTGAAAAGTTTTTCCCATTTATTTGTAGCAGTTTAATTAGGTTGACGGTAAACTGGCACTGGACCGGAAACTAGCACTATCACCCTTCTTTTTGTAATCAGTAAAATTGTTTACATAATATTTGTAGCTTTGTAATCGGACAATGAAAAGGTACTTAGAATAAATTATTAAAACGCATAAACACCTACCTTTTATGCATAAAACCTTGCGTTTAGTCATTAATGATTAAATTACATTAAACTCTAATTTGGGCTCATTATTTTTCCTTACAAATACATTCGCAACATTTGATGTCGTGATGTCATGTGCCGGTAGATTTCGTGCCTTTGTGTGTTATCTCTAAAGTGCCTCCTGTGACCTATTGTTGTTTTCAGCTCGGGCATTGAGAACAACCCGACCGTGTTTTACCGGCTGATGCCCGGATCAACAGCGCAAACAAACAAATTTCATACATTCTATTTACAACAAAGAGCTGATAATGGATTTACTTGGGCGGACATAAAAGTTAATCATCCATTGGACTATGAGAGCATTAAAGAGTACAATCTGACGATACGAGTCGAGGTGAGGCTTGTTGATTTACAGTTTCATTTCCACCACACGAAAACCAAATCACACTTAATTACTGAATACATCATGATATTCATGATGCTTACGAGCTTTGTTACTTTCTATCTTTTTGTTATATAATCTTCACGTCTAAATACTTAATAACAATTGAAAAATCTAATTACTTATGTAAACAAAAATTCAATGTAGAAATTATTTGAGTTCAGCAACAGCGCCCCCTAACGTAAGTTCGTTTTACTACTAAAAACGCTTTACCTAGTGAGGTTCCTAGCGGGTGCATTCATGTCACGATAGAGGGCGTTTTATACAATAGCGAGCTTTTGTAGGCACTTCTGTGCTGAATTGCTGAAACCACAGATGCCGCTGACTTCGCCTATCGCGCGCCAAAGATGTCTAATGTAAAAAATTTAAAGCTAATTTTGACGTTTTTTCTTCAAGAACAATGGTGCTCAACAACTGGCTTCGGAAGCGACAGTGTACATCATGTTAGAAGACGTGAACGATGAAATACCACTCTTCACCGAACGAGAGCAAGAGACGGTGCTAGAAGGAGAGCCCATAGGGACGAAGGTCACACAAGTCAACGCGATAGACAAGGACGGCACGTTTCCCAACAACCAGGTAGGTCAAGTTTGGTTTAGATAATTATAGGATATTTAATTGAAGAGAAATCTTTTTTAAATGTTAAGTACCGTATGAACAAAAATATTAAAATTTTGATAATGACAATAAAGTGGGATAAAATGATAATCAAAACAAAATTGGATTTTAACATTGTTATATCGATATCATTCCTATAATCACTGATCCTTTTTAGATCCTGATAGAGCATTAAACGACCGTTTTCAATTGAAAGATGATATTACATAGACTTTTATTGAAATTATATACAAAACGTAGCAAAAATAGCAGCAACAGTAATAATAAATTATTTTATCCTAAATTATGAATGTCAACGTTTGGGTCTTTATTAGTCAGGCGCGGATCCAGGATTACGTTCAGGGGGGGGGGGGAGCAACAAGGGCGATTGCCCCCCCCCCCCCCCCCCCCCTGTATCAGCGCATGTTATTAGTTGATCACGGATAACGGCGGAACGTTAATATTTTATCGCAGTGCGATTAACGAGTTGTACTAACTTATGCTTCGGCAGCGTTCGGTAAACTTCGTTCCAAGGTGTTTCGGTCACACTACAAAAAGCTCCCTACTAAAGTAGCTGTATACATGGCAATCGTCCTGCCGAATCTCTTGTATGCTTCAAAAACGTGGTGCCTATCGTAAGCATATTTGCTCATTAAATAGCTTCCACCTGAGATGACTCCGTGAGATTATGGGTGTCCACTGGTCTGATCGTGTTAGAAACGCGGAGATCCTTAGGTGTGCCGATGTCACCGGAATAAAGGCCTATTTAATGAAGCGACAGCTGCGTTGGGGCGGACACGTCTCCCGCATGTCTCAAAACAATCGCTAAGCGTACCTATCTTTTACCGCGAACTGCAAAATGGCAAGCGCAAGCAAGGCGTAAAACTGGACGTAAAACTGAACTGCGGTGCAAAGAAGTGTTGCAGACATGGGAGAATGGCTAGTGACCGTCCACAGTGGAGGCACAACGTGAACATGCAGGTGCGTGAATTTGAAGCCCACACACAGAGTTCGATGCTAAGCGCGGCGAGCTTAAGGTCAGACCAACTGTGGCCATAACTTACTGTTATATCGGACGGGTGCTGACTTGCAGTGAGTGTGGCCGCACATTCGTTGCAAAAATTGGTAGTGTCAGTCACTTGAGAGCGCACCATCGTCGCTTTCAGCGGTAGATTGCAGTCACTGAAGCCAAAAACGGCTAGGAGTTTTTTGATCGCCACATATTAAGCTAGGGCGTTTATGAGATGGGCTTTGGAGTACACCAAAGCCTCTACAAAAACAATGCAATAATTTCACAAAAGCAAGCGATTTGCTTTTTTTTGTGGTATATATACTTTGCAACTACGTGGCGTTGATCTGTCTAGGTACTAAAAAGAGTCAGTAGCAGCATATCTCCAAGTTTAGGAAAGGTAGTCCGAAACTATGACAGCGCTTCTTAAACCGTACCACCTGCCAATAAAACATTGCTGATACACCGTCACAACAGCCTACTGAATTTCTTCACTTGACGGTATTCGAGATACCTTTTGAATTTTCTATGTCTACTATGTCAAGTACGCTAATAAAGGCACGGCCTAAGAAGAGTGCGTCATGGGGAGCCTCGGCAGGGCGTGCTGCTTGGCGACAATTTTTATAAATGCTATTAAATGCAATAAGGCACATGGACGTTAGCACCTACTCAGTTCGAGCTTGGCTTCGCGCTTGGCGTCAAGCTTCCAAACGAAATGACTATGAGCGTGCACTAAAGGCTGGTCGCACATGGACGTCAGCGTCTACTTACATAGTTCGCACGCAAGTATTATGGAGTATTACGTTCTCGAACGAAGCGCTCGTTCGGTCCTTTGTGACTTTGCAATGTCTTAAGAACGATAGGTTTCTCTTCAGCAAAAGGTATCGTATAGGACTCCTTTTACTGTGCCACCTTTTGCGTGTTGTTTTTGATTCTCTGTAAGTATTATATGACTTCAATACATCTAAGAACACTATATAGAAAGTTAATAATGATTAAGGTGAGATAAGTTAGGTACTCCAAATACACGTAAAAGCTCCACGCGTAAGTATTTCATTTATTTGATCAAGTTAACGACTTGCCAGGTAGATATTGGCTAAGTAAATGGGATATTTATTGACATAGTACCCGTACACGAGGGTAACTTAATTTCCCAGGGATTAGGTATGTTTCAACCGATGCTCGTTCAGTAATCAGTTTTACTCTCATTTGGCGTCCCTTTTCCTGAAAGCGATTGGAAAGAGCTAGGAAGATTTATAAACCTTAACCTACCGAAGCCAATTATCGCTGCTCTTTTTCATTATACTATAGTACACATAACTGTCTAAAATCTTTTGAAACGAGATCTTTTGAGGGAAACAAGCGGGAAACAAGTAGAATCCCTTTTTTCGTTGGTATACAATAATTGATTTAGAAGTTAGTGCGGTTGGCACTTAGTTCTTTATATCCACAAAGATTCGCAGCCCTCATCAGTTGTATTTACGTAAACGGGAAGCTATTACATCGATGGCTCTTCCAAATAGTTTTCCTCTTGTTATTAAATGTGTCCTTGAGGATTTATTGTTATGAGGGTGGCGAGCAAACAGCTAAAGTGAAGGACGACGGCGGTCCAAATACGTTTGACTTATATTTTTACGCAGAATCGAGACAACTGGCGTAAACTTGTATCGTAGGTTAGGTCAGTGAGATGTAGAAAGTTAAAAATGTATACCTAACCTGCTTTCAAAAAAATTTAACCCCATTGAATTGCTTAATGAAACCATTATACTGCTCAAAGAATTAAATTGTTGACTAAAATGCATAGTGGAGTACGGCTAACGTTTTCCAGGAATGTACCTATATTTTTGTAAAAGTGTGCAACGGTTGCAATTTACTCAGCCTATAATTTCGCGGCTGCGGGGGAATAAAAATGCAATTTTCAACCGTTGCGATTGCACTTCGGATTGGTGTACAATTGTGAATTATTAAATGTATTGCCTTCGTTTAGCTTGCTCCGGCATTTTTATTGTAAACATGGGTAATATTTTGAAACACACTCAATGATTTACTTTTATGACGCTGATTTATACAGTAAAGTTTGGTACAGGCAACAATGCACAATGCTCGTAAAATATGACTAAATAATGTAGCATATGCACCGTGCAGCCGTGGTAGTGTGTTCACCCAAAAGAAAACCTACATAAGTACTTGGAAATCATGACTTGATTCACCTGCAATTATTTCTTGCTTTCAGCTAAGTGTATAGGTTCTTAAAGGGTAGGCAACGCGCATGTGAATCCTCTGGGGTTACAGGCGTTCATAGGTTACGGTGACTGCTTACCATCAGGCGGGCCGTGTGCTTGTTTGCCACAGTCGTAGAAAAAAAAATTGAAGTCATAAGGTGATCTGCGTACATACCTAATATATACACCGTGGGCCCATATAACTAGACAGATTTTAACAGTGTATTCCTGATCATATTTAGATACTAAAATGTCCTATAAACTTTTCTGGAATACGCCTAGTTTCAGAGTTAATACCAATAAAAAAAAAATACACTTTTTATTATAACTCATCACATAACGCCTTTATAATGGCGTTGTTGCCACTATTGGACATAGTTTACACGTCCTTATTGACAGATATCAAAGTGACAAGGAAAACTATGCAGAAACTAAATTTTTGCAAAAAAAAATGTACCAATTTGTTTTAGGCGACAATTTTATTAATAACATTTGCTTTCCATGTGCAATAAACATTCAAAAAAGGAAAAAAACAAACGAAAAAAAAAATATTTTTTTTGCGAAATTGACCTAAAGTCACATCATATTTTTTCCTTCTTTTGGTCTTAGAAATTCGTGGTTAAGATCTGTCGGGTTATTCCAGCCCACGGTGTATAATGAATTCCAAAGACCTACAAGAAGAAATTCACAGTTTGTGTAGTACCTCACTTGCACCGGGTAAGCGATGACCTCACATCGCCGTAGCGTATACTATTGAAGACACGCTTAAAATAATATTTTGAAAATTTTTAGATAAACCAAAAACATTGTGACAACTCTAATTTCTTATAAAATGTATAGTTGTTGGATTGTGTTAAGTACTAGCCACGTCATCGGCTTTGCCAAAAAAATATTAATGTGTAATTCAAACAAACATCGAAGTAACTAAGTAATTAAAACGATATAATAAGGACAGCAATCTGCAGAGGTCGCAGTGACATTTGCTTTATTGTAGTTTCGGGTAAACGGCGATGGGTTCGAGACTATTTTGCATACAATTTCCATCATAAACGTATCGGGCCGTAGCATTAATGGCAGCTGACTAGAAACAATATTACTCGCTTCCTAAGTCTGCTCCCGCTCAAACTGGTATCCCGGACCCGTAGTTTCAGTAGTTTGGTACTTGTGTAAATCACTTTATTTACTCAACAGGTGCTCCTAGTTAGTGACTAACGGATGAGTGAGCAGAACTAACTATCATTATTTGAGCATATAACAATAGCTTTGAACTAATTAGATTTCTAAGCAAAGTGTGTTATTTGATATCGTGAAGTATTGTAAATACAAGGCATGATGAATTGTTTTCATGTATGGTATCAATCGATTCGTTTTGTTGTGAGGATCAAATGTCTACATGGGGCCAGTTGCGTTATAGTAGTTTATGTAACTGTTACGTAATAAGGGTCCTTAAAACATGAGTGTGGTATTATGAAACGAGCCGCAGGTGAGTTTCATAATAAGATCACACGAGTGTTTTAAGGCCTAATTACGTACAGTTGCATACACTGCTTTATCTACACTCATATTATTTATTCTAAATGCCGTACTCGGAAACCATAGAATGGCCGCCATTGCACCGCCATGGCCAACTCGATTGTGCCGGCGGTCGGGAAGGCGCGTGTCGGGCTGTCGGCGGCCGCGCGGGAGCGTGCAGGTGTACATTATGTTATCAAAACTCATAACACATCAATATTTGAGCATGTAAAGTTAAAATTACGTTACTGCCACAGATAAAAAGCTTATCATAGTAAAATCGGTCGTGGTAATGCTAGCCATTGCCTACCGTTTTCGAACACGTTTTAGAGAACTTACAATATGAGTGTAGATAAAAGCAACATAATAGTCAGAAATGATATTCAAAATCTGACACTCGCTTTTGTTTTTCAAAACGCTCTTAACAAAATGATATGCAACAGTGACGTCACGATTACATAGTCTCCCTGTTCAAAGTATGGAAAAATTATGGAATTGTTATTTTGACAGTGAAATATTGCGTTTATGTATATATTTGTCGTACAATTTATTTTACAGTAATATATGAGAAACCGAATGGTGTCATTTTTTTAAAAATTTTGTACTTTTAGAAAATCGTTAAATTTTGAAATTTTGAAGCCTGATATCTTTGAACTGTTTCGATAGATTTCTTTCATTTTAAATTTATTAGGATATATTGATTATTTTGCATCCATTTAACTAAATTTTATTACAAAATTCAACATGTGTCATCATCCCTATTATTGCGATACATTATCCCGAACTGAATTGAGTGTAATTCCTGTATACTCATTTCAGTTGATATAACAGCGCCCTTGGCAATCATTAACATTTGGTTTGTGGTTAGAACCGATAGGTGGCGACAATACCAGTGAGAGATATGTAGGTAACCACATTGTTGTACAAAATGAAACAGGTCGTAAATGACTAACATGTTTCGTGTAAAAGCAAAGTAAACTGTTATGTAACTGATCTATTCTAGGTAACTGTATGTATTTTACTCAAAATTACTGATGTAAAAAACCGCCGATCGCCACTGAACTTTAACTAAACGATAAAAGAGTCAAATCAAGTTACCAGAGTAGTGTTTGACCGCCATGGCGACAGTGAGTTTGTCATTATTATTTAACCTACCTTACATTACGTAATATACCTTACATTACCTACATTACGTAATAAAATGTATTTAGAAACCCTTTCACGGCAAATTTATTGGACCGTAATATCTAGGTATTTGCGGAATGAATACTGGCGGATTTTAATTGAAATTCAACATTTATAAAAGCCAGGTTGATACATTAATTTTCGTTGGTACCTTCCTAGTAACTTTTTATGTCATAAAAGGAATTGTTTTTATTACAACTCTGTTTTAATGTTTGTATTCGCAGATTAACGGTCACTCTGATCGGGGGACTTGTTTTTCTCTTTTCGATTACCAACTTGAAACCGATCCGAAATAAAAATTATTGGAAAGGTATATAAAATACGATCTCATTGTGCCTCCGGCTTATTAGACCCGTACCGATAAATTATGAAGTTTTGATAATATTAAAGATGCTTATTTTCAAATACAGAGTTCAGGCCATCCAACTTAGCTCATAGTTATAATTTGTGTCATCCTAGGTTGTTGCTTAGGTAGAAACTTAGACATTTCTTTTTTTAAACATTATTCGGTAAATAGAAAATTAGAGATCAAAATTGTTTTTTCACTGTAACAGCAAAGTTGTTACTGACGTACGCACGCGTTTTGTGTCACTTTCGTCAACGGGAAGACTGACATTCAATCAGCACATATATGTGGACTTTTATAAGCGTATATAAAATTAGAGTTGATCGATTACGTATTGTGCTTTCTAAAATATCGGTATCTATTATTTGAATAAATTTGTGCCACATTAATCAATGATGTTTATTTATTTTAATTTTTTTTCTTGTATGATCCTGTTAACAGTACAATAAAATATTAAAGTTATTAAAGTTTGCGTCAATATTTTTATAAAAGCGTATCGAAACAATGTTTGAAATTTGTGTCGTTATAATCAATGGATTATTTTTATTTTTCAAAACAAAAACTTGTTTTGCGTAAAGGGCATGCGAGGGGAAGGGTAAGGCGCGGGCGGGGTGCATGTGCCGGCCAGGCTGCCTAGCAGCTCGTTTGTTTTCTATACATTATTAC
This sequence comes from Pammene aurita, assembly GCA_947086415.1. Classification (NCBI taxonomy): domain Eukaryota; kingdom Metazoa; phylum Arthropoda; class Insecta; order Lepidoptera; family Tortricidae; genus Pammene; species Pammene aurita. The sequence continues at coordinate 21,100,248 of OX352293.1, read as the reverse complement.
TCTATACATACATATAGTAGTAAGTACGACAAAGACAAACAGCGACTTTTTAGTCGCTCTTCTTTATTTTTCATAGTAAAGAAAGCAGTAATATAAAACTTAAGTAAGTTAAGGATAATTAATGGTGATATAACGTGTGACTACACCGTAGTCCGCAAGGCACTGCAACGGCGGAGCTGTGTGCCACGCTAAACCTAGTTTACCATATAAACAGTATTTTAACAAATTGTCACAGATAATTTGTTACTAATAAATATGTAATTTATGCATCAAGGCGGTTTGTTTACAGAGTGCCAATCGTGAAACGCGAAATACGAAATTCGTTATCTGCCTCTCGGTTGGACTAGCAAAAGGCCGGGCAGGACTTAATAAATTTTTCATCAGTGTGATGTCATAATAAGGCTATGTTTTTATTAACTTGTCGTATAAAACACATAAATAAGCAACTTTTCTTTAACATATTTTTTTAACTCAATAGTTTTGAAGTTATTGGGTCCCGAAGGTTGAGTACAGTTTGGACTATTTTGGTTGAAATGGTTTCATTATGACACAGTTTTTTTTGTCTTATTGTGTAGAATGTGTTAAAATAAGCAAGTTTTATAAGAAAGATTTTTTTTTACTCAATAACTTCGAAGTTACCGGACTTTGAAGATTGACTACATGGAGTAAAATTAGGACTTAGAAAATAAAATGGCGACGGGGTATCATTATACCGTGTACTTTTTATGATTTTTCGTATAGAATACGCTAACATAAGCGTGTTTTATTCGAAAAACTTTTCACTAAAATCAAAAGTGGCCGAGAAAATAGACTCTGAACTTGCATATAATTTAGGTTTCAAAAAAAAAACAACGATGGGGTATACTTTTGATGATTTTACCGTATAGAATACGCTAAAATAAGCGTGTTTTATTTGAAAAACTTTTCTCTATAATAAAAATAGCCGATTTTTTTTTATACCACGACGGTGGCAAACAAGCATACGGCCCGCCTGATGGTAAGCAGCTACCGTAACCTATGGACGCCTGCAACTCCAAAGGAGTCACATGCGCGTAGCCGACCCTTTACAAAAAGGAGGATTCACTGTGTTGACGGCTAAAGGAACAAGAAGGTCCCTCATCGTCAACCCACTGGGTCCTCATTGAGCTCTTTGGCAACCTTACTCACCAGCAGGAACACAACACTATGAGTAGGGTCTAGTGCTATTTGGCTGTGGTTTTCTGTAAGGTGGAGGTACTTCCCAAGTCGGGCTCTGCTCCAGATTTGAGCGAGATGACATTCGCTGAACGTGCCCTACCACACTTAGCAAGATGCCATTCGCAGTGCCCATACCTCTCTTTTTGGCGTAGTTTAGGGACATACCCAAGTCCGGACGTAGTTTAAGGACATACCCCGGGTCCAAGATTGGACATTTAACTTGTATATTATTCGGACTTCGAAAAAAAACCATCGACGGGACGTCATTATAACGTGTACTTTTTATGATTTTTCTGTATAGAATACGCTAACATAAGCGTGTTTTATTCGAAAAACTTTTCTCTAAAATCAAAAGTGGCCGAGAAAATGGACTCTAAACTTGTATATAATTTGAACTTCGAAAAAAAATCAGCGATGGGGTATACTTTTTATGATTTTTTCGTATAGAATACGCTAACATAAGCGTGTTTTATTCGAAAAACTTTTCTCTAAAATCAAAAGTGGCCGAGAAAATGGACTCTGAAACTTGTATATAATTTGGACTTCGAAAAAATAAAACCAGCGATGGGATATACTTTTAATTCAATTCAATTCAATTCAATTATTTATTTCAGACAAATTACAGCCCATATTTGTAAGTAATATGTACAATACAATTAATCTTGTATGCTATTGTTAGTAAGGACACAATAAATTAGAAATTAAAATTACATATAAACTAATCTTGGCACAAGGAAGACTGCACATTCCAAACACTACCGTTGCACGTGCAACAGCATCCAGTGGTGCTGGAACGGGCAGTCTAGCCTCTCGGCCAGCACACGTAGCAGACTGTTGCAGCTACCGTGCAACCGCCGCATCAGTGATGCAGTACGCTTACGCAAAATGGCATGAAATCCATCGGCACGAGCCTCCGCGAACATACCTGATGCACTGCAGTAGCGCGGCAGACCCAACAGTATCCTAAATGCGTTATTGTATTGTACTCTCAACGTATTGAGAGTACTCTGCGTGTATCTTACGGTGTACCTTTGTTTTGTCGACAACCTTTTCATCGAATACTATTTCATCGACAACGATTCATCGAAACTTTAGTACTAGTAATATTGTTTGGCGTTATTTTATTTCAACTACTATTTGTTTAAATTTATCTTACTACGTAAAAATACTCTTCAACGAATATTATTTAATCGCTGATTTGTTTCAAATTATCTTAATTGGCACAACTACAAAACATTGCAATTCATTTCTTCGACGTATTACTTTAATACAATTTTATATGACCTACTGCACATTTATACTACTGCATATTTACTGTTACAAGAAAACGAACTCTTGCCAGAAGTGGGTTAGGTTAGGTTAGAACTGCGACCCCCAAGAAAACGAACTGTTGCCAGAACTGGGTTAGGTTAGAACTGCGACCCCCAAGAAAATGAACTGTTGCCACAAGTGGGTTAGGTTAGGTTAGAACTGCGTCCCCCAAGAAAACGACCTGTTGCCTGAAGTGGGTTAGGTTAGAACTGCGACAGCCAAGAAAACGAACTGTTGCCAGAAGTGGGTTAGGTTAGGTTAGAACTGCGACCCCCAAGAAAACGAACTGTTGCCAGAAATGGGTTAGGTTAGGTTAGAACTGCGACCCCCAAGAAAACGAACTGTTGCCAGAAGTGGGTTAGGTTATGTTAGAACTGCGTCCCCCGAGAAAGCGAACTGTTGCCAGAAGTGGGTTAGATTAGGTTAGAACTGCGACCGCCAAGAAAACGAACTGTTGCCAGAAGTGGGTTAGGTTAGGTTAGAACTGCGATCCCCAAGAAAACGAACTGTGGCCAGAAAAGCCACACATGATCAGATAAACAATTTCGTATCTGAAACTACCCACATAGCTATAATCGCGCAGAGTGAGCCGACTGAATTGATTGCGTTTGGTTTTGATAACGAAATATTACCAATTGAAATAATTTTATGTGGAATAAATATTATTACATGTAAAAAAAATGAATAAGAAAAACCCGAAATGAAAAGCCATGACATGAATTTTATTGAATTAAGTCAACTACCAATTAAAAGACCTAGGTTTAAATTACCTAGTAACGAGTCCTCGACGCAATGACTTGTCGATGAAATGAAAATACTTGAAATGTTGTCTTTGAAATAATATTCGATTAAATGTCTGTCGGCAATTCAATGGTAAACCGTATTTTACCCACAGGCTGCACGTGTAGAAGCTCTGGCAGTAGGCCTTAAACAACGTTACCTTGACCTCTTTTGTACACCGTGCAAACCTGCGGGCAAGCATATTACAACGCACAGCCATGGAGCGTCTCTCCCGTTCCATGTCCATGCCATCAGAGAGGTCCGCAGTCACCCAATGGCCCAAGTATTTGAACTCTGACACTTGTTTAAGTTCACTGCTGTACAAGTAGACGGGCGGTACTGTCCCAACAGTACCACCACGCGGCTTAAAAACAAGGAGCTCGCTCTTGGTTATGTTATACCTGAGCCCATGTTCAACTGCGTACCTCTCACATATCCCGAGCAGCTTTCTAAGAGCGCTAATCGATGGACTCAGCAACACCATGTCATCAGCATAACTGATGTTATTGATGCTTACACCATCGATTCAACATCCGACCTTGGCATTGCTGAGTTCACCGATTAGTCCGTTCACATACAGGTTGAACAACTTTTAATGATTTTAACGTATAGAATATGCTAAACTAAGCGTGTGTTATTAGACAAACTTTACTCTAAAATCAAAACTGGCCGAGATAATGGCCTTTGAACTTGTATACTCGTATAATTTGGATTTCGAAAAAAAAAACCATCGACTGGACGTCATTATAACATGTACTTTTTATGATTTTCCCGTATAGAAAGCGCTAAAATGAGCGGGTTTTATTTAAAAAACTTTTCTCTTAAATCAAAAGTGGCAGAGAAAATGGACTCTGAACTTGTATATAATTTGGACTTCGAAAAAAAAACCAGCGATGGGGTATACTTTTAATGATCGTGGTATAAAGAAAAGAATAAAATAAAAATAGAATAAAAACAGAATAAATACAAAATGAAAACGATATAAAAACTAAAAAAAGACAAAATACAAACAAAAATAAAAAAATACGTGAATGTCATGGAACAGTCGGTTGGAACGAAGTTGTTATTAAAACTTTTGAAATTTTTGAAATTTTTATTTTATTGACTTTTTTTCACATCTCACTTTCACTTTTCACTACACTTCACTTTATAAATGGAATACAGATTCTATTTTTTATTTTTTTATTTTATTTCATTTTACATGTTTCTCAATCGTATGGCTTTGTTTCGCGTTTTCGTGACATGACGCTTTTTCGTGAATGTCACGTGACCTTTTTTCGTCTAGCCCCCATCCGCGAACGGTCCGATAAGGAACTTCGTTCCAAAAACAAAAATAACAAAAGTAAAACGAAACTAAAACAAAAATTATACGTTGCGTTTTCTACCCATAATTTACGATGCTTGAAATCTTCGAAAATGTACTCAACAGTCTAGTCAAAACACAAACAAAGCGGTATGTATGGGCGAGACACGCACGAGTTCATTGCCCCGTCGCCGGCTTCCCGCGCCCCGCTCCTCCGCTCAGTTCCTTTGTCGAGTATGTCAGCTTTATCACCCCGCGCGCGCCTCCTTGAGCAAGTACCTAACATCGTAACTGCTAAGATTCCAGCGCCTGGTTGACCCATGGTTTAGCTTGTTAAGAAGCGAGCCGGGGTCTACTTCTAGTGGTCACTACAGAAGCACGCCGAAGAGGTGTGCTATCAAGGTCACGCGCTATATTTAGGAAGGAAGATTTCCTCTGAACGCAAATATTGTTTCTGTTTAATTTTTGACGAAATATCATTGATGAAAGTGACACAAATTTAAATATCTACTTTAAAGTCCCTTTTTGATTATTATAATGTGAACTCTGACGACTTTAATAATTTATTAAAACGATAACAGCCTAAAAAACGAAATTACCAAGAAACTTAAATTTTCATTGTTTAATTTGACACATATTGACTTTATTGACATATTTTAAGGTGATGATATAGTTAATCCTTAATTTATGAACTCTAATTTTTTATACGTAGTTTTTTAGCGTTGGCATACTATATCAAATTGCACTCGACGTAAATGACACAAACTGGTTTTGTATAATAATAAAACTGTACGAAATACAAAACAGTTATATTTTTTAACTTTAATATTCTGTTACTTAAGTTACGGCAAGCTAAAAAAGTTAACCTCAAATTATTGAATTACAAAAAAAGCACCAATTGAATATGACATAAAACGCACTGAAAGAATCTCATGTACACACTGTAGCTCCAACTTCGATAATAAGTGACTTTAGAATTTTCGAAACTTAACCCTCAAAATATTGCCAGCGGGACGGGACTGTATTGACAGGTTATATTGAGGTCAAAACCGGAACGTTCTCAACGGGAATAAAGGAAACTCCATTTTTACCTACTCAATTGTATAGCATTCTTCTGTTCTGAAACCCTGTTCTCCATCTCCTGCTACCCTGAGGTTGTCAGGTAGAGATCGCTTAATAGCGATAAGACCGCCTGTTGTTACCATTATTTACTTTGTTAAATCTGTTTCTGTACTTCTGTTTCTTTGTGTGCCATATAATATTTTTCATTAAAATTTTTGATTTAAAAAAGTAAATAGAAAAACTTTATAACTATCGCTTAAATTTGTATGGGAACAGAGCCTGAAATAAATGATAATTTAATTTAACTTATAACATTATATAGTGACGACTAGCGAGTTGTTAGCTAATTTACTTTGCAGACAGTGAGCTTGTAATTTACATGGACTACAAAAACAAAGTGATCCGTTTCCATTGTGCTCTTCTTTAGTTAAAAGCAGTCTTTATAAAAAAAGCTTTTAATGACGACTATACTTTTCTTACAAGAGTCATCATCATCACAAACCCAAACACAATAAGTTTCCATTGTTTTATCGCAGAGCTCTTATGACCGCATTAGGTCTCCATCATCAGACCAGCTCGATGGTACCAACATTTTGTATTGTCATCTGAATTACGCAGGTATACAAAATTTCAGCTTAATCGGACATGACTGATTCACAACTGGGTTGCAAGATTTAGTAAACAACGAATTAACTGACAAACACTGTGAGTTAAAATGAATAAAATAGTAATTTTTAAACAAAAAAGAACCGATTTCACTTAGCCTCCACCTTTCCAAAAGGAAATGCCTGAGCTACTATAAAAAAATATTTAAATCACTATAGGTATGCCATCTCCGGGATCCCATCATCAGATCCTGACCTGGTTACAAAGGGACCAACTGTGAAATATCAATTGTTGTGTGTCTATACTCTTTCAAACAAAAAAAAAAGAATTTTCCCAATCGGTCCAGCCGTCTTCGAATAATCGGTACACATACACTCGCGATCAAAAAAATCGACTCAAGCAACATTTTTTACTTTTGGTCGTATTTCCGGAAAGCGGGAAATATTTTAATAAAACTTTGAATGCAATTTTATTACGAATTTATTCAGCTACAAAAACAGTAAAAGACATCGATCTCAGTTGCGTAGTTTTTAGGTTATCGCAGTTTTTGTACAAAATGGCATTTTACATGGTTATGATATGCACGAGTTGTGCCCTCTTGAGACCAATAAAAACCGGTGTAACCGGTTATTTCTTATCATTCGCTTATCAGGAGTTGACCAGTGCACATCTCCTCGCAATCTTACACCGGAATCACCTTCGAAAAATGGATACCACCGAAGCTGAAGCCACCGAAGTCGTCACCTTGGTGAATCGAGGATTCTCGCAGCGTTCTGTTGCTGAGCAGCTGAATTTAAGCCAGTCTGCTGTCTCCAGAGTTTATCGTCGGTTTTGTCGGTTTGGAACCTTGAAACGGAAACAAGGATCTGGCCGTCAGCGGTGCACATCGGAGAGGGATGACCGCTTCATCGCCACCTCCAGTCTTCGTAATCGCCACCGTACCGCTGTTGCCATCCAGCAAGACCTGATGCGGAACCGGGTTGTGCCTGTTAGCACCTCAACAGTTCGGCGGAGACTCAAGGAAGCCAACCTTACCCCAAGAAGACCTGCTACTGGGCCCAAACTGACTCAGAGGCATCGGGACGCTCGGAAGGAATTCGTGGCGACCTACGAAAATTGGACCTACGACCAATGGAGCCGCGTACTCTTCAGCGACGAGTGCAGAGTGTGTCTCCATGGCAGCGACAGAAGAGGACGGGTGTACCGAAGACCTGGAGAGAGGTTCGCCCAGTGTTGCTTCGCTGAAACAGTCGCCTACGGTGGAGGTTCCGTCATGATGTGGGCGGGGATTTCCATGGAGGGGCGGATCGAGCTGGTTTTTGTTGATGGCGGGGGTCGAGGCGGTGGTTTGAATGCAGACAGGTACATCACCGACATCCTGCAAGACCATGTCGTCCCCTACGCCGGGTTCTTTGACGAGGGGTTCCATTTCATGCAAGACAACGCCCCTTGTCATACCGCCCGCGTCACAAAGGAGTACCTTGACGCAGTTGGCATCCCGACTCTGAAGTGGCCACCTCTGAGTCCTGATTTAAATCCTATCGAGCACTTATGGGATTACCTGAAACGCAAGGTTCGAGCTCGCAATCCTGCTCCGGAGACAATTTTGGCCCTGAAAGAATCTTTGGTCGAAGAGTGGGAAGCATGCCCCCAGGATACCATCAGGAAGCTGATAAGGTCAATGAAGAGACGCATGGCATGTGTGAAAAAGGTTTTTGGTGGTAACACCAGGTATTAAAGATAAAAATAAATTGTTATTCGTTCATGAAAATGTTTTTTCTTTCGTTGTTAAGGTCACTTTTGCACCCAAATTTTACACCTCCTTGGTATGCTAGCTTGTTTTTCATGAACTGAAATTTTTCGCCTGAAAAACATGCTCGTATTGAAAGCTGACACTGTTAGCTCTAAAATGGTACCGTTGCTTTTTTGATCTCATGATTGGTTCCTGAGATATTAAACGATGAAATTAAAAATTAGTTTGAGTCGATTTTTTTGATCGCGAGTGTACATAAAAAAAGCAAAAACAAAGATCCCGACGAATTGATAACCTCCTCCTTCGAAATCTTGAAGTCGGTTGAACAGTAATTCACGCTTAAATAAACTCAAATATTTTATACCATATGTTTCTACTATTAAACCAAAGCGGAAGCAATACAAAGCACATGACTTGGATAATATTCAAGTCTGTCTACGCTTGTCTGTCAGTGAAACCATTTCACGGCGAAGGAGTTTGATGTGGTTGCGGTTCCCTTGCTTTATTTGCGATGTTATTTGGTTGTTGATGGTTTATGTTAAACAAGAAAGATAACTGATTTTATTTTGTTTTATTTGATCGAGAATTTATTTTTTGTGAGATCACTGATAATCTGATAGGAATATGTTTTCCTCGTTGGTAACAGAATACCTACCTGTTCATGTATAGTTAATCATTTGATTTGACCTATTTAGGTTCTGTATCATAGTATTGATGTTATTATTTGCATCGTATTATGCAATCAACGTAAGAAAAAGATATTATGTTATGTTGATTAGTACTTATTAGGCCTAATTTTAACAAGCTTTTATTTAACTTGCTCTGTTAGTATGTTAATAAGTTGGTGTTGAAATAAGAGGACTGTATACTTATAGGAATATATTGATAACAACTAAATTGACCGTTACAATACAGACAGTAATGCGCGGCGCGTACAAAATATCGCAAGCGAGCGGACGCGAGCGTCGTGCGTTAAGCTGTCTGGAGTCGCTAGCTCCATCTCTCCCGGGTAGAACGTTTACGATGCGGCCCATCATCCACATAAGAGGCGGGAGGTTATTTTCCTTTATTACGACCATGGTTCCAACTTCGAGCCTTCCTCTGGAACTGCGCCATTTGGTTCTTTGTTGAAGATTGAAGATGTATTCGGTTGAGAAACGACTCCAAAAGTGCTGTTTGAGAACTTCGATCCGATGGAACCGCTGAAGACTGGAGATGTTTCGATGTGAGACATGAAGATGCAGCACCGACGTCATAGATCTCCCAATAAGGAAATGTGCAGGAGTAAGGGGAGTAAGGTCAGAGGGGTCGTCGGAAAGGGGGGTAAGAGGCCGTGAATTTAAAATTGCTTCGATCTGATAAAGACAAGTCGACATCTCTTCGAAGGTGAGATGCGTAAGACCTATTACTCTACGTAGATGGTGCTTAACTGATTTTACAGCAGACTCCCATAAGCCGCCAAAATGAGGGGTGTACGCGGGAATGAAAGAAAAGTTAATACCTTCAGCTGCCTTGTCCTTGGCTAAATCTTGGTTCAGCACGTTAGCGAGCTCGTTGGCTGCGCCAACAAAGGTAGTACCATTGTCTGAAAATATGGTTCTCGGTTTGCCTCGGCGAGCTATAAACCGATCGAGTGCTGCAATAAAAGCTTCTTTAGTAAGATCAGAGACAAGCTCCAGATGAAATGCCCTTGTTGTCAAGCAGACAAAAATACAAATGTAAGATTTCACTAGTCTACATCCTCTACCCTTGCGATCGGCTATCAAAATAGGTCCTGCGTAATCAGTACCTGTTTCGATAAATGGGTACTCAAGATGTAGTCGTTCTTTTGGTAAATTACCCATTACAGGTTGGACAGTTTCTGCCTTAAGCCTAATACAACGGATGCATTGACGGACTGTATGCTTTACTAAGTTTCGACCCCCCAGAGGCCAGTAATTTTGACGTATAATTGACATAAGCAACTGAGGACCTGCATGGAGAGCGCGAAGATGCAACATTCTAACTAACAGTTTTATTATAGGTTGCTTACAGCAGACGATTATAGGGTGCTTGACACCGTAATCGTAAAATGAGTTGGAAAGTCGACCGCCGACTCTAATAAGACCAGATTCATAAAAAGGACACAACGATTTAAGTCGACTATTTTTTGGTAACTCTCCCTAATTTAAGCAGTTCATAATCTTCAGGAAAGGCGCGTTGTTGAGACATACGAAGGAGCAGAGTTGATGCAGTTGTCAATTCAGAAGAGGTAAGGAAACCCTGTTTTTTATTACTAGCATTTTGACAGATGTAAGTAAATCTTTGTATGTATGCAATTATACGCTGTACCTTGGCATAATCTGAGCAACCGTTGATCAAGGTTTGAATCTCATTGGACTCGTCAGCATTAGGTAAGTTAATAACTACAAATGCATTATGAGTAGTTATCTCTGGTAATGAAGTTTCTTTTTCAGAATTAGGTTCAGTAGGCCACTGTGCAGGATCTGACGATAAAAAAGATGGCCCTGACCACCATAAAGAAGAGGTTTGTATAAGACCCGCGTCAAGACCCCGAGATACGAGATCAGCAGGATTTTCTTTAGAAGGAACGTAACGCCAAGATTATTGTTGAAAGCTGTCTTGTATCTCGGAGATGCGTTTTTTAACGAACGGCCGTAGAAGAGCCGGAGAAGATCTTAGCCATCCAAGGACAATCATGGAATCACACCAAAAGACGCAACGCTCTGGTTTCAAAGTAAGTGACTCCAGGACCTTTGTACACAGTCTTGCTCCCAGCAATGCTGCACAAAGCTCAAGACGAGGAATAGTCGTGGCCTTAATAGGTGCGATTTTGCTCTTAGAGGCCAGAAGACGGACACACATAGAGCCATCCCCGGCTATGGAGCGGACGTAAAGGCAAGCTCCATATGCTTTTTCACTGGCGTCTGCAAATACGTGAAACTCCACAGAAGCAGGTGAGTCACGCAATTAAATTAAATTAAATAAACGTTTATTTCAGGCTATTGCCCATATCGTTGTTAGTAAACACAGAATTCATGTTAGTAGATACAATACAAATTTACAATTTTCTTAACTTAGGCGAATAAAATAGGACTCAATATATAAATAACTAACAATTAAAATTCAACATAAAATAATACATTAAAATTGGTAACAAATTATAAAATCATTAATGTCAACGGGTGAAACATTATTAATTACTATAAATAAATAAAAATCTGAATTACTTTTAAATTAAAACATTGTAAATTAAATTGAGTTCTTAAAATTAAATGTCAAAATTGAAATAAATGTCAAACAAAATAAAATAAATTAAGTAAAATAAAATAAATTAAGTAAAATAAAATAAATTAAGTAAAATAAAATAAATTAAGTAAAATAAAATAAATTAAGTAAAATAAAATAAATTAAGTAAAATAAAATAAATTAAGTAAAATAAAATAAATTAAGTAAACATCATATAAAAATAAAATTTCACCCGTCAAAATTAACAAAACTGGAGTGCAACCCGATCCACCTTCGTTTCATCGGCGAGTCCCACCTCTCAGCAAACGCCCTAAGGATGCTATTGGAACTCTCGTTCAACCTACGGAGCAAGGAGGCACAGCGCTTCCTCATAATCGCATGGAAGCCGTCCACCCCCGCCTCCGCAAACATGCCCGAAGCACTGCACCTCCGTCTAAGTCCAAGTAGCACCCTGAAGGCGTTATTATATTGCACGCGAAGCGCGCTGTACGTCCTCTGCGCATAATAATATCCATATTGGTATGTTTACACTATTTAATTTAGGCAGTGTTTTTGCAAAGTTGTTCCAAGACGTAAGTAAACTACCTGAAAGAGGCTCATCCCAACCACATTTGTCTTGCAAAGTCCTTTGCTATTGCATCATGAGTTTGCTTGTCTAAAGATTCCTGTGACAATTGGAAAAGACAGCGTGTGCTAAGATAAGCCGCTGATGCCGTTCCATAGGTCACAGTGTTAAGTGTGTAAATTTTTAAGGGTTGTGAAGGGTTAGACCTCCAAATAATTTTTTGAAGAGACCGTTGCTCCTCATCAACTAGGATTTGCCGGTACATCTTTTCAATGTCGGCGGACACAACGAACTTACGTTGACGGAATCTAAGTATGATAGAAAATAAGTCACCCTGAATCCTTGGACCTACTAACTGGATGTTATTTAAGGACTTTCCAGATGACGAGGCGGCTGACGCATCAAAGACCGCCCTTAATTTGGTCGTGGTGCTGGAATCTCTCGTAATTCCATGATGTGGAATAAAATATGACTGTTGCGAGGGATTGTGACTACTTTCACGCATGTGGCCTAAGGTTTCGTATTCCGTCATGAACTCAATGTATCGCTGCCTGAATAAAGGGTCCCTATCAAACTTTCGCTCTAAGGAAAGGAACCTGCGTTTAACTAATTCAAATGAGCTTCCCAATACGTCAGGAGACTCTTTTAGTGGCAAGGTGACTACAAATCGTCCATCTTCGTTGCGCTTTGTTGTTGTTGTAAATATTTGTTCGCACGTATTTTCATCAACAGTCAGATTATGCTTTGAAGGTATTGTATCCAGCTCCCAAAACGGAGACAGATCTATGTCTGTTTGCTGATCATTAAGAAAGAAACAAACAGATTTGTGTGATTTAAGACTTGGCTGATGTAAAGCTCCTGCCATAATCCAGCCAAGCTTCGTTTCGACAAGGAATGGATCTTGCTTGCCAGAACCAATATATATGCGTCCAGTACCTAGTACGCTCCAAAAGATTTGGGTGCCAACCAGAATATCAATTGCTGACGGTTCATAATAAGAGGGATCAGCTAAACAAACCCCTGAAGGTATAGATATGTAACGAACGTTCAAGGCTTTCTCAGGTATGAGTGGTATAACTTTAGGAAATATGTAACAATCTGGTCTGTATTGAAGGTACCATCGTAAGACTCCATATGAAGAGAGCAAGACTGCGTACTTGTTGACTCTTGATTGTATAGACCAGAAGTTTTTGAAATAAGAGGATGTGTTGGCAAGGAAAGCTTAGCAGCCAGACCCTGCGTTATGTAATTGGCTGAGGCGCCATTGTCCAGCATTATTCTTGCGGTGTGCAACTGACCCCTAATGTCACTGACCTTCACCAGGGCCGTAGCAAGGAACACGTGTGGCTGTGCGTTAGTAATATATTGATTGTTCGCAGTCATGGCCACGTGTTCTGGAGGAGCAGTTGCCTCATTATGTGAATGTAACAACGTGTTGTGCTTAACTTTACAATACTTACTGAGATTGCATTCAGACTCATAATGTCCCGGAAGCAAACAATTAATGCATACCTTATACTCCCTGGCCTTATTCCAGCGTTCGTCCACAGGCAACGCTCTGAAGTCATCACAATTAAAGATATAATGAGACTTTTTACACAATGGACACGATTTTACGTACTTTTTTCTAGTGTCATTATGATTATGACTTGAGAAGGCTACGAAAGCTTTTGGCTTACTGACCGAAGATTCTGCCTTGACCTTATTATTTTTGGACTCTTCTAATGTTTCAAGAAGATTAAACCTGTTACCTAAAAACGTAAGAAAATTGTCAAGTGAAGGCGGTTCAGACATTTCGTTCCTGTGCTCCTCCCATTTTCTACTGGTAATATTGTCGAGTTTGGAAGACATTATATGAATTACTAATGTATCCCAATGATTAACGGGTTGATCAAGAGTAGACAATGCTCTAAGATTTTTATTTGCAGTGTCAACTATCTGACGAAGATCATGACAAGACTCCTTGTGAATCGGTTCTATGTTAAAAAGAGCTTGAACATGATTGTTCACAAGCAATTGTTTGTTATCGTATCTGTCACAGAGCAACTTCCACGCAGAACTATAATTTTCCGCTCTAAAATCTAAGCTACGGATCACTATGGCCGCACTTCCGTGAAGAGAAGCGCGAAGGTAGTAAAATTTATTGATATCGTCTATGCTTTTCTCTGTATGGATTAATTAGATATAAATATCTTTTAATTCTAACCAATTTTGACAGCCGCCGCTAAAATGTGGTAGATTTATCTTTGGCAACCGTACGTTACTTTGTCTGCATGAAATGACAGTTGAGCAATCATCGGAACCTACCTCAGACCTGGCGCCAACATAATCCTTAGCGCGCTGACTACGATGCCGCTCCAACAGCTCTCGAGCGGTCGCAAGCTCGTGGTAATATGTCCTTTCAAACTGCTCTCGATCGGCGTATAGCTCGTCCGGGTCCTCTACTAAGTGCTCCAACTCGCTCTGAAACGTGTCATATGACTCATATAAAGCAACTATTTTATTTATGCGTAAGTCCAGTTCGACCAATTGTGGATCGCTCAACTAACTGCAAGATTTTGCCGTAGCCAAGTATGCAGTGAATTGCGTAAGCTTAGCTTTCACTGTACCACGTTTTTTAATTAATTCTTTGCAGCGTAATTCTGTAGCCATTTTGCAAAAAAAAATGAAAATTTAATGATATGAAATTAATACTACTGTACTATGCTATCACTATGTTCACTACTATAACTGAAATAGCAATCCTATTCTCAACATTGCATATAACTTTATGCAGGCGCGTTAATTTTCGAGGGAAGTTGTGAATGTTGTAATGTTGTGAAATTGCTATTAAAAACTTAAGGAGATTAAAACTCGTTTCTAGACCCACCCACTTATTTTTTAGCAAAATAATTATGATTTTAATTTCAAATAAAGATTAAATTACTTAAAGATTAATTTAATTACTTACAATGAAGATAATAACGATGGGATGTTACAATTAAGGTTTTGTAAACGTAAACAAGAAAAAGTTTACATGCAATTAAGATCGAAGCACTTTTAATGGATTGTTTTGATTGTGATGTATGAAATAAATTTATAAGAAATATTAAGAAATTTTTAAGGGAATGCAAACTAATATGAAAGGAATATTGGAAAGATCTCACAGTTATGCTATCCTTTGTTTTAAGGTGATAGGTAGCGAGGTCCAATCCTGATGGTTTATCTGTCCGGTTCTTGATAAGACGAACTTCTTGCACTTATGTTTAGATGTTTACATTCGTTGTCTACCTGAAGGTGCTTTCTGGCGATGCCTGAAGATGCTGCTCTGCAGGAGCCGTAGACTTGAAGCTATGATAGTCACGGCGAAGACCTCAGTTTGCTCAGCAATCACGAAGTGAAGCGAAGATAGGTGGTATAAAATGCGACGAATAATGCGAAGACAGGTGCTTCTCACGATGCGCTGCGAAATCCACTCGTTGATCCGTCGTGATGAGGTGATCAATCCCAAAACGGCGGTTGCGAAAATTTCGTTATTTTTCCAAAATGCGCATGTAACGGTCCACTGTCAAATACTACGGCGTTTAAGGACCATATGTTGAAATAAGAGGACTGTATACTTATAGGAATATATAGATAACAACTAAATTGACCGTTACAATACAGACAGTAATGCGCGGCGCGTACAAAATATCGCAAGCGAGCGGACGCGAGCGTCGTGCGTTAGATATCGCGGTAGGTGGGTGAGTGCCGAGCGGAGCGCGGCGCGGGAGCGGGAGCGGGCGCGGGCTGCCGGTGACCGGTTTGCCTCTCAGCGCTTAGGAAGATGCCCTGGTACTTGTGCTATCAGCACCAGTTGGTCTGGGTTACATTTTTAAACCTAAGTAAGCAGCTAAGAATCGTTTGACTGGGCACTAATTTGTACTATTTGTATACTTACTTTGAAAGTGACAATGCACTATTATGATGAGATTCGACCTAATCTGATCCATGATAAGATGGAAGGAGGAGGATAAAGAGACTGATTGAGAATGATTTTTTTTAGAATTTAATGATATTTAAAGAAGACTACAACCCGGCAAAAAAGTTTGTATCAAAAATGAAAGAAAACGTATTTCTATAACATCGACATAAAAGACGTGTGCACGGTTAGCACAAGTGTGTAGCGACAGTACCTCGCGAACGAGATAGACATCTGTCACTTTATGATAAAGTCGTGACTAGCTCATTTTGAACACCTCACCCGCTTAGCTATTTCTGCTGCTGACTGTATATTCAACTAATTATTTTGATACAATATATTTCAGACAAAGCAACTAAGCAGTTAGGTGGTGTAAATAATTTTCTTATTGATCCGGTAAATAGGTATATTATGTTTCTAACGTTAATTAAATAGGTATATCAATAATGTTTAAAAGCCGTAAGCGGACAACTGATTGTCTTGGTCTAGGTAAGCAACTGAATCTTCCTCTTGTACGTTAAAAATATAGCGTACCTGTATATTACCCGGGCGCTTAAAACGTCTTCCGAAAACAGTTTCAGTGGTGTCTACGTTACAGTGAAACATACCTGACCAAAACGAAAACATTTATATGGAAAGCTTTAGACATTCTTGAATAAGTATTAAGTACAGACATTATTGATATCGAAATTGTCGACTGTAGGTAGATATTTACTTACTTCACCTTAAGATGATCGCCTTCGTGGGTATTGTTTGGATATTGAACCTTTGCCCTCATTTAAGTTAAATGATTTAAGGCAATTTTTTTTTTCATTCAAAAGGAATTCTATCTTAAATTTAATCTAGATCTGAAAGGGGAATCAAGTAATTTGTACGCTTTATCTGAAACTCCATCGATTGATACAAATCTATTTCGGTTTTTGAATCTTTGTCTAAAACAGAACAGTCAAATAATCATGTTTTTCTTAATAAGTAGGTTAAACTGGACACATTAGGTAAGTAGGTACCTACTTTTTATTATACTTCCGAAAATTTGTCCTGGATCAATCTAATAACTGTTTGGCGACAGTTGCTTTTTTATTGTACCTGATTTATGTTTCTTAATAAAAATATATTATGTAAGTATACAAATAAGTAACGTATCTAGTTTAAGTTACAACTAAATAGTATACCAAGGTATGTTATCGCACTAAAATGTATTGTTTAATACATTTTAGTGCGATAACATACTTGTAATCTTGTGTAAATAAAATTAATATGTTGGCGTTTGTTTAACCTTGGGAATGATTGAGAGTTCAAGCGTGTATCAAATGAACATCTCTCATATCATAAGCCAGACATAAACAGTGCGAGTCTCACCGTTTTCAGGTACAGGTAACTAACTCACAATATTACTTGGCAATAAAATAGGAATGCTAATGAAGTAAATGTGTAAGATCGAGTTCTTATTATTATATAAAACTAGCGACCCGCCCCGGCTTCGCACGGGACCTTTTTGTAGACAGTTTTAAGGTGTACAATACTGTAGTACATTTTTTTGATCTATCAGCCAGCGTTTAGCAATGTAAGCGCAAAAATGTGTTTATTTACGACATCACATTAACAACCTCTTAAATCATCAGTGTGTCTCTACTATATTATGAATACATACAAACCTTCCTCTTGAATCAATCTATGTATTAAACAAAAGAAACCCCATCAATATCCGTTGCATAGTTTTAAAGATCTAAGCATACATAGGGACAGACAGCGGAAAGCGACTTTGTTTTATACTATGTAGTGATACTTCTTGGTTGGAGTAACAACCCATCGCCAGATACGAAACAAGAAATATTAGTATCCTTTCTTAGCAAAGATCTTTGCTGGGGAATATCATTGTCTTAATCTAGCGTATCAGTGAGAAGATCCCTGTATAATTGCACATGTAGTCTAGATTCGTCGAAACGGCACAATTAGTATAATTCTGCAAGACGGAGCTCCGTGGCTGACTCGTTTTATTATTCATATGGATGTTGCTCATCTCGGAATTGAAACATTCATCGTTGTTATTCTGTGTAATTTTGATACCATTGAACCATCTATATCTACAATGTTCTGGGAGTTAGAGAACGCTTCACAAAGACATCGAGACTGCTGACATTAATACTGCAATGAAGATCAAATAGAGCTAAATTACAAGGTCATAACCAAATTATCGTGGTAAAAGTATCCGTGTAGTTTTATCGTGGATTGTTGATGTTCGAGTACGGAGATATACGCAAAATAAATTGTACCTACCTACACATATAAGATAAAAGGTAGGTAGGTACCTTACCAAATAGCTGGACCACAAAAATTTTCAAATATTGGTTTAAATTTTATGTCTATTTAAAAAACTTTGTAGCGGAGTTTATAAAAGTAACTTTTTGTAACTCGGCGCGATTTCATTTTTCACGCTCCTTTCTATGTTTTGGAAAACATTTAAAAAGGTGTTTCATTAGAAGTTTTTTTGTTAAGAGTTGACAGGGAGTTCACGAATTGCGACTGTATCCAATTTAAAATTTCATAATCGACAACAACAGATTGTAATAAAATTTGCTTTTAGTCATAAATACTTTCTCATTTTCTTTTTGCTTGTGCTAGGCGAGTCGGAATACAGTTGTCTTATAGTACAATTTTACATAAACTATAGGTTTAGGTTTACCTACTCAAGTTAAAAAAAAAACTATTGTCAATTGCACTGGAGTTATTCCATATGAAAACATCTGGAGGTCTGTGCTGACTGATTTTAGATCTAGCTGAAAAAAATGAGGAGTAATGGTGTCAATTTATTACTCCCATAAACTAAAGGTTAAATCTTTGCTTAAAAGCTTCTCCTGAAAATAATGTTTGTTTTTAGGGTTCCGTTCCCAAAGGGTAATAACGGGACCCTATTACTAAGACTCTGCTGTCCGTCTCTCCGTCGGTCACCAGGCTGTATCTCATGAACCGTGATAGTAAGACAGTTGAAATTTTCACAGATGATGTTGCGGCTATGACAACAAATTCTAAAAAAAGAGAATAAAATAAATATTTAAGGGGCTCCCATACCACAGACAGGATTTTTTTGCCGTTTTTATCTGTCACCAGGCTGTATCTCATGAACCGTGATAGTTAGACAGTTGAAAATTTCACAGTTGGTGTATTTCTGTTACCGCCATAACAACATATACTAAAAAAACATTTTTAATGTTAAAAACAGAATAAAATGAATATTGAAGGGGCTCCCATACAACAAACATGATTTTTTTGCCGTTATTATAGATAATGGTACCCGCCCGCAGGTCGCTGGCATAGCTTCGCGCGCTCACTCTTTGAAGTAGGGCGACATACAGCGCGCTTTGCGCGCTCATACATTGGGGTCTCCGGCGACGTCGCTCTATAATAATACGCCCGACATTCACAGCGCGCGCTTTTACATTACTCACATGTCCGACATTCACCGCGGGCTCTTACGATGGGCGCCTTGGGCGCCCTCACTCTATGGAGGAGTTTCATTGTTCTCATTATTGTGTCATATCTGACATAACCAGCTTTCCGTCCAGTCAGTAACGTCTTTCTTTCGAAATTTTTAAGCTCGTAGACATTGAACAGCACAAACTTTTGAAGTTTTGATAGTTAGGAGGCACACATCGAAACGTAGAAGTAAGAATTAAAATTGTTTAATTACACATTAAATTGTCCATTTGTTGCTATCTGACGAAGCCTGTGTTGCGGATATTTATTAATTGTTATTTGTAAGTAAATTAGCGTTTATATTATTACTCAAAATTGATAGATTATCTTCTAGCTGATGTTGTATTTGTACTTCTTAGATAATTACGTACTTATTTACTCACAGTTATATTGGTTTAAAACATTCAGGGCCGAGAACCCGACTGTCGGGTTCTCTGTTCGTAGCTACTACGCGCTACATACGACGAATACGCGGCTACGGGCTACGAGCGTAGCACGTAGCACATGGCACTGAATGTGAGACACTCTTGCTAAGTGATTTTTGGGATCGAAGTGGACCCGTTTCGTTTTTTCTTCAAAATTTCAGTGCGTGTTTTCTAAAATTGATGTAATTGAGGTGTTCTTAAGACTGAAAAATAAATTATATTTCTGGGTCTACTACAGAAGTCAAAATTTCAATCCGTAAATCACGAAAATTAGCAAATTTTTACGATTTTTTATGAGTCGGCAATTGCTGATGTGTTTTGGATAAATGTTGTAATGCATAACGGATACTGTGTTTATTAAACCATGATATTAAATAAACCATATTTTTAAATATTTCAAGCAAAGTTTCATCATCTTTTGTGGAAGTAGGAAAATGACACCATTTCAAATTTCCTTTGGGTGCTGATTGAAAACAAAGTAAAAAATAAATAACGATAACGATATAACGGTTATGTTATTGAATGTTTCATAGTACACCCTCAATTTTCTTTCATTAGAATCCGTGACCACGCGGCAAACACTAAATAATTCATTTCAGAGGATTTATATGGAATGGGTGTTACTAAGTGCACATACTACCTTTCATATTTATATATTAGATATTATCTAGTGGTTTGAGTACGCATGCAGTATGTCGATGTGTTCTGTAAAAATATAACGACGTAACAAAAATCATAGTAAATTCCTTTACAAATATTACCTATGTACATAACCAGGGGACGTTAAACATCTGGAGGACGCTTGTAACTCAAGGAGCCTATTCTTGCTCGCACGAAATTGCCTCGAAGAAAGGTGACGCCGACCTGTCACGTTTCGGGTAGAAATTTTGTTGGAGAAAAATGTTGCACGAGTATAAAGCGATTTACTACGACGATTAGCGTCTTTTTAAGGCGTGTTTCAACAACCTTGGAAATATACTCTTTCAATATACCCGTAGCCTTAAATATGGTTTGCGCTTAACGCTACTGAATAAAATATATTTAACGATATGCTACCTATCTTCTTTGCAAGCAATGTCTAGGTATCTATTTAGTTTTGATATTTGCTTTCTTGATTTTTCTCTATGAAGTAGTCTAGTAAGTTATATATTTAAAAATTACCTGATAAATGGTGTTAATAGCGATCGTCTAAAGTTATCTGTTTCTGGCCTTAAAATGACGCCAAAAAATTCATACGCAAACTAACCCGTGAGAGAATCTACACCTTAAAATACAAGTATTATTGACGAGCCTTCATACCTAAGCGTACCGCGCTGTAACTTCCAAGCAAGACTCAAGGTTTGTTAGCCTGCCTCGCAGTTGCCAGTTTTAAGTAAAGATAGCTACGAACTTACCGCTACGAGGTACAAAGTAGCGCCGCGATACGACGCGCGCTGCTATTGAACTTTCCCGTTATTAATGCAGACATGAATAATGCTCGTTCGTTACAATGTATAAGTAATATCTTCTAATATTGACATTGATATGATTTTGTATAACGGTTTCCGTTTTGTAATAGAGAGTCATTAGTGCTATTGTTTTCCAAGACTATGTTTACATTGTTCCATAAATGCTGCATTTAAACGTTTTGTATAAGTCTATAAATATTAACTATTTATGAAAATATTATCTTTTTTTGATGTCTTTTGTTATTTCTTATAATGCCTAGTATGTAGCAGAAGCGCTTTGTACCAAGAACATATCAATCATCATCATGTTATCAATTTTATATAAATGCGTCGCACTAACTGGCAATTGCGCGCTAAGCGTGACGCAGTGATTTTATATTACCATTTTAAGGCGCGCATAATGGTATCGAATGCACTGAAATGATTTATTATCATGTAATATTATATTAAGTTCACAAATGTCTCTTCAGTTTATTGTTCATGTTAACTTACTGTATACGTTTGTCACTTAGGTGTATTATTACATCGTGGACTCGCCGCGCAACGAGGGCAAGGACTTCTTCGAGATCAGCATGCAGACGGGCGAGATCTTCACCAAGGTGGTGTTCGACAGGGAGAAGCAAGGCGCATACGCACTCGAGGTCGAGGCCCGCGACGGCGCGCCCTCCGCGCGCCCGAATTCCGACAACCAACCAAACTCAGGTTAGTTCCACTGTATTATATTGTGCAAATGTCGATGGTCTGCGGTGATTACTTAGAATACTTAGGCTCTGTGTGACGCACTGCAGGGAATAATTACAATGTAATAATTAACATTTTTGTAAGTTACATAACCGTCATATTATTTTAAAAATACTTTATATTTAAGTACCTGTCGTGTATGAGATCGTGCACCGCCGCCACGGTATTGTTGCGTTTAAAAATTGTTATGACTTTACAATATCGGAGCCCGTTTGCGTCCAAATCCAAACATACCTCATTAAAATGGTCTTTTTTAAAACAGGTGTTTAAAAAGTGGCTTTTTTCGATATCTCGCCATAGTGCTATTTAATTTTCCATTTAAATTGCTACTCATAACGTAACTATGGAGTGCACCCTGCTTGGTTGAAGGACCATTATTGCCGGCTTATGATGATAAAATAGGTTTATGGACATTTATAAACATATTCCCTGAATCGAATAATAAATCTAGTACTACAAAATATACGAGCTGCTTATATTGTTACTTTCACAATAACGCCTTTCACGCTGAAAGCGATCATTCATGTAATTCTGTTGAGCGAATGAAGCAATATCATTCGACACAAACAATTCTTGTTGAATAAGTTCTCTTAATTTAAAGTTGATAGAACTTCGCTTGTGTATTTGTGTTGTCATATTTGTTAGGTTGGGTTAGTGCGGTTTATGTACCTAGGAGATTCTGTCCCTCCACTAACGTTGATTCCGCAAACCTTTGTAAGTATACAACCCTTTATGTTTACTCACGTATACGTATACACATGCTTGTTTACAGATAAGCACAATTGAGCTCTCTTTCACGTGAGATACTCGACAAGACTTTAATCTTCCCGAATCCTTTATACTTAAGTATCTTTGAGATTTTGGTATATGGTACACACATTTTGGCAGCGGGTAATGCGCGTAGTTAAACTCTCAAAAGCTCGACGTTTCCGTGGATGGAAAACAAATTTATTTTTATTCGAATCGAGAATTTACCATATTATAATACTGCATTGGTCTCTGTATCGTATGCTCTCGTCGTAGCGCGTCAAAGTTTCGGCGCGTTATTCTAGCGTCATTTCAATATCATGGAAACAAATCTTTAAAGTTTGTTCTAGATGGTAACAAAGAAAATGTAAGTTCAGTTCAGGCAGGAAGTAACGCAAGTTTCAAGAGTATGAAGATCGTACGAGTATTACCATGCGAATGCAGTGAGACTAGAGTAGGTACCTGCCACGGATAAATGCTGAAAAGCTTTTAAGAAAGGTCAAGTCCTTGTGCACAATCGTAAGGGTCTCTGCCGGCGCGCACAATCCTCGGCCTAATCACTACCACCGCCCGCATTTAAATGACTTTTTCGCTCTTAAATATTGCCTAACTTCGAAAGTTTCGAGGCCTGTCGACCTCTTTCATGCAAATAAGTCGTTTCAGACGTATATATTTGCAGGAACCGTGTTGTAGCGGCCGATCGACCCTTTCTCGCGTGTAAATTGACATGTGTGTAGGTATCTCATATTTCAGTGTTTTCTCGCTTGGGTTCGGGGCAGCGGGTAGGAATTGATTGTATCGGTTTGTGTAACACTATAAATTGTCCGTTTCGGCGAGTAGGTCTGTTAGGCAAGCAGGTCGCGCCATATCGCGTCATCGTAAATCAAGCAGCGGCATAATCAGCCGCCGCTCTGGGCTCTAATCCGGTTAAGCTCTTCATAAGCCCTATATCTGTCTCACGTGCACAATAGCGAATATAATCCCGCTCAGTGCTTACCTCTCCAATACACAATTTCCTTGATGTATGGCGAATACTAATGCTATTCGTGCAAATTTATAAAGTAGTAAACTACTTTTCGATCGTAAATTTATATTGTTATATTTGTTTACGTGCAAGGAATTCAAGTTCCATCTGCAGTTCGATATCTGATCCAATAATTCGTCAGGTTCTCGAAAAATTTCTCGTAATTTTTTGCACAAAGCGGTTTTAGAGACAGCACAAATTCCGCTTCATAGTTCTTTCGCAAAAAAATTCCGACGTGCGTGCGGCCTTGACAAGGGGAATTGGTATTTTATTCATAGTTCCCTAGGAATAAAATGCGCGATATGGTTTTTCATAATTGAATACTTCGGTCGAACCGTGTTTCATAGTCATTCAGAACAGAGAATTAGATAGCAACAAACGAAGTCAAAAAATAGCCAAGAAATCAGTGGACCTGGAGTGGAAAGACACCCTTTGAATAGCGCTAGCCTTCCAAATCTTGTGTAGAAGGATCATTGCCCCCTTAGCCACGTGAATCCACCTGATAATACTTTATTCGATTTAACCTTTATCGGAAAAGAATCCCAAGGGTTGATGTTGATAAACGAAAAATCAATAACAATGCGATATGAAACCTAACTGTGCTCGTATATATGCGTTTTAGAACGTGCATAAGAGTGCGTTTTCTATACTACATTGATGAGAATAAGGTCCCAGGACGAAAGAAGTGACTTTGTAATCAACACAGTTGTTGATGTTTGTATACAGAAAGTTGAAACCGAGTAACTTATTAACATTTGGAGCATGGAAATTGAGTGCAATCAGTAATTTAGAGGCCTAGTGTTTTGAAGCATTGAGAAGAAATGTTTGAACCACGCCTGCTTTCTTGCCTTGAATACGAGTCGTTGTTTTAAATTTTCATTCCCAAAATTAACATAAGCTTATTACTGAAATTGATTAAGCCGTCATGAAATGTATGGAACGAAACAAGGTATAAGTTATTACAGTTAGTTATGTAATTAGTTAGATATACACGGTGGGGCCTGTAACTAAAGCAAAAAATTAAAATGTACATTCTTCTCCTCAAACTACGCAACGTTTGTTTGACGACTTTGAAAAAAAACTTGCGGTTCGAATTTTATTACATTTTAAAGTTAATTCGGACACGCAATGTACTGTGAAATTGATTATGTCTGTAGAGTGACTAGACTGACAGGCGATGTCAATTAGACGGAGTTTTAAGTACATTGAAAATACTATTTACTTT
This sequence comes from Pammene aurita, assembly GCA_947086415.1. Taxonomy (NCBI): domain Eukaryota; kingdom Metazoa; phylum Arthropoda; class Insecta; order Lepidoptera; family Tortricidae; genus Pammene; species Pammene aurita. Next base: position 21,075,398 of record OX352293.1, on the reverse strand, counting down.
GTTTGAAAAAATAACAATCTAAAAACTTTATGATTTTAAAAAGTTGCTACACAAAAGTTGTCTAGTTTGAGGACTAGAATCTACGTTTTAATTTTTTGCTTTAGTTACAGGCCCCACCCTATATAAACAATATATTAAAAACACAATCTATCTCAAACATAACTCCAACACACATTATATAATCAACCAATATTGAAATTGTATTGGAGTTGCACCGGAATAATTTTCAAGCACATTTTGATATTTTTGATTCAAAAGTTTAGGCGCTAGCTGTATTGCGTAGTTAGTGCATTGGAGTTGTATTGAAGTTGGATCGTGTATATACGTGTTTTACAGTTAGAATACGGACCTCGTTATTTATTATATGATTTGTATTGTGCGCGTATCTAATGCCAATATTCTTGATCGCTACTGAAATACACTCAAAGGGTAAAAAGCTTTTACAAAGGAAATGTTTTATGTATATAAAAATATTAAATGTGCGCAGCAGTACTGCAAATATGGCGTATAAATATTGCAAGGTTATCATTTTTAGTTCTATAAGTGACCGCTAGAGGCTCTGCACAAATTCTCCATACAAAATCTATGCGACAAGATAACGGGGTCTAGTGATAAGTTATCACTAGACCCCGTTATCTTGTCGCATAGATTTTGTTTTTCAGTAGAGCGTGAATGATTTTTTTATCGACTATCTAAATGTCGATACAGTACCTCTACCACGAGTCATGCAAATAAGCCCAATTCGAGATTCGTTCACGAATTCGTAAATTATTTGTATGGAGAATTTGTGCAGAGCCTCTAGCGGTCACTTATAGAACTAAAAATTACTGCCATACCATAAGTTAAATTATCGTTTATGCAATTCGCTCACGAAAGTTCGATTGCTTGTTTCGTTTGTGTAGATTTCAATACTTTACAAAGTGACGTGACGTGACAAACGTCACATCCTTCACACCAACCGAAACAGATTGTAGGTAAGCCAAAAAGGTTTTACTTCCTAAGTACATTTTATCTGAAGGTTTAGAACTGTAGACAATTATATGAGCAGTGAACAATAATAAGCATAGAAACCGTACTAGCTCTGAAAAATTACCATACTTTTTGTGGGTGTTTAATATGCTTGCTAGGCCGAAACCAGGAATAATTTCCGTTGGTCATCGTGTCCCAAGCGGTAAATTTTAAGTGGTTAAGGGCGGTAAATAATCAAGCTTCGTGATGGTCAGCTGCCGTTCCTTGAGTGGGTTGAGGAACAGCAGCCATTTTCTCACATAAAATATATATAAAATAAAATGACCATCGCGTCCGAGTTGAAACAGGTGATAATTTATATGTTATTACAAATAAAATAAAAATCATCAGCCGACTGTATAGCACTGAAAAAACCGTAAACTAGTCACATGAAAATATGGTATTTAGGGTATCAGCAGACGGTTTTTCTACCTCAAATCAGCCGGCTGACGATTTTCCTGATAATAAGAGCATCAAATACTGACGTTCCGCAACTCACCAACGGAGCGACAGCTGACGTACGCGAGTCATCATTATACTTCGTCCTTAACCACTTCAAAAATTATAATCGCCTGGGACGCCTTGCGATTGGTCATGAAATTTGTTTCTGGCTTACGTTTCATGCCAGCGGAGCCGGGAAATACAAGCTATGACAGTAAGCCTTTTTTTTACCTGATTTAAACGCGCGTGACTTTTAACGCATAAAATGTTATCAACCGACTTCAAGATTTCGGAGGAGGAGGTTCTCAATTCGTCAGGATCTTTATTTTTACTATTTTTTCATAACGTTCACCGATTGCAACTTTTTTTTAAACAGGGAAATTACGTATTTCGTCATACATATTCAAAGCTAGGAAAAGGGGTGAAAACTGTCAGTACTTCATCCATCCATCCATATACTTATTTCGTCGTAGGATATAGGATTACCTAAGAAAACCAAATTGATGAAATGTCAAATGTACAAATAACACTACTAGTTTAAAACGTCCTAGAACTACGACCATATGTAGTGTTAGGTGATTCTTAATTTATTTGGTTATTTTGTCAACATGACAGTTCGACTTTTAGTGATCAAGATCATAGTGGATCATAGGTTTATTTCTTATTATTTAGGTCTATTGTATAATCACAAAAGGATAAGTACCCTTTCAGGATGTTGTTGATTCTCTAAAGTATAGGCAGTTCGCTATTGTTACACATCCCACCTGCGTCGACGCCGACACGTTGGCCAAGTCCTTTAATTTATTTACCAGCGAACAAGCCGGAGCGGCGCCCGACATCCGAAATCACTACAAGACTATATAGTTGTCGTTCGTCTAACTATTGTTGGTGTCGAGGCAATCGATCCGTGGAGCAAGGGGCACGGAGCCTCACGACCTAACAAACGCACAAGGGAAGCTAAAGATGCTCCAGCAAGCCGCCGGTTTTCATACATAACACAACGCAGGATTGCGGCTTTGCCGCTTCTTGCATAATGATGGTTTTATTTCTATTTATAAGTTACACGTACGAGTAATTGTTAGTAGTACTTATAAGTTTCTAGTTTGTGATAATGTTACTTTAAAAGGCTATTTCGCAATAAATAAATCTTTAATATAATTATGTACATTACAATTTCAAAGTGCCCTGTATAAATCTGGATGTCTTTTAAGTAAGCACTATTTTATAGTACTTGGATGCAATAATTCGAAGATGCCGGCCTGAAACGCAGTTGTTACTTCTTGAATATAAAATAATACACCTTCCTGGGATAAATAGTTTGCCTTGCCGGTGATAAGTTAGCTGCTACAGCAATCAATCAGAAATGAATGATGCACAAGAACCTGTAAAAGATGTTTCAATATTATTTGTTATTTTTCACAGTTTCATTGTAATTATTATGATTGAAAATGAAAGTGTTTATAACTATCATATCAAATTTCAACTACTTACCATTCATTTTAGGTTAGAGTTGGTATTTTTGTGTCGATTTAAAATCAGATTAATTGACTATTAATACATAAATCTCACAAATATTCAGCAGTTCTTGGGTCTAGATTTCTTTTTTAAAATTATTCTTATTAAAGTGTTGATGTGGATATTTCTATTTCTCATATCGGCTTGAAATTTACCGTTTCGTTTTCCAGTTCCAGTTATCATACTATGCAGTCTTATTAACAAATTATGCTTAATATAAGGCTTTGTCGATATAATTTCGTCAACTAATAATCAGAGCTCGGATTTTTCACGGCAAAACAAAACACTAGCGTAATTTAGCCAGTGCTTGAAATATTATTTTATCGACACCTATCGAGTCTTACTAGAGTATATGACAGGTATTGCCTCAGTACATTTTTTCTTTTTTTATTCGATGGTACACCTATCAGTGTGAATGTCAAAATTTAAAAACTAACAAATGTGCGAAAATTTCGAAAAACAGGAGACTTACTAGAGCTCAAAATAAATATTTTTGACCAGTCTAAGGTGACCTACTGGGGGTTAGAAGGTTGTGCATTAATTACCGGACATCCTGTATAAGTAATAAAATAACTTTTCATTTTAGCTTTGCCATAGTCGAGCAACAAAGAGGTAGGTCTGCATGTACAACTTAGAACGAAGTAACTATACCACCTCATTTAAAATGATAGAAACGACTGCAAATTTCATCTCACATGACATATGACATTCACACTTTAACTGTCATTTCATTACGTATAAAACGTAAATTGCATCTAGGTATTATTTATTTCGCAACGCATTGAATCCGACGTGTTGGATATACGTATAATAACTTAATATCATAAGGTATCAATTAATACAAAAATGAGTAATGTACAAGATCGGATCAAAACGTGGATTGAAAATCACCCTGAGTTAGTCTATAATGAAGTGACCTCCACTATATACTGCTCTATGTGCGATATGCATCTAAAACTGAAGAAATGCAATATTGAGAATCATGTGAAAAGCAACCGCCACAATTACCGTTCGGGGCAACCAAATAGGAAACATCAATTTTATTTCGATTTAATTATTTTTCTTATTTCATGCAACATACCATGGGCAACAGTCAACAACAATAATTTTCGTCATTTTTTTAACAAGTATTTATGTTGCGACTGCTCTATGACTTCTTTACCGGACGAATCGACCCTGCGAAAAATTTATTTAAATCTCGTGTACAAAAAAACTATACAGGGTATAAGAGAGGTAAACAAAACCAATTATTTGTGGATATCTATAGACGAAACACCAGATTTCATGGGAAAATGTGTGACAAACGTGGTGATTCGGTCTTTGCAAAAAAATTGTTCTAAGCAATTTTATCTTTTGGGGTCGAAGGTTTTAGAGAAGGTAAATGGGGAAACAATAGCAAACCTAATAATAAACCAATTAAAATTTTTGTTTCAAAATTCTTTCAATGACAACGTAAACAATTTGCTTTTACTTTGCACAGATAGTGCCGCATATATGCTTAAAGCCGGTCGTATTTTAAAAGCAACGTTTCCTCGTATGAAACACATTACGTGTTTAGCTCATGGTCTGCACCGGGTTGCCGAAGAAGTGCGAGATAATTTCAAAGGTGTGGATGGGTTTATATCGAATGTCAAAAAGATATTCCTAAAATCTCCAGAGCGTGTACGCCTTTTTAAGGCAAAATATCCGTCCATTCCCCTACCTCCCGAGCCAATTATCACCAGATGGGGAACTTGGATATCTGCTGCGGTATATTACGCTCAATACTATGAGCAAATACGTGATGTCGTCTCCATACTTGCTAATGACTCGGCAGCTATAAGAGCTGCAAAAAAATGTTTTCAAACACGCAAACTACGACCGGAGTTAAATTTCATTCGCGACAACTACGAAGTAATAGCCTCTTCAATAGAACAATTGCAATGTTCGACTTTATCCATTGCGGAATCCTTCCTCATTCTGGATACTGTTCGTTGCTACGTAAACTGGAGTAAACTTTTACCAGTGATACGTAAATTTGAAGCCGTGCTCGAACGAAATCCTGATTACGAAATTTTAAGAGACATATCTGAAAATATTACCCGAACTGATAATGAATTCTATAAATTTGCTCCCTTGACGTCAACTGAAGTTGAACGTACATTTAGTGTACATAAATGGATTTATAGTGATAAACGCAACTGCATGTTTACTCCCAGAGAATGTTGAAAAGATAATGATCATCTACTCCTATCACTATTACCCAAATAAAATGTCTTGTGCTGCTGTGTGTACTGACGTAGATTTTGAAGAAGAAATTGCGTCTGTAACTTTATACAAATGTTTTTATTAGTTTTATTACATATTAATTTTATTTGGTGACTTTTATTTCTTCTAGTTCTGAATTATCGATATCGATAAAATAATATTTCAAGCACTGGCTAAATTACGCTAGTGTTTTGTTTTGCCGTGAAAAATCCGAGCTCTGCTAATAATATATAAATATAACACAATAAATACGAATGGTTTTCACTTTCACCATGTTTTTGACATCTCACCTTATAATTTGATAGTGAAAGAGTTTTCTACAGTCGATACGGTATTTTTCGGTGACGTAATTCAAATTAGTGTCTTATGGTAACGTTTTAATAAAACCTATCGATAACAAACTGTACTGACCTTCAGTGCGTTAACATGACAGATCACATTCGACGTGCCGCATACATCCGTCTCGTTCTACCTATGAGACGGATGTATGCAGCGCACTAAACGTAATCCGACATGAAATATCAGCATAGATCGTTTGTGTGTGTTGCTGTCGAAACTGAAGGAAAACGATTCGTAGCCCGATTATTCGTTAACGCCTATAGAAAAATATTCAGAATTTTCTACATGACTCGTGGTAGAGGTACTGTATGTCACTGATAATTTCAAAGGGGTGTCACTGGGTACTGCTTATTACTTTTGTATAAAGATATATATAATAATAAACGAAGAAATAAAAGTCTAAGGTGTTCGTTAGTTAGGATTAATCATATTTTTTCCACAATAATTACAATAAACTTTACACAACTGTACATCGTCAGTGAAACTATGGGTTATAAAGGGATTTTCGTGATGACAAGTTCTAAGTAATAAGTAGTACCTAGTGACACCTTTTTGAAATTATCAGTGACATACCGTATCGACATTTAGATAGTCGATAAAAAAATCATTCACGCTCTACTGAAAAACAATATTTATGCGACAAGATAACGGGGTCTAGTTATCACGTAGCAATTTCGGCATATTGGGCGTGCACTTGCGGCAATGGGGAGGGGTGGCGAAGTGAGCGCGAGATTCGCATACTGATAGTCTCAAGAGTAGGAGAAGTGCCTTAAAAGTGTTGACGTTAACAGCAAAGTTTGGTGCTAATTAGGCTCATCATTCTTCTCAGTCGTACATAACTGGGTGGTGAAATTGTGATGTCAATATTATTTATTTGTCGTGGTTTTGGGGGTTGTTTCCAGAAATTTTAATATTTATTAAATCTCATCCGCATACGTAGTTGTGCGAGCGCATCCTATCTTCGGCGTGGTTTATTTTATTATGGTGGTAATTGTTATTGATGTTTCCAGAAAACTTTGTGGTAATAAGTAGCCTGTCTACGAAGTTGTAGGTCCTCGATTCGAATTCTGCTAGAAGCATTTTGTCACTGTAAAGCGTTTATCACGAACATATGTTGCTGAGTTATGAACGTTTTCTATATCATATAAATATTCAATTCCTCGGATTTATCAGTGTTGGAATACAATAAAAGAAGCAGGCAATGTACAGAACAATAAGCAGTTCCATCCACAAAGTGATTTTCAATGTTTTTGGTGAAAACTTGCGAAATATTTAGCGAAAACTGTATCCCTTGAACAGTTCTCGTTAATAGAAAAAAATCGTAGAAAAGTTGATAATGCTGTGTGTAGACTATTATCGGTAAGAAAAAACAACTTCCTGAATAATGATTCACCAGACCAGGCTGATAAGCGTATTGCTAATGAGCAATACGCTTATCAGCCTGGTCGGTCCACCGCGGAGGTGACAAGAGTGATGGGTTGATGGCTCCTCGAGGGTGGGCGACAGGTCAAGTATCAAAATATTTAGGTCGTACTAAATGTGTTGCTACCACCTTGCCTTGCCACCTAACCTAATTTTGAAAGCTATCAACATGCAATGGAGCGAAGCATGCTCAGACTCCGAAAGCTGACCGGGTACAAAACAACCTAATAAGAGCCAAAACCAAAGTACAAGACGTAACAATAAAAATAAGAAGACTTAAATGGAAATGGTTAGAGGAGACAAAAAATGGAGCAAGCGAGTAACAGTAAGTTGTACCCATGGGGATTGGGGGTGCAAAAGGAAGAGTGGCATACAACTCAAGAGATGGGAAGACGATATTCGAATAACCTGGAGATAGATAGAGTCTAAGATAGAAACGAGTGGAGAAGGCTGGAGAAGGCCTTTGCTGATTGGCAAACAGACATGCAGAAGATTAGAAAGATAGCATACTAGAATACTAAAGGGACAAAAAAAATTCTTCCATGTCATGAAAGAGGCTATAAATAAATAAAATAAATAAAAATGTGTCTGTTTTTTGCCAGGCTTTACGATTGTGCATTTGTCTCTTAATTGATATAGTCATTAAAGACAATAGAAACAGTCATCGAAGTCAGTTATCGGTATAAATTTCATATTCCTCTACCAAATCTGTTATTCGAATCCGTTTAAGTCGCGAGAATAGGCTATAACTTCCAGACTTTGTGCAGCAATAACTCCTCGCTAACGAATCGTGATCACTTGCATATAACATCAATTTAAACACGCGATTCAATCATGCAATTTGACAAGCCTGACAGGCAGCGTGAAGCACCGTTGGGCAAGTAGGTAGAACATAGATTTTCTCCGACGGTCTCCGCATTTTGAAGTATACGAAGATTTGGAGTCACCACATGTGAGCGCCAGTTTACCTGTCAGGCATTAGGTACGCCGGCTGTAAATATGCATTTTCCCTAAAACATTATAATTTTTATTTCATGTTACGGAATATATATAAAATACTTGGAATAAGATTCTGTTAAAAATTAAGTTTAGTTTATAATCGTGAAAAAAATAAATAAACCGTGATTATCTGATTATTTTAGTAATTTCTAATTTACTATAAGTACAGACGCCCAGCTCATGCGCGTTTGTATTGCTGCAGCTTTCATAGAAAAATCTTCCGCATGTTTAACAACTTATTTACAAGCTTATCTAAAACGGTTCGTAATGGATGACGCAACTGTAATCAATCAGCGGTGACACTGAATTAATATGAAGGCGATGTTTGGCCGCAAGTAGTCTTATATGATCTGTCGAGAAAAGTAATCTATGACGACGATTTAATTAATCAATACAAGAGGAGGATTCGATGGACCAGCCTCGCTTATCAATCTACACTGAACGGCTCTTGTTATTGATCTTAATCGCATTGACACGCCTATCCTATACACGGACAACAACGCCATTTGTGACTAGATAATTGTAGACAGAGAGCTGGCCACGTCAGATATGACACAATAATGAGACCAACGAAACCCCTCTAGTTGGTTTGCTATACTATGCTTATTTCTAGATGCAGAAATCTGGCAGCTGTACGTACATTGGTGGAGGGCAAAGTATGCAAACCACATCAAGAATACAAATAACCAGAGTTCTGGGTTTGATGCAATATTATGTGAAATAATATAAATAATTAGAGTATATTATTGCCAAATGTTTCTTTTTGGGGGAAAGTAGTGCCAAACGACGTATAACACAACGTTCATAGTTTGTCGCCTACTGTTTTTGTTTCCGTAACACGTTTTGTTTTTTGTTTTTATGTTAAAATAATAATATAGGCCTTGTATAAATCAGGTAATTTCGGCAGTTTTTAGCTATTTTGGTATTACGTTTTTCCAAGTGATTTATTTGTTATTATGTCACTCTGAACCCCACGTATTAAAAGCTGCCAGATGCCCGGATCTAACAATAATGTTGCTCTCATTATTGTGTCATATGTATCTGACGTCGCCAGCTCTTAGTCTATTGCTTAAAACAGGTAATCTGACTTAGATAATTGTCTGTTGACTTTATAAATTCAAACGTTACTGTCAATAACGCAATCCTATACGTACAATAGTCTAGTGCATTTCAAATATCATAAACCCTCAATAATTCTTAGACTAAATGAGTAGCTCGCCGTCAGTACATATGTCGTCGAAATAAAATCAATTTATATTTTGTTTACGTATGTAGATTTCCTTACGTTGATCTCATTATAATAGAATGCATGCTAAAAACTTCCGCTTTAATTCGCGCCACAAGTTTATTCCGAAGCTAAAAATAAACATTGAGCCACAAAAAAAAGCCCGGACAATTGAACTCTGTTGTAAACAACAGACACGGCTACATTGTTGCAAACGTAATATTAGTAGAGATGAATGCTCTTATGAATTATTCACGAAATTATAAAACGCGGAAGATGGCGTGAAGCGAAAAACAATGAATCCAATCATAATGAGAGCAAGCGTTACGAGTCACCGCCGGCGCCCGCGTCCCGAAGCGGTATTCAGACGTTAAAATCTAGATTTGTTTCGAATTTGTTATCGAAATGATCTTTTCTCATCAGGGACCCTATCTGACACGCCAAACTGGGACACGTATATCATCGACACATAATATCAAGACGGGTAAAGTCAAGCGAAGCTCATGTGAAAACACGTCCCATTTTCAAGTTTACAAAACTAAAATGTATTATGTCTTGTTAACCAATCAAGTACATGGGTACTGAAGAAGAAATATGCCTAAAGAATGGTCTTCAAGCCTATTTTGTGTTAACCTTAATTCGGCAAAGGTTTCATGCCATTTCACCAATAAGAAAACTTCCCGTGTTGTATGTCATAATCAATTTGACGATTAAATTAATTACGCCTTAATTTGACAAGTCAGTAATATATTAATAGTTATGCGTAAATTACTTTCCGATTATAAGAAATATTGTCATATTTGGCGCCTGCACCAATACATGGCGCAATCGGCATTATAATAGCGATTGACAAAACTGATATTTCCACAACATGATAATTTTAAAACTTTTGACATGCCATTAGGGCACCACGATGATTAGCTCCACCCCCTTTGGCACCACGGTTTTGGTGCAGGTTTTGAGCGGTGATTACGATTCGTTACTTAGTATTCTTCCAAGACGCAGATATCCAAGCGAGATCATTACTTGTTTGACACATGTAATGTGTGTAAATTAGTCAAAGTGATTTCATTAGGGTCTGTTAGTTTTCGGATGTTGAATTTGGACCCTGACAAATTATGATTTGAACAATCAATGTCAGTAAATTTTATAACGTTTAAAGTAGGTATCGTAATGACGTTAAACAATCTCATTTTGTATCTCTTGGACATTCAGTTGATAACTAATTGATGACTAGAAAATAGTGAGCTGAAGAAATTGTAATTTTTGACGGAAAATCCTGTTCCCTATCAAACTAAAATCAAACCGACAAATTGTATTCTTCGAACAGGTCTCTAGGTCGTGGTCGCACCACAAAATACATTGACTGCGGTAGCGCAAACGAGACATTTACTTTATTCTATTTTATTTGATAAGTTTTGTAATATTCACCGACAACTAGACCAAGGTTGCTTTACCAAAACAACTTACATTTACATCTGAAATTTCCAACAATAACAAAAAAAACACAATATTATTTAACTGTAATATATAGCAATACGGGGTAAGGCGACTTGAACGAAAAATACTGCATCCTAGCAAGGTTAGTCCTGCATCTGATGCAGCTGAAGTGGCTTAGAAAATTGCTTTTAAATAAACAGATTTTTAAGTGTACAACGTCAGTTTACCGACGCACAGAGTATAGAGAGTTGTCCGCTCGAATTTGTGTTCCTGCCCTCCGCGCTGCCCGGCGCTACGATTTTTGCGTTCTATTTTTATTGTGCCCGCTCTCGCACGTTTTGCGGTACTTTCTTTCGACCCATGCGTCCCCAGACGGTTGTTATCGTTTATTATGACTTTTTTAATTTGCCTACCCCTGATAGGTCCGTTATTTATTTATTTATTTGTACCCGTTATAACCCTGGTTTATTATTGTTCCCGTGACATTTAAAGTAATGAAGATCAAACGAAGTTTCGCAGCGTTTGTTCTTAAATTGGCTATTAGATACAGCTTGTACAAAATCTAGTATCACTGAAGAATTGTTTTTACCGGGATCGGAAAATTCCTTTAATCTTAACTTTAACATATTTATTATTTACATTAGTAACGTACCGAAGGCCCGAACATTCCAACATTTTTTCACAACGCAATACCGCCTGTATGTTAAATTAGCAATTAATGCCAACATAACAGTCAGGATGATATTTTATCGCTTTTCTCAATAAGATTTAGGTAATTAACGAATTACTAAATTTTGCCCGTGGCATTGCGTTTTTTAGACTAGAACGCTCGTCCTAATCTGTATACAATTTGACAATGGAATAGATTGTTAAAGCACAGAGACAAAACGTTTAAAAAGTTGGTCAATTAAAATTTTGCATTAAAATGATTGCTCTGAAATAAGGACCAATTCCGGAATGCATTTTTTTATGCAGTTAACATGCTTAAAGATTTCGTAGTTCGGTAGTTAAAATACTAGTAACGATTGTTGTATAGATTGTATAGCATTTTGAAACAGATGCTTTCCTTTGAGGACCTAGTAATATAATAAATTGATTAAACAAGTCACTAAAAACCAATGGCTAAAATAAATGTTTTCCAATATAATTAAGTTTAAATATTTTTATATTCTGACGTGCTGTCAAAAAATTAAATTATCGTCATTAATATCTTTGATATAGATATTTCTAAAGCAGTGTAATATATGCCCTAAAAATACTTAAATAACGGTACGACAAAACGGTAGAGACGGCTAGTATCAATTGCTGGTTCCGCGTGAGGTTTGCCAAGATTAGAACCCGCAGTTTGTTGTTTTTCCATTCGTTTTTCGTCGGTCAACCGGCGAATGGTGCGGAGAAAATCAACATCAGACTTTCATGATTCGTTTATTTGCCTTTTTAAACGAGTTCTGTACTTTTAAAGTATTTGTACACGCTTTAGTAGTCTTTAGAGACCGGCACGTGTGATTAATGGAGCTTCTGCCGAGAATAGAACGGAATAAATTTGAAATACATATATTCGTTTTAAAATGGCTTTCCGGTATAGAAGTCAAGTTCCGCAAGTCACCTATTTCAACTATTTCCAATTACTTGGGCTTAGCGGAGCTGTACAATGTCGCAAGTGACAAAGCAATATTCCGTCTGGAGCTTCGTCGGGAACTTGGTGGCCTACATTTAACGTTGCGCCCTCGAGAATCCGTGATGAGTAAGTAGACCTGAGTGCACCGCCTGCCGGATTACTGTTGGCAACTACTAAATATTTCTGTTTACCAAACAATCTTCGTTTATGATGCTAAATTGTATTTCACACCCAAATCGCTGAACCCAAATTGCGAGATCAGACGATCGCACTGTACCGCTTCTTAATAAGTATACCTAAAGCCGGTCTTATCGTTACGCTCCACTAAAATTACTCTTTATAGTACGGTAGAATTAAGTACCTTTTGTCGCTTAGTAATTATCTTGAAACATCTTTGATGCTTTTGATAAGGTTGTTAAAAGGTCGCTTGTTGAAATTCGTCAAATGCGAATCCTGCTAAGGACGGGCACATTTATCGCCGCGTCGTTAAATTATTTTATTTATAATATAACACAGCTTGTAACAAAATTTTCCTCGTCATTACGACGGCTATTCACGAGACGAATCCCGGTAATTTGAAAGCTTTCCAGAGAGACGGGCGTGCGCGGATTCCGTTGTACCTTGAGCTGAGCTTAAATTTTCCTAAATCATCAACTCAACACGAGGAGCTTTTATAGGCGCCATAAGTTACAGGAACGCGCCTCGGTCTCGTAAAAATCGCCCAACCACCGCGGAACCCAATGTGCTCAGCTCGTTTGCACTTATATGCCCGCCGCTCATCCATGAATTGGAATTAACACTGGATTGTTTCAGTTTCATTCGGTTGGTTATATAAATATCGGCATTGCGTACGCAATATTTGACTTGTTCGTTATTAGCGAAGATACACAGAGAGGCGTTTGTCGAACAAGTAGGCAGGCGAGTTTAATTAAAACAGCAATGTTAGCGCTCGTCCGGCTGCCAGCGCGAGCTCGGCTCGGCGCGGCTCTGCGCGGACCGTTCAATAAGCGCCTCCTAATTAAAACACGTATAATTAATTTGTAGGTAGCACAACTATTACCGTCAAATTACTTTATCTGCTGTTATGACAAGATACTTCATTACCATGGTCGTCTGGCATTAAATAATTATTTATTCCATTTGAGCCAAGTAATGTCACATTTATTCGTTAAGCAATTTTAAGGATAGGAATACAAACCAACCAACCAACCGGTTGATCGTAATAAGATGCCTTTAGGCAGCGACGGACGTTCGCCTAAGTCTTTATTGACGTAGCATACAGTTAGTTGCATAACTGAGTCAATATTAGTACCTTAGTAAAATGTAAATAAATTGATAACAATCAAATTTACATAAAAGTTCTAAACGTAAAATATTAATCCTTGAGACCGCTACAAAACTGCTTCACAAATTATTTTCTTCCGACTTACGAGTATACATTTTTCTCAATTTCATACCGAAAACTGTAAAATTTCACCTAATTTATTTTTCCCATTATTTCATTTTTTCTTAGGCATTCCCAATTCAGTAACTCATTTAAAGTAAGGAATTCTACGACCACTATTTTAGTTATCAATCATTTAAATCAGGCTTATTTTTGTAATTAGTTACTGGCGATGTTTAGTCAGGTGCAAAACTGAGTCAAGGCAAATGGCCGAACAAATTTCTCGTTAGTTAATTTTTGTAGCGGACTTCATTCTGAGATAACCATAAAAATACGTGAGTGATATAAAAGTCATACACCTCATTTTAAAGAGCATATAATGTACTATTTCAACTAATTGTCTTACCTGGTTGTGTAAAAGAAAAATATGAATATTGGGTTAAATAGAAAAAAAGTAGTTTAACGGTTTTTTGTTCAAAATCATGGAAGAATAAAAAAATTAAGATTGTGAATGCAATGAATCGAAATGGCTTTTCATATGGATACATAGCTGACACCGAGACGAACAAATATAACCTGAAAGTTTTTATTTTTTCCGTAATTGATCAGACTTATCTTCATTTAACGATGTCGGTGCAAAACTGAGTCAGTACCAAATATTATCTAATAGAGAAAATGTTTATTTTTATCTACAATAACATAATAGGTCAGTAAGTTTATTAGCGTTGTTACCAATTAATAATAAAATAGTAACTTAATAACTAGCCTCTTCTGAAATAATGAAAGAAGCATGTCAAAGTGATGCACATTTTTTCAGTTATGCAACTAACTGTACATAAATTGTTATATTTTGCTTTTTGTGGGTAATGTTTAATGTCATATCCAAAGAAATTTCTTCTAATTAATTGTTATCATATCCAATCTCTATATAATCTGTTCAATGACCATTGCTTTACTTGTGTGCTTTTTATTTATTGGTGTGAATGTTTGCTTTACTATTGCAAGCTTAATTTCGATATATTTTCATAATTCAAATTTCATTTGATGCTTTTAGATCGGCCTAAACTATGAAATAGAAACTTTTTTACTCGTTGCTTGAAACTACTCGTTTCTGGAACTTAAATGCAGTTCTACTGAAAATGCATTTTCGGCGGGTACTGGCATTCTCAAGGAGACTCTTTTGTATTCAATACAGCTTCGGAAAGAATTACTTTCTTGTAGCTATAAAATTGTCCCACTTGTTGCTCTAAGTGCACTTTCTTTTCATTTTACTATATTGTCAGTGTAACTGGAGGGTTTTGCTGGCCTAGAGTTTTTTACAGTCGCATCGTAAAGTAAGCTTGTTTTTATTGACAAGTCCACGACCTAATAAGCTATCGGAAAAAATTGAAGTATAAAAATAACCTCGGGACGTCTCTTACATTAATGACTGTGAATGCTTTTAACGTAATGGATACGCTTATCTCCACTTGGACGGATCGTCAAACCCTGTCCGATGGAAATGCGGGTTCTGGCAAACATGGTTAATGGCATCTCTTCCACTTACCTGATCTCTGGGATTGTTTATTGCGTCCCCCCAGTAATAATTAATTACTGGTTCCTCTTATGTGATAATGAAGTTATACTTTAGCCAAATTGATTATAAGAATAATGGCAATCAGTGGAGTCGGGCGGTGAGCGTACTTGTATCAGCACGGGGCGGGGCCCGGTGCCATTATTGAGCTTACTGTGGGCCTAGGTCGATTTGTGTAAGATTGTCCTATATAATATTTATATTTATTTATTTATTCTTACCAAGGGTTAGGGCACAGATAATGTACGAGTAGATCGTCGTGACCAAAAGTACCAAAAGCGAGTTATAATGGTGCTACCAGTTTGAGAGCTTAAAGGTATAAGGATTTTTGAATTTATATTGTTATTTATCAGTGCTTTTTTAAGAATATTTTTAATATTCTTAGGTTTTTTATCTTTATTTTCTATGACTTCTTAGACAAGCGCCTTATATTTTGTCACCATAGTTATCGCGTACCGAATGTATGAGGCCGTACAGTGCGAATCCAACTGACAAATTCGAGGTAAGTTTTTCTCCTACACTTTATAATTCTTACAAAATAATTCATTTTTGCTATTGATATACTTAAAATTTACCCAACAAGAATAAATAAAATGCTTTCTTATATAGTAGGGAGAGTGGGGTTCGACGTGCCGAAATATCATAACTCATAGTCATAAGGTTATGTCACAAAAAATAGTTTTAATTTAATTATGTGAAAATATTATAAGACTGTTTATTTTTCTTTGAAACAACGCAGTAATTTCAACGAAAATCTCAATAGCTTTTTTTATACAAGCATTTATTCGACAAATTTCGGAGCAGAACTTTTAGCCCCTCTTTGGGGCGAGTTGTGCCACGAGTGGGGCAAATTGTTCCGAATAGATTATGTCAAAAGATTCTCAGAAGTGAATAACAGAAGACTACTGGGCATAAATGTCTATGCTCTGCACGACTAAGTGCTACAGCTTTTTCGGGCGTCATGTAAAAAAAACTAGTTATCGTTTTCATTGGTTCCTACTCCTTTAGCTTATGTTTTAAATACTTTACCTCTTTTCATCCTATTTTAGTAGTTTCGCATCGTATCTAATCAGAAATCGACAATTTTTTTCTTACAATTGATGGCGATCGAGTAAGCTGTTCTTGGGAACAACCTGCCCGTTCAAAAGGGAACATTGAGCCCCAAGTTGGGGTTACGTTACGGACTAACACTGGCGTACTGGCGGTTCCCAGTAGGGTACCGTATCGATCAATTTAAAAAATAATTATGCAATAAGATACCTAAATAATGTCATTATAATTTAGAAAAGGAGCGCTTGAATCGGTCCAAAGTGCGCAGATATAGCCAAATAGGTTAAGCACGAAAATTTTTTCAAGTGTATCATTTTGATAGCTTCTGGATGTTTGCGCACCCAGCCACTCAACTGTCATGATTAGTGAAAATAAAATAGTTGCCAATATGGCACGTTATCTGAGGCTATAATTGCGCATTTTGTATCGCTATATCTTATTTAAAAAGTTATTGAGGTCGGCACAATCTACCCCCGGCACTTTTAGCCCCGCTCTCCCCTACATAAATCGTAATCTCTCTTTAAATAAAAAAAACACATGTCCTTAACTTACCATTCATTTTATTTTTCATTATGAAATACCGATAACATAGTTTGGCAGAATGTGAGATGACAAAACTCTGCGTCGAAATATAATTAGTTCATGTACCTTGTACGTGCTTGTACTTATCGGTATAACTACAGCTGCTGCCACGAAACGTGGTTTTCTGCTTGATATAAATAACGTTAACATTAATGATATTTAAGTACATTTTAATTAAGGTTTTAAGGGTTGTTATACGTTTGATTGTTGTAGCGTAGCAATTTATATATTTTTTAATACGCGACAAATATAATAAAGGTGTATTTAATACCAGAGGGCATAATGTAAAATAACTGTTCAACGGTTTGAAGTCACTATTTGTGTGACATGTGTTGAAAGCACCAGGATTTTGTCTTCAGACTTGAGACTTAAGTATTAGTGTTAGTATATTCAATTCACGATAGTATATATTTAGATGATATACTTTACCAGTCAATTTAGACACATTTTAGGATAAAGGCATACAAATATCAGAGCGCTCCTAAAGCCAAAGCGAATTTGAGAGGCTTAAGCTTCCAAGCCATAATGTCTAGGAAGCTAGCGCGGTATTCTGTAATTTAAAATTTATGATTTGTTACGGATTTGTTAACAAAATAATCTTCCTTTGTCATCAAAATGACATCTAATCACACTGTAATTCAGACAACTAATGTCACTAAAACGTTTGACTCATGTTTGACCTTTCGTATTGACGTCAAGCCATATCTTTGATATCTATTTGACATGGCGTGTGCTAACTCGGGGCAGAAATACTACACTCGCGTGCAAAAATATCGAATCACTTTGCATTTTTTCGTCTGCATCCGATATCTTTGTAATTTCCCATTTGAATCTGAAAATTATGGTATTAAATGAAAGCTTACAATGTAACGTTTTGGAAAATGTGCCAATCCAATAATATTTCAGATCCAAAGCTGGAAAAAACTCGAATACCGGAAGTAACTCGAAAACTGCCTTAAATTTAAACAAGGGAAACTCGAAATAAAAGGCTTGTTTAAAATAAAATTCAATTTGACACAACGTAAACGATTTTTCATGGATTTTATTAACTTCCTGATGTAATTTTGAGGAATCGCTTCCCACTCCTCCAGTAAGGCAAAAAATAATTATGCAATAAGATACCTAAATAATGTCATTATAATTTAGAAAAGGAGCGCTTGAATCGGTCCAAAGTGCGCAGATATAGCCAAATAGGTTAAGCACGAAAATTTTTTCAAGTGTATCATTTTGATAGCTTCTGGATGTTTGCGCACCCAGCCACTCAACTGTCATGATTAGTGAAAATAAAATAGTTGCCAATATGGCACGTTATCTGAGGCTATAATTGCGCATTTTGTATCGCTATATCTTATTTAAAAAGTTATTGAGGTCGGCACAATCTACCCCCGGCACTTTTAGCCCCGCTCTCCCCTACATAAATCGTAATCTCTCTTTAAATAAAAAAAACACATGTCCTTAACTTACCATTCATTTTATTTTTCATTATGAAATACCGATAACATAGTTTGGCAGAATGTGAGATGACAAAACTCTGCGTCGAAATATAATTAGTTCATGTACCTTGTACGTGCTTGTACTTATCGGTATAACTACAGCTGCTGCCACGAAACGTGGTTTTCATGGATTTTATTAACTTCCTGATGTAATTTTGAGGAATCGCTTCCCACTCCTCCAGTAAGGCAATCTTCAACTCGTCGACAGTAGCTGGAGCAGGATTCCGGGCCCGAACGTTCCTCTTCAGACGGTCCCACATGTGCTCAATGGGGTTAAGGTCCGGGCTCATCGCTGGCCAGACCATGGTATCGATACCCACCTCGCGGAGGTAGGCAGCGGTGACCCTTGCGGTATGACAAGGGGCATTGTCCTGCATTAGCATGAACCCCTCATCAAATTCCTTTCGGGCTGTGCTGTGCCTTGCCAGCAACCTGGGCCCTGTCGCAGGCCTCCTGGGTGTCAGGTTCAGCCGTCGACACAATGAAGCGGTCGTCTCTCTCCGATGTGCACCTTCTGCGGCCGCTTCTAGGTCTTGCAGTAAGTGCTGTTGTTTGCTGGAATCTCTGGTACAGTTTACAAACTGTGGGTTGGCTCAGGTTCACTTCGGCAGCTACTGATCGTTGACTACGCCCTTCTTGCAGGAGCTGGACGACTACGGCGACTTGAGCTTCGGTGGCTTCCATTTTTTCAGGGTATTCTTCACAGGATAAGACGCGGAGATGTGTGCAGGTCGACTTCTGGTAAGTGACTGATAAGAAATCCCCCACCACCCCCGTTTTATAGGGGTCAAGGGTAGTGCAACTCGTGGGCGTTAGAAGCCGTAACAACACGGGAAACCGGGCCATTGGCCATAATCTGAAAAATCCTGGGCCAATGCTCATGTTTCATAGCTTTTTATAAAGCTAATATTCCAACAAACATAATTACATTTAGATAATTTAGAAAAATAAACCGATTTACAAAGATATTGGATGCAGCCGAAAAAATGCAAAGTGATTCGGTACTTTTGCACGCGAGTGTGAAGTAATGTAGTAACAAAATATTTTATCGGCAAAAAAATATATCGACGTTACTAACAACATCTAGATGTTAGTCATCATAAATAAATATTATTTATTTTCTTCGTAATAATCGTAGCGGTATGTTACCTCATATATTATTCCCACTCTAGCATATGAATGGCACTCACAGAAAATTTTATTATTTTGATTGAAATGACATCCGCATAATTTAATTATCTTAAGAGGGTCGATATCAGACATGATATCAAACCTTTTCAACTGACTTCAAGATTTCGAAGGAGGAGGTTATCAATTCGTCGGGATCTTTGTTTTTGGTTTTTTTATGTATGTTCACCGATTATTCGAAGACGGCTGAACCGATTTGGAAAATTATTTTTTTGTTTGAAAGAGTATACTTTACAGTTGGTCCCTTTGTAACCAGGTTAGGATCTGATGTTGGGATCCTGGAGAAATCGAGGGAACTCTTCAACTATTATAGGCACACCTATAGTGATTTGAGTATTTTTTACCTCAGCTCGAGCATTTGCTTTTGGAAGTGAAGTCGGTTCTTTTTTGTTAAAAATTATTATCATTAGTAATCGAGGATTTTCATTGAGCACATGTATTCATATATCGACATCTTTTTTATCGATATCAAATGCTTAGAATATGCCCCGAGTTAGCACAGGTATGAATATTGATAATGAATGTTATTAAGACTAGGATAATCCAAATAAGCCACATAATAAATAATAGATCATATTCTTCGAATAGGCCCTCTAAAGACGTCCGATCTAATAATAAAATATAATATTTTCCTGAAAATGGGTAAGGGATAAAGATTTTGATAAACAATATTGAAGTGATACGTATCATTGACAACTGCGGCAAATATGTATACAACGAATACATTCCGTATCTGTAAGATACCCCAGGGATTTGAGAATGTCGAAAACTATTCCAGATTCGCTTTTCACGGCGTTCAAAGAATACCTTCTTGAAGTTGTCTTCGAGGATAAAACATTTTGTACTTATAAATATTAGAAATAAATCTAGACACGCGGTAGCGTGTCAAGCCAAGTTCAAGTATATCAGAACTGGCGAGCAGCACCGTGTGTAATTTTACATGCAACATTTGGAGCCACTTTTGACCCCCTTTGGCTCATATATTGAAACTTGCGAGATATGTTTTCGAAATTTCATAAACACACCTCAAACGGTTATTTAGATATTAACATCTAAAAATCGACATTTTTATCATGTATTGACCTACTGATCTATAGACCAAAACTCTAACCATGTTCTAGATGACCTAGAAAGTTCAAACTTGGCATCCAGATAGGAAGTTGGGTGAATAAGAAATAAATCAGAAATTAGTAAATTTTTATCATTTTATTATATTTTTTATTTAATTGATTCTATTAGGAACACTTACTTTTAGTGCCTGTAATGTAAGAATTAGCTACAAAATTAATGACAGCCTGTCTTAATGTGGATTTTAAGGTCGACAACGAGTAAAATACCACCCTTATTTTTTTTAAATCCAAAAATATCAGTTTTAGTACTTATTATAACTACTTATAACTAAGCTTATATGCTATTACTATCCACAAATCACAAGGAGCCTTGATAGCGCTCCTTTCGACATAGGCTCCTCTACATTTAGTAAAGGGCAGGCTTACGTTGGGCTCTCAGAGTTAAAACCTTAGATGGAGGACATCTTATCAATTTAGATCCAAAGTCAAATCAAGGCACAAGAAAATATAGAAAAGAACAGAAAAAAGACAATTATACCCCGTAAACGTTGGAAAATACAGTAAATTAACAAATTAACTAAAACCATTTGGTATTAGTTTTATTACGAATAAGAACCTACTAATAATATCTGTACAAAAAGTAATGATATCCCATCAAAAACATAGATGTGAAATGAAAGCCAAGTTCAATATATTATAATAAGCCTTGGTTGTTGATTACAACGACAAAAGTAGTGAGATCTAAATTTATGCCAAGTTCAATAGTCAGTCCTAAAATTTATTTATAACAACATAAAAAAAAAATAGCAACTCAAAATATCATTTATTTTTAGGGTCCGTAGCCAAAATGGCAAAAACGGAATCCTTATAGTTTCGTCATGGCCGTCTGTCAGTCCGTCCGTCCGTCCGTATGTCACAGCCATTTTACTCGGAAACTAAAAGACGTATCTGAATAAAATGTATGTATACATAAGGTGTATTTTGTATGCCGCTACTTAGTTATGTACTTAAATTGCAGAAAATAGTTTTCGATACAAGTGCGAGAAGTATGTCATTTTGCACGAGTACCGAGGTTACTTAACCCGAGCCGATAGGCGAGGGTCAAGACTCGGGACGAGTGAAAATGACACTTCCGCACGTGTGTCGAACAACGTTTTTTTAATACAATTGCGAAAAAACTACAATGAAATAAAATTACACCCATAATTATTTTACATGATTTTTTTAAAGTGGGGCATTCCACTCATACAATAGTATGTTATTCAATCAAATACAAACACTGAAAACATTGAAAAAATAATCAACCCAGCCGGACTTGAACCTGGCATCGATACGCCTTACCGGGGCTCGATCGCTTTACCAATTAAGCTATGGGTTCAGTTACTGAGTTGACGAAATTCTCAATGCCTTCAATCATCTTTTTGCATTTATTTTTTACATCGACTTTATAGCAGCCGTAAGCGACATCTAGGTGCTAACTACTAGAGTTAGATACCCTTCCCGCCGACGCTTTTACAAGTGTCACAACGGAAATCATAGATGGCGCTGCTATCAACTCATAATTATTTTACATGATTTTTTTAAAGTGGGGCATTCCACTCATACAATAGTATGTTATTCAATCAAATACAAACACTGAAAACATTGAAAAAATAATCAACCCAGCCGGACTTGAACCTGGCATCGATACGCCTTACCGGGGCTCGATCGCTTTACCAATTAAGCTATGGGTTCAGTTACTGAGTTGACGAAATTCTCAATGCCTTCAATCATCTTTTTGCATTTATTTTTTACATCGACTTTATAGCAGCCGTAAGCGACATCTAGGTGCTAACTACTAGAGTTAGATACCCTTCCCGCCGACGCTTTTACAAGTGTCACAACGGAAATCATAGATGGCGCTGCTATCAACTCATAATTATTTTACATGATTTTTTTAAAGTGGGGCATTCCACTCATACAATAGTATGTTATTCAATCAAATACAAACACTGAAAACATTGAAAAAATAATCAACCCAGCCGGACTTGAACCTGGCATCGATACGCCTTACCGGGGCTCGATCGCTTTACCAATTAAGCTATGGGTTCAGTTACTGAGTTGACGAAATTCTCAATGCCTTCAATCATCTTTTTGCATTTATTTTTTACATCGACTTTATAGCAGCCGTAAGCGACATCTAGGTGCTAACTACTAGAGTTAGATACCCTTCCCATACCTTTACATTTATATTTTGTCAGTGTATGAAAGGCAGCTCCATTCAATCGCGCGTTGTTCAAGTAATACTATTGGGTATCGCATAATACTCCTTTATGCCCAATGGCGCGTAGTTCAGGTGGGTCATTTATAAGCGGGTCTCGCATAATACTCATTTATTTAAAATTCTGATCTGCTAATCGTGCGTAAAATCAAACTTTACGCACGATTTGCAGATCAGGTTACTTTTTAGCACTAGTGCATGAAATCAAACTTTACGCACGATTTGCAGCTGCATAAACTAAACTTTTTGAGCAAATGTATTAAAAAAATATTTTTAGGGGGCGCTCCATACATGTACACTCCATACAACTAAATTTTTTTATTTTTATTTAACTCTTATCAGAAAATTGTTTTGAACATTATTTATTTGATAATATATTGAAGCCTAAGGTTTGATTTTGTCATCATCATCATGGTGGCCTTTTGGTGATTCCGTCTTCTCCTACTTTTTTCGATCTTGTGCCCGACTCATTCAGTCCTGACTGCCGGGTCGTCGGATGTCTTTTACCTAGCGGCGCTGCGGTGGTCTGTCGCGCCATTGGGTGTCCGCTCTGGGCCTCCATTCAAGGACTCGTCTTGTCCAACGACCTGTCCATTCTAGTGCACTGGTTAATATATTTACATTCAATAAGATAAACACACCAAGTTAATATTTCTTGTGTATAGGTACGAGTATATAAAAAGCATTGAATACCTGTAATCAAACTTTTAGAAACGAATTTAGGCGTGGAAACGTTTGTAGTATAATTAATAATATGTGATATATATCACGCTTAATAGTACAGTGTTTTCGTTTCAGTCCATTTGCCAAAACGCCAAAGTGCTTTTTAAATTAAATGGTCTACGTGTTTGCTTTAGAGTAGAAAGATATTTATTACCAGCTAGCCGCAGGTTCGCATAATTTAGTTCCCTGAGCAGAGTCACGTATGTATACGTGGCAATTAGCACTAATGTGGCACCTATTTCTTTAGCAGAAAAGCGCAGTGAAGCCCATATGTGGCCCATCGCGGGTCATTTTGTTTAATTTAAGCTTCAGAGCTTTAATGATGTGCCGGATGTTTTACGTATAATATAAGTATAAAGAAGAGAACGAGATATACACTTATCGATACATTTGTATCTATGAAGGTGTACCTACTAAGGAGAAACGTCTGCAAGCGAAATCTCAATTTCATTATTGACAGACAAATGGAAAAATTCAACGTGTCGAGCAAAATTCGAACTTCGGACCATTTGGAACTAAGCTACTGATGGTTACTCGCTCGACCCTCGATTCATTTTTCCATTTTTCTTGCAGTCATAATTTTTTTATACGCCTTACGTAATTCTAAAAATTATGTTTTAATTTAACTGAAACATAAAATGGTGCATTGTATATGTATCATGGCCACCACGAAGGGGTGACTTTATTTAATCCTTGGACATGTTTGCTTACGTCTCTGCATTCAGCTTAAAATACCATAGCATAGAAATTCTAATTTATACTGTCATATTGTACGGTTTACTAGGCCATACATTAATACAAGCTTTATTTTAATATTTGTTTAGTCCTCCATTTAATTTAAATATTTTATTCACTATTCTCGTTGTGCCTGCTTTGTTTGTTTGCTCCATGTGTGGTCATACATTATTGATAAATATGCATATTTTAGTATGAACACGTTATAAATAGGCAGGTATCTAATATGACATTCTTACTTCAAGCTTTAAATTACATGTAAGGACCAAAATATTTTAAGAACGTGTTGTCACATTTTGTATTAAATATCAAAGGACCGTGGGGGTCTTGACATTTACACCTCAAAACAATAATAAGTTATTAAATAGTCATTGACACATACTTATTGAGTGACTCATCCACCTCGACTCACGAGTTAACAAAGTTGTTCGAATAAGGAGGGTAACTTGGAATATTGTTAAAAGTATAATTAGGAGGATTGTTTTAATTGTGGAGTGCGGAAGTTGAATGGAACTGGTTGAAATTCCGGCAATTAATGAAGTCGCATCTCGCCGTCAGTTACTGGCGCGAATACTAATTATCGAGGTAGGCAATGTAGGCATACAAGCTAAGTACGTATATTATATCCAACTTTGCTGACGCCTCCTCTACTACCACTTGCTCAACGGAAACTATTTTTAATTCGCTGGAGAATACTGACGTTTGAGATACCTACTGATATTTTATTTCATATAATTTCCATTTTTTTTTATGATTTTACATTATTTTAAAGGATTATGTCTAAACATAAATATCTAAATAACTAGCAAAAATCAAATAAAACCGTATTTCAAACAACATTCCTCCTAGGTGATAGTAGTTAAGACTTCATTTCAATGTCAAAGTTATATATTATAATATCTGTGTGTACATCTGTTTAGATTCCGTCGGATTGGATCGGGTATGCCATTTAATCAGCCGTATTGTAAATTTATAGGAACCGGGTAGGTGCGGAAGATTCGAGTTGGGTAATTCCGTTGAAACTCGCATTCCCCGATGCGGTGCCGGCGTTAAAATATACGACACGATTCGAATGTCTTCAATTTACCCAACTTTTCGCTAGAATTTTCTGCTCACGTGCAATTGTAATGTACTATGTAACAAAAACTATAGGCAACTTCAGCAGTTTTGGTATAGTTACCTTCAGAATTAAGTAAGCTTTGCACACAACTAAACTTCTATGAGCTACCTTTTCGTTTTTTAATGTTAAAATTGTAATGTAGGATCTTAGAATTTTTTACTTGCTAGTTGATCCTCGATTAAGTAAATAATTGTTATACCCCTAGATGCTCTTATAGAAAATAGGAATCATTTTTATTTAACTCGTTTCAGTTTAATACCGTAATGTTCAGTCATTTCCATTTATATGGCCTGCAGCTACGTGGTTGAAAAGGTTTCTATATTTTATTATCCTTTAAAATCGAAACAAGGACGGATGTTGTTTACAATTGCTTTGCACAATTTCTTATTGAATTGGTTTATTTTATTAAGAAGCAGTTTGCGCGGCTAAGGCAGGTGTGCCAATAAACGATGTCTTCCCGGGCTTCTTTCAACTCACGTCCTCGCCTAGTCGTAACGACAAGGCACTTCGCTTATTTGAAATACCGTGTTTATGGATACTTACTGCCTTTTACCTGCGGCTTTTCTCGTGTGGATTTTCAATTATGTACAGTTACGTTTTATGACCCACGATACGAGGCTGTTTTTTATTTATGTCTCGCTTAGCCTTTATAGCCTTAAGTGACGGAAAGTTAACACTTACACACCTTTAACATCGTGTGTGATCAATGTTTATGTGCCTTTGATAAAAATCTGCTTGTTTTGCTTTTATTTTTACCGTTCAAATGAATTTTACCTTATTTACGAACAGCAACATAAAAATAAACAAAATGTGAAATACATCGCGTCAAACGAAGGGGGGTAACTTTTCATCGAAATTTACGTTAAACTTTTTGGAGTTTGTGAAATACCGTGTTGACAATTTTAAAGCCGTACCAGTACCATGCACGATATTTTGTCAACGCGCTGTACTTAATCATATTTGTTGAAATAGCTTGTTGTTAAAGAGACGTGTGGTGTGCGAGCAAAAATTCTAACTTCCATATTTTAAAATCATCGTGTTACGGATTTACCATTAATAATATCTTCTTTTGCTATCAAAATGACATTTAAACTTTGAACGTTCGACGTTAAGCAAATAATATATAACTGAAGAACAAATCAAATTATTTTTAATAAATATTTTGATTTGTTTATTTTAAGTAGACACACTACTATATAAATCATAAACTTATATAGATGTCATATACAAAGGAAAAAGTGACCTAGGCCTCCGGTGCCCAGGGCTGGGATCGAACCAGCGTCTTCTGCATTCGCGGCAGACGCCTTTACCACTCGGCCACCCGGGTCACAGCTGCACCGGTCGAATTTTCCCGTGTATATGCAATCTTTGTAAATGCTCAGGCGCATTTTAGCCAATCATCTAAGGTAGAACATTATGAGTCCGTACCTCCAATCCGAACTCGTAGGAGTTCATTGAAAGCGAGAGAGATGGCGCTGCCCTCAGTACAACTGAAGAACAAATCAAATTATTATTATTATTATTATTTTTTTTTTTTTTTTTTTTTTTTTTTTTTTTAAATAATTTGATTTGTTCTTCAGTTGTACTGAGGGCAGCGCCATCTCTCTCGCTTTCAATGAACTCCTACGAGTTCGGATTGGAGGTACGGACTCATAATGTTCTACCTTAGATGATTGGCTAAAATGCGCCTGAGCATTTACAAAGATTGCATATACACGGGAAAATTCGACCGGTGCAGCTGTGACCCGGGTGGCCGAGTGGTAAAGGCGTCTGCCGCGAATGCAGAAGACGCTGGTTCGATCCCAGCCCTGGGCACCGGAGGCCTAGGTCACTTTTTCCTTTGTATATGACATCTATATAAATAATATATAGTTG
The DNA here is from genome assembly GCA_947086415.1 of Pammene aurita. Lineage (NCBI taxonomy): Eukaryota > Metazoa > Arthropoda > Insecta > Lepidoptera > Tortricidae > Pammene > Pammene aurita. Next base: position 21,048,091 of record OX352293.1, on the reverse strand, counting down.
ACATGAACATGATAATGATAACTTGATAACTAACTGATAACAAATAAAGGATGAACTGAATAAGCCAAACGTCAATTCAAGCGACAAATTCAACAGTTCGGACGGGCGCTACATACATACAATATAATTAAAAAAATCATGGTGATGATTTAGCACTTCTAGATCGACCACGATCATCATTAATTTTTTTTTCAAAAAGATCTGAAACCATGCAGTACACTTTTGATTTTTGAATTCCAATTTGTTGAATTTACGTGAAATGGCCCAGTTGTTCCAAAAAATGCAGTTGCATTTCTTGCCTATAATTTCTAGGCAAGAAATTCATTTGACACATGACAAAATATTATTAAATAAATTATATATTACTGAAAAATTTGTATTAAACGGATATTTTTACTAAAGATGAATATAAATAACAAGTTTATGTGTAAAAATTGACAATGAAATCATTGTTCATTTAAAGCGCGTGATTGCAAGGTAATGAAAGTATTAGTTAGTTTGCATTATTTTACTTTTCTATTGAGCCCGGATTTATATAAGGTAATTTAAATCCTTATACATGCGAGTTGTCACTGGTATTGATTTCGGCATAAGAATAGATTATGCAGTGTTTTGTTTATATTAACGCGAGTACATTGAATGTAACGCTTCGTGGAGCCAAGTCGCCTTTCGTATAAGCCGAAGTCGCGATGTGTGTCGATTCACTGATTCCTGGTTGCCGGTCTAAGTCTGCGTAAGCCGAACGGTGAGTACTAGTATACCGAGTAGGTTCGTGTTACGTTACAATGATAGTTTGGCCATTGTTTGAAAATTTAGTAACCTGCGAGCGTACTAGTATGGTTTTAACTCAGTACAAAAGTGAAAAAAATTGTGCGCATCGACACTGAAAAAAAAAAGGATAACCGAACTACTTCGGCTAAGTAGCCGAAGTCATCAGTAACCATAATTCGGTAACGAGTTAATTAACTTTATTTGATTATAATATAACACACAGTTTACGTAAAAAGACCAAAACATTTTAGTTTGTTGTCACAATTTTTAAGTTACTGGTAGACGAAGATTGATTGCTGGTAACAAGTTATTTTTATCAGCGAGATAAAAGTTGTGAATTTTTGACCATGGATAGAGTGCCCCACGATTAATATTTTAAGTTTTAGAGGTCGGTAAAATTTTTGGACCTTGACGTCTAAATCAGGGGTCCCGTGCAATATGTTAGTACTCTCTGGTTAAGGCTGCCAGGCGTTGTGTGGTATCATTTCCGTATGAAACAGACATGCAGATTTCATTATTGTTATGAAAAATGCAAATTACGTATTTAAAAAAAGTTCTGTGGAGTGGAAATTACTCAGTTTTTTTAAATTTAACGAGTATATAACTAATAAATATATATATTTCTTAATTTTTATGAAAAAAAAACAATTAAAAAAAACATATTTTCCTTACAAACTGAACATAAATCGATTCTTTTTTTTCCATTTCTGCATTTTGTAGAAGTTATTATGAGCAAAATAGACTAATAATAAGCAACACATACTTAAGGTTTACACTACAAAAGTTTAGTTCACATTGATTCTCGATCGTTACTATGCAGAAAACATATACACCACGTCGCGAAAGATTTTTTTTCACGTAGTTTTTGTTTAGTAAGAGCCTTAATATTTTATATATTTAAAAACTGCATTAAATATGCTTACCTATGTTTTTTTTATTTACAAAAATGATGTTTATTTATTACTTATATAGCGTTGTAAAAAAAAACTGAGTGTTTTTCCTCTCTGTAGAACTTTCTTATTAATATGGAATTTTACATTTTTAATTTATAGACGTGAAGGTCCAAAATTTTACGGACCTCTAAAACTAAAAATATTTATTGTGGGGCACTCTATCCATGGTCTACAATTCTCAACTTTTCTCGATGCGCACATTTTTTACAATTGCAAGCTCTGCTATACGAGTAGGTATCATTCCAAGATGGATGAAAAAATCATTCGAAAATTGTTTCAGGAGAAGGATTCTTCGTTATATTATTTTCGTGGTTATTTGTTTTGATATAAGTACGGACAAATATGGATTTAAAGTAAAATACAGTACAACATAACAAAAATAATAATTTATTTCTCTATTTAGAGCATGGGTTCCCAACCTTTTACCCTATGCGCTTCACACAACGTTATACTAAAACAACATTATGTTAAAATAGACTTTTTATTAACCCATATATTGAAATAATAAGCAATCTGTAACAGTTCCTATTTTAGCAGTCAATGCCCTAGTGACAGAACTTATGAACCGACTAAGTATGTAGCAGCCACATAAACTATTATTTAACTCCTGACCTGAATAGTACACATTTGGTTTCATGTAACAACCGTTGCGTTACATCAAATATATCTTTAGTAAGCAGCTGTACATAAGAGCTATTCATTTCGTTCCATCGACGGATGAGGAGAAAAATGAAATAAAGTTGTATTGCGTGGTGGAAATACAAAGGAATAGTTTGGAACAAGGTCCCTCGCGGGCTCGTGGCCCGTGCGAACGCAGAGTGGCGGGTGCCGCGATAATGCAACCGAAAGTACTGAAGTTTTAATTTAAATTAGAACATCCTGTATAGTAAGTTTGTTTGGAAACTGGCGCGTGTGGTCTTTGTCTTGTTACCTGTAATTCTCTCGGGACTTTTATTATCTGTGTTTGATTTACTGCTTTGTACTTTTACATGGTTAATTTTGCTAACAATTCCCATCTGGCATAGTTATATGACTTATTTTTAATTATATTTGAATATTAATAGGTATGTTTAACTTTTACATAATTACAGAAGACACTGGCTAAGTGGATCGAAAAAAACAAAGACTGTAGGTCAATTTCCGTCCCGGTAAGATGAAGACTTACAACTCGTATAGGTACTTACATATATATTATTATAGTACGCATTCGTTGTCCTACATACGTTAAACGTACATTTAACGGCCTCGTAGCCCAGTCGGTAGTGACCCTGCCTACGAACCAGGAGGTCCCGGGTTCGAATCCTGGTCAGGGCATTTATTTGTGTGTTTATCACAGGTATTTGTTCCTGAGTTATGGCTGTTTTCTATGTATTTAAGTATTTATTCATATTTATCTATTATATATATCGTCGTATAGTACCCACAACACAAGCCTTATTGAGCTTACTGTGGGACTAGGTCGGTTTGTGTAAGATCGTCCTATAATATTTATTTATTTACAAACGTTTTTAATCTCGCACGGAAAAATAGGGTTATATATATTATAAGTTTAACTGCTATGTGTGTCTATCTGTGACACCGTAGGTCTTAAACGGGTGAACCCATTTAAATGATGTTTTTGTTATTTTATAGCAGGTTTTTAGATATGTTTTTAATATTTAAATGCTTGGTTACATAAGTTCTTGCGGTTTTTACGTTTCCGTACCCAAAATGGTAAAAACGGAACCATTATAGTTTCGTCGTGTCCGTCTGTCCGTCCGTATGTCACAGTCATTTTACTCGGAAACTACAACATATATCTTCATAATAAGGTGTATATTGTATGCCGCTATTTAGTTATGTAGTTAAATTACAGGAAAAATATTTTTAGGGGGGACGTACCATACATGTAACTAAATTTCAACATTTTTTTTAAACCAAATACCTATCAACATGTTACACATGAATTGATAGGTCTTGTTCTTCCCCCCCCCTGTAACTTTTGAACTGTAAGTTCAAACAATATGAAAAAAATTGTGAAGATGCGCCTTTTCACATATTTTCAACGAAAATTGTTTTGAACATTATCGGTTCAGCCATTTTTGAGTTATCTCCAAAAAACTTCTTCCATAGGCATCAGAAACGACCTTGGTATTAGTTTTGTTCTTATTCCACTGAAAATACAGAACCCTGCATTATGCGTGGTCCAACACGTACTGGCCGGTTTCTTGTTTCGTTACATTGATAAAAACTACAATTTATGATAGACATCTACAGAACGTATACCACTGATAAACGGAACGTTGATTTTATTTGACACATTATCAGACAAATCATACCGCTTGATGTCACGTGGATGTCGCGAGCGTATTTTGAGCCGATATCGCTTTTCTCTTGTCTTTTGTGCCACTGGAATACTGGCAAAAACCGACAGGTGTGGAGTCCGGAGCGCTCCACGGTGCGCGTGACTGCCCAACAATGACTTGCGGGAAATAATATAACCTTATTATGGTTAGGCCAGAAATTTCGGCTGTAACCGAGAACATATTATTGTAGAAAATTATTTTATGTATTAGTCACATGAAAGCGTAAATTGATTGTGTGTATACATACGTTCTAGCTGGTCCTTGTAAATCGTCGGAAAAATATAAATAAATAAAAAATATAAATATTTATTAACTTACACGAACGACATAAATTACAGTAATACAAGAAATGACAAAAAATGTGTAGTGAAATGGATGGAGACTCGGCGAGACCGCTGGTTTTCAGTCCCATTACACACGCGTTTGTCTAGTCTATATTCTATGTGTGTGTAAATAAATTCTACTCTATTCTATTCTACCTCATTCACATAATAAATCATCATCATCATCATATCAGCCGAAAGACGTCCACTGCTGGACATAGGCCTTCCCCAAAGAGTGCCACAATGACCGGTCCTGCGCCACCCGCATCCAGCGGACTCCCGCGACCTTCACCAGGTCATCAGTCCACCTTGCGGGGGGTCTACCCACATAATAAATGGGGTCCAAAAATAGCTCACGTTCATATTCTCATAATATACCTGGAGTAACCGCGCCAGAAACGTTTTGACCGGTCGTTACAATTAATACATTTGATGCCTGTACCCTGGTTACTTTGTTTCCCTGTTCGTCGAAACGCTTTCACGCTAAACGCTGGTTTTCAGTTCAAATTCGCGTTATTGTTTAGGCTGGCGTATTTCATATACCGGTTTTGCTGGCATTGCACACAGGCGGCGGCGGAGTGTGCCATTATAGACTAAGAGCTGGCCACGTCAGATATGACTAGTGATCGGCCGGCGGTAGCATTTTGTCATTTTGACGTCCAACGTAATGACTAATATGGATAAGCCTATGTTGTTAAAAATAAAACCACATTTTTTAGGGATTCACTGAATTTAATTTGTTATAGTAAATTAACATAAATTATCATACTTTTCAGTCGATCCCACGGAATATTACATAGAAACAAAAAAAAATTATAAATCAGAATTAAATTGTTCTTGTTGTTGTATTTTTCTACGTTAGTCACCAAGATGTGTCTTTGATTTAAGTTGTTTTTGAATATTTTTTTGCGTTTAGCAAACTTATTTCACCTTTTGTACATAATATTAAACCTTTCATAATATTAAACTCGCCGTATTTAAGATCCGGTTGATCTTGTAACCATTTACGAATGGCAAATTCGTAAGAAATAGTTAAAACCTTGATAATAAAACTCGATATGATAAAAAATTGGTATATAAATTCTGTACAAAATTAATAAAATCATATCCATGTAATACTTTCGTCGGAAAAATGCTACCGGTGTCCGATCATTAGATATGACACAATAATTAGAGCAACAAAACCCGTCTAGAAGGATTGCTACACTATCCTTATTGCTAAATCCGGGCACCTGGCAACTTTAAATGGGTCAGAGTGAAAAATTTCAGTTTGAAAAATATACTATATAGGTAAAAACTGCCGAAGTTGTCTCATTTATACAAATGCAGGTGATCCGTTCAAGGGCTTAGTTGGTACCCTATTCTAATTATGGAAAAAAAAATGGTTTTGTATGGCGGATTAGCCGGATGGGATGACGTGCCCCATACGAAAAAAAATCTACTTTTTCTTGGTCGCAATACGATACCAACTATGCCCTCAAACTTTCCCCTCAGATTCGATTCTTGAAGTGGGTTGCATTCTTTGACCTCCACCAATAAACAGCTGACTGATGTCAAGATCTAGACATAAGCATATTATAGCAAACTAACTAGAGGGGTTTCGTTGCTCTGATTATTGTATCATATCTGACGTAGCCAGCTCTCCGTATATTACTAGAGATCTGCTCACTGAACAAAACTTTCCAATTAAATTACAAACACCAGCCTAGGTACTCCCTTAAACTATAGTCTGTGATGAAATATCATATCGACAATATGTTATACCGATTTTAAACTACCGCGAGTTATATTGAAATGAATATAAAAATATGAAAATTAACTGTGTTACTTTAGGTTTTCATGATTTTTCAACAGTAAACTGTAATGATAGCAACTAGTTTATCGACACTTATTTAGCATTCTAATGACAAAATGAATGTAATGCAACAGTAACTGGTATTACACATCAAGTGATCGATGATCAACGGATACATATCAAAGGCAACGAATAATTCAAGTATAGCTGTAGTCCACCGAGGATTGTGTGATTGGAACGGTCTCGATTGCATCCCCCCGATGCTGAGCAATAATGCCGAATTATCTTTTTGTAGCGAATCATTAGGCACCGGCTGGAGCGATTGCAGCCAGATTACATTATGTCGGCCAACTCTTGGCTTCCAGCTCTGCCAGCATTATGATTTTATCTATATTCCACTTCTTCGATCTGCTCTTTTAGTTGTCAATGAAATATTATTTAGTAATTTATTATCTTTATTGCACAATAATACAAAGGGCGGACTTAATACCAGAGGACATTCATCATTTATATCATTGGGGATATTCATCTTCTCATAATTTGTGGCTCTTTCTTTTATTATACATAACATATATAAGTATTTGTGTGTATGTATATTATTATATGGGTATTAAAGTTTTATATGTTACTTTATAATATATTTTTCAACACACCTGCTCGTAACGAGGTTCTTATTCCACCGCTTTTATGCTCATAATCCTAGATATTAAACACGCGTGCATTTCACAATAATTATCCAACTAGTGGAATAATTTAATAATCCGATCAAGTGACGTTTGTACTCTAGTACCAAGTTGTATGTACGCAGACCAATCGTTGTAATTTAGTCGGGTATTACCTTTACTTTTTTTTAACTCTTTATGAGTTTACATTCTATAAAATTAAAAAAAAAAAGTAAATATATTAAAAATATACACATTTACGATAGAATACAAATTATACAATCCTGATTGTGAATAAGAATCATTTCAACTTATTATATTACTCGTAATACACAATAAATTACATTTTAAACACGAATTGTCTATTTTAATATTGGCTGTTTGGCATTATACGTCCGCGCCTTTGCCTCAAGCTGCACGCACATCCAAAAAAGAAAATTGCGCGCCATTTATAAGTTAACCTCAAATCATTGTTTATTTGTTAGATTTTTCACGCCGTGTTTTATTAATTTAAACAAATTATATTTTCAGTGAATAAGAAGACAACTTTAGCATTAATTTAACCTCTGGATATATTTCAAAATTGTGATACATACTAGTAAAATGCCATCATAAAAATCTAGTGAGCAATACGTAAGAAAAAAATACTATAATTTATTGCAAAATAAATGTGAAGTATTTAATTTTATGAAATGATTTTAAAAAGAGTTCCAGATACTCAATAACATTACAAATCAGGGTAATTTAATTATCTTAGGTTCGTAAGTACCTCTATCCTGTAAACATTCTGACAATTAATGTATTTATCAAAAGTTATTAATTATACTATTCTGTTATTTCCTCGCAAATGTGTTGAAAAACGTCGTATGAAACGCGTGTGCTTGATCATTACATAAGCTCAGCTTACTTTTGCGCACTCACATGCGTTCGTGCGCACAATATCGCTTCGTATGTAATGATCAACTTAGCACACTTGTATCATAATGTACTATTATGTGTTTAACTAAGGTAATAGATTTACTTTTCGTTAGATGCATCGCCTACAATCTTTTCTGTTTTCCCCAAGGTTCACTGGTAGAAAATGCCTTATGGCATTAAGTCCGCCTTTTGTACGTTAATTTTTCTTATATGCAATAATGATTTAATAAATAAACATTACGAATAGGTACATACGAGTTAATCGAGGTGACGTCAGTAGGTATTTTCTAGTACAATCGCCCATTAGATGTATTGGAACGCCCAAGGTCTTCACAAATATCTGAACAACGCCTTTATTGTCAAGGCGATGAAGTGCATGTGCAGATATTCGGCAAACATTCGGCAAATAATGTTTTTAAGTTTGTAAAAAATGAGATGTATTATCTAATTCGTTACCTCAGTCCGTCCTGGTCAGTATAAGTATATATGTATATACACGGTGCTCGTGAGCATTGCGAGAGTTTTTAACAGCGTATTCCTGATCATAATTGGAGACTAAAATGTCGTATACACTTTTCTGGAATTCGCCTAGTTTCAGAGTTACTACCAATTGAATAAAAAAACATTTTTTATTGTGACTCAGTGCAAAACGCTTTTTTGATGGCGATTTCACCCTTTATGGGGTCTAGTCTAGACATTCTTATTGACAGATATCAAAGTGCCAAGGAATACTTTACGTAAACTATTTTTTACGAAAAAAAAATGTACAAATTTATTTTAATCGACAGTTTTACCAATAACATTTATGTTTTTATGTTCAAAAGCATTAAAAAAATCTAAAAAAAGCAATAAAATAATATTTTTTTTTTGGCGAAATTGACCTAAATTCATATAACATTTATTACTCCTTATGACTTCAGAAATTCGTGGTTGAAATCTCTCGCAATGCTCACGAGCACCGTGTATACAATTATGCATCCTGTACGAAGCCATATTTTGGCTGTAAATATTAATCTCTATTAGCCTCTAATTACACTTTACACAAGTGCTCTTTGGTGGTTAGCGGTGTCATCGCTTGTAATGTATGGGAATGAGTATGCGTGTGTATTGCATAGATATAACATAGGTAGGCACGTAAATTACATATACAGAATTATCGTGCCGATGTTACGTTTCTAGGGATACAGGATTACTTAGGTTTCTACCGGAGTCCTTCTATCCTAGTCTCGAGCGTAGCGTAATCAAAGCAAGTTCTTACAAACAACTTCTGGCTACTGGGACGTCTCGGCATTTCGATGGTTTTTTGATTTTGAGAGATTGTTCTCCATAACTTTAGTTACGTTTTTCTGATCTTCATGAAATGTGTTGGGATTGTAGCAGAGATACATATAACTTGAGAGTTCGTATATGAGCAGGATCGATTAAGCGGTCATGGAGCAAGAAGGCGCGAAAAATCATCATATCATAAGCATCTTGTTATATTGGTCATCTTGTTTGCAAGCAAATCGCAAGTTCTGAGTTCGAGGCGGACTACTAGTTTAATTTTAGATATATTATACATGACGGTAATGGTAATAATAGTAACTTGTACCTTAACTTGTTCAAAGAAGCTCTGAATAGAACTGGAATAGTGAATGAATTAAATTTTCTTCCAACTTCGGTCAGCCGGATGTACGTAACGGAGTAGATATATTATCATACATTAGATGGACGCTGGCCTAATCAAGTGTATATTACGGACCGTATCTTGGCGTGTGTTGTGTTCCCTATTGCCGCCGGCGTCTTGTTCGTACCTTATAGACTTTGCTCCTCAGGCCCGAGGCGAAATTAACTGGCATTAAGCACGGTTTGAATAAACACGGCTTTTGTTTTTCTTTGAACTCGGATTTTGGTTCTAGCACGTAGTATGATTTTATTTGTAAAGATAAAAAATGGCGAGGTGTAGCTTTTCGGTTACGAATAACGACGTTAGAGCGAAAGTAATGCTTGTAATACCGTTTTGTTGCACAGTAATCGTAAAATTAACGTACTTGTTCTTGCTAGGATCCGCTATCAAAAACCTTCCGAGCGTAAGCGATTATTGTATTATGATTTCGCTATCTTTTATATAATATCTTTCATAACCATAGTTTTCTTCCAAAAATAGAAATGTAATATATAAATAAGAAAAAAATTATGTGGCATTAATTTATACACTACAAATAGTGACAACTATAATATGCGCTTTGACATTATTATCTTACCCCAATAAAAATTACCTAGCTAGAGTTAATAGATTTGCCATATACTTAAGTCAAAATTAATATGGAATAGATTGACAGCTATTTAAATTTAATTTTCTATAAAATCCTGTAAACGACGAGTTACAAAACTGTTCTTGTCCACGTCACTTCCATGTCCTCAAAGTTCTGACGATGAAGAAAAAAGGTATCTTGTATCTTGCGTGCCAAATTGTTTGTTCCCATTTAATATTATATCTGCGATTACGAATATGTATCTTACACTATTTGCAAGCTATCTATTGTCATTGATTTGGGCTCATCCTGATAAACCTTCACATAGGGTGTCGTGTTTATCTCGAGAGTCCCTTATCGCTGTCGCGCAGACATGTTATGTAGGTGAACGGGATAGTTAATTGGCCCATGTACCTTATTCGTCTATAATACTTGTCAACCAACATACTTGCTATCAACCCGTACCTTGTATTTAAGCCGCAAAGAACTTAGAAGCTAAGTAAAGGGCTTGATGAATTTTTAATGAGAGGAATATTACCCAGTCAACTTGGTGCTTTCAGGTATACACTTACGCTCTTCGTGAAAAGACAAAGTTTCCTTAAGTTAATTGCGAAATAATTACCCCACTGGCCTGGTTACCTTAATACTACGCATTATTTTCGAGTACGTAGGTGTTCAAAGTAATGTTGCTATAGCAACATATACGTATATTACGTATTATATTTACGTATTTCAATCGTACCAAGAACGTGGTCTGTTGACAAATGAAGCTCACTAAGAAATAGTGGCGTTCGTTTTTTCAGCTCTAAATATAAATATGTAGAGCTTACTGCGAGCAAAGACAAATTATACCAAACATTTTTTGGGCTGCGATGGCTGATATTGTACTTTTTCCAAGCAGTACCTACACAAATACCAACAACTTAACTAATAGTGTTTTTCTCTCTTTCAAACTTTTCCACACGAGTTTTATTTCTCGGTTTTTACCGCTGCTGACGTTACGAAGGGCACGTTTACGACAGATTTAATAAAACTTGCCATTGACAGCTTTCACCTAATATTGGATGCGAGCAAATCTACACAAAATGTACGTACCTTTTCTTAACACTGAGATTTTACGAAATCGGCCGTGCTTTTAAGGAGCAAGCCCGTGTTTTGAAACTTATTTGACGCGTTTCGCGTGTCTTTGATTATACAGTTACATGCAGTTTTTTTACGTAAATAACTTAGTCTAATCACCCAGTATGGTTGGAAAGAAAACTCATTTATTTCTACTGGTATACGTTTTTTATCCGTGACTTTATAATTTAATTACTAAAAGTGTTCATTTCAGAGTTTAAAATAAAAATATAACAAAAATATATTTATTCCTCAATTTAGGCACATTACGATGCACTTATGAAAATCAGAGATTGAAAAAACTACCACCTGTTCTAACCCTACACCTCTGACCCATGAAGTATTATGATTATGACCGGCAAGAAACTTGGCACTCTTGGCAGTAATTTTTTTTTTAAAACAGTAAGTAATATATTAGATCTTAGAAATACACAATAATACGTAGTTATTCAAGAAGACATATCACAACAGCTTGAGAGACAGACAATATACCCATTGTCTAATTAAAAAGAAATAATAAATAATAAAATCCAAATCTGACTGCTTCACAAAACGTTTGATATGCTTTCCCACCTGAACTGTGTCCTCTAAATGTTAGATGATTTTGTAGTAGTTTCTGGTTTAGGCCATGCATCTTTGTCCGTCATATAGTCCTCGACCCTGTAATAACCCTTTGACATAACATTTTTTTCAAGTATTTCTCAAGAGCGGGAAATGATAAATTTATAGCATCGACGGGTAACTTGTTATAAATATGAATACCTTGACCAAAAAATTACTTAAATGCTTTGCAGATACGACAACTTCTGATAGCAAGCTTGTTTTTATTTCTAGTATAGCTGTGGATGACAGTTTTTTTAAATGTGTGTATATTCTTTACAGCTAAAATAATTTTGTCAGAGATATATTAGGACGCAACAGTTAAAATATTAAAATAGTTTTCTAAATGATGCACCTGCCTTTAAGTTATACAGAAAGCGAATGGCTCTTTTTTGTAAAACAAATATAATCTGTCTGTCCCAAACCAGAATGCCATATACTATGAAAATAACTGTGATAAACTAAGCGAGCTGTCAATATTCGTTAATTGTCTAATTCTCCTAACGGCATGAGCGGCCGAACTTAATCGAAGAGCGAGTTTTCTGATATGAGGACTCCATTGTAGACTTTTGTCCAATGTCGAACCAAGGAACAGTGCTGTATCTACTATCTCTAAACATTCACCTTATATTAAACGAATAATATTCGAGCCAATTTGCACCACGGTAGGGCGGACTGGACTATAGTTGGGAAATTTTAAGGTATTTAAAATATTTTGTAAACTTTAGAAATATAAATATTGGCGTAAATTTTGGCGATGAAATTAAGGGAATGTAGGTATAGATAACAAATAACCGACTTAAGTTATTGCCACTCTATCCTGGTAAACATGGAATTCATTTGCATCTAAAGCATAATGTAGAGGTAGGTAGGTATGTAATGATTATGTTGTGCATCTGTTGGTCTACAAACAAACATCGCTCTGCTTCAAAAGCAACCACAAGAAGACCCTCACGGCAGGGCTGAGTGCAGGTAGGCTGTATCTATACTAATTTTAAAAGGTTTCTCGTCTGCCAGCTATTTATCAGTGACATTGAGTGCGGAACGAGTTTTTCTTGCTCTTTTTACTACACTTCGCGAGTACTTTAAAAATGAAAGGATTCAACCGGGCACTAATTAATTATATCTCGTTAACAAGTTTCCCGCTAATTTATCATTTGTTTTTGCTGAGGTATATTCAAGTGGCATTTATGAAAAACCACTTTAGTGACAAACACACACCGCGTACAGGGTTGTTTCAATACACTATCTAGATTATATCGAGTTTCGATGCACTAATAATAAATATCTCATGGACGGCGACCACGAGATGAACTCGACATCTTTTATTGAGAAACGGATCAGGACCGAGATACGTGGAAGCAGAGGAACAGGCTTTACCTAGGAGTGGGACATTCTCGGCTTACATAAATAAATAAACTAATACATCTTTAATCTGTTTCATAACAGATGTGCATTTGATGCCTGAAAATTAAGTGCATCAAGTTCAGGGCCTGTAGTCAGTAAGTTGAATTAAATAAACATTCGAGAATGTAAGCATACCGTAGCTTTATCCGGAATGTGCATGGGACGTATCTTGCCCGTATCTCCGTGTAAGTGCGGTACGGTGCATCTCGTAGCAGGTCAAGCGTTAGGTTAGGTATGTCAAAAATTAAGCTCCGATGATCCCGTACTTTAGGTGACATATCTTTTGTATGTATTAAATGTTCCTGTTTCTTACAATTGTTTGTTTGTTTACAGGTAAGCTAATCGGCCGCCATTCCTTCGAAAATACGTCATAACAACTGGTAAGCCGTTCAGCAGTTTTTCTGCACATCAATCAATGTATAGTGCGCGCACATTCGGGCATGATCCGAATGCTCGTAGCGCCAGCAGAGGCGATTAATCACGCAATTTAACAGAAGGTACGTACTAGTTTTAGCTTAGCAGGGTGAAGATAAGCGGTGGTAATAGGGTAGACGGCAGTAGGTAGTGCACGATGAAACGTTAACGGGTCGATTATGCGAGCCCATCGAGTGCGTACTCGAACGGCCCGGCCGCCTGTGAGCCTAATGACGGGTCACGCATTTAAATAGCCTGCTTCCGATCAGAACGGCTCACATATTCACATGAAATTCATATACTTCATTTCACCCACAATTCGAATCGACGATTTCCTATTTATCAGCTAGCTCCCTCGCTACTAACAGCGACTTTGGGAGCCATAAGATAAGTGAGGGCATTTACATTTCCACCTCTGTGAGCTGAGGTTTCGCTTTATGAATGTTTGGCATGCATGAAGATAATTTTAATACTTACTTATCTGAAACTTGATCTAGCGTCTACGGCTTTGGAAGTGGCAATCGCTATATATTTTGTTTGGGTCTAATGTATTTACTTTGTGCTACGGATGTATGTATGTTTAATTATATGCAGAAGACGGTTAAGTATATTTATTTTTAAACTATAGCCTCTCTTCTGCTTCTTCATCAGTGAGTATGCGCCCACTGTTGGGCATACGCCTCTACAATTTAAACTAAAACCTACAGACGGAAATTCCATTTCTGAAAAAAAAAACGGTTTCATTATCAAGTAGGTACCTGAACACATTTTCGATAATAATCGTTCATCTGTTATATTTTGTGAAATGCCTTCTGCCTTCATTTGTAAAACCATTGTCTAAACATATAAAAGAAGAAGTCCTGATCTACCATCAACGCACAGCCGAAACTACTGGAACTAGAAACTTCAAATTTGGTCCAGAGCTTACTTTTATGACGTATGCAAGGGATAAGACGGGATTTTTGGAAATTCCACCCCTAAGGGAATCAAATAGGGGTGCAAAGTTTGTATGGGAGAATTTTTTTTTTTTTGAGCTGAAGACTTAAAAATTCGTAAAAAGGTTACGAACTTAAATCCAAAGAAAGTGTTTTCAGCGTTTTGCTAAATTTTAACCCTAAGAGGGTAAAATAGGGGTGCAAAGTTTGTATGGGAGAAACTTCTGATTTAGAGTTAGAGACTGTAAAAAGTGCAAAGTTCGTATTGGAGAAATTTTTATTTTATGTTAGAGACATTAAACTTAGTGTTTTCTGAAAAATTCCACGGCGATCTTTCCGTATTCCAACTCTTATTCACTTATTAGGTTCACTACTCCCCAGTAGATGGCGTTACTGGTCTCATCATAAATATGTTTTTGCCGTTGATTGTATTCGATTAAGTAGAGAAAATGAACGTATTTAAAACATTTACATTTAGATTACATATTGACCCTGTAGGATGTTAATTGTTTTTCATCTTTCGGTATTAGTAGGTACCTATAATAATATTTGTTTGTTGAAATAGATTTTTTTTACCATACATTGTTAGGAAGATGTTTTCCGTCCACGTAGATTTTTTTGTAAGCTGCTGGAATTTTACAAGATTCAACCTCAGTAATATATTAATTATGTACGTAGATTTTTTCGGTGTTCCAATACTTTTTCATTTATTAGGTACACTACTCCACATTAGATGGCGTTAGAGGTTCTGCTGTAATTTAAAAATTATAGCCGTACCTTTTGACTTTTGCTGTAGTCGGGTAAAAAGTTGTATTTACTAAATTAAATAAGACCCGTTCATCCTGAACTACTTCATAATCAGACAACACAACAAATAAAAACAAATCCACCAATAGATGGCGCTGTGCCTTTATCTATATTTATAAACGTAAAAGTCCCGACTGACTGACTGACTGACTGACTCACTTAAATCAACGCCCAGCCCGAACGGTTTGACCTACAGAGCTGAATTTTTCACAATAGGTAGTTTTATAACGTTAGTATCCACTAAGACGGGTTTTTTTTAATTCAACCCCTAAGGGGGTAAAAGGGGGTTGAAAGTTTGTATGGATGGGGTTCAAAATGTTGAGTTAGAGATTTGAAACTTCGTACGTTTCATCATATCAGCCGAAAGACGTCCACTGCTGGACATAGGCTTCCTACGTTTACTACTAATTAAAAAACAATAAAAGTTATTTCAGCGTTTTTCAAAATTCAACCTCTAACAGGGTAAAATAGGGGTTGAAAGTTTGTATAGAGCTTTTTTTTTTGACAGACTTGAAAGTTCGTTTGTAAGCTACTAGATTCAAGGCAAAAAAACGAATTTCAGCGTTTTTTAAAATTCCACCTCAGAGGCGTTGAAACGAGGTTGAAAAAATTGTATTAAAGGGAGGCCGTAACTACTGAAGCTAGAAAGTTTTAATTTGTAGGACGAGTTAAATTTACAATTTGTACAACTAACAAGAA
Organism: Pammene aurita; assembly: GCA_947086415.1. NCBI lineage: Eukaryota > Metazoa > Arthropoda > Insecta > Lepidoptera > Tortricidae > Pammene > Pammene aurita. The sequence continues at coordinate 21,032,109 of OX352293.1, read as the reverse complement.
GCAATAAGGGTAAAAAAGGGGTTAAAAGTTTGTATGGGTGGGGTTTAAAATTGAGAGTTAGAGATTTGAAACTTCCCACGTTTACTAATAATTAAAAAACAATAAAAGTGATTTCAGCGTTACTCAAAATTCAACCTCAAACAGGGTAAAAAAGGGGTTGAAAGTTTGTATAGAGATTTTTTTTTGTGACAGACTTGAAAGTTCGTTTGTAAGCTACTAACTTTAAAGCAAAAAAATAATTTCAGCGTTTTTCGAAATTCCACCTCAGAGGAGTAGAAACGGGGTTGAAAAGTTTGTATGAAAGAAAGGCCTTTACTACTGAAGCTAGAAAGTTGTAATTTAGTGTGAATTGGATGGAATTAATATATATGGACGGGTTACATTTACAATCTGTACAACTAATAAGAAGTGATTTAGAAAAATTCAACCCCTGAGGGGGGATAAAATGGGGGTTAAGTGTTTGTATCGGTGGGGTTTAAAATTTAGAGTCAGAGATTTGAAACTTCGTACGTTTACTAATAATTTAAAAATATTAAACGCAATTTCAGCGTTTTTCAAAATTCAACCTAGAACGGGGCTAAAAAGGAGTTGAAAGTTTGTATAGAGATTAACATTTTTTTTGGTTTGAGATTTACTAGGAATTATTGTTCGTATTTCCGTTCTATTTCCATGTTCCAGAGTGAACTCTGACAATAGTTTGGTCATCGTATCGCCAAATAAAACCACCACTATATAGTACACAAAGAAGTTACGCAAATAATAGGGTACATTTACGTTATTATTTCCATATTAACACTTATTTGTAACTGAAACTATGTCTACGTTACCCGTTTTTTGCCAAAATAGCTATAAGTATAAATAAATTAAGAAAATGGTTCGGGGATTAACAAAAGTTAGTTAAGAAGTTACAATTGGATATGAAACTCTGTATGAGGAACCGTATTATACGCGGACGAAGTCGCGGGCGGAAAGCTAGTTAGTATATAAAAGCAGATATTTTGTAAATGTAACTAAATTATATTGATAGAACACAAATGTATACAAATCATGTTTTTCGGAACCACTATAGTTGACGTGCGTGACCCATTTTATTCGCAACATGTACTCAGGTCTGATTTATTCCGAACATGCATAACACCATTACTGGCTGATGTACACGTCTATATATTATATTTTGCGTTTGCACGCTTTGCCATTTTCCCAGTAACTATTATGTACATATTATTCCGTAAAGGATGAATGATAACATTGATGACTTAATATTATTATGCTAAATCCATGCTAGTGAACCTCGCCGCCATTACCCATCAAATTCTACCCAAGGGGTACCATTTTCATAACAACGTATCACCTAACTTTAATAGTATTATGTAAGAAAACGTTTATTAATGTCGAGTGGGGAGACGTACCGAAGAGTCTAGGCGTTCTGCCAAGCGGTTGAACGAAATTATATTAGGATAGTCTAACAGCACAAACCAAGTGACTTTTGTTGTAGCTTGAATACTAGAACTTCTTTTGTTTTTACACGCGAATAAAAATATGAGGCTCATTAGTCTACAATTTATCGAGTTACAATGGCGCGTCCGACACAATAACAAAATCCATGTCGAGTTCTTTAAAATTTACTTGAAAAATGTACATTCATTGTAAGATAATGAGGCGACTTCGGCAACTCATTGTCCGTTGAAAATAATTAACCATCTGACTCGACAAAAATGGAAGTATTCAAAGTGTTTGACTCTGATCCTTCGAAGTTGCTGGAGATGTTTCAGCTCTGTTTAAAAATTGCCCGTTTTATTAGTTACTCAGGGCTTGAAGTCTTAGGTCTTAGTTAGGATACTAAGTTTGCGCCAAGGTGGGCGTTGGAGCCGTCTGATCACAATTTAACTAGGCCCTGAATAATGTATCATGATTATCATAATCCTATTATGCTAAACATATTCACGTAAGATTCACGGAGTTTCCCTCGCTTTTATAGTTTTCTTTATTGATTATTAAATTATATTCCAGCTGTAAAGTTGGTTATTTGAAGAATTCCTCTTTGCCATTAACTTTCAGTTATTGTGTAGTGTTATCTTGTGTTCCGTTATATTATTTTCTCGTCTTACTGCGGCGTACCTTTCAACTTTGTGTTAAGCAGGGATTACATTTGTTATTATTTTTATTTCCTTATCCTTTGAGATTTCCATCTTCAAAAGAAACTTTAAACCCGTAGCGCATTGTTTATAGTGCATGCAACAATTGTATTAATGACTTCGTCTTTCATGTCGTGTAGCATTTTCCGCCGTAAAAATATTTTCTGTGTAGCTAATGCATTAGAGTTGTATTAGTGTTGGCTCTGCTGTTTTGGGGTAGGTATGACGGGGTTGATAATAGTAACGTAGAAAACAGACAATTTAAGTAAAGTAAATATAATTTTAATACCTACTGATCATTACTTTTTTTAATCCTGTTGAACTTATAAATAACATTTTATATCTTGTTTTTTTAATAGCAATACTTATTATTTTTTCATGATTCTGGCTTTCACAAATAAATAAGCTCAAAAGCCGTTATTATAATTTTCATTGTGTTTGTTTATATTTGTGTTTATTCAATGTATACTTCAATCCCGTCAAAAACATTACATGAAAAAAATACCAGTCTCGCAACGCAGTTATCCTACTGAAAAAAGTATTGAGATCTAATGTAAAACCAGCAGTTGTCCACAGAACTCAATCCCCACTGGTTTTAAATAACATGTCATTGTGACCCTTTGAATAATAGATGTCTATATTTTTATAATAAATAGAAGGACCTGGCAATCGCACAGGACATTGTAAAGTCATAATTTTATTTGGGATTGCAATGTTACTTGTTTATCAACCAGACAACCCGACGGATATTGCAGTATGTTCAGATTTTCAGTGGCTTTATAGCCCTAATACTAGATGTGTTCAAAGCTTGTGGGTCAGCTAGAATTACCTTAGAAATAAAATGATCAGATATGTCAGTCAATAAGTCAGTCAGTCAGTGACAAAACTAATAAGGAACTTTGACTTGTAATAATTCTTAATATAAATTAATTTGGGAATATATCTTCCTTGTGTTATGGCCTCTTGTGTTTCAGGTTTCTAGTCTTATCGACACCAGAGTTAGAGGGGGTTGAAAATGGCCTGAATGGCTTCGGGAAAAGGATGGTACGGCCGTGCCTTGTTTGTTTTGCTGGACTTGCCGAATTTTTTTTTCCTATTATACGCATGTTGGATGCGAATTTTCATTCCAAATTTTTCGTATTCAGCTTCTTCCGGAAAAATACCACTTTCACGTATTCAATGGCGTAGCTAGGGGGGGGGGGGGGGGGCACCGGGTGCCACCCATGCTAGCTACGCCACTGCACGTATTGACTTTTACCGGCCTGTGCAATAGTGTACTCGTTTTGTATGTAAGTGTATGAAAGACACTAGGTCTGGTAGGTCATGCACTAATATAAAGCAAATCCACGCATGTGTATATGATAATTAATCCAAATTTAAAGGGCGGCAGGAACTTTCGTTGTAGTCATCGTACAGATTCAATATAATTTGCAAGCGCTAAAGATTTAAGCGTCATAAGAGCCCTTTTATTTTGGATTATCACTTATATCTAATCCTGAATAATTAACCCAAAGGCGCTGTAAAAATCCAGTTTATTGGCCGGTGTGTTGAAAGTACGTTTATTTGTTATAAAAAAGTAAATTTTCATAATAAAACAAATATAATTGTAGGTGGTCCGTACCGGGCAGGCGACGTCATTGTTTGCGGCTGTAATTTATATCGTGTTTAGCGAAATTAGCGAGACCGCACACTGTACCACCACCGCACAGTGTACACTGATAGACAGCAGGCACGCTAAGCACGACCAGTGAACGGAAACTTTCTATAGTCCCATTCCCATAGCATTGTGTGTGTGACAGGTGAAACTTTTACATTTCATGCAAACACTGTTACAAACTAATCAACCGAAAAACTAAAACACAGGTGAGATTCAATTAAGTTAGTTTTAAACAACAATACATAAATTGTATATTACGGCGATTGATCACCAAAGGAACACGTGTGGGGTACATGGAATGGAACATCAATAGTGCTTGACAGTGACCGACTTGCGCAATCGATTTTTAGCCGACTTCCAGATTTCAAAAGAGGAGGTTCTCAATTCGGCGTGTATGTTTTTTTTTTTTTTGTTTTTCTTTTTTTTATGTTTGTTACTCCATAACTCCGTCATGTCTGAACCGATTTTGAAAATTCTTTTTTTGATTGTAAGTATATAATATATACAGATTGGTCCCGTTTTTGTCAAAACGCAGTTCTGATGATGGGATCCATGAGGAATCGAGGGAACTCCTCAAATCTTAAAGGCATCCATATAGTGATTTTTATATTTTTATCAACAAATCCATCATTTTCATTCAAAACAGTGACATTTGATGAAGTAGAACTGCTGATGATGATCAGAACGGAACTCTTCAACGACGCATAGTTCACGTTTGGCGATTTGTCCTCTTCGCTGTATTTGTTTAGCAAGTTTAATTGTCAGGACAAATTTTCGTCAAGCTCAAGTTCTGATGATGGGATCCATGAAGAATCGAGGGAACTCCTCAAATCTTAAGGGCTTACACATAGTGATTTTTGTAATTTTATCAACAAGTCAAGTATTTTCATTCAAAAGAGTGACATTTGATGAAGTGGAACTGCTGATGATGATCAGAACGGACCTCTTCAACGACGCATAGTTCACGTTTGGCGATTCGTCCTCTTCGCTGTGTTTGTTAAGCAAGTTAGATTGTCAGGACCAATTTTCGTCAAGCTCAAGTTCTGATGATGAGTTCCATGAGGAATCGAGGGAATTCCTCAAATCTTAAAGGCATACATAAAGTGACTTTTGTATTTTTATTAACTAATCAAGCATTTTCATTCAAAAGGGTGACATTTGATGAACTGCTGATGATGATCAGAACGGAACTCTTCAACGACGCATAGTTCAGGTTTGGCGATTTGTCCTCTCCGCTGCGTTTGTTAAGCAAATTATTTCATTGTATGGAATCTAAGTGCACCATCTACAATAATGCTTCACCGGCTACCCCCATGGAAGTCGGTTTTTTTTTCTTAAACATTATAAAAGATAGCGTCACTCGCGTCAACTTTAGTTTTTTACCTTTGTTCGATTACGATTACCTCGCACACTTTATCGATAATAGAAAAAATATATATTTTTAAATTTATTTAATGGCTTTTACTCCTCGCCGGTTTTAGCGAGGTGAATTCTCTCTTCGAGGAGGTTCTCAATTCGGCGTGTATGTTTTTTTTATTTATGTTTGTTACTCCATAACTCCGTCATATCTGAACCGATTTTGAAAATTCTTTTTTTGATTGTAAGTATACATATACAGATTGGTCCCGTTTTTGTCAAAACGCAGTTCTGATGATGGGATCCACGAGGAATCAAGGGAACACCTCAAATCTGAAAGGCATACATATAGTGATTTTTATATTTTTATCAACAAATCCATCATTTTCATTCAAAACAGTGACATTTGATCAAGTAGAACTGCTGATGATGATCAGAACGGAACTCTTCAACGACGCATAGTTCACGTTTGGCGATTTGTCCTCTTTGCTGTGTTTGTTTAGCAAGTTTAATTGTCAGGACAAATTTTCGTCAAGCTCAAGTTCTGATGATGGGATCCATGAAGAATCGATGGAACTCCCCAAATCTTAAGGGCTTACACATAGTGATTTTTGTAATTTTATCAACAAGTGAAGCATTTTCATTCAAAAGAGTGACATTTGATGAAGTGGAACTGCTGATGATGATCAGAACGGAACTCTTCAACGACGCATAGTTCACGTTTGGCGATTCGTCCTCTTCGCTGTGTTTGTTAAGCAAGTTAGATTGTCAGGACCAATTTTCGTCAAGCTCAAGTTCTGATGATGAGTTCCATGAGGAATCGAGGGAATTCCTCAAATCTTAAAGGCATACATAAAGTGACTTTTGTATTTTTATCAACAAATCAAGCATTTTCATTCAAAAGAGTGACATTTGATGAAGTGGAACTACTGATGATGATCAGAATGGAACTCTTCAACGACGCATAGTTCACGTTTGGTGATTTGTCCTCTCCGCTGCGTTTGTTAAGCAAGTTATTTCATTGTATAGAATCTAAGTGCACCATCTACAATAATGCTTCACCGGCTACCCCCATGGAAGTCGGTTTTTTTTTCTTAAAAAATATTTTATTTTAATGTTTTAATAGCTTGTAGCATCGTTGTCCGGTTGAGGCCTTGCTGATTGTAAGGCGATAGCCTCCCTACAAGCATGTGGGTGGCCGAGACCCCGGATAACCGTTTATACAACTAAAGGGTGGTTACGCGCGTTTTGAGACTATTTTTTCATTATCTGCACACTTGTTCGTTAGGTCACCGTACAATAACCTATCTAGACACACGGCAGTGTGTCCGCCAAGTTCGAGCAAAAAAAAGCGACACACCGGCCGTGGGTTATATTACACGAACCATTTCGGGCCAATTTCGACCACCCTATAACTCAAAACATATTTTATCTACGCATATGAAATTTCGAGTGTCTGTTGACATCCCCTTAATTGTCTAGAATACAAAATTTCATTATTCTACCTATAGCAGTTCTTGAGATATTGACGTCAGAAAATCGCTATTTTTACTATACACTCACTGACTCACTGACTCACTGACTCATCAAAAACCTAGACCACTTCCAATGGTCGTACTGACTTGAAATTTGGAATGGAGATAGGTCTTAAGGTCAAAGTAAAGGGAAAAATCTGAAAACGGCCAAGTGTGAGTCAGTTTTAAAAATAGCGAAGGTGTAACTTTGTTCTACTATGAAGTCATAATGAACTAAATGGGTATATCTTCCAATGGTCGTACCGACCTGAAATTTGTTCGAAGGTTTGTCTTTAGGTCGAAATAAAGTAAAAATCTGAAAACGGCCAAGTGTGAGTCAGTTTCGAAAACAACGAATGTGTAATTTTGTTCTACTATAAGTAGGTATGGAGTGGAAATGAGATAAGACTTATTTAAATTTAGATACATACCAATTTAAGACAATACATGTTTGTCTTAAAGACAAGAACAATAAAATTGTTCACCACTCTGTGTGTGTCTGTTGCGGGAACCGAACCCACGATTTACGAAGTGCAAAGCAGGTCACTAGGTACACTAGGTGCGCTAAATCAGTCAAGCAAAAATGAAATGACTATTTTTTCTCGCATAGTCTAAATAATTTCTAATTTTACAACTAATAAAATGGCAGATTCAAGAACATGGAAATCATATATACTCTAAGATGGAATTATATATACTACTGCCCATCTCACCCTCCGATACGCCACGGGATGAGATGGGATGATGCACTTCTAGGGCTACATAATAGGCCACCAATTATAATACCTACTGGTAGGTAGGTATTACCAAGTTATTAATTATCTATGTAGGTAGCGTACTTACAAACAGAATAAAGTACGTTATTGATGTATGTAATTATATGTAAGTAGGTACATTTTATAGGTGTAGGGAGCCAGTTTATTTGTAAAAATCACCTATAAATAAATAGTAAAATAGAATTAGACGCTTAGTATAAAGGGTATAGTATAAAGTACATACCTAAGTGGAATGAGACATTTCCTAAAGCAAAAGTGATAAAAAAATAATAAAGAACCTACACCTAACAAAAATAAATGAAATCCCATCAAAAACATAAATGTGAAAGGCTGCCAAGTTCGATACTATGGGAATGCTTCGCCTATAAAAGAAGTGAGATCTGAATAAGTACCAAGTTCCATAAAAATACCTCAAATCATAAATACTTATAGGAATGCACACTTGATTTCCAGCAGTTTTTATGGTACATTTTGAATAAGTATCACGTTACATAGAAATACCTAAAATTATATTAGTCAGAGAAACGCACACCGGTTTTTTTAGCAGTTTCCTGATAACATTTATTATTTTCAGTACTTTTTAATGATGTAACTTGGCAAGTTTTAATATAAAATTATATACTTGACACATTGCAGTCCAAAGGTGTCGATTCATTGCATTGAAAAGGTGTGTGGTGTGTGAAAACTTGCCAAGTAACATCATTAAAAAGTACTGAAAATAATAAATGTTATCAGGAAACTGCTAAAAAAACCGGTGTGCGTTTCTCTGACTATTATAATTTTAGGTATTTCTATGTAACGTGATACTTATTCAAAATGTACCTTAAAAACTGCTGGAAATCAAGTGTGCATTCCTATAACTATTTATGATTTGAGGTATTTTTATGGAACTTGGTACTTATTCAGATCTCACTTCTTTTATAGGCGAAGCATTCCCATAGTATCGAACTTGGCAGCCTTTCACATTTATGTTTTTGATGGGATCAATATTACACACTGAGCTACGTAAATGAGCAAAAAAACAATAAACTATTATTCTAAAGACGCCGCAGCCATCTTGAGCTCAAACGATTATTCATATGTGAAATTGATTAGCCCCTTCACTAAGTGAAGTGACATCTGTCACACGCACAATGCTATAGGAAAGGGACTATAACCGAAATTAAAAAGCTGGATAGTTGAATAGTTGTTGTGTACAAGATTTATTTAATTTCTTCATCATTAAACTTTGTAATATGCATCTTGTGTATAAAATACATATACAGTTCTACATAAACCAACACGAATTGTAAAATTTTACTGCTGCACTTTATTTCTGTGTTGATTATTATCTTGATAGCATTCAAACTATGATTTCGGTTTCTGACAAACAACACAAAGTACACCAACCAATCATCTAGATAAAACAAGGCTAAAGCCAACGGACAATCTTAGTTAAACTTCGTCCACTGCATCTCTACTTCGGACTTCGGGACTTAGGGTCTTTACAAATACGCTGACAGAGTCGGAACTGTGATCTTGGGAACATAACCATCGGTACAAAGGTCAATTATTGATTGTGTCATTTAGCTATACATTATTTTACGTTGCAACAAAATATACTACGACTTACGAGGCATATTGAAACTTACGAATCGATGTCAAAATCATATCATTTGACTGCTATCTTTAAGGCAAATTATAATAAAATTATGTTATTTGAGTTCGAGTGTACCTCTAATAACAAAATTGTTATTTTGCGTAAGCATGTACTTTATTTGTGCCTCTTTCATTTCGAGGAGCATACTTAAAACTACAGAATAAAGAGGAACTAAAATTTACTTTGGAACACGAGCCATAAATCGGACGGTCAGAGCGATTATCGTAGATAATTAAGCGTCTAGTGTTGAAAAATCGAACAGTCTTGTTTTCTGCTAGTATTTGCTTTGTGTCACGCCACCGTCGGCTCCGAGACCAGGGCTGTAATTCGCATCGCTATAGAGCCAACCGCATCACACCACCAGTGTCTGTGACCTGAAGATTCTTTACAACGACAAGTTTTGTAAGATCTATGTTATAGCGGTTTTCGGAGATTGTGTGGTCGGTAAGTTTTAGGAATGGGAGTTCAGGTGCCGCCGCGCCATTACCCGCCGGATTTACTCGGCCTTCCACTAAGACGAATAATCTGCTGGTTACTTATTACCGACCATTAAAAATGTATTAACAATTATGCCGTGATTTAATTTTCCACGCAATTACTATTAAGGAATGGAATTTGCTCCTGTCGTCTGTATTCTCTGACAATGCTTAGTTACTGAGCCCTGTAAATTATAAGGTGAGACTAAGGTCAGTTGTTCGCCCGTTTATAATTAAAATTAAAACTAGCCAAGTGCGTGTAGAACCACACTTAATAAAGGGCCTTCAATGCAGTAATAAAAAGTTTTAAGTAATAAAAATATGTTTTCAACATTTTATCTACATACTTACAAAGGTTAATAGCGATACATAAAACTTAGCTCTTGTTCAAATTTCATCAATAGGTTAGCCTTTACAATATACGAGCCAAATGACTAGGCCATAGCCCCGCACATGACAAAACTATAAGGGTTCTGTTTTTGCCATTTGGCCTACGAAACCCTAAAAAAGATTACCTTTACGTTGAATCCTCTGTGAAAAAAAATATATTGAAAAAAATAGTCTATTGATTGGGTTTGAGTCAGTTATGCAACCAGAATAGTTCTGAATCAATCCAGATATGTAAATAACCTATTGCGGGTCAAAGTTGAGTAAAATTAAATATAAAACATCGGTTGTCTGTTAACCATGTCAAAATAGCTATTTATAATAACGCAACATTAATTAAAATTGAATGAAGAGCTGCCTGAGTAGGGTTGAGCAGTTCTTTAATAAACCGACCAAAACCATCTAATAACAGGTATAATGCAAGATACGTTCACGTTCCTCAAATTTTCAGCACGTTTTAATGCGGGTCCCGTTTTCCTCTTTTTGCGGTAATGGTGACAGGCTTGGAGCTCGCCACCGCGACCATTTATAACGAATTTTAATCGCGCTACGGAAATTAGTTTTACGACGATTATTATTATTATCTCTCTTTGCGATTAATGCTTTTATCTTCATGTTAATAATTTTAGAGCCTAATAGAGCACATTAGTAAACTCAATTTGACATGCCGTATTATTCAGAATTTAATCTGGGCGCGGAAATTACCAGTGACGTAGTCCTTGAGTACCATTTTAATGCTTTATGGTATAAATTTAGGTGGCAAAACTGAGAAAATTTAACAAAAATTTCGGTATATAACACAAATACGTGATCATAACGGAGTCGATATCTGAGTAGGTTAAGCGATTGGCTAGGCACTAGTGCTATGTATTCCCAAAATCCGTCAGGGATCCGTTACGAACAAATTACTGTTCGATTTTCAATCGCGTTGCTTCTATCAAATTTGGCAGTCCGTTCCCACCCTGTTCTCATGCGGCGCGCGGCGGTGCGGTACCCCCCCCCCCCTTTCGCTTCCATTAAACGAACTATGATATCATAAAAATGCGACCCTACATTTTTTCGAGAAAAGGCAATGACAATAAAATTCTATAAGACAATATTTTACTCTTCAAGTGACGCAATTGCCACTTTATGGCTTTTCAACTTCTAATTCAGTTTTGACACAGAAAAAGTTATTAACGTTGTTGAACGCTACTATTTTAAACGTGTAAACGCCATAGAAGAAGTTTGAACCCAAGAACATTCTACATTTTTCTTGCATGTTAACATGGACCTCGTACTTCCCCTGTAAATAAAAAGTTAACTTTTAGTACTTTATACTCTGCTGCAGGTACGTGTCTACTAGAAATGATGTTTTGCTAGACATTAGTATTTTTGGAGTTTGATTTATTTCCAATTGTACCTAATGTTTTAGTTCCGCAATGTTAAAGATTAAGTAGGTATATTTAAAGATGTGTATTGTGGATTTATTAGGCATTGCATGTAACAAATGCGTTAATTACGTACAACATATGTTATGAACTTACCTTTTTAATTTTACAATTACTGCTCAAGTTGAATGCATCTACAAGTATAGGGCCTAAAACAAAGTGTTGGCAGGGATTTTCCAAAGCATAGTTCCACAATTTCTTAGTGTAGTTATTTTTTTGCACTGATCCCGCAGTCACTCGTGCCTGAAAACAAGTTATTTCTAAACGCAATTTCTGCAAAGACTTCTGATTTACTTTATGTTATTAAAAATAAAATTTACCTTTGTAACTGGACAATCTTTCGGAAAGTCCAAATCAAAAATGATGTCGGACATGTTCTGAGTGTTCCGAATTGCCACATTGCCGCAGTCTCCTTGTTTTGGACCCTTACACGTCTCGAATGTCCTCCATATGGTCCGGTAGAGGCCCTGAATGTCAGAGTAGTTATAAGGGCTGTCATTGTGTCAACTTCCTCACAACTTCCGTTAACTTCATTAGAGAATAATTTGAAGAGGATAGACAAACGTTTATCCCTACGTCCCTTAGATAATTAAATTACTCGCCATTATTTTGAAGACCATTAATTTTAGTATAGTTTAAATGTTTGTCAAGATATTTACATTTAATTACGACCGTGCTTCGAGCTTTTTTTGAAACTTTAATTCTTCCCGCTTACTTTCGTGGTTCATGACTTTTCGGCTAACATAAAACAAAGTTAGTCGAGCAAGTTTATTTTATGATTAATTTACATAACTATATTTGGATCGTAATGATAACTGAGTAGCGCAGTTATTACGCTTTACCTATAATTATCCATTTGTAGAGATAACGTTTGGTTAAATTAACAATGAATTGTAACATTTTAGTTATACTCACAAAATTGGCGTTATCGCTTTGATTGAAACCGACTAGGCACAATGCTGTTATGATAGCAAATGCTGCCCAAAACATATCTGATATTGTTTGTACTCGGCTGAGTTCTCTCGTGGCTGGTATACAAATATCCAATATGTAGATATCGTCAGTCGTCAGTGCGTGTAAATGTATATTTCTATTCGCTCTCATCATTCGTAATTCAACGGATTTAATTTCCGGTATATTATTCTTATATGTATACCTAATCAAAATAATCGCAACCAAATGGTTGTACTGCTTCGAAAACAAATTTAAGTTTAAATGGCCATGCAGCTGAACGAATTCGTTTTAAAAATGGATTGGTTCACTAAAGGTAAATTCATTTTCGTTCGTCATATCAATGTCATTGAGTTTTACGCGCAAGCTTAAGTTTTATATTTCATAAACCAGTTTTATTGTTTGCATGATTATTGATTACGTCAGTCAGCTGTAATTGATTTCTGAATATTAACAATATTTTTATGTTCATTATACATCCACAGAACACGTTGATTTTGTTAATACGTTTACAGAAATGGTGAAATCTCGATGAGACACATATCTTCATATCCTTTGTCTATTTCCATGTACCGATTGCAACATGCATTTCGCATAATGCTGAAAGAAGGTAGTGTTTGAGTATGCCGGGAACCAAGTAGCATTAATCGCTAAGGGTCGTTACGGGACCGACAATCATTAGTGCATTTTATACCGAGCCGTGTTGCGGCGAAACTCTGGATAGCTTAATGCGTTCCCCCATTACGTGACACCTCTGCGATCCGCTTGTTCTTTCAGCTACCAACGATATTGCTCCACTGAACGACAACTAGATCTATCTTGTTTGCAATATTCGTTGTCTATGGTAGTAGTTTCCAGCTCGTCGTTTATGCTATAAGAAATATAACAGTTTCTAGAGATTTGTTCATTATATTTAGATATTAAGCTGTCTTTAAGTTATTATATTACATACATAAATATTGAATGCATTTTTACCAGTAAAATAAAGATAATTTGCACATTAAAAACTACGGTTTTACTTCTCTTGTGTTACGTACTAGGTTACTAAATACCGCATTAAAGCAGTTCCATTTAACTAAAGACACTTGTATTAACTATAAATAACTAATACCGTCAGTTGTTAAAGCTTTAAACGTGAACACTGAACAGAATGTATTTAAATTGAAAAAGTTAAGTTGACCACTACTCTCAGGGTATCGACATAGTTGCCTTTTAACAGAAATTCTACGACAAGTGCTATCAATTTTGTGGCCGGAGTGTGACGGCCGTAAATGTGGCCTCTCGTTCAGATGTTGCGGTTTCTGTCGCTCGTACCATAAGATATATGTAGATACTGTACCTGGCTCAATTTGTGCTGAAGCAATTTTTTTACTACAACTATTCAGTGCTAATATACCTTGGTACCTAGGAAGAAATTGTTCCACGAAATTTTTCATATTATCGCAAACATTCTGGTTAGATAACTGTATTGTATTTTATACAAATTGGGAAAATCAGCGAGAGTGTAATTTAGATTTAGATACAATACAGCTACTTGCCTCGTTAGTTGTTTAGACAGTAATGACAGTATCACCTACATTTACCTAACGTACATTCACCTACACCTACATTACATAACGAGTGTTATTTAGATACATACAGCTGCCTGCCTCGTTAGTTGACATTATCACCTGACTTGATGAGATTACATAATTCGATTATGTAATGTAATTCGATTAAGGGAGAAAAACACGATTGAATATAATTTCCTCGATAGCATTGTTTTTCAAAGTCAGGTCTTCTTTTACCTGAAATTAAAGGAGTGTCATCATCATCATCATTGGCCACAGCATCTGTTGTAGATGTTTGTTGCGGCGCTTGTAGGTTTATGGGTTCCCGCATCTCCGTTGATGGCTATAGAGTCCTATAGCAGCACGGCATTTCATGGCATTACAATAACATTTGAACACGATAAAGGTATTTACTAATTTTAGTTATTTGTAGGCGGAATTTTCGATGAAAATTTTAGTTTCTCATATTTTTCATAATTCGTCCAAACACTGCAGTTAGAGCGTTGCATCTCTTGTTTTCGTGTACGAGAACTATAAACATGTCTCTTACTAGTGGGCGTGGTTTCCGAGAATTTTGGTATGGCCTTAAAAAGAAGAAATAACTTTTTTCCCAATACCTAGGACGTTTTGTACTATTTTCTAGTTCTAGTTTGTAGCAATGAAAGTGGATCCGTAGCCTGTGCGCTGGCTATATCTGGCCACGCCCGCAGACTCTCGGCTGTTTCCCGGCTTATGTGCCGATCACTGGGCTTAGTCTAAATTGCAATTAAACGGACTTGCGCTTCCGCTTGCTCTGTGAATTTTGTTTAAAACACGGATTCAAACCAATGCGGTATAGTTAGAATGTTGATCGATAATCTAAGTTAAAATTGATGCAGTCCAGTCATATCAGGCAGGTAAGAACAACAAGACAAATTAACTTAATAGCAGTAGATTGCTGTGAGCAAAGTAAAAGTAAAAAAGTATCGTGGTCTCTTGACAATCAATTTATGTTTAGTTAATTATAAACATATCACCCGCCTAGCAACTACTGCTGCGGTGTATGTACCTGATAGGCCATAGATACTGTACAAGGGGCTAAATTTGCAGATGTTTAAAATCTCAGTGGGGTTAGTATATATAAACTTTTTTCCGTAGACGATCTAAAAGACTCCTCTTTTAAGGCAAATTATACTCTCTTAAGCTTTAATTAATCGCATCAACTCTTTCTATATTACAGGTATTTTATAAAATATGTGTATATTTCGTTTGATATTTTTCAGCTTTACGAACAGATCAAATAGTAAGATAGTGCGATTAACTATACTCAGGCCTATACTCAGCAGTGGCTGGATACGGGCTGAATAGATAGATAGATAGTGCGATTTACAGCTTAGGTATAACATCGGATATTTGTTTTCTGTGACAACGCGACACTGCTAAGCGATTTCGATGATTTATTCGATTTATCTGCCTTCTTACGTATGCTACAGCTGCCAAGTTTAATAACAGATTTGATAAAGACGTGTATCCGGGTCGGGTTGGGTGAATGTGAGGTCCTAATATGCCGCGCCCTCGTCGCGCGTCGGCCGCTGTCTGCTCCGAATAAGGGTTCCCGTCATATTTCCTACCGCGGCTCACCCATTCATATGGATAGTGCGGCGTAGTTTACATATTTTGATGCGCTCCCGCTTTAATAAAGCCATTAATTTTAATAATCCTGCACGCGCTCACTTAGGTCCCGTGTTTGCGGAATAGTTTTTACGCCATAAAGTCAAATATGGGTGAGGTAATTTTATGTGTGAGTCTTTAATCTGCCCCGCTTTTGTGTTTTAGTTATCTACTCTCCGTCGCTATTTTCCTTTAACTCCTTTTATACAATTGAGGTACATAGCTTTACTTATTTAAACATGTAGTTCAAATGAATTTAAAATTTTGATAGTCTCTCAACTTATTTGTGTGCGGCGGTGCCTCTATCATTTGCCTATTTTGGACATCAAAAAGCGAATTCGAACTTTCGACTTTCTTACAATGGTGTTGTTAACGTGCATTAATTGTTGTAGAAGTGAATATTGCATGCCATTACCCAAATACAATAAAAAGCATTATTTTAATAATACAAGTACATAAAAACAACATAAAAAAACTTACTCGTAGATAACCAACTTCTTCTATAGAGTATTAGAAAATTGTTTGACCGAAGATTTTCTTGGAAAGACTTCTTGAATCCTGCTCAATCCCTGCCATTTTTGGTATCAAGCGATATTCGAGGAGACTTTAATTTGTTATTCAAACTACGCCTTCAAAAAGCGAGGGTACGCTCAACATGAACTCATGACAATGCCGTTTGCGATCGAGAACGACTTACACTAAACTTAGCCTAATAATAAGTATACAGTGTACGAGTACAGTGTTTTCAGTTAACTAGTTAAATTTTCTAAAAATGGTAAAAAAAAGGTGTTTAGTAAAAATTGCAATTCACTTTTGTTTTGCGTTAACAACCACAGCAAAGTTGTGACTGTCATGAACCAAATACGGATACATTATTGCTCGTATATGATGACAATTATAAAACAGGGTAGTATTATGTGATCTGATATGAAACATATGTGATGAGATATATATATATATAATGTGATCACTAGATGCTCCTTGTTAGGGTTCCGTAGCCAAAATGGCTTAAACGGAACTCTATAGTTTCGTCATGCCCGTCTGTCTATCCGTCCGTCCGTCCATCCAGGTGTCAAGAGCCATTTTACTCGGAAACTATAAGACGTATCTTAATAAAATTACATATAAGGTGTATTTTGTATGCCGCTACTTAGTTTTGTAGTAAAATTGCTGGAAAAAATATTTTTAGGGGGGCACTCCATACAAAACTATTTGTCAAAAAAATTTTTTTATAAATTACAGCAAGTCGATAGATCTTTAGACAAGTCAGACCTTAGGCTTCAACATATTATGCTAAGTTTTAAGAAGAAATGATATTTTAAGATTTTATAAAAAAAAAAATTGTTATAAATAAATTTCAGGACTGACCATTGAACTTGGCACCCATTTCGATCTCACTTCTTTTGTCGTTGAAGTAAACAACCAAGGCATATATAATATATTGAACTTGGCTCTTATTTCACATTTATGTTTTTGATGGGAGCCTTATTGCTACATCCGGGCATCTGGCAGCTTTTAATGGGTGTAGGTCAAAGTGACAGGCTAGCAAAATGTATGAATTGGAGAAATGTAATACTAAAATAGGTAAAAAATGCCGAAATTGACCTAGTAATAAAGGACAAGGCCTATATTTTAACATTAGAACAAAAAACATTGCGTATTATTACGGAAACAAAAACAGTAGGCGAAAAACTATGAATTAAATTATACGTCGTTTATCACTACTTTCCCCCGACAGAAACTTTGGGCAATGATATAATCTAATTATTTATTTATTATTCCTCATAATATTCCATCAAACCCAGGACTCAAGGATCATTCCTTGACCTCCACCACTTTATAGCTGCCAGATGTCCAAATCTAGAAATCAGCATAGTATAGCAAACTGACTACAGTGGTTTCGTTGTTCTCATTATTGTGTCATATCTGACGTGGCTAACTCTCCGTCTATATCTAGATATACATAATATTAGTGATAACGGCTAGGTTAAGTTTACTTTGTTGTTTGGTGTAAAATACCCTAATTGTAATCTGTGTTTTTTACATGGCAATAAATTATTTACATACTTATAATGGTAAAGTTGAAATGAATATATGAAAAACGCACTTCCGCAGAGCAGTTTAATTTGGAAAGTCAGTCAATTGTTACTTTATACGGCTACTAGCCTTTGCCCGCGGCTTCACTCGCGTTATATTAGGGGTAACTTCCACCCCCCCCATTTTAGGGAAGTGGCGGGTTAGAAAGAGACAAAAAGTAGCCTATGTCACTCTCCGTCCCTTCAACTATCTCCACTTAAAAAATCACGTTAATTCGTCGCCCCGTTTTGCCGTGAAAGACGGACAAACAAACAAACACACACATACACTTTCCCATTTATAATGTTAGTATGGATTTCCCATTTATAATATTAGTATGGATAATTTTCCACTATTTCCGTCAGTCATTTATGCCTGTCGACCGTGAATTGTTGAGTGGATCAGCTCCTATGGCGACAAGGAACTTGCTTACTCTACCACAATGTCTTCCGTGTATGCGTTGATTGTAAAACTTATTTCATAGGGAAATTTCAGAGCTGCCTCGTTTGCCGTTAGAAAATACTGGAGGCACAATTCGATGCTATAGAAATCCTACAGGAAACAAAACAACATATATTTATATGTCCTTCCATTGTTATTCTTGCCCAATTTTTGAGTGCCTTGTTAGGGTTTCGTAACCAAAATGGCAAAAATGGAATCCTTAATATAGTTTCGTCATGTCCGTCCGTCCGTATGTCACAGCTATTTTACTCGGGAAACTGACGTATCTTAATAAAATTTTAATATAAGGTGTATTTTGTATGCTGCTACTTAGTTTTGTAGTAAAATTGCTAAAAATATATTTAGAGGGTAGAGAGAGAGGGTAGAGGGGGGGGGGGGGGGTGTAACTAATAAAAACTTTTTTGTTAAATATAAACATATAGGTCTTTAAAAATAGCATTGAGGTTTCTTAGATCATTTTTTGATTGAGTGAGTATTTTCAGGAAAAACACCCCGAAAGTCTAAAAAGTTGTGACCTCTCGTGTAACTTTTGAACCGGAGATCAAAAATTATGAAAAAAAAATAATCTTGAAATCTTTGCCTATCCTTTTAACGAATTTTTTTTTAACATTAACGGTTAAAGCGTTTTCGAGTTATCGTCAAAAAACCGCTTCCATCGGCAGATACGACCTTTTGATAATTATTTTATCTTATTCCGTTGAAAATGCGGAACCCTCCATTATACGTGGTCCGAGACGCACTTGGCCGGTTTTTTCTTTCCTTTTTTTGCAAGGTAAAGGATCTTGTAGTTTCAGTTTAGCTACAGAAATAAACATCTTGCATAGAAACCACTAGATATTTATGGTAAAAGATAAGAAAATGTATTTTAACCTGACATAATGTTTGTTAATGTTTGAGACTATGTGCAAAGCGGTTATAAACATAACTTAGTATGTTCAGTAGCTTGAAATATGTGATAAGTTTCGTTTGTTGAACTGTAGAGAAACGTTATCTGGTTTTCAGTTCGTAGCTTTTGCTAGCTTTAGGGGGAATAAAACCACGTGAATGAAAACCAACAACTGGAACATTCACCAGAGCAGTGTTTACGTTTGTGCGTAAGGAAAATTGTGAATGCTTGTAATTACAGTGAAAATGTGAAAGAAAAATTTAAAATTATTTAGGTTTGAAGTTTTGTTCTGAAATTTAAAATTATGAAGTTGTATATTGTGGGGGATACACTCGTAATACTGAGGCGTCTAGATTAATTAATGGTTAAATCATTATATGGTATTTATATCTCTTTTCCATCTATTTACAATACTTAGAACACGGGAATGATAACGCTAAGCAGTTTTATGAGAAATTGAACTTATGCCATGTTAGAAGTTATTTCTCTTCGTGTTTATGTTTAAAGAATCGCCCACCTGGAATCGTTTTCACATTTGGATTTTTATCCAAATGGGATATCAAAGTTGGTTCTGGCGCATGAGAGCGCAGTGCGATAAAGCACTTAGGTGAGCTCGAAGTATGATGAATGAGCGGGTCGTGGCAACGGCTTGGAACAGGGTGCCGTGCGTTTGCCTAGCCTTGCTCGCGCAGATGATTGATAGAGTCGCGCTCGCGCCTTACGACTAAGGCCAAGCATTCACAGGACGAGCTACGAATCTGCAGACAAACCCGCTGACGCCTAATACATGCCACACGAACTTACAGCGGCCATTTTGTCTGTACCGACAAGTTCATCGCGTCACGGGTGAACTTTCACCGACAAATGCTGGGCTAAACCGTTGCGAAGTGCCTTGGAGCACTCAAATACTACAAGGAACCTCGCTTTCTGGATTTTGCAATATACGTTTCACCATACTACAGAAGCGCCAGGAAGCACAGTTGGTTTCATTTTAAGCTATTAGACCATAGTGCATTCTGTTTCAAGCGCACGTTATACGGCAGTGTAACACTGAGCCGACATTTTACTTATACCGTACCGAATTCAAGTTAACTCTTTCATTCACTGCGCTATTACCGCTCGCTGCAATGCTATAGCCCAACGCCTTCCACTTATGCCGAAGCACTATTCAGCGCGACGCTCAACGACGCTTTGTATTAAACTCGCCCTTTATGAAAATAGTTGTGACCTACCTCGGCGCTAATACATCAACTCGGCAATGGCGTCTACGCCAGCAATATTCGACATTCTATTCAATTTAACGGTTGGCGTGGTCCATGTTTTTACAAAGCCCTTTTAGTGTATTGTCTAACATTGGATCAGTTACATTTTTCCACTATCGATATCGGTTTTGAAAAGTTGTTTATCTACACTCACATTGTAAGTCCTCTAAAACGTGTTAAAAAACGGTAGGCAATGGCTAGCATTACCACAACCGATTTTACTATGATAAGCTTTTTATCTGTGGCAGTAACGTAATTTTAACTTTACATGCTCATATATTGATACGTTATGAGTTTAAAATTCCGAACATCGAATTTGATAACATAATGTAAATCCTGTCCTCCTTCCTGACCAACGGCACGCGCCCGCGCGACCGCCGGCACAATCGAGTTGGCCATGTCGGTGCAATGGCGGTCATTCTATGGTTTCCGAACACATCATTTAGGATATATAATATGAGTGTGGATATAGCAGTGTATGCAACTGTACGTAATTAGGCCTTATTATATTACGTAACAGTTACATAAACTACTATGTTCACATGTCAAACGATAATGATGATAATCATTATCGTTTGACTTTCATTGTCATTTAAACATTTTTTTTTAATATGATATCTTTGTGAAATTGTAAATTAATTTCCTACAGCTGAAAATTATAATCATTTCACTAAGTATACTATAATGTTACTGTTCGGAATAACACGATATCGGATCCAATCATGGATAAGTTAATCACAGTTCACTAACTGTAATTAACTTACATCCCTATGTATTCTATAAATTAATATCAGTTGACAATTACATGATTGAAAGCGTGCATTCTAGGGTGGATGGCTCAAGTATGTAAAAAATATTTCGAATTTCATAATGGCGGCCATTGAAAATAATTATTTGATATAATAGCATTACAAATGCCACATATAATAATAACTGAAAGAGTGCAAGTACTGCCGCAACCAATAATAAACAAATCGTATTTGGTCTTATGAAAACCATTCTCACATAGTTTTAGCGAGCCACTTTAAACTTTTATCACTTAGTTAAAATATACAATTGTGTAAATAATGTAACAATTATATATAGTTAAATATTCAATTAAAATGTATTTGAAAAGTTATTCGACACGTAAACCATGTTATTTGTAAGGTTTTTTGTGTTTTTAGATTGTTTTTCATTCTTTAACGAAATCATAAATTCAATACAACTTTACACATTTGTAAGTACTTTTATTTGACGAACTATGTAGCCCACTGTTAATAAATTTGCAATATATGTCAATGTCGAATATGCTTGCGGCAGTATAAGACTTCTGCGCAAAGCTATGCAGTGTTCTTATAAAGTTTTGGTTGTGTACCTCTAAAACATCTTTCTAAAATACCGCCCCTCATGAGTCATGATATAAAAAAAAAAATCCGGTCCACCCTAGTGCATACCTAGATGGACTAGGAGTACATAAACGAAGCGTTGGACATGTTTATATTTAATCTAACTTTATTATTCCATACACATCCAAGTTAGTACTTGTATAGTCTTTACACGTTGTCCATTTCTCGCTGCGCCGGCAGATTGTCCTTGATTGGTCACCTCAATTTAGATGCCTCAGCATTCCGGCGCTAACCTCAGGCATGCCGAAATGGTTCTCATTCCTTGCCTACGTCTATCATCTAGATCAGTTTATATATTGCGTTTCAATCATCAACCTTCATACGTTGATTACTACAATGTAAGGCCATAATTGTACACTGAAGGAAAACGAAAACGGACCACATGTATTATACATATGTATATGTGTGAAAGCTCTAATTATTTACGGTATGATCATAATCATTCGTCTTAATTGCGCAGTAACAACTCGTCGATAATTTTTGTGGATTAAGCAGAGGATTATCTAATACCCAGTTCGGTATAATCTGCCTAACCAAATAGCAAAGTAGTTAAATTTAGTCTAAAATCTGATTATATAAACGGGATTGG
Organism: Pammene aurita; assembly: GCA_947086415.1. Taxonomy (NCBI): domain Eukaryota; kingdom Metazoa; phylum Arthropoda; class Insecta; order Lepidoptera; family Tortricidae; genus Pammene; species Pammene aurita. The sequence continues at coordinate 21,009,925 of OX352293.1, read as the reverse complement.
AGGGTTCGTTTCAATAACCAATTCATTTCTGAAACTGGAATTAAAAGTTTTAAATGCTACAAGTAAATAAAAAGTACCTACTACAAAAAAAGTTGACTTCTAAAGTACAAGGAGCCTCTAACAATTTGAAAGATCCTGTTAGCGCTAAAAAGCTCGAGTTGCCACTCTACGACGGACAGATTGATTAACAGCCTATTGAAGCAGTGAGTTACAAGAGTGAAGGAAAGCGGCGGTGCGTCGCACGGGCGTTTTGTCAGCGATCCGTGGGCTATCGGCAGCCGCAACCCAAACTTAATTTACATAATTAATCTGCGTCCACGGCTACAGGCGGTGCGTTGACGCGTCTCCATTAATTAGCGGCACCAACTCGGCAAGTTTTACCTCACTTTTAGTAAATTACGCTTTCCCAGGATTTTCTTACGTGGCTCTAAACGTTTTACTTAGCTATATGTTGCCGCTTGAGTTCGGGTTAACGTTTGCCATCTCTATTTCAAATTACTTTTCATCGAACACGTTCAGCAAAATCTTGTTGAAGGACATTGGATGTTTCCGTCTCAAGAGCTTAAGTTTATTGCCCAGGGATTAGTTACAATTAGGTAAATACATTAGTTGGAGTTACTACTGGTGCCGAGCGGAAACCGAAACAATACAAATCTCAAAGTGTGTTGTTACGGTAATGGCTATCCTCCCTAGTCATAAAACTTAGCAAACATAATATGTTCGGTTTTATCTCATTCTAAGAAACACAAATGTCGCAATGAAGCATTTGAAAACGATTATCATAATGCAGAAAAAATTGCATTTTTTGGAGGCAAAATATGTAAGTACGTCAATAAAACTTAGTTAAAATTTAGGGGTCCTACCTCCATCGTGGGAAAATTTATAAAAACGCAAATTTTATAAGTACAAACTAAGGAGTGAAGTGTCAAATTCTATGTATTTTTTTGCGCTGAATGGAATAAGACCATACCCATACTTATAGGATCAATATTTTGCGAGATATGAAGGGTTGTTAAAAATATATTACCAAATATCAACTTGTTGCACATCAATCGATAGGTCTTTAAAAATTACATTGAGGTTTTTCTAAAATTTTTATTTAACAAGTCAAAAAATTGTGTCTTTACTCCCCATCTAACTTTTAACCATAAGTTAAAAAAATATGAAAAAAATTCAAGAAGCTGCGCCTTATCACTAACTTTCTAAAAAAAATATTTCTAAAAAAATAAATATATTATCGATTCACCCATTTTTGAGTTTTTGAGCCACCTTCGAAAATTTTCTTCCATATGCAGATCTTTTAGCATTAGTTCGTTCTTATTTTATCGAAGCAACGGAACCCTCTATTATGCGAGGTCCGACACGCACTTGGCCGGTTTTTAAATTGCCCCCCATACTCCCCCGAAAGGGGTAGGACCTCAAAATTTTCGTAGTACCTACTCAGCAGATCCTCATTTCTAGTGTCAAGATAAAGTTATAAACAAAGTTTCATTGATGTACATAATTTGCCGCCAAACTGTCATGCTCGTATGTATTCATATTTTACCTGTAGTAATAAACGGCATTTTAGAGTTCAATAGCTCCCTAATTATAGGTACGTAACTATATGTTGATGTGGTCGATATCGCGACGCTGTGTACCTACCTATATCAGTTTCTTAAAATAACTTATAATATCGAATTGAAATACTACACTCTTGTATTCAAATATAACTGAGCTTCTTTCAAATGCAATACTTTTGAATTACTTTCACAAATTTCGAATTGATGCAATGCACGTAAAAAAGACAAAATTCAATTTCGCCTTCATAGGCCAGTGCGCGCTGAAATATAAATATAAATAGGTAAGTACTAAATAACGTCAGGCTTACAAAAAATACGATATTTGAAGTCTTACGTTCTTGATCAATTGAGAGTAGAAGTAAATCACGAGGGAGCAAAAAAGTAATACGACAGCAACCACGGCACTGGCACCGAGCGTCAGCATTAACTTAGTTCCTATCAATTCTCCCACTTAAGCCTTTGCCTGGTCGGCCAGTAATTTTATTAATAGAACGAACGCGAACGTTTACTGAGTATTTAGGACGATTATTGAATGCAAAAATAAATATTAAATATCGTAAATTGTTGAAGTTTAAATAGTTGTAGTAATTGCTTTGAATTGAACAATAGTAAAATAATTTTAACCCTTTTCCAGGCCACATCAATCTACAAGATCTTTTCGAAAATCCCAAATATATTCTAAATATTTACGTTGTGGTAATTAAGAAACAATATTTTGAGTGGTTGTATTGTGACGGGCCGGTAACTACGGAACCCTACGTTGAAAATGGCCCGACATGCTCTTGGCCGGTTTCTTTCATGGGTACTGTAATATAGATTTTTTCTACTCCTGTACTTTTATCTGTCATTTATACATTCGTTAACACCTTTATAAGAACATAGATAATACACTCGATGAAAAGTCTATCTTGTCTATTCCCCAAAATAACACTTGTTCTATAAAAGCGCCAAAATAGTATCGCGGAATCGCGTGCAAACACGGCTATTAATATAAAATAAATTACTGCCAACCTAAGAAACCTAAATAAACGCAGCGTTTTTAGAAAAAAAAAACTTTAAAAAAGAAATAATTATAAGAACCACAGACCTACTTCGTAGTTTTTTACGTTTCCCGTTCGTTTGTTGGGGCGAATTGCAAACTTTGAAAGTAATTTAGGTATTTTTACTAATCTCTGTAGCTCTTTAATAATTGATCAAATAACGACGGTGTGTATTTGTGTTAGTAATGTTAGTATTATTGAAAAATTGTGTTTTAAAAGGTAAAACTTAAATTATTGTTGATTATGTTGACAAAATAACTGCGATATCCATGAAGATTTAAATTTCGCATTTTATGTAAAAGTAAGTGTATTCGTAGAAAAAGTATTGTATGCAACGTCGTATAAGTAGGTAAAAAAATGTTCGTGGCGTTTTTCTTAACAATTTTCGCCTACGGCTCAAATTGTTACCCACGCCACTCACCTTTTTTGACCCCTCTTATACAACTGTTGCATAAACTACTATATTGACATGCAAATGTTAGGTATAAAGTAGGTATTTAAACGAGTTGGATTTGACTTCTTTGGATCATTCGAAAATAACTTAATATGTTGTAAAAAGTACAGTCCTGTGGTGCTAAGAAAGTGAAAATCCTAAATCTAAAAATAACTTGATTGTCATTATCACAATCCTTGTCTTGCTTAGATGCAATGCCCGTGGTATTATTGTACATTATGATTTATGATACAAGTGTGCTAAGAACATACACAGAACAAACAAATAAACTATGGTTTCATGTAGACTTTTACATAATATGGCGCACAATTTTGTTTGGATGCGAGCGCAGCTTGAGGCAAAGGCATAATTCGTGTTTAAAACATAATTTATTGTGTGTCATGAGTAATAAGAGTAATAAGTTGCATGAAATGATTCTTTTTCTCAATTAGGATTGTATTATTTATATTCTACCGTAAATGTATATAATTACTTTTTTTAACATGCAAACTCCTAATAAGTAAAAATAAAAAATATACCTGACTTAATTATAAAGCTTCGTTGCATACATACAACTAGGTACTAGGGTATAAAAGTAATTTGATCGGGTTATTAATTGCCGCACTAGTTCAATAATATAATAAAAAACCCCACGTGTGTATATGTCCTAAGAACGATGGAATAATAAAATCGTTACGAGCAAATGTGTTGAAAAAAATTAAACTATGGCTGGAGTTTTGTGCCATTCTATATACGTAGAGAATCCAACCACGAGGCAGCGGCGCCCCGTGACGAGGGGCGCTTCAATTAAAACTGTTCAAGTTTGTTTAAATGTTTGTGTCAGCCCATCGTCGACTTCTAAAGTTACCTACAGTGTACCAGATTTTCCTCTAAATGAGCATGAACTTAGGGGTCTAATTTAAATGTCACTCCATAATTAAAACTACTGGTCGGATGCCGTTCAAGTTCTATTATCCGAACATGATATTAATTCATTTATACGAAACTTTGTTATCTGTTCGACATCATATATATAGTAGTTTAACATTTATGACGACATAAAATAATCTTTCACTATAAAATATAACGGTTACACTCACGTCACTTTAGTCACTTCGCGCGACATGTTTCGGAGAGCTTAGGTCTCCATCTTTAAGCACTAAGAGTGCTATTTTGAACCGGCCCGTAGCGCGCTGTTGCAAAGTGACTAAAGTGACGTGAGTGTAACTGAAAGTGTGAAAGTTTAAATTTAATAAAATAATCTTTCCTTAGAATATTGCGGGGTGGGCGCAAGTTGTTACAAATTTCGTTTAGTCGAAATTGAAAAACAAGTACCTACTTAAAAAAAGGCACAAACTTTGTTTGCCAACAAATCGCGACAAATATTGAAACACGACGGAGGTGGACGAGATAACTCGTCCGCCGTGATAAACTAAATTGACTGTGTGCTCTATGTAAACTTAAAGTTAGTCTACTCAAACGCCACAAAATGCGATTGTCGATACTTTAATAGTATTAAAAGCACTTGTGGTTATAGGAGATTTGGAGCGTTCACAAGTTGGCGCTCAGGTCAGGACAAGTTGACAGTTGATCGGCTCGCTTCTGGCCACGCCACGGGGAAATTCTATATAGATCTGACAAAACTTTCATGACCAGTTAAAGCTAGGATTTCAATAACTTGAAGCATTTTGTTTGAGTAAAAATCTGATGGCAAAATACTACGGCCAGGGCCGACTGGAGGTGAAGTTAGGCCTTCGTCCAGCAGTGGGACACTTAAATGGCTAAGGAAAAAAATGATATTTAATCAAACCTAACGAATGTTTGGGATGAAATCAACTTTTTTTATTGGACCCACACAGGACTTGGTCACGTTATCTGAAATATATTTATCTATTTCAATTTATAATCTAACGAATTTATTATATTATACCAATAGGGTGTGGAAAATGTAAAGAATAATCCCACCAAAAACATTCTGTAAAAAACTAGCCAAGTCTCGATGGAGCTGCTTGTTTATCTCTAAAAAGTAATGAAATCTAGACAAAGTCGTGCCAAGTATAAGGTTCCTTACTGCGATTTCTTTATTATTATAGTTAATGTTGTGTGACTTGGCCGTTGAAGGGTACACAAGGGTACAAAACCAGGATCTTCGACTATCCTAGTTTTTATAGTTTTCCCTTTATGTGGCCATTAAACCGTAACTCTGTACCAAATTTCAGCTCTCTGACTTTATGGGAAGTACTAGTTCTATTTTTATGATCATGAGTGAGTGAGTGTCATAAATGCGAAACTTTGCTTTCGCTTAACATCGGTACTAAATGATCTACAGACTTGAAATTTTGGATTTTAAGTATTTGATTATAGCTTACTGGATGACGAAAATTTCTGCGTTCTGGTCTTATCCAGAGGTTCTCAAATAGGGGCCTGAAAATACGGCGAAATGGTTCCAGTAAAGGATGGTACGGCAGTGTTTGCTTCGAGCTCGACTTGGCGGGGGCACTGCCGTGCCCCCAGATTTGTCTTGTTCGTTGTGATAATGAAAATTACTCTAAAATATTACAAGTACCTAATTTATATAATTATCAACTTGTAATACTGTGGTATTATATAGATACCTTAATATTAATTTGGGTGGCTTTACCGAAAACGACCGCTACTTACATTTGAAGCTAGACGTGTTTCGTAATCACAGACTACGGTACCTATAAATTAAAGTCAATCCCTGGTTGCCGCCGTTCACAACCTAATTATTAGTGTCCTCATTTGCTTTGATATTATCCAATATTATGTTATTACACTTATTACCTCATCAGTACTCATCACCAACACTTGTCACCAATATGTTCTCGTTTTCCGTAAAAGAAAAGTATAGCATAAATAGTAATCGGTGCAGGTAACCTAAGATAAAATAAGTCATAAAACATGAACTACATCTACAGATATATACCTAAATAAAGGCTGGTACATAGCCTGCTTATTTGTCTTCTAAATCGGTTGTTTGATTATGCACGCATTCGTAAATATACGCTAATCAGCTATCCCATACTCGATGTTTGGGCTCGTAAGATACGGGTGAATGTGAGTGGGGGTGGCTGGGGGCTCCTTAAAGGGGGTCCTCCAAGGGTTGGCCTCGTTGGAGTTAACAAATCGCTTGCCCGCACCACGCACAGGTAGTGTCACGGCTCATTACTCCCAGCTTACATTCGCCAAATCACTTGCGCCATGAATAAACAAGACGTAAGGTTCAATCGCTCCACTGATCTTGCCATTTGTAAATGCTCTTTTTATAAGTGTGCGAGTATATCCTGTTTCCTCAGACCGAGTGCTTCAGTTTGCAAAATACAAAATCTGCTTATTTTCAAACAATTTTGTAGTTAAGAGAAAGTTACATCCGTCAAAAAAATTGATTGGCTAATATTGAAAAACTTGGCTTTTATACATACCTAAACTATACAAATTAACTACATAGGTATACGGCCGTATCTATATACCAACAACTTTTCATAAAACACGCGATCTCTGTTATCCTGCACTTTTTGTTTTCGAATAATTTAAAGTTCTTCTCCGTTCGCATTCCCCGTGGTGTCCCGGGGCTGGAGTTCGAAATAATAAAAAAGGAAGCTTTCATTGAATTGAATTCAAACGAAGTACGAATATTAAGTCAACTTTGTTTAATATTATAGCGAGTAATGGCGCTGTACATAAAGGTCCCCAGGCTGGACTTTAATTGTACATAGCATTACAACTGAATGAATTTTATTTTCAACTAGCTTTTTACCGCGGTTTCGCCCGCGTACTAAAAGTACTAAAAAATGAGGTTCTCAGTTAGACTCGTATGTTTGTATGTAGGAATGTATGTTTGTCCGCGATCATCTTGCGTTTCGCTGAACTGATTTAGAAGCGGTTTTCGGAAAAGTATTCGCTACATTCTGGAGGTTTCGGTATACCACGTTTTGAAGACGGCGGTTCCCTCATTTTTTATTTTAAAGAAATTATTGCAATAATTGTTTAATTGTTACGCCATCAACGACTTACTACCGAGAGAATATGATTAATACAGATTTCTACTCTTGAATAGAAGCTACACGTATTTACTCATTTATTGTTGGGAATACTTCTGTGAAGTTTCGAATAAAATAGACTAACTAATCTTGTTTCCCCATACAAACTTTGGACCCCCATTTCACCCCCTTAGGGGATGAATTGTGAAAAATCCTTTCTTAGCGCACCCCTAGACCTTATAAGGAACCTACGTGCCAAATTTGGAATCTCTAGAACCAGCGGTTTGGACTGTGCGTTGATAGATCACTATGTCAGTCAGTCAGTCAGTCAGTCAGTCAGTTACCTTTGAGTTATATATATATAGATTTAAGATTTATTTATTCGAATGTTACGTGGATAATCATCAAGGGTAGTGAGTACGAGCATTATCCGTTTTCAGCCTGAAATGAAACGTAACATTAGTGGTAGCTCAGGTCTTCCAAATGGTGCGACATTAGCCAGAGCTGCGACTAAAACAATGATTAGTGAAATTAGCGTGTCGAGCCCGCTGTGCATTACTCGTGGCGTGGCGCCGCTCGCACGGCGCGTATGACAATAATTATGTAAATAGGATATTCGGCGTGGCTCGTGTAGATGGAATATGTTGCCGTAATGCGCGGATTTAACCAGGCCATCGGCACGTTCAGCTGGTGCAATGCGTGACGCTGTTTCACCACTCCCGGCCAATTTAAAGTTATTATCTTTTCGTGTGCGCACTTTGACCCGCATTATCAACATGCTACTAAATGGCCGCGAGTGCCACTGGACATTAACGCATGTCCCTCGAGGCGGTACTTGGTGGTGCTTTCATCAAATTGGTGCAACAGCTAAATGCTTTAGAGCGTTTAGTGTTTTGATTTCGATCTGCTGTATGAATACATAAACTCATATTTTGCAAGAGTAGGCGTAGGAATAGTAAAATTACGAACGCACTAATTTCACTGGAAGCATTACATTACAAATAAAAAAAATCTTATCGGAAACCTTCACTACAAATAAACACGTCCATTAACAGTGCATTGTTATAAAACGGTTCACCAAACTTATGTTGGAATGCTCACAATTATACTAACTCTATACTTACTGCTCTACATTTAAGAAAACAACGGAATGATAAAATTAAAGAGATAAAAACATGAGCTTCATAAAAACGAATATTCGTAGGCTACCTATTTGAATAAATATTGAGAGAGGGAAACATTTTTCACCGTGCTGGTGATAATAATGACGCTATTTATCAGCCACTCGAAAGGGTAGGTAATTATTAACGTTATATTTTGGTGGTTTCGTTTGTTTGTTACTGGCGCTTTTGTGCGATATTTTTCCGAGTTGGCGTCAGGACAGTAGGTTATTCCGTTTGACGCGGGGATGGCTCTGGATGATTTATTGTTGCGTTGAATATGCATGTCGAGATGAAAAATGACGACAAACGTGCGAGTGGTAGGAGGCGAGATACGTACAGCCGGCAGCGCCACGCCGCGCTTATGCATCGCGGGCGGTGTGCGTCGACCAGTCCCACGATTATCCGCACCATTCTTCATGTGTAAAATGTGCGAAAGAACTCTTTAAATGCGTCATAAAATATGGTCGTAATAAATACTGATAGACGGAGAGCTGGCCACGTCAGATATGACACAATAATGAGAGCAACTAAACCCCTCTAGTTAGTTTGCTATACTATGCTTATTTCTAGATCCGGACATCTGGCAGCTGTAAAGTGGTGGAGGTGAAACAATGCAAATAACATGAAGAAAACAAATCCTAGAGATCTGGGTTTAATGCAATATTATGATAAATTATGTAATTAATTAGATTATATCATATCCAGAAGTTTCTGTTGGGGGAAAGTAGTTCCAAATGATGTATAATGCAATTTTTAGTTAGTCGCCTACTGTTTTTGTTTCCGCAATAATAGACAATGGTTTTTAATGTAATGTTAAAATATAGGCCCTGTCCTCTATAAATAACACAACTTTGGCAGTTTTTACCTATTTTGGTATTACATTTTTCTACCTTAAAAACTTTGTTGGTCTGTCACTCTGACCTCCACCCATTAAAAGCTGCCAGATGCCCGGATCTAGCAATAAGAATGGTAAAGTAGTCTAACTAGACAGGTTTCATTGTTCTCATTATTGTGTCATATCTGACGTGGCCAGCTCTTAGACCATGATGAGCGTCTACGTAAATTAAATTAGGGATATGATCCTGGCTGGAACTTTTTCATTAGAATACCTCGTTATAGTTGAGCCGATGACAGCTAGTCGCCGTCGCCCGCGACATCGCATGCGGCTCGGTGAGCACGTCACGCGGAGGAAGTCGTTAAGAAGATAAATCGTGAACCGCAGAAGACTCGTAATCCTTTTAAAATGTTAAGTGAAAACCTTCCGTTGCTTCTTTGTCATGTTTTAGCTAAGTTATCATTTTTCTACGTTTCTTATATAAACTTAGAATGTTTCGTGTGTTGAGATTTCAGAAGTTAAGATAAAATTACCATCAGGTAAGTATTCCTAAAGTATGGCTGCAACACCGTAACTTGAAGGTGTTTAAACAATTGCGGAACAAGTTTGCATCTATGCGAGATGTTCGCTTCGCTTGTTCCGGAGCCTCCTTGTTCGCCCACAAAGCGTGAATGCGAGCGAGTCGAGTTTGCCGTCAATCGTCCTGTCGCACTACTTGCAGATAGCTTTTTATTCAACAAGTGATAGTTTCTTGCCACGTTTTTAGAAACATGAAGTTGGTCGCTTGCAACATCTATTAACTTATGGAATATATACCTTACACGGTCAAACAAACTATTACCAAACGTCAGGCTTCAAGTAACGTAAAAATCTTAAATCGCCCGGCTGGCTTTTATCCTTAATATAATAAAATTACAATTCAAATATTACTACCTCAATAAATACTATTGATTTAAGAAGAAGGCAAATGCTCGTTTATAACCTTAATCATTGTCCTCTTTGGATAATATATCAAGAGCGCATAGTAATGTACCAAGGACAAAGCAAACTAAAGCTTGATGTCAGAAAAAGCCCCTTATCCCTCTCCCCACTCGAGCCAGTGACGTCCATCCGGAATATTTATGAAGCTGGAAATTGTTGTTATCATATCAACCATATTATTTTTATTATGATGTAAATATGAAAAGGCTTTAAGAGTGGTCAGAACTGTAGGAATATTGTTTGGGCGAGTTTCTCCATAAAATCTATATTTATTGCTGTTTGATTTGCTACACAACTTTCTTGAAAACATTGATTGTAAGGTCAACTTTTTTGCGAAGAAATAGATAAAGATTTCCGTTAATGTTATCATTATCACAACTGTTATTTAAAACTAGGTACTTACTTGTGCCGATCCGTTGAAGTCAAAATAGTACCTACTTATTTGGATACGGGGAAGACGCTGGCGCTGGCCTATATATTTTCGCTGTTTGTTTATTATCCAGTGAAGGAGGCGCGTTTTGCAATCAAGCAGAACGGAGTTTATGAAAATAAATGTAGTTCCAAGGAACAATCGGTCACCCGCTGGAAGTCGCTGGACTTATGTTCGGACTCTGGCTTGAATTCATTACTTAACTGAGCGCTAGAAATGCATTTAAACAGCAGACGTATATCAGGAAGTCTTGACCCACCCGTATTTTACTTGTTGATGTTTAAAGTACCTAGTCAATCTGCGAACAGCGGCTGAGGCGGGGCTTAGTAATTAGCGCTCCGAATTGGCAGAAGCTTAATAAATAACCGTCAGTGTTACTTCACGCTTTTCTAAAACAAGAAGTCCTTGTTGCTCCTTGGTTCATTTCGCTTTAAGCTGATATCTCGTATTCATTTCCGACAAACTGAGCGGCTTACGATACCCGCCTCATTTACGAGATTGACTTTAGCATATCCAATCTATTGCCACTCCCGGTTCCCACGGACTTATATTCTCCCGTTCGCTTATTATGGCTTAGTATATGTATATATACTATTGAAATTTTTACTCATAATATAAATTCGTACGCTTGAAAAAGCTGCCCGCCCGTGTATGAGTGTTTAATAATGTAGATGAATAATATTCGAAAAAACATGTGCTATCTTGTATAGCTGAAAGTCGTGTGTTTGGCTGGTTATTACGATTCTGTTGCCTAGACACGTACGGAATAAATTAAATTTGGACGCTTTAATATGGAGTGTTATTGGCGCCATGGCCTATTGCGCGGGTGTTGTAGACGATACGAGAGGCATTCGAATGAGTCGAGCCGCAGCGTCGATCGCCCGCACAAAGGCGGTGCAATACTCGGAACATCGGTAATGCTGCTAGCCAAATGATTCTGGGATTTCAGAGCAAGGCGCCAGGGACCTGACCTGCCGTTAGATTATAAAACAGTAGTAGATACTTGTACCTACTATTGTTATAGCAATAACGTAAATACGCTACTAAATGCCGTAGACAATAGGTAATTGAATGTACTCCATGGGTCAGACAAAATTTCGGTATAATTTGGGGTACCAATTTTCCTTTATACAGTAGTAAGACATGTTTATTAGCATGTTAAAAAACCGTAATTGCCATCTCAAAGTGGTAGCTAATATAAATGGCAGCCAATCCAAAATGGCGGATGTATGTAACATATCGGTAAATTTTGGGGTTAAACATTATATTATAAGAATGTGAAAAAACCTCTATTGCCATCTTAAAATGGTAGCTATTAAGAATGGCGGCCAATCCAAGATGGCGGATGTCGAGTTTTATAAAATTAATTATATCTTAAGAACAATCCAAGGTATTACAGATTTTTTTTTATTTGAAGGTTTATACGTGTGCTTCAAAAAATTGTATATGCATATCGCTAAAGTCAACCAATAATTAATTATGTTAATCAATTTAATACTTTTCGAATTATGTTTTTTTTTTCATAGAAATGTTTGGGGTTGGCTCTTACATTATTATTGTTCGAAATGAGTTTTTTGGGTTCCATTTTAGCTTAGGAAACGCTAATTTCAAAGAAAAATAACTTAATAGGCCCCGGAATTTCTAAGAAAAAAAAACAAAACTCGAAATCTAAAAAAATCGGCTAACACGCATGGGGTATTATAACTATTCTGACAGCCCTGGGTGCGATGAATCTAATTTCTTTCATTTAACGTCAAAGTTTGGACCACCCGGTATATCTCGAAATTGCTTAACATGTTTTTACTTATTATATTACGAGTGTATAGTATACCGGGTGGTGCAATTCTAAGAACTATGCTGAAAGGATTGTTATTTATAAATGTTTTAAAATTGATTTATTATAATAATAGCCCTCGCAATTAAAACAGAAATAAATTAGAATATTTTTTTTATATTGCATTGCTCCTATGTAACGTTTACATTTTCAAAGAACAATTGACAAAAATATGATTAATTTCATTCGGTGTTTTTAATGACATCCTTGTGGTATCTATGTCGTTATTCCTTGAACAGGTTCACACCTTTTGTCCTGAGTAAACTTCTTAGCAAAATTTCATATCTTGTGAAGATTAACATGTATGACACACACACATGACTCATTAGTTTGGTTTAAAAGTTATTACTAAAGCTTAACAATCCCCAATTTTCGTAAAAGTCCATTGTATTGTTCCACCCGATATTATCCTTAGTTGAGGTGATTTGTGCTTATCGTGAACAGTAAAACATATATTTTTTGTCATTGCCGGCTTTAGTTCAGTTCATCTGAATAGTTTGTTAAAGTGTTTAATAACTACGTTGTTTGGTTGTTTGTAACATCATTGGATGTTTTTGTTATCAAACCATTAAATATAACTAAAGTGATTTCCACTCGACGACAATAACGAGGAAGTTCACTATGATAAACGACACGAGCTTACTTCCTCGCATATTGCCGACACCTGGCCCTGTAGCCGTGATGACAATCGTTTGCAGTCAATGAAACGCTATCTGTCTCTCTATCACTCTTCCGTATTAGTACGATAGAGAGACGGATAGCTTTTCGATTCGTTTTCTGCGAACGATTGTCATCTTGGCTAAGCCCCCTGAGGCCCTATAATGGTTATAAAAGCAAGTGCACAACGGCCTTGTTGTGACGTCTTAGCTTTATCAGCTCACGGAAGCGACAAATCCTATGTGACAGGTTTTGTCATAAAACTACGCGCGGGTAAATTAATGCGTGCTCTGTAATTTGTGTGTTACTGTTTACATTAATGTGAGAACAAAGTTTATGTTAATGAAATTGATTCAGCCTATACAAGGTGTAAAGTCAGTTAGCGATCGAGCGCGCCAGCGACCGGTTATGTGTCATTGTTAACGTACGCGCTAGCTGCATAATTAATTAGTGCTATTGAAATCTGAGCCGTATTCGCGAACTGTTACAGTTGAGTCCAAAAATGTCATCGTGTAATAAGTGTGGTGATAATTTTATTGGTGATGGTGATGTGCCGTGCTCCTTTTGTGGAGGATACTATCACTATCGGTGCTCCGGAATGCAAGAAAACACTTATAAGAAGATGACAGCAGAAAAAAAATCCAATTGGAGATGCATCCCGTGCCGTCAGTCGGAAAACAATGACTCATTGTCTGAACTTTTGAAGGAATTTAAAGGTTTTAAGGTGCAAATGCAGAAAATGCAGAGTGGGCTTGACCAATCAAACCAGGGAATTGCCAATCTCGAAGGGAAGTTCGACCTAATTAAAAGTCGACTAGAGGATTTTGATGTGCGGCTTACCCTCACAGAGAGTAAAGTTGACCGCCTCCCTTCTCTTGAAGCTAATGTGAAACAGCTGGAGACAGAGTTTGCTACTTTAAAAGCGAATGAACGTGACAGAGACCAGTTTTGCCGGCTGAACAATGTTGAAATTAGTGGCGTTCCTCAAAGAGATAACGAGAATTTAATGTCCATCTTGAATAATTTTAATACTTTATTGTACAACAAAGAAACATACAACAGAAAGAATATAAACATAACTATTTATAAAACAAAAGTACTAAAATTAAGCCTAAACTTAAAAAAATAAATATATAACTAAAATCGACCCTCTAAACCTTGGCCCCTCGGTAAGGTGCCCATTACACAGGCAGCATTCCCGCGTTGAATCGCTATAGCGAGTCTTTGTGCGAGAAAGCTGCCTGCGCGAGGGTCACCTGTGGCCTCCCTCAATCTTTTACTCAGTTCCCTGTGGAGCCCGCGCGCACCCCTGCCCCACGGACCGAGTGTCTCGACGCCAAAAGCTACAAATTCGTAATTGGCGCCGAGACAGCTATATTTATTTACCTTGATGCGCTCTCGGGCGTCCGCCGCCGCTCCGGCTTGTCGGCTGGTGCGTGAGATATAGGACGCCGCCAGCGTGTCAGCGCAAGTGGCGTCCCACACCAGCGCACGGCCTCTATTCCAGGGGATTAACGACATCCCGTCGGGGCGCTTGCCATCGTCCCGCACGATCTGGGGTTCCAGAGCTGCGGGGACGTTGGCACTGACGAGCGCCCTTCTGAGGATGTCGTTCAGAGCGGCATGGCGAGACAAGCGGCCGGCGCCCGAGGAGCACGAGAGGCCGTGGTGGCCAAGTGTGTCTACCGGAGCTCCACAGGCAACACAGCTGTGTTCCGTGCAGATTTCAACCCCGAGACGGAGACCGACGGCTACACGGAGTGTGCTTGGGTCGATGAAAGTACCCGCGTTGGGCGACGGATAGGCATGGAGCCAGTGCCCTGACTCCGGTTTGGAGGCTGCTAAAATTCTAGCAAGGTCTTTACCTGACGATGTCGCAACCAGTGATTTTGCAATGGCGGCGGAAGCTATTGTATCCCATGCTCTTTGGTATTTGGGCTTGGCGGGTAAATTTTGACCCGGCATAGCTAGCCAGGCATTCGTGGCCCCACCCAAGCACGCGATCTCACAGTTTGTAGCCGTAGAGGCTTTAAGGATATTTCCTGTGAGATCAGACGTGCTATGGACTGCCGGCAGAGCAACGCTTGAAATATTTCGAGTTCCCAAGCCGCCGAACCTTACCGGTAAGCAGGCCTGGGTCCATGCCTGCTCGTTAAAGTGGACGTTAAGAATGGCTTCAATTTGCGATTTTAGAATTAGGTCTATGGGAATAATCAAATTGGGAAATTTCCAGATGGGACAGCAGCGCAATAGATAAGTAAATTTCGGTACAAGCAAACAGAATTTTAGGATAAATAGAGCACAGTGACTGTTGATTTTGATGAGGCGACCCGAATGATTATTGAATGTAGATATTGACTTATTAAGGAGAGGAGGGATGGCTTCGTCAAAGATAGGCGAACCAAGCAGAAACAGGCTGTCTTTAGACAAAATGTTGATATTCAAGGCGACATCGTTAAAATTTTGAGTGATTTGAGAAACCAGTGGGGCCATCTTATCAGAAATATACAATTCGCATTTATTAAAATTTAAGTCTAGTCCTATGTCCCTGAACTGAGTTTTGATTTTGACTAGATCCGCTAAGACAGTCTGCCAATTTCCACCGATTGTCCCATCATCAAGGTACCAAATGTTTAATTTTGAATTTAGGTTATGAATAATCGAATTAATTGCCAAACTAAATATTGCTGGGCCAAGAGGATCACCCTGCTGACAACCTACGGCCGAAAGGATCTCATTATCTTTGTGCAATAATTTTGAAGGAGTGTGATAGCACTGAAGAAGAAAATTATAGGTTTCCGGTATATGGATTTTGATTTTGTTCAGCAGGGTGTCCCTATTGACAGAGTTAAAAGCATTCTTAACGTCCATCTTTAAGAGCACTTCACAGGCGTCATCTTGTACAAAGGTACGTACAGCATGAACCGCCGCCTCGCAGCCTCCGCGAGTACCAAACCCAACCTGTATTGGTTCAAACAATTTCTGAAGTTTAGGACGCGTACTCCGAACGCAGACCTTTGCAGCCAAACGTCGAAAGGTCGATCCGACAGCAATAGGCCGTACACCCGCGTCCTTCTTTGTAAGGGCAATAAGGTTGGCCCCATAAAGGACCGGCGTAACGTCTTGGCAAACATCTCCTAACAGCATAAGGTTCACGAGTTTTGTGAGGCTCGCGGACAAATGTGCACCAGCAACACCTGTGTGATGACTGGTTAGGTCCATAAGGTGCTGTGGGGAGATGCCGTCCAACCCAGATGCCGATCCCTTTGGGAATGACGCGAGTGCCGCCATAACGGCTCCCTCTGTGACGTGCAGACAGGCCGAAGGGTCTGATGGAGGATCCACAAAAGCAGGGGTGGAAGGGCCTGTCGGATGTTTGGCTTGCAACGCAGTCGCAGTCTCTGGGGTGTCGGGCGCAATGGTGTCGCTGGAGAAGAGTAGTCGCGAGGCTCCTTTAAGGTCGCCGTCGTATAACTTCTCTTCAACCTTTCTAAATAAATTATGTTTCTTACTTTGGCCACGAGTTGACCTAGTTGCTTGTGGCAATCTAGGCGTAAGGATATTATTTTTAATTTTTTTAGTAAGTGAAATATTGTCGTTACTATCCTCGGGTACATGCATAATTTTGAAAGAAAACGTCAGTAAATTTTGCCAAGACACCAAATCATTGTTAGTTACACACGTTTCTATAGCAGCGGTCAGCGCTTCAGCCACTGGGGACCGGGCACCACGCGGTATGCGTTTTACTAATGGTGTCGAATGTTTCAACTGGCCGAGAAGAGTTTGCAGTGGAACAGTAGGAAAAGATGTAGATGAGGCGTTGTTGTTCTGGGAACTCAAAATGGATGGAGCAAGGCACACGCGGACGTGGTGCATGCGTGATTGGTGTATATGTAAACCTTTTGTAGTTTGAAAACTCTTTTTACATACACAGCAATCCATTGGTGAACGATTGTGGCAACGGGATGGGTCAATATTAAAACTAAATACCTACTTAACAAATAAATTACTATAAAACAATAAGTTAGTTACTTTAACTAGATAACGCTACTTATGTACCTAAATAGCAGTATACCACATTGTATGCAGTCTTAGTTCAATAGAATGTTTCACGCATCGACATACACTTATTATTCTTTCACTTCCAAAGCAGCCCTTAGCTAGCAGAACTTAGTAAAAATAGTGGAAGGATAAGATGCCTTGGCAATGCACAAAACCACGCACGGCGAGTAAGTAATAAATAGCACGTAAGAAATCACAATCACAAATGCGAACAACAAATATTGTGTTGTTAAACGGCGGTTAAACGTAAACATGCATTTGATATTTTATGTTGTATGTTGACATCTTGTCATGTCATGCATGTCACCCGGCCGTGCTACGGCGCTCCTTCTTGGCAGGGTCTGCGGCCTGTAGTGCGGTGTCCGTGAAGAAATAACATCGGATTATGTTGTCTATTAATTGTTTACTTTGATTGATTCAAAATATCTGTAGGTATAATGGTATAATAGATTTAAAAAATATTTTCGGAAATTTTGATTTCAATAGGTGCGTGTTATTCCGTTGCTGGGTTACTGACTGAATAATATATGTTCGAAGGTTGGTTTTGGTCTGCTTGAAACTGATGTCGACTCAATACATCGCGTGCGCCGTTTCCCGTTGTGTGCGGGTGGCGGTAACCGTGTGGACCCTAGGCCCCCAGCGATCATCGCGCGTTTCTGCCAGCGACGTCGCAAGGATAAGCTGGTGGCGGCTGCGCGTGCGCGTCGCGGTCTCACCAGTGCCGATGCCGGTCTCCCGGGCCCGGCGGTTCCCGTCTACGTGAACGAACATCTCACGGCTGTAAACAAGATCCTACTTAGGCAGGCCCGCGATAGGAAAGCCGAGTTGAATTTTAGTTACGTATGGGTTAAGCAGTGCAAAATACACATGCGAAAGAGCGATAGTTCTAAAGTGTATGTCATAACTAGCGAAGCTGACCTAAAGAAACTAAAATGACTACTTATGTTTGATAACTGGCATAAAAGTAACTTTTGTTTCATATTTTCATTGTTAGTGTTTATATGTGTTCATAACAGTAATTACATAAGTCGTGTACTAGGCCAATTTTTACATTGTAAGCCCTATGAGAAGAAATAGTACATTACTTACCTAGGGCTGTAAAAAAAAGAAAGCCCGAAATCGCAGGTATTTGGGACCCGAGCCGCAGGCGAGGGTTGTAAATATGCGATAGAGGGCTTTCTTTTTTACTGCCCGTGGTGAGTACACAATTTTACGTCCCCACCTGGCCATAATGCGAGTTTTACCGTAAGCGTAGCGAGCGGTAAAACTCACATTATGGCCAGGTGTGACGTAAACTAGTTTAGAATTTCACAGGATCTTATTTCTAGTTTTGATACCTGATTTGACTCGTCTGAATAAAAATAATAAAGTAATATTTTCTTATATTTTTAGTACTTTATTCATCAATGATAGATAATAATAGCATCTCAATCTATTATCAGAACGTAAGGGGATTGCGGACAAAATCACATTCTATCTTATCTAGTGTAATTAATTCAAACTATGACCTCATTTGTTTGTCTGAAACATGGCTGAACCCTGACTTTTTTAGTAGTGAGTATTTCGATAGCAGGTATGAGGTATATAGACGGGATCGAGCGGGCCGGGCTTAGGGTTGCCAGATCGACTGACCCTATTATCGGGAGAATAAAAGGAATTTTCGGGATTTTGGGACTTTAGTCGAGAGAAACAAAAAAAAAATCAAATTAAAGTAAATACAGTAAAAACAACAACATTTAACATTATTATTACATAGTCCGCTAACGATAGAAAATAAATATTTAAAAAATCGGCAAATTGCGTGTCGGGCCACGCATACTGGAGGGTTCCGTAGCTTCAATGGTATAAGAAAAAAAACTAATACCAAAAAAGGTCGTATCTGCTTATGGAAGAAGTTTTTTAGAGATAACTCAAAAACGGTTTAACCGATAATTTTCAAAATAATTTACATTGAAAGAATATAGAAAGATGTACCTATCTTTTTTCTTGATTTTTTTTGGACTAACGATACAAACGTTAGAGTTGAGGGGATATATTTTTTTAGACTATAAGAAATTATTTTGAAAATTTTTACATAATAAAAAAATGTTTTAGAAAACCCAAAAGTTATTTTGAAAGCCCTATCGATTGATGTGCAACAAGTTGATATTTGTGAAAAAAAAGTTGATATTTAGTTACATTTAGTGCCCCCTTTACTACAAAACTAAATAGCGGCATACAAAACATACCCCTTGATAACATACGGACGGATAGACATGTTTTTGCCACTTTGGCTGCGAACGGAATCCTAAAAAATTACAATACGAGTATTTAACATATTATAAAAAGTACCTAATTTATTTTTAGCTTACCACATGTATTTTGTGTTGCTTTTCACAGATTTAACTACATTTTGTTCTTTTTCACTTTTTATAGAAGACTCGAAATTCAAACAATTTTCCTCAAAATTGAGTCGAATTATTAACTCTGCTTTTATTAATTCCATGCACGTTCGGTTCCTTTTGTTTTTTAGGGTTCCGTAGCAAAAATGGCAAAAACGGAATCCTTATAGTTTCGTCATGTCCGTCTGTCCGTCCGTCCGTCCGTCCGTCTGTCCGTATGTCACAGTATGTCCATTTTACTCCAAAACTATAAGACGTATCTTAATAAACTTTAGGCAAAAGGTGTATCTTTTATGCCTCTATTTAGTTATGTAGTTAAATTGCAGAAAAAAGTATTATGTGGCGCTCCATACATATAACTATAATTAAAAATATTTTTTAAATCATATATGAATGTATGAATGAATGAATGAATGAATGAATGAAAGGTTTATTCATGACAATTACAAAAGACATAATATACAATAACATATACAACCCGAAACATTAATTGCCACGAAATGGTCGCAACTCAGCGTTAAATGCCGGCAGGGCCAGCGCTGGTCTTCCGTTGCAACCATTTGACGACACGGCGCATTGACGCCACGATCACATCCCCAAAGTAAGAATATCCTAATCAAAACAAGAGAAAAAAAAACAATAAAAAACAGGAAAAAATTATAAACATAAACACAAAAACAATTTAAAAACTTCAAACGTTTCCTAATTCCGTCCTATGGAGGCCGCTTTAATACGGTCTACAGATTCACTGAGATAATCGCGCGACAAAATGCCACGTGTGTAGAGCCCCCCTAGGTTGGATTTTGGAACAGCCGTGGCCATCGACAAGCGTCGATGACAAAGGAAGCGAAGCATTTATAGCCTGTGGTTTACTACTTTTTACTACTATCATATCGTCCATGTCATTCATCCCGACATAGACGCCGACGCCATATTACGTCATGCAGCAAAAAGTAGGTCACGGACACAAAGGACTACTTTAAATTACACTTTTAACAAACAAAGGAAGACATATTACGAATTTACGACAGTGAAACCAATAAAACTAAACAGGATCTTTTTTAACTACAGTAAGTACCCAAGTATCTTGAATTTGCAACAAAGCGAGTTTATGTCTTAAAATTACCCTTAAAAAATAACAGTGTCACAATATCATCTCTCCAGGTCCAAAGAGGGAGTATACTAGGAACTAAAGCCAGCAATAAAACACCACAGTGATATGCCGTGGGATACCTCCGATGCATAAAAAATGGGACTTTTTCTCTGAGCTCCGATGCCTACGGGACGTAAAACGCAGGTGTGTAAACACAATCTCGTATTGTATATGAATAAATACTATGACTATGTACGTACTCATCAAGTTTAGAAAACAAATGAATTCTTTGCCCAATACTTTAGAAACAGGTTATTCACAACTTGCGAGCATATTGAATTAATTGATTCAAAACAAGGGTTATCTTACCGTTTGTTGTATAAATAAGAATTATGTAATAATTAATAAATATATAAGTAAAATGAGATAACTGTGACGGCAAATATCTTACCACTGTTTACTAAAGGGTTTGAATAAGGAGATGCCAAAAGGTTAAAAACAACTTGTATCGTGCCTTAGATTTTCTTGCCTCAGTTGGTGCTTGAATAAAAAATTTCTGATATTGACCCTAAAACTATGTCTACTTTTTAGGTCCCGAATAGGCGGAGGCAGGTTGTTCCAGCATTTGGTAGCAAGATATCTTAAACTCCCGCGGAAGGCAGCAGAGGAATGTTGATGAGTAAGAAGCTGCGGCCCACATAGTCTTATACCACGTGGCTTCCGAAATGACAATTTCTCAAACAGATATGAAGGGACGTGATAGTTTATAACACCGAAGAGAAGGCATGCTAGGTGCATCTTGCGTCTGTGTAGCATCTTTAAGGTATTACTGTTGTTCAAAAATGGAGTGACATGGGCCCTAGGCGGGATGTTGAAACAAAATCTTGCACATGCATTTTGAACTCTTTGGACCAGACGGTTGGTTTTAGAGAGCAGACGTGGGCCGTATACAAGGTCCATATAGTTTAATTTAGACATAACTAGTGATTCTACTAACTGGATTCGCAAAGTTTCACTCAAAAAAGGTCTAATCTTGTACAACACTTTTAATTTATAAAAACATCCTCTTACTGCGTTTAGAATGTGTTTTTCGTAACGTAGTTCATGATCAATCAAAAGGCCCAAATTACGCGCTTCCCAGACTCGTTCTATGGGCTCACCCATCAGCTCAACCTGTACAGATGGTCTAAGTTTAGACAACTGCTGTTGGGTGCCGTAAATTAGGTACTTTGTTTTGGTTGGATTAAGCAACAAACCATTCTCCCTTGCCCAGGCTGCTATTCTAGTTAGATCAGAGTTTAGTTTACCTATGGCGCTATCAGCCTCCGACTGTTCAAATGAGATGTAGACCTGTATATCATCTGCATATATATGGAATTTACAATCTCTAATATGTATAGCGATGTCAGCAGAGTATAAAATAAATAAGAATGGGCCAAGTATGGAACCCTGTGGGACACCTCTAGTGAGCTCTAGTTTGTTAGATTGACAAGAGGACCCATCAGGTAATGTCATTCTTACGTACTGGGTTCTGTTAGTAAGGTAGCTGTTGAACCACTTTATCGCTCTGCTGTCAAAACCGTAGTATCTCAACTTAGATAGCAACAAGTTAATATCAATGCAATCAAATGCCCTAGAGAAATCAAGGAGGACTATATCAACAATATCAACATGTTGTACATCAATCGGTCTTTAAAAATGACATAGATGTTTCTTTGAACATTTTGTAATTATGTAAGTGAATATTTTAAGAAATAATCGCTTCGAAAGTCAGAAAAATTGTCTTTAACTTTTGAACCGTAAGTCCAAAAAATATGAAAAAAATTGAGGAGATGCAACTCATCACATACTTTCCATGAAAATTTTTTGAACATTATCGTTTTAGCCATTTTTGAGTTATCTTCAAAAAACTTCTTCCATAGGCATCAGATACGAACTTTTGCTATTAGTTTGGTTCTTATTCCATTGAAGGTGCGTGCGGTGAATTGAACCCTCCATTATGCGTGGTCCGACACGCACTTGGCCGGTTTTTTTGTATACACCGTGGGCGCGTATAACCCGACAGATCTTAACCACGAATTTCTGAAACCAAAAGAAAGAAAAAATATTTTGTGTCTTTAGGTAAATTTCGCCAAAATAAACTTTTTTTTTCGTTTCTTTTTCTATTTTTTGAATGTTTATTGCACATGAAAAGTACATGTTTTTAATAAAATTATCGCCTAAAACAAATTGGTACATTTTTTTTGGGAAAAATTTAGTTTCTGCATAGTTTTCCTTGTCACTTTGATATCTGTCAATAAGGACGTGTAAACTATGCCCAATAGTGGCAACAACGCCATGAGAAAGGCGTTTTGTGCTAAGTTATAATAAAAAGTGTAATTCTTTGTGTGTAATCTAAATATGATCAGGAATACACTGTTAAAATCTTTCTAGTTATAAGGGCCCACGGTGTATATTGTTCAGTAAACTAAACATTCTTTCACAATACATAAGAATTGCTTACTGGAATAGATAGCACGAAACACATGCCCCGGGAATTCGGAACTATCTTAATTATTGTTTCGATACCTTAAGAACAACTGTAAAAAGTAATGAAATAAACGCATTTGTATTTTTTTTTAATGAAGTTGTTTTTCCGGGAGATATTTTAGTTTGTCGGGAGTCGGGAGGACATACAAAAATTCGGGAGAATCCCGCCAAATCCCGACCGTCTGGCAACCCTAGCCGGGCTGCACGGCGCGGCGGCGGCGTGCTTATGGCGGTGCGGCGCGGCCTCAGTGTATCGCGCCGGGACGAGTGGTGCGCGGCGCCGCGGCACGAGGAGTTGTGGCTCACCGTGGAGCCGCGGGCCTGCGCCGGCGCCGCGCCCCACTCCCACTCCCCGCGTGCCTCGCGCCGCCAGCCGGCCGACCGACCGCGGGCGTGCGGGCCGCTGTTACATATTGCTTGTGTGTACTTTCCTCATAATGATAATCATATCGGTTCTCTTCGTTGCTTTTTTGACAATGCTGCTAGGATAATGAATACCTTCCCAGAAGATATTTTCGTTCTTGTAGGTGATTTTAACGTATCTTATGCCTCATGGTCCTTGTGTGAGAATTCAAATCGCCTCAATATTGAGACCAGTGAAGATCCAACTGCTATGGCTCTTTCTGATTTCATCGCTCTAACTGATGTAAGCCAATACAACAATTGTTCTAATATAAATGGACGTGTGTTGGATCTAGTAATGGCCAATGTTGGTTGCACTGTTGGTGCCTGCTCGTCACCGCTTACGCAGGAGGATCCGCAACATAAGGCGTTGAATATTTCACTAGCCCTTAACTTAATGAGTTATTTACCACGCTTGTTGCCTAACCAATGTACTAGACCGATTTTTTACCGCGGCAACTATGACCTTATTCGCAAGGAATTATCTGAGACCGATTGGTCGTGTTTGAATAGCATGAATGTTGAGGACTCAGTTACGTATTTTTATTCGGTCCTTAGGACTCTTATTGAAAGTCATATTCCACATAAAAGGGTTAATAGTAACACTGGTTACCCTCCTTGGTTTTCTCGTACACTAATAAAAGTTCGCAAACAGAAACTAGCAGTCCATAAAAGGTGGAAAATATATGGTAATCCCCTTGATAGGGCCGAATTTAGTTTATTGAGAAAAAGGGAGCACAAATTAGCCACCGAATGCTATAATAATTTTATTTCATTGGCAGAGGATGTATTCACATAGTGACCCTACTTATTTTTGGTCGTTTATGAAGTCTAAATTCCCAAGTAATTGTGTTCCCGAACAAATGTCTTACCAAATTGAAACTTCTAAAGATGGTAGCACAATTAGTAATTTTTTTAACAGATACTTTAACTCTGTGTTTGTTACTGATTCTTCTGTTTTACCCGATTATTCGCATGTAGTTAATGACTCCCTGATTGATCTTAATACCGTTGATATCTCCGAGGATTGCGTCTTCAAGTTTTTAGAGAGAGTTGATGTTACAAAGGGTAGTGGTGATGATTTGATTCACCCCCTTTTCATTAAAATGTGCGCCCGTGAATTGGCAGTGCCTTTGACTCAAGTTTTTGTTAAGTCCATAGCTCATGGTCACTTTCCCTCTTCTTGGAAAAAAGCATTGATAACACCA
Source organism: Pammene aurita (assembly GCA_947086415.1). Lineage (NCBI taxonomy): Eukaryota > Metazoa > Arthropoda > Insecta > Lepidoptera > Tortricidae > Pammene > Pammene aurita. Next base: position 20,985,314 of record OX352293.1, on the reverse strand, counting down.
ATTTACAAAAGTGGCGATGCGCACTTGGTTACTAATTACAGGCCAATTAGTAAATTAAACATATTTGCTAAAATCTTTGAAAAAATAGTTTACAACAAAATTACTTCCGCTTTCTCTCAACACATTGCGCCTAGTCAACACGGTTTTTGTCAAGGTCGTAGCGTTGATACAAATCTCCTGACCTTTACCGATTTTATTATCAATGGAATATCTTCTGGCTGTCAGGTGGACGTCGTCTATACTGACTTTTCTAAATGTTTTGACAAAATTAACCATAATAACTTAATCAATAAACTCTTTGAGCTCGGTATACACGGCGACCTCCTTAGATGGATAAAGTCTTACATGTCCAATCGCAGTCAGGCGGTTGCCTTGAAGGGTTATACTTCATGCTTTCTTCCTATACCTTCCGGAGTACCCCAAGGATCTCACCTTGGTCCCTTATTGTTTATCTTATATGTCAATGACATGGCAACCTGTTTTCGGAACTCTGAGCACCTCGTCTATGCAGATGACACTAAAATTTACAAAGCTGTGTCCTCGGAAGCAGATTGCCGTGCATTACAGCATGACTTAGATAACTTTTCACTCTACTGTTCGGATAATCAGCTTTTCTTGAATACTGATAAATGTTTCATAATCAGCTTTAATCGTAAAAATGATCCGTTAACTTTCAATTACACTTTAGCTGGGAAAAATATAGCCCGTGTATCATCCATTAGGGACTTAGGTGTTATCTTAGACTCGCAATTAAATTTTAGTCTGCATATCGATAATATATGTAAGCGAGCTTACAAGAAGTTAGGGATGATTCTCAGAATTGGTCAGCCCTTCAGGCGCCCCAATACCTATAAACTATTATTCTTTTCTTTTGTTAGGAGTATTCTTGAATTTGGTTGCGTTGTTTGGACACCTCAGTACCAAGTGCATATTGATCACCTGGAAAGGGTACAGAATAGTTTTCTCAAATCACTATGTTACAGAACAGGTAATTACTTCGAACGCACTTCGTTGGCAGCGAAGCACTTTCGTGTTCCTTCCCTTAATAACAGAAGACACTACTTAGATGTAATGTTCTTTTTTAAAATTCTTAAAGGAGTGATAAATTGCCCGAATCTCTTAGAATTGGTCACTTTCAGTTGTCCGCACTTCCCCCTTCGTCCAAGATCACTATTTCATGTCAGCTTTGCTCGCAAGAATTATTCTCGGCACACATTTTTCAGACGAGTCCCTAGTTATTATAATAAGCATATACATGACATTGATCCTTTTCACACTTCCTTGTCTAGTCTCAAAATTAGACTTAAACGTAAATTGTTTTAAGTAGTTCAAGTATTGAAAATAATTTTAAGTAACTAATTGTGTAAATGTATCTTTCCGATGTACCTACCTACTAGAATGTTAAACCTATTTACCAATATTCTACTTACCCACAATATAATATAATTTAAGAATACTAATTTAAAAAAAAAACTGGTGATCCGTTTGAGGGCATAATTGGTACCGTATTGCGACTACGAATAAGTAGGACAAAAATGTTTTTGACGTGAAATAAAATAGTAGTTTATGCAACAGTTGTATAAGAGGGGTCAAAAAAGGTGAGTGGCGTGGGTAACAATTTGAGCCGTAGGCGAAAATTGTTAAGAAAAACGCCACGAACATTTTTTTACCTACTTATACGACGTTGCATACAATACTTTTTCTACGAATACACTTACTTTTACATAAAATGCGAAATTGAAAACTTCCTGGATATCGCAGTTATTTTGTCAACATGTTGTAAGTTTTACCTTTTAAAACACTATTTTTCAATAATACTAACATTACTAACACAAATACACACCGTCGTTATTTGATCAATTATTAAAGAGCTACAGAGATTAGTAAAAATACCTAAATTACTTTCAAAGTTTGCAATTTGCCCCAACAAACAAACGGGAAACGTAAAAAACTACGAAGTAGGTGTGTGGTTCCTTTATTTTTTTCTTTTTTAAAGTTTTTTTTTCTAAAAACGCTGCGTTTATTTAGGTTTCTTAGGTTGGTAGTAATTTATTTTATATTAATAGTCGTGTTTGCACTCGATTACGCGATACTATTTTGGCGCTTTTATAGAACAAGTGTTATTTTGGGGAATAGACTAGATAGACTTTTCATCGAGTGTATTATCTATGTTCTTATAAAGGTGTTGACGAATGTATAAATGACAGTTAAAAGTACAGGAGTAGAAAAAAAAATTATGGGACACGTTGTCCCAGCAGGCCAAATCTCTATACAAAAGCAATTTATTCCGCGCAAAAAAATTTTTTCTTTGTTTTTCATAATTAAAATGCGATACCATTTATGCCCTAAAAAGGATCACCAGCATTTTTTTAGACCTTATATAAGCCCCACTTCTCCGCACAGACCTCCTTTCACGACGAGATGGAAACTTACTATATTTCATCCTACTTCAGACAGAATTGTAAGACATTGACAGGCTTAGCTATTGGGTTTTAAACAGCTTAAATACGATTAAATTAATTATGAAATGGCATTGTATTTTCTTATGAAATTAAAAGGTCCCCAGTCTTTGGCTTCGTCTTGCCCGTGCCAAACAGAATAAGCAAACCAAGACAGCGATCACCAAAGATCTGAACGCCTGTGGGTTGAATGACAACGACGTCCAGCATAGTGCGAAGTGGAAGCAGAAAAGCGGTCCCCGTCACTGCACACTAACGCTAGGAGGATGATTGCATTTTTCTTAAATATTTCAGAGACTGTATGTATGTACTCATGTCTTTTGTCACTCTCTTCCTCGTTCTGATTTTTATAAGTAGTTTTGCATAATGAGTCTGCGATTTCAGAGCATAAGGTTTACTATCGATTTTCTCGATTTACCGCATTGCCCTGAGCTACCGTCCCATAAACACATCTGCTGCACACGTTCAAAGTACACACAGTTTGTGTATCCTCATTCTAATCCAAAACTAACACAAGCATTCTACCTATCGAATTAGGTCTGTGAAGTGAGCAGAGCGCGTTTCAGATACACATCTACTGAAACTGTATGGTTTATGTTCATGATATGATGTTCGTATCGTTGATGATATTATTAGCTTAGTTAGTTTATGGCCAGTGATTATAGCTACAATCCAAGTAGACATCGCCAAATGTCGTATAAGCATGCCCCTGGGCGGTACTCAGCTCTGCGGAATCCATGCCTGCTAAGCACTCCCAAGAGACGTGTTTACTTGCTCTCAGCTTTCGAAGATTATTCAGTGACCGGACGACACCTACATGACTCTGCCACGCGTTTTCTCTGAAAAGTCAACTTGTACGGTAATTTCATAGCTCTTGGATTCTTTTGAATAATTAATCGTTCAACTCTTTTGCGCAAATTGTTCCTGTCTGCAACTGTTTATCGAAGTCTTTGCTTGGAAACGTTCCAAACATAAAAAATAAACCTAACTGTGTTGATTCTATTAAAACGGACCATTTGCTTTTGCATTTATGCGCTCAGGGTAGTTTTATGACTATGGTTTAGTTATTTTTCTTAGTGTTCCCAATGTTGTTGTACGACTATTTATTTACAATGCCATCTTGAAAAGCAAAGAGCAGAATAGATTGTCGCCTGTAAAATTAAATCGCGTTGATCTTAAGCATTTCGGAAGTATTTGTAGCGCCGGCCAACTTAACAACTTCGGCCCTCTAAGTCTTCCAACGCCTCTAATGAAATTCTATCTTAATTATTTTTGAACGTTTCTCGTAAAGTTCGCTGCTAAACCATTTCGCTGCGGAAACATCCCTTCCCGGCTTAATTATTTCCATTTTTTAGTGTTCAATATTCATTCCGATTTTCTGGAGCAGACATTAAAATTCATAACTCGGCTATTATATTCGTCAACATCTGGCGCTACTGGAAAGTTATTATTTAAAAACTTTTAGAAACGCATTAATTACTCTCTAACGGTTTTGATGGTATTTTTCATCGAAAAATGCAGATAACCGATTTAAAAAAAAGTTGCCGTAGTAGACTTCAAAATGTCAGCGTCAGCGGCTGTTGTTTATTGAGAATATTTTGCATTTTTTAAATAATAATAAATATTATAGGACAATCTTACACAAATCGACCTAGGCCCACAGTAAGCACAATAAGGCTTGTGTTATGGGTACTAGACGATATATATAATATATAATAGATAAATACTGTGAAGAATACAAATATCTGTGATAAACACACAAATAAATGCCCTGACCAGGATTCGAACCCGGGACCTCCTGCTTCGTAGGCAGGGTCACTACCGACTGGGCTAGGAGGCCGTTAAATTTTGAATTTTCATAACATAACTGAAAAGTAAAACTGCATTTATTAAGTCACCCTAAACTAGTGTCAAGAACAAACGAAATTAACGAACCCTTTGAGCTGATTCATTTTGTCATTTATAGTTGAAATGATGATTTTGTCAGCACAGATAAAACTTTGATTGCAATACTATGTCTATACGAGAAGTATACCTAGCATTAACAATTTCTTAAACGAATCACAAAAAATAAGCTCTTTGTAGCAAGTGGTTGATTTTGTATTATTTTTAATACCACTTTTCGCTTTTCTTTTAGCTCGATTGTTGCTTTTTCAGTCGAGCACCAGTTTACTTTTCCAAGACCTAAATTATTTTCTTTCATTAAAACTCTTTGTTACTATGGGAAGCATAGACTCTCTGGATTTGTATCGTATTTATATTGTACTAGCTTTTGCCCGCGGCTTCGCTCGCGTTAAATTCTCCATACAAACTTCCACTCCCCATTTTAGGGAAGTGGGGGTTAGAAAGAGACAAAAAGTAGTCTATGTCACTCTCCATCCCTTCAAGTATCTCCACTTAAAAAATCACGTCAATTCGTCGCCCCGTTTTGCCGTGAAAGACGGACAAACAAACAAACAAACACACACATACACTTTCCCATTTATAATATTAGTATGGATTCGACTGGCCCGCGAATAACCCGCAGGATTTTAACAGTGTATTCCTGATCATATTTAGATGCTAAAATGTGTCATAGTTAATACCAATAAAAAAATGTGACTCACCTTATTGTGCCTTTTTCATGGCGATGTTTCCACTATGGTGGACTATCTAGACAATTCTTATCGACAGATAGGTATGAAGTAGCAAGGAACGCTTTGCATTAAACTAGTTTTAGGGAAAAATGGTAATTAGTTTTAAGCGATATCTTTATGTACATTTTTGAATGTCATAAAATTGTAAAAAGTATTGTTTTTTTGCCAAAATACCACAAAACTCATGTTATAATATTATTTATAAAAATATTTCGGATTCTATACGAGGGCAATAAACCCCGTTCACTTGTATTAAAAAACATAAATATGTAATTATGTTACCTCGCCTAAATAAACTAGTTTTAAATATTTTTCTGTATATTTTTGTAGTTCACAGTGCCTTGGTTTTATTACTGTAATGTTGTGTAACTTATTTGAATAATAATAATAAAAAAATAATGTTCTGTTCGTTATGAATACTGAAGACTTGTGCAATAGACACAAAGTAGGTATTATAAATTAAGCTAAAGTATCCGTACATGTTTATTAAGTAGTATAGATGCATTTCTTATAGAAATAATACGTAGTCTTGCTGCACGTTCCAGTTCCCAAATTTCCATTATCACGAGACCGGTATTTAAAGTTTCTGTTTGTTGTAGCTCGATTAAAACTTAAGTATCAAAGTCGTGAGGCGCTCGCTGCGGTTGGCAGGCTCGCCGGGGCTGTTGTCTTGCATTGAAGTGGCGTTTTATTGCTCGGACATACTCTTGTCTCAAGTTCTTGGTATGGTGCATGCGATAAATCCGCGTCAGCAGCTCCCACGCCCACAGCGTCGCCGACTCGTAAAGCGGCTGACGGCTGGCAAGAGGCGACCTCGTAAATAAGCCGCACGCCCTCGCACTAACACACCCTACCTCAAACATTGTGCTCCAGCAGAGCTTGCACTCAACTTATTATAATAGTTTGTATGCATATGCAACGGGCGATATCACAAATGTACCGAGAAAATTACGTGACAACATTTCAGGTGCAGATCTCGATGTTCTTTGATGGCATAGCGAATGTTGTGAAGTAAAGATTCTCTTGATTACAAATTGACCAGTGAATTGACCCTGAAATGATAACAGAGTTAAACGCCGACAGCCTTAAAAGGTTAGTAAGTAATAGTATTTAAGGCAGTATCTCAACAGACTAGGGACGGGAGTTGGTCAGTCAAAAGATAACCTAAAATGGGGAATTAGACCACAAGATGATACTTTCGGCGAGTGTGGTATCCTCCAAACAATGATCCACATGAGACAGTGCCCTATGTGCCTAACGACGTGCACTGAAAAGATGTCCTGAGAGCTACACCTCGAGGAATAGGAGTAGCAAAATATTGTTAAGCAAGAAATTTGATTCCTTTACACGAATAAGAAGAATAAAGAAGACGGTGTTCAAATAATGCGGCGGCGTAGTCCAGACCCGCCCGTCCACCCTAGTGGCTAAGCACGATCACGCCCAGGTCCAGTAGCATGGTGCCCAGCCCGGTTATAACCTTTTTACATCATAAAAAAAGAGTGCATCGGTATAAGTAATAAGCTTCTGAAAATTTAAATAGTCGCATACCATTCCAAACAATACTCTGTATAGTCTGTATCTCTCGTTAGATGTACCTTTTAACTATATAAAATAAGTTACCCTCGGTGGTCACGTATCGGTTCAGAAATGGGTGAGAATGGCAACCGATGTTATGGACAGTTCCATCGAACGAAAATGTAAATACGACACTTCAATAAAAAATAATGACTGAATGACATCCCTGCTGAGAATACTAATGAATAAATTGGACTAGTTAATAGTAGAGACTACTACACGTTACCAAGCCAACATGGGTGGTGGAGACTGAGAAAACTTGAGCACTTTAAATAAAATTAAGAACCTGAACACTAAAAATATTGTATACATTTTTACAAGTTTATTTCTTGGCGAACTATGATAATAAATTACAGAAAAAGTGCAATCTGGTTCTATATTTATGTATGTATGATATATTTGAGTAAAACCTTTATATGTAAATATTAACTAATTTTGATTAAGTATAAAAATATTTTAACTAGTTTCAGCCGATCCGACATTTTTTTTTGGAGGACGGTGTTGAAATTTAAAGTGTAATGGAAGTCCAACAATCTTGAAAACCTTAAATAGGATATAAAGTTGAAAGTGCGGACAGGGCACCTGAAGACCCGCGAGCGACAGCACTCTCGGTGCTAAATCTCATTTTCTGGAGGCGTCCGATCCTCAACAGCCTGCATCGTTTCGCTCTGCGAGAATTTGCTACTCGGCTCACCTTTAGTACTTTTTTCGTCCTCGCTCCCCTGAGATCCGCTTTACATTTTTATTTTACTCCTTTGACTCTAATTTAATATACGGCCTTGTAGAGGGAAATTCAGTATATATTTTCACATTATTTAAGTCCACATTGAATAAATCATCCTCATTTTTATGTCTTGAAATTAGCGGAATATGTTATTTTTACTTGAATCGTAATACGGAAATACGTAGGATCATATGAAAATGAGTAAAACGCTTAAAGACAATTTATTTCGCCTTGCTAATTATGAATAGCGACAGCTAATATTTCTGTGTAAGCATTCAAAATGACAAGTGGGTTGTCGACGAGGAAAAGATTAAAAGCAGAACCGCAGGGTTCCTAAAACCGAATAAGATTTCATTAAATCTTCTTTTACAAAAGAAAGAAAAATCCTGATCTTGCTGGCAATTTAGACAACCCTCTATAGCGAGGTTTTTAATTAAATCTGCTTTGATCACAGGCCTGGAATGTCTCTTTGGTAAAATGATTAAAACCAATTTAAACCTAGTTACTGTCTTATCTGTTTACCTTTACCACTGAACCAGTTTATAAATGTTTTTATTTGTGCCTTAACATGTACATAATTCACAACATATATTTATCATTGTTTGATTTGACGTTTTAATCTGTCAAATATTAGTTAAAGACTCAACGGTTTAGTTTTGAAAAAAAAAAACAAACATTTTCAGCTCTCCTTTTAATCATAAACCTTGTGTCCTTTACACGAATTGTTGTAATATAAATGTAAGATAACTTATATAACAAAGTTACCACAACAAAGAAGAATTTATCAGTTATTATCATTATTGATCACGTATTCCGTATTAAAAGCGTTTTCCGAATTGTAACTATGGGTGTGTTGTTGGGGCAATATCAATTAAGGTCTTGCGACGTGTTGGCGATAGTACCGGGGCGCGTGACCGTCCCGCGCGACTGGCGGACGACGTCCCGCCACCATCTGCCCGACCACGCCCGCCGTCCCTCCGACGCCGCTTCCGATGCTCCAACATAAACTGCAAAATATGAAACGTGCTACTGCCTAAATAGGCACTTACCTAAACTACGCTCCGCCATGTTTCTCGACCTATTGTGTTTATTAATTAAGATTACCTTTACAAGTTTTCGGTACAGACCCCTTTTAACGACTATGACGTGCTTAAACAGAATTTGCTTGTTATTGGTCGTGATCTTATTCTGTCGAAATGGAATTCGGTTTAAAGTTCTGAGTCTTAATTATAATTAATATAAATTGCTTCCGGTCCGGTCCCTAGCTTTTTGCTGCAAAAAAGGTTCCTGAATTGTTTGTATAATTCTTATTGTTCTTGTATTTTTCCACCTGGTTGATTCCCAGAGAAATAAAACATGTGGTATTGGACATTTTTCTTAAAATGGTAATGTAATTAGGTTTAAAAAATGATGTATGTTTGTTTATCGTAATTATACTTAGTTCCTATTGGAGCATTGTTTTTCTTTATAGAACTACAGTAAAGTTACAAAGTATGGGTACTATTATCGTTTAAGATTTTGTAATTAACGAGGGTCTCCGCTCGTAGTTTAATTAACCCCTATAATTGGTCTTTCTGGGAACTGCGATAAGTTGTGCCGCAGGCCGCTAAGGTCAAATGCTTCGGAACCCCTCCGCTGGCGACTATTTTGCTTTTCTGACCCTTCATAAACTTAACATTACTAGCGTATCTTGTTCGGTGTGCAATATTAGCCTTGGCCTTCCTAAACAAGTTCCTACTAGGACACGTTTGTATAAAAATCGAGATTCTGGGAAGGTGATTGTCGTCATATTTTGGTAAAATAACAGCCACTAGGAAAATGATAATCCAATGATGACCTATATAATATTGCTATTATTCTATGCAAAAGGTAGATGATACTTATTAGGTAATTTGTTAATTAAAAATGTATTTTGTGTTTTAATCTTAATTTTATAGGATCTCGATATGTTTGCATGAAACATGAATAAAGAAATCAGGAAAATACATCAAAGAAATTGTTGATTTTGTTTACATTACATATTTAATGTAATTTTACATTACCAGCACAATTTTAATTCCCTTAATACTGAGTTCTATGAAATTGTATTTACGTATTTTTGCCTTACGGCATATTTTTCGGTACAAAACTTACTAACAATTTCGTTTCCTAGCAGCGTAAAAATTACGCAGTTAACAAATTTATTTTAAATACGTACATAATTTTCGGTGCGCACTTTCCGCAGGTTTTGAAAGTTAAATCCCTCATGGTTCCTTTACATATTTATGAAGGCCTTGACGTCCAGTGCCTTTGAATACTTTGAGTGTACATTTATTTTTATTAACTTCTGATATCCACGAGAAGAAATACATTTTATATTAGTTCAAAAATCATTTTGTAAATGAAAATGTGATTAATATACCTATACTTAAGTCTTTAAATATCATTTCGGTTCTAGGATTGGTTCAAATTTGTGCTTGTACGAGTAGTTGAGAAACATATGACTATGATATGCCATAATTAAAATACATTACTCGAAATTAAGCCTCAGGGCATTTAATTATGAAATCTTTGTAATTGCTTATTAACCAAACTTGACCTAAAAGGTTCATTCGGAAATAACGAATATTTCCCCGATAAGCCTAACGATGCAAAAAGTCGTTTATTCCATTAAAAAATCTCCGCGGAAATGAAAAGTAGATAACGCTTCGAGATTAATGCAGGCTTATTTAAGCCCCTCACAATAAATAAAAGCTTACTCTGACTGCGGGAGTGACAAAATTTCTCGAAGTATTAAATGTTGTCCGGGATTAGAACAGGATTAAGCATAATATTGCCTTACATAATCAATAATAAGTACAGCACTTGGATAAGAGACGACTGGATAAATTCATTTTGATCGCTATGATTTATCGAGACGCAGCGGGGTGGGCGCGTGCGGCGTCATCCTCGTCGGTTCTTCCTATCGACGTTCCTATCTCTTTGATAAATTGCAAAGAATATAAGAAAGAGGTAACTCTAAAATAAAATAATCTGTTCTCGAGAAAGAAAACAAAGCTCATGTTGTCATAATATTTGTAAAATAAATATCAACATTTTCTTAAAAGAGCGAGTGATAAAATTCAAACAAAATAAATAAATCTATATCATGGACCAGCTTACGCAAATCAGCCTTTTTTTAACGCGGAGGAATGTATTTAGGAATCCCGTCTAGCCGGAGAACTTTGGACGGGTATTTTGGACTCGTGGCCAAGGGCCGACACTACCAACTAAACCATCGACGGTATACCCATCGTGCAGCGTTGGTGGCGGTGAACGGGACCGCGTAAGCATTCTATCGTAAACACCGCCTGCTGCGACAGCCGAAGCTGTCCCCTCACCGGGGCCGAAGCCCCTGGAGCCGGAGTTTCCCCTCCCGAAGGTAGCGTGCAGGGCGACGCCACACGCTGATCCCTCATGACAACCTCCACGGCGGGAGCAAGGTGGAAAAGCCCGGTTTCCACTCGCTCAGGTGGTCAATTAGTCATCCTCGCAGCCAACATCCAGCACCGGCTTGATGTGAACCCCCTGTCCATCATAAGCCTTCTGCCTAGACAGTTCACAGGGCCGCAGTTTTATACAGAACAGCGACATTCCTGTCCCTCACCACGGCCGAAGCCGCCGAGTCCGAAGGCCCCCTCCAGCCAACAATCAGGAGTTGTCTCCCTCAATGAGAGTTCTCCCTGTGCGGAACCCCCCATCCCCCCAACACAGGATATTAGCAGCACCGGTAAGAATTATATGGGGTTCACCAAGAGATCGCTTACCGTTGCCCCCAGGATGCACCGTCCAGGAACCCTCCCCTCCTTTTCCCCCGGATCAAGAAAGAATGACAACAGCCTTGGCGTTCGAGGAGGTTTCCCGTTATATCACCCCTACGCAAATCGGCGTAGTCCCACAGTACTTAAGCTAAATACGGCTTATGTTGTGGTACTAGGCGACGTTATTATTTTAGTTTGTAATTATAATTTATGAATATTTTAAATACTAATATGGGTTAAGCCATAATTGTTACTAACTCGGTATGGGGCTTGTGCCTGAAGTAAATAATATCATTATAAGATAGATGTAGATAAATACTTAAATGCATAGAAAATAAAATACCCACAACGCAGGAAAAAATATCCGTCACAAACACACAAATAAATGCCCTTACCAGATTCGAACCCTAAATAAAGGAAGGAATAAATGTGTTTCGTGTATTTGTTATCCTCGTAAAGCTAGTTACTTTGCCGTGTAGCGTGTACAAGTCGGCATCGTTGACGTGATGACATTACGGCTCATATGCGCGTATCGCGTCAGCCCTCGCGACAGCTGCCGATGACGCGTTTCGAGCGCCTTTTATACCCAGTTCTCCTTTTATTTATGGTCGAGTTGAGCGGAGCTTATTACGACTGCGGGCGCGGGATATGTTTCATAATGCTAACCTTGCTTCTACATTAGCTCCCTTCCGTGACGCTTATTGAGCTATTTGTCCAAAATTACCCATCTAACTTGCTTACGAAACATTCCATGTGATGTATTAGTTCGAGTGGGAAATTTGTTTGCCAGATTTATATTTTTTTGTTATTTGTTATGAATTTTTAACTTTCTTACTATCAAGTATATCTGTGCTTTATCTACGAGCATTCACTCCATCCATCGCCGAATAAAAATGGTATGGTTGGAAGATTTCGAAGCCGAAGGATAAATAAGTGTTCTGGGCTCTACCAGACCTATGAATCATGCCCGCGCGAGTGAGTTATATACCTACGTTTTGCGCCTCCGCCGAGGGAGCTAAAGTCAGTGAGTTACCAACGCGCTCACTGAACGCACGTCGTACCGCGCGCGACGCTACTTGGAACTCGGAACAATGTCATCACGAAAACAAAAATATTGCGATGTGGTTGGATGTAAAAATAGCAAAGCTAATAAAAACTTATCGTTTTTCGCTCTGCCGACGGATGGGGAAAGGTAAGTAGGCATACAAACTTTTTTTTACCACGTTGGTGGCAATCAAGCATACGGCCCGCCTGATGGTAAGCAGCTACCCTAACCTATGGTCGCCTGCAACTCCAAAGGAGTCACATGCGCGTTGCCGATGCTTTACAAAAAAGGAGGATTCTTTTATGTTATAATAATAATAGACATGTTATCTTTATTAATCTCTCAAATAACTATGATGATATTGCTAAAAGACGATTAGAATAAGATTGAGATAGCTGTCAGTCCATATTAATTTTGACAGCGTGTGGCAAATCTGTCAAGATTAATCATACTCTCATCGCGTCAACAAAATATCAATCAATATTACTCGTGTAACTATAATTTTTATGCACCATACGAACCACTTAAACACTGAATCAATGCAAAATACCTATTTCCTTAACTATAAAACCCTAGCGATTGTGCGGGTGCGCGGGAGGTGCGGGGTGCCGCGCGTTGAAGGCGGCTCCATTGTATTATTGCGTAGGTACGTAAACCGTAGGTATTTGATTTTTCTATGAGTGATTAATATCTGTTCGTAAGAACTATTATATAATCTGTGGCTCGATGACGATTTGGTTTGATTAGTTAATAAACTGCTTATTACAAATATTTAAACAGTTTCAGTAACTGTAAAAGTTTCTGTGTGGAATCGATTTAAAAAATGCAAGAAAAAGCGAACACTTCCATTCTACGCAGTGAACGTTCTTAATTGTAACTGTTAAGTACCCGTTGAGAAGGTATAAGTAAAAAGACCATCCTATTTGTATTTTAAGGTATCTTTTCTAAAAAGATTTTGCCTTTGCAAATGGTGTTAATAGACAACAAGCCTTGAATATAAGTCAGATACAAATTTTCTTATTTACATTGTTTTATCCCACACGAAAATAACGTAATTCCAGTATTTTTAGGTAAAATGAGGGGCAGGTATGTACCGGGTATAACTCGAGTAATAAGATGTTCAGGGAAACGTTCATGTTAGCTGCTAAACACGTTTCTTATTCCATTCAATCCCGACGACGTATATTTTCGCCGTTTTTGTCTATCAACTTGGCAGCAACTTCTCCCATGTTTTCTCATTCGCCCGCAGTTTCCCCCAAAACTTAGCTCATTCCTGTCTCGGTGAGTGGCTTCGCAAATTACAAACTCAGCACTCAATCGCCGATGCGTGTAAAATGTCTTCGCGATCTCGTAAATCGCGTAATGCGCGCGTCATCGCCAACCTATGCTGGCAAGTACCGAAAGTTTTCAATCAACTAATTGCTAATTGAAAAAGTTTACGAGATACCAAGTTTTGTCGCGTCAGGTAGAGAAAAACGTCCCGACCTAGTTTCAAGCTGAAAACAATTCTGGTGCGCGACTTAGCACAAAACAACGGCGAATGCGAGAAGATAAATGTGCCTTGCATGAAAACGCTAAATGGTTAAATGGAAAATCACTCAGTTTCCTTAATTTCATTCATCAAAATGTATGCGTTAAATCTTTACGTACTTATCCTATAGTTGTGTGTAGATGGTTTTTGAAAATCGGATAACCGGAATTGAATCCAGTGGAATTTAGATATCGCTGAAACTTGTATAGTTACGGATTTAACTCTTTTACAATTTTCGTAAAAATACAAACATATTTTTTACAGTTTACATATCTATTTTGCCACTCAAACATACGGTGTTTTAAAAATATACACGAGCCCTGATGCATATGTTTGATGAGCATTTTCTTGGGTTCTCTATTTGAATAGACTAGTAGTTTCAGGTAAAAATTTAATAAAATTTACAAGTGTACCATTTTGAAAAATATAAATATATGATTTTTGTTTACCAAATGTTTTTATTATAAAAACAAAGAGTGGGATAGCCCGTTCCTAGGGAAAACGGCACGGCATAGCTACATATATATCTAATAATCTACGTTGTACTTGAGACACCCTAGCATTTGTTGTACCTTATGGTTTTGCGTTCATTCTACCACATACAGTACGTTACAGCATGTAGTGCTGGCGATTTCGTGCTACATCAAATTAATCATTATTTTAAACTCCGAATAGTATTATAAGTAAGTATCGTTCTCAATTACAAAATATTCCTTTATTTTATCCATATATGAGTTGCTATAATATGGATACAATAAAATGTTTTTATCCTCCAAAAACTTTTCTTAAGAAATATCCAAGGTACATCAGGGGTGTTGTACCTTGCACTCATTTTCCTTTCATTTCGAACAGCCTACCCTGTCAAAACCAGTAATGGTATTGTTTATTTTACTGTGGAATCATGTAGCTTAAGAGTCAATCATTAGAAAATCAGACATTTGGGGAGCACGCAGCCGTTACTTTTTTTTTCTAAAAATCGAAAACAAAAAAACTGTCCGTGGTAGAACAGATTCCCCTACTCATTAGAAATAAACGTGTAAAAAAATTTGAAAATTGTGAAAATTGCTTTGTACTAGATGAATTCCATTGCGTCGGGGCTCGTAATATATTTAGATTGATTTCTACCTAGCAATACAATTAGTACCTAATTTGCTAGTGACATTCCGTGTAAAGTGTCTACACCAAGTGGCTCTTGTAAGTTCATTATAATATTCTCACGAAAAACAAAGATGCTTTTAAATGTATACATTAAAAAAAATAGTTGCTAACTTGTTGCAATTTATTTACATGTCGCCAGACATATGTCAAGCTGGTTTCTGAAGGGCCCTTACTTCATTAAACGCCACGAAGGCAACGGGAACAGACGTCGTCTAACGAGGTTAGCATCTAGAAATTCAATCAGAGACTGTAGGAACATCATCTGCCTACTCCTTGCAATGTGCTGGTGTAGCTCATGTCCTTTAAACGTATCTAAATGCATAATTTTCCCTCAGCAGCCCGCAGGCTTACGAATGAATGAAATGAATGAGCGAAACATGTCGAGCAGTATTCGATTTAAAAAAACGTGAGTTACCCGTTTTTATTTATTGAATACATTATATTGTCTTCTGTTGCCGCGATGATAATTCATTATAGTTGTTACAATTAAACGGATTTGCACAAATTCGTTCAAACACGCGATTATTCCGTTTAATTGTAACAACTAGTACCCACAACACAAGCCTTATTGAGCTTACTGTGGGACTAGGTTGATTTGTGTAACATTGCCCCATGATAATATTTATTTATTTATGTATATTATTTATATAGGTACAATCTATTTTTCGCTTACTGAACACAAATTAACCTAAATAACTACTCTTGAACTGTCTTAGTTAAGTGGTTGATTAGTTGCCAAGGTTTTGAGGAAAAAAAAAAGTTGTAAGTCGCTTAAGTCTCAGGGAGCACTGGCAAGCCGCTCGCTGGTTCGGTAACGAAACAATAAATAATGATTCGGACGTCTTCACCATTGCAGTCTTTTGTTTGGGCTTCATATTTTCCGTTGCTATTCGTATTCGCCGTCGTCGCCCTCCTGTTTCCTCCCTGTTAGTTGCGTCCGGTACCGTGTATCTCTCTTGATTGTTCTTAAGTAATATTTTTTTTATTATACTCGTAAATTTTTTGTTTTCTCCATCTATGTCAAGATTACTCGAAATAATCCCGGAACCTATTTGCTCTTGTTTACAGTCGGCCCGTAAATTTATTGGTAACTAGCTTTTGTCCGCGGCTTCGCTCGCGTTAAATTCGGGGTAACACGGTTCCCCTTTCCTGATTTAAAACACAGAAGAGAACTCGGAACAGAATATTATTTTAATACGCTAATGTAGACGATATTATTTGTCTTTATAGCTTATGCACGATTTTTTTGTTAGTCACAAATAGTCCGCATACCAATTTTTAGCTTTCTACCTTGAAAATTG
Source organism: Pammene aurita (assembly GCA_947086415.1). Lineage (NCBI taxonomy): Eukaryota > Metazoa > Arthropoda > Insecta > Lepidoptera > Tortricidae > Pammene > Pammene aurita. Next base: position 20,969,106 of record OX352293.1, on the reverse strand, counting down.
CGGAATGCTCCATACAAACTTCCACCCCCCATTTTAGGGAAGTGAGGGGTAAGAAAGAGACAAAAAGTAGCCTATGTCACTCTCCATCCCTTCAACTATCTTCACTTAAAAAATCACGTCAATTTGTCGCCCCGTTTTGCCGTGAAAGACTGACAAACAAACACACACATACACTTTCCCATTTATAATATTAGTATGGATATGGATTAATAGAACATATTGATATGAAACAACGCGTCAGTAAATATTTAGTTATGATTAGAAATGTGCTACCTCTGCTAAAAGCCTAATACATAATAGAAGTAGTCGTAGTAGTAAACACTTTATTGTACACAATATAGTAGATAAAAATAAATATCACAACAAAATTGTAGGTACAAAGGCGAACTTAAAGGGCAGGCAACGCGCATGTGAATCCTCTGGGGTTGCAGGCGTCATAGGCTACGGTAACTGCTTACCATCAGGTGGGCCGTATGCTTGTTTGCCACCGTCGTAGTATAAAAAAAAAACTTAAGGGATCTCTTCCAGTTAATCTTTAAGTAATAATAACTCGTCATTAATTCTTGCAAATATAAGCCATCTATACACATAATACTTGTTCTTCCCTTACCTAAATACTTATCCGTTATTGTAACAAACATTTACAATCCACATTCATCAGTGATCTTTGTTTATAATCGAAACAGTTTATTTCTTGTCCGGATTTAATTGAGAGTCCGGATAAAAAATTCTGAAGTGAGCTAACTTCTGTACCTAATTGCCTTTTTCTATCTCTGGCGAAAGCCAGATACCTTGACTTACAGATTTCTTAGGAAGATATTTATTTCGAAAGTGAAGTGTTTTTATAAGGAATTTTTACTAAGTATTTTTCTATTGTTACAGGTAAGAATCAAAATAATTTCCTGCTTGTGTCTTGTCAGTTGCCACCACTGTCACGTTTTGACTCACGTAAGTACATACTGCTATCTTAATTTCAAAAATACAGTGAGGCCTATTCGAAGATTATAATTTGTTATTTATTGGATTTAAATTTGTAATGTAACAAGATTGGGCCTGTCAAAAGTGACGTTGGCTTATTCAAATATTAATTTAATATCCAAAATAAATTGCTTATCGTCCAACCGATACGTCAAACGTTTTAGTGACAATCACGTCTTTATAGCCCACCCAACGAAGGAAAACTTAGAGGAAATAAGCCGTGTATAGCCGAATGTTAGTGTAGTTGTAGGTAAAGGTGTCTTACACAACAAACTAAAGTGTATGGGGGTGGCGCTAACGGGGAGGGGGAGTGTAAGTATCCCTTTCTTTGGTTTTTCGTAAATAACTCAGAAACGGTAGCCCATATGAAAAAATATTCTTTTACTAATTCATTTACATAGAATTTTTTACAAATAAGATTCTACACACTTTTTTGCTGGGATTTAATGAGATATCGAGGGAATAAGATACACTTTTTAGGGTTCCGTAGTCAACTAGGAACCCCTATAGTTTCGCCATGTCTGCCCGTACGTCCGTCCGTCCGCGGATAATCTCAGTGACCGTTAGCACTAGAAAGCTGAAATTTGGTACTAATATGTATATCAATCACGCCGACAAAGTGGTAAAATAAAAAGTGGAAAAATAGTAGTTTATGAAACTGTTACGTTTTAAGGCTTAATTACGTACAGTTGCATACACTGCTTTATCTACACTCATATTATATTTATGAAATTAAGTGCTCGGAAACCATAGAATGACCGCCATTGCACCGCCATGGCCAACTCGATTGTGCCGGCGGTCGGGGATGCGCGTGTCGGCGGCCGCGCGCGCGCGTGCCCTTGGTCAGGAAGGAGCACAGGATTTACATTATGTTATCAAAACTCATAGCACATCAATATTTGAGCATGTAAAGTTAAAATTACGTTACTGCCACAGATAAAAAGCTTATCATAGTAAAATCGGTTGTGGTAATGCTAGCCATTGCCTACCGTTTTTGAACACGTTTTAGAGGACTTACAGTGTGAGTGTAGATAAAACTTCCTTCCTAACTTTTGAACCATAAGTTTTAAAAATATGAAAAAAATTTCAAAAGTAGAACTTTATAAAAACTTTCTCGGAAAATTATTTTGAACTTGATAGATTGAATAGTTAAAAAAAAAAAACAAAATTATTTCTGAACTAATTTTTTAATTTAACCGTATAAGCAGGTGTTTATTGTACCTGTAATTTCTACAAAATGACAATAAAATGACGTGCTTTCAAATAAAGTAAAAACGGTGAAAATCGATTCACGCAATAAAGAATTATCCCATAAAAGGAACGCTCATATTATATCCTACATGGCGGTGTTATTTTAACACTTCCTGTGACGGACGGAAAACTACGGAACCCTACACTGAGCGTGGCCCGACACGCTCTTGGCCGGATTTTTTTAAACTTTCGGAGCTATTATTTACGAAACTGTTAGTTTTATCCAAAAAATATTTTAAAATACCCGTATTATTTTTAAAAGATCCAACTATATCCCACACATCAAGGTTGATGTAAAAAAATATTCAATCCCCACGTCGTGTGTACGGGAGGTACCCTAAAATAGTAGTTTTCGATACAAGTGCGAGAAGTATGTCATTTTGCACGAGTACCGAGGTTACTTGGCCCGAGCCGAGAGGCGAGGGTCAAGACTCTGGACGAGTGAAAATGACACTTCTGCACGTGTGTCGAACAACGTTTTTTAATACAATTGCGAAAAAACTACAATGAAATAATAGTAGATTGTTTGACAAGGGTCTAAAGTAGGCCATATTACCACCAGGTGGTTATTTTCCCGACCGAAGTGAGGGAAAATTGTTCGAGTGGTAATATGGCTTTTAGACCAGAGTAATGCATACAGTGTTTAACTTCGATTGCGAGAAAATATCATAAAAATACTTATTATTTACGCACAATTACGCACTAAACTAAGGTGAAAATATGGTATAACTTGACGGTCTTTTAATTTTTTTAACTTCTTTGACATATATACAAAATATGAATGCCACAGACGACGGTATAATTAGCTCTTTAAAACAGCTATTAGACATGGCAATTTGTAGGGCCCAACCTGTTGTGTACCCTGCCTCTCCCACACCCTCCTTCAGCTCCCTACGGGCCCAACCTCCTATTACACCTCCCAACACAACAGGTTGGGCCCTACAAATCGCCATGTCTAATAGCTGTTTTAACAGTTTAAACACACTTTAAAGCGTTTCCCAAAAAAATAAATCTTTTTTAATGATTGTGAAGAAGGAACTAAAAAATACCTCATGTTTTGAGAAATAAATTGCGTTTCCTGATTGGTCGATTTTAATATTGCTGTATTCTGATTGGTTGATATTAAATACAATGTTTTTTTTAAGGACTTAAATTATTTACACAGTATACGCACCAAAAAAGTATCTAGCGTTCCGATTAACTCCGATATGTGTTGTGATTGGTGGATTTGATATAGTGAAGTGTTCTGATTGGTCAATTTAAAATGCAATATATCTGCAAATCGTGCGTAAAGTTTGATTTTACGCACGTTTTGCAGATTTTACGCACGATTTGCGATCAGAATTTTAAATAAATGAGTATTATGCAAGACCCGCTTATAAATGACCCACCTGAACCTGAACTACGCGCGATTGGGCATAAAGGAGTATTATGCGAGACCCAATAGTATTACTTGAACAACGCGCGTTGGAATGAAGCTGTCTTTCGTACACTGACAGAATATAAATGTAATTTTATTTCATTCTAGTTTTTTCGCAATTGTATTAAAAAACGTTGTTCGACACACGTGCGGAAGTGTCATTTTCACTCGTCCCGAGTCTTGACCCTCGCCTGTCGGCTCGGGTCAAGTAACCTCGGTATTCGTGCGAACTGACATACTTCTCGCACTTGTATCGGAAACTACTATTTCAGATTTAGTTTTACAACTTTGTCGGCGTGATTAAAACACATACTCGTACGATATTTCAATTTTCTAGTACTAACCATCACTCTTCTAACACATAACCAGTACCAGTCATATACAATATCCACGAAATTCCCCTTTAGGTATTACCAACATTGTCATATACATATTATCAACATTCGACGAATGTTGATAATATGTATATGACAATGTTGGCAAGCAAAATACACAAGCATAATAAATTATAAATCAAGTAAATAGGTATTAAATGTCAATACTAAGACCAGTCAGCCACTTGGTGGCTTCGTCGCACAAGGTGATTAGATCATCTGGAGGACCTATAACGTGATATGGGGCAGTCTTCAATTACGTGCTGTACATTACTGGTACACATTAATTAGAGTAGCGATAATACTGATGTATTAAAAAAATCCGACAATTATGTTTTCTCCTGTTAAAATTTCTGCTGCGCAAATAATACAATGTAAACAAAAAGGTCATATGAAATTAACTTAACGTATTTTGCTTCAGTTGGATAGTCGGTTTTTTCTTTCAACTTTTTTTGCTATTTTACGATGCATTGTTCGATAAACAAATGCCTCGAATAGATATGCATACACCACGGCCTCATTCTAGGTAGAAAACTAGATAGAAGCAAAGTAAAGAGCACGTTCGTCGTTTGTAAATGCGTGAGGCATATTGTTTTCATATCGTGTAGGATAGAGCCTACTGAGGTAAAGGTCGTAATGGCAGCTTGTGACGGTGGAGCCGGGCAGCGGCCGTGATTGAAGGTCTAATAGGGAATGTAAGGTTCACTGCTAGCTACGCAAAAAGTGGATATTTGCTATTTCATGTGGCTTTACGATTGCTTTGGTTTTAATACTCAGAAAACGTCGTTGTATCACTTTAACTCACCGTTTTACTCAATTAACTGAAACGCCCTGAGGTTAGGCAAGTAGGTAAATGCTCCTTTAATACGCGACAAAACCGAGACGTACTCGTTTGTTTACTTTGTAAAACGCAACAATGTTCCTTTTATTGTTAAAAGTATCTATACATTATAATCTATCATTTTATAATACCCAAGGAGAGATTTCACTTAGACTTTAGAGGTAGTAAAACACTTTATTGTACAACAAAAGAAAAATACAACAGGCATAAAAACATAATATGTGTACAAAGGCGAACTTATAAGGGATTTCGCGTTGTACTTAAATCTGATAAAATTTATTCGGAAAGGAATTGAGAAGGCCAAAGGCCATCGCGAAAAGAAATGGGGACAACCGTGTAGGCCGGCCACGCACCATGGGCCAAAACATTTGGAAACGCCTGCTTTATGCGACTTGGAAGAATAAAAACATATGCCAGAATAACTATGATGTTTCTCAAACATTTAATCTACGTTAATAAACGTAGATTATTTTTAATAATTGTAAAGTTTATAAAATGACGAGCGCAAAACTTGCCTAACAAAGTTACCGTAACGAGCTTGGGATTCATATTTATTGCGAGAAAAGATCATGCATAACTGTAATTACAATTTTTTGGCAGAAGTGGAAATGAAGAAGTTAAGAGTATTGTTAAAGGGGCGTTCTTATGTATGGGCGCCGCGGGAGCGAGGGGCGGGAGTAACCAGTGGCACGCCGACTCGCGCCGGGAGCGAGCGCCTCGCGTCCCGACCTACCTGCGAAACGGAGCCTACGGCTACCCCGCGACTTACGCTACCCTACCCTAGCTACCAACCGTCAGTGAAAGTGACACTTTATTGACAATAATTTTTGAAGTGATCAAAAAGTTTCACTGGATTACCGAACGATTTGGCACAGTAAGGATTGAAAACAGGAAGTCAAAAGTTTCTGAATATCCCGCGGTGACAGTGATAAATTTGTATAGTTATTGACTTTAAAATGGAACCAAATTGTACGATTTCGAAAGTTTTTATTTTTAACTTTCGTAGTCACTAGCCAAGAAGACGGTACAAGTAAAACTTAACCAACCAAAGTAAAAAGTTTAAACAAATTAAATTCTTCATAAACGCTGCTTATCTTTCTTATCTTTTTATATAAATCACATATATCTAAATCATGCGTTAGAAATTATACGATGTACTAAGCATTCTACTCATGATTTCTTACCTGTGTTTTAATTTTGATATAAGTGAACTGAACATTGTTTAGCGAGAAAATATTTTACTAAATAATTTTCGTTCAAGTTTGGCATAAATTGCTTGACTTATGTATTTTACCGAGTTTTAGTCTAGTGCATTTAACTAACTAACTAACTAACTAATATTATTATGCTCTGAACACTGTTCGAAACTAATACTAGGAAATTATTTTAAAAGCTTCAGGCGCTTCCTCATGGCTTATAGTAAATAGCAGTGGTGAGTATAGAACCGAACATTAGTCGCTTTAACGTAATCCATTCAATGTGCGGGTTAATTCTCCCACGACACTTAGCATTAAAACGGATTGGTAACGGTTTTCGCGCAGAAACTATCTAGCCGGAAACTATGCAATGACTAAACAAACTTGTCTGAATCCATTTGACTAATTTGGCTTTACAATTTTTTTTACGAAATTACCGCAAACACATCACTGTCGCCCCTTTAACAAGACTTTCCGAGAAAACTTTGTTACGTGCTACAGGCGTAGCTGACCACTGAATAACTCGCTTGGCTCGTAGCGCTACGCCGTAGCCCATTGCATTATACCCCCGATATGTACGGTCAGCTGCAGAGAAAAAGGCCCAAGCTGTATACAAGAAAGTTTGTATGAAGGGGGTATTTTTCTCTGCACCTGGCTGTGCGACGTAAGTACGTTACATTTCTTTCTTTAATTTGACATCTCACTCGCACTTAAAGTATTGGTGGGAGCGGGATGCACTGCGAGTAATTATGGTATTATGCAAAATTTCAAATGCCGCTCATTGTGTCGAAAATAGTCCAACTTGATCTGTGGTCTGACAGTTCCATTTTGATCCAACTTTATTGAGCTACTTACAATACATACAATAAAAAAAGTATTTTAAAGAAGTAAAGTAGGTACAATAATACATTTACATTTACTCCTACATTTAGTTTACCCAACCGGACAACTTAGTTCTGTACTAGTACTATTAGAAAGTGCTTTAGAGGGTTGCTACTTATATATCCGGAAACAAAAAAACAAACAAACGTACACGGCTGAAAATGGTTTTATTGTTTTTCAAAGTATTCCCCTTGATGATCTATGCACTTTTGCATTCGCGTGAACCAATTTTTAAAGCACTTCTGCCACTCCGCCTGAGGTACCTCCATTACGTGTTGTTTGAATGCGTCGACAGCATCTTCAGCGGTCGAAAATCGTTGACCGCGTAATTTATTCTTTATATTTGGAAATAAATAAAAATCGTTGGGTGCCAAGTCAGGGCTGTACGGCGGATGACCCGTTAATTCCACATTTTGACCCTCCAAAAATAGAGTTGTTTCGCGTGACGTATGACAGCTGGCATTGTCATGATGAAGAATGATTCTTCGTCGCTGGTTAGTTTTACGAATTTGTTCAAATACTTCCGGTAAGCAAATGGTCGTGTACCACTCTGAATTAACCGTTCTACGGTTTTCTAGTGGCACTGTAGCTACATGGCCATTAATACCGAAGAAGCAGGCCACCATTTGTTTCAATGTACTTTTTGCACGAGTAACTTTCGTAGGGTTCGGCTCATTTTGAAACACCCATACCGTTGATTGTTGCTTCGTTTCGGGATCGTATGCATAGATCCAGGATTAGTCACCTGTATAGATGTTATAAACGGCTTTTGAGTCACCACGGTTATATTTTTTAACATTTTATTGCACCATTCGACGCGAGCATCTTTTTGCTCTTTTGTTAAGTTGTGGGGTATCCAACGCGAACAAATTTTTTTTACAGCCAAATAATTATGTAATATGCTATTAATGCTGGTCATAGAAATACCCAGAGTCGCCTCTATCTCGCGGTACGTAACATGTCGGTCGTCCATCATAAGTTTTCGCACAGCCTCGATATTTTGTTGTACAACGACCGATTTCGGGCGACCTGCCTTAACTTCGTCCGTAAGCATACTACGTCCACGATTGAACTCACTAAACCAGTGATACACAGTAGTTTTAGATGGGGCTTCATCACCAAAAGTTGAAGTTAGTTGATCTATGCACTGTTGTTGCGTTAAACCACGCCGAAAATCATAATAAATCATAGCACGAATATTTTCACGAGTGAGTTCCATTCTTGCTGCGAGATGACATTTAAAACCCGTCAAAAACAAAACACGAGCGTTAATAAGAAAGAAAAAATATACCGGCCAGTACTTAAAAAAGTTAAAATTTTACCATGGAGGTCAAATATGCTATTTAAGAAGATTGTAATCCCGGTTTCCGGATATATAAATAGCAGCCCTTGTACAGTGCATTTATTCCATTGCACATAAATAATAATTAATAAAACAAAGCAATAACTAGTGATCCAAGTTTTACATCTTTTGTATTTCCAAATAAGGACGCCCCGGTCTTACACATGTACAGACTACACACATACTACTCATAATTAAGCTTTTACAAGGAGCACGGGGTCACCACACATCAGCGCAATTTTATTCGTTAATTTCTACGATTCGAACAGCACAATTCAATAGTGAAATCTACTGGCGGCGTACACGAGTTAATTGAACTAAAGTAATGATATTATTTAATGTATTAGAATTATACAATTCCTCTTACTAGAACAACAAACATGTTTTCCTCCATACGAGCATTGTTTTCCTTATAAAATCAACATCAATACAAGCAGACCATGTGCACGCGATTATACTCCGCTACATGAATGTTGGTATTTATTATAACAGCGACTCATCGAATCGTGTGATTCGGTAGATAACAAGTAACGACGTCTTATAAATTTCATAAAAGTTAGAGCTAAATAGAACGGTGAAAAGTTTTAGTCGTTTTAAGGCGCCCAATTGATTTGATTTCGACCGTGGCGCATGTAGTTACTGAGGGGAATGGCGGAGAGCTAAACTTTATGAAATTCTGATGGGATCAGAAGCGAGTGCCACTTGAAAAATATGAGGTTGCATCGTAAATTTCCTTAGCCCGTCCTGTGTGCAACGTGCAACTGTGAATGGTACCTAATAAAGGCAGACCTTTTATAAATTGAACAAATGAATGTAAAGGGTTAGGCGGATCGAGGGAGCGTAACACTTTCCGATTCAACTTTTCTTTTATATTGATTACGATTAGTTCATACTTAAACCCTCGATCTAAGATTAAATAGACACAGATAACGTCCTCAGTACTAAAACGGGTCCGATATTTCTCTGACAGATATATGTACCTTCACCCCGTTCCCCGGCCATGAATATGACCCGATACAAAATTTCCCGCTATTAAAAAAAAAATTGTGATTGGTCAAAGTTTTCCTTGGTTACAATACAATTTTATTGGTCAATCGTCATGCGTGGTTAAACTAAAATAAACCTCCAATGCCTTATGAAAACTCACAAAAATGCGGGGTAATTTTTAAAGCTAGTACTATATCCATGCTTATTACCTACCGTTCACTGCGCTCGATATCAAAATAGAATCAAAAGTTTGTAATGTCTCCGTCGTTAGATTACCATCATAAAGAACAATAATGACATTATTCGATTATAATCAGCCCTTAACTGTCGTCTGTCTGAGGTCTAATCATTACTTGTCCATGGCCAGGTCCAGGTCAGTCCATTACAGGTCCAGGAGTATATGGCGAGATAACTGAACCTATTTCTCAACGACTGGCTTAAGGTTGCCCAGAATCGCGTCAAATAGAAATCGCATGGTCGGCCTCTGCATATCAGTAAGACACTCAAAGGCTTCTAGTAATAAATTAATACTGAATAAAACAGTGTATTGTACAAAACAAATAGGGAGCTACAAACCAAAAATACATTAATCAAATAGGGATACCTTTCTGGTCGCTCCGTTCCCCTATTTAGTTAGAACTTAAAGAAACGTTGCTACTATAGTAAATACTATTTGGTCAGCTAATGTCAGTTCGTGAGCCTTAATGTTGATAGCCATCATCGCTAGCGCCTTAGATTACATTACGTTTCTTTTTAACTACTTATAGTGCGGACTAAAAGTCTGGTTGTGTAAAAGTAATAAAATTATGATTAAATAGATACATAGTTTAACAATGAGACAAATAATACATAACTCACAATTAATTTTAGACGAGAAATGCAATAAGTATATTATTTTCACAAATTGTGTACCTACAGATGTCCATTGTAATGGAAAAAATGAATTGTGAACGACTCGACCGATATTTGGCCTTTTTTTTTTTAATAGCCTATGTTATGTCCCACTGCTGGGCAAAGGCCTCCCCTCTCTTCCGCCACTCGTCACGGCCTGGTGCATGTTCCCGCCAGTCGCTACAAAAGGCATCCAGGTCGTCCCGCCATCTCTTTTTCGGTCTGCCTCTGTTCCGGCCATCCTGCGGGGCCCATTCAGTAGCCCATTCAGTAAAATCCATATGAAAGAAAATTACATATGAGGTGAGTATAAAAATTACATATGAGTGAGCCGTTTAGTCCGTAGTAGAAGTAGAAATATTGTTTGTCCGGAACTTAAAGGAACGACAAGGATAATAAAAACTGGTTGTGAACGCTATTACAGCACTAGTGTCTTAAAGAAATGATAGCAAAAGCAATATAACTATAGTATTAATATCGGCCACAGAATTCTCTCTACAGAAAATGTATTATCAGGCACCAGATTTGATATTGCCGAGGAAAGCTATTAACATTAACAAGGGCTGTTTAATACTTATGTTGACATCATTAATATATCATAGATAATATGTATAAAGCCATACGACTAATACTAATAAGCATGTCTCAAATACATAAATGCTTAACATTTTCGCTTTTTGAGCATTTCAGATTTGAATTGAATACTTAATTATATGAGAACATTTTACGTTGAATTTACTCTCGCGGGTAACTATTGTGGAATATAGTACCAATAATATTAAACTTACTATAATATTATAAACTAAACTTACCTATATTAACCAATGTGGTCTTATCAAGAAATAAAATAAAATAAGATATATCTACAAAGACTATTATTTACCAAAACCAATAATTCGACTTACAAATAATGGTTGATAATACCACTGATTTACTCCTTCCCACCTTCTGTTGAACCGGCGTCTCGATGTTGTTGTCTGGGATTATTGGTTTTATTGAGGTAGCTAATATTTACTTCTGAAGCCGGTTTCATTTAATCAATCACCCAAATAAAATTCGAGTACTCCTTGTAAATTACATTATATTACTACCAGAAAAATTGTAATTAAGTAGTTAAGAGAGGGAAAACATTTAATACGTTGACATACTTTTCATTCGCATGTATCAAGCACTCATTTTCAAATCATCATAACGTTGTAATTAGTTATAGTTATCTATAGGTAAACGTTTATTACAAACTTCATAACAAAACGTGAGCTAGTTTACTAGTTATAGAAAGTTAAGAAATAGAAGTTAAGTCCAAGTACACATGATTTTAATTTTCCATTGTTACCCATGCTTTACTCTTAGGCTATTTTATTTTAGTATAATATTTAGATACACAATGACCTCGTACACATGATTTTAATTTTCCATTGTTACCCATGCTTTACTCTTAGGCTATTTTATTTTAGTATAATATTTAGATACACAATGACCTCGTAATAAGAGGATATATTTAAAGTTATGCTAGGCTAGAGTAGAGAGCATTTTCATAATGATTTTAATTTTCCATTGTTACCCATGCTTTACTCTTAGGCTATTTTATTTTAGTATAATATTTAGATACACAATGACCTCGTAATAAGAGGATATATTTAAAGTTATGCTAGGCTAGAGTAGAGAGCATTTTCATAACAAAAATCCGAGATTCTAAACGCGCGCTACGTTCCTTGTGGAAGCAAGAATTTTTCCGCATACACGGTTTAAAATTCTGTCTTCCTTATTGCTAATCATGTGCAACTTATTCTACTTGTATACTGTCTCTGAGTATATGAGATTGTTTAAATCATTTTATTCCTCTATGGTTTTCTGGATAACATTTTTTTTATAACTTATTGATAATAATAATTAACTAACTTATTAATTCGTACTCTGCGTCATACTCACAGGTATCTCGCATATAAATAAAATAAGTACACACCTAAGTTAAATTTCAGTTTTAAATATATACATAGTACAATTTAAACATATTTAACAACCACAATTCGGTCACACGGTTCACAACTAAATCATATTTAATAATGTAAAAGCTTTTAATATTATATAAAATGAATAAGTCTAACAAATGCCTAATTTTGTCAGTTGGTATGAAATACTCTCGCCCCTGTATCGATCGAGTGAACAAACGTACTTTTGTTTGTTTGGCCGTATAAACCGTTGTACGGAAATATTCCACAGATGGAATTGGCCACACTGGCCTTACCTACTTAAATTCTAAAATACGAGCGGGGAAGGTAGATTCTCATCGAATAAGTTAAAATTTATCAATAACCTTGTTCTAGTGTTCGCTTCTTATATGTCGGCTAATCAGATTATACGAGAAGATTGTTTTGTATTATGCCACGGTAATAATAATATTATTTCGTACATTCAATTGACTTAATTTGCAAACAGTTTACTTATACACATTGCTATACTCGTAGTATTTTAGTGTTGCCGTATTTCGAATAAAATAAACAGTAATACGTGCAATTTCAAGGGACCAAATACAAATTATTTCAATTTATATTGGTGGCAATATTACTACTTTTTGACCCAACTAAATGCCACGGATTTAGTATGTGTGTAAACTGACATTACGAGATGCTTCATTACACGCCCGAGCGGGATTGAAATGGCGGGCGTGCGGACAGTCATTACTCTGTTAGTCAACCGTCGCGTTTACGTGATTAATTACAGATCTCCACTTAACGTCAATTCCACGTTGAGTTCAGGAGACTTGTGATGGTCACGTTTATTTCGTTAATCGCCGTGCACCAGAGGGATTGCCGTGAACTTCGAAAAACAAACTTTCATTGTCTGCACCTCTTTCGCTCGTATGAGCATGTGGGAATTGCGGGATAGAGAGCTAGATAACGAAATTTCGATTTTCGACGTTGAGTGGGCCTACCGTCCACTGTTGAGAACATACACATACACACATAATGGAGGTACCCTATTCTCAAATATGCAATCGACGTTATAAAAGTTATACTGATGCATTGGTTGCGAACGCTTTGCGAATTCCATATATAGTTTTGTGCAATATACCCAATTTTCATATTGACATTGAATGCTCGTTTCTAAATCGGTTACAATCGGTTCTATTGTGACAGATGGTAAATTTATTCGAAACCACCGATATGTAACAAAGAACGGAATACACAATCACCCCAAAAAACCACAATAGTGCTGTAAGAACGACTCGTACAGCAGTTTCTCGGTCAGTTTTCAACCGACTTCAAGATTTCGAAGGGAATTATCAATTCGTCGGAATCTTTGTTTTTGCTTTGTTTTTATGTATGTTCACCAATTATTCGAAGACGGCTGGACCGATTTGGAAAATTCTTTTTTTGTTAGAAAGAGTATATTTAACAGTTGGTCCTAGTATAACCAGGTCAGGATCTATCTGATAATGGGATCCTGGAGAAATCGAGGGAACTCTTCAACTATTATAGGCACTATAGTGATTTGAGATTTTTTACAGCAGCTCGAACATTTGCTTTTGAAAACGTGGAGGGTAAGTGAAGTCGGTTCTTTTTTTTCAGTGATAGACTTTATTCAGTGATAACACTGGCTGGTTACAAATTTTCATTAGCCATATTTTCGGTAAATCTTGATGGAGACTGTACCTCTACTAATATTCTAACTCAATGTTCGAAACTGACTTTATCACGATTGGTCATAGGTATGTCTGCGGGTTTCGTATTCAATTGATGACATGAATTTTGTTACTGATGGTTCATCTATGCTATGGTTAAATAATTGCAGTAAATTGTAAACGTCTAAATAAATAAAATACACAAATAAAAAGAGGTTAGCTATAATTTTATTGAGTGTACTTTCTTACATAATATATGTGGACGAGTTTAGTAGGCATCCACGCATTTGATAGATGTCAATCATTCATGCTCCTCTTTAAAACATTAACTAGGAACCTATCATTTCTCATCCAACTCTCATCTGCCATCTACCTTAGGTTGAGTAAAAAACAGCCCTATAACTTGTGGGCTGGTTATAAATTATAAATACTCAAATAAATACTGTTATTATTTCTTCTTACCTATTTATATTTATTAATATCGTCGTTTTACAGTATTTTAAATATATCTATATGGTAATATAATACAATGTAGGTATACATTGTATTATTTTAAGTCTTAAATATGATGTCTAAATAACAAAAATTAAATCGTTATTTTAAGTTTAAGTTATCCACTTTCGTACATAACTCTTTACTTCAGGGAATCGTTGTTTGAGACAAATTCTAATTTTGGAGGTACTAAAGTTTTGATGTATTCTGTAAAGCTGCCTAATTCATACACAGCGGATAAATTTATCTTAAAATTACGACCTTCTTCGGCCTAATCCACGTTGTTTAAACAGCAAAATTGCCAAACGACTTTTAAATTTATCTAAACTTTATCGCTTAAATTAGTTTTATGGAACAGGTACGTCTTTTATAAAATAGTTACGAAAAAAAAACAGTTTCGATAAAATTAAAAGAGTAAGATAACATATACCTATGCATTACCTATCAAATTGCATCCTATGCATCAATTAATAACCTGACTATAGAAAGTTCTAACGATATGAATGAACATACATTATATGTTGTTAAAAATGTACTAGGATTAAATTTGAAAAATGTACGGAATCCGAGTTTTTTTTTAAATATCTTAGAAGTAAAGACGCCTTGCGGGATTCTTTTGTGTTTTCTCTCGCTGCGGTCGCGGGTATCATGTCTCTACGTTATTACGCAGTGTTGTTACAGTATACTTACATATCGGATTATGGCATTTCTATTTATAAGGTACTGTTTCAAGCTTAAAAAATGTATGTTATGATTTTCCTTTACTATTTTAAGTAATCGTACAGTGCAAGTATAGCATTCTGTGCTAGGTCCTAGGACCAAATAATGTTTTTAAGAAATAACTTCATTACTAGAAGGTACGTTTAAAATAGTAGGTATGTAACAATTAAAGTGGGACTGGGCTGGTCATGTCTGCCTCATGCCGAGCGAGCTGTGGGCCAAAATTGCCACCGAGTGGCAGCCCAGTTCAAAACGGGGGGCAAAGAATCGCCAGGATTGGAAAAACCAGGGGGAGGCCTTTGCCAAGCAGTGGGACATTACAGGCTCCTAATAATAATCATAGCCTTTATTCCAATAAGTTAATTAAAATCAGTTATCATCTTATCACATTTTCTACAATTTAAATAGAAACTATTTATATTAATCCATGCTCTACACTGTATGGTACCTAAACATTATTTTAACTATAATATAATAACAATTACCTATTGCTCTTAACATGCTTTAAGAGTTGTGACTATAATATAGATATTATTAGATTATTTTTTTTTCCATAAAAGAATTCATAATAATACAGTTGCGTATTTATTGATTAAATATATAGTTTTTTATTTATTTTATCCTATTGGATTGTCCATTTACGGACATAGGCCTCCTCCATTTTGTGCCATGCGGTTCTGTCTATGGCGAGTCTAGACCAGGCGGGGCCCGCCATGGCGTCGATGTCGTCCCGCCATCGGCTGCGCGGGTGGCCAGGGGTCGGCCTCTTCTTGCCAAGCGGGTGCCATTGCAACATTTTCTCACTCCAGCGTCCATCTTTAGTCCTTGCTGTGTGTCCGATCCACTTCCATTTTAAGCGACATATAAGTTCTGCTCCATCCAGGATTTTAGTTTTTTTACGTATCTCGACGTTTTTTACCTTGTCTCGTAGCCGAAGACCAAGCATACTTCGTTCAGCCGCTCTTTGAAAGATTTGCACCCTCTTTATTATATTTTTAGTCAGCGGCCATGTTTGGCATCAGTAAATTAGTGCAGGGGTGACAACTGAATCCATCACTTTATTTTTAAGTTTTATGTCCAAGTTAGATTTAAATATAGTTTTCAAGGACCAGTAGGCACCCCACGCTTTTTTGATGCGCCTTTCGACTTCGTTTATGGGCGACTTTGTAAGCGAGATAGTTTGGCCCAGGTATATGTACTCGTTTACATATTCCACTGATTTTGATTGGAGAAAGATAGGCTTCGGGTCACTATTTGTCATAATACGGGTTATTTCCGGGTTCATTTTCAACCCACACTTCTCACTTCCTCGTTCCAGGCTTTCTAGCATATGCTGGAGCTCTGCGTGGCTTTCGGTAATGAGTAAGATATCATCCGCAAAGCGGAGGTGGTTCTGAAACTCGCCATGGATGTTTATGCCACAGTTTTCCCAATCTAGTTCTCTAAATATAGGCTCCAGTGAATAAGTTTGGTGAGATCGGGTTGCCCTGTTTAACTCCTCTTTTGATCTCTATTTCATTGCCCTCTCTTTCCAATTTGACCACCGCTTTACTTTTCTTGTAAATTTTTTGCAGCATATTTATGTACTTACAGTGTATTCCTTGCTCTCTTAGCGCTATACAAAGTGATTGATGCGAAATGGAGTCGAATGATTTCGAGTAGTCGACGAAGGCTATGTATGTAGAGCTTTTTACCGTATTCTCTGTAGTTTGAAATCACTTGTTGCAACGTAAAAATGTGGTCCACCGTGGAGAAGTTTCGTCTAAAGCCAGCTTGATCGACAGGTTGTTGAGACTCTAGCTGCTGTTTTATTCTGTTATGAATACTTATTAATTATATTGGTAAAGAGTTTGTATAGAGTCTGCAATAATTTTATAGGGCGGTAATTATTTATATTTAACGGGCCACCTTTCTTGTATAGTAGTGATATTACTGATGTTTCCCAGTCTTCGGGGATTTTTTCTTTATTGAGGATTAAATTAAACAGTTTTGTCAGGACTGGCGTCAGTGGCTCTTGTATTGCTTTGATGACATCGTTGGTTATGCCGTCTCGTCCGGGGCTTTTCATTGATTTTAAACCTTCAATCGCGTGACGTATTTCACTTGGCAGAAACGGCAGTACGTCATTAGATGTTGTAATTTCTTTAGTTATTGTAACATGTCTGTTCTCGCAGTCGTAGAGTTTTTTGTAGAAATTTGTTGCTATGTTAATAATACTTTTTCGATCTGAACATTGGTTCCCTTCACTGTCTAGTAGAGATGAAATCCAATTTTTGCTTGGTTTCAGACGTTTGTATGCTTTCTTAGCCGATCCCCGTTTGGTTAATTCTTCCTCAATAATATTCATCTCATATTTTAATTTATTTTTCTTAATTTTTTTTCTGATCTTGGAATAAAGCTTTTTTAGTCGCTTTCTTTCAGTTTAATTTCTAGCCGTGCTTTTATCTTTCAAAGCCGTTCTTTCTAAATTTAATTTTTGTACATCTTCGGTAATGGTAAAGTCAGCTTTTTTACTATCTAAACTTTGAGGTAGGTTAGCAACGCACTGTTTAATTGTTTTGATTAAATTGCTGTAATTGTCTTGTATGTTAGAGTCGTTAAATGGGGTGATACTCTCAGAGAACATATTTTTCAGAGACTCTTTTTCTAAGATGTTGAAACTGTATCGTTTTTGATGTTGAAACGTTTTCCTATTTTTCTTACAGACGTTTTCTAATATAGACGTAGCTCGAACTAGTCGGTGGTCGGTTGGGTGGGTGGTGTTTACAATTTCTAGGTTTTGTATACATTTTGCGCTACTTCTTTTGGATATCATAAAATCTCATTAAGTGTTTTTTCCGTTTGGTGATTTCCAAGTCCATTTTTGTTTAGCATTTTTTTTGAAGTGGGAGTTTAAAATATATAGTTCATTTTCCATACAAAAATCGATTAGTTCTCCACCTCTACCGTTTCTTTCTCCGTAACCCCATTTTCCCATAACTTGTGCATCTTCCAGCGTAGTGTAACCAATTTTTGCATAAAAATTTCCTATAATTAAAGTTCTAGAGTCTGTATTTTCTAAAGCTGAACGGACATCGTTATAGAAAGCTTCTAATTCGATCGCACGAGCTTTACCGGTCGGCGCGTAAGTTTGAATTAAGTTCAATGTTTTATTGTCTATACGGAGGTCTAGTCTTGCCACTCTGTCTGATATTGGTTTAAAATCAACTATGTAAGGCTTCCATTCTTTTTTTACCATAAATCCAACGCCGTTCCTTCCATTTTTTTTGCCGGTATACATAAATATGTAGTTTTTGTGCTCTATTACTTCAGTACATCCTTTTTTGACTTCGGAGACTCCTAAACTATCCCAACTAATGCGTGTTCTAATTCTTCTTGCCAGATGGAACAGGTACTTCTGTCTTTTACAAAATAGTTACGAAAAAAACAGAGTTTCGATAAAATTAAAAGAGTAAGATAACATATACCTATGCATTACCTATCAAATTGCATCCTATGCATCAAATTAATAACCTGACTATAGAAAGTTCTAACGATATGAATGAACATACATTATATGTTGTTAAAAATGTACTAAGATTAAATTTGAAAAATGTACGGAATCCGAGTTTTTTTTTTTTAAATATCTTAGAAGTAAAGACGCCTTGCGGGATTCTTTTGTGTTTTCTCTCGCTGCGGTCGCGGGTATCATGTCTCTACGTTATTACGCAGTGTTGTTACAGTATACTTACATATCGGATTATGGCATTTCTATTTATAAGGTACTGTTTCAAGCCTAAAAAATGATGTTATGATTTTCCTTTTCTATTTTAAGTAATCGTACAGTGCAAGTATCGCATTCTGTGCTAAGTCCTAGGACCAAATAATGTTTTTAAGAAATAACTTCATTACTAGAAGGTACGTTTAAAATAGTAGGTATGTGGTTTTTAAGTTGACACTGTTGTTTCTTACTCTGTGTATTATATATGTATATATGTACGTATATGTATGTTTATTTTGTATTTATTTAAGTATGTATATTCATATGAATGTGCTGTGTTATCTATTTCGTCTCTTTTGTTTCTATGCACCACCTACTGCTTATTGTTTTTTTCTAGTCTCCACTACCCAAAGGTTGTCTGGAAGAAATCGCTCATTAGCGATAAGACCGCCTGTTGTTACCTCTACCTAAATTTATCTAATTGTAAAATTTGTGCTTGTAACTGTATGAGGTGTGCAATAAAGAGTATTTATTATTATTATTATTATTATGTAACAATTAAAGTGGGACTGGGCTGGTCATGTCTGCCTCATGCCGAGCGAGCTGTGGGCCAAAATTGCCACCGAGTGGCAGCCCAGTTCAAAACGGGGGGCAAAGAATCGGCAGGATTGGAAAAACCAGGGGGAGGCCTTTGCCAAGCAGTGGGACATTACAGGCTCCTAGTAATAATCATAGCCTAAATGGTGTAGTTATTTACCCGCGGCTAAGACTTGATGTGGTGGTGATTAGGTGTTATATTTGCTTGTCTTTATAAGATGCAAGGTGACACGGGACTATCTGTGACTATGAGTACTATGACACTCGGTTGGGTTATAGAGATAGTACGTTTTACAAAATATACGATTTGATTAGAAGTCCATAAATAAATCGATTTTTATATATCTTTTTACAGAGATTGTGTTTAAGAAACATATATATATATTCTTTTTGGATCTGTATTTTTATTTTTTTATTCTAGTGATTACGTGCTTTTACTATATACATCAATTGTTATTGCCCATAGGGATTTAATAAAATTTCGGTTTTAGTCATTTTCTTGATCGTTGTACGTTGTAGTACGTTGATCTCACTTGCTAACTACTGTAATCAGATCATCGTTCTAAATACCTTAAATTTTTGTGTATTTCACAGCAATAGATATTTATTTAAAAACAAAATATTGAACTTTATTTGGTCGCAAAAAAATTAAATTACAAATTATTTGTTTTTCCTCCTACAATATCAACTGTAAACAAATACTCGATTCGAAGTAATTGTACCGTTTGAATTGAAACTCAGGCCTTATACAGTCTTGTGAAAATAACGAGACCGATATAAAAACGTGTTCTCGGTGGGTAAATCAAAATTATTTTTCTTCTTGATTAAGATATCCCTTGCTGTTGAAAATAACAACCCTTCTGAATATTACTCTTTTTCCTCATTTACGTTAATCTTAATCCGCCTGAAGTTAAACACAATTTTATGCTGTACAAAACAATTAAACAGTCGCTTTAATTTTACAAAAGTTAAGAATTTCCTGTGGTCTACAATAGATTTAACTATATTGATTTATTTGCAATTTTCAGATGTTTGCAGATTAAGTACCTACTTAGCCTTAAGTGATTCGAAAACAGCAGTTTAGAGAATTACTATGTAGTTAAAATAAATTATAGTATTGTAACTACACCCGAATTGTTTGCTTCAAAAATGTATATTTGATTTCGAAACATACACTCGCGGAGAAAAAATACTGGTCATTACGAAAAATTGGAATATCTCCTAAAATAACAGAGTTAGTAGGGGCATAAATGAAACTGTATATGTATTGTAGAGCATTGTATAGTAAATAAAACAACACCAAAGGTTTGAAACGGTACTCATTTGTTTATTAAAATCAGATAGGAAACAAAATATCAACAAATTTTACGGAGAAAAATTAACAGTTGGTACCTCACATAGTACAATACAAAATAAAAACTTTAAAACCAAATTAATACTTCGTATTACCTCCGCGGGCTCTTCAGACATCTTCTAGACGATTGGGCATGCTGTTTATTAAGTTTCTTATGCGATGTTGCAGGATATTGGTCCATTCTTCCACTCACGCATGTTTCAGGTTTCTATGTGTAGCTGGGACAGGGTTTCGATTTCTTATACGCCGCCCAAGCTCGTCCAATACATGCTCAATAGGATTTAAGTCCGGGCTTCTCGAGGGCTAGATCATAAAATTGGTGCCAACGTCCTCAAAATAGTCATTTACAATTTGAGCTGTGTGTGACCTGGCGTTGTCAAGGATGAATATGTTGGTAAATGTTTAGTATACAATTTTAATATTCGGAATTAGTCCTAAGAGGCTTTCAATATGGACGGATAAAACAATAGTTAAAAATCTGTTAATAAAATATTGGAGCAAAAACAAAAAAAAATATGCTTTCCCATTGTGGTCCGAAACTCAGCGAAAGTGAACGGGGAAATTTTACAATACGTAATCAAAATTTGAATTAAATTGTAAACTTCGCGTGAATAACATCTTTGAAGGCCTATTAATATTAGTTAAGAGGGCTAATCAAATTTAGATTATAGGAAATGTACATGACAAATACTTCTCGACGAAAGTAATGGACCAGTTTGATAATAGTTAAATAAGAACAAAGGGTTAGTTAATTTCTTACATAGTTAGTAATAAAACAGACGTTATTTTAGTGTCCTTCCAATAAATAGGTATTCATTAAGTACGACACATTCAATCAGCAAGATAATTCGTAATTGTTAGTACTGTTTTGTCCTGTAACAGCTAATATAATTAAGGATACATGGATATAATCTCTCATGTAGATTTGTTAATTGATAGAATATATTTTAATCTGTTACATTGTGTTTTATCGGAATAGAGTGTAACTAGACTATTTGCAAGTCGTGATCTACGACATTCTCGAATGAGAATCCCAATTCGAGAATTTCGTTGACTAACTTTACAATGATGCTCGGAACATAATATAAGTTTAGTCGTAAAGTGTAACAGCTGCATGGAAAGTAAAGATACCTACTGGAATCGACCCGAAATGGGAACGAATAAGGAATAACGGAGCGGATGTAGGAATGGCGAAAAATCGCCAACACTATACGAAATGAATGAAGGAAAAGTGTATCCTCCGAGTATGTTATGGAAGCGATCTTGAGAAGGGTCGTCAAGGCGTCTAGTCGCTGACAAAGCATTATTGCCATCGTATCAAACAATAGTTTCTTCATAATAACTTTTCCGGCGTTCCTACTTTAAGGAGAAGGCCTAATTATTTATTTTACGATCACCCTTTCTATTATGCCACTGAATACAAAGTAACAAAAATGTTTTCTATTTCTGCTCACCGATACGGTTTATTTGTCATATAAAAAATGCCTTTTGCTATACGTTACACGTATTAAATATCTACGTTCTATTGTAGGTATTTTCATTAAATACAAATAAATGTCTTAAATATGTACTTAAGAGACCTTATTCCCAAAACGCGCGAATGTCACGAAATGCTTCATTTTCATCGAAGGCTATGGCGAAAATACTAAGTGTTTTTAAATCAACTATTGATGCACATAATAGTTCATTTCTTTATCTAGACGGCCATCGGAGCAAATATTACATTTTAAAGAGTGAAATATGAAAACAATTGGTTGTCTTGGAAGGCCTTTCCGGATTTTCCAGTTAGGTGTACGTTCATTTTCAGATTACGCAAAAAAGGGTAAAAATTCTTATTTAATTTGAATTAAATTCAATTGAGTATGTCATGTATGAGACGGCCATGGATGCAACTCCAAAGGAGTCACATGCGCGTTGCCAACCCTTTACAAAAAGGAGGATTCACTGTGTTGACGACTAAAGGAACAAGAAGGTCCCTCGTCGTCAACACACTGGGTCCTCTTTGAGCTCTTTGGCAACCTTACTCACCAGCAGGAACACAACACTATGAGTAGGGTCTAGTGCTATTTGGCTGTGGTTTTCCGTAAGGTGGAGGTACTTCCCCAGTCGGGCTCTGCTCCAGATTTGAGCGATGACATTCGCTGAACGTGCCCTACCACACTTAGCGAGATGCCATTCGCAGTGCCCATACCTCTCTTTTTGGCGTAGTTTAAGGACATACACAGGTCCGGACGTAGTTTAAGGACATACCCCGGGTCCAAAATATATAATATAAATATTTGATTAAAGCCCCTGGGTAGTGTACTCCGGCCTCGTATGTACCGGAAAGGGTTCCGAGAATAAAAGCTTACGTTCAGATATCTGGCCTTTGCAGATCTGAACCTTATTTTCCCCTTTGTCTTGCTCTAAAAAGACAAAAGAAGCCGATTCTTTTGAACTAATTCGATAGAGTAGAAATAAGAAATGTAGTTACTGTAAAAAATCAAATTATGATTGTTATTGATTAGTTTAATTTATGATTATCAGTGATACTGGTAATGAAACATTAATATAATTCAGTTGTGATCCCGATGACCATGTGGACTCGCTTAACCACTTCTGATGCTGTACGTTTGTGTTTGTAGTTTTTAAAGTTTGTACTTTTATCTTGTATGCTTCTTATGCAGTTTATTTATAATTAAATAAACTTTGGGTACTTTGGGTCTAATAAAATTTATTACAGGTTTTGCTAGTATTCATTCATTATTTAACTCAACAAACTATTTTACATATTCCTTTCGGGTACTCTGGTGCCTAGTTTCATACCAAACTGAATTAAATAGTAGATAGAAAAAAGAAAAATCCCACTCAGCATTGCTTTGTACTGCAAATAAATAATAGGGTAAGAATAAGTACTCACGACGACCCAAATACATATGTACAGAACTGCCCACTACCCTCCGTTTCGTTAAAGACCGAATGAAGTGTCCTTACATACGTAGTAGGTTACTTAATGACGGATTAATAATTTTTATAATATTATTTACTTTGAATTTATCGTATACTGCAGGAAAAATTGCATATTTTGGACACATAATATGTACATCAATGAATCTGTGTTTATTAATCTTATCTTGGCACTAGAAATGAGGATCACATCATCATCATCAAAATTTCGGAATCCTACCCCCATTGAGGGGTTATGGGCAGAGGGGACATTTTTAAAAACGCACGTTTTACAAACTATGCCAGTGAAGTGTCATTTTCTATATCTATTTTTTGCGCTGAATAGAACGAGACCACACCCATTTCGCACATCAAATGATAGGTCTTTAAAAATAACATTGAGGTTTCCTTAAACATTTTTTGATTAAGTGAATATTTTCGGAAATAACGCTACGAAAGTAGTTGTGTCCTCCCCATGTAACTTATGTTATGAACCGTAAGTCAAAAAAATATGAAAAAATTCAAGAAGATACGCCTTAACACTTACTTTCTACGAAAATGTATTTGAATATTATCGGTTCAGCCAGTTTGCGAGTTTTTGAGCCATCTTTGAGTTACGACCTTTTGGTATTAGTTTGTTCCTATTCCATCAAAGCTTGGCCGGTTTTTAAATTTTTCCCCGGCTCATTCCCCTCGGAAGGGGATAGGACCCCTAAATTCTCGTAAGACTCAGTAGATCCTCATTTCTAGTGCTAAGATGTACATAATTTGCCGCTATATTGTCATATATACTCTTATTTTACCTGTAATAATAGTAGGTATGTTATTTTCGAAAATAATAATGTATGTAAGCTAGTCAGTCGGAGGGCAAAATGTTATTACAATCTGTTTGGACGTTAAATGCAAGATATAGTTTGTAAATTTTATACGGGCGTATATTGTACTGGCGATAAGTATTGGACCTAGGGAACCTATTTACATTTATTTCTTTATGAAAATAAGGATATTTTTTTTCATACATAATAATTCAGCCCGTAATGTATTGCATCCATGACAATTAACTTACCGATGCGTCATGTCAGTGATGTCAGTTTTAAGTCAATTGGATAGCGTACATTGGTGCCCGGTATGACTTTAAAAAATCGTTACGCATAATTAATAACACTATTTAACAAAATGATTATGCTATATGAGTCCTACTGCTGGATACTATAGGTGGATAAGAAATACGCCCGTATAAAATTTACAGGCTGTATGTATTTTGCTTATTAAATAAAAAAGCTATGTTTTGTTCTGCTCAGTAGCAGGAGCCAGGATACCAATTTATTTAGGATTCACTTTTATCTTTGAAAATTTCACATAAATTCTTTTACATTTTAGAATACCGGGCCTTTTCGAAATGGAATTTCACCTACATTAAAGTAATTACCCAGTAAAATCAGGAAAAATGGAAAATATCGAAGCGCTGGGTTGCTTATTTGCTCCTACTTTTCAAATAATCATGGCTTCCATGACGACCATGACATTTTCAAGTATATTTCAAAGTATTACCGTGATTCGGGCAGAACCTATATGTGAACATGTAATTTCAAGTCTTTTAGAATAGTTAACGCTGTATAAATAACTAAATATACATTATTCAAAATAAACGGGTTGGAGTTGATAATCAGAGGCGATGTTGTCTTAGTATAATTTATTATTTGGAACAGTATTTCTGTTTTTTGTAGTACGAGGGTTGCTACTTATATATCCGGAAACAAAAAAACAAACAAACGTACACGGCTGAAAATGGTGTTATTGTTTTTCAAAGTATTCCCCTTGATGATCTATGCACTTTTGCATTCGCGTGAACCAATTTTTAAAGCACTTCTGCCACTCCGCCTGAGGTACGTCCATAACGTGTTGTTTGAATGCGTCGACAGCATCTTCAGCGGTCGAAAATCGTTGACCGCGTAATTTATTCTTTATATTTGGAAATAAATAAAAATCGTTGGGTGCCAAGTCAGGGCTGTGCGGCGGATGACCCGTTAATTCCACATTTTGACCCTCCAAAAATAGAGTTGTTTCGCGTGACGTATGACAGCTGGCATTGTCATGATGAAGAATGATTCTTCGTCGCTGGTTAGTTTTACGAATTTGTTCAAATACTTCCGGTAAGCAAATGGTCGTGTACCACTCTGAATTAACCGTTCTACGGTTTTCTAGTGGCACTGTAGCTACATGGCCATTAATACCGAAGAAGCAGGCCACCATTTGTTTCAATGTACTTTTTGCACGAGTAACTTTCGTAGGGTTCGGCTCATTTTGAAACACCCATACCGTTGATTGTTGCTTCGTTTCGGGATCGTATGCATAGATCCAGGATTCGTCACCTGTATAGATGTTATAAACGGCTTTTGAGTCACCACGGTTATATTTTTTTAACATTTTATTGCACCATTCGACGCGAGCATCTTTTTGCTCTTTTGTTAAGTTGTGGGGTATCCAACGCGAACAAATTTTTTTTACAGCGAAATAATTATGTAATATGCTATTAATGCTGGTCATAGAAATACCCAGAGTCGCCTCTATCTCGCGGTACGTAACATGTCGGTCGTCCATTATAAGTTTTCGCACAGCCTCGATATTTTGTTATACAACGACCGATTTCGGGCGACCTGTCTTAACTTCGTCCGTAAGCATACTACGTCCACGATTGAACTCACTAAACCAGTGATACACAGTAGTTTTAGATGGGGCTTCATCACCAAAAGTTGAAGTTAGTTGATCTATGCACTGTTGTTGCGTTAAACCACGCCGAAAATCATAATAAATCATAGCACGAATATTTTCACGAGTGAGTTCCATTCTTGCTGCGAGATGACATTTAAAACCCGTCAAAAACAAAACACGAGCATTAATAAGAAAGAAAAAATATACCGGCCAGTACTTAAAAAAGTTCAAATTTTACCATGGAGGTCAAATATGCTATTTAAGAAGATTGTAATCCCGGTTTCCGGATATATAACTAGCAGCCCTTGTAGCATTCCGACACAGCCTTTGCCGTTCCGTTTTAACGTGAATTCGTGAAACTACGCGTCGTGACCAGCAGTTGGCTGTGGCACAACTCACTGAACAAATTAGTGGGAATAGTACACTGTGTATGCCGTGATTCCATACAGATGAATTGTTATTTTTTATTTTATTGCAAAAGCCTCTTTAAAAATCTGTTCTCTTTCCGTACCGATGCCGTGTAGACCGAAATTTAATTATACACAGTGTTTTTTTTGTTCTTCCGATTTCGTCTTTTTATATGTTGCTTCTCGGATTCCTCTTTTAATTGGACTGCGTATATGAAAGTCTGAAAGTAATGGACTTAGTATGGTTGGAGTTTCATATAACGAATAGATATTTAATTATTTAAAAACTAATTATTTTGTAATCACTCGGTTTTTATCTCACGCATCGATACATATGTATTTAATAAGTAAAATAGAATAAAACATACCCAAAAGATTATACGATATCTAACCTTGCATGATATATCACAATTGTGATGAAATCATAACAAGAACCAGAATACCTATTAAAAATAGGAGAAAGAAGAAGCAGCCTGTGCTGGAATGCAGAAGTGACTCCATACAGAGCAGTCTCGGATCTTCGAGTGATTTCCCCGAGGTCTTAATCAACATCAAGTCATAGTCATAGGCCAGTTGCGGATACGCACTCGTACTATGCAATATCAATTAAAATAAACGAATAAGTAGATATAAAATAAGTGTTAAAAATCTGTGCAAGCGATAAGTACATAAAAGCGACCCGTAGCCGTTACATTCGCCTTGGAGTCGCATCGGCGGGTAAAACTTTGGTAATCTTGTCAGTGATGTTAGCCCTTGTAAGCCGCAAGTTTCTATCGCTGCTAGCTCCAGTTCCCGCCTAATTAGATTGGAAGGAACAAGCTTCGGGGACACCGAGGTGCATATGCACAAAGACTGTGCATACTCGGTAAAGCAAGTTAAATCTACGTAGTTAACTTGATTTGCTACTGACACTCCCTATACATCTGTGTGTAGAACACGTACCTACTTAAGTTAAATAGACCAAATACTCAAGATTCGTAAAGCTGGCATGGATTTGGAATAATGATGTGATATTTTTTTAAGGCACAGACAACTATAACAGAGCCAACTATTACCGTAGGTAAGTTCCTTACGCAAGGCCGTGTAATACAAGCAAAAGTAATCACACATAAATTGTCAAAGGACATGCCCACATGTCGCATGCGCAGGCTGTGTAAATTTTCTTTGATTGACCTGATTAACAATGGTGGTTATAAGTATCGATCGATGTTAACGTTATTGTTTAAATAATAAAAATGTCTGCATTATGAACGTGCTTAAAAGATTCCTTCCGACATCGAAATAATAGATAATAAATAAATAATATATTTAAAAAATAATAAAAAGTCAGTTATGACTTCTTAAGTACACAGTCAGTTTATTGACAAAGATGCTAAAGATATGTATTAAGCACCTAACTATGTATTAAGAAATTGTGCTCCTCATCACTATATAATATAATATCGTTCGATGTCCTCTCGCTGTCATCTTTTAGTATGTAATTATTGCAAATAAATTAATGCAACATACATGACAATTTATGTGAAAGTACCTATTTATGTTATCCTGATATTGTTAACATTGATAAAATTTCTGTTAACAGTAAATTATAATTAATACGTGTATGTAGAATTATGTAACTGTTTGTTAAACCTGCGTTTTCATTAAAGCTTTGCATTCCCAGAATGCTTAGCAGCTCAGTTCCGTAAAATCAATTAGGGGAAACTGTTCTACCTTGGACATAGTTTTACCTAGGTCAGTCGACTTTTTCTCGAAACCTACTAATTATTTTAAAATATTGTGAATGTCACCTTTACCCTTTTTTGTGAACAATTC
Organism: Pammene aurita; assembly: GCA_947086415.1. Classification (NCBI taxonomy): domain Eukaryota; kingdom Metazoa; phylum Arthropoda; class Insecta; order Lepidoptera; family Tortricidae; genus Pammene; species Pammene aurita. The sequence continues at coordinate 20,940,600 of OX352293.1, read as the reverse complement.
AATCAAGTTAGTAATATTTTTAATACGAGAGTAAGCTACTGACAAAACGAATAAACAGGATTTTGGTCCCTTAAAGTAAATATTTTCGATTTTGGCTTTGGCTTGTTGTTCTTTCATCCAACAATGTTCCAGCAATTTATGATATGCAGGCTATTTTTGTCTACCTCAACTACGAAATGGTACTTATAGCTGATCTTTTTGTCAAATTTAAGTTTAGTTACGAAGCTTGTAAAGTAATAAAATAATGGGTCTACGTTGTACCTTGGACACCTAGTATTTGTTGTACCGTGGACATAGCCTTAAAAAACCGGCCAAGTGCGTGTCGGACCACGCATAGGAGGGTTCCGTACCTTCAATGGAATAAGAACCAAACTAATACCAAAAGGTCGTATCTGATGCCCATGGAATAAGTTTTTTGGAGATAACTCAAAAATGGCTGAACCGATAATATTCAAAATAATTTTCGTAGAAAGTATATGATAAGGCGTATCTCTTCAAATTTTTTCATATTTTTTGAACTTACGGTTCAATTCACTTAATCACAAAATAGTCAAAGAAACCTTACTGTTATTTTGAAAGATCTATCGATTGATGTGTCACATGTTGATATTTGGTTAATTTTTTTATTTTATTTAGTTACCTGCATGGAGCGCCCCCCTAAAATATTTTTTTTTTTTCAAATTTTACTACATAACTAGGAGTGGTCCGGAAAAAAAGTAGCCGTGCCTTTTTTGATTTATCTTTTTATTTTGTGCCGATTTAGAAGCAGTGTTTATATTTAAATAATCTCTAGATACAATCATACAAAACATAAATACAATCATACTTAAATAAAACAGCGTTTGGAAGTTTTCGCCTTTTGTATTCCATCATACACATAGTTTTTTAAACAGCGTCTTCTGACAGAATTTTTGTTGTGTTTCTCAAAAACATTTTTTTTCTTATAGTTTGATTTGATGAGTTATTTTATACCTTAATAAATTGTCTTTCTTCAATAGTAAACTTTTTTATCTGGCTTCATTTTAAGGTAGTTACAGTAATTTTTAATTAAATGTATTTGCCTTTTTTCATAGAAAATTATCTCCCATAGAAAAATCTTTGTCAGAGGTTAGATTAGAGAGTCTTCCTGACTATCCTAGCTAAAATACAGTTAATTAATGTAGCTTCTTGGTAAGATGAAATTCTGAAAAGCATAAAACGGGTTGTGAAAATGGAAATACAATTGTGGCATTGTAGCGGATGTCGATTGAAGATTGTCAAATTATGTTGTTCAAAAGGTTACAAAGTATGTTGAATTAAAAACGCGAAAACTTAAATATGCTCACATATTCTATTATGATTGTATATTTATTTATTAGTATTGTATCTACGGATTAATAAAATAAATATACTGCTTCAAAATTAGCACTAAATTAAAAAATACACAAAATTGTACACTGCTACTTTATTTCAGGACCACTCCGAAGTAGCTGCATACAAAATACACCTTATGTGTAAATTTTATTCAGATACGTCGTATAGTTTCCGAGTAAAATGCCTGTGACTTACGGACGGACAGACATACAGACATGACGAATCCATAAAGGTTCCGGTTTTTGCCATTTGGCTACGGAACCCTAAAAAATATAGGTAATCATTCTACCACATTGAGTACATTATACGTACAGTATGATGAAATGTTAGCAATTTCGTGCTACATCGTAATTAATCATAATTTTAACTCCATAAAATATTATTAAGTATCAATCTCAAATATAAGTGGAATAATGTAGCTTAATAGTAAATCTTTAGAATATTGCACATTTGGCGAGCAGGCAGATATCTCTTTTTGTTTGTAAAAATCGAAAACAAAAAAAACTGCCCATGGTAGAACAGGTTACCCTACAATGCATTGTTGACACGAGTTAGTTTTAAATTAATCATTTAACCTAATTAGTAAGGATTTTGTCCAATTATGCTAAATGTTATGGGTACGTGACAAACACTGCTGGCAATGGCGCGATGAACTTGACTCCTTTTTGGAGGATTGGCCAAATACAGCACAGAATTAAGATCGATGAAATTACCGAAGGGAGGCCTTTGCCCAGCAGTGGGACACGACAGACTCCGTATAATCGTATGATAATAATAATGTTAAAAGTTAGTAACAATTTGTAAGGATAAATATTTAAAAAGTTAAAAGAAATATTGGTAAGAACCCAAGTATTATTTTCCTTTTCCTTACAATTGGCTCGGTAAACATATTACATTCGTTACTGGAATGAAAAATTTAAATGGGCATTGTTAAAGCGAATTTCCTCATCGCGTGTAATTAATATTTATGGGCGCCTGCTAATTATCGAGTGGGTCGTTTATGGGCGCTGTTTTCGGTCCGGGACCCATAAGACCCTCTGGCGCAGTATTAAGCTGTTACTTCTCCCGAACTTCCCTCCCGTTCCGAAAACAACTGATACGAATTTATTCAACTCCAATGGAAAACAACTATGTCTAGAGCCTACGCTCCTTCATCTGAAGACACGTTTATCGCTGTTTCGAGTTCAGCCGAACTTTTTACGTATGAGAGTAATACACAGGTTTATTGTGTTTACATATATCGACTCGAAATGTTATTCCATTTCGATTGTTTAGGCAAATATTTTTCTCTGAAGTATATTTTCTAATTCTGTTTTTGGTAATGTATTTGGTAATCCAAACGTTAAACTAAATCGAAATCAGAGAGATTTATTCGCAGCACGTTTAGATTTTTTGTACCCTTCATACCAACGATGCTCAGAACGCGCATATTCATTAATATTCCATTCATCGCTGTAATAATTATGAAATCTGATCTAGCCTTCCGAAACGCCATTCGTTAAAATATTTTCCTCTGAGCTCCTTGTGGTTTCTTCATAGGAAATAATATTTCGCCCGCAGCTATTTGATCACTTAAATTGACGTTGCGGTTTCAAGTTTTTGCTACACATCGAATTTGTTTTTCATCCCGGTAAGCTTATTTGCGTGCACGGCGGGGCCAGTGGTCGCGGGTCACCCGGCGGCGGCGGGGTGTGGGGATATTTCCTCGGTCCTATGCTTCCGACAGTTTATCAAGCTGGCTGCTTTTGACACACTCGCCGTTTTCCTTAGCCCTTTCTGTGATTAATGCTAAATTGTAAATACATCTTCTCGGGCAATCATCGTACATTACCTACGGGAAAGACGTTATTCATTCCAAACAAAACTTTCACAAGTTTTTGTGCTGTAAACTCGAATCTCTCATATATCAAATTATTCGTGTCTATTGAAGTTTATCCATCCATGAGCGCCAAATGCACTTCTCGATGTCCTTGTAAATCACTTTAGTTAGTTTTATGCTATGTAATGTTTTTTTTAAATATTGTCGGTCTTTATTATTATCAGTCTTTATTATGTAGGAGGAAAAACAAATGACCATTCTTTTCTAAAAACGTGAAAATATTAATGTGATCCCGACTGGTTTGATAGGATTTTTTATTTATTGAATGGGAGGCAAACGAGCAGACGAATCGCCTGATGGTAAGCAATTCCTACCGCCCATGGGTCACGAGCGCGTTGCCGGCCTTCAAGATGGGAATACGCTCTTTTTTTGAAGGTTTGAAGGTCGCATCGGTCCGGAAATACCGCAGATGACAGTTCATTCCACAGTCTTGTTGTGCGAGGCAGGAAGTTTCTGGAGAAACGCACAGTTGAGGACTGCCAACCAATGAAATGTTCTCACAAATATTTGTTCAAAATTTTCCTCCCTTGTATTTGACCGAAGGTACAGTCAAATATATCGGAGCGGCCAGGGTATATCTCATCTCATCTCTATATCTGAACATGCACTTTATCCGCTTGACAATGGAGACGTTGTTCCGATATTTGTGACCACCTTGGCCGCTTCGATATATTTGATGGCGACTGTAAAAGTTTCATTGGCAAGAGAAATGTGTCGGTACCAACTATTTTATAATATATAAAAAGAAAAATGTCGTACCATTAATCCATATCTTCATATCAATTCTTTCTCCAAACAGCTAAGACAGTAAATTTGCATTGCTAAGTGCTCCGTTATTGCTGTGTGCCGCTCTACAGAGATACCGTTTTGTCCCAGCCTAAGCTATGCATGTATGAGCCTTACGTAAGAACGGCGGTAACGTCCCACTTCTCACTTTTGAGAAGTTCTCCGGGAGTTCACATTTCAGCGACGAGTTCAAGTGGCATTATAATAAAAGAGCGCATGAATTCTGGCCCGGTGTCGACTTTTCTATTATGACTTATGCAATCGACTTTTATGACTACTTTATTCCGTTACAAGCATTTTTGTTCCATTCCAAACTTTTTTCTTATTTAATGAATCAAGGCTCTCTTTTTACAGACTTGAAGAAGCGGTATGAGCGGTTATGTTTTTCCAGAATGTATAGAGGTTTATTATTAAAAAGAAACGCGTAAACGTTACGGTGACGTACTATTTCGATTGAAATCGTGGCTTAGCGCTACGAATAAGCCAATGGAGCTGAAAAGCTTATGGAGACATATGGCTGTTTACAGTGGATAAATGAAAAGTTTGATGTTAGTGTAAGTAAGTAAGGTAAATAGGTAGGCTGTAACTAGATGTTGTTGGCGTAAAAAATAAAAATTATCGGTCAAGTCGTTATAGACTAGAAGGAATACGAGGTCGGGAATACGTTTTCACGCCGTTTTCTTTTCTCAAATCTGAAATAAAGAATTAAACTATAAATAAAAAAGTTCGTTAGTCTACTCGCGAACTTCTATTATTATTCTCACTTCAGATAGATAACCGTCCTGTCACGAGAAAAAAAAACGAAATCAGCTGTTTACGAAACCAGCCGCCTTCTTTGACGACGAGGTAAATTTGCAGGCCCAGGCCTGAAAATTTGTATACAATCCCATTACAGTCCTCTCGAATTGCAGCACCCGAAACGTGAAACATCCGAGCCTATTATAAACCAGTAACGACGATATTTCTTTGCATGTCTGAGAAGAGTATACATTTCAGTCTGTACCCTAGTTTTACACTTTTTTGCCAGAATTCCCGCATCTCTTCCCGACCCGTTTTAATGGACAGACGCGGCTGCGGTACTGCCGCTATTTTCCGTCTCCTTGCTTACCATGCTTCTTTCCTTTGTACGGTTAAAATGACGTAGAGTGGTTTTTCATGGGTTGTGAACATTCACCTACTTAATTAAGATCAGTTGTTTGGTTATACAACAATGAGGTGCTTATTATATTTCTATTCATTCATATTATAATTAAAATAAATAATGTTTATTATTTTTATTATAATAACTTATTGTATTATATGTTTAATGTTTTTTAGGGTTCCGTACCTCGAAAGGAAAAAAACGGAACCCTTATAGGATCACTTTGTTGTCCGTCCGTTCGTCCGTTCGTCCGTCCGTCCGTCCGTTCGTCCGTCCGTCCGTCCGTCCGTCCGTCCGTCCGTCCGTCCGTCCGTCCGTCTATCTGTCTGTCAAGACCCTTTTTCTCAGGAACGCGTAGAGGTATCAAGCTGAAATTAATATCAAACACTCAGGTCTACTGTCTCTTGAAGCTGTAAAAAAATCAAACTTCTAAGCCAACGCAATCAAAAGATACAGTCGTTTTTGCCGCAAATTTCCGCAAATTTTCGAAACTCGCAGGGGAATTAAAACCTACAGGGTACTTCCCGTGAACTCAGAATCTTGAAATTTGGTACAAAGCAACGTCTTATAGCACAGATAAAGGAAAAAATGCGAAAACCGTAAATTTTTAGTTACATCATATAATAAAAAATATCTTTAATAATTTTAAAGTTACTACCCCTTTCCTCATGAACGCGTACAAGTATTAAATTGTAATTCATATCAAGCCTTGTACGGAACCCTCGGTGCGCGAGTCCGACTCGCACTTGGACGGTTTTTTTTTTCTGTGCACCACAATTTTTAGTTGTGTGCTAGTTAAATAAGTACATGATTTTTTTATTTCTTTTGTCATTAGTAGCACTGCCTACAATCTTGTTGTTTTACCTAGGTTAACCGGTAGACAATGCTATATGGCATCGATTACACCATATTGTAAAGTTTTCTTTTGTGTAATGAAGTTTACATAAATAAACAGGGGAATCATCACGAAACGTCTATGGTAAGCAGCTACCGTAACCTATGGACGCCTGAAACTCCAAAGGAGTCACATGCGCGTTGCCGACCGTTTACAAAAAGGAGGATTCACTGTGTTGACGACTAAAGGAACAAGAAGGTCCCTCATCGTCAACACACTGGGTCCTCTTTGAGCTCTTTGGCAACCTTACTCACCAGCAGGAACACAACACTATGAGTAGGGTCTAGTGCTATTTGGCTGTGGTTTTCTGTAAGGTGGAGGTACTTCCCCAGTCGGGCTATGCTCCAGATTTGAGCGATGACATTCGCTGAACGTGCCCTACCACACTTAGCGAGATGCCATTCGCAGTGCCCATACCACTCTTTTTGGCGTAGTTTAAGGACATACTCAGGTCCGGACGTAGTTTAAGGACATACCCCGGGTCCATTAAGGACACTTCTACCTGCTCATTTGAAATTCGTACTCGCAAGGACCAAAAGTTTAGTAATACACGTAAACTATTTTACGAAATCGTCCGTAAACTAACAAGTTATTAGAATAATAATCGGTGGGATTTACATAATTCTCATCGGGTAAGAGACCTGGAGCTGGCGTCAATCGACCACGTTAGCGACGCAGTTAGGATAGTTGAGCAACCGAACGGCGGCGGTCGCATACGCGTAAAACTTTCCCGCAATGACAAGTGCCTTTGATAACGGCTCCCGCTGCCACTTCCCCACACAGCCACAGGTGAACATAGCTATTCCACTTTACAAATTTAATTCTACCATCATACTTTATTCTTCGCTCAACCTAATGGCCCAGAAACGAACGGATTTCAAACTATGGAAATGTAACAGATTTTCAAATAGCTTTAAATTAGATTTAGGACAGTTGCACGCTTTCTCTCGATGCAGTTCCAAAGTGGGAATACGAATCAAAGTCGCGAAGAATTCTATTGAGCTTGAATTTCCTTTTATTGCATGCTGCAAGTATTGAGTAAAGTACTGTAAAAATCAATATGGAATTGGTTCGTTAACAATATTTTTTAAAATTTAAATATTAATTTTGATGTAGTCTTCGTCTTTTTCCAGTGGTGGATTATGATTGATTTCATTATTGTTTTAACGAGCTGCGTGATACATTGTTGAAGAGGCCATCAGATCAGAGCTCGCAGTCAATCAGATATCGAATCATGCTTCAAGTGACGGCACAAGTAGTTGGTATTCATAGCTTCGCATGCGGTCTTACCTACGTCAAATATTTGCGAAACGTTATTCGCCTTATCGGTTAAAAATGTTACGTACATATCAGACGAATAAAGTATTGTAAATATGTTTCATTTACTTTATATCCTTCAGTTTCGAAGCGCAGCTTTTGTTAAATTATTTACCTAGAGGGACGGCAACAAGCATCTGAATCATCTGGAATTACAAGCGTCCATTGGCTACGGTAACTGATTACCATCCTGCGGGCCATATGCTTGTTTGTCACCGTCGTGGTATAAAAAAATACTGATTCATTTTATAATGAACAGAAACGAAAATGTTTGAGAAGTTTAATTATCTTATTGGTTTTCTTATGTTTTATACCTTTTTGTGTGAAACGTGTGTGTTAAATACGTATGTATGAGTAGGTTATTGTATGTATGTTATTTTATGGTAACTCTTATGATATGAGGTATAAGTTATTGCACTGATTTTACGAACAACAGATAGTTAAGCGACTGTGCTTGTTCAAAAGCACTTTCTCTGAATTTACGCAATATTTAGTGGCCATTCATGCTCCAGTATGTTAGTCCCGGCCGCAAGCCAACTATTAATAACGCGGCCTATATGCTTGTATCATCGTCCTGATAGGCCCGCCCTCGACCCGCTCTCGCTTATTCTATTGATCACCACTCTTGTCATCCACACATTGTCCTTAATGGACTCCAGCACTATCTTTCGAGAACCAATTGTTTTTGCCCTACAAACAGGACGGACCCATCACAACGTGTATTAACCCTGTCACACACAGCTGTGGCATGAATACTGTAATTAAGGCAACTTATTATGCATTTATTTATATTGATTTAAAATTGTTAGTATCATCTAACATAAACTCTATATAATATACAGTAAAGTAACAAGATAATGTAGATTTTATCCATGATATACAGTAGCGATCAAAAGTATTTTGACAATAACAAAAGTTTGAATATTGTACAAGGTAGATTAGTAATCCGAACTTAGTTTTTGGTATGGTTATTAATGGCTTACGACTTCCTTGAAACACACAAAAAGATTAGTTTCCTAGAATTATATTATGATCCTGGCCACAAAAACGTAGAGTGTACTGGTTCAAAATTATTTTGACATCGTTTTCTTTTTCAGTTTTATTGAGAACAGGCTTAAAGAATATAAATATTTTATAAATATATTTAGGCCTAGACTTTATGCAACATGACCAAATATAAAGAATATTCAAGCGATTTAAAACAAGCCGTTGCAGCTGCACTCAAGAAGGGCAGGTCGCAGGCTGACGTTTCGCGAACTTTTCATATATCACGGCAATTGGTTAGTATCTGGAATAAACAATTCAAGGCTCGAAATAGCGTCAGCAATAAGCCTAGAAGCGGTCGTCCTCGAAAAACCACGTTAAAAACTGATCGCGTAATCAAAAAACTGTCTGTAGAAGATCCACGGAAAACTGCAGTGACAATTAAGGATGAACTGAAAGAAAGCTACAACGTAAACATCCGTTTCTACTGTCAAACGACGCCTAACGGAGCAAGGACTTCATGGTCGACGACCATCTAAAAAGCCACACATATCGGCAAAAAATAAGAAGGAGCGGTTAGCGTTTGCACTTAGGCACAAATCGTGGACAAGTGCTGAGTGGTCCAAAATTTTGTGGAGTGATGAAAGCAAGTTTAATTTAATGTCGTCGGATGGAATAAAGTATGTACGTCGTCCACATAATAAAAGACACGATGTGCGATACCAAGTACCCACAGTCAAGCATGGTGGTGGTAACGTAATGGTTTGGGGATGTTTTTCTCGCCACGGAGTCGGACCTCTCGTTCGAGTAGATGGGATTATGGATCGATTTGTGTATGAAAATATACTTAATACACACATGGTTCCTTATGCCAAAGAAAATATGCCACCTCGCTGGGTATTTCAGCACGATAACGACCCTAAGCATAAATCTAACCATATCAAGGCATTCTTAAAACGTAAAAAAGTCAAGGTTTTTAAGTGGCCGAGTCAAAGTACTGATCTTAATCCAATCGAGCACTTATGGAAAGAGCTGGATCGCAGAGTGAGACGAAGAAATTATTCCAACAAGGAAGCTTTTTTTCAAGCACTGAAGTCAGAGTGGGCAAATATACCATATGAACGTATACAGAAGTTAGTGGACTCTATGCCGGCTCGATGTGCTGCTGTTGAAAAGTCCAAAGGATATGCAACTAAGTATTAACCAAAAGTTCAATGTTACCTTCTTACAAGTCCGGTAAAATAACTTTATTTAATTGTCAAAATACTTTTGAGCGACCTGAAGTCTGTTTTTTAAGATTTTCTTTTAAGTTTGTAGTTTATTTTTAGTAATTTAAGTGGAAACGTAAGAAGGATAGAGTCAGAAAATGTAATCACTTACTTATTATTAAATAGTAACTTAATTCATAAAAATACTATATGATTTTTATTTGTCAAAATACTTATGATCGGCTACTGTACATCTTATAGGAATAAAAAAATATTTCTCAAATATTGGAAGGAAAAAGAAGTTATAAGAAAACTTATTCGTGCCTACATAAAATTAAGTAAATGTCCTCAACGTTGAGATCTATCGATTTTAGGTTGGTACCTTAAATGATCATTTGTATTTCCAATACTGGGTTCGCGAAATCGTCTCAAGAGCGTGTTCTTGGAAATGTTTATCGGATTGTTTACAGTGACTCACTTCTTATCATTCATGGGCATTGAAGACAAATACATATATTCTTAAATACAGGTGTTTATTATATTATCATTTACCGACCTTTCTATTATATAATTTCTAAACCAAGCCCTAAACCAAGTTAAATACATTTTTCGAAAATGTTTTACGTAACTTTTTTGAATTCGATAAAATAGCTTCTTATTTCTCCCGAACTGTAAATATTCAGGCATTTACCATTGCCGGGATTACGTTATGTGAGCGGAAGCAACAAGATTGAGTTTCTTACAGGTTGAAACCAATATCCTAGGATATTTCCACGTTTTAGCGGAAGGTCCCAGATGCCTCCTGGGCCACTCTTTCAGTGTGCTACATTTTCTTTGTTCGGTTTCAAAGCTGGCAACATGTGATAAAAGTGTTTACATCGAAGCAGTGTAAACAACCCCTATATTAGTTGGTATCGGCGGGGACTGTTATTACGGTACAGGTACCGATTCCTTTAATTCGAGCTTTCAATGTATTAAACAATGTATATATGAACTAGCCTCCGAAGTGCTTTACTAAAACCTTCATTTTAGCTTTCATATTTAACCACACCTTGCTAACAAACTAAAAGTATCATATTTTCTCTTTATCAAGTTCTTAGAATGTAATAAATGGAAGAAGTAAATATATCGATCGGAGCATTAAGGCCATTTAAATCCGCTTACAAACAGCGCAAAACACGAAGTTTACGACCAGGAGCCGTATTCTAACTTAAAAACGTTTAGACACGATACAAGTTCAATAAAACTCCAATGCATTAAACGTCTGAATTAAAATTATCAGAAATAAAACCACTAAAAATGAATTATATCGCGTGTACTGAGCTTAAATTTCATCCCGACGTTTCGAACACTTTACAGCATTCGTGGTAATACAACTTCAATATTGGTTGATTTTTTTTGTGTGTTGGAGTTAGTTTTGTAATAGATTGTGTTTTTAATGTATTTCAAAATTAGAATACGGCACCAGGAGATGTGAAATAGATTTAACTCATATTTTATACAAAGTATCTTGTTTGTTGTTTCAAACGCTTATGCCCTTAGTTAATGTAGTCAACAATTTTATTACAAGTGGAGAAAAAGTGTCCAGCTTCCGACGCCAAGTACCACGTTCAATGTATAGTTATGTGCGCTGCGCACCTATTTATTACGGACGGAGTAAGTTCAATCTCTTTTATCGCGGCATTACAGCGGAGCGAATTGAACGCCGCCTCGAAACCCATCAACAGTTTCTGGTGCGAGCACTCACTCTCCCGTAAAATTATGTTAAACTGGTTAAACTTGCGCTTAGTTTTTGCCGCCCGTAAAAATAATGTTATTTCATTTGGGGTCGACATATTCATTGCTTTCAAGCTTCATTTGGTGGGATAGGACGTAGCCCAAAAACTATATCCTTCCAATAAAAATGGCGAAAATTATTAACGGTATTATAACATGAGTATATTACAGGAAGAGGAGGAGTATATGTGTAACGTATACTCCAATAGGCCAAGCAAATAAGATCAATAAAAAGTGCTTTGAAGAATTAATTCCCAGCAGGCTGGAAATCGCTTTAATACCTTCATGTGGTCCTAAATGCATGTAATCCGAGTTTGCCCAATCCCAAGAGGTGAGCATAACTTTTTAGCGAAATTTTTGCTCTTTGTCAGGTTTTTGCTTGTAGCTCGAAAACAGTACGTCCGACGGAAAATGTCATGTATATCAATATTAAAGAGGGTTAAATTTTGCGTCGAGTGAGTAACTTAACTTCTAATTCGGTTCAGCGGTACAGCCGAAATCAAAAGTTATAAACCGGGAAAATGTCTCATTTAATTGAAAAACTCGTATTTTGACTTCCATACCACACATATCTTTGAGACAGATGACTCCTGTTGAAAAACCTATAGAATAAAAGTTGTAGAGAATACAATTTCAAGTTGTATCGACATTTCAATTCTCAAGTAGAGTCATTTTGAAAGACTAAATTTGGCATGAATTCAAAATCAGGTTTTTCTAAATCCTTCTGAGTTGCATATTTTCCATAATATATCAGGTGTGAGGCGTACATTTAATGCATCGTTACAACTAAAAACATTTAATTGCATATTTCTAAAACGTATCTAATCAGAAAATATTTATACACCGTGTTTTATTTTCATTTCCGGTAATTCCAAGGGTACATTACTGAGTTTAACTTAAGTATATTTCTTAAAGACGCTAGTGTCTCAATTTGCTCCAGTTCTGAGGTAATGGATAGTTATTTTTCGTCTTTCTGATTGGGTATATTTTTCTTTTAGTCTGAGGACCCGCTATAAAGTCATGTAACTGTGTGTTAAGTCAATACAATATTAATTTTGTACTAAGCAGAAACGTCTGCAATCGAAATTTCAATTTTATAATTTAAATAAAAATGGAAAAATTCGGACCAGTGTTCCGAAAGGTCGCAAGTTCGAATCTAGCTCGTCGCGGTGAATTTTTCCATTTTTCTTTCAATTATAAAATTTTCAATACAAATTGTTTCCTTTGTATCTCGGATTGTTAATGTTCGAAATTTCATTGACGTCATAATGTTCAATTTTTTGGTTGAGTTAATAAACAGATTGGGGAATCAATCAATAAATACTGAACCTATTTGACTTAACACACAAGTGCATCATTTTGTAGTGGGTTCTCAGAGTAAAAAAATTATTAAATGTAGGTTTACACAATTAGAAGGCATTAATAAAATATCGATTACCTCAGAACTGGAGCTAAGTAGGACACTGGCGTCTTTGAGAAATAAACCTAAGTTAAGCTCGGGAATATACCCTTGAAATTACCGGAAATAAAATAAAACACGGTGTATAAATAGTTTTCTGATTGGGTACATTTTAGAAATTTGCAATTGAATGTTTTTAGTTGTAACGATGCATTGAATGTACGCCTCACACCTCATATTTTATGGAAAATATGCAACTCTGAAGGATTTAGAAAAAACTGCATTTTGATTTCTTGCCAAATTTAGTCTTTGAAAATGACTTTACTTAAAAATAAGGATGTCGATATAACGTGAAATTGTATTCCCTACAACTTTTATTCAATGGGTTTTTCAACAGAAGTCATCTGTTTCAAAGATATGTGGTATGGAAGTCAAAATACTAGTTTTTAAATTAAATGAGACATTTTCCCGGTTTATAACTTTTGATTTCGGCTGTACCACTGAACTGAATTAGAAGTTAAGTTACTCACTCGACGCAGAATTTAACCCTCTTTAATATTGATATACATGACATTTTCCGTCGGACGTACTGTTTTCAAGCTACAAGCAAAAACCTGACAAAGAGCAAAAATTTCGCTAAAAAGTTATGAACACCTCTTGGGATTGGGAAAACTCGGATTACATGCATTTAGGACCACATGAAGGTATTAAAGCGATTTCCAGCCTGCTGGGAATTAATTCTGCAAAAAAATCTAATTTTCTTGGCCTACAACCAATTAGGTAGTTATCAATTTATTAATAGTAATATTTCTAACTACGTTTCTATTTCAATGAATCAGTAATAAATGAAATATTACAAATAAAAATATATTTTGGTAATTATAATTTGCTTTCACGTATGAAAGGGCACATTTCATTGAGTAATAATCCCCTGTTTATATATGAAACATCATCATCATCAGCCTGTATCAGTCCACTGCTGGACATAGGCCTCTCCAATGGCACGCCACTGAGCTCGATCCTCAGCTTTCCTCGATCCAATCTGTACCCGCCAGCTATATCTGTACCTTGTGTGGTGTTTTGGGTACGTAATTCAAATTTCATTTACAATTATATTAAAATACGTTCCCTGCTTTGACACGTAACATTTTCCTTACAATAATAAAAAACCACGTCTGGCGTCGGCATGTAACATTCAATCGAATTTGCCGCGATTAAAGTATATACGTTTTATTGTAGGTAATGAGTGGGTGAATTTTCGAAAAAAGATTGCCCTTAGATTATGCGGTATGCCACGCGGCATCGTAATTACGACGTCACTCGGCTAAAACGGGGAAATAAATTGAAAAACCGACTCTCGGTGAAAATGCGAGCCGGAAATATCTCTCCACGGCACTTGGGCCGCTACACTGACATTGCTGTGGATAATGTATTTGCTTTTGTCAAAATGCTATTGTTTTAAACAATCGCGTTTTTTGCAATAAATATGATAATGAACTTACATTGTCCGTTTATTGCGACCTAATTATTTTAATGGATCATAAAACAGCTACGCACACTCCTTAATAAATTGATTAAATTGGATAACGTTACAGAATATGTTTGCATTTTGATGCAAGTAAATGAATTATTTCGTTACATTATGAAACGGTGAATTCTATCCTTTTATTTAACTCAATTCTCATAATCAATAAAAACCTTCTTAGTATTAATCGACGGATGTCGACAGAACGTGACTTAAATTCACTTGACTTGCCCGGTGGCCTTAGAAAAACTAAATTCTGTTCAGGGCAGAGGTTATCTTAGATTCCAGTCGCGAAGAGCTGAATAGGGCAGCCGCTTCGCACAACAATTGGGTGTGATAAAGGCGAATCAGTATGCCATTAAACCGCAAAGGCAGTAATTACTGACTCTTGTGTAGATAAAATTACTGAAACCGCTTCTGCGTCTATTGCTGTTGTTATTCAAATTTATGCATGTTTAGTCCCTTCAAATGTACTATCGGATTCATAATTGCATACCCAGTTTATCAATGAATTCATTGGGTATGCAATTATGAACTCGATGGTACATATGTAGTCCCTTATTGCTAGTATTCTCTTATAGTATTGGAGTAAAAATAATGCTACGTTCGGTTGAGACACATAAAGTTGTATTTTGAATAGGTCAGTATAATTTCACAGTTTTATGATAAGATTATTAGCATATTGGTACAACCTGTGTACATATAAATGTGTTCAATTTATAACCAAGCAACACACTACCAAAATACGATTTATTTAGTCCCCCTAATCTGAAGCCATCATAATAATCATCACATACGGTAGATGTAGCTACATACCTTCATACTTTAATTATGAGTGAACTTATACGACAATTCCTTCATCGGATTTGGTTCAATGAAAAAGCTTAATTTTGTTCTATTAAAAGCCTAAAAGGTATTTTTACAGGTAAGTAAGTATAATAAATAACCGTTTTTATGGTTGCAAATACAACTGTATTATTGAGTGTTTTATTGCCTTAACGAGGATTGAAAGACTGCCATTGGAATGAATAACACGAATATTAACGCACATACCTACTCGTACGTTTTACTTAAATGATAAGGTATCATTTTATTTTGTATAGTGAATCATTCCATAAAAGTGTGTCAAATTAGCTGTTAAAAACATATCATGAACCCTTACGCCCCGCTCGTACTATGGACCTTCATCTCAACTCCTTAGGGAACTTTCGGGATAAAAGGTATCCTATGTCCTTTTCCAGGATAAATATACATACATGTGTGCCTTTTATCCAAATCCATTTTTGGTGTTTTTTCGTGAAGAAGAGACTAACATCAAAGAAACTTTGGCACTAATAATATTAGTGGGATATCCGTAGCCAAGTTACTTAATTTCTGCTCCAATTTACGTATGACGTTTAGCCAGTGTAACGTCGCAGCAAGTTGTGCCACAATGGCCCATGAATTTCCGGCGCATGTGTGCTTGCCCGGTTTAATGAAGTGCAGATATTGGGTCCCTGCACAAAGCGTGCGCTGTCGCGTGCATCTTGATTGCGTCATCGTCATGCTTTGACTGTTGTTATGTTATAACCGACCCCAATTACACTACTTTTACATACAGTATCAGCTATTCATATTTTATATTTTATTTAATCCCTGCCGCCTCTCACCGCCATCGTCCTACGCGACAGCATTTCCATTATCACCACTTAGATGATTGGCAGTCCTCAACTGTGCGTTTCTCCAGAAACTTCCTACCTCGCACAACAAAACTGTGGAATGAACTGTCGTCTGCGGTATTTTTGGACCGATACGACCTTCATACCTTCAAGAAAAGAGCGTATTCCCATCTTAAAGGCCGGTAATGCGCTTGTGACCCCTCTGGTGTTGCGGGCGTCCATGGGCGGCGGTAATTGCTTACCATCAGGCGATTCGTCTGCTCGTTTGCCTCCTATTTCATAAAAATCTAAAGTAGTATTTTCAAACGACATCAAGATTTAAGATCAAGAAGGAGGAAGTTCTCAATTCGTCGGGATCTTCATTTTTGCCGCTGATTATTCGAAGACGGCTGGACCGATTTGGAAAATACTTTTTTTAAACTCCATAGTCGGTCCCATTGTCATCAGTTCAGGATCTGATAATGGATCCTGAAGAAATCGAGGGAAGTCTTCAAATGTAGTGATTGGAGTATTTATGACAGTAGCTAGAGCATTTGCTTTCGAAAGGTGGAGGCTAATAAGGGAAGTCTGCTCTTTTTTTTTAAATTATTAATTGAGTACATCTCCTGCCATATAAAGTTAAACCAGTTTGTTTAGCAGGAGCTGTCCGATGACTGTACTCCATTAGAAATACACCCACGACGGTGGCCAACAAGCATACGGCCAGCCTGAGTGTTTAATAATACTTAAATGTTTTGTAAAGAATTCGTACACGTTATAATAATTCCTTAAGTATTCAAATCATAATATCAGATATGCCAAACATCTTATTATATTTCTTATATGGTTGTTTAAGAGGATTTTCGTAATGTTTTTACACATGGGTAATATTAATATTATTTTACTGTTGTTCGTTACTGGAGTAAGTGAAGAATTGTAAGTAGATACACTTAGTTAAGTATTTAGGTATTTTACATTCTTTCAATATCTGAAAACTCTTTGTAGTAAGTTGAAGTTTTACTAACAAGGTAAATTCTCCTTGAAGAAGGAGTACCTTAAATAAATGTAAGTAACCCATTACTCTTGAAAATTTTCGCTAAAGCTTATTGCGAGATGCAAGCATCTTGTAAACCGTGTAGCAGAAAATTACAATATTAATTGTACAATAGTAATTGTTTTTTTTTGTGTTGAAGTTTTGAATAATTTCAGCTCTTATTTTACTTACAAATAAAATAACAATCATAGCCGAGTTGGCCTTCTTAACGGACTGCTGAGTGACTTGAAGTTTGTAGGCGAGACCCTTCGTCACTGTCCATATAACAGGGCTGTCAGTAACGGACGCTGCTCGATTGCAAACCTTTACTTCAGCCAGCTTCTTTATTAACGTGTTTGCATCCTTGGGATGGGGGTGAGTTTCTGACAAGCAAGGTAAAATATGCATCAGTGATAAATGTATGAGAAGACACAGACGAGAAATTGATTGTCTCCGTATTGTACGTCTACGTCGGGTGTATCGTTTCAAAAGCACCACAACGGCTTCCGTTCCCTAGTAATATCTCACAGAATCGTCCACCCACTATATCACAGTAATAAATAATTGGTCATAAGCTTGTCAAGCCAAGTTTGAAACCTGAGACCTGCAGGTTGAATTAATCAAATTATCGTTTCACAAAAGTGACTTGTAAGATGGCTATTACTTATAAACACATTTTTGTAGAACAATCTCTTTATTTACTGGGGCAGATAGGTACGCTTCTTATTTCACGCACATCGGGCTGCCTGAGCCGGCCACGATAAATTATCCATTGTTGGGCGTCGTATTCAAGAGCCGTTTTTGTTCAATTCTTCGTCTCTTCGTCAATGGGAAATTTATTGCCTCCTCTGCCGAATTCAAATATGGCCGATTATACCCCGTGAAGTTAAGTGTTCTCTGCCCACTCAGGTGGTTATGCTAATTTTCTAATTTTCATTCCTGCTTACTTACCTTACTTGAATTATATAAGTGCTTATTTTTAAGACAGGTTTTAAATTATAGCCAGTTTTTGTAATCCATCGTTTCTATTTTTTAGCTGCAGTTTCCATATGAATGCCACGCATTATGTATTTTTTTTAAATTCTGACTGACAAAACTGATCACGACCTTAATCTAAGTATGCTTTTACCATGCAATGTAACTTAAAAATAGCTATGATAGTTTTGCCGGGCATTATCTTCGACTCATTAATCCAGTGAAATGGATTTTAAATTCAATTTGATAACAAACAACCTATCCTATCTAGACCTATACTGTCAAGCAAAGGCTAGCATTCGACTCATTAGCACCACTCAACTTTGACACTGGAAATAGAAATATAGGGGATGTTGACTGATGTACAATATCTTAGTACATTATAACTATTTAAAGGATGTTTAGGTAAACATTTAATGGTATCTTTGAGGGAATTCCTAACTAATGTTACCTAACCTTATGTAACCTACATAAATTTGTATACTGTAACAACATAATTAATTAACAAATTATGGCTGCTGTTTAATTTATAATGCATTTCCAGAGGTGATCAGATGTTCGAATTAGATTCGCATTTCTATTACTTTAATAATGTTTGGCCCCTTAAATACATTTAAAATTCCCAAAAATAGGTTCGGTTACACTTATACTAGTTTCTAAAACCAAACAATCGCTCCTACTGAGTACGGGACAGAAATAAATACCAGCCCAGGAGCGAGCCAGTTTATTGTGAAAGCGTTTATGATATACGTAGACGCTTGCAAACTTGCGGGAACAACTTAGCACATACATCTCCTTGTCAGGGCTTAGTTTGACACCAAATATTTGATGGAACTTTTAATTGAAATCATAATGGAGAGTGCTTGAGTTAATGAAGCGTTTACAATAAGTCAGACTATGTCATGTGGTAGTAGTTATTGTACATGTTAACACAAGCATTTTTGTTGACCATGTTACAGGTTCTTTGTCAATTTTTAACTTTCTCAAACTGTCTTTAGTTGGCCTTTAAGACAACCTTACGTAGCATAGGTAAGGTACTCGTTATTTGTTTAAAAATGTATGTAATAAGCTTGAATGAAACGGATACATACCTACTATGGATAACATTGTAGTTAGCTCCATCTTTTATCGATCTTTATTTATTAATAAGTAACAACTATTAAAATTAAGGTATGGTTTCTTTGCAACAGATTAATGTATCAATCACCACCAACCGTTTTGATATTATTGTATTGTAGAATCCCCATGCAAAGTTATTAAAGGTATTTTTAAAGCTTTTAAGTGTATGAACTGTTTGCAATCGCGATCAAAGCAAAGTGCTGACTCGGTGACTAACGGTGAAGGAAGTTTTCACTATTGTCGTTTAGAGCGGCTTTAGGTCCGATTGAATGAAGATGTACGTAAGCGGTGACCGTAATCCGTAGGCTGGTCTATCCAACCGTCAGCTGGTTGACCTCACTCGCTCCGCCCGCCGCCTTTCGTCTCGTTACTTTTGTGAGCACCGGATCTCATCTATCATTTTCCACCGGAATCGATGACCTTTCACTTGACGTAACGAAGATTTCCATTAAGGATATCAAGGTGCTATGCAAGTTTATATCGTAGTAAAGTATTTACCTCTATGAATCTTGAAGCAAATCAAATTATTTTGTTGAGTATTTTTTGATTTGCAATTTTTAAGTAGTTACACTACTATATATAAACTGAAAATAGATGTCATATACTTCAGAAAAAGTGATCAAACCCTCCGGTGTCCGAGGCCAGATTTGAACTGGCGTCTTCAGCTTTCGCGGCTGACGTCCTGACCACTAGACCACCCGGTCACAGTGACGGGTAGCCGCGAAAGCTGAAGACGCCAGTTCAAATCTGGCCTCGGACACCGGAGGGTTTGGTCACTTTTTCTGAAGTATATGACATCTATTTTCTATTTACCTCTAGTTTATTTTTGACAAACTTTACATCTTTTTTTTCTTAGTTTTCATATGTTTCATAACTATTTAGAATAATAAATATAAATAAATATTATGGGACAATCTTACACAAATCAACCTAGCCCCACAGTAAGCTCTATAGGGCTTGTGTTGTGGGTACTAGGCGATAGATAAATACTTATGTACATAGAAAACTTCCATAACTCATTTATTTGTGTGTTACAAATATCTGTGATAAACACACAAATACGTGCCCTGACCAGGATTCGAACCCGGGAACTCCTGCTTCATAGGCACTACCAACTAGGCTAGGAGGCCGTGAGACCGAGAAGAATAACAAATAAGATTTCAATTAGGTAGCAGGTAGATATCATCTAGTATTCTTACACGCCGGTTACACTTATTGACAGGCACGTAATGAGGCCTATTTGTCACTTTCATTTATGGCGCTGCCACGGCAGTCCTCGCTGTTTCGATACCGTTTGTTGTCTACCGTTGATTGATTAATACTTTATCTGGATTTCCATTCGCACTGAACAAATATTTTATTTGTTCTGAACAACAGATTGGAGTGAACAAATAGTACGGGGAAAGTCAAAAACAACAAAATTAGAAAACTTGCTTTTAACAATATGAACAAAATTGTTTGCTGGCGTTATTGAGTTGTAGTGCTAAGTATAAAACGAGATCAAAGAGTTTATTAAATAAAGTCAGGAGAAGTTCTTTACGAGGTTTACTAGTTAGGATTTAACTTGCTTAATTTTCTTAAAAACAATAAGCTCGTTTATAACACTGATGTGACCTTACCAGGTGTGACCATGCAGTTTGATAATATAAATCTGGTAGTATTAATACTAGCAGATGGTATACGTTTCTCAAATGTAAAAACACTATTGATAATAGTTTATTTTGGCAACATTTAAATGGTGCTTTAGGAATATTTTGTATTTATCAAGTTTTATATATTTCCGTAATGCGGCTGTAGACCAGGGGCCCGTTTCTCAAAAGCTTGTAGTAACTTGTAATACAAGCGGATGTCACTTTTCGACATCTTTTGCTAGAAAGGGACTTCCGCTTGTATTACAAGTTACAAGCTTTCGAGAAACGGGCCCCAGGTACTAGCCCCGATGCAAAAGAGTTCGTCTCGTACAAAGCAATTTTACGTTTATTTTATTTATTTGTCAACTTTACTTCTAGTTATTACTTAACCCATTAAGCCAATAATATGAGTGTAATGTAGTTTTTTTTTATGTATAATAGAAATACTAAGAGACTTCTGTTGCTGACAAAAAAAGGATTTTCCAAAACCACAACTTATATAAATTAAAAAAAAAAAAAAAAAACACTGTCCTAAATATTTAAGTTGTGCTTACCTATTGCACATCTGCTCGTAGACTCGAAATTAACCAGTCAGTATATAGCTATGCCGTGTCAATTTCCCTAGGAATGTCATTTTTCTCACCTTTTGTTATTGTAACAAAAACTTTTCATAATGTTGAGATTGGTATTACTTTTACTTTAATTGCATTGGTGTAGGATATTTTCTTGAAAAATCAAATTACTGTATTACAGAATAGTATTATAATTATTATAAAACGGTGTTCAATTTTTACCTAAAAAAATGTTACTGTACAAATGGGCGAGCCTAAGAGAATGCTCTGAGTAGACGAAAACATATGCATCGGAGCAAGTATATGATGTTATTTTATTTTTTATCGACTATAATTATTTTAAATGTAAAAGGTTCGATACGAAAAATCATGTAATAGTTTTCCTTTACTTTTAACATGCTATACTTTCTATTGATATATCCTGTTTGTAACTAAGCTAATGCTAAGTAGCATAAATATAAGTACTTAGAGGGGATAATTAGTAGTAATGCTAACCATTTATACTCACCAAACATTTACCTTATTGAGAAACATGAAATTCATTTGTGTGTAATTACATTACCCATAACTCAAATCCACTTTTCCTCATTTCTCCCATTCTTAGAATCACGAAAATATGAGTGTATTTTTATTTCCTGGTCCATTCTCTACGGCCTGAGGCTGACATACATACTTACGACTTTTTCAGTTTACCTGTGATGTATACAAACCGTTTCGCAACGAACATTGTTTCAGCTCCGGATGTTGTTGCTACAGAATGCGGAAAATAGAAAAGCAGCTGAAAACAAAAGCTGGGCTAGGTCAGTTTCGTACATTATACGTATATTAAACTTCCAACGGTGCCTTATACAGCCCATAAATTACATGCTTTTGAAATCCTACACATCGTACATGCTTTTGAAATCCTACGCATCGAATATTAAAATGAAATATATTAAGCAGTATGCATAAATAAGATCCATCTTAATGTTCAAATGCTTTGAGAAAGGTACGTTACGTGTATACGGCTAACGGGGGTGGCTTTTACCCTAATCTAATTACTTAAATGGAAGTGTTGATAATACGCATGTCTTTATCCTCTCAATTAGAGAAAGGAAACCGCTCGTCGTTAGAAGAGCGGGCAGCTAATTAATTTGCTGCCAAAATATGGCGGGAATACCCAAAACCCCTGTATTATTTTTAAATTTAAATTTGAGGATAGCTATACAATGACACGTATGTACGGAAAGCTACATTCGTATGTCACGATACCACAACTTTGCCACTTTATACCTAACATTAATTTGAGTGTAACATTATTTTTTGTTTGTTGCCGCAAACAGAGCTAAGTCGATGCAATCTATCATCCTGTCTATCAGCAGTTCTTAGGACTGGCTACAATTATTATTGTCTTAAGTATACATCTCACGAAGATTTAAAATAATTGTTTGAAATACTGAGAGAATCCGAGAAGTAGGTCATTTCTTGTCCTCCAGTCGTTTAGGGCAGAACGCAACTTTGTAACTCCCTGGGTTGTAATTAATCTGGTTTCTCTTGGAATCGAGGTTTTCTGAGGCTAGCGTTTACCAGCTGGAGTAATGAGTACTGGAGACCTCGCGTTGATTGGTGTCTTTAATATGCATGGGACCGTGATAGCGACCGGGAGATACGCGCTGCAGCCACTAACACCTCTAAACCCTCGCTCCGGTATTACAAGTAGATACACGAGCGCCGAAACTTTAGCGTATCTAATAGTTTAATAATCAAAGAGATCGTCTGTTTCAAGTTGCGCCTAATTTGCGTTCAAGTTATGGCGATTAGAAACTTGTCGACATAAACATTACAGATCGGTATATCAATTATACATTATGCTTGCATAATAATTATCTTAGTTTGAGTATTTAATTAATAATTATTGCCTTCTTAGTTTTTTAACGAGCTTACAAGGTATTGATTGACTCCAGTAGCGATAACTCGAATATCACTGTCAAAGAGTAATGAATTAATACAATTTATAATGTCTTCGTAAAATTGTAGGTATATTTTTCCAGCAATGTTTATTTGACCATTTGTTTTTAAACGAAATCGGTCAACGGATGTTAACTTAAGAGGCTGTGTTATTTTATTTTTGCCTCAAAAAATCTTACAGTGTCTAGAAAGAGGAATAAATTTAGCACACACCTTCCTCCACTTATCATTTGCGTTGGCTGTTGCGAAAAAGAACATGTACGGCATTGTTATTTTTATAAATAAAAGGAAGCGCTCCTAAATGTCGAGGTGGAACATTACTATTGCTCCTCTTTCGTACCCTCGAAAAAACAAATTGTTATTACAGAAGACGTGATAAATATGTGGTTGAAAATACCTAGCTGCCTAGTTGGTATTCACATAAATATCTACGGTAACCTTTTTCACTGGCTATAAAGAATCTATTCTATTTTGTGTTTGTTCCTCTCCCTTCGTTCGTAAACCTACTTCAAAGCGGTTTCTATCTATTGCTACTTTAAGTTACTATTATTCACAATGATATTTAGTATTCGTAGCGCGTCTTTAGTTGTAGACTATATTTCTGTTATTGCCAGTTTGCACGTGTTCCTGTTTGCATGTAGCCATTTATTTCATATCTATCATGACACAGTTCGTCGGGTGTTTGCGGTCTCAGCTCAATACGCTTCCGCCACAGCATTTGTCAGTGGTTCGACAGATTTATCCCGCCCACTACCATGTTTTATTCCGACATCTGATTTATTATAACGTTAAGTAGGTACCTACGCAAAATTCAGTGCCATACATAGTACTGCAGGTCGGATCTTTGTTACTTTGCTCGAAAACAAATTCGCTTTTTTGTCAGAACATTTCCCGGAAATTAAAAATATTTGTTGAGTAATTCAATTTTCTCTGATGTAAATATTCCCTTTTAAGTACTTTTCTTTTGATTGATTTATTTCCACTGTAAGTCACGAATTCAAATAATGCAAAATTGGGAGACTTAAGTTCGAATGAATACGTCTACATATAATACGAGTCAATAGACATTTGGCTGCAAAAAATCGAATGTCAATATTTAAAAAATCTTCACTCAATTGACATACTATTCAATTCAACCACAATGCATCCCACTCACGCCATTGGCAATAACGAATCAAAATCGAATACCGTACCTGTAATCTATATGTCGAAATTGAGAACTTGATATTTTTATTACTGTACGATTTTTTTTCGAAAGTGGGTCAGTATATAGATATTATAGGTATTCCAGCTACACAATACTCGTAATTTAATTGGAATAGCATTTGATCTTAACAATGCTGCAATTTGCTAAATGATATAAGAAATTGTTTTATAAAATTTCGAACAATTTCATGATTGATTAGATAAAATGCTTCGTTCGCAATTCGATCAAGGTGGTAATCATGCAATCTCTTAAATGAGAAACGTTAAAACATAAATTATTATATTTTTAAGATGGGTAGGTATTTTAAGTAATTTTTATAAGCTTATTAGAGTAAAACTGGGTTTGGAATAAATTTGATATGGTCAGTTTTACGTATCATATTGAATTTTTATTCCTGTCATTCATATAATTCCATGCGAGGCGTCCTGCAATTTTTCCGTTCATTTAATAGTGGCACGGGTGGGGGGGAGTAGCCTGGTTGTGGTGCTGCCATTTAAACGCGTCCATCGTGGCCGGTTATCTCCGCTGGCCAGCCCGACTATTCCGCGACATCCGCGGTGTCAACTCAAACCGACCGTACTACATTGCTTGTACTATTTTATGACATTGTGCCATTTAGAAGACGTCAGCATTCATAATAAATAAAAAATGCAGATTTTCTTTAACACTACAAATACAAGCTTTATACAAATATAAGTGGCCTACCGAATCAATAAAATATATTTTATAAAGATTCTTAAAAGAACGTGTTTGAATAATGAAATTCCGTATATTTTATCTGGCCCGGTAGCAATGTAAAATTTCCGTGCCCGTCACGACACAAATCACCGAGCCAAGACGCACCCCTTTTTAAAAACACTTTTTTTAAGACTTGATTTATTTTATCTCGGAAAGCGATGGCATTATCCACACTTACTTGTAATCCCTCTGTGAATTATTCTGAAAGTTTGTTAGCCGCGGCCACAGAAAGCCCGTAAGACTTGAGATGTCCCGCGGTGTAATGCCAGGGATTAAACTTAATCGATCTCATTGTTCTTGCATATTTATAAATCTAAGATTTGGGTATAATTTTTATTGTCAAATGTTTAAAAAAAGTAATAAGCTTAGTCTTGTAAAACCCGATTTTTTACATTTAAGTATCTTAAATCCGGTCTTATGGTTTAACGATTGTGTAATCAATAACGAGAAGGTTTTCTATGCGAAAGTTATTTTTTGTACATATATCACGTGCTGTTACGGTCATTTCCGAAATTATTGCATAGGTTTTATAGTTGACGTATGTCGTAAAAATCGTCCGTTACACTCGTAGTGATGTAGGCACCCGTAGCATCGTATCTATTCCCTGTGTGTAGCAATATTATTCGTAGATGCGAGTCCAGTAGAGCTGGGTCGTTACAAGTTTTAGGCGTAACGAAACGTAACTGTTTTGGAAATAGTTTCGAAAATAACTAGCTTCCCAGTGCGTCACCGAACGAAACGTTGCTCCCGTCTCCGCCAAAACGAATAAAACAGTTATCTGTTATAGTTTCGAGTTTTAAGTTCAGTGTAGTTTTGCACGTCGTTGGGTGCAACTGTAGGATCGTTTTTATGAAAACTGTTTTTGTTCTCACAACAAAATGGTTATTCCGTTATTGCACGAGAAAGTGTTTTTCAAAACGCTTATTGAAAAAAAAAACACTGGTTCGTTGGCGTAGTTGTTGAATTTACCAGAATTTATCGGCTTAGCTCTACAGCATGCCAAATCTATATTAGTAACTATCACTATCAAATTGCTCTTTACGTACCATTTGAGGTACTTAATTCTTTTTTTTTCATAATTATACATATTTTTATATTTTATACATTGAATAACCTAACTTAAACAATTTTTTACTAGTGTAAGTATCTTACATCTAATTATGTAGTAAAAAGTATTATATGTTCTTATAATAATAGAAATAATATTTAAAAAAAAATATGTTTTTAATATTTATAGGTAGGTATTTATCTCTTACTTCCTCTGGCAGCTCATTAATTATTTTAATTAGCACATATTAGTATGTCTGGCGCCATATATGTCATTAAATTATTAATGTAACGTATATTTTAGTTACCCTCTAAACGGCTTATTTTGTCCACACATAGACGATGCTATAATTTTAGGTGAACAATGTATTTTCAATCATGACGTCGGAGAAAGTGAATTAACGCCTAGATTTTGAGGGCAAAACCAAAGTGATCAGGAGTAGGACTCGTAATCAATCTACCCTAATTTAGACGACCGACGACGTAAGCCTACGGACTACCATAACGACGAATCATAATGTAATGAAACAGTATGCATCAATCAAATCATTATTTAATACGCGAGAGAGGTTATTTGGTTGCCCCTGGGTAAGGTGTTCTAGCTACGCAATACAAAACAATTAAACATAAGTCAAAGAGGGAGGCCCGAAATGTTTTACCTAAAATCACTTGCGATTAATTACGTTTTTGTCCATCTCCGGCAATGTTTTTGTCAGCGGAATTTCAATTAAGCGTCGTGTCATTTGTTTCCTAACCATAAACGTAAAATTAATTAATTATTTACAAACAATAGTGATGGTTATTCGAAAAGTGACCCGTTTTTGCCGTATACAAAATGTACATTGAGGGGCCCGCAATCGGCATCAAGTGACCGCCGCTTTGTTCGAGGGTCTTTCATGCCGCCACTCCTCGTCCTACTGTGTTTGTATTTTGTTCACGAACTTTCCGAATATATTATTTTGTAGTGGTGCCTACATAAAGATGTAAAACAAACTGATTTAAGAGCGCCCATTCAATGAGGATTTAAAAGCAGTGAGCGAAATTTCTCTACATTCGTCTTCACGTGTATGAATACTGTTTTCTCTTGACTTTTTCTTCTAACTAGAAACGTTATTATTTTAAGTGCAAGTTATGTGTGAAAATTATTAAATTTCCAACGTCTACTTCGACATTTTAATACCGGTTACTTTAAATTA
This sequence comes from Pammene aurita, assembly GCA_947086415.1. Taxonomy (NCBI): domain Eukaryota; kingdom Metazoa; phylum Arthropoda; class Insecta; order Lepidoptera; family Tortricidae; genus Pammene; species Pammene aurita. The sequence goes on along the minus strand of OX352293.1, from coordinate 20,913,235 downwards.
CTCTTTTCTTCGTATGCTGCATCTTAATTAATTAATTACAAATGTGATGACATTAAAACAAACTCTTACTAAAGAATATTAATTTAGTAAAAATATAGTTGCCACTCATGGTTGAATTAAACTTTTTCATTATAAATTTAATTTGATAACATCCAATTTCCAAGAGTGTTTGTTTGTGTACCTATATTGGGATATAACCTACATGTTATTATGAACGTATCAATACTGCTTAGCCGAATGGCTTATTTCTAAATCAAATTGTGTTGAAAATGGAATTCTGAGCTACAGGGTTAAGGTATTTTTTTTTCTGCAGGCAGAATAGTAATTGTGGACTTAAGCTTTTAATCCCTTATTTTACTTATATTATAAATTGTATCCGTACGGGTATAATAAAAACTGCGTGATGAAAAAAAAATTAATGTGTGAGGAATTTTTGAGCGCTTTAAACTGATATAATACTTTAGTTTACTGAAGAAGCACTAATCTGGACTATTTCTAGTTATTAATTGTTTTGGAGCCCTCGGCTCACGATTACTCCGAGCAGTTTTCAAGGCACTCTTTATTAAGTGTGATTTTTCGGTGTCAATCATGGGTTTTGTAAGACATTAAGAATTATATTCGTGGTACTAATAATTAACTCTATATTCTGTGCTAAGTACTCTTTTGTTATACTATCGACCCGTCTTATTGTTTCGATTACGTTGGTTCGCGTAGCAACACCTTGAAATTAGTGCAGGCTTATTACCTCAAATAATCCGATACGTGTATTTCACCACCATTAATGTAGTCCGTTTTTCTCGCCGAAGGGGCTCAAAAGATTTAAACCTCCACGCTCGCAATATATTCCTATGAAGTTTGATGTTAGTAATCGGGTTGGCATCGGGTTAACTGGAACACCGAAAGCATTTGCCTATTCATAAATTTCAACCAGACCCCGCGCGAAACTTCGTCGCAGCCTCATTAACGTAAAAGTGGCGATAAACTTGTAGATCGTGGGGCACTCTGCCTTTAAAGAGATGTTTGTGAACGCTATTTTGTTCACATTTATTTGCCTTTTTAATATAAAACTTGTTACCAAGCCGACTGCAAACTTATTGGGAGTGAAAATGGTAAAGATGGTATTCTAAATTAAGTTTTTGATAAGAAACGCAAAAATAGAAAAGCTATTAGGTACCACATTAAACTTCCTATGCTTTCAGCGATTATTTAGACACACTTTTGATCTATATCGTGCCAAAACGCCTTAAAATTATGGCATAAAATAAAGTGCTATTCCCTTGCGAATCTCAAATCTGGCCTTAACGATGAAAGGGATATACCCGCGTTGCCTATAAATTAATATTTAGCATTTTTGTTGCGCGGCGACGAATCGCCCTGTCGATCGGCCTGTGCAAACAAAAGACAACAATTTGCATTTTAACTAGCTGATAACTGGACCTGCTCGGCCATGGGGGCCTCAAATTTCCCAGGACCCACAGGAGGCACCCATTTTCTTTCTTAATTTGGGTAGTTTTAAAATTAACTAAATACTTTGTACCAGAGTGCTAATGTGATTTATTTTCGCGAAAACTTCTGTCGCTGTACAGACTTAAGACAATTTCGGTAAGTATATAAATTAGCGTTTTATATTCGCGTTTTCAGCGCGCTACTAATGCAATTTTTGAAACGTTACATGGAGAAATGCTTTTACGTAAAAATAAAACTGAAATAACCAAATATTATTTCAAGTAGAGGTTGTATTCAGTAGGTATTTTTATTATTAGAAAAATGGATTTAGGTGTAATAATTAAGGAATTACGTCTTTTATTAAAATACTTAGCAGAAAACTCAGTTTGGTCAGATCGTTGTATTTTGTGCAGTTGTTTTCCTAAAATTCAGCAGTTATAAATTACCTAACAAAGCCAACAGCCATGCTTCAAACGCAAACGAGAACTGCACAACTACTTTATTAATAATATTAAATAAATAGCAGCATCCAAACGTACGTGGAATTGCTTTCATGTAGGTACGTCTGTTCGTATCTACTCGTAAAATTACAAAAATGACACAAAATTGTTTCGTAGTTTAATTAATAAAATCGTGACATACCTATACTCGTACACAATCTACAGTTATACATACATATGTACTATGTCATGTACTCTTAAATATACATATATTACACATCGAGATTTCACCTTCATTATAACCAACGGCGTCTGAAATAAATCGGCAAAAAAGCGTGCATTAATTCTGAGGCGTGAATTAAAAAAGTTATACGGATTTTGAGTGAGTTATTGTGCAGTGCTCAGGGCGGTTTCTAGGGAATACCAAACACTGACGAAGCACTCCCGTGTTTTTTATTGTTTTCATGAAACCCGTTTACTTGACGTTTAATGTCGAATCAAATAATACTGAATAAAGCAATTTTAGAGCCGTTTCGTGTCAGATAATTCGCCTAATTTTTTTTCTGAAAATAAATCACAACGAAGTGATGTGACTTTAAGAAATTCTAAATTTGCTTCGTAAAACAAAAAGTGGTTTTCAAGTATTAATAGTGTGGATATTTGGTGAAGTGTGATGGATCGTGATAGTTGTGACAATGTTTGCGAGCGTGTGACCCATGGCTAACTCTCCGGACTTGGGTCTGCTTGCCGCCAGCTTGCTCCGGCTCATTATAGGTAAGTTTTTATCTATTTATAGATTGTTCTCCTTTCCAATTTCCCGTCAAGAAATTTGAGATGTCGGTCATAATATAGTCAAAGTCAAAAATTGGTTTATTCAAGTAGGCATAGCAACAAGCACTTTCGAATCACAGTTACAATTATTATCTCAAGCTAATATATAATTTTGACCAATATATTGATGCAATTGTAAAATAATATTTACATAATAATTTCACAATAAGATCGTCAAAACTTAAAAAAAGTATAATAAAGGACTAGTCTAGAATGTTTCTATAATAAAATCTAAATATCAGAAGGAAAATCTGAGTAAGATTGTTTTAAATAAACTAATAGTAATGTATTATTAACAGCTGCAATTGAATTCCACGGTGTTTTATCAATCAGGTAGTCTTGTATACTATAATAGGCTTTAGAAATAAGTTGACATTTCTTAAATTTATTGATAATTTGGTAATTTCTGTTGGAAGTTTATTATAAAACCTTATACAATTACCCATGAAGGAATCTTTTATTTTATGGAACCGAGTTGTGGGCAATGCCAGTGTAGGCTTATTTCTAGTTTTAAAATTATGTATTATGTACATACACAATATTTTTATAGATATATTGACTACTAGCTTTTTCCCGCGGCTTCGCCCGCGTACTATAAGTACTCAAAAAGGAGGTTCTCAGTTAGACTGGTATGTTTGTATGTACCACATTTTCCCCTTTTAGGGGTTGAATTTTCAAAAAACCTGAAACACGTGTTTACTCATTTATCGTTAGGAATACTCCTGTGAAGTTTCGAATAAAATAGTCTAAGAAATCTTGTTTCGCCATACAAACTTTGGACCCCCATTTTACCCCCTTAGGGGGTGAATTTTGAAAAATCCTTTCTTAGTGCACCCCTAGACCTTATAAAGAACCTACGTGCCAAATTTGGAATCTCTAGAACCAGCGGTTTGGGCTGAGCGTTGATATGTCAGTCAGTCAGTCAGTCAGTCAGTCAATCAATCAGTCAGTCAGTCAGTCAGTCAGTTTCTTCTTTTATATATTTAGATTTACTGTCATTATACAATACAATACAAATACTCTTTCTTGCACACCTTAATAAAATAGAACAGTACAGTACACAGATATATTAATATCCTTAACAATCCTTAACTAAACATATCTCTAACTGAGCCTCTCATATGTTATCCTGTATATCTCTCGAATAACCCCGTCCTGCAGAATAAAAACTGTATTAATGTTAATCTGTGAAGTACTGCCCCAAATTAAAATACCATATGACATAATACTATGAAAGTAACCAAAACTATACTAAACTATATCGGACTGTTTTCACCTCTGTTAATCGACGTATGTTGCCCACTGGGGCCCCATTGAAGCTTCTCGACTCTAATGTTATACCAAGAAAAACTGTACTATCAACTAGTTCCAATTCCTCACCTTTCACAAAGATACTTGCTAACTCATGCTCAGTGATTAGTGACAAACTTAATATAATAAGGGCTGATTGCACCAAACAGTCTCTTAATGTCAACGTCATCGTTAAAAAAATTTTGTATGAAATGTTTGACAGTTTTCTATGGCATGACAGCTCCGTCGCCATATTTAACGTTATGTTCGTTAGTTGTGCGTGGTGCAACACATCCTTAGTCTTTTTCTCATTTAACAACAAGTTATTAGCATTGAACCAATTTAGTATATTAGAAATAGCATTGTTTACATTATTACAAGGTTGTTGCTGTCGGTTGACGTTGAAGACAAGTGAGACACCTCACAAACAATACTATATTATGGTGGGTTTTCGTAAGATAAGGCATGGCATTTATGTAGATAAGGAAGATGAGATGCCCCAATATTGAATTTTTAATTAGCTCACCGCCAGCATCGGTGTTCGATCGAGCCCGCGTAAAAGCAAATTGCTTGTTATAGATTAGATTGTTGGTATTCAAACTAATGACTGTTCGTTATTTTTTCTTCTATCCATTTATTATAATCATACATTGTGTATCGGCTGATCATTCCATCGAGTTTCCTTTGTTTAAATTTGAAATATGCTTCATTGTAACGTGAACGAGACATACATAGCTGCAAATGCAAGAAATTATATAAAAGCAAAGAATAGCAAAGGCTCTGTATAGTTATGTATTATTTAATCTTCTAGCAGCCGATTCAAATTCCTGTGTCTGTAGTGCCTGCGGGAAGCGTGCGACGCGCGTGTTTATATACGTGTAGTCGTATAGGTACATTTGTAGTGATGCTGTAGAGGCACTTGGTTCGCTTCTTTGCTTTTACAAGTTTTAATCTTCCTAATGCGTCGCCTGGCGCGATTCTTTAGGCATGGTCGCATACGCTTAAGCTAACTGGCACTACGTTTTGTTTAATTTGTCGGTAAAAACGTTTCGCTCTTTACACTACACGACGCTATTATTGCAACCTGCGTACACCTGTTAGTTTTATTGGGTTACTGTTATTACTGCAGGAAAGTTTCCGAAACTGCGGAATTGTTTCAGTTAATATATCTCTTAGTGTTCTCAATATGTAACATACCGTCTTGTGACGGTTGGTGGATTCATGTAGATTATTGCCATTTCTAATAATCTCTAAATTTCGGTATAATTTCGTAGTTACTAGGTTAGTATCCTTCCACGTCAATATTTAACTTATGTTGACTTACTTTTCTAACTGGACCCTTCTGGACCTTATTCATAGTAATGGCACGTTCGACTCCATAAAAATGCGGTTTATTTGTTAAAAAACCGCCTTGAGTGTTCCGTACATCAAACTAGTTTAACAATCATCGAACATTTCCGTTAAGAAAATAAAAATTGGATTAACACTCTAATTTTTTTTACGCAATTTTTTTTTGTGATGGAACAAATAATCGATTTTTGAACTTTTTCTTTTACTTATGCAGTACCTACTGCAGTAAAACACTTCTTAATTGCATTAACACGTTTAATTTTGACGACAAAGTAAAAATATTTAATATTAGCAAAAATAATCAATTATTTAAAATTTAGCATTTCACGTAAAAATCACAATAACGGCATCTAAATAAGGGTATTTCACATTCAATAAGTTCCCTAGTGGTCAGAATGCAATTAAATTACAATAACAAAAATATTTAAATTTAGCACTTCACTTAAAAATGAAGACAACTGTACCTATTTCACTTTCACATTCAACAACCTCCCTAGTGGCCAGAATGTAATTAAATTACAATAATTAAAAATATTTAATATTAGCACTTCACTTAAAAATGAAGACAACTGTACCTAAACAAGGACATTACACATTCAATAGTTAGCAAAACCGGTAAGTAAAAATAAAGACTCGGCTAGTAATAATTTGGCTGCAGGAAAATAATGGGTTAATGAGGCGGGTGATATGGATGGTGACAGATGGTTCGCTGGCTGAACGTAGCCTAAATTAAAGAGCCAGGTCTTTATACGCCCGTCAAACGAGGCAATTGGAATTTGGGGAATTTAGCAAAACAACAAAAAAACTATTATGGCACAAAAATACTGGATACAAAGAAAAGGAATCCGATTTATAACGTTTTTAACAAAAATGTAAATAATTTGATACTCTCGAAAGCAGGATGGCTAAAGCTGTTGCTTTAAATTAAAAAGAGTTCGTGGGCAAGTGTCCGCTTTGATTTAGGCGGACCCAATAGCTCGCTGAACTCCTTTTCTCACTTGGAGAGCCCGCTGGATGCGGACTCTAACTCTCCGATGATGTGGCGAAGAAACCCGCGGAAATCGCGGCAGCTGCAGACCGTCCCGCCGGCCCGGCATCCACAAGCGCCTTCCGGAATCCTTCCGGATCAGGCGGTTCCAGTGTATAGCACTTGCTATATAATTTATATGGCCTTTTTTGCCCGGCAATGGTTTTGGTTTTATTTTTGCTCCAATAATGTATTAATAGCACTTGCTATATAATGTTTGAAATAAATCGCACTTCACCACGATGCAACTAAGCAAATTATAGCAAAAACCCCAGACCGAATCCAGATTATCTCTTTTTCTTTCCAAAATCTCACGGCGCTCTGACAGACTCAATCAAAAATCAACTTTTTTCTTTTTTTCAATCTGGAATACCTCAAAAATTCACATTCAAAATTAGCGCGAGTATTATCTCAATTTTATAACTGCCAGACGTATTACAAAATACGGACTGATATAAGCGCCATCTACCTGTAATGCCGTGAATCACAATGTACGCTTTTTTATATATCAACCGTGACCTAGCCTTAGACCTCCCTTAGACACAGAAGTTCAGAAGTTCTAAAGAAAGTCGACAGATGTCGTACGATACGTAGCGTCATGCTACAGCATCTCCCTACCAAACAAAGAAACAAACAAACAACAACACAAGAAAACACAAGAAAACTAACCCCAAGCAACAAAAAAACACAACTTAATGCTAAGGCTAAAAAAGGTACAACAAGAAAACCCTAAACGAATTCCAAAAAAACAAAACCAACCAGTTATTAACATTGACCCTAAAGACTAATCTAATAGATTAAGAAGATGACAAAACGCCAACCAACGCGTCACGCGGTCCAAGACGTGACGGCCGGGATAGGACAGAAACTGCACCTGGCCACAGATCTTAGTCCCTCACATCGAGTCATCAAATTATACAACCAGGCTATCATAGACCGGGAAAGATAAACGAAGCCTTAAGCACCAACGGTAAAAAAAGTCAAATCTGGAAAAAGGAGCAAGGAAACGCTCAAACGAAAACAAAAAACCGATAAGAAACAAATCAAGCAAGGATTACCGACAAGGGAATGGCGGACTAAAGCGCATTTTAGAATTTTGAGAATACTGAACGGGCCGAAAGAAGAAACTATTTCAAGATATCTTTAATATGATAGGTACCGACGTGCTCGGAATCGGTACCAGCCAGTACATATACCTGTGGAGACACCCGTCTAACCACACGGCACCGAACGAAACGTGGAGCGAATTTACCGCCTCGAAAAGGATCAGCGGATCCATGCTGGAAATTCCGGCGCCAAACGATTTGGTCACCAACGATTCTTGGCGAAGAACGGTTCGTGTTGAACTTGGCGGCGTTACGATGAAAGGCTAAAGCCATCGAATCAGAAACTTTATCGTACACCTCACGAAGCGTCTGAAGATTCGAAGCGCGTTCCATCCGGCTGAGTCCCACATCTTGGTCCACAACCTGATTCTCAACACGTTCACGAATCATTGACAACTCGCGGCCGTACATCAAAAAATTCGGTGTATAAGCAGTAGCCAAATTTATACAAGAGTTTAAATAAAGAGCGACCCGATGTAAATGACCCGACCAACTGCGTTGGTCATTTTCAACTAAAATGCTCAAAGTAGTAATCACGACCTGGTTATATCTCTCCACAACATTCGCTTGTGGCGAATAATATGGGGTATAACACGGACCTGGAATATTATAGCTCGCCAGGAAATCCAGAAATTGACGACTATGAAAAACTGTAGCGTTGTCACAGAGAATGTTAGTAGGAACACCGTACCGCAAAATAACCTCCGACTCTAATGCCATCGATATTGACCTCGCATTCACCAACTTCAAAGGGACCAACCAAACAAATTTGGTAAAAACGTCAACCAAAGTCAAAATATAACGACACCCATTGCGGCTAACCGGTAAAGGACCAATTAAGTCAATGGAAAGAAGATCCATTGGAGCCGCAACACGACGAGGAAATAAGCGAAGTCCACGAGGTTGTGAATTTGCAATTTTATAAGACTTGCAAATCTGACATTCGGAAAGGAACCTTGTAACATCACGGTACATATTAGGCCAATAGTATAAGTCACGAGCTTTTAAATACGTTTTCATAACACCAGGATGAACGTTGGGAAATCCATTATGAATTTCAGCAACCGCCTCTCTAGTCCTTGAAGCAGGAAGAACTATACGCCATGGATTAGGTGCTAAAGGGTTTTCGATAGATACCCTGCGCATTAAGACACCATCCCGAAGAGCAAATGCAGTAAACATTTGAGGATTGTCCAAAACTCCCTGGTAAATTCGTTCATACCAAGGATCTCCAGAAGGATCCATGCCACGCGCGAATGAGATAAGCCCAACTTGAGCGCGGGACAAGGCGTTTGGAACAACATTAAGGACACCTTTTTTATGTTCAATCTCAAAGTTATATTGGGAAATCAAAGTTGCCCAACGAGCCAAGCGCCCGGTAGGATTATCAAGGGTGATCAACCATTTAAGAGCAATACGGTCAGTAATGATCTTAAACCTCATTCCATCGAGATATCCGCGGAAATGCTTTATGGAATCAATAACGGCGAGAAGCTCATGTTCGGTTGTCCCGTATCCACGTTCAGCTTTAGTGAATAAACGAGAATAATAAGCAATTGGATGTTCAACGCCGTCAAACTCTTGAGCCAGGACCGAGCCTAAGCCAACCTGGCTAGCGTCACATTGAAGGATAAAAGGTTTCGAAAAATCCGGGCAAGCCATCAACGGAGCGCTAATCAAGGCATCCTTCAATTTAGAAAAAGCTTCACTAGCACTATCGTTCCAATCGATGGGATCACGTCCCTTTCTCTTACCGATAAGTGCCGTCAGAGGAGCAATAATCGAAGAAAAACCATCCACGAAACGGCGATAATACGAACACATACCAATGAAAGCACGTAGAGACTTGGCAGAAGAAGGGGTAGGGTAATCCCTAATAGCTTCTAATTTCTTCGGATCAGTTTGAAGACCACGCTCATTGACGATGTAGCCGAGATACTTCAATTCAGACTTACAAAACTCGCACTTATCTAAATTAACCGTAAGACCAGCTTCTTTCAACCTATCACGAACCTTACGAATAAGCCGCATATGACTGTCAAAATCACGAGACACCAAAATCAAATCATCAACATAGCCGAAGATAAAATCCTCAGACTCAGGGGTATATTCAAAATTGACAATCATGTCAGTAAGCCTCTGCATCTCGGACGCAGCGTTGGTTAAACCAAAAGGGAGACGAACGAACTCAAAGAGGCCCCTTTGGGGTACAATAAAGGCCGTTTTCTCACAACTGGCCTTATCAGCTAAGGGGATTTGCCAAAAGGCGCTCCTAAAATCCAACGAAGTTAGATATTTGGCACCTCGTAGGTTATCAAGGATGTCCTGGACGCGCGGGAGAGGGTATGAATCCCTGATGGTAACGCTGTTCAACTTCCTACTGTCCACGCAAAACCTGACACTACCATCTTTCTTGGTAACCATCACCACTGGGGAAGCCCAGGGTGATCGTGAGGGACGAATAACGCCTGACTCTAACATCTTGTCGATCTCTTCGTTGAGAATCTTGAGTTTGACTGGAGATAAGGGATAGTAACGTTGACGGATGGGCGAACCAACAGTCTCAATCTTATGCGAAAGCCACGAAGTACAACCTAATCCAGCTTTATCAGAAGAAATCTCCTCAAACTCGTCAATAACACATTGGAGTTTTGATTCCTGCAGTGGTGCAAGCACCGTACGAGGGTGGACATAGCGAACCTCACCTACTCGTGGGACTGCGACAGGAACATGATGTGAAGCGACGTAAAGCTTACCTGACAAACCATCACGGAATGCCTTCTTTAAAATGTCAATGAGACCAACAGCATTCCAAAACTCAATTCCTAAAATAAATGCAGTAGGAAGATTACTGCTTACTAGACAGGGGTGCAGAACGCGAATGCCACTAAAAATAATGGGGACGTCCAAACCGCCTAGAATTTCAATAGGAGAATTGTCGGCGGAGACAACATAAGGCCGGATATCCTCGTGATATGTTATACCGAGCTCCGATAAGAGGGATATATCAATTAGTTAAACCTGAGCACCAGAGTCTAAAAGAGCTCTTACCGAAGAGCCAGCAACTAAAACATCAATAAAAAGTCTATTATCCGGGGAATTATTCATATAAACGGGCGACACCGATGGACCTCTCAGTGCGCCACTTATTCGTTTTTTGACGGACCAGAATTACAACTAGGACAATCGCGTGTGATTGCACCAACACGCTTACACTTGAAGCACACTGCCCCTGAAACGTTAGGACAATTACGATAGTTGTGACCAGTTGCATCACACTTCATACACACTATAGAACTGGGTTGACCTACAACTTGAGCACTAATCGGTGCAATAGCCAAACGTGCTGGACGTGAACCTTGAAAGGCTTCAAAATTTTTCGCGACTTCTAACAAACCATCAATATCCCTGACCACGTTAGTTGCAAGACAAGGATGATATCTAGGATTCATTCCATATTTAATAATGTTAAACAGGCTGTCTTCGGAAACCGGTGTACGAAGCTTTGCGTTTAGATCGCGCGCCTGAATAACAAAATCAACCACTGACTGGTTGTCCTTCTGTGATAAAGCGCGAAGTTGGCTCTCAAGCTTGAAATCGAAATCGGCTACGTCGAAGGTTTTAACGAATTCAGACTTTAATTCCGCGTAAGTAAGACCCGGATATCTGATTGCCCTAAAATGTTTCAAGGCACTATCTGACAACAATTCATGGAAACGTCTGACAACATATGAAGGATTGACGTTACGCGCCATACCTTCTTTCTCGATTCGAAAGAAAAATTCGCGAACACAAGTGTCCCCGGAAAAGTTCAAGTTCCATTTCGTAAGTGAATAATCTTTGAAAGGAAAAGGCGGGGGAAGTCCGGACATATGCATCGCCTGGGGTCGTGGTTCAGAATCAAAAAACTGTTCTTCATCGTCTGCCATTGGATCTAAAATCCTCGGATCGTACGAGTTTAAAGATGAGTGCGCATGAGGTGTCTCAGCAATTGATCCTTCATTACTTAAGTGCGACATGGCGAAAAGTCGAATGTTGTCTTGCGTTGCAAGTTCAAACAAAAAATAAAGTTAATCTACCTAAAAAATAAAATCCAAAGTTCGAGTATATCCGTGGTCTAAACCAAGCGCTTAAGTCAAAGAAAGAAAATAACACTCGAAGTCTAAATGCCAAGTTAGAGTTCGAATTCAAAAAAAACAAGTTCAGTTTCTGAAAAAAATAACAAAACGCAAATCATACATTCTATGTCTGACTTACCTGCGAATTCCCTAACGTCTACGGGCTCTAACTACAGGACTCAGACTATGAAATAAGGTATTCGGGATATGTTACGGGTAATTGAGAAAAAGGCATAAGTAAAGGGCAACAGATAAATTCGTTTTTTTTTTAACATAAATAAAAGCAATTTTTTTAATATGACGGAATTCGGGTTAGTGATGGGACGTAAGGAGGCAGCAGGCTGAAACAAACCAAAATCAAGGTTAATAGAACCGCGACCGGTCTACGGTCACCGTCCCACAAATCCAAAAAAAAATTTTAATTACAATTATTAAAAGTAAATCCAGAGTTCTTTACCTTATCGGGCGCCATTTTGCAGTAAAACACTTCTTAATTGCATTAACACGTTTAATTTTGACGACAAAGTAAAAATATTTAATATTAGCAAAAATAATCAATTATTTAAAATTTAGCATTTCACGTAAAAATCACAATAACGGCATCTAAATAAGGGTATTTCACATTCAATAAGTTCCCTAGTGGTCAGAATGCAATTAAATTACAATAACAAAAATATTTAAATTTAGCACTTCACTTAAAAATGAAGACAACTGTACCTATTTCACTTTCACATTCAACAACCTCCCTAGTGGCCAGAATGTAATTAAATTACAATAATTAAAAATATTTAATATTAGCACTTCACTTAAAAATGAAGACAACTGTACCTAAACAAGGACATTACACATTCAATAGTTAGCAAAACCGGTAAGTAAAAATAAAGACTCGGCTAGTAATAATTTGGCTGCAGGAAAATAATGGGTTAATGAGGCGGGTGATATGGATGGTGACAGATGATTCGCTGGCTGAACGTAGCCTAAATTAAAGAGCCAGGTCTTTATACGCCCGTCAAACGAGGTAATTGGAATTTGGGGAATTTAGCAAAACAACAAAAAAACTATTATGGCACAAAAATACTGGATACAAAGAAAAGGAATCCGATTTATAACGTTTTTAACAAAAATGTAAATAATTTGATACTCTCGAAAGCAGGATGGCTAAAGCTGTTGCTTTAAATTAAAAAGAGTTCGTGGGCAAGTGTCCGCTTTGATTTAGGCGGACCCAATAGCTCGCTGAACTCCTTTTCTCACTTGGAGAGCCCGCTGGATGCGGACTCTAACTCTCCGATGATGTGGCGAAGAAACCCGCGGAAATCGCGGCAGCTGCAGACCGTCCCGCGGGCCCGGCATCCACAAGCGCCTTCCGGAATCCTTCCGGATCAGGCGGTTCCAGTGTATAGCACTTGCTATATAATTTATATGGCCTTTTTTGCCCGGCAATGGTTTTGGTTTTATTTTTGCTCCAATAATGTATTAATAGCACTTGCTATATAATGTTTGAAATAAATCGCACTTCACCACGATGCAACTAAGCAAATTATAGCAAAAACCCCAGACCAAATCCAGATTATCTCTTTTTCTTTCCAAAATCTCACGGCGCTCTGACAGACTCAATCAAAAATCAACTTTTTTCTTTTTTTCAATCTGGAATACCTCAAAAATTCACATTCAAAATTAGCGCGAGTATTATCTCAATTTTATAACTGCCAGACGTATTACAAAATACGGACTGATATAAGCGCCATCTACCTGTAATGCCGTGAATCACAATGTACGCTTTTTTATATATCAACCGTGACCTAGCCTTAGACCTCCCTTAGACACAGAAGTTCAGAAGTTCTAAAGAAAGTCGACAGATGTCGTACGATATGTAGCGTCATGCTACACTACCTTTTAGCCAATTTTAATTATTCTAGTCTATGGGAAGTACCCTATAGGTTTTGGGTCCCCTGCAAAGTGTTACTTAAAGGTTACGGCTTAAATGGCCGTATCTTTGGATTGAATTGACTTAACAGCCTGATTTTTTTTCAGCTTTAAGGGACCACAGACTTACGTATTTGATGTAAAATTTCAACTCGATAGCTCCACGCTTGATAGATAAATGGTATTGACAGACAGACAGACAGACGGACAACAAAGTGATCTTACAAGGGTTCCGTTTTTTTTTCCTTTTAAGGTACGGAATCGTAAATATATGTGATATTATTCAGTGTTTCTAATTCCGTCCCCTTCATTCTTTCTTGAAATACAAGTAACAATTTAATGTAACACTACAAAGCTGTACACACTATCATTATGCTCGTAAAACATTTCCATGCAGGAAAGCGACAAAAACAAGAATTCGAGTGCTCTGGGATGTTACATGATAGTGCAATGTCGGCATCTTTCGCTCGCATTACGTTGTTTCTCCGATGAAAAACCTCTACGCCTCATACATAGTAGTAAAAGGGATAGCATCAATGAAATATCAAAATAATTTCATCATCTACCAGATATAAGAAAGTATATTGTTAGTAGGTACTTTCTAATAATGAGTATTTGTCATTAGTTTGACTGTTTGTTTTGTACGCCTTATGGCAAAAACATGGTGAACCGCTCACAACTACAACATCATTGTACGTGTGTTTTGAATGAATGAACGAATGAATGAATATATTTATTTCTTAGAATATGGTACAAATGATGGTCTTCTTTATTTGGGGTCGGCTCTCCTCGTTCTAAGGTGGCAGGATGGTCTATCCTGGATTGTCGCATTAGTTAGTTGGGCTCGCTCCAAGTCGCGCCTTCCTTTGCCTTGTCTGGTGCAAGGCATTGCTAGGGCTTTCCGGACCACATGATGTTCGGGACGTCTCAATTCGTGGCCATAGCATCTAAGTCGGCTTTCTGTGATCTTATTAACTTATTATTATGGTACAAATGATGGTATAATTACTTTATGACAAGATAACATATCCTGCCGATATCAGTGTAGAAATATTCCCTGAAAATAAAATTACACAATGGAAATCGAATAAACATTCCAACATGCAATTAACGTAATATTTTACAAACAAATAAATTATTATGATTATAATTATTATTTCGGATTTTAGTTTTCTGTTTGCTACCCGCACTTTTGTTTTTATCTGTTTGGCCTGATAGTTGACTGGTAGAGAATGCCCTCTGGCATGCCGCCCGTCCGCCCGTTGTACTTTGTATTATTGTGCAATAAAGTTTAAACAAATAAATAAATATAGTTCAATAGGTACAGTACATTACACGTTGAAAATAACTACGAGTATACACACAAACTTGTTTGACATATCCATAAGAACCATGAAAGTATTCAGATCAAAACCTGAATGAGAAGCAATTTAATATCATAATTGAGTCGGCAAGTATGCGCCCGTCCTAGACAATTTCTAGTGAAAATTCAGCTTCCCAGCTCAGCTCTGGATCAAGTGTCAAACTCAGCACACGGGAAACTTTGAAGTTAATTATTAACTTTAGTCGTGACACATTTAATATCTGTACCACTGATCTCGGTGTAGAAATGAACTTTTTATTAACAGATAGGCAAGCTTGAATGGTGTTTAGTTGCGAGAGTAATTACAATTAGTACAATAGTGCAGGTAGCGGCGCGGGCGTCGCCTAGGCATGCGGCAGCCGTGTCAAGAGGGCTCTGACTTGCACTCGACCTGTGCACCTCAGGCAGGCTTTTAAAACTTTTCGTGACCCTACAGTGGCTTTCATTAAGAAAAGTTCGTGTAATTCGAATAAATTTTCTTACATTTATATTCTTCTTATATTTCTTGATTCCATAAGTTTATCATTTTTAACTGGCAGAGGAGAACGTAGCCACGTCAGATATGACACAATAATGAGAGCAACGAAACCCCTCTAGTTAGTTTGCTATGCTATACTATGCTTGTTTCTGCATCTGGGGCCCGTTTCTCAAAAGCTTGTAACTTGTAATACAAGCGGAAGTCCCTTTCTAGCAAAAGATGTCGAAAAGTGACATCCGCTTGTATTACAAGTTACAGGGTTTTGAGAAATGGGCCCCTGGTCATAGTCCATTAGGTACATAAATAGGTAAATTTTTATACTACACTTTTTAAATCGTAATTGAATTTTCCTGTCCTGAAGATTAAATGAGTGCTTTCCTATTTAAACACTATTACGGAACAAACACGGACTGAATCAACGGAGTTGACTCAGCACAATTCCAGAGCACACAAAGCGGACGAAGCCTTACGAAGTGGGTGTAATTTTGGCCCTTTGTGAGACTTTTAGGACGTTTACGTCACAATGTCACCTAGCGTATAGAGGAAATATGGGCCAATGTCTGCCGTAACAGCCTGGTCACAACTTTGCGCGGCGGCGGCAGCGGTGAACGGCGGCCAAAGGTGAGAATGAAAGGTTGGAGTGCCCTGTCTTGCTCTCACCAATTTTTGGCAGTGTCGGTAGTTGTAGCCGAGCCCTAAGATTTAATAACAGAAGGCCGAGTAGCACCGCGCGCCGCGTCTTCGCTAGCCGTTCGCATGCGGAATCTTGATGCGCTCTTTTTGTATTACCCTCTCAAACTTCATTCCGAGAGATGACTCTCCCATAAAATCGTCCGCATAACTTATCCCTCCTCACAGATTTATAATATTGCTCAGAAGGAGATATAAGTCTCCGTTTATACAATTTCAAATATTTTATGCCTTTGAAACTGTTCGGTCCACTCTTTTATTTTATCGCCTTTGTTTTTCTGGGTAAGTATGCAATATGAATCCTAAGGAAGCTTAAAAAAAACTTTTGTCAATAGGTATTTATTTGCCATTCAATTCTTGGTGTTTTTTGTTCATTTGAATACACCTCAAAAAGAAAATCAAAACAGAGACTACATACATTTTAAGAAGAGGTTAACAACACGTGATCTTATCATTAAAAAGCGAAATCTATGTATGGGGTACTATGTACATGTAGTTGTAGTATATTATGTAGTTACTGCACTACTAGATAATCCGACAGATCGAGTCGAAATGTTAACAGTGAATCTGCTGATCGTGTTGTACTGATTGGTACACGACAACATTGTGATTGAGATAATCTACCTATATCACGGGTCATTATCCTCTAAAACGTAGAAATACCCTAATAATTGAATAGCGCGGATAAAATGCTGCTTTAAGACATTTTGGTTATTTGTATGGAAGAAAATGATATTATAAATATTGCATATTATAAATTTTGCACAATTATTTCATGACAATTGAACTTTGCTAGCAATATGAAGCATGTCGCGAAATCAGCTCATTTTAGGAATAATGTCTCTTAAACTCAAAATACATACTTAGTTCAGTTAAGCGAGGTGTTCAATATGATGTTGTCTGGGCGGCGTTATTGTTTAGAGAACAACTATGAAGGTCATTTTGAACAATACATTTTATGTAGAACTAAACTTTAAATCATATAAAGTAGGTAAGACTCCGTATTATTAGGTTGTCCGATTAAAACATTAATAGATACCAGTATTTTTGTATTGAGCTAACCCTTATAGTTTTGTCGTGTCCGGCTATCTGTCCGTATGTCACAGCCATTTTACTTGATAACTATAAGATTTATCTTAATAAAATTTGCATAATGCCTAATGTATATTTTGTATGTCGCTGCTTAGTTATGTAGATAAATTGCAGAAAAAAAAATCTTTATGGGGGGTCATTAAATAAAAAATCAAACATCAACAAGTTGCACATCAATCGATAGATCTTTGAAAATAACATTGAGGTTTGTTTGAACATTTTGTGATTAGGTGAATATTTTCAGAAATAATCGCTTCGAAAGTCAGAAAAATTGTGTCCCCCTCCTGTTACTTTTGAAGTCAGTCCAAAAAATATGAAAAACATCGAGAAGATGCGTCTTATCACACATTTTCCACGAAAATTGTTTTGAACATTATCAGTTCAGCCATTTTTGAGTTATCTCCAAAAAACTTCTTGGTATTAGTTTGGTTCTTATTCCATTGAACGTACGGAACCCTCTATTATGCGTGGTCCAAAACGCACTTGGCCGGTTTTGGTACAAGCTTTTAACACCGACTGTACTTTTCTTGCAAAAGTCGTCTAGTGCTCAACAAGATGATCCTAACAGTCCCAAACACAATCATCTTTCATTGTTTTGTCAGAAAGTTCAAATGACCACCTTCGGTCTAATCGGTCTCCATTTTCAGACCAGCTCGATGGTACCAATATTTTGTATTGTCATCCAACTAACGTATGTAGTAGGCATGCTAAATTTTAGCTTAATCGGACATCAGGAGCAGGACCTAGTTTAAAATTAGCTTGATATATTCTACCTAAACAACAAAGTAAATAACTGGACAAGCACTGCAAATTAAGGGGTTGGGCTATGTTTTTTGTTCTTATGTTAAAATATAGGCCCCGTCCTCTATAAATATAAGATTGAAGAAGAAATTTACCTGTTTTGGTATTACTTTTTTCCAATTCAAAAACTTTGCTAGTCTGTCACTTTGACATCCACCCATTAAAAGCTGTCAGATGCCCGGATCTAGCAATAAGGATAGTATTGCAATCTTACGAGAAGGGTTTCATTGCTCTCATTATTGTGTCATATCTGACGCTAAAAATCCACGGTTTTACGATTGATGGAACCACTCCACTATCCCTCTTCCCTGCAGGTTACATGTGTAACTGTTTACAATTTCACAGTATGACACTTTACTTTTAGTAAACTTTTAGTTTACTTTGCAAGGTTACTTTGCAAATTTAGTTTTAAACCTTCACCTGTACTTATTTTGCCGTTCCTTAGACTATCTATATGCCAATACAATTTTACGTTATGTTTCATGCAGCCCACTGTATGTATGCCTGACATAAATGGCAATGCAAACGTTCAATTTCCAGTTCATCCAGGTTCCTCTAATTAGTGTCTAGTCGACACAATATTAACGTATACAATAAAAGCTTGCATGTTTCGCTGTGCGGTTGTGTAAAGGAAGCAGATTTCATGTTTATATGTCCTTCTAATCTGGGCAGTGCGCGTTTGGAATTAATTAGCAAAATCCGAGTGCACCGCGACCGCGCCGTCGGGCGCAGCTGCGGTCGGCCCCGGCGCCGGCCCACCTGTCCGAGTCCTGCTTTCATCTGCCACTGTAATCCTATTAACATTTTTCTGCTCATGACACGAGAGCATTTTAACTGCATTTTTAAACTACTTGTTACTTAAAAGGGAGTAATTTAATATCATTAAATTCATTAATATTGCATATAATAGACACCACGTGTCATACTAAGTACTTAATATTCACGATGCGTTGACGAGTTGGCCTATCGCTTTTTAACCATATGAAAAATGATACACTTATACAATACAAGAAAGTACAAATGGTGGACTTAATGCCTTAAGGCATTTTCTTCTAGTCCGTCATGGGGCCAAACCGAAACTTACTACTTGTATATTGGAATGTGATCCATCCCATTAAAAAAAAATCACCGATAATGCTGTGTATCACCGTTTAAATTCCGATCATAACAGAATCTTCGGTTTTTTCGAACCTTCAATAATTGAATATGCACACCAAATGTTGGTTGATTGCTAAAATTGCCCTTGAAATAAAATGTTACGTTAAATTTCAGTACTGCTTTTTTGTCTGTAATTTTGACAAATGTAACGAGATTTTGTAATAAAAAAAGTTGAATGTGACGACCGCAGCGTCCTTTGTGAAGGCCTTTGTTTGACTCTCGCGAGTAGCTTTTATGTGGCACAGTAATCCAGTTACGCTCCTTCTGTACCGACCACAAAAGTAACGGTATGTACTTACGTTAATGCCTGCTTCGGCTTATACCTCAAATGGTCATTAAACTCCATCATATATAAACATTGAAATTTCACCTCGAAAGAATGCATGAAGCTCTCTTTATTATTGGTAATAACAATTATAAAATTCATGTTTCATTGTAAATATATTTACAACTAATAGGAGACATATTAACTCTGATCTTTTAAGCACTTAAAATTAAAATACTAATTAGATTTTTATAAGATTAGGCTTAAAGTCGTACATCATCCGTTTCCATTTTCGTGAATAAGTAGGTACACAAGAAAATTGCCAATGCAAAGCTTATAAACGAGCACAATTTTATTTTGTCTGAAATCACGCGGTAAAGAAAGGAATTGGACGAAATTTGCATTAACAGTTTCAGCGAGTTGATGCCAAGAGAATTTCCCATTTTTATTCCAAAAGATAGCTTTAATTAAATCCATTCCATTTCCGTGACTATAAAACAGAACGGAGGAGAATTACATATTTACCACGAGTAGATAATAATTGTTTTGAAGACAACTGCATTATACTTGTAATATGTATATAATGAATGTAGATCACACAGCTCCTTATTTATTGTAAAATTAATTTTGAAAACCAATCAAATGTTGATGTGTAAATTAATGTGTAGGCGATAGCAAGCAGTAAGGTCAACTGAATGAGATCCCTTATAAGGATAAGTTAGCCTTTGTAACCATATTTCTTAGGATTGCTTTGTAATATATTTTGTGAACAATAAAGTGCTGCTATAAACCGTAGGCCAGGAACAAATTCCGTTGGTTCGATTGGACATGTTTGTTCCTGGCTTACGGTCCACTACTACTACTACAGTTGACAATTATTATAAGATGTTTGTCCCTTGTGCCAACAGGCGCTCAGCTGTTATAGTTGTACTTGGCTTGCTTGTGAATTGGTTATACTATTAATAATTTTAGATTTCCCATTTCAGGCAAAGAGTTAGGAAAATTTAAACTCCTTTAAATTTTTGATACAAGAGTACTTTTTATTTTCTTATGGAGTCAGGGCACAATTACAAAGCAAAATTTTCACAAAGCTTGCCGAAAGAAAATAACAGAACATCAATAGTTGACACAGAACATGTTCAAACTAGTTTGAAGGTTTGTTTACCTTTCCTCAACTTCAACTAGCAAATTTTTTTTTGTATTAGAGAAATAAGTAAACAAGCTAAAGCTTACTTATTTCTCTCTATGGTAATGTTATACAAACGTTTTACTTTCTTACAGCCTTATTCATAAAAAGTTACAACCTCCTTCAAACCTACTTGAAGTCCGGAAGCCGAAAAACGTTATTTATCTCTAAAAAGCTCTACAAACCTATTGCAAATGTTCGAAAAGTTACATGACCCAGGACCCTTCTTTATCTCCTCGATAAGGATCATAATGGCCGCCATAATATTGTCAGCTGATTTTGACACTAGCGACACCGAACACAAATCAGAAGATTTCTACTGAATGGAAGCTACCTATCGTTACAATTTTTATGTTTTGTGAAGAATATTATTATTTATGTAATAAATTAAAAACCTATCTTTTAAAGTGACTGTGAACTTTTGAAGTGTAATTGTTGCTATAAAATGCCAATTCAGGCAATGGAGCATGTGAATAGGTACAACTACGAAAGCCGATTTTGGAATATGTATCATAACATAAGGTAAGAAAGAAGTATTGGTGAGCATATTTGTCATTTACTATCAACTTGTCGTAATATTATATACTTTACACTGCCCAAGGTCAGGGGTCGCCCTGACGAAGTGGTATTAGTAATACAAGTATTAAAGCGGCAATCAATGCACATACATTACTGATGTTGTTCATTACAATTCAACCACAGAGGTATAGTTTGTCCGGACAAACTATAATATAATTATTGCAACATAAATGTTATTACCAAAAGGTTATCATCATCATCATCAGTCGTTCCCTCAGAGCTGAGGATCGTGACATCATGTCCTTCTGCTGAAGACCAGGTTTCTCCATAGGCTAAGATTAAGCTCTTGAATAATAATATGCCACTAAATAAACAGATTCTCCCAGAGAGAGAAGCATTAAAAATCATTACAAAAGCTTCATGAAAAAAAATTTTATTTAGCAAAATTAAACATACAATTCAATAATAAAACAAAGCTAAAGAGTGTGAGAGTATTATGGGGTCAGAACCAGTAGTTTGACCAAAATCAGGCTATGTAGCTTCTTATTTTTCTTTTTTATGTTTCAGTTGATTGCCTTGCCGCTGAGGACTGCTTGGCTTCGAATATGTCCGGGGCCGGTAGACTTTTCCTGGATTTGTGTGGATTCTTAACCTGGTCGCCCTTTCCTGTTTAATGCTTGACGACTTACTGCCTTAACAATGGCAGTGGATGATGACGGCTGATGATAAGTGCTGACCTGAAAAGAATGCAACAAATTAAATTAAATTAATTTTAAACAAACACTTTTTTTATTTTTAGCTTTCATATATATTGTTCCATATACCAGGATATGGAAGTTTTCTATAAAATAGGCAGAAATCGATGTGACTACATACATATTATAACCATACATTTACATTTAATTGAGAACGACCAACATCCTAATCTCTATCTATCACCACTGCTTATTAGTAGTTATTACATAAGTATGTAGTCAAATTTTCCTGACCATAAATGACACTAATGTAAGTACATCTGCTTGATGCCTTTTATTGTCAGCATCTGACTGATTGACTGAATAATATAGTCATTTACAGACATTACAGCATCACTATGTGGAATACCTACTTATATTCTGCAATTATGGTGATATTAATAAGGATTTTGAATGAAAATAACAATAAAATTCTACCTGACTAATGCATATGTTTCAATAAATTTTGCACATTATCTAACCATTGATTTTTCACTACTTTAATATCATCCTTCTGGGTATAGTTAGTACATGATTATTTCACTGCATTAACTGTAGGCGATATCAGACAGATATAACTGGTTTACAATAAGTATACCTAATGTTATTAGTTGTAGGCACTGGTATAGAATTATTACTGTGAAAATGTCTGACTTGGGCACTTGGGCAGGTATTGTACTTACTTGCAAAAGGTCAATCTTGAAGGCGTTGGTGTTTGTATCCAGTATTTTTTTTTTAAATTTTGCTCTTGTAGTAATACCTGAGGAGGATATATCAATGATTAGATTCATTAAAAACATTAAAGGTAAGCAAGAATCAACTTCACATAACCTAATTATAAGTAAATGAATTGGTATTCTTACCTTGTATTGTTGCATGACGTGCACACAGTTGACGTGTAATTATTACTCCCTTTTTTTGTTGCATCGATTCGTCTTTTCAATGCAAAGGCTTATTTGATTTAAATTATATTTATCTAAACTAGTATTTGCATTTATTCGATTCTATTTCGCCGATTTCCCGGTCATTACTGACATTCGCTGTCAAACTTTTTTTAAAAATTGCGATTGGGATACGATTTTGTCTATGATTTTGCCAAGAGTGCGAACATAACGAGTCGAATCAATGAAATTACTATTGTCGGCTTATGGAGAGATTATAAATCACACATTTCTTAAAACGTCATTTAGGCTTATATAGCGTTTTAACTATATGATGGTTAAAATCTCATTTAAGGGTTTTTTATGAATAAGGCTGTTAGTCTTCATAGACTTGGTAATTAATTGTTATTGCTTAATAGGTAATTAATTGAGAAATAGATGACGTTTTTTGTTGCCACTAATCAAATCGCTACGATAATATTACACTGCTTTCATTACCCATTTCCTCCGTATCGTGTAGTTACGGTTCCCAAGGCGCGTGTCCAGTTAGGTAACGGAAATGGTATTAGATTCGTAGGTTGCCCGATATTGGAGCGAATGTTGTGCTCAAATATATCTGACCCATGCAATGTCTCGTACATAAATAACTAAATAAATAATGTGTCAAAGAAGCATCAAGTCTAAATTTAACTTCAAAGTTAACAATTGCGGGGATATTTCTTTTTAATTTTCGTCGTCCTTTTTCTTCACTTGGCCCCCGATTTAGCTAGAAAACTGACAGTTTCCGCTGTTTTTGAACATTTTCTTCGTTCCTAGTAATATTTCCTATTGTCACTTTCTAGTAAGTAATAATTTAATAAACCAAGCAGTTCCGACTTCTTGGTTTATTAAATTATTAATTGACGTGTTCTTCTCTTAATTGACGTGTAGAATAATAAATACCAAATTGTTGCTTCAAAAATACGTTTTAAGTACTCTTTTTACACCCTCCCTCATACTAGTTCATTAATAGTGTTTCAAAATTTCTTCATTTGTTGTTACCTGTTTGAATTATTCAGAAAATCGTTTTGTTTTAGGAGAAGCCAGACACCATTTTACATTTTGAAATTTTGAAACTCTGCTGTTGGTTGCTAGCGCCATCTACCTGTTTCGGGTAGTGACATTGCACAAGCTCATTCGCGCCATCTATTCGTTCTTCAGTTAATTTTCAGGCGCTCGCTCGCAATATGATTTCATTCTAGTTTTGCAACCCTCCATTAGATGGCGCTGCCTTAAAGTAGCTGTGAAGCCAAGCTACTAAGAATTATTTAGTAGTGATTTCATTCAGATGTCGCTACAATCGCTACGGACACTATTACTTACTGTAAACTCTTCTTTTGCACTTCCATTTCGCAATACACTTTTTTTTCATTTCCGTTTATTTTAGCAATAGCCTAGTACGATTAGGAAATAGTTATAGTTAGTTTTTAAAAAGTACGTTTTTTCGTACAAAATAATAATACCCTAAATTAAGTCAAAAAATATGTGTCCTTTGTATCTGAGACGTAAATATCATTGATATGTCATCATTCTCAGTTGTTTGGTTGAGTTAATTATAAAATTAATAATAATTAACTCAACCAAACAACTGAAAATGATGACATGTCAATGATATTTACGTCTCAGATACAAAGGAAACATATTTTTGACTTAACATACAGGTGTGCCATTTAATAGCTATCTAAGACTAAAATCGATTATTTCAGTCTAAAGCTAAAATTGATAACGAAAAAGAAAACCACTGTGAATTTACTGCCTGTTTGGAATACATACTTACTATCATTATAAGTCAGAATGGTATTCTGAAGGTGATCGCGGGTAGATTTGGCTGTCCAATAATGTGGCATTGGATGGGTGTAGTAACAACTACCTTTACTTATGTCAAGTAGATTGTATTTTAGTATGTAATTTAGTATGTAATCTTAGTCTTTTAGGAATTCTAACATAGCTCTTAAGTGAAATACTGTTTCTAACAATATATGGACTATGTCTGAAATAAAACTATTTTGATTTTTTTTTAATGTATGTATATATTAAGTAAATTTAAACTAGCATATAATTGTAAATAATATCTTAGTCATTTTCTGCTTGGTCTATGGTTGACTGGTAGAGAATCCCTATAGGCATTAAGTCCGCCTTTAGTACTTTTTTATGTACAATCAAGTTAAATCAATATTTTAAATTATTTTATAACATTTCTTTTAACACAAAACTCTTTGTTTTAAGTCTTGGTTTTTCGTTTCTATTACACTTTGCTATTCTTGTTTATTTTAACATTGAGATACTTCAAGAGAAAAGGTTGTATTAACATACACTATAATCATGAGCTATTTTCATGTCAAGGTAAACCAAGAAAGGTAGTCACATGTCCGCATTTTAACGAGCAATTTAGCTTTGCCGGAGATTAAGGTAACCTTGTTTAGGTTACACGAGCTCCAAGCTTTTCGCTGGGCCCGTTATAAGCATTGATTATCTTTACGTACGTTAATTAATCGCTGTTCAGTCAGGGTGGCTTCATTTGCAAAATGACCTTGGGCCTAATTGCGAATGTAAATTTGACGATGGAGTATCAAGATGATATAATTACACGTTTCGCGCTTGCTCGTCGGAACTGAACCTACAAAGTGTGTTGTGTAGAATCATTTTTCAACCGAGTTGAAGATTTCTAAGAAGAAGGTTCTCAATTCGTCGAAATCTTCGTTTTTGCTATTATTCGAAGACGGCTAGACCGATTTGGAAAATTCTGTTTTGTTTGAAAGAGTATATATACTTCACAATTGGTCTCATTGTCATCAGGTCAGGATCTGATGATGGGATCATAGAGAAAATCGAAGGAATTCTTCAAATATTATAGGCACACCCTTTTTGAGTATTTTTTACAGTAGGGACAATACAGGACATTTGCTTTTGGAAAGGTGGAGGCTAAGTGAAGTCGGTTCTTTTTTGTTTACAATTATTGCGCTTAGTTTTTACACCAAGGGCTAACATCATTATTATTGGGTTAGGTTATGAAGAACTTATGCTACTCTGTGATGTAATTCAAAGATATATTTATCCTCACTAGCTTACTTTTCGTTTATATTTCTCTGAATAAAGGTAAAGGTTGCTGTTTTTTTTCCAAGGGATTAAAAATACCAGTAAATAGACTATTTAAGTACATCAATGTGGTTTCATTTTAAAAATACTACATGAATACATATTTACATACTAATCTTATTGAACTTAAATTAAGTCACAGGGAGTAGAATAGTACTTTTTATGCCTATAGATATCTTTAAAGTATTATTATTGACTTACGACTACGAGTATTTAATTTTCTTTTCTAATATCAGCTTCCCAAACGTGTAGCCTAATCCATCCATTATCTATTTTCCGTGATTGAATAACAAACGAAAAACCCCTGGGACAGTTGACTGATCTGCACCAAATGAGATTAAGGGCCTATTAATTAAGGTTTAATCATTTAGCACAAAGTACACATGGACAACTCTGGGGCCGATTTTAGACCTTTGAGCGCTCAAAATCAAAGAAATTAAGGCTTAAAATAATTGCACAAAAAAATTGTCACTATTATTTTCGCATAAAGTCAATAAGTAGTAAAAATAACACGATTTTAAATTATAAATAGGTGCTTACGTCTTCTAAAATACCGTTTCTTAATTTCTGACCGAGTTTGAATGTCAGAGTCGAGCACTCGGAACTCAAAAATTACTACCCTAATCTTCTGGAAAATCAAAATGTTGATCAAGCTTGAACATTTAATTAAGCATATGGGTCATACATAAATTAAGATTTTATTCATTCGTGCGCTTAAGAAAGTAGTACTGCGTCTAAAAAACATGAATTCTTTCTAGTGAAATCTCCCTTCTCTTCTTTTTCCTCAAACTAAGGTCAGTTTTCTTCAATAATTTAACCTCAACTACTGAATATTACTACCAAACGACTTAACTTTTATAATTTAACGCCAATAACCCCGACGTACCGCACGATAGCAAAGCAATATTCCTGTCGTTAATACTGAACATAACACCGACCGAACACTGAATAGTAATCTTTTGTGCATGATTCAGTTTTAAAGATTTTTTGTAGATATAATTTTCAACGTAATTGTAATTTTGGATGATAGTTTATTTTATTTATTCTTGTTTCAGGTAAGACAGCAAAATGAAGAATGACGAAGGTTACAACTTCTGTAACTGGTAATGTTAGGTGAGTAATTTATAAGTACCTAACAATGTAGCTTCGAGTTTCCTGCGAGGTATAAATATTTATTCAAACCTTTTTATAAATGTATGTAATTTTTTACATAAGTAAAAATGCTGGTGATCCGTTTAAGGGCATAATTAGTATCGTATTCTAATTATGAAAACCAAGAAAAAAAAATTCTCACGCTAAAAAATAGTTTGGTTTTGTATGGAGGGTCGGCCGGCTGGGATGACGTGTAGTCCCATACAAAAATAGTAGTTTTCGATACAAGTGCGAGAAGTATGTCATTTTGTACGAGTACCGAGGTTACTTGGCCCGAGCCGAGAGGCGAGGGTCAAGACTCGGGACGAGTGAAAATGACGCTTCTGCACGTGTGTAGAACAACGTTTTTTAATACAATTGCGAAAAAACTACAATGAAATAATAGTAGATTGTTTGACAAGGGTCTAAAGTATTCCATATTACCTCCAGGTGGTTATTTTCCCGACCGAAGTGAGGGAAAATTGTTCGAGTGGTAATATGGCTTTTAGACCAGAGTAATGCATACAATGTTTCACTTCGATTGCGAGAAAATATCATAAAAATACTTATTATTTACGCACAATAACTAAACTAAGGTGAAATTATGGTATAACTTGACGGTCTTTTAATTTTTTTAACTTCTTTGACATAGATACAAAATATCAATACCGCGAATAAATGCCACAGATGACGGTATAATTAGCTCTTTAAAACGGCTATTAGACATGGCAATTTGTAGGGCCCAACCTGTTGTGTACCCTGCCTCTCCCACACCCTCCTTCAGCTCCCTACGGGCCCAACCTCCTATTACACCTCCCAACACAACAGGTTGGGCCCTACAAATTGCCATGTCTGATAGCTGTTTTAACAGTTTAAACACACTTTATATCGTTTCCCAAAAAATTAAATCTTTTTTAATGATTGTGAAGTAGGAACTAAAAAACACCTCATGTTTTGAGAAATAAATTGCGTTTCCTGATTGGTGGATTTTAACATTGCTGTATTCTGATTGGTTGATATTAAATACAATGTTTTTTTTTAAGGACTTAAATTATTTACACAGTATACGCACCAAAAAAGTATCTAGCGTTCCGATTAACTCCGATATGTGTTGTGATTGGTGGATTTAATATAGTGAAGTGTTCTGATTGGTCAATTTGAAATGCAATATATCTGCAAATCGTGCGTAAAATCAAACTTTACGCACGATTTGCAGATCAGATTACTTTTTAGCACTAGTGCATAAAATCAAACTTTACGCACGATTTGCAGCTACATAAAGTAAACTTTTTGAGCAATTGTATTAAAAAATATATTTCGCGTCTAAAAAATTTTGTCCTACTTTTTCCTAGTCGCAATACGATACTAATAATGCCCTTAAACGGCACTCACGGCGGATCACCACTATTTTTAACCGACTTCAATTTCATAGAAGGAGGAGGTTCTGTATTCGGTTTGGGCTTTTTTTTTATGTATGTTCACCGATTACTCCGAGACGCGTGGTCCGATTTGAATAATTCTTTTTTTGTTTGAAAGGGTCTACTTCCAAGGTGGTCCCATATTAATCTGGTGCTGTTCTGATGATGGGATCTATGAGGAATTGAGGGAACTCCTCAATTTTTAAAGGCATATGTATGGTGATTTGGATGTTTTCTTAAGCAACTCGAGGGTTTTCTCTCGAAAACCACTAATTTGATGGAGTGGACCCAATAATGAAGACCACATATGATATGTGGAACTTTCCTTACATTAAGTACGTATTATGAACTTTTTCTTATATATCTTCACCGATTATTGCGAGATCCGTTGTCTGATTATGATAATTATATAACCACTAAAAATGGAAAAATAAAAACTTTACAAAAAAAAGATAAACCGACATCAAAAAAGATAAAATAAATTATTATATTATTTATATGCGTTACAAACTGACATGTTTGAAGTCGGTGCCAAGCCAAAAAGTTACAATACCGGTCAAATCAGCTTCAAGTCTGAAAATCACAAATATATCGATACCTACCCAACTAGCAAAGTAGTCATATAAGATTAAGCTTATTCAGCTAATAAATCGTATAAAAGTCATGTAAACGCAAATTATACAGAACCGGTCATATAAAGCCAGCTTATGCAGCTTTTTAGTTACTCAGCATAATAGTCATATTATTAACAATTTCTTATATGACTATAGAGTCATATAAGAAATAGCTGAATAAGTCACGTTAAAACGAGGCTTATATGACTAATTACTCGAGTAACAGTGACTTATATAACTTTCTTACGACATGTCGAGTAAAAGTAATGTAGTTGCTATTATATGACCTCATGTAACATATACAGCACAATAGCTATATAAGTTTCATGATGTCATGTAAATGTGAATTATAGAACATGTTATATATGAGCATCTTACTCGACTAAAGAGTCATATAAGATATTGCTGAATAAGCTACCTCTACACGATGCTCATGTGAGTATTCGGTCGAGTAATGACATATTATATGCCTTATATATTCGACAAAAGGTATAATGGCGCTTGGACCGCTAAACTTGCTATATAAGAAGTAATTATATACCTTATTACTGGTATAAATGTCGGATAACCGTACCTTTCAAGATAATCAAAAATATTTATTAAGTTTATATATCATTAACTAAGAATTAAAGTGGGGCATTAAATATTTGCAATTAAACCTAGTTTACTTCATCAGTAAACTGACCTTCGCAATACATTTCTACCATACACCGAAGTTATGAGCATTCATATCGTACGAGTTATAATGTAACATTATGGCTGATTAAAAAAAGAGTTACCTTCATTAATAGTTTTATTTTCATTCGACAACCAATCACTCTTATAGTATCGGCACACTTTAAAGTTCTACTGTTATTTAGTAGCCTAGGATGCGATTTCTCCACTAATACGTCACATAACTTTAAATAATATATCAATTTAGTCATATAAAAGTCATAAAAGTTGCTATTATACACATAATTAGTTATAAGATAGTCACGTCAGTGATTATTATAAGATCAATAAGTGACCGAGGTTGCAGTTCAATAATTGTTATATAACTGAAATGCTGTATAAAATGGGCCCAAATCGCGTTATATAAACGTTTTGATTACGTTTATATGATTAATATTATGAGCTAACAGTTTGCGTATGTTACGTTGCCGCAACCATTATATGACGAAATTTTGCTAGTTGGGTACTTATATTGCAAAGGTGAATGTGAATCTATCTGTTACACTTTCACGTCTAAACTACTAATCCAATTTTGATGAAATGTGGTACCCATGTATATATACTCTGATACACGTCTACTTTGTTAATAATCAGAAAAAGGCGGCAAATTAAAACAAAAAAAATTTACATGTATGGTTGACCTTCCATAGAAAATTTAAATATCGCGTCTTTTGCTACTGAAAAGGGTCCCACACACCCAGTGTGTCTGACTATAGAAATATCAATCTAGGCATTGAATTCCTTTACACTTCGATATTGCACCTTAGCTAAATAATTCAAACCGAAGCACGCGGGCTCCGTTCGAGATATGGTTAGTCCGAAAAAGTAGTAAGTAAAAAAGTTTATTAACAAACATCATAAGACTCATGATTATACTTTATTTCTGTACTTGAATGAAAACCTACGTGCAGTCAATACCGTATTAGAATAGTTCTATAGTATGAAGAACAATTCACTGAACACATACGCCTCGTTTGTATTAACTGTTTTGTGATTTTCAGACTTGAAGCTGATTTTACCGGTATTGTAACTTTTTGGCTTGGCACCGACTTCAAACATATCAGTTTGTAACGCATATAAATAATATAATAATTTATTTTATCTTTTTTGAAGTCGGTTTAT
Source organism: Pammene aurita (assembly GCA_947086415.1). Lineage (NCBI taxonomy): Eukaryota > Metazoa > Arthropoda > Insecta > Lepidoptera > Tortricidae > Pammene > Pammene aurita. The sequence continues at coordinate 20,882,403 of OX352293.1, read as the reverse complement.
CTTTTTTTTGTAAAAAGTTTTTATTGTTACAATCTGTAAGTCACAGCCTACATGCTTACATCAAACAGTGCCTGCCGCCAAATGGTTTTGAAAGTGCGTAGTACCGGGGTAACTAAGTTAGCACTTTGTAATTAAGTAATTATATTTTTTTGTATTTAATGAACAATCTTAATCGCTTAGTTTTCTTTAGTAAATTACTCCTGAACTAGCTTTAGGTACTACGAATATGGCTAGCGTTTGGTATTCACTTACATGAACATTTAAAAATATTAAGGCTACACGGGATTTCATGCAAAAATAAAGAAATGCGGCTCTTAATTTTACCACAGAATTGAAAGTAACAAGACGGCAGCAGCTGTGCTCACACACATAGTGATTCAATTAAATCAACTTAGTTTAAAGTGCAGTGTAAAAGCTCTACGTTAACTGTAGAATATCCAGAACTCGGCTACGCTTGCTAAATCTAATTATTTAACAAACTCTCATAGCTCTATTTGTATTGTATATTTATCTACCTCCATTTCGGACGGATCTATTATTTAAATCGAGGAGGTCACATTTAATGGCTTCCAATTGAATACCTGCCGCGCTCCCAATGCAATCCAATATAGAACACGCTGAAAACACGGCAGTTAATTTGTATTGTTAATTATTACAAGCTACAATCAGTAAAGTGTCACCCGTGATTGTTATGCAAATACCCATTGTAACGTCCGACTTAATTTGTTGCAAATGCCTCCATTAAGTTGGCGACTAAGAGGAGATTAAATTTACACAATACAGGAAATTTTCTTAATAGTCGATTTTATCGGCCTCTGGAGCTTAATGTACAGCAAAGAAGTATATATTTTAATATAATTTAATAATAATAATCGAATCGTAAGCGTTTCCACATACCTAATCAAAAACAGAATGAGAACCACGCATAGTCCGTCAAAACATTTGCTGGAAAGTATACATTTTATTCGGTTAAGCTTGCGATTCAACATTACTAACTCTAAATGTAAAATTTCGTACCTCGTACAGAACATTATGTACAAGTAGGATAAGGTTAAACGCTACCCTTACACTTTAGCCTACATGAATATTTTGGGTGTGTTGGTATTTTAAATTATATTGATATTGCTTTGTGCACATTTGGAAATAGAGCATTTCGCTTGTTTACATTATTACTGAACCAAGATTTGAATAGGAATATCGTTGACAGCTATCTCAATCGTATTCTCATCGCGGTTCAGTATTACCTCTGAGCGATTTAACTCTTGTAATTGTAGCCGAAACTTTCAGATAATATGTATTTATATTATTACTATCATTAGAAATAATGCAACCCACTACAACAAAATAAAACTAAGCGATTACCATCCATAAAAAACCGGCCAAGTGCCTTTCGGACCACGCATAATGGGGGGTTCCGTACCTTCAATGTAATAAGAACCAAACTGATACTAAAAGGTCGTATCTGATGCCTATGAAAGAACTTTTTTGGATATAACTCAAAAAATGGCTGAACCGAAAATGTTCGAAATAAATTGTTTCCGAGTAAAATGGCTGTGACATACGGACGGACGGATAGACGGAAATGATGAAACTATAAGGGTTCCGTTTTTGCCATTTTGCCTATGGAACCCTAAAAAATAGTAGTCGGTTTTTGTAGCCGTGTTGACCGCCATCTTGAATATCTCACTTCCGGTCATATAATTTTTGCTGGCAACCGCCAATTTCGATACAGCAGTGTCTAAATAGGGTAAAAATTCCGGTTACCCCAAAGTAATATGGTTTGCTTGACGACGTAGATTTTTGAAAAATAGGACCTGTTTAATAGGCATGATGACACATGTTGCATTATGCAATAAAATTTAGTTGATAGGATGCAAAATGATCAATATATCCAACTAAAGTAAAAATGTCTAAATTCTATTGAAATAGCTCAAAGATACCAAGCTGCAAAATTTCAAAATTTTACGATTTTTTAAAGTGCGGAATTAAAAAACACAATGACCATTCGATTTTTAACATTTTAGTGCAAAATAAATTGTATAGCAACCATATACATAAACGCAACATTTGACTGTAAAAATTGCAATTTCATATTTTTTCCATACTTTAAACAGGGCGACTATGTGATCGTGACGACACTTTTGCACGTCATTTTGTTAGGAGCGTTTTGAGAAACAAATGCAAATCTCGGACTTTAAGTCTCATTTCTGACTTTTGTGTTGCTTTGACGCAATTGGCCCCATATAGACATTTGATCCACACAACAAAACGAATCGATTGATGCCATACATGAAAATAATTCACCATGCCTATTGTAGTGACCTACGTGTATAATATAAGTGACATGATGCCTAATTGATACTTATTTGTTAAAACCCGGCCCATCCCCGGGTATGTCCCTAAACTACGTCCAGACTTGGGTATGTCCTTAAACTACGCCAAAAAGAGAGGTATGGGCACTGCGAATGGCATCTCGCTAAGTGTGGTAGGGCACGTTCAGCGAATGTCATCTCGCTCAAATCTGGAGCAGAGCCCGACTGGGGAAGTACCTCCACCTTACAGAAAACCACAGCCAAATAGCACTAGACCCTACTCATAGTGTTGTATTCCTGCTGGTGAGTAAGGTTGCCAAAGAGCTCAAAGAGGACCCAGTGTGTTGACGACCAGGGACCTTCTTGTTCCTTTAGCCGTCAACACAGTGAATCCCCCTTTTTGTAAAGGGTCGGCAACGCGCATGTGACTCCTTTGGAGTTGCAGGCGCCTATATGTTACAGTAGCTGCTTAGCATCAGGCGGGCCGTATGCTTGTTTGCCACCGTCGTGGTATAAAAAAAAAAGAAACCATAATAAGTGAATATTTCTTATTTCAGTAAGAGAAAACTATTACTTTTGATGCTCCTTCCTATTACACTAAATATAGTATATTTTCGTGTTTTGCATTCCTATTATGTTGCATTCTCGCCGACTTGTCGCCATCGTCGCTTAGATAGTTCACGTAAACAAGTATTTTGCACAAACGACGCTCAACTTAAATATCCGACACTGTAATGTACTCTTCCGTGCAACTCATATCTACGTAAGCTAAAATATTTGTCTAAGGCTAAGGTCAATGTGGCTGGTTCTGTCTTATAGTCGGTGGTGTACACTTATTTATACGGAAAATGATGATGATGGAATTTCCATTTGCAGAGCCTTTCCTTAAGGCTCTAAGATAAATTTAAGAAGGGGAGGGTCAATCAAATTTCTGATGCAAATTTTTGACGAAGTGGGGGGTGCCCCCCGTAATTAATTAAAAATAAAATAGAGCTATATAGTCAAGTTTGATATCATTTTCCTGTAAAGCAAGGATGCCGAATTCATTTTTGGTATTTTATTTATACCTTTCCATATAAGAAAACTGAGAAAACAAAAAATATGAAATCAATGTTTGATTTTTTTTTTAATAAATGCCTATTTTTTATTTATTTATGGTTGTAACATGAAAAATGTATTTTCATGATAAAGCCCTGTTATTCCCCTTTATAAAAAGTATATAAATCCTATATTGGCTATAATATCTTTAACGAAAAAAAAAAATATATTAATAGGCCTGTTATCAACCACAATCTAATTATTTATGTTGGAAAAACGATGTGGTTTAAGCTCTAATGCTTGCCTAATTATATCTTTCACAACTAAATGGACGTCAACCATACTATTATTTACCTTGCCTTTTTATGCTTGTTATAATCCGTAAGTGAGTTCGTTTAGAAGATACCGGAAGCGGTTACCAATAAAGGGGTATTAGATAGAGTAAGTATTTGGTAGGGTTTTTTTCAAAACTATCAATTTAATAAGCACATCATTGCGTTACCCAAAGGTAAGCGCTTGGCGGGTACGGCCTATGTCCAGCAGTGGACTGATACTGGCTGCTGCTGCTGCTGCTAATAATGATAATGTAGCGTTTACCGAAATGAAAATCTAAAATGACGTTTACCTATCAAGCTAATTTCATCTCTATTGCTAAGACATTAGACAGGGACATAACATTGAATATAGGGTAACCATATAATTTTGTAACCAAATAATAGGGTTACCCTATCGAAAAGATTTATCAAATAGAGGAGTTCTCCGGTCCCTGTTATCTAGTGACGTTTTCAAATGAAAGGTACATTATTGCGGGTTCTCAGTAAGGGCCCGTTAATTTTTTTATAGAGAAAACTTAAGTGGTAGATAATACATCTTCAACTGATGACAGTCTGTTGGCGAATAGTGCGCTCTAAAATAAAAATTAAATTTTTGTGTTATACCTACTTAGACATTACACAAACTTATTTGAAAATGTGTTTATTTATTATAACTAATATTTACATAACTAAATGCAAGTCCGCATATCTACAGCTACATGCTTCATCCCACATCTCCATAATTTTGTGGTTGAAATTTTACCCTCGTCCTGTTGACAAATTGATCCGATACCTATCTGATGCACACCGTAAGTTCTGACGACAATTACAATTTAATAGATTCATTATCATTGTAAATCCAAGATGGCTGCCGCTACAGATGCCGCGTATTACATACTAGCTTTCCGCCCGCGACTTTCGTCCGCGTATAATACGGTATAAATATTATTTGAGACGGGGTATTTACCATGTATATTAGCTTTTTTGAGCACCCAATATTTATTTTTATTTTATTTCATATTTATAATGTGAATGACCATGTGAGCTTGAGATCGTATATTATAATACGGTTCCTCATACAGAGTTTCAAATCCTATTGTACCTTCTTAAAATATGTTTTTTGTTATAAGAACTATTTGTTTACTAAAACTATACCAACTTATGAAAAGACGCAGTTAAATGGTTAAAGAGGTATTTCCCGTTGGATATATGGATACTACGTATCATTTTATGATTAATATGTACCGTATATGCAGTACAGTTCTATAGGTCTCGTAGAATAGGTATTGAAGTAGAACTGTGCCACTTTGTAATATTGAAAAATTAAAAAAAATACCTAATGAAATTATTTTCAAAATTGGTTTCTTGAGGTTAGATATGAGGATATCACGTATCATTTGTGGTATATTGTACAAAAAAAAATCAGCCATCTGGAGGAGCCCAAACTTGGTATGTTTCGAAAATTATTTTTGTGTTAATTAAAAAAAAAATGGCTGAAATGTAACGATGGTATATTTTTAGAATCGCCTCAAAATGCCCTTTCATAAGATACCACACACGATAGGTTTCTGAATTTTTTTTTCCATACAAATAAAAAAATGTCTCGGCACTCCCCTCCTAAGGGAATTTTTTTTAAGAACTGCGGGTCAAAAAATGTGTTTTGACCTCTAGTATGCGTGTGCCAAACGGCTAAACTGTAGATCGATTTGCGGTGTTTCTTTGAAATTGGGCTTGTACGGCTACCACTATAACTCAAATATACATGGTAAATACCATACCAATAATATTTTAATAGTATCGAGTCAAAACAGAAAATAATTATTTTACTTATTTTATTTATGGCCTGGATACGAGACTTTCAAGCCAAATCTTTATTGGATAACTCTGCACTGTAATGTGTTAGAAATATAACAATTGTTTTCCCCACTTCCCACAAAAGTAAGAACATTCATATTTTTTTTACAAAATCGGTTGAAGTTACCACAAAACTTTCAATAAAGGAAATATTCTTCATAAAATTCTCTACAATTCTTACCTTTGAAGTATGTTGCTAAGACTTGTAGTTTTCAATCTATGTGTCGCGAAACTTTGAACCACCACTGCACCATAAATTTCTCTCTCTGCTTCCTAAAATGGCCTATGGGCCCTAAAGTCTCACTATGCAAAAGGAGATCCCATCATCACTAAAATCCGTATAATGCCCTTTGTTGTCGTGTGCACCACCGACTATTAGGGACTATTCCGTCCACGAGCGTATTTTTCTTTGATTTTCAATCGTAGGAAAAAAGCCATTCGCTTTTGATTGCTGAAACTAAAAGCAATCGCTGCTTTGACGGTGAAATTATGAATTTTGTTCGTTGTTCGAGAAAAACACTAAGTATTGCCCCTATGACGGAATTGACCACATTGACCTTCTTAGGAAAAGTAAACCCATTTAGTGATATACGAAGTATGTAAATGAAGATATAGCATGACTACATTGACTACCTATGCCGTCCCAAGATTTCGGGTAATTTTTTTACCAAAAAGTAAACAAATCATGAACCTTGAAGCAAATCCAATTATTTTGTTGAATATTTTTTGACTTGCAGTTTTTAAGTAGTAGATACATAAATTATTAACTGAAATAAATGTCATATACTTCAGTTTATAAAAAAAACATTTTTAACAATTACCCTTTGATTAATAAAATACTGAATATCAAGCAATTAAAAAACTACTCGATATTAACATATTTCCAACCCTCTTACGCAAAAGCTCCGATTGTTAAGTTTTACACGAAAAACTTTACATTCGCTTAATTTAAAATGGAAAACTGAATTTTTGTCTTTGAATAAAAAGGCCGTTCAAAATTTATGAAATGAAACGGTGGTAATTAAATTTAAGAAATAAGTGATTATATATTTTAAGCTTGATTTTCCCGTTTATTGTCAATATTTCACTCAGAACAGATTAACGTGCTCTTTAACCGCATTTTAACTCAATGAAGAGTATGGGGAGATATCTACGAAATTTGGTTACCAGTATTTTGCGGAAATAATTGATCGGCAACTGAGTGCCGACGAGTATATAGAGGTCTGACAGGCGACGCCGACGCGCTTCGATTGTTGCGGCCGGATGCAGCTACCATTTCCGTGTCCAATACCCCATTCACCTGGCGAACGCTCGACGCTACTCGTTACGGACCATCCTACCCGTAATTACCGCTTTCACTTTGCAGATTTCCTGAAAAAAGCTCGCAACTGCAGACCAGCCGGCGCCGAGCCTTTTTTATAACCCGCGAGAGTTAGCAACGTGACTGAATGCGAACAACAAGTTTATTTTGAATATGTATGACACGAAACACGTTTTTGAATAAAGAGGTTGTATAACAGAACGTTAATGTCATGTGCTTGCAATAAATTTTGCGATGGCAGCCGTTGTTAAAGAATTTTGTAACTTTGTGCCACAGCCTGCACAATTACTTTTTGCGCGAGTGTGCTCATCCGCGTTCCAATTTGTCTATAGCTAAAGGCTTGCATACGAGCGTTGGTTGTATTTGGTCGTGTTTGATTTCGGCGGCGCGGCGCGTGCCTCGCGCGGTTATCGCTGCAGGCCGCACGGAACACTCGCCAGTGTTTCGAGGCTCGCGGCCTTTCGGCATAATTACAGGAATGCATTGTGCGGGCCCGCCACAGTACGTGCGCCGTTTACTGTAGTAATTTGCGGAAGAGCAGTGAACCGTGAAAGTAGGAAAATGTAGCTTTTTTCCTCACCATCGTTCTCGAAATTGCTTAAGCCTATTAAACATGAAATTTTGGGGTTGGTAGATGACATGTACACGTATGTATGCATCAATGGATGACAATATTTTTTATTAGGTACTGTATTTGATGCCTAGAAGTATAACAGTAATTTATTGATAACATTGGTTTATCGATCATTAAATTAAAACATTAAACTGTCAATACCAATATTTGTGGTTAGCACAGATACAATAAAGACAAATTACCTCTTATTTGTATACTGTTGAATTGTAAATAACAACAAAATCCTAGATATTCACATCCAATTAGCACATACTCGAAGTATTGATCGGAGCAACGCCGTGGTTCGTAAACTGGATTGCCCGAAACGCCCCCGCCATAATTTGGTATAGGCGGTTGTCGGAATTGTATTATTTCATAGCATCATAAACAGTGATGCGATTTTCGGGTTTGATTGCGTCGCACGCAACGATGTATTGATCGCGATACGTGTAAACTAGGGAGTGTCTTAAAAAAATGTAATTGATAATGCACCTAGGTAATTTAATTTGGTTAAAAGCTACCTTTAGAGGCATTGAATTAGGAGAACCTGTTGAGTTTATGAATTTGCATTAGGCGTTCTATGATCTCTATTATGTATTTAAATGCACTGCAATCACAATATACTTTATTCGATCGTTTATAATCTTTATCCATTCTCAGCTACTCCATAAAATTTCATTTAATTGTCAATGATAATGCAATCATTGGGGAATCTTCTCCATACATTGCCTTACAAAAGGTGGAGTACAAAATGTTTTAATGGTTATTGGTAGGCTATAGGGTGATTATTAAAATACTAGATTTGAGACCTTGAGGGGGGGGGGGGGGGCGTTGGCCGCCATCTTGGCTTAAACGTGCCGTAAGTCCGTTTTTGAACCTTGGCGCTTAAACTGTTATCAGTATGTCTAAAATGTCTAAGGAACGTATGACGAAGATAAAATTGTCTACAATATTCCCATACACAATACATCTGTAAGTCTTACAGATATAAAGATACAGGGGGTGAAAAAGTACATTTTCTTATATCATAATAATTTTATTTATTAGCTTCAAAGTTTTGTGCTTCGAGATAAGGAAATGAAGTCTCTACCACAGTTTTGTCATCTTCTAATGATTATTTTAAAAGATATTCAAAAGTTGAATTCACCCCTAGAGCGCTTATAGAGGGGGTGAAAGTAGTAAGTCTCACACACAAAATCAATGTTCTTTAACTCATCATAAAATACTACTAGGCGTTGTCAGGTATAGCTTTCGATCAATTCGGGTATATTGAATTAAGATTTGACAAAAAACATACATGCTTTCATAAATTTTTTTTTTTTTAAATAAAGTGCTTGAAAATATTTTATTTTATTAAACTTCATATAACTGTCAAGTTATATTGTAGACAATTTTATCTTCGTCATACGTTCTGTTACGTATTAAAAAAAGGAGAAGGGTATCTGTGATGAACCATGGAAGAACACTAACCACATACATTTAAATATTATATATTATTAACTTTCCACGCTTCACTCTCAGTAACATTTAACTGTGTAGGTAAAGTAAATTTCTTAATTAATATAAGGCTAGCTCTTAAGTAACTAGGTAGGCATGGGATCAGGGCGTAGGCTGGAACCAAATATTTGTATGGACGGATTTGAAACTTAGACCACCGGATTACAGTAATAAACCAGGTATTGGGCGCCGTTTAAGTACATAGATTGGGTATTTCTGACCTGAACGGGACGTGAACCTATAACTACAACGTCAGGCTGCCGAGTGGGCTGAACCACCCTTCCTCCGCTCCGCACCGTCCAGTCTGATTGGGTAAATGGGCTGCAGCATCCGCCAGCAGCGCCCGGGAAGAAGATAAGTATGTAGTAGGCCCGCCTCGGCGTCTTAAGACCGAAGGCTAGTAGGTAAACCACAACCCTGAAAGGGACAACATAATTAGAATCTAGTAACAAGAATTCCTTGTACACTTCGAGATAAAACGAAGGCAAGTAAGCTGAAAATGCATACCCACGACGGATAAGGAACCAGCTTATCGTATCGAAGCCTGGAGTCTCCATTTCGACGTCGTGGGGTTGGGAGCCGCTGATATCGCAGCTACATTAGACGACGGATATTGGCGCTAAAAATAAGGTCACAAATAATTAACACCGGGTTTTCTACAACCACGAATACCATTTCAATTTCAAAATACTCATCTCACGTATGAAACGTGATAATATTTTAAAACAAACGGATGTCTCCTACGAGACAGAAGAAAGATAAGTCGCTTTGACGTTTACGGCCGGTGACAGCTCCACGGAGAGTTGCCAGTGCAGAAGTTTGTATCCCTATAACGACGTGGACACGAAAGTAAAAAGATGATTATAATAAACTGAAATTATTAAATATAGGACAATTAAGATTAAAAGGGAATTAGAAATATATTTATGACCGCGAACGTATTAATTTAGGATAAGTCTATGAGATATGACCTATTCAAGGAGTATTAAGTTAAGGAAACGGCAACACTAAACGAAACTATACATTTCCCTTGTATCCGTGGAATCCAATTATTTTGCCAGTAAGGTTTAAGTAAACCTGCTTTAATTATTTTATATTTAGAAAAGGGTAGGGGGGTTAAAATTATTGTTGTTACAGTTCCATAGACATTTTAGGCATACTGATAACCGTTTAAGCGCCAAGGTTCAAAAACGGACTTATGGCACGTTTAAACCAAGATGGCGGCCAACGCTCCCCCCCCTCAAGGTCTCAAATCTAGTATTTTAATAATCACCCTATAGCCTACCAATAACCATTAAAACATTTTCTACTCCACCTTTTGTAAGGCAAATGCTCCAATGATTGCGCTATGAGTTTTTCAGGCTTAAATTATACTCGTAAGTATAATTATGGAGGTACATATAGGTACCTTAACAAACGGTTTTATTGACAACCGCGTTGTCGTCGTTTGGTTGATATCGTCAAATTTGCTGACATATTCCTGTTAAGCTCTACATGTACCTACATGTCTTTGTTGTCAGCCCTTTTACGAGTGTGGTGGGAATTTCTATATCGAGCGTAACCCGGAGGGAATTGATATTGACGCCGATTTCAATTACATTCTTAAGGACGTTCGGCTTCGCGATGTTATTGTTCTAAATAAATTAATACGTGTTTTAACCATGTATTAATCGGACTTTCCGTTAAAAACCGGTTATTTGCATACTTAAAATAACCGGTGTGCATTCCCTAGTTTATAATTCGTAATTCTATCTAAAAGCATATGGATATTTTATTTTTGGAACTTTATTTTCAAAGCTTATTATGCAAGCACGTATAAAAATTAAGGTTCCTGTTTTGAAACATTGTTAGTTCCATAAATTTCTGAGTACAAGTTTACTTAAGGCAGAAAAAATATTCTCCAGCAAATTGTCAATGACCACCTACATACATATATGATCATTAATGGCTATCAATGAATAATTGAATATCAATGACTACAATATGATCTCCACTTTTCATAAAATGGTCACATGATCTTCAAGCCATGTTGTAATTAAAATTATTCGAATTGTTTCTTTATGGAAGATGTACTGTTGTGTTCTTGTGCATATATAATATAGAAAAATTAAATGCGGTCGCGCAATTTAGTTTGATTTACTGTTTATTAATCAGTAATCGATTTCTCTAAATTTTTGATGTTAAGTGGAGGTGCAGCTATGTAAATTTAATAATACTGCGAATTTATCGAAATAAGCCCGGCTCGTTTTAGGTCGTGAATATTAAAGGACACGAACCGCGTCCTGGGGAACCTTTTAACGAGAATACTCTAATAGTGGTCCCATTCTACTTAGACTAAAAGAATTGAAACAAAAAAAAAACAGTCAATTGCGCGTCGGAACACGCACAATGGAGCGTTTCGTAGCTTGATACCTTGATAAAAGGCTACCAATTAAAACAGTGCCTTTTCCTGGCACTTTAATTTGAAGAAATAAAAAAAAATTACCACCTACCCTCACTATAAAATATATTTATGTATCTGTATATATGAGCCTTTACAGCGTCCGTTTTTGGACATAGGCTTCCTCTTCATTCTTCCACGCTTGGCGATTCATGGCCATCTGTATACCAGTTCTCAGCAACTTGTTGAGATGTCATCCATTCATCTCATTGGTTTGTCACGGTGGGAATCACGGTTGCAATATAATTATTTTTCATTTAAAATGTTAATATAAATCATGAATATTTCAATCAACGATTAGAAGGTTGGAGACATCTTTTTGTGTAGGTTATTACTTATTATAGATCAATCATTATACATAGGTATATTGATTGATCTATGTGTATAGTGTCATATGATACTGTGTACTCAAAACTATGTAGCTGCGCCCAAATGACACATTTGTCCTAAAAAAACATTATTGTAAATTGTATACAGGTTTGACCTGTCAAATACGAACAGACATACACCATGAAAATAGTATATCAATAAGGATTTCGTATTCGTCGTTATGGCTACGGAACGCTAAAAGTCGATTAGGCATGACTGTTTCTATGCGAACCCTCCCATTGGCTTAGCAGTAAATGGTCTGCTGACAAGGCAAGAGATCTCGGGACTGACAACCGGTTGGGTCAGTTCAGAACATGACATTTTCATATGTTTCTATCTTAAAAAGTATTTTGGATTTTATCAAATGTTACAAACTAATAAACGTTTTAAATATGTGATTCATCGTCATGGCGATAGTAGTTTTTAGAAATAAACAATTGCAATAAGTTTACATATATATATTTTTTTACTTTGGTAAAATATTATATCTTTATTTTTTAAATATATAATGTTCCCCAAAATATGACCGATATTAGGCTCCAGTCTTAGGGTGGGTTGCACCATGCACAATTAACGGACTCATCAACGTTAAATATGGCGACGGAGCTGTCATCCCATAGAAAATTGTCAAACTTTCTATACAAGCTTTTTTTAACGATGACGTTGACGTTAACAGACGGTTTGGTGCAACCGGCCCTAGTGTAGAATATACACCATATTGAAGACCAAGATACCTTGACGCCACATTTTTTACTTCTAGCGTAGGTAGATGCGGTCGGACTTTGGAGGGTATCTCTCTCGGACAAGTTTTTCCGTTGCAGCCTGAATTATTGCAGAGTAAAGCAGCGGTCAAATGATGAACGGCGATTAACCGCTGCTGTGAGCGGTGTCCTAGGAGCGTTGTTGATTACAACGCCCCACACGGCAGCAGTCTGCGTTACAAACAACAGACCGTAGCCTCTAGCGATGGTCTCCTCTTAACGAAGTAGGCGGGTCACATTAAGAGCAACGCCCAATTAGCTTTTAGAGCCAAAGGCGAAAGTTTATTCAATTACATAAAAGTATTTACTTTAACTTCATAAAAGTTACGAACTTCCTAATACTTTGATATTATTATCTGCTTTAAAACTACGCATTCATCATCTTTGACTTGACCTCTTAACACATTCAGTGCCACCTAGTGCTACGTGCTACGCTCGTAGCCCGTAGTCACGTATTCGTCGTATGTCGCGCGTAGTAGCTACGAAGAGCGCGTAGTAGCCCTGAATGTGTTAAAACACTTAACATATCGTGTAGATACGATATGAATAGGTAAATATAAGGTATTATCAGTAAGTCTAGTTAGTACTCATTTAGTATAATGGGCAATGTGGGAGGTATGTAAAAGACATATTGAAAACAAGTAAGCCATTATGGCCCTAGTTATTAATATTGTACCTACCCTCCACATAAAGTTTTGAATAAAAATAAAGTTTTAAAACTTAAAATGTTATGTAAAATGATAAAAATTACATAACTCCTTTTATTATAGAACTAGCCTTTTCCCGCGGCTTCGCCCGCGTACTATAAGTACTCAAAAAGGATACGATACCCATGTTGATTTTCAGACTTTGTGACCACATTTGCCCCTTTTAGGGGTTGAATTTTCAAAAAAACCTGAAACACGTGTTTACTCATTTATTGTTAGGAATACCCCTGTGAAGTTTCGAATAAAATAGTCTAACAAATCTTGATTCGCCATACAAACTTTGGACCCCCATTTTACCCCCTTAGGGGGTGGATTTTGAAAAATCCTTTCTTAGTGCATCCCTAGACCTTATAAGGAACCTACGTGCCAAATTTGGAATCTCTAGAACCAGCGGTTTGGGCTGTGCGTTGATATGTCAGTCAGTCAGTCAGTCAATCAGTCAGTCAGTCAGTCAGTTTCTTCTTTTATATATTTATAGATTTAGATATTAATGTAACTCCCGTAACTCCTGCGTAGCATGCTGCGTTACGAGCAACTACATACATATAATGAAAATAATATTACGAGTATTGTGCACTATAATGAGCAGAAATGTTATGGTAATTCTATAAAAAAAGCAACTGCTCAGCACAGTGGGTATGTTTGATTAGAAAAAAAAACAAGCAATAGTTATTGCTATTTACTAATTTGCTTGTTAAAAACATTTATAACGAGTTACCCACGGCGTGACGTGGGGTGACGTGAGTAACCCGTTATAAATATTTTTAATATTTATTTATTTATTTAAACTTTATTGCACATAAGGAAACTTAACGTACAAAAGGCGGACTTAATGCCATAAGGCATTCTCTACCATTCAACCTTTAGGGCAAAACAGAAAAGATTGTAGGCGGTGCATCTAAAGAAATTAATAACGAAAAGTTATTCTATTATCCTATTCATACACATAAAATATATAAACTAGAATACATAAAATTCATACATATAAAACTACTACATATATAATAATATACATACACACAAATACTTATATATGTAATTTTATCTCGCCAAGAAAAGCACTTTTGGAGAAGATACAAAAAATTTTACTTTGACCTACCAGCAAAGAAAGCTCGCACAGACCTTTTAAAAACTTAGCTCGACGGAGCTTTCCTAATTTCAGTGGGAAGACCGTTCCAAAGACGAGCCACCTGAATAGAAAACGAATTAGAGATGAAACCTGTACGATGAAGCGGGATAGAGAGGGTTAGATTACTCGCGGAGCGCAATTGATGGTCACGGGAAGTATAAAGAAAGTGAAAGAAGGATTTGAGATATTCAGGGGCCTGCGGATTATTAAGTATGGAGAATAACGTACTAAGATGCGGACATCACGCCGTTGACGTATGGGGAACCAGCCAAGCTGCTTACGAAAAGAAGACACATGGTCATATTTCCGGAGACAGAAGATGAAACGTATGCAGTTATTCAGTAGTCCGTCCAACTTGCCAAGCAGCGCTTCGCTTAAATATGTTAGATATCTAACATATTTAACATATTTTAGTTGCTTAAGTATGTATGTTATATGTTAGAGTGTCACGAAAGGTTTATAGTTAAAATTACTAATTTGCTTGTTTGGCGTGTTGTATAAATAGAAATAACATTGATATTTTCAAGTTAACCAATCCTTGACTTTGACGTAGGTTTTGTGTGGTGAGGCGTAAACCCGTCAATGTCAAATCTCAAACGCCAGTTTCGTGGCCCATTAACGCTGTATAAGATCAATCGGAGCAAATGGCACGTAGCTGAAATGTTTCAGCCAAACATAATGTTGTAAAGGATATAAGAAAGTAGTACCTACTGAAATAAAACAATTAAAAACGGATTTTATCGCGTGTATTGAGTTTAAATTACATCCCGACGTTTCAAACACTTTACAGCGTTCGTGGTCAACGGGTCGACTGAGGAAAAATGTACAATTACCTCCGTTCAAAAACTATCTCAATATGCAAACCTACCCACATATTAAATATTAAACAAATTTAGTGTTTGCACATGCCGGAGGGGCCTTTATAAAAACAAATTATTTTTTATTACAAAACAAATTATTAAACAAATTATTTTATTATTATTAATTATTATTTTCATTTTTATTTTTAATTTTTTAAATTAGTATTAAATTATTATTAGTGTCCACACTGTCCACCATTATGGTCTCACAGTCCTATGTCTAGCTTGCTCCTTAACCAAATGAATAACTGGATCCCAAGCTGGTGGTACCGAAAAACCATCCTCTCTGTTGAAATTTGGATATTTTTTTTTAAATCTCGATTGCCTCTCGCAACATCCGGGGAATGTATCGTTTCTCCTTGACGAGGACTTGCGGTTTGTCAAATTTAACTGAGTGGTTGGGTCTATCCATGACATGCTCACAGACTGCTGACCTTGGTCGACGGTGCTTTACATCGGCTATATGTTCCTTTACCCGAGTAGAGATGCTCCGCTTAGTCTGGCCTACATATGATAGACCACATTCACATTCCAGCCTGTAGACCCCTGCACTCTGTAGAGGAGTAGCCGACTTCACTGACCTCAGGAACTGTGACATCTTCTTCATTGGCTTAAAGTAAGTTTTTATAGAAGCACGTTTCAAGATGTTGCCAATCCTGTCAGTGACTCCTCGGACAAAAGGCAAGACGGCAGGCCGGCGCTCAACTGTAGGAATCTTCATCCGAGCTTTCTGATTGAGCCGTGGAATCTTGAGCCCGTTCGCTTGAAGTGCATCCTTGGCATGCCGGAGTTCCGCCGCCAGGTGCTGCTCATCACATATCCTCTGGGCTCTCTGAAACAAAGACTTGCCTACAGTAGCTAGCTGACTGGGGTGGTGGTGTGATCTACCATTCAAATATCTATTTGTATGTGTAGGTTTCCTATATACAGTGCGGCCTAAGGTATTATCGGGGTTTCTCAATACTAGTACATCTAAGAAAGGCAGTGAACAATTATTTTCCAATTCCATGGTAAACTTAATCTTACTATGAATGGAATTGAGGTGGTCAAGGAAAACTGAAACACTATTTTTAGGTAATATAGTAAAAGTATCATCTACGTATCTTTTGAAAATCTTCGGCTGCACGGGAGCCAATGAGAGCGCCCTCTCCTCAAAGTCCTCCATAAAGATGTCAGCGACTACTGGAGATACCGGGGACCCCATGGCTACACCGTCGACTTGCAGGAAGAATTCATTGTTCCATAGTAGATATCCTGATGTAAGGCAGTGTTCCAAGAGCTTAGCATATTCTTCAGACATGTTCTGCTCACGCAACCTCTTCTTCACAATTTCAATGCAGTCTTGTACCGGTAGACTCGTAAAGAGTGACTGGACATCGAAACTGACCATGATCTCGTCATCAGTTAATGTAAGGTCTTTAATGTCACTGATGAAATGGTAAGAATCCTTTGTATGTGTTTCTAGTACTATTCTTACCATTTCATCAGTGACATTAAAGACCTTACATTAACTGATGACGAGATCATGGTCAGTTTCGATGTCCAGTCACTCTTTACGAGTCTACCGGTACAAGACTGCATTGAAATTGTGAAGAAGAGGTTGCGTGAGCAGAACATGTCTGAAGAATATGCTAAGCTCTTGGAACACTGCCTTACATCAGGATATCTACTATGGAACAATGAATTCTTCCTGCAAGTCGACGGTGTAGCCATGGGGTCCCCGGTATCTCCAGTAGTCGCTGACATCTTTATGGAGGACTTTGAGGAGAGGGCGCTCTCATTGGCTCCCGTGCAGCCGAAGATTTTCAAAAGATACGTAGATGATACTTTTACTATATTACCTAAAAATAGTGTTTCAGTTTTCCTTGACCACCTCAATTCCATTCATAGTAAGATTAAGTTTACCATGGAATTGGAAAATAATTGTTCACTGCCTTTCTTAGATGTACTAGTATTGAGAAACCCCGATAATACCTTAGGCCGCACTGTATATAGGAAACCTACACATACAAATAGATATTTGAATGGTAGATCACACCACCACCCCAGTCAGCTAGCTACTGTAGGCAAGTCTTTGTTTCAGAGAGCCCAGAGGATATGTGATGAGCAGCACCTGGCGGCGGAACTCCGGCATGCCAAGGATGCACTTCAAGCGAACGGGCTCAAGATTCCACGGCTCAATCAGAAAGCTCGGATGAAGATTCCTACAGTTGAGCGCCGGCCTGCCGTCTTGCCTTTTGTCCGAGGAGTCACTGACAGGATTGGCAACATCTTGAAACGTGCTTCTATAAAAACTTACTTTAAGCCAATGAAGAAGATGTCACAGTTCCTGAGGTCAGTGAAGTCGGCTACTCCTCTACAGAGTGCAGGGGTCTACAGGCTGGAATGTGAATGTGGTCTATCATATGTAGGCCAGACTAAGCGGAGCATCTCTACTCGGGTAAAGGAACATATAGCCGATGTAAAGCACCGTCGACCAAGGTCAGCAGTCTGTGAGCATGTCATGGATAGACCCAACCACTCAGTTAAATTTGACAAACCGCAAGTCCTCGTCAAGGAGAAACGATACATTCCCCGGATGTTGCGAGAGGCAATCGAGATTAAAAAAATATCCAAATTTCAACAGAGAGGATGGTTTTTCGGTACCACCAGCTTGGGATCCAGTTATTCATTTGGTTAAGGAGCAAGCTAGACATAGGACTGTGAGACCATAATGGTGGACAGTGTGGACACTAATAATAATTTAATACTAATTTAAAAAATTAAAAATAAAAATGAAAATAATAATTAATAATAATAAAATAATTTGTTTAATAATTTGTTTTGTAATAAAAAATAATTTGTTTTTATAAAGGCCCCTCCGGCATGTGCAAACACTAAATTTGTTTAATATTTAATATGTGGGTAGGTTTGCATATTGAGATAGTTTTTGAACGGAGGTAATTGTACATTTTTCCTCAGTCGACCCGTTGACCACGAACGCTGTAAAGTGTTTGAAACGTCGGGATGTAATTTAAACTCAATACACGCGATAAAATCCGTTTTTAATTGTTTTATTTCATGAATAACTATCGCGGCAACCGAAGACAATATTAGTACCTACTGCATTAGGAAGACCACGAGTCTAATATGTCTTCATACTATTTTATGATGTAGAATCTACATTATAGACTGAATCTACAATGTAGTTGGACCCGGGGTATGTCCTTAAACTACGTCCGGACTTGGTTATGTCCTTAAACTATGCCAAAAAGAGAGGTATGGGCACTGCGAATGGCATCTCGCTTAGTGTGGTAGGGCACGTTCAGTGAATGTCATCTCGCTCAAATCTGCCTTTCCTGCTGGTGAGTAAGGTTGCCAAAGAGCTCAAAGAGGACCCAGTGTGTTGACGATGAGGGACCCTCTTGTTCCTTTAGCCGTCAACACAGTGAATCCTCCTTTTTGTAAAGAGTCGGCAACGCGCATGTGACTCCTGTGGAGTTACAGGCGTCCATAGGTTACGGTGGCTGCTTACCATCGGGCAGGCCGTATGCTTGTTTGCCACCGTCGTAGTATAAAAAAGTTAAAATCATCGCCCCAACGTAATACTACTCTAAATGAAACAAAAATTATTTCGTTTTATCTGCCTATCGTCGAGAGTATCCACTGATGTCGAGGGTTGTTTTTCATGTTTTAAAAGATACATAGAAAACAATGGACTAAAATACATACAGAATACATTAAAACAATTAAAAAAATGGACAACAGAGCTCTCTTTGCTCTCGTTATTGTATCATATGTGCTGGGGCTAGCTCTCAGTCTATTAGGAAACAGGAAGTATTTTTAATTTAGATGAAACAAATATTTTCCACTAGGATTGGCGCACGTAGTTAGATGAATTAGACGTTAGCTTGTTTATTTGCCTCGCTTGACCTAGAACTAGTTTCTACGTTCTCAAAGCTGTTATTTAAATAGTTGAAGGGATGTTTACAAAAACAACATAACTACATTGGGCAGGATTTTACAGGAGATGGATAAAACTAAATTTCTCTTTAAATAATAATGATTAAAGCTTGATTTTCAGGGATAATAAAGATTTATGGCCATAAAGTTACGAATATATTCTTATAATCCAGGAACCTTGTCGCCTGAAAGTACGGGATACTGTGCGTCAAATCCGGTAGATCTAATTTTTTGCAGACTTGTTTATGATGTTGACCCAATGAATAATCCAAGCTTGTGACCTCGAGCGCCGAACGCAACTGTCAAAAATCGAAAAAATCTTTTTTTTTTAGTCTTTGGTGATTATGACCCTAAAGGAATTGTTTTTGATAGACCCTTCTCTTCTAGGAAAAACGGTTCTATTTTGAAAAGCTTTATCTTGAAAACTGTTTGTCTCCTCACTCCTCTCTGGTTTAATATATATATACTTTTCCTATAACTTTTGTATATACCTATGTATCTATAGTATCTACCTTTCTCGTACCTTGTTGTACATGTTGCCGCATTTGCCTACCTCTTTTCACTTCTTCTCTCATCTACTCAAAGGTTAACTGGAAGAGATCCCTTAAAGGGATAAGTTCGCCTTTGTACTTACGTTTTCCTATTATTGTATTGTATTTTACTGTTTTTTGTACAATAAAGAGTTTTTTACATTACATTACATTACTATTGGGTCTATAGAGACAATTCTAGTCTTATATTGTAGCAAATTTAGTCTACTTGAAAATTGTCTTTAAAAGGTACTGTCAAAAACCAGTCTTTAAGGGTTATAATCCTCATTAAAAAATATCTGAATATTCGTTTTTTGACAAAGTTGTTTTCGGCGCTTTCGACATCACAAACAAGTCTGCAAAAAAATCAGATCTACCGGATTTGACGCACACGATGATTGTATAAAGTTACTGTATCATTACTTGTTTTTTTTATCAGCCTGTTTTAGTGTCCCACTGCTGAGCAAAGGCCTCCCCTTTTTTACTTGTTTTAAAGGTCTTTATTTTGCCGAAAAGATATGAAATAAACTTTACACTTACCTATGCTATTTTTGTAAAATTTTGGTTAGTTACGTTGTTATTGTGCATTAAGAAACATTTTTTCTTATAGAAAGTTTTCGTTAGATCTACTAAAATTCTTTATTTTAATGTTAATTGATAAATTATTTTAATATAATTCTCAATTCCGCTGTTTTCATCGTCACTTTTTAAGGATATATTACTATTCAGGAAATTTTAATGGCAATTTACGACACACGGACTAGTTTTTGGACAAACATTTTTTCACCTCTCGTAGCCCATTTGGAGACGAACATGATGACAACAAAAATACAAATCCGCCAAAATTTTAGTAATGTTGTTTTTGTAAACATCCCTTCAATTATAACTGTTGTGTGGTGTGGTGTTTCCATATATTAAATCAATAACTTTTGTTTTTAACATACCTTGTTACCAAAATAACCAAGTTTTATTTATGTCACGTCCTACTTCCATGTTGTGACAAGTGTGAAGTTTGACGACGGGTCGCAGCGGTTTTTGAGACACGCAAAATAGGAGGAACCCCACGGACATGTTATTGGATATGAAGTTTTATAAGAATATCACATGAATTCCATTTGTTTCAATAAGTACAATAACGTAATAAATACATTCTCAAGAGTTGTTAAACTTCTGTGAGATATACTAACAATTTGAAGTTCATTTGTTTTTAGTCACTAAGCCTGACATGTTGAAGATAGAGACTCTCCGAAACATGTAGTGCGTAGTAGCAGATACTCTCCGAAACATGTCGTGCGTAGTAGCAGTCTAAGAACTTTTTGACGCTCCAAGTCTGAAGCGCCATCTGAACGTAAGCAAACCAAAGTTACCGTATAATGTAGGGCAGAGAGTACAGCGCCATCTAGTAATTGATAGCGTTACTATTAAGGTACCTGTGGTTGCTCTCGTTCAAATGGCGCTTCAGACTTGGAGCCTCAAAAAGGTCTTTTTTACATCAATGAAACCCAGGAGCATTGAAAATGGGTTACTAGGCTACGAAATTTACATGGCATGTTACCAAACAGTGTTCAATACTATTGCATATGTATGTGGAACAGGAAGGGGACGAAGCTTCGGAACGTAACTTTATAAATAAAAAAATAACGAAAGTCAAATAGTACTACAAACTAAGAATTACATAATCTTATCCCTCGCGATTGCAATGTTGTTCACCCGGGGCTGTTTGCCACGTCACAATAGAAACATCACAATCAGCATTTTGACTTTGTGTTAACCACAGACATACACATACTTTACGTTATAAAGTTTTTACAAAGAGCTCGACACACACAGGCGCAATCTTACTAGTAAAATAATAAGTATTATTCGAACACCGCTGAGTAGCTTCCTACATCGTTTTATACTATTTGTACGTAACAATTCACCCATATAACTACATTTTTGTATACATTTTTAATATACGCAATTACGAAGCGAAACGTGGGTTTAACTGAAATAAGCGGTCGCGTTTCCAAACTAGATTAGTACGGTAGTGCCTATGTGGTAATCACGGCTAGTTTTATACGCTCCATCTTGTAGATGAGTCGATCTGTGATGTTAGCGAAGTCTGTTGACCCGCTCATTATCCACTCAAAGAAAATGTTGGCATCAAATGCGAGCGAAGCAGGAGAATGGGTAGGTTACGCTGCAAAATATACAACATAGCGGCCAATCCCACCGCGCATAATATGTTAATAGTCAATAGTTGTCTTACGTGTGCACACACCAGTTTGGGTACTCGTACGAAGTTATGGTACTGCTTATGTGAGTTCTGCTGCGTTAGCGTGCCACTCCAGTCCCGCAATTTTCATAGTCTTGAAACATTGTAATTTTCCTATTTAAACATTTCTCTTTCACGTTGTCTCGTGTCATTAATTATATTAAGGCTGCCGGCGAGTCTGAGGATGTATTTATCATGCTAATTAAACTATGATTAGCTTTGTTTGTGTTAGCATCGACATTTATGTAAAATACAAGTTAATTATTACTTTAATATTATTATGCTACTTAGCTTCTACGAAGGAGATGTAAACCACGGAAGTTACATTTTAGTTCCTATCTATCAGATTTCCAATAAGTGCAAAGGGCAGGATATCAAAGCTAGGTGAGGCCAATCTCCTTTCAATAAGCCACCTTTTCGAGAGCGAGATTTACCGTAATCCTGTCAAATGCCGTATTCGCGTCCTCAACCATTGACTATACATATTTTAGTACCCGATTACGGGAAGGGTTATAAATTTAGTAGTCTTTGTAGATCGATGGGTAAGTTTGTGTCGTAAGTAGTTTAAATGCTAACTGATCCTTAATTTAAAGGTTGAACACGCCAAAACTTAGGCACGCAAAATTTGTTTTTAAACCAGTTTGAAAATAAATAACTACATTATGAATACCACATTAAATGACAAATTTTATGAACTCTAAAATCACATTTTAAATTCTAATTAATGTTTACACAGTAAGCCATAGATCGAATTTTCTACGCACACGGCTCATAAGACTTTGCACCCTCTCTTTAGGAAAGATTTTTGTCGCCAAGGTCCGTATTTTTTGTAGCTGAGGGACCGATTTTACTTCTCCGCCTTTCTTTTTTAGAATTCCTTTCATAATACTCCAGTACTCTTCAACAGGCCGCAGTTCTGGACTATTTGGCGGACTGCATATTTTGGGTACCACCATGATCCTGTTAGCGTTGTACCATTCCATAACTGATTTTGCGTATTAGCAACTGGCTGGATCTGGCCAAAACAGTGGTGGTGAGGCATGCTGTCTTATAAAAGGCAGCAAACGCTTCTGTAAACAATATTTCCGATAAATATCGCCGTTTATTGTCCCGGTGGTGATAAACGTGCGACTTACTTTACCACAGCAGCATATTGCCTGCCAAAGAAGGTATTTTTTTGGAAATTTCCCTTGTTTTTTTAATTCACAATCTTCAGGAGCGTTCGTGATTTGCTAGTATAAAACTCTTGACCAGGTATTTGTTTAAAATCCGCTTTTATATACGTCTCGTCGTCCATCACCGCGCATTAAAATTTTGTAAGAAAATATTCATAGAGTTTTCGCGACCGTTTCTTTGGGGATAAGTTCTATTTTGAGTCTAGATCTGGTGCGGCCTGGGCTTTATAACTCCTCAGTCCTGCCCTCTGTTTCACTTTTTGGACAAAAGACTGAGAAATTTTCACTTTTTTAGCAACATCACGAGATGAAATCGTATGATTTGAGGCAAAAATCTTTAAAATACTCTGTTCCTTTTTCTTATTCTTGACTCCCTGCAACCCACCACTTCCTTGCTTTCTATCTATTGTCAAGCGTTCACGGAATGTTTTTAATACGTGACCAACCGTAGATTGTGGTTATTTCAGCCTTTTCGCGATATCTTTGTAGCTTAACATGGGATTTTTTACATGTTCGTGCAGAATGCGTTCACGTTTTTGATGTTGTACGTTCGACATTTTGCCAATGAATAAATAAAAGGAAATAAAACTATCATCATTTTATAGCCCAGTTCCTTGTGAGAAAATTGTTGTTTAAAAAGTTTGAATATATGCATTTTTCGAATAACTATAGCTATTTTTACATGCCCAAATTTTGGCGTGTTCAACCTTTAGTGTAGCGTTAAAACTAATGTGTAGATAAATTAATCGTTTTCCTTTCTGACTTCGTAACATAGGTTAGATTTCCAACTAACTTCCATTAAGAAGTACTTGCGTATACTATCAGAAAAACACCTTACTTGTTGTGAGCACTTTACAAATACGAGTATGGTACTGATTCCATTAGAGCAGGCCAATCGCAGCGAGTCGCAGCTGGGCTTAACCTTTTGACCGCCAAGCATTGAACAAAAATGACGCGCCACCGACGCCACGTAATCGCGTTTTGTCAAGCGAAATTGAACTTTACGGAAGCCCGCGTAGGTCCCTATTACATTACAAAGCCTGTCGGCTGTAGCCGTCGTTGGCGTCCATGGCACAACTTTTTGATGGCGGCCACAGCCGACTATGGCGGTCAATAGGTTAAGCCGGCACTTAGTTCCACGCAGTAACTTCGTACGTCGCGTGATGACGCTGTCAAGCCTGAAAAGTCGGTAAACCGAGCAAATCTTAAGCTTACCCATTCTCTTTTCATACCTCCCACTTGAACTACAATGAAAACTTATAGCTTTGCCGACGTAGGTAATTGAATGAATATTTATTTGATATTCTTAAGTTACTACGCAATCCGAGCATAAAAATATTAGATTGAGCCAAACCGAGATCAAAGGCGTATATATCCATTTAAACATTAGATGTCGTAAAGAAACGGTGAGTCGGATTGGGAAGGATTTTATTGGATCAGTCTGTAGAACTGAAACCAGTATCCGTCTACACGTTTTTAGTATTTTTGTTATCGTGTTGTTCACTTAAAGAGACAGTACTAACGGAGCACTTTGTGCTACCTCTGCACGCTGCCGGTTACCATCATCACTACATAGTATAAAACAAAGTCGCTTTCCGCTGTTTGTCCCTATGTATGCTTAGATCTTTAAAACTAAGCAACGGGTTTTGATGCGGTTTTTTTAATAGATAGAGTGATTCAAGAAGAAGGTTTATATGTATAATACATGCATAATATAGTAGAGAAACACTGATGATTTTAGAGGTTTCTAATGTGATGTCGTAAATAAACCCATTTTTAACCGACTTCCAGATTTCAAAAGAGGAGGTTCTCAATTCGGCGTGTGTTTTTTTTTGTTTGTTTTTTTTTTATGTTTGTTACTCCATAACTCCGTCATGTCTGAACCGATTTTGAAAATTCTTTTTTTGATTGTAAGTGTATATATACAGATTGGTCCCGTTTTTGTCAAAACGCAGTTCTGATGATGGGATCCATGAGGAATCGAGGGAACTCCTAAAATCTTAAAGGCATACATATAGTGATTTTTATATTTTTATCAACAAATCCATCATTTTCATTCAAAACAGTGACATTTGATGAAGTAGAACTGCTGATGATGATCAGAACGGAACTCTTCAACGACGCATAGTTCACGTTTGGCTATTTGTCCTCTTCGCTGTGTTTGTTTAGCAAATTTAATTGTCAGGACAAATTTTCGTCAAGCTCAAGTTCTGAGGATGGATCCATGAAGAATCGAGGGAACTCCTCAAATCTTAAGGGCTTACACATAGTGATTTTTGTATTTTTATCAAAAAGTCAAGCATTTTCATTCAAAAGAGTGACATTTGATGAATTGGAACTGCTGATGATGAACAGAACGCAACTCTTCAACGACGCATAGTTCACGTTTGGCGATTTGTCCTCTTCGCTGTGTTTGTTTAGCAAATTTAATTGTCAGGACAAATTTTCGTCAAGCTCAAGTTCTGAGGATGGATCCATGAAGAATCGAGGGAACTCCTCAAATCTTAAGGGCTTACACATAGTGATTTTTGTATTTTTATCAAAAAGTCAAGCATTTTCATTCAAAAGAGTGACATTTGATGAATTGGAACTGCTGATGATGAACAGAACGCAACTCTTCAACGACGCATAGTTCACGTTTGGCGATTCGTCCCCTTCGCTGTGTTTGTTAATCAAGTTAGATTGTTAGGACCAATTTTCGTCAAGCTCAAGTTCTGATTATGAGTTCCATGAGGAATCGAGGGAATTCCTCAAATCTTAAAGGCATACATAAAGTGACTTTTGTATTTTTATCAACAAATCAAGCATTTTCATTCAAAAGAGTGACATTTGATGAAGTGGAACTGCTGATGATGATCAGAACGGAACTCTTCAACGACGCATAGTTCAGGTTTGGCGATTCGTCCTCTCCGCTGCGTTTGTTAAGCAAGTTATTTCATTGTATGGAATCTAAGTGCACCATCTACAATAATGCTTCACCGGCTACCCCCATGGAAGTCGGTTTTTTTTTCTTAAAAATTATTTGAGCTTAGATTGCAAACACTGGCTGAGTCCTAAGAGATAGATGAAAATAATGTACTTACTACAGTATTGTACATCTTAAAAAGGTCTACAAAAAAGCGATGGTATATGTCTCTTTAGGGATAACCCACAATAACCATTTTTTATCCCGTGCGAAGCCGGGGCGGGTCGCTAGTTCCATATAAACTTATGTACTTGGAATACTGCGCAGACCTGTCTTTTATTGATATGATTAACATAATAATAAAACAAACACGTAATGCGAAGCTAGCACAATCATAGCCAACTTATCGCGTTGTTTCAAGGGAAATTGCGTTACCATTTTTTTTGTAAAAAGAATAGATTTTCTTTAACAAAAATGAGGCATGTTTAAATGAATGAAATGAAATATATTTATACACATAGATAAACACCTTATAACTAGCATACCTACATAAGATGAAATTAAACTAAAAAACTATCATTTCGGCAACACTATGGTTTGCTATGTTATAGGATTTCGCAGAGTTCCCCGGAACCGCCGAAATATTACATCCTTCGGCCAGAAGTCTGTGCTCGCGAAGGTCTCTAGTAGCGGCTATGGCACCCGCACCACGAACGAGCTGAAGTACACGTAATGGCGCGATCGCAGCAAGAATACCCTCAGATGGTAGCTGGTGTTCTTGCTAATATAATCCATCAAAAAAATGTTTAAAATGTTAACAATTGCAATTTATGTAGGATGTAGGAATATCAGTCTGGTGTTTGAGCTCATTATACGGTGGCGATTGCATGGATATAATATTTTTCGTTTTCGAACACGCCTCTTGGAGTAGTACCGTCAGTTGTGCAATTTTCCAGGAAATACCGGAATTTCAATGTTTTCCTCAAATCCTGTGCATTATCCTAGGATTTGAACTCTGTGTGTTTTCACACTTTTGCTGCTTTTTACACAGCACAAAGCAAAAGTATGAACCTATTCGACATGTCATGATTTCGGTAATTACTTATATAATGTTTGGTGGCTATTTATAATTTACCGATCGGAGTTATTTAAGTTATAGATTTACACTAGCAATATGGCACTTTTTGCACTTCATTTCGTCATTAATAAACACTAACTTAAATAAAAGTACTCCTCGTTCGTTTACTCAGTTGGAATAATATACATACTTCTAATAATTGATATAACCGCAAAAAACACTGAGAACGATGCGGTTTCCGCGCGCCGCAGAACAGCCGGCAGACTAATGTGTCCAAAAACAGACTAATGCAAGTGCAATAGAGAACATGCGTGAAAAATATTTACTTGAATTTGCTGCATAAACACGTTCAACAACCCCAAATTAATATAAATAAGTGGAAATCCGTAATATTTTTTAACAGTTTTTTAAAGATATTGCGGTTAAAAACGTAAAATTTTAGGCATTTTTTTGATACCTCAAATGTATTTTCGAAACTTCAGTTCGATTACTTATGTTCTAACAAGAAAAAAGAATGTATGACAACTATATAGCTAAACGCATTTTTTCGTGCCTTAAATTACAAAAATCTTCCAAAAACTTGTTCCTTCCAAACAGTTTCCTGCAACTTTGTGGTCGGTGACGTCACAAACCTCACACTTTTTGTATGGGGCGTTTTGACGCGCGGAGCAAACGCCTAACGTATTTTCACATTTTTGACGTTTCAGGGCTATCATAGATAGTAGGTTTATTAGAGACATTTGAATCTTTAAGGAAATAGAATCGAATGACGTCTTCCAAAAAAATCATGCATATTCCTAATTGTTTCAAATAAACAGGTTTACTCGCTAACGAGGCTTCCACTCCAGATTACCTCTGATTTAAATAAACTGTTTTACACTTTTTTACATTTCATGTGAGCACAAGCGTAAGCGGTAGCCTCCGGGCGTTTTTGGATTGTCCGGAGAAGGTGTAGCTATAACTATATATTTTATTAAATAAGTATATAAACAAAGAAAGCCTACCAAAGCGAACTTTCCATAATTTGATTTTTAAACATTATCGTCACGATTACACAGTTCAAGGTCGTGACAGAAGATCGATTACAGAGACACGAAGCTCATTATTACTTTCATCAACACAGATTAATGTGGCTCTATTAGCGTTAATGAGGCACAGGCTGCGCACATTTGCCTTGCGGCTCCCTCCGTTTAATTCGCTACAAACCGACAGATATCTTTGACAACCTCATATCTGCCGTAGTTTTCTAATTGTAAAAAATACTTTGGTTAATAAAACATAAGGTTCACTTTTCAAAACAACGATTACAAGCGCCCTGAGTTTCGGGGAGGCTAACGATCGCGATACATCCATCAGTTTCTGTAGATACGGTATACGTTTGCTCAACAATTATTCGCTAATGATATCGTTACATTGTTTACCAACTATTTGCCAGCGCCGTGATTGCAGATCGATAAAGTTTGCGGTGTGCGTAAACTAAGTTATTATCTGTAGCGTACCTACATAGCAAGCTAAACTTTAAAAAAAAATCCTCGTTGTTGAAAAAAAATAGAATTTAATAGATTAATCTAAAACAGTTAGAAGATTAAAAAAACAACGTTTAATTTGTAGTTAACTCTTTTGCTTAGCTTAGCTTGTTAGCTTTTAATTTAAGTAGTATCTGGGACTTATGTTTCCGTTCTGATAAAATTAACTGCCGTTATTGGAAAGGAAGGCTTGAAGATACACTAATTTAATGTACTTTAAATGTCAATACTTACTGTATTTGATGGTGAACATAAGTGGCGAGACGTTTCAGTACTAGTAGATAAAATTTTTTAGGGTTCCGTACCTCGAAAGGAAAAAACGGAACCCTTATAGGATCACTTTGTTGTCCGTCCGTCCGTCCGTCTGTCAAGACCCTTTTTCTCAGGAACGCGTGGAGGTATCAAGCTGAAACTTATATCAAATACTCAAGTCTACTGTCCCTTAGAACTGTGAAAAAATCAAACTTCTAAGCCAACACAATCAAATGATACAGCCGAAAATTTCCGCAATTTTCGAAACTGGCAAGGGAATCCAAACGTACAGGGTACTTCCCGTGAACTCAGAATCTTGAAATTTGGTACGAAGCAACGTCTTATAGCACAGATAAAGGAAAAATTGCGAAAACCGTAAATTTTTAGTTAAGTACATCATATAAGTAATATACAGGTTTGTACGGAACCCTCGGTGCGCAAGTCCGACTCGTACTTGGCCGGTTTTTTTACTATTCCAACACTTCTGGTGCTTCATTTAACGTCAATAAAGCAATAATAAAAGTGTCATCAACGTCAAGCAAAAGATTGTACGTAAATAAAAACAATGATTAGTTTGTTGTCGCAATTCTAAAGCAGTGATGAATACCTGATTTATAAATGTTGTAAATCGAATATGTATACTAAGTTAATAGTAAGAGATAGTCCGAAGGTTCCTCACTCTGCGGCCCTAACCACCGGCAGCCTGGGCTTATTATAGAGCTTTTATTGCTTTTATATGTTTTAGACTTATTTTTATATTTTACTTAATAAAAATATCGTAAAAAGCCTAGCCTAAGAAGGAAAACAAATATAGAGATAATTCACATAAATAATTTGAGTTACGTGTAAAAACCGACTAACGCCTCGACTTGATGTGTAGTCGGGGCGCGTGTATCAAGTCATTGGCGGAGAAACGGTTAAAACTTTTTATTGAAATTCTGTAATCAATATATACACTTATTGTTGAGTGTGCATAGCGTTATTAATTTTATATTCTACGTCTTACAAATTGAACTAACAATGTTTCGATAGAGTGTCAGGATGACTGAACTAATCTAATCTTTAAGTGAATAGCTCAGTAAATACAGAGAGATTGTCGGAAACGGAGGAAGCGCACACTCTAAGCACTAGCGAGGACCGTCTGCTAGCTCTAAACACGAGCGACAAAAGGTTCTAACTTCAGAAAAAGAAGCATCAGAACTGCGAACACAAGGTTGGCAGGTTATAATAAAACTTTGTTAATAATGCTTACTGTGCAGACACGGCGACATCGTCGCCAGGTGTCGACTACTGACTGCCTCAATGCTGTATTTAATCAATTTCTGCTTCACTTTCCGATAACCTACAAATTTACTACATAGGTAAAGTAATTAACATTTCTAAACCTTTTTAAAGTTTTTACCTTTTTTCAAGTATTTTACCATTTTATTCACGGCGTTCAGTTTAGCATCAACGTCAGTTACATTCGCGGAGTAATTTGAAGCATTCCATTCATTACTGTTCACTTCAGTGAACAAGTATCCCTAGTTAACCGCTTTATCCATCTTCCTGACATAGTTTCCTCGAGTTCGCTGTAGTCCTGAGTCTAGATAGCGATATGGAAACAAAATGCAACCAGGTCACATTCAGTTCGCTAACTTGTCTTTTGTGGGAAAATTATAGCTTTCGGTACTTTGTTTGAAAAATTTCTCCACTTATTAGTGTATTTAAACAATCTAACGTTAAACAAACCCTATGTTTTCCTTGTCACCTAGACTAGGAAAACATAGGGTTTGAGTCTGCCTGCGACCACGAGCGTTACGGCACGCTCGAAACGTCAGGAAAATAATAAAAGTAAGTGTACGCGATTAAGTCCCGTTTTTGTCATAATAATGAGATTTGAAGTAGTTCCAAAACGGCATAATATGTAATTTACTTGGTCTGTTTAGGTAAAAAGCTCCGGGAAAAATATCAATACCTCTAGTTTCACTAAGAACCCGAGTTTCAAAGTCGCTTATGTAGTTTAAAGCCACCCAGTATTGTCTTTATCGCGCCAGTACCAAGTCAAACACAAATACTATGATTATTTTTACTTGTTTTACTATGGTTGTTAAATGATAAATACATTGAACAGCCTCTAGATGGAAAGTGAGTTTTTCATAAGTGTCTCGTTAGGGGTGATCGGCGAGGCGGCAAGCGGGCGGGTGCGCAATTTCCTCGCATACTTCACTTGGCCTTTATTCCCACATATTAAATTATCGCCAAATGTTGCGTCCCTGATTTATTCCCACACGACTCTTCTCCGCCAATTTCAATATTACATTAGGATGTCATGCACAAATTGGGCTGTTGTTGCGTCTAATCGCCCATGTAAAAGTGTTATCCAAGCATTATCATAATTATCGGTCGTTTTTTGTTAATTACATTTAAGTGGTAGTTACAATTTGTTAATAATGAACAAAAAAGTTATTTTAATTTACTTGGATTTGTCTTCAAGGTACCCATTTTTGTAACATGTTATATTTGAAGTAAATTCATTTGAGTTTCTCTCTTTAATCTGGAGTGGGCAAGTTATTTATACAGGTCTAAAAAATTACGTAGCGTAGAGAAAATTCCATAAAAATGCAGCATCAGAGTAACTAGATAATCTTTAAATTTTCATAAATGTACACGGTTAATATAATGAATGTTAAAGATAAAACACTTTGAACACGCTCGCACTGACTAAACGCCCCGGTTAACATAATTTATTAAAGCCTCCACTAAAAGGAATTAATGACGGAGAGCCGCTGCATTAACGTTTGATCTTGTCTAATGAGTGCGGAGTCTATGTATCACTTAAGCCCAAGAAAGCCACAATCCAAGCAACCCCTCAGCTCGTGTAGAAAACTCATATTTAGTGGAAGATCAGAGTTTTTATGCAATAATGACTATACTTGCTAACTGAGTTAGGGACTTTATACGGGATGAAGAACGTACGTAGTCTTCGTTTTTTATAATGTTTATAATTATGATAGCTGCAGAACAGCAAACTGATGGTAAATTTTAATTCTAAAATGTATACTATATTTATTATAATATGGGTAACTAAATTCGAGACAACCTAGTTAATTTCTATTTAAGTACCAGACAATTTCAAGGCGAATATATTCCGTATTACACACTTTTCAGGTTTTTTAAATTATTATTGTACTTGATATTATGGACTTCCGCAAAGTAACGCCTGATTCCATTAATTAGATTAATCAAGTTTGACGTATGTTCGTGTTTCGCTTTTATCTTTCGGATTCCCATTAAAATAGGTACTATTGAAGTTGTCAACATATTAACATTTTCTAACGAGCAATATTACGTTAATTGGTACAATAATATATTTTATCTACACTCATATTGTAAGTCCTCTAAAATGCGTTCAAAAACCGTAGGCAATGACCAGCATTACACCAAACGATTTCACTATGATAAGTTTATTAATATTATCTGTGGCAGTAATGTAATTTTAACTTTACATGCTCAAATATTGTTAAGTTATGAGTTTCAAATTTGGAACAGCTGTCAAAACCAACACAATTTCAATGGGTTTCTATTCTAGTATCCATAGATTTTAAAATGTTGTCGATACGAAACGTCAGTACGATATATTTTTTGACATAAACCGCACGACATTTTGATCTCGGATGACATGAGAATAAGGACTTCGTTCGTTGGCTAATATTAAAAAAAAAACTCGCGACAGAAGTTTGTACGGCCGCCATTTCTGTTATCAACTTGTCAGTTATTGTTTGTCGAAACATTTTTAATTGCGAAAATGTAAATGTTTACTATTAACTATATTATAATAAATAAATATACTTTCCTTATCACTTCTAATTTATTTATTTTTATTAAGCTTACACCTGTGGGTATGTTTCAGCACTTGTATCTATCTACCTAGTAATGCAGGTCAATTGCCTTCGGCTTCTGAACCCATCTTTGAGTACTTGCAATATGTGTGTAGATAAAGTAATGTACGAGGGCTATTCTGAAAATTTTTAGTTAAACAAAAACTATAAGGAATATAATAAAACTTTATTTACAACTTTTCAAAGTATTCCCCTGCTACATTAATGCACTTATGCATTCGGCTGAACCAGCTTTCAAAACAGGAAAAAAACTGTTCTTGCGGAAGGTCAAAAAAAAGTCGCCTAAATTCGTCCACTGCTTCATCCGCCGTCGAAAATCGTCGTCCACGTAATAATTTTTTTAAGGTGGGGAACAGAAAAAAATCACACGGAGCCAGGTCAGGACTGTACGGAGGGTGTGGTAGTAGTTGCACACCTGATTTGCTCAAAAAGTCCATGGTTCTGGCAGCCGTGTGAGCCGGAGCATTATCTTGATGAAAAATGATGCCCCGAGTTCCAGTACTTGGACGACTGACGTTCAGCTCTTGGAAGGCCTGTGGCAAGCAAACTTCACTGTACCATTGGCTGGTAACTGTTTTGCGATCTTCAAGTGGAATTACGGCTACAGGTCCACTGCGTCGAAAAAAAACAGCAACCATTTTTTTGTTGACGCTTCGGCCGCGAACTACTTTAGTAGGTAAAACATCTTCTTTAAAGACCCATTGTGTTGATTGCTGTTTTGTAAATGGGTCGTAACTATATATCCAAGATTCGTCAGATGTCACAATGTAGGTCACTTGTTGAGAATCGCCATTATCGAATTTCTTCAACATATATTTGCACCAATCGACACGACTATCTTTTTGCTCCTGTGTGAGAAAATGTGGTATCCACCGAGACGAAACCTTCCGAACTTGAAGGTGGTCATGCAAAATGGTAGAAACTGCCCGGGATCCAATCTTCAGTTCGTCCTGAATCTCTCGGTGGGTAATGTTTCGAGATTCCTTTATTAACCACTCCGCCTTGATAACATTTTCTGGAGTAACTGCCGTTGGCGGTCGCCCCGGTCGAGGCTCATCTTTGATGTCGCTCCGCCCACGCTTAAATTCACGGAACCAGTAACTGACAGTGGCAAGAGATGGGGATAATGTCCCAAAAACACTAGTTAAATTTTCATGAGAATCCTTGTATGTTAGCCCTCGTTTATAAT
Source organism: Pammene aurita (assembly GCA_947086415.1). Lineage (NCBI taxonomy): Eukaryota > Metazoa > Arthropoda > Insecta > Lepidoptera > Tortricidae > Pammene > Pammene aurita. Next base: position 20,848,453 of record OX352293.1, on the reverse strand, counting down.
CATAATATATCATAGCACGAAATGCTTCCCGCGTTAGCTCCATTTTTGCGAACAAACGAACAAAAAGTGACAGACATGTTTTTTTTCTGATTTCATAAAAAAAATACTGATTGTCACTGGCCAGTGACATTTATACCAAAAAGTTTGTAATGAAATTTGCCTTTAAGCTACAGTAAAATTAAATGAATACAGTTAATAGTACGCCGTTGACTAACTATTAACGGAACAACCCTCGTATGCAACTGTACATAATTAGGCCTTAAAACACTCGTGTGATCCTATAATGAAACTCGCTGCGCTCGTTTCATTAAACCCCACTCGAGTTTTAAGGCCCCTCATTATGTATCAGTTGCATAAACTACTATTATTACATGTATGAAACAATCAAAAGACGCGTTTTGGACAGCGCACACATTGTCGACTAATTTTGTAGGTTTTTTTCTAAGTGGATAAGGCGTGTAACATCACTAACATCTGTATAACGAATACAATTTACTAAACCTCCAGAATCTCAACTGAATTGTGTTTATTGTCTTTGAACAAAATACAGTAAAAAAAGTTTTTATGTTAATAACATATTTTGTACTAAAAAGTCATCATCATTCTCCTAGCGTGTGTCCCGGCTCCTTTTTGCCAGGGCTCCTTTGAGCATAGTAATAAAAAGTATTCACAAAAAAAATTAAATCCCTCAAATTCAGCAGTTTGATTGATTTAACTGGCAAAAAAGCCTAGATAAGATATTGACGGCGGTTTTTACGTAATTTGAGAGCGAAAAAACCCTGAAAAGAAGGAATAAAATTCAGTGAACATTAATCAGTGTATAATTTCGTTCGGTTCCGTGTAATCAATGCTTTTTGGGTTGGATTTTAAATGTACACAGCCCGTAGCTGGTTATCTGACACGAGTCTTTCATTAAAGTTAGTCGACATCCAAGGGCGAGACCGCTGACATAATTAACTACTTAGCGTTGCAGACCTTCCGCGAATTGCGGCCGTACCGCGGCGGAGCCAGAAACATAGTCGCGTAGCGTCACGCGTCACGGTTGCCGCGGTTGCCTGCGAGGACGGCGGAAGCCAATCTTCTGCGGCTGCTTCGTCGGGACAGACATGATCCAATCCCATTTTCTATTTGAAACCGAAAATCCCGCTAGCACTGTACGCGAACCATTTATTCGCGCCAGTGAGTGACACTCGGAACATGCCCGACGTGCATTGTATCCCGGCTGACATCATCCGCCAACACTACATACACATAGCCGGCTATAGACTTGTTGCACTCGCTATTCTCGCGTAATTCTGCCCGAAAACAACTGCATTACTGCGTTTTGTAAAATGTAGATTTATTTTGACCCTAACAGAGGCATGATTGGTACCATATCACTCATTTTTAACAATAGGGGCGCGTTCGGGATTTTCACTCCCTGTGTTATTGATAAGTTGAAATGACGGCATTTTTTAATACACTTTTTATTTTGAACTAAGTTACTGTTTAAAAAGAATTTCGGTTTCAAACCGGCGTTCGACACTCCTGAATCGTCTTTTTCTGAAGTATATGACATTTATTTTTTAGCATATAACACTGTTATACATATTATAATTTATAATTGTAATATGTATAACAGTGTTAATGCTTAAAAATGCATATCAGAAACATTCAATAAAATAAAATTATATACTGCGGTACCCCGGAGTCCTTATTTTTAAATTAGTAATGGACATTTGTCTATATTAAATTCTTTTTGTTTCTCAAGTAGGTAACACAGTGTTTACCAATTTTAATAGGGCTCTCCCGTATAGTATCCGAAGAAGCGTCCCGGGAACATCAATAGATCAAGTTTTATGTGTGACAAATAGTCTCGTGTTAAGCGAAATTGCTTTCCGATCCACTCCGACAAATAATGTCAGGCCACCGACGCGTGACCTCAGTCGTTTTCGTGACGATCACAATTTGCCTATACTCCGACTCAGGGTCCCGACCGGGCCTTATTTTTGTGTATGCGATTGGCGTATGTATTCGGTCCTTTATTTGTTACTGCTTCTGACGAAGTACTTAGGCGTTTGAATGGGGAAATAGTTTTCCCCTCCGAAAAGTATTGAAACATCGTTACTCGGAGTTTTTGCCGTAGCTATATTGGGAAACATGGGAAATATTTGTCTCACTGTCGATTCAAAACAGAAATGCTTTTGTTAAATCTTCGTGAGATGTGCATTTAAAATTGAAGTTCACTTTCACACCTTTGTTTTAAATTTTTAGCATATTTTACTAAATTAGAAGTTCGCTAAGCTACCTTCTGTCCGTCACTGCTCGCCCCAACTCTGAATGTGAAAGGTACTAAGTAGGGCGAGTTTTAATTACAAGTGCCAGCTGACTTTGACTCGGCCAACTTGATTTTCCGACAAAAGTCTCGCAGCTCACCTTTAAATTAGATCGCCTTGTGGTTCACGTGGAATACGACTGGGTATAATAATACAATGCGGTCGCAAAGCTGCTCACTGAATTACAGCGGTGCGTTGTGTGCCCCATTGTGTGCGGCTGAGGCGGGAAAAATATACGAATCTTTAATTCAAGTGCCCTGGTCCCCGACCGCCGCAAGAAAATAACATAAAACTGCAGTCTTCATTGTGTTACTTTCAATAGGATTTTGATGAATCCGCCGAGGACTAGAAACGGCGTATAAATGTATTGTGTACACGGTCTTGTAGAAGATATAAAAAATTGAGACTTTTTTTTATATTTCCAGATCGAAAGAATGTTGGCAACCTGTTATAGCATTTATTAGAAGATATAAAAAATTGAGACATTTTTTTAATTTTCCAGATCGAAAGAATGTTGGCAACCTGTTATAGTATTTATTTTATATTCATTATTCGGAACACCTCAGTCTATGTATTGTTGTGTATCACTTTTATTCTTGAAGTTATGAGAACAATGCATGAGATTTACTGTGACGAAGAGAGACGCCAGATATTTTGCTAATAGTTGCTACCAATAATAAAAGGGGTTTGAGCCGATTGTTTTTGTTATACTGATCAACGTTTATTGCCTGTTTCGTATGCGGGACCAACCCTAAAAGGTTCTGGGGTATACAATAAAATTTCATTTCTCTTTAAGAAAAATGACCTGTCCCGATAACAATTTGCTCAATATTATTATAAATCTGTATTTCGTTACACCTAGATCTTAATCACAAACAAAATTAAATGCTTTATGCTTGTAACAATTTTTAATTCTATAATTTTTGTTAACATATCTATTGAATCTTGACATCTTTCCAAGTTTCCACGTTCTAACATTACCTTTTAGACAACAAGGGCGCGATTCGAAAAATAAACACACACACTGGACAGACACAGCTCCAACCCAACTCAACTCAACGCTATAACGACATTGACATTTGCTATTCGAACAGATTTTCATTCAACATTGGTCTCACATTGGTCACACATTGGTCTCACATTGGTCTCACATTGGTCACACATTGTTGTTGTACCAATGTTGTACCAATGTCGAATCGCGGACCAAGTTAGTGATTATATAGATAATGGAGTTTTTCTATACGTTTAGTGCTATGTTAGATCTTGTATTGTGTATTTCAAAGCTTACCTTAGGAAATGTACCGCTTTGATAACGTGTTTTTTCTTAAGCTTTTTCCGAGTCCTTTCTCTTAAACCTTCCTCGGACGGAAGTAGGTTGAGTGCGATCTAAAAGGTCGGGCGATAAAACAAACAAGTGTCATTGCGATCCGTGAGGACCTTCTAAATAGAGACGTAAGCAAATGTGGATGGTGAAAGTTAAATGAGGCGTAGGTATCCTGTATCTAACTTCGTGCTTCCTACCCACTTACCGGTCGATCTTGTGTTACCTTTTAATAAGGCAAGCAAACCTGATTAAAAGTTTTACCTTCGTCTTTTATACATTGAAACTTTCATTACGGGTGCTACATTGATCAGACTTAATTGGTATTCCGATTACATTTCATTTAATTTTACATGTTCAATAAGTTTATTGCAGCATTTTTGATTTATTTATTTGCAAATATCCACCAGTCTTCCTCCCTTTCATCTACGTGACTGACTACGTGGTAACAGTGATTTGGCTCCCGTATATTTGGAATAAAATGTACTTCAAGTTACCAAACCAGTTTCAAAATAATTGTTCAAATTGGTCAAAGCAAATAATTTATAAGTTGAGCTTGAACAAAGAAACGATCGATAGGTATGTACGAAGCGAATACGCACAGATAAAGAGCGCGCTCCCGCCCGCATCTTTGGTGGTACTTTGTATGTAGTAGGCCTACATTTCCGCTCGGGAACTTATCCTTCTTCTCGGATCCGTTACTAAAACTTGACTGTTACCATTAATCATACATTGGCATTATCTTGCTATTCGATATGTCTGGGGTGGTGTGATATGCGTGCTCCAACAGCCCATGCATATTTAGCTCAGTCGTTATACATCATTCTTAGTATTGAAGATTCCGCTGACGGGTTTCGTTGAAAAAGGTAAACTGAAAGAGTTAAAATTTTGATATTTTACTATATATATTATGCATTCTTGTAATAAGTTCATATCACAGGTGCAAAAAAAAATCACTAAAACATGTGATGTGACTATTGGGCTCAGTCAGGAAAGCTACGTACACCTCAAATAAATTGAAAAGTATGAGCCCAAATAAAACCCAAACACTGTGGCACAATAACTCAATTAAAATTATTGCAATAATGTAAACGTTCCATTAAATATTAAATTAAATGTTAACGAGTTGAATTTATCTTCGCTGGCTTCTCAGTTTAAAGATTTGATGTCATATAAACGATCCTATTTGTTAGAATATTATTAGAAGGTTAGGTTTAGGTTACGTTATACACTCACTGGCAATCAAAACGGGTCATTCTGTATGGAAACTTCTAGAGAAATACAAAGTGAGCCGTTTTAATTGTCTGTAAGTATATTTTAAGAATGAAATTAGGTAGTTACCAGTGGCGGAGCGTCCATAGAACTCGATTCCCATCGGCTTCCCTTAGTTTTAGTTGGTTGAGTACTTTAATAATGGCTCATGGAGAAAAGGAATGCCAAAATAGGGCTTCCCTTAGAAATAAGTTTAATGACCCAGTATTTATTTCTTGAAAATTTACCGAACAGCAATGTACTGCAATATGATACAAGTAACTCTATGTCAAATGTAAATTGAGCGTTTGACATTTAAGATTACTGCATTACATTGCGGGCCAAATTACTATGTAAATATGGTTACATTTTTCATCGTTATTCTAAGCAAAAGTTATATAAATATACTTCCTATGTCGGCTATGTCCTATGCTAACCACCGTTTAAAGATTCGCCCGTATTGGATATACACACTGCATGTTGCAGTAGCCTTATACTATTTCGCAGCTGTACCTACTACATGAAAACAATAAACTGGTAAACCGTTTGGCCAGCCAAATCCTCCAGTCACAATTCGGTGCGGCCCGTACATGGTTTTCAATGTACATACATCTGCTTTGAATCTGGTGCTCGGTATTGTATAAGACAGGCAGTATTGTAGATTAATAGACGCCGGAGGTTAGGCTATTGTACTTTCTCGCAAGAACTCGCAAACACGCTATCGTTCGACATATATTCACTCGTACTTTATTGAAGTAATTTAGATCCTGAGGTCTACTATTTTACCTATATTAGTCAAGTTTGAGAAATATACAAAATGATTTGAATTTCACAAAATAAAACATTTATGAAATTGACCTACTTTTGTAAGCGTCTAGATTAGTTATTATCTGTCAGGTAGCATTTGTGAATAATTTGTGTAGCTAAAAAATGTTGCCCTTAATAAGGTAGCTGAATGATTAGTACTAGCTGGTAATTTCGACGTAATTTGTGTAATCTTGTACAAGTATTTTAACGGATCTTTGATTTCGTTCAGTACTGGAAGATTAAAGGGCCTTAAGTGAAAGGTTAATTTAAAAATTAAATTAAATACGAGAGGATCGTATTAGCGGCTGTTTGCTTTGCTGGGGCGTCGCTGCTCGCTGGCGCAGGTTTCTCGAGCTTCCGCTTATTACCACGTTATTCAATTATTATTCATAGGGTGTTGTCACGATTGTCTCACTAGGTATTTTAGGAATTCATAGTATATTTAGTAATATATTAGCCTGAGTAAGTAATAAAACGGATGAAATCTCTGCATTAAAATGGCTTTTAAATTAGAGTTTTATTTATTGCGAATAGGGCAGATGCCTCGGTTTTGGCAACTTTAAGAAGAGTTAGTCTATTCAGACGACCGTAATTTTGTGTCAATAAGGAATTATGACACTCGTTATGTACTCATGCTGCGAGTCATAGAAAATATAGTACTATATCTATATGAATCTCCGCTGTTAAGATTCTGACATTAGATCTTATTTTTTTCTATAATGAAATGTCAGAAAGGGGCTCAGAACCCAGTTTCGGCCACTTTTTTCTATGGCCCTGACAACTGATTGACAACATACATGATAGATGACATTGCCATCTGTGCTGCCATAATTAACTCTTATATTAACTATAAACCATAGACTTGTAAATTTATCTATACCATAATAAAGTTGAAAATGGCCAAAACTGGCACAGTGCCCACAACCGGGGCAGCTGCCCTAGGTATTATTAATTATTGCCAATCAATAATCTTGACTTTGTTGGGACTTTTTACAGGTCAGTTGCTGTATTGTTTTGGATTAAATCACTTTTTTATATCGGCAAGACAAGGAAGATATCGCGTAATTATAATAAAACATACTGAGATGCTTCCATATTATTGTACTAAGAAAATATTAACTACACATTTGTATTCTGCAATGCCTGTTAGTGGCACAACTATTACGCATGTCCATCAAACGAAGCATTTCTGAGGCAACTGTTTAATACAGTTAAAGGTTTGGATGAGACATGGGGTCTTTATTTAATAATTATGGAGACTGTTTGTGTTCCAATAATATGTATGAATCAATATTAAAGTAGTTTCGCATTTTTCCTATGGACATTGAAAAAGATAATTTATTGGACTCATTGTATGATTAAAGGCCTACATCTCGTTTATAAAAATCTATGCTAGAGGAACATAGCTTATACCTGCATACAAGCCGTAAGCTATTAAATTGTGATGTATGTCACAATAAAACACCTTAGGTGCAGGTAAACTATGTTCCTTGATGGAAAAATGATTTCTGTTTTTATAAAAATGTAAGACCCGGACCCGGACGGGTTTGAACCCGGGGTATGTCCTTAATCTACGTCCGGACTTGAGTCGTATGTCATTACTCATTAAACTACGCCTAAAAGAGAGGTATGGGCACTGCGAATGGCATCTCACTAAGTGTGGTAGGGCACGTTCAGCGAATGTCATCTTGCTCAAATATACAGAGCCCGACTGGGGAAGTACCTACACCTTACAGAAAACCACAGCCAAATAGCACTAGACCCTACTCATAGTGTTGTGTTCCTGCTGGTGAGTAAGGGTGCTCAAAGAGGACCCAGTGTGTTGACGATGAGGGACCCTCTAGTTCCTTTAGCCATCAACATAGTGAATCCTCCTTTTTGTAAAGGGTCGGCAACGTGCATGTGACTCCTTTGGAGTTGCAGGCGTTCATAGGTTACGGTAGCTGCTTACCATCAGGCGGGCCGTATGCTTGTTTGCCACCGTCGTGGTTTAAAAAAAAAGACCCGTATGTAAATGTGTAGTCGGAGGCTCTAAAAAGCTAATATTAAAAAAAATACTAACAAAAATACAATATGAATTCTGGCGTTGACTATCGATAATTTATGGCTAGGGTAGGTGCTTAGGTACACTATTTACTAGTTTTTTTACTTATTTCTACTAACACTGAAGCTCAAACGTCGTAATCTCTTTCATGTAGAACAATCAAAAGTACGTTATACATATAATATAAAGATATTATTCTTCATTAAATAACAAAACCTTTTTAAACAGCGTCTTAGCATACAGCTTTATGAGACCTTACCCAGTCTTCTACAAACATAAATAATGTTTTTAAAAAACCCGCAGTTTCGTTTATAACACAAAGTTAAGGACGCGATTATACTTACACTGAAATCAATAAAGTAGTAGGTATTATCAGGCAATAAATCTGCAATTTACAGCACCTAAGTGACAAAACTCTAATTCGAGTTCAAAATATATTAAATTTATATATTATGGTTTTTATGACGAATTAGCCACTTCAATTTATCTTAACAACATTTGAAGAGGGGCATGGTACGAGTAGGTAAACTTTTTTCGTAGTAATTACTTAAGTTTATTTTAATTAAATTATGCCGTAAATTGTGAGAATCTGTACTTGTATTATGAGACGTACTAACCCGGCTGGACGCCGCATAAAAGAATCCTTTCCGAGTAGGTCAACATTAGACGACGTTATTTGTACAACATGGCTTAAGGGGCCTCTCAACTTGCGCACACACTTGTTACTATCAATGATTTAAAATCGAATACAGTTTCAATACTAAGATACGAGAACATTACTTCGATTTATTACAATTGTATGAGCAGATACTTATAGTTACTCTTATGGCGTGCATCTGTATAGTAAATATATTGGAAACTACGTAGAAAGTTTAACAGACTGAAACAAATTTACTGAAATTAACCTTTATTCGTGGAAAATCATACTATCGCAATGTGAAATGGATCGTAACATCGAATTGTAATTACGCGATATCGTTTACTATGTAACAGACAATATATTGTTATCCCCTTATTCATAAACGGCCACTAAGGTTAAGAGATCTCTGATAATCGTTTGTCCCTTTCCCTCATATAGGTTGGACGGAAAGGGTCAAACGATTATCAGAGGCATCTTCACTTTAGTAGACGTTTATGAATAAGGGGGTTAGTCTACAACATATATTTCTTTCATATTTATTTTCATGCTTCAAGCTGGTACGATCTATTATCATATTTACGTAAAAAAATAGTGTCATTTTTCCAGCGGACTTTCTTATTCTATTTTAGGTATTTACGTTGTTTTAATGTGTTTTTTTTAATAAGTTTATTCTACGAGCTAGCACAGGGATACTTTACGATAATTTAATTGAAAATCGATAGTCTGTATATTTTCTTCTTCATACGCATATTACACTCGCGAGCAAATAATACGGGCCAGTGACAAAAACCCTTATATTTTGCAAATTAATAGCGGTATGTGCAGGAAACTAACTGTGTATTAAAGAGAATTTAATATCGAATTAAATTGAACCTTCAATGTTCTACAAGAATTCTGGAAAAAGTTTTATTAAAAAAAAAGTCGAATTTGGTACCAAATTCAAATTGAGCTTGTTTCACTTTTGACTGTTTTCTCACTTTTGTTTTCAATCTGTCAAAGCAAAATGATAAAAGGCAGTTTTTGTTGACTTTGATGGTCATTATTGAATTACTATCATGTCGCTAACACAAGATGAATGTACACGTATCGTCACTTTGTTACAAGAAGGCAGAAGTCAGAGATATACAGCAAGAAGAACAGGCGTGTCACTATCTACGGTGCAGAAAGTCCTACAACGTTTCCTACAACAGTTTGTAATAGTTTGTTCGAAGGTTCCTGCCAGTGCAGGAACCTTCGAAGACCAGGAACCGGCAGGCCGAGATGTACTACGGCTAGAGAAGATCGATTTATTGTAACAACAATGCTCCGAAATCGGCATCTCACTGCAGTTGAAGTCAAAAACCAACTTCGGGAGACCCGAAGAGATGACATCAGCGAGTGGACTGTAAGGCGGCGGCTTCGTAAAGCTAATTTGACCCCACATAGATCGGCAAATGGCCCAAAACTTGACAGAGGGCATCGAACTGCAAGGAAACTTTACGCACGCGAATACAGGCGATGGGGTGCCGAAGAATGGGCAAGAATTATGTTTTCTGACGAATCCAGATTTATGCTCTATGCACATGACGGGCGGCGAAGAGTTTAAAGACGGCCTGGTGAACGTTTTATTCCAGCCTGTTTTGAAGCAAAAGTTGCTTTCGGCGGTGGGTCTGTTATGGTTTGGGCTGGAATCTCTTCAGAGAGTCGCACGCAATTAGTTTTGATAGAAAATGGAACGTTAACTAGTGCCAGGTATGTGGAAGAGATTCTTAATGAGCATGTAGGCCCATATTTAATTAATATGGGTGAAAACTCAATGTTCATGCATGACAACGGCAGGCCACACACCGCACAGATTGTGGAAGATTATTTTCAGGAGGTTGGCATCAACACTATGAACTGGCCCTCGAGAAGCCCGGACCTAAATCCGATTGAGCACGTATGGGACGAGCTCGGAAGGCGTGTAAGAAATCGAAACCCCGCCCCAGCTATACTTAGAGACCTGAAACAGGCGTTAGTGGAAGAATGGGCTAATATCCCGCAAGAACGCATAAGAAACTTAATAAACAGTATGCCCAATCGTTTAGAAGCTGTAAGAAGAGCCCGAGGAGGCAATACGAAGTATAGATATGTTTTACTTTTTTTTTGTTTTTAGTTTTGTGTGTGAGGTACCACGGTTGCTTTTTACCTATAATTAATTGATATCGTGTTTACTATGTTAATTAAATAAACAAGTGAATATCATCTCTAACTCTTGACGTTGTTTTATTAACTATGCATTTATCTATAATATAGAATTTAATTCAGGCTCCTAGGAGCCTGAATTAAATTCTATATTATTATTTTAGGAGATATTATAGTTTTTCGTACTGACCCGAATTATTTGCACGCGAGTGTATTATGTTCAATCGTTGTAACATATCAAATGTAGTCTTTCTTACCATTGTATGTAAAGGTTTCCACAAACCTTCAGAGTACAATGAATTTCCCAAGTTGTTCATAATTTTAGCGTAAACTTCGTTGCTTAAGCATGGTTATTGTTGTTTTCCGTCTGCGCGATAGTTTACAGCTGCTAATGCACGGCAGGAACGAGGCTGCGGAAGAAAAAAGCATCTCGGTTTCCTTTATTATCTTGAAATTACTTGCTGTAAAGCTGGTAAGTAGTTGACACTTTAAAAACTCGCGAGAGCAAGCTGAGGAAACCACTTAATACATATAGTGATGTTCTACACATTTTATGAAATTATTCGGTACCTGGAAGTAATTAGTAAAGAAGTACCTAATTTAAGTCGCATATATCGTTTTGAAATGAGATTTAATGAACAATCAAACAAAACTACACAATATTTTCAATTATAAAATGGGAAATATTATTCTGCATATCAAAAAATACTGACTTGCACAGCAAAAAATCTTGAAAGCACGTCAAAGCGATGTTTTGATGTGACTTTAGATTTTTTGCTGCGCAAATCAGTATAATAGTTATGAATATTTTTTGTTGTGTGTTTACTAGCCTTATAAACATATACTTAGTATCACGATGAAATGAAAGATGTTTACCATCACAGTTTGTTGTGATAAGTTTCTGATATTTCGGCACTCTTCCAAGTGTCAAGTTCTTTTTCACAGAGTAACTGCTATAATAGTTAATCCATAGCAATCTTCGCTTTTTCCGGTTTACTTTCAGCCCACAGTGGCACTTGCAACAGTTCCAAAATATTGGGAACTCATCACGACAGGTTTACGTGGTCAAATATTTCATAACCAACGGTAGTAGTATTACGAGTACGTTATAATATTATAAACTAACTATACGGGCTTTGCTATAAATTATAGTTTTTCTGCACAACGGAAAAAAATATTGTTATAGTCAAAAACTTATTCAAACGTGTGTTATTTAAACCAGTCAGTAGTGCATATTTCGCAATAAAAGTGTTAAAAAACAGCAATAATATTGAGCTATGTCTTCGAGAGCATCTACAAATGTATAGCTAGTACAGCTTTGTTTCATACTCGGTATTTAAAACAATAACTTTGTATGTCAACGTATGTTGTACGTGATGTGATAAAAACAGTTAATTATCGTATAACGTCTGTGTTGAATGAATATACTGACATATGAATATATAATTATAAACGTTCCTTTTTCTCATAGTAAGGAAAAAAAATCGTTATCGATAGAGCAGTTACATTTAACGGATAAAACAGTTTATATTATGCCATTTACGTGTATCGTTTGAAATTAATTCCGTACTACCTACCCATTTAATAAGGTCTACCAAAACCTTCCAAACATAGCTTAGAATTAAGAATTTATTGTAAAAATAAGATAAACGGCTAAAGTAGCTTAAAGTACAATATCATCTTGAAAAATGTGTACAGGTACGTAGCTTTATCTAAAGCAGAATAAGAAACACAAATATTTCATTTAGGACCAAGCGATTTTCTTGTGTTCATAATCATCTCGGAGCTTGCTGTTGACTTTGTTAATTAATCGTTTTGTATGCAGACAGGCGTCGGGATAGTGCCGGCGCAGCTTTTTAGTTTCCGAAATGGAAATTAATCTAAACTGAAAAATATGTGTGGTTATACTTACCAACAAAGAAATTCGCTATACGGCAACGTTTGTCAACGCCGGTGTTTTATGGCATATACCTACCGCACGGTAAAACTCCTTATCGACCATCGGGGCAATGCCAGTTTTCATTATTATATCTTTGTTTAAAGCAGCCGTCGCTTGGCGGTAATGGAACGTCGCAATAGACGGAACTCATTCATTGACTAATAGAAATCTGATCAGATTCCCGGCTCTATACATTGCGAGTAGGCGGTCCGGTCTCACGGACTTAATCGACGAGCCTCTCCTCGGAAAGATGCAAATTAATTACACTGATAGCTTTAAATCACCTCCGCCGTTGCCCCATTGAAATCATCCGTGCTTTGAGTCCATATTTTGTGACGTCAATATTTTAATGATTAATTGATTTTTATTGCATTCAAGAGTCATGGCTGGTTTCTGATTATGTGTAAAATATTAAGGTAGAATCTGCCTTTTAGAATTGTAAACAGATATAAATTCTCAAATATATTGCTCGAATCCATATAATATACATGAATTATTATATATTTGACTGCATGCGAACTGTAGAAGTGTTCAAACTGTAGGTAATCTTGATTAAATAGACCATAATGTTTATAATGTACATACTTTCCGGAAGTGAAACCTGTGTTCCAATTACATAATTAATAATTACATATCTTAATGTAAACAGGATGGGTCCAAGATCGGTAGTGAGAAGAAATCACAAACTATAAAATACCTACCCTAGATTGTCGTTAAAAACCTGACGGCCGAATTTGGCGGTAAGAAAATCTGATTACAAAATCCTCACAGAAGCCGGTTATGACTCCGGTCAAAGCAATCAATTAACTGTAATTTTATTGTAAAAATATACTCTAATCAGTAGGTAAAATTTTTTACGCGATGTAAGTTTGAAATTTCACCGTTTTATGCATTCATCTTATTAAATAATCTACTATTTCCCCGCATTACTTACGGCTTAGCTGTAGTTGGCCTGAATTAGTTAAGGCTTGTTTATTTATACAAATAAGTGGTTTTAATAAAATACACGCCATTCATAAATATTAAACTAGATGACTTGAATATATAGTAGATACTGAACTGTATCAAAGCTTAAGTTTGTCATTTGTTAAAATCTCTGAATAAATTAAACACAAATGAAATGACTTGTAGACAACATTGCTCATGGACGAAGAGAAACCTTTTTATTTTAAGACCGCATGTTGTTTAAATTTCTCGTTAAACCTGAGTTAGTACATAATATTCAACATCTGGTCTATTTTGTGATTAATAAAATAAGACTCAGTACAAAATATTTCAGTTCTACATTATTAAACATTTATATAATAGGATTAGTTCGATTGTAATTGTTTTAGACCTACCTATACATCCTGTGGTACTACCTAGTTAGTTACTAAGTTCTGTTACCAAATTTCTGACTGATAAAATATAAAATAAAGTTTTAAATAAAAATTTAAAGTAATTATTTAATAGCCTAATTTCTAATGAACATAATATGGTATAATAATATACAAATCAGATGTAAAATATATTGAAAGTCCTTGTAAAGCACAAGATTGCCTGAAGACGCAAGCACGCGGTAAATTTAAGAAAATTACACTTTACAAAAGGGCATTAAATAAATATTGCACCTTTGTTTAGAAGGTTCCATTGCTTGTTTGTAAGAAACCTGTTTATTAGAGGTAATTGCGTGACCACCATTTAATTTTCTTGCTATTTTATCCCACAGATATTCCCATTTGAAACATTGCCTATTTTTAAGTTTTGCACAAAAGACATAGATTTAGACTGCTATGGAACAAGCAGACGTGCAACGTTTAGTCTAGTATTTTATCAGATAGACCCACGTGAACTATACATATACCAAATTGAAGCTACCGAATTCTGCAAGACTGGTGCGTCTTAAACGTGATTAAAAATAAATAGGATTTAAAATCAACATGAACAAGGAGTATAATTCTGACGCATATTTTTCACGCCTTTTTCCGAGTGTTACGAGTATAAAGAATTCTGAAAAACTGCGACACTAATTTTGAATTCAATATATTTTAATATATTGACTATTAAATAAGCTTTTAAATTATGTACATGAATGATTAAAATGTTGCTACCTATTCCTATTTATTTAGTGAAAACTCTAGTAACAGAACTTAGTAACCGACTAGGTAATATTTTTTTACAGAAATGAGCAATTATAATTACCGTTGATATTATTAATGGTGTTCCGAAAGGTCGCAAGTTCGAATCTTGCTCGTCGCGGTGAATTTTTCCTTTTTTCTTTCCATTATAAAATTTATATTATGAATGTTCAAGTAAGGGCTTTTTTCCCTTTATAAGGGTTGAGTTTATATCTAGCCCCTACCTAAAACTTATGTTCAACATTTGTTTAAAACTTTAAATTATTCATAAATTTATTTAATATGATGAAAAATGTTTTATCTTATTCACCAATCAACGATGGTCGTTTTTTTATGTATAATATCAAAATTAGATGTTTTCCTTTATTTGCCCTGGATTTACATAAAGTTCCGTTGCTACCAAAGAGCTGCCAGGATGGAGCATAAAACGCAGTTACTCGTACCGTACCTAATCAGATAAATTTCCGATTCCAATCACACTTACCTTATTTCCAAACCGTATTTATTTTGACTTCACGTATGTTTTTCGTACCTTTGTATTTTATATTTGCACTGTATATTCGTCGTTGTAGGAGATATTTTGCCCCAGAACCGTTTTCCAAACTTGAAACAGTGGCGGCTAGGCGGGGACGTAGGGGTGGGCCGTACTGCCGCCAGTTCGCTTCTGCCCGCCCCAGAACTGGCCGTATCGCGCGCGTCTCTCGCCACCCCCTATACCATTAGCTCTCATCCATCAAAAACAAAAATAAACCGTCATGTGATAAGGAAATTTATATAAATAACACACATGAGTGTAGTGATTTGTGTAGTCAGTGTGGCTGAATTTATAATTAGTAACCGTTAGTGTGCCATGTGGTGATAAACCTCCGGTGCCGCCAGCACGCGGATATGGTGGACCCTTTAAAGATCTTTTGGGTTTTAACGAATAGTACTTATTTAGGTAGGTGATAGTATAAATAATCCGTTACCTACTTATTTTTACATTAAATAATTAATTAATTATCGGACCATAACCGCAAACACGATTGTTGTGTAACTGTATAACAGCTACGACACCCTCTGCTTACTATCAAAACTTCGAGCAAGGAACAAAGTTTCTGACACCAACTCGCAATATATATCTCGTTGTGCACATTCGTAGCTAAGTACATACAGATAGCTACTAGGCAGCTATTTATTTCCTCAATTTTAGTACCGCAAGTATATACCTACATATAAAATATATATAGGTACGAGACTGCGTTTTTGTGTGTGTTCGCATAGAGCGTGATAAGGTAGGTCATTTACGACTTTTTTATTGTCCTTTTGGTTCTTAATTGACTAGACATTCAGAGTGACATCCATATATATCTATAAACTAGCTTTCCGCCCGCGACTTCGTCCGCGTATAATACGGTTCCTCATACGGAGTTTCATATGCAATTTTATCTTTTTGACTAACTTTTGTTAATCCCCGAACGATCTTCTTAATCTATTTATACTTATAGCTATACCAACTTTCAACCCCTTTTTTACCCTGTTAGAGGTTGAATTTTAAAAAACGCTGAAATTACTTTTATTATTTTTTAATTATTAGTAAACGTACGAAGTTTCAAATCTCTAACTCAAAATTTTAAACCCCATCCATACAAACTTTCGACCCCCTTTTTTACCCCCTTAGGTGATGAATTTAGAAAAACCCCTTCTTAGTGGATACTAACGTTATAAAACAACCTATTGTGAAAAATTCAGCTGTCTAGGTCCAACGGTTCGGGCTGGGCGTTGATTTAAGTGAGTCAGTCAGTCAGTCAGGACTTTTACGTTTATATATAGATAGATTATTATTTGTATACTCTGGTCTCAAGATTTACGAATGAAATGTTTTTTGTGGAACTAGATGTCAATGAAAATCACTCAAGCTACGCTAATTATGTGAGTTTTCTAATGGAATCAATTGATCAAGTTTTTAAAGAACTGGTTTTATACATTTTACAAGTAATAGCCAAGGCTTCTTTATTCGGTAAGCTGCTACCTTTGTTCATTGTGGTTCAATACAATCGAGCATTCTCCGACAATGCTGAACAATATGCCTCTTGTATATTCGTCCGTAACCTTATCAATAGATCCATTAATATTATATTTCAAGTAGTTATGTACGTATGTATCCAATTTTTGCTCTGTACCTAGAGCTAACAATGTTATTGTTTAACGACACAGTGTGTGCCTCGTAGACTGTATTCAGTCATTAAATCCATTGTCGGCATTATACCTCGCCACCATACTCGGGACCTCATTACGAAAAGATTTATTAACGCCCAGTTCAGGCGCTCTTTCGTTTCAAGGCACTGCCTAATAAGGAAAAAACACTCCAGATTTATTGCGGATATTATCGGTATCTTCGCCATACTCCACGGAAACTCACATTGCTTATTTTGAAATACACTCCAAATATTACAAAAATAAACTCATAACGTACCATCTCCGCACGGAAGGGGCTTAAAATCTGTAATAAACAAGTAACTGTGCTTCAAACGAAACGATTTGAGGCACATTACAGACAGGAAATTAACTCTTTAAATGAGAAGCGTTACTGTCTCTAGTTTCTTAATTTTTAACGTAAAATAACTTCTGAAATGTAATAAAAAGTATTCAGAGTTTCCTTTGTTTATTACGTTGAGCGTAAACTTAGCAAATTATCTCGGTGGTTAGCTACATGTAGAAGTTGAAATCATTAGAAATTTAATTTAGCTGAGTTTCCGAGTGGCGTTACTTTGAGCTAAACTTTACAACATGTCTGAAGCAATAATTACACATGAGGTATACCAGAACTTGTGAACATAACTGTAACTTTGTTTTATCTCTGAATTTAATAATTTTTATTTTATTTTACCATTACACAAAAGGTGTAAACACTTAAATATCTTACAAAAACGATTCGGTAAGTAACAGGCGGAAAAATGAAGATAAAGGTGAGGTGAGACATTGATATTGAACAATATGTAATTATGAAAATCTTTATCACTTCCAAGGAAGCCTGCGAAATGTTGTGGTTCCCTTCCCACTGCCTAGAATACGTATATCTTCAGTCATATTTCATGAATGTTGTCGGTATATTCCAAATACTACATATTTATCCGGTAATGCAAGGCACAAAAAATTAATTTGACTTCCTTTGCTACGATGACCCAAAAGTTCCGAGGTTAGTTACAGTTATGAAAAGAGACAAGGGTAAAGGTTTGTTCGGAACATCTGCCTCATTGATCTAAATTCAGCCCTTATCTATTCATTTCAAACAATTCGTTATTCATTCCTCAATCGAAGTCCTGCGATTGCAATTAGAAAATAAATAGAACTGTGCACATGAAAACCTAAGGAGCCGGATTGCAATAGAAAGTTGCGTCGGCGTGCAGCGAATGCACCTGCGCTCGCGAGGCGACGCCGGCCGAGATAAGACGGTAACTCAATCTCGGGCAACCAACAAATGTTCGCAAATATAATTGACGAAGCCTCCTGGCCAGCACAATCAGCCAATCTACGTCCCAACGAACCCACTTAAACTAATGCGTCCTATTGAAGCGACCGCACTACAATTGCCACTAACGAGTAGGTGTTGTTTGCAAAGTGCGTGAGAGCTGGTTTAGCCAACGTATCTGTTTCACAATCAACCGAAAATTCGCACGATTTTCGGAAATATATTTACCGGCTTGTTATGTACATCTTAACGTTTCTTTTTTCGGTTAGTATCTTGTATTTATTTTCTTTCTTAAAGGTTTAATCCCGATGAGCCTTCAGCCTTTCAATAACAAAAAGGAATTTTTTGAGGAAATGTTGCGGTGTTTTTCCATTCGGCGGTGTTTAACCAAAGTGTGTTTGTCCATTTTCTGCGGCATTATATCGCAGGGAAATGCTGCGGAGCATGACGCCCGCTCCTCTCGCTGTGATGTATAACTGAATTTTAGGCTGCTGCGGTAAGCCTATAATGCCGCAGGTAAGGAGATAACTGCGATGGTTTGCGACTGCCTATGAAATATCGCTTCTACATTTAAAATTGCTACACGTGTCTTACATAACACAAAAAAAATTACAAATACTTGCATGTTACAAACATGTCCAAATCAATTAGGGTTTAATCAACATTGAAATAGAGATTGTGTGTGTTTTACTGTCTTCACTAGCATCGTGCGTACATTAATTTGTGCGTAAGATAAAGCCCGACTTGATTATGACTTGGTCAATGATTACAATAATCTTGGCTGTAAGAATTTGCTCTGAGATATATCAGCCACACAATCCCAGCATTTTCCTGACGTTATTACAATGTCTGTAGGTAACTCTAGCAATATTTTTTCTTTTATAAGAGCTATAGAAAGGTTTATACATTGGTTTAGGTTACTATATGTGTTTTCTGTACTCAAAAGCTTAACATAATAGTGAAACAAAAGGTGACTTTTTTGGTAAAGCACTCCTGAACTTGCAAGAACAAACTAGATTTTTTTTTCTGCATGTATAGTCCCAGAAGTAGGGGAACCGGTACTACCACGGACAGTTTTTTTGCTTTCGATTTTTAGAAAAAAATGAAAAGCCTGCCTGTTAGCCAGATGTGCAATTGTCTGAAGATTGACTATTTAGCTACATTTTTCCATAGTAAAAGAAATAATACTAAATATTACTAGTTTCAATGGGGTAGGCTGTTAAAAAACAAGGGAAATGTGTCCAAGGTACAACCCTGATGTAGCTTGGACATTCACCGCCATTTCTTTCAGACATCTGTTTGGAGATTAAAAACATATTTTATTCGAAGGATTTTATTATATTCGGAGCAGAATGATACTTAATAATATTTTTTGGAATTTAAAATTATAATTGTTTAAATGTAATTAATGTCGCACTAAACCTTTCGTAGCATAGTACCAAATTCGCAAAGTGCCATTTGGCGTTTCGCGAAATGTTATGTTTTTACTCGCAAAACACCAGTTAGTCAGAATACCAAAAACGCATAGTACCATTAAGCATAGTACCAAATTCGCAAAGTGCCATTTGGCGTTTCGCGAAATGTTATTTTTTTACTCGCAAAACACTAGTTTGTCAGAATACCAAAAACGCTTAGTACCATTAAGCATAATGCCAATTCGCAAAGTGAAATATAACCTTAGTACAGGCAATAATATTAAGGGACAAATTATTATGTACTAGCTGTGCCCGCGGCTCCGCCCGCGTGGGATTCGGTCTGTGTCAGTAAGCGGCTAATTCACGCCTTATTCCTCTCCCGCTACCCTGGAGGCGGAACTCGGACGATACAGTACCACTTTTGTATTTATACGTTAGTCGACGGCAAATATCATCCAAATCGATCCTCCCGTCAAATCAGTCTAAGCATGAAAGGTTTGAACAGGCGCGGTTGCAGCGCGGTTGAAATTTGGGGGGGGGGGGGGGGTCACAAATGCAGAAATGATTTTTGAAGGGGGTCAGTAATGAATTTTTCTATTTGAGGTGTACTTGGGGGGGGGGGGGGGGGCATGACGCATGCAAAGTCAATCGAGTGTAGGGGGGGGGGTAGCCAGTCAGTAGACGTTGAATTTTTATAGGCTACGTATAACCTGGCTGGGGATTTTCTTGAATTGGAATTAGTAATCCTTAAGGGGTGATTTCTGGGATAACAATGCAAACAAAACCGACCAAGAGCATGTCGGGCGATGCTCAGTGTAGTTTCGTAGTTGCCTCCCTGTTACAAAACATCCGTTCAGTAGGTCGGTTTATTAAGGGATATTTGGCGGCGCTTACGTCATTTTACTATCCGGCACTTCCTTTCAGTATGCTTGCCTTGAATTATCAGTCAAAAAAGGCTGAACCGATTTTATTCAATATAGTTTTTATTAAAATTTCTTACACCCTTTTTTGAACTTTCAGATCTAATATTTACGAAACTATCGAGTTTCATCCAAAAAGACCTCTATTCTTTTTGAAAGACCTATTCAATAATACCCAACACGATAGGGTTGGAGCGAAAAAAAATCACCCCCCATTTTATGTGTACCCTAATAAAAATATTTTTCCAGTTTTTACTCTATTACTTTGGCGGGATATCGGTAGTCTGCGAGAGCGATTGAGGTGATATGCGAGGGAGAGAGGAGCGTATTATAATTATTCTCTTGCTTGGATGAGAAAATATTCACTGTGTTTTTTAGAGGTTTTAGGAGGGCCTATAAATAAGAAGTGGTCAACTCGATCTAAGGCACAGTTTTGGTAACAAGCTTATAGAACTTTGAGTGTTAATTTTCGGCAAATAGAGAAGTTGGTACTATGCGTATTAAGTTTTAGTAAATAGAGAATTTGGTATTATGCGTACTAAGTTTTGGTAAATAGAGAATTTGGTACTATGCGTATTACAAGTTGGTAAGTATCGTAGTTGGTGTTTTGCGAGTTTGTCACTTTACGAACTTGGTAGTTTGCCAAATTGGAGTTATGCGTATTTGGATATATGCGGGCGTTGGCACTTTGCGAATTTGGTACTATGCTACTGAAAGGCACTAAATGGCTAGCATTTCATGTTATAATGTACGCAATGTGATAGAATCAACGCAGAACCATACATTAAAAAAACATGTCATCCACTTATATTTTTGTAGACCTTGGTACAACAAATGCTAGGTGTTGAAGGCGTTTAGACACATAGTGCCAGAAACGCATATTACCTTATACGCGGATTACCAGATTTTCATACGGAACCAAATCTGGACATATACTTATCTGGTCATCTGCGTATCTGGTAATTTGCGAAATGCACATCTGGTCATGCGCGTATAAGGTAATATGCGTTTCTGGTACTAAGCGTCTGAATGGTTCAAGGTACAACGTAGATTCATTATTAAGTTTGCCAAAAGGATTCGCTATACTTACCATTTTCAGTGGATTTAGGCTTAAATAGCCTACATATATCATAAATTTCTTGAACATTGTTGAATGAAAGAACACCAAGCCAAAATCAAAATCGAATATACAGCCTGTAAATTTTATACGGGCGTATACTTTATCCACCTATAGTATCCAGCAATAGGACTCATATAGTATAATCATTTTGTTAAATAGTGTTATTAATTATGTTTAACGATTTTTTAAAGTCCTACCGGGCACCAATGTACGCTATCCAACTGATTTAAAACTGACATAACTGACATGACGCATCGGTAAGTTAATTGTCATGGATGCAATACATTACGGGCTGAATTATTATGTATGAAAAAAAAATCCTTATTTTCATAAAGAAATAAATGTAAATAGGTTCCCTAGGTCCAATACTAATCGCCAGTACAATATACGCCCGTATAAAATGTACACACTGTATTTACTTTAAGGGGCCAAAATCATGTTTTTTCGTTTTGTAAATAACTTATTCTCGTATGAAAAAATATTGCTAACTTGATTGAATTGATCACAAAAAAGGGTAAAAGTGGTATTCACAATATTTTAAAAGAATTAGTAGTTTTTGTTTTGAGAAAAATTCGACTGACCTAGGTAAAACTATGTCCAAGGTAGAACAGTTTCCCCTATTTATCATAAAATGTGATAACACTTTGTACACTATAGGGTATTTGACAACATTAAAAATATATAACGAATTGTTGTCATCCTGAAAGATAATAAACTAATTAAGTATATTACACTATATTTGAATGTAAAATATGTTTATTTTTTGGAGAATAAGCGAAAGAAAATTTAATATTTTTTGAAATTTCATCTGGGACGTGAACGCTCTGTGATCGGTCAACGCTCGTATGACGTCACACGCTGGTAAACATGATTTAAACTGTTTCCTCGCTTCTTGACAATCTTGACTGCCTTGAGTGTTTTAACTGTTTTATTTGTATTTAAAGTTATTGTTCCACAGTTTTCTGATATTTTCCGATTTATCCGAATATCTAGTGGCACAATATTAATAACAATTTCAAAATGGAGCCGAAATATGTGAAAGCTGATAGCAGCAACCTACCAGACATAGACGCGTTAATGGTTGCACTATTCTTCAAGGATAATCCGGATTACTATGCCGCGGAACTTAGAAATGTAAAAACAGTTGTGTAAGTATGCGTAGAAATTGTTTATTTACGAAGATTTTGATTTCGATGATACGTAAAATGACAATTTAGGTTATGTTATGTGATGTGCCTATATTTGTTTTATTTCACAGATCTGCAAGGGAGTCATACGGAGATGATGCCATCGGCTATGTACAACTTCATCGGGAGCGTGGTGTTTGTACTATTAAATGTAAAGTGTGTCCAGAAACCAAAGTGAGGTCCAAGGTTTACAATGTGACAATGGTTGTAAACGAAAATGAGTGCAAAGTTGTAAGCTGTCGTTGCCATGATTGTACTGCTTCAGCAGGTGGATGCAAGCACGCAGTTGCTTTTTTAATGTGGGTTCATCGTCGCTCCGAAGAACCTGCATGCACTTCCATCGAGTGTTATTGGATGAAACCTGCTTTATCTAGAGTCGGGACTACCCTAAAGTACATTACTGTGCAGCAGATGTCTAAAAAACAGATACCACATAGACCAAGTTCTTCGGAACTTTATACCGAATTTATAGTGGGAGCTAAAAAGCGAAAAATTTAAAATTGTGAATTGCTGAAATATCAGCCTGATTTTACCCATACTGGTGTGATGCAATATTCATTGCACTGCATTTTTATGGATCTACCTCCACAAATTAAGGAGGATGTGGACAAACTTATTAATAATTTGAAGTATACATTCACTGAAGCTGCAATTAATACCATTGAGGAAGCAACAAGGAGCCAGAACAAGAACAGTATGTGGTACGAAATGAGGTATGGTCGTATCACAGCCTCCAAGGCACATGAAGTTAGTGTGTGCCAAACATCAGATGGCTCTTTAGTAGCTGCCATCATGGGTGCAAAAATCCCAGATACACCTGCTATGAAGAGGGGGAGGAAATTGGAACAGTCTGTCCAAAAGACGGTAAGCAATAAGTTGAAAAGAAAAATTACTTCTTGTGGGTTCTATGTGTGCCAAGAATACCCAATGATTGGAGCGTCTCCTGATGGTGTAATGAAAGATGCCATAATTGAAATCAAATGCCCAACCAAGGCAAAGTTGAAGGAGAAATATTTCAAAAATGGCTTGATAACAGAAAAATGCAAGGCACAGGTGCACTTGCAAATGTATGCAACTGGTATTAAGAAATGTTATTTCTGTGTCGCAGACAGCAATTTTGAAACAACAAAAAATGTTGAAATCATTGAAGTCACATATGATAGTGACTATGTTCATAACTTAATACAGAAACTAGTTATTTTCTGGAAAACGAATATATATCCTATTTTGTATCGAAGCACCAATTTATAGATATGAAATTGTTGATTGTGTCGCCACTTTCCCGAATGAAGGTTGAGGGAGGCGATGGCTGAGATACGAATCATACTTGTGAATGGGTGCTGTTTGTGGAGACTGGCTTGTTTAAGCGAACATGTGCTATTAAATATATATACCTAGTAACTTTATTATAGGGTATAATTAGTAATAATTACAGTGAGACGCCTCATTTGGTTCTTGTATGTTTCTTTTCTCTTAATGAATGTGTTAACAGGATTTTGACTCTGTGTAAAAGTAAAAGTGTACCTGGGCCTATTTGCTGAATAAATGTTAAAGTTTAAATAAAAAAACCATTCTGATTGTTTTTGTTTTTTATTTACAAGTTAATAACATTATCTTATAAGTGAATCCTGCAAATTAATTAGACCACATGCAATAATAACGGCATGATCTAGTAACCCAAGAGTATTAGTATTGATCACTGAATGTTGCTTCAACATATGGAATTCTCTTAATCGCCTTATAACTCTTTCAATATGAATTCGCAAGCTAGAAATTCTTTTAGTTAGGCGGACTTCAGCTTTTGAAAGCTTTGCACCACCACTAACACTGGGTGGCCTTAATAGTTTAATACCCTTTTGATGAAGTGTTTGTTCCAAATGTTTGAAGCCTCTATCAGCTAAGATAACAGTTCCCGGCTGTAATCCATCTAAAAAGTTACAGTTTTCTACTATTACAATATCACTTGTCCTTCCCCCGAACCCTTGAGAAATGTAGTTAACTAACCCATTAGGTGTACAGGATATTAAGTACTTTGCAGTATTTCCCTTCTTGTACTCTGACCAGGAACTTGCCTGATAAAGGGACTTTGATGATTTTTGTATATCAATTTCTAGACAATCAATGATACAGCTTACATTATAATAATTATGTCTAAAGGCAATTGGAAGATTTTTCCTTATTAAATTTTCATCTAGTTGTACAATAAATGGTCTCAAACAACTACTTATTATTGGTACATTTTGTAAAAATATTTTACTAGCATATGATAATGACATTCCAAAATTATCTTCTAGTTCAGAAAAGGTGATATTTAATCTTATTTTTTTTAAGCATAGCAAGATGTGTTCTACTTTTATACCTGTTACTTTATGCATCAACTGAATTAAATAGTAGCATTCCTTGGAAATACCTGTATACAATAAAGGTTTCTTAGAAATTAAACTCATAGTGATCTTAAGACACTGCAATTTCTCAATATTCTCATTGGTATCTGTAACATTGGTATCAGAATCAGTAACCCTTGATGATGATGTAGTTATAAAAGGTGATGAGTGACCACTTTCAAAATAAGAAATATCACTGTCTGATTTTTCATCTTTGAGTAAAATATTTCTCTTAACTGTTTGTACAACACCAGACTGTGATGGTTGACCACGGAATGCTGTAATCTTAAAAGGTGAAGTTAACGTAGATGTTGTCGAAGTTTTGAATGGTGAGGTAGAAATACTTTTGTTTCGAAATTGTGTTTGGACGGCCTTACTCCTATGATGTATATTGTTGCCTTTTAATTTTACTTGAACAGATTTTTCTACGGTTATGTTACAGCTGGTGGTAGTTGCTTTTTCTTGAAAAGACAAACAGCCAAAATTAATTGCTTCATTCAAATACAAATATCGCCTGTCCAACTGCCTGTTTGTTACCTAGTTATATTTTCCTATATTATTTATTTGTAGTTTTACATGTAAAATGTATTATTATTTTTGCAATACAGAATATTTACTTACTTACAAATTGATTAATTATGAGTATGACATTTGTAATAAATAATCAACATACCTTCTGGCTCAACAATAGTTTGTATCATATCTTCTTCATCTTTTTGTAAGCTTTCAGCATGAATTACAGTAGCACTTTGACTTTGCAGGCATTCTGTGATGAGATCAGCTCTTTGCCTCTTAAGAAATGCTGGTCTGGAAAATCCAGGATCAGGAAGTCTTCTTTTGCGGTCCTCTTGACAATGAAATTTGGATGGCAATGCCTCATCTGCCAAAAGTATCTTCTGACTGTAGCCCATTTTGTACTTCATGTAGTTGATTGTATCTTTTTCCATCTGGAATGCAAATATATTAATATAACAACATTGACTAAATATATATTATCTACAACATTACATAAAAGAGACATAAAATCCTACAGAATAGAATCTCCATACTGCAATTTAGTTTGAAAGAAAAAGTATGCTACTAATGCTGAAAGAGCCATGTTATGAGGTTGTGTGTGTGTGTACATTATACCTATACCTAGATCTTGTTTCGTTTAATACAACAAAATCCGCTGTTTTAACTACCATATTTATTTACAGTTAAATATTACTTACATCAAAGTGGTCTTCACACATAAAAGCATTTGTATGCGATAAAATGCTCTTTGGGTCTCTTCGAGCGAGTTTTAACCACGTTTTTCTTTTTTTGGGATTCGTTGGAACGGAAACAAACGATTTGTCTGGATTCTTTATAGTCGTACTTGAACATTGTGGCACTATACACCATTTATATACCATTTTATTGAGAAATAATCAATTCAATGCAGATCACAGACTTAGTAGATACTACGTATCAGACGACCGACTGTCTAATATAATTTTTAACACGTTGTTTAATCTGTGGCAGGCATGTGACAGGGGCAAAATAGAAGTTTTTTAGCCTAGTCGGTAGTGAGCCTGCCTGCTAAACCGGGGGCTCGGGTTCAAATCCTGGTGTGAACATTTAGTGTATTTCAGAAAATCAGGGTCCCTTTTTTATTTTTAAACGTACCTATATTTATTTATTTTTGTCATTGTAAGATTTTAAAAAAGTATTCTGTGTAATTTGAGGCCAATTAAAAGTATACTAATACTGCAGTTGAAATTATCATTCTGTTCTTTTTTACGATTTTTCGATTCTCCCAAGTTTAACATTAGCATTTTAGAACAGGATATTAAAAATAAAACGTACATTGCCCAGGGACGGAAAGTCATGGATTCCTGGCGAAATTGCTGGGGAAGTTGCCGGGGAGAGACTTGTCGGTTTCCGTTGAAGTAATCCTTTGTAATGCATGGAAATACAATCAAAAACATTACAAACAACATGCTGTATGCATTTTCCAAAAGTGGATATTAACTGCAATAACATTTTCTCAATTAAGAATGAGTTCTAGTGTCATTGAGAGGAACACAATATGTATCTTTATTTTGAATCTAATGGGTTACATTGAAACAAATGTAGTAATTGAAATAATAATTCGAATTACTAAGAAAATGCGGCCATCAAGTGATTCTCGATATAAGGGATGATAATGTCATGAAAATAAAATAACAATTATTTTACACGATTTATTAATTGTCATTGTATAGGTACCTGAGAGAAATAATTTAACAATAAAATATATTCTTATGAAGTTTTGATTTACATTAATCTTATCTTTATTATAATCAGCCACTATGAGCATATTAAGTAACTTATGACTTTTGCAGTTGGATCGCATTTACAGTAGTTGTGATCGAAATGCCTCTCCATGTGCTGATATTCAATTGCTGAAATGACAATAATAGGGATTATTAACTACTAATATAACTAGCGGTACCCGCGGCTTCGCCCGTGTGTGTTTCAGTAGGCTCTATCATTTTCTAAAACTTAATACGCTTTTTACAAGTCAAATTTCATAACATCAAAGCGTTAAGACCTGCGAATCTGGGACCGGAACCGGTTACCAATAAAGGGATATTATATCTGGTAGGGTAGTTACACACCTACCAAACTATTGTAAAAAATGTTTTTTTTATAAAAAAAGCCCGCAGAGAGTAGTATTTATTACCGTGTACAGTCAAGTGTAAAAATATGGGTGTACTCATCTTACTCAAAAATATGTCCCATAGCAGTGTTGGCCGAACGTTAGTGTAATTGAAAATTAAAAATTGAAGATTGAAACACGTTAGTTAAAATTGAACGCTAATAGTTTAGTGCAAATTGATTTCAATTAGAATTGAAATTAATTGTAACTAACGTGTTAATCCTTTGCGAATAACTAATAATTGAAGATATTTAATTTTTAGTCTTTCTCAAAAATTGAAACATTAATTTAATTTTTAGTGTAGATTGAATTGGTAATTGACATTAATAATTTACCTAACTAAACGCGAATTTAGGTTAAGCTACGAGGTTTTGATTTTTGTTTCGATTTTGACTCTGGACTCGGGGGCTTGTATTAATAAGCAATGGGACCGGTATCCTAAGATGGAAGTCATGCTGGACCCTGGGGATCCCTACTGGATCTCGGGTTTGGTGCATCATAGACTCATGCTGTTTGGGCTCATTCGACTTGTACTGATGAGCAGATGGTACCGGGATCAAAATCTGGAGCTCATGCTGGACCCTGGGGATCCCTACTAGATCTCGGGTTTGGCGCATCATAGACTCATGCTGTTTGGGCTCATTCGACTTGTACTGATGAGCAGATGGTACCGGGATCAAAATCTGGAGCTCATGCTGGACCCTGGGGATCCCTACTAGATCTCGGGTTTGGCGCATCATAGACTCATGCTGTTTGGGCTCATTCCACTTGTACTGATGAGCAGATGGTACCGGTATCAAAATTTGAAGTTCATGCTGGACCCTGGGGATCCCTACTGGATCTCGGGTTTGGCGCATCATAGACTCATGCTGTTTGGGCTCATTCGACTTGTACTGATGAGCAGATGGTACCGGGATCAAAATCTGGAGCTCATGCTGGACCCTGGGGATCCCTACTGGATCTCGGGTTTGGCGCATCATAGACTCATGCTGTTTGGGCTCATTCCACTTGTACTGATGAGCAGATGGTACCGGTATCAAAATCTGAAGTTCATGCTGGACCCTGGGGATCCCTACTGGATCTCGGGTTTGGCGCATCATAGACTCATGCTGTTTGGGCTCATTCGACTTGTACTGATGAGCAGATGGTACCGGGATCAAAATCTGAAGTTCATGCTGGACCCTGGGGATCCCTACTGGATCTCGGGTTTGGCGCATCATAGACTCATGCTGTTTGGGCTCATTCGACTTGTACTGATGAGCAGATGGTACCGGGATCAAAATCTGGAGCTCATGCTGGACCCTGGGGATCCCTACTGGATCTCGGGTTTGGCGCATCATAGACTCATGCTGTTTGGGCTCATTCCACATGTACTGATGAGCAGATGGTACCGGTATCAAAATCTGGAGCTCATGCTGGACCCTGGGGATCCTTACTGGATCTCGGGTTTGGCGCATCATAGACTCATGCTATTTGGGCTCATTCGACCTGTACTGATGAGCAGATGGTACCGGTATAGCTCCTTTTTACTTTTACTTTTACTTTGACCTTTGACCTTTGACCTTTGACCTTTGACCCTTGACCTTGACCTTGACTTTGACTTTCACTTTCACTTTGACTTTGACTTTCACTTTCACCTTCACTTTGACTTTCACTTTCACTTTTACTAAGAAAGTAAAAGTTAAAAGGAGCTCCAGATTTTGATACCGGTACCATCTGCTCATCAGTACAAGTCGAATGAGCCCAAACAGCATGAGTCTATGATGCGCCAAACCCGAGATCCAGTAGGGATCCCCAGGGTCCAGCATGACCTCCAGATTTTGATACCGGTACCATTTGCTCATCAGTACAAGTCGAATGAGCCCAAACAGCATGAGTCTATGATGCGCCAAACCCGAGATCCAGTAGGGATCCCCAGGGTCCAGCATGACCTCCAGATTTTGATACCGGTACCATCTGCTCATCAGTACAAGTCGAATGAGCCCAAACAGCATGAGTCTATGATGCGCCAAACCCGAGATCCAGTAGGGATCCCCAGGGTCCAGCATTGGCTCCAGATTTTGATACTGGTACCATCTGCTCATCAGTACAAGTCGAATGAGCCCAAACAGCATGAGTCTATGATGCGCCAAACCCGAGATCCAGTAGGGATCCCCAGGGTCCAGCATGACCTCCAGATTTTGATACCGGTACCATCTGCTCATCAGTACAAGTCGAATGAGCCCAAACAGCATGAGTCTATGATGCGCCAAACCCGAGATCCAGTAGGGATCCCCAGGGTCCAGCATTGGCTCCAGATTTTGATACTGTACCATCTGCTCATCAGTACAAGTCGAATGAGCCCAAACAGCATGAGTCTATGATGCGCCAAACCCGAGATCCAGTAGGGATCCCCAGGGTCCAGCATGAGCTCCAGATTTTGATACCGGTACCATCTGCTCATCAGTACAAGTCGAATGAGCCCAAACAGCATGAGTCTATGATGCGCCAAACCCGAGATCCAGTAGGTAGCCCTAGGGTCCAGCATGAGCTCCATCTTGTGATATTGGTCCCGACTTCCGAACCCGAGATGCAGTTTTAAAATTAATTATTAGTGTAAGACAGGATTAATTTAGTTACACTAACGTTAATCTAATTGACTGTAATTCTTATTAAATTTTCGAGACGTTAGTGTAACTAATAGGTTAATTCTAATTGACGGTTAGTGTAATTGACGACGTCACAAAATCAATGCGAACTAACGTTAGTAAAAATTGATGTTAGTGTAATTGATTAGTTACGGAATTAATCTTCAATCTTATTGATCAATTTTCAATTCTAATTGAAATTAACGGCCAACACTGTCCCATAGTATCTTATTCCGTTGTAATAAGTGCGTAGTACCATATTTATGAGACGATTTTTTCGGTACGTATATTTGCACTTGACTGTAGATAATATTTACCTATAGTATACAATTAAAACTGTATAATTAAATAGTTCAAGATATTATTTTTGTATCACAAAGCAGCCAAAAACGATATAAGTGGCAAATATTGAAATTTCAACAGGGAAACTACATTAAATTAATATGGTTAACCAAATTAAGCGGTTTTCTGGTCGCTGCTTATGATATATATAAGGAAAAATAGGTTGTTATAAGTTAAATATGGATGAAAAATCTAATAAAAATACTTACTACCAGTGAGTCTTGGTACTTTTACAGGCGGATCACTTTTAAAATAGCTGTGATCTAAATGTCTTTCTCGCGAATTCTGATATTCAAGTGCTGAAATGAAAATTCCTAATTAAAAAAAAATCTATGTACAATTAGTATAGGAAAAATGTGAATTTATAAGAGACTAGGCCAAATACTTACAAATATCTGGGTACTGTTGTGCAGGTACTCTACTAGTTATTTTATCAGGTGTGAACAATGTCGGATAGGCACCATATTTCAGTCGGCTATTTGGTTTTATAAACCGTCTCTCAAAATGTACGTGACACACTGAGCGCGTACTCAATATGCCTTTTGGTAATACTTTTAGCGACTCCAAGTTTACACAGGCCAACCATTGATTCAATGTATTTTCGTCACTTACTGGAAAAAAAATGCAAAAATGCGTTCTCTCGTTTGTTACCACAAATACAGCATTTTGGGGTCCGCATTATGTCTCCAGTTATACAATTTAAAGTAATTGAAATTATCCACCACTTGAAAATAACCGTCAGTCACAATTACAGACAAACCAATATGGCGCCGCGGGGAAAAAATTCAAAAGATGAAATATCCGTCTCACACTACCCTAAATGTAGGGTAGTGTAGCGCACGAAAAAGAGCGAGGCTACTAGCCTTCATTTTCATTTTTCCCCTCGATTTGACAAACGTCAAGTCAACGTCTATGATGAGAAAGTTAGTATGGCAGTAAACCGGGTGTGATGCAGATAAACCAAGGTAATTGACTTTGTTTACACGCGTGTGACGTCACGGGTGTCACGTGATTAGCTCCTTTGCAAAAACAGCGTTTAAGGCGCGTTCAAAATAAATAAACTTTACCATTGTTTTTTTTATATTTAATACAGTAAATTTCACGGAAATATCGATGTAGTGTGATTATTAAGTCATAAACAATAAATTAAAACCATTTCCTAAAATTAGTCAAATAGCCTATTATGATATAAATCATACGTACGAGTATACTGGCTACGTTATGCGGTATGCCCACTGACTCGTAATATTCGTTTTTTTCGCAGAACGTAACTTATAATTTATGTATTTACATGATATTACAGTATTATCTTTCTTAATGCATTGTAGGTACATTTGAAATAGATATACCCACGACACGTGTAAATGGTATTCATATTAGGAGTTAAGTATTTTGTCTATCTCAATTATTATATATTATTACATCGTCTAGTACTAGTACCCACAGCTCAAGTCGTATTGAATATACTTTGGCACTACGTCGATTTGTGTATGATAGTTCCCAATTAGGTATTTATTTATATGTATAGAATTTGTATATGGTATTCATTGATTTATTATGTCTATGATGGTATTTTATGAATTTATGTCTTTTTTACTCTTCAAGCAGTCAACTTAATTAAGACGCTTTTATGATATTGTAGGCTTGTTCATCATCATCATCTTTAGGTGACGGGATTCGATACAAGTTTCGTGATGAAACCAAAGCACTTGAGAGCGTTGATGTAGCATCATCTGAAGGGACGTATAGATAGGTTTCATGTTAAGATAATGGTTTTCTCCTGTATATCATAATTAGGTATATCGGGGTATAAAGTGAGGGGATATTTTTAACCACTTTGTAGGGCAGCACCTAGATCCCGTGCCGCTACGCAAATAGTAGTTTATGTAACTGTTACGTTTTAAGGCCTAATTACGTACAGTTGCATACACTGCTTTATTTACACTCATATTATTTATCCAAAACGCCGTATTCGGAAACCATAGAATGGCCGCCATTGCACCGCCATGACCAACTCGATTGTGTCGGGGAGGCGCGTGTCGGGCTGTCGGCGGATGCGCGGGAGGGTGCAGGTGTACATTATGTTATCAAAACTCATAGCACATCAATATTTGAGCATGAAAAGTTAAAATTACGTTACTGCCGCAGATAAAAAGCTTATCATAGTAAAATCGGCCGTGGTAATGCTAGCCATTGCCTACCGTTTTCGAACACGTTTTAGAGAACTTACAATATGAGTGTAGATAAAATAGTTTTTATTTGTGCCTTTTCTAGTGCCCCGACCGGGTTGATTCCTGAGAGACTTAATCCCTGATTAAAACTGGATCGATAGGCAACTTTTTTTTGGTGCGATTTTTCTGCTGACTGTATAATTTAAAAAAAAAGGGCAATAATAATTAATTATAAAGTTAGGAAAGGCCTTCTGATACCATTTTCGTATAGCGGCATAGGATCTAGTAGCCCTACAAACTGGTTACAAATATCCCCTTACTTATAACCGTGTATATCGCCGGGTTAATCGCAGAATTTGGATTTAATTTTATCAGGATATAGTTGGTTTTGCCTTTGACCCTGCGATATACCTAATTATGATATACAGGAGAAAACCATTATCTTAACATAAAACCTGACTATATAATATGTCCCTTCAGATCATGCTACATCCACGCTCCCAAGTGCTTTGTTTCATAACAAAAAATACCTCAATTTTACGTGTTTACGTATCCCGTCACCTTAATATTTTTTAGTTCCTTGAATAATACCCACTGTGAAAAATAGTTGTTAATGAAAGGTGAAAATTACAGTATGCCATGTAATTATCGTGTAATAGGTTATTATGCGGGGACAATTGTCAGTAATATCATGCGAGGGTTCTAATAATTGGTATTTAGCAAGCCACCATTACGAAAACGTGTCAAGGGCCCGTCGCCGGCACGAGACCGCCGCCGCTTTTTTGTCCCGTCCGGCTGGAGAGTGCAGTGCTCTTCGCGCATTACCTATACATTGTGTTTGTGTTTTTCTACTTTCGAACTGAGACTATTTATTGCTTTAGCCAACATATCTACACTCTGGAATTGGCTATGCGTAACAGCCAGCACGGAGGAACCCTGCGGAATATCGGCGCTTAGAAAAGCTTACTGAAATCCCTATACCGGTTTTTGGTTTACAAAGTATAGCGTTAAGAACGTAACGTAACGATTTGAAAACGAAAATTGCTAATAATGAAATAACACACATGAATTGCATTTGATAAGATAGTTTGAAGGCTTGTTATTGCAAAAAAATACTTTTGGTACACATTTATTACCTAGTATTTTTTTTATACTCGAAAACTCAATTCTTGCAGAACTTGTTTAGTGAAGACGTTGATTCGTGCAAGCTGTCACTTGATTTATTATTATTATTTGTATGCCCTCTGATATGTTTTATTTTATCTGATTAAAGCGTAAAACCAAGTTTATTTCCACATTTGATGTGTTATAAAATACTTTAAAACATTCCCAAAAATACCACCTAAGCTTTGGCAATTTTTCCCAAAATTGGTCTAGGTAAACATACGCTTGCTTAAAAATATGTATAAAAACCGGCCAAGTGCGAGTCGGACTCGCGCACCGAGGGTTCCGTACAAACCTATAACAAGCAAAAGTTGTAGTATGTTTATTACTAATTTCAATTTAATACTTCTACGCGTGTACGAGGAAAAAGGTAGTAAGTTTAAAATTAAAAAAAAAAATTTTTTGTATGATTTTACTAAAAATGTCTACTTTTCGTAATTTTTCCTTCGTTTGTGCTATATGAAGTTTCTTCGTGCCAAGTTTCAAGTTTCTGAGTTTACGGGAAGTACCCTTTAGGTTTTGAGTTACTTGCGAGTACTCAGTTTCAAAATACTAAAATCTATGAAAACTGTGCAAGTAATTATTCTCACCGAAACATGGATCAAGAACGAATCGGAAGCAAAGTTTTTTTACCTACAAAACTATACACATGTTAACAACTACAGGACTGATAAGAAAGGAGGCGGCGTTTCCATCTTTATTCACAATAGCCTAAAATATGACATAGTAGAGGAGCACTATGACAATGGGATACATTACCTATGGATATATTTACATAAATTTTCACTACATGTTGGAGCCATTTATAAACCGGACCAAAAAAACATACATACGTTTCTAAATACGTACATAAAACAATTAGAAAAACGAAAAAGAGCGATCGTGTTCGGAGACTTTAACATCGACTTGTTAGCATCAGACAGTGACGTAAAAAATTATTTGACCTGTCTAGAAGAAACTGGATATTGCGTAATGAATAAAATAGAACCCGAATATTGTACCAGGGAAACTTCTACTAGCAAAACTATTCTAGACCACGTGTGCTCTAACCTCACTGATAATACGTATAACCTGACTGTTATAGACGCACCCCTATCGGACCACAATCAAATATTCGTAGAATTAACTAATAAAATACATAGGTCTAAAGAAAAAAAACAATATTCTGCTACCAACTACGCAGGATTATACAAAAGTATTAATGAAGCTGATTTTATAAACGAAAACTGCTCATACCATGAACTAGAAACCTTTATTAAACAATCTATAGAAAAAAACCAGATCGTGAAGACAAAAATATTAAACAAGCCTAAGGAAGATTGGATAAACAAAGAAATCATTACCGAAATAATAAAAAGAAACACTTTATGGAAAAAAACTAAAGGAATACAAGGAAAATGAGCAAAATAGAACTGAATTTAGAACAGAAAGAAATAGAGCATGTGCATTGATCAAATACACAAAAGAAAGCTACTATCTTAACGAATTTAAAAACTGTAATAAAAACTAAAAAAATGTGGAATTTGATCAATTCACTTGCAAATAATAAATATAAAGATGTATCTTGTCTACCGAAACTAATTATAAACTCTAATGAAATAAATGACGGATATGCAGTTTGTCAGACCTTTAACCAGTTTTTTGCTAACGTAGGTATCGAGCTATCACGTGTAATCCCAAGATCATATGATAGTAATAAATACATAGTAACTTACATTGAAGATACTCCCAAAGTAAAAATGAATATTATCAAACCTTGTACTGTGGATGAAGTTACAAAATTATTAGTAACCTGGAATCCAACACTAGTACCGGGATTGATAATATAAGCACTAAATCAATTAAATGTATCGCGGATCTTATAGTTGTTGGCCTTACGGACTGCATTAATCACTGTCTAAGCTCTGGCATATTTCCTGACAGCCTAAAAATAGCTAGGGTAACACCGATTTACAAATCAGGGTCTAAAACTGATCCTGGAAACTATCGCCCGATCTCTGTGTTACCTGTTATGTCGAAGATTTTTGAAAGGATTCTGTATCGAAGACTAGATAACTACTTGACTGATCTAGACGTTCTATATCCACAACAATACGGCTTCAGACAAAACTCTAATACGCTATCAGCAACCGTGGATCTTGTTACTAAAATAAAAACAAACATTGATCAGAAAAATGTAGCTCTGGGAATCTTAATCGACTCAAAAAAGGCTTTCGATACAGTAAGTCACACCATACTGATGCAAAAGCTCGAAACTATGGGTATAACGGGTAAGGCATACGACATGTTCAAATCTTATTTGTCAAACAGGAAACAGATTGTTAAAATGGGTGATTACGGAAGTGACCCAATATCTGTCCAATGTGGAATTCCACAGGGATCCATATTGGGTCCCTTGTTGTTCTCTATTTACGTCAACAATGTTAGTAATATAGGTCTGTCAGCACAAGTATCTCTATATGCTGATGATACTTGTCTATTTTATTTTGGTCGCAATCTTTCAGAGTTAATTGACAAAGCAAACGCAGACCTATATCAGTACAATACATAGTGTCAAAGTAATCTGCTGACAATAAACACTAAGAAAACATCATATATGATATTTGCGGCTAAAAATAAAAAGCTTGTGCTGTCTCCCACTTCAACTTTAACAATAAACGACGATGTCATTTAGTCGCTCCACTAACGAAAAATATCTCGGGTTACAATTAGATGAAAAACTAAACTGGAAAAATCACATACAGCAAACTAGATCTAAAATATCCTCTCTTACATTAAGAAATTGCACCGGCTGCATACCTCACAAAGCTCGACTATTGATATACAATTCACTAGTGAAATCCCATTTACAATATTTGATTGAAGTGTGGGGCTGCGCAGCAAAGACAAACCTTAAAAGGTTGCAGTCGTCGCAAAATAAATAAATTAAAACTCTATTTAAATATCCACACTTAACAAGATCAAAATCACTCTATGCTAAAACAAAACTATTTAACCTAAAACAGCTATACACATACTGTACTTGCATGCTTGTAAATAAGCTATTAACAAATAATATACACTCTCAGCTAATACTAACTAAAAGAAAATTTAGACATAACTTAAGAAATACTAACAAAATTAAATTGTTTAGACATAGAACTGGATATGGGAAAAAACTATCATATCTGAAGGTGCGCAAATGTTTAACAATCTACCGAAAGATGTTAAAGACTCTCAAGGAAAAACTATATTCAAAACTAAGCTTAAGAACTATATTTATGATAATATTTACTAAGATGTGTTGGAATAAGCCACATAATGTTATAAATTTTTTGTTGTAATCTTATATAAGTGAACTGTTGTGTTCTTATAAGAAATAAATGTCTTTAAACCGAAACCGAAATATGCGACTTAAATTGCTATTTCTTTTGATTGCGTTGACATAAAAGTTTGGTTTTGCTACATCTGAAAGGTCCTATAGCTCTGAGTATTTGACATGAATTTCAATTTAATACCTCCACGCATTTACGAGGAAAAAGGTAGTAAGTTTAAATACAAACACTGAAAACATTGAAAAAATAATCAACCCAGCAGGATTTGAACCTCGCATCGATACGCCTTACCGGGGCTCGATCGCTTTACCAATTAAGCTATGGGTTCAGTTACTGAGTTGACGAAATTCTCAATGCCTTCAATCATCTTTTTGCATTTATTTTTACATCGACTTTATAGCAGCCGTAAGCGACATCTAGGTGCTAACTACTAGAGTTAGATACCCTTCCCGCCGACCCTTTTACAAGTGTCACAACGGAAATAATAGATGGCGCTGCTACCAACTCATAATTATTTTACATGTTTTTTTAAAGTGGGGCATTCCACTCATACAATAGTATGTTGTTCAATCAAATACAAACACTGAAAACATTGAAAAAATAATCAACCCAGCAGGATTTGAACCTCGCATCGATACGCCTTACCGGGGCTCGATCGCTTTACCAATTAAGCTATGGGTTCAGTTACTGAGTTGACGAAATTCTCAATGCCTTCAATCATCTTTTTGCATTTATTTTTACATCGACTTTATAGCAGCCGTAAGCGACATCTAGGTGCTAACTACTAGAGTTAGATACCCTTCCCGCCGACCCTTTTACAAGTGTCACAACGGAAATAATAGATGGCGCTGCTATCAACGCATAATTATTTTACATGTTTTTTTAAAGTGGGGTATTCCACTCATACAATAGTATGTTGTTCATTCAAATACAAACACTGAAAACATTGAAAAAATAATCAACCCAGCAGGATTTGAACCTCGCATCGATACGCCTTACCGGGGCTCGATCGCTTTACCAATTAAGCTATGGGTTCAGTTACTGAGTTGACGAAATTCTCAATGCCTTCAATCATCTTTTTGCATTTATTTTTACATCGACTTTATAGCAGCCGTAAGCGACATTTAGGTGCTAACTACTAGAGCCTGCTGCCTACCTGCTGGGTTGATTATTTTTTCAATGTTTTCAGTGTTTGTATTTGATTGAACAACATACTATTGTATGAGTGGAATGCCCCACTTTAAAAAAACATGTAAAATAATTATGAGTAAGTTTAAAATTTAAAAAAATATTTTTTTGTATGATTTTACTAAAAATGTCTACTTTTTGTAATTTTTCCATTGTCTATGCTATATGACGTTGCTTCGTGCAAAATTTCAAGTGTCTGAGTTCACGGGAAGTACCCCGTAGGTTTTGCGAGTGCCGATAAACTCTAAAATTTGCAGCATAAACAACTGTATCTTTTGATTGCGTTGGCTTTTACGTTTGATTTTTTCACAGCTCCATGGGACAATAGACCTGAGTATTTGATATAAATTTCAGCTTGATACCTCCACGCGTTCCTGAGAAAAATGGTCTTGACAGACAGACAGACAGACAGACGGACAACAAAGTGATCCTATAAGGGTTCCGTTTTTTCCTTTCGAGGTACGGAACCCTAAAAATGAAAAAAAACTGTTCTACTTATTCCTTAAACGACTCATTTTCCATCGTATTTATATATCTTACATATTAGTTTAACATAATTTTAATCAATAAAAATCCTACTCTTTTCACCTCTCCATGCAAAAATTGCGAAACCGCTGTTAAGGTGATTTTTTTATAAATGAAACATAAAATCAAAAAAAAATTCCACTTATATAGTTTACAAAGAAACTATCTTTCAATGTATGTGTACAAACTGGTAGTGGTCTTATTAGTTGCTGTAAATTAGTATCGAAAAGTTGAGCGAAATCGAAAAAAAATATTCACCTGACTCTTAAAGTTTTACAAACAAAGTTATGACTGATTAATCCTTTTAAAATTTTGCGGCGATCAAATGAAAACATTTATTACAGAGAAGAGTGTATTGAAAGTACGATGTTCCAGCAAGTCCTTCAATATTGAATCGCAACAAAATTATATTACTAAAAGTACTTGTATTTAGTATCTTGAAACCATCGTTATGGCCCTCTTGTCTGGATTCCTGCGCTCGCAAATTTTCTTCAACATTTGTCATATTCTTTGCGCACGTCACAATATTATTCGATTGCCTTCTTATTTTTGCTGAAGAAATTGAAATTTTCTTCATAAAAATATTGAAAAAGTAGATACTTTTATTTCTCTTTCAAATCTGTAGTACGCATTAAAACAGTTTGAATTGTCAAACTTTTTGGCGATTGTTACGGGGACTTAAGTTCACGTTTGCCGTCTCCCTGATTTGTAAAAGTTTTCTTTATCCTGTTTGTTTTGGATCAATCACGTTGAAACGACTCAAGGCATTTAGATGAAACTTTTTGTATTGATTTTGATCCTTTGAAACATTTAGTCGAACTTTGGTGTCTGAAATTCTCCGAAAGGATTGCCATATGTTACCTAGCATGAATTGATAATTGATGGATGATTTTAACCAATACTAAATTGCAACCACGATTTGTCAAGTTATTATTTCTGGAAGTGACCCTGAAGTAAATACTCAGGACAAACGAGTATATCCCGAGTACCCATTTACCTCTGTGTCGGAGAATCCTGCCACCGCCGTCACGCTCCGACAGGGAGCCCGGTGAAACGGTCCTGCGACACATCGGTGATAACCGGAATCATACTCAGACCGCATAACTCCGTGGGGAAATCAACATACCATTTCTAACGTTCAACTACAACTTTGTTGTTACCACAGATCATATTTATGTTTCATTTTGTAGCGACCTTCCCGTTACGTTCCGAGTTACGAGTGTGTTAGTCAATAAACGCATATTTGTAATAAAATGATTCTGTTATTACTCTACACCTGTGGGTATACAGTTTAAGGAGTTATTATGAACAAAATATGGTGTGTGTAAAATTCATACAATACACATTTAATATCCGAACCACTGAGCATTATGTAAATCACACATATCTTACAAAAACTACTCGCAAGAGTTTTCTTGGCAAATGCAAGCGCCGCTTAGGTATTCAAGTAATTGAGTATTTTATTTAGCATACCACGTTTCGAGGTTGCAAGAGATGTAAAAAAAACACTATACTTTGGGGTTCTGTTATCATAATAGTAAAAAAAACTGAATAGTTTCGTTATATCCATCTATTTGCATGTCCGTCGATCCATGGTAATAAATAAGTAATGGATTAAGGAGTATATGTTGCCGGCTCTTCACTAAAATTATATACTAGCCCCACAAAGTTCTAAATAACTTTGTGGCTAACCGTTATTCATAATCGTCTCTCAGGCCTCAATTAGTTATTAATTTATGTTTTGTCCTTATCTGTCACTTTGACAGTTGTGTTTGTTCGAAACAGATAAAAGATAAATTAACTAATTGAGGCCTGAGATACGTTTATGAATAAGGAGGTAAATATTTTAGAATCTTTTTAGTTTTATTTTCAATAATAAATGTATTCGTAACGTTAAAAACGCTTGATAGAATAACTCAAACATTTTAAAGTATTTGCCGCTAGGAAATAAATTGTACGCTCAAAGTTACTTGACAGAGTTTATCCAGTCACAAACTGGCAATACACACCTCGTCAATCAATCCAATTAGGAAATTTTACACTCGGCCATTAAAACTTCGTGACCGGCGGAAGTTGCGCGGCGAGCGGCCACCACACGGGACGTGCCACGGGCCTGGTCTGCGTCCCGTGCCCACACATTACTCCTTTTATACGACTACTTATTTTTATAGCTTATTGCTCAGCAAATTATATCCACGCACTTTATTTACAGATACATTATAATGTTCTGTTAACTAGTCTACACAGTTTACTTAGTATCGCACTGTGACAAGGTTTCATTTTCAATTTACGGAAAATCGCAACACTACAATACTCGCATTTTATTGTTTTCGAGACCATTACGACACAGACCGTTTAACGCAAAAAGAAAAACGCTGAACTGTACGAGAGCCAGGCAAAAACGCACACTTCGTACCTAGTGTAATTGAAACTGGAATCGATGTGTAAATGAATGGTTCCCGAACATTCTCCTGCAGAAAAGATTGATAGCCATCCCCTATTTCAATACTCACAATGCTGATTGCAATATTCGATTACTAAAGCCAGGAACGCGCGTTTAAAAGAGATGAAAAGCAACAAAGAATCAGCATACTTGAGAGTTGATATTAGTGAAACGGGAATTCAATTTCAGGAAAATAAAGAAAAGCTGGCAATACTACACTTTACGTCTTGACGTAAATCGTTCGAATGGCTGAGAACAGTTACTATTTATCTTGAAAAGTAGTTCGCCGAGATCCTCTAAATAGTTCAGAGCGTCGGCGTCCTGAATCTTCTGAATTTGGCAGTAGCTCGAAAATTCTGTAAGGTGTTGCATTGGCTTGATCCAGCTTATGTGTAAGCCGCAGGTCTGGCGGCATCCGCGTCCTCGACGACGCAAAGGCACGTCCCGACACTCCACTCGGTGCACCTCTTGATAAAGAATTTCATTATCGGGCACCACTCCGGCTATGTGAATGTGTCCCGAAGATTCGATCTTAGCACATTTGCTCACAGATAGGATG
Source organism: Pammene aurita (assembly GCA_947086415.1). Classification (NCBI taxonomy): domain Eukaryota; kingdom Metazoa; phylum Arthropoda; class Insecta; order Lepidoptera; family Tortricidae; genus Pammene; species Pammene aurita. Next base: position 20,806,381 of record OX352293.1, on the reverse strand, counting down.
CATTGTTTTATACGCACACAGGGAATATTAGAGGCTGGCATTTCACTCACAGAGAATTGTTAATGCCAACGTTAAATAGAGGAAATGTCTATAGATTCCAGATGTTGAGTAAATTCTTTTCTAGTATGAAGTGTCATGGTATGCTTTTGTCGATAGGGTGCGGAATGTTAAATGAACATGTTGGTATGTCCAATGCCAAGTTAATATTCCCTTGTAGTTATATGTTTAAGGCTCGGTGCTGTCATTTTTAGGGTTCAGTGCTTTTCTAGGGTTAGGGCATCATCTGGAAGCTTGTTACTAAACTTAGGTTGTCCATCTTTCTGAAAGTCCGTCTGTCAGCGGGATGTATATCATACAACGTACTTAAAAAATTAAAACACAGATACTGGAAATGTGTTAAGTTGTATTCTAATTACTGTATCAATTTAACGGTAAAACATATAAACACAACATTCATTACATGGTTTGAAAGAAAAAGATTCACATAAAAACCGTTTTAGAAAATTCGGTCGAATATGGTTTTTTTTTTTTTGGTAGCACAAACCCTAAAATAAGATAATCTTAGTCTCAATTTATTGTACTTGCTCGTATTTTTTCTTTAGGGAAGTTAATTTTATTTAGCCTTATCTAAAGCGGCGTTCACTTACCCTGTTGGAGGTTCTCGTGGACTCACGTAGCCAATCTTATTTACGACGAACCTCGCACGCAACGGGCACGTGACCACGCCATCGACATGTTTGTGACCGATCAATTATTCAACCAATCGAGTAATATGCATTTAAGGACAATGAAAACGGAAATTTGTATGGAATGCAGTTACTATGTAGTCGCCATCAGATATATCGCAGCGGCCAAGGTATTCAAAAATATCTGAACATGTACTTTATCGCCTTGACAATAGAGGCGTTGTTCAGATATTTATGACCACCTTGGCCGCTCCGATATATATGATGGCGACTGGACATGCAAAATTAATACTTTCCGTAATTCCGTACCACCTAGTGCTACGCGCTACGCTCGTAGCCCGTCGCCACGTATTTGTCGTATGTAGCGCGTAGCAGCTACGAAGAGAGAACCCGGCAGTCGGGTTCCTGGTCGTGAAAGTGTTAAGGATATGAGTAGTAATAGTAAAACATTGTACTGTACATTAAACACGCAAACGAGACTTGCAAACACACATGAATCGTGCAGTGGAGAACTTTTGAAAAGGAAAAGTGTCACATAAATATAAACTACGTAAAATTTGCCTTAAAAACTCTTTATTAGTCTTTAAGATGTTTTGTATTTATTTTGAATTGTAATACTAAATAAATTAAAATGTCAAGGTCACACTTATCTATTGTAAAATATATATATCTCTTATCGTCGAGTTAATGAATTAGTTTAAATTTTTAAAGTTTAAAGTAATTAATTTGGTTTTAACTATAAAACTCTCATGAGACTCTTAACATATTGTAATTATCTCGTGTACAATGTTTTAGTGCAATACTAAAAATATTTATAACGGACGGATTATTTGGACCCGGGGTATGTCCTTAAACTACGTCCGGACTTGGGTATGTCCTTAAACTACGCCAAAAAGAGAGGTATGGGCACTGCGAATGGGATCTCGCTAAGTGTGGTAGGGCACGTTCAGCGAATGTCATCTCGCTCAAATCTGGAGCAGAGCCCGACTGGGGAAGTACCTCCACCTTACAGAAAACCACAGCCAAATAGCACTAGACCCTACTCATAGTGTTGTGTTCCTGCTGGTGAGTAAGGTTGCCGAAGAGCTCAAAGAGGACCCAGTGTGTTGACGATGAGGGACCTTCTTGTTCCTTTAGCCGTGAATCCTCCTTTTTTGTAAAGGGTCGGCAACGCGCATGTGACTCCTTTAGAGTTGCAGGCGTCCATAGGTTACGGTAGCTGCTTACCATCAGGCGGGCCGTATGCTTGTTTGCCACCGTCGTGGTATAAAAAAAAAAACCGGCCAAGGGCGAGTCGGACTCGCGCACCGAGGGTTCCGTACAAACCTATAGGTATATGGGGGTACCCAGGTAGCATTTATACGTCATTATGTCGTCCGTTTACGGTACTGCTCGACGTAAGAGACGTCATTTCTCGACGTCGGGGGGTCCCAGCAGATGACGTCAATTTGTCACAGCCTCAAGACGTCTGTTTACAGACGTTACAGAGACGTCATATACTGAATGCATAGGGACGTTACTGGGCCGTACATATTAGGGCAGCCACTGACGTTAGAGAGACGTCATATACTGAATTCATAGGGACGTGACTGGGCCGTACATATTAGGGCAGCCACTGACGTTGGAGTGACGTCATATACTGAATCCATAGGGACGTTACTGGGCCGTACATATTAGGGCAGCCACTGACGTTGGAGAGACGTCATATGCTGAATTCATACGGACGTTTCTGGGCCGTACATATTAGGGCAGCCAGTATGTTCGAATAACGTCACACACAGGATTGATTGTGGCGTTACTAGGACATAGTAACGCCACAATCACTCCTGCATAGGCACAGGTCAGGACCTACGAGGGCTGCATTATGCTGCCGTGTTCACGATATCAGCAGTAGAAGTTAGCGATTTTTAATTTTATTAAGGCGGGTATTATATAAATTTAAATAACATCTCTCAAAACACACTGCTGATATCGTAAGCACGGCAATATGCTCCTCGTAGCTAGGATGGGTGGGTAGTCTGTTCAAAAATAGAACCGACCTGGCTGTTGAGTGAACTAACAACGTGCTAGATTTAAGTTCTAAGACGGTTATAACTTATTGGCCAGGCGCCCTAGACAAGACGCCTACGCTATAATGCGTTCTAATCTATACCTGTTCCCTCTCCCCGCGCAAATTCTTACGCGTAAGAGTAGAAAAGAGTTTAGCGCTTAGCATAGCAGGCATTTTGTCTACGTACCCTGAACAAACTCTAGGACTTATGGATGAAACTAAAAAACGCTATGTAAGTAGTATAATTTATATTTAAAGAGGCATTAAAGGACAGTGGGAACCAATAGCCCCATAACAATAATCCCATCAAAAACATAAATGTGAAATGAGAGCCAAGTTCAATATACATATTATATATGCCTTCGTTGTTGACTTTGACGACAAAAGAAGTGAGATCTAAATGGGTGGCAATCTTCTATCATCCCTAATACCCAATGTCCCTCAATGTGCCTACCCCTGTTATATTTTATTTTCCCGAATTTCGACTCATCTATTTGGACAACTTTGTTAGGGCCCCCTATCTTCCCTTGGGCCCTTTGACACTCTAATTCAAAAATTGCAATAGTTTCCCTGCAATAACTATACCAGTCGGCCACCGTTCGACTTGACACTACGTGACCATTGTTTAATTGTTTTTTTGTGTAATCATACGAATGACCCTCACAGAAGGCGTACATTATTTGAAAAATATGTACAAGTGACAATCGAGCATTTTCAAACCAGGTCCCGAGGGCTCTTGAATATGATTTGTTTCGGCAGTTTCCTTTCCGGCATCTAAATTTGTCGAATTGCCCCGCTTCCGATGTCAGGGTCATCGGCTTCTTGTGATATGTGCAAATTTTTTGGCGTGGAACAAGGCCCCTCTCTTCAGAAAACTGCACGCACTGTCCGTGCGTTCCCAGTAACGTGAAAAGCTTAAACCAGGTCCACATGCCTCTGCAACAACAACAAAACACATGAATAATCAAGGATTTTCGGGGGGGGGGCGGGGAGGATAAACATAATTAGCTATTTTTCAAGCTATAAGATGACCCTAAAATGTATCAAAATTGCATTTTACAGTCATTAAGTTTTTTTGGTCACTTGTTGAACTATAAGTATTCATTTCACCACTGCAGACTATAAGTACCAATCTTTCTCTACATTGAAAAAAAAACCTAATCAATATAATACTCTTAACTTTGACCGACTAATTCATTGCAAAAATTGCATAGAAAATCAATACCAACTAAATGTTAAAACTTGGATACTTACATAAACTCCTCCGAGTAAAGGTTTTTACGCCTGCCGGATGACCCACAAGGTCTGGTCATCATCGTACCATTAGTATACAGGTCGTCATCGTCCTCCGAAGAACTAGTAGCAGCTGGAGGGCTGCTACTACGGCCAGCGGCTACTCCACTGGGACCAGCTATCCCGCTAGGGACAGCCAACCCACTGGGACCAGCAACTGGTTCCTCGAGGTCGAACACAGACACAGTAGGCACAAGCGGCTCTATTGAGTCCAAAACTCGCGCACTACAAGACGGCACAGAAGAGGAGGCCGTGACAAGCGGCTCAACTGAGTCCAACACTTGCACATCACTCGACTGTTCAGACACAGAAGCTAAGGGCTTCGGGGACGCCATGGTATTCACACGTTGTATTTTCACTAACAGGAGTACGTAAAACGACCTCGACTGTAGGAGCGGCGACAAACGGTGAATGACACTAGCAGACAAAAACAAAACGCTATGAAACAAAATGGCGTCACACCGCGTTTTGTTCCACACAAAGGAAACACGAATTTATTCATTATAAGTGTAAAAAGTGAATTTAAATTGTTAAAACAGCGCCAAATATATTATTGACAACAAAATACTGCATGATGATTAGAATTCTAAATCAATATAAATATTTGTTTTAAATATTTTATTAAAAAACATGACAAAATAAATCAAAATACACCGTTGACGGTAAACGAAACGTGAAATGTCAACTTTGACGCCTGGCATGACAAAATACCCAACCTAAAAATATGCATAATCGTGTTCTTTTCAGATTTGTATAGAAACTTAAAAAAAAAATATCTCGTGAACCGTGAATTTCCGAAAGCTGAAAATTCAGATAACGCTTAATAATTAAGAGTACTATTCATAAAAAAAATATGAACTTCTAAAGCGTGGGTCCATAATGGAAAGTCTATCCCGTCTTACTGTACATCGTACATAGTACAGGTGATGACCTTAAACTGACGTTATTGAGACGTTCATTTTGCGGTAAATATGGTACGTCCAGATGCTGACCCTCAATTGACGTTATTAAGACGCCCACGTTGCGACGAATACGGTACGTCCAGGTGCTGACCTAAAATTGACGTTATTAAGACGTCCACTTTGCGATAAATACGGCACGTCCAGATGCTGACCTAAAATGGACGTTATTAAGACGTCCACTTTGCGACGAATACGGTACGTCCAGATGCTGACCTAAAATGGACGTTATTAAGACGTCCACTTTGCGATGAATACGGCACGTCCAGATGCTGACCTAAAATGGACGTTATTAAGACGTCCACTTTGCGACGAATACGGTACGTCCAGATGCTGACCTAAAATGGACGTTATTAAGACGTCCACTTTGCGACGAATACGGCACGTCCAGATGCTGACCTAAAATGGACGTTATTAAGACGTCCACTTTGCGATGAATACGGTACGTCCAGATGCTGACCCAAAATGGACGTTATTAAGACGTCAACTTTGCGACGAATACGGTACGTCCAGATGCTGACCTAAAATTGACGTTATTAAGACGTCCACTTTGCGGTGAATATGGTACGTCCAGATGATGACCCTTAATTGACGTTAGTACGACGTCCACTTTTTAACCTGACCTTAAATTGACGTCACTATAACGTACGTTTTCAGCGAATAAATGACAGACCTTAATATGACATAAAAATGACGTCGCTTGTGCGTCGCTGACGTCAGTTTGCTACCTGGGTAGTAATTTTAAAATTATTAAAAATATTTTTTTTATATGATGTAACAAAAAATTTACGGTTTTCGCAATTTTTCCTTTACCTGTGCTATAAGACGTTGCTTCGTGCCAATTTTCAAGTTTCTGAGTTCACGGGAAGTACCCCGTAGGTTTTTCGAGTGCCGAAAAACTCTAAAATTTGCAGCATAAATGACTGTATCTTTTGATTGCGTTGGCTTTTAAGTTTGATTTTTTCACAGCTCCAAGGGACAATAGACCTGAGTATTTGGTATAAATTTCAGCTTGATACCTCCACGTGTTCCTGAGAAAAATGGCCTTGACAAACAACTCCAAAATTCCTATAAAACCTCTTACCTAAAAAGGTATAACTATATTATACGTAAATATTATATTATGGTATTACTTGTTCTGAATGAACAAACTCAGTACTATGTGTTCATCTAAATAATAAGGTGTCGTATTCCAACTTCAAAATAAATACATAAACAATACCTACATTAAAAACACAATCTATTTCCAATACACAACAAATAATCAACCAATATTGGAGTTGTATTGTAGTTGCATCGGAATATTTTTCAAGAATAATCTGATTCAGATGTTTAGGAGTAACTGGATTGCATAGTTAATGGATTGGATTTGTATTGGAGTTGGATCGTATCTTAACGTGTTTTAAAGTTACAGTATATGGCCCTATGTAGGTACGTAAAGTGAATTGAATACAACCTGGGTATGGTACACGTCCGCTTGTGTAAGAATTTAATTTTTTACGTGCACTTTCATCCGCATCGATCCCTACGACGATTTGTTGGCTTGTGAAACGTTAGCATCATTTTTTACGGGAGTTGACGCAGTTTCGTAACAAAATAATTCAGCAAAGTCCGGAGCGGGCCTCCCCTCGCGTGTTTACTTGCAAAAAGTCGCCCGCGGCGGCGTTAGACCGCTCTTTACGCCGCTGATTAGTTTTTATGGTCGTCCAATTCAGCTGAACTTTCAAATTTTATGGCGGAAACTTCTTTTGAAGATACGGAAACTCTTAAGTCTGATTTAATCACGTTTCTCTCTGTATATCATCTTATACCTATACAATATACTCAAAATTTAACTATTGATTTCATCCTGTTCAAAATGTTTATGAACGTGATATAAAACAAGGATTTAATATTCTAATGGTCTATTGAATTATTAATGCCAGAAATTTGAATATTTTTACATTCGTTTAAAAGCACTTTTTAGGACCGGTGCAAATATGAATTTTTTGTGTTTAAATTTCCATGTGTTCTGTACGTACCTTCACCAAAAAAGCTACAATGTTTGGTGTGAAAATTAAATTTTGTGCGAAGTTTAATGAATCAGTAAAGGTTGGTTTTAAATCTCGTACTTAGTGCCAGTTATTTGAATGACTAGTGAACTCCAAATGAGTTTCAAATGGTGATGACTTATTTCCGTATTAGTTTAGTGTTGATATTGCCCAAACAATTACTGAAACCGCAATAAGCGAAGTCAGTAGTTTGGTATTGCCGAGGCAGGCGGCTCGGGGACTTCAATCGCGCCTCCGTTAAGCTACTAGCAGCCGACTAACGTATTACATAGCCATAGAGTTCATATTATCGTATTCAAGATGAAATACCCTTGGAAGTGTCAGTAATGTTTGCTAATAAAGCCGCCGGACATTTCGCCCAGCGGGGCTCTAATTTATCATTGTTAAAATGTGCCTCAAACGAAAGCAATTTCCTTCTAGATTTCTTTTTCCTTGCGACTCTTCTGGAGAACTGATTAGAACTCATTTCATATCGTCCAATTAGAGGTTGCCCTTAGAAAAGCTCTTTACAAAATGGAGATCGATAAAACGTAAAACAAATGTTGACGCTCTTCACATTGTTATGATTACAATTCCCCTAGTAATGCTGCCGTTTCCTGCTAGGGAGGATTTATTTGAGCGTGTAATGTTAAAATTGTTGTTGGTAAAAATGCTTTTACGTCAATTGTACGCAATGAAATTATTTATGGTGACTGACATAAAACGTTTGCACTTTATTCAAACGGTAGAAGTTGGTAAAGGGAGGTTATTTTTATAATGCTACGTCCGTCCTTATTTTCATATGTAATTTAACAAGTGCTCGCAACAGTGCTTAAATTAAATAAGTAACTAAGTGCTATATTTAAATTCCAAAACTCCCTTAATACATTTTGTCGTGTAATAACACTGTGTTTTATTTTCAGTGACCAAGTTCATCCGCATCGGCATCGCTGACAAGAATGACAACCCGCCGTACTTCGACAAGGAGCTGTACGAGGCGGAAGTGGACGAGAATGAAGACATCCAGCACACCGTCCTCACTGTCACCGCCAAAGATCACGACGAATGTAAGTACCCTTATTTTTTTGCCGGAGAAATATAATGACAAATTTTACCACCAATGTCAAATTAACCTGATTAGTTTCTAAAAAGTATAGTTGTTAAAAGAAGATCGTCAATTTTTCTTAGATGATTTGGCCCAGATTATTTAGGACCATTTATGAATGATTCTTACCTTTAAACAATCGTCATAATTTCTAGATCAGGGTGCGTAGCCAACGTCCCAATCGTTACCGCTCCGTAACGTATCGTAGTCACCTCTCTCTATCACTCTTCCATATTAGTGCGACAGTGACAGTTGTGTTTCGTCCGCTACGGAGCGTTAACGATTGGAACGTTGGCTACGCGCCCTGGACGGTGGTAAAAAAATTGCGAAATCTAATGGGAAAATTGAAAAATCATGCATTAAAAACTTGAATCTGACAAGGACAATATTTAAAAGCGTGCATGCCTATGATTTTTATATTAATGTAAAAAAGGTACCGGTATTTTAAAGAAAATGTACAAAAGCGGACTTAAAAACAAAACGGGAATCATGATGAAATAATAATCATAATCATATTTTGATCGTATTTATAGTTCCTGTATTTCGGTAAACAAAGACGGCTGTCAAACCATCGTTGTTACTATTAACTGAACATTCCTAACACCTATTGCGAAGGGTTTACCACCGTTAAGTGCGATACCACTAGTATCTGACATTGCAAAATTTAAAAAAAGATGCGTTTCGTTATCGAAGGAGCATGATATAATGCCATTATGAAACCCACTTTTAATATTCAAACTCCGATCAAAAATGCAAAAATACGCATTTTCAATCTTTAGGTGTTTTAATACTCGTCAGTCTAATTTCTAATTTAAACTTCCGTATTCGTAGGCTTAGATATTATTTTAATATTACAATGTTCTAACTTACCGAACAATCAAAACACAGATTATGTAACGTTAGACATTGACAGTGTCATACCAAAAAACAAACCCGTTTCAGTCCAAGTGAAGTTAAACTTTATATAATAAGGACCATAAGGATATGTGCCATAAGGACATTAACGACTTGTCTTGCTGTATTTTAATCGCGGAAAGATCAACATTAATGTTTATTTATTTAGTATTTCTAATTCCCGTTTCATTTTTTTGTAATATTTTGTCTACTTTAGTAATAAAATGAATATTTATTTTACACAAATTGTATACGGTTTATATCAGGGGGCCCAGAATTGACGATCTCCTTTCTAAGAGATATATAAAGCAAGGCATCTGCAGACGACGTCGAACCCACATGGAATAGGTGCCTAACTCAGAAGCGAAACAATAGATACAGTTGCTCTATTAAGAGAACAATTAACCAGTTATTGTGTATCTAGTAGGTTGGCAGAGGAAAATCGTTTCTTTGATCTGTTGCCATCCGCTAGATATTTTTTTAAACGGTAGCGGCAAAAAAAGTGTTCGTTTAAGTAACGGAGCGTCAAAGTTTCCTTCCTTAGAGAATAATAAATAGAGAAACTTATATTAATATATTACTTACATCGTAATATTCACATTCGGAGAATTCGAACTTAAACATCATAATTTGTTACTGATATAATCTTATTTTGTGATCAGAATGATGAATGATAAGTAAATCAAATTCTAACAACGAATGTCACTTTAAAGTTACACATATCTGATAAAAGTGATAAACCTTAAGCAATCTTATTTTGTTCTTAAGTAATAAAAGATAAAAGATATTTATTCTTCAATTTAGGTACATTACAATGCACTTATGAACGTCAGTCATGATGAATCTATTCTCAATTTCACAGTTATCCTATTCGGTGATCTAAAACTAACCGACACTTCTGCAAGTCCAATCCAAATAGATAAACAAATGAAATCAATAAGGTTGATCAGTCAGGATCTAGATTTGTAAAAACTCCAGAAGCACAAAACCGGGTGTTTCCTGTAATAGGAGCAATTTAAAACGAATATTCTACTTCTCAAACCAAACAATTATTTGATTATTCGAACACGCAATGTATTCCGAAATTGATTATCTCGGTAGGTGACAAGACTGACAGGCAATGTTGAGTAGACGGATTTTAACGTGCATAGAAAATATTATTTAGTTTGTATGAAAATGAGACAATCTAAAAAATACTTTTTTTTAAGTTGTTAAACATAAGTGTTATTGTTTGAGGAGTAGAATCTACGTCTTAATTTACTGCTCCTATTACAGGAAACACCTGTATAAAATACGCGTTGCCAAAACTGTACCCGACTTTTATTATTTACTTACTTCCTTTTGGATGAATAACGTAAACGTTCAGTCCATCTCTTTGTCACGTTCTTTTAATCTATTTCGCAGTTATTTCATAATTTGATTTGAAAAGAACGTTTTAATCCATTAATCGTTTTTAATTGCCTGTTTTTTGTTGACATACTTAGAACTTTTTAAGTAAAAATAATAATTCAATGTATATTCAAAATGTTGAATGTCACAATGTCACTTTGATTTGCGATCTATACATGTATATAAAATATGGGATATTTAAATTATTCAATAAAGCATTTCTATATAAATTTCATTCGTGTCACCTATTTCGGCGGTAACACAGTAATTTGTTAAAACCTGAATCAACAAAGCAGTCGGTGTTGCTTTTTCAACACTGTTCGTCAGCCTTTGTGCGGGGTGAGGCAACGACTTCAATTCCCTTTTCATAATTAGGAAATGGATAATTGACATTGTTGGTATTTTTCCTTTTTCTTGTTAGATAATAATAGATCTTTTATGTATTTAAGCTTTCCTTAATGTAATCAATATTTAACCTACCTTCACACTCTTTAAAAGTAGGTACTTTTGTCCAAGTATCCCAGTATCGCAAGATTAGCTACTAATACTACCAATTTCTTTGATTAACGTTAATGTTTCACAAAACAACAAAATTAAATTTGAGTAATAAAAGAAAAATAAACAATAATCGCACCATACGTAGTGCACAACGTTATGCCACGATGACGCCATCACTGCAATACGAGTAAAGCGGCAAAATACGGGGCGTATCTTGTGTAACCGTTTTCGGAAACTTCTGAATGAAGAGAAATAAATTATGAAAATTACCTCAACGAAGTTCTACGACTTAACTGTTCAAAGGCATCAAACACTGGGATAGATCTTTATCTTGCGTCAGAAATGAAATAATATATTACCGTACCTATATAAGCACTTGAGTGTGATTGATATGGCCCGAAAAGCACTAAAAGCAAACTTGATAATACTCAAAAACAAACATACCTTCGTTGTGCTGGTTTCCACGAAGGATCGATAATACGTCGGCGCGTGAGGATAAGTCGATAGAGTTATAATCAAGCACCGATCCTGTAAATATTAAGATATTTAGTATAGATATAGATTAAGAACTTAATATTAAGATTTCACACGTCTGCACAAATATATATAAGCTCTAGTCAATAATTAATAAACTATGTAGTCCAAGTATACCATCCAAAGATCATCCTTCACTCACCGTGCCGCTACCCCTATATTCTTAATCCTCAAAAGTATAATATTTTCTGTTAATAACTCTCAAATTATTTACCCACTGTAAGAAAACTTTTAACACAAATATACTGAAAGTAGGTGCTATTTTCATTAAGACTCACTGCCAAACATCCATGCAAGTAAAACCCTAGTTTCACGAACTCGAAATGCTTCGAAGTTTTACAAAAGCTATTTATTTTTACGGGAAATATAAAACTCTATTGTATCGTTAAAGTGATCTTTGATAGTATGGGTTTCTGTTGTTAAATCCAAGTTGCAGTATTTATTATAAATTTCACTCCACTTAAAATTTTACAACTTTTCTTTCTAACTGGTTGTGATACAACTTGTACACTCATGGAGAAGCACAAACAAGGTGGCCTATTTTCATTGTCCATGAGTGTATTCTGTGTATTTGTATCACATATCGTCCTTATTTAAATTTAGTGAGAAGTAAAATTTTAGGTTGTAATTTTATATGTACTTACCTTTAGTTATTTGAGATTTCCGTGAGAAAAAGTGAATTTGTTTAATTACTTTATGATATTTTTATTTTTTTGCCAAGCCATCCCACGTCGTCAAACCAAAAATCTGCTTAGTAAGTGCTATAAGTACCTACTATAAAAAGGGAAGTGTTACAAAGCTACTCTCTGGATGTTTTAAGTTTATAAGTAAATAAAATATAAGATAATGACATAACTTGACATAAGTATTGCAAGTAAGTATAGGCCAAGCAAATAACATCTATAAAAAGTGTTTTGAGGAATTAATTCCCAGCAGGCTGGAAATCGCTTTAATACCTGTATGTGGTCCTAATTGCATGTAATCCGAGTTTGGCCAATCCCACGAGGTGTGCATAACTTTTTAGCGAAATTTTTGTTCTTTGTCAGTTTTTTGCTTGTAGCTCGAAAACGATACGTCCGACGGAAAATGTCATGAATTTTAATATTAAAGAGGGTTAAATTCTGCGTCGATTGAGAAACTTATCTTTTAGTTATGTTCAGCGGTACAGCCGAAATCAAAAGTTATAAACCGGGAAAATGTCTCATTTAATTGAAAAACTCATATTTTGACTTCCATACCACATATCTTTGAAACAGATGACTTCTGTTGAAAAACCTATAGAATAAAAGTTGTAGAGAATATAATTTCACGTTATATCGATATCTCAATTTTCAAATACAGTGATTTTGAATGGCTAAATTTGGCATTTTTCGAGTTTTATATTTTCCATAAAATATGATGTGTGAGGCCTACATTTAATGCATCGTTACAACTAAGAATATTTCAGTGCAAATTTTAAAACGTACCCAATCAGAAAACTATTTATAGACCGTGTTTTTTTTTAATTTCTAAATTCCAAGGGTACATTCCTGAGCTTAACTTAAGTATATTTCTTAAAGACGCCAGTGCCCTAATTTGCTCCAGTTCTGTGGTAATCGATATTTCTTTTTTGTCTTTCCGATTATATAAACCTACATTTAATTATTCTTTTAGTCTGAGAACCCGCTATAAAATCATGTAACTGTGTGTGTTAAGTCACTACAATATGGTTCCTTTGTAACTCGGTTAATGTTCGAAATTTCATTGACATGTCATAATGTTCAATTGGTTGGTTGAGTTAATAATATACCTTATTTATATTAGGGACCGATTGGGGAATCAATCAATAACTGCTGAATCTATTTAGATGAAACTTAGTATAGAGATAGTAATCCACTCCCCTTTTTACCTCTTAAGGGATGACTTCTAAGATAAAAACTATCATCTCATCTCATCTCCATACCAAATTTTATCTATGGACTTAAATCAGTTCTTTGTATGGGGAATCAATATCCACCGAACTGATTTGCTGGGATAAAAACTCCCCAGAACTCAAACTGTTCTCATAGGTACGAAATTTCATCTAAATCGGTTTAACTATATTAATAACTCTTCATACTAACTTCTTACCCACTTTTCAGCCCCTTAAGAGTTGGTATTTTGGGATGAAAACTACTTTTTATGTACTTTTTACGGACTCAAACTATCTCAATCTCTATACAAAGTTTCATCTAAGTAGGTTCAGCAGTTACTGATTGATTCCTCAATCAATCGGTCCCTAAACCAAACAATTGAAAACTAGACATGTCAATGTATTTCCATTTCAAACATTAACAGCCTTATTCATAAAAAATCCTTAAATGAGGTTTTAACCATCATATAGTTAAAACGCTATATAAGCCTAAATGACGTTTTAAGAAATGTGTGATTTATAATCTCTCCATAAGCCGACAATAGTAATTTCATTGAATCGACTCGTTATGTTGGCACTCTTGGCAAAATCATAGACAAAATCGTATCCCAATCGCAATTTAAAAAAAAAGTTTGACAGCGAATGTCAGTAATGACCGGGAAATCGGCGAAATAGAATCGAATAAATGCAAATACTAGTTTAGATAAATCTAAATTAAATCAAATAAGCCTTTGCATTGAAAAGACGAATCGATGCAACAAAAAAAGGGAGTAATAATTACACGTCAACTGTGTGCACGTCATGCAACAATACAAGGTAAGAATACCAATTCATTTACTTATAATTAGGTTATGTGAAGTTGATTCTTGCTTACCTTTAATGTTTTTAATGAATCTAATCATTGATATATCCTCCTCAGGTATTACTACAAGAGCAAAATATAAAAAAAAAATACTGGATACAAACACCAACGCCTTCAAGATTGACCTTTTGCAAGTAAGTACAATACCTGCCCAAGTGCCCAAGTCAGACATTTTCACAGTAATAATTCTATACCAGTGCCTACAACTAATAACATTAGGTATACTTATTGTAAACCAGTTATATCTGTCTGATATCGCCTACAGTTAATGCAGTGAAATAATCATGTACTAACTATACCCAGAAGGATGATATTAAAGTAGTGAAAAATCAATGGTTAGATAATGTGCAAAATTTATTGAAACATATGCATTAGTCAGGTAGAATTTTATTGTTATTTTCATTCAAAATCCTTATTAATATCACCATAATTGCAGAATATAAGTAGGTATTCCACATTGATATGCTGTAATGTCTGTAAATGACTATATTATTCAGTCAATCAGTCAGATGCTGACAATAAAAGGCATCAAGCAGATGTACTTACATTAGTGTCATTTATGGTCAGGAAAATTTGACTACATACTTATGTAATAACTACTAATAAGCAGTGGTGATAGATAGAGATTAGGATGTTGGTCGTTCTCAATTAAATGTAAATGTATGGTTATAATATGTATGTAGTCACATCGATTTCTGCCTATTTTATAGAAAACTTCCATATCCTGGTATATGGAACAATATATATGAAAGCTAAAAATAAAAAAAGTGTTTGTTTAAAATTAATTTAATTTAATTTGTTGCATTCTTTTCAGGTCAGCACTTATCATCAGCCGTCATCATCCACTGCCATTGTTAAGGCAGTAAGTCGTCAAGCATTAAACAGGAAAGGGCGACCAGGTTAAGAATCCACACAAATCCAGGAAAAGTCTACCGGCCCCGGACATATTCGAAGCCAAGCAGTCCTCAGCGGCAAGGCAATCAACTGAAACATAAAAAAGAAAAATAAGAAGCTACATAGCCTGATTTTGGTCAAACTACTGGTTCTGACCCCATAATACTCTCACACTCTTTAGCTTTGTTTTATTATTGAATTGTATGTTTAATTTTGCTAAATAAATTTTTTTTTCATGAAGCTTTTGTAATGATTTTTAATGCTTCTCTCTCTGGGAGAATCTGTTTATTTAGTGGCATATTATTATTCAAGAGCTTAATCTTAGCCTATGGAGAAACCTGGTCTTCAGCAGAAGGACATGATGTCACGATCCTCAGCTCTGAGGGAACGACTGATGATGATGATGATAACCTTTTGGTAATAACATTTATGTTGCAATAATTATATTATAGTTTGTCCGGACAAACTATACCTCTGTGGTTGAATTGTAATGAACAACATCAGTAATGTATGTGCATTGATTGCCGCTTTAATACTTGTATTACAAATACCACTTCGTCAGGGCGACCCCTGACCTTGGGCAGTGTAAAGTATATAATATTACGACAAGTTGATAGTAAATGACAAATATGCTCACCAATACTTCTTTCTTACCTTATGTTATGATTAGGTACAACTTGTACCTATTCACATGCTCCATTGCCTGAATTGGCATTTTATAGCAACAATTACACTTCAAAAGTTCACAGTCACTTTAAAAGATAGGTTTTTAATTTATTACATAAATAATAATATTTTTCACAAAACATAAAAATTGTAACGATAGGTAGCTTCCATTCAGTAGAAATCTTCTGATTTGTGTTCGGTGTCGCTAGTGTCAAAATCAGCTGACAATATTATGGCGGCCATTATGATCCTTAACGAGGAGATAAAGAAGGGTCCTGGGTCATGTAACTATTCGAACATTTGCAATAGGTTTGTAGAGCTTTTTAGAGATAAATAACGTTTATAAATAACGTTTTTGGGCTTCCGGACTTCAAGTAGGTTTGAAGGAGGTTGTAACTTTTTATGAATAAGGCTATAACAGTCTGAGATACACAGGAAGCATATTGTATTGACTTAACACACAGGTGCATCATTTTGTAGCGGGTGTTCATAGTAAAAAAATAATTCAATGTAGGTTTACACAATTAGAAAGACAATGATATATCGATTACCTCAGAACTGGAACGAATTATGACACTGGCGTCTTTGAGAAATAAACTTAAGTTAATTTCAGAAATATACCCTTGAAATTACCGGAAATAAAAAAAAACACGGTGTATAAATAGTTTTCTGATTGGGTACGTTTTAGAAATTTGCACTTAAATGTTTTTAGTTGTAACAACGCATTAAATGTAGGCCTCGCACAGCATATTAATGGAAAATATGCAACTTAGAAGGATTTAGAAAAAAAAAAACGATTTTGAATTCATGCCAAATTTGCCTTTGAAAGTGACTGAATTTGAAAATTGACTTGTCCATATATCGGGAAATTGTATTCTCTTCAACTTTTATTCTATAGGGTTTTCAACAGGAGTCATCTGTTTCAAAGATATGTGGTATGGAAGTCAAAATATTAGTTTTTCAAATAAATGAGACATTTTGCCGATTTATAATTTTTGATTTTGGCTGTATCGCTGAACTGAATTATAAGTTAAGATGCTTATTCGACGCAGAATTTAACCATCTTTAATATTGATATACTTGACATTTTACTTCGGACGTACCGTTTTCGAGCTAGAAGCAAAAAACTGACAAAGAGCAAAAATTTCGCTAAAAAGTTATGCGCACCTCCTGGGATTGGGCAAACTCGGATCACATGCATTTAGGACCACGTGAAGGTATTAAAACGATTTCAAGCCTGCTGGGAATTAATTCTTAAAAAAAATCTAATTTTCTTAGCCTAGTAGTGGATGCACGGCGTAACGACATGTACCTACAGCCTTGGCCAGAAGTGTTAAGCATAGCTCTTTTTTGTTTACAATTTTGATGTTAAGTATTAATTCCCTATGATAACAATGTACGATGACGTAAAATGTTCTATTTTATTGATATATCTAGAAAACTTCACTTAATAACACTTTCAAGGTACCTATAAAATATGAAAAGTGGAGGTCCCAAAAATGCGAATTTAGGTCGGTGCGACAATTGCAAATATTCTATGCAGTTACTACTCACTTCAACAAAACATGCCAGTTCAGTTTGAATTATTGATAAAATAACTTCAAAAAAGATAGAAAAGCCGGTCTAAACTTTCGAGTTTTGTATGAAAATCGCAATGGTGCTTAACACTTCTGGCCAAGGCTGTACCTATATTATTACGACCATTTTATCTATGTAAATAAATTTGTATTTGAAACCGCATTTTAATTAAAATCATATAAAAGCCTGGGCAAAAGATATCTTTGTCAAATTAAAATAAATATTTACCAAAGAATAGCATTATGAGTTCAGGTCACTAAGCGGATTTGATATGATATATGTTAAGAGCAGGATTTCGCGTTATAAATACGAAAGTCCCGTAAGATATTCAGACATTTAATATTACTCTTTAAGTATGTGTCCTCTTATTAAAGCCAGTGTTTCATTCCAGATGATTTGCATTTCTAATGTAGTTAAACAAATATTGCGTTAACGAAATAAGTGCCAAAAGAAAATTAGGTAATTAGGTTTCCTTAAACTGTGACGAGATTTTCACGTACTTATAGGTAAATGAAAATCACGTGAAAATACCTATACGTATAGGTTAAGAATCTGTTAAGTAGTAATAAAATATTGATTGGGTCTCGATTTCAGTTAGCTAGGTTGAGAATGAGCGCGGCGCGGCGTTGCGCTACTGACGCAGACGCGAGTTTGGCATATGTACCCGGTCGTTGGAAACTTTCACGTAAAGTGTTCCTACACGTATGTGCTATCGTACTCGGCGTGTGATCGATGAGTTCGCACACTTGCCGCCTCCGATACATTATAACGCGGAATTTTGCGCCCGCCTCGACCCCTGCTTTCTCACTCAACTTGTCAACCCTGGGCCTTATTAAACCTTTCACTTCCGTAATGACATTACAGTTCGAATTCTCTCCGTCTCGCTAATATAATTAACTTAGGTAATACGTTAAATTACCCTCTTACGCGTTGGCAATCAGGTAGGATGTCGGAATTCTCAGGTAACTTGACTCAACTCTCCAGAGATAGCAAAGACCATTTTATATCGCCCGAAGGACTGTTTTCGAGGGTACCGGCGAAATTGAAAGTATAATAAAATTTTCTCTTACTACATCGTAAATCTTTAGGGCCCGTCGTGTGTCCGGTCGTTTGTTTTCACCAAACGCTATTCGATAATGAAATTTATTTTACGATACAAGATTGGACTGTATTCTGATTATCAGTGATTTATAATGTCTGTAACGATTAATATCAATAGTCATTCATGGTTTAGTTATTTTGAATATAAGCATTCAAAACGACAACTATTTTTAATGGGGTACCAATAACTGCTGCAACATTGCCTATAACGCTTAACTTTGCCTGGCTAGAAACAATGAGGTATTCTTTACGTATTTATGTCTTATTCCTGAGATGGGAGAAATGCGGCCATTGTTAAGGATTTTATTATGTTGCTCTTCAGTTTGGTTTGCATTTAAACTATGTATTAATGAAATTACTGGTAAAGAGAGAATTTATAAGTCTTACAAGTGCTTGACTTGCAATTTTACTATTATTTTACTAATTTTTATTCAAAAGACTCGTTTAAATACCAAATTATTGCCAGCGAGACTTTAGTCACAATACCTTAAGTTCTCTCCATCAGCAAGGAATTCAGTTTTATAGGTATATTTACAGAAATCGTTGGAGAGCACACTTAACTGCTGCATCCTCTTTTTATATTTGCGCACCGCCTATCCCTGTTATAGTACGAACGAATTGATGTATACATGTTGTTTTAGTAAGTGTAGGTACACTATAAGAATATTTGATATTACTTACTTACTGCGCTATATTTAAGTATGTATTTATATTAAATAGACCCACTTCACATCTTTAGAACACATGTTTCTTAAAAAAAACTGTTAATTTTATAATTCGCGTCGTAGGCTTGTCTGCGAGATCAAAATACAAGTAGGTATAAATCAGTTACACATTATATCAATGAGAAAATGTCAATTCTTTTTTTTAAGATACATTCTTATATTCGTATTTTGACAGGTTTAACTACCTGCAAAGTTAAAAGCAAAGTAAAGATAACTTTGATTCGACAATATAAAGTTAGTAGTATAAATACGTCTTTAAAACTTTTCCGATCCTTGGATTTAACTCCACTTCGGACTTTGACAGATTGAGGATCTCCACATAAAGCTTGAATGATAATAGCGCATTTGTTTTTCTAATAATTAGACGATATTGTAGAATGAACTTATAATAAACAAGCAATACCAATCTCCTTTTTTATTTACTAATATACAAGAGTTACAAAGTACAATAATTGTAAAAACGAATTCATATAAATCTTATCACAGCTTAAAACAGTCATACAAAGTAGAAACTGCCTCCCTAAGCCGAGTGGTCGCAGCCCGCGTACCGCCACGGGCGTTCTCCGCAGGCACTGCATCAGCTGCATGCGATTGTCTGATCCTTAGGTATTAAAATTTCCAAACGTCACCAGCAGATGTCGGCGGAGCGCCCCGATTCAATCCCGCTTTAAAACTGCCTTTCTGCCTCGAGGAAATTAAGCGTAAGCGGTGAAACATACCTATACCCTTTGCTGCAACTGCTGTCTTTCGCTTAAGTATAAAAGCTATTGCACTGTAAAAGTTGCCTCAAATTAGGATTTGTTTCCACTGTAATGTAATAATGTACCTATTAGTTTGTTTATCTTAAGATCCGCGATTTAATTTACATAGCCCCATATCGTAACTATTTTTGAGCAAGTTCTTGCGGTTAGCTTCGGAGCTCAATTCACGGGATTCGGAGTAGCTGAAGTGATTAATCACGCTAACAATTTGTGGAACTGTTATCTGTGTGAACTTGTTAAACTATTAACTTGTACATGTCGACAAAGTTGCGGCAAGCATGAGAGCATGGCTGCGTTTTGTCTTGTCGTATACATCCAAACTTCGTTGTGTCACTTTATTCTTCCCCTGAGGTTAAATAGATTAATGTATTAAAATCTACTTATCTCATTTTCTGTAATACTTCTAAAACGAGAGGTCACCGAATATAATTTTAATTAAAATTGTTTAAGATAACTAGTGCTGTGTAATCGACATATAATATAAAGACGGGCGAATTCAAACAAAGCTCACGTGAAAACACGACTCACTTTCACGTTTTCAAAACTCAAATGTCTTATGTCTTGTTAACCAATCAAGTATCCATTCTTTAAGTATATCTTTTTTGTTGTTACCTTAATTCCGCAAAGGTTTCATGCCGTTTCACCAATAAGAAAAGCTGCCGTTTTGTAAGTGATCAAAATCAATTTGACAGTTAAGTTTAAAAGTAGATAAATACTCAAATTATAATACGCCCAAGTTTTACAAGTTAGTAATATATTAATATTCATGCGTAAATTACTTACCGATTATAAGAAATATTGACATTTTTGGCGCCTGTGTGGCTCCTGCACTAATACATGGCCAAGCCGGCCAGAAATTTTATGCCTAGATATTTTGATATCTGATATTTTCACAACAATTTCAAAACGTTTGACGTGACATTAGAACACCACGATGATTAGCTCCACCTCCTTTTTCCACCGCTGATGGTTTTGAGCGGTGATTACACTTCCTTACTCATTATTTTTCCAAGGTAAGCTCACATGTATAGGCATTCCAGGGATATTAGGTGTATACTGCACTGATATGTTATCTAAGAAATTATGAAATCTGTGCCACCAAAGCTATCAGATGAAGTTCTGACTCATTGATATTCTGACATTAAAACTGATCGTATAACTAGTTTCCCTGTGGCCTTGGAACTATAACAGAGTAGAGTAACTGCTACCTGAGTCAAACTGTAGCATGCATGGGACGTATCTCCGGCTCAATACGGTGATTTCAAACTTACTAGTAACTTCAATGTGTGAACATCTCGCGCGGCAGTGTCGAACATCAAACCGTTTTGTTTGCATTTGAGCCTGCAGTTATTTCTGTTTTATAAACGTTTTCTGACTAAAAAACCAGCTCGGTGGGAATATTTTTATTTTTAGATGGTTTTTCTAGTATTGCTTTTATCCACCAACGACGACGGCGTTTTACTCAAAAGTAACTTATACTTTTAGGATATTAAACTTTTAGAAAATACAATTCATCTAATGATTATGGTTATTATGGTATTATAATTATTTTATAAATTTTCTGTACTGGTTTTCTTTTTGAGGTGTTCAATAAAGAGTATTTGTATTGTATTTTAATTACAAAATTGTCAAAGAAGCAATCATATCCATTATATGTTTATAAAGTTATATTTAGGTACATTACGTACTGTTTTTTGAAATACATTCTCGAATTTACCAGCGCGCATGGGAAGAATATTCAAAACAAAGTTTAGAAACGTTCCTAAACCTAAATCTTTAGAGCAGCGCTAATTTAAATGGTCCACTATAAAGTCCTATTCCACCTTCGCAGCTGCCCGTTGATTGCCTAGTTATCTGTCCTTCAGTGTAATGACGTTGTGCCGCGCCATTTAACAGGAGGTCTGGCAGTTACTGCCGGTGTCTGTATCGAAACAGATCCTTCTCGCTCGTTAAGCCACGGTCAATATCTACGCTAACAAATGGGGTCAAACTGAACGACCTTTAAAGTAATTGAATAATAGCCAAATTTTGCAATAGGGAGTTAATAGTATTCTGATTTCTGAAATGGTGCCTTTCATAAGGCCCAATTCTCGCACCGCTAAATCAATCACTAAAATGATTTTTAAATACATATTTTGTTAATATGCAGTTAAGTCTATCACATTATTGTTTTTTATTATGGTTACTTCTTATTTTTCTATTCTGTGTTACTAACATAGTTCTGTAGACAGAATATGGATACGTGATGTCGGAAATTAATATTTTCATTCATTTTCATTGATTCGTAAGTTCATATTTACAATTTATTCAGTGCTTATACTTACTCATATGTAGGTGACACATACTATGAAACTCGGGGACCGAAGTTATACCGTTTAACCATAAAGCTCTATAAATGGAGTACGCTTCGCCTCATCTTTCCAAACAATAAAGTCTGCCAAAATCTGAGGGGGGCGAGGTAGCACGCATGTGATGTTTTCAAATCAAAGGTACATCATTGTCGGTTGTTAATACAGTTTATTTCTAAATGATTTTTTATGGCAGAAACGCTTTATTGACAACCGACAAAGATGTACCTTTGACTTGAAAACACCAAACATATTTGACATATTCTTTTTATACTTTATAACACTAAATGGAGCAATAGAGAGTCGACTGTACAAATGTTAACATATGGTTCATTATTGGATGCAGTCTTTGCAAATGTCAAACAAAAAAGCCAAGGATCATTTTTGATTGTATTTTCAAACAAAATATACTAGACGGCAATCCTTAAGCGCGTTAAATATGGAGAAGTGTCAAACGTCACATAGTTACTGCCCGTCAGAAAGAAATAGTAGTTTATGTAACTGTTACGTAATAAGGCCTAATTACGTACAGTTGCATACACTGCTTTATCTACACTTATATTATATATCCAAAATAAAGTGTTCGGAAACCATAGAATGACCGCCATTGCACCGCCATGGCCAACTCGATTGTGCCGGCGGTCGGGAGGGAGCGTGCCGTTGGTCAGGAAGGAGCACAGGATTTACATTATGTTATCAAATTCGATGTTCGGAATTTGAAACTCATAACGTATCAATATATGAGCATGTAAAGTTAAAATTACGTTACTGCCACAGATAAGAAGCTTATCATAGTAACATCGGTTGTGGTAATGATAGCCATTGCCTACCATTTTTGAACACGTTTTAGAAGACTTACAATGTGAGTGTAGATAAACGATTGATTTTGAATCGATTCTGTAAACGAAGATTGATTTTCGATTTAGGTTACTAAAGTAATGATAAATAAAGTAAAACTGTACTTACATCTGAAATGGTGTTTTATGATACCTAAGGCCTCTCCTGGTTTAGAACTCTCTGCGTTTAACTCAGAGCGAGATAAATCTCTTGATAATTGTCACTTTATAATTAACATACCTAGAATTAAAATAATAAAAAAATGTCTGTTAAGTATATTATAATTTCTCGTTAATTAGTTAAAATTATTAATTTTCGTATTTTCTTATAGTAAACTTCGAAGAAACTTGCACGTTAAATACTTGAAAGCAATTAAAAGCCAAGTTTGCATCGCGAATCTTTCTAGACTGATGGATGTTATAAATCAAAGCAGTGCTTGCACTGTTGGACGTCGCGCCGTTAATTATTCCTCCGAGACATTAAAATTGCGTTTTAATTGAAGACTTATTTTACTGGCTTCATCTTCGAGTGCGATTATGTGCAGTCGCAACGCCGGGTCTGCCAAAAAGGGTTGTCGCTGCCATCGCGTACCTCGCTAGGTCAGCTATCAAACCAGTATAAATGTTACTAGTATACTAGTTCTTCTTAGTCGAAGGGTTGCCTGGGGTCGTGTTCTAATTTTAAAACACGTTTAGACACGATCCATTAACTACGCAATACAGCTAGCGCTTAAACGTCTGAATCAGAAATATCAGAATTTGCTTGAAAATTATTCCAACGCACCACCAATACAACTTCAATATTGATTATTTATTGTTGTGTTGGAGTTATGTTGGTGATAGATTGTTTTTAATGTATTGTTTATGTAATTTAACATTAAAATACGGCACCATGATAGATAATGCCAGGCAAAGACGATAATAATCCGCACAGTCTGGGCTACGTCTTGTCTGTGTTGCGCACAGCAGCGTTGCGTTTCGATCTGATGCAGGAAATAAATTATTCAAGTGTATGATTCCCTTAAAGAAGCTTTTGAGGCAAATCTCTGGTTGTCTAATGGACCATTAACGACGTGTCTTAATTTTAAGCATGATTTTCGTAACGCGATTATATGCAGCGACGAAGTCGGAGCTGCAGCCAACAAACGCCAGATAATTAATGTATTCCCTTATGAATAATAAATCTATATATCTAATCGACGTCTTGGCTGCCTCCTGTTTCGTTCCACGGGCGTTATTTAATAGGATTGTTTACTAATGCATGGTATAAACAATAATAATGTAAGTAATGATAATGTAGGTAATTAAGGTTGTCTGGTCGAGATCGCTTAATAGCGATAAGATCGCCTGTTGTTACCATTATTTACTTTCTTAAATCTGTTTCTGTAATTCTTTTTCTTTGAGTGTTTGTAGAGAGATTTGTATGTTATCGCCTAATATAAAGCAATGTTATCAAAACGAAACTAAAATGAATGGGCCTAATGGCATTGAAAGAGAAAAAAAACGGCGCACCTCACTACTAAAACCAATTCAAGGAAAATTATTAATCAACATAGAACAATAATTAATTAAAGTATTTACCTACTTAGTTACATCTCTCGTATCGTGTAATCCTAGTAAGCGATTATTACGGACAGATTATCGCCAATTTCAGCAGTTGGATTAGCTTCGAATTAGCGTTTAATCCGACAACAATGAATAGAATGTGTCCTAGTAACGCTATTTAGATAACGTACTGTTTTCTTATGTACTTTGTTTTTTAAAATAACATTATTATTGCAATCAATCAGTTGGGTTCTTATTGTTTTCTTGTTTATCATAAAAGTATTATGCTTATAATAAGGCTTTATTTATGCTTTACTGATATCTCAAACTTGAGATAAGAACACGTCACTACAGCAGACATACTTTTAATGCGGCACAGCTCCACAACAGTAAATCGATGCCAAACTGCAGACTCGTGTCGTCAATTGTTCCTGAACACTACATAAAGTAGGAGAGCACGGCCGCCTTAATCCTGCCAACCCTACCAGCTCGCATTCGCCGTCCGCTGCCGCTAATGGCTGGTAAAACCTCGCTCCACCTCACAATGGAAAACTCCCTAAAATGCTTGATAAATTGCTTTCCTCCCGTCACTGTATTATCCATCTACATATCGCACACATATGCCGTCTACGTCACTTCGTAGCAGGAGTTCAGTCAATCATTCCAGTATGTTGATGATCCTGAGGTGACGTCACCCGACTTGTTTAATGAAAATTGTTCTTATTTTGTTACCACGTTTATTGCTATTATTCAAATCATCATCCTTCTGGCGTTTGTCCTCCTTTTTTGCCATGGCTATATTGAGCCTGCGGTCCACTCGGCAACCTAATCCTAGGAATTGGCGTAGGCATAGTTTTTACGAAAGCGAATGCCATGTGACTTTCCAACTCAGAGGGGAAACTAGGCCTTGTTGGGATTAGGTCCGGTTTACTCACGATGTTTTCTTTAACCGAAAAGCGAATGGTAAGAATCAAATGATATTTCGTACATAAATTCCGAAATCTAAGTGGTACGAGCCGAGGTTTGAATCCGAGACCTTCGGATTGAAAGTCGCACGTCTTACCACCAGGTCACCAGCGCTTCCACATCGCTATTACTAAAATAATCTATTAATTTAATATGTTTTAAATCTGCAATGATAATCATGCAAGCAATTATGTATTTTAGTTTCAGTTCGTGCTCAATAATTATTATTATACCGCAATCAGAATAGGATTACAGTTGACAAAATTGCTATTACGCCAAAATTAATACGGAAGGATAGCTATCTCAATATTATTGATATACATATTAGCTTGCACTACAGGGGTAATTCGTAAACAGTAGGTAATTAAATATTTTAATGGACGTTTTAGCTTTTATTGTCCGTCACGAACAGTGCTCTTCATGCTGAATAATTATATTTACGCCGCATACGTCATGGTATCATTTCCATTGGCTTGTTTGAGTGGTTATTACGGAATCCCAAAATACCAAGTAGTCTAATATTGCTGGTTACATAAATTCCTATTGTAAATTGCATCAAATATGTTTTAAATAAGTCAGTATATCTAAATATATGCTGCAGGAAAATAGTATTAACTCGTGTAATATTTTCATTAAGGCTTCACCGTGTTTTAAAACGACGCCGAGTTTTGATCGCTACCTTATTTGATGTCGTGTAATATATCTCACGACATAAATCCTTCTTAACGTGAACGAATTTCAACGACAGTAGCCGAGTCTCACGATTCTTGTAAAGCGTTTAACAGAAAAGCGCTACGGATGCACGCCTCTAACACGTTGTGTCGTATCGTACCTATCTGCAATGCTTCTTAATGCCATATTTAATAATGTTTTAGTTTCTTCTTCTTTATGTGCCTTCTCCGTCCCGGAGGTTGGCGATCTTATGCCTATATGCCAATTATGCCATTCTATCTGAAGTCATGCGAATTAGTTTCTCTGTACTGTCCACGTCTAACCAGTCTCTTACGTTACTTGTCCATGATATTCTCCTTCTACCACGTCCTCGTTTTCCCTCAATCTTCCCTTCAATTATTAGTTTTAACAAATCGTATTTTGAGTTTCTATATATATATATATATGTATGTTTTAGTATAGTTCAGGGTAATTGATTCCGTCATTTAGATAGGTAGGGTTGAGCAGATCCGGAACGATGTGGAGACCTCTCGGCAATTCTCCATTAATTACGTCTGCATCCCGCTCAAGCCCGTCCTGGCGTCATGCTGAGCGATTGTATTGCTAATGCGCCGGGACGTCACACACCGCTGTCCCAATATCGCAATCAATGTGTCCGCAGTGGACCACTATTTTACACAATGTGTACAATTTTATTGCCCTACCCAGCCACTTGATATAGTAAGGGCCTTTCTAACAAAAGTTATTTTTAGGACAGGCAAATCGTACGTGACGCCGCTGCGGGACATAAAGTATGGCATCGCCGCTCTAAGATTTTAAATTCTGCGTATTTCTGTCTAGACGATAGTAACTTTGATAACTAGGTACCTGAATTCTGCACTCCTCGCAAACTGTCATGAGGGAACAGTAATCATTCATTCAGCACAAAGACAAAATGGAATAAGAAAATGTTTCCGAATTGCGCTGTCTAAAATATGACGACTTAGATCTGTCTTAACTTGACTCCATGTTAATAGATTGCAGCGTGCCTAGTTCTCGTTAGTAAGATTTAGTCAAATATACTTGGTAATGGCTTAATGGAACGAGGAAAGAAATTGCGAGAAGATAAAATACTTATTTTTACATTTTACACTCCACAGTCTGATGCTATGTATCAAAAAAGTTAAATAAAAACCAATTCAACAATATTCATTCACAGCAGCATTTCTTTTTAAAATAGAAGTTGTTGAATTAGTCAAACGTAAAGCTTAGCTCAAAGGCTTTTGACGAGCGGGCTTATAAAATGCTATGCGAGTAAAACGATAAATAAAAATGTTGGCAACTATAATTAAAATAAGAATACACATTTGAAACATATCTCACTTTGCTCGCGAATTCAGTTGAAATTATTAAATTAATGGTAGTTTTAATTCTAAAGATGCCTTAAAAATATGCCTACATGTTTCTTTATGCCTATTTATAAGTATTAGTAAGTAGAAAATGTACAGCATTCCCTGACGTAGCTTCGCGGGAAAGTGTTAGATGCCCAAGCCCCACGACACTTGACAAATTACATTATGATTTTGTTGCCGGGCCTGCCGAACCACTTCCTAACTTAATTTTGAACTAATGCGCGTGTTATGCTAAGTGACAAAGTTAGTAGTCTCCCTTTATACACCTATACGTAGACCTATACAAATTGTGATGTTATTCTTTAATCTCATGATTTAGCATGGCGTCCAATAAACTAAGTTTATATTTGTCAAGAAAATATATACTTTTCATTAAAGAACTTGTATACTTTCTAGCTCACAGAACGAAGACCATTAACCGCCGAATAGGGGGAATAATCCGTGTATAGGTATGTAGTTGTAGGTAAAGGTGTATGTGAATGATTTAAGTAATAGAACATTTTTTTGAATGTTTGTGAGTTATTTACGAAAAACTGAAAAAAAGAGACCTTTATATCGCCTCCCCCTATCCGTCCGCTTCACCTCCACCTACCAGTACTTTTAGTATGTTGTACACCTTTACCTACGACAAAATACGGATATACACGGATTATTCCCTCTAAGTTTTTCTTCGTTGGGCTATTCGTAGTAACTTACAGAATAAAAAACTCTCGGGTAAATGGATTCTAAGAGTTTGTTGTGCCTTTTTTAGCTCTTGTCTGTTCTAATAAAAACAGGAGATAGTCAAGGGAGTATGACCGCTCGCCAAGCTGCGCTGCTACGGCGGCTCTCCGGCTACGGAGTGCTACGCGTCTACTGGACAAGCTTCATAATCTGTTTACACATTTATTCGCTGCGATTTCTCTTTGAGAGCGTAACAATTGTTAAAAACATTTTTAGCGTTGAAATATTCACTGTTGTTTAAAGTCTCGTGAGGAATTCAATTTGTCTTCATTAGTAACGTTTGAGTAACTTTATACAGTAACACAATTTACGCAAAAATCTTGCTTAAGGCTTATTAATGTGTATCGCATTGTGAACAACCTTAGGCCGTTGACATGTAAAGGTTAGTCTACCGCTAAGTATATGATCTAGGTCAGCTTTAACGTATAGTTTGACAATGAACCTTGTTTGTAGACTCCGTACAACGGTTTGGAGGTAATCTCCATAGTAGGACACGGTGACAATCAAATTACGTGAAAGCACTTGTAGGAAAATTAATACATGTGCTAACAGTGTACGCGGCGAACTGCCGGAGCGTTGTGACAGGTACATGCCTATTCCTATAAGCCATTCAATATGGCGTAGGTTATGTTAATGTCGCATGATTGGATTACCTCGCTCTCATCTATTCTTAAATGGGCAGATGATGTATATGTCGCAGTACGATAGATAAAGCCGTTATATAGTTATAACCCTAGGGATATTATTATATGTCGTAACATAGTTATACGAAAGCGATTCATTACTATCTCACTAGGAATGTAACTATAATATGTCTTTAGTTTAGTGATATAGTTACATTACTGGATTAAGTTTAGTGAAATAATTGTAGGTAGGAGTGCGGCGGTACGGCGGAGGTATAGTTATATCCCTAGGGATATAGTTACATGCCGTATTATAATCATATTCCTAGTAAGATAGTAATATCTTACTAGAAATATGATTATAATACGGCATATAACTATACAGGGTGGAAATAGATTTTGGGTCAGTGAGGGCAGCTACCAGGTCCCGTGTTGCTAGGCGAAATTGATCTTAGGAGACCTTCCTTCGATTTAAAATTAATGAAGATTGGCGTTTACATATTTTTGGAAAAAACATACAGATAATTATTTTACATGTTTTTAAAGTGGGTCTTCCACTCATACATTAGTATGTTATTCAATCAAATACAAACATTGAAAACATTGAAAAAATAATCAACCCAGTTGGACTTGAACCAACATCGATACGCCTTACCGGGGCTCGATATCGCTTTACCAATTAAGCTATGGGTTCAGTTACCGAGCTGACGAAATTCTCAATGCCTTCAATCATCTTTTTGCATTTATTTTTACATCGACTTTATAGCAGCCGTAAGCGACATCTAGGTGCCAACCACTAGAGTTAGATACCCTTCCCGCCGACCCTTTTACAAGTGTCACAACGGAAATAACAGATGACGCCTGCTATCAACTCATAATTATTTTACATGTTTTTAAAGTGGGTCTTCCACTCATACATTAGTATGTTATTCAATCAAATACAAACATTGAAAACATTGAAAAAATAATCAACCCAGTTGGACTTGAACCAACATCGATACGCCTTACCGGGGCTCGATATCGCTTTACCAATTAAGCTATGGGTTCAGTTACCGAGCTGACGAAATTCTCAATGCCTTCAATCATCTTTTTGCATTTATTTTTACATCGACTTTATAGCAGCCGTAAGCGACAAAAAAAAACGGGTTGTAAAAGGGTCGGCGGGAAGGGTATCTAACTCTAGTGGTTGGCACCTAGATGTCGCTTACGGCTGCTATAAAGTCGATGTAAAAATAAATGCAAAAAGATGATTGAAGGCATTGAGAATTTCGTCAGCTCGGTAACTGAACCCATAGCTTAATTGGTAAAGCGATATCGAGCCCCGGTAAGGCGTATCGATGTTGGTTCAAGTCCAACTGGGTTGATTATTTTTTCAATGTTTTCAATGTTTGTATTTGATTGAATAACATACTAATGTATGAGTGGAAGACCCACTTTAAAAACATGTAAAATAATTATGAGTTGATAGCAGGCGCCATCTGTTATTTCCGTTGTGACACTTGTAAAAGGGTCGGCGGGAAGGGTATCTAACTCTAGTGGTTGGCACCTAGATGTCGCTTACGGCTGCTATAAAGTCGATGTAAAAATAAATGCAAAAAGATGATTGAAGGCATTGAGAATTTCGTCAGCTCGGTAACTGAACCATAGCTTAATTGGTAAAGCGATATCGAGCCCCGGTAAGGCGTATCGATGTTGGTTCAAGTCCAACTGGGTTGATTATTTTTTCAATGTTTTCAATGTTTGTATTTGATTGAATAACATACTAAAAACATACAGGTTGCGAGAAAATGGTCATTTTTGACAAACTTTTTTTTTATGCCAATCGATCCCATTCCTCTCCAGGATCAAAAGCTTGTATGGGACCAAGAAGAAATTTCGGGCTAGAAAAGCCATAGATAGAGAAAAACTTTCCCCATGCAATTTGTATGAAAATGAAAAAAGTTTTTTTTCGTTAATGTTTTTTTTATGTCGATTGCATTTTTGTCCAATATCAATAGTTTCCTTGGGGCAGCTTTCGGTAATGTACAAAAAAGCCAGAAATTAAAGAAAACTGTTTTCATACATTTGCTATGGAGAAAAAGTAAAACTTTATTCTTATTACCTGTCACCCTAATTCGGCCTCCTATGCTGAATGACTGTATGAAAACACTAGAGTACTAAAATTTTAAATAACAATAAAAGGGAATTTTAAGTTATTTTATTTCTCTTGGTTCGATTACATTTCTAACAACAAACAGCTATGCTGGAAAGCTTGAAGAATTCACCTTAAATAAAAAAAAAAAAAAAATCGAGCGGAGTATTTTGAATTTCGAACAAATCGCTCGTTTATGCTAGAGCGTTTGTAAAGTTTTATAAAAATGACATCGAATCAAGAAAGGTTAGAGTTGTTAGAAGCCTATTTCGTAAATAATAAAAACTTTACGGCTGCTGTGGAGTGGTACAGAGTAAAATACCCATTAAGAGTGGCTCCAACAAGGAAAGTTATAAAAACCCTACTGAATAATCTCCTACAAGGTGGTAGTTTTAAAAAGAAAACTAGGTACCGGATAGAAATGGAATCGATTGACATAAAATAAATACATGTAAAATTTTTTTTTTCATTTTCATACAAATTGTATGGGGAAAGTTTTTCTAGCCGGAAATTTCTTTTTGGTCCCATACAAGCTTTTGATCCTGGACAGGAATGGGATCGATTGGCATCAAAAAAAAAGTTTGTCAAAAATGACCATTTTCTCGCACTCTGTATGTTTTTTCCAAAATCTGTAAACGCCAATCTTCATTAAATTGAAATCGAAGAAGGTCTCCTAAGACTATTTTCGCCTAGGAACACGGGATCTGGTAGCTGCCTTCACTGACCCAAAATCTATTTCCACCCTGTATAAGATAGTAATATCTTACTAGGAATATGATTATAATACGGTATTTGACTAAACTAATGTGGTTAAATGGTTATAAATCTGCCAGTAAGTAACAGTAAGTATATTCGTTTTTATTTTTATTACAAAATCAACTTTGTTGGTTGCAATTACTTGTAATACTTTTTCACTACACTGCTACAATTATAATACTGAACATAATCCAGGAATATAACTATATTACTAAACTAGAAACGTACTATAGTTATATTCCTAGTAAGGTATTACTATCTTATTTACTAGGAATATGATTATAATACGTATTATACTGCATATAACTATATCCCTAGGGATATACCTATACCTCCGCCGCACCGCCGCACTCCTACCTACAATTATTTCACTAAACTTATGGCCTGTTTCACAATCTCCAGTTAAAGCATATCTGTCAGATAAATGTTTGCTGTCCTTTTCTTTTATATGACTGGAGAAAAGGTTAGCAATAATTTTAACTGGCAGATAAGCTTATCTGGAGATTGTGAAACAGAACCTTAATCCAGTAATATAACTATATCACCAAACTAAAGACGTATTATAGTTATATTCCTAGTAAGATAGTAATGAATCGCTTTCGTATAACTATGTTACGACATATAATTATATCCCTAGGGTTATAAATATATAACGGCTTTATCTATCGTACTGCGACATAAGGCCTGTTTACACATTGATTAGTGTTAAGTGCGAGTTCATACATTTGTTACTAAGCACAAGTAGAAAATGTATGAACTCGCACTTAACACTAATCAATGTGTAAATGGGCCTATATACATGATGTATACTTGCGTTTGCTGTAATCTATATATATAAACGTAAAAGTCCTGACTGACTGACTGACTGACTCACTTAAATAAACGCCCAGCCCGAACCGTTGGACCTAGAGAGCTGAATTTTTCACAATAGGTAGTTTTTATAACGTTAGTATCCACTAAGAAGGGGTTTTTCAAAATTCGTCCCCTAAGCGGGTAAAAAGGGTGAGTTTGTATGGATGGAGTTTAAAATTTTGAGTTAGAGATTTGAAACTTCGTACGTTTACTAATAATTAAAAAACAATAAAAGTTATTTCAGCGTTTTTTAAAATGCCTCCTATAACAGGGTAAAAAAGGGGTTGAAAGTTTGTATAGAGATTAATTTTTTTTTTGTGACAGACTTGAAAGTTCGTTTGCAGCTAATTACAGCGTTTTTCAAAATTCCACCCCAGAGGGGTTGAAACGAGGTTAAAAAGTTTGTATTAAAGGGAGGCCGTAACTATTGAAGCCAGAAAGTTATAATTTGCAGGACGAGTTAAATTTACAATTTGTACCTACAACTAATAAGAAGCGATTTTGAAAAATTCAACCCCTAAGGGGGTAAAAGTTTGTATCGGTGGGGTTTAAAATTTGGATTTAGAGATTTGAAACTTCTTACGTTTACTAATAATAAAAAAATAATAAACGCAATTTCAGCGTTTTTCAAAATTCTACCTAAAACGGGGCTAAAAAGGGGTTGAAAGTTCGTATAGAGATTTACCATTTTTTTGGTTTGAGATTTACTAGGAATTATTGTTCCTATTTCGGTTCCATTTCCATGTTTCAGAGTGAGCTCTTACAATAGTTTGGTCATCGTATCGCCAAATAAAACCACCACAATATAGTACACAAAGAAGTTACGCAAATAATAGGGTACATTTACGTTATTATTTGCATATTAACACTTATTTGTAACTGAAACTATGTCTACGTTACCCGTTTTTTCGCCAAAATAGCTATAAGTACAAATAGATTAAGTAAGTCCTATCTATCCCTTAGTCTGCCATGCGTATGTGTATACGCATGGCAGAATAAGGGATAGATAGGTAGTGATTCTTTAACAGTTTCTTGAAATTATGAAGAGATTTTGCACATCTTATGTCTAATGGCAGAGCGTTCCACAGCCGAACTGCTCGAAAAGTAAAGGAGTCGTCATAAAGTTTAGTGGAAAATGAAGGGGCAGCAAGTAGATACTTTCGCGAAGGCCTAACAGAGGAGAGATACGTATAACGTTCTTTGAGATATGGAGGAGAAGCGGGATTAAACATAATATATAAATATAATATATAAAATTAATTTGAAAGCACGTCATTTTATTGTGATTTTGTAGAAATTACAGGTACAATAAACACCTGCTTATACGGTTAAATTACAAACTTAGTTCAGAAATTATTTTGTATTTTTTTTTCAAAAACTATTTAACCTATCAAGTTAAAAATAATTTTCCTAGAAAGTTTTTATAAAGTTCTACTTTTGAGATTTTTTGCATATTTTTAAGACTTATGGTTCAAAAGTTAGAGGGGGGGAACGACACATTTTTTTACTTCTGGAGCGATTATTTCCGAAAATATTTACATTATCAAAACATGATTTTACTAAACTCCTATTCATTTTTAAATAGGGTAAATCGCCAGTAACTGGCCACCGTTCAATAACTGGCCACTTCTTACTAATAATGAACTCTGTTCACCTATAAACAAAATTCATTTTAGTATAAGGATTTCATTACTTGCCATCCTTCAATAACTGACCAAGTTATACTAAAATGAATTCTGTTTGTAGGTGAATAGAGTTCATTTTTAGTATGAGGGGGCCAGTTACTGGACGGTGGCCAGTTACTGGACGGTGGCCAGTTACTGGCGATTTACCCTACCTATCCAACAATATATCACACGGTAGGGATGAAATGAAAAAAAAAAATCACTCTCCACTTTACGTATAGGGGAGGTACCCGAATAAAACATTTTTTTCCACTTTTTATTTTGCCACTTTGTCGGCGTAATTGATATACATATTAGTACCAAATTTCAGCTTTCTAGTGCTAACGGTCACTGAGATTATCCGCGGACAGACGGACGGACGGACAGACATGGCGAAACTATAAGGGTAAGTTGACTACGGAACCCTAAAAACTCGCTAATAATGAAATAACACACATGAATTGCATTTGATAAAATAGTTATTAAAATAGTCTTGTTTATGCCTAAAAAATACATTTGATGCATATATATATATTGTTTTTTAATACTCGAAAACTCAATTCTTATAGGGCCTGTTTAGTTAGGACGTTGATTCGTGCAAATTTTTCGTTTGATTTTTTTATTATTATTATTTATGCCCATCAATATGTTTTTTTTTTTTTTTTTTTTATACCACGACGGTGGCAAACAAGCATACGGCCCGCCTGGTGGTAAGCAGTTACCGTAGCCTATGGACGCCTGCAACCCCAGAGGATTTACATGCGCGTTGCCTACCCTTTAGGAACCTATACACTCCTTTCTTGAAGAACCTCATACTGTAGCCCACTGGGAAAACCTCGGCAGGGAGTTCATTCCACAGCCGCAGCGTTCGTGGGAGGAAATTCCTCTTGTTGTATATTACCTGATAACCTGATAAGACCATGAATATAAGTTTGTTTTTACAAATAATATTTTATGAAATACTTGAATAGATTCCCAAAAATATCACCTACTTCGCAAATTTTTCCTAGTATTGCTCTATTAGCTAAACAGACTCATACTAAAAATATATAGATGAAAAAAAAAACTGTTACGCTTATTATATTCCGTAAACGACTCATTCGCGAAACAGCTGTTAGATTAAGGTGCATTATGTATTTATAAATGAAACATAAAATCAAAAAGTTTTCCACTTATGCAGTTTAAAAAGAAACAACCTTTATAAATATGTATACAAACTAATCTGGTCAGTTCTGGCAAAAGGGGATCGAAAAGTTGAACAAAATCGAAAAAAACCGTTACCGCGGACTCTTAAACCGCCTTAACGGAGAAATTGAACCTGCGAAATAGCGTTTTTGTTATAATGTTTTTTAACTTACTTTTGCGGCGATTTTCGAGTGTAATGTGTAACACATCAAGAAATTATCAGCTGGGTAAAGGATAAGTTATCACATGATGATAAGTTCATCAAACGGTTTCATTCAGTCGTGACCAGACTATCGGTCCGTCTTATTGGTTACCTCTTTATGATACATTTTCCATTGGTGTAACTTAAATAACCGCTTTTTAACTTTAACACTTTTCTGTCAAACGGAATTATGTTGGTAAAAAAAGCAACACTTATAAAAAAAAGTGTCGTCATAAACAAACGCCACCTACTTATAGCCACAAAGAAGCGCTCTGTAGCATTTTCTAAAGTAAATAGTTGATTTGTATATCAGATATCGTGGTATTGTATTTCAGCGGCGTGAGCAAACACGTTGAGAGTGGAGTAAACCGACGCCTTCAGTTCGCCGCAAATGACGCGAGAGAGATATTGCGTAAGACTCGCGTCGCGTCACAAGAAATGCTGGTAGTCACTGCTTGTATAAACGCTGCTGAATGTTGTCATTATACACATGCGTTTATATAAGCTTTATTCAGATATTATTTATATGTTGTTTCGGGTGTAAATCTGACAATATCATTCATCCGAAAATTGTTTTTTATACATCAATGCACCGCACTCATTGACTCACAAACCTTTTAAAATATTCCTAAGGTGAGGTGAGCTGAGTGATGAACCTCACTTCATAGGAAACAGTCATTTTTACTTTATTTTTAATAATGTAGTAACCTAATGAAAAATACACATTATAGTTTTTCATTCTTATACCATGGTCATTGAACAAAGTAAAATTTCATAGTTTGTTTAATCTTACATTTACTCGTATCTTTACATATTATTTAAATTATGAAAAGGTTCTACTTTTCTCAGATGATTATTACAGACGACTAGAGCGGCAAATGGCTAAAAACTTTTAACAAGTCAGATTTGGTAGCTACAAACTTCTTTATCAGCTCCATCTAAATATATAAAAGAAGAAACTGACTGACTGACTGACCGACCGACCGACCGACCGACCGACCGACCGACCGACCGACCGACCGACCGACCGACCGACCGACCGACCGACCGACCGAGTGACTGACTGACTGACTGAGTGACTGACTGACTGACTGACTGACTGACTGACTGACTGACTGACTGACTGACTGACTGACTGACTGACATATCTACGCACAGCCCAAACAGCTGGCTCTAGAGATTCCAAATTTGGCACGTAGGTTCCTTATAAGGTCTAGGGATGCACTAAGAAAGGATTTTTCAAAATTCACCCCCTAAGGGGGTAAAATGGGGGTCCAAAGTTTGTATGGTGAATCAAGGTTTGTTATACTATTTTATTCGAAACTTCACAGGAGTATTCCTAACTATAAATGAGTAAACACGTGTTTCAGGTTTTTTGAAAATTCAAGCCCTAAAAGGGGCAAATGTGGTCACAAAGTCTGAAAATCAACATGGGTATCGTATCCTTTTTGAGTACTTATAGTACGCGGGCGAAGCCGCGGGAAAAGGCTAGTATACTATATACTATCATGGAATCTTGCTGTTGAGCTAACGAATGAAAAGATCACAGACGGAGAGCCAGTACGACTACATTATGCACGCCTACTCTTCTGTCTGTACAGTTTACGAGTAAAATCTTTCTGGAAACCTAAAAGCTGAAAAGTTGGATAATTGGTACTTGGTAATTGGTACAAAAAAAATGGTCGTAGTAGGCGTGGGTAGTTTTGCCAATTATTTTAGAAAGCCTAATTCAATAAGTCTTTAACATTATTATCGGCTCGTTTTAATGAGTCTGCTTTAATATACTTAATCCTTTTCGATTCTTTGCACGTCCGTCGTTTCGTTTACTTTTTTTAATGAGGAGATTTATTATATTTTTTGTTATTCATATTATCTGGTGGGCTATTATTTTTGGGGACGAACATTTTATAAATTTTATAACAGAACATAGTAGGTACAACCGAAAATATATGTGACATTTTCAAGTCAATGTCATTGTCGGTTGTTAATAGAGTTTATTTCTAATTAACTTTTAATGGCAGTAATGCCTTATTGACACCCGACAGGGATGGCTGAGGGACCTTTGACTTGGAAACGTCATATATATACAATTTTGAATCTTATTACAAAGGGGTAAGGCGAAAAAGTTTGAACATATTTTTGGAGTTAACTGTACTTACGTATTTTAACTATTTACTGTTACTAATATAAAATGGGTAATTCGTATTCTTATGTTTTTTGTGCGACTTGTAAGAATAGCATATGTTGTTTAGGAAAATCATTGTACTGTATTATCTTCTTCCTTGATACTACATTAATATCTAATGTAGTATGCCCTTTGATGATCTTTATTTCATAGATTTATTAGGCATGTCACGACCACAACATAAAAAATTCACAGCAGCGTTTATATAATTATTTTTTGATTTCCAGAGGGTATTAAGCTAGCCCATATACACAAAAATATGCTTAATGTAAACCCAAATAAATGGCCCGTAATTACAAATGAATAGATATACAATAAAATAAATAAGGCGGTCCATAAAAATTGTGACAGAATGTTTTAAATATTGTACACAACTGATTAATCACATAAGATCTTGGCAAGTTTATTATGGCTGACCAATTTATTATGTTTCACAAGTATCACTTTTAAGTGCACTGGTCTCTGCATTTTAACTCCGTAAGCACTCGCATTATTTGTAATCTGGATTATCCCAGATACAATCATGCACGAGATAAGTACCTACTAGTACGTTATTAGAAGCGTCTTAGGTATGCGTCCCTCAGACTGGAGTGGGAAGATTGAATTTAATCCCTCCGTGTGTACACAAGCGTAACGGCGCGTTTCTTGGAATTTCTATTCAAAAAATCTTTCTATTATAGTTGACATTTGCGAAATCTAAACAATCAAGTGTCGATCATGCCTCAGTTATTATTGGGATTATCGTTCGGACTTTCGATTATGATATAACACTTTGCAATAGCACTGTTTGCCTTTCATCACTCTATAATCTTATTTTATTATAGATCTATAAAATAAATAGATATAGTTACACATTTTTGTGACAAAATATTAGGGATATATTTGGCTGTCAGACTTTTGATTGCAAACAGCGAGGAAAATTAAACTTTAAAAATATAACGCTCGGAGAGCTTTTTAACTATGAGGAGTGGGTAGTTAATATTTTTGATGTCCGGTATAAATTTACATGTAAATGGGAAACCTGAATATTGTTGGGTCTGTTATTATCTGCTATTATTTTTTAACACTGTTAAGATAAATTCGGCGTTGCGTAGTTCATACTTATTTTATGAAGTATTGAACACTTTATCATTTCTTCTGATGTTCAAATATGAAAGGGCCATGGGCCGTATTATACCTTAAAACACGTTGTGACGCGATCCAACTTCAATACAACTACAATTCATTAACTACGCAATACAGCTATCTATACGTCTGAATCAGAAATGTCAGAATTTGCTTGAAAATAATTCCGATGTAGCTCCAATACAACTTCAATATTGGTTGATTATTTGTTGTGTGTTGAAGTTATGTTTGGGATAAATTTTGTTTTTAATGTTTTGTTTTAATGTATTTTAAAATTAGAATACCGCACCTTGACTTGATTGTGAATTTTGATCTTAGGTATAAATTAATTTCTAGTTAGAAATTAAATGATAGCCTTTAATTAATAATATAGCACCACAACGTTCGTTACTCGTTTTTTATACTTTGCAATTGGGACCGAAATAAACATAAACAGTTGCGTGCATAGCTAGAAAAAAATACTGTTTTGTAGTTTGACTACTTTGTGGTTGAGGGTAAAAAATGTTATTGTAAAATAAATGTTTTTTTGTTTAGTTTTTTATATTTTGTTTTTTTTTTGTCTATTATGACGAAATTCTAAAATTTCAAAAAGATAAAGGACTAAATTGCGAATTTTTATAAATGTGGCAGTGATGAGAAGTAGATAAAATATCTTACACCGAGCCGAGCAATGGCCCGGGCCGCAGACCGCGGAGGCGGCGAAGCGGCGCGTGCCGCTTGCCGCGCGACAAACGGCCATGGCGCGATAATAAGCAGCGTCAATATACGCGACGCGCACGCTCTTCATCGCCATTTGAATATTTCCCCGCGGGCAAAGTTTGTGGTGTGCTCGTTAGAAACGACGGATAGAGTTTTATTAATGTCCGAAATGATAACGACATGTCGCGCGGTTCTCGTGCCCGGCCGGATTACTGACGGCCAGCTGAATTAATAACTCGCTTATTGCCGCTCCGGGTCCCGCAATACGGATTTCAATTCCTGTTTTAATTTTGTAAGGGTTTATACGTGTTCTGGGTTATAAGTTTGACTTTGTGGCCCATTGTTCGACTGAATACGTTCGGCTGAGTAGTGGAACATTTTTGTAAGGGTTCCCAAGCCTGTTCAAGGCTCATGTCTTTTACAAATGATTTTTATTACGTTGAAGAAAATGCGACGGGTTTTAGCGTCCTACGCAACGTGGCACTAAGTTTCTGATGATTTAAATTACTTACAATTTACTCAATTGACAGTGCAGTTATTATATAGTGTATAGCTTATGCTATTGCAACATACATAAGTATTGAGTAGGAAAAATTTTTTTAACATAACTATTATTCGAACTCAACTGAAATATGTAAACATAAACGAGTAATAAATTATAACAGCAAAGTTTTTGTTCCCAACAAAAATATGCAGAACCAGGAGACACGTAGCGCGAACGTTTTGCTTAAATGAATATACGTTTGAGAAAAAGAAAAAGACGCAAGAAAATAGCCATTGTCGTACGCTTATAGCGTCACGTCACTTCCATCACGTTTTTGCACGAAGATTTATGTCGTTGCAATAAAATCTCCTCGTTTGAATAAACATCTCCAACGCTTTGGGCTGTGACAAATTGCTAGAGCCGCCAGCAAAAGCCAAGACGAGCTTTAGCTGAAATATTATTTTTTTCAATAATGAGTGGGTTTTGGTGCTACCTAATTATTATGAAGACCTAGAAATGTGAGGCCGTGAAATGAAGCTTTTAAATTGAGAACCATATGTTTAAACATTTTAAATTTATAGTTATACAGCAGTAGAACCGGCAAAACGGACAAGGTATTTAAATTATTTGACATCACATGACAAGGTATTTTTTTATTGACAAAATGACCATGTGAAGCTCATTTTGAACATCTCGCCCACCTAGGTACTTCTGCTTTCAACTGTACGTAACTTTTTATCGTATGGCTACATGTCACTGGATAGAGATAGGTATTTCTTCCCCAAGGGTAGTAGTAATGTGAAAGCAGATGATAATGACAATCCAGTAAGTGCTGCGAGGTCCAGATGGGACAGTGCAGCTGCCAAGTTTGTTACTATTTTAGCACCACCCAGGGGATCACGTGTAGGGTGGGTTGTCTAAGGTGTTTCCTATGGACGCAGAGTAACATTGATCCCCAACTGTACCTACGAGCTACGGTTAGTAGTAGCAACATCTGCGAAAATAAGACTTAAAAAATTTCGTTGCTTCGTATTTGGGGCCACTAAAATAATTGCAACGTTATTTGTATCTTCAGCAACACGATATACTATGGTTGAAATATGGTTAATTTCACAAGTAACTTAAGTGTAATCCTTTGCCGTGCTATTTATGAAACGTTAAAAATGTAACATTGGTTATTTTCTACATGAGTTGAAAGCTGCTCGTTTTATTTTGGTTTAGCGACCTCACATTATGAGGAAAAACATTCCAATAATTGTTTTAATATGTTTATCAAATGAAGTGCGTATTTTTTTGTAAAATACGTCCCCTATGAATTAGTAAGTACTTACCTAATATTTGATTACCCGCTTGCTTTCTGTTCCAAGAATTTTACCGATTCTAAAAAACGGTTATTTTTTTACTTCGTTTTGACTGGTAACTATAACATTTCTTAAAGCGTTAAATTCGCTATTTGTAATAACTTTCATCTGTTCAATAAAGTATAAAAGTAGTAGCGTCAAAACGTTTTTTGTGGCATATATATTCAGTATATTTTTAAGTTCTACTTTTACATATTTTATGACGCGTGAGCTACGGCG
This sequence comes from Pammene aurita, assembly GCA_947086415.1. NCBI lineage: Eukaryota > Metazoa > Arthropoda > Insecta > Lepidoptera > Tortricidae > Pammene > Pammene aurita. The sequence continues at coordinate 20,764,498 of OX352293.1, read as the reverse complement.
TCGTCAAGACTAGTACAATTCTTTTTCGATTTAACTTATTTTTAGCGGTATGATAAAAGAACCCACTTGCCGTATTATCTTCATGCGATTGAATGAGAACTATGCAAAACTCTGTGAAAAATATTAGGTTGGTTACTGCTGTACTATTTTACTCGTCGAAAGGAATATTAATTCCACAATAGTAAAATTGCATTTAACCTGTAAGCTTGCATTTATGATGTCGTTAAAATGCTTGTTATAACTACTTAGCACAGAGGGTAAAAAGGCGTCCATATTTTTACTCGCTTTCATATGTGCGCAGGGATTGGCAATCCCTTTTACTGGAAGCAGATCGTAGTCTTCCAACAAAAACTAATTAAATGGAACATCGGCGTGCGAGCTTCGGAGAGTAATGAATAGTAGAGGGCAGAGTGCCCACCTCCGAAGGCGGTGTTGTAAAAAAAAACTTTAATTAAAGCACTGCCCTCCGAACATGATTTTAATTGAAGTCTCATCGTTTAGCAGACAGTAAACAGGTCAGCAATAGATTAGTTTTGTACGGGACCATCAATTAAAGAGCGCTCAAGTACCTACCAATCGAGTGGCTTGTAGTATATAGTTTAACGTTAAGTTTACTGTGTATAAAAGCTTATTATTTGCGAATCCCATATATAACGAGTTCAATCAATTCCATGCATTTGCAATTGCATCACATCATGTCTATGGGACGTAATTAAGTTCGTTGAATTATCGACTCCCATCGGTTACCACTTAGCCTTAACTATTTAGGTCGTAGTTATGTACTATAAGCTATACTCGTATACCTACTAATGTAGAATCATGTCGTGGAATAGAAAGAAAATAAGCTTGTGAACCGTCATAATCTTAAACTGCAAACTAAGAGCTAAAAACTTTAAAGCTATGTCAACGCACTAACATATCCAGTCATTGGCGGCCAAAAGGAGTAAACAACCAAAAGACAGCCGCGAAGCGAGTGCGCGCTGCGCTGACGTTGTACGCTGTGGCGTGGCGTAACGCTGGGCTAGCAGGTAGTGCTAGTTAGTTCTCTCGGTTGTTAAGTTACGCCAGTTATGCCGTGGTAAGGCGGAATAGCATATTCGCTGACGGCGCCCTGCCGACGCCGACGCAACTCGCATCCCTTCGTCTTGCTATTCGTGCCGTCTCAGCACCGATCCAAATGTCCTGAGATGTTGCTCGTGACCCCAATTATTTTGTGGCATGCTCACTATATGTTGTATAACTACGATATTTCTACGAGGATCATAAATGATTTATATACTGCAATTACGTAGCTCTTCTTTTTGGCAGTTACTTTAATGGTTATTACTTATTACCTTCGACTGAGGCACAAGAGCAATATAAGACAAACAAATATGCTACACGGAAAAAAATGGTTGGTAATGTACTTCGTTATTTTACTTCACGGCTAAATAACTAGTAAGAAATTTTATCTACACTCACATTGTAAGTTCTCTAAAACGTGTTCGAAAACGGTAGGCAATGGCTAGCATTACCACAACCGATTTTACTATGATAAGCTTTTTATCTGTGGCAGTAACGTAATTTTAACTTTACATGCTCAACTATTGATGTGTTATGAGTTTTGATAACATAATGTACACCTGCACGCTCCCGCGCGACCGCCGGCACAATCGAGTTGGCCATGGCGGTGCAATGGCGGCCATTCTATGGTTTCGGAATACGGCATTTAGGATAAATAATATGAGTTGATAAAGCAGTGTATGCAACTGTACGTAATTAGGCCTTAAAACACTCGTGTGATCTTATTATGAAACTCGCCTGCGGCTCGTTTCATAAAACCACACTCATGTTTGAAGGACCCTTATTACATAACAGTTACATAAACTACTATTGCATAATAATGACGTGTTACAGATTCGTTAGAAAATTCGGGAATATTTTCATTTCGCTTTTACTTTGTTGTGCGTATTAGATACGAGTAGACCATTGCCGTTCGAAGCCAAAGATTGTGCTATGAATGAAACGGGATTGAACATTTGTTTTGTTTTTGTTTTAGATTTTTTTTAGATTTTTTTCTTTAGATTCATCTTAGGTATAAGTGGTGTACACATTTTAATGAAAAATATTGGCTTTATTGTATATTTTTATCAAGCGGCTTTTCCACTGGCTTTTTCAACTGTTCCGAATGTAATTGAAAACAATTTTAAAATTGTTGAGGTTCGGGCTATCAAGAGTTTTTAAAGCCTGACCTGAAATATATGATCATGCGCCATGTTGCGGAATTTCATTGGAACTAATTTGTTACATTTTTATTTTTTATACAGGCTGTAACTGTAATGATGGCGGTTTACTTTAATAATAATTAAGTGTTGAATATTAAGTAATAAACGACAAAAAAATCCCAAAATTATCCATAGTCAAGAGCGAAACATTGTAAATAGTTAGTGTATATAATAAACTGCTGTAAATAGGATGAAACTATTTCGCTGTGAAACATTTTCAAATTGACATCAGAGCTGACAGGTTAACAAATCAAGATGTCACCATACCATAGAGAATAATACGCTCTATGACTATACTGAACTGTTGCCATTTAAATGAGAATAATGCGCCCTCTTGACAATGATCATATTTATATGTCTGGTCAGGCTTTATATGGGTATCTAAATAACACACATCATACCTACAAGCGGTCATTTATTATTTCTTTAGCTATACCTGTATCAGCAATATATCAGCATGTCTTGTGCCTAATGCTACCTGAGCCGACACCGCGGCTACGTCTGCGAGCCGTGCGGAGTCGCGCGCTGAGGCCACTCGGATATTATTCCGGCCCGGGCGGCCACTCATGCATATTCATGTGCTCGATCCAGAGGCGCGTATTAATTTGCATCCCGATCTAACGCTGCCCTCAACATTGTCCACTTTTGTTTCTTTGCCACGTGTCTCTTCCCCGGTCTCGGCCTTCCAATTTACCGTAAAATCAGACCGGAAACCCTAACACTTGCAATGTGTATGTAAAGTATTTTAAGTCTTGAAGTATAGAGTAGTTATTTCACTTTTATCGTACAATTTATAAGAAACTTTCACGAAGAGCAAACCATGACATATAGCATATCAAAGTGTATTATACCCCATTCAATGTTTTTAAGTGCCACATGAATAATATGTGCTTGCTAGTAGGTAGTTTCACGCTTCCTAGAAAGTTGCTTTCATTAGGAGGGAAGAACATCAAGTTATTTAATATACTTTCATATTTAATATTTGCAAGATAGTCGCATCTACGCGAAAACTAGATGATATTATGTTGTACTGCGTTTTAAATGGTAGTTCAAACTACAAAACGTAATTCAGAATGTTGATAAAAATACCATCAATAAATTCAATGGAGGAATACAAAACGAGAATGTAATGGAATGGAATACTAAACGAGTCATCCTGACTCTGATAATGACGAACTAGAAGGTTTTTTTTTCTCCAGTTCGTCAATATGATGATGACGCGTATTGTATAAGAATTTTAAAGTCATATTGGATATTGACACATGTGCCAGAGAACCATCAGCCTGAGATAACTAGCGTTAAGTCATTTATCGTTCACCGTGACCACGATTGCTCTGCCAAGAGTAATCCGACAAAGTAAAAGAGAAGATATTGACATAATTTCGCTATTCATACGGATTTGCATTGATAATCGTAAATGAATTGCTAGGCAGTAAATCATGTCTGATTTTAAAACACTTGCACCCACATAGAGGTGGTCTGAGTGCTCCATAAATCAGCATGTGCGGTGCTTTATGTGAAGTTTGGGTACGCGCACTTCCAAACCGTTACGTTACGTCACAGGTCATTCACGTATTAGATGGAGTATGAGACGACTCATGGTCACTTAACTGCATTCTTATTTAGTATAAGGACAATAAAAAAAATGTCTTCATACATATACATACATTTGCCCAATTTTCCCATCTGTATTCCTGTAAATTACAAATACCGAAAAATATGTAGTTATGTGAGTAAAGTTAAGTTGTTAGCATACAATTCAATTGGCTACTTTCCTAAAAAAATATATTTAGTCCGTCAGTTAGATTATCAAAAAATATTGGACACGTGTTTTTTTATTTTGTCAATCAAACAAAAATTGGTGAAGATATAGCCCGTTAAAGTTCCGCGTGACGTTTCAGTACAATTTTTAGTATAATGTGACGTCACGCGGAACTTTAACGGGCTATATCTTCACCAATTTTTGTTTGATTGACAAAATAAAAAATACGTGTCCAATATTTTTTGATAATCTAACTGACGGACTAAATAGAATTATATTTTATTTACCCAGGAAAGTACCCAATTTAATGAAGTAGATTGCATACATATTGTAGGGAAAATATTCGTAGGCAATCAAATCAATTAGCAATAAAATATCTCGCGGCATAGTATTTTATGAGTGCCAACCTAAACTTGTGTGTTAAATCTTTTTAAACTCCTCATTGTTGAGTCTGTTGGATTTAGTATATGTATTACGTATACCGAAAACGATATTTATACACGTAGGAGATGCCTCAAAGGCAAAATCAAATATGTATTTTACCAACATGATAGTTTCCTTATGTTAATTTAACTTAGTAGGTATCTGGTAATAACTCACGTCTTTAAACACGTACGACTTTTGAGCATCGGTTGGTACATAAGTAATTCATCCCACAAGAGGTTTAGCCGTGTATTACTACAGCCTTATTCTTAGTTTAACCTAACACTTGAATGTAATTTAATTTAAATGTTCACTGCAGACAAACATTTTGTAATATAAATACGGAGAAATAAAGAATTGTAGAGTATTTTAATGACATATGTTATTTGACATATAATATTTAAAATATTATAAATTAATGACTGACTATTTAAATAGTTATTCTGCTATTCGGGACGGAGATAAATTCAAATAATCAAACATCATTATAATCGGTTCAGCCGTTCCTGAGTGTAAGTGTAAGTGTAAAAGGACTTTTTTATATGACTATATAGATTAACAAAATCTTATTAATAGAAAGTTGCTTGATTCAACGTGACGTCATAGTTCAGTGTTTACACTTAAGAGTTTCTGATTTGAGTAGTAGTCGACTACCCTATTACGTTTAGGGCCTGTTTCACAATCTCCAGATAAACTTATCTGCCAGTTAGAATTATCGCTATCCTTTTCTCCAGTCATATAAAAGAAAAGGACAGCAAACATTTATCTGACAGATATGCTTTAACTGGAGATTGTGAAACAGGCCATTAGAGACGTAATATGTGCAGCCGGCTCTAGATGTTGGCCAGTTTTCTAAACGACGTCAACGTTCCTTATGTAGGTGGTTGGTTACTTCCTGGCATGTGGCGCACTAGCTGACGTGCATCCAATAATACCAATGCAGAAACGATTATGATTTACTTTTCATTTGTTTTAACTTATCGACGTTTTCTAGCCATATGCGCGCCAGGATTCTAGTGTGCATAACGTTTGAGTTGAAACTCGCGGAGCTAGAAGGTGTTAATATCAAATTTTGCCATTCTTTCTCTGGGAGGAACTTACGTCGGAGGTAAATTTAAAAACGTATTATAGTTATATACGCGGTTAATTGTTTTGTATTAACCCGTCATTCAATAGCTATATAATCTAATGGAATTCAGCAAAAACGAAACACTAAATCCCTCGTCCCGGTTCAAAAATACGATATTTTTTTATTCTTCCAGCTTCGCATGCTTTTCTCTTACTTATAGGAAAACAAATATCCGGCTCCTAAACATTTTCGTTTGACTAAATATAAGTCGATTATAAGTTCCGTCAAGCAATACAAGTCCCATGAGCGGCACTCGAACTGTATAAATCAGATTGTAGTTTAAATATAGATTTTTTACTTTCTGTGCAGAGAGATAGTTAGACACATATATAAGCACGCGTGAAATACGCTTTGAGTAATACCAATTCAATAAAGTTCGATGCGAGCTACGAGCGATTTCCTCGACGAAACGAGTAACTGTTTCTATAGAGTTCAGTACCTCTACCACGAGTCATGCAAATAAGCCCAATTCGAGATTCGTTCACGAATTCGTCAATTATATGTATGGAGAATTTGTGCAGAGCCTCTAGCGGTCACTTATAGAACTAAAAATTACTGCCATACCATAAGTTGAATTATCGTTTATGCAATTCGCTCACGAAAGTTCGATTGCTTGTTTCGTTTGTGTAGATTTCAATACGTTACAAAGTGACGTGACGTGACAAACGTCACATCCTTCACACCAACCGAAACAGATTGTAGGTAAGCCAAAAAGGTTTTACTTCCTAAGTACATTTTATCTGAAGGTTTAGAACTGTAGACAATTATATGAGCAGTGAACAATAATAAACATAGAAACCGTACTTAGCTCTAAAAAATTACCCTACTTTTTGTGGGTGTTTAATATGCTTGCTAGGCCGTAAACCAGGAATAATTTCCGTTGGTCATCGTGTCCCAAGCGGTAAATTTTAAGTGGTTCAGGGCGGTAAATAATCAAGCTTCGTGATGGTCAGCTGCCGTTCCTTGAGTGGGTTGAGGAACGGCAGCCATTTTCTCACATAAAATATATATAAAATAAAATGCCCATCGCGTCCCAGTTGAAATAGGTGATAGTTTATATGCTATTACAAATAAAATAAACATCATCAGCCGGCTGTATAGCACTGAAAAGACCGTAAACTAGTCACATGAATATATGGTATTTAGGGTATCAGCAGACGTTATTTCTACCTCAATACAGCCGGCTGACGATTTTCCTGATAATAAGAGCCTCATATACTGACGATCCGCAACCCACCAACGGAGCGACAGCTGACCTACGCGAGTCATCATTATACTTCGTCCTTAATCACTTCAAAAATTATCACCGCCTGGGACGCCTTGCGATTGGTCATGAAATTTGTTTCTGGCTTACTGAAATACAAGCTATGACAGTAAGCCTTTTTTAGGGTTCCGTAGTCAACTAGGAACCCTTACAGTTTCGCCATGTCTGCCCGTCCGTCCGTCCGTCCGTCCGCGGATAATCTCAGTGACCGTTAGCACTAGAAAGCTGAAATTTGGTACTAATATGTATATCAATCACGCCGACAAAGTGGTAAAATAAAAAGTGAAAATTTTTTTTTTATTAGGGTACCTCCCCTATACGTAAAGTGGGGAGTGATTTTTTTTTTCATTTCAACCCTAACGTGTGATATATTATTGGATAGGTATTTAAAAATAAATTGGGGTTTCCTAAAATCATTTTTCGATAATGTAAATATTTTCGGAAATAATCGCTCCAGAAGTAAAAAAATATGCGTCCCCCCCCCCCTCTAACTTTTGAACCATAAGTTTTAAAAATATGAAAAAAATCTCAATAGTAACTTTATAAAAACTTTCTTGGAAAATTATATTGAACTTGATAGGATGAATAGTTTTTGAAAAAAAAATACAAAATAATTTCTGAACTAAGTTTGTAATTTAACCGTATAAGCAGGTGTTTATTGTACCTGTAATTTCTACAAAATTACAATGAAATGACGTGCTTTCAAATAAAGTAAAAACGGTGAAAATCGGTTCACGCAATAAAGAATTATCCCATAAAAATCATCTTCCATACTTTATGCTCGCGCGCAATAGTTTACTCAATTTGCCGATAGATGTCGCTGTACATGGAACTCTCATATCATATCCTACATGGCGGTGTTATTAACTCTTAAGTGGGGACACTTACTGTGACGGACGGAAAACTACGGAACCCTACAGTGAGCGTGGCCCGACACGCTCTTGGCCGGTTTTTTTACCTGATTTAAACGTGCGTGACTTTTAACGCATAAAATGTTATCAACCGACTTCAAGATTTCGAAGGAGGAGGTTCTCAATTCGTCAGGATCTTTATTTTTACTATTTTTTCATAACGTTCACCGATTGCAACTTTTTTTTAAACAGGGAAATTACGTATTTCGTCATACATATTCAAAGCTAGGAAAAGGGGTGAAAACTGTCAGTACTTCATCCATCCATCCATATATTTATTTCGTCGTAGGATATAGGATTACCTAAGAAAACCAAATTGATGAAATGTCAAATGTACAAATAACACTACTAGTTTAAAACGTCCTAGAACTACGACCATATGTAGTGTTAGGTGATTCTTAATTTATTTGGTTATTTTGTCAACATGACAGTTTGACTTTTAGTGATCAAGATCATAGTGGATCATAGGTTTATTTCTTATTATTTAGGTCTATTGTATAATCACAAAAGGATAAGTACCCTTTCAGGATGTTGTTAATTCTCTAAAGTATAGGCAGTTCGCTATTGTTACACATCCCACCTGCGTCGACGCCGACACGTTGGCCAAGCCCTTTAATTTATTTACCAGCGAACAAGCCGGAGCGGCGCCCGACATCCGAAATCACTACAAGACTATTACATATAGTTGTCGTTCGTCTAACTATTGTTGGTGTCGAGGCAATCGATCCGTGGAGCAAGGGGCACGGAGCCTCACGACCTAACAAACGCACAAGGGAAGCTAAAGATGCTAGCCGCCGGTTTTCATACATAACACAACGCAGGATTGCGGCTTTGCCGCTTCTTGTATAATGATAGTTTTATTTCTATTTATAAGTTACACGTACGAGTAATTGTTAGTAGTACTTATAAGTTTCTAGTTTGTGACAATGTTACTTTAAAAGGCTATTTCGCAATAAATAAATCTTTAATATAATTATGTACATTATCATTTCAAAGTGCCCTGTATAAATCTGGATGTCTTTTAAGTAAGAACTATTTTATAGTACTTGGATGCAATAATTCGAAGATGCCGGCCTGAAACGCAGTTGTTACTTCTTGAATATAAAATAATACACCTTCCTGGGATAAATAGTTTGCCTTGCCGGTGATAAGTTAGCTGCTACAGCAATCAATCAGAAATGAATGATGCACAAGAACCTGTAAAAGATGTTTCAATATTATTTGTTATTTTTCACAGTTTCATTGTAATTATTATGATTGAAAATGAAAGTGTTTATAACTATCATATCAAATTTCAACTACTTACCATTCATTTTAGGTTAGAGTTGGTATTTTTGTGTCGATTTAAAATCAGATTAATTGACTATTAATACATAAATCTCACAAATATTCAGCAGTTCTTGGGTCTAGATTTCTTTTTTAAAATTATTCTTATTGAAGTGTTGATGTGGATATTTCTATTTCTCATATCGGCTTGAAATTTACCGTTTCGTTTTCCAGTTCCAGTTATCATACTATGCAGTCTTCTTAACAAATTATGCTTAATATAAGGCTTTGTCGATATTATTTCATCAATTAATAATATATAAATATAACACAATAAATACGAATGGTTTTCACTTTCACCATGTTTTGACATCTCACCCTACAATTTGATAGTGAAAGAGTTTTCTACAGTCGATACGGTATTTTTCGGTGACGTATGTCAAATTAGTGTCTTATGGTAGCGTTTTAATAAAACCTATCGATAACCAACTGCACTGACTACATCCGTCTCGTTCTACCTATGAGACGGATGTATGTCAGCATAGAGATTTCGAATTTCTTGCTGTCGATACCGAAGGAAAACTATTCGAAGCCCGTTGATTCGTTAACGACTGCAGAAAGGTTTCAGAATTTTCTGTAATGACTCGTGGTAGAGGTACAGCTTAGTACATCTACGCTATATACTTACACGCAGCACGAAGAGTTGCTTGGCTTGTATTAGTTGTTAATATATGTAGTTATGTAATTAATTAATTAGTAAGTGTGTACTGTATACGATCAATTTCATTTCCATTTTTTCAAAGGAATATTATAGTTTCCAATATTCCATATAACAGTGAGTTTTCGTATCTGACTGGGCCTATAATCATTTCGGTAAACAATTTCGCCCGGCTGAGTTATCGAACCCAACAAAATTTGCGATAACGTATGTTCACGAGGATACCCATACCTAATAAATACCTTGGCACCGATCCCGTACCATGGACGGAATTTTATATCTCACTTTTATTTAGAACGTAGAGAAAATGATAGAGGTTGACCCCTGCATCTGTTCAATATACGAGAATCATGCCAAACTACACTCGTAAAGTATGTATTATTCGCCGTATGAGGCCGCTCTAAAAGTGAAGCATTGGGTAATCATTGTAGATTAAGAGGTTTCTTGACTTGCGACTTATCTAGTTAACGATTGGACTTGAATAGTTTTATGCTATAGAAAGTTTATGTGCAAAGACGAATACTCACGCAGGGATCGAATACGAGTATTATTTTCATGGAAATTAACCGGTATTCATTTTCGGTATCTCGGTTTTTAATGAATATTTTTTAATATAATCCAGATAATCTACTAATTTATTTGCCTTTACCTAAATTACATTCGAGAATATCGTGTAAATATTGTGAAAGTTGGGCGCTATTTTGATTTTTAGTTATACCGGTCACGATCCCTGTACACACGGCATACATGATGATCATATGATTACATAAGCCGTTCAGGTTGTATTACTAAGTAGTAACGCTACTGTTTTGTGATGCGGTCATCATTGTCCGTGGTGTACACTTAATTATACGGAAAATGAGGATGATGGAATTTCCTTTTGCACAGGTGGTCCTTTTGGATCTACTATTAATTTAAGAAGGGGAGCCCATCAAATTTTTGGTGCAATTTTCTATGTGGTGGGGAAGTGCACCTAAAATCCATGAAAAAAAAAATGGTTTGCTTTATAGTTGACTTTGTATCATTTTCGTATAAAAAGAGGATGCTTAAATTATTTCTGATATTTGTTTTAAACATTTTCATGTAAAAATATCGAATAAAATAAAATTTAAAATTTGTTTTAGGAACATGCCTTTATATTTTATGTTTAATATTTTCAAAAGAAAAAATAAATGTCTTAAAAAATACTTTCTAATTCTCATTACAAAATGTATACATACGATATAATTTTAAGAGTAATATGGAGCAAAAAATGTATTACTAGTCCCTGTATCAAAATGTCGAAAATAGTTACCTATATAGACGAGTATCGTATCATTTTCGTATAAAATAAGGACGCTTAATTCATTTACGGTTTTACATTTTCTCGTTAAAATACCGATAATAAAAATTATTTAAAACCGTCGTTTCATTTTAATATGAAAAACTGCATATATAGTATTTATTTGATTAATTAATACGAAAAATGAATAAAATATAAAACCCTTCTATTCCCCATTATTAAAAGTAAATAAATCATATTGGTTCAAGGAAAGTAAGTAAAAAATGTATTCTTCATGAAACCTAGGTTCATATTAAAAATAAATCATATTGGTTCAAGGAAAGTACCTAAGTAAAAAAAATATTCTTCATGAAACCCTCTACAACACTTGCCTTTGAAGTATGTTGCTAAGACATAGTTTTCAATCTTTGTGACGCGTAAATTACCTCCCCCCTTTTTATCCCCACCACACCATAAATTTAGGCGCCTCCCCTTCCTAAAATGGCCTATGGGTCCTAAGGCCTCACTATATTTACTTAAATTAAAAGTTGTAGGTACCTTTGACGGGACCCAATTTTCCAACATGAATTCTTTGTCTCCAACTACCAGTAATAACAGGTACTCATAAAACAATCGCAAATGTTCTTTCAACTTGAAAGTATTTCGTACAAAGCTAAACACAATAGTATATAAATAATCAGAGGGTACCGACAACTTGTAAAATACGAAGGCGCTTGGTATTTTCTTTGTTGGAAGTAATTTTGTTGTGAATCCCAATACTGTCGCAGTCCGGTTCCGGTGCTAGGTACTTGGTACTTATATAGTTTCTTTGAAAGGTCCTGCACGAGTAGATACGGAGCAGAGACCTCTACAGAAACTAATTAAATGCGAACATCGTGAAATCGATCGGCTTCCCTCAATAAGTCCCGAGGCTGTTGCCAGCTACGCTGTAAGTATTGTAAATTGAATTATGTTCAATAATCACTGTTTTACCGTTAAATATACTTGTCCGCAGGCGAATTTAACATGGGTTTAATTGTTTTTGCAATATAAATATATTTAATACTAGCTTTTGCCCGCGGCTTCGCTCGCGTTAAATTCGGGGTAACAAACCATACAAACTTCCACCTCCCATTTTAGGGAAGTGGGGGGTTAGAAAGAGACAAAAAGTTGCCTATGTCACTCTCCATCCCTTCAACTATCTCCACTTAAAAAATCACGTCAATTCGTCGCCCTGTTTTGCCGTGAAAGACGAACAAACAAACAAACAAACACACACATACATTTTCCCATTTATAATATTAGTATGGATGTATGGATTTAGATGGTAACATTAATTAACTACCTACTTAACTACGTCGGTTAAGAATATTCTCTGAGAAAATTCGTGTTTTGATTGTGTGTATCAGGTCAGGGTGTAGGTAGCACTTATCATACCTATAAGTAAGTATCAAAAATAGCTATTTATAGCTACTTATTTTTCTTTTGACCGTATGTTGGTTCGATCATAGAAATATTAGAAACCAATGAGCACAACATCCATCGCTTTGTGCGTTCCGATAAAATAGTTGGCTGAGTTTGGATATTTCACGCCGGTTTCACTCAGTTTGGCCACGGATTTGATGCGGCAAAATAAATCACAAAACAACTATACGACTTGCGTTTTATTCGGCTCAGTTATTATGGACAAATACTGATTTAAAAGATCAAAATGTTATTGAAATTATCGACGCAGAGCCAGCCACGTTATATATGACATAATAATGAGAGCAACGAAACCCTTACTATACTATGCTTACTTCTAGATCTGGACATCTGGCAGCTGTAAAGTGGTGAAGGTTTAAGAATACAAATCACTTCAAGAAAACAAATCCTAGAGTTCTGGGTTTGATGCAATGTTATGAGAATTTATATAAATAATTAGATTATATCATCGCCAAAAGTTTCTGTTGGGGAAAGTAGAGCCAAACGACGTACAATGTAATTCATAGTTTGTCGCCTACTGTTTTTGTTTTCGTAATAAATAATACGCAATGTTTTTCGTTCTAATGTTAAAATATAGGCCCTTTTCTTTATAACTGAGTCAACTTCAGCAGTTTTTACCTATCTTAGTATTACTATTTTACAATTCAAAAAATTTGCTGGTCAGTTACTCTAACCTCCACCCATTAAAAGCTGCCAAATGCCCGGATCTAGCAATAAGGATAGTATAGCAATCTATCCAGACGGGTTTTGTTGGTCACATTATTGTGTCATATCGTGGCCAACTCTTAGTCCATGAGGGTAAAAAACATAATTAACTAATATAAATTTTATATTCGTTAATTATGTTTTTTTTTTAAACTACATTCCCCAGAGTTTATAAAGTGTACAATGTTCCATTGTAAGAAACTTTAACATTGTCTTATACGACGTTTTACTTACATATCTTCAAAATAAAACCATTACTTAGAACATTACTTTTACAGGAAACATGCACATTTTAAGGTTATAACAAAAGCATTCAGCGTCGTTAACACCGGTCAAACATTTGAACGAAGCGCACGTTTGGGGGTAATGCTATTTAATGATTATGCTCCAAAGTAAAACTTACTTTAGTGATAGTCTAAAATAGTGGTAAAATTAATAAGTACGTATTTAAGAGGTCATCAGACGTAGTTGGTGGCGAGAGTCGAGTATAAACGACCGTTGAAACTCAATGCACTTAGTGGCGGTCTGCTCGAAACGGTAACTGATGTTAACAACTGAAAGGCCAACATTAATTTTATTAATGTTTATTTTGTAGCTTAATCTACAGTATAAAGCTAACCACTGCAGGTTTCCTGTCGCTAAAACAACGTAAATTGTTTATTATCGCTTAAGCTAGTCTAAAGTATCTGTTGGCACCTATTATCATATTATATCAGGGTTAATTAAAGCAATAAACGTTGCGTTACCGTCACTTTTAATAGGGCTTCCATTATTTACACAGGGCAAGTTAGGATCGTAGCTACTTTGTTTTTCAACCCGAAGACCGGGAAAATGTCGTCTAAGATGTGATAAGTAGGTATTACGGAGTAAGTAGGAAAGTTTCCGGTTTGTTAGAGCGATGCAATCAAACTCTTTCGCTACAAGAGGCTTGGTTAGCGAGTCACATTGTTTCAAAAAACCTCTGCGCGGGCTTTTTACAAATTCACCGCTGTTTCTTTATCGTTATATTAGCTTTGTTTCTAAAGTTCCTTTACTTGTCGTTCTTTTGATTTTCTTATATCTTTGATGTGAGTTCCTTGACTTTTGCTTTTTTATTGTCTCGTAATATCCAATACATATTTCTTAAAACCGACAATAATGGTTTTAATTAAGCAAATTTTACTGATTTCTTTGTTTACGTGTATTTTATAGATGGAGAGCTGGCTACGTCAGATATAACACAATAATGAGAGCATCGAAACCCTTCTAGTTAGTTTGCTATACTATGTACTATACTTATTTCTGGATCCGGACATCTGTTCATTGGTGATGGTAAATAATGCAAACCACTTGAAGATTAAAACCTAGAGTTCTGGGTTTGATGCAGTATTGTGGGAAATGATGTAATTGTTTAAATTACATGATTGCCTGTTGGGAGAAAACGAGTGAAAAATTACAAATAATGTATATCATAGTTTGTGGCCTCCTGTTTTTCTTTCTGCAATAATATTAACCTATTTGGGATTACTTTTTCCAATTGAAAAAAATTGCTGGTTTATCATTCTGAGATTCTACCACATGACCGGATCTAGCAATAAGGATAGTATAGCAAAATAACTAGATGGTTTTTTTTTGCTTTTATTATTGTGTCATATCTGACGTAACCAACTCTTAGTCTATTAGTATTTTGTAGTTAGTCAGCGTAGCGGCAATGATAAATAATATTCCATGGTTATTATTGTCTTTAAAATAATCATATAAAAAGTATTGTCAAACTTATTTCACACTTTTATAGTTTAGGTACCTGGTAAGGCTGCATGTCAAATAGAATTGTTGTTCAAAATTTCTTTGCTGCCTGATCCAATTAGTTTTTCATCTATTTACTCAGGCTTCGTTTTGTATATAACTCAAGCTAAAATTGATGCACGGATAGTTTTATCGCACCGCTCGCGCTGTAGCCAGTCCAGAGATTAACGAAATCATCCGTGTCAAAAATGTGCAATATATCGGATTGGTTGTTCGCATCGATCATCGAGATAATCGCGGGTGGTCCCGAAACGATTATTTGCACATCCGACCGTCGACTGCACCTCTACCACGAGTCATGCAAATAAGCCCAATTCGAGATTCGTTCACGAATTCGTAAATTATTTGTATGGAGAATTTGTGCAGAGCCTCTAGCGGTCACTTATAGAACTAAAAATTACTGCCATACCATAAGTAAAAAGTAAGAGCTCAAAGAGGACCCAGTGTGTTAACGATGAGGGACCTTCTTGTTCCTTTAGTCGTCAACACAGTGAATCCTCCTTTTTGTAAAGGGTCGGCAACGCGCATGTGACTCCTTTGGAGTAGCAGGCGTCCATAGGTTACGGTAGCTGCTTACCATCAGGCGGGCCGTATGCTTGTTTGCCACCGTCGTGGTATAAAAAAAAAAAAAAAAAAAGTTAAATTATTGTTTATGCAATTCGCTCACGAAAGTTCGATTGCTTGTTTCGTTTGTGTAGATTTCAATACTTTACAAAGTGACGTGACGTGACAAACGTCACATCCTTCACACCAACCGAAACAGATTGTAGGTAAGCCAAAAAGGTTTTACTTCCTAAGTACATTTTATCTGAAGGTTTAGAACTGTAGACAATTATATGAGCAGTGAACAATAATAAGCATAGAAACCGTACTAGCTCTGAAAAATTACCCTACTTTTTGTGGGTGTTTAATATGCTTGCTAGGCACGGCCTGGATTACGAACCAGGAATAGTTTCCGTTGGTCATCGTGTCCCAAGCGGTAAATTTTAAGTGGTTAAGGGCAGTAAATAATCAAGCTTCGTGATGGTCAGCTGCCGTTCCTTGAGTGGGTTGAGGAACAGCAGCCATTTTCTCACATAAAATATATATAAAATAAAATTACCATCGCGTCCCAGTTGAAACAGGTGATAATTTATATGCTATTACAAATAAAATAAAAATCATCAGCCGGCTGTATAGCACTGAAAAAACCGTAAACTAGTCACATGAATATATGGTATTTAGGGTATCAGCAGACGGTCTTTCTACCTCAATACAGCCGGCTGACGATTTTCCTGATAATAAGAGCATCAAATACTGACGTTCTGCAACCCACCAACGGAGCGACAACTGACCTACGCGAGTCATCATTATACTTTGTCCTTAACCACTTAAAAAATTTTCATCGCCTGGGATGCCTTGCGATTGGTCATGAAATTTGTTCTTGGCTTACGGTTCATGCCAGGGGAAATACAAGGTATGACAGTAAGCCTTTTTTTACCTGATTTAAACGTGCGTGACTTTCAACGCATAAAATGTTATCAACCGACTTCAAGATTTCGAAGGAGGAGGTTCTCAATTCGTCAGAATCTTTATTTTTACTATTTTTTCATAATGTTCACCGATTGCAACTTTTTTTAAACAGGGAAATTACGTATTTTGTCATACATATTCAAAGCTAGGAAAAGGGGTGAAAACTGTCAGTCCTTCATCCATCCATCCATATATTTATTTCGTCGTAGGATATAGGATTACCTAAGAAAACCTAATTGATGAAATTTCAAATGTACAAATAACACTACTAGTTTAAAACGTCCTAGAACTACGTCCATATGTAATAGGTGATTCTTAATTTATTTGGTTATTTTGTCAACATGACAGTTCGACTTTTAGTGATCATAGTGGATCATAGGTTTATTTCTTATTATTTAGGTCTATTGTATAATCACAAAAGGATAAGTACGTGAGTGATAAAGTGTTGTTGATTCTCTAAAGTATAGGCATTGCGCTACTGTTACACATCCCACCTGCGTCGACGCTGACACGTTGGCCAAGTCCTTTAATTTATTTACCAGCGAACAAGCCGGAGCGGCGCCCGACATCCAAAATCACTACAAGACTATTAAATATAGTTGTCGTCCGTCTAAATATTGTTGGTGTCGAGGCAATCGATCCGAGGAGCAAGGGGCACGGAGCCTCAGTCCTTTAATTTATTTACCAGCGAACAAGCCGGAGCGGCGCCCGACATCCGAAATCACTACAAGACTATTAAATATAGTTGTCGTCCGTCTAAATATTGTTGGTGTCGAGGCAATCGATCCGAGGAGCAAGGGGCACGGAGCCTCACGACCTAACAAACGCACAAGGGAAGCTAAAGATGCTCCAGCTAGCCGCCGGTTTTCATACATAACACAACGCAGGATTGCGGCTTTGCCGCTTCTTGCATAATGATGGTTTTTATTTCTATTTATAAGTTACACGTACGAGTAATTGTTAGTAGTACTTATAAGTTTCTAGTTTGTGACAATGTTACTTTAAAAGGCTATTTCGCGTTAAATAAATCTTTAATATAATTATGTACATTATAATTTCAAAGTGCCCTGTATAAATCTGGATGTCTTATAAGTAAGCACTATTTTATAGTACTTGGATGCAATAATTCGAAGATCCCGGCCTGTAACGCAGTTGTTACTTCTTGAATATAAAATAATACACCTTCCTGGGATAAATAGTTTGCCTTGCTGGTGATAAGTTAGCTGCTACAGCAATCAATCAGAAATGAATGATGCACAAGAACCTGTAAAAGATGTTTCAATATTATTTGTTATTTTTCACAGTTTCATTGTAATTATTATGATTGAAAATGAAAGTGTTTGTAACTATCATATAAAATTTCAACTACTTACCATTCATTTTAGGTTAGAGTTGGTATTTTTGTGTCGATTTAAAATAAGATTAATTGACTATTAATACATAAATCTCACAAATATTCAGCAGTTCTTGGGTCTAAATTTCTTTTTTTAAATTATTCTTATTGATGTGGATATTTCTATTTCTCATATCGGCTTGAAATTTACCGTTTCGTTTTCCAGTTCCAGTTATCATACTATGCAGTCTTATTAACAAATTATGCTTAATATAAGGCTTTGTCGATATTATTTCGTCAACTAATAATATATAAATATAACACAATAAATACGAATGGTTTTCACTTTCACCATGTTTTGACATCTCACCTTATAATTTGATAGTGAAAGAGTTTTCTACAGTCGATACGGTATTTTTCGGTGACGTAAGTCAAATTAGTGTCTTATGGTAACGTTTTAATAAAACCTATCGATAACAAACTGTACTGACCTTCAGTGCGTTAACATTACAGATCACATTCGACGTGCCGCATACATCCGTCTCGTTCTACCTATGAGACGGATGTATGCAGCGCACTAAACGTAATCCGACATGAAATGTCAGCATAGATCGTTTGCATGTGTTGCTGTCGAAACTGAAGGAAAACGATTCGAAGCCTGATTATTCGTTAACGCCTATAGAAAAATATTCGGGATTTTCTACATGACTCGTGGTAGAGGTACTGATAGCCGGTCGTTTCACGCGCGGTCTCGTATCTCCGACAACGGGATGCGCTCGCCGTATCGCCGCCCGCGTTGCTTTCCCACATTGTTTCATGAGAACAAATTTATAACGAAATAAATTTAACTAGCACTACCAAAAAGATATTTTTGCAAGTTTCATGCATATAAAACGGGCCCGCGACTCCCAGGAGAAAAAACGTTTTATATGAGAATTTGCCTACCTTTTCCATTTATGATTCGTAGACCACATGGTTTGCTTATTTCTTAAGTTTACTTTTACATGGAATTTATAATTTATCCTGTATCCGCGAACCACTTCGTTCCTTTGATTGCGTTTTTGTTACATAATCGTTAGAATATGCAAGAGCGATAGAGAGACAATTTTCGAATTTCATTGGTCGAGATAGTTCTATGTTATTTGTATAATATATTTATAACATAAGTAGTCAGGAGTCAATATGTCAAACATAAACAAATATGTCTACTAGTTAAAGCAATGGCGCGAGGCAACCGGATGGCTCTCGGCGTGGTATTTAAGCTGCCTTGAGGGCGGGGTGTGGGGGGGGGGGGGGGGGCTCCTCGATCCATACTAATATTATAAATGGGAAAGTGTATGTGTGTGTTTGTTTGTCCGTCTTTCACGGCAAAACGGGGCGACGAATTGACGTGATTTTTTAAGTGAAGATAGTTGAAGGGATGGAGAGTGACATAGGCTACTTTTTGTCTCTTTCTATCTCCCCACTTCCCTAAAATGGGGGGTGGAAGTTTGTATGGAGAATTGAACGCGAGCGAAGCCGCGGGCAAAAGCTAGTGAAAAATAAAGTCCAACGTGGGTCAGTTCAAGATGCACATGGTGGTTCCACAACACGTAGTTCCACATCCGGTTGTCTCTCGGACACTGAAACTACGCGTCATTGCTCTGAATATACCTATTTATTTAAACGCGATAATTTGATAATTATGATTTATATCATTTTAATAGTATTCCCGGTTGTCGCTGCTATAGCAGGTTATCGGAAACTAATCCATACTAATATTATAAATGGGAATGTGTATGTGTGTGTTTGTTTGTCGTCTTTCACGGGAAAACGGGGCGACGAATTGACGTAATTTTTTAAGTGGAGATAGTTGAAGGGATGGAGAGTGACATAGGCTACTTTTTGTCTCTTTCTAACCCCCCACTTCCCTAAAATGGGGGGTGGAAGTTTGTATGGAGCATTCCGGGGGGCAATCAGGAAAGGGGAACCGTGTTACCCCGAATTTAACGCGAGCGAAGCCGCGGGCAAAAGCTAATTTATAATGCGGCCTTATGTGTACCTACATACGTTCGTGGTCTAAACAGATCCGGGAAATGTACATTTGAAGGCGCGTGGTTAATGTAATTTTATTTGCGTAATCCAGCAGCTTCAACTCGACTGTACACCGAGTCAGTTACTGTCCATTTTATGCCGAGAACCTCCTGGACCGTACCTACGTACGTGTATCGCAATATTTGCGATAAACCTTTTCATAACATCATACATTATGCGCAATTTATAAATGATACGAAATTCACATCGCAATTTATGGAATACGGGAAACATATGTAATAATATTTCTCAAATTAAACGAGTCATAAGGGACCCGAAAATTGTAGAAATTACGTTCTATAATATTTGGGATTGGCAAATGAATACTATAATACAATATTATTTACTGTTCACCGATAGTAAATAATTCAGGTCTGTAATTATTGCCTAATATATCAATACGAAGTGTTAGAATTAGGCAGTAGAAAGTTAACGTGCTTTGTAATTTGAAGTGACCTCTGAAGTTATCAAACTAATATTGATGAATTAATATTGATATTTGAAACTGAACGGACGCCATTCGAGCCCCGACGAAGTTTGAGGCATCTGCTAACCGGAACTTGAAATGACGACTTGTACTTCATGTCAAGCTGAGGAGTTGATTTTGTTGTCTGTCAGTTTAAGCCAGAGTTTTCTTGACAAACGCTACTTTAAAACTAGCTCCGTAACTTTTTTTTTAATTCGTATTTTTTATTTTATTTAATGTCACCAAAAGCTTGCACCTTTGTCATGTCTTCCCCGAAGTCCGAGTTCCATTGGTCACTAGCTACTCAGTACCGTCACGCACTGATTTATAAGTGCACTTAGCCGAGCTACTCGTGAGATTGAACGGTACTTTAATCTGACCCTGACTTTTATTCTCGGTTTTTATTATTGACCCACAAATCTCACAAATAAGAGATTTATTCGTCCGTAGCACACTCATAAATGTTCAAGTTGAGGAATTACACTTATACATTATGTAAGGTTTCATAAATGGGCCAATAACTTTGCTTGAGATGTATGTTTAATTTAGACGCATATGTTATGGTTACTTATCAGAGCATTTATGAATAAATTCTGAGAAATATTGTAAAATCAGATAGCTAACGCAATTTACTCGAGCCCGGAAGCTCATGTTCAAGTGACATGATTCAACTTCGAGGGAGAAATACTTACCTGAAATTTACATGACAACCCATATATCTACGACCGCGGAGATTTGTGTTTGCGACTGATACAATGTATTAAGCTAGTGGGCACATTTAACGCGCAAGTAGGAAGGTGATAAAACGTTTCGGAATATACAAGGCATTACAAACATTTACCGACGACACCCTTTGTTTAACAAAATAATGAGATTTATCTCAACAGAAACAATTCACACGAATGTTTGTTTGAATACGCTTATGGAAATTTCTGTACATTGTCATGATTAAAGTGCATTATCTTGTAAGGCAATACGTGAAGCGATTTGCAAGGGAATGTTTGTTTTTATCAGAATAGCTTATTTGAGTGCGGTAATAATATAAATATTAAACGAATATTACTGTGTTTGCGCACACGCCTCAACACTTCCATGGTCGTGAATAATTCAGCGAAGCGACGTGGCTCGCGCGTCGCCCGGGCTCGGCTCGCGCGGCGCGGCGGCGGCGGGCGCGGCCTACGCTTGCACGACGGCGACGCTTGTTTACTCCGACGCGGATACCAAGTCCGCCGCCAATTGTTTCCCATTCGGCATAACCCTCACTGTATTATTTGTTACCTTCGCCATTATTCATTGATTTATTGTTACAATGGGGGAATTTCGGCAGGGTAATAATGCTTGACACATATATATGCTTGACATATATATGGGTACATATGGGGATATATTTATTATGAATGAGTTATTCGTAATAACCGGCTGATTCGAATGCGATGTCTGCAGACGCGCCCGGGCCGGCACTCTCATATTTAAACTTTTACAAAGGACCAGACCCCCGCGGCTACATAAATCACCCGAGCCTTCCTTCACACATCTCGCTCGAATTTAAATAGGCCCCTATGCACGATCTCTCGTGATTTAGGACCTACTTACCGGGCACCAATGGTTTTTATTTTTATGGTACTTACTTGATTTATACATAGTAGAAAATTTCTACAACGTTCAGGCAATGTTCATTTATCATAAATTATGATCGAACATGCTTTAATATTGCGAAAAATATTAAAACTGTAGGTACTTTATCTGGACATAACTTAGCCTTACCTGCATAAGAACGATTGTTGGAACTAAAGAGCTCTATTAAGAAATTGGAATTGGCTGGGGAGAAGGTACTTAAGAGCAACCCGAGTGAGCACTAATCACTCGAGTGTACTTTTTTAAAATGTAAATCGAGCACGTAGCCCCACGAGGTGAGCATACGTTGCTCGCTCGCTGCCTTGGAACAAATTACAAGACTGCACGAGTCCGCATCGACTCCGAGGCATTTAGAGGACTATTAAACTCGGCTAAGAGGCCTGTACAGATTTACTAGAAATCCACGGATTAAAAGCTCTATGTGCCCATAATATAGTGATTGTTATAGTTCTTGTAAAGGTTTATTAAATGTTGATTTCCTAATGCAAGGTACGATATTTAAACAGTTATCAAGCCTTATGAGCTTACTGTAAAACTTAGGTGCACAAGATTGTCCCGTGATATATATTTAGGTATTTTAGATTATTCACAAAAGACACCTTTCAATTTTCCTCACAACACATTGAAATAGTTAATGATAATGCATATAATATAGTTTTTATTTATTTTAACTATTGAAAGTTGTTCTTCAAAGATAATTCAATAATTAAAGTAACTATTCCAAAAATCATTTTTACACAAACCTGGCTAAAACAAAAATCCATATATTTTCAATTATTTAAGGAGGATGCCATCTTTATCTTACACAACTTTATCAGATAGGTAAGTAAGTACTACTATTTTTTTTAGAAAAAACACGAAGTGAACTTTAAAGTTTGTAGTTTTTTTTATTAGGGACATTGTCGCGGGTTTTTCTTTTAGTTTCCTACCACGCCTCGCCCGCCGGCCGCCTCGGCCTCGGCTCCGAGAGCTGCAAAACAACATCGAACGTCTTCGTAGTATCTCAATTATTTTTAACATCGGACTGTAGGAAAAGGGTAAAACAATTTTTATTCCTGGGAGCTTCAGCATTATTAGGTTAGCTAGAAAGAAATTTACCTTTACTTAGTGCCTTTTGTAGCAAGACGTTGCCGGTACCTACTCATGCATAATGTATGGAGAGACGCCGCCAGCGCGCCATCTGATCGCCCGATAACACGGACCCTGTTTACACGAGACCCGCTAATCCTGTCTTCCGAATTTTAACAAGGTTTGAGTGATGTTCCGATCCCCGGCTAAATTTGTTGGCTCCATACAGAGCCTCCCGAGATTACCAAGATAAATTGCCTGTATTTTTCCTGTGTAGTCAGTAAATGAGCTCGACCGTGATAATTTCTTAGGTTACGTAACGTATTCCCATTTTGCCTTTTACTTTCCTATCAAAGGCATACGTCGTTGTATATTGTCGTTGAACTTTGCCTGAGAGTATTTGAGTAACTTACAAGTTTACTGTCAAAATTAAGTTTGTCCGACCGAAGAGCTTAGATTCAGAAGAGACGTCCATTATTTATGTAACGCAGTTGAAACAAGCGCCGCGCGTTTTTCACCGGCGCTTGGCGGGCTGCCAAGAAATGATGTACACGTAGTGTGATACATACGTGATGGGAATTACTCAAGTCAACCTGTCAGTGCCTGTATCCTATAAGATACTTTTGTTATATTGATAGGGGAATTTATGTCGTTATTTTGATAGGACGACTAAAAGTAGCGAGATTTGAACAAAGACTACCCTCCTCGCTAATTAATTGAAAATTTGTATCTCTAAGTTAACCGCGTGATGAGTTTGCAGAAGTTGACAGCTGTTTTGCCGCAGACCGACAACAATAAATTTTGATCAAATCTTAGATGTGAAGCGGTGGAGGTCGCCGGGGCGCCGGGGGCGCGCGCGGCGGGCCCGAATAATCGCAAGTTAACTAACCGTGGTGCGGGCGCTGCCCGCCGCGCAGCCGCGTCTTCGTCGCTCCGATACTTCCGTAATGAGCTCGAGACAATCTTTTATTGTCTGTTTGGACTGGGATAAATGGTGATAGATGACCCTCTGCGCCTTCCAGATTTCGAGCCAACTCTATCCGTCTCCCAATTTATAACGAGAGTATTCACTGTGCGCTCATCCTTCGTATATTAGACGCTTTACATCTACGAGACCCTTTTTATACTACATAAAAAGACTCACCGTTTTTTTTTCCGCATTCATGTCTGGCCTAATGAAATGCGAGCAACTCGTATGCTGCAACTTTTTGTGCTAGACTCAGCCGACGGACTCGTTTTGAGGAAATGTCGCGCTTATGAAAAATAGAGAACATTGTGGTTTTCATTATAGCGCTGGGTGCGCGCGACTAGACACGGCGCGTCGAATAGACGGAGAGCTAGCCACGTCAGATATGACACAACAATGAGAGCGACGAAACCCCTTTCGTTGGTTTGCTATACTATGCTTATTTCTAGATTCGGACATCTGGCAGCTGTAAAGTGATGGAAGTCAAAGAATGCAAGCCGCTTTAAGAATATAAATCCTACAGTTCTGGTTTTGATGCAGTATTATGAGAAATTATATAAACAATTAGATTATATCATTGCCAAAACTTTCTGATGGAGGAAAGTAGTCCAAAACGACGTATAATGTAATTCATAGTTTGTCGCGTACTGTTTCTGTTTTAGAAACAATACGCAATGTTTTTGGTTCTAATGTTAAAATATAGGCCGCGCCCTCTATAAATAAGACAGTATCGGCCGTTTTTACCTATTTTGATATTAGTATTTTCGTATCCAAATATTTTGATAGACTGTCACTCGTAACTTCCAACCATTAAAAGCTCCCAGATGCCCGGATCTAGCAATAAGGATAGTTTTGCAATCTTACTGTACGGGTTTCGTTGCTCTCGTCATAATCTGACGTGGCCAGCTCTTAGTCCATAAGCATAAGCACCGCTCGGTTACATTACAGTCTTGACAATTCACAGAACGCTGTTACGACTGTAACACGCGTCAATTGATGTATAGGAAAACTAAAAGTTGTCTAACTTTTAGTTTTCCTCATGTATTCGACATCCGACATACTTTTATGACAGTTGAGGTCGGGTACATGTACAGTCGCCATCAGATATATCGGAGCGGCCAAGGTGGTTACAAATATCTGAACAACGCCTCTATTGTCAAGGCGATAAAGGGGGGCATGTTCAGATATTTTTGAGTACCATGGCCGCTCCGATATATTTGATGGCAACTGTACAAATGAAATAATTTTGCTTACGTTTTTTAAATAACTAGGAAATATGTAGGATGAAAGGGATGTCTATATGCTATATGTAGAATAATCATAAGACTCGGATGTAATTTTTTTATCTACACTCACATTGTAAGTCCTCTAAAACGTGTTCGAAAACGGTAGGCAATGGCTAGAATTACCACAACCGATTTTACTATGAAAAGCTTTTTATCTGTGGCAGTAACGTAATTTTAAGTAAGGTTATGAATTTTGATAACATAATTTACACCGGCACGCGCCCACGCGTCTGCCGACACGCGCCCGCCCGACCGCCGGCACAATCGAGTTGGCCATGGCGGTGCAATGGCGGTCATTCTATGGTTTCCGAACACGGCATTTAGGATAAATAATATGAGTGTAGATAAAGCAGTGTAGGCAACTGTACGTAATTAGGCCTTATTATGTAACAGTTACATAAACTACTATTACCGCAAAAGCACAGGTCATTACGTCAGACATTCATGGAAAGAAAAACAATCATATATCATCCTTTCGATTTCCATCGTTGATCAATACCAAGAAAGGTTTCGTCAAATGTCGTAAATTATTCAGACATTTAAAGTTTGTGGGTGGATGGGTTTATGGGAATTTAATATTTTCTTGAGCATGTAGCGTGTGAGTTATAACGAGAGGAGTGACGAGAACACTATTTGTCTTTGTCGGAGTGAACGATCGCTATCGAACGACGTGTGTAGCGTTGAGGACGTGTGGGCGTAGCGGCTCGAGGTGATCATGCGCCGCAGTTCTTCTGCTCTCCATAGACAAATGAGTGAGCCTGGGGGGGCGAGGTCCCGTTGCTCATTGCCGGTGACATTTGAGCGAAGGCTCACTTGTAGTAAAGCTCACCTCACGCCGGCCATCGCCCTGTTATTTCCGCCCTCCAAACGACTCCCTCGATGTCGAGCTTGTCCGTGAAAACGGCCCAGGAAATCCCAACATTTTACTTTTTTATGTAGCTGCTTATCTGGCTTCATAATAAAGTCAGCCGCATTGCGTTTAGGCTCTCTTCTACTAACAAATTCAGCGAGATGACGAGGTATCTAATTTATTTATACGTAAAAATTGTAACCTAATATCCGTTGTTAAACTAGGTTCTACTAACAGCCAATCGACAAGACATGCCTTTTAGCTGTAACAAAACTTCTAGTGTAATATTCAGGGATGTTGTTTCATAAACTTTTTGTTATTTTATTCTACGCTTCGCTTGGGGTGTTGAATTGAATCGCAATAGCAATATTCTGTTTGTAAGCGCGCTTAGCATCAGAATGCAATAACTCTGGCGTTCTGAAAGGATTCGTTATCCTTTATAAACCGCGTTACCTAAATCTCCCGTGCTGAAATACACAGAGGTTATATTTATCGCTATATCATAAAACACAAAAGTAAGTTTCTACAGGTTGAAAGAGCGCAAAGATGTCTGCTCAAAGTTATATTTTCTAAACCGTATAGATTTCCTACTGATGACTTGTACAAAGAATGTAATTTACTATCCATAAGAAAGCTGTATGTCCTAGGATGTGTCACAAAGTTACACTTGACAATTAAGTATAACACTCCCATTGTAACTCGGAGAAGAAAGCGCAAAGCTGCACCAGTGCCCTCATTTAACTCTAAATTTGCTAAAAGACAATTTACTCATCAATCTGCCAAGCTATATAATACTATAAATGAACTACTTAATATTTACCCACTACAACTATATGACTGTAAAAAAATCGTAACAGAATGGTTAAAAATGTTAACATATGCCGAAACTGAATCAATCTTGCAATAAAATAAAATATAAATAAATAAATATGTAACACACACCCGCACACGCACACACAACGCACACACACACACACACACACACACACACACACGCACGCACGCACGCACGCACGCACGCACGCACGCACGCACGCCCACACACACACACACACACACACACACACACACACACACACACACACACACACACACACACACACACACACACACACACACACGCATGCTTAAATTTATTAAAAATTTAAATATGTATGGCAATATTTGTAAAAAAAAAATGTAACTAATTTGAATATCTTACCTTATATTATGTATAAGTTTAAAAATTTATTACTAATAATTTGAATTACCTTACCTTATATTATGTATAAGTTTAAGAATTAAGAATTTGGTTAACTGCTACCTCATAATTAATAGAAGAGCAGAGCCTTCTGGCACAAGTATTTGTTTACTTAAAAGAAGGTTCTTGTTTTGTTTCTAGTGAAAACCTTATGTGTAACCAATAAATCATTTTTCATTTTCATTTTCATTTTCATTTTTTCATTTTCATCATCGAGCTTCAACCAAACTTACTCATACTTATTTCAAGGAACAAAATGTTGTATTCTACGAGTATGTGCGGTGCGGTTTTGATTATTTTCCGCTACGTGTTTTTAATTGGAAGCTATAACATAACATAAATACTCTTTATTGCACACCTCAAAATAAAGAAACACATAAAATACAAGTTACAAATAAAATAATCAAGGTAAAACAATTTCGCGCTCTTATCGCTAAAAAGCGATCTCTTCCAGACAAACTGTGGGAAGCGGAAACCATTGAAAATAATCAGAAATACGTAGGTGTTGCAAATTCAAATCAACTAGCTAAATAATACTAAATTTACGCATATAAGATTAAAAAACCTTACGTAAACCATACATATATAAATAAAAATAAAAATTTACAATCGAGGAGCACGATACAATTTGCCACAAGTAGTTACAAAATCCGTTTAATGGAGTTACAGGATAACGTATCGTGGGAGAGACAGAATATTCTTTAAGGTATTTCTGAAACACGGCAAGAGATTTAGCACGCCTTAAGTCTGAGGGTAAATTGTTCCAAAGCCTAACAGCTTGAGAAGTGAAAGAACTACCATACAATTCAGAAGAAGAAGATGCTAAAACTAACTATAGCCAAAACCCAAACTTCTCTCCGCCTTCTCCGCTACCCAAAAGTTGTCTGGAAGAGATCGCTCAGCGATAAGACCGCCTGTTGTTTGCCTCTTTTTTCCATGTATTTTTTTTCTACTGTGCTGTTTTTTTGGAGGTGTGCAATAAAGCATTTATTCATTCGTTCATTCATTTATAGCCATCATCAAATTAAAATTATCGTATTGTTAGTCATTGTAATTGTATTGTTAGCAGGCTTTTATAATAACCAGGTAAGTAAGAAGTTGGTACAAGAGGCACTCTAAGTAAATGGCACTAGTCCGTGATTTACAGCGTGGCCACGGCGGGCCTTGCTTTATTGAATAGGTATCCGATTCCATGAAAGAAAAATCGTATATTTTGAATTGCCAGCGGTGAAATTTACGGCTTCCATTCATTCTCTTCGACCAACGACAATAATTAAAAGTCGTCGTTTTCGGGCAATTTGGGCCCTTGCGTACATACGCGGTACCTATCGATAAATAAATCCGTCGACTTTACCTTCTTTTAATGATTTTAAATTCATTATTATTTTGATGTGCGTAAAGGGTACACTTAAAAACAGTAAAAAAGCAAAAACTACTAAAAACAAGAAAGCCACATCTAATTAATATTTTTATGAGATTTTTTATCGTATCACTTTTGTCATTGTACTCTGCTACTTATATATCCGGAAACAAAAAAACAAACAAACGTACACGGCTGAAAATGGTTTTATTGTTTTTCAAAGTATTCCCCTTGATGATCTATGCACTTTTGCATTCGCGTGAACCAATTTTTAAAGCACTTCTGCCACTCCGCCTGAGGTACCTCCATAACGTGTTGTTTGAATGCGTCGACAGCATCTTCAGCGGTCGAAAATCGTTGACCGCGTAATTTATTCTTTATATTTGGAAATAAATAAAAATCGTTGGGTGCCAAGTCAGGGCTGTACGGCGGATGACCCGTTAATTCCACATTTTGACCCTCCAAAAATAGAGTTGTTTCGCGTGACGTATGACAGCTGGCATTGTCATGATGAAGAATGATTCTTCGTCGCTGGTTAGTTTTACGAATTTGTTCAAATACTTCCGGTAAGCAAATGGTCGTGTACCACTCTGAATTAACCGTTCTACGGTTTTCTAGTGGCACTGTAGCTACATTGCCATTAATACCGAAGAAGCAGGCCACCATTTGTTTCAATGTACTTTTTGCACGAGTAACTTTCGTAGGGTTCGGCTCATTTTGAAACACCCATACCGTTGATTGTTGCTTCGTTTCGGGATCGTATGCATAGATCCAGGATTCGTCACCTGTATAGATGTTATAAACGGCTTTTGAGTCACCACGGTTATATTTTTTTAACATTTTATTGCACCATTCGACGCGAGCATCTTTTTGCTCTTTTGTTAAGTTGTGGGGTATCCAACGCGAACAAATTTTTTTTACAGCCAAATAATTATGTAATATGCTATTAATGCTGGTCATAGAAATACCCAGAGTCGCCTCTATCTCGCGGTACGTAACATGTCGGTCGTCCATTATAAGTTTTCGCACAGCCTCGATATTTTGTTGTACAACGACCGATTTCGGGCGACCTGCCTTAACTTCGTCCGTAAGCATACTACGTCCACGATTGAACTCACTAAACCAGTGATACACAGTAGTTTAAGATGGGGCTTCATCACCAAAAGTTGAAGTTAGTTGATCTATGCACTGTTGTTGCGTTAAACCACGCCGAAAATCATAATAAATCATAGCACGAATATTTTCACGAGTGAGTTCCATTCTTGCTGCGAGATGACATTTAAAACCCGTCAAAAACAAAACACGAGCGTTAATAAGAAAGAAAAAATATACCGGCCAGTACTTATAAAAGTTCAAATTTTACCATGGAGGTCAAATATGCTATTTAAGAAGATTGTAATCCCGGTTTCCGGATATATAAATAGCAGCCTATGTATAACAGTATATGTTCATACGTTGATATGTTCAGTTACAACCGCGTTATCTATTAACGTGACATTTAATTTTCCATACTGATCGAAGTGATCGAGTATGCTTAGAGTACAGCTATTCTTTGCTTATAAAGGATTTGTTACTTACATCATAATGATTCTATATTAATCATTAGCCATACTCGCTAAGTCAACATGTGACCATAACCCCAGAATCACGTCAATAAATAAATATTTATTTATTTAATTTTTATTGTACAAAAAGAAAACTTATCGTAAAAAAGGCGAACTTAATGCCATAAGGCATTCTCTACCAGTCAACCTTAGGGCCAAGGAAAAATATTGTAGGCGGTGCATCTAACGATACAGAAAACAAATTAAATGACGGAAGCATAAAACTTTAAAAAGATGCGAAACTAATTCCTGAATTCTTACACTAAAATCACATAATTATAACATACATAAAATACATACATACATACATAGAATATTGTGCGTTTCATACATTTTGGCCAATAAGATCTCAAAAGCTTGTATGGAATAGTATTTTTTTTCGTTTCTTTGTTTTTACTTCTGATATTTGATAAGAAACAACACCGGCTCGTGGCTTTATACCTGTCCTACCAACAAAATGCCTTTATTTTCTATCCTACGAATATTAATTGCGGTCGTGTGTAATAATAATACACAGGATTTAATAGGCGACTAAGAGCTGACAGGGGTTCTGACAAAAAGGCTTTTCATAGTTGGCCATTAGAACGGTCATTAAGCTGCCAGGAGTCACGTGGCGTCTCAATGTAAGATTTACTTCGATCTTATTGCCATAGGTACCTTACGGTCGAGGGCTGTCAACAACAATAGCTTGGAAATAGGCCATCATAAATTTGTTGCCCATCAGACTTCTATTGATACTATCTATGTCTATGTTTTGACCAAACCAAGCTCAATGCCAGTATTATAGTTTGATTTGTTTATACCGGTTCCTTACCGTCGAATGTTTCCTTATATTACCTATTCAATTGTTGAAGGTAATTATAATTACCAGTTTTATTTATAACGGTTTAACACCCGTCGAAAGTTATAAATTTCGTCGCCCTTGTGTGTTAAAACTTCAATGTGGGTAGGTAACAATATCTACATGTTAAATGTATGTATGTGTTTCTAATATGAATAGTATCAACCTATATTCCTATCGTCTGTGACATTCGTTGTTATCCTTTATTTGATGACACATTTAATTAACTGCGACCAGTTTGTGTAGGTGAATCTTCAGGCCTTTTCTACGGGTATTTTTGTATTAGGAAAACGTCATCTATTTTTATTATATAAGTAAACGGCAGGACGAAGAAAAACATTTCAGAACGGACATTCCGGCACTTACGGCGTACAATGTTAAAAAAGGTAGCTAACGGAAAGGAATGGCGTTCTTATTTATAGGCCAATTAGACGGAGAATACATTATGCTTTCATTATCCCCAGTCGTATACAAACGATAATGTAGGCCATACACATGTGTATAGGGAACACGGCAACGCACATCGTAATGTGTAGCTGGGTACATAATATGTACTTACGGTAAATTATTTATTAACTGCTTTATTACATACAATGGAGGCTTTGATACGCTTGTTATAAGTATACATCACAGTGATGAGGATCAAATACATACTCGTACGACTGACTGAGCTCTTACAAAAATGATTTAGTAATATTTGGTTTTTCTGTATGTCCTTGTTTTAACACTTTGACCGCCAAAGACGTCAAATCACGGAAGACGGAAAGCCTTCATGATTGGGCATGATTTTTCCGTCCGATGGTTGGCGGGCAAAGGACCGATATATCCATCTTTTTATGATGGATATATCGGTCTTTGGCGTCGAAACGGTTAAAACATATGTATGAGGCAGGTAATGATGAACATACCGTCATGTGACAAATTATCTAATTGCAAAAAATATTAAACGGTAATCAACTCTGTTTTGTTACTAACACGGTTTATTATGGCTATGAACTTGTGGTAGTAACTAGTGAGGTTTTCTTCCGACGATACATACCTGTAAGCGTGCTAACATCAATCCACATGATGACCCACGACGTTAAGCAGTAGTAAAATAAAAAGAACTTTAATTATTTTTATGGCGGATATATCGGTCTTTGGCGTCGAAACTGATAAAACATATGTACTACAGTCATTTTACGGGCGGCTAGTATGGGGAATTGGAAATAATTCATAATAGCTAATATTTTTAGTGTAACGGATATATCATGATACTAGTATTAATTACGCAATGAAATCCTACAAAATATCGTTATTCGCTAACCGCCAAAAATATGAACACACATATTACAAGCGCTTTTCTTATGGGATTTTATTGAATATATCGTTTCTATGTATTTTAAAATTTGTAAGAACAAACTACTACTTATTACTATTTGTTTCTAACGAATCTGAATATATATAACTCAAAGGTGACTGACTGACTGACATAGTGATCTATCAACTCACAGTCCAAACCGCTGGTTCTAGAGATTCCAAATTTGGCACGTAGGTTCCTTATAAGGGGTGCACTAAGAAAGGATTTTTCAAAATTCATCCCCTAAGGGGGTGAAATGGGGGTCCAAAGTTTGTATGGGGAAACAAGATTAGTTAGTCTATATTATTCGAAACTTCACAGAAGTATTCCTAACAATAAATGACTAAATACGTGTTGCAGGTTTTTTGAGAATCCAACCCCTAAAAGGGGGAAATGTGGTCAAAAAGTCTGAAAATCAACATGGATATTGTTTCTATGGTTTATCGGGTCGTTGATTACGAAAACAACAACGATTTTAAAATCCGACGTGGCGGACGTGAAATACCATCTCCCCTGTTAGGGTACAATGGGGTTGAAATGTCTAAATATCCATATGGGTGTCGATTTTGTGATTTTTTGGGACGTTAATTAAGAAAACGGCATCGATTTTGAAATTTAATATTGTGGACATGAAAATTCTTGAAAGTATTTGTGCCAAATTGCAATCTTCTTCTAAATATATAAAAGAATATAGAAAACTGACTGACATATCAACGCACAGCCCAAACCGCTGGTTCTAGAGATTCCAAACGTAGGCTCCTTATAAGGCATAGGGATGCACTTAGAAAAAATTTTTAAATTTTACCTCCTAAGGGGGGAAATGGGGTTCAAAGTTTGTATGGGAAACGAGATTAGTTCAACTATTTTATTCGAAACTTTACAGGAGTATTCCTAACGATAAATGAGAAAACAAGTGTTTCAGCTTTTTTGAGAATTCAACCCATAAGGGTGAAATGTGGTGACAAAATTTAAATATCAACATGGGTACTGTTTCTATGGTTTATCGGGTCGCTGATTACGAAATCAACACTTAAGGGGGTGAAATGGGGGTTGATAGTTTGTATGGGGAATTTTTAAACGTTGAACCAATTTAGATGAAACTTGGTATAGAGATAGTTTGTATACCGGGAAACGACATGGGACAGTTTTTATCTCGAAAATCAATCTTTAAGGGGGTGAAATGGGGGTTGGAAGTTTGTATGGAGATTTTTTTACCGCGAACCGATTTAGATAATTTTGTTGTGGATATAGTTTGAGTCCCAGGAAACAATATAGAATATTTTTTAAGCCGAAATTCAATCTTAGAGGGGTAGAAAACATGTTGGTAGTTTGTATGGCGAATTATTAACCGCTGAACAGACGATTGAAATGAAACTGGGTACATATTATATAGATTGAGTCGCGGTAAACAATATAGGATAGTTTTTATCTCGAAAATCAGCCCTCTAGGGGGTGAAACGGGGGTTGAAAGTTTGTATGGGAAATTAATAACAGTTGAACCTATGAAGATGATTTGGTATGGAGATATTTTGCGTTCTGGGGAAGGATATATAATAGTTGTTATCCCAGAAGTCATTCCTTAAGCGGCTAAAAAGGAGGGTGGATTACTAATTCCACGCAAATGAAGTCGCGGGGAAAAGCTTCTATTCAAGAGTAGAAATCTGTATTAATCATAATCTCTCAGTAGTAAGTCGTTGATGGCGTAACAATTAAACAATTATTGCAATAATTTCTTTAAAATAAAAAATGAGGGAACCGCCGTCTTCAAAACGTGGTATACCGAAACCTCCAGAATGTAACGAATACTTCTCCGAAAACCGCTTCTAAATCAGTTCAGCGAAACGCAAGATGATCGCGGACAAACATACATTCCTACATACAAACATACGAGTCTAACTTAGAACCTCCTTTTTTAGTACTTTTAGTACGCGGGCGAAGCCGCGGGAAAAAGCTAGTTAGGATATATATCGCCCGTGCCGTACATTTTGTAAATTATGTGATTTTACATGGACACGGTTTCTTGTTTTTCGCTTTCAACAGAAAGAAGTCTTAAATATCTTCATGTTTACAAATAAAAATAATTGATATCATTGTGAAAAATATACAAAATTTTTACATATTCTTTTTTACCTATTTAACTACTTCCGGGTGAAAAGTTTGTAGGATTTTTGCATATATTATCTATAAATATCCCATAAGAACGAATAATATAAAATCAGGCTATTATAAATTAATGTTTGACACAACCGTATCTTTCCTGTACTAATGTATGAGGCATTGTAGTATCATAAGGGTGAAATTAGTATTAGTCGTCCCGACTAAAGGAAAGCATGTCGGTAGCTACATATACATATATTGACATATGATATGTGTAACTTAACTTTATACATGTAATTTCTGTAAATTTGTTTTTTCTCTTATTATTTTTAAAAATACAATGTTTATTATTCCTTTCGTACAAGTTAATCGTTCATGCGTACACGCATTTTAGAAGGATTATATTTTCGTTTCCCGTTACGAGGGAGAAATTTAGAATTGTCTTACCTGTTTTCATTTGTATTTTTCAATAAATTATATATGATCATTTCCAAAACACGTAGTACTAATGTTAATAAGGAGGTATGTTTAAGCTTACGCCACACTATGGAGCGAAACGACGAAAAAGCGGACATTCGTACTTTGTTGTACTAAATACAATTTTCGCAAAAAAGTACGAATGTCCGCTTTTTCGTCGTTTCGCCCCATAGTGCGCCATCACATTAAGTTACGGCTAAGATGCCATTATGTTTGTTACGGGCGGGCCTTGCGACCGTGGTGATAAAACGCCCCGTCGGCGGCCTGCGTGCTCTACAACTACTAACTAGCCCGTACAAAATACTCCCCGAGATTACTGCCAAGCCCAAAATGAAAGCAATCTTCCGACAATCATGGCCGGCCCAGGCCCTTCGAACTTGCACAGCTCTTATCTTCGGACCCTGAACTTTGCTAGTAATGGAAATCCAATTACTATTTAACCAAGATAAACGGAAAACGTACGGCTTGCCCGTGCCCGTGCAACGCGCCGCGCCGGCCACTTCAAAACACACACGAAAGTTTAAACGCACTTGGGAAGTACGCAATTGGATATTAATTAGGGTAACATTGTGCTTTAAAATTATTTATCGACGTCGTAAAAGTTGGTACCAACATTATTGTGTGGTCAAGCGGTGATGGGAAATTTTAATGGCTTGAATTCGCTGCCGGTAACCCAGAACCACTCAGTCGTAAATCTATTAAGCTTCTCAAATTTACTTTTCCCTCTCAATGTATTTAAGTACTCCTGCATTTTTCTTTAGGCATATTGGGTTGTCATCATCAGAGCGACGCGGCGAAATATGTTAAAACTTCAAAGGGCTTTTCAATCAAATAGCTTGATGGTCCCAAAGAATAAAGGAATTGTTGTTGTTTCCAAAAACAACAACTTTGTTGTTTGTAAAACATATGATGGGCAATCCCTCATTAGTAAAATGTTTGTTATACACGTGTATCTTAAAAATGTTTTTATTTCACTGGAATTCTCTGTACATTTACGTAACATTTCTTCCTGTCAACAGCAGTGTATTAAAACAGTTAAAACACGAAAGATAGATTTTATTACAGATGGGTCTTCTAACACCCTAACATCCAAATCCTATCCGATCCATTCCCACAATACTCCTGCCTTCAATACCCAAATACGAGGGCAGTTAGCTGTATCCGTGCTTTAGGGTTTATGGATATATGCGAGCGTAGCAGTAGAACAAATTCTGTTTTGACGGGCGTTCTATAAAATCCAGCACATACTCGTAAAATAGGTAACTGAATGTTAGGAAGTAGGTATGTAGTAATTAATATGCACAGTTTTAGTTTTATAAAACATTATTTAATAAACATTATTAAGTAAAACCGTAATAATAGGTGAATTACTTGACACTTATTATAAGTGGACACTGGACAGGATAAATCAAACTTTGTATAAATAATATTTATCGATGTTGGTTCAAGTCCAACTGGGTTGATTATTTTTTCAATGTTTTCAATGTTTGTATTTGATTGAATAACATACTAAATAATATTTGTTCAAATATTACGTTATTATTGCTCAAATATGGAATGAATATCCGAACAAATCACTCAACACATGCGATGCTTTGTTTTTTTTTCTTTATTAGCTATTCGATGTACCTATTTTGCTTTGTCGAAAAAATCAACCATGTCTACTTTGATGTAAGGCAACACCCCTTAACAACTACCATTTCTCTATGAAAGCTTTAAAACGTTTATATTTTGATAACTCACATTATGATATTTATGAAATTGAACTGAATGTTCTCTACCAACTCTTTTAAGCAAACTTTAAAAATAAATTTAGCATTTGATATTTGCAATGCCTTTGACGTACGATGCTGAGTGTTTATTTTGTTGCAGCGTCGCGTATTCGATACGAGATCACGAGCGGGAACATAGGCGGAGCGTTTGCCGTCAAGAACATGACCGGCGCGATCTACGTGGCGGGCGCGCTCGACTACGAGACTCGGAAACGGGTATGTCGTCTCCGCTATTTTCAATGCATATATTATATTATCACATCAAATGTCTACGACAGGTGTATAAATTCCATCGCTTACCTAACGCAGCTATTAGTTGAACCAATGAAAGTGTAATCTCAAGATCCGTTATAATTTTACACAATCAGGGATCACAGTGAGTGACACTTTTTGGTGCGCTTGGTGAGTAACGGGAATGATGCTGTAGCTAGGAGAAGGTATAGGTATAAGATAGCTCCACGGTCTTATTATGATTTAATGCCCGTATTAGGAGTCGGTAGGCTTAGTAATAGCGTCCATTACTAAGCCCACGACGTCTGTCATATATAAGTTGTCTAATGTGCCTATGACACAGAAAACGCTAAATTTTCATTTTTGTAAGAAAATATAAAAAATAGGTAGGTATATAACATAATCACACGAATCACCTTAAGTTAAGCAGTAGAACTGTAGTAAAACGTGTGATAGAGGATAGGATACCATGCTGACTCAGTTAAGCTCGGTACCCACGATATACAATGTTTACCTAATGCCAAGCGACGATGCAGTGTTTTGTATCGACACCAACGTGGTTTAATCCATTGAACTACGTAATATATAAATTGTGCCTGATTTGGCAACATATTTTCAATTAATTCCTTGGCAGAGAATAAAAATAATTAAGTATTTTATTCAATTAAATACAAACATTGAAAACATTGAAAAATAATCAACCCAGCAGGACTTGAACCTTGCATCGATACGCCTTACCGGGGCTCGATCGCTCGAAGCTAAGGGTCAAGTTACCAATTTGACGAAATTCTCAATGCCTTCAATCATCTTTTTTCATTTATTTTGATCTACATCGACTTTACAGCAGCCGTAAGCGACATCCCCTCCAGTTAGATGTCCCGTCCCGTCTTCAAGTCCTGCTGGGTTGATTATTTTTCAATGTTTTCAATGTTTGTATTTGATTGAATAACATACTATTGTATGAGTGGAATGCCCCACTTTAAAAACGTGTAAAAATAATTAATAATTAAGTACTTTATATAAAGCACACATAAAAAAAGCTGTGGTTTATTTGAATTAAAGCTTTTTGAAATTATAATTTTAAAATACATAAACAATACATTACAAACACAACTTATGCCCAACATAACTCCAACACACAACAAATAATCAACCAATATTAAAGTTGCATTGGTGTTGCATCGGAATAATTTTGAAGCAAAATTCTGATATTTCTGATTCAGACGTTTAGACGTATTGCGTAGTTACTCGTAATGCATTGGAGTTGTGTTGAAGTTGGATCGTGTCTAAATGTGTTTAAAGTTAGAATACGGCCTCTGGATCATAAACACGAATCGATTGAGAAACACATAATAAAGGATTCAAACATATTAAGATACACACACTGTTAACATCATATTGCTGTATTTTGACTATGCCATAGTAGGGTAAAAATAATCCTACAAAAGATTGAGGTTGATGATTGCGTGGTTTATTTATAATGACATATATTATTTTCGTTTAGTTATTTATTGTGTTGAAACACGTCACAGGTATGATTTACCTGTTATGTATATCTTTATGTGAAATAATATTTCTGATTTTACAATAATAATTAGTATGTTACATGTCTAATATGTTACGTACGTGTTTTACGAGTATATATAAAGGTCAAAAATTAAATTGGTATAGGTACTTACATATTGATAGAACGTCAGTCGTAATAAAATATCGTTCATACATCCTAATAGTTTTTCTTGTTGTATTATATAAATCGTATCCCTGTGGAGCTACAAAGTTTTACCTTCCCAATATTAAACTTGAAAAAGTAGTCAACATTTTAACAATGACAAACGAGCCCCGAAGGGACGATGAGTACGATAGAGTTCCGGATTCCGAACCGGCGTTCAAGTTTGAATTGGAGAGGTATTGTAACATTTTTGTGCGATATAAGTGTGATCTGGAGACAGCACCGCTAATGGATGTCGAGTCTGTAGGGGCGCTCAAATTCACTAAGCGACAGCCAACATTCGGTGCCGTGGGCGATAAAGTAAACCTGAATGCGTTGCTTGCTTCTGTTTATTTGATATTCTAGCTATAACATTTTCTCAATCTATCTATCTTCTTCTATATATATAAAAGAAGAAACTGACTGACTGACTGACTGACTGACTGACTGACTGACATATCAACGCACAGCCCAAACCGCTGGTTCTAGAAATTTCAAATTTGGCAGGTAGGTTCCTTATAAGGTCTAGGGGTGCACTAAGAAAGGATTTTTCAAAATCCACCCCCTAAGGGGATGAAATGGAGGTCCAAAGTTTGTATGGCGAAACAAGATTAGTTAGACTATCTTATTCGAAACTTCACAGGAGTATTTCTAACGATAAATAAGTAAATACGTGTTTCAGGTTTTTTGAAAATTCAACCCCTAAAAGGTTAAAATGTGGTCAAAAAGTCTCAAAATTAACATGGGTATCGATTCTATGGTTTATCGGGTCGTTGATTACGAAAACGATAACGATTTTAAAATCCAACGTGGCGGTCGTCAAATACCATCTCCCCTGTTGGGGTACAATGGGGTTGAAATGTCTAAATATCAATATGGGTGTCGTTTTTAAGGTTCCGTAGTCAACTAGGAACCCTTATAGTTTCGCCATGTCTGCCCGTCCGTCCGTCCGTCCGTCCGTCCGCGGATAATCTCAGTGACCGTTAGCACTAGAAAGCTGAAATTTGGTACTAATATGTATATCAATCACGCCGACAAAGTGGTAAAATAAAAAGTGGAATTTATTTATTTATTAGGGTACCTCCCCTATACGTAAAGTGGGGAGTATTTTTTTTTCATTTCAACCCTAACGTGTGATATATTGTTGGATAGGTATTTAAAAATGAATACGGGTTTACTAAAATCATTTTTCGATAAATATTTTCGGAAATAATCGCTCCAGAAGTAAAAAAATATGCGTCACCCCCCTCTAACTTTTGAACCATAAGTTTTAAAAATATGAAAAAAATCTCAAAAGTAGAACTTTATAAAAACTTTCTAGGAAAATTATTTTGAACTTGATAGGATGAATAGTTTTTGAAAAAAAATTACAAAATAATTTCTGAACTAAGTTTGTAATTTAACCGTATAAGCAGGTGTTTATTGTACCTGTAATTTCTACAAAATTACAATGAAATGACGTGCTTTCAAATAAAGTAAAAACGGTGAAAATCGGTTCACGCAATAAAGAATTATTCCATAAAAATCATCTAGTTTCCTTAATTTGCCGATAGATGTCGCTGTACGTGGAACTCTCATATCATATCCTACATGACGGTGTAATTAACTCTTAAGTGGGGACACTTACTGTGACGGACGGAAAACTACGGAACCCTACACTGAGCGTGGCCCGACACGCTCTTGGCCGGTTTTTGTGTTTTTTTTTTGGGACATTAATTACGAAATTGGCATCGATTTTGAAATTTTAAGTATTTGTGTCAAATGTCTAAATATCCATATGGGTGTCGATTTTGTGATTTTTTGGGACGTTAATTAAGAAAACGGCATCGATTTTGAAATTTAATATTGTGGACATGAAAATTCTTGAAAGTATTTGTGCCAAATTGCAATCTTCTTCTAAATATATAAAAGAAGAAAATAACTGACATATCAACGCACAGCCCAAACCGCTGTTATAGAGATTCTAAATGTGGCACGTAGTCTCCTTATCAGGCCTAGGGATGCACTTAGAAATAATTCTTTAAAATTCACCCTCTAAGGGGGGGGGAAATGGGGGTCCAATGTTTGTATGGGAAACAAGATTAGTTCGACTATTTTATTCAAAACTTTATTCATTCCAAACGCTAAAAAAGTAAACAAGTGTTTCAGCTTTTTTGAGAATTCAACCCATACAAGGGGGAAATGTGGTGACAAAGTTTAAATATCATGGGTATTGTTTCTATGGTTTATCGGGTCGCTGATTACGAAATCAACACTTAAGGGGGTGAAATGGGGGTTGATAGTTTGTATGGGGAATTTTTAAACGTTGAACCAATTTAGATGAAACTTGGTATAGAGATAGTTCGTATCCCGGGAAGGGACAAAATAGTTGAAAGTTTTATGGAGAATTATTAACAGCTGAACCGATTTAGATGAAACTTGGTATAGAGATAGTTTGAGTCCCGGGAAACGACATAGGACAGTTTTTATCCCGAAAATTAATCCTTAAGGGGGTGAAATGGGGGTTGGAGGTTTGTAGGGAGATTTTTTTACCGCGAACCGATTTAGATAAAATTTGTTGTGGATATAGTTTGAGTCCCGGGAAACAATATAGAATATTGTTTATCCCGAAAATCAATCTTAGAGGAGTAGAAAAGATGTTGGTAGTTTCTATGGCGAATTATTAACCGCTGAACAGACGATTGAAATGAAACTTGGCACATATTATACAGATTTAGTCGCGGGAAACAATATAGGTAGGATATTTTTTATCTCAAAAATCAACCCTTTTGGAGGTGAAACGGGAGTTCAAAATTTGTATGGGAAATGAATAACCGCTGAACCTATTTAGATGATTTAGTATGGAGATAGTTTGAGTTCTGGGGAAGGATATATAATAGTTGTTATCCCAGAAGTCATTCCTTAAGCGGGTAAAAAGGAGGGTCGATTACTAATTCCACGCAAATGAAGTCGCGGGGAAAATCTTCTATTCAATAGTAGAAATCTGCATTAATCATAATCTCTTAGTAGTAGTAAGTCGTTGCTGGCATAACAATTCAACATTTATTGCAATCATTTCTTTCAAAAATTTATTAAAAAAAAATAAGGGAACCGCCTTTACTAAAACGTAGTATATAAAAACCTCCAAAGTGTAACATATACTTTTCCGAAAACCGCATCTATATCGGTTCAGCCAAACGCGAGACAATCGCGGACAAACAAACATTCCTAAATACGTACATACTAAACATATGAGTCTAACTGAGAACCTCCTTTTTTAGAACTTTTAATACGCGGGCGAAGCCGCGGGAAAAAGCTAGTTATTTAATAAATATCTAACATTAAGTATGATGATATTGATGATCTATTTAAATCACTAAAGTATATTTAGAGCCGTACAGGACAGATAGTCTAACAATATCCTGAAGAACTTGTATTGGATAAAGGAGTCGAAATGGCATCGTGACTAAGATATTGATATGTTACACATAACTTGGAGATTAAATTCATCGTATTTTATGACTCCCACATATGATAAAGAAGTGGCAGTGAAACTTGAACTTCAATAAAGTTTCTATCCGACTTTAATTGGCTTATCACGACACGGGATAGTAAATAAGTGCCGATGACCAGGGCCGAATGTAATCAAACTTCAACCATCACTGAATACAAACAGGTGGAAGATGAAGGAAGTTACCATCCGATAACTCGGAGAATTGAATTACTTGGTAATTAGTAATTACTTGTCCGCCTTGACACACGTCAATAATATTCTCGACGTTTTCCGATTGGACCGAATTACTACATATTCGTGGGCGGCATATAAGAAATATATATTAGCTCGTGTTACAAATAATGTAATACTAAAGAGACGATTTAAACGTGTATAGACTGAAAATATAAAGGTTTATATGGAAATGGTTTCATACCTATGTAAATACACCTAGTTTACTTACTAAGCAAGCGGAAGACAGAATGTTTTACTTTCTTTATCCTGGTGAGTTTTACTTTCAAAGCGTTGCTGTTGGTATCAGAATAGCGCTCTTTGTTACAGAAAGTTTCATTGAACTTTTGGCGAGATAAATAATTTAAACTTTAATACCCATTTAAGCGAGCTGTAGTTACTTCCGAACGCTGTATCGCTATTAAACTACAGATTCTCATGAGACTTTAATGGGAGTAAACTGGTTTACCGTGTAGCCCTGTTGCCGTCGACTATCCTCATTTCCGAAAGGAGTAAATGCTGTACGCCAACAACGTTTCTGTAAACCGAAATAACTACATTTGAGGAGAGAATTGAAACGTTTTAATAAAGTTAAAATAATTTTAGCCTATATAATTAACCATACATATTAATAGAGGTGGAGAGACCATAGGACGTATGTACAGCAGTAAACGATAGATTTGCATTAATTCAACATAAAATGAAAAATAAGTATGTGTAAAACATGTCCATCCACAACTACTAAACGATTTCTGCCTATATGAACTTAGGTTTCGAATTGTAGATTTCTTCAAATTCTTTGCTACTCTTGCATTATAATTTGTCAATAAGACGATTGACAGCTATATTCAAAACGAATACTTTATAAACGTTGTCTATAGTATTCTGTAAGATAATTGCTAAAAGATGTTCTTAGGGATTTTCATACAATATTATACCACTTCTCCTTCTCTCCGACCGCCCGTTGTCCTCACTGACCGCCGGCGCAATCCACCGGGAAATTGAGGTTACTAAATTATATAGAATCAGCAGGTTGTAAGGCGTTCGTCGAACTCAATTCATACCGGCTTGCCCATTTGGAATACTCCTAGAAAAACTATGTGACATAATTAAGCTTTTCAATCTCGTACCTTACTTGGGTCACTCAGCAAGCTTCGTGGCCTAAACACGGTACTCGACTAAAAAGGTTTTCATTATGTCACGAATATACTATAGTATATTTTAAATTCCTCCTTTACTAAACTCTAATGGATCAACGAAATACACCTACAACCGGTATTTTTATTATCCAGCAGATTACAGCTTCTTTGTTCTAGGTTATATGCAAATACGAGAGAGAAATTCTACCTTCATTATCTGCCAAAGTGTCATGAAACTTAGTATGCATTTTCCTTAGAAAGTCATTATTTAACATTGTGCCACACAGTATCTAAAATGAACTACATAGAGTGAACATTATCT
Source organism: Pammene aurita (assembly GCA_947086415.1). Classification (NCBI taxonomy): domain Eukaryota; kingdom Metazoa; phylum Arthropoda; class Insecta; order Lepidoptera; family Tortricidae; genus Pammene; species Pammene aurita. Next base: position 20,720,502 of record OX352293.1, on the reverse strand, counting down.
GCGTCCAACAGCCAAGGAATTCACGTTGAGTAAACCGACACTTTACACTGTGGCCATTAAACGGTTTTGCAAACGGAACACAAGCTCACCTGGGCCTCCGCATCTACAATATAGCTTTTAATGACTCTCCTCCAGTCGAGTCGTCACTGCTATAATCCTGACGCTAAAGCCTTTTAACCAAATGGGCGACCAAGGTAGTTTGAGTAATCGACGCGCCTAATTCTGGCTCAGTACAAATTTTTGGCGCATGCTTTATCGACGCGCCTTTGAATAACTTTTCCAAATAAACATTTCCCTTCCAACTGCGGAAATTACTGAGCGTCGCTGACATATGCCACCAATAACACTCATCGGGGACAAACATGTTTTTGCTTATTGGAGTTTAGAATTTGAAACTGTTTCACGCATTCGTTTCTGCTGCTCCCTAACTATTGGTGAAAATCGGATTGTTGTTTTTATTTAGGGCCGTTATTTTTACCTTAACCGTATAGGTACAAAGAGTAGCCTACAGGGATATAATAAAATATCTACGCATAACGAGTAATTTAATAACCTCGGATAAAATTAACATTTTGATAAACTCTTTGCCCTTTAGATATTCAAATGAAGAAATTAAATTACTTTTTTATTTGTGGAGTTTAAAACTCATTTGCGTCTCCTTTGATAAGCAATACTTTTGTAAGCTTAGATTTGGTGAAGTTAATTAACTTACTCGTAAGGTCAATTTAAAGAATAAACTTTAGATTACCTTAAAATTTCAACACTCACATTGCCAACGATCCTGTGTTAAACCTCCGACTAATTATGGTGCTGATACGTGTGACAAGGATAACGTTATTATGACATCAGAGCGGCATCCTTGTTACACTCTGTTATATAACATTTTATAACAGCAATGTAGCAGCAGCCATACCTTTCACAGACAGCACAGGACTAATAACGTAATGAAACGTAATGTTAATCTCAGCATAGTCTGTTAACCAGGGGTGGGTGGGTGTTGTAACGGGTGACTTGCTTTAATTAATATAGGAATACCACTTTAAAGTAAGCCTTGATTTAAACAAACGAATATAACGTGAACGTAGAATCTATACGATAATGTAGTGAAATATATTGTGTTAATCGGTAACAGTACGAGCTGAAGCTAGCAGCTTCGGACAACTTGAAGGAAAACTACACAACAGTGGTGATCCACGTGAAAGATGTGAATGACAACCCGCCCGTGTTCGAGAGGCCTACCTACCGAACACAGATCACTGAAGAGGACGACCGCAATCTTCCAAAACGCGTGTTGCAGGTCCGACCTGAGACGAAACACCGCTCATCGAACTTTAATGAGCCTGAAAAGTTATTCTCAGAGGTTCAACTGTAATGTTCCGTTCGATAGGGCTTATAATATTTACGTTATTATTTACATCAATAACATGTACGTATAAAATTTAAACCCGTATTCGTTAAAGTACTCTAAGAATAACTTTGAGCTTTTCTAGCTTCAGGCTACATAAAGAATCGAGCGGTACTAACGTCGACCGTCTCCGGGCGTTTTCTCTCTTTTATTGATGTGTTTTTGTATTTGTTAGGCTTTGCATGGCATGGACTTTTCTATTGTGGCACTGTAGACGTGATTATTTTTGTCGTAGTCGTTTTTGCTAGTGTCAATCGTTTTGATGTTGTTTTTTTTTACATTCAAACTATTTTTGTATCTTATGGCCATATCAAATTGTCTTTATGGTTTAAGAAGTCTGCTTGTATAAATATCAACTGGTCTACAATTTATGAATATGGGTAGGTATTCCCCGTAGGTTAGCAAGATAATTGATTGGGGACTTCAGTTTTAATTGATTCTGGACCAGGGGTATGATTTTTACGGGTCATCGTAATATATATAAAAAATATATTGTACGCTAAAATCCGCAATTTGAAGAAGAGTTTCAAGTGGAACGATTGAATTTTGATCGGGCGTGTAACATGTGCCCGCTATGATAATACATAGGTATAATCTAGATGATTATTTAAAGAATAGTCTTTTAACAATCATCTAGATTATATTCACTTTTTCCTGCATACGAATCGTTTTCTGTATATTTATTAAAAAACAACTGTGACTCCTTATAGTTTTTGGTAGTCGGAAGTGAGGTCGGAAGCTTCGTCTATCGAGCTAGATTACCCGGGGGCTGCCAGTTTTTGTTTTTATGACTTATATTTGAAATCTAATACTAAAAAGAAAATATAGCTAGGAATTGTTATTGTCATGTTTCCATAAAACTTTGAAATTGTATTACCAATGTAAAAGTTGTTAGTTATTGACTTCGTATCATAGCTACATATATAAGTAAATAGGAAATTCAAATAAAACAACGTAACCGCACACTGGCATAAATCGTTTTATATCAATATGATATATTGGTCCGCAGCATCCGTTAAATCTGCGGGTGTGAAATTGTGGCCGAGGCGCCTCGCTATCAATAAAAAACATGAATTTTCAATCCGACGTGATAATTGCAAATGCTTTTTATACGTTTTACACTGATAATTAATTAAATATTCCGACATTCTGTCCACGGGTACAAGTTTTACGCAATTTGACGATTTGTTTTAAGTCATCCATTCACGCCATATAATAACCATATTTTACAAAAGTTAGATAGTGTGTAAAAGTTCACAGGAAGTATTTTGCGTTCGTTGTCTGGGTATTTTTATTATAAAAACATCTCTGTATTAGAAAAATACAAGCGTGATTTAAGGAGGTTTATATAATCTGATGATGCAAAAACTACCTAAAAGATTTCTATAAGTTGTGTATTCGATTGAGTTCAACGTAAACATTGTTGAATCAAAGTTTTATTTTGTGTATATGACTACTTATATAACCTACATGAAAGATGTAGATTATCAGATTATTCTCATTGCAATAATTAAAATATATAAAAAGTTACAACTAGTGTTTTTGTTGTGGCATGAGCATGGTATGTAAAGTGTGCGTGTGCGCAGTACGAGCTGACGCTGGTCGCGTCGGACGGCCGCAACGAGAACTCGACGCTCGTGGTCGTGCGCATCGTCGACCTCAACGACCTCCCGCCCAAGTTCTCGCGCAGCGTCTACGTCACGCAGGCCTTAGAAGAAACCGGGCCCTATCCTCATTCCCTTATACAGGTTTTTTATTTTGTTTTATTTTTATTTTAGTTTATAGGCAATGCCAAATCATATTGGCTTAGGGATGGTGGCGGTAATAGCTTAAATTCCAAATTACATAGAATCCATTAATTTATAAACTAGTTTGCATATTGATAATAATTCATTAAATAAAGTGAGTAATTAACTAATTAAATGCATTCCGATTAATTAATATAACTTGTATTTGTATTATGTTAAATCTGAACAACAGTTAACAAAATAAGTTTCTCTGAAACTCTGTAACACACTACACTACAGATTTTTTCTTTTATTTTGTGATACTGTGAACTTGATAAAAAATTGTTTCATTTCCAAATTATACCTATTTGATTCTCCTATTAACATATTTTTCAGGCCTATTTATTTGTTAGTTCCACTTGTATTTGTTTTTGTCCTCGGTCATATTAGATTCCCATAACACTGACAGATTATAATTATAATTATGTGCCATGAGATAAGTAGGTACAACTTGTTCATTCCGATAGTTTTTCAGCAAAACAACAATTTAGGTCAGGATTCTAAATACGTAGTTCCATTAAATGTGACTAGACAGTAAGTACCTGCGCGGTTTGGTCACCACAAACCAATATATTTGTTATTATTTTCAGCACCTATAGTACCTATAGTACATTGTAAATATACTACGAATTTATATATCAAACTTACCTATCATTGATAATCTAAAATTACGCTTGAAGTTACATGTTACCTACATGCAAGAAAAAGCTTCAAATAATTTATAAATACTAGGTCTTTCTTATAACGAGAGATATGTCTGACGATTTGATTTTCTATAGAACAGAGCTTACGGTAATCTTTTATGAAAATGTATGTTGCTTTAATAGCAAATTTTGAACTTTCCTCTGGCAACATTGCTCAATGTTGCTAAAAATGTTTGATGGGCATACCCCGCCATAATTTGTTTTGTTGTGTTTGGCCAAATAATTAGTAGGTAGGTATACCACGTAGACGACAATTGCATGTCAAAATTTGAAATAGTAGACGTAACTTTAGTGCGTAAGTTTAGATTTTTTTATTATTAACAGCACGTTTTTAACATCATTGATGTGTTATTTCGTAGATATTGATATTATTTTAATTTGCATAATGTATTACGTTGTACAAACTCGGAACAAATGAAGCATCATTTATGTAGAGTCAGTCCCAGAAACTTGGTCTTTGTTTCGGTAAGGTATGTGTTATAATATAGCCTAATGTATTTAAATGAGCCAGCAATACAAAATGGGTCTTTAAGCGGTAGGTAATTTGCAAGGGAAAGGATACAGGTGTACTGCCTCTTCGGACGCCTCTTTGTCATAGATACTGTTTTTTTGTTTTATACAATAACCAACTTAAACCGGTTCTTTTATTGTTGCACTCGATTGTATTAGTGAGTATTTGCACTAAACTATTTAATAAATATTTGGATCCCTATTTTTTTTAAATAGTGTGTTAAAGTAAGAAAATGCACATACAGCAGTCTTAACAGGTTGAGATACGAGTACATCCATGTCTGAAAATATAGATATGTTTAATGTGACAAAAACATGTAGCCACGACTCTATTAACAAGGCGTAAAGTCTTACATGTTTTTGTCCTATTAAATGTATCCATATTTTCAGACGTCAGCGTGACCCTGATCAGTACAGGCTTTGATCACCCTTTTTGTAAATGTAATATTTAAATATTCGTTTATTTAAGAAAGTATTAAACAGTTCAGTGCAAGTTCCTTAATAATTCAAATACAAACTATTGACTATAATTCCTTTAAAGCGAGTGTTTCAGATATATAATTGATTTATTTTTAATTTCAAAGAAAAAATGCAATTCAGTGAATAGAAAAAAAACAAACAACTAACAAAAAGTCTATTCATTCTAATTTATAACCGTCGTACTATTTCAGACAATACAAATAAAACTTAAAACCGTTTTTCTTATCTATAAAGCAGGGTTGGTTCACTTTCTATTGGTTTATGGTCTATCTTGTTTCAATTTAATTCAGAAAACGTTTCTGTTGTAATTTATTTTTTCTCAGCGAGAATTTATTCTAAATTATCGTTACTTGACTTTTACACTCAATCACGAGGAATGTCCCTTTTCAAAGAGAGTAAAGCCCTTGATGTCGTCGCTTGTAGTGACAAGCTTTTTTTATAATTGAAGGGAGATTCGCAAATGATCCGCGTAATTACGCAAACGTCGACCCTCTTCATTTCTCTTCAGCCAGGCCTATGGCAATTTTCGTCTGAGCTGTGACTCCATTACGTACGCACCCAAGCATCCACCAATCCTATTATCATTTAGAAATCTACATATAATACCCTGCTTCTTTCGTAAGTATTGGCAAAGTTTGTGCATAATGTAACTAAGTAATATTGTTCACTACTCCTCACCGCGAAGGACTACCATTCAAACAATTAGGGCGTAAATTGTACACAAACTGACTTTGATCATAGAACCGTCATTAGGCAGTTCTAACTTTCACAGCTCTGAGTGTAATATGTGAACGTGTAATGGCAACCATCATTTGGTAGCTTAAGCTATAAACGATGCCCAAATCCTACGTACCCGAAGCCGTAAGTGGTAATAAAACAGTTTTAAATTGCTTTGTCGTTAGCCCCTTTATACAATATAGTAGTTATAGTAGCACACCACCAAAAACTTATACAACGCCTTCGTGGGAATCTTTTAAAGATGAAAGTTTATGGTCCTTCCGTCGTTGCGGGCCGCCGCCGGTGCAAACAATCTGGAGTGTTGGCTGGTTCATAACTTTCTAGAACTTCCGCGTCCTCCCAAATAGTAATTCATATTCCGACCGCCTTCCGTCAGTTTTGTGGCAGCAATCTCATGTATACCGAGTAGTTAACGCTGTAACAGCTAATTATCACTTACATTACTTACTAACTGCTGTCCCGAGATTCTTGTTTCTTGTAAATGAATTTGATGCTTGGGAACATGAGGACTTTAAAAACTACTTTAAAGTAATTAAAATGGTGCCATTTAATCACATGTATGTGATAAAATATTCGCAGGACGTTTATAGTTGTGTTATTCTCTTCATTTTGTTTTGGTTGTGAGCAAAATTTGTTTGTGTTACCGAACAAATAAATCAATAAATAAGTACGGTCTTTCAGGCGCCGGGGGACATTTTCCCTTCTTCGAAAGAAAAACTTTCTCACTATTTGGTACTATATGATTCGATAATCAAACAAACACAAAGTCCAAGTTTCTATAGAACAATAAATGTGTGCTCGTTGTTTTTGTTTTGTTTGTATTTGACTTTTAAACGTTGTTTAAAGTTTATCTAGCATGTACAACGGTAAGTAATTATTAATTAAGTCTCTCTGGTCTCTCTATTTGAAAATAAAATCGTTTATATGTCTGATCTCAAATCAACTCAACATTAATTTAAACAGTAGGTATAGAATATTTGATTACAGCACATTTATTTTACTATTTTTACAATAGGTAACTGCTACTGACGGCGATAAGGACAGACAGCAAAACATTGTCTATTTCCTCACTGGCCAAGGTATCGATCCCGACAACCCAGCAAACAGCAAGTTTGACATCAATAGGACTACTGGAGAAATATTTGTTCTAAAAGTAAGTTTTATTCATAATTTTCCTATTACATAAAAAGCTTAGCGTCGCGATAACCGAACAGCAGATGGGTGCGTGCTTGCACATCCATCACAATCGCGTATTATTTAATAACGTACCTACTGTTTGGGTCATAATACTCACAACCAATACAACCAATATTACTCAAAGAGACATCTGGTTTAATTGCATAATAATAATAATGAATAATCTTTATTGAGACCTGATTAAATCCAGTTATAGAAACGTTAAAGCAAGTATTCAAATAATTGTTAAAATTTTGGTTTTATTATCTCTACATTACCTTTATTATTTTCATTTACAGCCTTTAGATCGAGATCAACCAAATGGAAGACCACAATGGAGATTTACAGTTTTTGCTCAAGACGAAGGAGGCGAAGGACTCGTGGGTTACGCTGATGTTCAAGTCAATCTTAAAGACATTAATGATAATGCACCTATTTTCCCTCAAGGGGTATATTTTGGCAACGTTACGGAAAATGGTACAGCTGGTATGGTTGTTATGACAATGACAGCTATAGATTATGATGATCCAGCAGAAAGTAATAATGCCAAATTATGGTACTCTATTGAGAAAAACGTGATCGAAGAAGAAACAGGATCACCTATTTTTGAAATTGAGCCCGAAACAGGTGTAATAAAAACTGCGGTATGTTGTTTAGACCGAGAAAGGACTCCAGATTATTCAATACAAATAGTAGCGTCAGATGGAGGGGGGTTAAAAGGCACGGGTACTGCTTCAATTAGAGTAAAAGACATCAACGATATGCCACCTCAGTTTACCAAAGATGAATGGTTTACAGAAGTTGATGAAACTGATGGGACAAATCTTCCTGAAATGCCCATCCTAACTGTAACTGTTCATGATGAGGACGAAACGAATAAATTTCAATATAAAGTTATTGAAAACAGTGGTTACGGTGCCGATAAATTCACTATGGTTAGAAATAATGACGGCACTGGATCATTAAAAATAGTGCAGCCTTTAGATTATGAAGACCAGTTGCAAAGCAATGGCTTTAGGTTTAGGATTCAAGTAAATGATAAAGGTGAAGATAATGACAACGATAAATACCATGTAGCATATTCTTGGGTTGTAGTTAAACTTAGAGATATTAATGACAATAAACCACAGTTTGAAAGAGCTAATATAGAAGTATCTGTATATGAAAATGCAGAAGTTGGTAAGAGTTTAGAAACATTCAAAGCTACTGATCCTGACCAAGGTGGAAAAAGCAAGGTTTCATATGCTATTGATAGATCTTCAGATCGAAAACGGCAGTTCTCTATAAACCAAGAAGGAACAGTTAGTATACAAAGGTCTTTGGACAGAGAAGATACTCCACGCCATCAAGTAAAAATTTTAGCCATAGATGACGGTATCCCACCTAGAACGGCAACCGCTACATTAACAGTAATCGTGCAAGATATTAATGATAACGCACCTACTTTCTTGAAGGATTACAGACCAGTACTGACAGAGCACATTACTCCTAAGAAAGTTGCAGAAATTTTAGCCACCGATGATGATGATAGATCGAAAAGTAATGGCCCACCTTTCCAATTCCGACTGGATCCTGGCGCAGATGACATAATTAGAGCGTCATTCAAAGTTGAACAAGATCAAAAGGGTGCAAACGGTGATGGTATGGCTATTGTTTCTTCTTTGCGCTCCTTTGATAGAGAACAACAAAAAGAATATTTGATTCCTATCATTATTAAAGATCACGGAAATCCAGCCATGACTGGCACAAGCACGCTTACAGTCGTCATCGGTGATGTCAATGACAACAAAATGCAACCTGGTTCGAAAGATATTCTCGTCTATAATTATCAAGGACAAGCACCTGACACCGAAATTGGCCGAGTATATGTTTATGACCTTGATGATTGGGATTTGCCGGACAAGAAATTCTTCTGGGAGAGTACAGAACACCCAAATTTCACGTTGAATGAGGAAACCGGAATGATTCAAATGAAGCATAAAACAAGGGAAGGCCGTTACAATTTACAGTTTAAAGTTTATGACAGAAAGCATACACAAACCGACGTACCTGCTAATGTAACGGTATATGTCAAAGAAATATCACATGACGCTATAATCAATTCGGGATCAATGAGGATATCGGGAATATCTGATGAAGATTTTATCAGAGTCTGGAATTACAAGACGTTAAGCGTTTCACGGAGTAAATTGGACATATTCAAAGATAAATTGGCAGATTTACTCAATACCGAACGTGAAAACATTGACATTTTTAGTGTCCAACTTAGAAAGAAACATCCTCCTGTAACTGATATCCGGTTTGCAGCACATGGAGCTCATTATTACAAACCAATCCGGCTAAATGGCATCGTTCTCATGCATAGGGAGGAAATCGAACGAGCTGTAGGCATAAATATAACGATGGTGGGCATAGATGAGTGTCTCTATGAAAATCAAATGTGCGAAGGATCATGTACTAATGTTTTAGATATTAGTAATTTACCATACATGGTTAACGCTAATAAGACTGCTTTAGTCGGCGTTCGAGTAGACGTAATTGCGGAATGCACATGTGGTGCTAGAAACTTCACTCAGGCCGAAACATGCCGAAACTCGCCTTGTTATAACGGTGGAAGGTGTATTGAAGGAAAGTATGGTCTAACTTGTTCGTGTCCACCTGGATATACAGGACCCCGCTGTCAACAGACTTCCAGGAGCTTCCGAGGTACTGGATGGGCTTGGTATCCCGCTTTAGAAATGTGCGACAGCTCTCATCTCAGTTTCGAGTTCATCACGCGAAAATCAGAAGGTGTACTATTGTATAATGGACCTATCGTTCCTCCTGAACCAGAAGAACTCATGGTATCCGATTTCATATCTGTGGAATTAGAAAGAGGGAACCCAAGGCTCTTGATTGATTTCGGTTCTGGTACGTTAGAGCTAAGAGTTAAAACAAAGAAAACGTTGGACGACGGCGAATGGCATAGAATCGACATTTTCTGGGATACTGAGAACGTGCGGATGATAGTTGATTACTGCAAATCGGCCGATATTCAAGAAATGGAAGATGGTACACCTCCAGAATTTGATGATTCATCATGCCAAGCTACGGGAACTATACCACCGTTTAATGAGTACTTAAATGTAAATGGACCGCTACAAATTGGTGGCTTATACATGGAACACTTCGATCCCACTCACTACCATTGGCAATACATGCCTATTGGTAAAGGATTTGACGGATGTATTCGAAATCTAATCCACAATAGTAGACTATACGACTTGTCTCATCCAGGTCTAAGCAGGAACTCTGTAGCAGGCTGTCCACAGACAGAAGAAATTTGTAACCAAGCCGATACTACTTCTAGGTGCTGGGAACACGGAACTTGTGTCGGTAGTTTTTCGGAAGCCAGATGCCAGTGCCAACCCGGTTGGACAGGGCCATCTTGTAATTTACCAACCACACCAACTAGTTTCCGACCACAGAGTTACGTGAAATTTGCTCTTAGTTTTGAACCAGACCGATTCAGTACACAAATTCAATTGCGTTTTAGAACCCGTGAACCACATGGTGAATTATTTAGAGTAAGCGATCAGCATAATCGCGAATACGGTATACTCGAAGTAAAAGAGGCTCGCCTGCATTTCCGATATAATCTTAACTCACTTCGAACCGAAGAAAGAGATGTTTGGCTTAACTCTGTAGCTGTTGACGATGGACAATGGCACATTGCCCGAGTGAGCCGATATGGAAGTGCGGCCACTTTAGAAATAGATGGCGGCGAAGGAAGAAGGTATAACGAAACGTTTATGTTTGAAGGACACCAATGGTTACTCGTAGACAAACAAGAGGGTGTATATGCTGGAGGCAAAGCAGAATATACTGGAGTCAGAACGTTTGAGGTGTACGCCGATTTCCAAAAAGGCTGCTTGGATGACATTAGGTTAGAGGGCAAACATTTGCCTTTGCCGCCAGCAATGAACGGGACACAATGGGGTCAGGCAACAATGGCCAGGAATCTCGACCGAAACTGCCCATCCAATAGCCCCTGCATCAATGTTCATTGCAATGAACCATTCGTCTGCGTCGATTTGTGGAACGAGTATGAATGCACGTAAGTTTATCACTGTTATTTATTTATTTCTTAATTTTTATTTCACTTTTACAATATCCATAAGCAAGATTTGAATCAGGTCCCAGATTGAGCTCATATTTTACACATCTAAGTACATACGTAACTGCGATGACAAAGCAAAATATTTCTCAAGCTGATGATGATGATGATGGAGATGGGAGGCCGATAGGAACTCAGTACTATTTAAATCAACGCAGTTTCCTTGAATACCGAATCCTTTTATCGAGCACAATTGGCAATAAGCGTGTACTTTTTTATATGGTTTATGTCAGTATGTATGTTTGTACGTATGTGTATGTTAGCTTAACTAACTGCATTCAATTTCACTTTTAATGTGATGATGGAATAAGTACAATCAGTAGCTGAAGTAGCTTAGCGGGAAAAGCGTTCAAATTGAACTTTACATGCTCTTGTTCTCTTAACAATCTTGCTTGTTGAGCTTGTGTTGCTGACTGTACCTATTGGACATATTTACTTTTAAGACATCAGTGCCTTTGTGGGGTACTTTCCAGTAATTCTAGTGGATATTTTTTGTACGAGGTTAAATTGCTTATGATTTTACAGACCACTGAATAAGATGGGAAGTACCCCGTTTATGTAAGAAGCTATGAAACCAACATTTTAATATTGTTTTTTAAGTGTATTATTTAACCTTTTGCGCGCACTGAGTTTCGCCACAAAAATGTTTACCAATCCTTATCTATTGAGTTTACACATTTGGATTTAAATAATAATTTACATTTCTGTTTGTTTATGAATATATTGTTTATTTTATTTCGTTTTAAATAATGCCTACAGATTACTGAGATTACTTACACGTAGACATTATTAATATTTTAAACTTTTCTGAATTCAACTTCCTTGTTTCGGGATTTCATATATTTATCGGTTCAATATGTTGTTTTGACTATTTCGTATATTGTGGTGTGTAGTTGCGGTGAAGGTTTGGTATTGTCGAGCGACGGGAAGGGTTGCGTAGACAAGAACGAGTGTCTCTACTTCCCGTGCCGCAACGGAGGGTCTTGCGTCAACCGCGAGCCCTTCTACCGCTGCCTCTGCCCCGATGGGTTCTGGGGCGAGAACTGCGAGCTCATCCAGGAGGGCCGCACGCTCAAGCTCAGCATGGGCGCGCTGGCGGCCATCCTCGTCTGCCTTCTCATTATAATGAGTGAGCACCAACGTGTCGTGTCCCACTAGCAGACTCCCATCGCACATCCATATACGCACCATCATTTCCATTCATTATTTCATATATATATATCACGTATTTTGTGTATATAGTTGTCGAATAGCGATTAGAGTAGTGCATGTCGGTCGGAGGCTCAGTGCGCGCGCCCCGTAATCTGCGGCGGTTCGGTAACGCGCGAGATGTGTAGGTGTCCCGGCGGGTCTACGCGAGCGGGCAACGACTGCGTGAACGTTAACGAGTGCCTGATGTCGAACCCTTGCCTGAACGGGGGCACGTGCGTGGACCGCGAGCCGGCGCGCCGCTACGACTGCCTCTGCGCGTTCGGCTACACCGGCCACGACTGCGAACTAGAACTCCTCGCCTCCGGTTTCATCACGCCCTCCAGAGATTTCATTATAGCTATCATTGTCTGTTTGTTTGTGCTTTTGGGTAAGATTCATTCATTAGTATGCATGCCTTTACATTATTCGGAGTTTCTGTTAAGTTCGTTTATTCAATGTTATTCATTATTCAAAAGGTTTGAGCTTACTGTTGTTATAGATGTGTGTATTGTTTCTTCTTGACTAAATTATTAGAATTTCAAGTAAGGTACCTACAAACCAATATATTGTTCTTATAATCATCTGCACGAAGTTACCTGAAACTCAGTAAATTTTATTTAAAAAGTTATTTATTCAATATTATATTTTGTTAACATTGTCTTTATCACCAGTGCATTTAAAATAAAACATGAAAATATAGCTACCGGTCTGTTTGCGTAGAAATTGATTGATTTATATGTAACCATTTGTAACATTTTCCAATATTACAGTCACAGTTTTTTTACTCAAACATACTGAAGGTAAATATTTCATGTATTTACCTTGCCAAAGTCACCTATATATAGCTCGCTTTCATATTAGTAACATTTTTTAATTTAAGTTATACCTACTTTCAGTCAGGTCAGTGAGCGGTTTTGAGGGCTAATATTTCTTGGTTATAAAATTACTGATAGCTAAAGCAGATAATTAGTAAATGAACCGTAAATTTATAAGAAGGCAAAGCTTCATTGAGATGCTGACCTATTTAAATAAATTATTGGAAAATGGATTTTACGGAACCGATCATTTATTTAATATGTTAGGGAAATTGAGACAGCTAAACACCTCTCCAATATTATAAATGATAATGGTACCTAACAATTTAACGGTTGATTATTATTAGCACCATCATATATATACCTAGAAGCATTTTTAAGGTAAGAACGAAATGTTAATGGTTATATCTGCAAATATTATGACCAATTGAAATTTATGATATTACTTCCAAGACAATAAAGTAGAAACTGAGACTGTAAGCGACTTTAAAGTCAGTATATTCGGAGTGAGGCCGGATATACGCAGTGAAACTATCCCACTTTATAATGAAACTTATAGTTTTTGGATTTTGTCAACAGATAAATCTTGCTATTGAAACTATTTACACTGTGGGAATCCCTGTTATAATACGGGAGATATTTCGATTTAGTTGAGATTTCCGGCAGACGAGATTGTCCCTCTGCAACGTATATTCAAAACAATTCATCTATCAATGTATCACCTTTATTTTCGGTTCATACATCAGTTTGGTTTTCAATATTTTGTTAGCTAACTGTAAACGTCAGCGTCATACTCTTTGTAACTAGTATTGTTTTAGACATATTCAACGATCTATGTCAGATTAATTGTTACCTACCTAATTAAATCCCCTCGGGAACCTAACGGAAGAAGTTACCCAAGCATTTGCCACTTTTTCTTCAATTTCACCTTGTCCGAGATCTGAATGAAGCCTGAGCTACTTAGTATTCCTATTCAGTGCCTCCTATTCTTTTATAGTTTGAATCTAATTATACTGCAATGTGTACCGAGTAGTAATTTACTATAACGACTAGCCATTATTACTAAACTAAAAGATTCTGACTTTAAAAATATAGTGCTGTCTTTAATAGTCTACGGCTCAATGCGGCGCACGTTACGCTATGTGCGTAATATTTCGAATAGCTAAACTCTACCATAATATACTATCTCAACTTTTATTAAGACATGCATTCATATGTAACATGGGGTGCAGTGGGTGCATAGTCGACAAACATATCTTTGACGTCGACTGTACATAGCGCTGCCTCGCTCACATACCGGAACCGCGTGTGGATCCACATTCCATGTTTGTTTTCTATAACACTCAATATAGTCGTGTACAAGGTGTGTAAAGTTAGCTTACAGCCTTTTAACATACATCCCGTTCGACAGTCCTGGTGCTAGTGTTCGTGGTGTACAACCGGCGACGCGAGGCGCACATCAAATACCCGGGGCCCGACGATGACGTGCGCGAGAACATCATCAACTACGACGACGAGGGCGGCGGCGAGGACGACATGACGGCGTTTGACATCACGCCTCTGCAGATACCGATTGGCGGCCCGCTGCCTGACCACGCGCCGACTAAGTTACCCTGTAAGTTGATATTGCAAAAATTATCTAACAACAAATGTCAGGCAACTTACTGATGAAGTAAGTTTCATCTTGCAAACGTGACGGCATTTGACATCAAGCCTCCGTACATACCGATTGGCGGCCCCACCACGCGCTGACCAAGCTAGTGTAAGTTGATATTGCGACAATTATCTAACAACAAAGGTCAGGCAACTTACTGGTGAAGTAAGTTTCATCTTGCAAACGTGACGGCATTTGACACACGCCTCTGCAGATACCGATTGGCGGCCGGCTGCCCCACTACGCGCCGACCAACCTACGAGGTAAGTTGATATTGCGAAACTTATCTAACAACAACTGTCAACTTACTGATGAAGTAAGTTTCATCTTGCAAACGTGACGGCATTTGACATCAAGCCTCCGTACATACCGATTGGCGGCCCCACCACGCGCCGACCAAGCTAGTGTAAGTTGATATTGCGACAATTATCTAACAACAAATGTCAGGCAACTTACTGGTGAAGTAAGTTTCATCTTGCAAACGTGACGGCATTTGACACACGCCTCTGCAGATACCGATTGGCGGCCGGCTGCCCCACTACGCGCCGACAAACCTACGAGGTAAGTTGATATTGCGAAACTTATCTAACAACTACTGTCAACTTACTGATGAAGTAAGTTTCATCTTGCAAACGTGACGGCATTTGACATCAAGCCTCCGTACACACCGATTGGCGGCCCCACCACGCGCCGACCAAGCTAGTGTAAGTTGATATTGCGACAATTATCTAACAACAAATGTCAGGCAACTTACTGGTGAAGTAAGTTTCATCTTGCAAATGTGACGGCATTTGACACACGCCTCTGCAGATACCGATTGGCGGCCGGCTGCCCCACTACGCGCCGACCAACCTACGAGGTAAGTTGATATTGCGAAACTTATCTAACAACAACTGTCAACTTACTGATGAAGTAAGTTTCACCTTGACAACATGATGGCATTTCACATCACGCCCCTGCAGATACCGATTGGCGGCTCGTTGCCCGACCACGCGCCGACCAAGCTACCCTAAAAGTTGATATTGCGGGGTTTTGACATCACGCCCACGTATTATACAATAAGTGGTCCGTTGCCCGTTTATATGGTGACCAAGCTGTCTTGCAACACTGGGTAATGCAAAAAACAGTCAACACATAAAATGTTATTTTAGTATCAAGAATGGTCTGGGATAGGCAAAACTGACTTTATTTTTCTAATAACATACTTAGTAAGCAATATGTTGTTACAACCGATTGCTACTAGCTCCTATTAAAATAAATGTCCTATTTCAGCGAATTTATCGTAAACCCGGACCGCCCCCAAATAAGAGACGAGACGCTTATCAAGTTCTAATAAACAAGCTTTGCATAAAAGCCTAAAATAAGCCTTCAGAGGGTCGAAACATTTTCTTCACGGACGTCATCTAGAGGTCCGTTATGTACGGTTACTGCCTTTTACTAGAAAGTATACAATGTTGCCTACTTCGTCAGCCAGTTGAACCCTTTTTACTTATTCTGGTATCAAAAAGTAAAAATTCTACCTTTTTTACCTCCATATTTCCTAAAAGTATTTTACATTTTCTTATCGAGGAGCACAAGCGACGCGCGGACAGCGACCCCAACGCGCCGCCAATTATTTTTTATACATCTTTATTTAAGATGAAAACTGGGGCTTATTCTTAAAAAGTAGGTTCGTTCATTTCATATTTTGTTAGTACGCAGTTCAAGCAAGGATTTATCAGTTACAATATTCTTTCAGGATATATCCTCCCGATTCGACAGCATGGTCCAAAACTCTGCCATAACCTTACATTTACGGATGGGATTATGTTAATATGCAATATCATTTTCTGGGAAAAAACAGTTTTAGGTACTTACTGATGGTTGTGTAGTATATATAGTGATAATATCAAAACGATACATTAATATCGATTTAAAACAATCATAATCAGTTTCATCTTTGAATAAAATATCTCTTCTAATATTTTATGAGAATTTGTAAGTTAAATTAACTGAAACAAACAAAATACCATGTAAATAAAGCAAAACACTATTCAAATAATATTCATCATATTAAAGAATACCTTTTTAGTACTTACTCATACTACTTCATTATTTAGTATTGATATATAGGTAAATAAATAAATAAATATTTTGGGACAATCTAACACAAAGACTTTATGTATTTTCTTCTGTTTATGTTTCTTTTTATGAAAGTATTAGGTTAGATATAATGTATATTATATATATATATATATATATATATATATATATATATATATATATATATATATATATAGGTAGATACATATTATTGGGTTAGGTAGCTTATAAATGAAGTTTCTTCTAGAAATAATGAGAAAAATTCCTGTAATCATTTTTTCAACACACCTGCTCGTAACGAGGTTCTTATTCCACCGCTTTTATGCTCATAATCCTAGATATTAAACACGCGTGCATTTCACAATAATTATCCAACTAGTGGAATAATTTAATAATCCGATCAAGTGACGTTTGTACTCTAGTGCCAAGTTGTACGTACGCAGACGAATCGTTGTAATTTAGTCGGGTATTACCTTTACTTTTTTTTAACTCTTTATGAGTTTACATTCTAAAAAAGTAAAAAAAAAGTAAATATATTACACATTTACGATAGAATACAAATTATACAATCCTGATTGTGAATAAGTATCATTTTAACTTATTATATTACTCGTAATACACAATAAATTACGGTTTAAACACGAATTGTCTGTTTTAATATTGGCTGTTTGGAATTATACGTCCGCGCCTCTACCTCAAGCTGCACGCACATCCAAAAAAGAAAATTGCGCGCCATTTATAAGTTAACCTCAAATCATGGTTTATATGTTAGCTTTTTCTCGTCATGTTTTATTAATTTAAACAAATTATATTTTCAAATGAATAAGAAGACAACTTTAACGTTAATTTAACCTCTGGATATATTTCAAAATTGTGATACATACTAGTAAAATGTCATCATAAAAATCTAGTGAGCAATACGTAAAAAAAATACTATAATTTATTGCACAATAAATGTGAAGTCTTTAATTTTATGAAATGATTTGAAAAAGAGTTCCAGACACTCAATATCATCAAAAAAAGGTTAGTTAAATTTAATTATCTTAGGTTCGTAAATACCTCTATCCTGTAAACATTCTGACAATTAATGTATTTATCAAAAGATATTAATTATACTATGTTATTTCCTCGCAAGTGTGTTGAAAACCGTCGTATGAAACGCGTGTGCTTGATCATTACATATCGCTTCGTATGTAATGATCAACTTAGCACACTTGTATCATAATGTACTATTATCGGCCATTTTAGTCTTCTGGGAGCGCTCCATTGGTTCAATGTTTTTTATACGAAATGGTTTTTAAATTAGTTAATGGTTTCGTAGATTATGTTAGGACCCTCAATCCAATCATAATATCCGTCGAATTACAAAGTCCAATAAGTTTTTATACAATTCGATTACATACATGCATTGCTAGCACTGCAGCAGATTCGGGCTAGTTCAGTGTGACTTGATAAAAAAAGTTGCATTAATCACTGTTCCGGAAAATCTTTTAGCATTGAAACGTGCTTGCGCAATTTAATATTCTGATTTTGATTTCAGACATAATTGCTCGCAGTTATTTTTGCTAGCACCAATACTTAAAAGTAGGTTACTAGTTACTACTATTAGTAAAATTCACTGCGAGTATAAATTACTACCTATCTATCTAAAATAAGAACAGTTTTCGCTGTATATCAAAATTACAACCTACCCACGTGCTACGAATTAGCAGTGACTGTACTAATTGCGTGGCCGAAATTGAAAACAAAATTGGCAAACAATTTTTTTTCCTCTGACAAATAAATAGTGAGTCTGATGTCTTTTGTTTGTTTTGAACAGATCCGTTAATGGGCGTCGGGCTTGGCGTTGGGCCCATGGGAGTAGGTGTGGGGCCTGTGCCCCTTCCCGGCGAGACCAACGTGGGCATGTTCATCGAGGAGCACAAGCGACGCGCGGACAGCGACCCCAACGCGCCGCCATTTGACGACCTGCGTAACTACGCGTACGAGGGTGGCGGCAGCACCGCGGGCTCGCTCTCCAGCCTCGCCTCCGGTAATACTCTTTAAGGTGACGGGTATCGCGGTTGACGACTGCATTTTGCGTTTTTATAATCGCAGCTTCCGCTTCTGCCATCTAGTATACTTGAGATGAACTATGACAATTCAATGTTGACATGTTTAAATAGTCAAGCAATCGCGGTCTTTTACAGTAAGATGGCGCTTTGATAATGATTCCATTTTATGTGTACTTACTTAATTAAAGTTACTATTGTATGTAGGTAATCAATGACGAAATAATTAAAGTTACCTATAATATAAAACTACTTGACCAACGCACGCCATTACCTACAGTATCATAATCGCACAATTATAATGTTTTATTCTAAATATCCAAAATAAGCATTCATCATGGCGGTTATATTTCTATGTGTCAAGTACGTGTCAAGTCTTTCAAAATAAAAGTTCAAATAAAATGTACTTAACTGAAGATAATATTATTTGTAACTAATTTGTTTTATGTCCTCTTCTGCTCTGAAAAATCCAGGTTTTTAGTATCTATAACGAAATTAGAGATGGTCAAAATCGCTTTCAATGAGGACGGTAAAGTGCGTTGGGATAAGACCGCATCGGGAGAACATCGGATAATTCAATTACCTATGTGGAAAATTATCCTTTAGTTGCAAATACAAACCACACATCCTCCAACACTATTGTGTACCTGTACCTAGTTGCATTTTGATATAATGGCGATGCCGCTTTTTTCAGAT
Organism: Pammene aurita; assembly: GCA_947086415.1. Lineage (NCBI taxonomy): Eukaryota > Metazoa > Arthropoda > Insecta > Lepidoptera > Tortricidae > Pammene > Pammene aurita. The sequence continues at coordinate 20,701,057 of OX352293.1, read as the reverse complement.
ACATTAACATTTTACTTAAATGTTTCTTCCGGTAGGTATGCTTAATAAAAACGACTGTTGTTTAAGTGAAAAGTTTAAAAAACCGGCCAAGTGCGTGTCGGACCACGCATAGGAGGGTTCCGTACCTTCAATGGAATAAGAACCAAACTAATAGCAAAAGGTCGTATCTGATGCCTATGGAAGAAGTTTTTTGGAAATGGCTCAAAAATGGCTAAACCGATAATGTTCAAAACAATTTTCGTAGCAAGTATATAATAAGGCGCATCTTCTCAAATTTTTTCATATTTTTTGGACTTACGGTTCAAAAGTTACAGGGGGGGCTACAAAATTTTTCTGACTTTCGAAGCGATTATATCAAAAAATATTTACTTAATCACAAAATGATCAAAAAAACTTTAATATTATTTTTAAAGACCTATCGATTGATGTATCACATGTTGATATATGGTAAAAACAATTTTTTTGAAATTTAGATACATGTATGGAGCGCCCCCCCTTAATTTTTTATTTTATTTTATTTAAATACATAACTAAGTAGCGGCATACAGAATACACCTTATGTGTAAATTTTATTCAGATACGTCGTATAGTTTCCGAGTAAAATGGCTGTGACATACGGACGGGCAGACATACAGACAGACGTGACGAATCCATAAGGGTTCCGTTTTTTGCCATTTGGCTACGGAACCCTAAAAATCACTTATTCTTTATTTGACGATCTCCTAGCCCTGTCGGTAGTGACCCTGCCTACGAAGCAGGAGGTCCCGGGTTCGAATCCTGGTCAGGGCATTTATTTGTGTGTTGATCGCAGATATTTGTTCCTGAGTTATGGATGTTTTCTTTGTATTTAAGTATTTATCCATATTTATCTATTATATATATCGTCGTCTAGTACCCATAACACAAGCCTTATTGAGCTTACTGTGGGCCTAGGTCGATTTGTGTAAGATTGTCGTATAATATTTATTTATTATTTATAGTAAATGTATGGAAAATATTTAATTTGTGGCTTTTTAGTACAATACCTAATAATAGGAAACTATTAGAAACGATAGGAATGGAATCGATTGGCATAAAAAAGCAGCATGTGAAAAATAAAAAAAACAATTTTCATAAAGTATGGGAAAAGTTTTTCTCAATTTGTGGCTTTTCTAGCCGCAAATTATTTTTGATCCCATACAAGAATGGGATCGATTGGCATCAAAAAGAAGTTTACCAAATGTGACCTCATCTCGCATCCTGTATGTTTTTTTCCAAAATCCGTAGAAGACCTTCCCTCAATTTCAAATTAATGAAGATTGATTAATTTGAAATTGAGGAAAGGTCTTCTAAGACCATTTTCGCGTTGCAGCGAGGGATCTGGTAGCTGACCCAAAAAGAAATTGAAATTGTATATTATTTCAAATTATCGAAGTTACAAGTAAAAGTAGTTAAGATAAAAGTAATTGCAATTACAAATTATATGTAATCGGGAATACTACTGACATGTAATCTCAATTACAAGCAATTTCAATTACTTAATATAATTGATTTTCATGTAATTTAATTAGCAATTTAATTCATTACAAAAGTAGGTACCATCTAATAAATTACGCCCAACACTGAATAAACATCAGGTTCAAGAGGGTAGTATGGAGGATGTATGCTATCTGCTGCCGAAGTCGCGCATACATGTGATCTTTATAGACAAAAAAGTTTCGTTCTATAAATTCAATTGTTTGTCACAAAAAATGGTTTGATTTGTTTTTGCGTGGCATTTAAGACTGGATCCAATTAATTGTTGCTGTGAACATTTTTTAAATTGGTACCTAGTTGGTTACTAGGAACAGGTTTAGACACGGGTATGTTATGTCCAAAAGGGAGGTATGGGCACTCCGAATGTTATCTCGCTAACTGTGGTAAGGCACAGTTCAGCGAATGTTATCACGCTCAAATCTGGACCTGGCTCAGAGCTCGACTGGGGAAGTACCTTACAGAAAACCATAGCTAAAAAGCAAATAACTTAATTCAACCTAAAGTTTAAGATTAATTTTTTAACATGTTTTAACCATTTTCATTTATATACCATAAGTGTTTTTTACTAAAAATATTGACAAATATAAAAGCGTTTGTCGTCTCACATAAGAATTATAAATTGAAATTACACAAAAGATTTAAAAACACGAAAAGTCAGCACGAGTTAACATATAAAAGCTTTTGCCCGCGGCTTCGCTCGCGTTAAATTCGGGGTAACAAACCATACAAACTTTCACCCCCCATTTTAGGGAAGTGGGGGGTTAAAAAGAGACAAAAAGTAGCCTATGTCACTCTCCATCCCTTCAACTATCTCCATTTAAAAAATCACTTCAATTCGTCGCCCCGTTTTGCCGTGAAAGACGGACAAACAAACACACACATACACTTTCCCATTTATTATATTAGTATGGATTAGTTGTATCGTGTCGTGTATAGGGTCGTCACGGTTTTTTGGGTACATTTTTGGGTTAGTTTTGGTTAATTGCCATCTATTTCAAAAGTTTTATCATATCAAAATCCATTACAATATTAAAATAATAGCTTTTACCCGCGACTTCGTCTGCGCGAAATTAACATGAGCCATATGGAATTACATAATAAAACGCAAAATAAAAGTTACTAGTTAGTAAAATCTAAGAGCAAATATAAAACTAGCACGTATGCTATTTCAAGTCAACAGGGAGCAACAATTCCGTATAAACTTCCATTCCGTTTTCATCCCCTTATACATACCAAATTTCATCTAAATCAGTTGAGCGGTTTAAGCGTGAAGAGTTAACAGACAGACACACTATAATATTAGTATGGATACGTATTATATCTCTTCAAGTAGGCTGGGGAAAAAAAAAGAATTATAGCCAAAAGCGTTTTTTAAAATTTTTAAATTTTGAAACATCTTGCTTCAAAGGTTTGAAACATCTTGTCTTTCCACTCTCAATATTTTTAACTCACTCGTTTTTGAATTATTATGAATTAACATAATAAAGGCGGTTTATAATTATATCTATTATTTGAAACCGTGCATAGGGTGGTTATGCTAGTTTCCCGTCCGGGTTGCCGTCCACCTGATTAAACTGCTACAAATTTATTGGACTAAGAGCTGGCCACGTCGGATATGACACAATAATGAGAGCAATAAAATCTGACTATTGTGTCATATCTGACGTGGCCAGCTCTCCGTCTACATGGAAAAAACTTTTTGAGGTCAAATTTGCCATTGATAATAATTATTTATTCTTTAATTGATATTTTAATTATAAGCTTTTATTTCAAAAACTTGAATATCAATATATCAATAAGTATGGACGGAAAACTGACACATACTCCACTTTTACAAAAAATGTTTTATTATAAAAAAACCTTTCGAGTATGATTTATTCTCGTATAATATTAATCTAAACAAGACCATATAAGCTCTAGAACGATAAGTAAGGGCACTTCAAAATTTATTATTGCATTACAAAGCTGGCAAAATCGATAAGTGGAAGAAAACTAGCACCTAAAAACTTACTAAGAGTACATTTTATTCAATAGTCCAATCTTAAGTAGAAGGAGTAGATTTTGAAAATTTATACAGGAAAAATAGCTTAGGTACACTTCATACTGATTTGAAACAAGGATTAATATTTCGAGAAATTTTTACAAAGGTAAAGCATAAAAGTCAGCCCTGAAAGCTGACCAACTAGTTCAAAAATGGTCCGGTCTTACCCCATCGTACCTTACTTATTGTTTTTTTCATTTTAGGGATTGTGAGAAATTATATTGGTATATATACTTATACGATTAAATTAATTCCATATCTACTTACCTACCTAATAATAATATTAATAATTCACCATATCTTTTAAATCGTACGAAAACGAACATACAATAAGCCATATAAACCTAATGGCGCGACCAGACATCGTAGAGTACCGGGACAGCCGAGCCGATTGTTTCTTTCTTATTCCATAGTAAAGAGAGAGATATAGCCTATCACGATGATGTGGACAAATCATTGACAAATGCACGAATGTGTTTCAACTTCAAGCGCATTTGATTCTATTCAATGTATCCGTCATTCATATCATAATATAGATCTAGCTTGCAACAGCGCAAAGCAAGACGCGAAATGAGCAAATGAAAGCAAGCTGGCAACGTCGCCGCGGATGGAAACTGCTCGAACAAACGCGCTCTTGTAATACAAATTATGGTAAAAACATGGACGAAGCCGTCTATGGTAAAAAGTACCCATACCCACTGTAAAAATTGAATAATGAATTAGTCTCTTTTATAAGTTGGTAGTTTAAATATATTGGGTAAAAAAGTCAAAATAAAAAGATTAAACTAACTAGTAACTTGACTATAGTATGATTTGACTTTTTTTTGTCCAAAAATACCTTTAAATCGCTTAGGATCAGGATTGAAAATATAAATGAGAAATGAGATAAAAAATAAACAAAAAAGTTAACATCAGCCTAGATTTGAACTCGGACATATCTACTCAGAAAGCAAGCGTACTATAACCTAAGCTATGTGGAACGAATTTCCGCACTCAAAATTACTAATCATATTACTCAAATTTGACACATGAAACATGTCTCTGGCTGCAATAGAATAAACGCCTATAAGTTTTATTGCAGCAATTGCATAGTTCTGAATTATTACAGGCTCTACAAGGTTTTGCGTCTAAAACCTTTATTAAGCGCTTAATACGACTATAGTTATCGGCCGAACATTAGTAATGTGCTAAGAAGTAGTTATGTTTAATTTCGCAACATAGAATTATTTCTGACCGACATAAAACTTGCGACAAGTTTTCTCCAAAACAGTTTCTTAACGATGATATATATACCTAATTATGTTATACAAGACCAAGCACGTATCGGTACAGCGAACCCAACTATATGCCCCTACAGAAAATGTAACATTCATGCTCCAACGTGGTTTGTTTTCTTCAAAAACCTTGCACAAAAACACCTCGATTTGACGTGTTTGCATATATCGTCGCCTTAACTGTCTTAACCTTTCAGTGCTAAGGGAATTAAGGGACCACTTGGAAAAAAAAATTGCAGGGATGGAGGAATTTAGTCAAATAATGTTTTGTTCGATTTGAATCGCGTTTATGACTGTTCGGGTTAGTAGTTCCAATGAACCATTCTAAATAAAAGTTCTATCTACATAGTTATAGCACTTCAATATATGTGATAACACTGATAACTCATATTGACAGGGTCCTTATGGCGGCCGGCGCTTACGCCTTTATTGCTTTAATGTGTTGAGTTTGTACAAAGACTACCTACAACCTAAGCGCCTGCCGTAAAGCTCTTTCACTTTATCAGATTACAATATCGGTTCCTACATATCGAGATCCCATCATAAACATCGATCGGTCCAATGATAAGAATTAAATCTTACTCTCTATTGCACAATGAAATAAACAAACCTCTAAGTTTGTATTTAAAATTAAGGCTTAAATTTATTTAGCGTAAAGAAACGTAAACTCCTGGACCGAGGGTTTAAGAATATTTATTAACAAAAGAATTTCAAAGTAGCAATGCTGTGGTAGATACAAATGTTTGCCTTGTAATTTCAGAGTTAAATATATTTTATTCTTGCGCTGCACGTGCACAGCTTTGTTGTGGTATTGTTAAAATGACTTTTATTACTTGTCTTATTAAAACTTTGTTATTTTTTGTCAACTTATTGTGATATCTAAGTCTGTCAGAAATACTGGTATTGTCAATCACGTCAAAATAGCTTCGAAAAAATTAAGACGACGCCTAAATTGACTAGCTAATTATTGCTTAGTTTAATTAACTATAACGCAAATAACCATCGTAACAATTACGAGCACTTTAATGAGTAGCCTAGTAAACATTTACGTCTGCTACATGTACATAAACCTAACACCTTTAGATTAGTATTTAATTATTGCTGTTGCTCTGAACAACAATTAATTTACGCCCGTCAGAGCCCAATCTTTAGACGGTTACAAATATGTTATTATTTAGAAGTTTATTAATAAAGACTAACAATATACTTAGAAAACAGCATTTCTCTGAAAAGCCTATTGGTCGGGAAAAATAATTAGTGCAGCAGTTTATAATGATCGCACTAACCAATGACCTACTTACCTAATTTAGTTTATGGACGATTCCATGTGAATTTAACAAATCGGAATTAAAGAGTGGTTTTAGATCTTAGAATAGTCTCTTTATATAAAACTCTTATCAGTGGAGATTACTCTTTATTTTTTAGGGTTCCGTTTTTTCCTTTCGAGGTACGGAACCCTAGGATCACTTTGTTGTCCGTCCGTCCGTCCGTCCGTCAGTCCGTCCGTCCGTCTGTCAAGACCCTTTTTCTCAGGAACGCTTGGAGGTATCAAGCTGAAATTTATATCAAATACTCAAGTCTGTCTGTCCCTTGGAACTGTGAAAAAATCAAACTTCTAAGCCAACGCAATCATAAGATACAGCCGTTTATGCCGCAAAATCCGCAAATTTTCGAAATCGCAAGTGAATCAAAACTTATAGGGTACTTCCCGTGAACTCGGAATCTTGAAATTTGGTACGAAGCAACGTCTTATAGCACAGATAAAGGAAAAATTGCGAAAACCGTAAATTTTTAGTTACATCATATAATAAAAATATTTTTAATAATTTTAAAGTTCCTACCCTTATATACCTACAGGTTTGTACGGAACCCTCGGTGCGCGAGTCCGACTCGCACTTTTTCTATACTTCTATGCCATGTAGTTGATACTGAAACACCCGGCCCGTTTGTGTCGCAATACATACCTCAAATGTACAGTTATCATTACTAGTACTACTCGTACTGGCTTTCCCATAAAAGCATGAATGCAAAGATGCAAACATGATTGTTCTGCTATATCTATATCTTTATGTTGCAAAGCGGTATAACATGAATCTGTAAAATATGAAGAAATATAATTTTGCACGAAGGATTCCATTAAATTCGTGTAACCTATTTTTAACTCAATTTTGTTTAGAAAAAGTCACAGCCAACGGCGATCGATCTCTCAATTCACGTATGTCATCACTCATCACTTTAACCCAATCGTGTTTCTGAGACTCTATTCAGGCTATGGTTATCTTCCTCGGCACCTACCCCCTTATTCATAAAACTAAGAAAATTCCTTTGATAAGCATAGTTTCTAAGAAAAAACTTAAATGTCAAAATGCAAGAAAGGGTTATCGACAAAATTTGTTTATAAATGACGCTATCAGTTGATGGTACCGTTATTTTTGGCGTACATCCTATGACCATGAAAGTACATATTATATGTATTTATGAATCATGTTATGAGGGTACCGAGAACTAATATAACATTATTAGGCACTCGAAATATTTCATTATACCGGACTATCTTGGGAGATTATTAGAAACTTCTTGGTACTAAATAATGAACAAAATTTTGTTACCTTTTTTTTAAACACCACGACGGTGGCAACAAGCATACGGGCCGCCTGATGGTAAACGGCTACCGTAGCCTATGAAAGCCTGCAACTCCGGAGCTATCACATGCGCGTTGCCGGCCCTTTACAAAAGGAGGATTCACTGTGTGGACGACTAAAGGATCAAGAGGGTCCCTCGGCGTCAACACACTGGATCCTACTTAGGCTGTGTGGGCAGGAACACAACACTATGAGTACGGTCTAGTGCTATTTGGCTGTGATTTTCTGTAAGGTGCTTAATTGTAGGATATCTACGAGTACATTTGCATTATAATAGGTACTTATCAAAAGTATTGTCAGCAGGTACTGACGACGACACGCACGAGTACGACTACCTGGGAACGTGGGGCCCTCGCTTCGACAAGCTCGCAGACATGTACGGGCCGGACATGGACGAACAGCTGTAGGCGTCGCCGCCGCCGCCGCGCGCCCAACGTTAGTCAATTGTCTCACACCCTACTGTAAACCATAGTCAATCCGGCTAGCACAACTGTATTGCCGACTAACATCCTAGCAACCATCCTAATCGAGATGCAATGGTAAGCATGACTGTAGCAGTCGCATCCAGTTGTACTAGACGTAGGAATCTTTGGAGCTAATTTCCCCGTATCTGCGGAGTCGCATTTGTAAATAAACGAGCGGGACTAATTAATATCTCAGCTCTCACTCAGACTTAAGTATTCTTATCAATTTTATACAACTTTATTTGTAGTTAACTTAACTTTAAGTACTCGTTTTAGATATTTAATTGCGACATTTTATATAAAATGTAAACGTATCTTCACCAAATATTTGATACATAAGTTTTTATTCGCGTTAGCCATATATGAGTCAGTATTTTAGGTATTGGAAGTTATTGCGTTAAGCGGATTTGTGCCGAAGGGCCAGCGTGAACCTGGGTCGTGGGTGTTTGTAGATAGTGTGCTATATACATGTGAATAATTTATACGAGTATTTTGTAAGTCACAGCTTTACGTGATACCACTTAATAATATGGCCCTTCCGCATAACATCACTATAATAATGAAAGAATATGTTATATTTTATAATAGTGATTGAATTAATTAATAGTCCATTCGGACGATCGAGTTTATAACGCTCATTCGACTCGATATCCTCGAGGGATGTACATAATGTAATGTTACACTAGGCACGACTACCTTTGAGTATCCTAGCAAAATATGGAACGTATTGTAATTCAACTATAATTTTAAGAAAAAAATAAAAGTGTACAGTAACTATGGTGTTCCTTTCCTAACGTCTCCGTGTAGTATTAGAGAATAATAGGTTATCTGGAAATAGTAGGTAACGAATACATAGTCATGGCTCGTGGAGTGTATTGCGTTGCGTGCATGCGTGGCTGCGACAGACGATGGCTGAGCGAGAGTGCGTGCGAGGCGCCGGCGCCGGCCCGCCGCGGCGCGCCCCCGGGCCCCGGGCGCCGGACTTGAATGGGACTGTGCCAATTTATTAGCAAACTATGGATACAGCTAATGACGGTAGGGTTAAGTGTTTGCACTTTATTTATTCGTATATTTACATAAATAAATTTAGTCGCACCTAGGAAAATATCAATAACTTATTAAGAGTGTTGTGCTAGAATTCTATTCTAACGATTTTGATGTGAGATAGTTATTGGGAACCGTTAGAAGTCACTAATTTAAAGATTAATTTTTAAGAATTTATAGTACATTAATATATCTACCTAAAAATGTTTCCATAGACTGTCTCACCTCGACATCGAATAACGATCAGTGTAAATTTTAGAATATACTGAATTGTGTTAAAATGACTGATTTTATTATGCGTTTGAAAGCCTAAGATTTTTGTAGATTCGGTTATTTAATTATAGACTTCGAATACCTTACTGTAAGTCCACCCTATAGTTTGCACTCGATACGAACACTTCTAGATATCATTCAACTACATAATACTAAAGCAATTCTCGTTAATTATTACTCATATAAGAATACTTACGATATAGTTTAATAAACTGAGCTGCATCATTTTTTTTATTAAGTTATATTATCACTACACTGCCAGTAATCATACATATTAACGAATTACTACATAGTGTTTTCAGTCCGTTTTTGTATTTCAGCCTTTACAATATATTATAATTATAAGCTTTTGGAACTGTTTATTAACAGGACGGGACTTTTTAAGTTTCTGACGTCATCTTCAGTGCGTACCTAACGCTCGCAGCTCTTCTTATAGAAGCTCATTGCTGTCCTTATTAGTACTTCCACGGTTTCCCGAAGCGCTAGGCGCGGAGTCCGCGGTCGCTTGGCTGCGGCGATAGCTTAGTTATGGCTTGCGCACTTGCATGTGACTGCAACTGGTATTCACAATTTATGCGTTGTGATTAACGTTTGCAACAGCTGCGCTCGTCGCGACCTCCGCGCGCTCCGAACTTCCCTTACTCGTGTAGTGATCTGTGCCGGCCGATATCGCAACGAAGCAATAACAAATGCTCGCTAGTGTTAGCATAGAATTTTAAAATTATTTTGCTGCGATGCGATGCCGACCGGCAAAGGTTTATTGAATGCACATGTACATCGACAGCAGAGCACTCAGTACAAGGTGCGATACCGCGCTATCGCCGGTGCACGTATTGTTTTAGACATAATTGATACCTAGTTATGTTTGTTTCAACTGTGATTATTTAGTTGTACAACTCTGATGATTACATAAAAGAATGAATAAAAGTGTAAAAAAGTTATGGGATATTTTTATTTTCTCTAACCTACCACTTGTATAACCCTTTAAAAACTGTGTGTTAAAAGTAATAAATCAACTTAAGTCATTTATTAGGTACCTATCTACAGCCTCGGCCAGAAGTGTTGAGCACGCTTGCGATTTTCATACAAAACGCGAAAGTTTAAACCGTTTCTATCTTTTTTGAAGTTATTTTATCAATTCATTCAAACAGAACAGGCATGTTTTATTGAAGTGAATAGTAACTGCATAGAATATTTGCAATTTTTCGCACCGACCTAAATTCGCATTTTTGGGACCTCCACTTTTCATATTTTATAAGTACCTTGAAAGTGTTAAGTGAAGTTTTCTAGATATATCAATAAAATATAACATTTTACCGATTTTACGTCATCGTACATTGTTATGATAGGGAATTAATACTTAACATCAAAATTGTAAACAAAAAAGAGCTATGCTCAACACTTCTGGCCAAGGCTGTATAATAATATAACTAGTTCGATTTTTCAAGATGTCCAAATAGTAGAAGAAACTCTCTACACCTCTGCTTCACACCTCACACGAAGACCACAGACCACAAGCTTAACCCTTTGAACGCCATAGGTCATATACAAATGCCACTCACACGCCAAGATCCCGGGCACAAACGGCCCAATATATTACCTTACTTTACTTATTACCTTACTTGAAAGTATGAAGGTTAAACTGAAATAGATGTCATATACTTCAGAAAAAGTGACCAAGCCCTCCGGTGTCCGAGGCCAGATTTGAACTGGCGTGGCGTCTTCACTCAACTGTCACTTTTTTGAAGTATTTATATCACATCTAGTTTAGTTTATAATTTATATACCTATAGTAGTGTAACTACTTAAAATTTGCAAATCAAAAAATATTCAACAAAATAATTTGATTTGCTTAAAGATTCATAATATGAAGGTTACTTTGACAGCGTATGCCATAACATAACGCTTTATAGGTGTCCTTGGCGCTGTGAGCACAACTACTTTAAATGTTATTGGCGTTCAAATGGTTAACGACGACGAACCTCTAACGACCATTAAATAACTAGGTACAGTCGCCATCAAATACATATATCGGTGCTGCCCAGGTACTCAAAAATATCTGAACATACACTTTATCGCCTTTACTATAGAGGCGTTGTTCAGATATTTGTGACCAATATTGCACATGGATTCGTCCGTTAGACAGAAAACCAAAAGGAGCTTATCCTCATCAATGTGAACAAACATCCATGTTCATTCACAAAAGCATAATATGCTTCCGTTAGACATAGTATTTGCCTCACAGCAGTGCCTCAAGAGAATGTCAACTGAGATAAGGAGTCGTCATGTATGTACGAGTAGGAGGAAAGTGCACAAGATGATCCCCTTAGCAAGAACCTTTGTTATTTCGTGCAGTAGAAACATTTAAAACTTTATTATTCTCAGATTTTTCTATTTTCATATTGACATTCTTAAACTATTCAAATAATTAAGGAAGCATTAAAATGTAAGTAGGGTAAATTGCCTATTACTGGGCCTCCAGTTACTGCCTGAATCTTAAAATTGCGTTATAAAGCAAGGACTAGACTCAAATCCTTGGTTATATACCAAATCACTCAAAGACTTAATCCTTGCTTTATAAATTCAAACCTATAAATTCTAACTTCATTACATGGACAAGGAAGGACTAAGGTCAATGTGGCTAATTACGTCATATAGACCCGTACCGATAAATTATGAAGTTTCGATAATATTAAAGATGCTTATTTTTCACATACAGAATTCAGGGCATCCAACTTAGCTAATAATAATAATTTGTGTCATCCTAGGTTGTTGCTTAGGTAGAAACTTAGACATTTCTGTTTTTAAACATTATTCGGTGAATATAAAATTAGAGATCAAAATTGTTTTTTCACTGTAACAGCAAAGTTGTTACTGACGCACGCACGCGTTTTGTGTCACTTTCGTCAATGGGAATACTGACATTCAATCAGCACAAACATGTGGACTTTTATAAGCCTATATAAAATTAAAGTTGATTGATTAGGTACTGTGCTTTCTAAAATATCGGTATCTAGTATTTGAATAAATTTGTGCCATATTAATCAATGATATTTATTTATTTAATTTTTTTTTCTTGTAGAACCCTGTTAACAGTACAATAAAATATTAAAGTTATTAATGTTTGCGTAAGTATTTTTATAAAAGCGTATCGAAACCATGTTTGAAATTTGTGTCGTTATAATCAATGGATTATTTTTATTTTTCAAAACAAAAACTTTTTTTGCGTAGAGGGCATGCGCAGGGAAGGGTAAGGCGCGGGCGGGGTGCATGTACCGGCCAGGCTGCCTAGCAGCTCGTTTGTTTTCTATACATTATTGCTCTATACATACATATAGTAATAAGTGCGACAAACACAAACAGCGAGTTTTTAATCGCTCTTCTTTATTTTTCATAGTAAAGAAAGCAGTAATATAAAACTTAAGTAATTAATGTGATATAACGTATGACTACACCGTAGTCCGTAACGGACTGCAACGGCGGATCTGTGTGCCACGGTTAACCTAGTTTACCATATAAACAGTATTTTGACAAATTGTCACAGATCATTTGTAACTAACAAATATGTAATTTATGCATCAAGGCGGTTTGTTTACAGAGTGCCAATCGTGAAACGCGAAAATCGAAAGGGTGTAGTAGGATAGCCTAGGAAAAATTGCCCCCAGCGATTTTGGGCCGAAACTGTAATCAAACGATGCCTTTTGGGGAGGTTATACTCTGCACAAAGTTTCATCCTTCTGTTACCTCCTGGGGGTGAAAAACACCCGATTAACCTCAAAACTGTTTTAATTATTTTTTCCTAAACTATGAAAGTGACGAATTTCAAATTTTGTACAAATATTAATAAGACTAAAAGCTGTGTGCTAAAAAAATATTAACCCCCTAACCATTTAAATTCTTGTAAAAAAACAAAAATAAAAAAAGAATCACCCTGTATATCAAGTTTGGCTCATGGTACACACACCATTTTTTTTTTTAAATGAACCAATATATATTCTACATTATACAAAAGTTTCATGGACCTACTCCAGAAGGAACATTGCAAAATTAATGTGTATTGGCTCTTTGGTGCGTACTATTCATTGAACTCCCACTAAGAGCCTTGCATTATTAATAAACAATGGCTTGCGATCGGACCGCTGCTCGTGCCCGATTTGAACAAGGTGGGGATAAAGAAGTATGAATCAAACTCATGTGTATTTATAAAAATATTTTTTTCTTTCCTATTATTAACATAACTTTGTGTATTTATACGTTACAAGTAAGTTTTTAAGTAGAAAACAATTATTAATTAATCGTCATCACTGTCTTCGTTAATAATTGTCAAATTGTCTAAATAATTATCAAATATGTTGGTCAGAATTTCGGCTGGTTTTATAATTTTTGATTTATATCTCGCATTGGATAAGTAATGTATTATTGAAGCTATATGCGAGCAGCAATAGTAGTAGCCGTACGATTAAAAACACCGCAAATCGATCTACAGTTTAGCCGTTTGGCACACGCATACTAGAGGTTAAAACACATTTTTTGACCCGCAGTTCTTAAAAAAAAATCCCTTAGGAGGGAAGTGCCGAGATATTTTTTTATTTGTATGGAAAAAAAAATTTTTTTTTCTGAAACCTATCGTGTGTGGTATCTTATGAAAGGGCATTTTGAGGCAATTCTAAAAATATACCACATCATTACATTTCAGCCATTTTTTTTTAATTAACACAAAAATAATTTTTGAAACATACCAAGTTTGGGTTCCTCCAGACACGATATGGCTGATTTTTTTAAAATACAATATACCACAAATGATACGTAATATCCTCATATCTAACCTCAAAAAAGCAATTTTGAAAATAATTTCATTAAGTATTTTTTTTTAATTTTTCAATATTACAAAGTGACACAGTTCTACTTCAATACATAGGCTGCTATTTATATATCCGGAAACCGGGATTACAATCTTCTTAAATAGCATATTTGACCTCCATGGTAAAATTTGAACTTTTTTAAGTACTGGCCGGTATATTTTTTCTTTCTTATTAACGCTCGTGTTTTGTTTTTGACGGGTTTTAAATGTCATCTCGCAGCAAGAATGGAACTCACTCGTGAAAATATTCGTGCTATGATTTATTATGATTTTCGGCGTGGTTTAACGCAACAACAGTGCATAGATCAACTAACTTCAACTTTTGGTGATGAAGCCCCATCTAAAACTACTGTGTATCACTGGTTTAGTGAGTTCAATCGTGGACGTAGTATGCTTACGGACGAAGTTAAGGCAGGTCGCCCGAAATCGGTCGTTGTACAACAAAATATCGAGGCTGTGCGAAAACTTATAATGGACGACCGACATGTTACGTACCGCGAGATAGAGGCGACTCTGGGTATTTCTATGACCAGCATTAATAGCATATTACATAATTATTTGGCTGTAAAAAAAATTTGTTCGCGTTGGATACCCCACAACTTAACAAAAGAGCAAAAAGATGCTCGCGTCGAATGGTGCAATAAAATGTTAAAAAAATATAACCGTGGTGACTCAAAAGCCGTTTATAACATCTATACAGGTGACGAATCCTGGATCTATGCATACGATCCCGAAACGAAGCAACAATCAACGGTATGGGTGTTACAAAATGAGCCGAACCCTACGAAAGTTACTCGTGCAAAAAGTACATTGAAACAAATGGTGGCCTGCTTCTTCGGTATTAATGGCCATGTAGCTACAGTGCCACTAGAAAACCGTAGAACGGTTAATTCAGAGTGGTACACGACCATTTGCTTACCGGAAGTATTTGAACAAATTCGTAAAACTAACCAGCGACGAAGAATCATTCTTCATCATGACAATGCCAGCTGTCATACGTCACGCGAAACAACTCTATTTTTGGAGGGTCAAAATGTGGAATTAACGGGTCATCCGCCGTACAGCCCTGACTTGGCACCCAACGATTTTTATTTATTTCCAAATATAAAGAATAAATTACGCGGTCAACGATTTTCGACCGCTGAAGATGCTGTCGACGCATTCAAACAACACGTTATGGAGGTACCTCAGGCGGAGTGGCAGAAGTGCTTTAAAAATTGGTTCACGCGAATGCAAAAGTGCATAGATCATCAAGGGGAATACTTTGAAAAACAATAAAACCATTTTTAGCCGTGTACGTTTGTTTGTTTTTTTGTTTCCGGATATATAAGTAGCAACCCTCGTACCTATTTGGCGTGACTTATGAAACTGTAGTACAGATACAGTACATATTAATCATAAAATGATACGTAGTATCCATATATCCAACGGGAACTACCTCTTTAACCCTTTAACTGCGGCTTTTCATCAGCTGGTATAGTTTGTTTACTAAAACTATACCAACTTATGAAAAGACGCAGTTAAATGGTTAAAGAGGTATTTCCCGTTGGATATATATATGGATACTACGTATCATTTTATGATTAATATGTACCGTATCTGCAGTACAGTTCTTTACGTCTCGTAAAATAGATATTGAAGTAGAACTGTGCCACTTTGTAATATTGAAAAGTTAAAAAAAAAATACCTAATGAAATTATTTTCTTGGTTTCACCAATCAAAATTGGTTTCTTGAGGTTAGATATGAGGATATCACGTATCATATGTGGTATATTGTACAAAAAAAAAATCTGCCATATCGTATCTGGAGGAGCCCAAACTTGGTATGTTTCGAAAATTATATTTGTGTTAATTTAAAAAAATGGCTGAAATGTAATGATGTGGTATATTTTTAGAATCGCCTCAAAATTCCCTTTCATAAGATACCACACACGATAGTTTTCTGAAAAAAACATTTTTTTTTCCATACAAATAAAAAAATGTCTCGGCACTCCCCTCCTAAGAGAATTTTTTTTAAGAACTGCGGGTTAAAAAATGTGTTTTGACCTCTAGTATGCGTGTGCCAAACGGCTAAACTGTAGATCGATTTGCGGTGTTTCTTTGAAATTGGGCTTGTACGGCTACCACTACAACCTGCAGTTCGGTTTCCGTTGGGGCAAGTACAGAAGTGATCGCTTATACCTTCACAGTCGTTTTTATTGGGCACATAACGTATGAAAATATGATATGTTTTTTTATTTATATGTCGCGACTTTATGTGTATTCTTAGAATATCGTGTTCTTTTGAAAATTCAATATTAATCGACCCATCTGCATTTTGCAACTCTGCTAAGTAGCATATTGACTGCTTTAATTGATACGAACCTCCAAAGAATATTTGTAAATTATTCTCTGTCAGCTCAGGAAAGTCCAATAAGTCATTACTTGATATATGTTTAAAGATGGTTTTCTTTCTTATCCATCCATTTGCATTAACTTACTGTGCCATGTTATTGACTGTTATTTCAGAATTAGTCTTTAAACGTGTTACTATTGCATCAGTATTACTTGTATCACTTATTAATCTCTTTCCATATTTATTATTTAAGAAACAAGCAATTCTGCATAATGTACCGATGTTAGGTAGGATTTTATTGTCAACTTTATGATCTAGTAAATGATATTTTTGTTTTAATATTCCGTGAACTGATTCTACTACCCATCTTATTTTAGTTACGATCCGTGATTTGTTAGCTTCTAAGGTATCAAGCTGTAATCTGTTCCCTTTTAAGGCATTAACACTTTCAGCCCCATAGTCTCCAAATCCCTTACAACATCGCGGAAACCGCGATCTACTACTATTATATCACCAGGTTTTAATAGCTTGGGCAAACCGTTGATATCAGACATTATTTGTTTCATTATACATGCATCGTTCAAGTTAGCATTGAAAGGTCCACAGTTCCACACATATCTATCACATACCCATCCGTTGTGCATATCGTGAATGGTTTACAGAGTGGAGTTTTTTCTTTGACCGGAATAAGATTTTTTCTGATATACATTATTAGAACTTTTCTGGTGCCGTATGTACGTACCATCGGATATAATAATAAGCTGATCGTTATTCGCATCAATTAATTTTTATGCTATCTCACTAGTTCGAGACTGAATTAATTCTCTTGTTGTCGGATGTATACCAAAATGTGCCGGAAGGACGTTTTTTTCAAAAGCTGTTATAACAGAATTTACGTACTCGGACACTAACTGGTGATACTCTAAATCAAGAATGGACGCTAATAGTTGGTCACTATTTCCCGTCCGTAGTTTCATTAAAAAAACTACTATGGCCTGAATGGATGTCCTGCTAGAAGAGTTTCGTAAACCTAATATTCCGTCTAATTCGTAAATATTCGGCCATGTTAAGCCTGTAAAGGCAAACAATTGTTTGTCTGTAACGCAATGTTTTTGTATTGCATCGAATGTTCTTGACTCATGACTCAACTTAAAAATATTACAAATATCTGATATAGGTACCGAACTGTAATTGGAAAACGGTTTCAGATGTGATATGTCATCTTCAAAAAACTTTCTCTTCATGAAATGGCTGTTGCAACATCTGTTATTTAAGGGTATGTAAATATGTTTTATCGAATAACATTGTAATCTTGCGTCAAATGGTACAACTGTTAGATCTTTGGTAGAACCACATATACAGCAATACTTATGTGTAGCAATTAGGCGTGGGAAAGGCAATTCTATAAATTCTTCAGGTTCAGGACGTTTAGATGAAGATAGCATAAAAGTTTCGTCTGAGGTGTCACTAGTATCTATGCCAAAGTTGTCAATAGGGTCACATGACCTTCTCTTATATATTAGTAAGCGACAATAGTTACATAAAACGTCGTTCTCTTTCATCGTTTTTCCGAAAGTAGCAGACATATACGACTGGTCATCATTTGCAGTCACTGTTTTCACACGTCCTTTAACATTTCGTATAAATCGCTCACAGATTACACATTTCTCAGACATAACTCTGGTACTGGTGCCTACTTTTAACAGTTATAACTTATAACTAACAGCTATCACAAGACCCACATCTATGAGTGTACATTCATATCTATAACTTGTTTACCTAGTCATATTAATTATCTCAAGAACCTGCACTCAGGTAGTTTATGTATATAAAATGACACAGAAATCAATATTCGTTATCTACCAATAATTACATTTCATGATAGCAACGAGGACAATATAAGTCGGAGTAAATAATAACATGCATATAAAATGCGTTTCGTTTATGATATCCGCAGTTGCTACAGATTTCGCTTGTTACAATGCCTTCTTCTTCAAGCCACGGCGATATGTCTTCTTCTGGTAGGCAATCCAAAAATAACTGATTACATATATTTCTTGGAATATCCGAGTAAGAACGTATTATCCATTCCTGGAGATTTCTAATCTGTTCAACAAATAAGAAATAGTTTAAAGAACAACACGTACGCAACCACTATATTAACCCATTCCATATAACGGAGATAAGTACGCTTTATTTTTTAAGCGAAATGCGGAAATAGCACCAACAACAACATAGCATTAACACTTAAGTAACATATATCTATAGGTATCCCGTTACTTTACTACGCTTATGTGGGAAAGGCTGCGTAGTTGCGTACTTGCCGCTCTTAAGTTTTAAAATCACAGGAAGTTATCTATTGATGGTGCTTTATTATATCAGGTATAATCGTGGTACCTACCAGAGTCGTTAAAATATTCTCATGTCGTGTTCTAAACAAATAATCCGTCGCAATAATACGAAATATCGCAATCTATTAGCAATTTAACATTCGTTGTAACATCGATTTCGTTAATCTAGTAAAATACACGGTCCCGAGAAACTCTTTAAAAAATGGCAAATACTTGGACAACAATTATATAATACATTTATAACATAGAATTTATGACGAAATAAAGACAAAATACTTTTAAAGATACATACCCGCTGGTACAACGGTTCCCTCCATTCTTCTTGTAAAAAAGTGGTCGCTTTTTCTTTCAGCGGCTGAATAACCACATGAAATGCAAGTTCATATACTGTGTTTACCCTTTTTTATAATATATTTGCAATTGCTTTAGATTTGTTTGTATTTAACATATTTTTTGCAGACATTCTAGCTTCACTTTTGAAAAGCATAACCCGCACAGTGAAAAAAAATGTGAAATTCGAACGCGGGCGGCAACGCGGCCGCGGGCAGTTTTTTTTTAATTATTTTGGTTTCGGGACCGAGACGTTGCGTATTAAGCATAATACAAGTATAATGATTAGTGGCTACGAAATAGTACGTTTATTTTAATTTCGCAATGTTCCTTCTGGAGTAGGTCCATGAAACTTTTGTATAATGTAGAATATAAATTGGTTCATTCTTGAAAAAAAAATGGTATGTGTATCATGAGCCAAACTTGATATACAGGGTGATTCTTTTTTTATTTTTGTTTTTTTACAAGAATTTAAATGGTTAGGGGGTTAATATTTTTTTAGCACATAGCTTTTAGTCTTATTAATATTTATACAAAATTTGAAATTCGTCACTTTCATAGTTTAGGAAAAAATAATTATAACAGTTTTGGGGTTAATCGGGTGTTTTTCACCCCCAGGGGGTAACAGAGGGATGAAACTTTGTGCAGAGTATAACCTTCCCAAAAGGCATCGTTTGATTACAGTTTCGGCCCAAAATCGCTGGGGGCAATTTTTCCTAGGCTATCCTGCTACACCCTTTCGTTATCTGCCTCTCGGTTGGACTAGCAAAGAGCCAGGCTGGGCTTAATAAATTTTTCATCAGATGTCATAATAACGCTATGTTTTTATTAACTTATTGTATAAAATACATACAAATAAGCAACTTTTCTTTAACATTTTTTTTTAACTCAATAGTTTTGAAAGTTATGGGGCCCTGAAGGTTGAGTACAATTTGGACTATTTTGGTTGAAATGGTGTCATTATGACACATACTTTTTTTTGTCTTATTGTGTATAATGTACTCAAATAAGCAAGTGTTATTAGAAACATTTTTTTAACTCAAAAACTTTTAAGTTACCTTACTTTGAAGATTGACTACATGGAGTAAAATTTGGACTTAACTAATAAAATGGCGACGGGGTATCATTTTAACGAGTACTATTTATGATTTTTCCGTAGAGAATACGCTAAAATAAGCGTGTTTTATTTGAGAAACTTTTCTCTAAAATCAAAAATGGCTGAGATAATGGACTCTGAACTTGTATATAATTTGGACTTTGAAAAAAAAAAACATCGACGGGACTACATTATAACGTGTACCTTTTATGATTATTCCGTATAGAATATGCTAAACTAAGCGTGTTTTATTTTAAAAACTTTTCTCTAAAATCAAAAATGGCCAAGATAATGGACTTTGAACTTGTATATAATTTGGAATTCAAAGAAAAAACCATCGACGGGACGTCATTATAACATGTACTTTTTATGATTTTTCCATATAGAATACGCTAAACTAAGTTTGTTTTATTCTAAAAACTTTTCTCTAAAATCAAAAATGGCCGAGATAATGGACTCTGAACTTGTATACAAGGTGACTCGTAATTCGACCTATTCCTGGAAAGGGGTTTATTCTAGAGGTTATTTACAATGTTTCTAGCCCAGTCAACCAGGGGTCTAAATTAAGTGGTTTTTGAGTTATTCGAGTTTTTAGTGTTTTTCAAAAAAACGCCATCTTCCGGCCTTAAAATGGCAATAAAAAAAACTACATGAATTAGGATGGTTAATTATTTGTTTACTGGTAGCCAGTGAACAGAAGGTTATTTAAAAAAAAATCATGTCAAACAATTAAGACTTATAACAGGTAATAAATCAATAGCTATCGTACTTTAAAAAAAATTATAAATCAAAGACGAATACCCTAAAAAATGTGTACGACACTTCGCGTAAAAATATCTGAAATGGATTCCTCAATTCATAACCTTTCCGAAAAAGTACAAATGTTGACATAATTCACTAAATTATTGAAAATAATAATAACCGCGCTGCTGGAGGATGTGCCGCTTGGTACAAGGATGGCCATGATTTACCAACACGATGGCTGCCCAGCTCACTAGTACCGGTGTGTGTGACAGTGGATGGATTGGTCGAGGCGGTCCGATCCCTTGGCCAGCAAGGAGTCATGAAACATGAAAGAAGGCATGTCGCCGCGAGTAACAATCACCGATGTACGCAAAAGGCTTCGTGCTTGCATTCGAAATGAGGGCAGGCAATTCGAACAAGATTTGTAAATTATTATGTTTATTTTTAAGATTTTAGTGTGGTGTTCATTGTTATTAGTAGGATTAATTTTTAGTAAAATTATATTAAGATTTTATTATGATTTATTTTAAAATTTAATTTTACTCAGAAAATGGTTGTTTTACTTTCTTTAATCGCTCTACCATAAATCCATAATTTAAGTCATGAAACACACACAAAAACCGGTTTTTGGTTAGGAATTCTTTATTATGACTACTTTCATAAATGAATAATACCATAACATACGAACACGTCCAAATACTCACCGAAGGCAACCTGTCCTGACCTTGACCTTCAAAAGATAAGATAGGTTACTGGAGGCAAACAAAGGACTCAGGGAAACAAAAGTGACAAAAACAAACTGGTTCCTGGTTAACTTTATTTGTGTTGCTTTCATCATCTTTCACAACACACGAACATGTCAGAATACTTCCCAAGGGCAACCTGTTATGACCTGGACGCTCAAAAGATAAAATTCAAGATAACATGAAAGATAAGGTAAACCAAGCACACAAAGAGAAACAAAAGTGACACAAACAAACTGCTTTCGGGTCTGGTACGCTTCCAGTATACCCGCTACCTGCTCTGTTATTATTATTATTATTTTCAATAATTTAGTAAATCATGTCAACATTTGTACCTTTTCGGAAAGGTTATGAATTGAGGAATCCATTTCTGTTATTTTTACGCGAAGGGTCATACACTTTTTTTAGGGTAATCGTCTTTGATTTTGAAAAAAAATAAAACACGTAAGATGGCTTGTGATTTATTACCTTTTATTTCTAAGTCTTAATTTTTATGACATGTTTTTGTTGAAAATAAATAATAAACCATTCTTATTCATGTAGTTTTTATACAAATGCCATTTTAAGGCCGGAAGATTGCGTTTTTTTGAAAAACACTAAAAACTCGAATAACTAGAAAACCACTGAATTTAGAACCCTGGTTGACTGGGCTAAAGACATTGTAAATGTCCTCTAGAATAACTCCTTTCAAGGAATAGGTCGAATTACCAAACACCCTGTATAATTTGGTTTTCGAAAAAAAAAGACCATCGACGGGACGTCATTATAACATGTACTTTTTACGATTTTCCCGTATAGAAAACGCTAAAATAAGCGTGTTTTATTTGAAAAACTTTTCTCTAAAATAAACAATGGCCGAGATATTCTCCTCCTTTTTGTAAAGGGTCGGCAACGCGCATGTGACACCTCTGGAGTTGTAGGCATCCATAGGCTACGGCTTACTATCTGGCAGGCCGTATGCTTGTTTGTCACCGTCATGGTATAAAATAATAATAAAATAAAACAAAATAAAAAGAGAATAAAAACAAAATGAAAACAAAATAAAAACAAAATAAAGACAAAATAATAACAAAATATTAACAAAAATAAAACAAAAGTAAAACGAAACTAAAACAAAAAATATACGTTGCGTTTTCTACCCATACTTCACGATGCTTGAAATCTTCGAAAATGTACTCAAAAATCTAGTCAAAACACAAACAAACAGTAAGCTACCGCTTAAAAGGTACGTCGGGGCGAGACAAGCACGAGTTCATTGCCCCACTCCCCGGCTACCCGCGCCCCGCTCCACCGCTCAGTTCCTTTGTCGAGTATGTCAGGTAGATCACCCCGCGCGCGCCTCCGTGAGCAAGTACCTACATCGTAACTGCTAAGATTCCAGCGCCTGGTTGACCCATGGTTTAACTTGTTAAGAAGCGAGCCGGGGGTCTACTTCTAGTAGTCACTACAGAAGCACGCCGAACAGGCTTGCCATGAAGGTCACGCGCTATAGTTAGGACTTATTATGAACGCAAATATTGTTTCTGTTTAATTTTTGTCGAAATATCATTGATGAAAGTGTACTTTAAAATCCCTTTGTGATTATTATAATGTGAACTCTGGTGATTTTAATAATTTATTGAAACGATCACAGCCTAAAAAAACGAATTTACCAAGAAACTTAAATTTTCTTTGCTTAATTTGACACATATTGATTTTATTGACGTATTTTAAGGTGATGATATAGTTAATCCTTGTTTTATTAACTCTAATTTTTTATACGAAGTTTTTTAGCGTTGTCATACTATATCAAATTGCACTCGACGTAAATGACACAAACTGGTTTTGTGCAACAATAAAACTGTTCTAAATACAAAACAGTTATATTTTGTAACTCTAATATTATTTTACTCAAGTTATGGCAAGCTAAAAAAGTTAACCTCAAATTATTGAATTACAAAAAAAGCACCAATTGAATATGACACAAAACGCACTGAAAGATTCTCATGTACACACTGTATTTCCAACTTCAATAATAAGTGACTTTAGAATTTTCGAAACTTAACCCTCAAAATATTGCCAGTGGGACGGGACTAATAGGGCCTATCTCGTCCATTATCGTTTTTCTCGAACAACGAACAAAATTGATAATTTCATCGACAAAGCAGCGATTGCTTTTAGTTTCAGCAATCAAAAGCAAAAGGTATTTCCAAAAAAAAATCCTGCTATTGAAAATCGAAGAAATATAGTCGGTACACTCGTGGACGCCGGCCACTATGTCGGAATTAGCCACATTAATCTTACATATGATTACCTACATACGAAATATACTTTCGAATAAGTTGTAAAATAAGTGATGATGAAAGTTGTAAATTAGAACTTTATAATTAAATATTAAAAATCTGGACCAATCACGTCCTACGATAAAAAGTATAAATATTATGGTTAATACAGGGGAAATACAGTAACAACTAACTAACAAATAACTATTACCTACATAATAAATAAGTAATCTCGTAAGTTAGAAAAGAGGTAAGTACGGTAGGTATATTCAGGTTGCAAAAGTGTACCTAACATTAGTAAAAACAAAGAGATTGTATAAATATGATGCTATATGATGGAAACTATATGATAATGAGGCCCTATTCTTAATTGTTTTGTACTTTTGATGAATACATTTAAAAAATGCATACCTTAACAGGTTAGGTACATTAACAGGTTATAATTTATGTATTTTTAGGGTTCCGTACCTCGAAAGGAAAAAACGGAACCCTTATAGGATCACTTTGTTGTCCGTCTGTCTGTCTGTCTGTCTGTCTGTCAAGACCATTTTTCTCAGGAACGCGTGGAGGTATCAAGCTGAAATTTATATCAAATACTCAAGTCTATTGTCCCTTGGAGCTGTGAAAAAATCAAGCTTAAAAGCCAACGCAATCAAAACATACAGTCGTTTATGCTGCAAATTTTAGAGGTTTTCGGCACTCGCAAAACCTACGGGGTACTTCCCGTGAACTCAGAAACTTGAAATTTGGCATGAAGCAACGTCATATAGCACAGACAAAGGAAAAATTACGAAAAGTAGACATTTTTAGTAAAATCATACAAATAATTTTTTTTTTAATTTTAAACTTACTACCTTTTTCCTCGTAAACGCGTAGAGGTATTAAATTGAAATTCATATCAAATACTCAGGGCTATATGACCTGTCAGATGTAGCAAAACCAAACTTTTATGTCAACGCAATCAAAAGAAATAGCAATTTAAGTCGCATATTTTGAAACTTAGTACTCGCAAGAAACTCAAAACCTAAAGGGTACTTCCCGTAAACTAAAAAACTTGAAACTTTTCACGAAGAAACTTCATATAGCACAGACAAAGGAATAATTACGAAAAGTAGACATTTTTAGTAAAATCATACAAAAAATATTTTTTTAAATTTTAAACTACCTACTACCTTTTTCCTCGTAAACGCGTAGAGGTATTAAATTGAAATTCATATCGAATACTCAGGTCTATAATACCTTTCAGCTGTAACAAAATCAAACTTCTATGTCAACGCAATGAGTGAACTTTTACTTATCTACAGGTTTGTACGGAACCCTTGGTGCGCGAGTCCGACTCGCACTTGGCCGGTTTTTTTCGTAAAATCCGATGCATAAGGAACGTCGCTATTGAGTGGCTCCACACGTTTTTTATCGATTTTTGACCATTTTTGAGTCGATATTCCAACATTTGCACTACTGATATAATTATAAGGCAAACGGCTATCGGTTCTTCAATTTTTTATCCCCATTCTGTTGAGCCGGATTTTGAAATAAATGAGCACTAATTTTTTATTGATCATTAAAAATATGGTCTAAAGAAACACTTTTATCGATATTCTAATGCTGTAAAGAATCCTACATAAACGAAATTTACATATAAGGGTTCCTTTTGAACCTATCTAAAAACTGTAGAGAGATTATAATTTTTAACTCATTAACACAAAAGTTATGACCTAAAAACCACTTTTTTGGCCTAAAATTGTTGACTTTGATGTCAAATATCTCGAAGCCAATGAATGTTGAAGTAAATATAGGATACTATATTGTTTAAGGCCGTTACTGATGATATGATAAGCTATAAAAATCATTAGAAAACTAAGGGATTCAGATCGAAGGTCATTGGCGCCAGGGCGCCCCTTAAGTACTGGGCCTAAGGCGAATGTTATAGCATTAAACTCTAGAAAGCCCTCAATTGAAACGGATCATCTTACCTCTTGGGATCAACTCCTAACCTTTCCCCTAGTTGCAATTCCCTAATCTACATATGTACCCGGATCGCCACCCAGCCTTACATTTGTGGACTCACGTGGGCTACGAGACGTACATACTATGAATATCGATGTAAAACCGTTGGACCCTTGCTACACCTGAGACACGCATGAGATAAATTGCTATTCTATCTCCTGTAATCTGGCAATTTAAATGAAATGTTGTGACTCTTGTATTGTGACGAGGGACGAGAAATAGTCCTTTTCCGGCTAGCCGATCGGTAAATAAGTAACTGGGTATCTATCTATTTACGTAAGTATGTTTTTACTGTGGTGCGAACCAGAAGCGCATTCGCTGAATTCGCTCTTTATTCAAATTGTGTTTAAGAATAGGTGCCGTTTTGAGGGTTCCGTAACCAAAGGGTAAAAACAGGACCCTATTACTAAGACTCCGCTGTCCGTCTGTCTGTCTGTTCGTCTTTCACCAGGCTGTAACTAATGAACCGTGATAGTTAGACAATTGAAATTTTCACAGATGATTTATTTATGTTGTGGCTATAACAACAAATACCAAAAAACAGAATAAAATTAATATTTAAGGGGCTCCTATACAAGTTACAACATATATAAATTTTTTTTTCGATTTTATAGATAATGGTACGGAACTCTTCGTGCGCGAGTCCGACTCGCACTTGGCCGGTATTTAATTTATCTTACTACCTATAAATAATTTTACTGTTACAGAACACAAATTTTCATCTTCCTTAGTGTTTGTCCTGGCTTTTTACCATGGCTTAATCCCGTGCTGCTACGCAAATAAGGTCTTAGAAGGCCTTCCTTCACTATTAAATTCATGATAGTTGCCATTTAATATGTTTTAGAAGAATGTGGAGACCATTTTTGCGCAGTGGCACGGGATCTGGTAGCTGCCTTACTAATTAAAAAAATCTACCTTTCTGTAACTTATTAACAGGACACACCCATTTCGCTAAAATGAAACTAACTAATATATGTATAAACTACGATTAGGACCCTTTAGAACATGTAATATTCAACTAAACCTATAGGTAATAAAACCAAAGCACGCAACGCTTTGCGTTCATCCAGAAATTTACACAAAACATCCCAATTTTACTTTATTACGGCCTATAGGCGTACGTAGGTATAACCAAATATCATGTACCTATGCGCCGGCTCGAATTAATGAGAAAACGGATCCTTACGTGAAAACTAGGTACAGTCACCGGCAATAGTATATTTCTACACGAAAGCCGCTAAAATATGTTACACGCTCTTATGACCATACAAATAAGTCAGCGTGTTTTTGAGGCCTTCGTGTAGGAAGATACTATTGCGGTGACTCTTCATATGGTAAAATTAAAAAATTGTCTTTCTTTTTACGTACTAAAAAGTAATAAAAAATTACATTCTTACTCTTACGCGTGCGAACAGACCCGCGGGATAACCCTAGGCTGCAAGCGGTCTGCCCGCTAGATCTGTCTGTACCTATTTAAACCTGCATGTGCATATATGCACAAAAAAAAGCTGTTTGGATTAAGTAAATCAATTCTAAGTATTATCATACATTTTGGTACCTAATAGCTGCACAAAAGAATTAGTTAACGCAATTCCTACGAGCATTACGTCGGGAAAAGTTAAAATACAATAATTCGGCACCAAGTAAATGTGCTCTATCGAGCACATGAAGTACGTAGTTAGACTTTAGCTATCTAATTAATGTGTCTATGACATGGTTAAGCTATAGCGCTTGGAAATAGAGATCTTGAATTTAATGTCGTAGTATTAGGCATCAGACATCGTGTAATTTAGATTAATTTGTGACCTGCAAGCAGAACCGATTAAATTGAAACAATTATCATTTGGATGGATGGATTTGGTACCTGTTAGCATTTTGAGTGACTGCTTAAATCAATATCCATTATGTACTTGCCTAAGCACATATACATGCAAATACATAAACTGTAGGTATGTATGGCTTACTAATAGTAGCTAGGTGCATGTCTAAATAATAAATAGGTAAGTACTGTAATGGTTCAAATCTATACCAATAAAACAACAATTGCCACACAGATACTCATGCTCAACCGGTGGTCACCGGACAAGTGATACTGGAAGCATTCGTTCCTAGTACCATCGTATAACCACCATGACAGCCTGAGTGTATATTTTTTTAACTAGACACTACAGGTACCGCTTCGCTAAATACTTTACTTAAATGCTAGATACTTCTTTTTAGAGAGTAAACAAGTTATCAATATTTGAATTTTATACATGTGGGTATAATATATAATTAATAGTACATTATGATCCAAGTGTGCTAAGTTGATCATTACATACGAAGTGATATTGTGCGCACGAACGCATGTGAGTGCGCATAAGGAAGCTGAGCTTATGTAATGATCAAGCACACGCGTTTCATACGACGTTTTTCAACACACTTGCGAGGAAATAACAGAATAGTATAATTAATAACTTTTGATAAATACATTAATTGTCAGAATGTTTACAGGATACATACGAACCTAAGATAATTAAATTTAACTAACCTTTTTTGTGATGTTATTTAGTATCTGGAACTCTTTTTCAAATAATTTCATAAAATTAAAGACTTCACATTTATTGTGCAATAAATTATAGTATTTTTTTCTTAGCAATAGTTCACTAGATTTTTATGATGACATTTTACTAGTATGTATTACAATTTTGAAATATATCCAGAGGTTAAATTAACGCTAAAGTTGTCTTCTTAATCATTGAAAATATAATTTGTTTAAATTAATAAAACACGACGAGAAAAATCTAACAAATAAACAATGATTTGAGGTTAACTTATAAATGGGGCGCACTTTTCTTTTTTGGATGTGTGTGCAGCTTGAGGCAAAGGCGCGGACGTATAATGCCAAACAACCAATATTAAAACAGACAATTCGTGTTTAAAACGTAATTTATTGTGTATTACGAGTAATATAATAAGTTGAAATGATACTTATTCACAATCAGGATTGTATAATTTGTAGTCTATCGTAAATGTGTATATTTTTAATATATTTACTTTTTTTTTACTTTTTTAGAATGTAAACTCATAAAGAGTTAAAAAAAGTAAAGGTAATACCCGACTAAATTACAACGATTCGTCTGCGTACGTACAACTTGGTACTAGATGTCAAACGTCACTTGATCGGATTATTAAATTATTCCACTGGTTGGATAATTATTGTGAAATGCACGCGTGTTTAATATCTAGGATTATGAGCATAAAACCGGTGGAATAAGAACCTCGTTACGAGCAGGTGTGTTGAAAATTTTATTTTGATCTCGTCTATTTACCTACCTACTGTTTATTTATTTACTTACGTAATTGAAGTGTTTAAAACTTCATGTTTACTTAGGTACCTATAGTAGTAGATTTTAGAGGTTGGTACAAATAAGGAAAAAGTCGTTTGTGTAACAAGTTCAAGGAAAACATTAATTTGAAAAGTTTGCGGGCTGAAATTTATGGAAATTAGTAATATGTCAAAGTAGGTCTAAGCTCGTACCAAAATTAAGCTATTATTTATTATTTATGTAAAAATACTTTTACTAATCCAGGAAAGTTACATTCAGCTAGTATAGCGAAATGGAAATAAGTAAAACGTATCATAAATTAAATTTAGTGATTAAGTGATAATCCTACATTATTTAATTCAAATACATATTTTAAACAATGCATGTGGCCATGAGCTACGTTACTTGTTTACAATCAGTTGGACCGTATACTTGCCATCGGCGAAGCCTAAAAAAGTTAAAAATTGACAAAATAGTTTTCTCAAACATGCGAGGAAATGTTGTCGTTACATTAGTGATAATAACAGGCTCGGGAGCATCTCGTTTCGGGTGCCTTAGTGACACTGAAAAGGGGTTTCATACTACTTTGCAGGCCTCGGCCTGCAGAGTGGCTGGCGCCTGCTGCGCCCCGCGCCTTTTCTATAATTTACTAAGCCATCATCCTCCTAGCGTTTGTCCCAGCTTTTTGCCACGGCTCTATTGAGCCTGGGGTTCGCTCGGGAACCTATTTATTCCCAGGAATTGGCTTACGACTAGTTATTACGAAATCGATTGCCATCTGACCTTCCAAACCAGAGGGGAAACTAGGCCTTGTTGGCATTAGGTCTGATTTTATCATGATGTTTTCCTTCACCGAAAGCGATATTTCAGATATCAAATGATATTTCGTACACAAGTTCCGAAATACTTAGTGGTACGATCTAGGGTTTGAACCCGAATCCTCCGGATTGAAAGTCTGACGTCCTACCGCCAGGTCACCGGCGCCTATAATTTAATAAGTAATATTATTTTTCCGTAATTAATATATTTCCAAAAAAATACAAAAATAACTTTATCAACATCTACTATGTTACCAAGTGATATCTGAGCCAAATACCTTGTTAAAAAGTTTATCTTAGAATGTCTTCAATAGACCGGTAGAGCCAACTTTTCCATTAATATTCAAAGCAACAACCTGCAAAGGGTTTCCAGTATCGAATAACTAGGTAGCTGAAGGCTTTTTCATTATGATTAACCTATGTCTTTGGAATTGGCCACGTATAAATTGGCTAAGTTTTGAGACGTTGGGATCGTCATTTGTATTACATATCTATGTGGGAATATGTAGGTATATCTAGGCTCCCATAGATAATCAAACGATAGATTTTACGATATTAAGTTCAGTTTATTTTGTTTAGTTCGGTTTTTGTTTGGTTTCACATATATACCTACTCGTATACCGGGTGTGGCTTGTAATAGGAGCAAAAAATTAAAACGTATTCTACTCCTCAAACTAGACAATGTTTGTTCAACGACTTTTGAAAGTTATGTAGATGTTGTCTCTTTTCAAACAAACTAAATAGTATTTTCTATGTACATCAAATTCCGCTTAAATGACATCGCCTGTCAGTCTTGTCACCCTACAGATATTAATCAATGTCGTAATACATTGCGTGTTCGAATAAACTTTAAACTGTAATAAAATTCAAACTACAAGTTATTTTTAAAAGTGGTTGAACAAACGTTGTCTTGTTTGAGAAGTAGAATCTACGTTTTAATTTTTTGCTCTTATTACAGGCTACACCTGGTATACATATAAGATTTTTTTGAACATAAAGTAGGTTAAATTGGTTAAATAATTTATGTTCCCCTTAAATGATCCTTATAAAAGTGAACGGTGATGAGAACTAGTGAAAAAGTGAAAAACCCTTACTTACGAGATAAATTTGATTTTGAAAGGGACAACATTCTTCCTTTGCATATTTATTAGGTAAATATGGAGACATTTAATGTGACAAAAACATGTATCCAAGATTTTACGCGTTGGTAACAGAGTCGTGGCTACATATATTTTTCACATTAAATGAATCCATGTTTTCAGACGTGACTGTATAATTGTATATTTATAAATTTTGTAGGCGCCTAAATAAATCGCACTCAACAAATCTATTCTAATTTACTTAGTCTCTTCAATATGAAAGATAATTAACTTGTCAAATCAGGTAGGTATCTAGCCGAACCTTCAAAAATTAAGCTTAAACAATTGCCTTAATATTGCGATGATAGGAAACTCGGATTTAGAAATCTCTTAAATTCAAAATATATTTTTAAAAGAACGAAGCCGTGAGTAGGTAATTATTGTATTTACGAGTTGGTAGGTACAAACTTTATTTTTGAACTTAGCCATGAATAAGCCTCGGTATTATAATCTTATTTTATTGTAAATAGGATTACTCAACTGGCAACTTATTTAAATACTTATCAGCGTTTCGAATTACTGAAACATAAATATAAACTCAGACTGGAAAATTAAGTAAATACTTTGTTCGTTCGCTTGGATATCTGGCAATATATAATATATGATAAGTAGTAGGTACACGTTTTTTATTTATATTTAATGAATAAGCAGCTAAATAGCACTAGACCCTACTCATAGTGTTGTGTTCCTGCTGGTGAGTAAGGTTGCCAAAGAGCTCAAAGAGAACCTAGTGTGTTGACGATGAGGGACCCTCTTGTTCCTTTAGCCGTCAACACAGTGAGTCCTCCTTTTAGTAAAGGATAGGCAACGCGCATATGACACCTCTGGAGTTGCAGGCGTCCAGAGGCTACGGTAGCTGCTTACTAGCAGGCGGGCCGTATGCTTGTATGTCACCGTCGTGGTATTAAAAAAAAGTTCATGTACTAGGTCCAATCGACAAACGGTGGTAATCATTTACAAAACGCATTTTTATTAATCTAAATGCGACTTTATTTGAAATTCAACATTTTATTAGGTACGTGTTATGGTTACGTGTAGAATGTATAAGTATTCACCTACGCGGTAGTGCCCGATGACCTAGCTAAGCACTTAAGATTAGATAAGTTAACTGGGTGACTGACTTCCCCTCAGACAAACAACACAATTTGTGAAAACCACAGCTAAACTATAAAGTACTTAAAGTGATTATCAGGAATAGCATTCTGTAAGCACCCTACGTTGTAAAAGGAAAGGAATATCCGTTTTATAACACTTTCAGCGCTTCTTCCTTAATGACTAGACTGAAATGTGTAGATACTTATGATCCCTCTGTAGGATGAGCTTTTCGAAGCGATCCCTGGTAGCACAAATATTCGCAAACTGCTTTTGTTTTAAGATCTTTATTGCTGTTACTAATGCTTTTTCACTAATTACAGATATTTGATATATCTTACGATCTGATTTAAAGAGTCCGGTAACGCACGATGAATTATGCACATTAATTGCATTTTATAAGATATATTGAAGTCTATTAGTCTAAATTACATAAAAATACTTTTGGTCCATATATATTAACATTTAATACCCGAAAACTCAATTCTTACAGAGCGTAAGTAGCGTAGTGAGACGTTGATTCGTGCAATATTGTCGCTTGATTTTTTGGTTTTATTTTTTATTCCCCCTAATATGTTTTATATTATATGATTAAAGCATAATGTCAAGTTTATTTGTATATTTTTGTGAAACACTAATCGATTCCCAAAAATATCACCTAAACTTCGACAATTTTTCATAAAATTGCTCTAGCTAACATACACTTGCTTAAAAAATATATATGAAAATGAATAATATTGTTCCACTTATTCCTCAGACGACTAATTTTGTAACGTATTTATATATTAAACACACTAGTTTAGCTAAATTTTTGTCAATAAAAATCTTATTTTTTCACCTCTCCAAGCAAAAATCGTGAAACAGCTGTCAGATTACGGTTAGTTATTTATAAATGAAACAGTTCCACTACGATCTTACAAAGTATATAAACTAATAGAAGTTTTGTTAGTTACGGCAAAACAGTAACATTACAACTCCTGAATTAAAAACGGGGTATTTCTCGTATGTTGTTATTGAATTCTCGATATTTCAGCCGGCACAGTTGCATGCGCCATTATCAAGGAATAACTGCAACGGCACCGAAATATCGGGAACTCACGAACACAAATATAAATACCTAGTAAACATGTCGCTTTCAATAGTAGTCAGACATTTTTATTCTATTATAACAACAATGTTTATACATACTAAGACATACTAAACTAAATAGAATAGAAAATCACAAATATCCCCTATCCCGCTGCCACCTGGTAGGGTGTTCATAAAGCTGGCTGCGTTAGCTCGCTGAATGGCAATGCCAATGCGCTGAGCGAGGAACGAGCCAGCCCTACGGTCACCGGTGGAGCGGGTGAGCATATATGAGAGCTTTTTGAAAAGCTTATGAGCCTCTGGCCCCCAGGGTCTCTCAGAGTCTCTACGGCAAACGCCGCAAATACGTATCCGTTGCCTAAAGACGCGTATATGCGGCGTTTTGAGGTTTCAGCAGCAGCGGCCGCACTGCCTGCCCTCAACGACGTTGTACCGAAGTGAAACGGAGCTAGGGTGTCAACGCATGTTGCGTAGTAGGATAGTACATAGGCTGCTATTTATATATCCGGAAACCGGGATTACAATCTTCTTAAATAGCATATTTGACCTCCATGGTAAAATTTGAACTTTTTTAAGTACTGGCCGGTATATTTTTTCTTTCTTATTAACGCTCGTGTTTTGTTTTTGACGGGTTTTAAATGTCATCTCGCAGCAAGAATGGAACTCACTCGTGAAAATATTCGTGCTATGATTTATTATGATTTTCGGCGTGGTTTAACGCAACAACAGTGCATAGATCAACTAACTTCAACTTTTGGTGATGAAGCCCCATCTAAAACTACTGTGTATCACTGGTTTAGTGA
The DNA here is from genome assembly GCA_947086415.1 of Pammene aurita. NCBI lineage: Eukaryota > Metazoa > Arthropoda > Insecta > Lepidoptera > Tortricidae > Pammene > Pammene aurita. The sequence goes on along the minus strand of OX352293.1, from coordinate 20,666,827 downwards.
GTTCAATCGTGGACGTAGTATGCTTACGGACGAAGTTAAGGCAGGTCGCCCGAAATCGGTCGTTGTACAACAAAATATCGAGGCTGTGCGAAAACTTATTGTAACGTTGTTACATTGTCTTTTGGTTCTAATTAGAATAGTTTCTTATCAATCAATTTGAACACCTTCAATTCGATCGGTTATAACAATGCTTCAAACAGCGCCGTTTCGAATGCACCTTGTGTTTATCTGTATGGGGTTGTCATCTAATAAATTTAGCCTAAATTATGGGTTTTTCTTCTGTCATTTTTAATAACATTGGCGTTTCATAAATAGGTATTTTGGAAAATTAGTAAATGAAATGTAGTCAAAGGAAATGTATCTGGAAATTCTGAAAGCGGGTTCTGAAGTAAAGTATTTGGTTATTTAATATCATGGCTTCGACCTATTGATAGGAAAGTTGTTTCGTTGAAATCAATCAACAATAATTAGAGGAATTTATATATATTTAATTGCCACCCTGAATTGGGTCCTCTGCCCTCTGGTTCCTCCATCTTGGGAGTCACTGACATGACTCGGTCATTTGATTCGCGGCCATGTGGAAGGGCGGGCTCATGCAGCCTTCTTTAGTTTTGCCCTTGGTGGCAGCGAAGGTGGCGGTTCAATAATCCTCGGTTATCTGCAAAGGAGAATTGTAAGTAAAGATTAATAGGGTTTTTGGCTATCACGGCGTGAAACGTGTTCTAGCTATTTTGACCATGCTTTTGGTTTTCAGATTTGAACTTGCCTGAGGGAGGGCGTGCTCTGTAGAGATGTTATAGGAATATTTTCCATTCTCCGGTAAGGTTTCTTTCTTTAGTTTTGTCAATTTATCAGGGCTGTAGTTCAGTCGACTAATGCAGATAATATATTGTTCCTTGCAGGAGTCGGGTGTTGTATTTTCCAACCATCGTACAATGATGTTTTATTTTCAACCATAGTGTTGTATTTTGCAACCATTGTACAAAGTAGTACAAATGTTATAGTGAAGACTAAAATTGTACCCTCATATCATTATGGATCGAGCAGCGGCTCCTCCATGCGTTTCATCACCACATTGTTCCGGCCAAGCGGTCTGAGCTTCTCGGAAGTCGGTGCCCCGCTGCAAGGTCTGTGTGAGCAGTTTCCGGACAGCGTCCTGTAGCTTTGCGACGTGGCAAGCTTCTTGCACATCAGCGACTGGCGAAGAACAGCTTCTGAGGTCGGTTCAGTCCTTTATTAATTTTAAATGGCAGTAGGAATTCTGTGGAAAAGTAAATATCATTAGTTTTGAGAACCAACATTAAGTATTTAAATTTAGAAATCTCTGATATATAAAACCATAGGGACTAACCTAAGTAGTTAAGAATTTGGATAGAAACCTGAATAAATCTCAACCTTTGAACCTTGTTAACGACCTAGCTTAACCGCTGAGCTCCTAGAAATTTTAGTTGGTGTCGAACTTAAACGAAAAGAGAGATTTATCCAGTGTTTAGATTTAAAAATTATTTTCAAAAGCAAGAATAGGTAATAAAGATTTAGTACAGTATCCACTTGTTTAATTTCACACCAGCCCTGCATAGAGCAAGACCCTTGCGACATCAACATTTGATTTAGTGATTTAATAATAATTTATTTAATTGTGTTCAGGAAAAATAAGCTGTGGCATAGTTCTAGGTTATCAAAACCTAGCCTAAATTTTATCTACCTGACACTGGCGCCCAAAGGTATTTTTCCAGGTCTTTAATTGCTCTATGAAAGGCTAAAAATTTGGGTTTTAGAATATCAGAGATCATATTTTGTTTTGTAGTTGGTTACTCACCTTTTGGAAACGAAAATCGCATTTTCCACGTGTATTTTGCATTGCTGAGCATTGGCACTTATTATTTTGTACCTTTTTTATTGCAAATTTGTAAAGGAAATCTCGATTTATTTCCATATTTTATAACGAATTTGTAGGTTATTGAAAAGTGTCAACGTCGCAATTTTCCCACGTGTAGTACATAAGTCATTTTGCTTATAAGGATATTTGAGAACTATTTTTGCAAATTTAAAGCTATTTCAGTTTAATATTAAACATTTCACATTCCAACCGGAAAATCCTAGACTTAGATTGTTTGTTGTGCTTTACTATTCTTACTAAATATTTGTACAAGAATTTCGAATTTGCTTGTAAATTAGAAATTTAAAACGTTACCACTTGTGTTTTTGTACAAGTTTTATTTGATTTGAGAAGAATTTAGCGAAATTTTTTTGGAATTTTAGATGACACTTTTGAGGTTATATAATTTTGCTGACGCTGACAAAATTGACACACCCCGTGTTTAGTCCTTTTGAATTGAGTAACATTTTAAGCACTGAATTTGAACCTAACATATTCTATATACCTTTTATGTTTGTGGGTTTAACGTTTAAATTATTTGATATTAAAATTTTGTTAATGTTCCATGACTTAGCGCTCAACTGTTTGACTGCCATGTCAGTAATTCGGAGTAAACATTTTTACTTGCACTTATTTTGAATATTTAATGAATGACATTGTTGCAAGTTATTTTTACACAGAGTTGGATAGATGCATTTAAATATCTGACTGCTATATTTGTTTTGTATTAATGCTAAACCTCCTTTTACTAGTAATTTTATAATTGTTATGCTATAGTTTCATGAAATCTGAAAATTTGTAGTATTTTTTTTTTTAAAGGGTTTAATACTCACATATTGTTATGTCCATAGTGATCCAAGAATGTTAATAAAACAAAAACCTAATTAAGAACATTTAATTTTAAATTTAACACAAAACAGTTAGAATAACTTTTGTAATTTATATTATCAGAGATTTCATGTAAATAGTTCTTCACATTTGGAGTATAAACGGATCACATCTTTCAATTACACTTCACAGTTCTCAGTTTAAACAATTAATTTTCACTCAATTATTGCAATTGGGCAGGACATTCTTGCTGGATTGTAGGTATTTTCTGGACACTGCCGGGAAGCCTTGTTGTTGAGCGTGGAACCAGATGTATTGTTCCACTGCAGGCTTCAGCAAGCTTTCTGAGTTTGTCTTCCAATGCACATTGATATTTTGTATCAGAAGGGATACTTTCTTGTAGAATGCTAGCTGTCCGGAGCGTCAGCCTAGCATTGTCGGTCACATTTCAGTTTTGATATTTTTGTTTTACCAGGGTACAGTAATAGCTAGTGCTGGTTGTTATAGTTCTTTTGTTTAGGTAGTCGATCCAGTTGTGCATTGTTTTGTATTAATCTGGAAAATATCAAGGAAAATTTGTGATTTCAAAATAGGTTGATAGGTTATTTTGAATTTGAACATATTTTCGTTTCAAGTTAAATAATGTAAAAGAGAAGTGTTCAATTTTTAGAGTAAAGGAGATAAGGAGCATCAAGGCATTGATTTTGGTCTAATTATTTAGTAAATTACCTGTTTTATGCGTAGTTTCGAGTTTGCATAGTGTCGTTTTGTTGGGTCATTTTGCAGTGTCAGTCTTAATTATTTTGGAATTCCACCACAGTTTTTATTTTAGGTTGCTGTTTTTAGTGGAAACACGGGCATTTGCCCAGCTAGGGTCTTGGCGTTGTAGGTAATGATCTAATGATTGTCTTCAACAATCGATTCGATGAATAATTTTCAATTGACATTTAGTTTTTTTAAACCACAGACCCAAAGGTGCGTTCCAAAACGTACTAATTAATTTCGTTCGGAAACTTTGCTTTATTTTAACAAAACAAGCGTTTAAATAAACGTCCGTTTTCTTTTACAAGTTATATTGACTTGTGATTTGAACTTTTGACCAATGTTGGATTGTTTAATGTTTTGTGAATATTTTTATTACGATGTTTTATAGCACCCAAACCTAAACATTTAAATTTAATACAGGTTTGTTTTTGTTTTTTTTTTCTCATTTAGTTTAATGTAAGGTGCTTTTGAGTTTCCGAGTTTATTTTGGCGGGAGTTTTGAGCTAGGCTCGTGACGTATTAGGGATATTTTCGATCTCTGGTTGTTCGTTGGGAGTGTTAAATATTATGGTGGTTCAAATATTTAATCACGACAGTGCACGGAACGTGGTGAACAGCAATGACTGGACTCACTACTTTGTCTGCTTGTGGATGAATGATAGGTATTTGATATGCGTGAGGTATGATAGGGGCGACACAATCTTGCTCGATTTCAAGTCAGAGCTATCCTTGATATTGTCAGTTGTGTTACGTTAAACGTAACGGGTACTAACCACACCCGAGCGCCGTTTGGTGCAATTTTGCGTGTTTTACGCTTTTTGTTGATATGGTATGGGTCCGGGGTCCACACCCAGCGGGAATCATTTTGGGAACCGTATTTTTTTTGGGTTCTTGCCTACCGTCCATATCAACTGGTACATTTTGGTACCTTTTTTGGTTTTGTGCTGCTCCGGTGTATTTGACTTCTTATAGAAGGCGCTGGAACGGCACACGGTGTCTCAGCCGAGTAGGGTGGTAAGACCTTTTTTGAACTCGGCTGAGATGGTTGAGGTTTTATGGTGGTGGTTTTGATACCACGTTGGTTTTGGTGCTGATGATCCAACACTAAACTTCATAAGTGGTATTATGAAGTTGTTGGTATGGCTCATAGTGTCTCCGCCGGGTTAGGCGTGTGACACGGGTTTTTGATCAGCCGGTCACGGTTGAGGTTTAGTTGGTTTTTGGTATGGTTAACCGGAGAGTAGAGCGGGGAAATGTGGGTCCCATCAACTCAAAGGGCCGTGTTGGTTTTTTTGGTTCGTTTGTTTTTTTTGTAGTCGGGAGAATTGGAACAGCGTTATGTTTACAATTCAACTGGCTGATGTTGGATTTTGGAGGAATGGTTTTTGCTGGTTTGGTTTGTTGTTTTGTTGTCAACATCAGGGTTGAGACAAGTTGGTGTCCTCAACCTGTAGGGTTGCGACATATTGTTGCTTTGTTTGGTTCGTTTTGGTTGGTTGCTTACAGTTTGACGACTGTAAGGTGAATTTGCCCGGTATAGGAGAGAATATATTGAGGAATGCTGAATTACAGACCTGGCGGCTGGCTTTAGCGTTCACAGGATAACGGGGTCAACTCCGCATTGTCCTGGGAACACTAACGGACTGAGTACTAGATAGTTAGTTTATGGAAGGGGTTACTTTGTTTGTGCAGCATGTAGGCCACATAGTTTATTTTACCTTCGGTGTCTGTGTGGGTTCGAGATTATATATTTATCATTTTTATTTTTTGTTCTTTCGAAAAGTAGATGAAGAGGTATTCTACAAATAGGAAATAGAGTTCCTACTATTAGTTTTATTGGTTTGCAATCTCGGACTTATGCTAGATTTTGTTTTCTTTTTCTTTCCCATTAATTCCATTTTTAAATCCATTTTTCTTGCTTTTGGAGAAAATTTTCTTCAAATCAATTTCACATTAAATATTTGATGTTTGTTTGTGTTTGTGAGTCGCTGAGGACAGCGAGCGGTTCACCTACGTTGAACCTTGAAATCGGGGGGAGATGTATTGTAACGTTGTTACATTGTCTTTTGGTTCTAATTAGAATAGTTTCTTATCAATCAATTTGAACACCTTCAATTCGATCGGTTATAACAATGCTTCAAACAGCGCCGTTTCGAATGCACCTTGTGTTTATCTGTATGGGGTTGTCATCTAATAAATTTAGCCTAAATTATGGGTTTTTCTTCTGTCATTTTTAATAACATTGGCGTTTCATAAATAGGTATTTTGGAAAATTAGTAAATGAAATGTAGTCAAAGGAAATGTATCTGGAAATTCTGAAAGCGGGTTCTGAAGTAAAGTATTTGGTTATTTAATATCATGGCTTCGACCTATTGATAGGAAAGTTGTTTGGTTGAAATCAATCAACAATAATTAGAGGAATTTATATATATTTAATTGCCACCCTGAATTGGGTCCTCTGCCCTCTGGTTCCTCCATCTTGGGAGTCACTGACATGACTCGGTCATTTGATTCGCGGCCATGTGGAAGGGCGGGCTCATGCAGCCTTCTTTAGTTTTGCCCTTGGTGGCAGCGAAGGTGGCGGTTCAATAATCCTCGGTTATCTGCAAAGGAGAATTGTAAGTAAAGATTAATAGGGTTTTTGGCTATCACGGCGTGAAACGTGTTCTAGCTATTTTGACCATGCTTTTGGTTTTCAGATTTGAACTTGCCTGAGGGAGGGCGTGCTCTGTAGAGATGTTATAGGAATATTTTCCATTCTCCGGTAAGGTTTCTTTCTTTAGTTTTGTCAATTTATCAGGGCTGTAGTTCAGTCGACTAATGCAGATAATATATTGTTCCTTGCAGGAGTCGGGTGTTGTATTTTCCAACCATCGTACAATGATGTTTTATTTTCAACCATAGTGTTGTATTTTGCAACCATTGTACAAAGTAGTACAAATGTTATAGTGAAGACTAAAATTGTACCCTCATATCATTATGGATCGAGCAGCGGCTCCTCCATGCGTTTCATCACCACATTGTTCCGGCCAAGCGGTCTGAGCTTCTCGGAAGTCGGTGCCCCGCTGCAAGGTCTGTGTGAGCAGTTTCCGGACAGCGTCCTGTAGCTTTGCGACGTGGCAAGCTTCTTGCACATCAGCGACTGGCGAAGAACAGCTTCTGAGGTCGGTTCAGTCCTTTATTAATTTTAAATGGCAGTAGGAATTCTGTGGAAAAGTAAATATCATTAGTTTTGAGAACCAACATTAAGTATTTAAATTTAGAAATCTCTGATATATAAAACCATAGGGACTAACCTAAGTAGTTAAGAATTTGGATAGAAACCTGAATAAATCTCAACCTTTGAACCTTGTTAACGACCTAGCTTAACCGCTGAGCTCCTAGAAATTTTAGTTGGTGTCGAACTTAAACGAAAAGAGAGATTTATCCAGTGTTTAGATTTAAAAATTATTTTCAAAAGCAAGAATAGGTAATAAAGATTTAGTACAGTATCCACTTGTTTAATTTCACACCAGCCCTGCATAGAGCAAGACCCTTGCGACATCAACATTTGATTTAGTGATTTAATAATAATTTATTTAATTGTGTTCAGGAAAAATAAGCTGTGGCATAGTTCTAGGTTATCAAAACCTAGCCTAAATTTTATCTACCTGACATTATAATGGACGACCGACATGTTACGTACTGCGAGATAGAGGCGACTCTGGGTATTTCTATGACCAGCATTAATAGCATATTACATAATTATTTGGCTGTAAAAAAAATTTGTTCGCGTTGGATACCCCACAACTTAACAAAAGAGCAAAAAGATGCTCGCGTCGAATGGTGCATTAAAATGTTAAAAAAATATAACCGTGGTGACTCAAAAGCCGTTTATAACATCTATACAGGTGACGAATCCTGGATCTATGCATACGATCCCGAAACGAAGCAACAATCAACGGTATGGGTGTTTCAAAATGAGCCGAACCCTACGAAAGTTACTCGTGCAAAAAGTACATTGAAACAAATGGTGGCCTGCTTCTTCGGTATTAATGGCCATGTAGCTACAGTGCCACTAGAAAACCGTAGAACGGTTAATTCAGAGTGGTACACGACCATTTGCTTACCGGAAGTATTTGAACAAATTCGTAAAACTAACCAGCGACGAAGAATCATTCTTCATCATGACAATGCCAGCTGTCATACGTCACGCGAAACAACTCTATTTTTGGAGGGTCAAAATGTGGAATTAACGGGTCATCCGCCGTACAGCCCTGACTTGGCACCCAACGATTTTTATTTATTTCCAAATATAAAGAATAAATTACGCGGTCAACGATTTTCGACCGCTGAAGATGCTGTCGACGCATTCAAACAACACGTTATGGAGGTACCTCAGGCGGAGTGGCAGAAGTGCTTTAAAAATTGGTTCACGCGAATGCAAAAGTGCATAGATCATCAAGGGGAATACTTTGAAAAACAATAAAACCATTTTCAGCCGTGTACGTTTGTTTGTTTTTTTGTTTCCGGATATATAAGTAGCAACCCTCGTAGTTACAATATCGTACTAACTAAAGTAAAATAAATGTATCAGTCCAGGAATAAAGTCCATAAAAGTTCATATTTTCAGTTAACATACGTTTGAAAAACATAATAAATGTTTTTGCAATTCATAATTTTATATATCATAACGATTAATTAGCATAATACTCATTTATCATAACACCATTTGTTATAATGTTTTTTGAGTAATGTCATTTAATATAACTTCATATAACATAAAATAATACATATTTATATTTTAACTTCTGTTAATAAGGGTGGTTAGGTTAAATCTACAACCCCCTTTAGAAACGAAATACTGCTCGAAAAGTAGGTAAGGTTCATCATTTCACGATTCTCCTAGCGATGTCTAGGCGTATCGTAAGATTTTGAAATTAATATGTAATCACGGAAGACTCATTTGACAGAGTCAAGATAGGTGTGACGACGAGCGAAGCGAGGAGGAGCGTGTTAGATAAACTGCGAGCAAACAGTGCACAAAGCTGAACAAGCGAAGCACGCGCAAGACGGACTTATTTTATTACACGATATATTTATATTGACATGAATTTTACAATATGCCTAAGAATTCCATAATATGCCTGACCAAATTTTAGGTATATCATAAAATGTCGCTGTATCATACGATATGCCCGATATCTTGCTCGGAATATCAACGAATAAGTTATGCAATTTTTTTATGCATTTTTTTTATTTTAATAGTATGGTATTCGTCTTTAGGCAAACTGAACTATTATAAGTAGCATATGTTCAGTATGAAATTTAAAATTATGCAAATATAATGTTTTAATTCATGAAAATATGAAAAAAGTTGTTATGCATGTAGTCCATTATACAAATTGAAGTTATGCAATTCGCCGTTATGAAAAATGAAATTATACTATTTATTACAAAACATTACACTCCTGATTTTCTCGCCATAACTTCATAAGATAATTATAATTGTTATAGTTTGGCCAGGGTCTGTGTCACTTCAAGCATGGACAGAGAGAATCATACTTGTTTTTTTCTTACGTTAGAACCCTCACCATTTAAAAAGGGATGATTACAGCTTATTACCTCTACGGTTACTGCACTTTTTGGTTAGCCAGACTATACTAAGTAACTCCTACCGCGATGGGGGCGTTTAATTGTCTAATTGCAGTTCTTTTTTGTAATCCTTGTAACAGCCACACAATGGACAAAAGGCATTACATAAGTAATTACCCGAATGGTAGAATAGTATTTGTGACATACGTATTTATGATATAGTATTTGTATATACGTGACATCTTTTCAGTCGAGTACCGTGTTTAGGCCACGAAGCTTTCTGAGTGGCCTAAGTAAGGTATGAGTTTGAAAAGCTTGATTATGTCACTATTGTATACAATACTTTTTCTACGAGTGCTCAATCAATATAGGCAAGCCGGTAAGAATTGAGTTCGACGAAAGATCTGCTGCCTCTATACAAGTGAGTAAGTTCAATTTCCCGGCAGATTGTGCCTGTCCCCCCCGACCGGGCGGGCTCGGGCGACAGTGTTACAAGATTGTATGAAAATTCTTTGTACCATCGTTGGCGATGCTACAATATGCGACCATAAAAGCTCTATCGAAAAGTATGCGCTATTAGTTCGGTCTACACAATTTCAATTCAAGCATTACAGTGGACGAGTAGAAAAAGTAAATTGGAAGAGCACTTTAGCAATGAGAGGAAATTTAAAAAGGCATCATGGTCGTCCCGCTATCCGCCGGCATCTCTTTCTAAAGGAGAGGCATTTGCAGCAGTGGAACACAAAATAGGGTATTAAAAAAACTTCTAATTGACTCTTTGAAAAAGGTTTCAGTTATCATGTTATCGCATATTACTTGCTACGGACTACGGCACCGGCGTAGCGCTACGAAATGAGTAGCTCAATTAAAAGTTATACGAAAATTAATCCTTAGGTACAAGAGCTTTGATCTTTTTTATTATAATCTGAATTTCTTGAACTTTATAAAATATCTATGTTAATTTCTATTTTCAACATTATTTTCGTAAATCATTCAATAGGCCAATTATATTTTTTGTGTTCATTAAAGCTAAGCTCTTGGCTATCGACTTTTATTTATTTTTAAACGTAAATCAAATAAGTAAGCCGAACAACCTGACATACCGTATTATTTAATGGTATAACGATGCATTCACATAGACTACATGAAAATGGATGATGGTCTTCTGGACGTCGATTCCGCAGTCACAAAGTGCGGAATCTCTTCGACCCCATGACAGAAGAAGTTGTGTCGCTCGTGCCCGTGGCCTACCGCGAACATCGAAAATCTAAATTTCGTTATCTTCCTCTCTATCGCACTTGCAAATACAAGCGAAAAAGACGCAGATAACGAAATACCGATTTTCGAAGTTGAATGCGACGTGGCGAGCGGCGGGGCGAACCATTCTATATTATATGTCTATGTATTTCATAAATACATTTTTTTACGAACTCTTATAGACGGAGAGCTGGCCACGTCAGATATGACGTAATAATGAGAGCAACGAAACCCCTCTAGTTTGCTATACTATGCTTATTTCTAGATCCGGACATCTGGCAGCCGTAAAGTGGTGGAGGTCAAAGAATGCAAATAACTTGCAGAAAACAAATACTAGGGTTCTGGGTTTGATGCAATATTATGAGAAATTATGTAATTAATTAGATTATATCGTATCCAGAAGTTTCTGTTGGGGGAAAGTAGTGCCAAATGATGTATAACGCAATTTTTAGTTAGTCACCTACTGTGTTTGTTTCAGCAATAATAGACAGTGGTTTTTAATCTAATGTTAAAATAAAGGTCCTGTCCTCTATAAATAACACAACTTTGCCAGTTTTTACCCACTTTGGTATTACTTTTTTTCTAACTTTTAATTTTCGTTGGTCTGACACTCTGACCTCCACCCATTAAAAGCTGCCAGATGCCCGGATCTAGCAATAAGGATGGTAAAGCAGTCTAACTAGACAGGTTTCATTACTCTCATTATTGTGTCATATCTGACGTGGCCAGCTCTTAGACCATTAAGTTTTACGATAAAAATAAAACATTCCAAAAACAAGTGACTAGTCATTGTTATTTCTGTGTACCCATCATATTGATAGTTTAGCAACGGTTAACACCGTGTTGCATTTGTCGTAAAATTGCTCTGCATCTGTGTGATGAATAAATTGCTAGCCAATCAGTTTGATGCCGATTATTGGAAAAATATAACGTAGGTAAATATTCCATTTAAAATGCAGTCGATTCAATAAGTGACAGCTGCTGTGTATTTCAGATAGTAAATCGGTTTTATTGAAAAACGAGCTGCCTGTTTAATACAGACAAAGTTAGAATTTTGATGTGAAGAATTTGGTACTTAGGTACCTAATGGAGAAAGCAGTCTATACTATAATGTGATTTTTTTTATTGCAAATTCGAAGTCGAATGTTGTTAGTTTAATTTGTGTTGTTAATTTATGTAAATGTAATAACTAATATATTATTTTTGTCAAACATTAACCAATTTAAATGAAAGACCTGGACTGCCAATGTCTATACAAAATCGCGCAGTTAGATAACCACTAGCACCCTCTATTGAGTCACTACAGCAGCAAGTAGGTATCACTCCACGATTTAACATTGTCAAAGTAATTCAATAACCTAGGGTTCCCTGAATCGATTGTTTCACCAGGTGGTGGCTGTGTTGACCCGTTCATATACTTTTCACCTCAGCAGCTCGAACAAGGGTTCTTTGGTGCTCAATAACAGTGAGAAAAATTCAATTTTGCTGCGAGCGTGAGACAAAATGACCTTGAGATGTCCTCGGTAAAAAGACAGAGAAAGTAATATTTTCAAACTTCAAATTCTCGCTTTTCTTTTTTATTCGAATATCAAAACCCCGATGCACACCAACATAGCTTGGAAACCTAATCACAAGATATGGCGCAGGCACTAGTTTTAGTAAATGTGCTAAATTTGTAATAAGTCGCGAAATTGGATCGGAAGTCAGTAAAAGAGGCGAGAATTGAGTGGGCGTCAGTGAAAGTAGAGCGGAAGACAAGCGAAACAGGGTGGAAGTGGAGCGGAACTGGTCGGAAGTGGAGGAAAACTGGCGGAAATGGAGCGGAACTGGCGTATTTAGAGCGGAATTGGCAGAATTGGAGTCGAAGTCACTAAAAGTGGCGGAAATAGACTGGAAGTCAGTGGAAGTGTAGTGGAACTGGGTGGAAGTTGAGCGGAATGGCGGAATAAAAGCCGAACTTGAGCGGAACCCATTAAAAGTGGCGGGAATTGAGTGGAAGTCATTGGAAGTAAGGCGGTGTACTAGGTGGAGTGAAGCGGAACTAGAGGAGCTGGAGCGGAACTCATAGAAAATGGCGGGGATTGTGTGGAAGTCAGTGAAAGTGTAGCGGAACTGGGTGGAAGTGGAGCGGAACTGGCGGAGTAGAAGCAGAACTTGAGCGGAACTCATTAAAAGTGGCGGGAATTGAGTGAAAGTTATTGGAAGTATAGCGGTGAACTAGGTGGAGTGAAGCGGAACTAGCGAAACTGAAGCGGAACTTGAGCGGAACTCTTTAAAAGTGGCGGGAATTGAGTGGAAGTTATTGGAAGTAAAGCGGTGAACTAGGTGGAGGTGAAGTGGAACTGGCGGAACTGAAGCGGAACTTGAGCGGAACTCATTAAAAGTGGCGGGGATTGATTGGAAGTAAAGCGGCGAACTAGGTTGAGGTGAAGGGGAACTTGAGCGGAACTCATTTAAAGTGGCTAGAATTGAGTGGAAGTCAGTGCAAGTATAGCGGAACTGGGTGGAAGTGGAGCGGAACTGGCGGAATAGAAGCTGAACTAATCAAAAGTGGCGGGAAATGAGTGGAAGTCATTGGAAGTATAGCGGTGAACTAGGTGGAGGTAAAGTGGAGCTGGCGGAACTGAAGCGGAACTTGAGGGGAACTCATTAAAAGTGGCGGGAATTGATTGGAAGTAAAGCGATGAACTAGGTGGAGGTGAAGCGGAACTGGCGGAACTGAAGCGGAACTTGAGCGGAACTCATTACAAGTGGCGGGAATTGAGTGGAAGTCATTGGAAGTAAAGCGGTACTGGCGGTGGAGGTGGAGCGGAACTGGCGGGATTGGAGAGGAAGTGATTGGAAGTGTGGTAGGAGTGGCGGAAATTGAGCGGAAGTGAAGTGGGAGTGATCGGGATGGAGTGGAAGTCAGTGGGAGTGAAAAAATATTTAAATTTCTGATATGTTCTCACTGCTGAGGTGAAAAGTTGTATGAGCAACATGAGACCAAAGTTATTTGCACCTCGTGCCTTTGAGTCACTCACTACGCTCAAGATTCTAACCTTATATTATAGAATCTTAGAATCTTTCGCTTGCTCGGGACTCGAAGTCAACACTCGAAGCAAAAACTAACTTTTCTCTCTTGTTGCATAAATATCTATTACAGTATAATGTTGAAAAATAAATGGTATCATTGCTTTTTTTTAAGTTTCGTACTTTAAAAAATCGTAAAATTTTGAAATTAAGAAGCCTTGAAATTTTGAAATCTTTGAACCATTTCAATAGTTTATTTTTATTTTCACTTGATTTGGATATATTGACCATTTTGCATCCTATCAAATCAACTAATGTTTATTGCATAATTTAACATATGTCAACATCCTCATTATATGGTCCTTGATTTCTTCCAAAATAGGACCTGCATATAAATCAGTTTTATTAGGGTATGTTTACGTTTTGGACCCTCAGAAGTTTCGATCCCGCAAGTCTTTGTTAGTTTCGCAATTAAACCAAGTTCCAAGGAATTGATTTAATTCCAATCTAGGATATTTATTTTCTGCCTTAACATTAAGTTAACATAACCTAGATATGTAAAACTATGCAGATTAAATTAATATTTGAGTTTTAGCACTTTCAACGAATAATATATTTATTATTACTTCATTTCTGATTATCTAAATAAAAAATAACTCCAACTTCGACAACAAGTCACATTAGAAACGCTGATATTGTAAACTTTCAAAGAATCGGCCGGTATAAGCATGTTTCTTCTTTCAACAACTCTAATATGGAAATCCTCGGTGCGAACCAGGCAGCATCCGAAAGAGTGCGATTTTAGTAGATGTGTCCACGAATATCTTGCCTATTTTATTTTCAGTAAGCGAAGATAGAATCCGGCTTCACGTTTCAAGCAAAGACGTTGTAAAGGCCTTTGTAAAATACATGTTGACACCAAAATTACGAATAAAAATACGCTGTTAAAAAAACTTTATAAAATTTAACCCACGATTTGTCTCCATGGAATCAGTACTTGAACTTGAATGATGTTCGCGGTGAAAATTAAGTAGGTACTTATCCTACGAGTATGTCCGTTCCTGGGACTCGAATTGTCTCCATATTGAGTACTCCGTATACCTAATTTCATCAAAAAGGTTTCAGCGGCCTCAAGTGTAAGGGGGTACCAAACGGACAAATATCACAAACAGACGGAGTTTCTGTCGCATTTATTAAATATTTTAGTAGAGTTGTTTTTTTGTTAGCCGTGTGATTTTTTTGGTTTGAATTTAAAGGAGATCGTCAAATTTTGTTAGGGGATCTGGGACAGATTATTTAGGACAGTTTGGGAATGATTTTTACCTTTAAAAAAATGGACGGCGGTAAAAAAAATGCGAAATCTAATGGGAATTGAAAAATCATGCATTTAAAACTTGAATCTGACAAGGACAATATTTGAAAGCGTGCATGCCTATGATTTATATATTAATGTAAAAAAGTACCGTTTTTTTAAAGAAAATGTACAAAAGCGGACTTAAAAACAAAATGGGAATCATCATGAAATAATAAAAAGTCATATTTTGATCCTATTTATAGTTCCTGTATTTCGGTAAACAAAGACGGCTGTCAAACCATCGTTGATACTATTCACTGAATATTCCTAACACCTATTGCGAAGGGATATGGTTTACCACCGTTAGTGTGATACCACTAGTATCTGACATTGCAAAATTGAAAAAAAGATGCGTTTCGTTATCGAAGGAGCATGATATTATGCCATTATGAAACTCACCTTTAATATTCAAACTCCAAACAAAAATGCTAAAACACGCATTTCAATCTTTAGGCGTTTTAAAACAGTCGATTTTTAATTGAAACTTCCGTATTCGTAGGCTTAGATATTATTTTCATATTACAATGTTCTAACTTACCGAACTATCAAAACGCAGATTATGTAACGGTTGACATTGACAGTGTCAAACCAAAAAACAAACCCGTTTCAGTCCAGGTGAAGTAAAACTTTATGTCAATGCCATAAGGACGTTAACGACTTGTCTTGCTGTATTTTAATCGCGGAAAGATCAACATAATGTTTATTTATTTAGTATTTCTAATTCCCGTTTCATTTTTTTGTAATATTTTGTCTACTTCAGTAATAAAATGAGTATTTATTTTACATTTAAGTACAAACTGTATACGGTTTATATCAGAAGGTGGCCCAGAATTGACGATCTCCTTTACGTATAAAAAACCTTTCATACAGTTTGGTCACACTATAACTACGTGATACTACATTAATTAGTACCTAGTAGAGTAGTAAACACTTTCGCTAAAATATGTACAAGAGACTATTAAAAATACATGTACCTACAATTTGTATAAATGTAAACTTATCCCTGTAAGAGATCTCTTCCAGCTAACCTTAGAGCAACTGAAAATGCAAAGATCTGGCAAGACATTGAATATGATAGTTGCAAGGGATTACTTCATATTAAAGTGACACAAATACTATAAGCGAATAAAACTAAACCAATACCAATGTATACATGATTGATTGAAAAAGCAATAAACCTTCGTCTCATTTCGTGTAATTACTACCCCACTGGAACGGCGATCAACTATCCGGTCGGAAAATGTGATTGCCGAATCATTACTGGATCGGCGCATGATATAACAGACGGAGAGCTAGCCACGTCAGATATGGCACAAATACTCGTAATTAGAGCGACGAAATCTCTTTCGTTATTTTGCTATACTTCGTTTATTTCCAGATCAGGACATCTGGCAGCTGTAAAGTGGTGGAGGTCAAAGAATGCAAACCACTTTAAGAATACAAATCCTAGAGTTCTGGTTTAGACGCAATATTATGAGAATTTATATAAATAATTATATTATATCATTGCCAAAACTTTCTGAAGGGGAAAGTAGTCCACAACAACGTATAATGTAATTCATAGTGAGCTTGTCGCCTACTGTTTCTGTTTCCGAAATAATACGCATTTTTTTGTTCTAATGTTAAAATATAGGCCCCGTCTTCTAAAATAAGACAACTTCGGCAGTTCTTACGTATTTTGATATTCCTTTTTTCCAACTGAAAAATTTTGTTAGTCTGTCCCTCTGACTTCTACCCATGAAAAGCTGCCAGATGCCCGGATCTAGCAATAAGGATAGTATTGCAATCTCACTAGACGGGTTTCGTTGCTCTCATTATTATGTCATATCTGACGTGGCCAGCTCTTAGTCCATAACTCAATCAAGTTACACGAAGTATCTAATTGTTAAAAACAGTTTTAGCTTGTATCACGATCATCTACATTTATGCCATGTCAAACTATGTCAAACTATTGAAATCAGAAAACACAAATTAAGTATGTAGCTTCTAAATATGATGCGCATCCCTTATTAAACCTTGAGCCGAATTATTTACTTACTCCTAGATAATTGAATACTTACTTAACTCTCTATTAGAACAAACCCCACAGGAATACGTACTAATGAGTAATTTATCAATTTTATCATACGTAGGCGGGTTGAAAAGAGCATAAAACATAAAGTGAAATGATAGTTCAAATATGTATGTAGAATAGCACGTATTAAGAAACTTCTACATATGGTTTATGTATGCTATTTTTAAAAACGCTTAATATGGACAGGCATGAGCCTGTCAAAATCAAGTACAGTCGCCATCAGATATATCGGAGCGGCCAAGGTGGTCACAAATATCTAAACAACGCCTCTATTGTCAAGGCAATAAAGTGCATGGTCAGATATTTTGGACTACCTTCATCATCTCAGCCATAAGACGTCCACTGCTGAACATAGGCCTCCCCCTTGGACCTCCACACGTACCGGTTGAAAGCGACCCGCATCCAGCGTCTTCCGGCGACCTTAATAATATCGTCGATCCATCTTGTGGGTGGACGTCCTACGCTGCGCTTGCTAGTCCGTGGTCTCCACTCGAGCACTTTTCGGCCCCATCGGCCATCTTCTCGGCGTGCAATGTGGCCTGCCCATTGCCACTTCAGCTTGCTAATCCGGTGGGCTATGTCGGTGACTTTAGTTCGTCTACGGATCTCCTCATTTCTAATTCGATCATGTAGAGAAACTCCGAGCATAGCCCTCTACATAGCTCGCTGAGCGACTTTGAGTTTTGAGTTTTCTATACTCCAGGTTTTTTTGCATTATTAATCAGGCCTTACAAACAAAATAAAGCGTATAGATTTTTTTGTTTATTGTTCTACAGTTTTTTTAGCTACCAGATAAATATGTTTTTACAACAATCTTGCTCAAAAAGAGCCTCAATGATTATTCCCGCCCAGAGTTATTCAGGTGGTTAGAGAATTTTTTTTTTAAATCAAGAAAAAGTCTTCTAGTCTAGCGAAAAAGTAGAGCAGTTCAATCGCGAGTAATGGAATAATTAGGACTTCCGCAAATGCATTTAGACGATTCATAGTTAATGGCAAGGTGCGACGATTTTTTTCTGTTATGCATTATAATTTTGGCGAAGTTTGCTATTGAGCCCTAACTATAAACGACGCTCAGCTGTAGCTGTAAGTTTCAATATAAGCCAGCTCTAAATTATTAGTTTATGACATAACATAACATAACATAACATAAATACTCTTTATTGTACACCTCAAATAATAGACACAAAGTATACACAAGACACAAACAAAAAAGCAGAGGCAAAACAATTGGCGGTCTTATCGCTAAAGAGCGGTCTCTTCCAGGCAACCTTTGGGAAGCGGATACCTTTGTAAATTAACAGAAAAGTAGGTATTGCAAAACAAATATACCAAATATTCATAAACTTACACATATAAAAGAAAGAAAAATATATAAATATATACATCCATACTAATATTATAAATGGGAAAGTGTGTGTGTTTGTTTGTTTGTCCGTCTTTCACGGCAAAACGGGGCGACGAATTGACGTGATTTTTTTAAGTGGAGATAGTTGAAGGGATGGAGAGTGACATAGGCTACTTTTTGTCTCTTTCTAACCCCCCACTTCCCTAAAATGGGGGGTGGAAGTTTGTATGGAGCATTACGGGGGGCAAAGGGGAACCGTGTTACCCCGAATTTAACGCGAGCGAAGCCGCGGACAAAAGCTAGTAATTTAATAAATATAATAAAATAAGAAAATATAAACTAGGACCACACACACTACATGCCACAGGTTGTTAAAACGGTTAATGGAGTTGCCGGGTATCTATACGGATCATGGGAGAGGCAGATAATGTTCTTTAAGTTGTTCCTTAAACACAGCAAGATTTAGCACGCCTTAAGTCTAACGGTAAATTGTTCCAGAGCCTTACAGCCTGAAAAGTGAAAGAACTGTTATAAAATTTAGAAGAAGAAGACGGTACATTAAGTAGCAATTTTTGAGCAGATTTGGCCGAAAGCAAATGACTAAAACGTTCTTTGAGGTAACGGGGAGTTGCGGGGTGAAAAAGAATGGTGTGTAAAAGAGATAGAGTGTGGGAGTCACGACGAAGACGTATAGGAAGCCAGTTGAGCTGAGAGCGGAAAATGGAAACGCGATCATACTTGCGTAACCCAAATATGAAACGGATGCACAGATTTTGAATGTGCTCAAGTTTATTCAGCTGATCTTCAGTGAGATCGATGTACGAAATATCGGCGTAGTCCAAAATAGGAAGAAGTAAAGTCTGAGCGAGCGCAATCTTGGTGGGTATGGGAAGAAAATTCCGGAGTCTTCGTAAAGAACCAACAACAGCAAACATCCTCCTACTGACTTCGCCCACTTGAGGAACCCAAGATAATGTCCGGTCCATAATAATGCCCAGGTTCCTTACTTGATGAGAATATGGAATATGGACACCATCAAAGTAGTGTAGAGAGTATCCTTAATTAATACTCTCAAAATATACTTGTTAGTTTTTTTTATTTTTTATTATTTCATTAGCTAGTACATCGTAATCGACTATCGGTTTAGGCTGTCCCTTTGAGACTCCTTGAAAGAATCCTGAACGTCTGACATAGAATGTATGAATTCTCAATTTAAATAACACCGTGCCAGACAGTGTTCGAGAAGAGAGGTTGTAAAGGTAGACAACCTTTACATATCTCGCCTCCTCGGGTGTAAGGGGCAGCCTACACTTACAAACACTACGCCCTATCCTAATCTACCCTGACTAAGAGTTTCCCTACCTATGCTTAGGACCCCTACAGAGTTGAAAATTTCCTAACAACCCTTTCTAGAACCAGCCTTATGTACAAGGTAGTCAACGTCAAATGGCAAATGAGAAGTGAACTTATGGCCTTAATATCTCTCAAATTGCCTAGACGGGGACTAAGTCAGGTTTCAAAACCTAGAAAATACCCCTGACTCTGGTTTTACGAACTAACCCTCTTTTAATTTCCTGAAAGCTATTGTCTATGTCCGTGTCTATGACACTTGACATTAATGACATAGATAGATGTCAGAAAATTTTATCTAACTGAATACAACGGCACAAAAAATATTTTATTGGACAGAAACATCACAATATGAATAACATGAAAACATCGCAAGAAAATATCGTTCTTGCGCAGCAGTAGGCGTTGGCGTTGAAGTGATGGCTGCCTATGGCCATCAGTCTTCCCGCCGCGGCAGTCCTGCCGGGTTTGGAAAGCAGTCTGCTCAGTGCCGTTGCATGGAGATGCTGCAGAATAGCAGAAGTGTGTCATCTAGGTCCTTTTTTCTTGTTGTTACATGCAAGCAAATGAAAAATATATATCCTACTCTTCAGGGCAACAAGGAACTTAACCGGGCGTTCGTAAAATATTACCTTAGAACGATGATTTACAAATAAATATATTTACATTTAGTTGAGTTTTATTTACAGTAAAGATATCACTCTTATAACTTATTCGCAATATAAGGTAAGTCACAAATAGGTAATTATTAATAAGGTTATAAGTTACTTTGAATAAGTGCAATTATGTTATTGTGCAAACAAAATGCATAAGGTTATTTATATACCTTGCTGGCACATCTTAGGTCTCTATGCTATAATTTATATAGACAATATATACAGTTCAGTTACCTACAAGTTTATACAATGGCACCTAAGATATTAAAGTGTGAATGATTAAATAATTAGATTCTTATGATTGAATAATTAATGCAATTAATCAAATTTTAGAGTTATAATTTCATTGTTTTAGAGAAATAGTATTTAGAGTGTGTAGTTAAATACTGCTCCTCCAAAAATTATATTATCATTTATTGAGCCTATCGGATTAAGAGGGGCGTCACTAATTGTTGTCAATAATGAATTACTAATATGATTATATTTTAAATGAAACTTCTCTACGATTAATGAACTAAGACAGGTTGCTGCTGCACCTGCATTTAATAAAGCTAAAAGGTTTTGATTAAAAAAAAATTTGATTTATATATATCCTGTCAATATTGATGAGTTTGTCTCGTCGCTGGCCGTAGTTTGGGTGATTTTCATAGTTTCTATTCTGCCATGGAGCAAAACCTCTTGGAGACGGTCCCTACTCTTGCTGGCGTGTTTGTCCTCTTGCATCGTAGTATTAGTTCCTATATTGTGGTTGTCGCTGCGGTCTTTGTCTGATATCATAACGGGGCTGGGTACAACGAACAGGTGTGCTGTTTGGGTTGGTTACAATTGGAGCGGACGCTGCTGCCGGCACAATTTGGGTTGGCACAGGCGTGTTACCCGCTGAGGTTGGTGTTCCCGATGAACCTGGCATTATAGTATGCTGGAAAGAAGTGAATGACGGCAACAATTGAGGCATTATTAGTTGCTCAGGCGTCGTGGTTGTGAGAGGCTCCGTGAGCGGTATATTTAATTGCGGGGTTTTCTCCGTTTCAAAAATATCCACATATTGCCATATTGCATTGCGTAAGTCCTCTTTTGTTTTCACTTGCACAGCCGCGAAATACAATTTATATTTGTCTAGGAGGTTGCGCTGAAAATGTTTTATAAATGCTTCATCATCTATACCAGCGGCTTTTTCTGCTAGCGTATTTAGTACATAGTAGTCATCCAGAGGTGATTCTTGTCTTGTCCGCCGCCATTTGTGTTAGTTTTGCATAGATATTTTATGATAATAAATGTTCACAGTAAATACAGTCAATGGGTGATTGAATTATGAGACGAAAAAGAAAAATATCACCCAAGGGATCCTTTTGGTGTAAACACTCGTAACTGGGGTATCTATACGTGTGTATAGCTCTTCTGGTATAGCACTCGCTTTACTTTTGCGAGATTTCCGGGGCCCGGTCCTTAATTCAAGGCACCACTGTACATCCACCACGTGTAGAGAGTATCCTTAATTAATACTCTCAAAATATACTTGTTAGTTATTTATTTTCTTTTTTTATTTCATTAGCTAGTACATCGTAATCGACTATCGGTTTAGGCTGTCCCTTTGAGACTCCTTGAAAGAATCCTGAACGTCTGACATAGAATGTATTAAATAACACCGTGCCAGACAGTGTTCGAGAAGAAAGGTTGTAAAGGTAGACAACCTTTACAGTAGATAGGGGCCAGATTTTCAAAGTCAATCCTTGAGATAAGTATTGAACTGCCAATAATAATTGCCTGGGTTTTTGCCGGATTAACAATAAGTCCAAAACTTCGGCTCCAGTGTAGTATGCCCACCACGTCATTGTTTACCGTATTACAGATGGAATATTGGCAATTTCGCCCTGTGAATATATCTGAAGGTCGTCGGCATAAAGGTGATAGCGAGAAGTAAGTTTATGAGTAATAGAGTTAATAAATATTGAAAACAACAAAGGAGATAACACGCCACCCTGTGGAACACCGGCCAGCGTGTAACACCAATCAGAATAGAAATCATCCACCTTTATACGCTGCCGATGACCACTAAGATAACTACGAAACCATTCAATTACCGTTGGAGATACGTTAAGAGAGCGCAGTGTGCCAAGTAGAATGTGAAAATCAACAGTGTTGAAAGCATTGCTAAAGTCTAGCAATGTGAACACCGTTAATTTTCGATCATTCATTCCCGCCCGGATGTCATCAGTAAACTTAGTGAGTTTATGTATTGATGCAAACGAAAAAAAATGTGCACTGCAGAAATTCAAGGCAAAAATAATTTCATAGCTCTTAAGGGGTGATTTGCGAGATTTAAAAGGTCCTAGCAAGTAATTGGCTGTCTGTTTAAATTACCACATTGAATGGTTGATTTTTTCGTAACTTATTGACGGAAACTATTCCAACTCATCCAGAAGCGGCTTGGTAAACTGAGACGATGATTAATGCACGGGTCCCGAGCGTGGTCTTATGACATGAACACTAAATGACAAAAGTTGCGCTGAAACCAATTAAAGGTGGATTTAAATGTTATAAATTAAAAATAGTTTAGGCACAAAAAAACCCGATAAGAATCCAATCAAGTTTTCGTTTTTTAAGACAAACGGTGTTTTTTTTTTCTACATTAAAGTATGGCATGCTGAGTCTGTCTAGTGAGAAAATACTATATTCTAAGATAAACACATTTATTTTAAGCTAATCTTTCGCCTTATGTCAGGACAGATACTTTTCATCCCACCCTCGTATTATCAATTATCATGTACCTAAAATATTACACTTCAAATATTTTGTGAGATATTATTATGAGTTAAAATTAATATGAGTATGGTACTTACTTATTAAAATTATTAAATTGTTTTATAATCCCCTTAGCGTCCATAGAACTCGATTCCCATCGGCTTGTCAATTTTCATTCAGTTTATTTATGATTTATTTATTTCAATAGAAAACTTAAGTCGTAGGTTGGTATAAGTACATCTTTTTTTTCGGCAAACTCAGGGCAGTTTTATGGCGAATAGGTGCGTTCTCAAATAAAAATAACAATTTGAATTTGAGTTGAAAACCTGAGAGCCTCTTTTAGGAAGAAAAGCAAAGCCAAATTAGGTCCGATTTGAAGTAGGGGAACAACAGGTAAAATACAAAAACCGGCTAAGTGCGAGTCGGACTGGCGCCATGAGGCTCCCGTAGATCACAAAATTTAAATAATCACCGAAAATTGCCGTAACGAAAAGAAAAAATGGATTGAGGAACAAACTTTGACTTTGCCGACGAATAAATGTTACCTCCATACATTGACACAGGTAGCTACCTACCTATATCAATGTATCGAGTTCAGTCCCGAATTAGTTTACCAACTAAGTGTAGCAAATAGGTTTGAAAGGGTTCCGTTTTTTCCTTTTGAGCTATGGAACTCTAAAAATAATTCTTATTTATTAGTGTATGGGTGGGTAGGTGTACCTACTATTTATGTATAACCTATGTCTCATTATGGCTCCCACCTAGTAAAAAGTCCCAAAAATACTGGCAACGTTATTATAATATTCTCGTTAAATTCTATGCTAGAACTCGTACCTAAATATGTGTCTGCAAAGCTTTTGATTAAATTCGTAGCAGATCCCAGTGTCCCAAGACAGTGTTAAGAGTTTCCTGGGAAGTGTCTGAACTTCATTGCTCGAAGGCATTAGTGGGTCGCCACTACAACTGTGTAACTCGTGAGGTAGTTAAATATAATCAAATAAATGTTTCAGTATTTCTTTTTTCTGAATCACCTACTGACTTAAATGAATGAATTGAAATATGTAAACTTCAGTCATATATGTATACAGGGTGTAATCGTTAAGTGAGGCCAGGCCATAATTCCGTAAATATAACAGATATCAGAAAACTTCCAACTGATATCGAAAGTGCGTTACCCAATGAGTAAAATTACATTAATAACTTTTTTTAAATAAAATCAGAACTATCCCAAACATTAACTTCAAACCCGGACCGACGTTCGGATAAAGACTAGTTTGTACGGTCTAGTCATTTCACCGTTATCAAATTATTCATGAACTGTTTTATTTTATTCCATATCAATCAATTATCATGTTATTACAGTTTATTCGTGCAAATAATGAATCTCAAGCAGTTTTATCTCTTACGGCACCGACGTTCTTCTTTGGGAGTGAGTCGTCGTAGGTACTAACTGTATGGGAGCGTTTAAACTTAATATTTTTAATATTAATACTTTTATTTAAAAAAAATTATTAATGTAATTTTACTCATTGGGTAACGCACTTTCGATATCAGTTGGAAGTTTTCTGATATCTGTTATATTTACGGAGTTATGGCCTGGACACACTTAACGATTACACCCTGTATATACAGGGTGTCTCATTCAAATCGGTCAGTATGTGAATGTCTGAAACTATAAGACATACGAAGATCTGTTCTGAGGAACCATGTCATCGATTTTAATAACAAGAAAAACTGCATTCATACATTTTAAAAAACATCTGTACTCCGTTCGGGAATCGAATCCGGTTGTTTTAAAAAAAAAAACCTACACTATTGTTATTTAGATATCGATTGTGTAGGTCTTAAGCAGTAAATGTCTGTATGAAACATGATGTCTAAAATGAATAAAATGCATTGTTTCCACATACTTTAATTTTTTTTTTTTCGTGGTGAATATTGTATTGAAAAAGGCGGTGGTCACTTCGAGCACCTACTAAAATAAATTAGACATTTACATTTACAGAAACAGTGTAGGTTTTTTTTTTCAAAACAACCGGGTTCGATTCCCGAACGGAGTACAGATGTTTTTTAAAATGTATGAATGCAGTTTTTCTTGTTATTAAAATCGATGACATGGTTCCTCAGAACAGATCTTCGTATGTCTTATAGTTTCAGACTTTCCCATACTGACCGATTTGAATGAGACACCCAGTATATAACATAAAGCTCTATAAATGGAGTACGCTTCGCCTCATCTTTCCAAACAAAAAAGTCTGCCAAAATCTGAGGGGGGCGAGGTAGCACGCATGTGATGTTTTCTAGTCAAAGGTACATCATTGTCTGTTGTTAATACAGTTTATTTCTAAATGAATTTTTATTGCAGCAACGCTTTATTGACAACCGACAAAAATGTACCTTTGACTTGAAAACACCAAACATATTTGACATATTCTTTTTATACTTCATAACACTAAATGGAGCAATAGATAGTCGACTGTACATACGTTAACATATGGTTCATTATTGGATGCAGTCTTTGCAAATGTCAAATAAAAAAACCAAGGATCATTTTTGATTGTACTTTCAAACAAAATATAGAAGACAGCAATCCTTAAGCGCGTTAAATATGGAGAAATGTCAAACGTCAAATAGTTACTGCCCGTCAGAAAGAAAACGATTGTCTCGATTGAATCGATTCTGTAAACGAAGCTTGATTTTCGATTTAGGTTAAATCTTGTATTACGAAAGTAATGATAAATAAAGTAAAACTTTACTTACATCTGAAATGGTATTTCATCTTTTTGTAAACTAGACGAAATATAACATTTTTTACATTCAAAAACAGCGCATAAGGGCATTTTCACGGAGCTTGTTATCCATCGACAGCGATGACGAAAGTGCGTGACATTCGATTATTGAAATAGTTTTTATAGATGTACTAGATTTTCCAGCCAATACTTTTGACAGAGGGGAAATGATACCTAAGGCCTCTCCTGGTTTAGAACTCTCTGATATGTAAAGTCCTGTAGGTACAGGATGTAAAAAATACCATGTAAAAAATACCATGTTTATCGTATAGCCAATAAATAATAAATAATACTGGCGCTTTTCTCTGGTTTATCGGCTTTATATACAACGTGTTACTTGAGCGACTGAAACCCCAGGCACCCCAATTGATTTTTATTATTACGAATTGATTTAGAGTGTTTATTCTTTAATCAGTTTATTATTTCGCAAGATAGGTATTCGTATTTTTAGTTTTCCTTGCAATTATATTCGAATGTTAACTCTACATTCATACTGTTGTTTTGTGTCATGTGCTGGCCATGAAGTTATAATTTTAAACTGGAGGATACTCTTCGGCCACAAAGTAAGGCCGAAAGAGAGAGTAATAGAGGAAGTTGCGTCTCGTTTTGACTAAGGAGGTAATAATGTCAATGTGTGTCAATTTTATAACAAGTGCGAGTGAGACACCGCCCTATATTATGCTCTCTAACGTTTTTTCTAGTCACCTATTAACGGCTATTTTGCACGGTAAAAAGGTTGGTTGGGAAAATATGTAAAATTGCTTCCACTTCATGGTTCTGTCAAGCTACCAACCTACTTAGCCAACTTTGTTGTACGCTAGGTACTGTACGAGCGTACTGTGGAACTACCACCATTTTACCACTTTAACTTAAAAAAAATTACAATTGTGGCCTGGGTTCGAGCCCTGAAGCATAAAAGATTACTCAAAATCGAAATGTAGCTTCATTTAAAAACAAAAGGTTGTAAGTAGGTATGATGAAGATTTTGTAGGTTCGTGTTTAGGCGTACCTACTATGCGAAAGTTTCGTCATGAAAGATTTTACTTTAACTTCATGAAATCAATAAATTTTCAGTACTCAATAAAATTTCCTCTTCTTAATGACAAAATTTACTTACCTACATTAAAAACAAAACGCAGTTAGTCATTCAGTTTCAACCACTCATAATTTCACTCTAACAGACAAAACGTTTCCGTGTCCGATCTTTTCTTGTAATGATGTCCTTCCATGGCATAGAAATTACCTTCTAATATTCCCAGGTACAGGCGTAAGAGAACCAAGTTGTAATGAATTATCTTCTTCTTATAAAGGGATTGTTTACGCGTGTTGTTTAGCTGCAAACATTGTTCGTGCAATACGGCGATATGACGTTGACGACTTCAAACTCTTTCCGTAAATCCCGTCCCGTTAGTAGGGTTTAGGATATTGTTACATCGTCGAGATATCCGTACTATTTATTTTATTTATCGTTGTTTCTATTATGTTTCCAGTAATTATTGCGGGTTAGTCTGTTTATTCCAAAAATCAATATTGGTTATACCAACAATACTTTGTCAATGACAACCTGCATCATACTTCGTACGCTCAAAAAACAAATTTGTCAAAGATGCCAGCTATTAGTAAATATTCAAACTCTATCTCCTAACGTCTTGATACAATGGTAAACTGTAGCATTAGAAATATTTAGACTAGACACTTAAAAAAACCATGTTAAGATATACTGCAATGGATTCCACTGTCGATTCTGAACAAACGGTTTTCAGGTTTTCAGTCCATCGTGTAACACGTTGTATAATCCCAAGCCGTAATAGAAAAAAAACTGCCATCGACATCCTAATTCAACCACAGTCAAATCAATGTATCTCTCTATTCTATCTGAATATTGAGCAGCAAAGCTACACAGATATTATGCTATCTTACCGGGAATTGAAACACTTGAAATGAAATAAAATGGAAATAAATTGTCATAATGACATTCCTGAGGATAGCATAAAAATTCACTACGACTTATTTGTTACGAGTATATTCCCGTTCCGTTGGCGGATGTCTCCCTAACCAGTGTTGGCCGTTAATTTCAATTAGAATTGAAAATTGATCAATAAGATTGAAGATTAATTCCGTAACTAATCAATTACACTAACATCAATTTTTACTAACGTTAGTTCGCATTGATTTTGTGACGTCGTCAATTACACTAACCGTCAATTAGAATTAACCTATTAGTTACACTAACGTCTCGAAAATTTAATAAGAATTACAGTCAATTAGATAAACGTTAGTGTAACTAAATTAATCCTGTCTTACACTAATAATTAATTTTAAAACTGCATCTCGGGTTCGGAAGTCGGGACCAATATAACAAGATGGAGCTCATGCTGGACCCTAGGGCTACCTACTGGATCTCGGGTTTGGCGCATCATAGACTCATGCTGTTTGGGCTCATTCGACTTGTACTGATGAGCAGATGGTCCTGGTATTAACATCTGGAGCTCATGCTGGACCCTGGGGATCCCTACTGGATCTCGGGTTTGGCGCATCATAGACTCATGCTGTTTGGGCTCATTCGACTTGTACTGATGAGCAGATGGTACCAGTATCAAAATCTGGAGCCAATGCTGGACTCTGGGGATCCCTACTGGATCTCGGGTTTGGCGCATCATAGACTCATGCTGTTTGGGCTCATTCGACTTGTACTGATGAGCAGATGGTACCGGTATCAAAATCTGGGGGTCATGCTGGACCCTGGGGATCCCTACTGGATCTCGGGTTTGGCGCATCATAGACTCATGCTGTTTGGGCTCATTCGACTTGTACTGATGAGCAGATGGTACCGGTATCAAAATCTGGAGCTCCTTTTAACTTTTACTTTCTTAGTAAAAGTGAAAGTGAAAGTGAAAGTGAAAGTGAAAGTGAAAGTGAAAGTGAAAGTGAAAGTGAAAGTGAAAGTGAAAGTCAACGTGAAAGTGAAAGTGAAAGTGAAAGTCATCGTGAAAGTCAACGTGAAAGTGACAGTGAAAGTGAAAGTGAAAGTCAAAGTCAAAGTCAAAGTCAAAGTCAAGGTCAAGGTCAAGGTCAAAGTCAAAGTCAAAGTCAAAGGTCAAAGGTAAAAGTAGAAGTAGAAGTAGAAGTAGAAGTAAGAGTAGGAGTAGGAGTAGGAGTAGGAGTAGGAGTAGGAGTAGGAGTAGGAGTAGGAGTAGGAGTAGGAGTAGGAGTAGGAGTAGGAGTAGGAGTAGGAGTAGGAGTAGGAGTAGGAGTAGGAGTAGGAGTAGGAGTAGGAGTATGAGTAGGAGTAGGAGTAGGAGTAGGAGTAGGAGTAGGAGTAGGAGTAGGAGTAGGAGTAGGAGTAGGAGTAGGAGTAGGAGTAGGAGTAGGAGTAGGAGTAGGAGTAGGAGTAGGAGTAGGAGTAGGAGTAGGAGTAGGAGTAGGAGTAGGAGTAGGAGTAGGAGTAGGAGTAGAAGTAGAAGTAGAAGTAAAAGTAAAAAGGAGCTATACCGGTACCATCTGCTCATCAGTACAGGTCGAATGAGCCCAAATAGCATGAGTCTATGATGCGCAAAACCCGAGATCCAGTAAGGATCCCCAGGGTCCAGCATGAGCTCCAGATTTTGATCCCGGTACCATCTGCTCATCAGTACAAGTCGAATGAGCCCAAACAGCATGAGTCTATGATGCGCCAAACCCGAGATCCAGTAGGGATCCCCAGGGTCCAGCATGAACTTCAGATTTTGATACCGGTACCATCTGCTCATCAGTACAAGTGGAATGAGCCCAAACAGCATGAGTCTATGATGCGCCAAACCCGAGATCCAGTAGGGATCCCCAGGGTCCAGCATGAGCTCCAGATTTTGATCCCGGTACCATCTGCTCATCAGTACAAGTCGAATGAGCCCAAACAGCATGAGTCTATGATGCGCCAAACCCGAGATCCAGTAGGGATCCCCAGGGTCCAGCATGAGCTCCAGATTTTTATCCCGGTACCATCTGCTCATCAGTACAAGTCGAATGAGCCCAAACAGCATGAGTCTATGATGCACCAAACCCGAGATCCAGTAGGGATCCCCAGGGTCCAGCATGACTTCCATCTTAGGATACCGGTCCCATTGCTTATTAATACAAGCCCCCGAGTCCAGAGTCAAAATCGAAACAAAAATCAAAACCTCGTAGCTTAACCTAAATTCGCGTTTAGTTAGGTAAATTATTAATGTCAATTACCAATTCAATCTACACTAAAAATTAAATTAATGTTTCAATTTTTGAGAAAGACTAAAAGTTAAATATCTTCAATTATTAGTTATTCGCAAAGGATTAACACGTTAGTTACAATTAATTTCAATTCTAATTGAAATCAATTTGCACTAAACTATTAGTGTTCAATTTTAACTAACGTGTTTCAATCTTCAATTTTTAATTTTCAATTACACTAACGTTCGGCCAACACTGTCCCTAACAAGGCGTCTCGAGGAACGTGACTGGACGTTTCAGCCGGGCTTGATTATAATGAAAGTCCCGACTTGTTTGGGTCCATTCGATTTTGAAGTACCTACTATACGAGATCTTTCGGTTGGACGATTTCTTTAATTACTAAGTGATCGTGGTTGGAACAAGTCTTTAATTACAAATGTGAGTGCGTCGCGTTCGTGCACCTGTGGCTGTAAGCTGAACAAGGTTGCGAGTCTTATTAATCGTTTAGATATTACTAACAAGAACGTCATTCGAACTTTTTGCATATTTGATCTTAATTTAATAGTATTTCATTGCGTTGTGCTACTTGTGCTCGTGTCGATATTCTGTATTTCTGTACAAGATCAAATTTTAAGATTGTACCACTCTTATTCTACCTTAACTATTCGTTTACAAAGATTACATAGTTATTACCAGTCAATTATTTACGGAAGTAGGTAGGTAAACGTCCTAGTGCTCGACACGCTAATGCCCAATAGTTGACATTGCTGTCACCTTTATTGTTTAAGTTTAAAAATGAGATGTCACCTTCCAGAACACGAAATTCATGAGTTTTAAATCTAAGTTTACTTAGTTACTTTCTCTGTTACAACGTCACAGACACAAGAACTGATACGCGCAACCCCTGCACGCGTTTAACATTTAAATTGAAATTCTAGATGTAGGTATATATATACCATCCCAAAATATGAGGTCGTACGTCGTTGGAGCAGATTAGAACCGGGAAATAAAGCACACCTGAACTACCCGAGTCTCTGTGAGCGTGTAAGCAGATCTCCGCCTTGCATGCACCGCACGTCTGCTGAGATCTGACATAGATTCCGTTTTCAATTTACGAAAAAATCCAGGACTTTCTTAGCCGTGAAATGTGCAACGCAGTCTTATGCAAACGGAAACTATTCTTTTAATTTTTTTGCACAATTTTCTAGGACATTGTGCTGCGGGCATTTCACTTGTCAAAAGAGTCCGGCCACAGCTCTTTTTGTTTATTCTTAACAAAACCGGGACCGTATGATCTGCTGCGTTACGTGATACAATGATAAGCTCCATGGCACATGTTCATTAAAGTGATGCTGAGTTCCGAAAAAAAAAAATTTCGCCGAAAGCACAAAAAAGTACCACTTCCGGTGTAAAAAATGGATATGGGTATTACCTACGTCATTTGATACAAAGATGACACTTGTGGCAACAAATAGCAATTTGTAAGTAGGTACAGAAAAACCCAGTCTGCCAGTTCCTGCATGGCCGGAAGTTAAACAGACTGGTTAAAAAGTAACGAGTTTGACTCCAAATTTACGTAACTTTTAAACCAGTCTGTCTTTTCGGTAAATCTTGATTGAGACTGTATCTCTTTTATATATATTCAAACTCAATGATCGGAAAGGATTATGCACTACGTCCTGTAACCGTAACTAGTATGGCCGGTTGTATTTGTGTTTATGAAAATTGCAATGTACTTTCATTTGACTTAATTATTCATCTGTAATGTTTTATTGACATGTGAATCACTCTTGTGTCTTACTTGCAAATAAATGTTTAAATAGGGATGATGACACTCGTTGAATTACGCAATAAAATTTTGTTGATAGGATGCAAAATGATCAATATATCCAAAAAACGTGAAAGTTAAAAAAATCTATTGAAATGGTGCAAACTCAGGCTTCAAAATTTCAAAACTTTACGATTTTTTAAAGTACGAAATTTAAAAAACAATTATACCATTCAATTTATAACATTTTACTGTATAATATTGTTATGGATTATTTTAATTCGATAGATTTGGACTGTATGCGTTATGAGAACGAATATATGTTACGAAACGACACGAAACAATATCTGTCGGAACAAGGAATAGTCAGTGAATTGTATGAAGCACTCACCTTTGCTTTGCTGCTGAATACGCTGCAGCTCTCGGTCGCAGGAGCTGGCGTAGGCTCCCCAAGTTCTTGGCTCGTTCGAACTTACCTCGAATCCAGGTTACCTTGACCAACTCAGTTCCCGAGATGAAGCTAGATCAGTGCCTCCTCCAATCACTTGGCTTATTTCGAGCAATTGAACGTGAACTTTACTTAAACCGGGCTACAATAGTGCCACCGACACGATATATTTACTTAAGATGTAATTTACGCGGCAACGCTCGCGTTCCGACATGACAGCGACACGAATTGAAGTGAATCGACAGTTTCTATATATATATTTTTTAATTTATTTAAAACGGTTATTTAAAAGCTACAATCCTTAACATTTCCGGCCACCAAAATGCAACGTATTTTCCAAAAGATTTATAATGTTCTTGTCAACTGTGGACAATATAGAGACACTGGCTTGGGGTTTTTTACTAGACTAATTTTTAAAATTAATCTTAATCTACGATAATATTAAAACTAGAACGACAGTAGTGCGTGCCTCCCGGCCCAGCTTCCATTTCATGGGGTTACATTGCTCGTTAACAATGAGCTCGAGCGTCCCAACGATAATGGTTTTTTGGCTATCAAATATAATAAAATAAAATATAATAAAATAAATATAAATAAAACCACTTATGGCGCTGTTGCAATGTGTGCAAATATTCTAGGTGCCATTTGCGCCAAAAGTCTTGATGGATTTTTTGGAGCAATTTCCATCTCTGGAGGGGGCTTACTTTTACATCAGTAAGATTACTTTCCGGCAATATGGTAAGTGGCTCAAGGGTGAGAAAATGCCCGGGAGTTAAGATCTCTCATTAGGATCGGAGCTGACGGGGCAAAGAGGCCTCGAGTTTAGCAGGGCTTCAATTTGCGTGAGCACTGTGTAAAACTCTTCAAACGTCAAGGCGCTGTAAGCCAATAACACGCGACAAATGGGTTTTTACAGACTTTACGCCAGCTTCGGCTAGGCCCGAGAAGTGAGGACTTTGGGAAGCCTCAGCCATTAACTCTTTAAATATGTTACTTGCGCCTATGAAGTTGCGACCTTGGTCCGATATGAGTTTCGAGCATCGACCACGGCGCAAGACGAACCGATGCAAGGCTTCCAGATAGGCATCTGATGTGAGCTCTGATACGAGCTCGAAATGAACTGCTTTTGTGACAGTACACATGAAGACACAAATATATGCTTTGTACGATTTACTGCCTCTCGCCCTACCTAACGAAATGTTGAAAGGCCCAACGAAATCTACCGCAACCGACGAGAAAGGTTTTAACTGATTCACGCGGAACGAGGGTAGATCTCCCATAAGAGGGGGAGGAGTCGCCCGTGGAAACACACGAAAACACTTAAGGCATGATGAGATGACAGCATAAATTGCACGTTTGGATGACAAAATCCAGAAATCTTGAGCAATGAGACTTTGCAGGGTTTGTAGTCCTGGGTGTAAGAACCTGCGGTGGTATTCTTCAATCACCAGTGCCGTTAGCCGGTGGTCACGGGGCAACAACATGGGGTGCTTCCTTCCATAGTCGAGCGTGTGGTTATGGGTTAGTCTTCCGCCCACCCTCAACAAACCCTCTTCGTCAACGACAGGACATAATTTACGAAGAGGTTTGTGAAGTGAGTTAGTCGAACCCTTTTTAATGAGCCGAATTTCAGTCGAAAAGACATGCTCCTGGATATGCCGTACGAGAAATCGGATCACCGAGTTGGTTTCACACGCCGACAGAGCCTGTGCCGTGGGTTTTGAGGCGGGGTTCTTCAAATTTTAAAGATAACGGAAGCAGTATGCTAATATATTTACGATCCGACGAAATGACGAAAATTTCGACAAGAGAGCTCCGATGAAATCTGAGTTCGTGGCACTAAACAATGTCAGGATCCTTTCCTCTTCAAATGCCGATTGATCGGTTTGGGAAAGATGTCTTGGCCACTCCTCTTCAGAACGCGACAATCAGGGAGGTCCCGCCCACCATGACTCATACTGCACCAAATCAGCGGGTAGTAAGCCACGTGACCCATGGTCCGCTGGGATGTCACTAGTAGAGACATGGTGCCAACAGTCGGGAGCAATTTGCTCTTGAATAGCCGCAGTTCGGTTAGCGACAAACGTCTTCCAACGCAAAGGGCAAGAGCGAATCCAGGTCAAGGCAACAGTTGAATCAGACCATGCATATAATTGAGCGTCATAGTGGAAGTCACTCAACGCATGTCGCACCGACGCTACGAGATCAGCTAACAACACTGCTGCTAAAAGCTCCGACCGAGGGATAGACAAACGACGGAGGGGTGCCACCTTTGATTTTGCGCAGCACAGACGAACTATGGTTTCTTCGTTACCGACAACTATACGAAGAAAGACAATTGCGCAATATACTCGTTCCGATGCATCACAGAAGCCACGAATTTGAACGTCACAGGATAAAATCATCCGACAAGGTATGGAGAGTGAACTCAAACACGACAGCTGAGATTTTAGTTTGAGCCATTCTTCAGCTATGGACGCAGGAACGTCATCATCCCAGTGTAGCCCGCATGACCATAAGAGTTGCATCAAATATTTTGCAAGAAAGACTACTGGTGAAAGGAATCCGAGAGGATCAAAGATCCCAGCGATCTCTGAAAGAATTGAACGCTTAGTGCAACGACAATCTGCGTGCGAAATTTTAAACGAAAATGTGTCAGATTTGGGTAACCACAGTAGACCTAAAATCTTCAGTGAGACGTCATGAGCATCCTCGAAGTTACGAAATTGTTCCGAATATAAGTCTGAGTCCGGCAGGTCTGCGAGTAATCTCTGATCGTTTGAAGTCCACTTCCTTAAATGCAGGCGTGCCGACGTCAATATTTTAATTAGGTCATCCCGAATGCGTACAGCACTCTCCACCGAGTCTGCACCTGACACAATATCATCGACGTAGGTATCCCTATCAAGAATTGTGGCACCAAATGGAGCAGTTTTGACAAATTCCTGCGCCAGCTTCGAGACGCACCACAAAGCTTGGTAGGGGGCGCATGAAACGCCATAAGTGACTGTGAGCAAGCGAAAGTCTTGAACAGGCTCGGAGGGAGATGGCCGCCACAGGATGCGCTGGTAATCGCAGTCTTGCTTATCAACGAGAAACTGGAGGTACATTTGTTTTATGTCCCCAGTAAACACGACTGCATGCCAACGGAACCGAATTAGCAAGTCGAAGATATTCTTCCGCAACTTTGGCCCTGACAGAATAGTGTCATTCAGAGACCTTCCCTAACCATCCTTGGCACTAGCGTCGAAAACTGTGCGCAAAGGGGTTGACACCGAATCGGAGCGCAAAATTCCATGATGCGGAATGTAGAAGAAATGACCTTCACTCGTGGGGGGAGGCTCGACCGCTTCCATATGACCACTGTCCACAAAGTCACTCATGAAGTTGACATATGCTGTCCGAAAGTTAGGATTTATGGTGTTCCTTTCTAGGTTTAGAAGTCGCTTAAGTGCGATTTCACGAGAATGAGAAAACCGGGGCCGATCCTGAAGGTCATCGAAAGTTAATGGAACGACCATCCTTCCTCCAGGATTCCGACAATATTTATGTCCCATTTGGTTTTCACACGATAATTCAGATTTCGACAAAACGACATTTTTGGGAGGATCCACACTTTCCAGCTCCTAGAAGCGCTTGATATTATTGTCTAATGATAGACTCGACGCGAGAAAGCACCCCTTGGGTTCAGCACTGGAAGTCTTACGATAACGAGAACGAGAAGAGCCAACGTCTATAGGGCACTCACCCATCACTAACCAGCCGAAAACAGTGTGGACAGCCACAGGTTCATTGTCATTGCCCTTGACAATACCACCCAGAAGTGACGAAGCGTATAGGTTAACGTTGACCAACATGTCAACTGGCCCCGACTTGTAGAACGAGGGATCAGCGAGTTCTAAGTTCTTTAGATGACTCCACGAAGCGACATCTAGTGGCTCTGATGGAGTATCAGGGCAAATCTTAGGTAGGACAAATGCTTCAAACGAGAATTTACATGAGGAGTACCCATTCGCAGGGACTATCTCACAGTCGACAACTCCAAAAGTATCAGTCGATGATAGACCAATACCATTCACCGATGGTGACTGATTTTTAATATTCATCCCAAGTTTTTGTGCACATTTTTGTGTAATAAAATTGCATGCCGAACAATTATCCAATAACATCCGAATTGGCACCAATTTATTTAACTTATTTTTAATCAATACAATAGCTGTCGAGAACATACTTGGTGCATTTGAATTCAACACAGCCAAAGTCACCGGAGTTGCTTGAGCTGAACTAGTCGAAGGATCCATCTCATTATTTTTGTCGAAATTTAGTAACGAGTGGTGTTTGTGCTTACACAAGCTGCAACTCACCGATGATTTACAATTTTTTACTGAATGTGATGGACGACAACAAAGTATACAAAGTTTCTTTTCTTTTACATAGGTAAAAGAAAAGAAACCTCCCAAATTGGGACAATCCCAAGAATTTTGAACAATTTTCAACATTGTATCCTGAAGCAGCGCACATGGCACAACTGCTGACAGGCGGCACAACAAAGGATGACTTAGGCTTAGCCACCGGCTGCTTACTATGCACTGTACTAGACCTAACTGTTGAGTTTTCCAGCGCTTGACTTCGCTTTTCAATGAACGACATTAATTCTTCATACTTAGGTATGTCAGCATTGGATTCAAGTTGTAACTCAAAAGCTTCCTTTGTACCTATGTCCAACTTAGACCACAATGAATGAAACAACATAAAGTTCTTATCAGGTAATTGATATTTTGACAAAATTTCAAAATTTTCTTTATAGGTTCGACAAATTCTAACTAATTCCGATGCACTCTTGGACTTGGCGGCTTCACAATTTAACACTTTTTCATAAAAGATAGTGGCGATGACTCTTTTCTTGTCAAAATGTGTTTTGAGTGTATTGTAAGCGATTAAATAATTTTCATCACACAAAGGATAATTTTTTATCAAGTCAAAAGCATGACCTCTGACACTAGACAACAAATAGTGCAACTTCTCAACTGCAGGGATATTTTTAATGTGAATCAGTGAATCAAATATTTGGATAAAAGATACCCAGTTTTCAAATTTTGAATCAAAAGGAACTATGTTTATTTTTGGCAATTTAACACTTGAACTATGACTGACGACATCAGGCTTATGATCTTCCTTTCGTTCCGCTAATCGCAATTTAATCGACTTAACAATCTTTTCGAATTCTGACGATATCTCCAACTCACTGTTCCTACTCTCACTAGGCATAGAAGAAAGCAGCTCGATCTGAAATGCATAAAAGTCATTCTCTACTTTATTCACATCCTGCCAGGTATACCCTTGCAAGTCTGAATTCTGTATAAGCTCAATTCGAACAAATGCATAATCTCTGGCGACCCGGATTTTGTTATAAGGTTCTTCGCGTTTATCACCGGGTCCCATGGTTCGTTTATGTAATACCAATTAGCAGGTTTAGTTACGCTGTTACTGCTAACCAAATATATATATCTTTGATTAAAATTATGTAAAACAATTAATAACAAAGCGTAATGAACGTAAAGTTAGAGGTTATATTTAAATTTTACGAAATGTCAACAATGACCAGGGCCCGGAATTAGGTGAGCTAAAATACCTAAAGTTCGCGAGAGGACATAATATAGAGTGGTTACAACCGGATGAAAATAATATTTTATTTGGATTAATACTAAGTACTTGTTTCCTTATCTTTCTATATATACTATAGTAGTACTAGTAGCTTTCACTATTTTGACGCTAATACGCCACTCTGACAAGCATTGATAATGAATAGGAAAATACAGATTACTAATTTAAAATATATGTCACATTTTCAGATTTATTATTATAATGTTAACTTTATGGCTGCAATGTAACCATTTTTCGTCATTACGACTATTACTTGCAGTGCCCGGATGAATATCGAATACCCGGAATCCAAATAAAATATTATTTTCATCCGGTTGTAACCACTCTATATTATGTCCTCTCGCGAACTTTAGGTATTTTAGCTCACCTAATTCCGGGCCCTGACAATGACAGCTAAAGTTGCGTTCAGAAACTAATCTAACTTAAATACTCCGATATAAGGCTGGACATACACGAACGTTTGTCTATGAGTATGAACTAAATGCAAATTTAACGAATGGAAAAACGCCTAAGCCAAGTCTTACCCTCCACTGTTTTTAGTGAACTTCTAACAAATAAATTATGACGAAAATTACTTTTAAATGTGAAAATAACCACGGTCACCTTACAAAGTATCCGGTTCGAAGGACCAAAAATGTTATGGATTATTTTACTTCGATAGATTTGGACTGTATGCGAAATGAGAACGAATATATGTTACGAAACGACACGAAACAATATCTGTCGGAACAAGGAATAGCCAGTGAATTGTATGAAGCACTCACCTTTGCTTTGCTGCTGATGACGCTGCAGCTCTCGGTCGCAGGAGCTGGCGTAGGCTCCCCAAGTTCTTGGCTCGTTCGAACTTACCTCGAATCCAGGTTACCTTGACCAACTCAGTTCCCGAGATGAAGCTGGATCAGTGTCTCCTCCAATCACTTGGCTTATTTCGAGCAATTGAACGTGAACTTTACTTAAACCGGGCTACAATAGTGCCACCGACACAATATATTAACTTAAGATGTAATTTACGCGGCAACGCTCGCGTTCCGACATGACAGCGACACGAATTGAAGTGAATCGACAGTTTCTATATTTTTTTTTTTACTTATTTAAAACGGTTATTTAAAAGCTACAATCCTTAACAAATATAAATATACGGCAACCATGTACATAAACGCAACATTTCAATATCAAAATAAGAATTTCATAATTTTTCCATGCATACTTTAAACAGGGCGACTAAGGGCCTGTTTCACAATCTCCAGATAAACTTATCTGCCAGTTAAAACTATTGCTATCCTTTTCTCCAGTCATATAAAAGAAAAGGACAGCAAACATTTATCTGACAGATATGCTTTAACTGGAGATTGTGAAACAGGCCATAAGTATTTGATCGTGACGTCACTTTTGCACATCATTTTGTTAGGAGCGTTTTGAAAAACAAGTGCAATTCTCAGACTTTAAGTCTCATTTCTGACTTTTGTATTGTTTTAACGCAATTTGCCCTATATAGACATTTGACCCTCACAAGAAAACGAATCGATATATTTTTTATAAATGCTTGACGTAGATATATTGTTAAATTATTTCAATGTAGACTTAACGTAGCCAAATTTTAGAGATATGATAAATAATGTGATTCAGACATCTGAAAAATTAGTTTAGATCTGCAACATATTGTACCTACTATTAAACACTAAACTAACACAGTCGTTCTGGCCACTGTACATTTTATGGTTTGGCTTACACCTAAGTAAATTCCGAGGTCTTGTCTATACAAGTTTGAAACACCATCTTAATACTTACTTCTTAATAAATGTGTACTTATGAGTGTTACAATAATTTTCGTTCAAATTCAAACTCTACCTGAGATACTAAACTGCAAGGTTCAATAAACCTTTTTATCTACACTCATATTGTAAGTTCTCTAAAACGTGTTCGAAAACGGTAGGCAATGGCTAGCATTACCACGACCGATTTTACTATGATAAGCTTTTTATCTGTGGCAGTAACGTAATTTTAACTTTACATGCTCAACTATTGATGTGTTATATGAGTTTTGATAACATAATGTACACCTGCACGCTCCCGCGCGGCCGCCGACAGCCCGACACGCGCCTCCCCGACCGCCGGCACAATCGAGTTGGCCAGTGTAGATAAAGCAGTGTATGCAACTGTACGTAATTAGGCCTTAAAACACTCGTGTGATCTTATTATGAAACTCACCTGCGGCTCGTTTCATAAAACCACACTCATGTTTTAAGGACCCTTATTACGTAACAGTTATATAAACTACTATTATACACCTACTTTAGGATTTCATACTCGGGACGTATACTAACTTTAAAACACGTTTAGACACGATCCAACTTCAATGCATTAACTACGTAATACAGCTAGCGCCTAATAATGTCTGAATTAGAAATTTCAGAATTTGCTCGTCAACTCGGTCATTGGCAACTTAGGCAGTTAGGTAACTACGCCCGCCGTATAGTCCCGTCACTAAACTTTAAGTTGTTCGAGGAGATCACATTTAATCCTACACTATTTTGTCCTTGGGATCAGGTAAAACAACATTTATTGAAAAGATGTATTAAGTTTTTCCCAAAAAATACATTGTGCTTTCTTTAAAAAAAATTTTTGAAATTTTTAATGTTTATTTACCACAAACATTAAATCCTACACTAGAGATTTTTAATGCAAGGGACTACCTGAATATTTAGAACAGTATTTGAAATATTCACCACCTGTCAAGTTGAGAATAGATTTGAAATAATAAAAATGTTTAAAAAATTCAATAATAATCAAACACTAATTATACAAATGGTGATTTTTCACTATATTGTCGAGAAAATTAATACGTTTCGTTTAAAAAAAATTTTACAGCGGTGACTGTATTATTACTATTTCTTAAATGATTTTAAATGATTTTCGAACACGCGCATTAATTCT
The DNA here is from genome assembly GCA_947086415.1 of Pammene aurita. Lineage (NCBI taxonomy): Eukaryota > Metazoa > Arthropoda > Insecta > Lepidoptera > Tortricidae > Pammene > Pammene aurita. The sequence continues at coordinate 20,626,206 of OX352293.1, read as the reverse complement.
ACACTCATGATTATGATGCTTCTTTTAGCTTTAATAATATGTTACATAATATAAAAATTTCACCAGTAGATATAGTGAGCATTTTCAGGAATTGTAAAATTAGTAATCAAAAAATAAACATAATTGGAGCGGGGCGCGGGGCGGAAACTACAACACATAAGACGTGCGGCGGCCGATACGATTAGTGCACCTAAGGTCATTGACCGTGTAGGTATCTAAGAAGCGCAGAAGGGCATAGCGTATGGTGCGTAGTTGCTTACTTAGGAGTAATAATCAGGGTGGAATAAATAATGGGCTCATTTTATCTATTAGTATTACACTATTTTTTAAATAACACTGATAAAATATAATTCTTAATATTATTTTTATTTATATTTATATAAATGCCTATGTCCTGACTGACTGACTGAATGATCCACACAGAGCCGAAACTACTGAAGCTGGAAAGTTGAAATTTGCAGATAAGGTTACATTTTTAATTTGTACAAGTAATAAGGATAGATTTTGAAACATTCAAGTCCTAAGGGGGTAAAAACGGGGTTAAGCGTTTGTACGGTTAGGATTTAAAATTTTAAGTTAGAAACTTGAAACTTCGTACGTTTGTTGCTAATAAAAAAATAATAAAAGTCATTTCAGCGTTTTCTGGTATATAACCTCTAACAGGGTTAAAAAGGGGTTGACAATTTGTAATGAATATTAAAAAAAAATTGTGACAGACTTGAAAGTTCGTTTGTAGGCTACTCAGCTCCAAACAACAAAATAATATCAGCGTTTTTCAAAACTCCACCCCATAGGAGTTGAAACGGGGTTGAAAAGTTGAATTATAGCCAGGCCGAAACTACTGAAGCTAGAAAGTCATAATTTTCATTTATAATGTATACAAGTAATACGAAACAAATTTGAAAAATTAAACCCCAAAGAGAGTAAAAACGAAGAGTTAAAAATTTGTATGGGTAGGGATTAAATTTTAAGTTCGAGGCATGCAATTTCGTACATTTAATACATTAAAAATAATGAAAGTAATTTTAGCGTCTTTTTCATTTAATCCCGCAAACGGGGTTAAAAAGGGGTTGAAAGTTGATATAGATACCTACTTTTTTGTGACAGACTCGAAAGATTATTTGTAAGCACTTCAAAACAAAAAAAAACTAATTTCAGTGTTTTTTCAAAATTCCACCCTAGATGAGTTAAAACAAGGTTGAAAAGTTTGTACTAAAACGAGGCCGTAACTGCTGAAGCTAGAAAGTTGTAATTTGCAGATTGGCTACTTTGTACCTATTTTATCTACTTATTAAAAAATAACAAAAGCAATTTCAGCGTGTTTTGATGTTCATCTCTTAAGGGGATTAAAAAACGTTGACGATTTGTATGAAGAATGTATGTATATGGCTTAAAAGTAAGTTGTATGATAATTATTATAAACAAAAAAAAATTCTAATACCAAACCACACATTTTATAAAGATGAAACTGTGTATGAGTAGGTAGCCGTATTATAAGTGGACGAAGTCGCGGGCGGAAAGCTAGTCTATCTTTAAATGCTTTTGTTCTGTCCTGACTGACACATCAACGTAAACACCGAAACCACTGCAGCTAAAGGGTTGAAAATGTTAGACCAGGTTACATGTATAATTTGTATGTACTAAGAGGTGATTTCGAATAAATCAATGGCTAAGGGGGTAAAAAGTGGGTTAAAGGTTTGTATGGGTAGGATTTTTTTTATATAGGGACTTAAAAATTCGTACGGTCGCTGATGATAAAAATAATAAAAGAAATATCAGTTTTTTGAAACGCAACCCCTTCAGTGTTAAAAATGGGTTGAAAATCTGTAGCTTTTTTCGTGACTGACTTAAATGTTCGTTTGTAGGCTAATAGCTTAAAAATAAAAAAAAAGTAATTTTAGTGTTTTTCAAAATTCCACCCCGGAGGAGTTAAAACGGGGTTGAAAAGTTTGTATTAAAGCGAGGCCGTTACATCGGAAGCTACAAAGTTATAATTTGCGGGTGGGGTACATTTATAATATGTACAAGTAATAGGAAGCAATTTTGAAAAATTCAAAAAGGGGGTTCAAAATTAGTATGGGTAGAATTTAAAATTTTAAGTTAGAATCTTAAAACTTCGTACGTTTGCTGATCATTAAAAAATAATAAAAAAGAATTTAGCAGTTTTTGAAGTTCAAAAGAGGTTAAATGGGGTTAAAAAGAGGTTGAACCCCATTGAAGTTGAAAGTTTGTATAGAGATTACAAGTTTTGAAAGACAGACTTGAAACTTCGTTTGCAGGCTACGCTTTATAATCTGTAGAAGTAATATGACGCGATTTTGAAAAATTCAACTCTCAAAGGGGTAAAAAGAGGGTTTAAAATTTTTATCGGTAGAATATTTTTTTTAAGTTAGAGATTTAAATAAAAGCTGATTATTAAAAAATAATAAAAATTATTCTAACGACTTTTAAAATTGTACCCCTAATGGAGTTAGAAAGGGGTGGAAGCTTTCAATCGCATTGATGTTGAAAGTTTATATAGAGATAACAAGTTTTGAAAGACGGACTAGAAAGTTCGTTTGTAAGCTACTCACTTAAAACCAAAAAAGTAATTTAAGCGTTTTTAAAAATACCACTCGAGTTTAAACGGGGTTGAAAAGTTTGTATTAGAAAGAGGCTAGAACAACGGAAGCTAGGAAGTTGTAATTTGCAGAGCGGGTTATATTTATAATCTGTACAAGTAATAAGAAGCGCGTTGAAAACTTGTTTGTGTGGTGTTTATAATTTTAAGTTCGAGACTGCGTAAGTTTACTGCTAATTTAAAATAATAAAAGTGATTTTAGCGTTTCTTTCAATTCAACTCCTATCGGGGTTAAAAAGGGATTGCAAGTATATATAGATATTTTGTGAAAGACTTAAAACGAAGTTTGTGGACTTAAAAGAAAAAAAAACTTTTAAGCGTATTTTTTTTCGAACTAGCCATATTGTGCGAGGTGATTTGGTAGGCCATACTAAACAACTTTTACTATTGGGTCAACTCCGAAATCTAATTTTTTTTTGCTGTTTTTGAACATTTCGGCTGATCCGACGTTGACGTTTTCTATGGGGACGCCAAATTTTTTTTTGGATTTCAGGGTCGGTCCTATAGCAAAAGTTGTTTAGTAAGACTTACTTAATCACCTCTCACAATATGGCTAGTTATTAAAAAAACATCCTTTAAAGTTTTTTTTTCTTTTAAGGATAGTACTACAAACTTTTCAACCCTAGAGGAGTTGGAACGGCGTTGAATACTTTTATTAAAGCGAGGCCGAAACTACTGAAGCTAGAAAGTAGTAATTTGCAGATTGGGCACTTCGTAGTTTGTCTGCTTATTTAATGCAGCAAAAGCTGCTTATATAAAGCATGCATTAAAAGGTCTCTTGGATTCTCGTTAATCGATTTTCGACATGATCGGATAAAATTGTACAAAATTTAAAATGGTCGCCGTTTTACAATTTTGATGTTAGATTCGTAAGTATTAGCCGTGCGGATCCTCAGATATCGATTTTCAAAGTGATCAAAAATAAACAGAACAAAATAACATTACGGCCTTTTGTATTGATGATAATCACATAATTTCAGGATGGCGCTACTTTTTCGAATTCAAACCCTGGACAAAATTATTCTATTAATTGTAAACCAAATAAGAAAAAGAATGAATAAAACTTGTCAAAATTGTTTACAACCCTGAACCTTCGGCAAAGACGAGAAACAAATAGATTCTATGAAGTTAGATTACTGTATAGATTATATAATTGATATGTATACTATTCACATCCATTTTTATTAAGTGATAGCTGTGATATTATACAGTCGACTACAAAGATATGTATCCACTTTTGAACCTTATTACAACGGATTAAGGTTAAAAAGTAATACAGCTTAGCTCTTTGTAGTCGACTGTACAATCCATTTTTAGGGTTCCGTAGCCAAAATGGCAAAAACGGAACCCTTATAGTTTCGTCATGTCCGTCTGTCCGTCCGTCCGTATGTCACAGCCGTTTTACTCGGAAACTATAAGACGTATCTTAATTCAGACATAAGGTGTATTTTGTATGCCGCTATATAGTTCTGTAGTTAAATTGCAGAAAAAAAATTATGGGGGGGCGCTCCATACATGTAACAAAAAAAAAATCAACATATTGCACATCAATCGATAGGTCTTTAAAAAAAACATTGAGGTTTCTTTGAACATTTTATGATTAAGTGAAAAGTTTCAGAAATAATCGCTTCGAAACTCGAAAAAATAGCGTCCCTCCCTGTAACTTTTGAACCGTAAGTTCAAAAATATGAAAAAAATTATAAGAAGATGCGCGTTAGCATATACTCTCTAAGAAAATTGTTTTGAACATTATTAGTTTAGCCATTTTTGAGTTATTTCCAAAAAAACTTCTTCCATAGGCATCAGATACGACCTTTTGGCATTAGTCTGGTTCTTATTCCATTAAAGCTACGGAACCCTCCATTATGCGTGGTCCAACACGCACTTGGCCGGTTTTATTATTAGTCTTTCAGCGCCGTAACCACCAAAAAAACAAACGCAATAAACCGAAAACATCAAAACAAACGGTATTATTCGATTAGTATCCTAGCAAAGAAGCTATAAATAGCAGGTATAGCTCTCCTATTCATTCATAGCTTACAAGCAAGTCACATGAAGTCTGCGAACAGATTACTGGTCACAAGACTACGCATTATGAAGTTTCTCATGACGTGACCACTAAATTCAGAGCTGAGAATGGCGTCACTCGCTTCTATCCTATACAAAATTTACAACAATGCATGTGAATGATTTAACTCATACACTCGATTTTTGATTTGAGTAAAGCTAATAAATTCTCTTGGTGTATCGTCCTTTATATTGACCGACGTTTGTCTAATGCAAGTAGTGTGCTTCCCAGGTACGAAAATAACAGTTCGATTGCATCTATCTAACCATCGAACCTAAAACCACAATATGCTCTGTTCTGAAATGACTGATTGGGGCAAACATAATGACATTTCAATATCGGAAATCAGAAATATAGAAAAAAGTTCAAATAAAATATCTCTTTACCAACCTGTAGTACTTGCGAGTCTTCTGATTTGCTCTATCTAATACAAGTAGGTAAGTAATCTGTGCTACGTAGTAACCTTGCCGCGGAGGCGGGAGTTTTAAAATATGAACCTTAAATTATAAGTTGTTTATTTCGATTGCTCGTAAAGCACTTAGTATATTTACGATATTTTTTTGATTATGTATGTTAAATAAATAGACAATTTAAAGAAAAAAATATTCACAAGTGTAGGTTCGTATAAAGTGATCATATTCGCCAAAAAAACTAAAAAAAAGTCATAATAAATAGATGTAAACATGTCACCGTGTTGAAAAATTACTGTAACACTTAGATCTGTTAGTACCATACTACCAAATTTTCGAATTGTGTTCGAATTTCTAAGTCACTTTTTTATAAATATAAAGAAAAAATGTCACTTAATGAAGCTTATAGACGAAAGCTCAGAGAAACAATTCGGGAAATCTAAGTTAGTTATCACTTATTTAAACAAATACAATAGTGCTAGATCTCCAGTGTAGGATTTAGTCAATGTAGTGTTCCAGACGTTGTCTAGAATGTTTTCGATTTCCTGAAATGCACAATCACGTCACTGGGGAAAAATGTGTAGTGGGAATCTGACTACCCTACTTAATAACTAGGAAAAGCTTCCAAAAGTGTAGGATTTAATGCAAGGTAAAATTTTTTGGCCCCCGTCTAGTAGCCTTCTTTCATTTTTACTTAAACCTAGTGAAGTAAGTAAGACCGCAAATGAGTAATTTCAAATTGCACACACTAAAAAACAAAAGCATAGAGGATTGAGATTCATGGAAACATTTGTTTTGGTGCTGCTCATATGAACATCGACTTCATCGGTCTTAAAATTATCTAAACAAACTCCATTGAAAGCGCTTTGCCTCAAATCAATGTCGACATGATAATTGATACTATTATGGATCAGACAAACAAGGTTTCCATTCACGTCATCACGTGAATAGTAACTGTGCATTAATCGTGTTACCTAATATTATGGCTCCTATTAATAATTTCACATTTGTAATGTTGAATCAATGCTAATTAATACGCATAATTTCGACGAAAATGGATGATATTATTATATTTGTATCTCCTTTGAGAATCACGGGCGTTTACATCCCGGTCTTTTGGTAGGCCTGCGTGGGGATACAGTTCCAACACGCAGAGTCCTTTGGAGAATTTTGCTATGTAATACACCTGCTAGAACCCATTCACGGGTACATCAATATGTTGTTGGCTGGTCAAAAATTTGGCTATCGTATCGAAAAGAGGTCTGGACACCTGCTATAACAATATTAAAACACGCTTAGCTCTAACGGGATCTGGATGGCCAATTAGGCAAGCCAGAGCCGAGAGTCCTGTGGTTACCCTTGGGGTCTACTCCGACCAACGAAGAGACGCCGGAGACGGAGACCCTAACTACTCTCTGGAGCACTCGGGTTCGCGGGGTCGTCACTCCCCAACACCTCGCCACAAGCTGCCCTGCGGGCTTATTAATATTATTATAAAGCAGGCTCACTACTATTTAAAGTAGATAACCTTCACAATGGGGCTAAGTAATATCTCAGTGATCTCATAACACGATTAAGTCGGCTATTATAAATGTTCATATCCTACCAGGCCGTAACACAATAATCACTCCCGCTATAAGTGCGTTAGCTTTGGCAAGTAGTAACTAATGACTTTTCCTGGCCAGGGGAAAACTACAAACTGCCTTATTTTACACACCTTAAGTATGTTACGTATATATATCTAACTAAGGAGTTATGACAAAGATAATGAAATTAATGAAGTAAAAGAAGCGTTAGGTAAAAGAAGCAATTATAATTTATACCGCGAGTTAATTTCGTATAGACTATAGGTAGATCAACTAGATACTCAATCTTTATTGCACAAAAAACGCAATCCGATAAAAGACGGACTTAATGCTACAGAGTATTCTCAACTAGTCAACCTTTGGGCAAGCAGATAAGCCTAGGCGATCCAACATCATTTACATATGGTACGGAAAAAAATCACATTATGCGGCGCCATGAATTTTTCCTACCTCTTAAATAAATGAATTATCAAACGACATCTTTTAACAATCAGGGGTAAGTACCGCAGCATGTAAATTGGAGCCGGACAACGACATCTCATAGATGTATTAATCTCGAGGCGTGACACGTTTTAATAGACTTCAAAACACAATCAGCAGCCCTAGGCCTACCTACCTATTTAACAAGAAAGTATTTCAAAAGTAGGTTTAATGTCGACTCTCTATCACGTAAAACACGCAAAACGTGGTTTTGGGAAGCTCAGAATCTATTTCCTCGAAAAGACCAGCTTGCATCTTTTACCTCATTTTTCTTACGTTAAACCCTCTCGTATAAAATTTTATAGTCTGATGTGATTTGTTCACGAATGATGGAGATAGGGTTCTGCGCTTTTTATGAATTAGGTGGTGCTTACAGCGTTATAGGGTATATACATTGGTACATTGCTATATAGAGCTGGAATTCTGTCATGCCTCAATACGGACTGAAACAAAAATAGCGATGATCCGTTTAAGGGTATTGCGACAAAGAAAAAGTAGGAGAAAAATTTTTTAGACGCAAAAAAAAAATGTATGGGACACGTCATTCTATCCGGCCGACCTGCATACAAATAAAGGGATAAGTTCGCCTTTGTACACACTCACTATATTTTTGTTGGTCATGTATTTGTTTTGTGCAATGAAGTGTTTTACTACTACTACTACTACTACAATTTTTTTTTGTACTCCTGTACTTTTATCTGTCATTTATACATTCGTCGACACCTTTATAAGAACATAGATAATACACTCGATGAAAAGTCTATCTAGTCTATTCCCCAAAATAACACTTGTTCTATAAAAGCGCCAAAATAGTATCGCGGAATCGCGTGCAAATACGGCTATTAATCTATACATATAATAAAGCTGAAGAGGGTCGAAAGTCTGTACATGGAAGATAATCGAAAAAAAGTTGGCTGGGGATACTTAGAATCGATAATAGAACACGTTCCAACCATTTTTAGAATTTTTGTCTGTTTATCTGTTTGTCTGTTTATCTGTTTATCTGTTTATCTGTTTATCTGTTTTTCTGTTTATTTGACCGCGCATCACGTGAAAACGGCTGAACGGATTTTGATGAAATTTTGTATAGAGATAGTTTGAGTCCTGGGAATGGATAATATATACTTTTAATCCCGAAAATCAACCCTGGTGGGGGTGAAAATGGGGTTGAAAGTTTGTATAGAGAATTTTTTACCGCTGAAACGATTTAGATAGAAATGAGTATGGAGATAATTGAGTCTCGAGAAACGTCATAGGATAGTTTTCAAACCCTTGTGGGGGTGAAAAGAGGGTTGGAAGTTGGTATGAGTATTTTTTTACCGCTGAACTGATTTAGATGAAAATTTGTATAGAGATAGTATGGATGGATCTCGAGAAAGGACAAAGGATAGTTTCATTTTAAAAAAAGCCCCCCCCCCCCTCATCTTACTTTAGAACCGTAAACATTTGAAAAAAAAAATGGAAGTGAAACCTGAAAGGTACTTTCAATAAAAACTATCTATACATATAATAAAGCTGAACAGGGTCGAAAGTCTGTTAATGGAATATATTCGAAAAAAAGTTGGCTGGGGATACTTAGAATCGGTAACAGAACACGTTCCATCAATTTTTAGAATTTTTGTCTGTTTATCTGTTTGTCTTTTTATTTGACCGCGCATCACGTGAAAACGGCTGAACGGATTTTGATGAAATTTTGTGTAGAGATAATTTGAGTCCCGGGAAAGGACAAAGAATAGTTTTCATCCCGAAAATCAACCCTGGAGGGGGTGAAAAGGGGGTTGAAGGTTTGTATGGAGAATTTTTAATAGAAATTAGTATGGAGATAATTTGAGTTCCGAGAAACGACAAAATAGTTTTCATCCCGAAAATAAACCCGTGGGGGTGAAAAGGGGGTTGGAAGTTGGTATGAGGATTTTTTTACCGCTGAACTGATAAAGATGATATTTGGTATAGAGATAGCATGGGTCTCGAGAAAGGACAAAGAATAGTTTTCACCCCGAAAATCAACCCTAAAGGTGTGAAAAGGGAGTTGGAAATGTATATAGGGAATTATTAACCGCAGAATCGATTTAGATAAAATTTGGTATGGAGATAATTTGAGCTCTGGAAAAGGAAATAAAATAGTTTTATCTCGGAAATTATCCCTTAAGCGGATGCAAAAGGGGTGGAAGTTTACATGGGGAAAAACAAACAATAACCGCTGTACGTATTTAGATGAAATTTGGAATTGAAATAATTTGTAATTTTTTGTTCAAGGTGTTCATATTTATAACATGTTACCCGTCGATGCTTTAAATTTACCTTTACCCGCTCTTAAGAAATATTTGAAAATGTCATGAATGTCAAAGGGTTATTGCAGGTTCGAGGACTATATATGACGGACAAAGATGCATGGCCCAAACCAAAAAACTACTACAAAATCATCTAACATTTATAGGACACCGTTTAGGTAGGAAAACATATCAAACGTTTTGTGAAGTAGTCAGATTAGGATTTATTTATAACCGACTTCCAGATTTCAAAAGAGGAGGTTCTCAATTCGGCGTGTATGTTTTTTTTTTTTGTTTTTTTTTTTTATGTTTGTTACTCCATAACTCCGTCATGTCTGAACCGATTTTGAAAATTCTTTTTTTTATTGTAAGTATATATATACAGATTGGTCCCGTTTTTGTCAAACGCAGTTCTGATGATGGGATCCATGAGGAATCGAGGGAACTCCTCAAATCTTAAAGGCATACATATAGTGATTTTTATATTTTTATCAACAAATCCATCATTTTCATTCAAAACAGTGACATTTGATGAAGTAGAACTGCTGATGATGATCAGAACGGAACTCTTCAACAACGCATAGTTCACGTTTGGCGAATTGTCCTCTTCGCTGTGTTTGTTTAGCAAGTTTAATTGTCAGGACAAATTTTCGTCAAGCTCAAGTTCTGATGATGGGATCCATCAAGAATCGAGGGAACTCCTCAAATCTTTTAAGATTTGAGATCACTATGTGTAAGCCCTTAGGCCTCACATAGTGATTTTTGTATTTTTATCAACAAGTCAAGCATTTTCATTCAAAAGAGTGACATTTGATGAAGTGGAACTGCTGATGATGATCAGAACGGAACTCTTCAACGACGCATAGTTCACGTTTGGCGATTCGTCCCCTTCGCTGTGTTTGCTAAGCAAGTTAGATTGTTAGGACCAATTTTCGTCAAGCTCAAGTTCTGATGACGAGTTCCATGAGGAATCGAGGGAATTCCTCAAATCTTAAAGGCATACATAAAGTGACTTTTGTATTTTTATCAACAAATCAAGCATTTTCATTCAAAAGAGTGACATTTGATGAAGTGGAACTGCTGATGATGATCAGAACGGAACGGTGTGGGTCAACAGGTATTTTGTGCATGTATACATGTCTAGAGATCTTAGGTAATGGTTTAAATATTAAAAAGAAAAGAAAAACGTCAAAACCTAAAACAAAGTCAATAAATTAAAAGTAACAATATAAACAAAAAAGACAACACTAAATAAAAAATACTCTATAAACATATTTAACATTTTACAGTTCGTTTATATTCTGCAGAGAATTCTTCAACAGATAGGTGACCGCAACCAGAAAACACAGCTAGAGAAGGAAAATAATTTCCGTCGATGGTCTAGATAATATTTCAACTAATCGTTAACTGATGTGACGGCAGCGTACGAGTACGACCGTTGTGAATATCCCCTGTCGGTGTGTGCGTTTCCTATAATATTTATTTATATATTAAAATTAAGGCATTGTATGTCCAGCAGAGGACGCCGTCTGCCTGAAATGTTGATGATGATGGAACATTTAAAAAAAGATCCAATACATTGTGATACCTATCCAATATGCTGCTGCAGATGGCTAGGTGGTTTTTTAACTAATACCGTCTTATTTTATTTAGGTGATAATAAGTTAACGTTAAATAAAAGTAATGCTACAGGATCTAAATATTACAATTAATATATTTTTTCTAAATCAATCAACCTAAAAAACTTGCTGCAACCGCTCTCTACTTCGTTTGAAATTTTTCGTGGCCAAAAATTTTTTCTCCTACATTTTCTTACTCGCAATACGGTACCAATTATACCCTTGTTACATTCTGATTTATCTTTCCACTGACACTCGAATTGAAGCAACATCGATATCTAGCTTTTGGTACTGGGAGAGTTTGCGGAGTATTTTTTTAATATAATATGACATGTAATTAAGATTATGATTGATATAATTTGTCCGTTAGTTTTACAGATAGCACAACCATCTCGAACGGCGGAGTTGAAAGGCGGAAAAAAAAGGGGGGAAGGTGAAAAAAAGGTCAAGTGGGCTTAGCCCGGGTCGGTTTCACGACACGACGGGAGCTCAAAATACCACGACCTATCAGGCTGCCTCTATGATACAGCAACTACGCGTCATTGCTCTGAATATAATCGATTCGGAAAAAATATCAGGATAGAGTTCACTCAAAAGTGACGTCGTTTGAGTATTCAGATCATTCTTTTCTGGTTATCGATTGGTTATCAAGTCCATGTCAAATAGACATAAAAAGAGATTGCTTAACGTCAATATGATAGGTTCAACGTATAGTGCGATTGTTTAGATGTACATTTAATGACAAAATAAGATCATTTTAATACATTATTTTGCCTTGAAATCTCCCTTTGTTGCAAATTCCTTTCAAGACGAGTTTAACCTTTAAGTATTGCCAGAGATAATGTCGAGACATTGAATGAACAGCCTGTATATAAAACCACCAAAACTGAGCAGTGAGATAAACGTTTTTTTCCTAGTCATACAGGCATGTGATTAGGTAGGCGTTAGACCGATCAACGGAGCTTGTTTTACCTTATTTAAAAGTTTCTGTCTTGAACTGTAGATTTGATTTGTTACCTTTGATTTGATTTTGCTTAATAATATTTTCAACCGACTTCAAGATTTCGAAGGAGGAGGTTATCAATTCGTCAGGATCTTTGTTTTTGCAATTTTTTTTATTTTTTTATGTATGTTCACCGATTATTCGGAGACGGCTGGGCCGATTTGAAAACATATTTTTTTGTTGATAGAGTATATTTCACAGTTGGTCCCATTGTAACCAGGTCAGGATCTGATGATGGGATCTTGGAGAAATCGAGGGAACGCTTCAACTATTATAGGCACACCTATTATATAGTGATTTGAGTATTTTTTACAGCAGCTCGAGCATTTGCTTTTGGAAAGGTGGATGCTAAGTGAAATCGGTTCTTTTTTGTTTAAAATTATAAACTATGAGTACCGCTCATCGTCCTTCTCAATTTCTTGTTATATTTTTATAGTCATTAGATTAACTACAGTCCACTACGCGTATGTTCAGTACGTAATGAAAATAGCAGGCCTCTTAGCGAAAGGTAAACTTGTTTAGGAGTTTTTTTGGCAGCATTAATTAGTGAGGTGTTCAGTAGTTTCCGCCAGAAGGGAATAGCGAACATCTGAAGTTGTTTAGTAGATGTTGCATGCCATTAGTGTGAAGGGCAGGGCTGCTATTTTAATAACTGCCCAGTATTAACTTATGAACCGACTTCAAGATTTCGAAGGAGGTTCTCAAGTCGTCGGGATCTTTGTTTATCTATGTTCACCGATTATTCTAAGACGACTGGATCGATTTTGAAAATTATTTTTTTGTTTGAAAGAGTACTGTACTATACTTCACAGTTGGACCCATTGTCATCAGGTCAGGATCTGGTGATGGAATCCTGGAGAAATTGAGGGAACTCTTCAAATATTATAGGCACACCTATAGTGATTTGAGTATTTATTACAGTATCTCGGGCATTACTTTTTAGAAAGGTGGAGGCTAAGTGAAGTCGGTTATTTTTTGTTTAAAACTATGACATAAATGATTTTTATATAGAGATCGACAGATAAAGCACTGCCTAAACCGTTGCTGTTTAAATTTTGAAATTAGGACTATATTATTATTTTTGAAGATGAATGTCAGTAAGACGAAAGTAATGGTATTTGAAAGAGATGAGATTATGGTAGATTGCGAAATTATGATTGGTGAAGAAAGACTGGAACAAGTGAACGAGTTTGTGTACTTGGGGACGTTGTTTACAAGAGATGGTAAAAATGAAAAAGACATTGAAAGGAGAGTGAATGCTGGGAATAGAGTGAATGGGGCACTGAACGCTTTTATGAGCAGTCAGAAGGTGTCGCAAAAAGCACGCCTGGCTGTGCATGGAGGAGTGTTGGTGCCTACACTTATGTATGGTAGTGAAAGTTGGGTGTGTCCGAACATAGTTAAAGGACATACCGGGTCCAAAAAATAATAATAAAAAATTGGGTGTCTTCGAGATTATATCGGAGACGCTGACTCCGAATTGGATGACAATTATATTATAAGCCCTATAAAAATTGTCTAAACCAAAGCTTCAGCGTAATCTTTGAGGTCCACTGCAGGTAGGTAGGTAGGTACCTACGTCTGAGCTTCTCACATCGCAAAGCAAATAATATCCCCTGAGTATGGTAATGGCAAGTTAATGTACAAACCGACTCATGTGGCAAGTTTCTCAATACTTGCTGCCAATTTATGTTGGTGGTCCAGACCTGTATTTATTCACTTTGGTTTACGCGTTCCGAGTCACTCTCACACTCTACAAACTTCAACGCCTAATTTAGCACACTATGTTTATGGATTGAGCTATTAAATACATAAATGTCAATAATTAAATTTATAGTCTTAATGCGCTTCAGTCTTTTAAAAACTCGGCGGTATTACGGTACCATGTCGTAAAAAGTAAATATTTTGAATTTATCTGTGCCTATTGTGTCTTAAGGCGCTATACTAGGTTCATATACGGTTGCTAGGTGTTCGGCTTTAGCCGGACATGTTTGGCTTTTTACGGGTGTGTCCGGCCTGTCCAGCTTTTGTTAGGCTTTTGTCTGACTTACGCTACGCGACAGTCAGACAAAAGCAAAAATATTTAGCTATTAAAAAGGCATGTCCGGCTTTTGGGATCAAATATCCGGCTAAATTAAGCGCGGAGTCCGGCTTTTTCATTTTTGGGGCTGGTAACCCTAGACTGATGTTATGAACCGTTCATAACATCAGTCGCCGGTTCATAAAGCACAGTTATTGAAAAGTTGTATCGTAGCACGTTTAAAATATTGACAACAATCTTGAAGTACCGTCAACCGGGTCAAACTGACATTTCAAAGTTGAACCTCGTAACGAACTCTTTTCTAAATATACCTTATTCGGTGACCTTTCTACTTTGTTGCTCACAGTTCCATGGAAATGATGTCAATTATTCGAAGAATTTAAAATTCCCTTCAATATGTTCCCACGTCGAAAATTCGGGATTCTTAACATGACCGTTACGATCTAAAACGAAAGGTTTATATGGACGGGCAGGTTAAAACTATTTTTGCTTGGAGTGAGCTGCAGGTCTTTCAAGTTAAGAAATATTAATTTAAATCCGTCTGTATTTTTATGTACACGTCACGTCAAACATATCGGTGTCCTTACCTAGTTTGTAGTTTTTAGATTTATTTAGTTTTATAGGTAGATTTTAATGTATACTGTACCAAAAAAAAATTATAAATTAACATTCAAAGTTTATAAAGACTGGCAGCTTTGAAATTGACAAAGTAGGTTGATAGGTTGACATGACATGACACATGTAGAGATATGAAAACAACGCAACAAATGTAAAGTTAACATATGTTTACACTTTTGCACCTTATTACAAATAAAGTGCAAAAGTGTAACATTGATTTATTTTATTAGTTACTCAATGAAGTGTAAACATATCTTTGACGTCGACTGTACCAGCCACCTGAGGACCACGGACCGCACTCTCCGAGACGTAGGTACTAACAATTATATGGTACTAACAATGATATTTACTATGGATGGGTTATATATACTCTAAATAATGAGCACAAAAATTACTTCCAGAGTTATTTCATAACCTAGCAACGATTCTGTTATGTTTATTTTGACAATCATTACATCTTTGTCACTCTCATTGTTAGAACATTACAGTTTGTTTCTTTCTCACGCGGGTGACGGGAGCTCATAGACACGTCCGCATCTCTCGCTTGCCGGTGCACTACTAGCGACAACTCATTATTATAGTCTGGCCAGCCAACGAACGCAGTAGCAATGTACATCAAACAAAAATATAGCAACACTCTAGGGCGAATCGAACAGCAGCATTGCTCCATAGAAAAGCAACAATGTATATCGAACCAACATTTTTTTTCAAGTTGGCTGCATTGGCACGGTGCTTTCGTACGTCAGTGCAGTTAGTGGTAATTTCGTAAATTGTAACTGCATTATTAGATAAAATCATTGAGATCCCTGATATATGTACATATAATTATGACTTTTCAATAAATAAGAAAGTGCGAAGAAATTTAAATAACCAAAATATTAAAAGGACTGAAGATTAGAGGTAGAGATCATGCGGTCAAAATACTGCTGAAAGTGTTGAAATCCAGGAAGGAAACAAACATTGAATGCTAAAATCATAAGTCCGGCGAGGAAATCGAGTATATCTACCAGAAAATACAACTTTTCAGTTTAGAATGGAATCGGGTTAGCTGCATAATCTGTACGAATAAAAGTGTAATGCATAATACTCAGTACTACTCCTATTAATTATGATTTCCTTTCGTCATTCGTCTATAACACTATTATTTATTGTGTGAAGTGTATTTGTAGTTAATAAACGCACGTGAGATTTTGGTGTTTATTTATTTTATACATAGCTTAGGTATATTAAGGGAAACATTAAAATAATTTGATAAAGTAGCGGGGTGCTCGTTGCTTGTTAAATCTGATGTTTACCGCTTTATCGCTTTGTGACTATATTGAGCACCATCCTATGCAACAAACGTTCTTGGACTTCATTTGGCACCAGTTTTCGCTTTGATTTGTTCGATTTATATACACTGAAAGATAGAACTTCAAATGATAATTCTATACAAAACTGCATAACCTCAAAGCCATATTTATCATACAAATTTTATTATCCCTGCAGAAGGTAGGTAGTAGGTACCTACATTTATATCTTAGCCTTGTTAGTACATTTATTGAACGGAGGAAATAATAAAATCCGCAACCTGAAACTTAAAAACGTAAGTAAACAAAACTAACTTTTTTTAAATAAAAATATTACATGCCACAGATAAAACACAAATTATGCACAATTTTCGAATTATTCAAAGACAGGTGTTGCCAACTAGCGATTTTTCAAATTTGCCGCGCTTTTCTACTGACAGCAATGGTTTGCCAGACTATATATATCATAGGGTACTAAATGATAGAATCGGTTAATCGCAAAATGGTCTAAGAGCTGGCCACGTCAGATATGACACAATAATGAGAGCAATGAAACCTATCTAGTTAGACTGCTTTACCATCCTTATTACTAGATCCGAGCATCTGGCAGCTTTTAATGGGTGGAGGTCAGAGTGGCAGACCAAAAAAGTTTTTAAGTTGGATAAAAGTAATACCAAAATAGGTCAAGAATGCCAAAGGAGATCGTCAATTTTTGTTAGGTGATCTGGCCCAGATTATTTAGGACCGTTTAGGAATGGTTCTTACTTTTAAAGAATCGTCATAATTTCTAGATCGAAATCTAATGGGAAAATTGAAAAATCATCCATTTAAAACTTGAATCTGACAAGGACAATATTTGAAAGCGTGCTTGCCTATGATTTATATATTAATGTAAAAAAAGTACCGATTTTTTAAAGATAATGTACAAAAGCGGATTTGAAAACAAAACGGGAATCATGATGAAATAATAAAAAGTCATATTTTGATCGTATTTATAGTTCCTGTATTTTGGTAAACAAAGACTGCTGTCAAACTATCGTTGATACTATTAACTGAACACTCCTGACACCTATTGCGAAGGGGTAAGGTTTACCACCGTTAAGTGCGATAGCACTAGTATCTGACATTACAAAATTGAAAAAAAGATGCGTTGCGTTATCGAAGGAGCATGATATTATGCCATTATGAAACCCACTTTTAATATTCAAACTCCGATCAAAAATGCAAAAATACACATTTTCAATCTTTAGGCATTTTAATACAGTCGATTTCTAATTTAAACTTCCGTATTCGTAGGCTTAGATACTATTTTAATATCACAATGTTCTAACTTACCGAACAGTATCAAAACGCAGATTATGTAACGGTATACATTGACAGTGTCAAACCAAAAAAAAATCCCGTTTCAGGCCAGGGTGAAGTTAAACTTTATATCAATGCCATAAGGACGTTAACAACTTGTCTTGCTGTATTTTAATCGCGGAAAAATCAACATAATGTTTATTAATTTAGTATTTCTAATTCCCGTTTCATTTTTTTGCATTATTTTGTCTACTTAGTAATAAAATGAGTATTTATTTTACATTTCAGTACAAACTGTATACGGTTTATATCAGGTGGCCCAGAATTGACGATCTCCTTTGTGTCTATTATAGAGGACAGGGCCTATATTTTAACATTAGATTAAAAACCATTGTCTATTATTGCGGAAACAAAAACAGTAGGCGACTAACTAGAAATTGCATTTTACATCATTTGGCACTACTTTCCCCCAACAGAAACTTCTGGATATGATATAACCGAACTAATTACATAATTTCGCATAATATTGCATCAAACCCAGAACTCTAGGATTTGTTTTCTTCAAGTTATTTGCATTCTTTGACCTCCACCACTTTACAGCTGCCAGATGTCCGGATCTAGAAATAAGCATAGTATAGCAAACTAACTACAAGGGTTTCGTTGCTCTCATTATTGTGTCATATTTGACGTGGCCAGCTCTCCGTGTAAAACTTTAAGGTGTAGGTATAGTCTGGCAAACCATTTCTGTCAGTAGAAAAGCGCGGCAAATTCAAAATACGTACATGTGGCAACCCTTTGTGATGAGACACCATATTTCGTGACAAACATTTCAATTCACATTGAATTTGTTTCTTGTGCATTTCACTTTCTCATTTTAAGCGCGAGTGAGATAGAACTCCTGTATCGTTCTAAATTGAAATTAAATTCGTTTTAAGGCATATATCAATTGCCTCAACCGGATTATCTGTTGCATTTGATGACAGATTAGACAAAATATATCCGTCTCCTTTTTACACACTGTAAATGTCACCTAATGAAAGGGGCGGTCATTACCAAATAAAATTAAAAACGTAGAATTTAATGATCATTGCTGCTTTTTTCACTGATTCTTAGTGTTGTCATACTTTTGTTCGCTGTACATTGCTACTGCGTTCGTTGGCTGGCCAGACTATATATATATTTGAGCTAGTCAGTTGATTTTTTTCGATCTACCAGTCTAAGCCGAAAAGTTCACTTGATATTAGCTTCCCTAAACACAGAGGCACACTAATTACCAGATTGTACGAAAGCATGTAATTTTACAACATTCAGAAGGGTACGTTCACCCTTTTAAATCTAGACCAACAATTTTCTCGGATAATGAATAAAGGCGGGTAGAAAGCGTTTATCAAGCACTTGCGACCACGCGAGAGTTTAATTAAATTTTAAAATTTACTGTTAAGAAGGCCGCGTGCGGTCCGACCGCGCTAGGTCTACTTTGCAATTTGAATTTCGAAACATCCTTCGCTCTGTCCTTCTCACGCATTTGTAGTCAAAGAATGGAGGGAAGAGTGCGGCACGTTCGTTGTTTTGACTTTGGAATTTTTGAAGAAATCGTTGTAACGTGCCAAACGGTTCCCGGTCATGTCGCCCAGAGTTTAAGTACCCAAGCGTCCAACGTTGTTCTGTTTTCTTTTCTAACATGCGGTTTAAGCTGTTAACGTAGTGTTAATGACAACGGGTTTTTAAGAATAGTCGCTAAGTATCACGATAAATAATTGTGTACACCTGTGGATGTCAGAACTTAGCTATAAACATTCTAATGCTGCAATCACACTTCGCCTATGTGGACAAATATTCGTGTTGCGTCTCTTTCTTATTGTATAGAATAGGAAAGAGACGCAACACGAATAGTTGTCCGCATAGGCGAAGTGTGGTGCCACCATTATAGGTAGATATTATGCATAACACTGATAAATCATCATGATGTGTACGGTCATGGACTTTAATAGGAAAGGCAACTGTCAAAGTGACATCTCCAACATTGATCCTTAGCTAAATTTATATGGCGCGAAGCAGTTTTTATTTATTTATTGAAATACACTTAAATTAAAATGCGGTAGATTAACACGCCATAGGGAAAGTTTTTGCCAAAAAAAGCTTTTTGACTGCACATAGAATGAACATTTGCATCAAAAAACTTGATGGGTCCGCTTCCTTTGTTCACAAAAAGCCTTTATTGACCTTTTTATGTCGTGTGCAAACGCAACTACTACGAGTAGGTAACTAGATTATTAAAATTATAGATATGTTCCTGTTAAAAAATATATGAATATAATTTTGAAAATAGAATCTATTATCACGGAAGGCTCGTTTGACAGAGCCCAGATAGGTGCGACGACGAGCGAAGCGAGGAGGGAGCGTGTTAGGTGAACTGCGACCTAAACAGCCCAGAATCAATTTATCTTTACCTCACTGGCTCGGAAAGCTCTTTTTTATTCTTTAAAAACAGATAACAACACTGCATTTTATTCACAAGAGTGCAAAGAATATTTGAAATTCGAACGTGATATTAGTCACTTTTTAGGGTTCCGTAGTCAACTAGGAACCCTTATAGTTTCGCCATGTCTGCCCGTCCGTCCGTCCGTCCGTCCGCGGATAATCTCAGTGACCGTTAGCACTAGAAAGCTGAAATTTGGTACTAATATGCATATCAATCACGCCGACAAAGTGGTAAAATAAAAAGTGGAATATTTTTTTTTATTAGGGTACCTCCCGTATACGTAAAGTGGGGAGTGATTTTTTTTTTCATTTCAACCCTAACGTGTGATATATTGTTGGATAGGTATTTAAAAATGAATAGGGGTTTACTAGAATCATTTTTTGATAATGTAAATATTTTCGGAGATAATCGCTTCGAAAGTCGGAAAAATTGCGTCCCCCCGCCCCTGTAACTTTTGCACCGTAAGTCCAAAAAATATGAAAAAAATTGAGAAGATGTGCGTTATGATAACCTTTATAGGAAAATTATTTTGAACATTATAGGTCTATTATTCAATCAAATACAAACACTGAAAACATTGAAAAAATAATCAACCCAGCAGGATTTGAACCTCGCATCGATACGCCTTACCGGGGCTCGATCGCTTTACCAATTAAGCTATGGGTTCAGTTACTGAGTTGACGAAATTCTCAATGCCTTCAATCATCTTTTTGCATTTATTTTTACATCCCCCATACACATTTATTTTTATAGCCCCGGTAAGGCGTATCGATGCGAGGTTCAAATCCTGCTGGGTTGATTATTTTTTCAATGTTTTCAGTGTTTGTATTTGATTGAATAACATACTATTGTATGAGTGGAATGCCCCACTTTAAAAAACATGTAAAATAATTATAAGTTGATAGCAGCGCCATCTATTATTTCCGTTGTGACACTTGTAAAAGGGTCGGCGGGAAGGGTATCTGACTCTAATAGTTAGCACCTAGATGTCGCTTACGGCTGCTATAAAGTCGATGTAAAAATAAATGCAAAAAGATGATTGAAGGCATTGAGAATTTCGTCAACTCAGTAACTGAACCCATAGCTTAATTGGTAAAGCGATCGAGCCCCGGTAAGGCGTATCGATGCGAGGTTCAAATCCTGCTGGGTTGATTATTTTTTCAATGTTTTCAGTGTTTGTATTTGATTGAATAACATACTATTGTATGAGTGGAATGCCCCACTTTAAAAAACATGTAAAATAATTATTATAGGTCTAGCCATTTTTGAGTTATTTCCAAAAAACTTCTTCCATAGGCATCAGATACGACCTTTTGGCATTAGTCTTTAACTCTTAAGTGGGTACACTTACTGTGACGGACGGAAAACTACGGAACCCTACACTGAGCATGGCCCGACACGCTCTTGGCCGGTTTTTTAAACATAATAACATGTAAAGGCCACTCCAGACAGGCAATCTTCGCCCATCTGATTAAATTGTCTGATCAAATCAGGTGCTGTGGACGCAAAAATTATTTTATATTTAATTGTATTCAATTAAAACATTTAGTGTAAACAATTTTGTTTCATGATTTAACTATAAAATGCTTTAAATCTTTCAAGAAATATTATTTTGATCGATCAATTTTAATTGATGAACTACCTGTCTCAGAATAATTCGAAAATTGTGCATTGTTTTTGTTTTATCTGTGACATGTAACTTTTTAATTTTAAAAAGTTTGTTTTGTTTACTTATATTTTTAAGTTTCAGATTGCGTTTTTTATTATTTATTAATGTAATATCTGCCATCACCTTTCAATAAATGTATTAAATCAACGCAAGGACCAGCTGAGATATTTATGTAGGTACTTAAGACAGGTGTAATACATATTTCGTGATATATGTGACTTTGAGGTTATGTAGAGTTTTGTATCGAATTATCATTTCAAGTTCTTTCTTTCAGTGTAAAATCGAATAATTGAAGCGAAAACTAGTGCTAAATGAAGTCCAAGATCGTTTGTTGCATAGGAGCAAGTGCTGCATATCGTAACAAAGCAAGAAAACACTACAATTTAACAGGTTTAAGCACCAAGCATCCCGCTACCTACAACAGACTTTTATCAAGCCTTTGAAATGTTTTCCTTTATGTACCTACCTAAGCTATGTATAAAATAAATAAACACCAAAACCTCACGTGCGTTTATTGATTATTCAATTATACAATTCGTATATTAGATTGAATAAGTGCCTACCTAAAATAGTCGTCAAACGAAATGATAAAAGGAAATCATAATAAATAAGTAGGAATATACTGAGTGATATAATATATGTAAATTAACATGACTCTCTTATTCATACAGATAATGAAGCTAATCCTGTTCCATTCTAAACTGAAAAGTTGTATTTTTTGGTAGATATAGGTAGTTACTCGTTTCCCTCGACTGGCCTTATGATTTTAGCAATCATTGTAAGTATCAATGTTTCATTCCTTCCTGGATATCCACTATTGTATTTTGACCGCATAATCTTCCGTCATTTTTATGGTGTTATTTTAATTTCTTCGCACCTTCTTTTTCATTGCAAAGTCATAAATATATCAGAATTATCAATTATTATATTATTCAATGCAGAATTACAATTTCCGAAATGACGTAGGGTAATTGTGCTAGTTTCCCGTCCAGGTCCAGTTTACCGTCCACTTGAATTAACTGCTGCAAATAAATGGGAAAAACTTTTTTAGGTCAATATAGTTTATATTTACAGTTTATTCTTACGCAGATTTTTTAATTCTAAGCTTTTATTTTGGGAAAAACTTGATGATAAACGTATAAATAAGTATGGACGGAAAACTGACAAGAGTGGACGAAAACTAACACAATCACCCTACAAAAGCGCGCGACAGGCGTCCAAAAAATACTATGTTTTGTTTGATGTACATTGCTGCTTTTCTATGGAGCAATGCTGCTATTCGATTCGCTTTAGTGTTGCTATATTTTTGTTTGATGTACATTGCTACTGCGTTCGTTGGCTGGCCAGACTATATTTTCCTCGCTTTAGTGAGGTGAATTTTATTGTACGGTCACGTCTGAAAGTATGGATTCATGTACCGATTACTGTTATTAAGTATGTATTCATCTTTTTATTATTATCATTTTTCTCCTATTTCGTGTTGTCTTCCTCTCTGTTGTAATATTTATATTTTTTCTTTAATTTATAAGTACTGTATTTGTATCGATTTTGTTTATATATTGTATACCTTCTTGTACACATTTTTCTTTACTGTATTTATCTATACTCACCTTTTAAATCCTCTAAAATGTGTTCAATAATCGGTTGTCGCTGTAGCATTAGCATATTTTGAAGCGACACTGAAAATTATTAGAACTAGCCACTTGTAAACTATAAAATAAAATAAATAATTTAAACTGGAACTCTTTGTTAATATTTGTCGCGCCGTCCTCTGTACATATAGCATATCTGCCAACAAACTAAATGTAGGTAACTTCAGGAAATTATAGACCGCGGTAAATATCGAGGACGTCGCAACAATAGACCAATAGTGTGTGAGGTAAAATTGACTCCTTACCTCATATCCGCGGTCTCGCCTAATTATCTGCTTCGCACGGCTCGCCTCATATGCTCGATCTGTGGGTGAATAAACACCCTGACTTATATGTCGTTAAGTGCCTTCAGTCTAGTACAGGTTATGGATTTAATAATGGTCAGCTATATATAGTATGTCAGTTGGTTGTGTGCTCCTAACGTCTCTTACGGATCGTCATATGGACCTTCCTATCCTCGTACGAAGGGTAGGCCACACCTTCCCTCAACACAGTTGATTACGCCTAACAAGCTTATTGAAGGGGTCCGTCCAAACCAGCTAGTGCCGGGGAAGAACCCTGTGCACCTCTACTAAGAGCGAGGTCGTACCTACCTAAGATACGACCGATCCTTACTCGTGCACTCTCTACTACTGGAGGGTAAGCCTCCATTATGCGCATAGACTATAGGGCACCTACCCCCTGGTGATACGCCGCGCCCGCGCATCTAACCCGAAGACCCACCTGCCTTCGCTAGGGCGTTAAGAGTACTAGACTCACCACTGTTGAGCCTGTGGAGGATTTACACCTACCCCCACGCTACCTGTCCCCGGGGTACTACACAAATCGCCCGTGCGCAATAGACTACGGGGGCGGCTACCATACCCGCAGATGGGCAGCCCTTGCCCCTGCGCACTTTCCCTATCCAACAAGGGGTCCCTAAGAGAGCGGTCACTTCACCCGCCGAAGGGCGTGCATCGCTGTGCTCCACGCACGTTACTAAGCGCATAGACTAAGGGGTACTATCCACCGTGAGACTGTGGTCCGGGCCCGCGCGGGGAATAATTCAAGGGAGGAAACATATATCACCTTCGTAGCAATCGTAACTATTGTTAGGATTATACTTAGATGACCGAGACATTTAAGGTAAAGAGAAACATCACAATCATTACGTATACTATAACTGTAAACACTTAACTTTCGGTAAACCAGCTAATGTGGCTACCATCCATGCACCACGGACTCTCACACACAGAGCCGGATTAGCCTTTAGGCAGAGTAGGCAACTGCCTAGGGGCCCCGGCTCGTCCAGGGGCCCCGCGTACACAGAAAAAAATTAAAATCTTACAAGTGAAAATTAAATTGGGAAATTTGTATATGCAAATGTCAGCTAAGGGCCCCGCAGGTGAACAGTGGAAAATGAAATTGCTTCAAATAGTTAAATATTAATTGGAAAATCAGTATTTATCAGCTAGGGGCCCGCGTGTACACAGTGGAAAATGAAAATGTTTCCTACGGTATGTAATATTAATAAATTAAAACAAATATCGGCAAGGGGCCCCGCGTGTGCAAGGGTGAAATTATTGTTAAAATGCCCTTTTGGGCCTATTTTATGATCACTTTTTTCTAAGAAAAATGCATTTCAAGTTTGAAAGTTCCATACAAATATAAATCATGTTTTAAGCCGTTCTCTTTCATTACTGACAATCGGATGATATTTTCGGTTTTTCTAGCGTCAGTTAAATAATAATGGTAAAAATGTTCATAAAAACTACAAAAGTGTTTTTAGAGGACAAGTAAATGTTTTACGATAAAGATTTTTTATATGCAGAAGTTTTTCAGAAAACATTGTGACAAGAGTAGTCCCATTTTAGTGGGGATAGCGTTAAGTTTTACCACACTCACAAATCAGTGTCAGTAAAAAAAGATGAACGAGACGTTTAATGTTAAGACGTTGACTAGAAGCTGCCATATGAAAAGCCACGACAAAATTATCCAGCTGACCTAACTTTTAATATTTTTTCAATTGCTATGTAGATTATGTTTATGGGACTCGGTAAATAGGGCAAATTTCAAGATTTTATGAACAATTCTGTATCCAAAAAATCGGCTAAGAGCATTTTAGGCCCTGCTTAATACATAAATACACACACCTAAAAGTACTTTAACTAATGTTCCGATTACACTTGCGCGCGAGTGACGAGGCGAATAGCGTGCGGAATTTTTACATATTATGCGTCTCATTTTGCGCGCATATTCGCACGCGTTTCGAATCGGGGAGTTGTACGGGGAGACGAATATGTGAACGGACATTCGTGTTGGCACTCGTACGCGAATGATTCGACAAGCACTGACGCGAGTACGAATATGCAATTGTAAACGCCGTATAGAAGTGATATATTTTTGCGATACTTAACTGATAAACGGTTCAATAAGCTTTCTTTAATATTTGTTTTCCTTTTTTTGGTCCCTCAAGCGCTAAGCTAAGCCGCAAACAGACAGGTGGACAAGGACATAACGAAACAAAAAGCACTACGTTGAGTACTATACCCTAAAAAGTTAGGAAAGTTAATATAAGAGTAGAAAAAAGATATAGATAAGAGAGAGTTAATATAAAAGTTAATTTTAGGGTAGGCAACGCGCATGTGAATCTTCAGGAGTATAGGCTATGGTAACTGCTTACCATATGGCTGTTTGCCACCGTCGTGGTATTGAAAAATATTTCCAGACTTTTTTTGTTAAAAAGGGGCCCATGAATTCCATTGCCTAGGGGCCCCGGGGGTGGTTAATCCGGCCCTGCTCACACATCGCCTCTGTTCTCGTAGGGAGACAACCAACCTTCACGAAGTCGTACGATAAAGTGACCGCGTCAACGGTAATACGAATATTTGCCATTTCTTTATCTACTCTACTATTAACAGTAAAAGTACAGAGTCTTGGATATTCGATAAGTTAAATACACAACTTTTTTTTAGATAGTTTTAGTTAAATACACAAATTTCTCTTGACAGTTTGGTCCGATGACAGGTGAGCTGTCGTCTCGGCGATGTTCTAAAACCTGTCTAAAACCACTTTACAAACATGGAAAGTGATGCTACATGGAATGTTGTTTAAATGCTCGCGACACGATCTGATCCGGACACCCTGACCTGACGGTCCAGGAGTGCGATTTTTGAATCTCACCAAGTGACTAATTCTCACCGATGTGAGTGATTTCCGAAAGTAAATCACTCACATCGGTGAGAATTAGTCACTTGGTGAGATTCAAAAATCGCACTCCAGATCGTAACCGTCGCGACAATATTATTGTATTTTTATTCCATTCATTTGTCATTTGTTTTACGATTTGGCGGCAAAAAAAAAAATTGTCTGTGTTACGTTGGCATGAATTTAACGTGAGAGAACATTTTCGTGCAATGATTTTTTATGACTTTCGATGTCTGAGTCAACAAGAAAGTTATCATAGACTTCGATTGGCCTTTCACGATGAAACCCCCTCTCGTGCCACTGTTTACAACTGGTTTAATGAATTTAAATGTGGTCGCACTCATGTCGCACTAATCTCACCGATGATTTGCGTGAGGGACGGCCTTCTACGCATTGATTTATACAAAAATGGAGATATGGTACGAGGCGCTCGATTCTGTGCCATCAAATATAGGTTCCGGCACCTATATTGAATTAGTCGTGTGGCAGAGTCTCTCAGTCACACTTTGTGCAATGCGCAAAATATGGAGGTCTTCCTTGCATACCCGTGTTAACTACTTATATAGGTTTATCTTTTTTGCCCATGATGTACATACATTATAGCGGTGTGTAGAATTTTACAAGTGTGTAGATGCTGGACCACATTTCAGTTTTGTTTACTATGAACGTCACTCATCTTCCTTTTTGTTTATGTCTATGCTTCTACGGCGACGACTGAAGATAACATCAGTGTTGTGCGGCGTATGATAGAGTGTGACAAAAGAGTGACCTATCAGCAGTTTCGTACAAGCTTAGGCATCGGTATGAATCAAGTCCATAAAATCCTCCATGAACATTTAGCAGTGAGGCTTTGTGCCCGGTGGATACCTCATAATTTGACATAGGCCCAAAAAATCCGTCGTGTTGATTGGTGCCATGAAATGGCTCGAAGATTTAACGGAGGCGACTCAAATGCTGTGTTCGACATAGTTAACGGGTGACGAAAGCTGGATTTAGTGTTATGATCCTGAAACTAAAAGACAGTCTGCTGACTGGGTGTTTCCTTCCGAGGAGTTGCCCACTAAAGTGAAGAGAGGTCGAAGTGTGGAAAAAGATGGTCGCCTCGTTCTTCGGAAGAACAGGTCATTACGCAACAATTGTTTACGAGGATCAAAAAACAGTTACTGCAAAGTGGTATAATTCAAATTGGTTGCCAATTGTCTTGGAAAAAGTTCGGGAGAAACGACCTCGAAGTAGGATCCTCCTTCACCACGACAACGCCTCGTCGCACACCGCCAAGCAAACGATCGACTATTTGGCCAAGGCAGACGTGGAATCAATAGGTCACCCGCCTTATAGCCCCGACGCACCTTGTGATTTTTATTTATTCCCAAAAATTAAAGAAAAACTCCGAGGAAAACGTTTTATGGACGCCGAGGAAGCAGTGGCTGCGGTTCAAAAGGCCGTCGAAGAGACCCCTAAGATGCCCGGATCTAGCAATAAGGATAGTATTGCAATCTTACTAGATGGGTTTCATTGCTCTCATTATTGTGTCATATGTGAGACGTGGCCAACTCTTAAACCATTAGCATATTTTGAAATGACAGGTTTGTGAATCGTTGTTTGTTAAGAGATTATTTGCGAATGATGTTTACTAAATAATTTCTGTGAAATGTTTTATATTTTTGATGGATAAAAGGCAACTGAATTGTTAACACAGAACGAGTATTATTCTTTTGAAGAGATGCCCCAATGAAATATACCCTTTTACCTATACCTGCGTGGTTGAGGCTTTACGGAAATGGGTGGGTTTGCGATACAGACTGGTTTTCACTAAATATTGAAGTTTGTGTATTTTAAAACATAATTAACACTATTTGGGACGCCTAAGGCATATTAAACACTGAGGCATTAAATGAAGAGTAGGTAACCATATTTTTTTAAACAATTTTCGGGACGAAAAAATAACAAAGTTATGCTTACAAAAACATACAGTTTGCTGTTTGCGTGTTTCATACAATCAGATCAGGTCAAATATTTTTTTCAGATCAGTTCTATACTTTTCAACCACCAAGGAGTTGAAGGAGTAAATGGAGTTCAGTGCTATCATGGTTATAATAGGTTCGTACATTATAGCACCTACTCTTGTTTCCCCTAGCTACGTTTACTCAATAACGTCCTCTTCGGTATATGTTTACCGTGTATGTTGGAAATTATTATATGTAGGTACCTACTAAAGCGAAAATTCCGAGAGACACGTAGTAATAAGTAAGTACTTATGTAAAATAACAGCGGTGACGTACTTTTAGTCAGATTATTCGGAACGATACTTATATCATCATATTGCTAATGTGATGTTGTTTTTTTTTTAATTTTGTTATATGTACCTTTTGTTATATGTATGTACTTAATTGGTGATTTTTGGAATTTAACACCGCTAAATAGGTAAGTACCTATTTATATATAACTAAACTAACTTAATTAAGTGGATAACTCAAAAATTTGCGAGCTAATTAATGATATAAGGTAGATAAATATAACAACACTGCAATGTTAAGCCAAAGCTGCCAAAGTCACGTATCTTGCGATACGGTAGTTTAGGTTAGCCGGGCTTAATCGAATTTAAATAGTGTCTTCTATGACATTAAAGATCTCATCATTTTTTTACTTCGGTTTTAGACTATTGATTTACGCGTATTCCTGTATGTTTGTTTAGTTACCACAAAATAGAATGGAAGCGCGACCCGTTGAAGTTTTGCCAATTTGCGGTAACTTTCAATACATGAATTTGGCGTCCGCATTAGTATGAAGGTGTCCATCAAAACGTAGTGCTCGAGTTACACTAAATTAAGGTAAGAACCTATATCTTAATACGGGAACGGGACAGTCATGTCAGTTGACGAACTAGCATTCATTAAGTTGCGTTGTGTTCTTCCGCATGGTCGATTACGCGCTCCCGTAGTGTCCTTATCCACTGGACAAAGCCGAAACGTACATTTACTTACCTTAGGGTATTTAGAACCAGTATATCAAGTATCTTAACACATACGTACCTACCTGTTACTACTCTGTTAAACGGAACAATTATCTATACAGATAAGGTGCGTACACATATCTGGTATTGCCGCTGGTTCAGTTCCAAATTAGCCAAACCACTAGTACTTACCTTAATTGTTGTACAGTAAATTCTAATCCTAATTTTTATTTTCCGTTATATTAGGCACTCGCACAAATAGTCACGCAACATTCCTACTAGTTAGCCATCTACATAGAATCACTATGAAAAATCTGGTACCTAATATACCTACATATCTAGAATCTCAGAAAACTAAAGCAAATAGTTCGAAATCTTCAAGTCCTTCCGAAAAACTGTGAACAAATATTATTCTTTGGGACATCTTTTACGAAGAACGTGCCCTGCAACTTGAAAGCAAGTTTGATTTAAACGTAAAGTTTCTATCTGTCCGAAACTAAAGAGAGTTCGTTGCTAGGAGAATATTTTCGCATAGCTAACTATAAAAATAAATAAGTACCTATCAACCAAGTAAGTTGATATTGCAGTAGGTACACATATACAATTATAAAAAGATACCTATATAATTTTAATATCATAAATAAGTAAGTACTATTTACCTAAGGACCTGTTTCACAATCTCCAGATAAACTCATCTGCCAGTTAAAATTATTGCTATCCTTTTCTCAAGTCAAATAAAAGAAAAGGACTGCTTTAACTGGATATTGTGAAACAGGCCATAAGTATCAATCAATTCGTTTTGATCAACTGATTGATATGGTGTGAATCAAATGAGGGGGCTAATTGTGTTAAACCAATACAATAGTCAGAAATGAGAGTCAAGTGTCAGATTCGCACTTGTTTCTCAAAACGCTTCTAACAAAATTTTATGAAAATGTAACGTCACGCCTGCATCAGTCGCCATCTTCAGAGTATGGAAAAATTATGAAATTGCTATTTCGACAGTGAACAATTACGTTTATGTAGGTATATGGTTGCTATACAATTTATTTTGTAATAAAATGTGAGAAATGGAATGGTTATCTTTTTAGGGTTCCGTACCTCGAAAGGAAAAAACGGAACCCTTATAGGATCACTTTGTTGTCCGTCCGTCTGTCCGTCCATCCGTCTGTCAAAACCCTTTTTCTCAGGAACGCGTGGAGGTATCAAGCTGAAATTTATATCAAATACTCAAGTCTACTGCCCCTTGGAGCTGTGAAAAAATCAAACTTCTAAGCCAACGCAATCAAAAGATACAGCCGTTTATGCCGCAAATTTCCGCAAATTTTTGAAACTCACGAGAGAATCAAAACCTACAGGGAACTTCGCGTGAACTCAGAATCTTGAAATTTGGTACGAAGCAACGTCTTGTAGCACACATAAAGGAAAAATTGCGAAATCCGTAAATTTATGTAACTAAAAATTCAAAATAAAAATATAATAAAAATATTTTTAATAATTTTAAAGTTACTACCCCTTTCCTCATGAACGCGTAGAGGTATTAAATTGAAATTCATATCAAATACCAGTAGCTATCACCATATCAGGTCTATAATACCTTTTTAAGCTGTAACAAAACCAAACTTCTATTCAAACTTCTATGAATCAGAATCAGAATCAGAATTCGAAGTATTTATTGCATAAACTGTGTAGGTACAAGGAGATATAACTAGGTACATGTAAGAAGTATCAACAGTTCCACCCTTTTCGGGCTTACAATTTATATCGTACATATCTTTTAAAAGCGTTTCCTTCTAGGCATTTAATTTCGGTAGGAAGATTATTAAAAATATTTATCTACACTCATATTGTAAGTTCTCTAAAACGTGTTCGAAAACGGTAGGCAATGGCTAGCATTACCACGACCGATTTTACTATGATAAGCTTTTTATCCGTAGCAGTAACGTAATTTTAACTTTTCATGCTCAATTATTGATGTGCTATGAGTTTTGATAGCATAATGTACACCTGCACCCTCCCGGGGATCCGCCGACAGCCCGACACGCGCCCGCGCGACCGCCGGCACAATCGAGTTGGCCATGGTGGCGGTGCAATGGCGGCCATTCTATGGTTTCCAAATAAGGCATTTAGAATAAATAATATGAGTGTAGATAAAGCAGTGTTTGCAACTGTACGTAATTAGGCCTTAAAACGTAACAGTTACATAAACTACTATTATGGCTGATACGAATTAATGCACTATTTCCAAATATGGAGGTGTGAATTCTAGGAAGCTCCACATATCATGCTTTGTAGCATGCCGAAAGAACGCCAGCTACATCTCGCGATTACTATCCGCGCGATTACTTTGTTTACCGGCCAAGTTGCGCGAGTCAGGGTAGATTAGATCGTGGTTCGTCTACTTATAGATAGGTGGCGCCGATATCAAAATATGATCACCATATCATGTGTTCTTTTTTTATTTTGAAAGAAGCTGACGACTTAGAAAAGAGGATATTCGCATCAATTTTAAATTCAAATTTTGTAGGAGTTTGGAATAGTTTTTGATTTAGTCGAGAAAACAGATAGATTGTGAACCTCGAGCTGTGAGTTGTCAGAATCCATTTTGACATCCCTTTATTTTTTCCTATTTTAATCTGAGTTTGATTATTTGTTGGGCGTGATTGGAATTAGTATTTTGTGATATCCAACGCCAAGTGCGTGCGTTTACCGCGTCGGAGAGGCGTCAAGCGTTTGCGGCGGGAGCCGAGATACTGTCCAACGCAGATATTGGATATTGCCTGTCACGGTTAGGGTACAGCCGCCAGCCGCTTCCAAAGGACTTGAGCTTGCATTTCGCATGGCTCACCAGGTGAAACCGGCGTATCGTCCTGGGATACGGCCGCCAGTCGCCTCTAAAGGACTTGAGCCCGCATCTTGCGTGGCTCACCAGGTGAAACCGGAGTGTCGCTCTAGGATACGGCCGCCAGTCGCCTCTAAAGGACCTGAGCCCGAATCTCGCGTGGCTCACCAGGTGAAACCAGCGTGTCGCTCCGTGAAGTGCTCTAGAGTTTAATTAGGGACTTCGCATTTTATTTGCCGTGCTTTAGTTCTATATTGTTGTTACCATTCTTACATATCTGCGATCCGCATCTTTATATTAACCCTAAATCCCCAAAATTCTAATTGCCTCATTTGACGGGCGTACAAAGACCTGGCTCTTGAATTTAGGCTACTCTCATCCAGTAAATCATCTGTCACCACCCATATCACTCGCCTCATTAAACCATTACTTTCCCCGCAGCCAAATTACCAGCCGAGTTTTTTTTATTTGTACTTACTAGTTTTGCTAGTACTCCCTCGTTTTATTTTCCTTTCGTGCGGAAAGTAGACGTCTACGATACTAAGGAAATTATTGAATGTGAAATATCTTTATATCGATATCGTTATCGTCATTTTTATGTGAAGTCCTAATTTTAAATAATCTGATTGTTGTAATTTAATTACATTCTATCCACTAAGGAAATTATTGAATGTGAAATATCTTTATATCGATATCGTTATCGTCATTTTTATGTGAAGTGCTAATTTTAAATAATCTGATTATTGTAATTTAATTACATTCTATCCGGCTCGAAGGACCAAATTGCTAATTTTAAATAATTTACTTAATCTGCAAAATTAAACGTGTTAATGCAAATTACGAAGTGTTTTACTGCAGCTTGCATTGTGATCGAACATTTACTTTGCATGATCGGTTTTTAAAATATTTAGGTTGGTTTTTTTACAAGCAAATTTAACTCTAAAATGTAAATGCAAGTAAGTGTCAAAAAACGCTTATCTCTAAACACGTCACGAAGTGAATCATCTAAATACATTTTAAAGATGGTCTTCAAGCATCGTTTCTGCAATATGAATGTTTTTTGTACATCAGTAGAATTGGCCCAAAAAAATACTCCATGTATAAGTAGAGGGTAGACTGTACCGTAGTATGCACTTATAGTTATATTTTCTGAACAAGTTTCTGACAAAATTGACAAAGCATACCATCTACTAGAAATCGTTTTGTTAATCTCATTTATATGCGCCTTCCAATTTAAGTGTTGATCTATTTCTACTCCAAGAAAACTAGCATGGCTTACATTTTCTATTGTAGTATTTCCATTTGCCACTGCGAAAGACTCAGGCTCAGTTTTATAGTTTATAAATTGTATAAGTTTAGTGTTACTAAGGTTTACATTTAGGTTAAGACTTTTGTGCCAGTTTATAATTTTTGTAAGTTCGCTATTTATAAGTTCCTGCATAGTTCCATCCTTGGTTCCATCTGAATCTTCTTTTGAAAACAATAGAGTAACATCATCTGCATCTGCATATAATATATAACTCAAAGGTGACTGACTGACTGACTGACTGACTGACATAGTGATCTATCAACGCACAGTCCAAAACCGCTGGTTCTAGAGATTTCAAATTTGGCACGTAGGTTCCTTATAAGGTCTAGGGGTGCACTAAGAAAGGATTTTTCAAAATTCATCCCCTAAGGGGGTGAAATGGGGGTCCAAAGTTTGTATGGGGAAACAAGATTAGTTAGTCTATTTTATTCGAAACTTCACAGAAGTATTCCTAACAATAAATGAGTAAATATGTGTTGCAGGTTTTTTGAGAATTCAACCCCTAAAAGGGGAAAATGTGGTCAAAAAGTCTGAAAATCAACATGGGTATGGTTTCTATGGTTTATCGGGTAGTTGAAACAACGATTTTAAAATCCGACGTGGCGGACGTGAAATACCATCTCCCCTGTTAGGGTACAATGGGGTTGAAATGTGTAAATATCCATATGGGTGTCGTTTTTGTGATTTTTTGGGACGTTAATTAAGAAAATGGCATCGATTTTGAAATTTAATATTGTGGACATGAAAATTCTTGAAAGTATTTGTGCCAAATTGCAATCTTCTTCTAAATATATAAAAGAAGAAACTGACTGACATATCAACGCACAGCCCAAACCGCTGGTTCTAGAGATTCCAAATGTGGTACGTAGGCTCCTTATAAGGCATAGGGATGCACTTAGAAATAATTTTTAAAAATTTACCTCCTAAGGGGGGAAATGGGGTTCAAAGTTTGTATGGGAAACGAGATTAATTCAACTATTTTATTCGAAACTTTACAGGAGTATTCCTAACGATAAATGAGAAAACAAGTGTTTCAGCTTTTTTAAGAATTCAACCCATAAGGGGGAAATGTGGTGACAAAATTTAAATATCAACATGGGTATTGTTTCTATGGTTTATCGGGTCGCTGATTACGAAATCAACACTTAAGGGGGTGAAATGGGGGTTGATAGTTTGTATGGGGAATTTTTAAACGTTGAACCAATTTAGATGAAACTTGGTATAGAGATAGTTTGTGTACCGGGAAACGACATGGGACAGTTTTTATCTCGAAAATCAATCTTTAAGGGGGTGAAATGGGGGTTGGAGGTTTGTATGGAGATTTTTTTACCGCGAACCGATTTAGATAATTTTGTTGTGGATATAGTTTGAGTCCCAGGAAACAATATAGAATATTTTTTAAGCCGAAAATCAATCTTAGAGGGGTAGAAAACATGTTGGTAGTTTGTATGGCGAATTATTAACCGCTGAACAGACGATTGAAATGAAACTTGGTACATATTATATAGATTGAGTCGCGGTAAACAATATAGGATAGTTTTTATCTCGAAAATCAACCCTCTAGGGGGTGAAACGGGGGTTGAAAGTTTGTATGGGAAATTAATAACCGTTGAACCTATTTAGATGATATGGTATGGAGATATTTTGCGTTCTGGGGAAGGATATATAATAGTTGTTATCCCAGAAGTCATTCCTTAAGCGGGTAAAAAGGAGGGTGGATTACTTATTCCACGCAAATGAAGTCGCGGGGAAAAGCTTCTATTCAAGAGTAGAAATCTGTATTAATCATAATCTCTCAGTAGTAAGTCGTTGATGGCGTAACACTTATTGCAATAATTTCTTTAAAATAAAAAATGAGGGAACCGCCGTCTTCAAAACGTGGTATACCGAAACCTCCAGAATGTAACGAATACTTTTCCGAAAACTGCTTCTAAATCAGTTCAGCGAAACGCAAGATGATCGCGGACAAACATACATTCCTACATACAAACATACGAGTCTAACTGAGAACCTCCTTTTTTAGTACTTTTAGTACGCGGGCGAAGCCGCGGGAAAAAGCTAGTCTGCATATAAAATACATGGTACATCAACTATTTTTGGAAGTTCATTTAGATAGTGTTAGGTTCGAATGATTTTTAATTTTATATTTAAATCAAAGTTTAGTTTTGAGTAGCTATACTTTACTCCTAGTCTATGGTTTACACAATTCTCATATATGATTTATCTATGGCACCACCAGATTTATGCGATTGGTTGAATTTGTGGCGGGTAAATAAAGCCACTCAACGATTGGTTGACGTCATCGGTATCACGCGATGTCGTCCGCCAATCAGAGAGCTGGATTTCCCCGCCATAATGGTGGGATTCTTGGCCAGGAGCGGATGGTTAAACGGGCATTCTGCCGTGGACGTTGATCGTGAAGCATCTTAAAGAAAAGGCTGTGTTTCCGTTGTAAACTTAAATTAGGTGAGTTAGTTAATTTAAATAGTCTTAATTAAGATTATTGCAGTGTTTTAGATTCGTGTAAAATAAATCAAGTTGAACTATTTGTAGTTTTCTTCGAGATCTGCTGCCCAGTGGTTGGAATACCGCTCTCCCGTAGTAGGAGTGGCCCAAGAATACTCTACCTTGGGGTACTCCCAGCCGAACCATCTCAAACGAAGACTACAACAACAGTTCAACAGTTTTTGTAGTGTACAACAGTTTTTATTTCAGCATTGTAAGTTACAATTTCTACAGCTTGCTGCCTATTGCATAGGTAACTGTTAAACAATATAGAGCGTTTCCTCTTACTCCAATATGCTCAAGTTGCTTAAGAATTACATCATAACTTACACAGTCGAAAGCCTGGGACATATCGATTAAAAGGGATGCAGTAACGTTTTTTTTATTTACACTCTCCCAAACGAGCTTTAACATTTCAAGTATTGCTGTTGTTGTGGATTTTCCTTTTTGAAAGCCGAATTGATTTGAAGTCAGTATATTATTCTGATTGAAAAAATTGGTTAATCTAACATGTATTGCCTTTTGGAAGATTTTTGAAAAACTAGGTAATATGTCAACGCAATGGGTGAACTTTTACTTATATACCTATAGGTTTGTATGGAACCCTCGGTGCGCGAGTCCGACTCGTACTTGGCCGGTTTTTAGGGTTCCGTAGTAAACTAGGAACCCTTATAGTTTCGCCATGTCTGTCCGTCCGTCCGCGGATAATCTCAGTGACCGTTAGCACTAGAAAGCTGAAATTTGGTACTAATATGTTAATCACGCCGACAAAGTGGTAAAATAAAAAGTGGAAAAAAATGTTTTATTAGGGTACCTCCCCTATACGTAAAGTGGGGAGTGATTTTTTTTTTTTCATTTCAACCCTAACGTGTGATATATTGTTGGATAGGTATTTAAAAATGAATAGGGGTTTAGTAAAATCATTTTTTTATAATGTAAATATTTTCGGAAATAATCGCTCCAGATGTAAAAAAAATGTGTCCCCCCCCCCCTCTAACTTTTGAACCATAAGTTTTAAAAATATGAAAGAAATCTCAAAGTACATCTTTATAAAAACTTTCTAGGAAAATGATAGGTTGAGTAGTTTTTGAAAAAAAATTAAAAAATAATTTCGGAACTAAGTTTGTAATTTAACCGTATAAGCAGGTGTTTATTGTACCTGTAATTTCTACAAAGTCACACACAATGAAATGACGCGCTTTCAAATAAAGTTTTGAAAAAAATTACAAAATAATTTCTGAACTAAGTTTGTAATTTAACCGTATAAGCAGGTGTTTATTTTACCTGTAATTTCTACAAAATCACAATGAAATGACGTGCTTTCAAATAACCCAACCATGGGCCCATTTTTTTAACTCTTAAGTGGGGACACTTACTGTGACGGACGGAAAACTACGGAACCCTACGCTGAGCGTGGCCCGACACGCTCGTGGCCGGTTTTTTTAATTACTTACGGTACGTTTAAAAAATCTTGAAATTTTGAAGGTCATCAACATCATAAACCATTTATTTATTTTTTTCTTCAGATTTGCACTTTGTTTGACGGCGTGTACATAATAATAGATATAATGGTATTAGATGAATTATTTCAGCCATCTAGTTCCAATGGCAATTACTTATACCATGTTATTTTCACATTTTGACGCCTTACAGATAAAATTTTAATCAGTTTACACTTTTATCAATATTGGAGCAGGTAAAATATTATTAATAATGAAAATCCTTGCAGGAACTTACCTACTAACTTGTTCGAGTTTCCATTTAAAATCTTCATCTCGTCTTGTTAATTCATTATCACAATCATTCCGATTTTCCACTTTGATATGAAAAGGGGTAGACATAATAATGAACAGCGCCATCTCAACATACACTGTGGAAATATCATGTACCTCAGTAACCTGAAATAAGGGCATGGGCGTGAGGCGTTGTGATTGATTATAGTTACACTAGATGGCGTTATAGTATAACGCACTGTTGGGCCAATTTATTTTTATTATTTAATATTTGTGGGTTTGGTAGGGGTACCTACTTTATATAAGTTTTGCATGGATTAGAACGACAAAAGAATGACTAAGACGAGAAAGTGCCAAACATTGTCTTTGTGAGACCACGCCACGCTAACTCATTCAATATACTCTGTGGCTAACTCGACAAGCTTTTTACAGTCAGCATCAAATAGATAGTGACAGGGAATACTTCCAAATTTACCGCAACTTATATCAAATTCTTCGGGCCATCCGACGAGTACAAATATACCGGAGCACGCACAACGCCTAATACTTGGTTACTTCCAATCCGCTGTTAGCACTGGAACACCCACAACCAGGGACCGGAAAACCC
The DNA here is from genome assembly GCA_947086415.1 of Pammene aurita. Taxonomy (NCBI): domain Eukaryota; kingdom Metazoa; phylum Arthropoda; class Insecta; order Lepidoptera; family Tortricidae; genus Pammene; species Pammene aurita. Next base: position 20,587,962 of record OX352293.1, on the reverse strand, counting down.
CTTCATTTGATTAATCGTTTCGATAGGGTAACCCTATTAAAGTCTTACCCTAATGATAGGGTTACCCTATCATTGGGTTACCCTATCGATATGGAAATCATTTTGAATAGGCTTAACCCTTTTCAATGTGGTTTCCGAGTCGAATGGGGTAAAGATAGCTTTAATATTTACCACTTACCCTATCATAGGGCTACCCTTTTCCTGTCTCTTTTCCACGCAGGCAGGCGGTTCTATCTTTCTCATTTGAAATGGAACAGGAGAGGTGGCGGCGGAACAAATTGAGTAAATATAAGATTTGCTGTCGTTTATTCATTCTGCTAAAGTCACACTCACAGTCCAGTCCTCTGCTCACGTACACAACTTTAAATTAAAGAATTTCTGTTAAAGAAATGTGTCTTACCTTCAGTTTATTTTTGCATAGTTCGCACGTACTGATGAGATGGGCAATAATTATTTTGAATAAGAATAAAAACACAATTTTTATTCATATTCAAATCGATTTGACACAAACCAATATTCATCCTCCTAGAGTTTGTCCCGGCTTTTGCCACGGCTCAGTTGAGCCTGTGGTCCGCTTGGCAACCTAGTCCTATGAATTGGCGTAGGGATTGGTAGTCGTTTTCAGCTAATTATGGGATATACGATTTTTTAAGCTCACATGGTCATTCACATTATAATTATTATTTGAAACGGGGTATTTACCATGTATTATGTATATTAGCGTTATTGGGCACCCGATATTTCGGGTGCGAGGTAAATAGCCCGTTTCAAATAATTAATATTTATAATTAGGGGATGTAATTTCGAAAATTATTTCTGTTTTATAATCCAAGATGGCGGATGGTTATATACTTTTTACTGAAAAATAGTCATGGTACTTATTTTCGGTTAATTATTCGGGGTGTATGGTTAAAATCTGTCGGGATACTCAGATTCACCGTGTATATATATATAATTTTTTTTTTTCATTTTATATTTAAAAAATTCAGTGTATTCATTTTTTTTGTTTTTCTTTCATTTTTTTTTTTCATTTTTTTCATTTTTTTTCATTTTTTTTTCATTTTTTTTCGTTTCGTTTTCGTTTCGTTTTCGTTCGTTTTCGTTTCGTTTTCGTTTCGTTATCGTTTCGTTTTCGTTTCGTTTTCGATTCGTTTTCGTTTCGTTTCGTTTTCGTTTCGTTTTCGTTTCGTTTCGTTTCGTTTCGTTTTCGTTTTATTTTCATTTTTATTTCATTTTTATTTCATTTTTATTTTATTTTATTTTTATTATATTATAATAGTAGATTGTACAACAAGTGCATAAAACGTACGATTTTACGCGAGGCGTTTAAAAGTCGAGTCGAGTGTAAAATGGGTTTTATGGACGAGGGTTACACTCTAATTTTCACTTCATTTGCGAGGAAATTATTTATCGGTAATCGTAAAACAATTTCAAGTTGTGACAAAAATATTACAATGAAAACAAATATGGTTCCAACCAATTAATTTTTTAATATATTTTTTTGAATTTTTAACATGTGAATTTAGAAATTTTCTGCCAAGTCATCAAAACATTTCGGGGCATTTCTAAACTATTATCAACTCCTATTTTATTTGATTTCATTTATTTAATTATAGAAAACACGCAATTCAAATAATTATAGCAATACTCGGATAGAATTAGCGGAAAAATCATAAAAAGTACAGTCAATTCCTACTGGACGGGAAAAAAATTGTTTGTATAGGTCAAAGTGGCAGGAATTGATATCAATAAAATTTATAAGTGAATATTGGGCGCTAAGGTGCCAAAAAAATGGTAAAAACCAGTTTTTCGCTTCTAGAGGAAAAACTACGGGTCGGACAAAAAAATAGTTAAATATAACAAATGTGCGCAATTATAAAACAAAGAGAATGAGCCCCGGTAGAGCAAAATCGGTCCAGAGGATCGTCCGCAATTCGCAAAAAAACACATTTTTTTTGCAAATATTGTAAATTCAATAACTCGCGTTCCGGAAGTGCTGGAGAGCTGAAATTTGAATATGATGTCAGTTTTGTGGGCCTCTAACTACGGTTAATTGTTCAAATTAAAATGTTGTAAACTTTTTGCAAACCGTCGACTTTTGCAAAAAGTGACCTTTTTAGGGTTCCGTAGTCAACTAGGAACCCTTATAGTTTCGCCATGTCTGCCCGTCCGTCCGTCCGTCCGTCCGCGGATAATCTCAGTGACCGTTAGCACTAGAAAGCTGAAATTTGGTACTAATATGTATATCAATCACGCCGACAAAGTGGTAAAATAAAAAGTGGATTTTTTTATTTTATTAGGGTACCTCCCCTATACGTAAAGTGGGGAGTGATTTTTTTTTTCATTTCAACCCTAACGTGTCATATATTGTTGGATAGGTATTTAAAAATGAATAGGGGTTTACTCAAATCATTTTTCGATAATGTAAATATTTTCGGAAATAATCGCTCCAGAAGTAAAAAACTATGCGTCCCCCCCCCTCTAACTTTTGAACCATAACTTTTAAAAATATGAAAAAAATCTCAAAAGTAGAACTTTATAAAAACTTTCTAGAAAAATTATTTTGAATTTGATAGGATGAATAGTTTTTGAAAAAAAATTACAAAATAATTTCTGAACTAAGTTTGTAATTTAACCGTATAAGCAGGTGTTTATTGTACCTGTAATTTCTACAAAATTACAATGAAATGACGTGCTTTCAAATAAAGTATAAACGGTGAAAATCGGTTCACGCAATAAAGAATTATTCCATAAAAATCATCTTCCATACTTTAAGCTCGCGCGCAATAGTTTACTTAATTTGCCGATAGATGTCGCTATACGTGGAACTCTCATATCATATCCTACATGGCGGTGTTATTAACTCTTAAGTGGGGACACTTACTGTGACGGACGGAAAACTACGGAACCCTACACTGAGCGTGGCCCGACACGCTCTTGGCCGGTTTTTTTTTTAATCGATTGGGAGGGTATTTTAATTTTCGAAAAACGTTATAATTTCGGTTTCTATGCATTAAGGAGGAGTTGAACTACAAATTTCCAAATTTACAGATCATTTGACAAGGAATAAACTTGTTTAAATAATCTATGACCATCAGACACTTTTTGCGCGCGCGGCAGCGGCGCACTATGGCCGAAACGCCCGATCTAGCTGGACAATATTATTTTACACTCATAGACTAAAATTGACTATTTTTATTATTATTTTGGTATAATTAATGTGAAAAAAAATCAACCAGTGTAAGTTGACCTTTGTATAAGAATAATTACCAGGGCAGAAGAGGTCAGCTAAACATGGTTTTTATTTTAAGAGAAATGAAGCATTATTGCAAATGGCACCTAAAATATAAGAATAGCAGAATTAAAATACTTAAATATAGTTTAAGTTAATTATTAATTTTTTTAGGTGCCATTTGTAATAATGCTTCATTTCTCTTAAAATTACACAACCAAGTTTAGCTGACCTCTTCTGCCCTAGTAATTATTCTTATACAAAGGTCAACTTACACTGGTTACCCTTTTTTCACATGAATTATAGCAAAATAATAAAAATAGTAAATTTTAGTCTATGAGTGTAAAATAATTTTGTACAGCTAGATCGGGCGTTTGGGCCATAGTGCGTCGCCGCCGCGCGCGCAAAAAGTGCCTGAACTTATTGGGATTAGGTCCAGTTTCCACACGATGTTTTCTTACACCGAAAAACCCAGATACATTCTTATACGCGGAACATTATTTAAAATAAAAAGCATGATTAAATGATTCTGTTCATCAGAATCAATTATTTTTATTACATTTTCTCGCATATATTAGTCCCGACGAAATTATTTTGAATCATTTTAACGGGAATACAATCAACATAAGTTTATTCTTACGATATTTTTTTCAAATAATCATTTTATTCTTGAGTGTCCAACAATGACTGATATTGATCGTTTCATTATACTAGAAGTATCGGTGAACGGCGTCACATTTTGCTGGAGCCATTGAAACAAAGTACTACCTATAACTAGAATAACACAAAATTATATATTTTAACACTTCACAATATGCATTTGATTTTGGTTCCTATAAGCCTGGGTATTCAACCGACACGAGCCGTCACGCTCGAATGGCAAGAACAAAAACACCGGCACCACACAACGATCTTTTAGCGCACTAACAAGCAATAATAGCGTCTAGATCAAAGGCGTAAGTACGAAAACATACGCAAATAGATTCTTGTTTGTCTGTAGGCTCGCTCGTGCCGCCCGGCAGCGCTTAGCTCGTAGGGTCCTCGAATAATAAATAATTCAAATGTATTGGTCACAGAGTTTAAAATAGCTTAATCGCATTTGAAAAACCCTATCTGATAGGGAAACCATATGCTGGGTTGTAACCACTTACCCGAATTAACTGTATTGACATGGTTAGCCTTTCGTTCGGGTAAGTCAAACGATACGCTTACCGAATTGATAGGGTTTTTAAAAACAACTCTATCAAATACCCAATCTAATACCCCTTTAATGGTTACCGGTTCCGGTCCCTGCCCACAACACCATCGGTATCGTAGCATTCAAAGTATCCAAAATTACGGGACACGCTAGAAAAATTAACTTTATTTTTAATGACATAGAGCTCAAAAACATATTGATGTCAGTACAACGTATCAAATCGATATGCATGTAAGTGACAAAATGAACGATCAAAATTTAAAGTTCTAAGAAGTTTAAGCTACGTAACCGTTATAAGCCTTATTGCATCCGGAATAAAGTTTGATTTCATGTTGTATACATATTTATGAATGCTTTGGCTGCTACGCAACCACTGGCGGTGTGGTTGTACCGGTACTATTGCCGGCTTGACTGTTGTCAAGTATTAGGATTTGTGAGTGCTCCTGTGTATTTGTAAACGGTGAATGGTCTGAAGAATTAGATTACTTTGTTTGAGTTATTATTAATTACTACTCTGGATGTGGCAATATATTTGGGTATCTTAACAGCCACGGTATATATGATGCTGACTGTACACAACCAGGGAGGCACAAACACGTGGAGAAGTAAAAACAAAAACGCATAATTTGGTTGTTTATTTCTCAGGAAGCGAATGGTTCACAGCATTGGTGGGGTATTAGGACATACAATACTGGGCCGAAACATTGTTTTTCCTGAAAATATCTTTATTTTTATTAGTATTACAACAGCTTAGAATAATAAGTACCCAAATATAAAATGTGGGAAAACAACGTTTAGCTGAAGGTAGACGGTACAATAAATTTAGTAAAGCGAGTTCTTTTACATCCGTTATAATCTACACACCTTACTAAATCACATTTTCTAATTATGTCAAAAATTATTTTATCACATTTATAACCTTCTGTACAAAGTAAAAAAATATTTCCATACTTCTACTAGTACAAAATAAAACTGCATAGCATAGCAACCAACAACTTTAAATAGTATCTAAAGCGCTTACACGAGTCACAGCTTGACAGAAGTTACTGCCGCAGACATTGGAAATGAATACGACTAGCAAAAAGTTGGTGATCAGAGAAAGCGCGAAGACCGGGGCGGTATTCGACTTTACTTATTTAGAACTAGTGATATAACATTAGATAACACACTGTATGTCAAGCATCGCTACGCGTGCTCTATGTGGTGCGGTCGACTATAAAAAGATGTATCCACTTTTGTACGTTATTACAACGCAATAAGGTGAAAAACTGGATACATCTTTTTGTAGTCGACTGTACAACAGTGCCTATTCATTATTTCCTCTATGTCGCTAAAATTGCATAAGAGCCGACATAGAACGGAACGCAATTTAATATCATTGTCATCTTTCGCAGTGCATCACGCTCATGGCAATAATATTAATAAAGTAGGAGCGAGATGCACAGCGGGTGACGTCAAAGTGAGATCTACTTGAAAAGTTCGAATGGCGCTACAGGGCATTGGATGGATTAAGTAATTCATTTTTAACATACTTTGACTCTTCGACAGTGGCATAATTTAGTGAGTTTTCAGTTTTCATATGGTAATCTGATCATGCTTTAAAAAAGTCGAATACTACTCTCAGCCGCTAGTTCAATCGTATTGAAATGATATGCAGTTTGTAGGTAGAATCGCAAAACTGCGCTAGTATTAGGCATAGTACAAAATATCATACCTACTATTATTAAGTTATTCTTCTTATGTTTACTCTACATTCCAACCGTTTTAAATATCGTGATAAAATTAATATAAATAACACAATAGTTATTTTATGTGGACTTACAACCTTTATAAGGGATGCTATCATAATAATATGTACCTAGTTTTTACAGTAATTGTCCCGTGGTTTATTTAAAAGTACATACTCCTATGGCATCGATGGATAAGCTCATGGCAACAAATGAATATTCTGTAAACTTGCTACGTCCAATCGTTTCTTCATCATTTATTTTATTAATCAACTTTAAAAACGCTATATACCGTGTATGTAACTTATTAACAACTATACGAGACGAATTATTAATGTTCATTACAAGATACTTTAGGTGATATGTAAACTTACAAAATATGATTACCTATCATTGAACTGACAAATATTATTATAAAACTTTCTGTAAGAGTTTACAAATTCAAGAGTCTTAAGAAAACTCATTTCTCGCCTTGAGCACAACTTACTGGTCTGAAAGGATATTAATCGAAATACATAGAAAATGTAGTAAGGTCCATGTGGCTGATTCGTCATAGGGACTATTCCGTCCACAAGCGTATATTTCTTTTATTTTCAACCGTAATAAAAAAAATGCTTTTGATTGCTGAAACTAAAAGCAATCGCTGCTTTGTGGATGAAATTGTCAATTTTGTTCGTTGTTAGAGAAACGGTAATGGACGGAATAGTCCCTATGACGGAATTAGCCACATTGAACTTAGTCTCAAACGGCTCGGCCACAGCGAGCACCAGTCCTCCCCCAACTGTGACACGCATCCGAAACGTTCCAAAAACACTAGTTATTATAATTTACCAGTCAAATACAACCCTTGCTTCTAGTTTGAACTATTGTTATAAACGGGAATTTAAAAATGCAAAATTGTGATTTGTGACTGATTGTACAGAAACACTCAAATATTATTCCTATAGGGACACTCATATTACAAGGTAATTTACAAATATACTCAATCTCTAAATATTAACTAATTATATAAACTGAATTATTTACAAAATACGTTCACGTAGAAGTTAGCGTGCACTCTCTTACATATTTGTAACTATTTACAATGACTATTAGGTAGGTATACACATTAATTTTAAAAGAGCATTGCAATGGTGAGCTTGATCAAAATAATCCCTTGTTCAATAGACTCAAAATGGTTTAATCAAAGTTGTACAGAAAAGTGGTACCTACATGCCATTCATTCTATAGAACTGCAAAATCCTTACCCTTTTAATCGCCTTACGTCATAAATTTAACTTTCTACTTTGAACATAATTTATGAAGGCGTCAATTACGTAGTCACTTTGTCTGATATATCAGACGATGGCGGTTAAAAGGTTAAGCAACAGAGTTCAACCTCGTACATGTGCGGGCTCTATAGAACTACTAACAGAGGCATGTGTACGCGATGACAGCGATCAGTTTTCAATGATAATTTTTCACTCTTAAGTTAGAACTGATCGTGAGTTGTCGAATTTATCGCAGAAGTTTGCAATGGTGGACTATGTCACCGTATTACTACATTCTGAATATTTCAATACTAAGGGCTATATTTTTACATCACAATACAACATTTCTTAGTAACAAATAACAGTTTTGAAACCAAATTTGTATGAGCCTTTCCTGTTATTAAAATAGACAAATAGAAAGCCGAATCAATCGCTATTATTATTAAAAATCAGTCTTGGGTCAAAGAAAACCATTCAGTACATGCTTTATCCTCAGAATTTACCATTGAGTATACCATTTAGGTCCGTTTTATGTTTCTTGGCTATTATACTTTTGCATCAAAGGAGCCAGCCATAAAGCAGTTTGTCAGAAAACTCACAAAATAAACTACTCTATCAAAATGTCAGCCGTCCGAGCGTTGTATACCGTCATATCTCTAACAAAAGGTTCATGATTTATATTTTTTACTTTTTTTTGTTTTTCCATCATTAGTATTTAATTCTACAGAAATTCATGTACATGGTTTATGTACAATTTGTACATACGTTTTTAATTCACTGCAAATCTGGTCCTATATCTATAATAGCAACAAGTCGTGGGAAGGTACTCTGATACATAAGATTGACCTTAATATTATACAAATCTAATTCTAAAATACAACTGTATAGTTTAATGGACTGGATTATACTGAGACAAGCAGAAAATTAAAAACGAACGTTACTTTTCAAGTAACTGGATCGTTCTATTTGCATTTGAAAACGTGTCATGTTTCACACACAGTTAATCATTCTAAAAGATCACGAAATAATTATGTATGCCGTGATTATACCAGAACTTGGACTATTTGATACCATCGAATGTATTTTTAAAGGCAGCAGCAAATATTTAGATAAGAACACAACATATTTGTAGAAGTTATTTAGAAACCTATAGATACATTTCATGAAAACATATTTCATAATCTACCTAACATTGTTTTATAAAATATACGGTTAAAAACTTACAAATTTGGCCGTTAGTAAAAAATACGACTCCAAAGTTATACCGTGTCAGACTACTAATTTTACTTTCACGAATAAAGTTTAATAGTCGATTTATCAATGTAGAAACATAAAGAGCCGTTAACGATTGCACTATTTGCGCCATTATAAAGGATTACCCAAAACCGAAATAAATACATTTTTGTCTGTACTACACTCGTTTCATCTCAAAAAAACAATAAAAAAAATGGACATGGACAGTTATAAAAAAGAGTAAACCATTCATAATACCAACTTCATTTATATGAATGGCGGCTACCGATTGACACAAAGTACATAAGAAAAATATTCGACACCCTAAAACTGCTTAAAAAATGTAGACTTGTACTAATAGTGATGTAACACTTATTTATATTTAATTCATGACATGAACTGATTATATTTTCCAGTCTTCTTCCGTTCAAGATTTACTTTTATGAATCAGACAACGACCAGGCACGCTTCAAATGAAACTTCTGATAAATTGAGATTTTTGGGGATCTGATAGTTTATTTCATTTTATTTTAATGTATATTTATACGCTACCAGTCTACATAAATGCTTGTAAGGAGATTTTTTTCACTGTATATGGTTATGTGTAAAACACAATCAGTATTTTAACAGAATTCTTTCAATATGGCACACGCAATACAAGGCAAACAATTTTTCTAAATTTACGTAAGCAATATTTTTTTCTTTTATACCCAATTTGATTGGATTTTTTCGAGTTTTTTTAAACAGTTTATTACGAGTTACTTTTGCTTTGTTTTAGTTAAACATAGCAATAAAATTGACTGTACAACTAGATATATGCTGCTGTCATTTTGTATCCAAAATATCTAATATACGGAATTCCAAATATAAAAATGATTAAGTCTATTCATAATTGCACTTTCAATTTAGACTGATTACAATATGCATAACTGGTTGGAGAACATCATTACTAATTACCTATGTGCCTTCTAGCTGTCTAAAACAAACATTATACTTACATTTTTGTCACTAACCTAAAACTTTAGTTCACTGAGCAAAGAAAATATTTACATGCAACCGATTAAACGAAAATGGTCCCATGGATGAAGATGAAATATAAACAGAGTCAACCTCTAGTGAGGTATCAACTCAAAATGATTACGAAACCATTTAGTGTAATCTCAACTGTCCCACCCTCACCAATAGGCATTATCATTATCACACATCTTACTCTGAAATAGCACGTCAGTTGCAGATCAAAATGCCTATAAATACAGAAATATTATGCAGTCCGTAGTTTGATCTGATAAACTAAAGTAAATTTTTCCAAAGTGATTTGGTCAGCTAAATGGATAAATCAAAAGTGCAATTACTCTTAAACATTATTCAAATCAAATCATACCGTTCTCGAATCCGTGCGCGTATCCACCTGGCATCCTTCGACGCGGGAGTCTTCCTGCGCAAGAACCGCCCGGGTTTCTCTTCAGATTTGTGACCGCATCTAAACTCTGTTAAACCATAATAAACGTATGAAAAGTTTGACAGAGTTAAGTCTGGCGGAGATAAAATGTGAGGCTGCCCGCCCGAGATGGGGGGGCGGCGCGAGAACGATGCTGGGACGCGTTGGCGTCGGCGAACACCCGCCACTCTAGGACACTTTGGTAAGTCACAGTCGGCCGCCGCGCTACTTGTCGGGCTCGGGCGGCGCGCCGAAGTCCAGCTGGTAGCCGCCCGCGCGCGTGATCTCCTCCATGCTGGGCTCCTTGCACTCGTGGCCCGCGTGGCCCGCCGCGCCGCAGTTCCAGCACGACAGCTTGGGCGGCGCGTACAGCACGGGCACGAAGGCGCCGTAGGGCGCGGGCGCGGGGTAGGGCGGCGGCTCGCCGTTGGCGAAGGGCGGCGGCGGCGGGCGGTAGGCGGGCGGCGGCGGCGGGTAGCCGTAGGGGCGCGGGTAGGGCAGGTAGGGCGCGGGCGCGGGCGCGGGCAGGCGCGGCGGCGGCGCGGGCGTGCCGGGCGGGCTGGACGCGGCGCTGGAGCCCGAGTCCGACGACGAGCGCGCGCCCATGTAGGCGCCCGCCCGTCTCCGCACCCCGTTCAGCTTCTCCAGCGACCGGTACTGTTGTTGCAATGCGCTTATTTCACGTAATCTGTCGTCCATTGTATGTCGCATCTGAAAATGAGGAAATGCGTTTTCACTTGACGGCTGTCGATATGGCATGGATCGACCGTAGTTTAACCTCTTACTACAGGTTGTGTCCCTAACAATCTGTGTCGTTTTCAACTAAAAACCAATCATTAGGGTCCTTCTCCCGTAAAAAATATTTAGAAATAAACCTTAACAACAATGAGGTACCTTTTAACTGAAAACGTAACTTTACGTAGGTTTCTTAACATAAGTTAACAGGGAACCAATAAACATCAAATTTCTAATTTCAAACATATTATGAGTATGTATGTAAAGTTTTCAATTGAAAAGTACCACATTGTCGGCTATGGTTTCCGAGATATAGCGTGTTTTATGAATCAAATCGAAATTATAATATTTTGATCCGTTTCAAACTAGTCTCTACTGTCTCAAACACTTAAATGAATAATGTGTGTTGTCTGGGGTGCTGATCGGGGAACCTCCAAGAGTGCCAGGAGCCTTTTTTTTTACTAAAACGGTGGCAAACAAGCATACGGCCCACCTGATGGTAAGCAGTTACCGTAGCCTATGGACGCCTGCAACCCCAGAGGATTCACATGCGCGTTGCCTACCCTTTAGGTACCTATTCACTCCTTTTTTGAAGAACCTCATACTGTAGCCCGCTGGGAAAACCTCGTCAGGGAGTTCATTCCACAGCCGCAGCGTTCGTGGGAGGAAATTCCTCTTGAACCGTACTGTGCGCGACCCTTTGGGCTCCAGGGTGTGAGGATGAACACCCTGCCGGCGGCGAGCGGTGCGGTGATAAAAAGCTGCCGTGGGCATCATATCAAACAGTTCTTCGGAGCACAACCCATTGTACAAGAGATAGAACACACATAAGGAGGCAAAGTCTCTCCTTAGACTCCGGTGATCCTGATCAACGGGAAAGGGTAGGTTTCTGGACGGGCTGCAAGTATCCCGGCAAAAAGGGGGGGTGGGCGGCGCTGAATGAAGATTGCATGAGAGAGGGGATGAAAGGAAGAATTACTGATACAAAGCCGAGGTGAAGTATGAATGGTGAATGTAAGGAAACCCCCAGGGTCAAGATGGGAGGACGTGCCGAGGACCCTCACAGCCCGTGCTGTGGGCAGCGGGAGGATGGTGTGGATTGGGCTCGCAAGCGGACGAGGGGAGGGTGAGCAGGATCTGTGTTGTATCTGGGGACGGGTTACGGGCTAGAGTGTAAACTCCACCCCATACTGGAAACTGGAGCAGCTACTACATCTACATACACTTCGCCATCTAATGTATAACGAACTAATAGTACTACCGTACAGAAAATCCACTCCTTCACAAGTCAGATTTAGGTATTAAATTATACCTATACTCGACGCCTGCAAGCAAAATTGAAACTTATAACCGCGCACGAACCGTGAATCTTCTTTGCGCGCCGCAGTTTTATGACCGAGCTGTGAGCGTCGGCACGGGGTTGTCACATGACAAGTGTTTGTGCCTATACCTACTGATTTATTATTTTTAAGATAAATATGTAGGAATGACAAACGTTGATTCTGTAAACATGAAACTTTTATCCGGAGATAGATTTTTATAATTATGTCTGATTCTCACGGAAGTAGGTATGACACAGCAGTATTCCTTTGAAAATATGTCGGTCAATTCGTAATATTGTTTCTCGGCAACCAATATTCAATAAATGAAGGATGTTTATTTCAACTTACTAAGTAAGGGCTTCGAGACCTTTCAATATCGTCCGGAATTTAAAAATGTTATTTCTGCTTCCTTGTTCTTCTCTTTATTCAGACATCCGTAAAGACGTCTTTTATACGGATTACATCAAGATTTAGGTTTCGAAGCCATTGTGTATTTTCAATTATGCGCGAGCGCCACGTGACACGACTATCGCGCAAGCCGAGCCGGCCAAATATACCTAAAATGCGTAGTGAAACCGTAGGATATAAATAAATAGCAATTACCTCGTTAACGGCGAGATTGTCAAAATTGGTGGCCAGATGCGCGAGCTGCTGGTCGGGCGGCGGCGGCGGCATGGCGGGCTGCAGCGCGGGTGGCGAGCGCTCGCGGCTGGCGCGGCGGCGGCGCGGCGAGCCGGCGCGCGAGTCCCCGCCCGACGACGCCAGCGGCGACGTGGGGCCCGCACCCGCGTTCACCGGGTAGTTTATCACCTGCAAACCAATTCTTTTTTCATCTCTCCTGCTCGGAAAGTTTTATTTTCCTGGGTAGTCTAGCCGGGTGGAAAATTGCTTGTTCATCCCTAGGGTGGAAAGTAATTAGCTGTGTTAATTGTGGATTGAGCCGGTGCCCACCCGGATGCCCTGCTCCCCGACCATCGGCAAAACATTGAATTTGTCTTTTTCAAATTATTCACATTTTACTTAACATTTTTATAGATTATTCTTTATATACCTGTTTTATAAAATGTGCGTGTAGTATTGTACTTTCCTCACAGTCGAAATGAAAAGCAGAGTGTTTAACTCGGGTGAAATTTCCCATTTCACCCTCGAACTATTGGCGCACTCACTTCGTTCGAGCGCCAGAAATATCTCAGGTGAAATAGGTCACTTTCAACCGTTGGTTAACAATCTACTATTTACTATGGGTGGGTTATACAATGATTCTGCTGTTTATCTATATTAACGATTATTACATCTTTGTCACTATGGTTAGTAAAAAATTACAGCTTGTCTCTTCTCACGCGGGTGACGGGAGCTCATTAGCACGTCCGCATGTCTTTAATGCGCGACAAGAGACAATAGGGATGATGAAATGTGTTGAATTATGAAATAAAATTTATTTGACAGGATGCAAAATGATCAATATATCCAAATAAAGTGAAAATTTAAAAAAAATCTATTTTAATAGTTCAAAGAGTTCAATGGTTCAAAATTTCAAAATTTTGTGATTTTTTGAAGTACGATATTTTAAAAAACAATGATAGCATTCGATTTTAAACAGTTTACAGTAAACTAATTTGTACGGTAATCTTATACATAAACGTGACATTTCACTGTAAAAATAGCAATTTCATAACTTGACCATACTTTAAACAGGGCGGCTATGTAATCGTGACGTCACTTTTACACATCATTTTGTTAGGAGCGTTTTGAGAAACAAATGCAAATCTCAGACTAAGTCTCATTTTTTACTTTTGTGTTGCTTAACGCAATTGGCCCCATATAGACATTTTATCCTCACAACAATCGATTGATACTATACATGAAAATAATTCATCATGCGTATTGTTTGAAGTTACTTATTGTGCATAACACATCTTTCATTATTATATATCATAGCTGCAAATTACTCCTGTTTTTATTTTCATAAATGTTATCATCATACATAATTGACAAAGTTCCACAATAAGCTTAATGAACCTGAAGGTTGTGTTGTGGCTCCCAAATCTTGGTAAAGGCATATGTTTCAGAGTTTATCACGTTTTTTTGTTTCTGAGTTACTTATGTTATCTTAGGAAGCCATTAAAATAAACAATTTTATTAAATAGATACACTAAAAAATATGTATGTACCTATGCTTGCATAGAATTAAAGGATTACAAACAACAAAATGTCACCAAAAATATGTATTTATCTGTGTAAACACTATAAAACAGGTAAAAATGCAATCATAAAAAGAGAATAAACAACATACTAGGGCGAACTTACACCTTATCTACTATCTTATTAAAGGAACTCTTCCAGATAACCTTTGAGCAATAAGAGAGAGAGAGAGATAGAGACACAAGATGACACAAATGGGCCCTATGTAGGTACTTACAGAAAGGAAATGCTGTAAATATTTAAGAATACATGATTACTGACAAATAAACATCTACCTATCCTATTATATAATATAGCGTCGGGTGAAAGGCATAATCTGCTAACTGCATTTAGGGTCAAAAGCAAAACCACCTAATCTTCTAATAAAATTAAATCCAAAGAGTCCACTTTGCCTTTAACCCAGCGATAGTATTTTATACAATACGCAACATGCAATATTTTCATTTATGCTTTCATTTGAAAGAATTGCTCGTAAAATAGACCACGAGTGTATTAAAAAATTAAAATACTACAATTTATAGTCAAAAATTGCTGTTACAAACTGTCAATTTAAATGTTCGCGCCTAAACGGATCTACAGTTCCTGTGACGTCACTCATGTGTGTCACTCGCATATTTGTTCGTCCAGAGTGTCAAATTCTTGTTTTTTTGTTTTTTTTACCTGGATGCTAGCCCTTTAAGCCAAATCCTATAGACAGTTGCCAACCCCATTAGTTGTAATGACGACATAACAGGAGTGACGTCACCAGACGCTGATTGGTGGATTAAAACACGTTCCGTTTCACACTACTTCAAATCGTAATTATTATTTGAAATTAGTATAAACCACGGATCAGAAGACAATCCGGATAGTACTTTTACTATATTTCCCTAACCACAGTTGAACCTTATTACCGAGCAAAACAGTCGTTCATAGGTCATTAGTAAAAAGTAATAAAAACGGTCCGATAGAGAGCATAATGTAGGGGGCGGTGTCTCACTCGCACAATGCTGCC
The DNA here is from genome assembly GCA_947086415.1 of Pammene aurita. Taxonomy (NCBI): domain Eukaryota; kingdom Metazoa; phylum Arthropoda; class Insecta; order Lepidoptera; family Tortricidae; genus Pammene; species Pammene aurita. The sequence continues at coordinate 20,572,631 of OX352293.1, read as the reverse complement.
AACTTATGAAACTTACCAATGTGGTTTTATTTATCTACATTTATTTTAGTGACACACTAGAAGTTACTACCTACTTATAATAATTTATTGCAAGATTTGAATTAATACTTTGTTCCCTTTTAGCTGCTTTGAATTTTTTTACGACGTAAATATTATTCATTCATTAAATTAAAGAATTGCAATTAATATTGCAGACAGTAGTAAGTTTTGTAATATTTAAAATACGGTCTGGTATCCCCATCCCATCAGTCTCATCACTGACATAATATGTCACCGATATTATTTCAAATGACGCCGCTCAGCTCAACAACATTTCGTAACAACATTTTTAAGTAAAAATGGTCAAGATATGTTGTGTAAAAGGGTGCAGGGGTGAGACTTTACAATAAAGTAGACTTTCCTTTCACCGGTAATCCACAATCATTCAATTTTACGATTTTACAACAAGTTAAGATTGTCAAACAATAGGGTGACTATGATGTCGGCAAGCTGCGGGTCGGTTTTGTTGTTTTTACAGAAATGTACATAAGTACATGGTCTGTTCCTAAGTATTACTTACACAGGACAGGAGTGGCCCGCGGGTCTTTTTAGGCCCTTTCGAAAGGGTCCTAAAATGCCACAAGGCCATACAAAAAATTGTAGTAGTGGCAGTATAATAAATAAATAAATAAATAAATATTAAATAAATATTATGGGACAATCTTACACAAATCAACCTAGTCCCACAGCTCCCACAGGTCCCTAAGCTCAATAAGGCTTGTGTTGTGGGTACTAGACGACGATATATGTAATAGATATATACATATAAATACTTAAATACATAGAAAACATCCATAACTCAGGAACAAATATCCGTGATAAACACACAAATAAATGCCCTGACCAGGATTCGGACCCGGGACCTCCTGCTTCATAGGCAGGGTCACTACCGACTAGGCTAGGAGGCCGTTAAAATATACTTTATTGTACAAAATTTGTACAACAAAGAAAAATACAACAGGAATAATATACAATATTTGTACATGGAAGAGATCTCTTCCAGTCAACAATTGAGCAGTTATTGTGTTTGATGTTATTGATGTTTTCTTTATTTACCTTTAAGTATATTAAAGTCGGAGAACTGTCCACATCAGATATGACGCAATAGTGAGAGCCACGAACCCCCTGTACTTACTTAGTTTTAGTTTGCTACACTAACTATCCCCTATTTTAAGACGCGGACATCTGGCAATTGTTCATCGGTGTTATGCAAACGAGTTGTAAGAAATAAATATCTTACAGTTCTAGGTTTGATGCAGTGCAGTATCATGTAATTAATAAGATTATATCATTTTCAGGAGTTTCTGTTGGGGGAAAATAGTGCAAGATGACGTTACGTTAATGTATTGTTTGTCGCCTACCTACTGTTTTTTTCCCGTAGCGATACGCAATGTTTTTACTTTTTTGTTATTATATTAGCGATAGGCTTCGACAGTTTTTACCTATTAACTATAAAATATTTTGCTGGTCTGTCACTCTGACGTCCTCCGATAAATAGCTGCCAGATGCCTGGATCTAGCAATAAGTTTAAAATAGTAAACTAATTAGAGGGGTTCTCTGCTCTCATTATTGCGTCAACGTATCTGAAGAGGCCAGCTCCTTAAGTCAGTAGAATGTATAAGTTCCCATATGAACTATGAGACTTCTCTTTCTGGACAATACTTACTAGACGACAAGCATATTTAATTTTATATTTATCTTCATACTATCCCAATCCCACATACATCATAGTACATATGGTCACTCTACTTAGAATGAGATGCAGCCCCCTACATTACCCTCTCTTTCGGCCTCACTTTGTGGTCGAAGTATGACCTCCAGATTGTATTTAACTTCATGGTATAAACTAAAGTAAAAACGTTTCAATAGCCATTATTTTACGTTTTTTCAACATTTTGATCACAAAATAATGGTAAATATTATAACTGCATCTTCCCTACAATGAAGAGATTTTCAATCGAGGACCTACCATACACTTGTATGAAATTACCGTATAAGTACTATTGTACTGTACACTCGCGTGCAAAAGTATCGAATCACTTTGCATTTTTTCGTCTGCATCCGATATCTTTGTAATTTCCCATTTGAATCTGAAAATTATGGTATTAAATGAAAGCTTACAATGTAACGTTTTGGAAAATGTGCCAATTCAATAATATTTCAGATCCAAAGCTGGAAAAAACTCGAATACCGGACGCAACTCGAAAACGGCCTCAAAATAAACAAGGGAAACTCGAAATAAAAGGCTTGTGTAAAATAAAATTCAATTTATTATTATTACGTTAGTAACGGGTATTACTACCCCTAGCCCTACTGACACAACGTAAACGATTTTTCATGGATTTTATTTTACACAAGCCTTTTATTTCGAGTTTCCCTTGTTTATTTTGAGGCCGTTTTCGAGTTGCCTCCGGTATTCGAGTTTTTTCCAGCTTTGGATCTGAAATATTATTGAATTGGCACATTTTCCAAAACGTTACATTGTAAGCTTTCATTTAATACCATAATTTTCAGATTCAAATGGGAAATTACAAAGATATCGGATGCAGACGAAAAAATGCAAAGTGATTCGATACTTTTGCACGCGAGTGTACAGTACAATAGTACTTATACGGTAATTTCATACAAGTGTATGGTAGGTCCTCGATTGAAAATCTCTTCATTGTAGGGAAGATGCAGTTATAATATTTACCATTATTTTGTGATCAAAATGTTGAAAAAACGTAAAATAATGGCTATTGAAACGTTTTTACTTTAGTTTATACCATGAAGTTAAATACAATCTGGAGGTCATACTTCGACCACAAAGTGAGGCCGAAAGAGAGGGTAATGTAGGGGGCTGCATCTCATTCTAAGTAGAGTGACCATATGTACTATGATGTATGTGGGATTGGGATAGTATGAAGATAAATATAAAATTAAATATGCTTGTCGTCTAGTAAGTATTGTCCAGAAAGAGAAGTCTCATAGTTCATATGGGAACTTATACATTCTACTGACTTAAGGAGCTGGCCTCTTCAGATACGTTGACGCAATAATGAGAGCAGAGAACCCCTCTAATTAGTTTACTATTTTAAACTTATTGCTAGATCCAGGCATCTGGCAGCTATTTATCGGAGGACGTCAGAGTGACAGACCAGCAAAATATTTTATAGTTAATAGGTAAAAACTGTCGAAGCCTATCGCTAATATAATAACAAAAAAGTAAAAACATTGCGTATCGCTACGGGAAAAAAACAGTAGGTAGGCGACAAACAATACATTAACGTAACGTCATCTTGCACTATTTTCCCCCAACAGAAACTCCTGAAAATGATATAATCTTATTAATTACATGATACTGCACTGCATCAAACCTAGAACTGAAGATATTTATTTCTTACAACTCGTTTGCATAACACCGATGAACAATTGCCAGATGTCCGCGTCTTAAAATAGGGGATAGTTAGTGTAGCAAACTAAAACTAAGTAAGTACAGGGGGTTCGTGGCTCTCACTATTGCGTCATATCTGATGTGGACAGTTCTCCGACTTTAATATACTTAAAGGTAAATAAAGAAAACATCAATAACATCAAACACAATAACTGCTCAATTGTTGACTGGAAGAGATCTCTTCCATGTACAAATATTGTATATTATTCCTGTTGTATTTTTCTTTGTTGTACAAATTTTGTACAATAAAGTATATTTTAACGGCCTCCTAGCCTAGTCGGTAGTGACCCTGCCTATGAAGCAGGAGGTCCCGGGTCCGAATCCTGGTCAGGGCATTTATTTGTGTGTTTATCACGGATATTTGTTCCTGAGTTATGGATGTTTTCTATGTATTTAAGTATTTATATGTATATATCTATTACATATATCGTCGTCTAGTACCCACAACACAAGCCTTATTGAGCTTAGGGACCTGTGGGAGCTGTGGGACTAGGTTGATTTGTGTAAGATTGTCCCATAATATTTATTTAATATTTATTTATTTATTTATTTATTATACTGCCACTACTACAATTTTTTGTATGGCCTTGTGGCATTTTAGGACCCTTTCGAAAGGGCCTAAAAAGACCCGCGGGCCACTCCTGTCCTGTGTAAGTAATACTTAGGAACAGACCATGTACTTATGTACATTTCTGTAAAAACAACAAAACCGACCCGCAGCTTGCCGACATCATAGTCACCCTATTGTTTGACAATCTTAACTTGTTGTAAAATCGTAAAATTGAATGATTGTGGATTACCGGTGAAAGGAAAGTCTACTTTATTGTAAAGTCTCACCCCTGCACCCTTTTACACAACATATCTTGACCATTTTTACTTAAAAATGTTGTTACGAAATGTTGTTGAGCTGAGCGGCGTCATTTGAAATAATATCGGTGACATATTATGTCAGTGATGAGACTGATGGGATGGGGATACCAGACCGTATTTTAAATATTACAAAACTTACTACTGTCTGCAATATTAATTGCAATTCTTTAATTTAATGAATGAATAATATTTACGTCGTAAAAAAATTCAAAGCAGCTAAAAGGGAACAAAGTATTAATTCAAATCTTGCAATAAATTATTATAAGTAGGTAGTAACTTCTAGTGTGTCACTAAAATAAATGTAGATAAATAAAACCACATTGGTAAGTTTCATAAGTTGGCAGCATTGTGCGAGTGAGACACCGCCCCCTACATTATGCTCTCTATCGGACCGTTTTTATTACTTTTTACTAATGACCTATGAACGACTGTTTTGCTCGGTAATAAGGTTCAACTGTGGTTAGGGAAATATAGTAAAAGTACTATCCGGATTGTCTTCTGATCCGTGGTTTATACTAATTTCAAATAATAATTACGATTTGAAGTAGTGTGAAACGGAACGTGTTTTAATCCACCAATCAGCGTCTGGTGACGTCACTCCTGTTATGTCGTCATTACAACTAATGGGGTTGGCAACTGTCTATAGGATTTGGCTTAAAGGGCTAGCATCCAGGTAAAAAAAACAAAAAAACAAGAATTTGACACTCTGGACGAACAAATATGCGAGTGACACACATGAGTGACGTCACAGGAACTGTAGATCCGTTTAGGCGCGAACATTTAAATTGACAGTTTGTAACAGCAATTTTTGACTATAAATTGTAGTATTTTAATTTTTTAATACACTCGTGGTCTATTTTACGAGCAATTCTTTCAAATGAAAGCATAAATGAAAATATTGCATGTTGCGTATTGTATAAAATACTATCGCTGGGTTAAAGGCAAAGTGGACTCTTTGGATTTAATTTTATTAGAAGATTAGGTGGTTTTGCTTTTGACCCTAAATGCAGTTAGCAGATTATGCCTTTCACCCGACGCTATATTATATAATAGGATAGGTAGATGTTTATTTGTCAGTAATCATGTATTCTTAAATATTTACAGCATTTCCTTTCTGTAAGTACCTACATAGGGCCCATTTGTGTCATCTTGTGTCTCTATCTCTCTCTCTCTCTTATTGCTCAAAGGTTATCTGGAAGAGTTCCTTTAATAAGATAGTAGATAAGGTGTAAGTTCGTTCTAGTATGTTGTTTATTCTCTTTTTATGATTGCATTTTTACCTGTTTTATAGTGTTTCCACAGATAAATACATATTTTTGGTGACATTTTGTTGTTTGTAATCCTTTAATTCTATGCAAGCATAGGTACATACATATTTTTTAGTGTATCTATTTAATAAAATTGTTTATTTTAATGGCTTCCTAAGATAACATAAGTAACTCAGAAACAAAAAAACGTGATAAACTCTGAAACATATGCCTTTACCAAGATTTGGGAGCCACAACACAACCTTCAGGTTCATTAAGCTTATTGTGGAACTTTGTCAATTATGTATGATGATAACATTTATGCATAAGCATATTTAATTTTATGCATTTAAGCATATTTAATTTTATATTTATCTTCATACTATCCCAATCCCACATACATCATAGTACATATGGTCACTCTACTTAGAATGAGATGCAGCCCCCTACATTACCCTCTCTTTCGGCCTCACTTTGTGGTCGAAGTATGACCTCCAGATTGTATTTAACTTCATGGTATAAACTAAAGTAAAAACGTTTCAATAGCCATTATTTTACGTTTTTTCAACATTTTGATCACAAAATAATGGTAAATATTATAACTGCATCTTCCCTACAATGAAGAGATTTTCAATCGAGGACCTACCATACACTTGTATGAAATTACCGTATAAGTACTATTGTACTGTACACTCGCGTGCAAAAGTATCGAATCACTTTGCATTTTTTCGTCTGCATCCGATATCTTTGTAATTTCCCATTTGAATCTGAAAATTATGGTATTAAATGAAAGCTTACAATGTAACGTTTTGGAAAATGTGCCAATTCAATAATATTTCAGATCCAAAGCTGGAAAAAACTCGAATACCGGAGGCAACTCGAAAACGGCCTCAAAATAAACAAGGGAAACTCGAAATAAAAGGCTTGTGTAAAATAAAATTCAATTTATTATTATTACGTTAGTAACGGGTATTACTACCCCTAGCCCTACTGACACAACGTAAACGATTTTTCATGGATTTTATTAAGTTCGTGATGTAATTTTGAGGAATTGCTTCCCACTCCTCCAGCAAGGCAATCTTCAACTCGTCGACAGTAGCTGGAGCAGGATTCCGGGCCCGAACGTTCCTCTTCAGATGGTCCCTCATGTGCTCAATGGGGTTAAGGTCCGGGCTCATCGCTGGCCAGACCATGGTATCGATGCCCACCTCGCGGAGGTAGGCAGCGGTGACCCTTGCGGTATGACAAGGGGCATTGTCCTGCATTAGCATGAACCCCTCATCAAAAATACCGTTATGGCATATACCTATGTACCTGGCAGCAGTTAATCCACCGCCAGGAACAAAAACCAGCTCAGTCCGTGCATCGTACGAGATGCCGCCCCAGAACATGATTGAGCTACCCCCATAGGCGACTCTTCCGGAGATGCAGCACTGAGCGTAGCGTTCTTCTGGCCTCCTGTAGACTCTTTCTCTTCGGTCGCAGCCATTCAAACACAAACTTGTGAATCCTTGCAAATTCCTTTCGGGCTGTGCAGTACCTTGCCAGCAACCTGGGCCCTGTCGCAGGCCTCCTGGGTGTCAGGTTCGCTGCCTTGAGTCTTCTTCTCACGGTCCACTCGCTGGCAACCACTCCTCGCACCTCCCGCAGACGCTGCTAGATGGTAACTCCAGTCTGGTGACGATTTCGAAGAGCCGTCGACACAATGAAGCGGTCGTCTCTCTCCGATGTGCACCTTCTGCGGCCGCTTCTAGGTCTTGCAGTAAGTGCTGCTGTTTGCTGGAACCTCTGGTACAGTTTACAAACTGTAGATTGGCTCAGGTTCACTTCGGCAGCTACTGATCGTTGACTACGCCCTTCTTGCAGGAGCTGGACGACTACGGCGACTTGAGCTTCGGTGGCTTCCATTTTTTCAGGGTATTCTTCACAGGATAAGATGCGGAGATGTGTGCAGGTCGACTTCTGTTAAGTGACTGATAAGAAATCCCCCACCACCCCCGTTTTATAGGGGTCAAGGGTAGTGCAACTCGTGGGCGTTAGAAGCCGTAACGACACGGGAAACCGGGAGATTGGCCATAATCTGAAAAATCCTGGGCCAATGCTCATGTTTCATAGCTTTTTATAAAGCTAATATTCCAACAAACATAATTACATCTAGATAATTTAGAAAAATAAACCGATTTACAAAGATATTGGATGCAGACGAAAAAATGCAAAGTGATTCGATACTTTTGCACGCGAGTGTAGAGATTCCAAATTTGGCACGTAGGTTCCTTATAAGGTCTAGGGGTGCACTAAGAAAGGATTTTTCAAAATTCATCCCCTAAGGGGGTGAAATGGGGGTCCAAAGTTTGTATGGGGAAACAAGATTAGTTAGTCTATTTTATTCGAAACTTCACAGAAGTATTCCTAACAATAAATGAGTAAATACGTGTTGCAGGTCTTTTGAGAATTCAACCCCTAAAAGGGGGAAATGTGGTCAAAAAGTCTGAAAATCAACATGGATATTGTTTCTATGGTTTATCGGGTCGTTGATTACGAAAACAACAACGATTTTAAAATCCGACGTGGCGGACGTGAAATACCATCTCCCCTGTTAGGGTACAATGGGGTTGAAATGTCTAAAACGACACCCATATGGGGTGTCGTTTTTGTGATTTTTTGGGACGTTAATTAAGAAAATGGCATCGATTTTGAAATTTAATATTGTGGACATGAAAATTCTTGAAAGTATTTGTGCCAAATTGCAATCTTCTTCTAAATATATAAAAGAAGAAACTGACTGACATATCAACGCACAGCCCAAACCGCTGGTTCTAGAGATTCCAAATGTGGTACGTAGGCTCCTTATAAGGCATAGGGATGCACTTAGAAATAATCTTTAAAAATTTACCTCCTAAGGGGGGAAATGGGGTTCAAAGTTTGTATGGGAAACGAGATTAGTTCAACTATTTTATTCGAAACTTTACAGGAGTATTCCTAACGATAAATGAGAAAACAAGTGTTTCAGCTTTTTTGAGAATTCAACCCATAAGGGGGAAATGTGGTGACAAAATTTAAATATCAACATGGGTATTGTTTCTATGGTTTATCGGGTCGCTGATTACGAAATCAACACTTAAGGGGGTGAAATGGGGGTTGATAGTTTGTATGGGGAATTTTTAAATGTTGAAGCAATTTAGATGAAACTTGGTATAGAGATAGTTTGTGTACCGGGAAACGACATGGGACAGTTTTTTTCTCGAAAATCAATCTTTAAGGGGGTGAAATGGGGGATGGAGGTTTGTATGGAGATTTTTTTACCGCGAACCGATTTAGATAATTTTGTTGTGGATATAGTTTGAGTCCCAGAAAACAATATAGAATATTTTTTAAGCCGAAAATCAATCTTACAAGGGTAGAAAACATGTTGGTAATTTGTATGGCGAATTATTAACCGCTGAACAGACGATTGAAATGAAACTTGGTACATATTATATATGTAGATTGAGTTGCGGTCAACAATATAGGATAGTTTTTATCTCGAAAATCAACCCTCTAGGGGGCGAAACGGGGGTTGAAAGTTTGTATGGGAAATTAATAACCGTTGAACCTATTTAGATGATTTGGTATGGAGATATTTTGCGTTCTGGGGAAGGATATATAATAGTTGTTATCCCAGAAGTCATTCCTTAAGCGGGTAAAAAGGAGGGTGGATTACTAATTCCACGCAAATGAAGTCGCGGGGAAAAGCTTCTATTCAAGAGTAGAAATCTGTATTAATCATAATCTCTCAGTAGTAAGTTGTTGATTGCGTAACAATTAAACAATTATTGCAATAATTTCTTTAAAATAAAAAATGAGGGAACCGCCGTCTTCAAAACGTGGTATACCGAAACCTCCAGAATGTAACGAATACTTTTCCGAATACTGCTTCTAAATCAGTTCAGCGAAACGCAAGATGATCGCGGACAAACATACATTCCTACATACAAACGTACAAGTCTAACTGAGAACCTCCTTTTTTAGTACTTTTAGTACGCGGGCGAAGCCGCGGGAAAAAGCTAGTATGTTATAAGAAGAAACAACTTTAATCAGCCTAACAAAAAAATCTGGTAAACCAAATTTTTCAGTAGGAATAGAACTGAACAAGCGTAAAAGAAGAAAAAGAGTATCATTCTCTCCGTCTATGATCTGAAAAATCCTGGCTTAACTAAAGATTTATCAGCTGCTTAAACAGTACTAACCTCAATAGGCTGTGTTAGTGGGGAAACAATAATGTTGGCAGGCCACGGGTGTTGTCCCATGTACTCTGCCATATTGTACTGTGGTAATGGCAAGCCTGGCGGCGGATGTGTGACCTCCCCTAGCATGGGAACTGCCCCACCAGCTCCGCTTAGGACTGGAGGTGAACTGAGTTCAGGAGGCATACCTTCTGAAGTTTGAGGCTGAAATTGACAAGAAAAAATAGCATGTACTCTTAATTATGTATTCTTTCAATCATACAATATGAATACACATATACTATGCAATTTATTATGCCCTTTAACGGGCAAGACTGAAAAATATCCTCAATTCTAGGCTCATCGCCAATCTATAGTCCTAAAAATTCTGTACAAGAAAAAAATACAAAAAGATGATGTTACAGGTGGTCTTTTTTGAGACGGCTGCCCTATAAAGGGTTAAACCATGTCTTAAACTTAAATTTAAGCATTATGTCAAAAGATTTTTTTCTGTTACCACTCATTAGTGGTGTTGTGTCATAAAATGTAATAAATCTTGAAAAACATAACACAAAATTTTCAGTTAATGTATTTCCTCAGGAAATATTTATGAAAGAAACCTTGTAAGAATCTAATAGTAATTATAATTACAAAGAAACCGTTATAAAATATAAGGTTAACAAAGCTGATAACAAGTCATAAATTGTTACTAATACCAATACAATAAAACCAACTTAAAATTATTGTGTTTAAGACTTCTCTTCGCACATAATATGTCACTTAGCCATTGCCTTTATACATGTTTTCATGTAACTAAATTTCTGACATGAATACACTTTCCCTTTCAAAAAACTCAATTGACTAGGCCCATCAACTTTGACTATAACTATAAAACTATGAAACAAAACTGGAATCATTCTTTTCGCATTTTCATTACAAGAACACTGACCTGCACTCCGGGTGATTTGACATACATGATGCCCGGTGGCGGACCTAGGCTGGAGAGTGCAGGCGGAGGCACAGACATGTTGGGTGCAACAGTGGGCTGCGCGTGACAACTGCTCACTGGTGCCACAATTATATGCTCTGCCTGCTCTTGGAACTGACACCGCTGATCTTCTCCTTTCAATTTATCTAATATTTCACCAAAATGTGACTTTTGATCAAATGTGAATGCAGGGTGATGAAGTGCCATTGTATACAGTAACAAAATTTCTTCCAAGAGATCACCATATAAACCCTTCAACAAACCACTCTTCTCCAAACTGACCATGGCATTGTACAATGTTGTAGCACATGCGAAGTTGCACGAGCGTAACAGTGACACGTATAAAGCCATTTTCCGTCGTGTTCGAGGGTCTGTGTTCGCACCGCCGATGTCTGCAGCCAAGTCTGAAGGATTGTTTGCTCGAAGTTCGGCACCACGCAACTCTTGGAAGTCGCGCTTTCCGAGCTCCTCGAGATATGTGCCAATGAAACGCAGTTCAAATGGCAAGCACATATTTAACAATGTACACATTGCATCTATGCGTTTATAACTTTCCAATTCTTTAAACCATGATACCACGTCCTCTTTGCAAACCATTTCCAGAACACATTGAAAATTTGTGTGAAGAATCAACCGGTCCCCTGCAGCCGAAGCGCTTCCGTCTTTTAGGATTTGTATCACTCACGGTTTTTGTGGTATTGTGATGGTTTTAATCCACCAATTCAATTGTAACATTAGGGGTAATAAGCTTTTATCAGAATTCCCCAAGATTATATTGGTTAAGCAACCACGGGCAATGCTAGTAGAGTAAGTAGAAGTAGAGTAGTTTTGTCTTGTCTATTCTATACTCTATGAAAGATAAGTGTTGTATTTTATTGTTTATATTTAAAAAAATAAGTTAATCAAACCGAATGCTTAAACTATCAGACAAAATTAGTTTACATAACTTTAAAGAGGATCTAGTAAGAATATTATTACAAATATGTTATAATAATATATTAATATATTATTTGGAAATTACTTAATTTGTGTATTTTAAATCAAAGTGCCGCACTAGCTGTTTTCATTATGTCTAGTAATTGTGCATTTCACTCATACACGTCTAGACTGTGCGTGCAAGAGGAAAACAGAACTATGTTTCATTATCCCGTACTCAGTTTGTATGTTTGAGATACATTTTACGCTTCCCAAATGATAATGCACACGAGATAGTTGTTATTTTTTTGTAAACAATTAATGTTATTATATTTAATTTCATGTTATTTCATTTTATATCTAATAAATTATGGTTCCGTAGTTAGTGTTACGTATAAGTTATAATCCTCTTAAATTTTAGTATAATATAATTGTTTTTTACTGTTAGCACACCAGATGTTGCTGGCGTTGTAGTTAGTTGGTTACTCGGCAAAATTTTGACGTTTGTGGTACGGTTTCTTTTAGTAGAGTAGAAACTAAAATTGTCTCGTCAGGCTTGTTTTAACAGAGAAATCATATTATCAGTCCTTACAAAGTGCTAAAACATTAAAATGGCTCCAGCTGAAGATGTCGAAATGAAGAATGTCGAGAGTCCCGCAGCCGCAAGCGACGCAGAAACTGGAGAGTTGAAAAAAGACGCCGATGTTCTTACTGTCCAAGATTTACGGGAGCATGCCAGGCAAATTGACAAAGCAGTTACCTCTAAGGAACCAAGGTTTGCCATGCGAGTCCTTAGATCCCTTCCAAACACACGGAGGAAGTTGAACGGTAACGTTCTACGTGCTATTATAAACCACCTCTATCCCACAAGTTCAGACAAAGAAGCTCTATTTGTTTTCGTTGAAGCCCCCCAGCCTGGTGCTGTTGAAATTGAAACTCCACGCTCAAGAAGCGCTCCGAAAACACCAGTGCCTGAGGTAGATGTGTACATTCATCTGTTAGTTTTGCTGCGTTTGTTAGATACCAACAAACTCGAAGAAGCTACTGAATGCTCGCAGCAGTTGATGACAAAAATTACTGCTCAGAATAGGAGAACTCTGGATTTGATTGCTGCCAAATGCTATTTTTACCACTCCCGAGTGTTTGAACTTACCAACAAGTTGGATTTGATCAGAGGACTGCTACATGCGCGCCTGCGTACATCAACTCTTCGTAGCGACTATGAAGGCCAAGCTGTTCTGATCAATTGTTTGCTACGTAATTATTTGCATTACTCTCTGTATGACCAGGCTGACAAACTGGTCAGTAAATCTGTGTATCCAGAAAATGCTAGCAACAATGAGTGGGCTCGATTCCTGTTTTATCTGGGCAGAATAAAAGCAGCGCGACTTGAATACAGTGATGCTCACAAGCACCTTGTTCAGGCACTAAGAAAGGCTCCACAAACTGCGGCTGTTGGTTTCCGCCAAACCGTTCAGAAGCTGGCTATAGTGGTGGAACTGTTGCTAGGTGATATTCCTGAGAGGGCTATCTTCCGACAGGCGGCTCTAAGACGCTCCCTGGCCCCATACTTCCAGCTTACGCAGGCTGTAAGGCTTGGGAACTTGCAAAGATTTGGGGAAGTACTGGAAAACTTTGGGCCCCAGTTCCGTAATGATCATACATTCACATTGATCCTTCGTCTGAGGCAAAATGTTATCAAAACTGCCATCCGTTCAATTGGATTGTCATATTCAAGAATTTCTCCAAAGGACATTGCAAGGAAATTGGGCTTGGATTCGGCTGAAGATGCAGAGTTCATTGTGGCAAAAGCTATTAGAGATGGAGTTATAGAGGCTACCCTGGACCCTGCAAAGGGGTACATGAGCAACAAGGAAAGCTCTGATATTTACTGCACTAGGGAGCCTCAGTTGGCCTTCCACCAGCGTATATCATTCTGTCTGGATTTGCATAACCAGAGTGTCAAGGCTATGAGGTATCCTCCGAAGTCCTATGGGAAGGAGCTGGAGAGTGCTGAGGAGAGGCGTGAACGTGAGCAGCAGGACTTGGAGCTGGCTAAGGAAATGGCTGAGGAAGACGATGATGGCTTCCCTTGAACATAAAATTTATTATAAACTCATACAATATTAATATAGCAGTTTCTGATCATGTAACAAACTAATTGAATAAAGGTCTTAATTAGTTCCATTAACTGGTTTTATTTCATTGACATTATTGACCTAATTATTTCATTTACTTTTGAGCAAAATTTGTAAAAAGTGTTATTTTTTTCTTAATTGTTGTAGAATAATCTAGTCATTTGTATGACTTCCTTTGCACTGATGTCAGCTGATTCCTTTCATATTTCTAGGAATAGGAAAGATTACCTGAATATAAATGGGTGCTGGGTGCAAAATCATGCTATCATAACATAATCATACAATAACATAGGTACTCAATACTTACCTTGATTGTTTTTAAAATACTTAAACTTATTTTGGTCTAGAACTTTATAAAATTGCTTAGATGTTATTTACCCAAATAAATGCTCATAATTTTATTCGAGCTATAAAAGCGTAAGCGCCGCTGGTACTTTTACCAAAATAATGTCACATGTTTGCTAAAAGTTATAATGGAATTATTATATATGGAGATATTATAGCTCCCTCATTTTTAGGGTTCCGTAGTCAACTAGGAACCCTTATAGTTTCGCCATGTCTGCCCGTCCGTCCGGCCGTCCGCGGATAATCTCAGTGACCGTTAGCACTAGAAAGCTGAAATTTGGTACTAATATGTATATCAATCACGCCGACAAAGTGGAAAAAAATGTTTTATTAGGGTACCTCCCGTATACGTAAAGTGGGGAGTGATTTTTTTTTTCATTTCAACCCTAACGTGTGATATATTGTTGGATAGGTATTTAAAAATGAATAGGGGTTTACTAAAATCATTTTTTTAATCATTCATGTAAATATTTTCGGAAATAATCGCTCCAGAAGTAAAAAAAATGTGTCTAACTTTTGAACCATAAGTTTTAAAACTATGAAAAAATCTCAAAAGTAGAACTTAATAAAAACTTTCTAGGAAAATTATTTTGAACTTGATAGGTTGAATAGTTTTTGAAAAAAAATACAAAATAATTTCTGAACTAAGTTTGTAATTTAACCGTATAAGCGGGTGTTTATTGTACCTGTAATTTCTACAAAATCACAATGAAATGACGTGCTTTTAAATAAAGTAAGAACGGTGAAAATCGGTTCACGCAATAAAGAATTATCCCATAAAAATCATCTTCCATACTTTAAGCTCGCGCGCAATAGTTTACTTAATTTGCCGATAGATGTCGCTGTACGTGGAACGCTCATATCATATCCTACATGGCGGTGTTACTCTTAAGTGGGGACACTTACTGTGACGGACGGAAAACTACGGAACCCTACACTGAGCGTGGCCCGACACGCTCTTGGCCTGTTTTGAAGCATATTATTGCTGACAACAGTGATAACTGCTATTAATATCTTGTTCCTGAGATGATCTCGGGAATAAGATGTAAATAACTGTTTGGTGAAGAAAACCATGTTTATCAAGCCTGACAAAGTTGTAGCAGTTGACGGTATATACCACATAATCACAGCCACATTGGCGTACATCTACAATCTTTTGATTCTGCTGCCACTGAAGCACTTGCGTGTACTGATCCCTCCCCTGCTTCAAGGAACAAAGGAAACCTGGGAGTTATTATTATATAAGACCGGACTTTTTTTATTAAAAAAAAAAAATCTCCGCCAGGGTTTTTGCATTGCAGCATCGGCATTTCGTGTTCCCTCATCAAAGACGTACTAATTATACAGGGCGGCCAAAAAAGAACTATATTCCCGTTGGCTGTAAGGTTTTGGGACCCAAGCAATCCTCCCTAGATGGATTTGGAACCTCTCAGATTGATTGGATTTTTGTAAGGCCATTGAGCAGCGGTGGGTAAAGGCCCTTTATATAGTTATTTTTTGGCCACTCTGAGTGTATTAGGTTTAGTCACAGAATAATATAATAACATCGGTATCAACGTTCAAATTTCGTGGCACTTGGTAAGGGTCGCAAAAAAAGAAATACATAGATATCATTGTTTTATTTATTAGTAATAAATAACATTTAATTAATTTTTATTCTTAATCGTACTTTGGTAAACTGTACATATATTTAAAGAGGTTTATATTCTTAATACGTCATAGAACCTCAATACTCATTTCATTATCCATTTGTAAAAAAAATTCTAAATGCCAAATAGGCAACAAATGTCAATTTAATTGTCATGCAAAATAATATGTGGTAAAATCTTCAACGATAATAGTTCTTAAAAACACTTACAACTACAATTTAGCATTGATAAATCTTTACCCAACTCCCTATCAGACTTGAGAAAATGGATTTGACGCAGTATACTGATTTTATATTCACTAACGAAGGTGCTTGCTGTACTATTTGCGAAATGAATATAAAAAAGAAAAGGTACAATATAGAGAAACATTTGAAATCAAAATCTCATCAAGATAAATTATCTGATTCACGCTGCCATTTACAGGATATAATACGAGATAATGCTGATTTCGAAATTAAAGACGATATCGTATATTGCAAATTGTGTAATTCGAAATTATTTCCCTCTAAATCTAGTATCGACCGCCATTTAAAAACAGATTTACACAACACAATTCATAAAAATAATGCACAAGAAAAATTTAATAAAGATTTAACAGAGTTTATGATTTGTTCGAATATACCGTGGTCAAAATTAGACAATCCTAAATTTAGAAATTTTGTAGAAAACCTTTTAAATCATAAATATGGAAACGATATTACTGTGCCGAGTGAAACAAAAATACGAGTAAAATGCTTACCTGAATTGTATGAAAAGAAAAAAAATGAATTGAAAGAGAAATTACAAAATAAAATGATTTACCTCAGTGTTGATGAAACATCAGATTCCGTGGGAAAAAAAGTGGCAAATATTTTGATCGGAGCTCTAGATGGAACTAGTACCCAGCCACATTTATTTGCTTCTAAGGTATTGGAGGCGACTAACCATTCGACAATAACCAAACTCGTTGAGGAAACCCTTGAAGATCTTTGGGGCGATGAATACAAAAAAAACATGGATAAATTATTATTTTTTATAACGGATGCCGGTTCCTACATGGTAAAAGCAGCTAAAAACCTTGTTCAGAAATATAAAAATATGACTCATGTAACATGCATAGCACATGGATGTAATCGAGTCGCAGAGATAATTAGAAGTCTTTACCCGACCATAAACAGTTTGATTGACTGTATCAAAAAAATATTTCGTAACGCTCCTTCAAGGACAAATTTATTTCATCAAATGTGTGTAAATATTCCTCTACCACCCCGACCCGTGATAACAAGATGGGGAACATGGTTAAATGCTGCCTCATATTATCACATGCATTATGATAAAATCAAATCTGTCATCGATGCCTTAAATCCGCGTGAAGCGAGTGCAATTTCTAAAGCAAAAAAAATTTTCCGTAACCGGAATTTAAAAACTGAGTTACTATTCGTCGATACACACTTTAGTATAATTGCTAAGTCAATAAAATTATTGGAGGATCCAAAACTGAGTCTAGCAGAATCATTAAACATTGTTCATGGTTTGCAAAAAAAAATATCAACGTTAAGGTTACATCAAAATGCCAGAAAAGTTTATTTTAAATTAAAAAGTGTATTAAAGAAAAATCCTGGTTATAAGACTGTACAAATAATTAACCAACTATCTAAAAACAACGAGGCTGAAATACCAGAAAGTGTAAATAAAAACTGTGTGCAAAATTTTCAATGCTTGACATACCTTCCTATTACCTCAGTCAGCGTGGAAAGATCTTTTAGTCATTTAAAATGGATATATTCTTACAGACGTCAAAGATTGACAGCAAAATCTATGGAACAAATTTTAGTAATCTATTCTAACTCGTAAAATATTGTATGCCACACCTGGACATAAAGTGGCTTTTTCCGCACGCTACGCGTACGGATAGAGCCGCTTTCTGGCCAAATGTGCACATATTTTTCCAACACGGGAGGTAATAAAGAAAGCCCTCGATCGCATAATTACGTCCCTCGCTTGCAGCTTGGGCCGCAACAATTGCGATTGCGCGGCCTTTCTTTGTTTTACCACCCTAATTAGGAAATGTACTATTTAGGGGCTTTTTTATTTACATATACAAAATAAAGGTTAAAAATACTAAGTGATTTGTTTGTATTTATTTTTCTGCCAACCGTACATTGCCACGAAATTTGAACGTTGATACCGATGTTTTGGTTTAGGTCGTGGACTCTTCTACTATTACTAAAGAGGTCACCAAAGAGAATATATCCTTATGGAGGTCACTAACGCAACAATGCAACTCAAAAGGGCTCTGGTATCCGTTGCCAAGCAACTTAATTTAGTCAATATTACATTTATTTACATTACACGGTTCTGAGACTATTTTTACTGTAGAAAGTGCCGAGCTACTTGCAAAAATGGAATTTACACCGGGTAGTATGGAGAAGTTAGTGGAACTGTTGAGAGTTCCGGAACCCGACGTCATACAGGGCGAGGACTTGATTTCTTCTGGTAAGTGAAACTTAAAATACAATTCAACATTTATTTATCTGTCTTATCTTCTATGACTACTTATGCTTATCTACCTACGTATTGGTATATATAGCTCATACGAAGCTTCAGAGCTACCTCTGACGTTTCGAGCGCGTCACTGTAAGCACTTGTAGTCCCAGGGGGACTGCGTGATGTCTGTGAAGCTTGACTGCTGGACCACGAGTGTAAAGTCACACTCGATTTATACGCGATTATGTACCTAATAAGTACCTACCTACAGTTTAAGTTAATCATAAAGAAACGGGAGAGTGTACGTAAATCAGAATTTTACAATTGCTTTGTATTTATTTGTACCTACCTAGTACAAGCATTCTTCTGAGGTCATTGATAGTTTGAACTTTTACGATTTGCATACAAACTCACAAGAATTCAAACCGCATGCACATCAACTCACATCTACCAATAGCACAGAATTAACTAATAGTACTTGCCAATAGGCCATTGTAGACAGATATATACCTACCTACTAGACAGGTAAGTACCATCTATTTATAAAATCAGTGATGGACGTTGTTACAACCCATATGGTGGGTGGGATATCTAGATTAGGTAACTACATATTACGTACCGCTAGTAAACGTAAAATAAAACTACCTATTTTAATTACTCTTAGGAGAATTACAATTTTTACACGAGCGTTTTTTAAAAGTTAAATTGTTAAAAAAACCATCATCTTTAGATAATGCCAAAAAACACAAGAAGGGGTCCCCAAAAGCATAAAAAAGAATTAAGGACTACCTATCCATCTTTATCAAACAGGGTGCAACATTACATCAACAAGAGGAAAAGTACCTAATAATGAACATGTAAAAACTGTACCAAAGAGCATTGAGGAGTTTGAGGAACAAGAGGCTAAGGAGGCCGAAGAGCTTAGCCATGTGGGTGCGGGACTTGACGGCCGCAAGGCACCGGAGTACACTATGAATTACCGACAAGCTGTCAGCGCGGAGGACGTGTTTCTTCAGGTAATGATTTGTGCAACTAACTAAAAACAAAATAGGTATATACATTATTTATAATATTAATATTTTCTCGGGGATTATACTATTGTAGTATAATAATATGTAAGTAAACTCTTTGAACCAACTTCAAGATTTCAAAAGTAGGTTCTCAATTCGGTAGTATGTTTTTTTTTAAATGTTTGTTACTCCATAACCCCGTTATGTCTGAACCGGTTTTGAAAATTCTTTTTTTTTTATTGTAAGTAAGTATATACATACTGATTGGTCCCGTTTTGTGTCAACACGCAATTCTAATGATGGGATCCATGAGGAATCGAGGAAACTCCTCAAATCTAAAAGGCATACCTACAATAGTGATTTTTGTGTTTTACCAACAAATTAACCACTTTCATTCAATAAAGCGACATTTGATGAAGTGGAAACTGAACAACGGAACTCTTCAGCGACGCATATAATAATGCACGTTTGGCGATTTGTCCTCTTCGCTGTGTTTTTTTAGGCAAGTGAGATTTTCTAGACAATTTTTGTATTTCGGAAACAGAAACAGTAGGCGACAGACTATGAATTACATTACTTATACGTTGTTTTGGACTACTTTTACAAAGGTTTGGCAATGGTAAGTATAATCTAATTATTTATATAATTTCTCATAATACTGCATCAAAACCAGAACTCAAGGATTTGTATATTCTTAAAGTGGTTTGCATGCTTTGACCTCCCACTTTACAGCTGCCAGATGTCCAGATCTAGAAATAAGCATAGTATCGTCGTGGGGTCATCGTGCTGTATCGCGTTAGCAATAAGTCATGGCACGCAATATTGCCTATAAATGCCCCTGCGGCGTTGGTATTATACTTCACGCTATCAATCAATGCCCTAAATGATGAGGTACCTATTAGGTACATAATATAGGTACTTATACCTAATACATACACACAATAACTCTCAATGAACATAGGTAGCTCTAATAAAGTGATGATGACTGACAGGAATCATTATACTGTGAATTGATTATGCGAGAGCCAAAGATCATTTACCAGCGTTGACCAACCATGTTATTGCAGTCTGATACAAATTAGTATCAGTAATAAAAATAAGGGAGCAATGAACTTTCTTAATAAGTAGAATTAACCCTTTGAGCGTCATACTTCATACTTATTCCAGAACGGTGTAAGCGCTAGTGACCTGGCAGTAAGACGTCAGACTTTCAATCCGAACGTCGCGGGTTCAAACCACAGCTCGTATTTCGTAGAGTTTTTCGGAACTTATGTGCGAAATATCATTTGATATTTAGGTACCCGTCGCTTTTCAGTGATGGAAGTTTTCCGGTTTCCTCATGATGTTCATGAGGAAACCGGACCTAATCCCAACAAGTCCTAGTTTCCCCCTCTGGTTTGAAAAAGGTCAGATGGCAGTCGCTTTCGTAAAAACTAGTGCTTACGCCAATTCCTGGGATGAGGTTGCCGAGCGGACCACAGGTTCAATAGAGCAAAAAGCTCGGACAAATGCTAGGAGAAAAAAAAACCGGCCAAGTGCGAATCGAACTCGCGCACCGAGGGTTCCGTACAAACCTGTAGGTATATAGGGGTAGTAACTTTAAAATTATTTCTATTATATGATGTAACTAAAAATTTACGGTTTTCGCAATTTTTCCTTTATTTATGCTATAAGACGTTGCTTGGTACCAAATTTCAAGATTCTGAGTTCACGGGAAGTACCCTGTAGGTTTTGATTCCTTTGCGAGTTTCGAAAATTTGCGGCATAAACGGCTATATCTTTTGATTGCGTTGGCTTAGAAATTTGATTTTTTCACAGCTCTAAGTGACAGTAGACCTGAGTATTTGATATAAATTTCAGCTTGATACCTCCACGCGTTCCTGAGAAAAAGGGTCTTGAAAGACGGACGGACGGACGGACAACAAAGTGATCCTATAAGGGTCCCGTTTTTTCCTTTCGAGGTACGGAACCCTAAAAATGAACTTTCTTAATATGTAGTATTAACCCTTTGAGCGTCCTACATTATATTAAAAAAAAGTCATACACCAAGAACACGGACGCAAGTGAGTCAATATAAACCTTACATCATATCATAACACTTATAGAGGTGTTCTTGGCGCTGTGTGCACAGCTAATCATGATGTGCTACGTCAGATATGACACAATAATGAGAGCTACAAAACCCATCTGGTTAGAATTCTATACTTCTTATTGCTAGATCCGGGCATCTGGCAGCTTTTAATGGAGGTCAGACTGGTAGCCTAGCAAAATTTTTAAATTGCAAAATAGTTCTACTAAAATAGGGAAAAACTGCCAAAGTTGTCTCAGTTATAAAGGACAGGGCCTATATTTTAACATTTGAACAAAAAACATTGCGTATTAGTGTAGAAACAAAAACAGTAGGCGACAAACTATGAATTACATTAAGTATACGTCGGTTGGCACGACTACTTTCCCCAACAGAAACTTTTGGCAATAAATATAATCTAATTATTCATATAATTTGCCATAATATTGCATCAAACCCAGAACTCTAGGATTCGTTTTCTTGAAGTGGTTTGCATTTTTTGACCTCCACCACTTTACAGCTGCCAGATGTATAGATCTAGAAATAAGCATACTATAGCAAACTAACTAGAGGGGTTTTGTTGCTCTCATTATTGTGTGATATCTGACGTGGCTAGTTCTCCGTCTGACAGGTGTTCATTTCATTGCGTCCAAAAGCTCAAGGAATGCTTATTCCACGAATTCACTTAGGTACATTTAAACAAATCTATTAACAACAAACATTATTTAATCTAATTTCAGATCGGTCCAAAAACACCAGGTTCTGCCAGTTGCGAGAACCTCATAGTCAGGATCAAAATGCCTGGCGACAAGAAGGAGAACATAGACCTGGCGGTGGACACAAGCAGCGTGACAGTCAACTCCTCGCAGTACAGCCTCAAGCTACCGCTGCCGCACGACATCGATCCTGACAGGTCTAAAGCCAACTGGGATTCCACTGAGGAAACATTGGTGCTGACGTTAAATCTGCGAAGGGAGTTTGATTATGTTAATTTCTAAGTGAGATACCTGATGTTTAATTTAAATATACCTACAATATACGAGTAGTATTTGTAATCGTTACCTTACAATTGAATCTAAGGACTATTACCCACATTATGGCTTCCTTTAATCGCTTCAGCAAAAATACGGAAAATCTCTATTTTTCTACACGAAATGAAATAAGAATAAATATAAGATACATTTTGTGAATCGTTAAGATAGCTTTAAATGTATCTACTCGTACATATTTTAGTTTAGAATCGTAAATTAAGGTGATATTGAGAAAGTGAAGAAGCTAAAGTGGATTTGCGCGACGCACTGACGTTGAAGAAGATTGATATCACAAATTCAAGTTTGATGACCTTCCTATCCAGGTTTTATATAACAAAACTGCAGCAAATCAGTATAAAGAGCTAATATTAAAGCTGCATTTTGGCTTCAGAATGACTACGTATTCGTCAATTCGTCCTTACACACAATTAGAATGAGACGGTTATTGAAAATAATCACTGCTTTGTTAGGTGTCAAGGCGTAAATTACTTGATGAGGCGTGATTACAGTCTAGCGCCAGGCTTAATTGAACGAATGGCGTGAGAAAATATACATAGGTACCTATTTGATATTGATACAGGCAAGTAGGTTCATACACGGTGTCACGTAAGGAACCCGAATAATTTTAACAGCGTATTCGTGGTCATAAGAAGTAATAACTTTTGGTAGAATTTAGCTCAACGTCGCCAAAAAAATAGTTTTTTTTAATGCTTTTATACTTAAAAAAGTAAATGTTATTGTAAAAACTATCGCTCGAAATAAATTAGTACATTTTTATTCGTAAAAATATTTTATGCAAAGTATTCCTTGTCACTTTCATATCTATCAATAAGGATGTCTAGCTAGACTATGATATATATGATTATGTATTATATGTAGAGGGCGGAGTACCGGTGGCAAATTTCACACAAAAGGTATGGAGTCGTTTTTATAATTATTATTTTAGGCTTGAATAATAAAATTATTCATATACCTAATGTACTTAGTGTGGTACCTACTCGTAAATTGGAAGTAAGTACTTAACATTTATTTTCATAAATCGATTTCAGGAACACCTAAATGTTATGTCGTAAATGTTTTGGGTTATTTTTCAATTTCTTTTAACAAAGTCACCATTCATCGATATAATATTTTTTACCATATGCAACCTTTCTTTTCAAAAAGTTACTAATTTACAAATTTATGAGACATTTAGAAACTAATTATTTGACATTGTCAATTTAGACAGCTGCTTTACATCTATATTATCTGAATTATTATTGCGTCGGCTAAATATTTAAAACCGAAAAATATCAAGATGAATAAGCCATGTGAAGAAACAATTCTGCGGATGATAGAACCGTACGAAAATCTTATATATAATGAAGAAGAATGTAGCATTCACTGTATGTCTTGCTCAGTGGATTTAAAGCAGTTGAAAAAATATAATGTCGAAAAACACGTTAACAGTAAACAACACCAAATTAACTGTGGAAACCAAAATGGCACCTTTGCCTATGATTTATGCGTTTTCCTTATAGCGTGTAACATCCCATGGAAAAGAGTTAACCATCCAGAATTTAAAAAGTTCTTTGGAAAATACTTAGATAAAGGCGTAAAACTTCCCGAAGAAAGTGTTTTGAGAAAATACTATCTTACCAGAATATACAATGCGACCGTCAAGCAAATACGAAATACATTTTTCGATTCCAATTTATGGCTTGCGGTGGATGAGACTCTTGATAATTTCGGTAATGTAGTAAATGTGCGTAGTAAATGTAATTATAAAATCACTTGATGATGCTTTACAAAGGCCATATTTGTTAGCGTGTAAAGTCGTTAGTACTGTAAACGCGAACTCAATTGCAGCGGTGGTTGACGAAACCTGGATTTTTTTGTGGGAGGATAATTTTACAGATAATATGAACAAATTTTTTATATTCTGTTCGGATAGCGCAGCGTACATGCTTGCTGCCGGCAAGATTCTGAAGAAAAAGTACACTAAAGTACGACACGTAACTTGTTTCGCTCATGGACTACACAGAGTCGCGGAGCAGATAAGATCTGAACATAAATTGGTCAATTCTTTAATATCTAATGTCAAGAAGATTTTTTTAAAATCACCACACCGCGTCCGATTTTTCAGGGACCATGCGCAGAATGTGCCTTTACCGCCGGAACCCATTATCACTCGTTGGGGCACCTGGTTAAATGCAAGTTTTTACTACGATAGATATTTTGACGTGATTAAAAATGTTGTGATGCAATTGAACAGTAAAGAAGCTATTGCCATTAAAAAAGCCCAGAAGTTGTTTGAAAATGAAAATTTAAAAAACGAGTTAAGCTTTATAAAAAATTGTTACGAAATTATACCTGAATCGATAGAAAAATTAGAATGCACTAAAATTCCGATAGAAGAAAGTTTTCTGGTAATAGATATAGTTAGGAGTATTTTAAGCCTCCAAGGAAGTGAAACCGTGCGAAATAAACTCGAATTGGTTCTAGATAGAAACCCCTGATGCTGACGAATTAAGGAATATGATTACAATGGAAAATTATAAACAAGTCCTTAAACATGCAACCATGACATCGGTAGATGTAGAGCGATCGTTTTCCACTCATAAATGGATCTTCAATAAATTAAGAAACCGATTCACTCCGAAAAACCAGGAACATGTGGCCATAGTCCATTCATTTTATAACATGGATACGCACTTAAGTGTAGATTGTGAGGAGGACCTCGAACACATAATTACAGTTAACAACATATTACATTATATTTGTATGCTCGTAAGATAATTTCTATAAGTTCCTAAAAATTATTATGCAAAATTAATCATTTATTCGTTATTTATTTAATCATAAGAATACTTAGGCGACTCCATACATTTAGTGTGAAATTTGCCACCGGTACTCCGCCCTCTAATTATATGTGTATTTATTATAACTTAGGTTAAGTAGATATTATCTCTTCTTTTTTAGATATTTGTTTCCGTAAGTACACTAAGTACATAGTGCATGTTTGTCTATCTTATACTTTTCTCTCAATTGCTCAAAGGTTAACTGGAAGAGATCCCTTAAAGGGATAAGTTGGCCTTTGTACTTTGTTTATTTTTCTTTTATCATGTTTGTTTTGTTACTTTTTATGTACAATAAAGTGTTTACATACATACATACATACTTATATCACGTAAAGGGCGACATCGCCATCAAAAAGGCGTTTTGCACCGAGTCACAAGAAAAAATATATATTAATTTCATTAGTATTAACTCTGAAACCAGGCGAATCCCAGAAAACTTTGTACGACACTTTGGTCTCTAATTATGATCAGGAATACACTGTTAAAATTGTAAGTGTGTTGTGGGGGTGTAAAGTTCTCTTTATTTGGTTATTCGTAAATAACTCAGTGACGGTGGCTCATATGAAAAAATGGTACTTAATTCATTCACAAAAAAAAAATCTACAAAGATTCTCTACACTTTATTGCTGGGATCAATGTTTAATGCGATATCGAGGAAATCCGATAAACACTTTTTAAACTTTCGGAGCTATTATTTACGAAGGTATTAGTTTCATCCAAAAATTGTCTTAGGGCACACTTATTCTTCTTAAATACTTTAACCAACGATATCCCACACATTAGGATTGGAGTTTAAAAACTTTGTCGGCGTGATTAAAACACATACTCATACGAAATTTTTCTTTTCTAGTAGTAGATCAGCGCCCTGAACCCAGGGCCATGGGCTCCTTGACACTAAGTATTAAATATACGCCCTGGTAATATCAGTAGCCACAGTAGGTACCTATATATACCTTAATCCCAATTTACAAGGTGACAAAACGAGAAGTTAAAATTAAACTGTAATAAAAACTTTTTACAAAAAAAAGATTAACCGACTTCAAAAAGGATAAAATAAATTATTATATTATTTATATGCGTTACAAACTGATATGTTTGAGGTCGGTGCCAAGCCAAAAAGTTACAATACCGGTCAAATCAGCTTCAAGTCTGAAAATCACAAAACAGTTAATACGAACGAGGCGTATGTGTTCAGTGAATTGTTCTTCATACTATAGAACTAATTCTGGTATTGACTGTACGTAGGTTTTCATTCTAGTACAGAAAGAAAATATAATCATGCGTCTTATGATGTTTGTTAATAAACTTGTTTACTAGTTGTCGGACTAACCATAACTTGAACGGAGCCCGTGCTTCGGTTTGAATTAATTATTCTACTTCATCTAAGGTGTTTTATCGAAGTGTAAAAGAATTCAATGGCTAGATTGATTTTTCTATAGTCAGACACACTGGGTGTGTGGGTCACACCTTTTCAGTAGAAAAAGGCACGATATTTAAATTTTCTATTGTTGACCATACGTGTTTTTTATTTTTATTTGCCGCCTTTTTCTGATTATTGACAAATTAGACGTGTATCAGAGAATATATACATAGCTACCACATTTCATCAAAATTGTATTAGTAGTTTAGACGTGAAAATGTAACAGATAGATTCACATTCACCTTTTCAATATAAGTAGGGTCAGGGAGGGTACAGTCGCTCGGTGGGAACAGTGGCTCGAATGTGCTGTGCGAGAAACGGAAAGAGCTTTATGTCTGTCCTCTACATCAATCGGAACCGTTCCGTACCCGACCATGTACGAACTAGTTAGTGAGGCGCTCCGGCGCCATGCGAATGTGTTATGGTGCGTTTTTGTGTTTAATGCTATCAAAATTACATTTACAGATAAGTTTAACTCCTTTTTTTTCTTAACTCGTACGAGATTCTCAATTACTTATGTTATTATCGAAGAGTGTGTCTAATCTACTTAGTATTGGCTGATAATTCAAGGCCCTAGGTGTTTGTATGTGTTTTTAATTTCAACTAAAATACAAAATGACGCCAAGGTCCACAGTCGTTCGTTTTGGAAAAGTACACGGTGGCTCGCAAACCACTGTGCACCTTACAGAGTTCGGCTAAAATTTACTTGAATATGAATAAGAATAAAAATTCTGTGATTATTAAAAATAATTCTTGCACTCTTTTTTTTTAAATAAAATGAAAGTGAATAAATCATGCGACATTTAGGTAGGTACCTATTTTAAATCAAGAATGAAATCAGGAACGATTATTCCGCGGGTTGTGCTTACCAATTCTAATTACCGTTTCATTCAACAAAAATGTTATTTGTTATATAATTTAGGTTCGATTCCTACGTACCTAGCCATTGTGTACTGTTAGAACCACTGTGTACAGGGCGTAGTACACAGTGACTCGAGCCACTGTGTACTGTTAGAACCACTGTGTACTAGCGGGTCCTAGTCACTGTGTACAGCAACCGGTACACCGTGGCTCGATTCCCAATTTCTAAAAAAGAATGGATATATCTTTTTTGGTGAAAGTAACAGCAAATATATTTGCTACATATGAAAGTTTAATAATGCACGGTGCTCTGTGCTTGCAACAATTAGTTCAGGAATGTATAGTTTTCATGCAACAGCCTGTTGAAAAAATCCTAGCGACTGTTCCCTCCCTGACCCTAGGTATCGATATGTTTTGTGATTTTCAGACTTGAAGCTGATTTGACCGGTATTGTAACTTTTTGGCTTGGCACCGACTTCAAACATATCAGTTTGTAACGCATATAAATAATATAATAATTTATTTTATCCTTTTTGAAGTCGGTTTATCTTTTTTTTGTAAAAAGTTTTTATTTTTCCATTTTTAGTGGTTATATAATTATCATAATCGGACAACGGATCTCGCAATAATCGGTGAAGATATATAAGAAAAAGTTCATATTACGTAACTCAATGTAAGGAAAGTTCCACTTATCATATGTGGTCTTCATCATTAGGTCCACTCCATCAAATTAGTGGTTTTCGAGAGGAAATGCTTGAGTTGCTTAAAAAAACAACCAAATCACCATACATGTGCCTTTAAAAATTGAGGAGTTCCCTTAATTCGTCATGGATCCCATCATCAGAACAGCACCAGATTAATGTGGAACCATCTCAGAGGTAGTTACTTTCAGACAAAAAAAGAATTCCTGAAATCGGATCACGGGTCTCGGAGTAATCGCTGAACATCCCACATTTAAAAAAATCATCATCATTATCATCAAAACAATTATCATCATGACGTTCACATCATCAAATTGGTGGTTTCCGAGAGAAAACCCTCGAGTTGCTTAAGAAAACACCCTTATCACCATACATATGCCTTTATAAATTGAGGAGTTCCCTCAATTCCTCATAGATCCCATCATCAGAACAGCACCAGATTAATTTGGGACCACCTTGAAAGTACATCCTTTCAAACATAAAAATAATTATTCAAATCGGACCACGGGTCTCGGAGTAATCGCTGAACATCCTACATTTAAAAAAATCATCATCATTATCATCAAAACAATCATCATTATCAGGTCCACTTCATCAAATTGGTGGTTTTCGAGAGAAAACTCTCGAGTTGCTTAAGAAAACACCCAAATCACCGTACATGTGCCTTTAAAAATTGAGGAGTTCCCTCAATTCCTCATGGATTCCATCATCAGAACAGCACCAGATTAATTTGGGACTACTTTGGAAGTACATCCTTTCAAACATAAAAAGAATTATTCAAATCGGACCACGGGTCTCGCAGTAATCGCTGAACATCTTAAATTAAAAAAAATCATCATCATTATCATAAAAACAATCATCATTATCTGGTCCACATCATCAAATTGGTGGTTTCCGAGAGAAAACCCTCGAGTTGCTAAAGAAAACACCCAAATCGCCATACATATGCCTTTAAAAATTGAGGAGTTCCCTCAATTCCTCATAGATTCCATCATCAGAACAGCACCAGAGTAATATGGGACCACCTTGGAAGTAGACCCTTTCAAACAAAAAAAGAACTCGCGTCTCAGAGTAATCGGTGAACATACATAAAAAAAAAAAGCCCAAACCGAATACAGAACCTCCTCCTTCTATGAAATTGAAGTCGGTTAAAAATGGCTGCAAAACTTAACTATATTGAGACTAAAAATGTCTTACTTATTCTCTCTTGAGTTGAGTATCATCAGGCAAAGGCAATAAAATGAAAATTAATGTAAGTATATTAATATTTATAACTTTTAGCATAGCAACTAGTTAAATTGTTATCACTTACTGCTGTTACATGACCAAACTCAAATTGT
Organism: Pammene aurita; assembly: GCA_947086415.1. Taxonomy (NCBI): domain Eukaryota; kingdom Metazoa; phylum Arthropoda; class Insecta; order Lepidoptera; family Tortricidae; genus Pammene; species Pammene aurita. Next base: position 20,543,068 of record OX352293.1, on the reverse strand, counting down.
TATGACATTGAACCTGGAAGAACTTAAGCCCCTAAGGCACAGGTTTTTACCTAGTTTAGGGGTCGAAAGTTTGACCACTTGATCACTCCATATATTATGAACATAGAAAAGTCCTGGGGAAGCTTATTAGGAGTTCGTATAACTAGGGGGGTGTCACTACACAGTTTAGGTACATTTGGCCGGCGCGCCTCTCGGGCAGGCGTACGGCAGTGGGCTGCCTCTCGGCACACGTGCGGCAGTCGTGTCGTGGCGCGTGGCGTTCGCGCAAAATTGAAAATACACATGGAAAAATATAGGCCCTATCCTTTATAACTGAGACAACTTCGGCAGTTTTTACCTATTTTGGTATTACTATTTTCCAATTCAAAAATTTTGCCAGTCTGTCACTCTGACTTCCACCCATTAAAAGCTGCCAGATGCCTGGATCTAGCAATAAGGATAATACAGCAATCTAACCATATGGGTTTCGTTGCTCTCATTATTGTGTCATATCATATCTGACGTAGCCAGCTCCAGCCTTATACATCTCTAAGCATAATTTGGAAATAGTATGGTTTTTGTATACTAGATCACTTACTTATTTATTTTTTATTATCAACCGACTTCAAGATTTCGAAGGAGGAGGTTATTAATTCGTCGGGATCTTTGTTTTTGTTTTTTTTTTTTATGTATGTTCTCCGATTATTCGAAGACGGCTGGACCGATTTAATCCAATCATTGGGAAATCATCTCCATACATTGCCTTACAAAAGGTGGAGTAGAAAATATTTTAATGGTTATTGGTAGGCTATAGGGTGGTAATTAAAATACTAGATTTGAGACCTTGAGGGGGGGAGGGCGCGGCCGCCATCTTGGTTTAAAGGTGCCAAAAGTCCGTTTTTGAACCTTGGCGCTTAAACGGTTATCAGTATGCCTACAATTTCTATGGATCGTATGAAGAAGATAAAATTGTCTACAATATTTCCATACACAATACATCTGTAAGTCTTACAGATATAAAGATACAGGGGGTGAAAAAGTGTATATTTTCTTATATCATAAGAATTTTATTTATTAGCTTCAAAGTTTTGTGCTTCGAGATAAGGAAATGAAGTCTCTACCACAGTTTTTTCATATTCTAATGATTCTTTTAAAAGATATTCAAAAGTTGAATTCACCCCTGGAGCGCTTATAGAGGGGGTGAAAGTAGTAAGTCTCACACACAAAATCAATGTTCTATTACTCATCATAAAATACTACTAGGCGTTGTCAGGTATAGCAATCGATCAATTCGGGTATAATGAATTTAGATTTGACAAAAAACACATACGCTTTCATAGAAAAATTTTTTTTTTTAAGAAAGTGCTTGAATTTTTTTTTTTTTTTTAAACTTCATGTAACTGTCAACTTATTATTAAAATATCGTATAGGCTTTAGCATTTTTTACATAATGCCTGAACAGCTCTCTTTATGACAAAAATGTCTACGAAAATTATAAAGACTCTATTTTTTTTTGTATTTGTATTTATTCTGTACGTCTTAGAAGATACAAAGTTACAGAAAGGAAAAATACTCATACTCATTGTCTTTATACTTCTCGTAGACATTTGTCATAAAGTCCACTGTTCAAGCATTATTTAAAAAATGCTAAAGTCTATACGATATTGTAATAACAACTGCAGTTATATGAAGTTTAAAAAATAAAAATATTTTCAAGCACTTTCTTAAAAAAAAAAATTTTTTTGTATGAAAGCATATATGTTTTTTGTCAAATCTAAATTAATTATACCCTAATTGATCCATAGATATACCTGACAACGCCTAGTAATTTTTTATGATGAGTAATAAATAGAACACTGATTTTTTGTGTGAGACTTACTACTTTCACCCCCTCTATAAGCGCTCTAGGGGTGAATTCAACTTTTGAATATCTTTTAAAAGAATCATTAGAAGATGAAAAAACTGTCGTAGAGACTTCATTTCCTTATCTCGAAGCACACAACTTTGAAGCTAATAAATAAAATTCTTATGATATAAGAAAATATACACCTTTTCACCCCCTGTATCTTTACATCTGTAAGACTTACAGATGTATTGTGTATGGAAATATTGTAGACAATTTTATGTTCTTCATACGTTCCATAGAAATTGTAGGCATACTGATAACCGTTTAAGCGCTAAGGTTCAAAAACGGACTTATGGCACGTTTAAACCAAGATGGCGGCCAACTTACCCCCCCCCCCCCTCAAGGTCTCAAATCTAGTATTTTAATAACTACCCTATAGCCTACCAATAACCATTAAAACATTTTCTACTCCACCAGTAAGGCAAATGCTCCAATTATTGCGCTAATTTGAATTATTTTTTCGTTTGAAAGAGTATACTTCACAGTTGGTCCCATTGTAACCAGGTCAGGATCTGATGATGGGATCCTGGAGAAATCGAGGGAACTCTTCAACTATTATAGGCACACCTATAGTGATTTGAGTATTTTTTACAACAGCTCGAGCATTTGCTTTTGGAAAGGTGGGTTTAGTGAAGTCGGTTCTTTTTTGTTCAAAATTATTTTATTTCAAAATATGTTTCTAACTGTTGATGATAGATTATTATAATTTGGAAATTTAAGTAGAAGACACAGTTCAGGTAAGAAAGTATATGAAACTTGTGTGTAATTCATTTTCAAATAGTCAGATTTGAACTCATAATCTTCTTTTTTCTTTGGTATTTTTTAAACTATAACCTATTTGTTTAATCTCACTTTGGTTTGATATGTTTTCTTATAGAACAACGCATATATAAGTAGTTTTAAGTTTTTATGTACTGTTGTTTTGAAAAAATAAGTCCCGCCGAGTTTCTTGCCGGTCATAATTCTTCTCGGGTCAGAGGTGTAGGGTTGGAACCGGTGTAGTTTTTTTTTTTTTCTCTTTTACTTTGATTACTTTGAACTATCTGACGTGTAAAAGTGCCCTTGTGGCCTACTTACTGAATAAATATTTGAGTTTGAGTTTGAGTTTGAGCTCTTAGTAGATCTCTAGATATACAATTTTTTTTTGACCTTTGCGAGGCGCGAAATCGTCAGAGGCAGACCTCGCCGACACCTAGGTCCGCTACTGTTGTGCATGTTAGGCGATTATCACACTGGCGCCGCAACCGGATGCGGTGCCGGTTAGTACAGTAAAGATACGGTTGCGTCAAACATTAATTTATAATAGCCTGATTTTTTTATTATTCATTCTTATGGAATATTTATAGATAATATATAGGTATGCAAAAATCCTACCATTTTTTCACCCGGAAGTAGTTCAATAGGTAAAAAAAAAAAAAATTATATAGTTTTATTTACAATAATATCAATTATTTTTATTTGTAAATATGACGATATTCAAGTCTTCTTTCTGTTTAAAGCGAAAAACAAGAAACCGTGTCCATGTAAAACCACATAAATAACAAAATGTACGGCGCGGGCGATATATATCCTAATTCGTTAGAAACAAATAGTAATAATTGGTAGTTTGTTCTTACACATTTTAAATGACTTAGAAACGATATATTCATTAAAATCCTACAAGAAAACGCTTGTAATATGTGTGTACATATTTGTGGCGGTTAGCGAATAATGATATTTTGTAAGATTTCATTGCGTAAATAATACTTGTATCATGATATATCCGTTACACTAAAAATATTAGCTATTATTAATTATTTCCAATTCCCCATACTAGCCGCCCGTAAAATGACTGTAGTAGGTGTGCAAGCGTGACAACGCAATACACATGCAGAGCGCTATCTCGCTCGCACACTGGCACCGCATGCGGAATCCGCCTTAGCCAGTTTAAGCCGTGTCGTCATAAAACTATGTGATCGCTCTTATTAACGTCGATTAATACCTAGGATATTGAAACCATATTAATGAACGAGCGATGAAGAGGTGCAGATGCGGCGAAAATGATCGTCTAATTCACTTCACGGGTCTATCTGCCGCTTATTTCGATATTAATTGACCATTGTGTTGATTTTTTCCTATCTCTAATTAGCTATCATTCATTGGACTAAATAGGCCAATTATATCAGTTGGCAATTTAATAGCACTATTCCTTGTGTAGCGGGGAACGAATGGATTGGGGCTAAAGTTTTTTAAATCAAAAAATATACATTCTCACTCGCCAAATTAAGCCCTCGCCCATTATTCTGTAACAGCTCAGTAGGTATGATGAAGGACAGACAATGTGAAAACGGCCTAGGTAAGTAGGTAATACCTAACTGTGTGATAAGCAACAATGTGACAATAAAAGTAATTGCACGTGATAACCTTTTTGTCATGTCTCTGTTTAGCCCAATGAGTGACTGGTAGAGAATGCATTTAGGCATTAAGTCCGCCATTTGTAATTTTTCTGTTTGTGTGCAATAAAGTTTGAATAAATAATATTATAAATACCTACCTACCTACGTTTCGCAAAAAGTGTATAAATACCCATGTATACATAATATACCTTTACTTATCATATATATAATATACCTTTACTTTTTTTGCGAAACGTAGGTCGGTAGGTAGACTATAGTTCAAAATCTGTAAGAATGAACTTTTGACACTTCAGTATTGACGTCATTAGTGATGGGGCTAAGACGTATCGTTTGTCAAATTTAGCGATTATTTATGAATTGTTCGAATCGATTTTACTACAACCGATTTTTTCTTGCTATATGCCTATATATTTTGTATCACAAATCTTCTCAAATTATAACAATAAGAATAAGAGAATAAGAATAATGTTTATTGACTTAAACCTAATACAAGTGTAAGTAATATTTGCACAGTACGCTAATAGCTTAAGAGAGACTTATGTATTAGGTTTGAAACAGTTTCACCGGAACTGAGCCTCTGTCTCCAGAACTAGGCGGATGCCTGTGACTCGGGAGTTAGTGATTCCACCGAGAATATGAGTTGAGATGAGTTGTATGCAGTTATGCCTAAATACAAAAATAAATTAAAAAACCGGCCAAGAGCGTGTCGGGCCACGCTCAGTGTAGGGTTCCGTAGTTTTCCGTCCGTCACAGTAAGTGTCCCCACTTAAGAGTTAAAATAACACCGCCATGTAGGATATGATATGAGCGTTCCACGTACAGCGACATCTATCGGCAAATTAAGTTAACTATTGCGCGCGAGCTTAAAGTATGGAAGATGATTTTTATGGGATAATTCTTTATTGCGTGAACCGATTTTCACCGTTTTTACTTTATTTGAAAGCACGTCATTTCATTGTGATTTTGTAGAAATTACAGGTACAATAAACACCTGCTTATACGGTTAAATTACAAACTTAGTTCAGAAATTATATTGTATTTTTTTTTTCAAAAACTATTTAACCTATCAAGTTCAAAATAATTTTCCTAGAAAGTTTTTATAAAGTTCTACTTTTGAGATTTTTTTCATATTTTTAAAACTTATGGTTCAAAAGTTAGAGGGGGGGGGGGACACATTTTTTTTACTTCTGGAGCGATTATTTCCGAAAATACTTACATTATCAAAAAATGATCTTAGTAAACCCCTATTCATTTTTAAATACCTATCCAACAATATATCACACGTTAGAGATGAAATAAAAAAAAAATCACTCCCCACTTTACGTATAGGGGAGGTACCCTAATAAAACATTTTTTTCCACTTTTTATTTTACCACTTGGTCGGCGTGATTGATATACATATTAGTATTAAATTTCAGATTTCTAGTGCTAACGGTCACTGAGATTATCCGCGGACGGACGGACGGACGGGCAGACATGGCGAAACTATAAGGGTTCCTAGTTGACTACGGAACCCTAAAAAGGAAAACTTGACTATAACAAAGCAGAAAATAAAATTATTTAGGAAATGATCATTTAATAATTGTTATCTACTATAATGTATGGCATTATAATAATTCCATAATTAATACAATATGATAAGAAAGTCTTATATTGTCTATTGATTACATAATCGATTTTATCGACTTACGGAAATGTTATATGAATCGGAACAGCAGACATGGTCACAACACTAAATTTAAAAAAAAGGAGGCGTAGACCGTAACTGTTTGCATGCTAAATTGTTATCGTAAAATATTCAATAACTAAGATATGAAAAAATGTCACATTAATTAAGTTATGTTTATTAAAAGTGAAATATTGTGTTTACGTACATGACAAGCTGTAAAATCGTTATGGGATTTTGTTTATAATTTCAAAGTGTCTTGCGCGTTTACGTTCTACGGGCGTTGCGATGTGTCAAAAGTTCATTCTTACAGATTTTGAACTATAGTACCTACTTATTTTTTGATAAAGTGTATTTACGTACCTCTTGGTTTAAAATTGCACAAATTTTGTTAATTATTGGCCTTTTCCCGCGGCTTCGCCCGCGTACTATAAGTACTCAAAAAGGATACGATATCCATGTAGATTTTCAGACTTTGTGACCACATTTGCCCCTTTTAGGGCTTGAATTTTCAAAAAACCTGAAACACGTGTTTACTCATTTATCGTTAGGAATACTCCTGTGAAGTTTCGAATAAAATAGTATAACAAATCTTGATTCACCATACAAACTTTGGACCCCCAATTTACCCCCTTAGGGGGTGAATTTTGGAAAATCCTTTTTTAGGGCATCCCTAGACCTTATAAGGAACCTACGTGCCAAATTTGGAATCTCTAGAACCAGCGGTTTGGGCTGTGCGTTGATATGTCAGTCAGTCAGTCAATCAGTCAGTCAGTCAGTCAGTTTCTTCTTTTTAACCGACTTCAAGATTTCAAAAGACGAGGTTCTCAATTCGGCGTGTATGTTTTTATTTTTTTATTTTTTATTTTTTATGTTTGTTACTCCATAACTCCGTCATGTCTGAACCGATTTTGAAAATTCTTTTTTTGATTGTAAGTATATATACACAGATTGGTCCCGTTTTTGTCAAAACGCAGTTCTGATGATGGGATCCAAGAGGAATCGAGGGAACTCCTCAAATCTTAAAGGCATACATATAGTGGTTTTTACATTTTTATTAACAAATCCATCATTTTCATTCAAAACAGTGACATTTGATGAATTAGAACTGCTGATGATGATCAGAACGGAACTCTTTAACGACGCATAGTTCACGTTTGGCGATTTGTCCTCTTCGCTGTGTGTGTTTAGCAAGTTTAATTGTCAGGACTAATTTTCGTCAAGCTCAAGTTCTGATGATGGGATCCATGAAGAATCGAGGGAACTCCTCAAATCTTAAGGGCTTACACATAGTGATTTTTATATTTTTATCAACAAGTCAAGCATTTTCATTCAAAACATTTGATGAAGTGGAACTGCTGATGATGATCAGAACGGAACTCTTCAACGACGCATAGTTCACGTTTGGCGATTCGTCCTCTTCGCTGTGTTTGTTAAGCAAGTTAGATTGTCAGGACCAATTTTCGTCAAGCTCAAGTTCTGACGATGAGTTCCATGAGGAATCGAGGGAATTCCTCAAATCTTAAAGACGAAGATGAAGATAAAGTGACTTTTGTATTTTTAACAACAAATCAAGCATTTTCATTAAAAAGAGTGACATTTGATGAAGTGGAACTGCTGATGATGATCAGAATGGAACTCTTCAACGACGCATAGTTCACGTTTGGCGATTTGTCCTCTCCGCTGCGTTTGTTTAGCAAGTTATTTCATTGTATGGAATCTAAGTGCACCATCTACAATAATGCTTCACCGGCTACCCCCATGGAAGTCGGTTTTTTTTTCTTAAAAATTATATATATTTAGATTTAAACTGGTACAGCACATTATCGAGTGCAATTACTTTTATTGTCATGTTGCTTATCGTTTCGAACGTGAAATGACGTCTTGATCGCAAAAATACTAACGAGGAATAGTATCTAGTCTCCTAAATTTACCGGGGGCCCGGTAAATAATGAATAACCTACTAACCACCGACATCCCACCTTAGGCTAGTCCAGAAAATGTACTAATAGGTTTAGTAATAGTCCTCTGGTTTTCGAAATAATCGCACTTTGCTTTTTTCTTTAGTATTGGTACCTCATTACTTAATAAATTATGTCCTAATAAATATTAATAGCAATATATTTTTTGTAAACATATTAATAGTAAGTTTCATACCATTTCAGAATCAGTATTGGATAAAGCAATTTTTTAAACAGTTGGGCATTCGGGTGTAACATACCATTTTTATTTACCACAAGCGGTTAAACTAGATCAAAGCAACCAAGCAGGAAAGAATGAGGTAAGTACACCAATATTGAAGAATTAACGAGCTTCTAGTATTGAAAAAATAAATAAAAGTGCTATTATCTCGAAAACCAGAGGAATTTTTACTAAACCTATTAGTCAATTTTCTGGACCAGCGTAAGGTGCCCCGTCGGTGGTAAGAAGGTTATACAATACAATAATTTAAGTATGTATATGTTATGGACCAAGTGCGGGCATGATTTATAATGCTCGGGCATTATGAATAATGCCCAGCGATATCAGGCCAAGTGATTAATTATTATCTAAATTTCATTATTTATCACATTGTCTGGTCATTATGAATAATGCTACGTGACCATTGGGCAATTTGATAATAAAGTTATATTGGACGGGTTGCTGGGAGGGAAGCAATCGCACCAGTGGGGAAATTTTAGAAATGAGCCTGAAATAATTCTGGCGAAGCTAATGAGCTAATGACACAACATACGAGAACATTTTTTTATTACTCTGCCCATAGTTGATGGACATCATGTATAAAGCCCGGACAATTTAATTGGTTGAATAACTATTATCGAAGGTTTATTACTCTGACAAATAGGGGATGGGCATTATGTATAATGCCCGGGCAACTTAATTATTTGAATAGTTATTATCAAATTGCCTACTCATATTGGTCACAACTGATAATGCGCGGGCTTTATGTATAATGACCTATTTATCACTTGGTCCATAACATATATACTCGTACCCAAGCGATAAAGTAACAATATGTGTCTATACCTGCTTCGTTACAAGAGAATTCATACGTCGTGAAGCATGTATGATGCTGATGTGGTGATTGTATAGCATAAGTAAGCATAAGTATTGTAATATTTATAATTCGCCATGACCAATCATTCGCAACATACCTAGTCTGATTTACTCTGACTCGATCGGTCGTGGGAGACGGACAATTCATTTAAATAACGGGCCGTGGAAAACAAACGTTGTTTACGTACTTATGAATGGCAGTATCAAAATATTTTATGACAAGTTAACAAGTGTCTGTATTTGTTTAACAAGACAAGTAAGTACAAGAATATAATTAATTATTATACATTCTCTATGAGCTTTATTTTATATTTTATTAGATTACAGTTTATTTTGAAAGTATGATTATGTAAAAGTATTTCGAATCTGTGTAGTCTTTTAATGAGAAGCAATTAATCGTAGATAGGTGCATCAGGTAGAAAAAAAACTTAAAATAATATAATTTTAAACAAAAAGAACCGACTTCATTTAGCCTCCACCTTTCCAAAAGAAAATGCTCGAGCTGCTGTAAAAATACTCAAATCACTATAGGTGTGCCTATAATAGTTGTAGAGTTACCTCAATTTCTCCAGGATCCCACCATTATCAGATCCGTGAAATATACTATTTCAAACAAAAAAGAATTTTTCATATCGTTCCAACCGTCTTCGAATAATCGGTGAACATACATATAAAAAAACCGGCCAAGAGCGTGTCGGGCCACGCTCAGTGTAGGGTTCCGCAGTTTTCCGTCCGTCACAGTAAGTGTCCCCACTTAAGAGTTTTTGAAAGCACGTCAGTTCATTGTGATTTTGTAGAAATTACAGGTACAATAAACATCCTTATTATACGGTTAAAACAAACTTAGTTCAGAAATTATTTTGTAAATTTTTTTCAAAAACTATTCAACCTATCAAGTTCAAAATAATTTTCCTAGAAAGTTTTTATAAAGTTCTACTTTTGAGATTTTTTTCATATTTTTAAAACTTATGGTTCACAAGTTAGAGCGGGGGACACATTTTTTTTTACTTCTGGAGCGATTATTTCCGAAAATATTTACATTATCAAAAAATGATTTTAGTAAACCCCTATTCATTTTTAAATACCTATCCAACAATATATCACACGTTAGGGTTGAAATGTAAAAGAAAATCACTCCCCACTTTACGTATAGGGGAGGTACCCTAATAAAACATTTTTTTCCACTTTTTATTTTACCACTTTGTTGGCGTGATTGATATACATATTAGTACTAAATTTCAGCTTTCTAGTGCTAACGGTCACTGATATTATCCGCGGACGGACGGACGGACGGGCAGACATGGCGAAACTATAAGGGTTCCTAGTTGACTACGGAACCCTAAAAAGCAAAAACAAACATCCCGACGAATAACCTCCTTCTTCAAAGTCTTGAAGTCGGCTGAAAAGATGGCACATGTTCTTTTCAAGAAAATAAAAGGACCAGTATCGATTGTAATAGTAGAAACTGAGTCCTTAGCCTGATTTGGTCGTTTCCCATTTTATTAAGTATCCCTTGCAAATCTAAAAAAAATTACACAGGTTTTTTCCTTCAGTTGACGTATTTTTCCTCTGTACCGTCACCGGCAATAGTATCTTCCTACACGAAGGCGGCAACTATGTAATACGCTTTTATTTGTAGGTCCATAAGAGCGTGTCACATACTTTTGCGGCCTTCGTGTAGGAAGATACTATTGCCGGTGACTGTACATTATAATTCCCAATTCACAAACAATATGAAATAAAATAAAATAAACCGGCCAAGTGCGAGTCGGACTCGCGCACCGAGGGTTCCGTACAAACCTGTAGGTAAGTATATAAGTAAAAGTTCACCCATTGCATTGACATAGAAAATTGATTTTGTTACAGCTTAAAAGTATTATAGACCTGAGTATTTGATATGAATTTCAATTTAATACCTCTACGCGTTTACGAGGAAAAAGGTAGTAAGTTTAAAATTTAAAAAAATATTTTTTGTACTAAAAATGTCTACTTTTCGTAATTTTTCCTTTGTCTGTGCTATATGAAGTTTCTTCGTGCCAAGTTTCAAGTTTCTGAGTTTACGGGAAGTACCCTTTAGGTTTTGAGTTTCTTGCGAGTACTCAGTTTCAAAATATGCGACTTAAATTGCTATTTCTTTTGATTGCGTTGACATAAAAGTTTGGTTTTGCTACATCCGAAAGGTCCTATAGCCTTGAGTATTTGACATGAATTTCAATTTAATATCTCTACGCGTTTACGAGGAAGAAGGTAGTAAGTTTAAAATTTAAAAAAATATTTTTTTGTATGATTTTACTAAAAATGTCTACTTTTGTAATTTTTCCATTGTCTATGCTATATCATATCATCATCAAGTTTCTGAGTTCACGGGAAGTACCCCATAGGTTTTGCGAGTGCCGAAAAACTCTAAAATTTGCAGCATAAACGACTGTATCTTTTGATTGCGTTGGCCTTTAAGTTTGATTTTTTCACAGCTCCAAGGGACAATAGACCTGAGTATTTGATATAAAATTCAGCTTGATACCTCCACGTGTTCCTGAGAAAAATGGTCTTGACAGACAGACAGACAGACAGACAGACAGACAGACAGACAGACAGACAGACAGACAGACGGACAACAAAGTGATCCTATAAGGGTTCCGTTTTTTCCTTTCGAGGTACGGAACCCTAAAAAGTATAATTTATACTTTGGTTGGTATTACATTTACCTTTAAAAAGTATGTTATTAATATTAATTCACTGTGTATTTAAAAATAGCTACTCATCCCGTATGACTAACTGACGCAAGAAAGTGTTCCACTGTTTTGAGAAGGTCTAATGATTCTCATAGGTGGGAAAGATTGTTATCATATAACAAGTAACTGACAAAGCTTTACAATGTTCGAAAATAAAAATAAGTAAGTCATAACTCATAATGTAATACTTACCCACATTAGATTAGAACGCTTTACCACCAGATCTACCCAGGGGAGGAGCTATTAAAAAAAAAAAGTTTTTTTGCTGAAATATTTCAACGCGCTTCCAATCCAACCCTTGTAAGTTTCTTAATTAGATGAAAATAAATATTTTACAGTTTTTCTCATATTCGTTAAGTACGTAAATTATATTGAATTTAAATGTCACATTTCTGCTATATTTTAAAACATCACCGAAGCCCGCTGTGGGATAATAGTCATAGAATTGTGCAATGCAAAGATAGGAAGTTCGAGTTGCTTGAGTTTTTAGGGTTCCGTACCAAATTGGAAAAAAAATGAAAGTAAAATAATAGATCGATTTTAATATTATGTATATCAATATAATATCATGTATAAAATGACCATACCACAGATAGAATACCACAGATGACAAGATGATGGGATCGGTACGGATAGTATATACCCGCGCATTTAATAAACAGTCTGCCACCTGACTCACCAGTTTATCGAACTGTCGTCTGATGCCGATTGTAACTAAGAATGCACTTAGTTATGGCGTCACACATGATATTTGATATGGTACCCAAACACATTGCTACTGTTTATTTTATGCACCTACTCAACTATTCCGTCCTTATACCTACATTGATAGTAGTTTATTTTGGTCTGTTCCATTAAAGTACATACGTACTAACTAAATTTGTTTTTGTGCGTCTTTAGTTGTTCGTAATACAGGTCATATTTTTTTTCGAAATTACCCCAGGTAAGAAGCGTTCTCAAAGTTCAATAAACTCTACTTACATAAATATAACTTTAAAAAAAACCGACAAATACCTAACAGAACTAAAAAATAACACTAAAATACTTATATAAAAAAGCCTGCAATAAATAACCTAAATTAAATACATTTTTCAATTCAATTTTAACACTAGAGACATTTTCTCAATCGGCTATATGGCCCTAATGGTGGTCAAGGTTAATTTAATTAAGAATGCTGCGATATCTGATAAAATTTATTGCAAAGGTATAAATAATTAGGAACATGCATGTTTTTTTTGGAAGACGTCATTCGATTCTTTTTCCCTGTAGATTCAAATGTCTCTAATAAACCTACTATCTATGATAGCCCTGTAACGTCAAAAATGTGAAAATACGTTAGGCGTCTGCGCCGCGCGTCAAAACGCCCCATACAAAAAGTATGAGGTTTGTAACTTCACCGACCTCAAAGTTGCAGAAAACTGCTTGGAAGGAACAAGTTTTTGGAAGATTTTTGTAAGTTTAGGCACGATAAAATGCGTTTAGCTTTATAGTTGTCATACGGTTAAAATTTAGTACGGATTTCCACTTGTTTATATTAATTTGGGGTTGTTGAACGTGTTTATTGAACAAATTCAATTAAATATTTTTCACGCATGTTCTCCATTGTAGGTACGTGTAATATTGAACTTGTATCAACTTCTAGTCGAATTTGTGTCATGGAAAATTTGTGTGTATTTTTGATTAAAGTTTATTACCTCCTTATGTATAATAATTTAAATAACAAGTAGCTTCTAACTCTTAGCCACACCTTCACACCTATAGTGACTTGAGTTTGTTTTTTTACAGTAGCTCGGGCATTTGCTTTTGGAAAGGTGGGGGGTTAAGTGACGTCAGTACTTTTTTGTTTAACATCGAAATAAAATGGACTGTGAAAGTTTTAATTGTTTGAAACAAAAATAAAATCGAAAATACACATAATTAAGTAAGAGTTACATTTCAATCTAAATATAGTGTTTGTATCTTTGGAATGTTACATTTACATTAAACCGAGTCCTATTACTATTATCTAAGTATGCAGTATTCATTATTTTTCATTTCTCCTGGTTTTAAATTATCGACGGTCTACTGTAATACTCTAATGAATGTTTACTAACACACAAAATGTAATATATCTACTAATGGTCTAAAAGCTGGACACGTCAGATATGACCCAATAATGAGAGCAATGAAACCTGTCTAGTTAGACTGTTTTACCATCCTTATTGATAGATCCGGGCATCTGGCAGCTTTTAATGGGTGGAGGTCAGAGTGAAAGACCAACAAAGTTTTTATGTTGGAAAAAAGTAATACCAAAATAGGTAAAAACTGCCAAACTTGTGTTATTCATAGAGGACAGGGCCTATATTTTAACATTAGATAAAATAAAAACCATTGCCTATTATCGCGGAAACAAAAACAGTAGGTGACTGATTAAAAATTGCATTATACATCATTTGGCACTACTTTCCCCCTACAGAAACTTCTGGATGATATAATCTAATTAATTACATAACTTCCCATAATATTGCATCAAACCCAGAACTCTAGGATTTGTTTTCTTCATGTTATTTGCATTCTTTGACTTCCACCACTTTACAGCTGCCAGATGTCCGGATCTAGAAATAAGCATAGTATAGCAAACTAACTAGAGGGGTTTCGTTGCTCTCATTATGGTGTCAGATCTGACGTGGCCTGCTCTCCGTCTATAATATTTCCTGGGGTGACATTATGGTTCTTAAATTTTCCTACAACTTATTTATCATTTATTACATAGTCTTATAGGTAAGTAGGGAAGTACTTTATTTTAGGTACGTTTGAATCAGTAGATATGTTTTTGTGTATTGATGGATGTGTCTCAAAACTTTACATGTAAGCAAAATATACGTGGCACCAGTAACTACAAATAATGGGGAATTCACATTGGCCTAATCTAAAAGCCATAAAGCAGCAATTGCATTATTTGTTGGCAAATTGATTGTTCAATGTACGCGGGTCATCATGCTATATAAATCGATCTTAACAGAAATAATGCGTGGTTGGTGACGAATCCATTTACAGAACAAGCAAAAGCAATAGCTTTTACATATTATGGGCAGACGTCTATTAATAAAGACATAGTATACGCTTTGATATCATATCTTACTATTTTTTTATCACGTCTTAATGTATTTTAGTAAATTTTAGTATAAGAATTGGCCATATCCCAAGCTCGTTAGAACGAGCTTGAATTACAACCCAAAGATATGGTATTATATTATCTTTATTGTTGTATAAAGCATTTAAATTTTAGGTATACCGCTTTGGTACTCGCTTCATTTGTTTTACCTACTCTTTTTACGACACGCTATTAAAATGCGTTACAAAATACAAAGAATGAAAAATATTGTTTAGTATATAACAGTTACAGCCGATTTTAATTTATTTTTATAGTTAGTAGTATGCCGTTTACTTTGCTTCGCTATGTGTCAATCCATACTAATATTATAAATGCGAAAGTGTGCCTGTTTGGCTGTCTATCTGTTACCTCTTCACGCTTAAACCGCTGAACCGATTCAGATGAAATTTGGTATGAAGATAGTTTGAGTCCCGCGAAAGGACATAGCATAGTTTTTATCCCAGAAATCACCCCATAAGAGGGTGAAAAGGGAGGTGGAAGTTTGTATGGAATTGTTGCTCACTGTAGACATAAAATATCATGTGCGCTAAATTAATATTTGCCATGAGATTGGGCGTTTCATTAATTCCTTATGGCGAATGTTAATCCCACGCAGACGAAGTCGCGGGCCAAAGCTAGTATCATATAAAAGCTTCTTTTTTTTTTCAGGATGATCCTGCCAGTTTCGTTTTTGTTTTCTCTTCTTGTCCTCCTCAACACATTGGTTTTGTTACATAGTATACAGTCATGGGGTTACAGACGTAAGCATTTTATTCGTTGTATATATAATTTAATCAACGAAATATTATACCAACAATTTACTCGAGACTCAAAATTATTTAGATATTGATGTCTCCTGTAAGTGGCAATAAACACAAGACATGTACTTTTTTTAAGGACGGTTCAAATAAAGTATATACATATATATATACTTATAATGTGTAGAACTAAGTATTTTAAAAAAATCTGTTTATTTTTAACACTTCCTGCAGTCAAACTATTGAGATAGTTTTGCAGGGTCTCTGTCTGTAATGTAATTTTGTTGTTGGTTTAATAAATAAATAAAAATAAATAAAATGTAAATAAAAGCAGGGCTTGTAACCGGTTATCGCAAAAAGACCCGAAATAACCCAATATGTTTACATATTTTATGGTTTTTACGTAGAACTCAATATTGTTTTTAGGTTATGACTTTATATTGTAAGATTTTTCGATTAAATATGAAATAGTAATGAAATACGAAAGAACGAAAAAAAACCGGTATTTTAGTATGGAGCAAAATACCGGTTACAAGCCCCGGATAAAAGTAGTATTAATGTTTTTGTAACTACTAGGGCTAATACTTACCTATCAAGTGAACTTTTTTCACTCTATCACTACGAACTAAATAACCAGTTGATTTATTTTTAGTTTTACATTTATACATGATCTGATCTGTTTCAGCTCGTTTCCCATCTCACAAGATACCTGAAAGTGCATTGAGTCCACAGCGAGCAATAGTGCGACGAAAAATTGTACTATACCATAATTTTTTCCGCACTAAAGTTCGGCCTTCAGCTTCTAATATGGTATTAATGGTAAGCGAATTTTTGTTTAAGTTAATTTTGTCAATAAACGATAGTAGCTGAGCAAAACTTAGACCAACTTATAGACCATAAGACATACAAAACGAAAAAGGCAAAAACAGCGGCCCATCCAAATATAGTATAAAAAACCGGCCAAGTGCGATTCGGACTCGCGCACCGAGGATTCCGTACCGTTCACGGGAAGTACCCTGTAGGTTTTGATTCCCTTGCGAGTTTCGAAAATTTGCGAAAATTTGAGGCATAAACGGCTGTATCTTTTGATTGCGTTGGCTTAGAAGTTTGATTTATTCACAGCTCTAAGGGACAATAGACCTGAGTATTTGATATAGATTTCAGCTTGATACCTCCACGCGTTCCTGAGAAAAAGGGTCTTGACAGACGGACGGACGGACATCAACGTGATCCTATAAGGGTTCCGTTTTTTCCTTTCGAGGTATGGAACCCTAAAAACATAACATAACATAACATAAATACTCTTTATTAGACATCTCAAAATAACAGAACTCATAAAATACAAGTTACACAATATGTTACTTTATTATTGATTTTCATTGGAGTAACAAAGTAAACTTCAATTAAGTATGATTTTTCTTAAATTTGTCTATGGTGCCCCGAGTTTATTCCATCAGTACCTAAATAAATACCGGAAGAAGGCGGTCGCGTCCGATGTCGCGGTCAAGATCTGCGTGTGCGTGCTACTGACGACCCATACGAGTATCATATAGCATTGGAATAAAAGCGGAAACTTCTTTCCTTATAGCATAAAACGACTTTGATACAATTTCCTTTTAAATATATTATCGCTTTCATAGAATTACGCACGTTGCACGTTTCATTCTTGCCTTAATACTTAATTAGATTTGTTTCGTGTTTCAGTCATGGCACGCAGAAGCGGCGCGGCAAGCACAAGAGTACGCGGAACGCTGTGTTTTTCTGAAGCACAACCCTATTGAAGAAAAGATCGTGTCGAATTTGGGGGCCTGTGGGCAGAACCTTTTTGCAGCAGCGCAAAAGACACCCTGGTATGAACCTCTTCATATAGTCATATTCATTTATTTATAATTTTTCAAATATTACTGTGTCAAATTACATTACATTGTTACATAACAGCCAACAAAGATAGAACTTGTGTAAGTACGTTCTTAAATTTCTTACGCCTGCACCCTAGATAGGTAGGTTAAGCGAGTAAATAATATGATAAAATATTGTTCTACATAACCGATCAATAATTCTGCACACACACACACAATCAACCCAAAACATGGTCCCGCAATACTGCTGCAGAACGACTCGTGCAGCCGTTTCTCTGACAGTCTTATTACGGCATAAGACTGGCTGGTTACAAATTTTTACGAGGCATATTTTCAGTAAACCTAGTTTGAGTCTGTGTCTGTACCTCCTTTATATTATATTGTTGCTCGTTATTATACATGGATCATTATGCGTAAAACAATTTCTACAGTACACGATTATGTTGTCGAGAGAAAAAAAGGCTCATATAAGGGCTAAGTACTTTATATATAACGACGTGAGTCCGTATTGACAATTAATATAATGAATGACATACTTCAAGGCTTTTATTCAACTAATCGTGCAAGCGTTTAAATAGTGCTTTGATAAAATTATGTTTGTGGATCTTTTTTTAATGTTTTGTTTCGTTTCCTCGTCCCGCGAAGCAGTCCGCCTCAACGTCACGACTTTGTGAGCATTTACTATGTAGATAATAGTAATTTCGTGTATACTTAATTATAGATTTCACAGTTCCATTACAAGCGCTATTTAAAGCCTCATCTGTCTTTTTCAACTTCTTAGGGATCCGCTAGATAATAGGCGGTTAGGTGTTTACTTTGTAGAGTAGATATGTAATGTGAGTTGAATATTAATATAAAACAATAGAATTTCTTAAGTATGGGATATAGTATATAATTCATACCTGTTTATAGAATTGTGAGCTCCTTATTATATTATGAACGAGTCATTAACGGTGTGCTTATTCATCGATTAGAAAAAATATACATTTTTCAACTGATCCACACTACGGGTTTCAAGAAACATCGTGTTTTACCTAAGTAGTTTTTTTTTATTTTATTTTTTTAAAGTGTAGGTGAAAGAGGTTTGGTATAATGGTGATAATTTGACTATAACAAAAAATACTTTTCTTATATTTAAAGTGAGTTTAGGTTCAATTAGCAGCCGAAGTTACTAAGCGGGCGAGGTGTCCAGAATGATCTTGAAGCGGCTTATTTTCTCGACAATATAATGGTATCAACTACTTCTGACTTGACCGATTTATATTACAAGGATATTTATGAGTAATAATAATATAATATTTTTAATGTAGAGTAAATATAATTCTCCCGTGTAGTAGGGATTTAATTTGGATCACGACACAATTATTTAGAGTAAGTAGTTTTTATTTTGTAAGTATCTAAAACACAAAATAAAAATAATTATTACTATGAAAATACCAGTAGGTACTTACTCATAACTTATGTTTTAATTATTTACTAATATTTTTAACCCTATTACGGAAAATAACATGTTAAAGTCGGTTAAATGTAGCCTATGTTACCTGTATCATCGTAATACTATATCGATCGACACCTTATTCATCAAACTCGGATGAATGGATTAAGAGTCCGGTAAAGTTTTTTTCGATTTCGCTCAACTTTTCGATATTATTTTACAGTAAGTAACTAATAAGACTACTACTAGTTTGTATACCTCTATCAAAATATTGTTTTTATTTAAACTGCATAAGTAGAATAGTTTATTGATTTTATGTTTCATTTATAAATAATTCAACTGAATCTAACATCTGTTTCACGATTTTTGCTTGGAGAGGTGAAAGGAGTAAGATTTTTATTGATAAAAATGATGTTAAACTAGTATGTAAAATAAATAAATACATTGGAAAATAAGTCGTTTAAGGAATAGGTGGAACAGTTTTTTAGATATTATATAACATATTAGAGGGCATAACAAATAATGATAAAGAATCAAGCAACAAAATTGCACGAATCAACGTCCTCACTAAACAAGCTCTGCAAGAATTGAGTTTTTGGGTATTAAATAATAATAAACGTGTACCAAAAGTGTTTTTTGCAACAACAAGACTTCAAACTATCTCATTAAATGCAATTCATGTGCGTTCATCTAATAAGCGGTTTTCGTTTCCAAATCATTACCGGACTCGAGCTGCGGAGGAATATACCTACACAAATACGAACATACATACATACATAGACTGCTAAATTCTAACCCTTTCCTTTCGCCGTACCTAGTCGGGTAAAAATAGTAATGTCGGATACAGAACCAAAACTAAGGACATAACTTTAATGTTAGGTGTAATAATGTAATACGAGTATCAATGCAAATTTGAAACCAAAAACTACAAACAAAACCTGTTTATTAAAAATACTGACTAACTAAGCCATGATCAGTGATCACCTTCCGATTTTGCAAAGGTGATTTTTTACAACATATTTAAGTATGATTGTTTTAGCAATGATCGTATGATCACCATAATTTAACAATATGCTTCCGTGGATTTAGCACTTTTTGTCGTGTACTCGTATATCAATTATGCTGGCCCAGAGCCAGAGATGTGCAAGTTTTGTTTGTAATTTATTATGCCTACGTATCTTAGAAATCTAATCTGTCGAACTCGTGTTACTTGTATGTCGACTTTTTAACCCAACTGCTCAAGTTGTTACAATTGCTATACCTAACGTATGCGGAATGAAATCTGGACAACATTCAATTTCTTATAAAATAAATATAACATAGTTATTTTTATAATCTTTCATGGTTTTTAATAATGTATTTAATTACATTAAACGCCAGAGTAAGTTTACTCCAATGCGAGGTTTCAAACGAAAGTTGTGGTACTTTATGTCCATCGTTGTCGACAACAACAATGTACAGTTTTTTTAAGATCTAAATTTATCTTCCATCGGATAACTTTTTAAGGAAGCTTCGTATACTTGACATTTTTCACATTCTTGACCGTAAGATTATTGGTGTTCTCATAATAATAGTTACCTTGCCACAAATCTCCATTTTAAACAACATAATATTAGTCATTAAAAAAATCCAAAATGAAAAAAAAACCTGGTTTTACATTTTTTGACCAAACGACGTGGCCGTATTTTCGATTTTTTTTAAAAATTTTTGGAGACGATGGGCGTAACTTTTCTTAATTGTTAACTGATACCTACATATGTCTTCAAGATCTTTTAAAACAGTTTTACTGCCACATTTGAATGCCTTCCTGAGTTCTCTATAAGATTTTGTGACTCATTTTGGGCTGTCATTTTCTTTAATCGATCTCTCTCAGCAAACTGGCTAATGCTGGAATGTTTTCCTGAAGCAGGCTTTCTTGTGGCAATTTTTATAAAGAAAAGACGCAAAAATATTATAAATAGCTCTTTAGCTCTATCCCATTTTAACAAAGTTTTCCACGGCCTCGCTTTCAGCCATAGGGAATTAATACTATAGAAATTACATACTGTTTCGCGACTTTGTTCTTCTCGATTAACCATAATTTTAAGATAGAGAATCCAATACCCATTAAAACTACGGAATGATTTAATAGATGTATAAGCTTTTAATTGGCATTTATATAAAATTTGAGATTATTTCTTTACTTACTTTTTACGTCTTCAAAATTTTGTCCAGATGTCATTCCGCATACGTTATACATACAATGTCGCATAAGAAATCAGATTTTAACTTGTCTGAATACATTCTGTTATCTTAGCTTTGTTTTCATTTTTTTAAGGTTTAGTTACTTAGCTTAGGTTGTACTTATAGGCCAAGAAATAAAAAACATTTATTTCGGGCGGTGTGCCCATAAATATGTTAGTTGTTACAATAATTATTTAAGGAGGTATACTACAGTTATTCAACAACAAAATTCAATTAAACTATTAGTTACAATTGAGTTACAATGTCAAGAAATTCAAATTATATACAAAACCCTAAATTGAAATAAAAAAACAATATATAAATTATAAACATTGACTATAGGTTATTTAACTATTATATTGATAAAAAATATGTTTTCCATTTCTTAGATTGTATATTTAGTTACGTTCAGCAAAGTACAATTCAATAAAACAACATTACTGGTGAACAAAGTTAGTACTGCCATGAAGTTTTGACATTGATTTGCTTTTCATACTTCGATACTTTGTCACACATAAATTGTCACAGGTGAATCGCTCCTGGACGAATACCTGAATTCAATTTTTTGGACATAGATTCACATAACACATCAAATTCTAGCTTTATATCGAAGTAATAATAATTGTAATGGCCCTATTTCTCAAAAATATTAGTTTACAAGTTTATTAGTTACAAGTTATCAGTGTAAAATTACAAGTGCTAATATTTTATGTTTCTAAGATAATTTTATTAGACTAGTAAGTAATTAAAGTCACTAATAAAAAAAATATTGGTGTGCTTTGGCTGAATACTTATATTACATTTGTCATTCGACAGATTAAAAAAATACTTCTCTGAAATCTTCTTGTAGTGACGGCAATAAGGTTAATGATTACCTCTATAATCAAAGACAATTGGGAAATTCTCATGCAACGATATTTTATCAAGAAAAATAGGAACTACTCCTGCGAATCATTTCTAATCCATTGTATTCGAAAATACTCTTAAATATTTTGTAATTATAACTAGTTTTCTAGGTAGAAATATTCTATAATAATGAATAAATATTATTTCATTCTAAAAAATGACAAATTTAACTGGATTTTACGTAATTTTCGATAAAAATATTACTAGTATATTGTTCTAATAGTTTTTATTATAGATAAATTAACGAGAGCATGGAATTGCATATGTAGTAGTATTGTATGTTTACAGGCATTCTATATTTGAATTTTCTATTTTCTCGTACTATCAGCATAAAAAGAGGTTTGTTATATATTGAAGAAGTAAATACCAAAATAATGTCAGTGTCAAATTGTGAATATTATTTACGTTGTGCATATATTTTTACGTCTGATTTTATTGTATTCTCACAATTATCAGAATAATTTTGTGTCAGCCCGTACGACTAAGTGTAAGTTACAAAATTTTCAAAAAATATGGCAGTGAGTAATTTTGGTCCGAATGAGAGTCAAAGTAAGCAAATAATTTTTAACTGTTATAAATATTTTTAACTTGAACTGAAGAAAAATTTCAATTCCCCTTACACCGCTGCCCAGTTAGTTGAAAAAGCTACAGGTGTTTGTCTCTCTACTGTTTATAACATTGTGTCTGAGAGCAATAGTGAGAAATTCGCAACAACAAAGAAATTCACCTCCCGGAGAAATAAAATGTTACGTACTTGTCCGTCATCAGCAGTAGACGATTTTGATCAGGAAGTCATCCGGAGAACTATATACAATTTTCATCTGTCCCATAAGCAATTTCCAACCTTAAAGGCACTCCACTCTGTGTTAAAATCCGATATAGATTACAAATTTGGCATTTCCACCTTACGAAAACAAATACAAAAATTAGGATTTAAATGGAAAAAGACCGAGGACAACCGAAAAATATTAATGGAAAGACACAACATACGACTGTTAAGAATAAATTACCTTACCAAAATTGCGGAATATCGGTCTGAAGATAGACCACTAGTTTATACTGATAAAACCTACATCCACACTTCACATGTGTCCGGAGAGGCTTGGACCGATGGAACAGAATTTGGTGTAAAAAAACAAATCAGTACAGGCCAGCGGTTAATAATAGTGCACGCAGGAGGAAAAGATGGTTTTATTCCCAACGCTTTGTTAATGTTTAAGGCAAACCAAAAAACGGGAGATTACCATGACCAGATGAACTTTGTCAACTACGAAAAATGGTTAAAAGAAAAATTAATACCGAACCTTAAACCGAATAGCGTACTTATCGTAGATAATGCGTCCTATCACAACAAACTTTTAAATCGTGCTCCAAAGTCAAATTCTCATAAACAAGAAATGATGGATTGGTTGACAGAACACAACATTTCGTATAGCCCATTGATGTACAAAACCAGTTTGTATGATTTAATTAAACAAAATAAAGAGCGGCTTCGTGAGTACCACATAGATGCAATTTTAAAAGAACATGGCCACTCCGTTTTACGATTGCCACCGTATCACCCGACATTCAATCCGATCGAAAATATTTGGTCCATGGTAAAAGGATATGTAGCGAAAAGAAACGTTTCATTAAACATGCAAGGCATTATGAGTTTAGCAACTGAACGAATGAATACTATTACTGCTGAGGACTGGGAAAATATTTGTCGCCATGTCGAAAGTGAAGAAAATAAATATCGATGTCAGGAAGGGGAAATGGATCGAATTTCAAACAATCTTATTATCAATACTTGTGACAGCTCAGATGAAGAACATGATAGCGACTAAAAGCAAAAAACAGAGGACTACTACTTATTCCATTTCTTAAGGGTATGTAATTTTATTAAATTAAGAGAAAATTATTCTCCTTTTGTTGCCAACGGTACAACCACTACAAATGCAATTCCATGATCTCGATAATTCATCTATACCCTTAGAGACTTGTAGCTTTACCCTTGTAATTTACACGTGTAATTGCTAAAGCGCTTTTTTGTGAAACAAAACTGAATTTATTTGTGTAAAATTAGCAGTTATTTATTATTTAGCTAATACTTTACTAGTGTCTAGGTAGCTTCGAGAAACGCACACTGGTAAACTTGTAAAAAGTATTAGCTCATGGGCTAATATTATTAATCTAATAAACTTCAAGAAATAGGGCCCTGAAATGGATCCAGCAATATACATTGAATAATATTTGTTGTATGTTGTAAGTTATAAATTTTTTTTTTAGGTTTTTTGCAATTAAAGACTGGTTCCTGGAGTACCAAAACTTCACGTACGGCGCACCCGTCAGAAACCTTCGAGCCGTTGGGCACTACACGCAGATGGTCTGGGCCACTTCTCATAAGGTTGGCTGCGGGGTCGCACGTTGCAGAGGAGGACCGTGGGGACAGTTCTATAACTACGTGTGTCATTATTGTCCTGGGTAAATATGGGCTCCTTACTTATTTGATTTATTCCTGAAGTACTAGAACTTCACGTACACCGCGCCTGTCAGAGACCTACGAGCCGTAGAGGGCACTACACGCATGCGTCTGCAGATGGTATGTTCTGGGCCGCGCCCTGCAGTGGAGGGCCGTGAGGAGTGGGGATAGTTCTTTAACTACGTTTGTCATTATTGTACTCTGATTTATGTTTCGTTGATATTTTAACCGAGGTTTAAAAATATCCCAATTTTTAGGGTTCCGTACCTCGAAAGGAAAAAACGGAACCCTTATAGGATCATTTTGTTGTCCGTCCGTCCATCTGTCGAGACCCTTTTTCTCAGGAACGCGTGGAGGTATCAAGCTGAAATTTATATCAAATACTCAGGTCTACTTACTTTCCCTTGGAGCTGTGAAAAAGTCAAACTTCTAAGCCAACGCAATCAAAAGATACAGCCGTTTATGCCGCAAATTTTCGAAACTCGCAAGGCAATCAAAACCTACAGGGTACTTCCCGTGAACTCAGAATCTTGAAATTTGGTACGAAGCACATCTTATAGCACAGATAAAGGGAATATTTCGAAAACCGTAAATTTTTAGTTACATCATATAATAAAAATATTTTTAATAATTTACTACCCCTTTCCTCATGAACGCGTAAAATTATTAAATTGAAATTCATAGCAAATACTCAGGTCTGTAATACCTGTAACAAAATCAAACTTCTATGTGAACGCAATGGGTGAACTTTTACTTATATACCTACAGGTTTGTACGGAACCCTCGGTGCACGACTCCGCCTCGCACTTTATTTCTGTCTAGTTAGATTACACAGTTCATATGCATTCATGAGATCAATCTGGCCGTCCCTGTCTAAATTAATGGATCGATGCAAACCCATTGAATATTAATCGACACATGATAACAATGTGTTTCAATTTTTTCAGCGGGAATATCGACGGTATAGTGCAATACCCATACCATATAGGCGAGCCCTGCGGGGACTGCCCTGGCCACTGCGTATCTGGCCTGTGCACCAACTTGTGCATGGCCAAAGATCACTACTCCAACTGCAATGAACTGGCAGGCATGAACGTCCCAGACCTATGCACGCAGGGTGTCTGCAATGCTACCTGCACTTGTCAAGGAAAAATACATAGAAACTTTCCGTTTGTTTAGAAATATGAATGTACTGAAAACATTTTGGCATGAAATTGGCTAGTTTCCTAAAAAATATATTTAGTCCATCAGTTACATTATCAAAAAATATTGGACACGTATTTTTTATTTTGTCGATCAAACAAAAATTGGTGAAGATATAGCCCGTTGAAGTTCCGCGTGACGTCACATTTCAGTACAATTTTTAGTATGATGTGACGTCACGCGGAACTTTAACGGGCTATATCTTCACCATTTTTTGTTTGATTGACATAATATAAAATACGTGTCCAATATTTTTTGATAATCTAACTGACGGACTAAATAGAATTATATTTTTTTTTACCCAGGAAAGTACCCAATTTGTTAGAATTTGTTTCTGTTTAAATCGAATCACTTTAATATACATAAATATTCATTTGATGCTTAAGCATACATATAGTTAAATTAAATAAGGACTAGTGTGTTATATCGAGCATAAAAGCGATCTTGTTTTACCTACAGGTATATCTAATTTTATAATATTGCATTGGTTCAATTGCGTAGCGAAAGTAGCCATAAAAAATTGTACGCGTGTGACTGATATTTGTTATACATTTACACAAAGGTAAACATTTAGTAGCTGAGGAGCCTTTGTTTTTCCGTCATTATAGATATTTATCTACATTTAGTAATGTTTCATGTAGCGCAGATTTCTTAGTTTAAGTTTGTATAAAGAAAATAAATAATTGTAAGTGATTATGTACATATTTAGATTGCGTCCTATTGTTTCCCAGGTTTTATTTGTTCTTTGCCTGTTTTCTAATAACCACGTGTTATGGCTAAATACTCCATAATACAAGAAGGTAGACTGCCTAACCTAACCATGTTAACCAGTAGGTAGTATTTATGTTTATTTTTCCTCGACATGAACGTACAGGAAATATAGGAATAAACCGTTTTAACTCAGTGTACATAAAAGGATAAGGGAATACCAACACTGTTGGGTTCGGTTAGGGGCAAGGTTCATCACACGCTGGTTGGCAGGTGAGTCAGCAGGTGGGGTGTGCAGTAGGGCGGAACGCGTCTCGCAACGGCGTGCGCGCATGTTCCTTACGTTATTAAGGTCGGTGCACACTGTCGTAAACACAAATCACTACTGGCTCGGCGATTTTAGGCGCGAAGATAAAAATCCATCAGTGTGCATTATTTTTAGAACTACCTTGTACTTTGTAGCATACAATATCGCAAGAATCATTGACGCTTCATTGTCTGTATGGCGAATCATAAGCGATTTCATAGGTACGAGTACATATAATTTTTGATGATATGGTCGATATCAATATAGGTACAATATTCGTTATTGTTCACCAATAGCAGAAAATACAAATGACAAGAAAAAATATACTTATAATAATAAGAGTGGTAGACAAAAGGTTGACTTATCGCTAAAAAGTGATCTCTTCCACACAACATTTGGGTGCTGTACATAAACATAATGCAAAAGAATAGACAGAATTAAATATGAGTAGGTGCAGCTAGATTTTCTATTTTACTAAGAATTTAAATAGTTAGCTACTAAACATACAAACACTACTTAAATAAAAGACTAAATAAACATACATATTATTAGTCATTACACACACATATATATCTATATATAATTTTAGGTGAAAAACTTGAGTATACAGCTTTAAAGTTATAAAAAAACAAGCAAAAACATTTTACTAAGGAACGAATTCCTTCAAATAATTTTTTTTTTTATCTTTTATTTATTAACTTGTAAAAGATACAGCTTACACAAATAAAGGGTCCCACAAAACAGTTTTCACGGTTTGACTGTAAAAAAAATTGTTGTGTTTAAAAAAATGCAACAAATTGAGAACCTCCTCCTTCAAAATTTTGAAATTGAAAAATTCGGTTGAAAACGAAAATGGACTTGGTACATCTAATGTCAATGAGTAGGGAGTTCCATCGACCAACGGCCTGAAAATTTTTGAGTTAGAAGCCGGGCCCGAACGTAGAAAAAATTTAGTACACCTTGTAGAAGAAACATAGCTGAAACACTCCTTGAAATAGCAGAGTAGTTATGACGCAATATAATATTTTTTTATTAGATTTATAAATTACCAACCGAGATAAATAATTGTCCAGGCAGTGTGTATGATATAATATTTACATAAATGCTTTAATAATGTTTAACTACTGATTGTCATCGTGCAAAGAGATACAAAAGTGTGGCGTTTGTTAGCGTAGCAATTATAATTAATTATTATAAATATAGCAACAAACTATTAGTTTACCCATAGTAACCAGAGCAGTGGTGTAACAGAAGGCAACTGTAATATTTTAAACAAAATTATAAGAATCATGAGTACGAGTATAACTACTACTGAGTATTTTACAATAATAAATTCAACGTTGCAAAGTTTTTTTATATCTAGGTGATAAAACTTCCATTAGCCCTTGGTTGCTGGGAAATATTGGAAATAATATCGAATTCTCAATTCACTCCACGCTTTGTGGACAGTTAAAATTTATAAATTAAAAACTTAGATTATGGAAATAGAAACAAATGCGGCATGTGCGCGTGAGCTGCGTACGAGCTCAATCGTTCAAACGATTGCTTTAAGATATAAAACGATTCGCATAAACATACCTTGTTCCCGACTGACCGAGCAACATGTTTCCCACCCCCACCTCTCCGACCCAATTGTAATGCAACGGCGGGCGCTCCGTCCGGCGCGGGCACTCGGGCATTGTGCTGCCGGTCTCCGCACCTGTGTCGGCGCATGGACGCGCCATGGTCTGCGACCACGGCTCGCACGGCTCATCGCCTCCCGCGCGACGCAAGTCTCTCCGCCGGCTCGCCTCCACACGCGGCTTCAAACCTCGTACCGCCAACGAGTATGGCTGGATACGCGTTTTCGAAGGTCTCGAGCCTTTCGCCGTTGATGCACCAAGCAAACTTGTGAAAGTAACCCTCAACACAACCGTCGAAGACATTAACAAAGAACTCGGTTTTGGGGAAGAGCTGACTTTATGGACTCAGATTGGAGGGGAAACTTCAAGAAGATTGGAGATAGACGAATTTCCTTTAAGGATTCAAGAACAGTTCTTGGCGACGTGTGGGTGGAAATCTGAAGCGAGGAGGTTAAGGTTGGCAGTTGATCCGGAGCTGCGGCATTCTCTGCGATGGTGCTCGGGCCCGGCAGCGCACTCTGGTGGAGTACGGCGCTCTGGTACCATTTACGTATTGAAGGGTCACGTTTTTCCACAATGGAAACCAAGGCTGGTACACATTATTGGCTCTCGACTGCACATGCATGGTAAGACTTCGTTATACCTGGAATACTTTCACTAATTAAATTTCTTAAAGGAAATATGACAATAACGAAAACAACAATATTATATCGTGTCGTGTCGTCTTATTATCGTGTTTATATGATATTTCAGGGACAGCATGGGAGGTCATAGAGCTAAGTGGCGGAAGTATTGAGTTATGTCAGCCCAAGGCCCAGCGACTGGTGTTATGCCTGAAGCCTCGCTGTCAAGGTAACGGCGTCACCGGCGACACTATCATGAATCACCTGTTCCTTGGATTTAGCACTGTTTGGAAGAGGAATCTTTGGTTCAGCTGGCTGAAAGAGGTATGTAAATAATCACTAATTATTTTGTATAGTAAATAAAATACATCTATATGTATTGATCCAGAAATCACTCATCTGTATGTCAATCTCTCTTTATCAATTTATTAGATTTTAACGAAAATTAACATAGGTTTTATTAACATTACTAACTGATCCATTTAAATATGTAGATATGTTCTAGATAACTACATGCATATGATTTTAACGTTTTTATTCAGGTACATAGTACATATACTAGTACATACCTACCTAATAAAGTCGAGGGCAAAGTATTTTTTAAAGTAAACAAACGTATCCGTGACTAAATCAAAAGTATTCCATGCACCTCTGCAGGTAGTGTAAGTAGAGCAAATCATGCAGTTTAAGTGCTTAGTTCCATTGGCTCTAGTGTAGTACAAACTCTCAGCAGATGATTGGTATTTGATTCCGGTACACTTCCCAAACTAACAAACCGTTGTCATAAACAGCGTCAAATTGCTTAGAAATCTCCCGGTCATCGTGAATCTTTAGACATTTTGTTTTTGAGTATTTGCGTGTATCAGGGTTGCGCCTTTTTCCTTCAAAAGGGTATTTAAATATAATATAAGACTATTGTTGGCGTGGCTTTGTTTACTCTAGCGAGAGCACATACTACGTATGCACGCGAGCGAGACACGTTCATATTGTATTTAATTAAATTGGTATTGACTTGAATTACCGTTTCGTTTGGGTAATTTCAAATGATAAACCTATCACGGTATTTTGTTAAAGTACGCGATACGGAAGGAAGTCAAAATGATAATTATAAAAATGGTATCTGCACAAGAAGTTTGCACAACCTTGGAAAGATTCGTGAACTATGGATCATCTGAATGACTATTAATTATATCTCTAGCAATGCGTCAATCAATCAGTTTTTGCTGAATAGCTAATGTTAATTGCCTAACAATAAACTATTTACTTTTTGAACAGACTTAGTAGGTCACATTGGCCATTATATATATACCCTATAATTATTATCCGCGTGATCGAATTAAAATAAAAGCCAAGGTTCAATTAAATTACACGCTTTTGAGAGTCTTGAGTGATACTAGATTGTCAGATATTTCATATGCAACCTTATTCATTTGTTCAATTACTTGAAGCGACGCTGATAATATTATTCAATAATAGTTTAATTTTAACAGAAAAGCTTGGAAAGTCAATGCAAAACAATTGAACTTACATTTTTTCACTTGAATGATTGGACTAACATTATTTTTACTTTTATTCAAGCTATGACAGGCTATAGCAAAATTATTAATATTTATTTCGTATAAAAATAAAGTATGTTAATAAGAAATTGCGCGCGTGTCGCCCTGAAATGTCACGGTTGAGATGTCCGGACCGCGAGCGCGGGGCGGCACAAGGCGGTGCTTGCGCACAAGTAAAAAGTCACTCGAAACAGTCGCATTCCGCATTTCTCTTGCACAGTCATACACTCACAATTTTTTTATTATTTATTCAGTGATAACTATATGGGTGATTTAGTTTAACTAGTGTCTGTGGGAGTCAACAAAATCAAGGCCAGGCTATTCTAAATCAAGAAAATTTTGAATTAATGTTCCGAATACGAACAGTATCAAAAGTAACGATTGTTCATATTAGTGTTTAACAAGCGCTCAAGGACTAAATGCCATTTATGCCAGTGACTTAGTCGTGATCGGAATAGCGATGTGGCAGACAGGAATTCGACGTCTATGGGAATAACAATTCTCTCGAGTTCGTTCGCCCCATGATTACGTAGCGAGACTATTACAACTGTCGCCTTTTGAACTGTCATCTGAATGAATTTCATTTCACAAATGAGTGTAATATTTGAAAGTTTGTGATGGTGGAACAAAGCACGATGAAGTCGGACGATGAAGAGCCTGACAGCCTGGATGTGTTCAGCCAAGCGAACGGCGATGACGACAGTCTTGACTTCCTGGATAGCCTCGAACCTTCCACTTTTAAGGAGAAGTACGATTCGGTGGGTTGAGCCTTTTTGAAACCTAAAAAATTAATGGAATACTGATCTTTTAACCAAAACATAATTGGCACCACTGTATCAGCGGTAGATAAGATAGATTTTTAATTTCTTTCTTGTGGTTACTGGTGTGGCATTAATTTGCCTAACGTAAACTTATCTTTCTAAAAAGCTAAAATATTAACATTACAGCTTTTAGTTTTATCAGCACGGCTAGCACATGTTACAAGCGCGACTTAAGTCGCGAATAGGGAAAACCTTCCCGCGCCTGTCAAAAATCTCGCTTTCCGGTAGCATAACTTGCACTCGTGACAGCAATTGACACGAAGAGAACTCAAAGTCGCGGCGCGAGTCCTCAGTGTTCCCTAATGAAATCAAAGTGTTAAAAAAATGTTTTTACGTGGGACAACACTGAATCGGTAATAGAGTGGTGAAATTCCATTCGTTCTTTGATGGTAAAAAAAACAAATTATTCTCAATGGTTTAGTTTTTTGCTGTCAAAGTCATGAACTTTCAAATTTTGTTAACATTTCACAGCAAGAATATTTGAATATTTGTAAGTATTAGAGTTTTATTTATTTACGCCTTTCGGTAATTTAATAACTTCTCCCGTTTTGTGTTTTTCACACTCGCTCCATAATAAATATGCACTTAGTAGTTTCGAAACTTCCACTTTTTCATGTAATTAAATCTCATAATGTATTCTGATCGTAAATTGAAAATATATTATTTTTCAGAATAAGTCCCTCATCACATTCCCAAATATCAAAACACCTAACGTAAAATTTACTATTACAACGTGAATGTGCCAAGGGACCTGTAATATTTTGTAATATTTTCTCGGTGTATCTCATTCATTAGAATCATTAGGTATACCATGGGGAGGACACAGTTTCTTATTTATTAACAAAACTAATTTAATTTCAGGCACTACCCAATGGTTTTACAATGGTCGCTTTTCACAGAAAAAAGAAAGGGTGCAAACTGGAGCGGTGGCGATGGCGGCGGCGGTTAGCTACGGGCAATAAATAGTTAACAAATGCATCACTGAACGTAACTCAAATCCTCAGAAGCTAGAAACAACGCTCGTCGCGGTGCCGAACCGCACATGTTTATATACTGGTTCTAATAATAGTAATTATGAGTTAAATAAAATATTATAACAATATGACTATTCTTTATTGTTTATTTTCCTCGATTTGCGATTTTTTTTACTTAAAATATAAAAACAGGAGGTACAGGTAAATTCACAAGAACTGGCGTTGAATGGCTATGAATATGATGGTAGATTAGCACTGCACATGTGGCATCTACTTTTGCATGGTTACATATAGGCCTAAATGATGCACTAGGTGTGCATCTGTCTGTAGGCTCACCATCCAACGCCGGCACCAGTCTGTCGGATAAGTCGAATTAAGACATTTCGATTCTAGCTCCCACAGTGAGCTGCTATTGATAGTGATTTGTTAGTATGTGTACAGTCACCGGCAATAATATCTTCCTACATGAAGGCGGCAAAAATATATGACGCGCTTTTATGGTCCTACAAATAAGAGCGTGTCACATATTTTTGCGGCCTTCGTGTAGGAAGATACTATTGCCGGTGACTGTACCGGAAGTTATAATTTGTTAATGTATAGGTACATAGGTACTGCAAATTATCTCGTATAAGTATAAGACGATGCTGTCGATCCTCAAATACCTATCCGCAGAATGATAACATTGAGAACACTCAATGCGTTTTTAACACCAAGACTGAAAATATGGGTTCAAAGCATGCTTTTTACCAAATTAAAGAAGAGTTATTTTATTCGTTATGATATATATTTATACAAGAAAAGTACCATTTTGTGCACTCAAACATCGTGCATGACCTTCAGTGTTGTGCCGTGCGTAATTTAAACATGTGTTCCTTCCGTTTTAAGAAGCTAACTTCTAATGACGCTTTGTGATATAGGGTACCAAAATATTTTTGGCTTTAGAATACTTGTAAAACAGGTTAATTACTTATTTAAAGTAAGAATTTTCTAGTGAAATTGGCACACGATCTCCAAAAAACCACCCGCGCGAGCGAGTCGCGGTCTTGATGCCGCGTAGACTTGGAGTCGCGCTTTAACGTAAAGACGCGAGTCTAAGTTGTGTCAAAATCGGCAGTTGTGCCAGTTGTGCTAAGGATTTTAGTTCAAAGTCGCGAGTCACTGTCATTTTATGACAGTGGCATTCGATCGCGGGTCTGTCGCTCCTTTCACGCGCAAGTTGTGCTGCCAACTAGCGACAACGCATTAATTCACACCGATCTGTCTCTTCTCGCGCCTGTCACGCGTAACATGTGCTAGCCGTGCTGGAGGTATCAACGAGTATGGGCAACTGATTACTACAGGAAATTCTTTTGCGTAAATAAAATAACGAAGTATGTGTCATTACCAAAATAATCACTTAATTATTTCTTACAAACTGTTGGTCCAACACCAACAGTTGGTACCTTATGTTTGCTTTTAAAAAATGTTAAGTATTTTTTTTTCAATTAATACAAGCTACTTTTGAAAACAAGTTTCTGTACCAATTTCTTAGTTTCAGATTTCACTTGATATATCAAAAGTGTGGGAATTTTTAATGACCCCATTAAAATTTGGATAATATGGCGATGGCGGCGGTTAATTTATTTGTGTAACTTTTTTTCTACACAGAACTTGACACCCAAATAGCAATTTTTATGTCGGCCAAGTCGACAACGACGCATATTCTTAATTCAATTCAATTTCATTTATTTCTAGATAAAAATTATCCATATTACTATTAACACAAAAATTTAATTAATATTAAAATTAACAAATAAATAATAATTCAAAATTACGTTACAAAAATAATAACTATACTTTATTAATATTGACGGCCTTCTAGCCCAGGCGTTAGTGACCCTGCCTATGAAGCAGGAGGTCTCGGGTTCGAATCCTGGTCAGGGCATTTATTTGTGTGTTTATCACAGATATTTCCTGAGTTATGGTTTTCTATGTATTTATAAGTATTTATCCATATGTAGGTATCTATTATATATATGTTTATTTGCAGAAAAAGGGTTAGTTACATGTCTTAACTTTAGGTTAGTGGTAAGTAGCCAGTCAGGTGGAGTAACCTTCTTCAGCTAGGTTTAACAGCAGGTTTCATAATGATAATTCATTTTATAAATACCTTTTGGTAAGCACTTATAGTGGCCTGGCGGTAAGACGTCAATCTTTCAATCGCGTCGCGAGTTCAAAGTCACTTCAAACCCCGGCTCGTACAGTCACCGGCAATAGTATCTTCCTACCCGAAGGCCGCAAAAATATGAGACACACTCTTATATGTAGGGCCATAGGAGCGTGTCACATATTTTTGCGGTCTTCGTGTAGGAAGATACTATTGCCGGTGACTGTACATATACGTGAATACGTCAATGGTCAACGGTGCCTAGCCGTTTCAAATTCAGAGATTGCATATACATGAGAAAATTTGTCAAGTTCCGCCGTGACCGGGTGGTCTAGTGGTCAGGACGTCAGCCGCGAAAGCTGAAGACGCCAGTTCAAATCTGGCCTCGGACACCGGAGGGCTTGGTCACTTTTTCTGAAGTATATGACATCTATTTTCAGTTCATATATAGTAGTGTAACTACTTAAAAAATTGCAAATAAAAAAATATTGAACAAAATAATTTGATTTGCTTCAAGATTCAAGAAGTCATAAGTTTTCGAAAAAACATAAAAACCTGTGACGTGGCCTATCCCCTATATCCTAAAATATTTTTTAGGAATTGATATTGTATTTTATAAAGTATCTGTGTTCCAAAATATTGAATTAATCAGTCTATAAACCGACGCTTTTCGGTCTAGGTGTCTCGACCTACTAAAATTATACACAAATCATAAAATAATCGATATGTTCGCTCTGATCCTAAAAATAGCTACACATTTCAATGATGTACGTTGCTGTAAGAGGGAAGCTAGTGTATAATTGTTATGTGATTATGATCGCGAAACATACTCATATCCCCCTATATACGAGACGGTACCTTAGTTCAAGTTTGTTATATTATTGTTCAAGGGTTCCCTCAGCACGCAGCCACCCAACGTCCTCGACTTGAGCGGCGGCGGGCGCTCATCGGTCGGCGAGGCCCTCGCGCAGCACGCAACGAGCGCGTTCACGGTGCGCGTGTTGCGGCTGTGCGGCAACGCGCTCGGCACGCTGCCGCCGCAGGCGTGGAAGCTGCGCGCGCTCACGCACCTCGACATCAGTGATAACAGGATATCAGAGCTGCCAGATGAGATATGCCAGCTTACGCAGTGAGTATCATTTGTTATTATTATTCCTGGAATACCTTAGCACATAGGTACGCGAGCGAGCGAGGTCGCAGCGTCAACTCGACGTCTCTTAGCCTTAGAAATTTGTGACGTCACGTCATCACAGCGTCGGCGCTGGTGAGACGCTGACGCTCGATAAACGCCGCAAGCGTCGCGCCGACATTGTGTCGATACTCGGGAGACGCTAGTGTGGGGTGAGCCTAAGTCGATGCAGAGTTAGCGTGGTTGGACTCTACTGAAAGTTCGCTTTAGCGAAATAAAAATGTGTTCAAAAAGTGATTTTACTGCCTAAACTAGAGAGCTGAATTTGAGCCCATCGTTGGAATAAAATACATATATGAAGAGATATTATGCCAGCTTACGCAGTGAGTGGCACTTACTACTTAACTACTAATAACTATATGTATACGTAACTCATTATTTTGGACACTGGAGTTCGTCACCGGTGGTGCGAAAATAGGGGACTCTGACTGATGCAATAGGTTTTTTTCTACGATGGACTTCGGTTTAAAACAATGATTTACCCTTTCTAACCTAGGATAGGATAAGTTACCCAGCTAACTAGCTAGTGGCATTGCTCTGTCGAAATACAATTCCTAGGTACAGCTGTGAACACTTAGATTGTAAAAGATACATTAACTTAGACAAAATATATACATAAATAATACATAATATATAGGCGTGAGTATTAAAAAATAGGTGCGCCCGTGTGTTAGCCCCATCTGAGACAATTGCATAGCACGTAGCACGTGCAGCGCTAAAAGTAATTGCGTTAATAAAGATTTAATTAGAGACGCAACGAATAACTTTCCATAATTAAACGTTCTCATTAGTGGCAGCACATGAGGGCGTTAAATTATTATGCGGGAGGATTTTTGAATTTGTAAGACGTCGATCATGCTCTTGTTAATCATATTATGACGAAGGCAAGCTTAAGTTTAGTCTCAAGTTCTCACACCGTCTACCTAGATTTGTTTATCACGCAATAATTAAAAATATATATGAAATCGATGAAAGGAGATCGTCAATTCTGGGCCACCTTCTGATATAAACCGTATATGGTCTGTACTCCTATGTAAAATATAAACTCAATGTATTACTGAAGTAGACAAAATATTACAAAAAAACTAAACGAGAATTAGAAATATAAATCTTTCCGCGATTAAAATACAGCAAGGCAAGTCGTTAACGTCCTTATGGCATTGACATAAAGTTTAACTTCACCTGTAGGCCTATGATGGCAGATTTTATCAGCGGATAAGTTGATATAAACCTGATAAAATGACAGTTGCCGCCATTGTTTGTCATTTTATCAGATTTATATCAACTTATCCGCTGATAAAATCTGCCATCATAGGCCTGCAGGACTGAAACAGGACTGTGTTTTTGGTTTGACACTGTCAATGTCTACAGTTACATAATCTGCGTTTTGATACTGTGCGGTAAGTTAGAACATTGTAAATTATTATATTAAGATAATATCTAAGCCTACGAATACGGAAGTTTAAATTAAAAATCGACTGTATTAAAACGGCTAAAGATTACAGAATTAGTATTTTTGCATTTTTGTTCGGAGTTTGAATATTAAATGTTGTGTGTTTCATAATGGCATAATAGCATGCTCCTTCTATAACGAAACGCATCCTTTTTTTTCAATTTTGCAATGTCAGATACTAGTGGTATCGCACTAACGGTGGTAAACCTTATCCCTTCGTAATAGGTGTTAGGAATGATGGTTTGACAGCCGTATCTTTGTTTACCAAAATACAGGAAGTATAAATACGATCAAAATATGATTTTTTATTATTTCATCATGATTTCCGTTTTGTTTTTAAGTCAGTTTTAGTACACATTCTTTAAAAAAACCTTTCAAATATTTTCCTTGTCAGATTCAAGTTTTAAAAGTATGATTTTTCAATTTTCGCATTAGATTTCGCAATTTATTACCACCGTCCTGATTAAGAAATTATGTCTATTTTTAAAGGTAAAAATCATTCCTAAGCGGTCCTAAATAATCTGGGCCAGATCACCTAACAAATATTGACGATCTCCTTTATCATAGAAACTTTTAGAAAGACAATACAGAGTTGCCTCCGAATTTTATAAAATGCAGGGAGAGACGATAGATATAACCAGAGATCCTAAGTAATAAGCCACCTTTTCACAATTTTAAAGTTTGATAGATTTGCTTGCTAGCGTATTTAATTGCCGACAAATGTGACATGTCATGATATATGTAGGTACAAAATACAAATAAAACGAAGATTGATTTAGAGGCGTCACAGAGTGAGTACACACATAGATGCAAGTACGAGCTCACATAAAATTGTATACTATTTGCAATCTTGTTCCGTAGACATACATTTCCAAATTCAAAACATGTATTTAGACATGGCCGTACATTATGGGCTTTACGTTCTGTAACGCTCGGTCGGTGGTGCGTGGCCAGATTCTCGAGAGACTTGGCCTTCGGCAATATATGCTGCAACGGAGATTGATAGTTTAATGAAATATTCTAATAATCATAGAATAACTAGGCACATATTAAATAATACAGGCATAGGTTACCAAACATTTACGTCGTTCTTCTTCAATGTAGTACCAGATGAAATAAACACATATTTAGTGGTTAAGAAATAAGCTTTATCGTTATATTAGGAAAAAAAATGTCATTTTAAATAAACTCAGAGGATTTTTAGTTTAATTATAAAAGAAATTTTGGAAACGCACGGAATATATTTTTATTCGTAGTCACGTCCCAGAATGCGTTAAATGCGTTTTTTTTACTTTTAATTTTATATCAAAAACATTTCCACTCAATAGGTTACTACACTTGGATTTTTTTAGTATGACACGGGACTTATAATGCTACAGTTTATTGCATGCATTCGTTGATAGATGTATTGGTGTATTTTTAATTTACTTACATACTTACAAACGTAACGGGTATACTTAAAAGCATAATCTTCTTTTTCTTCCTCCTCCTAGCATTTTTCCCGGCTTGGGGTCCGCTTGACAACCTAATCCCATGAATTGGCGTAGGCACTAGTTTTTACGAAAGCGACTGCCACCTGACCTTCCAACCCAGAGGGGAACTAGGCTTTATCGGGATTAGGTCCGGTTTCCTTACGATGTTTTCCTTCACAGAAAAGCGCCTGGTAAATATCAGATGATATTCCGTACATAAGTTTTGAAAAACTCAGAGGTACGAGCCGGGGTTTGAAGTTTGAACCCGAGACCTCCTGATTGAAAGTCGGACATCTTACCGCCAGCCTGCCAGTGCCAGCGCTCTTAATAAAAAAACCGGCCAAGTGCGTGTCGGACCACGCATAGGAGGGTTCCGTACCTTCAATGTAATAAGAACCAAACTAATACCAAAAGCTCGTATCTGATGCCTATGGAAGAAGTTTTTTGGAGATAACTCAAAAATGGCTGAACCGATAATGTTCAAAATAATTTTCGTAGAAAGTATATGATAAGGCACATCGCCTCAAATTTTTTCATATTTTTTGGAGTTACGGTTCAAAAGTTACAGGGGGGGGACACAATTTTTCTGACTTTCGAAGCGATTATTTCAGAAACTCTTCACTTAATCACAAAATGGTCAAAGAAACCTCAATGTTATTTTTAAAGACCTATCGATTGATGTGTCACATGTTGATATTTGGTTAAAAAACATTTTTTGAAATTTAGTTACATCTATGGAGCGCCCCCCTAAAAATATTTTTTTTTCCAAATTTAACTCCATAACTAAGTAGCGGCATACAAAATATACCTTATGTCTAAATTTTATTCAGATACGTCGTATAGTTTCCGAGTAAAATGGCTGTGACATACGGACGGACAGACAGACAGACAGACATGACGAATCCATAAGGGTTCCGTTTTTTGCCATTTGGCTACGGAACCCTAAAAAGCATAATCATAATATTGTTTATTGTGCCTACTATCTTTATCGCCACATTGAAGCCAATTGTTGAGTATTTAAAACTAACACATTATTCGGGACTAGCTAGACAGAGTGTATCAAGAAGCTTTGAAAAACCGGCCAATTGCGTGCCAGACCACGCATAATGGAGGTTTCCATAGAAAGTAGTTTTTTGGAGATAATTCAAAAATGGTTTATTATATGTGGTCGAAAATTGTATGGCAAATTATAACTTCCCAAACTATTTTTCTCATTGTTTCATTTGGCAGAATCTTCAGATGGCAAACCACTGTTTGCATATATAATGTTATTATTTGACAAATTACGAGTAATTAGTTCGTCATGTTTGAAAAGTCTTTATTTGATTTGTAAAATGTATTGATTGCTATAAGTAATTTTTCTAAAAATAACTATTTTGATGCATAATACTAACCCTAATCTTGTCTTAGAATCGTCATATTATGTCAGATTAGATAGTAATTTTAACCAGAGCTACCTAACTCACTCTTTGAGCAACAGTTCGGCTTAGTTGAGGGTAACAGTTCTAGCCTAACCTAACCCACTCTTGGAGCAGCCATTCGGATTGGTTGAGAGTCACAGTTCAACTTTTTTTTCGTTAAAAAATGGTTGTATGCATACTCGGGCTTGTAGAGGGAGTCCGGGTTATGCAGGACTCGACGGATGTATGTTGCCCGCAATACCTGCTAGAAACTTTCGTTGTCTGCTTCGCTGGCTTTAGGTGGGAACACGGGACAACTTGCGTATTCTCAGCGGACCCACCAGCAATGACTAGTACAATAACGGGGTAGAAATCACACTTCTCCCTAGCTGACTTCGCAGACACGCGCTTTGCTTAGCATCCACGCGCTTCCCACTTGAGGGTCTAAGCTTGGACCGACGGAAACCCTTCATCTCCTCCTTCACCCCCTCCCTACCGCGCCTCCCTTATTTAGGGTGGGAGATTACCTCCCTTTCTCTCTTTCTGCGCCACCACTTCCTCGCAGGAGAGTATCGCCTACCCCGCCGTGTCCTGCTTCACCATGGCAACAACCACTGCTGGCAAGGACAAGTCCGACTCTATTACAGAAAGTAGTACTATACGCCGCGAGCCCCATGCTGCACACACTTTCAGTGTGTACTGGGCCGTATCGTGATCCGCTCCGCATTTATGGCATTCAGGGGTTGGTTCCCAACCCGCAATTTTCCACAGTAACCGACCGAAGTAGCCGGGCCCTGACAGGATCTGGGTCAAATTGAAGGTCAAGGTCCATGCCGCCTTTCCACCCAATCTTTTTTAGGACCGGGCGGCTTTTATCGTACGGGAGCCAGCTATTAGCCGCTCTAGACGGCACTCCCAGGCTCCCATCGCGTCATTGAATAGATCAACGCGTTAAGGCTCAATCTCAGAGGGGGCAGGCAGGCCAATGATCCCGTTTCCAAACCACCACTCGCCAGAAGTAAAGTTCCGCCAGAACTTTGGCTTCCAAGTCCCAGGGTAGGGATCCAGCCAAAACGTACGCAGCATCTTTGGATACAGTGCGGTACTCAGGCACTGTTCGCAGTGCCATCGCCCTCTGCGATCTCCGTAGGTGGGCTGTGCACTGTCTGCCGATGGCGTCAGCCCGGACGCGTGCTCCATACAGGGCTAAGGAATCATAGTTCTGACCTAACCTAACCCACTTTTTTAAACAGCCGTTTGGGTTGGTTGAGGGTCACAGTTCGAACCTAACCTAACCCACTATTTTACCAAAATAATGACACCTATAACTTTAAGCGACTATCAGAGCCAAGAAAAGGTTTATTGTATCAGCTAAAAAGCTGAATTTCTGCTAAATAGTATTGTGATCAAATAAGAAGTATGCGTAATAATAAAATTTGGGCAAACGTTATTTGACAATAAATAATTAGCTTTAATAACACATTTGCTTAGTTATGCTAAATTAGTGTAGGTAAAATGATTCTCTGCTAAATATTATTGTGATCAAATAAAAAGTATGCGTAATAAAATAATACTATGCTAAGCATTAGTTTGCCAACTAAAAGTACGAGTACTGCAATAATTTGGCGAAAAATAGATCAGAGAGATGGCAGTACACCCTCAAAAATGGCTAAACCGACAATTAATTACCCCCAATAAATTACCTAGAAATGAAGTGTTACGCCGCAACGTCTTGATTTTTTTCATATTTTTGTACTAGTTTACTGTTAAAAAGTTAGAGGGAGGCGGAACAAAATTTTTTAGACATTCGAAATGCTTTGTTGTTAAAATAATAAACCTCAACAGTATGTACCTATTATTATTTAAAGTCCTATCGATTAATAGACATGTAAATACTAGAAAAAAATAGATATTTGTGCAACAAGAGAGCAAAGTTAGTTTTTGCTTCGAGTGTTCATTTTGAGTCCCGAGCAAGCGAAAGATTCCATAATAGAATCACGAGCGTAGCGAGTGATTCTAGGTTAGAATCTTGAGCGTAGCGTAGTGAGTGACTCAAAGGCACGAGGTGCAAATAATTAATTTGGTCTCATGTTGCTCATACAACTTTTCACCTCAGCAGTGAGAACATAGCAGAAAATTTAAATAATTTTTCACTCCCACTGACTTTCACTCCATCCCGATCAATCCCACTTCACTTCCGCTCAATTTCCGCCACTCCTACCACACTTCCAATCACATCCGCTCCAATTTCGCCAGTTCCGCTCCACCTCCACCTAGTACCGATTTACTTCCAATAACTTCCACTCAATTTCCGCCACTTTTAATGAGTTCCGCTTCACTTCCACCCAGTTCCCCTACACTTCCACTGACTTGCAATAAATTCTCGCCACTTTTATGAGTTCCGCTTCTATTCCGCCAGTTCCGCTCCACTTCCACCCAGTTCCCCTACACTTCCACTGACGTCCACTCAATTCTCGCCTCTTTTACTGACTTCCGATCCAATTTCGCCACTTATTACAAATAGCACATTTACTAAAAACTAGTGCCTGCGCCAAATCTTGTGATTAGGTTTCCAAGATATTTTGGTGTGCATCGGGGGTCTGATATTCAAATAAAAAAGAAACGCGAGAATATGAAGTTTGAAAATTTTACTTTCTCTGTCTTTTTACTGAGGACATCTCAAGGTCATTTGTCTCACGCTCGCAGCAAAATTGAATTTTGCTCACTGTTATTGAGCACCAAAGAACCCTTGTTCGAGCTGCTGAGGTGAAAAAGTTTTTTTAGACTTTGTTATTTTGTATGGAATTCGCTCGCCTTAAACATATTTTTTTCAGCCATTTAGCAACAAAACTAAGCAGCGGCACATACAAAAAACATCTGTCTATAAAATTTCATCAATCTAAATATATAAAAGAAGAAACTGACTGACTGACTGACTGACTGACTGACTGATTGACTGACTGACTGACATATCAACGCACAGCCCAAACCGCTGGTTCTAGAGATTCCAAATTTGGCACGTAGGTTCCTATATATATATAAGGTCTAGGGATGCACTAAGAAAGGATTTTTCAAAATTCACCCCCTAAGGGGGTAAAATAGGGTTTCAAAGTTTGTATGGCGAATCAAGATTTGTTAGACTATTTTAAACGAAACTTCACAGGAGTATTCCTAACGATAAATGAGTAAACACGTGTTTCAGGCTCTCCATCAAACGTAACAGTTTGGCGAGAATGTACATGTACAAAATCTAAGTTGTTATTTGAATATATAAATAAATTAAAAAAAAAAGGTTTTTTGAAAATTCAACCCCCATAAGGGGCAAATGTGGTTACAAAGTCTGAAAATCAACATGGGTATCGTATCCTTTTCGAGTACTTATAGTACGCGGGCGAAGCCGCGGGAAAAGGCTAGTATATTATAATTTCATTTATTCAAGAATTTAATTAATCAATTTTTGTAGCAATATTTTTACCTGTAATTTGTGTTATATCCCGTTACATGAATTTAAGCCATACGATAAATAAATAAATAATAAAATGTCTGTGACATACGGAAGGAATGAGATGGACGGGCAAACGGACATGGCGAAACTACAAATGGTATAAGAGCTGGCCACGTCAGATATGACACAATAATGAGAGCGATGAAACCTTAGACTGCTTTACCATCCTTATTGCTAGATCCGGGCATCTGGCAGCTTTTAATGGGTGGAGGTTAGAGTGACAGACCAACAAAGTTTTCAAGTTGGAAAAAAGTAATACCCAAATAGGTAAAAACTACCAAAGTCGTGTCATTTATATAGGACAGGGCCTATATTTTAACATGAGATTAAAAACCATTGTCTATTATTGCGGAAACAAAAACAGTAGGCGACTAACTAAAAATTGCATTATACATCATTTAGCACTACTTTCCCCCAATAACGACTTCTGGATATGATATAATCTAATTAATTGCATAATTTCCCATAATATTGCATCAAACCCAGAACTTTAGGATTTGTTTTCTTCAAGTTATTTGCATTTTTTGAGATCCACCACTTTACAGCTGCCAGGTGTCCGGATCTAAAAATAAGCATGGTATAGCAAACTAACTAGAGGGGTTTCGTTGCTCTAATTATCGTGTCATATCTGACGTGGCCAGCTCTCCGTCTAAAAGGCTAATAATCATTTCCTTGACCTTGCCTGAACTTTGGAAAACTATCAATAAAAGAACACGGGGGCCGATTTTTGACTTCAAGCGCTCGAATTCAAAAGCGAGTGATCGAAATTAATCTCACACATAATTTTTTCACTATTATTTTTGCATGAAAGTAGAGCGCTGGTAGCCTGGCGAGTATTACGTCAGACTTGCAATCCGGAGGTCTCGGGTTCAAACCCCGGCTCGTATCACCAACTTTTTTGGAACTTAATGTAAAAAATGTAATTTGATATATACTTTTCAATGAAGGAGAACATTTTGAAGAAGCCGGCTTAGTTTTCCCTCTTAGTTGGAAGGTCG
The DNA here is from genome assembly GCA_947086415.1 of Pammene aurita. NCBI lineage: Eukaryota > Metazoa > Arthropoda > Insecta > Lepidoptera > Tortricidae > Pammene > Pammene aurita. Next base: position 20,498,577 of record OX352293.1, on the reverse strand, counting down.
GATTACTAAACCACAATGTTGAACTTAAAAAGTAGTATATTGTCCCACAAAACTGTAATAACAGTTTGACTGTGGGATCCCCGGTCTCATTTAAAACATCTATTTTTATGTTATTAGTTTAAATATATATTTATAGATATATCTAGGTAATGTATGTTTAAACATTTCTTAAATATGGTATATGTTTTCTCACATCTAATGGCTTCCGGCAAACCATTGAGTAGGTATGGGATACGTTTCTTACGCGTTCACGCGATGCACTTTGCTTTTTTAAAACCTAAGTCATCCTCATCATATTCCTAGCGTTAGTCCCGGCTTTTGCCACGGCTCAATTGAGCCTGGGGTCCGCTCGACAATCTAATCCTATGAATTGGTATAGGCACTAGTTTCATAAAAACATATGGCTGTACATTTTGTCACCATGTGTGGTGTTTGACTCTACATACAACTCTACATAAGGCTCTACCTATTCGACTCTACATATGGCTCTACATTATGGCTCTAAATTTGGCTTTACACATTCGACTCTATACACGGCTCTACCTATTCGCCTCTAGATATGTATGACTTAATTATAACTACATTTTGGCTCTATAAATTTGACTCTACATAATCTACATATGATTCTGAATTCTAGCTCTACATTTTGGTTCTATCATTCGAAACGTCTACATGTGTCATCAACTCAACAACCCTTTCCGCGCTATTTAGTTCACGCTAGTAACTTAATTTCTACTAATAGAGTTGAATACGAGTGGTCAATCCCACTCGTTTTTCAATTTCTATCGCTCGTATTTCAAAAATACCATTTCATCGTTGTTAATTTATTTTCGTGTAAAAGATTCGTGCGCTCGAAAGTCAAAAATCGGGTCCCTGGTCACACACAATACTATGAATACCTTTTAGCTTTTAATCATACCCTGAGATTTTAAATGAAGATAGGCACATTAGTTTTTAAAGTTTGGCCGTCATATTATTAAAGAAATATCTCAAATGAATAAGTTTTGGTACATACGAGCACGTTCAGTTGTTGTACCTACGTTTCCGTTGTGTGCTAATTTTTTAAGTGAGTGCTTGCGTACGGCACCGGGGGGCTATCTCCATCTGTTCGCCGAAGCGTACCACGTTCACTTTGCCTCAGCACACACCCTGTGTCTGTGTTAGCTAACATGACCCACAGTTAGCAACGCATCTAATGGGTTATATTAAAAATATCTGGTAAACATAAAATAACTAGTAATCCGCCTCGAACTGAGAACTCGCGATTTTCTTGCAAACGAGTGACCAATATAAAATATAAATATTTGGGGACAATCTTACACAAATCAACCTAGTCCCAAACTAAGCAAAACTTGTACTATGGGTACTAGGCGACGATACACATACTTATATAGATAAATATTTACTTAGATACATAGAAAACACCCATAACTCAGGAAGAAATATTTGTGATTAACACACAAATAAATGCCCATACCAGGATTTGAACCCGGGACCTCCTGCTTCGTAGGCAGGGTCACTACCGACTGGGCTAGGAGGCCGTTAACATAACAAGCCCCGAATGATGATTTTTCGAGCCTTCTATTTAGCTCCATAACCCCTTGATCGATCATGAACGAGCTCTCAAATTGTATTGAGCTCTACTACAACCCCAACAAATTTCATATAAATCAGAAAAACGTTACTAAATTTATCGCGCGACAACTATTCAAAATCAAAAAGCCATCGAAATGCACAGACGTCTAGGTAGCCGAAGTTGTTTCAAAAAACTTCACTTCGCTTACGCTCCGCTCGTTCGATAAACTGAAAATAAAGGAAATATTTATCCAAGACCCAAACTTATAAACGTAAATACAGGATGTAACGGCCTCCTAGCCCAGTCGGTTCGAATCCTGGTCAGGGCATATATTTGTGTGTTTATCACAGATAATAGATATCAGAGATCATGGTGAATTTTTTTCATGTATGGTATCAATCGATTCGTTTTGTTGTGAGGATCAAATGTCTATATGAGGCCAATTGCGTTAAAGCAACACAAAAGTGAGAAATGAGACTTAAAGTCCGAGATTTGCATTTGTTTCTCAAAACGCTCCTAACAAAATGACGTGCAAAAGTGACGTCACGATCACATAGTCGCCCTGTTTAAAGCATGGAAAAAATATAAAATTGCTATTTTTACAGTAAAATGTTGCGTTTATGTATATGGTTGCTATACAATTTATTTTATCTACACTCATACTGTAAGTACTCTAAAATGCGTTCAAAAACCGTGGACAATGACAATGTTACATTACAACAAACGATTTAACTATGATAAGTTTCTTATCTGCGGCAGTAACGTAATTTTAACTTTGCATGCTCAAATATTGTTAAGCAATGAGTTTCAAATTTGGAACATCGAATTTGATAACATAATGTTACCGCCATGGCCAACTCGATTGGTCCCGCGCGAGCGCCGGCACAATCGAGTTGGCCATGACGGTACAATGGCGGTCATTCTATGGTTTCCGAACACTTAATTTAATATATATAATATGAGTGTAGATAAAGCAGTGTATGCAACTGTACGTAATTAGGCCTTAAAACACTCGTGTGATCTTATTATGAAATTCGCCTGCGGCTCATTTCATAAAACCACACTCATGTTTTAAGGACCCTTATTACGTAACAGTTACATAAACTACTATTACAGTAAAATGTTAAAAATCGAATGGTATCATTGTTACAATTAATTTTGTATTAAGCAGAACGTCTACTAACGATACCACAATGCTTAGAAAAAATGGAAAAGTAGAAAAATCCACTGCCTCAGGCGAGACTCGAACTCGCGACTCTGGGATACATGCCCATCGCTCTGACCAACTGAGCTACTGAGACACACCTGATGGCTGCGAATTTCTCCACTATATCCCATATGCGTCTTAGCCCAACTAGCAAAATTGCTGTATAAACATGCCTTTATAAGAAGTAAGACATTATAAAAGGTTTATATATATCCTGACTAAGAAGGTACATCTTACAAAGGCATTTGATAGGACTTATTGGTCTTGAGAACATTTAAACTTGTTAAGTAGTCTTGTAGACGTATATAAGAAATTCTTATAAAATATTTATCAGAACAATGGTTTTACAAGTGCATTTTATAAGCCTAATTGGTCTTGAGAATATTTAAACTTAATACGTAATCTGGTAGACGTATATAAGAAATTCTTTTAAAACTTTTATCAGAACAAGGTTTTATAAGTGCATTTTATAAGACTAATTAGTCTTGAGAAAATTTTAACTTATTAACTACTCTTGTAGACATCTATAAGAAACTATTATAAAATATTTATCAGAACATAGGTTTTACTAGTGCATTTCATAAGACTAATTGGTCTTGATCATTTTTTACACTTAGTAAAGTACCTTAGAAGTCAGTTTGTTCTTAGTTGAGTCTGCAATAAGTGTTTTATCAGACTTCTTGCTCTTACTAAAGCCTTGTCTACAACTCCTTTGAAACCAACCAATTTAAAGTGTATTTAGTCTTGTCTAAGCCACATGTAAGATTAGGAGCATGTTGTAAGTCTTTTATAAGATCAATATACCTTATAAGAACCTTTGGCATTCTTTATTAAGAGTATCGCATGGCTGATATAACCTAAATTTATTTAGCCGAGATCATACCATAAAATGGCCACAGGTAGATAGCCTTAGATAAGTGTTTAACAAGAGCGAAAGGCTTAAAATTGACTTAACAAGTGTTAAATAAGAAATATCAGCCTTACATGCATCTTAAAAAAGAGTAATTGTACTTTTAACTGTTTTTACAATGTCATTTATTGAAACACATTTCAAATTCACAAATAATTTAACAAATAATTATATTTTAGAGACATTCCAGAAGGGCCCGTGAAAATATTATTAATAATATTACAAAACTATCGAGGAAATGTACTTCGCAAGTTGTTCATCAATATAATACCAAGATAACTTGCATGTCAAAGAAATAACAGTTAGCATTAGTAAGAGTACATATTAAATATAGACTTACCTGGGTACTTATATTTTTTAATATAATATCACTTTGTCCGAACACGTTTTCTGCAATGGCCTCTTCGACTGGTTGTGCTAATACTCTTACAATGAGATCACAGAAGGAATATAAGGGGAATCACGCTTAGAACGGCATTAGTAAGAGTACGCAAAGACTCATTAACCTTACAGCATGCCACTATAAGATATTTTTAAGTCTATTTGTTCTTGCAACAGCATTAGCAAGATGATCTTAGGATTAAAAACACACTTAATAAGACCATTATACAACAACTATAATCAGAAAGGCTCTTATAAAGTGCGCCCAATTCCACACTTAAAGAGGTTTGAAAGTGTACTGTAAGAGTAAAGAAAATTTGGTCTTAGGACATTTGTAAGAGAAAATTTTGCTAGTTGGGAGGTATCGTTAGCAGACGTTCTGCTTAATACAAAATTAATTGTAGTATGGGGTAGCGCATTGTTATCGGTGAATTCTCAATACAACTTGGGACTCCGATGGCCGGTTGAGAAGTGTAAGACTTCTTCGGCAGATGTCGCTAGGCGTCTCCCTAAGACGCATATGGGATATAGTGGAGAAATTCGCAGCCATCAGGTGTGTCTCAGTAGCTCAGTTGGTCAGAGCGATGGGCATGTATCCCAGAGTCGCGAGTTCGAGTCTCGCCTGAGGCAGTGGATTTTTCTACTTTTCCATTTTTTCTAAGCATTGTGGTATCATTGTTTTTTTTTAATTTCGCACTTTAAAAAATCGTAAAATTTAGAAATTTTGCAGCTTAATATCTTTGAGCCAATTCAATAGAATTTATACATTTTCACTTTAGATGGATATATTGATCATTTTGCATCCTATCAACTAAATTTTATTGCATAATTCAACATGTGTCATCATGCCTATTATTGTTCCTGAGTTATGGATGTTTCCTATGTATATAAGTATTTATCTATATATTATATATATCGTCGTATAGTACCCATAACACAAGCCTTATTGAGCTTACTGTGGGCCTAGGTCGATTTGTGTAAGATTGTCCTATAATATTTATTTATTTATTATGTAACAAACATACTGGTGATCCGTTTGCCTTTAAAGGGATCACCATCATTTTAGTTAGGTACACCTTGTATGTGATATACCTATGAAAGAAAAAGTGACCAAGGTTAACGGTGCCCACTCGAACCAGCGTCTTCTGCATTTGCGGCAGGCGCCCCAATACTACAGTCATTTTACGGGCGGCTAGTATGGGGAATTGGAAATAATTAATAATAGCTAATATTTTTAGTGTAACGGGTATATATAATACTCGTATTATCTACGCAATTAAATCCTACAAAATATCGTTCTTCGCTAACCGCCACAAATATGTACACACATATTACAAGCGTTTTTCTTGTAGGATTTTAATGAATATATCGTTTCTAAGTTTTTTTTAATTGTAAGAAAAACCTACTACTTATTACTATTTGTTTCTAACGAATTAGGATATATATCGCCCGTTTCGTACATTTTGTAAAATATGTGGTTTTAAATGGACACGGTTTCTTGTTTTATGCTTTCAACAGAAAGAAGACTTAAATATGTTCATGTTTACAAATAAAAATAATTGATATTATTGTAAATAAAAATATAAAAAAAAATTATATATATTTTTTTACCTATTTAACTACTTCCGGGTGAAAAGTTTGTAGGATTTTTGCATGTGTTATCTATAAATATCCCATAAGAATCAAAAATAAAAAAATCAGGCTATTATAAATTAATGTTTGACGCCACCGTATCTTTACTGTACTACAACCTCTAGGCTACCCGCGGCCTACCTGTATCACAGCGTCACCCGTCTAAATAATACAAATCAGAATATTTAATTAAATACATAATATATAAAAATGTTCTCTTGTCAGAATAGAGAACATGCATGAAAAATATTTAATTGAATTTGTTCCATAAACACGTTCAACAACCCCAAATTAATATAAATAAGTGGAAATCCGTAATAATTTTTAACAGTTTTTTAAAGATATTGCGGTTTAAAAACTTAAAATTTTAGGCATTTTTTTTAATACCTCAAATGTATTTTCGAAACTTCAGTTCGATTACTTATGTTCTAACAAGAAAAAAATGTACGACAACTATATAGCTAAACGCATTTTTTCGTGCCTAAAATTACAAAAATCTTCCAAAAACTTGTTCCTTACAAACAGTTTTCTGCAACTTTGTGGTCGGTGACGTCACAATCCTCACACTTTTTGTATGGGAGGTTTTGACGCGCGGCGCAGACGCCTAACGTATTTTCACATTTTTGACGTTTCAGGGCTATCATAAATAGTAGGTTTATTAGAGATATTTGAATCTACAGGGAAATAGAATCGAATGACGTCTTCCAAAAAAATCATGCTGTTCCTAATTACACTTTATTTACAAACAACTAATCGTAATAAACAAAATTTGTCTTGTTATATAGACACACGTCATAAGAATTGTTATATTTTTGTTATACATAATATCTTCTTCCATTAAACCACTTTTTTCTTAATGGCAAAACGAAACTTAACGTAACAATATTGGTTTTGGGCTTTAAAGCAACGTTTCGTTCACAAAAATATATTGCATGTAAGTAAGTAATTACATATACGTAGGAAAGACTATACACGGTGCTCGTGAGGATTGCGAGAGACTTTAACAGTGCATTCCTGATCATAATTGGAGACTAAAATGTCATATAAACTTTTCTGGAATTCGCCTAGTTTCAGAGTTACTATCAATTAAATAAAAAAATATTTTTTATTGTGACTCAGTGCAAAACGCTTTTTTGATGGCGATTTCACCCTTTATGGGGTCTAGTCTAGACATTCTTATTGACAGATATCAAAGTGCCAAGGAATACTTTACGTAAACTATTTTTTACGAAAAAAAATGTACTAATTTATTTTAATCGACAGTTTTACCAATAAAATTTATGTTTTCATGTTCAAAATCATTAAAAAATCGAAAAAAAAAACAAAAAAAAAATTTTTTTTTGGCGAAATTGACCTAAATTTATATAACATTTATTACTCCTTATGACCTCAGAAATTCGTGGTTAAAATCTCTCGCAATGCTCACGAGCACCGTGTATACTATGTATATACATAGGAGTTACATATACATAGTAAATGCGCAATCATCTTTGAAAATCGACGTATGTTAACCTAACTAGTATTTACGTACCGTTGTAAATATCGTTATTCATAAACTCGATGACTTCATGAGTAACTATTAATACGTTTTTGTCGGTCCAACTCAAAGTTATAAAGGTAAATCTTGAGTCCTTGATATTTGAATGGAAGACGAGTTAACGTAATTATTAGATAGTATCAAGACTTTAATTAGTGATAATATTTTTTAACAAGAGAAGGCTGAACCACCTTCGTCCTTATACGACTTCCGTGCATTATAGTACGAATTAGTAAACGCATAGTAGGTACGAGTATGCGAATAATCAAAATTATAAGCGCTTGATTTATAACTTATATAGGAGAACATAGGGATTTAAAGTTTTCAGTTGCCACGTCATCGTCAGTGCGCGCCGTGACTGTGAGCTTACAATTCTATCAGTGGAGCCATTCGGTTCCACTGTGTAAAAATGTACAAGGTTCTAGTTTGCCTATTTTGGTTAACCCCAAAATGACGTTGAAACCGATTGAAGTGATATATACACCGTGGGCTGGAATAACCCGACAGATCTTAACCACGAATTTATAAGACCAAAAGAAGGAAAAATGTAATGTGACTTCAGGTCAATTTCGCCAAAAAAAAAATTTTTTTTTTAGATTTTTTGAATGTTTGTTGCACATGAAAAGCAAATGTTATTAATAAAATCATCGCCTAAAACAAATTGGTACATTTTTTTTTGTAAAAAATTAGTTTCTGCAAGGTTTTCCTTGTCACTTTGATATCTGTCAATAAGGACGTGTAAACTATGTCCAATAGTGGCAACAACGCCATTAGAAAGGCGTTTTGTGCTGAGTTATAATAAAAAGTGTATTTTTTTTAAATTGGTATTAACTCTGAAACTAGGCGTATTCCAGAGAAGTTTATAGGACATTTTAGTATCTAAATATGATCAGGATACACTGTTAAAATCTGTCTAGTTATATGGGCCCACGGTGTATAATAAAAGTCTCAACCAGAAGTTATAATCCGGTATCGTTCAATTTCAAAAATGAGGCAGTTCGGTTGCTCTGCTTCGTGTTATGATATATGATCCGTATATGCGTTGTCAGAAATATTTTCGAATAAATAGAGCGATATGATATAAATTAAAATAAATTTTATTCTGTGTTTAATGCTCATTCTTAAAAAAAAAAATTACTCTCGCATTACGGTTGCAATAAATTTTGCTCAGACAAATAAATATCTGATAAACTGTAGTTTCTCTTTAATCATGCATTTTTGGAGGTCGAACAAATATAAATTCTCATTAAATATTACGTCACATAATAGATGATTACCTAGTTACTCGTAATAGTAATTGGTTATCCAATTAAATAATATTAAAATTGTATTTATCTCCAACTCTGATTAGTTTAATGGTACCTCCTTAAACCTATCAATCAGTAAGTAAACAGGAAAGGATGGTACAATGGCTGTTTCGAAAGGGAAAATGCAAAGCCACGTAACGAACCAAAGATCCATAGCTAAGTGGTATTGCATAGATTTATTAAGAGATAACCTGAACAACAATATGTGGGTACCTATGTAATGGTGGAGGCATTGCGTCTTGCTGCTAAACGCGTGGCCAGTGGGGCGACTCGACTACCTCCGCGGTCAGTCTAGGCGTAACTCTGGTAAAGCCAGCACCAAAACGTTAATTATAAAATATAATAAACATGCAATTTGTTATCAATGATTATCGATTCAACGATTCACTGCTTCGATTTAACGGTGGCGAAAGCAGTGACATGTGTTGATAGCATAAGTGATGGTGCATGCGTTGCAAGTGAGGGTTGCTTCGAATACGTTCTGTGTTGTTTGAAATCTTTTTTTTTGTGGATTTTTATGGCCTGGTTACTTGAAATCTTTATGTACATCGTCAGTGTTACCAGTAAAAGAAGATTTGGTGAGTGAACGAAAATCAAGGCTAGATTATTCTAGCCTTTTGTGTCTACTCTTCTGTATAGTTATGCTTTAAATATATTGATTTACTTATTTCTTGATATTATGATTAGGTACTTATATCTACTATCTATAGGTATAGCAGAGAATATAACAGTTTTTCGTTTCTATGGACATGATAGTAAGCAGATTAGGTGCGTGTATGTTTTATTTCCATCGTAAAGATGCTGCTTATTTCAAATTAATTTAGGGATGTATTTCTTCTATAATGAATAGGAATTTTATTTGACGAACCGTGTAATTGTATATATTAGATAGTAACGTAGTAATTAGTTTTATATCTATATTTTCTACTATAAAAACACGCACATAATTAAAATTGCTTTCAAAAATAAAGGCAAACTTTTAATTTCGTCTGTCACGGACGGTGCGCTTGTGGGCCGCGATTAACATACGAGTGTGATATATTACCGTCGCAAGACGTGAAACTTCTAAACAAAACCTATTGTGTTAAACTTATGCAATACCAAACAAAAGCCAACTAAACTATGTAGACAATTGATAAAAACTGCAGCCACTACGATGATATACATACAGAGTGATTCTAATGACATTGACTGTTAAACCTGCATAGACCTACTGCCAGCAATAGCATACATCTACACAATACAACGACTCTTTAGTAACTTACCATTACCAACTGAGCCGCGTAGTTATAAAGTAATTTAATCCTGAACATAAAAGCTAACTGCTACCAGAAAGTAATGTTATTCAAATATGACAAATTAATGTGATAAAAACATGCATCCAAGACTTTACGTGGCGACATATTTTTATCACATTTAAATGTATCCAATATTATCAGACGTCTATATAGGTACGTACTGTAGGTACCTATAGTCACTTATATTTTTCAAATATTTTATTAGTAGGATAGATAAGACAGTGTACTTGTAAGTTAACTTAAATAGACAATGGCCTGTTTCACAATCTCCAGTTAAAGCATATCTGTCAGATAAATGTTTGCTGTCCTTTTCTTTTATATGACTGGAGAAAAGGATAGCAATAATTTTAACTGGCAGATAAGTATATCTGGAGATTGTGAAACAGGCCCTTAAGGTACAATAATATTTCATGGAAATAAAATGCTAAGATTGGGAACCCTAATTTAAATGATTACGCAATATTTTGTTTATACCGTGGTTCTAAGCAGGAAGGTGTTTCCTTCGATATAAATCTGTAGTATCAAAATGATTTTCAATTTAAAAAGATGGATATCGAATTTTGCCTCACTGCCGGCTTTCAAGAGCGTGTATGCGCCGACACAGCAATTATTTCAAAACTAAAGTTCGATGAACCCATTCTTTAACATGCAAATCTAGACAAACTTGCAGCGTAATTGCAGTGGTTATTGCGGTATTTTTCATTAATGATATATGTAAATTTTGTGTATGTTTTAGTAATGACCATCGCAAGTAATTAAGTACCTAGGTTTATTTGACTATCTAGTAGTCGAGTGCACTAAATATAAGTAGGTAGTTAATTGGGAAAGTCATGCATCTCACCGTTTATTTACAACGCGCGTTTAAGTAAATTTTAACCACACTAGCCTATTTTATTCGTTGACCAAGTCGGTTTTGCCCGATAGTGATCTACAGCGTTCACGTAGAGGTTTCCCTCGTTATGTTTGTATTTTAGGAGTACAATTCTCATTAAAAAAAAATTCGGATAGATCGAGATAGACTTTTTGAGAAAATTTACTGCTAACAAATTTCGTTGTCCTTCTTAGTTTTCAGACCTTTTTTAAGCTCTTGTGTTTTGTTACCACAATACACTGAAATGCAATTTGTACAAAGCAGAAGGTACATTTCAACAATTTATAAAAATCTTGTCAATATGACCATTGGCCTAAATGATATATACACGGACTAGATAAATATACTCCGTGGATATATAGGTCATATTATGACCTATGAATCATTTAGGCATAATCAGGGCCGTACTCAGAATTGCAGTTGTCGACAAGGTCTGGGTGTTAGTGGATACAAACTCGATAGGTACCCTATTTGAATTAGCCTTTATATTAAAAACATTTTTATGATATCCAAAATCTCTTAAAAATCATAGTTATCTATTCCAGATTAGAAGATCTCCAAGTAAGCGACAACGAGCTGCAATCTGTAGACTGCGTTCTCCGCTTGCCGCGACTGCGCAACCTCGTAGCGGCACGAAATCTCATCACTCATTTTGGGGTAAGCTTCAATACCATATTGTTCAACATTTTGTTCGGGCTATAGGTAGTCATTCAAACCTCAAACCAGACAAACTCCAAGAAAATCAGCTCCGGTGGTACAGGCATGCGATGCGTCGGGAAGAAGACCACCCTGTTAAAATCGCCCTAAACCTCAACGTAGGAAAACGACCCCGAGGACGCCCAAAAGCTACTTGGTGGAGAAACCTAGAAAAAATATCAGATTTAATCAAAGATGACATAAATGACTGAGCCAAATGGCGCAAACATATTCAGAGGGCCGACCTCAACTGAACTGGGAAGAGGCACGGAGAAAGAAGAGTAGGTGACTACCTACCTCCCTAATGACTATTCAAACAAATCCCAATCCAATCCAAATCACTACCTGGATAGTTCCTACGACACGTCGATGAACTGTAGGTACTCCGACAGAATTTTTAGTGTCCTGGTTCTTCGATCAAACTATACTTCGAAGAACGATTCGTTGAAAGAACTTTTTTAAGATGGACGCGAACAGATCATTCCATAGTGGAGTTATTAGTAATATTCGCCGTGGTTTGATTAAAAAAAGATACTGATTATAGACCTCTGGAGTCTTCGCATGCGTAATCTCAGCGCGCTTTCTTTTCTTTTACAAAATGGGGGTGAACTGGTACAGGCCTATGTAAATTATTCTGGAATAAAACAATTCCATTTCATTTCATTCACTTGTAACATGCAGAACAAAACATTGTATTTATCCTCATCTATTAACATTTTTCAGGATAAGGAGAACGCACATATGGGTCCTGATGATGATAAAGAGACCCACTCGCCGCTCACTAGCGTCGACCTTCGTAACAACAGACTCAAGGGGAGCATCATACTAGGCAACTATGAGGTAAGACCATAATTATATTTGACTAGCTTTTGCCCGCGGCTTCGCTCGCGTTAAATTCGGGGTAACAAACCATACAAACTTCCACCCCCCATTTTAGGGAAGTGGGGGGTTAGAAAGAGACAAAAAGTAGCCTATGTCACTCTCCATCCCTTCAACTTAAATAACCACGTCAATTCGTCGCCCCGTTTTGCCGTGAAAGACGGACAAACGAACAAACAAACACACACATACACTTTCCCATGTATAATATTAGTATGGATATGGATTCTGACACGTCTGTTTTTTTATTGCAGGAATTCTGCGGTAAATGTCGGTTTTACCTACTCGTTAAATGAAATTACTACGTGAATCATCGTATTGATTTCTTGAAGATGTAATTAACTTTTTTTAGATAGTACCATTTCGTAGTCAAGTCCTACTTACTGCTTTTCTGAAGCCATAGGAACTTCTCTGCAAACTTTTAAGAAAAATAACCAGGCACAATAAAAAACAATGTAAATAACAATTTCCAGGGTATCAATAAGGAAAAAAATATCAGTACAGAGGGCTTACCGTGTAACTTCGAATTTAGAAATTTCGTTATCTGTATCTCTTTCGCGTAAGCAAGTGCGATAAAGAGGGAGATAATAAAATTTTCATTTTCGCCGTTTGCGGTAGGGCATCAGATAGTACTTACCTACTACTTACCTACGTTTTAGTAAACTAGTAATCCGAAGTTTTACTCCCAAAGTTGCGAGCCACGGTTTATCCCCCAAAGAGCGCAGTAGATAGGTGTTTCACTACAAGACCAACAAAATAAAGACTGCCTTTAACATTTCAGCACCTGGTTTGTCTGGATGTGTCCAACAACTCCATCGAGGTTCTGGTGGTGTCAGCTCTCCGCGGCCTTCGAGAGCTGTACGCGGCTAACAACACGCTGCAACACCTGGCTTTGCACGGCGGCTCCTTACGCACATTACGAGCACCGCATAACCGTAAGTTATGCACTTCGCAATACCAGAGAGTATATATTTAATAGAGGCTCAAAGTTTAAGAACTATTTCAGGCTCCAAGTCTGAAGCGCTATCTGAACTAGAGCAAACCAAAGTTACCGCATAATGTAAAGGAACCTTAGAAACGCTACTCGTTACTAGATTTCGCTGTACGGTTCCTTTACATTATGCGGTAATTTTGGTTTGCTCTCGTTCAGATCGTGGTTCAGGCTTGGAGCCTCAAAAAGTTCTTAGACTGTGTGCCTCTATTAAATGGATACTTTCTGGTAATACCAATATAAATACCAATGCAAACGCATCAACGCAAGCAAGTTCTGAAATACTTGAGGGATATTGCTATAAAAACTTTATTGTTAATGCATATGTAATAGTCACGCAATGCATAACTTAAGCAGTCATATATTCGTTGATTTTTATTGTTGTTTGTAATTGGTATTATGTGTGCAACTTACAGTGAAAGACCTAATAAAATATAAATTATGCTACTCGTTATATTAAATGGACCGTGTTGAATATTGCAATTGCGTTATGTAATTTGGATAAAATAAAATTACTTACAAGATGAAACTTTTATAATTTTTAAATTATTCATTACTTCTTTTCAGAACTGGAAATATTGACGACAACGGTGCCACCGATAAACCTTGTAGAATTAGACGTAACAAATAATAAGTTAAAATCACTACCCCAATGGCTCAGCGGCTGCTCTGATTTAACCACGCTCCATGCAAATAATAATCAGTTAATGTCGTTACCGGAACACTTGTTTTGTAGTGAATTATCAAGCTTACGGAGTCTTCACTTGGCTCACAATAAAATTTCTCATATCCCGTCAATGCCAAGACTACGAGCACCATTGAAGGACTTACTTCTCCATGATAACTGCATACAATCTCTACCGGAAAATTTCTTCTCTGTTTGTGATAGATTGTGCGTTCTAAATCTTTCTAACAACAGATTGAGTCGCTTGCCACCGGCTAGAGGTCCGTCGTCTCACTGTCTTGAAAGACTCTACCTAACTGCTAACTGTTTGACAGATGATGTAGCAGAAGTAATTATTGCTTTTCGTGGACTGCGGATACTGCATATTGCATATAACTGCCTGACAGTTCTCCCCGAGAGTTGCATAAACTTTTGGCCGGAGATAGAGGAACTTGTACTCTCTGGAAACGGATTTACAAGGCTACCAGAGAACCTCCCGCAACTTAACAATATAAAGTGTGTCAGAGCACATTCCAACAGACTACGCTCAGTACCCATGTTCGCTTGTAGTGCATCTGTAAAGATTCTCGATTTTGCGCATAATGAATTAGACAGCATAGACCTAAGACTTCTTGCACCGAAACAACTCAAGTTCCTCGACATATCGTGCAATAAGAAATTACAAGTAGATCCATCGCAGTTTAATGCATACAGATGCCAAAGACCTTTGAGTTTAGTAGACGTAACCGGGCGACAGTCGGGGTCTTGGTCTCACAAAAATAATTATCATGAAGAATTAAACGGCTCAACCCCTTGGACCACAGGGTTTTCAGAATGTCCTAACAAATCTCTACAACTTTGCTGTGCGCAAATAAGGTTGCCATCATTTTGCAATAAGGAGGGATTTTTCGCGGTAATTGACGGCGAAACCGACATAGAAGTTCCGAAGATTTTACAGTCAAGTTTGCCAGGGCTCCTGTTAGAGGAGAGATCAATAAAAGAAACTGTCAATGAATACATGAAGTATGTGGTTCTTTCTGCACATAGAGAACTAAAGGAAAAGGGACAAAGAAAAGGGGCTTGCTTGATAATGTGCCACTTGTCACCGATAACCACACCAGATAATGGCTTTGGTCATACTCCTAGAAGATACAACATGAGACTAGCTAATGTCGGGGATACCAAAGCTGTTTTGAGTAGACGGAATGGACCTCTTAGCCTAGGAATTGAAAATAATAAACGTTTGGGATATTCGAGTAAGTATCCTAATACAATTCCAGACCCTGACATAATTCAGACAATAATAAAGGAAGATGACGAATTTATAATATTAGGTAATGGAAGCTTTTGGAGCGCTATCACTGTAGAAACTGCCGTAACTGAAGTTAGGGCCGAGCGTAATCCAGTTCTTGCCGCAAAGAGATTACAGGACTTAGTTCAAAGTTACGGCGTAGAAGAATGTATATCTGTGCTTATAATACGATTTGATACAGGAAAATCAGATGTTGACATGCTAATGAGAGAATTGAGACAAACAATAAATACAAATAAAACGGTTTGTAGACCAGATTGTTGTTGTTCACGCTTGGATCCATGTTGCCATTCAGCTACGCCGCCTAAACCGTGCAGCGACCGTTCATCTCCGAGCGGGCAAAGCGATCGACCTCCAAGCGAAGCAGTGAGTCACCAACACTATGCCAGCGTACGTTCGTCGCAGACGAGAGCTTCGGAGAGGCGAAGTTGTCGCGGCGGAGTCGCTCGAGCTATACGCGTCCGGGTTGAGGAAGACAAAGAAGATGACAACCGAATCGAGGAATCGACTAATCCAGAAGAGAATTTCAAGTGTTGGGAGTATATGTTGGAACAAAACACACAAATGCTATTTGATAAAGAATTAGATAATCTTTCTAAAGGAATAAGGTCGAATGTAAGTAGCTTAAGGAATTTAAAAGGCTTGTCCGGTAGCAGCCCACAGTTACATATAACGGGAAAACAATCCAAAGGAGTTCCATTTCTGTCGAAACATTTTGGCAGTGCACGATCATTTGGCACTGCGTTGAAGCCTGATCTTCGGTTTGGTTCTGGAAGATTACCAAATGGAGGTCCTAACGCTGCTTACTTCGGATCCTTGCAGAGACTGATGCCATACAATATGGAGTATGATTTTGCTGTTATACAGGAAAAAACCGCACAATCCCAAGACTCGCTGGACCTCGAAGGCCGCATGCAGCAGTACTGGGGCGTAGCCACTACAGAACTGTAAGTTGAGTAAACCTTGTAAATAAAACTTCCGGAGTTTATAGTACGTAGGTATAATTCATGTATCATAGTAAGTTATACCATTAATTTGTCGACTAGAATTTATTTTGCACAAAGTATTATATCACTATAAACTTATCGGTAATTGTCGGCTAAATTAACACTTATTCACTCATATGTACAATATGTTATATAGTTTGTCAAATATTGAATTACGTCGTAAGTAATTGATAATAAAACATTCTTAATAAATAAATACTTAAGCATATCGACGTCTTTCATTAGAACCTCATATTAAATACAAATTGTAACGACTTAAAAGTAATTGAATCCTAATAATTTATTTACAGAATACCTTGCTACTATTAAGGCGATTCAAAATGCTTATTTTGTGCTTAAATTTGAGGATACATTCCATCACACCATAAAACATCACAACAGTAAAAAATCGTGTGACATACAGTGGTAGGTAATTGTTCCCACTCCACAATTGGTTAAAACCGTGGGCGTTGGCATTTTATTGTTTCATTTTTATTTACATTGTCTTGATTAGGCATTTTTTGTGTTCAACGTCATTATTTTGAGTATCAGACATCCAATTCCAGTAAACTCTTTGTAAAGTTAGTGGCATAACTCGTCATTATGGTCGGTCAGCGGTTAGCGATCACAGCTCCCGCTTAACGACGAGCTCGAGCGGCTGCGCGAGCGCGAGCGGGGGGTAGGGCGCGGTGAGCGGCGGGGGCGCGGGCTGCGCGTGCGCCGGCGGTGGCCGTCGCTAGGGGAAGCCCCTGGAAAGTAAACCATAATGTCATGTAAAGTCCCGTGACATCTAACCTGTGTGCCACTTTGGATTGTTTGAGCCATTGATTTATTATATATTCTACTAGATGTGACATCTAGGACAAATTTGGTGCGCCCTGTTTGGCAGTTGACAGCTGTGACTGAATCAAAGAGTAGTATAGACTTGTAGTGACTTTCACTACAACTTTTGGGACAAAAAAAATTTTAAAGATGTCTTCTCCTGTTACTCAATGGTTTCAGCATGCACAAACAATGCCACCTTTTAGATGGTGATATTTTCTATGAGTTTTCTTCTGATAATTAAGAGCTTTATCAATCCCAATACAATATTTAAAAAAACCGGCCAAGTTATGTCGGACCACGCATAATGGAGGGTTCCGTACCTGCTATCGAAAAAACTAATATCAAAAGGTCGTATCTACCTATGAAAGAAGTTTTTTGGAGATAACTCGAGAACGCCTTAACCGATAATGTTCAAAATAATGTTCGTTTGAAGAATAGGTGAGTTCGCACAAAATCGGATAATGTTTGGGTCGGTTGACATCATGTTGGTTTTTAATTTTTTTCTCAGCTTGTTAACATGCTACGGACACGTGATTCAAATAGCGAAATGATAGTAATGAAATGATGTACAGCCTGAAATGGTTTTATATTATCTTTTGAAACGTCAAAATGAGTGTTTAAATTTAGCGAATAGTATTTTATACAATCGTGACATAATTAAGAGCTTTTCAGTCGAGTACCGTGTTTAGGCCACGAAGCTTGCTGAGCTTGATTATGTCACTATTGTATACAATATTTTTTCTACGAGTGCTCAATCTAGGCAAGCCGGTAAGAATAGAGTTCGACGAAAGACCTGCTGCCTCTATACAATTGAGTAAGTTCTATCTCCCGGTGGATTGTGCCGGCGGTCGGGAAGGACAACAGTGTTACAATATTGTATGAAAAACCTTTGTACCATCGTTGGCGATGTCACAATATGCGACCATAAAAGCTCTATCGGAAAGTATGCGCTAGTAGTTCGGTCTACACAATCACAATTCAAGCATTACAGTCGACGAGTAGAAAAAAAAATATTTCGACATCAGTATCTTTTTAAGTCTGATCGTGTAATAGTTATTACACCAAAGCCGGACGAGTCTATACGTCAGTCCCTATTGTAGGTAAGTAGCATTAGTTTCTTATCGGAAAATAACCGGTTTTACCCATTGATAAACATATAGAAGAATTGACCAGACAGTATCACGAACTGTGATTTCGGGCAACATTTTTATTTTTTATTACTTTTTTGTCCGATTTTGGACCATGCACTGCACAATATTGAAGAAATTGTGATTCCCAAACGTTTTGCTGGTGTCAATGAACCTTTTGATTTCATTGACACCAGATTGAATAAAGTAATGACTTTTAAAAATCACTAAATTTTGAACAACTGTAGCACTAAAATTCGTAACTAACTATCAAAAATCACACAAAGCATTAATTCGATGGTTTAACTCACTTTGCGACGCTCGCTCGTTCGACAAATCAATTAGTTACAGTAACTTCATTAGTTATAGTTTTGGATATTGAAAAAAACTCTTTATAAATAGAATATAATATTGTGATATTGGGTGTTGAAGGACACAACTATATTGTGTCTCATGTAATAATACAAGCGTTTATATACAACGGTTATGTAGAAGTGTGAGTGCACACTACAATATACTTTATTAGTTAGAGAGATACTGGTGATACATCTAAATTTTCTGAATTACTGACAGTTTAAAATCGGATGTATATTTATACGGATGCTACTTAGCATCCGGTTTTTAACAACTTCGGGTAATGCCGGATCTCGGCCTGTATCCTGTATGTGCCGTATTCTACTCCTAAATATTAAAGGTTGTACTGCCACACGAACAACACACAAATAGTGCCAAACGACGTATAATGTAATTCATAGTTTGTTGCCTACTGTTTTTGTTTCCGTAATAATACGCAGTGTTTTTTGTTCTAATGTTAAAATATAGGTCCTATCCTTTATGGACTAAGAGCTGGCCACGTCAGATATATATGACACAATAATGAGAGCAACAAAACCCGTCTGGTTCGATTGCTATACTATCGTTATTGCTAGATTCGGGCATCTGGCAACTTTTAATGGGTGGAGGTCCGAGTAACATACTAGCAAATTTTTTGAATTGGAAAATAGTATTACCAAAATAGGTAATAACTGCCGAAGTTGTCTCAGATATAAAGGATATATTTTAACATTAGAACAAAAAACATTGCGTGTTATTTCGGAAACAGAAACAGTAGGCGATAAACTATGAATTACATTATACGTCGTTATGGACTACTTTTCCCCATCAGAAAGTTTTGGCAATGATATAATATAATTATTTATATAATTTCTCATAATTCTGCATTAAAACCAGAACTCTAGGATTTGTCTCCTTCAAGTTATTTGCATTCTTTGACCTCCACCACTTTATAGCTGCCAGGTGTCCGGATCTAGAAATAAGCATAGTATAGCCACAGAATAACTAGTACCGTAGTATAGCAAACTAACGAGAGGGGTTTCGTCGCTCTCATTATTGTGTCATATATGACGTGGCTCTCCGTCTATTATAACTGAGAGTCTGAGAGAACTTCGGCAGTTTTTCGCTATTTCGCTAGTCTAAAATTTTAAAGTTATAAAATTTCGCTAGTCTGTCACTCTGACCCCTACCTTACCTACCCTTTAAAAGCTGCCAGATGCCCGGACCTAGCAATAAGGATAGTATCTATAGCAATCTAACTAGACGGGTTTTGTTGCTCTCATTACGGGGGCGTCCATTAATCGCGTCATATTGTATAGGGGGGGGAGGGGGTCCCGAAAAAATCACCAATGATCACCACAGGGGGGAGGGGGGTCTGGACACATATCACGTGTAATTTTTTTGTTCCTCCGTGCTATACTGTATTATGGTCAGTAAAATAAAATGTATCAACTTTAAATGAAACAATCGTCAAAACCAGAGTAGCGCGCGGATTTTTGCCTCGCAGCTGGAAAATTTAATTCTAGTGATCCATGAGGAATCAAGGGAACTCCTTAAACCTCATAAGCAGACGTATAGCGATATGTTAAAATCTAAAAACCAATAAAATTGCATGTAAATAGTGCTATTTAGTGAAATAGAAACGCTCGTGAAGATCAGAATGGAACTCCTCTACGACAAGGTTTTGAAGTGAAAAGTTCTTTAGCGGCGCTGTGCCTTTTTTGTGATGGGGAAACATTTTTAAACTCGCGACAGGTCACGTGACCGACAGATTCGTCAGATTGAAAATTCGTAAGACGGACACGTGACCTGATCGAATAAATAATTGTAATAGTTCTGAAGTGTTAAATTTTTAATGTAATATAAATTGTCATGTTTGTGTACGATAGCGCAATAAATGAATATTGTATTTTACCCGGCGACTGATGATATATCTAGACGTAGAACTTCAAACAAACCGTCAGCGTGAAACTGGGAAACAACTCGGTATACGCATGCTCACTACGCTGCCAATCAAACGCGTTACAATATTAGTATGTTTTCAATTACAACAATAACTTAAAATACGATTGGTCAATCGCAAAATGATTTTGCTGTGATTCGTCGTAGTACTGACACTTGAAAATGACAAGACAACAGTGACATTGGAAACGCATTATTAGTGGACGGTTTCATAAAATAAAAAGCAATTTTCGAATGTATATTTTTTTAGTGTAAGAGGTTTGAATTTTATTTGAAAGTAAATAAGCAGATATTTGGTCACTTAACTGGTTACTTGCTTAATATGTTTGCCGCAAGACTTTTATAAGGGGGGGGGGGGGCAATTTCCTTCACATCTTGCGGCCCGCACCTATGGTTCCCGTAGTACAGGAGGCTTACGTGTCAGGGGGAGGCAAATGCCCCTGTTGCCCCCCCCCCTATATCCGCGCCTGTGTCACACTGCTCCGCACTTCGCAGCGACGTTCGATGCTGTGATTTTTAGTTTAGTACTGAAGAATCTATATTTGTATACAAAAACTGCATTGTACAATTTTCAACGTTCATGGTAACGGGTCAACTGAGAAAAATATATTTATATCCGCCAAAAACTATATTGTGCATAACTATCCACATATAGAATACTCGAGGAATACGTAGTAAAGTCAAGAGATAAACTGAATTTAGTATATGCCATATAATGCGTTTTTAGACGTTTTATTTCATTTAAATATGTCAATTAAAATTTATCTTTGGTTTCTTTGACTAACAGATATCACTCATTACATAAACAGCCTATACACATACAGCCTGTCTTTGACCGTGGAGCTTTAAATGCGAGGACTGATTGTGCTCAATGTGCTCCTTAAACCGAGTTACTTTTAGGCTACAACTATTTGAATAAAGGTTATTTTATGATAATACTTCGTTTATATATACTAAATTTAACGGCCTCCTAGCCTAGTCGGTCGTGTCCCTGGCTATGAAGCAGGAGGTCCCGGGTTCGGTTCGGGTTCTTTGTATTTAAGTATTTATCTGTATCTATCTATTATACATATTGTCGCCTAGTACCCGCAGCACAAGCCTTATTGAGCTTTACTGTGGGACTAGGTGGATTTGTGTAAGATTGTCCCATAATATTTTTTATTTTTATTTTATAAATACTATTTCCTTATACCACATCCAATGAAGCAATTGACATCGTCTGTCACATTTCAAAAACTGATGATTTTGCTGTAAATTCATGCTCAAAAAATAACTCTTGAATTGTATTTTTTTTTACAAATACAGGTGTTTTCAAAAGTTGTAGTTTATGAGCAAAATCGATCCTTACATTTAAAACCCATGATCGGAGGCATACTGTATAGTATGTAACAGTACCGTGTTTAGGCCACGAAGCTTGCTGAGCTTGATTATGTCACTATTGTATACAATATTTTTTCTACGAGTGCTCAATCTAGGCAAGCCGGTAAGAATAGAGTTCGACGAAAGACCTGCTGCCTCTATACAATTGAGTAAGTTCTATATCCCGGTGGATTGTGCCGGCGGTCGGGAAGGACAACAGTGTTACAATATTGTATGAAAAACCTTTGTACCATCGTTGGCGATGTCACAATATGCGACCATAAAAGCTCTATCGGAAAGTATGCGCTAGTAGTTCGGTCTACACAATCACAATTCAAGCATTACAGTCGACGAGTAGAAAAAAAAATATTTCGACATCAGTATCTTTTTAAGTCTGATCGTGTAATAGTTATTACACCAAAGCCGGACGAGTCTATACGTCAGTCCCTATTGCAGGTAAGTAGCATTAGTTTCTTATCGGAAAATAACCGGTTTTACCCATTGATAAACATATAGAAGAATTGACCAGACAGTATCACGAACTGTGATTTCGGGCAACATTTTTATTTTTTATTACTTTTTTTGTCCGATTTTGGACCATGCACTGCACACAATATTGAAGAAATTGTGATTCCCAAACGTTTTGCTGGTGTCAATGAACCTTTTGATTTCATTGACACCAGATTGAATAAAGTAATGACTTTTAAAAATCACTAAATTTTGAACAACTGTAGCACTAAAATTCGTAACTAACTATCAAAAATCACACAAAGCATTAATTCGATGGTTTAACTCACTTTGCGACGCTCGCTCGTTCGACAAATCAATTAGTTACAGTAACTTCATTAGTTATAGTTTTGGATATTGAAAAAAACTCTTTATAAATAGAATATAATATTGTGATATTGGGTGTTGAAGGACACAACTATATTGTGTCTCATGTAATAATACAAGCGTTTATATACAACGGTTATGTAGAAGTGTGAGTGCACACTACAATATACTTTATTAGTTAGAGAGATACTGGTGATACATCTAAATTTTCTGAATTACTGACAGTTTAAAATCGGATGTATATTTATACGGATGCTACTTAGCATCCGGTTTTTAACAACTTCGGGTAATGCCGGATCTCGGCCTGTATCCTGTGTGCCGTATTCTACTCCTAAATATTAAAGGTTGTACTGCCACACGAACAACACACAAATAGTGCCAAACGACGTATAATGTAATTCATAGTTTGTTGCCTACTGTTTTTGTTTCCGTAATAATACGCAGTGTTTTTTGTTCTAATGTTAAAATATAGGTCCTATCCTTTATGGACTAAGAGCTGGCCACGTCAGATATATATGACACAATAATGAGAGCAACAAAACCCGTCTGGTTCGATTGCTATACTATCGTTATTGCTAGATTCGGGCATCTGGCAACTTTTAATGGGTGGAGGTCCGAGTAACATACTAGCAAATTTTTTGAATTGGAAAATAGTATTACCAAAATAGGTAAAAACTGCCGAAGTTGTCTCAGATATAAAGGATATATTTTAACATTAGAACAAAAAACATTGCGTGTTATTTCGGAAACAGAAACAGTAGGCGATAAACTATGAATTACATTATACGTCGTTATGGACTACTTTTCCCCATCAGAAAGTTTTGGCAATGATATAATATAATTATTTATATAATTTCTCATAATTCTGCATTAGGGGGCGTCCATTAATCGCGTCATATTGTATAGGGGGGGGAGGGGGTCAAGAAAAAATCACCAATGATCACCACAGGGGGGAGGGGGGTCTGGACACATATCACGTGTAATTTTTTTGTTCCTTGTGCAACCTATACTGTATTTGGTCAATAAAATAAAAATTATCAACTTTTAAATGAATCAATCTGTCAAAAGCGGAGTAAAATTGCACTAGCACTATGATTGTAAATAATTTTTAATAGCATTTGACATATTATTTTGTGAAGTAGGTTTTTAGGGTTCCGTAGCCAAAGTGGCGAAAACGTAACCCTTATAGTTTCGTTATGCCCGTCTGTCCGTCCGTCCGTCCGTATGTCACAGCCATTTTACTCGGAAACTATAAAACGTATCTTAATAAATATTTAAATATAAGGTGTGTTTTTGTATGCCGCTACTTAGTTTTGTAGTAAAATTGCTGAAAAAGATATTTTAAGGAAGGGCACTACTCCATACATGTAAATATTTGTAAAAAAAAATTTTTTTTACCAAATATCGTCATGATGCTCACTCGATAAGTCTTTCAAAATAACATTGAGGTCTGTTCGAATATTTTTTTTATTTAGTGAATATTTTAAGAAAAAATCATCCCGTAAGCCTAAAAAAACTTGTCACTTTTGAACCGGAGATCCACAAAATATAAAAAAAATAGAGAACATTATCGGTTTAGGAATTATTGAGTTATCTCCTAAAAACTCATACGCAGATACGACCTTTTGATATTACTTTTTCGATAGTAGGTACGAAACCGCGTGGTCCGACACGCACTTGGCCGGTTTTTTCTATTAAAGATAATTTTATTTTATATGTATACATGGAGTTTCATTTTTTTACCCTTTACGTGTACGTACGTTACGTAAGTAGGTTCACTTGTTAGAAAACTGTACTTACTTTAGTTAGCAAAAAATTACACGTCATATTGGACAGGGGGGGGAGGGGTCCTGAAAATATCACCAAAGATCACCATGGGGGAGGGGGGGGGGTCTAAAACAAGCCAAAAACGTATGACGCGATTAATGGACGACCCCTTAAAACCAGAACTCTAGGATTTGTCTCCTTCAAGTTATTTGCATTCTTTGACCTCCACCACTTTATAGCTGCCAGGTGTCCGGATCTAGAAATAAGCATAGTATAGCCACAGAATAACTAGTACCGTAGTATAGCAAACTAACGAGAGGGGTTTCGTCGCTCTCATTATTGTGTCATATATGACGTGGCTCTCCGTCTATTATAACTGAGAGTCTGAGAGAACTTCGGCAGTTTTTCGCTATTTCGCTAGTCTAAAATTTTAAAGTTATAAAATTTCGCTAGTCTGTCACTCTGACCCCTACCTTACCTACCCTTTAAAAGCTGCCAGTTGCCCGGACCTAGCAATAAGGATAGTATCTATAGCAATCTAACTAGACGGGTTTTGTTGCTCTCATTACGGGGGCGTCCATTAATCGCGTCATATTGTATAGGGGGGGGAGGGGGTCCCGAAAAAATCACCAATGATCACCACAGGGGGGAGGGGGGTCTGGACACATATCACGTGTAATTTTTTTGTTCCTCCGTGCTATACTGTATTATGGTCAGTAAAATAAAATGTATCAACTTTAAATGAAACAATCGTCAAAACCAGAGTAGCGCGCGGATTTTTGCCTCGCAGCTGGAAAATTTAATTCTAGTGATCCATGAGGAATCAAGGGAACTCCTTAAACCTCATAAGCAGACGTATAGCGATATGTTAAAATCTAAAAACCAATAAAATTGCATGTAAATAGTGCTATTTAGTGAAATAGAAACGCTCGTGAAGATCAGAATGGAACTCCTCTACGACAAGGTTTTGAAGTGAAAAGTTCTTTAGCGGCGCTGTGCCTTTTTTGTGATGGGGAAACATTTTTAAACTCGCGACAGGTCACGTGACCGACAGATTCGTCAGATTGAAAATTCGTAAGACGGACACGTGACCTGATCGAATAAATAATTGTAATAGTTCTGAAGTGTTAAATTTTTAATGTAATATAAATTGTCATGTTTGTGTACGATAGCGCAATAAATGAATATTGTATTTTACCCGGCGACTGATGATATATCTAGACGTAGAACTTCAAACAAACCGTCAGCGTGAAACTGGGAAACAACTCGGTATACGCATGCTCACTACGCTGCCAATCAAACGCGTTACAATATTAGTATGTTTTCAATTACAACAATAACTTAAAATACGATTGGTCAATCGCAAAATGATTTTGCTGTGATTCGTCGTAGTACTGACACTTGAAAATGACAAGACAACAGTGACATTGGAAACGCATTATTAGTGGACGGTTTCATAAAATAAAAAGCAATTTTCGAATGTATATTTTTTTAGTGTAAGAGGTTTGAATTTTATTTGAAAGTAAATAAGCAGATACTTGGTCACTTAACTGGTTACTTGCTTAATATGTTTGCCGCAAGACTTTTATAAGGGGGGGGGGGGGCAATTTCCTTCACATCTTGCGGCCCGCACCTATGGTTCCCGTAGTACAGGAGGCTTACGTGTCAGGGGGAGGCAAATGCCCCTGTTGCCCCCCCCCCCCGCCCCCCTATATCCGCGCCTGTGTCACACTGCTCCGCACTTCGCAGCGACGTTCGATGCTGTGATTTTTAGTTTAGTACTGAAGAATCTATATTTGTATACAAAAACTGCATTGTACAATTTTCAACGTTCATGGTAACGGGTCAACTGAGAAAAATATATTTATATCCGCCAAAAACTATATTGTGCATAACTATCCACATATAGAATACTCGAGGAATACGTAGTAAAGTCAAGAGATAAACTGAATTTAGTATATGCCATATAATCCGTTTTTAGACGTTTTATTTCATTTAAATATGTCAATTAAAATTTATCTTTGATTTCTTTGACTAACAGATATCACTCATTTCCATAAACAGCCTATACACATACAGCCTGTCTTTGACCGTGGAGCTTTAAATGCGAGGACTGATTGTGCTCAATGTGCTCCTTAAACCGAGTTACTTTTAGGCTACAACTATTTGAATAAAGGTTATTTTATGATAATACTTCGTTTATATATACTAAATTTAACGGCCTCCTAGCCTAGTCGGTCGTGTCCCTGCCTATGAAGCAGGAGGTCCCGGGTTCGGTTCGGGTTCTTTGTATTTAAGTATTTATCTGTATCTATCTATTATACATATTGTCGCCTAGTACCCGCAGCACAAGCCTTATTGAGCTTTACTGTGGGACTAGGTGGATTTGTGTAAGATTGTCCCATAATATTTTTTATTTTTATTTTATAAATACTATTTCCTTATACCACATCCAATGAAGCAATTGACATCGTCTGTCACATTTCAAAAACTGATGATTTTGCTGTAAATTCATGCTCAAAAAATAACTCTTGAATTGTATTTTTTTTTACAAATCCAGGTGTTTTCAAAAGTTGTAGTTTATGAGCAAAATCGATCCTTACATTTAAAACCCATGATCGGAGGCATACTGTATAGTATGTAACAGTACCGTGTTTAGGCCACGAAGCTTGCTGAGCTTGATTATGTCACTATTGTATACAATATTTTTTCTACGAGTGCTCAATCTAGGCAAGCCGGTAAGAATAGAGTTCGACGAAAGACCTGCTGCCTCTATACAATTGAGTAAGTTCTATATCCCGGTGGATTGTGCCGGCGGTCGGGAAGGACAACAGTGTTACAATATTGTATGAAAAACCTTTGTACCATCGTTGGCGATGTCACAATATGCGACCATAAAAGCTCTATCGGAAAGTATGCGCTAGTAGTTCGGTCTACACAATCACAATTCAAGCATTACAGTCGACGAGTAGAAAAAAAAATATTTCGACATCAGTATCTTTTTAAGTCTGATCGTGTAATAGTTATTACACCAAAGCCGGACGAGTCTATACGTCAGTCCCTATTGCAGGTAAGTAGCATTAGTTTCTTATCGGAAAATAACCGGTTTTACCCATTGATAAACATATAGAAGAATTGACCAGACAGTATCACGAACTGTGATTTCGGGCAACATTTTTATTTTTTATTACTTTTTTTGTCCGATTTTGGACCATGCACTGCACACAATATTGAAGAAATTGTGATTCCCAAACGTTTTGCTGGTGTCAATGAACCTTTTGATTTCATTGACACCAGATTGAATAAAGTAATGACTTTTAAAAATCACTAAATTTTGAACAACTGTAGCACTAAAATTCGTAACTAACTATCAAAAATCACACAAAGCATTAATTCGATGGTTTAACTCACTTTGCGACGCTCGCTCGTTCGACAAATCAATTAGTTACAGTAACTTCATTAGTTATAGTTTTGGATATTGAAAAAAACTCTTTATAAATAGAATATAATATTGTGATATTGGGTGTTGAAGGACACAACTATATTGTGTCTCATGTAATAATACAAGCGTTTATATACAACGGTTATGTAGAAGTGTGAGTGCACACTACAATATACTTTATTAGTTAGAGAGATACTGGTGATACATCTAAATTTTCTGAATTACTGACAGTTTAAAATCGGATGTATATTTATACGGATGCTACTTAGCATCCGGTTTTTAACAACTTCGGGTAATGCCGGATCTCGGCCTGTATCCTGTGTGCCGTATTCTACTCCTAAATATTAAAGGTTGTACTGCCACACGAACAACACACAAATAGTGCCAAACGACGTATAATGTAATTCATAGTTTGTTGCCTACTGTTTTTGTTTCCGTAATAATACGCAGTGTTTTTTGTTCTAATGTTAAAATATAGGTCCTATCCTTTATGGACTAAGAGCTGGCCACGTCAGATATATATGACACAATAATGAGAGCAACAAAACCCGTCTGGTTCGATTGCTATACTATCGTTATTGCTAGATTCGGGCATCTGGCAACTTTTAATGGGTGGAGGTCCGAGTAACATACTAGCAAATTTTTTGAATTGGAAAATAGTATTACCAAAATAGGTAAAAACTGCCGAAGTTGTCTCAGATATAAAGGATATATTTTAACATTAGAACAAAAAACATTGCGTGTTATTTCGGAAACAGAAACAGTAGGCGATAAACTATGAATTACATTATACGTCGTTATGGACTACTTTTCCCCATCAGAAAGTTTTGGCAATGATATAATATAATTATTTATATAATTTCTCATAATTCTGCATTAAAACCAGAACTCTAGGATTTGTCTCCTTCAAGTTATTTGCATTCTTTGACCTCCACCACTTTATAGCTGCCAGGTGTCCGGATCTAGAAATAAGCATAGTATAGCCACAGAATAACTAGTACCGTAGTATAGCAAACTAACGAGAGGGGTTTCGTCGCTCTCATTATTGTGTCATATATGACGTGGCTCTCCGTCTATTATAACTGAGAGTCTGAGAGAACTTCGGCAGTTTTTCGCTATTTCGCTAGTCTAAAATTTTAAAGTTATAAAATTTCGCTAGTCTGTCACTCTGACCCCTACCTTACCTACCCTTTAAAAGCTGCCAGATGCCCGGACCTAGCAATAAGGATAGTATCTATAGCAATCTAACTAGACGGGTTTTGTTGCTCTCATTACGGGGGCGTCCATTAATCTCCTCTCCTTTTTCTGCGTGTTATGAAAAATGAGATGTAAACATGTGTATTTAACTTAAATCAAAACATTTATCTTATTAAAAAGTAATAAAAAATTATCGTAAGAAGTTTTAATGGTTGTTCAAAAATTGGCAATTGGGGATGGTCCCCATATAAAATTATCCGGTAAAATAAATTTATAATCATATGTTTTTGGCTTAACTTACGTATGATAAGTGAGCCCGTCTTATTTATTATGTTTTCCAGTTCTACTCTGACACCATTTTACGGCGCAAGAAGGCATGTTTACTAAATTATTTAATTTTCTGATAAACTTCACTACCACCGTGTCACTGAACCGCCATTTGTAAACTAAACGGCTTGGCGGCTCAGTTTGTAAGCCCCGCCCCCCGCGGCTCACTTTTCGTGGGGTCATTTTTCAGAGCTACTTCATTGTCTATATATCATCAGTCGCCGATTTTACCACATAAATGATAGTACTTTTATACTGATAATTAATTAAAGCAATTCGTGCAAAATTATTCCCTAACCATTCAAAAATATCAAAAATGCACAACGTTAATATTCAAGTTTTCACTTCTGCCGGCATTCCCGGAGTGCACCCCGTTTTTTTTACGTCTTGGGACTAATTGTTATGAGATGCACTATGATTGTAAATAATTTTTAATGGCATTTGAGATATTATTTTGTGAGGTAGGTTATTAGGGTTCCGTAGCCAAAATGGCAAAAACGTAACCCTTATAGTTTCTTTATGTACATCTGTACGTCGGTCCGTCCGTATGTCACATTCATTTTACTCGGAAACTATAAAACGTATCTTAATAAATATTTGAACATAAGTTGTATTTTTGTGTGCCGCCGCTACTTAGTACTGTAGTAAAATTCCTGGAAAAGATATTTTTAGGGGGGCACTCCATACATGTATCTATTTGTAAATTTTTCCCAAATATCAACATGACGCACATCACTCGATAGGTCTTAAAAAATAACATTGAGGTTTGTTTGATATTTTTTTATTTAGTGCATATTTTAATAAAAAATCGCCTCGTAAGTCTAAAAAAATTGTGCCCCCCCCCCCCCCCGTTTTTTATGAACCGGAGATCCAAAAAATATAAAAAATTTTAAAGCATTATCGATTTTAGAATTATTGAGTTATATCCACAAAACTTCTTTCATAGGCAGATACGACCTTTTGATATTACTTTTTTATAATAGGTACGAAACCCTCCATTATGCGTGGTCCGACACGCACTTAGCCGATTTTTTCTATTAAAGACTATTTTATTTTATATGTATGTACATGTAGTTTCATTTTTTTACCCTTCACGTGTACGTAGGTTCATTTGTTAGAAAACTGTAAGTACTTACTTTAGTTAGCAAAAAATTACACGTCATATTGGACAGGGGGGGGGAGGGGTCCTGAAAATATCACCAAAGATCACCACGGGGGGGGGGGGGTCTAAAACAAGCCAAAAACGTATGACGCGATTAATGGACGCCCCCTACTGCCATATCAAACATAGACAGGTCTTAGTCCATCATGGTACTCATTGTTATCTTATCAAACTAAATCTGTAATTTTTGTTTTAGCTTTATATTTAAGTAGAATGAAAATAGATGTCATATACTTCAGAAAAAGTGACCAAACCCTCCGGTGTCCGAGGCCAGACACCGATCGAGATCTGGCCTCGGACACCGGAGGGTTTGGTCACTTTTTCTGAAGTATATGACATCTATTTTCAGTTTATATATACTAGTGTAACTACTTAAAAAATTGCAAATAAAAAAATATTGAACAAAATAATTTGATTTGCTTCAAGATTTTATATTTAAGTAGTTTAAGTTTTTAGTGTTAGTTTTGTGCAATAAAGTGATTCAAAAGCTGTAACATATTTAATACAAATTCAGTATTTAAAGCTTAAATTTGCTTCACTCAAACTATAAGGACACGTGTTTTTGTTAATATTATTTTGATATGTAAAATGGCTTATAGAGAATTTACGGATTGATAAATGATAATAAATTAATAATATTCATATCTCTTACACAACCCACAATTTGACCACCTCTTCAAAAATATGAGATATGACGATGATAATCTGCAAAATATTGATATCTATTTTGATTTCCGCGAATATCGTAATCCTTATCAATATTATCGACGTAAAAGTATGTATTTCTGATATTTCTGTGGACGCACGTGGGTGGATCAACTTTTAGGACACCAATTATCTTTTACTACCGACCCGCCCCGGCTTCGCACGGGATAAAAAATGGTTATTGTGGGTTATCCCTAAGAGATATACATATACCATCGCGGACTTATTTGTAGATCTTTTTAAGGTGTACAATACTGTAGTACATTATTTTGATCTATCTCGTAGTGTTCAGCCAGCGTTTGCAATGTAAGCGCAAAAAAAGTGTTTATTTACGACATGTCACATCACATTAGAAACCTCTAAAATTATCAGTGTTGCTGTACAATATTATGCATGTATTATACATATAAACCTTCCTCTTGAATCACTCTATCTATTAAAAAAACCGCATCAAAATCTGTTGCGTAGTTTTAAAGATCTAAGCATACATAGGGACAAACAGCGGAAAGCGACTTTGTTTTGTACTATGTAGCGACGATACAAAAATTTAGCAGACAACTTTAGGATGAAACTAATTACTAAGCGTTCACACCTATAAAACACATCAAATGTTCCTACATTCTCAAATAAAACCAGTAACGCAGGAGAAAAATGAGAAAATGCAACATTTTTCATACAAAACCTGCGGACAACGTGCTCACCTGCGTTACCATACATAAATAACTAAAACACTGAAGTGTTGGTTTGTTTCTATGATTTAACAAACATGAAGAGAGAATTGTAAAAAATGTATTAGATTTTCTAAAATTTTATATTTGGTGTAGCATGTCGAAATATGGCCCTTTTCTATAATAGTAGATTCACCCACATACCGCGTACTCGCGTATCTCGGTTGCTGGGTACTAGGAATCTTATCGATTTTTTTTATTATAACGCAGTTTTATTTTTCTGATGACTTGTTCTTCGGCAGATAATTACGTGCCAAAGAAGATAAATTGCTATCATAGTCTCAAAGTATCCATAATAAGTTAGTAGTTCATGTAACTGCTACATATTGAAGGGCATTAAATCAGAGTGTGGGTTAGGCGAGTTTTATTATAATATCACACGAGTGTTTTAATGCCTAATTATGTACAGTTTTATACACTGCTTTATCTACACACATATTATAAATCGTCAATGAGGTGTTTGGGAACCATTAGACTGACCGCCATTGCACCGCCATGGCCAACTGGATTGTGCCGGCGCCCGGGGAGATGGACACCCTTGCTCAGGGAGGAGGATGACCAACTAAATTTTGATAACATTACCGATATCGACGTAGTTATGAATTTTCATACATAATCACAACACTGGCACCGATAATACACTGATCTTACATTAGGGTTGCAATAATGGTGGTCATTATATACGGTTTTCGAACGCAGAATAAAGGATTTATGATATAGGTGTAGATAAATACTTAAATTAAAGTATATATTTTTTGAAGCCTACCGTACAGTCGCCATCAAATATATCGAAGCGGCCAAGGTACTCTAAGATATCTAAACATGCACTTTATTGCCTTGACAATAGAGGCGTTGTTCAGATATTTGTGACCACCTTTGCCGCTCCGATAAATCTGATGGGACTGTACCTCAAATTTATTTTGTTTAGGTCCCTACTTACGCGGAACTGAAACAAAATTTCACTTCTGATATTCAAATGATTCTTGTTACAAAGCATTGTGTCGATGTTTTGAAAAAAGCACGCCAAAATTTGGGCATGTAAAAATAGCTATAGTTATTCGAAAAATGGAGATATTCAAACTTTTTAAACAACATTTTCTCACAAGGAACTGGGCTATAAAATGATGATAGTTTTATTTTCTTTTATTTATTCATTGGCAAAATGTCGAGCGTACAACATCAAAAACGTGAACGCATTCTGCGCGAACATGTAAAAAATCCCATGTTAAGCTACAAAGATATCGCGAAAAGGCAGAAATATTCACAATCTACGGTTGGTCACGTATTAAAAACATTCCGTGAACGCTTGATAATAGATAGAAAGCCAGGAACTGGTGGGTTGCAGGGAGTCAAGAATAAGAAAAAGGAACAGAGTATTTTAAAGATTTCTGCCTCAAATCATACGATTTCATCTCGTGATGTTGCTAAAAAAGTGAAAATTTCTCACTACTTTGTCCACACACATCCAACAGAGGGCAGGACTGAGGAATTATAAAGCCCAGGCCGCACCAGATCTAGACTCAAAATAGAACTTATCCGCAAAGAAACGGTCGCGAAAACTCTATGAATATTTTCTTACAAAATTTGAACGCGCGGTGATGGACGACGAGACGTATATAAAAGCGGATTTTAAACAAATACCTGCTCAAGAGTTTTATACTAGCAAATCACGAACAGATACTCCTGAAGATTGTGAATTAAAAAAATGAGGGAAATTTCCAAAAAAATACCTTCTTTGGCAGGCAATATGCAGCTGTGGTAAAATAAGTCGCACGTTTATCACCACCGGGACAATAAACGGCGATATGTATCGGAAATATTGTTTGCTGCCTTTTATAAGACAGCATGCCTCACCACCGCTGTTTTGGCCAGATCTAGCCAGTTGCTAATACGCAAAATCAGTTATGGAATGGTACAACGCTAACAGGATCATGGTGGTACCCAAAATATGCAATCCGCCAAATAGTCCAGAACTGCGGCCTGTTGAAGAGTACTGGAGTATTATGAAAGGAATTCTAAAAAAGAAAGGCGGAGAAGTAAAATCGGTCCCTCAGCTACAAAAAATACGGACCTGGGCGACAAAAATCTTTTCTAAAGAGACGGTGCAAAGTCTTATGAGCCGTGTGCGTAGAAAATTCGATCTATGGCTTACTGTGTAAACATTAATTAGAATTAAAAATGTGATTTTAGAGTTCATTAAATTTGTCATTTAATGTGGTATTCATAATGTAGTTATTTATTTTAAAACTGGTTTAAAAACAAATTTTACGTGCCTAAGTTTTGGCGTGTTCAACCTTTATTATACACTACAGTATGCACAGCAGACGCATCTACCACAAAAAATAAATCTACAGCTTTATTTTTTTTTATACCACGATGGTGGCAAATAAGCATACGGGCCCCGCCTGATGGTAAGCAGCTACCGTAGCAAATGGAAGCCTGCAACTCCAGAGGTGTCACATGCGCGTTTACAAAAAGGAACATTCACTATGTGTAGTCTATTAACCTTTAAATTGTCATCGTTAGATGTATGAGGCAGTGACAATGTCAATCAAGCTACTATAAAAAATACTCAAATCACTATAGGTGTGCCTATATTTGAAGAGTTTCTTTGATTTTTCCAGGATCCCATCAACTGTACACACTACTACTATACACTTTCAAACAAAAAAGAAATTTCCAAATCGGTCCCGCCGTCTTCGAAATCTTCGAATAATCGGTGAACATACATTTAAAAAAAAATCCCAACGAATTGAGAACCTCCTTCGAAATCTTGAAGTCGGTTGAAAATGAGTAAGGTACCTGGGTGAATAGTGATGAGGCTCTCCGAGCCACGAGTCGGGGGAGGGTGGAAAGTCGGGATACGCTCCCGCGGCAGGTGACGATGAACTACTGAGATCCGACGCGCCGCCCGCTCCTAAGCCAGCGCCGCTCATGGCTTGACCTGTAATTTTAATACCTACACTATTCATATTACAACACATAGTATGAGTAAAAAGAAAAAAAGTTTATATAATGTATATACTTTCATAGGTGGGGGTAGCTTCTATAGGCTTTCAGAGGTTTTCAACAAACAAAAGGTCACATGTACTTGCTCGAGCGCGTCAGATATTGAAACTGGACGCTCCGGACTGATGACGTGACAAAATGGGTGATTGGATTGAAATTTAGAATGGCCTTCATACAATAACCTCAAAATTAAAATTAAATCCGTGAAATTAAGAAAATTCATAAAGATAAATGTCAGATTATGTAGGTACTAGCATAACTAGCACAATCAAAGCATCAACTCGGAATAAAATGATCGAATCCACTATCCACCAATCAATTCTTTAACTAGCCACCAACACCCCACCAACCAACCTACCAAAGGCGCTGACTAAAAGTGGTTAAGGGAGATCTCCACGGGTTGCAAGATATCACTATATCTTAATCTGACACCCTCAAGTAACTCCAAAAATCCCCTCTTGGGCTCGCCTACTATTAGGGAGTAGAGCAATCGCGCGTAGTTCCAGTGTCCGAGAGGCAACCGGATGGATCGCGGTATTTAAGCTCCCTACGTGTTGTGAAACCACCCTGTGCAACCCGAACTGTAGTAACCAACAACTACAACTAACAATAAGATAAGATAAATTTATTCATAAAGCCAATTTACATGTCAAATTAAAGCACTTAAAGTAAAAATTCACATTTAAAAAATGCTTAATTAAAATACAAATAAAATAAAACAATTAAAAACGGATTTTATCGCGTGTATTGAGCTTAAATTACATCCCGACGTTTCGAACACTTTACAGCGTTCGTGGTCAACGGGTCGACTGAGGAAAAATGTACAATTACCTCCGTTCAAAA
The DNA here is from genome assembly GCA_947086415.1 of Pammene aurita. NCBI lineage: Eukaryota > Metazoa > Arthropoda > Insecta > Lepidoptera > Tortricidae > Pammene > Pammene aurita. The sequence continues at coordinate 20,462,710 of OX352293.1, read as the reverse complement.
ACTATCACAATATGCAAACCTACCCACATATTAAATATTAAACAAATTTAGTGTTTGCACATGCCAGAGGGGCCTTTATAAAAACAAATTATTTATTATTACAAAACAAATTATTAAACAATTTATTTTATTATTATTAACCACCACCACCATTTTAAATGGTGGTGACCATTTTATTATTATTGACCAAGGTCAGCAGTCTGTGAGCATGTCATGGATAGGCCCAACCACTCAGTTAAATTTGACAAACCGCAAGTCCTCGTCAAGGAGAAACGATACATTCCCCGGATGTTGCGAGAGGCAATCGAGATTAAAAAATATCCAAATTTCAACAGAGAGGATGGTTTTTCGGTACCACCAGCTTGGGATCCAGTTATTCATTTGGTTAAGGAGCAAGCTAGACATAGGACTGTGAGACCATAATGGTGGACAGTGTGGACACTAATAATAATTTAATACTAATTTTAAAATTTAAAAAATAAAAACAAAAATAATAATTAATAATAATAAAATAAATTGTTTAATAATTTGTTTTGTAATAATAAATAATTTGTTTTTATAAAGGCCCCTCATGTGCAAACACTAAATTTGTTTAATATTTAATATGTGGGTAGGTTTGCATATTGTGATAGTTTTTGAACGGAGGTAATTGTACATTTTTCCTCAGTCGACCCGTTGACCACGAACGCTGTAAAGTGTTCGAAACGTCGGGATGTAATTTAAGCTCAATACACGCGATAAAATCCGTTTTTAATTGTTTTATTTCATGAATAACTATCGCGGCAACCGAAGACAATATTAAAATACAAATAAACAATCTTTAAAGTACGAAACATTTAACGGTACAAAATAACTCTTGAAACTTTTTACAAGTAACAAATTCTTTGTAAAACGGGTGCTCGACAAGCCATTTCTTTAGTCGGCGCTTATAGCTGCTTATGTTTGGAGCATCCAACTTATTGAGTACTATGGGTCCCATCACATGTGTGTTTTTTTTACTTTGCCATACTGCAACCAATGACAGCAAGCTTTCCGGCATTTCAAGTGTTGTAATTGTGGATCATTCTATTTGTTTTGAATAACAATATTTGTATAAACGGGGTGATTCAGTGGATACCTAAAGGTAGGGGGTAGTGTGGAGGTGGCTAGTGCGCCGGTGCCACTACCGACCGCTAACCGTGGAGTAAATCTATGTGTACTTAGCTGTAAGTAACTTACCAATATTCGTATAAACGAGGTGATCCGGTGGGTAGTGGTAGTGAGGATGTGGAGGGGGTGAGTGCGCGCGCAGGTAAGGCGGCGTGGCGGCATAGCGCGCGCCGCCGGTTGCGCCTGCACCGCCGCCGCCCACCGGTGAACCCTCATCGCCACCTAACGCCACTGTGCTGTAGCTATCGTTACTGAGATCTGTAATAAACAAATAATATAAATAAAAAATTGGTTGTTTGTAAAGTAGGTTTACGATCGAGATGTTTACGTGATAACGTCTAACCGCTCGTGAGGATTCCGCGTGACAAGTTTCACGGAATGACTGGCAGCGCTCGAGATGAGACGGGAGATCGGTCCGTCTCTCTCTCGTTATACCTGCGATCGCGCTCGTGAGGTTTTGGTGTGACACAAGTTTCTGAACATGTCACCCGACTAAAACGATTTTAAAGACGTTATCACGTCAAAAATGTTGCTTACATTACTGCTTGGATCCGAAATATTGGATTGTGGATGATCTGAACTAATTCTGTTATCCTATAATCTAAACCAATATTAGATCATTTGGCTTCCGATCCGACTTCATGCGACCATCTATCAGTGCGTGTGGACTAGGGCTTCCTATCTTAGGTTTTTTTAATGGACTACCCTGGAATTGGAAGCTCTAATGTAGTCAGTACGACGACGAGACTAAAGGAGTCTAGTTCTGTCTTCACCTCGCCCTAGTTCAGCAGCCGTGAATGCCTTAGACACCTATTCAGGTCTCCCTTCAATGCGCAGTACCAACCGCGATCAGCGCTTTCTATATACATGTGTGATGTATGAATAAAATGTATGTTTGCTTCGCTTTAAATACGGCGCCAACAGGAGCATGATGTCTTTCATATCGACCACCAAAACTTGGACTAGTTCGCAAATAAACAGACGGAGTCGCATTACGTATTGTGGAGGGTCGAAAGTTTTACGATGAGACTTGGCTAGTGGCATTCGCCGGCAAAAGTTACACAGCATTTCTCTTGTCAGGCCATCTATGTCGCTCCCTCTCGCATCGGTCTATTTAGCCACCAAAATCAGTGTCTCCCTAATGTTTCGCCGTATCTGTCTACATGGAAGGGCCAATATAATGGAAATATTTACCATGGTGACTAAAAGAATCCAGGTCTATCTTCAACTCATCCTTGTCTAGCAGCCGTTCATGCCGTGGAGACCCGCTCCCGCCTCCCTTCATCGACCTGAAGTACTGTGACCAACGCGTGCGACCCGCGTCTTTTTTTAACCGCTTTTCTTTCGCTCGTCTGCAAATAATAGACCAATTACTTTAATTTGAGCAATTCGCTAATATTTATAATGGTTGTGATGATTTATCACTGTTAATTACACTACTAACCCGGGTCAGACGGTAAAATAAGAATTTATCAATCGATATAATCGATATCGTGTTCAGAAGATATTGACTTTACAAAAGCAATTAGGTTAGGTTAGTTACTTAGTAGTAATTTAGTGGAATTACATTATAACTAAGTTTATTTCAAAGGTCCGAGACAAGTACCTATCCCAATGAGGGAAGCGGTCAATTAAAATTAGAATGTGTAAAAATAATTCATTCGGAAAAAGCAATCTAACCCAAAATTCTACATATTACATTACTCGGGATACATATGCTCATAGGAGTAACTGTGCCTATACAGGGTGCCATCTGAGACGTGATCAGTTATATGTTTTTCTAACTCCATAAACAACTAGCAGTTGAATGCCCCAACTTTTACTAAAATCAGACATTTTTTTTTCTTTTTTTTTACATGTTTTTGTAATTTATTTTTCTTTCAAAATAATATTCGTGTAAAACAGTTTTATAAGACATTTAAGGTAAAAAAAAATATTAAATTACATTTTATCATTAAAATTGTTATTAACGACAGTTCCATTTCAAAGAGGTAATTCAATTTACTTATTTAAATATTCTAATAAGTAGTTTAAATATCCCGAAAAGTGACAAATTAAAAATAAATTACAAAAACATGTAAAAAAAAGAAAAAAATGTCTGATTTTAGTAAAAGTTGGGGCATTCAACTGCTAGTTGTTTATGGAGTTAGAAAAACATATAACTGATCACGTCTCAGATGGCACCCTGTATATCTATACAGTTGATAAAATTGGAAATGAAAGGCCTTTTCCCTTTTCTTCTTGTAAGTGCAATAACAGTGAAAGCACTCTAGGCCTAGTTCTAGTTACCCCTATGAGTGCACTTGCTCCAACTGATTACCCATATACAAAAATATCGATGCAATAAGCTTGCAAATCCTTAAAAATAATACATTAATTAATATTATTTAATAGCTAACACGCCTACATTTGCATATCTACTACTATAACTGTCCTGTGCATCGTATTTTACGTGTTTATAATGCGGCTGGGAGCTTCGGGCATTCAACAAAGAGGCTGATTAATTAAAGTGCCTCGCAGCTCCCCAACCCATGGCACCCCATTGTACAAAATAAATGTTACCTACGGAAAGCTGGCCTTCCAGACTCCGTGCGGGATACGCGGCACTACCTTTATAGACAATGGGGTTTAGTTCAAGCCACCTTATATTGGAAAATGTATTTCATTCAATATTTGCTTTTAAATAATAGCAAAATCGGTAAGGAGTAGGAGTGCCTACAATATACTAGTAAAAAAACTAATAATAATAGGGGAAACTGATCTACCTTGGACAAGTTCTACCAAGTCAATTGACTTTTTCTCGAAACCCGCTAGTTCTTTTAAAACATTGTGTATTGTTTTTTCATAGGAGAGTAAGCTACTTAAATAAAAACCGGCCAAGAGCGTGTCGGGCCACGCTCACTGTAGGGTTCCGTAGTTTTCCGTCCGTCACAGTAAGTGTCCCCACTTAAGAGTTAATAACACCGCCATGTAGGATATGATATGAGAGTTCCACGTACAGCGACATCTATCGGCAAATTAAGTAAACTATTGCGCGCGAGCATAAAGTATGGAAGATGATTTTTATGGGATAATTCTTTATTGCGTGAACCGATTTTCACCGTTTTTACTTTATTTGAAAGCACGTCATTTCATTGTAATTTTGTAGAAATTACAGGTACAATAAACACCTGCTTATATGGTTAAATTACAAACTTAGTTCAGAAATTATTTTGTATTTTTTTTTCAAAAACTATTCATCCTATCAAGTTCAAAATAATTTTCCTAGAATGTTTTTATAAAGTTCTACTTTTGAGATTTTTTTCATATTTTTAAAACTTATGGTTCAAAAGTTAGAGGAGGGGGGACGCATATTTTTTTACTTCTGGAGCGATTATTTCCGAAAATATTTACATTATCGAAAAATGATTTTAGGAAACCCCTATTCATTTTTAAATACCTATCCAATAATATATCACACGTTAGGGTTGAAATGAAAAAAAAAATCACTCCCCACTTTACGTATAGGGGAGGTACCCTAATTAAAAAAAAAATCCACTTTTTATTTTACCACTTTGTCGGCGTGATTGATATACATATTAGTACCAAATTTCAGCTTTCTAGTGCTAACGGTCACTGAGATTATCCGCGGACGGACGGACGGACGGACGGGCAGACATGGCGAAACTATAAGGGTTCCTAGTTGACTACGGAACCCTAAAAACGATGAGCTCTTGAGCTTACTTTTTAATTATTTTTAAGAAAATACGCCAATATTTACGATACGTGGAAAATTTAAATTATATTGGCTTTCCGAATTACAATTTGATGGCAAAATGTCAAATGGAAACCAAATTCGTAACAAATCATGATTTTATAGTTAGAAAACTGCTACCAGTTCATTTGACTCAAATATCATGGACTGTATTTATTTATAAAGAGTAGATTATTGTTACATACTCAATTACGGATTGGGCATTAAAGATTTTTATGCTAAATACTTAATTTTAATAAAAAAAGTACAAGTTAGGTACTCTGCGTGGGTAAGGTCATCATTCATCAATCTCATTATCTCATCAACATAATAAATTATATAATTGCAGCACGAAGTGCTTTTTATGAGATTAATAGATAGCTAATTACAAAATAAGTAAAATTATTCAAAATTGAATTGCGATAATTATGTCAGGATCGTTGACTCCGAGTAACAACAGATATAATCCAGCAGTTACATATGTCGAATGAAGTTAAGGGTAGCTGGAAAATAACTTTAACAGATAGTTTGGGGGTATACTACGAAGACTCTCCTAAGTTTTTGACCTCGAGGAGTGCTAAACGGATCACAGGCTCATCTGAGCCATGGCTAACGCCAGTATAGATGCTAGGAGGAAGAATCAGCAATTTTGACTTCATAGAAAACCAATAACATATGACCTGTGTATATGAAGTAAAACTAAAGTAAAATCCTCTTTATTAGACACCGCATAAGAATACAGCACACCAACCCTAATCAGTTATATATATATATATATATATATATATATATATATATAACTCAAAGGTGACTGACTGACATAGTGATCTATCAACGGACAGTCCAAACCGCTGGTTCTAGAGATTCCGAATTTGGCACGTAGGTTCCTTATAAGGTCTAGGGGTGCGCTAAGAAAGGATTTTTCAAAATTCATCCCCTAAGGGGGTGAAATGGGGGTCCAAAGTTTGTATGGGGAAACAAGATTAGTTAGTCTATTTTATTCGAAACTTCACAGAAGTATTCCTAACAATAAATGAGTAAATACGTGTTGCAGGTTTTTTGAGAATTCAACCCCTAAAAGGGGGAAATGTGGTCAAAAAGTCTGAAACTCAACATGGGTATTGTTTCTATGGTTTATCGGGTCGTTGATTACGAAAACAACAACGATTTTAAAATCCGGGATACAATGATTTAAAATACAATGGGATTGAAATGTCTAAATATCCATATGGGTGTCGTTTTTGTGATTGTTTGGGACGTTAATTAAGAAAATGGCATCGATTTTGAAATTTAATATTGTGGACATGAAAATTCTTGAAAGTATTTGTGCCAAATTGCAATCTTCTTCTAAATATATAAAAGAAGAAACTGACTGACATATCAACGCACAGCCCAAACCGCTGGTTCTAGAGATTCCAAATGTGGTACGTAGGCTCCTTATAAGGCATAGGGATGCACTAAGAAATTTTTTTTTTAGATTTTCCTCCTAAGGGGGGACATGGGGTTCAAAGTTTGTATGGGAAACGAGATTAGTTCAACTATTTTTTTCGAAACTTTACAGGAGTATTCCTAACGATAAATGAGAAAACAAATGTTTCAGCTTTTTTGAGAATTCAACCCATAAGGGGGAAATGTGGTGGCAAAATTTAAATATCAACATGAGTATTGTTTCTATGGTTTATCGGGTCGCTGATTACGAAATCAACACTAAAGGGGGTGAAATGGGGGTTGATAGTTTGTATGGGGAATTTTTAAACGTTGAATCAATTTAGATGAAACTTGGTATAGAGATAGTTTGTGTACCGGGAAACGACATGGGACAGTTTTTATCTCGAAAATCAATCTTTAAGGGGGTGAAATGGGGGTTGGAGGTTTGTATGGAGATTTTTTTACCGCGAACCGATTTAGATAATTTTGGTGTGGATATAGTTTGAGTCCCAGGAAACAATATAGAATATTTTTAAGCCGAAAATCAATCTTAGAGGGGTAGAAAACATGTTGGTAGTTTGTATGGCGAATTATTAACCGCTGAACAGACGATTGAAATGAAACTTGGTACATGTTATATAGATTGAGTCGCGGTTAACAATATAGGATAGTTTTTATCTCGAAAATCACCCTCTAGGGGGTGAAACGGGGGTTGAAAGTTTGTATGGGAAATTAATAACCGTTGAACCTATTTAGATGATTTGGTATGGAGATATTTTGCGTTCTCGGGAAGGATATATAATAGTTGTTATCCCAGAAGTAATTCCTTAAGCGGGTAAAAAGGAGGGTGGATTACTAATTCCACGCAAATGAAGTCGCGGGGAAAAGCTTCTATTCAAGAGTAGAGATCTGTATTAATCATAATCTCTCAGTAGTAAGTCGTTGATGGCGTAACAATTAAACAATTATTGCAATAATTTTTTTAAAATAAAAAATGAGGGAACCGCCGTCTTCAAAACGTTGTATACGGAAACCTCCAGAATGTAACGAATTCTTTTCCGAAAACCGCTTCTAAATCAGTTCAGCGAAACGCAAGATGATCGCGGACAAACATACATTCCTACATACAAACATACGAGTCTAACTGAGAATCTCCTTTTTTAGTACTTTTAGTTCGCGGGCGAAGCCGCGGGAAAAAGCTAGTATTTACATATGAAGAGAGGCAAAAAACAGGCGGTGTTATCGCTAATAAGCGATCTCTTCCAGACAACCTTTAGATATATTATTTTCCGTTAAGCTGTCACGTGTCATGGTACTTGAAAAGTCATGAGTTCCGCCGCCGTATTGGAATGTCCACAACAAACTGGCTGTATCTCCGTTAATATATGACCTGAAAATCTAATATGACGGCTGATTTACAGGAAATTTATTGCTCTTTGACTTTGCCATACAACGTGTACACAAAAAGGGCTTAGTTTATGAGATATAAGCAAAAACCTGAAAAAAGTCATAAATTTCATTAGAATGTAAATCGATTATTTTTGAACTAATTCTGAAAACAAAGGTTGAATTTTGACTTGGGTTAAAACATTTATCATAAACGTAATGATAAATAAGGTAAAACTATACTTACTGGTGAAATTGTATTCCATATTTTTGTAAACTAGATGTAGTAGACAATTTACACCTACAAAAGAGCACATAAACGCATTTTCACTGAGCTCTTTACCCATTGAGAACGATGACCGAAATGCCTGTAATCGATTTATGAAATAGGTTTTTATAGACTGATAGGATTTTTCTACAAATACTTTTAGTAGAGGGGAAATAGACGCTAGGAATAGAGCTTTATGGCTCAAGAATATTAAAGTTGCTTAATTTTCTCATACAGTTTCCATTCCATCTATCCTACCAAATAATAACAATTTGTGTTACCGGAGTCGTCATTGACAGGCGTTCCTCTCTGCCGAAAACATATGACCGGCGGTCATACATTACGCCATTTATTGTATGGACTGACGTTTATCTGACGTGGCTATCTGTACGTTACGTACGGATAGCCATACATTTGAAATTCCCCACCTCCACAAAAATCTGCAAACTTTTGTTGTATAGAAAATGACAGATATATTAAAAATATTGATAACGGGTTACTCACGCAATATTTTTTAATATGTTAGAGTCTCACGAAAGTTTTATAGTTAAGTCTATTCTGATGGCATCCGTCCACTGACATCCAAAAAGCTCGGTGTGCTCAATAGAGCGAGGAGTCCTTCACTCCGGGGCAGAGACTGCTTCTACACATGTCGCAAGTCAGACCCCATATTGAGTATTGCTATCACCTTTGGGCAGGAGCACCTGGATACCAGCTTGGGCCCTTTGACTCGGTACAAAGGCGCGCCTTGCGAATCAACGGCAATCCTAAATTCACGGAAATAGAGGAGGGTGCAATTTTTTTTTATGGCTAGGCAATTTTTTTCTTCGCTCTCGTACAGGGAACCAGTACAACCAGGAGGGATGGCATTTTTTTTTATATATAACCAAGGTACATTCTTTCAGGCAACCGCTGTTTCAATCGGTTGCCTCGCGATAAAAAAAAAATTCCGCTCCAGTCCAAGTTGGGTCAGTTCGGTTTGAACAGGACCTCATCACTTCAGGAGCTTAAATACCGCGTGCCATCCGGTTGCCTCGCGGTCACTGAAACTACGCGTCATTGCTTTAACCATTTGGCATGATGCCCACGGCCGCTTTCTATCACCGCACCGCTCGTTCAACCTCACACCCTGAAGCCTAAAGGGCTCCCGATACTCCGGCTGTGGAATGAGCCATTTTCCTTTTCTTTTCTGACTCCGAAAACCAATGTCACTAAACTGTTTGATGTATCGCATTGTCGTTATGCAAATCTCATTTTGACATGTGTTTGACATGAGATTGATAAGCAAAGGATAACAATTAAAGTTACTTATAAATTAAAACTACTAAAACTAAACCTAACTAGAAAAAATAAAGATACCTAAAACAAACCTTGGCTTCTTGGCAGGGTGCCCATCACGCAGGCAGCATTCCCGCGTTGTATTGCGATGGCAAGCCTTTGTGCGAGAAAGCTGCCCGCGCGAGGGTCCCCCGTTGCTTCCCGCAGCCGCTTGCTGAGCTCCTTGTGGAGCCCACGCGCACCCCTGCCCCACGGACCTAGTGTCTCGACACCAAAAGCTACAAATTCGTAGTTGGTGCCGAGACAGCTATATTTGTTGACTTTATAGCGCTCTCGGGTGTCGGCCGCCGCCCCGGCATTCCTGCTGGTCGCCGATATATAGGACGCTGCCAGCGTATCGGTGCAGGTAGCGTCCCATACCAGCGCACGGCCCATCCGCCAGGGGATCAACGACATCCCGTCGGGGCGCTTGCCATCATCCCGCACGATCTGGGGCTCCAGAGCTGCGGGTATGTTGGCGCTGACGAGCGCCCTTCTCAAGATGTCGTTAAGTGCCGCATGATGGGATAGGCGGCCGGCGCCCGAAGAGCAGGCAAGTCCGTGGTGACCTAGGCGATCTACGGTGGTCCCACAAGAGGCGCATCTGTGGTCAACACAAACATCAGCCCCCACTCGGAGACCGATGGCAATTCGAAGAGTCCCCGGATCAATAAATGTGCCTGTGTATGGTGATGGGTAGGCATGTAGCCACTGTCCAGACTCTGGTCGGGTTACCGCAAGGAGCCTTGCGCGGTCCTTACCCGAGGACGTGTGGATAAGAGTTTTTAGGACGACGTCCGAAGCTATGTTGTCCCAAGCTCTCTGCCCCTTAGCAAAGGATGATCTAAACTAAATCATTAAACTCTTAGTGCTCGAAGATGGAGACCTAAGCTCTCCAAAACATGTCGCGCGTAGTGACTAAAGACACGTGCGTGTAACCGTTGTATTTTATAGAGATGATCTAAGTCAACTAAAAATGTCCTACACAGTTTTTGATAGGTCCTAATCATATTCAATATTAATGTTAGTTGGTTAATAACCCCGCCCACAATACAACACAAGCCTTATTGAGCTTACTGTGGAACTAGGTTGACCTGTGTATGATTGTCCCATAATACATAATAATATTTATTATTATAATTTAAAAAAATTCCAAAAAAGATTGTCTTCGAAAATTTCCTACTCCACGAAAACGTGTTTGAAACGGAGGACGGTTTTGATAACGAGCGAGGCTGAATGCAGGGTGCGACCGCCGTTGCGTCAGCTTCATGGCCCACCGACTCCATACCTTACAAAAACATATTGAACCTAACAAAGATGCAGCCAGCAACAATCCTATAGGATAGACTATAGGTAGGTCGTCAATTGTTAGGCAAGGTCGGTAATAAATGTATTCATTCAACTTGGCAAATATAAAAATATATTCTAACCCAGTATGATTCATTTTGAATGTTCAACGCTATCAATATAATTTTCAATCCAATTTTGGATTTATTGAATAACATATTGTTTACTCTAAAATTTCAAGCACCAGGGTCGAATGAAGAAAAAGGGGGAGGCATTTACTGGGCAACAGTGGGCCACCAAATAAGCTAACGAAAAAAATGGTTACTGACTATATCGGTTAATTGAATTAACTATATCTGTATTAACTTCATTTAACTGTTCTTAAAGTTTATGAACTTATTAAGACGTTTTTGACCTACAACATTATTTTTTTAAATCCTAGTACAAGGGCTGCTATTTATATATCCGGAAACCGGGATTACAATCTTCTTAAATAGCATATTTGACCTCCATGGTAAAATTTGAACTTTTTTAAGTACTGGCCGGTATATTTTTTCTTTCTTATTAACGCTCGTGTTTTGTTTTTGACGGGTTTTAAATGTCATCTCGCAGCAAGAATGGAACTCACTCGTGAAAATATTCGTGCTATGATTTATTATGATTTTCGACGTGGTTTAACGCAACAACAGTGCATAGATCAACTAACTTCAACTTTTGGTGATGAAGCCCCATCTAAAACTACTGTGTATCACTGGTTTAGTGAGTTCAATCGTGGACGTAGTATGCTTACGGACGAAGTTAAGACAGGTCGCCCGAAATCGGTCGTTGTACAACAAAATATCGAGGCTGTGCGAAAACTTATAATGGACGACCGACATGTTACGTACCGCGAGATAGAGGCGACTCTGGGTATTTCTATGACCAGCATTAATAGCATATTACATAATTATTTGGCTGTAAAAAAAATTTGTTCGCGTTGGATACCCCACAACTTAACAAAAGAGCAAAAAGATGCTCGCGTCGAATGGTGCAATAAAATGTAAAAAAAATATAACCGTGGTGACTCAAAAGCCGTTAATAACATCTATACAGGTGACGAATCCTGGATCTATGCATACGATCCCGAAACGAAGCAACAATCAACGGTATGGGTGTTTCAAAATGAGCCGAACCCTACGAAAGTTACTCGTGCAAAAAGTACATTGAAACAAATGGTGGCCTGCTTCTTCGGTATTAATGGCCATGTAGCTACAGTGCCACTAGAAAACCGTAGAACGGTTAATTCAGAGTGGTACACGACCATTTGCTTACCGGAAGTATTTGAACAAATTCGTAAAACTAACCAGCGACGAAGAATCATTCTTCATCATGACAATGCCAGCTGTCATACGTCACGCGAAACAACTCTATTTTTGGAGGGTCAAAATGTGGAATTAACGGGTCATCCGCCGTACAGCCCTGACTTGGCACCCAACGATTTTTATTTATTTCCAAATATAAAGAATAAATTACGCGGTCAACGATTTTCGACCGCTGAAGATGCTGTCGACGCATTCAAACAACACGTTATGGAGGTACCTCAGGCGGAGTGGCAGAAGTGCTTTAAAAATTGGTTCACGCGAATGCAAAAGTGCATAGATCATCAAGGGGAATACTTTGAAAAACAATAAAACCATTTTCAGCCGTGTACGTTTGTTTGTTTTTTTGTTTCCGGATATATAAGTAGCAACCCTTAAGCCTAATTTTTTCTTGAATAACTACAATGTGTATTTAAGCTACAGATACTGTTTTTGATCAGTAGTTTTTTTTAATGTTTTTTTCATTTTGAAGGGGCGGGCCACTTATTTTATCAAAAATATATTGGACAGTTTCAAATACACGCACTGTTCAAAAATTCTCGGGTTCAGTGATGAAAACAAGAAATCGAACAAGCAAAACATGCGAATTAATTCCACGACTGAAAAACTTCTACATTTCTGCTTATGGCGATAAAACTTTTACGTCTTGTTAAGTCACTGACCATTTCAAAATCATTTGTGTTAACTCGCTTGCCTGGTTTAACTGTGCAGATATGGAAAATTGATTACAGAACTCACGGACATGCAAACGTTACGGTATATTAATTTATTACGGTTGAGTTGCAATTTTTATCGCTCCGCGTCGTATATCCAATTTTTCGTCAAGCCTTTACTAAAACAAGAGCATTGCAGCACGCGCACTTAAAAAAGATAATTAGGTGGCATCTACAATTATTTAACACGAGTCATAAGGTCATAACATGCTTGTCTTGTTTGGACACTTTTTTCATTCGCTGTGGACGTAATCAACGTGGGCAACGTTATTTTCACGATATAGTAATGCGTTCACATATACGGTACATGCCTCTGGGTTTGATAAAACAGCTACTTATTCTGATAAAATGTGATACAATATAGCCGAATACCCGATAAGGACCACAGCTATCCCTTCTCTCATTTCCCTAGCTTTAAATATTATCGAAATGTATCTTACACGTCAAACCCTACAACACGCCAGCCAATAAGCCTTCTTTAGGTAGTTTTATCCTTCGCTGCTTTTTACCCCTCACTGAAAGTAGGGACTAAGTTTTTTTTAACAATGGCAGTGAATCTTACCTGTTCTGAAACCAAACTTGCACGACGCGCATGTCCAGCCCCGTGTCCTGCGCGAGCTGCTCTCGAACATGACGCGCAGGTTTCGGACTACTGCTGTACGCGCTCTTTAGGGTCTCTAGTTGCTTCGCTGTGATTGTCGTTCGTGGGCGCTTACTTGCCGCGTCACCGTCTAATGATCCTTCTCCACCTGCGCAGGCAAAATTACACTATAAATATTGAATTGCCTAGCGTTTATGATTATATTAAACAATACAGGTTGATTTTGGGGTCCTGTCGCAAGACAACAAATCAGAATACAGAATTTAAAGATAAACCTAATGACTTGTATCATTATTTTTTATCACCAACATTGGTATTTATTTTTGAAATTATATGTACAAAAATACATTTTTGAATACAATTTTGTCACCCTACTCAATGTGACGTCTTGTCGCTTGGCTTGCCATACAGCGTATCTAAAAAGTCATAGGGTGACCAGGATTTTCTTCGTTTAAGATTAATTTTACTTGAAAAATAAGGAAAATTAAATTTATTATATTTTGATCAAATTATACTACCGTTACAATTACAGAGTCAGAAAAAATGGTACTCGATCACAACCCAGAAATTACCCTGTACACTGAATTAAATTGAGAGCGCATATGACGATAGGTATGTATAGTACGGCCTAATCTATGTCCTCTCCAAACAAGAAGAAGAAGGATGAATATTTACGTTGAGCTGGATTGTGAGAATGAGAACACTGATATATTTACTAAGTTACTTGGTTTTTGATTGATACTAATTAAGTCTATTTTGTATTAAACAGTCTGCTAACAATATCACAACGTTAGAAATAAAAATAAATCTCGCTAGCTCAGTTAATAGAGCGGTAGGTTGGTATCACAGATGCATAAGATCGAGTCTCACCCGAAGCAATGGATTTTTATTTAATTCCTTTATTTCTAATTTTAGCTTCGGTTGCCGCTAAAATTATTCATGAAAGAACACAATTAAAAAATGGATTATACTTACTCGTATCGTATAAATTAAATTTAAATTACATCTCGACGCTAAACATTTTGCAGCGTTCTTGGTCCCGTGACCAAAGTCGACTGAGAAGAGTTCATTAAATCCTAATAAGCGATATAATCCATTTTTAGTTGTTTTATTTCCTAATGATGTCCTTTTATAAATAAGATAAAGTGCACTTACTAACCTTTGGCTCTAGCCGCTTCGTAGTCCGGCTTACAGACTAACTTCCCATCCTCCATCAGATAAAACTCGTCCCCCGTATTGAGTGTCCGCGCGCACGCCGCACACGCGAAGCAGCGCATGTGGTACACGTGCGACTGCGCCCTTCTCACCACCTGCGTCGGGGGTATGCCCTGCCCGCAGCCAGCGCATTTTGTGCCGAACCGCCTGGGACAACAGCCGGAAAAACAAGAACATTATCAACGTGAAAGATTTCATTGATGAAGACGTACGATTGGTTCAGTTTAGTTGATATAAGTCATAGACTAATTAACCCAAGACCCTGCATAGCCGGGCGACCCCCGCTGCCAGGCCCGAAGTAATATCACTCTATAGTGAGACACTAATTATTGGAAGTGACAGTAAACATAGTACATCTCCATGGCAACCATTAATGTCTGACTCTCTCTTACGCCCCACGGAAGAATCGCGCGTTCCCTGTCTAACATTGCTAGTTCCCCTCCCGCGGCCCTTCTTTTCGGCAGCTTAGGTTTCAAAGAAATAACGCGCTAAGCGGAGTATAGAGATATCTTGTATATGATATAAGTTCTACACTTCTAACAACACCATAGATCGTAAAGGGGCAATAACGTCTATCTGAGTTACAGTTCAAGCCGAGTGCCAAATCATAGAGTAGGAATCGGCGCTCCAGGAATGCTACAGACTCGGTCGATGTGTGTCTATTTAGTACGGAATTTAAAATCTATGCTACTCTGAAAGTTAACCTAGAAATTTTGGATTTGATCACTACATTTATCTTCGAGGATTTTATGAATCAATGTTTTTTTTAAATTTGACTATACTAAACTAAGAAAGTAGGAAACGATATCAGAAGTATATTATATTTTATATAGAATTAGCTAAATTCGACACACCAAAAATGTATTCAGAACCAAAAGATACATCTAAAAACCTTAAACAGTTTAATGTTTTTATTTCATTTTATGTAATATATGTGTCATAAAGAAAACAAGAAATTTGTAAGGTCCTACTAACCGGGATCCTATTCTGTTTATAAAAACAAAAAGCAAACTTAGCTATTTGCCTCCTAATATAGCCTCCTAATTATTTTTAAACTTACTTGAAAAAGTCATCTGTACAATAGAGCTGGTTGTTCCTCGCGAAGCACTTCCCAGACAGCATAGCCCGGCACTCGACACAGCGTAGGCAGCCCGCATGCCATGTTCGGTCAGACACTTTTAGCACGTATCGGTCCACTATCATCTCGTGGCAGCCGCCGCACTTCGGGATACTGGCTGCAGCAAAAAGGATATTTCAGAATTTTCATATGGTATGATATTAATGCATTAAATGATCCATCTGAGGAAATAAAATATATTAATGTTGTTTTTATGCCAGGATACTGACACGCTTTTACTAAAGAATACCTAAAATATTTTTTTTTTTTTTTTTATACTACGACGGTGGCAAACAAGCATACGGCCTGCCTGATGGTAAGCAGCTACCGTAACCTATGGACGCCTGTAACTCCACAGGAGTCACATGCGCGTTGCCGACCCTCTACTATAAAATCGACTCGACTATAAAATATGTCGTCTCATTTAATACAATTAGATTGAATAATAAAAGCTACTTTTATTCATATTTTGTTATCGTTTGTGTAAATTAACCTAAACACCTTATACAAACACTTTCAGTTCAATCTGCCACTATTAATTTGTTATAAATAATTCGGGATACCACTGTAATAAAAGTTATTATTGCATTAATTTACTACCTTCGAAATTATTATTTCTATCTGAAAAATAACCGTTCTTGTGCTCGACATGTTGATGCCCAATAGCTGACATGCTGCTGTTAATTTTATTGCTAATAACTTGAAAGATGGTATGTACCTACGAGTGCACTTTAACACATTTAACGAGCGTAAAAATAAATAATACCAATAGTTAAAACTGAACCACGACCAAACAAATCAATATGAAATTCAAATATGACCATAGTGTATAAGTACAATGACGATAAATAAAAACTAAGTTACTTGGACCTATGACAATTCTATAACAATATGTATTGTTTAATCATTTTCCTTATTCACTTTTTTAAATCACTCTATGTATGTTTATTTAAAACTTACACCATGGCTTTTGCCCGAAAAAAAACATTGCTTACTCGTAGTAGATTTCTTTTACATCACCTTACTTAACCTTGGCAAGCCTTTATTTATACGTCCCACTACTGCCTTAGTTATAGTTAGGTTAGATGAGTGGGCCAGGTAAATACCACAGCATTACTTATTATTTTCCACTACACTGTTTTAGTTTTTACGTTCTTTACATATTCATTGCCACCCAGCCAAACAAGACATCCGCGCTCGGCCACAAAAATTTCGTCATATAAAGCTGAACCATTCGGCCTGAATGTGTTATAGAACTCCGTGATATCTGTATATAACAGACATAGTGACGTGTGCACATCGATAATTGATAAAATTCGCAGATATGTATGGCGCCCTTAAATACTGGGAAACACTGTAGGCGAGGCTCGGTGCCCCAAAAATCGACACCAAACTAGTTCAACGCCTGTCTTGAAACATTAAATTGATTTAATCCAAAGCTAGTTAAAATTAAATCTGATTTCTCGTTCGACGACCATTACGCTCATTGAATTTCATATAGCAAATACATTTTCAATTCAAACTCAAACTCAAACATTTATTCAGTAAGTAGGCCACAAGGGCACTTTTACACATCAAAGTAAAAGTGAGAAAAAAAAAATCAAAGTACACCGGTTCCAACCCTACAACTCTGACCCGAGAAGAATTATGTCCGGCAAGAAACTCGGCGGGACTTATTTTTTCAAAACAACAGTACATCAAAACTAAACAATACATATAAGTGCGTTGTTCTATAAGAAAACATATCAAACCAAGGTTAGATTAACCAACAATAGGTTATAGTTTAAGAAAAATACCAAAGAATCATTTAACAAGTTTATAAATTTACTTAAATCAATTTAAAATAATAAAACAGCTTTAGAAAATAAAAATAAAAACACATTTTACAAATAATTTAAACGAATAACCCGCTTCCTGCCGATCCCGGTGCAAAGGTGCCCATAAGGCTTGCTGCATTTCCACGCTGGATAACTATGGACAGCCTTTGCACCAAGAACGACTCGGAGCGGGGATCCTCCCCCTTTTGCCGGAGTCGACGGCCCAGCTCGCGTACGAATCGTTTAGTGTCTACCCCCCAGCAGCCCGCGGTTTCAACTGCGAGAGGGAAGAATATGTGACTGGATCCTAATGGGGCATATTTTTGTCGCTTTAGTGCCGCCTGTGTCTCGGCTGCCGCTCCGGCCGTGCGAGAGGTACGGCTAATGTGGGAGGCGGCGAATGTGCTGACACATGTAGCGTCCCACACCAAACACCGCCCCCGACCCAAGGCACTAAAGTCAAGCCGTCAGGCCTTTTACCGTCTGTACGGCTAAGGCCCGGCGGCTCGAGCACCGATGGCACACCAGCCGACCTAAGGGCCCTTTGGACAGTGTCGTTGAGGGCATGGTGCCGCGGATGCCTGCCGGTGCATCGGCGGCAACTCAGTGCGTGATGCCCGTCAGCCCCCACCATGGTACCGCAGATACATATGTGCGGTTGACATACGTCGCAGCCAAGGCGGAAAGCAACGGCCACGCGCAGCGAGTCCCCGTCGAGTAAAGTGCCCAGTTGAGGCGAAGGCAACGCATGCAACCACGCCCCTGATTCTGACTGCGACACTGCCAGAAGCCTTGCGCGGTCTACTCCCACGGCGTCAGTAATAAGTCTGTCTAATGTGGCTTTAGAGCCTATATGATCCCACGCACGCTGGATGTTGGGGTTTTCCGGCACGGTTGCACTCGGATTAAGATCTAACCACGACCTCGAGGCGTCGGCCACAAAGGGTATGCTTGTCCTGTTGCCATTTTGAGATAGAATATTAGCAACGAGGTCTGTTACCCCATGGGCCGACGCCAAAAAGGCTGGCAGGCACACATCCCGTACACGTCGTACGCCGAGGCCACCGTGTCGAACCGGCAGAGTCGCTTGTTTCCACTGGGTTTCGTTCATGGAGACGTTTACGATAGACTCGATAATATATTTAATACAAGCGTCGAAAGAGGCTATGTTGTCGGGAAATAACCATACTGGCGCCGTACGTAGTAGATAGTTTACCTTGGGTACGGCGAAACACCTCTGCATGAGAGCCAAAGCTACATGTGGGTTGATGCCTCTCAGGCGTTCGCCGGCAGTCTGGAGGAGTTGTTTGCGTGATAGCATGGCATCGGGAACCGCAGAAGTGAATATTGGTGCTCCGAGTAAACTAAGGGAGCTAGAACTGCGTTCCGTGAGGCCAGGCAGTATTGAAGAAAAAGCAGGAAAAACAGAGGATGACGCCGGTCCGCACGCGAAAAACTCGCACTTTGACGTGTTTACTTCTAAACCCAACTCCTCAAGGCGTGGTAACAAGGTAAGTAAGTCCTGTTCCACCTCTTCTGGTTTACCCCCAATGGTTCCGTCGTCCAGGTACCAGACGTTAAGTGGTGATTTAAGCTCGGATATTATCTTATGGATGGAGAGGCTAAAAGTGAGGGGGCCAAGCGGATCTCCCTGTTGAGCACCTACTTGGGATATAATTAGATCGGAGCCATAGAAGAGGTTAGATGGTAAGTGATAGACCTGGTAGAGAAAGGGATACAGTAATGGAATATTCTCCCTAACCTCGTTTAATAAAGCGTCCCTTTCAACACAGTTAAAGGCGTTTTTTAAATCAAGCTTGATAACTACGCTACCTGCATTATTGGGGTCCATTACAAATGAACGTAAGGCGTGTATTGCAGCCTCACATCCTAAGCGGGTTCCGAATCCCAGCTGATGTGGCTGAAGGTAGGAAGCCATCTCCTGCTTCACTGCGTGGCACGCAAGTTTGGCGACGAGGCGGCGGAAAGTACTTCCCACGGCTATAGGTCTCACGCCTCCTTCTTTTTTTTTTAAAGCACAGAGAGTAGCCCCGTATAAATACGGACAGACATCTGGATGTAGATTACCGTTTAGCAGAAAATTACAGAGTTTAGTAAGGGCCTCCATCAAGCGCCCTCCACTGTCTCCAGCTGCGCTAGACGTCAGCTCTTTTAGGTGGTGAGAAAAGATGAGTCCAAATCTGACTATTGAAAATGAATTACATACAAGTTTGATATACTTTCTTACCTGAACTGTGTCTTCTAAATAAATTTCCAAATTATAATAATCCATCATTCATTCAACAGTTAGAAACAAAATAATTTTGAATTTAAATAAAAAAAAGTTAGTGATTCTAGTATACAATAAACATACTATTTCTAAATTATCCTTAATATCAATCTAACGATAACTCCAATACCCGACTCAAACTTCTGGTAATAATTCCATTTCTATCTTCTGATTTACATATTTAAAAAAAGGGTCGAAACTGTCTTATGTTAACCACAGTTATAAGGTTAAATTATACATTTAAAATTTAGTTTTATTCAGTTACATTTTATAAAGGGCAGTGGGCATAAATGAGTGAATATCAATTTTCGCTCGAAATTTTATAATTTTCTCAAACATGCTCGGAAATGTTCCTGTTACGTTAGTAATTAGAGACCAGTAGGGACTCTATTCCAAGGCAGGTTCAGCGCGACGTACGTAAAGGATTTTCATACAACATTAAATCACTCAGCCAGTAACTGAAGCACTAAACAAGTAATTTTATTTCCTTACATGTTTGAGAAAAGCACTATACATGCTTCGACCGTAATCAGCTTACCTGGCTTCGTATTGTAGCTGTCCTCGTCTTCGACTCGGACGGCTACTAAATACTCAGCCAGGAAAGCTTACTTACTGGTCTCTGCAGTAATGTACTTTTCTGTGGCGCAATTTTTTTTCATTGTGTTACGATATTGATTAACATACCTAATAAAGGACTCAAATCAATATAAATAAAACTAATTCTGCCTTAATGTTGACCTAGGAGTTCTATGTTTTAGCAGTTTCAAAATTACATTTCCAAAGAAATTAGAATGGCACCAAAGAAATTATAAAATATGCCTAAGACATTAGATAATTAAGATATACTCGTTCGAGTTTTATATACTGGTGGTGGTTTGTTATATTTATTTGTCGTGGGACGATTGCAACATTAATTGCAGCCAAAAAGCGGGTAGGGTGTACAAAGGATGCAACCGATTGGAGTACATAAAACGTTTCGCCTGCTAAGAGGACAAAGCCGTGCTTGCATGATGATTGTGTTCAGTCTTATGCATTAATTGAAGAGATTATAAAAGGTTCCAGCGGGGTCAACGTGGGATCTCGAGCACTGGTAACTCCATCTCTTACTGATCGAGCTGTATCGCGCTAGTTTTGTATAATCCGCACCCGGTAGCCCCAAATAGGAGCAGTCGTAAATTTTCTGTAAAAAAAACCCCTATTTTTTATTTTACAGCTTTATATGTAGGATTTAAAAAATATTATTTATCCTATTAAAAAATTGTAATGCGTAGCTACTTGATTGTCTTGGCGACTCTCCCAAGAATCAGTCAAAGATTCATCGTGGCTTCATAAGGATCAAATGACGTTCTCTGACCATAAATTGACAGATCACTGACAGTCTGGTCTGGTCTCTGACAGTTCACTGTTCTCGATATCTTAAAATATTAAAAGAAACCTTCATAAATACGATGAAATAGACGATATTTACAATGTAATAGAGCAAAACTTGCTTATTTTTATTGTGACAAAAATAAATTACGCAGAACTTTACTTAATATATACTAAACATCGTTAAAATTGGATCAAATAAAAGTTTATCTTAAGCATTAAAAAAAATCTTTAGTATTATCTAATTTCAATGGACTAATTCTAAATTCTTTGGGGCCTAATGCCAAAGAAATCCGAAGAAATTAGCGCCAACGAAGTTAGAAAAGCATACAAAATATTTTTTTTATCCGTAACTATTTAACATATGGATTTGCTTTACAAGTATAAGTATAGTAAAATGTAACATGCATGCGCTATAAAAATTAAAATAAATTCAAATCACATTTGACTTGAAATTTCAGTCCCGAAGAAATTAGGCACTTACAGGCAGAAAATCCTCAAACGGCGATATAATTTTTTTTTTGCGATAAACATTAACTTCACACAGGGTTACACTCATTTGGTGTTATAAGGTAACTGGAAAGGTGCCGGGTTATTATTAAGGGATTGCTTAGGTAGCAAGATGGCATAATGTAAGACAGAACAAGTACACCAAATAAATTAGGTGTTTTTTGGTGGGACAAAATATGTCAGATGATAACTTTCGATTAACAGACCAGAAAAAATATATTGTAAAATGTATGAATAATTTAACATTCAGACTAAATGGTAAGACTATTAGGGAGGATATTTTCCCCCGAAACTGGGTATTTCTAATCATTGGAAAATAAAAACTCAGTGGTGGACGCGCCAAAGAGCTTAGGTTTTTGAGGTTTGACATTTTTTTTAAATACCTTCAGTATCAAAATCTGACATTATTAATGATGAATATATTGCTTTTTAGATTGATCTTCATCCACAAAAAAAGTTAACTGTTTTAACTGTATATTTCAAAAGTTAACATGCCGAGCAAGTGCAAAACATTAAAATTGATATTCACCCAAATATTGTTTCAGTGCTACCCCATATGCCTCATATTTTTTATACAATGTGCTCACGAGGACCCACAAATTTAACCATTTCTGAGGCCAAACGAAGGAAAACAGATTACGAGTATATGACTAAATGTTAATTTCGCCAAAAAAATATATTTTTTTATTTCTTACTTTTTGTACCTGCATAAAATTATAAAGTTAATGTTATTGGTAAAACTTTCACTTAAAATGAATTTATATTATTTTTCCTACAAACTACACTCGTATTTAAAATCTCACGGAAAGAATGTAAACAAACTAGACACAAATTTTAATGGCACACACACACACACTATCTAATTGTAATGGAAGGATTTCAAGAAAACTTGTGTCAAGTTTTTTTACATTATTTCCGTGAGAATCGAAATACGAGTGTAGTTTATGCAAAGTATTCCTTGTCACATTGATGTCTGTCAATAAATATGCTTGGGCTAGGCCCCATAGTAGCGATATCGTCATCATAAAGGGGTTTTGCACTGAGTCACAATAAAAACATTTTTTTTGTTGCTTCTAACTCTGAAACTAGTCGAGTTCCACAAATGTATATTTGAGTAACTTGTAACTTAAATATTTAATTTGATTACTATGTTTATTAATCGTTTTCGATGAGCCACCGAAGCCTTATTAAGCTTACTCTAGGACTAGACTAGTATATTTGAATTCATTTTAATCAGAGTTTTCAAGTAGGTAGGCTAATTTTAGTTTGCAATATTACTATTGCAACCAACCAACCAGCCAGTCGTTACCTACATCATCACTATGCTCCATAGCCACTATGACATAGCTCCAACCCATCTCAACCTAACTCAACTCAACGCTATAACGACATTGACATTTGCTATTCGAACAGATTTTCATTCAACATTGGTCTCACATTGGTCACACATTGTTCACACATTGGTCTCACAATTGGTACAACATTGGTACAATGTGTGACCAATGTGAGGCCAATGTGAGACCAATGTTGAATACACACAAATTAATTTAATTAATTTAGGTGTTGAATGAAAATCTGTTCGAATAGCAAATGTCAATGTCGTTATAGCGTTGAGTTGGGTTGAGTTGGGTTGGAGCTGTGTCTGTCCAGTGTGTGTTTATTTTTCGAATCGCGGCCCTTACCTTTTCCTGCTTAACAATGCCTGCTATATACATATGTTTCAGACTCCGATGTGATTAATATTGTTTTTATAATAAAGAATTTACATAACTAAAGTATAGTTAGTTTACCCACATACCATTTTTTCAGTAAGATATACAATATTATTGTAACACAAAACAGAAGAGTGTATAACATAACTCTATTGAGCTTTTAAGTAAAGATGTGTTTTACTTTACCTATCTGAACCCTAAAAGCCATCGCTATGGTATCAAATTATTACGCTTTCTTGAAATACATAATAGCTTTGATGGCATATCGCGCGTAGGCACGCATTAATGATTCTGGCTTTAATTTTTGTTATTATTGTGGTAGTTACCTGCCGTTTACATACTAACTTCTTATAAATTCAAGATAATGAAGTGTGAGCTATATTGACGTAATTAACCGGGCCATCCGGGGCGACCTAACCGATTTTTCGAAGATTTCATTGTAGGTACCTACTTATTATTTCAGTATAGACGCTTACGAAGCCGAAACGTAAAACAAAGTAGCTAGTTAATTGTTAATGTTTTGGACTAAGGGCTGGCCACCTCAGATGTGACACAATAATGAGAGCAAACAAACCCGTCCGGATGGATTGCTATTATACTATCCTTATTGCCAAATAGATAGATCTGGAAGCTTTTAATGGGTGGAGGTCGGAGTGACAAACTAGCAAAATAGTTCAGTTGGAAAATAGTAATACCAAAATACGTAAAAACTGCCGAAGTTGTGTCAGGTATAAAGGGCAGGACCTATATTTTAACATTAGAACAATAAAACATTGCGTATTATTTTGG
Organism: Pammene aurita; assembly: GCA_947086415.1. Taxonomy (NCBI): domain Eukaryota; kingdom Metazoa; phylum Arthropoda; class Insecta; order Lepidoptera; family Tortricidae; genus Pammene; species Pammene aurita. The sequence goes on along the minus strand of OX352293.1, from coordinate 20,438,652 downwards.
AAACATAAACAGTAGGTGACAAACTATGAATTACATTATACGTCTTGGACTACTTACCCCCATCAGAAAGTCTTGGCAATGATATTATCTAATTATTTATATAAGTTCTCATAATACTGCATCAAAACCAGAACTCTAGGATTTTTATTCTTAAAGTGGTTTGCATACTTTGACCTCCACCTTGTATAGCAAACTAACGAGAGGGGTTTCGTCGCTCTCATTATTATGTCGTCTCTGACGTGGCTAGCTCTCCGTTTATTATTATTAAAGAAAAAATTACCGGATTTTTTGTTGAACCTATAACTGTATTGGTCAACTATTCTAAGGATATAATTTCTTGGTAAACAGGATTCAACCAGTAAGAAGTGAATTTAGCTTATTTAGGTAAGTACCTACCTACCTACTTCGTCCTTTTGTTGTTATTAATTGGATATTAAAATCATGTCAAATAGATGTCAAAATGAGATTACTTAACGTCAATACATTTCAATACCATGTTGGCATTTTTGTAATATTGCTTGTCAGAATGACAATCTGTATAAATTATAAAATAATATCACTTCGATAACAAATGCGAGACAAGATAAAAGTTAGAATACCGCTTTTGATACAAAACTACAAAAGTACCTATTGTTTAATTATACGACTTGTTAAAAAGTTTTGGCGCTATTTTATAGATTCTGCATTTTACTTGTAGTTTCTGTAAATTTAACTTTTAGGTTAAGTTTCTCTTACTAGGGTTCCCTAGTTAACAAGCAAGTTAACAACAAGTTAACCTTCATAGTATCGTATCACCATGTTCGTCCGTCTGTGTATCTTCATAAAACGTTGGTGTTATGCTAGCAGGTGTTATTATTACGTAAATGTAGAAAATACCTTTTGTAGGGGATGAATGTTCCTGCTTCAACCGTATATTGTGAGTTCCTCCCGTTGGATATGTTAGGTTTTGTCTCATCTTAAAAATATATATTGGATGTGTCTTTGGAAAACAGTAATAGATTTTATTTTTTTATATACGAGCTATTAAGCTTTAAAATTCAATTTTTCTTAACGGTCAGTCAAAAACTTTATAAATTATTTTAGACTTTTTTAATGTTTTACCCACACACTAGCTGCAGAATCCAGCAGATTGGCAAACTCTATCAGGATTCATATTTGAATAAAACTCTATTTCAGCTCTTCTATTTCTCAAAAAATTGTCACTTAGGCCAAAACAATATTTGTGGCTTTATTAAACTCCATAAATATGTGATAATATGCCATGGTTAGCTGTTATCACAGATTTGTACCTAGTTATTTAGGTATGCCTCTAGATGTAAGGTGCGCTCAATTACACGCTTCATTTAAAAAGCTCCTCAAACTTTACTATTTGTCTCGTCCGTGACGCTTTCTCTTTACAGCCGGCACTGTATATGTAGGTATATATATTTATTTTGTTTAAGTGTATTGTATCTTAATATGGTTATTTATTTATTTATTAGAATATTGTTGTGTGCTGTTAAGTTTATTTTCTTTCCGCTTTTTTTCACTGTTGACTTAATTTATTTAATGCAATTCTACTACCTAAAGGTTGTCTGAGAGAAATCGCTTTTTAGCTATAAGACCGCCTGTTGTTTACCTCTAACCTGACTTTTTGCATTTTCTGTACTGGTTTTATTTTTGAGGTGTTCAATAAAGAGTTCTAGATTAACTCTAGATTAACCATTCTAGATTCTCTCTAGATTAACCCGCCAGAGTTAGATCTCTAGATTAATCCATTCTAGATTAACCCGCCACTAGTAAGTAAAAGGATGCTCTAAACTTAATGGCCGCCCTGCCCGGTTTGGGTATGAAAGGCAACACGAAGGAATTATTTCTTAATTCTCCTTTTGTAACCAATGTCTACGTGTTATTTGATCTATAACAGAGTTTCTTATTATCGAACGAGCGAAGTGAGTTCTTACAAACAACTTCGGCTACTAGGACGTCTCGGCATTTCGATGGCTTTTTGATTTTGAGAGTTTGTTCCGCGATAACTTTAGTAACGTTTTTCTGATCTTTATGAAATTTGTTGGAGTTGTAGCAGAGATACATAAAATTTGTGAGTTCGTATATGAGCAGGATCGTTCAAGGGGTTATGGAGCTAGAAGGCGAACAAAAATCTTCAGAAGGGTCTTGTTATATTGGTCATCTCGTTTGCAAGGAAATCGCGAGTTCTGAGTTCGAGGCGGACTACTAGTTTATTTTACGCTTACAACATTGCCTCCTACCTACTTAGTACTTATACTACAAATCACTCTATTCATAGAGGCTGCCAAATGAAGGTATCGAATATTATTCGCACAAAAACCGACCATTATTTCAAACACTTAATTTGTTAATTACCCACACCCGTCTCTAACTTTACTACCTACATATTGGAACTAAAAATGTTTGAGACACCGCACTATGAACTGAATGTAAACAAAACACGCGCGCCACTACGTACACAGGAACACTTCAGGCAGGTGCTCCAGCTGGATCGGCGGCACGCGCATGTCCTCTATCTCGGCCTCCTCTGCGGGGTACATCATGGTACCCAGCATGGCACACCCGTCCCGTCTCGATGCGACCGGTACACTGAGGGTTCACAACCCCAACCCTCTTATCGCTACCTCAACGCTATTGGCCGCCGCCTTTTCGGCGATAACAGCCACCACGCCCATCGACCAATCCAGGCGCGGGCCCACCCATCGATCGATGGCAGAAATTTTTGCACATTTCCAAACGAGATATTAAACGCCTGCATTGCTCTATTGCTTCGCAGACAGGTGTCCGTGGCAATGCTCTAGTATTTTTTAAGGGTAGTAGAAATCTTTACAGGCAAAACTAGTGAAAACAGTATTTCTTGCCCTTTGTTTTTTTTAACACTCTTTTATGTTATATTAATTAATATTAGTAAGTATATTTAATAATTGCAATAATTACTTGTTGAAGAAACTATATACGTGATATACCTAAGGTGATTTCGAGCAGGTACCTAACGTAGTACACTATGTACTATCGGGTTCAGAATTGCATGGCCAATTTATGAATGAATTCATTGATAAATTGACCATGCAATTTTGAACCCGATGGTACCTACCCATTTTTTTACATTTTCATCGTAGAGGGTGTTTACGTTTAATTTCAGATTTTCGTGGAAAGCGAGCTTCGGTAGTCGGTAGGGACCGGTGCAGTCATTTTGTTGTGTCTGGTGCCTTCTACTAATAGGAACCTTTTTTTTTAACTAATACAGTGGCATATGGTCCGCCTGATGGTAAGCAGATTGTTACCTTAGCCCATAGATACCTGCAACTTCAGAGGTGTCACATGCGCTTTGCCGATCCTTTAATATAAAGGAGGATTCACTGTTTTAAGGGTTAAAGGGACAAGACTCTACATCATCATCATCTTCTTCTTCTTCTTTGAGCTCCTACTACAATTTTCATCAAAGAGGTACCTACGCAGCTACGCTGAGGAACGGTCTATGCAGAATTAAATACAAGGAGTCTACTTGTCTTATCATGTAAACAAACATGTGTCAATCTAGACATCGTAATGTTATTTATTTTTAAGGTTATCCGCTCGCTACTTCGATGATTGAAGAAAATTTTATTAGAAATGATATTTTTCAGTGGTGACTTGGTTTACAGTGGTTACATTTTAAGTGATAATCCCAGAGAAAATGAGGAGTGTTTGGAAAAGTAAGGATGAATTCTGTATAAATAAATATGTATGTATCATGATTTTTTTTTACGTTTAAGTTTTTACTTTTTTACGTTATTTTGTAACCAGCCGAAGAAAATAGATTAGGTTCGCTTAGCTTATGAATAAAAATTGTAGTGGGTATTCTTGGCTCAATTGAGTAATATTATCCTAGCACGTAGCAAATTTGTATTTTGGTTTTGCCTACTAAAATAAATTTGAGTACAGTCCAAAACAATTGGTTTTGTACGTATTTTAAAATTAATTTGTAAGTACAGACCGTGTAAGTACCTAATGTAAGTACAGACAATGCTGTTTAAGTATCTAAAAAAGTACACTTTTTTTGTACCTACTTAAGTATGTATTCAATCTTTTTGAATAACCTATTTTTTCGTCTAAGTATGTCAAAATTCTGAACTTAAATGAGTAGGTATTTGTATCTCTTTAATAAGGACACACGGCAGTGTGTCCGCCAAGTTCGAGCAAAAAAAAGCGACACACCGGCCGTGGGTTATATTACACGAACCATTTCGGGCCAATTTCGACCACCCTAATATAACTCAAAACATGTTTTATCTACGCATATGAAATTTCGAGTGTCTGTTGACATCCCCTTAATTGTCTAGAATACAAAATTTCATTATTCTACCTATAGCAGTTCTTGAGATATTGACGTCAGAAAATCGCTATTTTTACTATACACTCACTGACTCACTGACTCATCAAAAACCTAGACCACTTCCAATGGTCGTACTGACTTGAAATTTGGCACGGAGATAGGTCTTAAGGTCAAAGTAAAGGAAAAAATCTGAAAACGGCCAAGTATGAGTCAGTTTTAAAAATAGCGAAGGTGTAACTTTGTTCTACTATGAAGTCATAATGAACTAAATGGGTCTATCTTCCAATGGTCGTACCGACCTGAAATTTGGCTCGAAGGTTTGTCTTTAGGTCGAAATAAAGTAAAAATCTGAAAACGGCCAAGTGTGAGTCAGTTTCGAAAACAACGAATGTGTAATTTTGTTCTACTATAAGTAGGTATGGAGTGGAAATGAGATAAGACTTATTTAAATTTAGATACATACCAATTTAAGACAATACATGTTTGTCTTAAAGACAAGAACAATAAAATTGTTCACCACTCTGTGTGTGTCTGTTGCGGCAACCGAACCCACGATTTACGAAGTGCAAAGCAGGTCACTAGGTACACTAGGTGCGCTAAATCAGTCAAACAAAAATGAAAAGACTATTTTTTCTCGCATAGACTAAATAATTTCTAATTTTACAACTAATAAAATCGCAGATTCAAGAACATGGAAATCATATATACTCTAAGATGGAATTATATATACTACTGCCCATCTCACCCTCCGATACGCCACGGGATGAGATGGATGGTGCACTTCTAGGGCTACATAATAGGCCACCAATTATAATACCTACTGGTAGGTAGTGCAGTGAAACACTTCTTACTTGCATTAATACGTTTAATTTTGACGACAAAGTAAAAATATTTAATATTAGCAAAAATTATCAATTATTTAAAATTTAGCATTTCACGTAAAAATCACAATAATGGCATCTAAATAAGGGTATTTCATATTCAATAAGTTCCCTAGTGGTCAGAATACAATTAAATTATAATAACAAAAATATTTAAATTTAGCACTTCACTTAAAAATGAAGAGAACTGTACCTATTTCACTTTCACATTCAACAACCTCCCTAGTGACCAGAATGTAATTAAATTACAATAATTAAAAATATTTAATATTAGCACTTCACTTAAAAATGAAGACGACTGTACCTAAACAAGGACATTACAAATTCAATAGTTAGCAAAACCGGTAAGTAAAAATAAAGACTCGGCTAGTAATAATTTGGCTGCAGGAAAATAATGGGTTAATGAGGCGGGTGATATGGATGGTGACAGATGATGCGCTGGCTGAACGTAGCCTAAATTAAAGAGCCAGGTCTTTATACGCCCGTCAAACGAGGCAATTGGAATTTGGGGAAATTTAGCAAAACAACAAAAAAACTATTATGGCACAAAAATACTGGATACAAAAAAGGAATCCGATTTGTAACGTTTTTTTAACAAAAATATAAATAATTTGATGTTCTCGAAAGCAGGATGCAAAAGCTGTTGCTTAAATTAAAAAAAAAGTTCGTGGGCCAGTGTCCGCTTTGATACGGCGGACCCAATAGCTCGCTGAACTCCTTTTCTCACTTGCGAGAGCCCGCTGGATGCGGACTCTAACTCTCCGATGATGTGGCGAAGAAACCCGCGGAAATCGCGGCAGCTGCAGACTGTCCCGCCGGCCCGGCATCCACAAGGGCCTTCCGGAATCAGGCGGTTTCAGGGTATAGCACTTGCTAAATAATTTATATTGGGCCTCTTCGCCCGGCAAGGGTTTCGGTTTTATTTCTGCTCCAACAATGCAACAATAGCACTTGCCATACAATGTTTGAAATAAATCGCACTTTATCACGATGCAGCTAAGCAAATTATGGCAAAAAAGACCAGAACAAATCCAGATTATCTCTTTTTCTTTCAAAATCTCACGGCGCTCTGACAGACTCCATCAAAAATCAACTTTTTTCTTTTGACAATCTGGAATACCTCAAAATTCACATTCAAAATTAGCGCGAGTCTTATTTCAATTTTATAACTGCCAGACGTATTACAAAATACGGACTGATATAAGCGCCATCTACCTGTAATGCCGTGAATCACAATGTCCGCTTTTTTATATATCAACCGTGACCTAGCCTTAGACACAGAAGTTCAGAAGTTCTAAAGAAAGTCGACAGATGTCGTACGATACGTAGCGTAATGCTACAGCATCTCCCTACCAAACAAAGAAACAAACAAACAACAACACAAGTAAACACAAGAAAACTAACCCCAAGCAACAAAAACAAACACAACTTAATGCTAAGGCCAAAAAAAGGCACAACAAGAGAACCCTAAACGAATTCCAAAAAAAAACAAAACTAACCAGTTATTAACATTACCCCTAAAGACTAACCTAATAGATTAACAAGATGACAAAACGCCAACCAACGCGTCACGCGGTCCAAGACGTGACGGCCGGGATAGGACAGAAACTGCACCTGGCCACAGATCTTAATCCCTCACATCGAGTCATCAAATTATACAACCAGGCTATCATAGACCGGGAAAGATAAACGAAGCCTTAAACACCAACGGTAAAAAAGGTCAAATCTGGAAAAAGGAGCAAGGAAACGCTCAAACGAAAACAAAAAAACGATAAGAAACAAATCAAGCAAGGATTACCGACAAGGGAATGGCGGACTAAAGCGCATTTTAGAATTTTGAGAAAACTGAACGGGCCGAAAGAAGAAACTATTTCAAGATATCTTTAATATGATAGGTACCGACGTGCTCGGAATCGGTATCAGCCAGTACATATACCTGTGGAGACACCCGTCTAACCACACGGCACCGAACGAAACGTGGAGCGAATTTACCGCCTCGAAAAGGATCAGCGGATCCACGCTGGAAATTCCGGCGCCAAACGATTTGGTCACCAACGATTCTTGGCGAAGAACGGTTCGTGTGGAACTTGGCGGCGTTACGATGAAAGGCTAAAGCCATCGAATCAGAAACTTTATCGTACACCTCACGAAGCGTCTGAAGATTCGAAGCGTGTTCCATCCGGCTGAGTCCCACATCTTGGTCCACAACCTGATTCTCAACACGTTCACGAATCATTGACAACTCGCGGCCGTACATCAAAAAATTCGGTGTATAAGCAGTAGCCAAATTTATACAAGAGTTTAAATAAAGAGCGACCCGATGTAAATGACCCGACCAACTGCGTTGGTCATTTTCAACTAAAATGCTCAAAGTTGTAATCACGACCTGGTTATATCTCTCCACAACATTCGCTTGTGGCGAATAATATGGGGTATAACACGGACCTGGAATATTATAGCTCGCCAGGAAATCCAGAAATTGACGACTATGAAAAACTGTAGCGTTGTCACAGAGAATGTTAGTAGGAACACCGTACCGCAAAATAACCTCCGACTCTAATGCCATCGATATTGACCTCGCATTCACCAACTTCAAAGGGACCAACCAAACAAATTTGGTAAAAACGTCAACCAAAGTCAAAATATAACGACACCCATTACGGCTAACCGGTAAAGGACCAATTAAGTCAATGGAAAGAAGATCCATTGGAGCCGCAACACGACGAGGAAATAAGCGAAGTCCACGAGGTTGTGAATTTGCAATTTTATAAGACTTGCAAATCTGACATTCGGAAAGGAACCTTGTAACATCACGGTACATATTCGGCCAATAGTATAAGTCACGAGCTTTTAAATACGTTTTCATAACACCAGGATGAACGTTGGGAAATCCATTATGAATTTCAGCAACCGCCTCTCTAGTCCTTGAAGCAGGAAGAACTATACGCCATGGATTAGGTGCTAAAGGGTTTTCGATAGATACCCTGCGCATTAAGACACCATCCCGAAGAGCAAATGCAGTAAACATTTGAGGATTGTCCAAAACTCCCTGGTAAATTCGTTCATACCAAGGATCTCCAGAAGGATCCATGCCACCAAGTATCCATCCATGTATTACTTGCCAAGTAACATCATTAAAAAGTACTGAAAATAATAAATGTTATCAGGAAACTGCTAAAAAAAACCGGTGTGCGTTTCTCTGCCTATTATAATTTTAGGTATTTCTATGTAACGTGATACTTATTCACAATGTACCTTAAAAACTGCTGGAAATCAAGTGTGCATTCCTATAACTATTTATGATTTGAGGTATTTTTATGGAACTTGGTACTTATTCAGATCTCACTTCTTTTATAGGCGAAGCATTCCCATAGTATCGAACTTGGCAGCCTTTCACATTTATGTTTTTGATGGGATTAGGTACACATGTAAGTACTAATTTTAAAAATATGTTTAGTATTATTTTGTGCATATTGAATTCAACTTTATTTTGATTGTCACATAAAGACATATATTGTAGACCTATATCTTACTAGGAACATTTATTAAATATATAGCTATATAAAGCTTAAATTATTTTTTACACTTTTTCTTATCATCATTTTCTGACAAAGATAGTACAAGTAGGACTCGATTTTGCAGGATGTTTGTTTAATTACCTTTAGGTTTATCTTAAGATTCCACAAAGTTACATCAACGTCGACTGATCAGTTATATTAAGAGAAAGAATTATTTAAAAAAAAATCCTCTCTTTCGATTGATTTAAAAATTTCGCTTACACAAAATATATTGACTAATTTTGCGATAAACTACTGAAAATAAAATAGTAATAGTAGCTACACAAGAACCTTCTAGAAATAACTTTGAAAAGCATAGAGATTATCTAACGATGTAGTGGCTAACATCGCACAATTTGAAGTTGGTGTACCAAAGGGACATTATATGTTATAGTTTATAGTTAGTTTTAAAGAAATACATTACTGGGAGAAAGTTTTTTCTGAAATAGCCAAATTACTTAAGTAAATATTTGTAATATTACTTAAGTAATAAAACCACATACCTACTAAAAAATACTACTTATTAGTAAAATCAGATCCAAAAAGCTTATTGCCTACAAGTTATGAGCGATTTGGTCAAAACAAACCTTTGTTGGCCTGTGCTGAATAATCATAATATTTCCAATACTTTATCCCTTGGATACCTAGTTATGATAATTGAACTGAACGGTTGACGATACAAAAAATCTGTTCCATTTAATTTATATACCCACTTCATATGAAGTCTGCCTATTTAGTTTTTAAGTATATATGTCGCAGAAAAATGATTAAAAGAGAGACTTGAACAAATCTCTTAGGAATATGATCAAATCACGCATGATGTTAAAATGGAAAATCCATATCATCATATCCCTAGAAAAAATCAGTCATTTCACCAAATTACTGACTCTGTTTAGTGGAAAGACAAAATCTGCCCATAAACGCGACACGCTTTTTCATTTCACCAGATTTGTTTAGGAATTTGACAAAATCCCTAACTACGACAGTAAGTTGACAAAACGAACCCAAAAAGTTAACTAGTTTTATCATTTCGCTAAACAAGTTTAGTGAAATGTTAAAGTCTCAACTGAAATATAGTATATGGTGATTTGATTCAATCTCTGAACTGGTTTAGTGAAATGACGAAAGCAAGTACCGAATATAATACTTTACTTCACAGTTAAACGATTTCATCAAACCTCTGACTACATTAAGTAAAACAGAGTTTAAAAGATAGACTAAACTTGTTTAGCGAAATGATAAAACTAGTTGACTTTTTGAGTTCGTTTCTTGAACTTACTTTCGTGGTTAGGGCTTTTGTCAAATTCCTAAACAAATCTAGTAAAATGAAAAAGCGCGTCGCGTGTATTGGCCGATTTTGTCTTTCCACTAAACAGTCAGTGATTTGGTGAAATGACTGATTGTTTTAGGGAAATGATGATATGGATTCTCCATTTTAACATCCTGCGAGATTTGTTCAAATCTCTGTTTTAATCATTTCCCTGCGACATATACATCATATGAAGTATACACCTCCCACAGACAGATATTAAAATCATTCTTTTAAGTCCTCAGTCTCTAAAGAATTACATTTTTCTTATTCCTTTCAAGCTATATTTCCTTAGTAGTAATACTCGATTGAAATCAGTATTTAAAACACCTGAAACCAGAAGAAAAACTCTTTTATTATTTTGTTTATTACTTTGTTAGTAATGTAATAATTTTAATTTATTTTACAACTAGCCTTTTCCCGCGGCTTCGCCCGCGTACTATAAGTACTCAAAAAGGATTCGATACCCATGTTGATTATCAGACTTTGTGACCACATTTGCCCCTTTTAGGGGTTGAATTTTCAAAAAACTTGAAACACGTGTTTACTCATTTATCGTTAGGAATACTCCTGTGAAGTTTCGAATAAAATAATCTAATAAATCTTGATTCGCCATACAAACTTTGGACCCCCATTTTACCCCCTTAGGAGGTGAATTTTAAAAAATTCTTTCTTATTGCACCTTTAGACCTTATAATAAACCTACGTGCCAAATTTGGAATCTCTAGAACCAGCGGTTTGGGCTGTGCGTTGATATGTCAGTCAGTCAGTCAGTCAGTCAATCAGTCAGTCAGTCAGTCAGTCAGTCAGTCAGTCAGTCAGTTTCTTCTTTTATATGTCTAAATATCAAATATTACAAATGAAAGTATTTTATTATTTACAAAAAAAATGGCTTTAGGTATAAACAGTTTTTTTAATGTAAGCAGTAAGGTTTTAAATATCTCAAGTAGGTATCGATTGTATTTATGTAACATAGATACTATAAAACTTTAGAGAATCACACACAACAAACTAAATTACTTGTACAAAAAACATTTCCCATTTAACGTAAACATATTTAATACACCTACTAGATGAATCATAAATATTTGAAAATGTTTATAAATTTTTTAGTCGACATTTAACTTATTATAGTTAACAATGTTAGAGCCCGCACCTACGTCCATGGGTGAACTATACATATACCGAACAATACTAGTAGCGGTTGAATAGCCACTCAAAATTTTATAGAGAGCGCAGCAGTGTGGCTACAACACAAACAGAAAAATAATAGACGTTTCAAATCAAAGTATAGGTTAATACATTCATTACACACTTTGTTAAAATTGAAAAAATATATATATTAACCAAAATACACGTTCGGCACTACTAAAAAAATAAGTGGTGCAAAAATATGTAGGTATTGAAAATTAAAATATTTGGTCTAGGTAGAAGAACTTTCCATGGATTATTTTTTAAAACACACTTTTACGCCCAGTGGTTCACGTACTTTTTCTGACAAATAAAAAATATCAAGTATCGATATTTTTTTAATATTTTAAACTTTAAAAATATATTTTAAACAACACCACACTACAAAACGTCAAAACCTAAAAATGATGTTAAATGTTAAACACTGTAAAATAACTAAATAAATCTGTACTGTAGTCATAAAAAGTAGCTACACAAACAATAATATCGAAAAACTTCATAAAAAAATCAAAAAACAAACTAACAAGGTCCGGTTTCGACGTTGAGCTCCATAAAAACACAGGCACTATAAATCTGTTAGGCTGGTCTAGGCCCGGGTCAACCGTGACCGAGGCTTAGTGTTGCAAGAACAATAAATTATACAAGTGAGCGCAAGGGCATCCGTGCGTTTGCGACTTTATGTGGCTATAAATCACGCTAGCGTTACTTCTTCCGCCCTACGCCTGAACTTGTCCGACGACGTAGCGCTACGAACTTCTGATTACTTGTGTACGACGCGAAACATTTCACGATAATTTATTTCGTTTGCTATCGCTTTTTATCTATATTATTTTACACTTACAATGCCTAGTTAGTTCTATATTGGGAACATTTCACGATTTGCTTATTTAAAAATAATAAATAAGTAAACAGTTCACGTCTGTCTTTTATTGTTAAAATCGAATATACATATGTACCTAATTAGCGTTAATAAAAATACATCGAAAGAGATAGTATTTAGGTACATGTTTTTCAGGGTATTATTCTACGTAAACGTGTTTTTAGTAGGTATCTTATACGTACACATTTGGATAATTCCTCCACCTGTTTAAAACCACAATTTGACAAACTGGTATTTAACTACAATGTTAAGTAATGTTTAATTTGGTAAAGTCTTGCAATGATTGTTCATTGCAATGAATCACGCTTGTCTGATGATGGGTTGCCAAAGGGTTGACTCTATAATAAGAATAACACAACCAGTTTTATTTTAAGATTTATAGTAGAGGATTGATTCAAGGATTCAGATAATTTTATTTGCATAGAACACAGTAAATATACAGTTCTTATTATTAAAATTAAGTTCAGTGCATTCAGCCTGCATGCAAGCGTATAAATATTTTCAAACATGCAATATATATACAGAATAGTCATCATCATCATCATCATCATATCAGCCGAAAGAGGTCCACTGCTGGACATAGGCCTCCCCCAAAGAGTGCCACAATGACCGGTCCTGCGCCACCCGCATCCAGCGGACTCCCCCGACCTTCACCAGGTCATCAGTCCACCTTGCGGGGGGTCTACCCACGCTGCGCCTTCCGGTTCGTGGTCGCCACTCGAAAACCTTTCCGCCCCAACGGCCATCGGTTCTACGAGCAATGTGCCCCGCCCACTGCCACTTTAGTTTAGCGATTCGGAGGGCTATATCGGTTACTTTGGTTCTGCTGCGGATGGCCTCATTTCTGATGCGATCACGCAGAGAGACTCCAACCATAGCCCTCTCCATTGCCCTTTGGGTGACTTTGAGCTTTCTTATGAGGCCCATTGTAAGCGACCACGTTTCAGTACCATATGTCATCACTGGCAACACACACTGGTCAAAGACTTTCGTCTTGAGACACTGCGGAATATTGGACAAAAAGATGTGCCGTAGCTTCCCGAACGCTGCCCAACCGAGTCGGATTCGTCGATTGACCTCTTTCTCGAAGTTGGATCTACCTAACTGGACAGTATGTCCTAAGTATATATAATCGTCCACAACTTCGAGTGTAAAGTCTCCGATTGTAACGGGAGTTGGTGCTACATGGGTATTTGACATGATCTTCGTCTTATCCATGTTCATCTTTAGACCAACTCGCTGGGAGGCTTTACTGAGGTCATCGAGCATCGTACTCAAATCCTCCATGGTCTCAGCCAAGACTACTATGTCGTCAGCAAACCGAAGGTGAGTGTTGTACTCGCCGTTTATATTGATGCCTAGCCTTCTCCAGTCCAGAGTCTTGAAAACATCCTCCAGTGCAGCGGTAAACAGTTTACAGTATACAGTTTACAGTATACAGAATAGTACATAAAAGAAAATCATTAAATTTGTAAAACTATGTGAGGACTATCCTAAATAATATCAATATTAAATAATATTCTCAATGATTAAGATTACAATTTTGTACATAAACCAAATATTTTTTTACACTGTAGAAACATTCGTCCAGAAGCCAGCTAATTAATAGTCAACTTTTTCTTAAAACTATTTCCTTGAAGTATTTTTATATTATTTTATTAGGTAATCCATTATAAACAACTATACTCCTGTTAAATGCGTTTTTGTCAAAAATCATTTTGTAAGCGGTGATCATTTTGTAAGCATGTTCACCGCGTGTTTAAAAAAAATGTTGGTTGTTATTAAATAATACACATACATCTCTTATATATAAACAAGGTAGAGGGAGAATGTACAGCCGTTTGCAATGCGCATCAGGCCAAGCGAACTTTGAACTGAAATTATAGGAAATTAATTTTGAGAAAAAGGAGTATGTCGTGAATTGTTTCTGCGTTGTTTGGTGAACTGAATACTATCTCAAACAATAGTATAGTAAATCGGATATTAGTCATAGGCATCGCTGTAGATACCTATGCCAAACATAAAATCATATGCAGTCGCATGTCTCAAATATAAACTTTTAAAATATTCTTATTCAAACATGGGAATCGCTACGTAGTCACACAATATTTCCATAAATTGCAGGGAGTGGTCGCGTGTACGCTCCCTAGGGCATCGGCGCGTGCGCGCTAATTGAGGGTTTGCCGTGTTATCCATAAGATACGCTACTAGTACTGTATGCGTATCTACTTAAAGTTAAAAATCGTTTGACAAGCTGAATTTGGTAAAATAGCATGTCGGTACCGCCGCACTGTCGGAGCTTCGTGCAAATGCGGTGATCGGATGCGACAGCAGTGCCTTTGGTCGGAAACAATTGAGAAGCACTACCAGTTAAGCCGAGTTGATACGGAAAAGCTTAATCTCGGGAGCACAGACTGGCACGCCATACTTGTGTAGCTACATTATACTCGTACCTATATTTATTAGGCTCATAGTAGATTAGTAGCAGGTTATATATTAGTATATATAAAGATATATATATATATACGGTGTATCTGAGTAACCCGACAGATTTAAACCATAAATTCCTGATCATAATTGGAGACTAAAATTTAGTATAAACTTTTCTGGAATTGGCCTAGTTTCACAGTTACTATCAATTAAATAAAAAAACATTTTTTATTGTGACTCAGTGCAAAACGCTTTTTTGATGACGATTTCACCCTTTATGTGGTCTAGTCTAGACATTCTTATTGACAGATATCAAAGTGTCAAGGAATACTTTACGTAAACTATTTATTACGAAAAAAAATATACTAATTTATTTTAATCGACAGTTTTACCAATACCATTTATGTTTTTATGTTCAAAAGCACTAAAAAAATCGAAAAAAAGCCAAAAAAATAATATATTTTTTTTGGCGAAATTGACCAAAATTCATATAACATTTATTACTCCTTATGACCTCAGGAATTTATGGTTAAAATCTGTCGGGTTACTCAGATTCACCATAATAATTGTATTTATGTAGAATAAATGTATATTTAGTTACATGTAATGTAATTTCGGATTTTAGTTTTCTGTTTGGTACCCTTTGTCCGCACTATTGTTTTTATCTGTTTGGCCTGATGGTTGACTGGTAGAGAATGCCGTCTGGCATTAAGTCCGCCCTTTGGACTTTGTATTATTGGGCAATAAAGTTTAAATAAATAATTAAATATTTATAGTAATGTACCTACATACGAGAATTAATACTTTAATAAACTACTCAGATGTACATACAGTCGACTACAAAGACATGTATCCACTTTTTCACCTTATTGCGTTGTAATAAGGTCTAAAAGTGGAATAAGTGGATATATCTTTTTGTGGTCGACTGTATATCGAACAGATAAAAAAACGGGAATATTCATCCAGTAATAAAGATTAAACGGAGCTGCGCTGGCTTAAACCAGTAATGATAGTAGTATTTTATTCTAGCTGATAAGTGATAAGTACTGCATGTATCACTAAATTATGAACACGAACCAAATAGCTTCAGCTGATCCGGTTTTAATCTATGCGAAACAGTCTATTATCAACTGTAAAAACCCGCTATCACTATAATCAAATACTTATCTTACAGTTCATCGATCTAATTGGATATTTTAAGATATTACTCATTGCGAATAATCCTTATCAATGTGTTTTATGAATAAACAATTGCTCATTTGGGGTGTGCTTGACACACACAGTAGCCTGGGCTTCGTTTTCAAGCCTTTCGCTATTATGTTCAACTATGTTGACGAATTCGATGTTTGATAACATAGGCCTTATCATTGTTTCATGCCGATGCCAGTAGAGATTACGAAAATCCGACAACGTGTGGGTATAATTTCATATTTTATTTAGACCGATGACGTTATTATGGAAAGGCAACGATTGCGCAAGATTTTACGAATTCATATCATTCTGTACCTATCATCTAAATTATATTCTTTTTCTACTCGTCGACTGTGCTTGAATTGAGATTGTGTAGACCGAACTACTAGCGCATACTTTCGATAGGGCTTTTATGGTCGCATATTGTAGCATCGCCAACGATGGTACAAATAAATACAATATTGTAACACTGTTGCTCGAGCCCGCCCGGCCGGGAGATTGAACTTACTCAATTGTATGGAGGCAGCATCTTTCGTCGAACTCAATTCTTACCGGCTTGCCTATATTGAGCACTCGTGGGAAAACTCAGCAAGCTTCGTGGCCTAAGCATGATACTCGACTGAATAGCTCTTAATTATGTCACGATTGTATAAAATACTATTATACGTATATTATACAACGCTGTTTTTGCTGCATATCAATGATATGTTGTCTATCGGCGACATTGATTGTTATGCGGACGACAGTACTGGGGATGCTTGTTACACGGGCCGTGCCAATATCCCTCCATCCGTTGTGGTAGAGAGTCGTGAAAAACTTGTGTCCGATATCGAGAATACTCTTTCTGGAGTTTCGGTGTGGGGTCAAGACAACTTAGTCCGATTCAACCCCACAAAGACACAAGTTTGCGCGTTCACCGCTAAGAAAACCCCATTTACTGTGGCCCCTCAGTTCCAAGGCACAATCCTTACAATATCAGGGATTATTGGGATCCTCGGTGTCGACATTTCCAGTGACGTCCAATTCCGTAGTCACCTTGAAGCGAAGGCCAAGCTGTCATCCAAAAAGCTCGGTGTGCTCAATAGAGCGAGGCGATACTTCACTCCGGGGCAGAGACTGCTCCTATACAAGTCGCAAGTCAGACCCCACATGGAGTACTGTTGTCACCTTTGGGCGGGAGCACCTGGATACCAGCTTGGGCCCTTTGACTCGGTGCAAAGGCGCGCTGTGCGGAACGTCGACGATCCCAAACTCACGAGCGATATTGAACCTTTGTCTTAGGAGGGACTTTGCCTCCTTATGCGTGTTCAATCGCTTGTACAATGGGTTGTGCTCTGAAGAACTGTTTGATATGATACCCACGGCAGCTTTTTATCACCGCACCGCTCGCCGCCAGCAGGGTGTTCATCCCCACACCCTGGAGCCCAATGGGTCGCGCACAGTACGGTTTAAGAGGAATTTCCTCCCACGAACGCTGCGGCTGTGGAATGAACTCCCTGCCGAGGTTTTCCCAGTGGGCTACAGTATGAGGTTCTTCAAAAAAGGAGTGTATAGGTTCCTAAAGGGTAGGCAACGCGCATGTAAATCCTCTGAGGTTGCAGGCGTCCATAGGCTACGGTAACTGCTTACCATCAGGCGGGCCGTATGCTTGTTTGCCACCGTCGTGGTATACAAAAAAATACATGGTCTAATGCTGTAGCCAAAGTTTAAACACTTGACGAATTAGCTAAATAATAAACATATAGGTATTTACAGAGGTTAGAAATATTTGACTTTAACACATTACACATTTTTTTATTTTATTTTATAAACACACGTTTATGGTTTTTAATGCTACTGTTTGTTTGTTTTTAATTAGGTAAATGTGAAAATGACTAAGAGACAATGATAACTTAAGTTGATTCATGAAAGCTGGCCCGAGATTTGTGTCGATAAGGCAACATTTTCATAGACGTTCGGCGCCAGTTTTTGTCAATTTACCTATCCATATTTAAATAAATAAAATAAAATAAATAAATAAATTGTTTAGGGTTCTCTAAATTATTATCGATAACTGTATTGCCAATTAGCAGTTCGCTACCAATTTTTCGGGTAATTTCATTTCGCGGGTCATGAGCCAACTCATCAAAAGATTTTGTTTTATTTCCTAACCTCACAGTTACCAAAGGTACGTTAGGTCTATTTTTTTAAAAGTCACTTTTCAAAATGCCACCTTTCGAGTAGTAGAATGTTAGTTTCTTCAGTTATAGCATACTTCGTAAGGATGCTACAGGTACAAGTATTGTCACTTGGGGCAAATTATATACAGGTAGTTTTTATTATTTTAATATGAACAACATTGTTCTCATTAGATTTGTATTTTAGATTTCTTTTTAATATTAAAAAAGTAAATTCTGGCCTATCACTCGCTCGACTTTGTGCGCTATTTACTCGCGGTTAACCTAACACGCTACTCCTCGCTTCGCTCGACGTCGCACATAATTGAACCTTTTCACATATGAGGTTTCTGTTGCTATACTTACAAAACGTTATTATTTTAATAGTTGTTTGGCCTAGTGTAAGATTTGACAAATGATAAGTAACCCAAAAGTTTTGAGTTTATAATAATCTACGTTAAAACAATTCTACCAAATTAAACGTTATCATACAAAAATTTGCTAATAGTTAGTTGTTAAAGTGAATCATCGGCGAAATGTTGGATGGCAAGTGAAATTCGGCCAAAAAAAGTTCGACGAAAAGGCAGAACACCGTCACAATTATTTGTACATTGTTGATACATGGAAAATACAACAAGCGAAATTATCATACATATATGTTAAATTACAATAAATCGGCCTGAGAATTATCTCTCCCTAAGTTGTGTACCTACAGATCTATATCAAACAGAATAAAATTAGTCTCACAGTATCTGTGCATAATCGACAACCACTGTATTGATGATAAATAAATATACTCTATGACGCGTGCACGGGCGTGTATCCAGTTACTGGGAAACTACGCTTATCGCTGCAATCGCTACCTTTTGGATTTGGAACTCGCCCTTGTTCAAACGATTACTATTTGTTTCAGGCCAGCATCCGAACCGGACTTAGTTTAGTGAAACTAACAATAAACATAAAACCAATTAATTAAGGCGTAATAATGATTTCGTTTAGCCTATTTTTTTACACGAGGGTCGATTGGTGAAACACTTAGGTCGTCTTTTAGGTAGTATATCGATTCGAGCGTTAGGTCTCTCATGTTTATTTAATATAGTCAAGTTTTCCTAGTTTTAAAGTTGGGATTATTTTAGTCACATATCTACAAAATAATATAATATAAATATGAACAAACATAATACATACATTTAGTACTTACCTACCTACCTAATTAAATAACAATGAACAGACAGCATTTAATCAAACAATTGCGTCCCCATATTTACTAAAATGTATTGAAGTAAAAGTAATACGAGCACAAAAAACCAATTTTACCAATTTTATTTATTCAAGGGTTTGTGAAAAGAAGAAGAAACTTCCAACATTAATTGCGCGATCATTACTCTTTAAAAATACGCGAAACATTAGGTAATATGCACAAGCAAAACAGAAACACTAATACTGAAAATACATATGACATATGAATAATCTTTTGCGTATCGTATCTCAACAGGCGTTAATGTTGAATATTAATACTTCAAATTACCCATTTTCTACGAAAGGTAGCTTGTAACTGAACACCAATCTTATCAAAAATCATAGATACTATTTAACATACCGTGGCCAGATAAAACTGTATCCATAGAAAATATTGATATTAATATATTTATATTTTTCTACTCGCCGACTTTAATGCTTGAATGACTTTGTAGAACGAACTACACACTTAACGTACCTTTAATGTTTCTTAAAGGATACTTGATCTTACTGTAATGAGAACATAGAGCCATAGAATAACGAGAATACCGCTCGCGCGTCCGGAGCCCCACCGGTGCCCTTCCCGCCGCGCCGTTGATGTTGAAAATAATACGCCATTGATGTAGAGACAAAATGGAGTCGGATAGCCTATTTTGAACACTCGTAGAAAAAGTATTGTCTCAGCAAACTTCGTGGCCTAACCTAAACACGGTACTCGACTGAATATCTTGGCTTGGCTGAAAAAAAAATTGCATTGCTATAATGAAGAACTTCACGCACTAACACACACGTTTGTACAAGACTCATATTGCGTTGGTTTGGTAGTAAAGAAGAGATTATACCTACCTAGGTACCTAATTACGCATCCTTAATAACAAGTTATTGCTCCATTAATTTGTTAGACGGACAATGTGTCGCATTTCTGTAAAATCAATACTTTTTATTTAACAAATCCGTAAAGTTTAAATGGGGCATGCGCATAAAATATAACGGCAGAGTAACGTTAGCATAAATAATTGACGCCAAAGTGCCGTTCGCGATCCCGCCCGCTGGAAAACGGCGCTATAACTCGATAATGCTTGCGTTATCTGATTAGGCTGAACCGAAAAATTATATCATTCGGTAATTAGATTAAATTGCAATTTAGAGATGTGCCGCAGGCGGCACGCGCCACGACAACTTTGTAGCGCTCGCGCTTCGGTAGGGGCTATCTACCCTTTGTATCAAATGACATTGTCGAATTATAGCTACTTTTTTGGGTAAGAGAGGTATGGGTACTGCGAATGACATCTCGCTAAGTGTGGTAGGGCACGTTCAGCGAATATCATCGCTCAAATCTGGAGCAGAGCCCGACTGGGGAAGTACCTCCACCTTACAGAAAACCACAGCCAAATAGCACTAGACCCTACTCATAGTGTTGTGTTCCTGCTGGTGAGTAAGGTTGCCAAAGAGCTCAAAGAGGACCCAGTGTGTTGACGATGAGGGACCTTCTTGTTCCTTTAGTCGTCAACACAGTGAATCCTCCTTTTTGTAAAGGGTCGGCAACGCGCATGTGACTCCTTTGGAGTTGCAGGCGTCCATAGGTTACGGTAGCTGCTTACCATCAGGCGGGCCGTATGCTTGTTTGCCACCGTCGTGGTATTAAAAAAAAAAAAAAAAAAAAAAAAAAAAAAAAAAAAAAAAAAAAAAAAAAAACCATTAAGTTCAAGGCTAGGTAGGGATTAAGCCCGTTTATTTTTTGTCAACTGAAAATAAATGTTACATATTATAAATATATACTAACAAGAGTTTAGCGTAGTTTTAAACAACTGTGATTACACAGTTACATTGTTATTATTAAATAACAATAAACGAATTATTTAAATTGTTTGTGGATAAATAAAGAAATAATACCTTCGTATAAAACAATACATATCGCATTATTTAGATGGTAATATAGAAATCATAGTAGCTACCTAGAAAAATAATTATGGTTAATTTAACATCATCGGTCAACCCATTCTAACAAATCTAACGAACTAAAATAAAGACTACCTATGGAATCGATTTATTTTAAATTGATTCAAATGGATTTAATTTATTATAAAATAACAATAAAATATACGTTAAATAAATATCTATGGTAGAGAAATTCAAAACTTCAGATAAGCAACAAACCCACTTTTGGAACGGTAATCCTAGGGAAAGGAAAGGACATCTCTAATATTCAGATTATCAAGTTATATTATTTGAAGAATAACTCTTTATAACTTAATAAAAAAACGAAACCATAAAATCAAAACGAATAAAACAAACTTAACGCACTGTCGTCGCCCCTTCAAACTGCGAGTCACCCCACTTATTAAAATT
Source organism: Pammene aurita (assembly GCA_947086415.1). Lineage (NCBI taxonomy): Eukaryota > Metazoa > Arthropoda > Insecta > Lepidoptera > Tortricidae > Pammene > Pammene aurita. Next base: position 20,417,145 of record OX352293.1, on the reverse strand, counting down.
AATAAGTGGGCCCTCGTCTGTATTAATGATCGCGCTGTGTCAATAACGATATAATATATTTGGCAAACAACGAGAACCAGACCGTACCCACAACGTAACCATACAATTTCGCTGGTGGTGTACCAGCAAACAAATACAAAAACGGCAATTTTAACGGCCGGTTTTTTACTTATTTATTAGGAAAGTCGAAACAAGTGAAACAACATACATACTTACCACACATAGAAGTTTTAGTGGCAGGAATGAAAATGTCATAGGGTTTCCCAACGATATTAATTTATCGATAAATCGTTATGACAGTTAAGATGTACATATAATATGAATATGGAAGTTGTATATATTATTATATAATACCCGGCATGAACTTATTATAAATCGATTATGAAAATAGTTGTCATTTGTTTTGTTTTAGTTATTAAAATGATTTCTTGTTTTATTCCGCAGAATAGCAAAGCAATATTATTGTAGTTAATAATATGGACTTTCGCAAAGTAACGCCTGATTGCATAAATTATTTCTTGTTTTTTTTTTCTAATAAGTGTTAAAATATAACATATTACCATTACATAAGGTTGATAGGTAGTTATCAGTATTACAGGTTAATTTATACTTTACCCTGTGAACTTAGTATCTGCTATGAAATGTCACTTTGAAAGTTATCGATAAATTTATTATTGGAAGGAAGTCCCTAGTTAATTGACGTTTTTGCCACAAAAACTTCTATGTCTGATACTTACTTATATTTAAAACCCGGCCAAGTGCGTTTCGGACCACGCATAATGGAGGGCTCCGTACCTTCAATGGAATAAGAATCAAACTAATACCAAGAGGTCGTATCTGATGCCTATGGAAGAAGTTTTTTTGGAGATAACTCAAAATGGCTGAACCGATAATGGTCAAAACTATTCTCGTAGATAGTTTGTGATATGGCGGATTTAATCAATTTTTTTCATATTTTTTTGGACTTACGCTTCAAAAGTTACAGGGGGGACATAATTTTTCTGACTTTCGATGCGATTATTTCAGAAAATATTCATTTAATCACAAAATGTTCAAAGAAACTTCAATGTTATTTTCAAAGACCTATCGATTAATATGCCACATGTTTTTTTTTTGTTACATGTATGAAGCGTCCTCCCTAAAAATATTTGTTTTCTGCAATTTAACTACATAACTAAGTAGCGGCATACAAAATACACCTTATGTGTAAATTTTATTAAGATACGTCTTATAGTTTACGAGTAAAATGGCTGTGAAATACGGACGGACGCACGGACGGACAGACGGACAGGACGAAACTATAAGGGTTCCATTTTTGCCATTTAGGCTACGGAAAAATACTGTAAAAATGATTTATTTCTTATTAAAATACTACCCTAAAAATGATTTATTTCGGTTTATAATAAAATAATGTGTTTTATCCTAAAACGCACAAGAGCGAATTTTTTGTAGGTACTTACATGTAGAACCTACAAATAAAATAACCTTTTAATTACTTTTGTGCTTTGTTGTTCAATTACTCAAATGAATAACGGCATTCCTAATCTAACGGTTTGCTCGTTACGATTCCTAATTATTTCAATATGGTTATAAACTATTATAATTCAAAATATATATTAAATGAGAATTAACATTAAGCTTAGTTAAAATATGTTACTCCAGAAGAAGTTACTTTTACAAAAAAACAACACTTACACAAAATCTTCGTTGCTTGAAGCACTTCGACTCTTTGATCTGGTTATGTTTGCCCATCAGCAAGCCCTCCATGGGGTAACCATAGCTAGGGCAATTTGTTTGCCGGGCAAATACAAACAATAAACGTGTACCAATATATTTGCTTTTCAATTTATTATAACTCCACTCTACAGGCTAAATTTTGGCGGATAATTTTTAACTCGTGATACTTATTCAATATTTCCTTGTAGGGAATTAAAAATAGGTACCTAGCCTAGGCATTACTGTGACAATTTCACGATGGTTCATTACATTAATGCTTAGATTTAGTAGCTAATATCTAAGAGCAGTGTCCACGGATTGATATTACTGTTACCTATTGTCCCTATTGATAGTAAGATTTTGTAATGATATCCGAATTGAAAGAATGGCTCTTTAGAGTCTTTAGTAACACTCGGACACCTAAAAAAATCTTACTGTACCAGGTTAGGTAGGTACGTTCGCCATCAGATATATCGGAGCGCCCAAGGTAGTCATAAATATCTGAACACCGCCTCTATTTTCAAGGCGATAAAGTGTATGTTCAGATATTTTTGAATACCATGGCAGCTCTGATCTTTTTCTGGAAATCGATAATGCATTCCAAACAGAATAACTCAAGTTCTTTATTCGGGGACGTTTTTAATTCCTTATTTTTGTAACACTTTCATTTATTTGCACTGATTATGTGACAAAGGAAAGGCTTGTATGCGTGCTGGCTGAGAATCGAGTTAACAATAGCAAATAAACATTGTTATGCATTTTTAACGAACGCATTTTTGTCGGTTAATGAGGTACATTAAGAAGAAAGCGACGTGCTTGAGTTACGTGGCATAAAGCCTTATACATAATGATTCATTTTATTATTATGTATATTTATATTTAATCAGACTTTAAAATTGATTTTCCAAAGAAATTCCGTTTAAAAAATATTACATTTAAATAAAGGGAAAAAAATATTCCGCATATCAAAAAATGCTGACTTGCGCAATAAAAAAATCTAAATGCACATTAAAGCGATGTTGAATGTGGTCGGTCTTGTTGATAGTAGTTAGTTTATGTTCTTTTTGTACTAGCTTTAAATAAATACGACTAAATGAAGAAGATGTAAAGCATTTTTCATATAAATTTTATTTTTAATAAATAACTAACCAAAATACATAAAATATTTGCATCATTGTTTTTAATACCTACTTCAGTTTCGGTAAGAATGGCGAGAAATTATACAGCGACAACATACAAAAATTATATAACATCTGTCTGTATTTCTGCACCTCATACTGCCAAATTGCCAATTGACTATTGCATGACTGCAAAGGCTATAAATAAAATAAAATAAATGAAGTTTTATTTTTAGGCAGTACACCCATATCAGCATTGCAAATTTACAAAATAACAAAATACTAAAATCTAATTAGACAAAATATAACTATGAAGAAGAAGATTCCAAAGAAATGGCGAGATATTATAAGTTATAACACAGGTTTAGTTAGAGACGACCTATACTATAGGTACTATATGAGGGACAAGATGCATGGCGCAAACCAGAAACTACTACAAAATAATCTAGCATTAAACTTATCTTAGTCTAGGAAGAAAGAGTAGAGGACACAGATCAGACAGGAAATCATATAAAACGTGATGAAGTCAGATTTGTATTTTATTATACGAGTACAGTGTGAAAAGATAAGTCGGGCCCTGGAGGGAAACTACCTTAAAACGTTGAGATAGCTCAATTTGCTGAAAGGAAACATTCTTTTATTTTTCCTAAAAACTAAAACTGCATTTATAATGTTTATCTTAATTTTCACTTTTTTCCATACTAATTGTATGAGAAATCTTTTTTTGTATTATTTATGGGTTCTCTTGTACCCTAAACATGGTTGGTATTAAGAAGTTTTTATCCTTGTTGGAAATAGGATAGATTGGCATTTCTCAATGTCTCCTTTCAGTGAATTGAGCTATCTCAACGATGTAAGGTTGTTTCCCTCCAGGGCCCGACTTATCTTTCCACACTGTATATGTTTTCTTTGTAATCACAAAATAGGTGCATTGTCTGTCTCTTAAGCTGTTTTGCTATGTCTTCTTAAAGAATTACGCATTATTGTGTACTTTTAAGATTTAAATACCTGTTTTAAAAAAATAAGTCCCGCCGAGTTTGTTGCCGGTCATAATACTTCTCGGATCAAAGGTGTAGATTTAGAACCGGTGGTAGTTTTTTTTTCTCTCTCTCTGACATTCATAAGTGCATTGTAATGTGCCTAAATTGAAGAATATTTTTATCTGTTTTATTCAAGTAAAATGAATAAAACAGATAAAAATATTCTTAATAAAAAAGTGAATCACTTTTTTATATCCAAAACTAAATTAAATCAATGAAGTTGAAAACGTCGCATTTATCTGAACATTTATAAGAAAATACAAATAATCCAAGAGAGTATATTTTAAGACAAATGTATTGTAATACAAACAAAAACATTAAAACATAACACAACAATGTTTAACGGGTACACCAGTCTGAACCTGCCCTTACTCGAGTCGAGCCACAGCAGTCGAGGACACGGGACCCAGTAGCTGAAATCGAATCGCATACGCATGCCGCCCGCGCTATTCTGCGTTTAGTTATGCTGCCTTAAAAGCCTGTACTTCGATAATGGCGACAGTATAACATTTATCAAGATATTTGGATTTTGTCTGGGGGGTTTCATTATGTCTCTGTCTGTCCATTGTACCCGTTTTTCCCGATGCGCTTACCGCATATGAGGGCTAATGAGGGAAGGCTTGGCACATCGCTTGTCACCTTATGGGTGCGTTCTGGAATATGTGACATCATAGGTATAGTTTGTCCGGTTGCTTAAGGAGAAATGCGCCATACGTTAAGTATGGATTCTAAATTATTTTTTATAGCAGTTAACGTCTTATTGACAACCGACAATGATACATACCTTTGATCAATAACGTCACATATTATTATATTATTATTTCAGCTAATGTTTATGACATGTCTCAAACCTGCACGGTGCTTCATATATCACGTTGAAAACCCTATTTTTTTTTAAGAACGCCTGACAGCTAACGCTAATTGTCAAATTTAGCAGGGAGAATTGATTTTGTTTGATAATGTCATCTTACTTAGACTTCTTCCTGTAGTCTTTTTTACCAGCGATGGGTAGGATTGACGTCATTGTATTCACAAAGTTATAAAATTCCGAAAACGTCACACAAAAGCGTCGCAACCCGTTCGTTCCGATCTCTGTTCTAACACCAAAATTTAATTACTTGTATGTATTTTCTAACTATCTTATATCTAAGTAGGAATCATGATTATAATAATCAAAATAAATAAAACAACAATGCCCCAGGCCAAATAATTAATACCAAAAACAAATGTTTTACTAGATAGATATATTCATTTATAAAACTTAATTTTAAAATAAAGAAAAAATTGGTAATTATGAAAGAAGTTAATTAGTGATAGAATTATTTTATGAATGGATTCGTCTCGATTATCCTTAACTGACTTAGATCTTCGTAACAGATTACAGAATAGCAGACGCGTCGAATGAAATTGGTAATTAAACCTGCTCATGACCTAGACGTACCACGTCCTCGACACCGTACCTAAGTAACGTGATGATTAAAGTCATCATCGTGCCCTTGTACCCCTTGCGCGGCGCGAGCGGCGTCGCGTGCCGACACCAGTTGCCTATTACTGTGAAACCACTAAGTTATTGTTGCAGATACGTGATGAACTGCTGATTATTACATAGATTAAATACTTACTGTCACTCTTGAATAAAAAACTTTTTTTTATAATATCTTTTAATTTTTCAAACTTTTCAAAAAAGCTTTGCGTGTAGATAGCAAAAATAAGTTATCGATCACACTGACGCCACCACTTCCGCCGATACTTCCGGTACTGCATTGTGTTACCTACTAAATTATTGTTTTTTATCTACTTTATAAAGTTATAACACGCAACCCGAGGTTGAGAAAAAAAAAACTGGCTTCGCTTGATACGCTTGTAATCGCATTTTCTCGTATAACATTTCAGCAATGCAGAATATGGACGATCTAAATAAGTTAAAAAAATTATATACTTAGGTCAAAATGGTAATTGGTAATTCAAAAGCGGCGTATCTGATTTAGTATTGTAATCTGTGACTCTAACAAGACAAGTCTAGTTAAGTAGTAGTAATAATAACATCCAACCGTGATGGCATGTACGAGTATTGTATGGTAAATTGCTAAGTACATTAGCTTGAAATGTGTGGTGTAACCTAGCTTGTTTATTTCATCTTATCTTTATAATTCTTAACCTAGTGATAGCGAAGGTCTCCCCGTTTCATCTTGGGCAAAAATGCTTTCGTAAATCCGGTTGTTCTCCTCTACACGTCGCATTTCTTGACCGATTCCCGATTTTGTGATCAGGTCTGTAGTTACTTTTTTTAAATATTAATATTGGTAGAAATTGGCACAAAGTACTTAAGCGCCTTAATAGTCTATGGCCCTTAAGACTATTGTCTATTGTGAGTTTGCTGTTATAAGGAGGTCTATAGCTCACAGAGCCACTAGTAAAAAAAAGTTGGTACCTCCATAGTCAGGAGCAAATAAAATAACTGACAACTTGCTTACTTATGTAAAAAACAAAACAGAAATTCTTATGTTTATTTTCAAATGCTGATGCAGATGCTAATTTTAGTGCTTATTGATTTTTTAATACAACAACATACTACCTACGTGGTGCTACAGCACACAGGGCTCCTACCCTCATGGCTGTAGGTAGTTACATAATCATATCGATTTACCTACCCAATTTTTAGGGTTCCGTAGCAAAACGGAACCCTTAGGTTCCGTTTTTAACTATATGTAGTTTCGTCATGTCCCTCTGTCCGTCCGTCCGTCCGTATGTCACAGCCATTTTACTCGGAAACTATAAGTAGTAAAAAAAATTACGCAAAAGGTGTATTTTGCATACCGCTATTTAATTATGTAGTTAAATTGCAGAAATTTTTTTTTTTAAGGGGGGCGCCCCATACATGTAACTGAATTTTAAAAAAATGTCTAATATGAACATGTTATACATCAATCGATAGGTCTTTAAAAAATAATATTGAGGTTTCTTTAAACATTTTGTGATTAAGTAAATATTTTCAGAAATAATCGCTTCGAAAGTCAGAAAAATTGTGTCCCCCTGTAACTTTTGAACCGTAAGTCCAAAAAATATGGAAAATTTTGAGAAGATGCGCCTTATCACATACTATCTGCGAAAATTATTTTGAACATTATCGGTTCAGCCATTTTTAAATTATCTCCAAAAAACATCTTCCATAGGCATCAGATTCGACCTTTTGGTATTACTTTGGTTCTTATTCCATTGAATTGAAGGTACGGAACCCATAATGGATTATGCATGGTCCGACACGCACTTGGCCGGTTTTCTAATATTTACATTAAATTAATAAATACAGAATATCACCCTGTTTTGTACGCTTACAAGTAGGTAGGTACTTTTATATTGTCAGTGAATAAGTAAATAGCAAGCTATCTACTAAATTATCTTCACTACCTACTGAGAAATTGCTAATTGTTCTTCTCGAAGTAAATAAAGTATTTTAAGGCTTGAATCAGGTTACACAAGTACCAGGATGTAATAAAAGCCGAGGATATGAGTAAATCAGGATGGGTCAGTTGGGGAGATGCGGCGCGTGCGCGAAGCCCCACGGCAGGGGCTTCGGATGACGTCAGCGGCATCTGCCCGACAGATGGCGCCGCGCCCTTACACGTAGGTTACAAGATAATATCGCGTATCGCACGCACGCAAACCTTGACCAATCAAAACTCTGAGTTCCGAAATTTTATGAGTTCATAACGTGATGGTAGAAATCAGTTTGTAAGGAAGGAAATTTAAATTGATTTAATAACAGCTCGAGATATAGCGACCGTTATGATGAGCGTCGACTACCGACAACGAAATACAAAATTCATAGCTTTTGTATTGTGGCGTGGAAAACTTGGTGGAATTTGTTTGCTTTCCTGCAAGTGCGTAATTGCTTATCAGAACGTCAATTGTGAATAATCATCAGCTCACCAGGCATAGATATAATTTTAAACAAAAAAGAACCAACTTCACTTAGCCTCCACCTTTCCAAAAGGAAATGCCCGAGCTACTGTAAAAAATACTCAAATTATTATTCGTGTGCCTATAATATTTGAAGAGTTCCCCCGATTTCTCCAGGATCCCATCATCAGATCCTGACCTGATGACGTTGGAACCAAACGAGAAGTATACTCTTCCAAACAAAAAAATAATTTTTCAAATCAGTCCAGCCGTCTTCGAATAATCGGTGAAAATACATAAAAAAAAACTAAATAAAAAAACCTTCGAAATCCTTAAGTCGGTTGAAAAGCGTAACAGGAGCTAGTAGTAGGACAACATTGCCTACTAGCCCAGTTGGTTACCCTGGAGCTTACCCTGCCTGCAAAAGGCCTCGGGTTCCAATCCTGGTAAGAGCATTTATTTGTGTGTTTATCACGAGTTGTGTGGTAGTTATGGATATTTTCTATGTATCTTCTTTTTTTATGTATCTAAGTATATATTTATCTATATAAGTCGATCGACGTATATCGACGCCTAGTATTTATCCATAGAAGATGCTTTGCTTAATTTGGGACTAGGTTGATTTGTATAAGATTGTCTCTAAATATTTATTTATTTAACGTCTGCTTTGCTAGGTGACGCAGAATTCTCATCAAGAATTAATAGTTTATCTATTTCATAGTTTTCTTTACAACTTATAGCTATATATATATTATTTATAAGTATCCTACATTATGTGAAAAACGCTAACATAATAAGCAATTCATTAATATACGTAGGTTAATAGATTCGCAAGCCTAGTAAACATAATGCATATGTATCTCGATCTAGATACACTCTGAATATTTTATTGGTGACTCGTGACATTTAGTCATGCATGTGATAATTGATGAAAATCAATTAACGTTCAAGGTGATATCACTACTAAAAGTTTTGTTGCTATGTTAATCTTAACAAAACCACGAAATAAACAAAAAAACGACGAGTAAAAACTTACTTGGGAAACCTTTACTTATTTTTTCATTCTACATTCATCAAATGCTAAAATTTTATTAAGATACGTCTTACAGTTTCCGAGTAATGTGTATTTGCAGTAATGGCTGTGACTGTTACATACGAACGGACGGACGGACGGACGGACAAAGGGACATGACGAAACTATAAAGGCAAACTGCGGTACAAGTCAAACTGTAAAGATATATATATTTATAAACCCGATTTTTACCCATCTCTGGATGGAAATTACAAACTTATTTTTTTTTATATGGGGTTTAAAATAAATAAATATTAGATTGGATCAGATACATTTCTGCAGGCAGTTCTTGTGAACAAAGAGTGTGATGCAAAACTAAGTCATTGCAAAGAGCGGACCACTAGTTCATTTTTATAATTACCTATTTAATATAATTATTTGCAATTTTATGATTTTGTTAGTTTCGTTCAGGTTTGAGAGAATTGCTACTTATTATAAAAATGCAGCAATGGTTTGCTTTATAAACGAAGCACATAATAAATAATTCTTCCATTGATTTTAGGTAGAGGTTCGAGTAAAATTAATTCAGTGATTTCGTGTAAAAGAGAGACTATTCTGACATTACTTGATGCTAGAGTATCCTTCATTAAGGCGCTTACATTTAACTAAATAAAATAAAATAAATCACCAAATATCAACACGTGACAAAATCAATCGATAGGTCTTTAAAAATACCATTGAGGTTTCTTTGACCATTTTGTGATTAAGTGAATATTTTCTGAAATAAACATGAACATTGAACATTATCGGTTCAGCAAATTTTGAGTTCTCTGCAAAAAACTTCTTCCATAGGCATCAGATACGACCTTTTGGTATTAGTTTTGTTCTTATTCCATTGAAGGTACGGAACCCTCCTATGCGTGGTCCGACACACACTTGGCCGGTTTTTTTTCTCTTTCATGCTTGTTGTATGCAATACGTAACCCATCATCACTGAAACTCATTAACTATTAACAATGTACTGGTAAACACGTCTATTGTTTTCTATTAAAGTGGCAATTACAATAAGTGACTTTACGCCATATGCCGGCTTCTCATTAATGGTTTAATATTACGCAACACGACATCCATTTGTTACACACAGATCATTAGATAATTAACGCTTGTAATGTTATATTAATTAATATATTCCTTATATTCCTTACATACATTCTGACCATGTTGCGCACGATTAAGTATATTTCCAGGCTAGATAAGAACTATGCTAATATGATACTGTTGTATTATAGCACGACTAGAAATGAATAAGTTAGTTAGCAAAACGTATGTTCCATTATACAGAGTAAGACCATAATTAGAATTTTATGACCTCGTAAAATCAATAAAACTTTAAAATGATAACATAAATTCTCTTTATTGCACACCTCAAATAATAGACACAAAGTATACACCAGTCACAAACAAAAAGCAGAGGCAAAACAATTACTACTATACTACTATACTTGTATTAAATACGATATTTGTCGTAGCCGTAAATGATTTGTACAAACAAATCATTTATATTTTAATTAGGTTATTTTTGACATGCAGTTGTCTTGGTTACACAATCATATCATACATCCGATTTGGCATTCCAAAATGCTGGCTTTAATATTGTATTTTCCAAAAAACATCTTAACTTGTAGAATTTCCTAGACTAATGATAATAAACCAGGTTTGATTGACATAAATCCTAATAAACGCAAATAAAGTTTCGTTTCGCTTCTCCTAACCCCAACTTGCTATGTATGAAAACCTACGAGTATATATTTAATAGTGCTACTTTCACGTATAACGAAAGCGAAAGCAAAAATACACTTCTTTTTATGTAGTTTTTTATTTAGTATAACTACCTACTCCAGTCCACATTTTAAATAAGTGTCTTAAAAATCATGTTGCTACATATTTTTTGCGCCAGATCTCTTATTGGTATTATAGTGAAAAAGTTAAAAATATTTTAACTATAAATTTTCCAAATTATATTCACATATATGTAATCTACATGATGACATTCATGAGTTTTATTTATGACATACGTTTAAGTAAGTACGTAATTTTCTGATGCCATCAATAATAATACATCAAGTAATATTTATCTAAAGTAATGGCTAGGTTATAAATATCGTTGTTAGGTTCAATCCACAGTCTATCGATCGGGCGCGATCCGCGACATCCATTACTTAATTGACAAAAGCCAATGGAGTCACTGCTGGGACTATTCAACATATATGTATAATGTTTATGGAATAATTTTTAGGTTGGTTTAGAAATACCTTTCCCATTTTTTATAAGACCTTTAGAAAAGAAAAATTATATTATAATACAATTAAAAACGAATCCAAAAACCTATAAATTAAACGATGACTACAAGAAGATTACTTCGTATATGTCACTTATTGTCACATAACCTTTCAACCTGATAAAAGTTAGGACGAGTCGCTCGCGGAGGAAAATAGTTATGCGGCTTACACAAAAACAATGAACTTTCACACGAGTTGAGGTTGATTTAGCGCAGTTTATTGTGGAATCACGCCGAGGATTCGGTCTGCGGTGGACTGTAATTGAATTTGGTAAACAATACGTTTCTCGCGAACCTCGGGAGCATTCGCAACACGCACGCTCTCACGCACCTGTTGGCCGATTTATTTAGTAACTTACACATTATTTTCTGGGTATTTGTGAAAATGTATCTATAATAGAACCATTACTAAAGGTTTTTTGTAGCAATTTCTTCACTTATATGTTGTTATAGATCTATATTGCCTCTCATCTAACTTGCAGATTTTCTCGTTTATAATAATAGTGGGATAAAACAAACGGATTGTCCAAATAAGACCAATTAACCTGTAGGTAATATGAAAAATACGTAAAAGGAGTCGCAGTTACGTCAGAAGCTACTCATACAATTTTAATAAGCAACAATCACGTCTGAATGAGTTATTCTAATACCTACCTAGTTTATAACAAAAACAATAATATTTTTCAACCACCCTTATCAAAACGAGGTCGTGTGCCTTTTTAGCCGCGAGAAAAAACAATAAAGCAATCTCTCACAAGTATCGTTTTCACCAACATGACGGCAGATCAGTGTAAACCCGGCGTGATAATTGAATCGCGAGGGTCCTCTCCTGCCCTGAGGTGCTACTTTAAAAGAGCCCTTGTATATTGTAGGGTCGAAGTACACTTACGACCTTTGTTCATTCCCAATACCCGTCGGCCATTAGTGATACATTTGATTCGTATGTGACCTCTACAACCCACTATTGTCTCTTGTGTAGGGGAGTACTATCTTTAATCGCTGGAAAGAGCTTATAAATGTGTAGTGTCGGTTTGTATTTGCTTTAACGCGCTAAAATATTAATTTGCTGATGCTGATATGTCCCAAAAGGTATGATAAAATAAATGAAAAATTAAATAGTTTCATTTAAAAACAGTTACAGTTAGCCATCATGAATAGGGTATTTGACCTGAATATTTATCTATGTTATTCTTCATCTCGACACGTCTCGATGTAGCTGGTAGCTGTTTCACGTAAACTACTTACATAGCGCTATGCGAGTTATATGAAAATAACCATAAATACGAAAACAAAAGTGCCATCTCTCAGCGGGTCGACGCAGTTCGTATTTGCTCTCCACCGGGAGGGGGTCATTACCAAACTCCATTACACTTTTTGTGCCAAGTGTTTTGATGTTAAAACAAGGGTGAAAACGACCCTACAAAACGAATGACAGCTCTCGGTGCCTCCCGTTTTTTACTGCTGTGAGAAAGAATAACATTAGTTTTGGATAAGTAAGAAACAATGTGTTGACGTAATTCATGTTCACTCACTTAAAATTCATGAGGTAAAATGTTTAAAAAATTCATATGATGGCAGAAAAAAAATCTATTTAAAAACAAAGTTTAAAATGTCATAAAAGAAAAATACAGAGTGTTATTAAGAAAACTAAAGCAGGCCTAGTAAAATTAGTAATAGTTAGGTAAGGTAAACGTCCTAATACCCAATAGTTGACACCCTGTTGTTACCTTTATTGCGAAGTGCCCAAGAGCCCTAAGTACGACATTAATATATTGTATAAACAAATATAAATATAAAGTCGTTTTTAGGAAAGATTACCTTGCCGAATTGAATTCAGCTAGAAATGATGGTAATTTTAGAAGTAATCATATTTAAATTAGAGCTGCTCTTATTGTTATCATTTTCTTAAGTATACGATTTTTTCTTCCTAATATTACTAGTAAAGTTGTGAGACTACTCACAACTTTACTAAACAATAAATTTAAAAAAAAGTAAAAACACCTAATCTTTCCCACTAAGTAAGCACCCAAACCTATTTTTTAAATCCTTGAAGCAACTTCTACTCATCTGCCCATAGCCACGATTACCGCCGGGATCCGAATCGCAAACACTCGAGCACATTTACCGGCGAGAGTTAGCTAATGAAGTGAATTGAAGACCAAATGGGGGTTCAACGACTTGCCAACGATCTCCTTCGCGATTAACCGGAGAGAATAATTTAATGTGCTTTTGTGGAAACTCGCCACACGAGTGACTCGACCCGGTGCAATTACTTTCCGTTTCAAAATTTCACTTCGCCGCGTTCTCATCGATAAAAATGGTGCATTGTGCATTGTAACCTAGCTTAACGTTGTTTTTGTGATTCTTGAAAACTTTACATAAACATTATAATAATAACATAATACATAATTTTATCGTGACGATGCTTGGTTGCAAAAATTATGAATCATGAAGTTTGAGAAAGCTTTTTATTCTTGTGTTAAATTAATAAATTTTATTTATTTATCTACTCTACTACTTTGTTATTCGTATTTTTGATATAAAGATCATTTTCCTTCGTAAGTTGTGGGATAAATGAAACAGAGAATTTACATATTGAATTCGAAAAAAAATTAAATAGGTACCTTAGAATTTTTTTTATATGTACTTATGTTAAAATTTGTATTTAGAAATAAAATGTGTATAATATAATATTATTATATTAATTTTACAGCGTGTAACAAATATGCTGGTGATGTCGTTTTGTCATTAAAAAAAATTAAAACAAAAACGTGATCAAAGGATGGTTTTGTATGCAGGGTTAGTCTACCGGGACAACGTGTTTCATACAAAAATAATGTGTTCTAGTTCGGCGGCGGAATTCGAATCCGACCTACTAATAAAAACGGATCACCAGTATTTTCGTTACAATCTTGTATAAATAGACAAAGTTTATCGACGTTACAAGTAAATAGCAACCTAACTAAAGTTTTGAAACGTAGGCAACTTATCAGCTCCATAAATTTAATTAATATAATAGCGACCCAGTTTTGAATAATGAATAAACACCATTCATAAATGAATATTTTTCACCCATTTGCTTAAGTGCACATAACATTTTCATGGCTTAATACGTTTGAATGTGCCATAGAGTCAATCGTCATCAATCTGGGAGGGGCGCGGGGTAATGCTCGCGACATATGGCGCGCGCGGCGCGGCTTGCGTTCGCGCTTTGTACTTGTACCGTTCCGCTTCGGTGGCGAAGAATGGCCGAAGTGACCCGCACCGACCTTACACGTGATGGCACAAGGGCTGTCCCGTATATTACTTGATTGTGATCTTAGATGCCTAGTGGTGTAATACTTGCTTTCACGAGTTTCTAGTGGAACACTAATAAACTTAAGTAGGTTCCATAAATATCTCATTTTTTTTTTTTTAGGTCAAATCGACAAACATACGATTTCAACTACACGCATACTATACATCTAACGTTCGGTTCGTTTTGAATGCGCTAATAATTTATATCGAAATTGAATTGGAAAATTATTTGAAATATAGTGGTTGTATGTTTTCGCTATGATGAACGGAACCCGACCCGAATGGGTAACAAAATAAAAAATAAAAACAATATTTTTTAAGAATTTAAATCGTAGTTACAAGTAACGAAAATCGTTATAATCTACCCTATTCAATTTAATATAGAAATACATACTAAGTATATATTAACATTGATGCCCAACAAGATCCACCCTAAATAGATTCATGATATCGAAGAGCGATCATCCCGCTACAAGTGTTCTTCACTAAACTGTACAACTGTAGGTTCAGATCTACATATAGATAGTAAGGGACTCTTTTTATGCAAACCACTCGTAAGACCATTGACAAATGTTACATTCAAAGATTCATTGCTCGCTTTTAAATCCACTCATTTTTAAATCCCATTGAAAATTACCCGCATCTTTTATCATTCATATGTGTAGCTCTTGATATTTTGATACTACGAGTACATCTAAACGTTATTGAAATGGAATGGTTGAGATGAAATTCAAGTGTCTACGAGTTGCTACTTATATATCCGGAAACAAAAAAACAAACAAACGTACACGGCTGAAAATGGTTTTATTGTTTTTCAAAGTATTCCCCTTGATGATCTATGCACTTTTGCATTCGCGTGAACCAATTTTTAAAGCACTTCTGCCACTCCGCCTGAGGTACCTCCATAACGTGTTGTTTGAATGCGTCGACAGCATCTTCAGCGGTCGAAAATCGTTGACCGCGTAATTTATTCTTTATATTTGGAAATAAATAAAAATCGTTGGGTGCCAAGTCAGGGCTGTACGGCGGATGACCCGTTAATTCCACATTTTGACCCTCCAAAAATAGAGTTGTTTCGCGTGACGTATGACAGCTGGCATTGTCATGATGAAGAATGATTCTTCGTCGCTGGTTAGTTTTACGAATTTGTTCAAATACTTCCGGTAAGCAAATGGTCGTGTACCACTCTGAATTAACCGTTCTACGGTTTTCTAGTGGCACTGTAGCTACATGGCCATTAATACCGAAGAAGCAGGCCACCATTTGTTTCAATGTACTTTTTGCACGAGTAACTTTCGTAGGGTTCGGCTCATTTTGAAACACCCATACCGTTGATTGTTGCTTCGTTTCGGGATCGTATGCATAGATCCAGGATTCGTCACCTGTATAGATGTTATAAACGGCTTTTGAGTCACCACGGTTATATTTTTTTAACATTTTATTGCACCATTCGACGCGAGCATCTTTTTGCTCTTTTGTTAAGTTGTGGGGTATCCAACGCGAACAAATTTTTTTTACAGCCAAATAATTATGTAATATGCTATTAATGCTGGTCATAGAAATACCCAGAGTCGCCTCTATCTCGCGGTACGTAACATGTCGGTCGTCCATTATAAGTTTTCGCACAGCCTCGATATTTTCTTGTACAACGACCGATTTCGGGCGACCTGCCTTAACTTCGTCCGTAAGCATACTACGTCCACGATTGAACTCACTAAACCAGTGATACACAGTAGTTTTAGATGGGGCTTCATCACCAAAAGTTGAAGTTAGTTGATCTATGCACTGTTGTTGCGTTAAACCACGCCGAAAATCATAATAAATCATAGCACGAATATTTTCACGAGTGAGTTCCATTCTTGCTGCGAGATGACATTTAAAACCCGTCAAAAACAAAACACGAGCGTTAATAAGAAAGAAAAAATATACCGGCCAGTACTTAAAAAAGTTCAAATTTTACCATGGAGGTCAAATATGCTATTTAAGAAGATTGTAATCCCGGTTTCCGGATATATAAATAGCAGCCCTTGTATACAGTACTGGCCAATAATATATCACCTACATGTTTTTATGGTAGAACTTTTTTTATATATTTGTAAATGATTGCCATGTCACTACTTTAGGTTTCTAGTAGTAGTCTTTGGTGAGAGCAATGAGAAAAATTGGTCTCATGTAATGGTTATAAACTTAATTTTTTTTTATAAATGTCAATTTTTTATTAGAGTTTTTTTTAGTAATATGCTTAGTCTCCTATTTTACGAGTAATTCACAGTACATTCATCAATTTCATCATATATTTGTATAAAATGACAAGTAAAATATGCAATCTACAAATTAACCTAGGGCAGATGCCCCGGTTTTGGCTACTTTAAGGAGAGTTTGTCCATTCAGACGTCCGTCATTTTGTGTCAATAAGGAATTATGACACTCTTATGTACTGAGTCTTTGAAAATATATTACTATATTTATATGACTCTCCGCTGTTAAGATTCTGAATTATTTATTTATTTAATGAAATGTCAGAAAGGGGGCCAGAAGCCAGTTTTATACATTTTTTTCATGGCTCCTGACAACTGATTGACAACTGATACATGGCAGACGACAGTGACACCTGTACTGCCATAATTTACTCTTATATTAACTATAAACCATAGACTACAAAGTCCTAAAATTTAACCATAGACTTGTAAATTTATATATACCTTAATAAAGTTGAAAATGGCCAAAACCGGGACAGTGGCCACAACCGGGACATCTGCCCTATATTGTTTACTCGAATATTAGAACATGGTGTTTAATAAACATACCTACACTTTTATTTAATAAGCCAAAGTCATTGGCAAGTGGATCCACAGCAGGTTTATATTCTCGGAGGGTGAAGGATTGCGCGGGGTGGCGCGCTAAGTGCCTCCCGGAGGCCACATGTCGCTCTCGTCGCGCTAATCTGCAGGATTTGCCATCCAGTGTCCCTCCATCCTCCGTCCCTTTCCCCATCAACCACGCACAATACATCCATCTCACCCGGCTCATTGAATATTATTGCTCTATGGGGATTTTGAAAATATGGAGCCGTTTAGCTAAAGCCGTACATTGTATCCATACTGTGGAATTATTCAAACGCGGCTCGTTGCATGTATCAGTTAATGGTATTAGCTATTAGACCGTTTAATCACTCGATTTGCGACTTTATGGCACAGATTAAGTTATGAGACTGTTTTGTTCTGGTGCATAGTAAAGATCGATAGTGCATTGTTACATATTAGTATAGCCTAGGTATGCTATATATTCAATAATATATAGCATAATATATATCTAAGTATTATATATATTCAATAAATATTTTGGGACAATCTTACACAAAAAGTTTAAAGAAAGCATTCCAAGTAAGCCATTATATTTATTTATTTTATTTTATGTTATTAGTTATTACAAAAGGCACAGTATCAAGTTACAAACGTAAACATTGGTTGTGTTATTGTTATACGTACTTTACCCACAATAGATTGACATCACGTAGTTTGAAATTAATTATTAATATATTAATTATATTTTAATAGGTTTTACCTGCGCGAAATATCCTAACATGTAGTAGAGGCCAGCTGCGTAGGTGCCTACTACCTGCATATACATATTTAGTATGGATTTTTATGTTATTAAAAAACTTGGTCGTTATGTTTTCTCCCTGACTGTTTTTTTTCTGCCAAAAATCATTTAAGTAATCTTAAAAACTAGGAAACTGGCCCTATTAAAAAGATCAACCGGTCCTTTCTTAAATATCAATTGAATCACTACTAATTTCACGAGTTGCCAACATATTCAAAACAAACAAAAAGAATCATCAAGTCATTTTCTTTTCAATAATCGCATAGCTGTCAGCGCTATGCGCCATACGGTAGCTCTACGCGCACATGGCGAGTTCTGTTTGGATAACCTTGTGTTAAAATTTCATGCAAATTTTCCGTAACTTCTATCACAATGGTCTAAGGTTGCATTTCGTTTATCAGAGGGAATTCGACTGCCAATATAAAGCTTTTGTGGGTATTGTGGGGACTCGCGCTTGTCATTGCTTCCCTCGCAACCCTAAAATCGTTCTGTTTTACGGACCGACGAGCCGACAGGTTAACTTTTGTTATTCCACAATGGTGGTGCATTACAAGTCCGATTGTTAGCACAAATGCGAATTAGAAAGCATTTTATTTGTAGGAAATTTATTTGTTAAATAAACAAATCTTTGAGTTTTTCATTCTGAAACATTGTAAAATTAACAAAATATTGTAATATAATGCACTTATAAAGATAGGAACTAAGATGGGTAAAACTATATCCACTCCATTTTTAGGGTTCCGTAGTCAACTAGGAACCCTAACAGTTTCGCCAATTTCTCCATGTATGTCTGTTCGTCCGTCTGTCCGCGGCCTACCTCAGTGATCGTATTAATCACGCCGACAAAGTGGTAAAACAAAAACTGAGAAAATATTTTTTATTAGGATACCTCCCATACACATGAAGTGTGGGGTCATTTTTTTTTCTCCAACCCTTTCGTGTTGTTGGATAGTTCTTTCAGAAATAATATTGGTCTTTATAAACAATTTTTAAATAAAACGGATAGTTCCGTAAGTAACAGCTCCAAAAGTTCAAGAAAAGTGCGTCCCGTGGACGTCCTTAACTTTTGAACCGTGGGTCCAAAAAATATCAGAAAATTGATAGAAGTGAGGCCTAACGAGTACTTTAAACGAAAACTATCTATACATATAATAAATATTAAATAAAATCGGTTAAGCCGTTTTTGAGTTATAACTGAAAAACTCATAGTAACAGGACGTAAGTGCCACATAGTAAAATGACTTAAGTGCCGCAAAATATCTTATAAAAACCGGCCAAGAGCGTGTCGGGCCACGCTCAGTGTAGGGTTCCGTAGTTTTCCGTCCGTCACAGTAAGTGTCCCCACTTAAGAGTTAATAACACCGCCATGTAGGATATGATATGAGAGTTCCACGTACAGCGACATCTATCGGCAAATTAAGTAAACTATTGCGCGCGAGCTTAAAGTATGGAAGATGATTTTTATGGAATAATTCTTTATTGCGTGAACCGATTTTCACCGATTTCACTTTATTTGAAAGCACGTCATTTCATTGTAATTTTGTAGAAATTACAGGTACCTACAATAAACACCTGCTTATACGGTTAAATTACAAACTTAGTTCAGAAATTATTTTGTAATTTTTTTTCAAAAACTATTCATCCTATCAAGTTCAAAATAATTTTCCTAGAAAGTTTTTATAAAGTTCTACTTTTGAGATTTTTTTCATATTTTTAAAACTTATGGTTCAAAAGTTAGAGGGGGGGGGACACATATTTTTTTACTTCTGGAGCGATTATTACCGAAAATATTTACATTATCGAAAAATGATTTTAATAAACCCCTATTCATTTTTAAATACCTATCCAACAATATATCACACATTAGGGTTGAAATGAAAAAAAAAATCACTCCCCACTTTACGTATAGGGGAGGTACCCTAATAAAATAAAAAATTCCACTTTTTATTTTACCACTTTGTCGGCGTGATTGATATACATATTAGTACCAAATTTCAGCTTTCTAGTGCTAACGGTCACTGAGATTATCCGCGGACGGACGGACGGACGGACGGGCAGACATGGCGAAACTATAAGGGTTCCTAGTTGACTACGGAACCCTAAAAACAACCTTTTGAGTGGCTGCATTGTGTCGGGCCGGTAACTACGTAACATTGAGCATGTTCGGATATGCTCTTGGCCGGATTTTTATTATAACCTGATAAGGCCGAACAAGTAGTTTGGGTAATCATAAATAAAAATATGTAACTATAGTTCAAAATCTGTAAGAATGAACTTTTGACACATCGCAACGCCCGTAGAACGTAAACGCGCAAGTCACTTTGAAATTATAAACAAAATCCCATAACGATTTTACAGCTTGTCATGTACGTAAACACAATATTTCACTTTTAATAAACATAACTTAATTAATGTGACATTTTTTCATATCTTAGTTATTGAATATTTTACGATAACAATTTAGCATGCAAACAGTTACGGTCTACGCCTCCTTTTTTTTAAATTTAGTGTTGTGACCATGTCTGCTGTTCCGATTCATATAACATTTCCGTAAGTCGATAAAATCGATTATGTAATCAATAGACAATATAAGACTTTCTTATCATATTGTATTAATTATGGAATTATTATAATGCCATACATTATAGTAGATAACAATTATTAAATGATCATTTCCTAAATAATTTTATTTTCTGCTTTGTTATAGTTAAGTTTTCCTTTTTAGGGTTCCGTAGTCAACCCTTATAGTTTCGCCATGTCTGCCCGTCCGTCCATCCGTCCGCGGATAATCTCAGTGACCGTTAGCACTAGAAATCTGAAATTTAATACTAATATGTATATCAATCACGCCGACCAAGTGGTAAAATAAAAAGTGGAAAAAAATGTTTTATTAGGGTACCTCCCCTATACGTAAAGTGGAGAGTGATTTTTTTTTTATTTCATCTCTAACGTGTGATATATTTTTGGATAGGTATTTAAAAATGAATAGGGGTTTACTAAGATCATTTTTTGATAATGTAAGTATTTTCGGAAATAATCGCTCCAGAAGTAAAAAAAAATGTGTCCCCCCCCCCTCTAACTTTTGAACCATAAGTTTTAAAAATATGAAAAAAATCTCAAAAGTAGTACTTTATAAAAACTTTCTAGGAAAATTATTTTGAACTTGATAGTTTGAATAGTTTTTGAAAAAAAAAATACAATATAATTTCTGAACTAAGTTTGTAATTTAACCGTATAATCAGGTGTTTATTGTACCTGTAATTTCTACAAAATCACAATGAAATGACGTGCTTTCAAATAAAGTAAAAACGGTGAAAATCGGTTCACGCAATAAAGAATTATCCCATAAAAATCATCTTCCATACTTTAAGCTCGCGCGCAATAGTTAACTTAATTTGCCGATAGATGTCGCTGTACGTGGAACGCTCATATCATATCCTACATGGCGGTGTTATTTTAACTCTTAAGTGGGGACACTTACTGTGACGGACGGAAAACTACGGAACCCTACACTGAGCGTGGCCCGACACGCTCTTGGCCGGTTTTTTAATTTATTTTTGTATTTAGGCATAACTGCATACAACTCATCTCAACTCATATTCTCGGTGGAATCACTAACTCCCGAGTCACAGGCATCCGCCTAGTTCTGGAGACAGAGGCTCAGTTCCGGTGAAACTGTTTCAAACCTAATACATAAGTCTCTCTTAAGCTATTAGCGTACTGTGCAAATATTACTTACACTTGTATTAGGTTTAAGTCAATAAACATTATTCTTATTCTCTTATTCTTATTGTTATAATTTGAGAAGATTTGTGATACAAAATATATAGGCATATAACAAGAAAAAATCGGTTGTAGTAAAATCGATTCGAACAATTCATAAATAATCGCTAAATTTGACAAACGATACGTCTTAGCCCCATCACTAATGACGTCAATACTGAAGTGTCAAAAGTTCATTCTTACAGATTTTGAACTATAATAAAAATTCTTGAAGAACGTAAAACATTCCATTTTAGTCAAACCTCGGAATACATTCCTCATGCATTAAACAAATAGTCCAGGTAAATGTAGTTACAAATAAAATTTCTTTCCACGTTCAGACCAGGTCTCGCCGCAGAATTTCCAAGCCACAAAAGAAATAAAAAAATATTTCTTTATTCAAGCGGCAAGTCAATAGAGGTTTGAGGCATTGCCCTCGAGGTGGCTTCGGGCGGGGGGAGGGAGGTGCCTAGGGACGCGTGGTACTCTTCTTGATTACAGAACATCCCCTGTCTACCTCCTCCCTCCCCTGTCGCCCGGCCCTCCACAATACACGTAGACTTACACGTAATATTGTTGCATTTATAACAATATAAAAATGTGCCAATACCTAAGTAAAAACCTTTTGCTTTGTTTCGGAAAATTCAAATGTTTTCCTCTTTATACTTAGTATGAACTTTTCTTCCTTTTTACTGGTTTTGCTTTTGTACGGCGTAGTTATAATATTGAATTAAACTGTATTGTTCACGCGTTTCAAAAAAGCTTGACGAGTCTTATTTTCAAGATTACAGTACAAAACAAATCGTGGTCAAGAGCTTGTCCAAATCATTTTAATTAAACACCTCGCCTGCTTAGACACTTTTGCTCCTGTATCACTGTTGTACACCACTTTATCAACTGCTAAAAGTTCATTACAAATATACGTACTGTTTTTACCTTAACGTACCAATAGCAAGTAAAAGTTCTCTAAAACGTATTTTTATTCTATAGCCCGATACGCGTAAAAATTGTCAAACACGCAACCTGGCAACTACAAACGAGTAAATATGTAAAATATCATCAAAATTAGGTCACAGGTTTCTTGGGTTAAGTTCAGGGGACAAATTTCGACGAAGGTCATCTCTTTCTCGATGATGTCATTTAGAAAAGTTTGTTTTCAGTCTGGACCAAATGCAGTAGGAATCAGCTTGATGTTAGTTATAAAAAAAAAGTAACACTGAAAATAACCCATATGAAATTTAAACACCTGATCAAATAATCAAAAAATATTTAAATTCCACTTCCTATCTAATAATAATAATGCTCAAAAGTCTCGAAAGACTAATGTGTAATGTGTAATATAGTTATTAACAGTAATCAATTGCAATACCTATTAATAATTCGAACCAGTTCTCTAAATATGAACATGAATATTATTTCAATCTCATAATTGAAAGAAAAATGAGAAAATTCACCGCGTCGAGAAAGATTCGAACTTCCGAAAGGTCGCAAGGTCGAATCTTGCTCGACGCGTTGAATTTTTCAATTTTTATTTCAATTAAAAATTTCAATTTCGCTTGCAGACGTTTCTGCTTAGTACAGTCACCAGCAATAGTATCTTCCTACATGAAGGCCGTAAAAATATGTGACACGCTCTTATGGCCCTACAAATAAGAGCGTGTGACAAATTTTTGCGGCCTTCATGTAGGAAGATACTATTGCCGGTGACTGTACAAAAAATAATTTTGAATATTATTTATTAATTATTTTAATATTTGCAATATGTTAGGTATGTGTTTGAATCCGATTATCTGTTAAACGTGGTAGAAATTAGTTACACGGATATATTAATTTAATATTACTAGTATCAATCAATAATATTTCTCGGCCCAAAACGCCCATTTATTACTGAACAAAATTTTCCGAAACGTGACAGAGACCAGTTCCAAGGAGAGTAGTGCCCCTAATCTTAAAGTATTCGTTTGAGAGCACGTGCCTTATATAATTTGACCTATGGGCTAGTTACGATTATTTGTAATTGGAGATTATAGATATACCTACCTATCTTAGTTGTTGAGAGCTTAGTTGTTGTCATCGATTAACGAGCTCATGTTTGAATAACCACCTTAAGGATGTATATTTGGAAAACACATTACATTAGACCACCTGAGGCTATTGCTTGGTAAGTATTGTGACTGAAGAACCAGCCCAAAGCCGAGATCTGAGATCTTGGCCGGCGGCGGCGCGCAGGTGCCGGTGACTGAGATTGTCCCCATCAAACATTCACGAGGGCCCCGAACGCCCGTAAAAATACATATTATAGTAGAAGACCCCGCTTTTAATACTACTCCGTAATGAGCAGCCGAGGTCGGCAGACTCCTTAATGTCCTCTTAACGTGCCGTTCAGGTGGATTGTTCGTCTTTATTAAACGGTTTACGACATTAGCGGAGTGCTGCTTGAAAATTTAATTTAACCCCCCTAATATATTGATTAATACAAGGGATAAATGGGTCATTCTTGTTTAAGATAGGTACATAGAAAAGAAATATCTACTATCACAAAATAAAACCTGTCTCTATAATATTAGTTAAATCAAAATGTTAACTTCTTAACTTAACAAAAGATACTAAATGAGAGGACGAATTTCTCAGGCATTTTGTATTCTGACATTTGAAAAGATGAACCTAAAAATATACCTACTGAATCGTCATTAGATGAGTGAGACGCCCTTTACTTTAATCAAAGGAGACGCCTGACTTTTTTCAATTGCCGTATAGCTTAATAAATAGTAAAACCGTAGCTGTTTACGCTCCATCTCGAAATTTGTGTTAGGTACACAATTTATAAATTAGAAACACAATTAAAATTACTCATCATCTTACCTGTGATAATGATAACTCGGGGCAAGTTCTAGGGATTTGATATCGATAAAAAAGATGTAGATATATATATATATATATATATATATTAATAATTGTGCTCATTGCTCAAAAAAAACAAGAATGTAGGTAATATTCCGCTACGATTGTTACGAAGAAAATAAATCATATTTATTTATGTTGACTAACATCTAGATGTTGAAAATAACGTCGATATATTTTTTGACGAAAAAATATTCTGCTACATCCCTTTAGTATTCGTGCCCCGAGTTAGCATATGTATGCTCATCAACATCATCGTCCCTAAATACCAGTTTCTATTTTAGCTAAAGTACTTCCACCCACCGTGAATTTAAACAACAATGAAAGTCAAAAACCAGCTACCATAATAATTTACCGCGCTACGCTACCCTAAGTCTCCCGCCGACGGACCCATACGGTGCACCAGCGTTGTTTTCATATCAATTTATTAGGGAGAAAAACATGCATGGTCAATAATCATTAAACGGACTACGCATTATACATATTCGTTGTTTAATAGCTGTAAGTGCCTTGTAAATAATATGAGTACTGTTTTTATAGTAAGTATGAGACAAAATTATGAAAACTTATGACAGCCATTTAAAGCAACTAATAGCACTAAAGATGTGCCGTTCTCGAGAACGTTCCCGAATAAGAGAATGTTGCGAGAAAGTTCTCGAGAACGTTCTCTGTAACGAGAATTTCCGAGAAATTACATCACAAGTTCAGATTTTTTATTTTTTGTAAATCTTCCTAAAGGTGTTTGAAAGATATTCACGATCATTGTTAACCGAAAAAAATATTCTAAGTGCAAAATTCTCTGCTATCTCGGGAAATTTCCGAGAACGTTCTCGGGAACGTTCTCACGAGAACATTCTCGAGAACTTTCTCGCATATTGCTTTGTACTTTTATTCGGAGAGGACTCATTTATTTCTTAATATTTTTGTCTTTTCTTGTCTTTATAATTTTAACATATGTTTTCTTTATACTGATACAGCAATTTTATCTCCAAATGAGATTACTAACATTAAAAAAGCTTCATTCTCTTTGCTCCGGAGAACGTTCTGGGAAATATTCTCGACTAAGTTTTATGTAACTATTCACTTAAAAATAAATATGTAATGTCCAAAAAATATGTAACAAGTATGTAATTGAAACGAAAACGTTGGCCTAAAAAATAAAAGTTTAAATTATCTTAATTATATAGATAATTAAGATAATTTAAACGTTAGTTTTTTATATATTTTTAATATTTATTTTTTTTTACTTTGAAATAATTATGAATAAAAACCAAAAATGTAATGGAATGTAATTGCGTTTATTTTATGCAAAAAACCGGCCAAGAGCATGTCGGGCCATACTGAAGTGCTCAATTCCGTAGTTGCCGGCCCGTCACAATTCACCCACTCAAAAGATCGTTTTTAGGGTTCCGTAGTCAACTAGGAACTCTTATAGTACAATATTTAAATCAGACAAAAGTTTTGACATACGTTGCGCTGATAAATCGTATAGTTATGTTATATAACATTATACAACATATCATATACTTATTTTTCTATCTCGTCGAATGAGCGGAGCCTAAGCGAAGTGAAGTTATAGACAGCTTCGGATGAAACGGAAACGGAACTGTCAGCTGGCTACCTGGACATCGTTGCATTTCGATGGCTTTTTGATTTTGAATAGTTGTTGCGGTAACTGTAGTAACATTTTTTCTAATCTTTATGAAATTTATTGGGGTGATAGCAGAAATTAATATAATTTTAGAGTTCCTACGAGTATATGAGCAGGATCGATCAATGCGTTATGGAGCTAGAAGGCGCAAAACAATCATCATAAGAGTCTTGTTATATTGGTCAATTTATTTACAAGGAAATAGCGAGTTCTCAGTTCGAGGCGGACTACTATTATATAGTTTCTATAACTCTGAGCTCTTTATTATGGAGGTGACATTTTGGATGAACATTGTTCTGGCTCTAATTCTTGCACGTCCACAGGAATCCGTAATCCGAGGCAACATCACTTAATAATTCAATTCAACACTTCTACGAGTAATAACAACAAAACGTAACGATATTTACGAACAGTCAGAAGACGATATTTCTCAAAAATACCTACTTAACTACTTCTAAAATAGACGAAAAGATACTTGGATAATTATTCGTCCGCATAGAATTCGGCTATCGTGTGGCCCTCTGAAAAAGTTTTTTTTTTGGGATAAAAAGTAGTTAAGTATCCTATGTCCTATTCCTCACTCTAAGCTACCTCTGGCGCCATTTTAGAGACGTGCGTTCAGCAAGATATTCACTCACAAACTGAACGGCAGGCATGTGTGTAAAGAAATCCCAATATTGGCCCGACCGCCGTGCGCTTGGATAATTTAACTAACTGGAGCGGCCAATGACAGGCTTTCCCCTCTGCCGAAACAATGGTCAACAAATAAGACCAGTGGTCATATTTATTGTACGGACTGACGTTTATCTGACGAGGCTATTTGTACGTTACGTACGTACGTACGTACGTATTTTATTAAGATAATTTAAACTTTAGTTTTTTATATATTTTTAATATTTCTTTTTTTTTACTTTGAAATAATTATGAATAAAAACCAAAAATGTAATGGAATGTAATTGCGTTTATTTTATGCAAAAAACCGGCCAAGAGCATGTCGGGCCATGCTGAAGTGCTCAATTCCGTAGTTGCCGGCCCGTCACAATTCACCCACTCAAAAGATCGTTTTTAGGGTTCCGTAGTCAACTAGGAACTCTTATAGTTTCGCAATGTCCGTCCGTCCGTCTGTTCGTCTGTGCGCGGTCTAGCTCCATTATCGTACACACTCCCGTACACATGAAGTGGTGGTGAACTTTTTTTCGCTCCTACCCTATCGTGTTGGATAGGATATCATTGGATAGTTCTTTCAAAAAGAATCGAGGTCTTTTAAAACATTTTTTCGATCAAACTAATAGTTTCTTTAGCACCGAAAGTTCAAAAAACGGCGTCTAACTTTTGAACCGTGGGTCAAAAAAAAATGGGAAAAACAATGGAAGTGAGACCTGATAAGTACTATCAATGAAAACTATATTGAAGGAAGTCGGTTGATCTGTTTTTGAATTATAACTTAAAAACGCATAATAAAAGTCCTTTTACATCCGTAAGTGCCGCATAGTAAAATCACGTAAGTGCCGCAACATATCCCTTAATAAACGACCTTTTTCCCGACATGCTCTTGGCCGGTTTTTTCGGTTTAGAATGATTGTAAATATTTTTCAAACACCTTCAAAGAGATATACATAAAATAAAAAATCTGAATTTGCGCAGATTTTATGTACTTTCTCAGTAATTCTCGTTTAGAGAGAACGTTCTCGAGAAAGTGCGGAAATTCTCAGGAGAAGGAATTCTCGAGAGCGAGAACGTTCTCGCCGGCACAACTCTAAATAGCACCCTATTAAACTAGGACGAAACCTGTTGTGGATGCTTTATTATTTTTATGTTGTATGGACGAAACCTGTGTTGCGGATTTAAAAATAATGTATTTGTTTTTATTTTTCTCGTATGTCAATAAATTTTTTTTTTTGTTGAAAAACTCATCGATGTAGTAAATGTAGTAACGCATCAATAAAAAATTCAAATCTACAAAACTTCTCACTTGACACGTAGCATTTTAGGGTCTAATGTTATCTTATTGTATTGTACTTATAATTATCTTGGGACATATTAAACTAGAATTTATAATTGTACGGAGTGACTTGACAAGTCAACAAACACAAATGTTGCCGCAATTCGGCCAGTGCTGTTCTTATCGATATTTTTATTCAATTATTAGGGGTTCTACAAACGCCGCGACTTATTGGTTGCGATATTGTCGCTGCAACTTGATTAAGGCTTTAAGGCTGAAGAATGCTGCAACATGATGTAAAAAATACGTAACTTTTACGAAATGACTATTACTTGTTGATAAAACTATGCGGTACACGACAAATTGAAGTCAATTTATAACTTCTGTACTTCCTATTGGAGACAATAATAATTTCTAAATGCGGCTACTCATACACCTGCCGTAGGGTTAATACCGGGCGCATGGCTTAGTGAATTTAACCAACCGGAGCGGCCATGTCTCTCATTTTTTATACAAAAAAAGTCTGCCAATTTTTGCGGGGGAGGCAAACGTCAAATGTTTGGCTATTCGTACGTAACGTACAAATAGCCTCGTCAGATAAACGTCAGTCCGTAAAATAAATATGATCACTGGTCTTATTTGTTGACCATTGTTTCGGCAGAGGGGAAAGCCTGTCAATGGCCGCTCCGGTTAGTTAAATTATTCAAGCGCACGGCGGTCGGGCCAATATTGGGATTTCTTTACACACATGCCTGCCGTTCAGTTTGTGAGTGAATATCTTGCTGAACGCACGTCTCTAAAATGGCGCCAGAGGTAGCTTAGAGTGAGGAATAGGACATAGGATACTTAACTACTTTTTATCCCGAAAAAAAAAACTTTTTCAGAGGGCCACACGATAGCCGAATTCTATGCGGACGAATAATTATCCAAGTATCTTTTCGTCTATTTTAGAAGTAGTTAAGTAGGTATTTTTGAGAAATATCGTCTTCTGACTGTTCGTAAATATCGTTACGTTTTGTTGTTATTACTCGTAGAAGTGTTGAATTGAATTATTAAGTGATGTTGCCTCGGATTACGGATTCCTGTGGACGTGCAAGAATTAGAGCCAGAACAATGTTCATCCAAAATGTCACCTCCATAATAAAGAGCTCAGAGTTATAGAAACTATATAATAGTAGTCCGCCTCGAACTGAGAACTCGCGATTTCCTTGTAAATAAATTGACCAATATAACAAGACTCTTATGATGATTGTTTTGCGCCTTCTAGCTCCATAACCCATTGATCGATCCTGCTCATATACTCGTACGAACTCTAAAATTATATTAATTTCTGCTATCACCCCAATAAATTTCATAAAGATTAGAAAAAATGTTACTACAGTTACCGCAACAACTATTCAAAATCAAAAAGCCATCGAAATGCAACGATGTCCAGGTAGCCAGCTGACAGTTCCGTTTCATCCGAAGCTGTCTATAACTTCACTTCGCTTAGGCTCCGCTCATTCGACGAGATAGAAAAATAAGTATATGATATGTTGTATAATGTTATATAACATAACTATACGATTTATCAGCGCAACGTATGTCAAAACTTTTGTCTGATTTAATTATTGTAGCATTTCAGGCTGTTACATGATAATTTAATTTCCTAACGCTTATGGATCCTTTAAATGGAATCGTATTGGTAGTGTTTAGTACAACATTACACTTTTCGATACTTTTTATCGACATATACCCATGACTATTTGATTTTTGCTATTCCAGGCAACATTTTAACTGTCAGTCATGTGTCAAGTCACTTTTTATACTTAGAAATTCAACCGTAGGCTGGCATAAGTTCCCATGCGTTTTCATAATTTTATCTCATATTACCGTAGAAACAGTACTCATACTATTTACTAGCTGTACCGGAGTAACCGGACTATGCATTATACACATTAGTTTTTTTAGATATAGTAAATAGTATGAGTACTGTTTTTACAGTAAGTACCTATGAGATAAAATTATGAAAATGCATGGAAACTTATGTCAGCCATTTTAAGCAACTAATAAGTTGGGTGGTTATGCTAGTTTCCCGTCCATTTGATTAAACTGGTTTAACTGGTACAATTACATGGGAAAAACTTTTTTAAGTCAACCTTTTTTTATACGAGTATAGATTATTCTTTAGTCGATTTTAATTTTAAGCTTTTATTTTGGGAAAAACTTGAATATAAACATATTGTTGGAACTAGCTAACAATCATGTTGGCGTGTGCGTGATACATATAAAGCACAGAGTTCTCATATGTACCAATACAAACTGGCTGTTTTAGTTTAATTGTCGAAGACAAATGTCAGTTTATATATATGTCACTCTGTATCTGATTCCATTGGTTTCAGCACGCGAGTGCACAATATATTTAGAACAATTTAATATAGTAGTACATACTAGTACCATACCATGTTACTAAAGCTTATTCACGATTTCATGCAACCTTTACTCGTATTGATATACAGGGTGATTCAGGAGACGTGAGCAGGAACAACCCTACACACTTATTTAACGATAATAAATCTGCCGCCATCGTGTTTAAGCTCAGAGAAATAAACCAATGGAGTGGTAATTGTCAGGCGTCCCCCTCTGCCAAACGTACAAGACCACTGGTCGTAGCGGTTATATAAAACTAGTTGTCGCGCGTCAAACGCCATTCAATGAATGTCAGTCAGCGCGGAACGATCTGAGGTAAAAATGCCGAATTGCTGCGTGTTTTTATGTAAGAAAAGATCTGAATTATTTAGTTTACAGAAGGATAACGTTTCTTTTCATCTGTAAGTATAATTACGTCTAAATATCATCAAATAGTGCACGAAATTAGCAAAAAACTAAAAAATATTGTCAATCAAAAAGTGTTGCCACTTAATGGTACTACATCTGCTTTAGGGTAATTTTTTAACTTGACTCTTTATAGTCAGAGAGTTCTAAACCAGGAGAGGCCTTAGGTATCATTTCCCCTCTGTCAAAAGTATTGGCAGGAAAATCTAGTACATCTATTAAAACTATTTCAATAATCGATGTCACGCACTTTCGTCATCGCTGTCGATGGATGACAAGCTCCGTGAAAATGCCCTTATGCGCTGTTTTTGGATGTAAAAAATGTTATATTTCATCTAGTTTACAAAAAGATGAAATACCATTTCAGATGTAAGTAAAGTTTTACTTTATTTATCATTACTTTCGTAACAAAAGATTTAACCTAAATCGAAAATCAAACTTCGTTTACAGAATCGATTCAAAGACAATCGTTTTCTTTCTGACGGGCAGTAACTATTTGACGTTTGACACTTCTCCATATTTAACGCGCTTAAGGATTGCTGTCTTCTATATTTTGTTTGAAAATACAATCAAAAATGATCCTTGGCTTTATTGTTTGACATTTGCAAAGACTGCATCCAATAATGAACCATATGTTAACAGCTGTACAGTCGACTATCTATTGCTCCATTTAGTGTTATAAAGTATAAAAAGAATATGTCAAATATGTTTTGGTGTTTTCAAGTCAAAGGTACATCTTTGTCGGTTGTCAATAAAGCGTTGCTGCCATAAAAATTCATTTAGAAATAAACTGTATTAACAACCGACAATGATGTACCTTTGACTTGAAAACATCACATGCGTGCTACCTCGCCCCCCTCAGACTTTGGCAGACTTTTTTGTTTGCAAAGATGATGCGAAGCGTACTCCATTTATAGAGCTTTATGTTTATAGTGCATTGTACCATCGGGTTCATAATTGCATACCCAATTTATCAATTAATTCCCGTCATAAATTGGGTATGCAATTATGAACACGATTACATCGAGGGAGGTAAGTGAAATATTGCAAACAAGAGTAATCGACTCCAGTGCGGCAGAAATACGTCCGCCATTATGTCAGTCATTGTCATTGTTATGACAGGTTAGGCAATACATTTAAAAGATACTCCGTGGCTTAGGCAGAGACCCATTCGGCATACAGCCATAATCGTAAAGCATTGCTCTGTTAAAAAAGCAGTGTGTCTCTGTGTGTGTGTTGTTATTAAATTGTTTCTAAACATATTTTAATCAACTTTTAAATTATCCAAATTATATATTGAAAAAATGAAAAGATTAACGTCAGTACTTCAAAGGTAAAACTCATTCACACGCATAGCTTTTTAAATTATATATGTCGTCGAGGACCGCCAAGGGCAGGGCAGTAAGGTGGTTTGGAACTCAAAAAAACTGACACTATAAAGATAACCTAGCGCACTTTACGCACGGATGCACGGTAATGAAATAAAACATAAACACTGGTTTAACAACTGTATTGAATTCAAATCTTTTTAAAACCGTATTATGGGAAGGGCAATAAACTACTACTGGTTCGGAAAGGAGCCCCAAATGAGAAGAACCATAGTAAGAAACTCAGCGTATGTGTGCTGTACGGCACTATAGCTGAAATTTGTCTATGGTCTCAAAAATACAGCTACCATAAACAAATTTCGGTTTTAATAGACAAATTTCAGCTAGTGTAATGAATTCCGCGCTGAATTCCGCTCGAATGTGTTATATTCCTGTTTAGAAATTAATTCGTTCCTTTATTTTCACCATACATTTTATGTAGCATTTTAATTTTGTATGGATTATACTTTATTTATTATAAGGTACGTTATACACACTTATCCCCTTAAATAGGCACTTTTAATTTCTGACTCTGGTATCACTGTACCTAACAGGGAAGTTTTAGTGATGGGACAGCACAAAAATAAATGTCGATATTAACATTAGCAGTATGTTATACTTTTTATTTATAATAGAAAATGAAGAAGAGATAATAGAAATAGAAACACAAATTGGAAACAGATGCCCATTATAATCAGAATATCAACTGCGAAGGACTCTGGAATATCACGATGTCGCTAGTGACTGGTTCATCATTGTTCATTGCAGTGAAAAATTCACTGAGGTGGATAGAGGAACGTCTAGTGCAGGGGTTTTCAAAGTGGGAAGCGCGCCCCCCTAGGGGGGCGCGGCCACATTTTAAGGGAGGCGCGGGGCCTCGGGAAATTTGAACAGGGCTAGGTAGACCTACCTTGCATCGAAGCCTAAGGGGGCGTGGGAATTTCATTTTAGGCAGCAGGGGGCGTGCCTAAAAAAAGTTTGGGAACCCCTGGTCTAGTGTAATTGGAAGCACATTGGAACGGTAATCTAAACACGTGGGTTCGAATCCCGTGATGTTCCAGAGTTCTTTGCAGTTAATTGTTTCATTGTAATAGTTATTTGTTTCCAATTTGTAGTATTTTCCACTAAATATAAAACCCTCCGCGGGGACTCCGCGTTGCTGCGTAGATAGACGCAGTTGCACGTTTCGCGCTCCCCGTAGTTGTAGATTGTATTATTTAGTTGATAAGTTTTTAGCAAGTAAGTACTAACATTAGTAATATAATCTTTTTATTTGTTTTTGTTTTTGTGTGTTACTTACTAACCAAATGGAATCTATATTCTGAAATAAAAATTATTGTATTGTATTGTATAAAAGCAAATACACATCAAAATATTAAATTGATAATATAAAAGTTATTCTAAATCAGCTTGCAAGATTTGTCCTGAACAAATAGACAAACTAACTAACGTAGAATACTAACATTGTAAGTAATATTCTGGTAGAAAAACTTGATATTTAATCACAACTTAACATTATAATTTTATCAATAGCTAAACCTTATACTTGGTAAAGAAACAAAAATATATAACTAACCTACGATCAATGTTTCTCTGCGTCCGTAGGAAACACCTTAGACAACCCTACACGTAATCCCTGGGTGGTGCTAAAAGAGTTACAAACTTGGCAGCCCTACTGTCCTACCTGGACCTCGCAGCACTCACTGAATTTTCTTCATCGTCTGCTTTCCCACTACCCTAGGGAAGAAATGCCTATCTATATCCAGTGACATGTAGGCATACGATAAATAAATCTACGATAAAATGTGACCTTTTCAAGTCAAAGGTACATCATTATCGGTTGTCAATAAGGCGTTACCATAAAAAAATCATTTAGAAATTAACTTTATGAACAACCGACAATGATGTACCTTTGACTTGAAAACGTCACAAATATCGATACTTAAGTATATTATTATCGACGCGTTCCTCGCACTGGGTACGTTTACTTAAAGATGACATTATCTCGTTCACGGACAGGTTGTCTGTGTCTGTGTTTGTACTTGTGTGAGTATATTTTATGCTAGTGTTTGATAATTTTATCGTGTGCGTGTGTAGCGACGTCAATGGAAAATGCATTAGTGATAAAAGTATTTGTGTGCGTTTCCTCGTCCCCCGCGCCGAAATTGGCAGACTTTTTCTGATAGAAATTAGTGCGCGTCTCGCATCCTGTTGGTTTAATAATCAAAGTGTTTAAGTGAAACAATAACGCCTTTCAAATAATTTTTAAATTATATGTTACGTAGAAACTTTGTTCTCTGTAATCATGGTCCCCCTACATACAAAAATCAATAAACATAAAACCTCTTTAACAATTATGACAGCACTTTGATTAAAATTAATTTATGAAAAAAAAAGATTGTCAAACGAATTGAGATACGATGTTTCCAAAGTAACCAGCCATCAATTTGACACATGTCACAGAAAAACAAGAGAGTATCAGTACTAAGCAGAGTGTTCAAATTGTAGAGTAACCATGCGGTCGTAAATAATTTATAACTTTTTATTTTATACTTTTTTTTTTGCGCTAATCACACTAATACCAAACAATAGTTTGTTATTAACTGAATCCGTAGTGTTAATCCTGCTCACGTCTACTAAATCATCCTGTATATTCAATCTATCGTTCTAAAGTGGGCGCCAGTTCATTTCGAAAAAAATGTAAACAAACCTACAAACCTGCATTATTTCGCAATCACGCACTTTCAGAACACAATCTTGGTCTTATCACCAACTTAAAACGTTAAACCTTGAGTTCATATACATTTTTATTTAAAATATCTGATATTTATTAGTATTAAAGTAAAAAGAAATCTACGAACGTGTTTTACGATATGTGTCAAAGGCTAGGCGAGATTTTTTACTCATCGAAATCTATATTGTCTATGAAAAAACTTCAATTGGTAATGATGGGACATGAACAGTGTCATTTTGTTATCGATTCAATGTAGACACGGGATCTTTTTAATTTAATAATGTGAAATTATATGTAGGAAAATACTGAAAATATAGAGTCTTGCAAATGAAAGATAAGAATGAGTTTTTTATGCAACTTTTTATACGGCAACATAAGCTGAATCGTCAAACGTCATGTGGCCGCTACATTAATCAACTTGTCGCACGATTAGAGTGAGCTGGAGCGATAGTTAAAGTAGGACAAACATGTCTTGCCCGCGTCCTGCCTCACTCTAACTATGGCGTCATCTCACTCTAATCGTGCGACCGATCGCCATGTGTTTAGAGACCTTTAAGTTTAGATAAGACATTTGTCATTTGCCAGACTATGACAAAAAAATTTTTTTTTTTTTTAATTATATGACTGTTCGAGTGTGTATGCGGCTTAACCATGACGGCCAGAATTGGTAGGTATAGTCTGGCAAACCATTTATGTCAGTAGAACCGCGCGGCAAATTCAAAATACGTACATGTGGCAACCCTTTGTAATGAGACACCGTATTTCATGACGAACATTTCTATTCACATTGAATTTGTTTCTAGTGCATTTCACACTCTCATCTTAAGCGCGAGTGAGACAGAACTCCTGCAACGTTCCCAATTCAATTTAAATTCATTTTTAAGCCATATGTCAATTGCCTCAACCAGATTATATGTTGCAGTTGATGACATATCAGACGAAATATATCCGTCCCCTTTTTACACACCGTAAATGTCACCTAATGAAAGGGGCGGAAATACCACCTAAAATTAAAAACATAAAATTTGATGATTATTGTTACTTTTTACTGATTCTTAGTGTTGTCATACTTTTGTTCGCTGTACATTGCTACTGCGTTCGTTGGCTGGCCAGACTATATTTGAGAAAAACTGAAAACGGTTATCAATTTAAGAAAAAAAATGAAAATACAACTCATTCGTGTTATTACAGGTATTGTGTATTGTTCTGTTTTTCTGATTTTTTACTTTATTGCGACTTGGCTTTTATACATATTTGGACTTCGATAATTGTGATTTGGTTGGACTTTTGCTACTGGATAAACTACGACTTGGCTATTTCATAATTGGACTTAGATAAGCATTGTGATTTTGTTGCTCTTTTCCTACTGAATAAAGCAACTTGGTTTTGCTATTAACGGACCTCATTTCCTCTTCAATCGTTATAAAGGTAACTTCTTTTAGATTTCTTTTGAATTAAATTCAAATAGTGTATGTGTTTAGTGTGTCTTATTATCTCACTTTAATTTAGATTACAATGACTGAACCAGGACCATCTGAATTAAAGCCACCGAAACAAGCTAAAATTGTCCAAAAACAACTTACCGATGCTATGAAGAGGATTCTTTTAAATGTCTACATTTGATCAATTTTTATTTTAAAAAATACTGACGTATCTGTGTTTAAACAAGCTTTAATATGGACACAGAATAACTAATAGTACTACCGTACAGAAAATTCACTCCTTCACAAAAGGCAGATTTAGGTATAAAATTATACCTATACTCGCCGCCTGCAAGCAAAATTGAAACTTATAACCGCGCACGAACCGTGAATCTTTTTTGCGCGCCGCAGTTTTATGACCGAGCTGTGAGGGTTGTGACTTGACAAGTTTTTGTACCTACTGATTTATTATTTTTAAGATAAATATGTAGGAATTACAAACGTTGATTCTGTAAACATGAAATTTTTATCCGGAGATAGTATGTCTGATTCTCACGGAGGTAGGTATGCCACAGCCGTATTCCTTTGAAAATATGTCGGTCAGTTCCTAATATTGTTTCTGGGCAACCAATATTCAATAAATTAGAAGTAGTAGTAAAACACTTTATTGTACAAGAAAACACAACGAAAGACATATAACACAACATATACGTACAAAGGCGAACTTATCCCTTATCCTTTTAAATTAAGTATGTTTATTTTAACTATTATTGTTTTCACCCGATGGTCTCATCGGAAGATCAGCGCTGACAACCGCCAGCATCATGCTGAGATGAGGCCATTTCGTGGCACTTTCTCGTATTATGTTTTCTTTCCTTCTGTTTCTTTTATATGTATGTGTTACTATACTAAGTAAAGACTTCGGGACCTTTCAATATCATCCGGAATTTAAATAAAGAATTCTGCTTCCTTGTTCTTCCGTTTATTCAGACATCCGTAAACATAACAATATCTTTTATACGGATTAGATCGAGATTTAGGTTTCGAAGCCATTGTGTATTTTCAATTTCGCGTGAGCGCCACGTGACACGACTATCGTGCGAGCCGAGCGGCAGCCCACAGCCATACGCCTTCCCGGGAGGCGCGCCAGCCAAATGTTTCTAAACTGCGTAGTGACACCCCCCTGATATGGATAGTAAACAACTTCTGTTAAATATGAACTTTGAAAAATACAGACGGCCGCAGTAACACATTTTATAGATATACTTAAATTAGGAACCTCAAATTACTTGAACAAAATGTTGTCTATGATTGGGTAAAAATTTATAGAAATATTAATAATACCTACATATTTATTTTGTGTTCCTTCCAAGTTCGTAAGTATTTCGCGAAGGATATTTTTAGTCGATGAATGTTAATACTATTCCCATCACTATTTTCATAGACAACAAATGCAATTGATGGTCAGCCATATTTGTTTATATTTTTTTCGAAATGAACTGGCGCCCACTTTATATACTTTAGTACTAAAATTTGGACTTTTCCAATAGAATTCAATTTCATCCAAAGCTATCAATTTAAAATTAAAGCAACTCCGGTAGAAATATGATCAAAACTCACAAATTAATTTCCCACCCGAATATCTACTAACATCCCTGAGCCCGTGCGCAGTCGGCGCTCTCCTCTGATTGATTAAAACGTTAACAAAGGGCTAAAGCTGATCACTGCGAGCTTTGCAGAGAAGCCCTTTATATTCAAGCAATCAAAGAACTCCCTACAACTGCTCCACCCAAAATTATGGCTTTCCGACAAATGTTCTTTGTTTGGAAAAATTAAACGAATTGAAACGTGACTTCAATTATTGCTTTGAAAAACAAATGGAGATAGAATAGCATTCCGCAACTCGCATTTACAGAGCTTCAGTTTGCGTCTAATAAGATCATACGTCTTGTTCAAATTTGTGAGGAGGTACAGTCAACCAATTTGATTCCTAGGCCACTCTAGAACCTTGTCACAATAGCTAGTTTGGTAGCGAATAGGTTACGTTTATACGTATCCACGGGCAACTGTCATTACGACAAGGTTCTACAGTGGCCTAGGAATCAAATTGGTTGACCGTACCTACATAGACATAAACAAAAAGGAAGATGAGTGACGTTCATAGTAAACAAAACTGAAATGTGTTCCAGCACCTACACATTTGTAAAATGCTACACACCGCTATAATGTATGTGCATCATCGGCAAAAGAGATGAATCTATATAGTTAACACGGGTATGCAAGGGAGACCTCCACATTTTTCGCATTGCACAAAGTATGACTGAGAGACTCTCCTCACGACTGATTCAATATAGGTGCCGGAACCTATATTTGATGGCGCACAATCCAGCGCCTGGTACCATATCTCCCTTTTTGTATAAATCAATGCGTACATAGGTATTTCAGGACAAAGGACAATTCTATTGACCTTTTTTATCCCTATAATTTTATACTTCTTGAGAAAGCTGATCCCATAAGTTACGATAAGATGAACTTAACAGATCAACACACACACAGATTTTTCTAAAATTAAATCGTTAAATCTTTGTCTTTATTAGAAAAGGTTATTATAATACCTAATTGAAAACATAAGTAGGAAGACTATTACGAATATAATAGAACATCGAAATAATTAAAGATCACGATTCTTTAATTCCTAATACCCCTGCATTACTAGAAGTAATCGGTAGCCCATCATCAGGTGTGCTGAGGTGCGAGGGGTAAAACCCGACAGATGTCGCCCCCCGCCGAGCGAATGATGACTCCAAACCCTCCGGCTATAAAAATTGTTGATGTTTCTGATATACGCGCGTGACCAGATACGAGCGAGGGTAATTATCAGCGATATGTGCGACTGTAGCATTATATGGAACAGCATTTTCTTACTATTAGTAGGTATGGTTGTACTCGTATATTATACGCAAGAACAATAAAATCTGATCACTTAGTATAGAAATTTCCATACAGCATACAGATATGCAAGTTGCGGGAACTTTCCAAATAATTAGAAATATTCTCGGAAATTTCATGAGAAATATAGATAATTGGAAACTTAAGATATAGAAAGTTTTATATCCCATTCAAAAATGAGAGAATTCCGAAATTCAGTCGGACATCAGTAATACAGCGTGACGCGTCTTTATGTATTTTTTTTTGTTAAATCTGCTCTGCCTGCAGCATGAAATTTAAAAGTTTATGTTTATGTCTAAGAAAAAATATGTTTACAACTAATACTCGTAACTTACTTGTACCTACCTAGACGTTGCACATACGTACGTCGATCCAATCCGGACAACTAAAATAATGGGTCTAGTTTTGTACTACTACTGCCAATTAAACAATTCATCATTTGTGACGAATAAAAATCATAATTAATAGGATAACAATGGAGTTAGGGTCGGTTGCACCAAACCGTCTGTCACCGTTAAAACGTTCGCTAAATTTTATTGTATGGAAATTTTCATAGCACTCAGCCGAGTGACGCTGATGAATCCGTCT
Organism: Pammene aurita; assembly: GCA_947086415.1. Classification (NCBI taxonomy): domain Eukaryota; kingdom Metazoa; phylum Arthropoda; class Insecta; order Lepidoptera; family Tortricidae; genus Pammene; species Pammene aurita. Next base: position 20,376,992 of record OX352293.1, on the reverse strand, counting down.
AAAGTGGTTGGTGCAACTGGCCCTTAAACTCGTAGCCTCAATTTTTGTGGAACAATTCAAATGAAAGGTACTAAAAATTCGACTGTAGAATTAATCCAAGTTGTAATTATGATACTAAAATTGAAAGTTTTTACAAAAGGTAAACTTTCAATGTCGTCTTTCTCGTCGTCTGTGTAGTCGGTTACTTTAATTCATAAAAAACTCAGAAACAATATTTCTCAGTAATTAAAACATGTTATACATAAGTGCTGTGTACTGATAGCACGATAACACTGATAAGTTGATAACACGTTCAAATCGGTTCAGGTATAAAAACACGTGCTAGTGCCACCGCCGAACCGGAAGGAAGCGATTGGCGTCGCATGCGCCGCCACGCGCCACTTCCGGTCCTAATGTGATAATATAATAGGAGACGTCTCCGGACTCTTCACAAATTACTTGTTTTACTATTGAGCCAACATTTTCTCACGCCTTTTATATTAAAATTGTGTGGATTGAATAATAATAAGTATTCTTACTTTTATTAGAACCATCCATAAAATTTAGGGCTCACTGTTTTTGAGCAATTGCTCACTTATCAGCTTTAATATTTACAAAAAATCGCATATTGATAAAATTTGTAATAAATTATCGATATTTGTTTATGCACTAAAAACTTGCACAAACTTAAAGACCGCTAATTTCAATAGATTTGTATTCATCTTCACTTTATATCCAAATATATTGATAATTTTGCATCCTATTAACGGCTCGTACAGTCACCAGCACTAGTATCTTCATACACAAAGACCGCAAAAATATGTGACACGCTCTTATGGTCCTACAAATAAGAGCGTGTCACATATTTTTGCGGCCTTCGTGTAGGAAGATACTATTGCCGGTGACTGTACCACTGAGTTATGTACGGAATATCATTTGATATTTACCAGCCGCTTTTCGGTGAAGGAAAACATTGAGGAAACCGGAACTAATCCCGATAAGGTCTTGTTTCCCCTCTGGGCTGGAAGGTCAGATGGCAGTCGCCTAAAACTAGTGCCTACGCCAACTCATGGGATTAGGTTGTCAAGCGGACCCAAAGCCGGGACAAACGCTAGGAGGAAGTTCCTAATACGTACATAATGGACCACCAGCATTTAATTAACAACTTGTATATCGAGAATCTTTTATTTTAAAAGTGATCTATTTACCTCTAAATCATAAATAAACAATTCCCACGATGAAATAATCCAACGCAATTGTTGGCTGATACGCGCATTTCAAATTACAGTACAATAACAATTATTATTTTTCCATACAATGTAGTTTAGTGAAATAATAACCGTAGGCCGCCGGCTAAACGCGCCCTAACCGAGTAATCATAGGCTTTGGAATGATTTCGTATTAATAGGGGTTCTTTCTAAGGGAAAGTATTGATAAACCGATGTAATCCACGTTAGGTGGTAGTTAATCTCTGTGTTCTAATGAAATTCAACCTACAAATCTGACGCGAGCTAGTACAGTCAGCAGAAAAAGTAGCTAAGCGGGTGAGGTGTTCAAAATGAACTGACTGGTACGACTTTATATTATTGAGGATTTTGAAAACTTCTCACTCGCTTAGCTATCTACTTAGTACTTGAGAACTTGAAACGAAAACAAACATAAACAAGAAACTCAATAATTTTGAAACTGTACCATTATCTCAGGTTGATTATTTTTACACTACGACAGTGACCAACAAGCATACGGACCGCCTAATGGTATCTAAGCAGCTACCGTAATCTATAGATGCCTGCAACTCCAGAGCACTCACATGCACGTTACCGACCCTTTAGAAAAGAGGTACTGGGCAAGAAAGAGGCACTGTGTTATGGGTAAAGAGACAAGAGGGTCCCCCTTCGTCAACACACTGCACTGCATCCTTATAGAGCTTCTGGCGACCTTGCTTACCAGGAACATAAAACTATGAGTAGGGTCTAGTGCTATTTGGTTGTGGTTTTCTGTAAGGTGGAGGTACTTCCCTAGTCGGGCTCTGCTCCAGATTTGAGCGAAATGGCAGTCGCTAAGCTGTGCCATACCACACAAATCGAGATGACATTCGCAGTGCCTCTAAATACCAACGTGTCGAGGTTTTGATGACCAAGTCACGTGGACGTGGCTGTGGATGTTTATTTATAACGAAATATCAAGAGATCGACTCAAATGCATAAACATATAAAAAAGGAAGACGTGGTCCCACGAAGATAGAACTGTGATTCCATAATAAGCCGCGGTCTCGTGCACACACACTTACTTTTGAGGTTTGAACTAATCACCGCTCGTCCACGAGTTGTATATGTGTGCGTGTCACACGTGTAACACGAGAAAATCGGCTTATTATGAATCACAATTTTGTCTTCACTGTGGTCTTCACGACACGGCGTCTTCTTATTTTATATGTCTATGCTCAAATGTAAAGAATGCAAAACAAATAATTAACCATTCTATTAGGTTATTTATACCTAGATGTAAACACTCTTAATTACGTAAAAAGTACTTAGTTTAAATATAGGTTTAATGTATTTTTTTTTATCCACGCTGCACTTGTTCGCACAATTTGCTAAGTAGAACGTTATCGGAATAATAGGAGCCGGTCATTACCTTGTCTGGCGTTAAAATCAAAAAGCGCTCATCGACGCTCCTACAACTGTGAAGAGCACTTAACTTGATTACTTGAAGCCCGATGTGGCAGTGAAAGCCTATACTGTGCCCATATAAAGAGGCACGGACCGCCCTGCCGCGTGTGCCACAAAACCCTGACACGTGTCGACGGCCAGTAATTGTAGCGTGCGATATGAACATCGTTTTTAAAAAGGGATTCTAAAAGTACTCTTCTATTATTGATAATAATATTTAAAACTGAGCAATTTTATTTTGGCATGTAAATAAATGAATTATTCTTCAAAAACAGAGTGTATAGGTTCCTAAAGGGTAGGCAACGCGCATGTGAATCCTCTGGGGATGCAGGCGTCCATAGGCTACGGTAACTGCTTACCATCAGGCGGGCCGTATGCTTGTTTGCCACCGTAGTGGTATAAAAAATCCGTAAGTTAAAATTATATTCTCGATAAAACATAGCTAACATGAATTTCAAGTTTGATTACGTTTACTATAGTTCAATACTTACAACTTGTGGCATTTCCGCTTTTTGAGCTGACGATAAAAAATTCAGTAGGACTCTTAAAGGATAAAAATTAATTAATAGTCAGTTAGTAACAACCAGTTAGCGACCTCACCTTTGTTTCAAAAATAAAATGCCTACCTACACTATTAACATACCTCACAAACTGTTCACTTATGCTGAACCATAAAGTATTATTTATTTGCTCAAAAACGGTCTTAATAGCACCTACTTGAAACATTGTCTACTAGACTAATCAATGGAGACGTAAACCCCAACATTAAGACGCCATCTTAATCGGTTCAGCGGTTATAGGTTATAGTTCCCCATACAAACTTTTACCCCCGTTTTCACTCTCTTAAGTGATGATTTCTGGGATAAAAACTATCCTATGTCCTTTCTCGAGGCTTAAACTATCATCATGCCTAAATTCATCTAAATCGGTACAGCGGTTTAAGCGTGAAGAGGTAACATACAGCACACACACACACACCTTCGCATTTATAATATTAGTATGGATATGGATAGTACCATTTTATAAATCTCTAAATTGCGAGTTCTACACTGACCCTAATATATACGCTGCTTCTTAATCAGACACACACACAGAAACACATGCACACATTTTATTCATATTCATTTGGACCATTTTATGTCCACCCAGATTCAAAATTGCATGGACATTTCATGAACGAATTCATTAATAGTGTGTCCATGCAATTTTGAATCTCACTGTACCTGTACGTATGATATGGAGCTCAGTGGTAGTACTTTTAGTTATTCTGTCTGTTGCTCAGTTACCTGAGATTACGATACAAGTACCTACCTATGTAGACTATGTGAAAGATATTGCCGTGTACAACATTAAAACGTCGTTTATTGGAGTATTTATACAAGGAACAGGAAGAACTATGTACGTAAAGTTGGTAATGACCCTGGCGCACTTAGTGGACAACTTGTAGTTATCTAAGTATCTTTTATTTTCGTTTGTTTGATGCAATATGCAACTTACCATTATTCTGGTGTACTGGATTGTAAAGTAATGTAGGTACTACATAAGTAAAATATCACAGACGTTAAAACGATCGCGACGTCTACCGACGCGACAACGTTATGTATCCGAAACCGTTAGGTCAATTTAGGTTACATTTCATCCATTTCATACTTGTTTCTTATGTAAAATACTATGAGATTAATGCCTTTAATGGTAATAATGCTCCGAGGTACCTGTACCTAAAGCTGTGAACCCTAGTACAATTTGTTATAGTTAATTTGGATACTTACTTTGTGTTATAGAGTAATTGTGCTAGTTTTCGTCCACTTATCGATTTTGCCAGCTTTGTGATGCAAACAGAATATCTTAAAGTACCCTTACTTAAATGTATTATATTTCATTTTGTAGCTTATATAGCCTAGTTTATGTTAATATTACGCGATAATTATCCATACTTGCGAGATTTTGTATAAAAAATATTATTTGAAAAAGTGGTGTATTCGTTAGTTTTCGTCCATAAATGTCAGTTTTCCGTCCAGGGCTATGCTAGTTTTCGTCCACTGAGTAGGGCGATTATTTCTGAAAATATTCACTTCATCAAAAAATGATAAAATAAACCTCAATGTTATTTTTAAAGTCCTATCGATTAATGTGCAACATGATGATATTTAGTAAAAAAAATTGTTACATGTATGGAAAACCCCTTGTGGCTCCCCCCTAAAATATTGTTTTCAGCAATTTTACTACAATACTAAGTAGGGGTATACAAAATACACCTTCTGTTAGAATTTCATCAATATCAGTTATAGTCTCCAAATTAAAAATGGCCATGGCATACGGACGAACTACGGACGTGACGAAACTAAGGTTTCCGTTTTTGCCATTTTGGCTACGGAATCCCAAAAACTAATTATTAACACCGTGTTTCTTTATTTCCGTTAATTTTAGCATACAGTTAGGTACGATTAAGGAAACGAATTGGCGTAGCACGGTATTATAATTCACTCAACCAAACAATCGAATATTATAACTAAGGCATTTTATCACGAATCAATGATATTGTAGGCCTGGCCTTTAATGTTAACCACTGTGACTGCTTGTACCATAAAGGTTTTTGACAGAGCGTTTTAGTTCTATACTATTAAAGTACAAGTTAATCAGTAACGGTACAAGTTGGAACCCGACCGCAGACCGCAGCAGCAGATGACGTGTCGTCGAGCGACACATCGTTGCGTCATGTCGTTGTGTTTATGATTTCTAACCCGACTGCAGACGGCAGCAGCAGACGACGTGTCGTCCAGCAACAAGATACGTGGCATCAGATCGGATGGATCTGCGGTCGCGCGACGTGTCGTCTAACTTCGTGTCGCTGACTTCGAATGATATTTCATAGAAATACATACAAACCAGTAGTGTCGCAGCGACACGTCGTTTGCGGTCGGATGACACTACTGATCTGCGTTCGGGCGACGTGTCGTCTACCGTGCAACGACGTATCGCTTGACTTTGTGTCGCTGACTTTGAATAGTACTTCATACGCGAACGTACTGCTGCGGTCTGCAGTCGGGTTCCAACTTGTACCATAATGCTATTGACACGACTAGCGTAGTCAACCGCGGATTGGATCGTTCATTATCTTAGAGAATTCAACCCGGATGGAGTAGCCATGTCTGTCATTTTCATTTCCGATACAAAACAAGTCTGCCGATTTTTGCGGGGGAGTGGAACGTCAAGTGTATGGCTATTCGTACGTAACGTACAAATAGCCACGTCAGATAAACGTCAGTCCATACATGTGTATGACCACTGGTCATATGTTTTTGGCAGAGGGGAACGCCTGTCAATGGCGACTCCGGTTGGTTGAATTCTCAAAGTTCATTATTGGGTCGTGCCTTAGAGAATTCAACCCGAAGTAGCCATATGTCTGCCGTTTTCTTTACAAAACAAGTCTGCCGATTTTTGCGGGGGAGTGGAACGTCAAGTGTATGGCTATTCGTACGTAACGCACAAATAGCCCCGTCAGATAAACGTCAGTCCATACATGTGTATGACCACTGGTCATATGTTTTCGGCAGAGGGGAACGCCTGTGAATGGCGACTCCGGTTGGTTGAATTCTCTAAGGGTCGTGCATTACCCGGAATCGTGCCGCCGAAGGTTTCCGATTGGTTCCGATGAGATCCGAAGGTTATGCGACTATTTAAAAAAGTAGCATTTTTCATAGTAATCAGCGCAAAACACGAGACTTCCTTTTTAGGGTAGCCAAATGGCAAAAAACGGAAACTGTCTGTCTATCCGTCCGTATGTCACAGCCATTTTACTCGGAAACTATACGACGTATCTGAATAAAATTTACACATAAGGTGTATTTTGTATGCCGCTACTTAGTTATGTAGTTAAATTTGTAAAAAAAAATATTTTTAGTGGGGCGCTCCATAGATGTAACTAAATTTAAAAAAAAAATATCAACATGCGACACATCAATCGATAGGTCTTTAAAAATAACATTGAGGTTTCTTTGACCATTTTGTGATTAAGTGAATATTTTCTGAAATAATCGCTTCGAAAGTCAGAAAAATTATGTCCCCCCCTTGTAACTTTTGAACCGTAAGTCCAAAAAATATAAAAAAATTATTTTGAACATTATCGGTTCAGCCATTTTTGAGTTATCTCCATAAAACTTCTTCCATAGGCATCAGATACGACCTTTTGGTATTAGTTTGGTTCTTATTACATTAAAGGTACGGAAACCTCCTATGCGTGGTCCGACACGCACTTGGCCGGTTTTTATTTCAGATGTATTTGTTCAAATATTTAACAGCGCATATTTTTGTTTATTTGTTTACGTGTGGTTTTAATTGCCGGTAAATAGATAATAAAGGTGATGTGATGTGATAGTGCTTAGTGAAAATAACGGATAATATTAAGTGTGAAAGATGTACGGTTGTGTGTGTGTACGGACGATGGCAATGGCACGATCACAAAGCTTTCTTTTGGAGTGAAATAAACAGAGCACACCATAGTATGGAGATTATAATTGTTATTCTAGATACTACCCTTTGGTCATTCATTGTAACGTTAATTATAGTTTTGTCTACTCACAAGTAACTCGTATATTAACGATAACGATGCAACAGAAGAGCTACGTGGGGCACTACGAAAGTTTTGAGATACTTGAAATTTAAAAAAGGAACGGCACTGGTTTATACTTTTTTTTAAAGATTATTTGTTTAGCATTCAAACATAGACAACCATTTGAGGAATCATTTCCAAATAAAAAAATACGGTTATTTTATAATTCAATTCCGCGGTAATTTTTCGTCAACCATGGATTTTTCGCGAGAACATTTCCGTGCGATGATTTTGTACGACTATAAGTTTGGGTTGAATGAAAGTGAGTGCAGAGAGCGTTTAGTTTCAGCATTTGGGGACTGTGCACCGTAGATCCTGCAGCTGTAGCGTAAGCATAATCCGTCAATATTACTACTCACTACTCTAGGCAAAAGTCTCACCTTCTAGGGCCTTGTTCCTTGCCAGCAGTGCCAACAACACATCAGGCGGCGGCGGGTCCAGCGGATGCATCGTCTCCAAAGCGTCCATCGGCCCTTCACGAGAAACGCACTCAACGTCACCGTATCCTTCCATGTATACACTACGTCCGTAAACACAGCTCCACCTTACACACAGACATTCCGTCGCAAAAACAATGTTTTGAAATCTACTGCATCAAAACGGAGCGTCGGCGGTCGTTCCGGTCCCGGTACACTCCAATGGCCCACGTGGCAGCACCGCCCACGCTCGCTTGGCGCCGACGCAGACTACCCGTCACCGCCCTGCTACCTCCCATTGAGAAGTCATTTTTTACCCCCTGAATCTGATAAACCCCTAGGCTGGCGGGGAAGCGGGCAGCTCCCCCGCCCCGAACTAATTTGGCGGAGTCGTACGACACACCCCCGGTGCTTACATCCATCTACAATATTACTGTTGCACGTTATCCCGTTCGCGAGGGTACTCCGTTTCTACTCATCTGGCATTCTTGTGAAGAAAGGGAACTCGGAAATTATAACGATCGGTATCGAATATTGATGTTTTTAAATGTTTTTTTTACTTTTCGATGATCCAGAAATTATACATTAATTTTTTTGAGCATATTAATGTTTAAGTGCCTATATTAACTTTTTTGTGGTTACGTCAATTGTCATAATATTTAACTGGAATCACTGAAATACAAGGGTTGCAAGTATAGATAAATTGACGAGAGCATGGAATTGCATATGTAGTAGTATTGTATGTTTACAGGCATTCTATATTTGAATTTTCTATTTTCTCGTACTATCAGCATAAAAAGAGGTTTGTTATATATTGAAGAAGTAAATACCAAAATAATGTCAGTGTCATATTGTGAATATTATTTACGTGGTGCATATATTTTTACGTCTGATTTTATTGTATTCTCACAATTATCAGAATAATTTTGTGTCAGCCCGTACGACTAAGTAAAGTAAAAAATATGGCAGTGAGTAATTTTGGTCCGATTGAGAGTCAAAGTAAGCAAATTATTTTTAACTGTTATAAATATTTTGAACTTGAACTGAAGAAAAATTTTAATTCCCCTTACACCGCTGCCCAGTTAGTTGAAAAAGCTACAGGTGTTTGTCTCTCTACTGTTTATAACATTGTGTCTGAGAGCAATAGTGAGAAATTCGCAACAACAAAGAAATTTACCTCGCCGAGAAATAAAAAGTTACGTACTTGTCCGTCATCAGCAGTAGACGATTTTGATCAGGAAGTCATCCGGAGAACTATATACAATTTTCATCTGTCCCATAAGCAATTTCCAACCTTAAAGGCACTCCACTCTGTGTTAAAATCCGATATAGATTACTAATTTGGCATTTCCACCTTACGAAAACAAATACAAAAATTAGGATTTAAATGGAAAAAGACCGAGGACAACAGAAAAATATTAATGGAAAGACACAACATACGACTGCTAAGAATAAATTACCTTAGATAATATAATAATACCTTAGAATAAATTATCGTAGATAATGCGTCCTATCACAAAAAACTTTTGAATCGTGCTCCAACGTCAAATTCTCATAAACAAGAAATGATGGATTGGTTGACAGAACACAACATTTCGTATATCCCGTTGATGTACAAAACCAGTTTGTATGATTTAATTAAACAAAATAAAGAGCGGTTTCGTGAGTACCACATAGATGCAATTTTAAAAGAACATGGCCACTCCGTTTTACGATTGCCACCGTATCACCCGACATTCAATCCGATCGAAAATATTTGGTCCATGGTAAAAGGATATATAGCGAAAAGAAACGTTTCATTAAACATGCAAGGCATTATGAGTTTAGCAACTGAACGAATGAATACTATTACTGCTGAGGACTGGGAAAATATTTGTCGCCATGTCGAAAGTGAAGAAAATAAATATCGATGTCAGGACGGGGAAATGGATCGAATTTCAAACAATCTTATTATCAATACTTGTGACAGCTCAGATGAAGAACATGATAGCGACTAAAAGCAAAAAACAGAGGACTACTACTTATTCCATTTCTTAAGGGTATGAATTTTATTAAATTAAGAGAAAATTATTCTCCTTTTGTTGCAAACGGTACAACCACTACAAATGCAATTCCATGATCTCGATAATTCATCATAACTACTGATTTCATGCTGATTTCTTATAAATATTATAATATTCTACCTCAATGCAAGTAACGCAGTATAAAAGTTAAAATGTCATGTGTGTTTACCGATAGTTTACCGCGTGTTTACCATGAAAAGGTTTCTTTTTTTTATGTAAGATAGGCTGGTATTTCTAAATAGGTATATGAAGGTTAAATATAAATATTGACAAAAGTGGGTTGACCAATTTTGACTTTTTGTTTGTTTATTATGTCAATTACTGAATTTTGTAAGGATATTATATTATCTTTGTCTTGTACCCATTTTACTACGCGCATGGCGTATTCCGAGGATTAAAATTATTTAAACAATGACCGAAGATATCGAGACCGAGATTTTGCCAGGTCATAATTTTCACCCAGATAATGTTTACAAAAATTTTAAAGTGGTCGAGGTGCCCACTTCGTTTGTGGAATTATCGACATCGATCGATCTGGACGTAGGTATAGATCTCACTACGTCTGCCTACATCAAAACCACTTGGAACGGTTTACTGATGGTAAGGAATCAGTCTAACATACATATTGAAAAAATACGTGTAACTTTGAAGAGTTGTTTCTACACTTAATTAGGCTCATTATATTGCAAATATAGTCTACTATAAAGTGTCTTTGGACTCTTTTGCCCTAACATTGCGTCCTTTGTTTATAAAACATGTTAGTCGCCAAAAATAACCCGAAAATTTTATTTTTACTTTACATTGATCCGGTGGTCGGAAACTCTTGTCTAACATAAGTATTTTATCACTATTAACATAAAAAAATTAACCATACCTGATTTGATGTAAGACAAAATGTACCATTTTAATTGATCATTTTTACAAACTTTTATTTAGTTTCACCTTTCACCTGTCCGTTTGCAGTCTTTAATCAAATCTTGCAAGTTAAATTTGACCCACTTCCCGATTTCCGATTGAGCTAAAAAAATCAAGCATATGTATATTGCGTGACAATGTTATATTATGGTAACTTGGAGCTGGTCTGATGATGGAGATCTAAGGTGGCCATAAGAACTCTGTGATAAAACAATCGAAGGTTATTGTGTTTGGATTTGCTAGAATCATCTCGTCGAGCAGTAGATAACTTTTTGCAAGAAAAGTCAAAAGCTTGTTTAATACAAGCTTTTGACAAAAAACTTATTTGCTTATTAGTCATATTTATTGCAATTATAGATACATTGATATGATTCAAATGATACTAATTACTAACTGTGTCAAATATTAATAGTGTTACTACATTAATGAGCGACTTCTTTGTTTATTAAATTGTATGACGGTTTTTTATAGAAGTTTGAAGATGCTCGTGAGTTGTCACCATCACATAGAGCGTACAAGATTGATCAAATATGTAACAACATCATCAAAATAACTTTTAATCCGAGTAACGAATGCATAACCAAAGCAAAACACGACAAAAAGGGAAACAGACTCGTGTTTGACCTCCGTTTGATTCGGATAGATGGTGTTCGATGCTGTAATATCGAATTTCACTCTGAAATAGGACGGTACTATATTTGCGGTCAATACGAATACTGTGACATAACCAACTTTCCCCATGTAGTGGATTTTGGAGACGTTATCATGAATACTGCAGTGACCAGGCATGTACAAATTAGGAACAATTCAAACGTAATAGCAGCCAAATTTTATTTCGTAAAGGCTGCAGGATTCATAGTGACTCCAGCTACTTTTACAATACCTCCAAACACCTGTAAACGTATAACAATATCCATAAAACCCGTGTGCTTCCAATTTAAGCACTATTGTACTTTCAAGATTAAAAATCCAGATGATGAGTTCATTGAGTCGTCAATAGAAGAAAATTCCTTGACATATATTCTCAATGTAAAGCTTAATGTAATACCTTACAGAAAACAAAAGATAGTAATTGTGGAATCATTGCATAAAATAATCGAACCTGAAACAAAATACACCTACGTGGATGAAGAGATAGAGCGACATTTAAAACGAAAAGCTAAAGCTGTTGAGTTTTTGCAGCTATGCAAGGCGTCGAAAAGAATAGTTCCGACAAAAGAAAAGTTTTGTACTGGCACTGTAAGATGTTATTCAGAAGAATCGGTAAAAGTAAAACTACCAAAAAATAAAAAATATAATTTTTGTAACAGGCCTCCTAAACTTGTTAACACATATGATGTTTTCAATGTTTTTATATTGCCTTTTTTAATAGATTTTGGAAGAGTTGGTGTAGATACGTATGGAGAGCATATAATAACCATAAAAAATAATACAAATTACGATATCACTATTAAGTTATGTGATGACGAATACATGCGTTATACAAAAAACAAAATTCGAAACATAAAACTTAAGCTCTTTGCGTTTACAGAAGTAAAAGTAGATATACTTCGACAAGGCTACGTAGAAGGCTTAATTCAAAAAACATTTGAATACACTATAGACAACAAATATCATCGCAAACATCCGTATCAACTTGAAGTGGGAACTCCAACAGTATTGGTGCAAGAAAAACTTTTAAAGTTTGGTATGGTTACTAATGAAAGTTTCATCATATCTGTACCATTAAAGATATCTAATTACTTCAATGTCCCCGTAAAAGTCCACTGGGAAGGTATACATTCTGACACTCCTTTTGAAATAATACCTAGTGAATGTATAATCCCAAGTCACAGTTCAAAAATGTCTGATGTGATATATGCTTGCAAACTTACGAAATCCAAAGTACACGAAGTCGAGTTATTCTCAAATGATAGAAAAGTAATACCGGTCGAATTAAGTGTGGTAACACGAAAACTTTCAGTAAAATTTTTACAACCTGCTGTCCTGTTTAAAGATATTGCTTTAAATTTAGAAACTGTTGAAAGAGTTAAACTTGAAAATTCTTCTAGAGAAGTTGCAGTTTTTTATGTTATTGAGCCTTTGATTCCGGGATTAAAGATAGAACCTATGAGTGGAGCAATACGACCTAAAATGATAATGACATTTGAACTCAAAGTTCAAATACCCTGTGTTTTAGAATTTTCGTTTGATATTTATGTCAAAATTAACAATAAAGAAAATTTGATTCTGCCTGTAAGTGGGAATGTTTTGGAGCCAAAAATCACAATCTCTCCGAAGAATATTTACATGGCTCGAGTACCATGTCATATGATAACATATGTACCAATCACTTTTCAAAATCTCAGTACGTTACGAACAGTTATAGAAGTTTTAGACACAGATGACGAAAATATTTTCAAAGTATATGTAGCTGTAGGTTATGAAAAACAAAGAATTTTCAATTTCTGCATTGAAGGAGGTCAATCCAGGACTGTATTTATAAGAGTCTATGATGTTTTTCGTCGAGAATATGACATGTATATTCCTTTTAAAATAAATGGATTACTTGGCCCGCCTGGTCAAAGTTCTTCGAGCACAGATCTTCGCCATTACATTAGTGAACATGAAGAGTTAGTATGAAAATCTTATTAACATTTTATTTATGTTCATAATTCTTTAACAGTTATGTAAAACCAAATGTTCATAATTTCAGGCAATATAAAAATAACGTTAAAGTGAAACTGAAGAACTTGAACAAAGATATAAGTTTTTGTCGGATAGTTGGGGTAATAACGGTACCCTGGATACAAATATCTGTTGATAAATTCGAAATAGTTTATGAACCCAATGGAAAAAACATCATAGAGTTTACTATTACAAACATTTCTAAATATTATTTGTACGTAGCCATCTTGACGGCTAAACTGGCGCCTAGTTTCAGTTTAAACCTACAAAGGGGAGACAATTCTGGGATAACCGAAACCCACATAAAGTTTGAATTGGACCGAGGAAGTGATGCAGAATTATCTGTAAAATTTCATCCAAAAGTACATGGAAAACATGTGGCAACCGCGATACTGTATTTAGATAAACAAATGACGTTGCCCTATTATAATCTTACTTTCACGGGACGTAAGCAAACTCCTGCTATGAGAGCAAGTACTTATAGAATAATATTTCCACCTTGCCTAGTAGGGACTAGCGTTCGACGAACTTTTACAGTGACGTTAGAAGAAGAGTCCCTTGTAGATGAATTTTATTGTGAGTCTAAAGAGGACAGTTGTTTAACAACTAATTTAATTGCCTGTGAAATCATTCAGAATCTTCAAAAAAATCACACAATTGTCACTGTGGAGGTTATTATCTTCAGTGAAAAAGAATCCTACAAGAATTTCACACTGACATTTTGTCATAATAGCGGCTCCATTTGTGATGTTGAACTTAGTCATTGCTTTACAAATTGTCCTCTGACACTCCATAGTAACTTTTTGATCGCACTAGAAGATCATCCATATCCATATTATCCTTTGGATACACAAGGGGATCTTTACGAGTACATGAACATATGCGTAGATTTTCTCGAGAAGTGGATGTTTCAACAAGGATTCCATAGAGATCTGTTTCCAGTGTTACCTGATACATTTCATGCTATATCATTATCACTTACTGGCGCCAGCTCAAAAACAAAAGGAATTAATGTCTCATTCTTAAATTTTATCCGAAGAGCTGCTGGCCCATTAATGAAACATATACATAAAGTGTCGTAAGTATTCTCATGTATTCTTTTTTAAATACTTATTTATTAATAATAGTTTATTTTTATTTAATTCTAAACTTTCTTTTCAGAATAACCGGTGTCAATGAATATTTCAAGAGTGTTAAAGAGATACATGACACTTACAAAGAAATAATTAATTTGCTAAAATCTCGAGGCGTTGAATTATGGGGGTTACAAGCAAAGTTTTTGTTAAGTTACGAACAATTCGTTTTATACTCTGAACATATTGCTCCAACACGTAACGCCGATATTATGTTGACACAAGAGCTCTTAGCTGATATCCATCTTTTCCAAAGGTTAAATAAACAGAGTTGGGTCGACTTAATTTTACAGTGCTATAAAGTTTTCATCATGGACAGTTGCTTTTTTGAATGTGTATGCGTAACTTCCCAACCTCGAAACATAGTAGACATTGTGATAGGTTGGTATAACAAGCAAATCAAAGATCAACATATATATTTGCGTGGTGAAGATAAACCAGTCAAAGTTATTACTAACATTACTTCGCATTTATCAGACGGCATTGCCGTTATATCGGCTATTATAAATTATGCTTCATTTCTAAAGGATTATTTTGCCATATTCTCTGAAGTTAATGAAGAAGATCAAGAAAGTGACATTATTAATAATGCCTGTTTAATCATTGAGACACTCAATCAACTCAAAATTAATTTTCCTATTACTAGTAAAGATTTCAATAACCCAAATTTCTTACAGATGCTTTTTTTCTCCATTCATTTATTTATTGCTTTGCCAATGTTTCAACCAAAAGGTTTCGTCCAATTTAATCCTCCTTTATTAAGGACCTCAACTAGACATGTGGCATTAAGTACTGCAACTCAAGAATCTCTGATTATGAATTGTAGTATACTAAATAACAGTAGCAATAATTTTGCCGTTGAAAAAGCAACTCCTGGAGATAATAGCAAGAAATTGTATGTATTGGTGAAATACACAGCAAATTTTGTCGAAGAAGATAATGCTATTCTTCTCGTACATGGTTACAATAAGACTAGAATATTCGATACTTATGTGATATTTGTACTACATGGGCTAACAGGTGCATTAAATCCTCACCAAAAATGCAGAGTATCAGGATCTCTATATCGGCCAAACAAAGTTGACGCTCTAGTCTCCTCTCCATTTATATCTGCATGTACATACAAATTGTATATTACTGATACGGAACCTACAATTCCGGTCAAGTTTGAAAAAAATACAATAGCAAGATTTTACGTGCGACGGCTGTATCTTATAGACAAAGAAATATATTTGCCTGGGATGCCAAAAGAAAGTGGCCAAGAAGTTCCACAATATAAACTATATTTGCAAATTGTATGTTTAAGTACCCAAGTCGGTAATAGTTGGATATGGTTTAGAGGTGATCTAGGTGATTTTTTTATAAGAGTGACATCACAGCCCCGCTGGGACTCGCCATTAGACACGATACAAGTTAGCCCCGTCTGGCCCGCGGACTGTGGCTCCGGCTGCTGTGACGAATCGTGCGACTGTTATCAAACAACGACACTTAAGATTCCTCATCGCAACGAACTGATGATTAAGGCCTTACGATATGCTTTATCTGAACATGCGTCGGCTATAATGATGAACATTTTCGATAGTCTTATTGGTATGTTACCTAATTCAGTACCTATCATTTAAATGTACATGTAGTTCTGGTCACATTTAGATTTTTGGGCCCTTGTCCATTTGAATCACAAATGTTTACTATTTCAGATTCTTCTACGGGAAAGATTATATTGGACATGTTATTAGCAGATGATGGAACAAACATGTCGGATGTGCGTCATATTCTTGGGGATGAAATTGGTTACAGCGTTTCTTCGCGCACATTGAAACCTCGGAAAGATCGTGTGCGGTTAGCCCACCATACATCAGCTATGCTTGATTTGCCAGTCTCCGTGCCAGAGGAATTTGAAGGGAGTGAAAAACATAATATTGTCTTCACATCAGATTGTGGAATGGACATACGCACTTACAGAATAATTTTTCTTAGTAGTAGTGACGAGATGTAGGTAACGGTTTTGTGATATATTTCGATTAATTGTATAAAAAATATATTTGGACATATTTCTAATGATTACCTTATCTCTAATAGGAAATGTTTCATAAAATATCTCTATTAGTTTAGTCAGAGTGACCGCGAGGCAACCGGATGGCTCGCGGTATTTAAGCTCCTGAAGTGATGAGGAACCGCCCTGTGCAACCCGAACTGACCCAACTTGGACTGGAGCGGAAATAGAGGGGGGGTGCGGACAAAAAAATATCGCGAGACAACCGATTGAAACAGCGGTTGCCTGAAAGTGCGTACGCTGGTTATATAATACAATTTTAATCCTTCCAGGTGCGACTGGCCCTGTACGAGGGCTAAGAATTTATTTTTTAAAGTGGTCAGGCAACCGTTTGAAAATTAGCATGCTTGTTCTACATCACATACAGACACTGGATACAAATTGTCGAAGTTTGGTCAGTTCGGGTTGCACAGGGCGGTTCCTCATGGCATCAGGAGCTTAAATACCGCGAGCCATCCAGTTGCATGGCGTCACTCCAAATTGCCAGTTCTAGAGCGCAGTTCAGTGTTCCTTATCCAATTGGTACTGCGGTTCTCAGACTAAGCTGCACTTCATTGCTCGCTGGTAAATCTTTAGTCGGGACTTCTGGACTACTTTGGGCGCCGTAGATTAGGATAGGCCAGATAGACATGTCGACGAGTTTGCGCTTTAGTGCTAGTGGAAGGTCACCCTTCATTAGCGCCTTAATAATGGACCAGAAGTTCTTCCAGGCGTTCTCGATGCGTTGATCGATTCCCTTGGACTGCTTGTCGATGCTTTTGGTCCAAATAGATATCCGTCAACGTTTTGGATGTCCTGCCCATCTAAACCTGACCGTATGTTTCACGCCATTCCATTGGTCATTAATTGGGTTTTTGCCCTGTTCAATTGGAGTCCGATTTCAAGACTTGCTGTGCTGACTGCTGAGGTCTTGCAGCATCTGTTCTAAATGGGGTGCTGATTTCCCTCACAGCAGAACAAGACTAAATATGTCGTCGATGAAAAGCAGGTACTTTAGTACTTAGTCAACCTTTTCCCGCCGACGTCAATCCCTACTTGGTCTCAAGCTTTTGGAAAAAAATCTGTAGACAAAAAGTGAACAACTACGAAGACAGCGGGTCACCCTGCTCCTGTAATAAAGTCATTGGAAAACTCCTTCAATTGTTTATCATAGTCTCGCGAAATAAATAGATAATTACCTTCAGCTATTATGCATGGTAAGCAGAAATCTAGATATTTGACTTGGATTGGACACAGGAAGGAAGCGATACAGCTAGCTTCCACTAAGGAGTGCCGGAGCGCATCGGTAGCGAGACGCCTGTGCCGGCACGGATTCGGCCTTGACCGCTGGAGACACGCTTCGTCAGTCGCGAAACGACGACGCCGCGCCGGCGCATACGACGAATGATTGTATATGCATTGCCCACTTCAATTATTGGGTCAATGAACTTATTATAGTTTTTACCCTATAAGTCAGAAGATTTTTTTACAAATTTGCAGTGATTTCAAGAAAATCCTAAATTAAAAGGGCAGCTATATTTTCTGTCACCAACATTTAGATTTTCCGCCTGATTTGTATCCCCTAATTATAATATCTGCCACCATTTTAATCGAAACGGTCACCAACTTTAAAACACTAAGTTAATGGATATTTGTATCCAATATAAAACTTCAATTACCAGATTTATATTACGGGAATAAAAATTCAAAAAAAAAAACACAAATAAAATAAAAAATGTGTTGACGGAGTTAGGTGAACTGCGAACTAAGAACCCAAACCCTAAGAACGGCCGCTGGTTGGAGACGCGACGTGTGCCTATACTCTAGCGCTGTCCCATCTTCATGGCACCGCAGTAAAGGCTATAGGTAGCTCAGCTGCCAATTCGGCCTAACTCCTGATGCGGCGCAAGTATGCGACCATAAATAGCGGTTGCATATTTGAGCCGTTTGGGGTTAAGATCAGGACCCTGAGGGGATAGCACTCCCAGGGTTTAGCCGCAGGTTAGTCGAGTTGGCGCATGACCGGAGGGCTGGGAGGGTTGCCAGATCGACTGACCCTATTATCGGGAGAATAAAACAATTTTTCGGGATTTTGGGACATTAGTCGGGAGAAACAAAAATAAAATCAAATTAAAGTAAATACATTAAAAACAACAACATTTAACATTATTATTACTTAATTACTATTTATAAGTAATACTTATACATAGTCCGCTACCGATATAGATGTCTATATAATTAAATACTATAAAAAATATCGGCCAAGTGCGTGTCGGACCACTCATAATGGAGGGTTCCGTAGCTACAATGATACCAAAAGGTCGTATCTGCTTATGGAAGAAGTTTTTTTAGAGATAACACAAAAACAGTTTTTTTAATTAATTTCCAAAATAATTTATATTGAAAGAATATATATAGAAAAATGTATTTTCTTTTCTTGGACTAACGATACTAAAGTTAGAGTTGAGGGGATAGAATTTTTTAGACTTTATAAGCGATTATTTTGAAAATATTCACTTAATCAAAAAATGTTTTAGAAAACCTAAAAGTAATTTTTAAAGCCCTATCGATTGATGTGCAACAAGTTGATATTTGTGAAAAAAAGTTGACATTTAGTTACATTTAGTGCCCCCCTCACTACAAAACTAAGTAGCGGCATACAAAACATACCTCTTAATAACATATGGACGGATAGACAGAAGGACATGACAAAACTACCTAAAAGGATTTCATTTTTGCCACATTGGCTGCGAAGGGAATCCTAAAAAATTACAATATTTAACAAAATATAAAAAGTACCTAATTTATTTTTAGCTTGCCACATGTATTTTGTGTTGCTTTTCACAGATTTAACCAAATTTTGTTATTTTTTACTATTTATAGAAGACTCGAAATTCAATCAATTTCCCTCAAAATTGAGTCGAATTATTAACTCTGCTTTTAATGAATAAAATGTATGCATGCACTCAAAACGAAAGGAACCTCGTTTTTTTAGGGTTCCGTAGCAAAAATGGCAAACACGGAACCCTTATAGTTTCGTCATGCCCGTCCGACCGTCTGTCCGTATGTCACAGTCATTTTACGCGAAAACTATAAGACGTATCTAAATAAAATTTAGGCATAAGGTGTATTTTGTATGCCGCTATTTAGTTATGTAGTTAAATTGCAGAAAAAACTATTTTTAGACGGGGCGCTCCATACATATAACTAAATTTCAAAAAACATTTTTAATCATATATCAACATGTTGTACATCAATCGGTCTTTAAAAATAACATAGAGGTTTCTTTGAACATTTTGTAATTAAGTAAATATTTTTAGACACCGCTTCGAAAGTCAGTAAAATTGTCTTCCCCCCCCCGCACCCCTGTAACTTTTGAACCGTAAGTCCAAAAAATATGAAAAAATTGAGGAGATGCACCTCATCACATACTTTCCACGAAAATTGTTTTGAACATTATCGGTTTAGCCATTATTTTATCTTCAAAAAACTTCTTCCATAGGCATCAGATACGAACTTTTGGTATTAGTTTGGTTCTTATTCCATTGAAGGTGCGGAACCCTCCATTATGCGTGGTCCAACACGCACTTGGCCGGTTTTTTTGTATATATTGTTCAGTAAACTAAACATTCTTTCACAATACATAAGAATTGCTTACTGGAATGGATAGCACGAAACACATGCCCCAGGAATTCGGAACTAACTTAATTATTGTTTTATAAAATGAAGTTGTTTTTTCGGGAGATATTTTAGTTTGTCGGGAGTCGGGAGGACACACAAAAATTCGGGAGAATCCCGCCAAATCCCGACCGTCTGGCAACCCTAGCTGGGACATATCTAGCACAGCGGAGCAGCATTGCGATCCAAAGGGGCAATGCTGCCATGTTTATCTTTAAGTTTATTTTTTAATCTTTAGCATTAAAATTTTATTTTAGGTCTAGTTTTATTGCTTATACTTTATTGTAATGTTATCTGTTTTAGGTATTGTATAAAATATAATCCACTACATATAAAAAAAAACCGGCCAAGTGCGAGTCGGACTCGCGCACCGAGGGTTCCGTACAAACCTGTAGGTTTGATATGAATTTCAATTTAATACTTCCACGCGTTTACGAGGAAAAAGGTAGTAAGTTTAAAATTAAAAAAAAAAATTGTATGATTTTACTAAAAACTCTCTCTTCTCACTAAAAACGTCTACTTTTTGTAATTTTTCCATTATCTATGCGATATGACGTTGCTTCGTGCCAAATTTCAAGTTTCTGAGTTCACGGGAAGTACCCCGTAGGTTTTGCAGGTGCCGAAAAACTCTAAAATTTGCAGCATAAACGACTGTATCTTTTGATTGCGTTGGCTTTTAAGTTTGATATTTTCACAGCTCCAAGGGACAGCTTTCAGCTTGATACCTCTACGCCTTCCTGAGAAAAATGGTCTTGACAGACAGACGGACAACAAAGTGATCCTATAAGGGTTCCGTTTTTTTCCTTTCGAGGTACGGAACCCTAAAAAGAACCCAAAACAGACTTCTAAAAATAGAGCAAATTTTTTTTGCGACCAATACGTCTTTTAGGTAATTTTAAAGTTTTCATATTGTTTGGAGATCCGATTTCGGTATAAGATTATTTTAGGGTTTCGTAGTCGACTAGGAACCCTTATAGTTTCGCCATATCCGTCTGTTCGTCTGTCCGTCTGTTTGTCCGCGGCTTTGCTCAGTGATGGCTTGTACTAGAAAACTGAAATTTGGTATGGATATGATTTTAATCACGCCGACAAAGTGGTGTGTATCGTTGAATAGATCTTTAACAATTTTATGAAAAAATCTAATACTTTTGTAAATAATAGCTCCGAATATTTTAAAAACTATAAGAATTTAATAAAAGCGGTTGAGCCGTTTTTAGGGTTCCGTAGCCAAAATGGCAAAAACGGAACCCTTCATATCCGTCTGTCCGTCCGTCCGTCCGTCCGTATGTATCTTGATAAAATTTAGACATAAGGTGTATTTTGTATGCCGCTATTAAGTTATGTAGTGAAGTTCCAGAAAAAAAATTGTAAGGGGGAGAAATAAAAAAAAAAATTTTTTTACCAAATATCAACATGTTGCACATCAATCGATAGGTCTTTAAAAATACCATGGAGGTTTCTTTGAATATTTTGTGATTATGCAAATATTTTCAGAAATAATCGCTTCGAAAGTCAGAAACATTGTGTCCCCCCCCTGTAACTTTTGAACCATAAGTCCAAAAAAGATATGAAATAAATTAGAAGATGCGCCTTATCACATACTTTCTACGAAAATTGATTTGAACATTATCGGTTCAGTAATTTTTGAGTTATCTCTAAAAAACTTCTTTTATAGGCATCAGATACGACCTTTTGGTATTAGTTTGGTTCTTATTCCATTGAAGGTACGGAACCCTCCATTATGCGTGGTACGACACGCACTTGGCCGGTTTTTTGAGTTATAACCTTTTGAATGGATGTATTCTAACAGGCTGGGCGGTTTTTTGGTACTTAATCGTTTTGATATTATTTGGTGGTACAATTTTGGTGGCAGATTTAATATTTTAGTGGCCAATCTTATTAATTAAGTTATCGACTTCACATTGTATTTGGTGATCGGTTAAATCATAGGTAAGTACATCATACCCAATTAGAAGTTCATTATGAGACCTCATTCCTAAAACTTGCGTATTTCACGAAATGATTCATTTTCTTCGAAGGCTATGGCGAAAATACTTAGGGTAAAACCGCTTGTCACCGTTGAAACGTTCGTTAAATTTTATTGCATGGAGATTTCCATGGTACCCTGCCGGGACCCGCTGATGAGTCAGTCAAAAATGGTTGGTGCAACTGGCCCTTAGTGTATTGTAAAGCAAATATCAATGCAACGACCAAATGAGTAATGGAGAAGGCAACTATCAAAGTGACATCTCCAACATTGGTCCTTAGAAAAAGCTAAATTTGTATGGTGCGAAGTGGCTTCGCTGCTACACTTTTGTTAATATAATTTTCAGTGGTCGTAACTCGTTGATAAGATAATATATGATTTCGTAATAACTTCAGTTACTTACAGTGAAAAAGTTTAAAGTTAGGTACATTAGCAATAAAATTGTATTTTTTGTAATATTACAGGGAATAATTTAATTCCCCACTAAGAGATGCATAACATTTTTCTTTTTACTTTTCTTGTTTTTCTAGCTCTAATCGGTCTCATGGTTCCTAAGAATAAAAAACTAAATTACTTATTATTACTGCATCAACTCGATTCTCTATTATTTGTAGATACACGTGGAATACATCAAAACATATGTTAACTTTTAGGTAGACCGTACCTTATTTCCTGATATCACCATGTGATTCTGACTACCATATAGGGGAAACAAAAACTTCACAATCGAATGCAGCCCCCGCCGCCAACCGAACTGTGTACCTACATTCATGGTGCCTCCACCAAAAATTTTTTGTACCTAGATTTTAACATGGCAATTTTTAGTTGCGGACAGAGGAAGAAGGCAGTCAAACGTTTAAGATAAGTCGCGCGTACCAGTTAACCTGCGAATCTCATTGTAGAAAGCTTACTTGCGCGTGCGCATATAAATCCAGTACCCGGAGCATCGAGACACCATTGTCACGCAGATCGCCAACTTGGCAAGTCTTAATGAACTTGGTTGATTAAATCTTGCTCATCGGATTGACGACGACTTGCCTTAACCATTTTATCTTCGGCTTTTAAATTTACTTCTATTTGAAGACAGTTTAAAAATTGAATGATTGAATTATATATTTAAATACTAACGACAATTTAATTTTAATTTGTGGCGATAGTGCTTGTGATTAAGAATGAATTCTACGGAGTTTCGGGAGTTCGGCAAGGCAGCGATCGACCTTATGGCGGATTACTACGACTCCATTCGAACAAGGTAGGTCATCAGCAACGAGCAGTATTTCAATACACGTGTATACCGGGCGTCCTACGACTTTGCCACATGGAGGCGAAGAACTTTAAATATTGTAGATAGGAAATTTTCTGAAAGAAGACTTCATTTTTATTTTTAAAACAATACGATCTGCATTTAAAGAATTTTAAATTATCGCCTGTGTGAACCTGGAATCGAACCCCCTAAATATGGTAGGCACTGATAAGATTTTATTAAATGCGAAAATAACTGGGGTTCCGTACCCAAAGGGTAAAAACGGGACCCTATTACAAAGACTCCGCTGTCCGTGTATCTGTCTGTCCGTCTGTCACCAGGCTTTATCTCATGAACCGTGCCGCTATAACAACAAATACAAATAAAAAACAGAATAAAATTAATATTTAAGGGGCTCCCATACAACAGACATGATTTCAGACAGACGATTATTGAAAATTCTTTGAATGCAGTTTGTATTGTTTTAAAAACATAAATGAAGTCTTCTTTCAGTAAAATGTCCTATCTACAGTATTTCAAGTACTTCCCCTCCATGTGGCAAAGTCGTGGGACGCCCTGTATATACTGTAGTAAACAAGTCATTTATAATTAAATAAGTATTTTTAGGGAGATATTAGGTATAGTGCAACTCATTACAGAAAAAAATGACACGGATTTAAATTGTTGTACTTTTTATGGTTCACTTTACACTGGACGTTTCATAGACTAAATACTAAACAAAAGAAAAATGCTTGAACCGTAAATAGCGCAACAATTATGGGCCATGACTACTAAATATTGTGAGCGTCAGGATGGCGGGTGGACCTCGGGAATTTTATCGAATTATTAATAAAAGTACTGTACCTTTAGTGTACCTCAGTGTACCTTCAGTAGAAATCAGTGTACCTCTTTCTAAAACGAGATTTTTCTAAAAAAAGGTCCACCAAAAATAAGGTTTATGGCGGGTGGACCTTTTTCGAAAAAATCTCGTTTTAGCAAGAGGTACACTGATTTCTACTAAAGGTACACTGAATATGCAATCTAATTACACACCTTTTGAGTGATAAAGTGCAAGATTTACCAGGTCCACCCGCCATTCTGACGTCAGGATGGCGGGTGGACCTGGTAAATCTTGCACTATATCACTCAAAAGTTGTGTAATTAGTTCGCATCTTCAGTGTACCTCAGTGTACCTTTAGTTAAAATCAGTGTACCTCTTGCAAAGAAGAGATTTTTATAAATAAATGTTCATGGCGGCTGGACCTTTATTTGAAAAAAAATCTTTTTTGCAAGAGGTACACCGACTTTTACTAAAGGTACACTGAGGTACACTGAATATACAAACGAATTACACACCTTTTGAGTGATAAAGTGCAATATTTACCAGGTCCACCCGCCATTCTGACGTCAGGATGGCGGGTGGACCTGGTAAATCTTGCACTTTATCACTCAAAAGGTGTGTAATTAGATTGCATATTCAGTGTACCTCAGTGTACCTTTAGTAAAAATCAGTGTACCTCTTGCGAAAACGAGATTTTTTGAAATAAAGGTTCATAGCGGGTGGACCTTTTTTTTTTAAAATCTCTTCTTTGCAAGAGGTACACTGATTTTTAATAAAGGTACACTGAGGTACACTGAATATACAAACGAATTACACACCTTTTGAGTGATAAACAGCAATATTTACCAGGTCCACCCGCCATCCTGACGTCAGGATGGCGGGTGGACCTGGTAAATCGTGCACTTTATTACTCAAAAGGTATGTAATTAGTTGGTATCTTCGGTGTACCTCAGTGTACCTTTATTAAAAATCAGTGTACCTCTTGAGAAAACGAGATTTTTTGAAATAAAGGTTCATAGCGGGTGGACCTTTTTTTTTAAAAATCTCTTCTTTGCAAGAGGTACACTGAATATACAAACGAATTACACACCTTTTGAGTAATAAAGTGCAAGATTTACCAGGTCCACCCGCCATCCTGACGTCAGAATGGCGGGTGGACCTGGTAAATATTGCACTTTATCACTCAAAAGGTGTGTAATTAGATTGCATATTCAGTGTACCTCAGTGTACCTTTAGTAAAAATCAGTTTACCTCTTGCTAAAACGAGATTTGTTCGAAAAAGGTCCACCCGTCAGAAGCCATTCTGGGTGGACCTATGAAATGATACATTAAACCACATATAATGTATGTGGTTATAGTGTACCTTCAGTGTACCTCTGTATAACTTTAAAAACAATCTGCATACCTCTCCTGAAAAGGAGCTACGCTTAAAATAAGATTTATGGCGGGTGGACCTTTTTCGAAAAATCTCGGTTTAGCAAGAGGTACACTGATTTTTACTAAAGGTACACTGAGGTACACTGAAGATGCAAACTAATCACGTACCTTTTGAGTGATATAGTGCAGGATTTACCAGGTCCAACCGCCATCCTGACGTCAGGATGGCGGGTGGACCTTATTTTGAGCGTAGCTCCTTTTGAGGAGAGGTATGCAGATTGTTTTTAAAGTTATACAGAGGTACACTGAAGGTACACTATAACCACATACATTATATGTGGTTTAATGTATCATTTACCAGGTCCACCCGCCATCCTGACGTCAGGATGGCGGGTGGACCTTTTTTTAGAAAAATCTCGTTTTAGAAAGAGGTACACTGATTTCTACTGAAGGTACACTAAGGTACACTGCAGGTACAGTACTTTTATTAACAATTCGATAAAATTCCCGAGGTCCACCCGCCATCCTGACGCTCACTAAATATTATGCATGTAATAAACAATTTAAAAAACTATGACCACCATTGATTACTGTAACTAACTGTGTTAGTATTAGCTCGCCCCATATTTATTTAATATTTTTTAACAAAAACATAATACCTAACTGCTTGAAATAGGACAAATAAAAACCGGATAAAACTATTAATCAAGAAATGCATTGAATTAGGAAGTTCCTATTTACCTACGTGTATGAATAAAAGTCTTTTTCTAAACCGACATAGTTGTAATTTGTTCATTAGGGAAATTACGGATTTGCTATGATAAACTAAAAGAAAACCAAATGTAGCAAATATTTAGTAAAGCAAATGTATACCTCAGTGAACGTATCGAAGTTTTTAGGGTTCCCTAGCCAAAATGGCAAAAACGGAACCCTTATAGTTTCGTCAAGACATATCTTAATAAAATTGTAAAGGTGTATTTTGTATGCTGCTACTTAGTTACGTAGTTAAATTGCAGAAATAAAATTTTTTAGGGGTTATCGCGGTTATACATATCGTTATACATGTAACTTAATTTAAAAAAATACCAAATATCCATGTGGCATACCAATCGATAGGTCTTTAAAAATAACATTAAGGTTTCTTTGAACATTTTGTGATTAAGTGAATATTTTCTGAAATAATCGCTTCTAAAATCAGAAAAATTGTGTCCCGCCCTCCCTGTAACTTTTGAACCGTTAGTCCAAAAAATATGAAAAAAACTGAAAAGATGCGCCTTATCACATACTTTCTACGAAAATTATTTTGAACATTATCGGTTAAGCCGTTTTTGACTTATCTCCAAAAAACTTCTTCCATAGGCATCATATACGACCTTTTGGTATTAGTTAGGTTCTTATTCCATTGAAATTACGGGAACGTCGGGAACCCTCCATTATGCGTGATTCGACACGCACTTGTCCGGTTTTTTTAGGGTTCCGTAGTCAACTAGAAACCCTTATAGTTTCGCCATGTCTGCCCGTCCGTCCGTCCGTCCGCGGATAATCTCAGTGACCGTTAGCACTAGAAAGCTGAAATTTGGTACTAATATGTATATCAATCACGCCGACAAAGTGGTAAAATAAAAAGTGGGGAAAAATGTTTTATTAGGGTACCTCCCTTATACGTAAAGTGGGTAGTGATTTTTTTTTTCATTTCAACCCTATCGTGTGATATATTGTTGGATAGGTATTTAAAAATACAAATACAAATAATTTATTGAGAAATTATAGTACAGTGTTTGCTCTTACGGACAAAGATTTTTTTTTTAACGACAAGTGGTTAACAAATGCCTGAACTAGGAGTCCCTGTGTTACAGGCAGCGAAGGACAATATTAGTTAATTTTTAATTATTCACTTAATTATAAGTATTACACAATAAAACTCTTATCACCTTAACAAAATAAGTAGGTTCTTAAGTATTAAATATATAGGACAGTATATAGGTAGTTATTTTATGAGTAATAGTAATTTCTCTGTATCATCGTACGTCATTTTTTGAAGGGCGCGTCGTAGAGTATTCTTACAACAGGCATAGCTAAGTGGGTATATGTCTAGTGTTGCATTTAACCTGTTGTACAAAAATGCATCCGCAAAGACAAAGAATCTAGATAAAAATACGTGTTTTTTTTGTACTGTTTTAATACCTACAATATCTTTGCGTCTCTTATTTCTATATTCAGGGTTAAAGGCGTGGGTAAAGTTCTGGCGTGCTGCTTTAGCGTTATGCTTAATATATATAATTGACGAACAGTTAATACTTCACATGATTTATAAAGGAGGTCAGTAGGGTATAAGAATGGCCGGGAAGTAGCTACCTTTAGTACCGCTCTCTGAGCTCTTTCTAGGATTAGAAGTGTAGTTTTTGCTGTGCCACCCCAAGAAGAAATGCAGTAAGTTAGTATCGATTGACATAGTGCAAGGTATACCTGCTTGATTAAATTTGGATCAGCGATTGAACGAAGTTTTTTGAATACTAACATTAACTTTCGAACTATATTGCACAATGCTTCAATGTGATTTTTAAAGGTGAGGGTTTCGTCTATCATGACTCCTAAATACTTCATTTTGTCAGTAATAGCTATGGATTGACATGAACAAAGATTATTTGATTTTTCTTTACAGTTATGTACGTAGAGTTTGAGGTTAAGTGCGTCCGGATCTGTTTTCCGCATAGAAAAACTTTGCGGAAAAAAGGAGGACAGTGTCATCTGCGTAGGAAATGATTTTGCCACTATCTATTTTTAGATTGCATAGGTCATTATTATAAATTAAAAATAGGGTTGAGGCCAAAACGCTTCCTTGTGGCAAGCCAAAAGAAAAAGATGTGTTTTCTAAATCAGAACTGATAATGTTATCTATTTTTACGCATTGCGTACGTCCGTCTAGGTAGCTCGCGATTAATTTGTGCTGTGTGCCTCTAATGCCTAGTGATTCAAGCTTGTGCAGTAGAATGGAAGTAGAAACAGTGTCAAAAGCTTTGGCGAGGTCCAGGAAGATTCCTATTGTCTTGTTACCCTTGTCTAATTCCTGAGCTAAATAAATAGTCAGTCAGTTCATGTACAGCATCTCCGGTTGATAATTTGGACCTAAAGCCAAACTGCGTTTTTGCCAAAAGCGAATGCTTCTCCAGATATTGAACAAGTCAATTGTTAATATTTTTTTACAGAATTTTTGATGTCGCTGGTAACAGAGAAATCGGCCTATAATTTGTTAGTTGAACAATCAAAAATGAATTTAATAATTTATTTTCGGAAATAATCGATCCAAAGTAAAAAAAAATGTGTGTCCCCCCCCCTCTAACTTTTGAACCATAAGTTTTAAAAATATGAAAAAATCTCAAAATTAGACCTTTATAAAAACTTTCTAGGAAAATTATTTTGAACTTGATAGGTTGAATAGTTTTTGAAAACAAATTACAAAATAATTTCTGAACTAAGTTTGTAATTTAACCGTATAAGCAGGTGTTTAATTGTACCTGTAATTTCTACGAAATCACAATGAAATGACGTGCTTTCAAATTAAGTAAAAACGGTGAAAATGGGTTCACGCAATAAAGAATTATCCCATAAAAATCATCTTCCATACTTTAAGCTCGCGCGCAAAAGTTTACTTAATTTGCCGATAGATGTCGCTGTACGTGAAACGCGCATATCATATCCTACATGGCGGTGTTATTTTAACTCTTAAGTGGGGACACTTACTGTGACGGACGGAAAACTACGGAACCCTACACTGAGCGTGGCCCCACACGCACTTGCCAGGTGTTATTCTTCTTATAATTTACGGTTTATGTGGGCCGATCTTACTCTGTTAATTGCAAAAAGCTTTAATTGTATAGAAATTTTCGCATATCAGTTTCGGCCCATCTCGCCTATAAATTACGAATGGGCTTCCCGTCCATAAGTATGGTGACGGTAACAGGCAAAGAAAGATAATGTGTTGAAATTGTTTAAAATAGTTATATTTCAGAGTTTTCTAATAATGAAAGATAATACTAAACTGAAAGTAGGTAATATACCTACTTAGGTAAGTTAGCCTAAAAAAACTAAATCAATAAAAAAAAATTAACCTCTTTAATTTTATCGATTTGTTTACTTTGTAAATCTACAGGATCTGTTTATCAAAAAATAGTTTCACATCATTAAAAATTAAATTGAAAATAAATCATTAGCAAATATCAAATATCAACAAATACCACTGACATTAATAGC
Organism: Pammene aurita; assembly: GCA_947086415.1. NCBI lineage: Eukaryota > Metazoa > Arthropoda > Insecta > Lepidoptera > Tortricidae > Pammene > Pammene aurita. The sequence continues at coordinate 20,347,129 of OX352293.1, read as the reverse complement.
TTCAGGCGCTTGTTATTTCTTGTCGACATTTCCAGGAATTGACGATTACACCTTAAAGTAATTGGTTGTATCATTCAATAGGATAATCTAGACATTTTAATATTACAAAAGTCTGGGAGTAGTTAAGGGTCCGTATTATATTGGTCGCCGGATAATCTAAATAACCACTAGACTTAATTTAAGAAACCTTTTTAGCGGGGGACTTCATACTTGTAAATATGTTGACTGTAACTGAAAGTGAGTACTTTGTTTGATATTAATTGTTATTTTATATGTTTTACATTTCGGGAGCAATCGGTTGTAACCATAAAGTGTTTAGAACTCTCTGGTTGTAACCTTGTACTGGACCTATAGCGGTCGGAAAGTTATTCCCTTTCGGCGTTTCACTTTCCAAGTTGAAATAAATTTTATTTTTTTATAACAAATCTGTTCAAAATGGATAAATCTTGAGTATGACTTCCAGTCTTACAGTTCTAAAAAAATGTACTTCAAGTTTACCTCTATTTTTGGTTTTGTTTCATAGGGTACACATGTATTTTACTTTCATTGTATTCCAAATTAAAAGTAGTGTTCAGCTCGGATAAAAGCTGCACTCAGCACAGATTAATAACTAGTTAATTCGTAAAGGCACACATTTCACTCGAACTAAGTATAGACGCACTCACTCTTTTTGACCGCATAATATCTTGTCGGAAATTGGTGCCGTTTTTTAGGGTTCCGTAGTCAACTAGGAACCCTTATAGTTTCGCCATGTCTATCCGTCCGTCCGTCCGCGGATAATCTCAGTGACCGTTAGCACTAGAAAGCTGAAATTTGGTACTAATATGTATATCAATCACGCCGACAAAGTGGTAAAATAAAAAGTGGAATAAAATGTTTTATTAGGGTACCTCCCCTATACGTACAGTGGGGAGTGATTTTTTTTTTTTCATTTCAACCCTAACGTGTGATATATTGTTGGATAGCTATTTAAAAATGAATAGGGGTTTAGTAAAATCATTTTTTGATAATGTAAATATTTTCGGAAATAATCGCTCCAGAAGTTAAAAAAAATGTATCCCCCCCTCTAACTTTTGAACTATAAGTTTTAAAAATATGAAAAAAAAATCTGAAAAGTAGAACTTTATAAAAACTTTCTAGGAAAATTATTTTGAACTTGATAGGTTGAATAGTTTTTGAAAATAGATTACAAAATAATTTCTGAACTAAGTTTGTAATTTAACCGTATAAGCAGGTGTTTATTGTACCTGTAATTTCTACAAAATCACAGTGAAATGACGTTGACGTTAACAGACAGTTTGGTGCAACCGGCCCTTACTGTGACGGACGGAAAACTACGGAACCCTACACTGAGCGTGGCCCGACACGCTCTTGGCCGGTTTTATCTCTTGGTTAACAATCTACTTTGTCGTAAAGGGTTGTACATATGTACAATTTTTATTATTGTATGAAAGTACCCCACCGGCACCCCTTCAATTCAACATTTGAAAATCGTTGCTCAAAAATGTTATGGTAGCACCACACTTCGCCTATGCGGACAAATATTCGTGTTGCGTCTCTTTCTTATTCTATACAATAAGAAAGAGACGCAACACGAATATTCGTCCGCATAGGCGAAGTGTGGTTCTAGAATTACGATATATCTAAAAAATTGCCTCCGGCAGTCAAACCAGCTAAAGTAGTATTTTCAGTTGAGTAGGTAGGGTAGGTACAGGTATCTAATCTGACAGCTCCTGCTATACATTGTACCAAAATCACTTTGTATGATAAGAGCTGTCAGATTACCGAACTCAATTAAAAATACTAGTTCACTATAAGCAACTATCCTCAACAAGTAACTCCCGAAAATATGTTTGATGCACACTTTTATTTTTGCTTGTACCTAATAATTAGCAGTGTCATGTTATGTTAATTACGTATATAAATACGGGAAGCAGGGCTCTTAACCGGTTTTCGTAAAAAACCGAAAGAACCCAATAGGTATATAATTTAATTTAGTAATTTTATGGTCTTTATGTAGAACTCAATATTGTATTTGAATATTGACTTCGTATCATTAGATTGTCCGGTGAAATATTAGGTAGTAAGCGAAAGAGCCAAAAAGAACGAAAAAATCGGTGTTTTAGCATGGAGCAAATACCGGTTTCCGAGCACTGAAATTTAACATAGGTACTTACAAGAATTGATGGATATAAATATACAGGTTCAAGCTAAAAACAAATGTGTAAAAAAACGAACCACTTTAAAGCAGCAAAGCTAGTAAAATCCAAAGCTGCACAACGGATACCAATCCAGGCACCCATTACCTCATTGAATAAATTTCAACATCGGCGCTCGGTGCTAATCATCCCAGACACGAAAGATTCAGACAATTTTGTCTTATTATGCCTCTAATTGACTAGAAACCTAACATTAACCAGGTTAATTAGTACGCTGTGGTAGGCAAATACCTACATCGATGGATGCACAATTTTCCTCCTATTGTTTGAGTCATACATTTTTTTGCTGTTAAGTTCAGCACTTCCACCGAGCTCAATTATAAAATGATATTTATTACCGCATAGGTTATTGTTGGGATAAATGCTTGTTTGTTTATAAACCCTACTAGTCCATGTCTCAGGCTCCCGTCATTCGTTTGCAACTACCTAATTTCGAAATTGTTGTTTATTGTTGGAAAAGTGTAACGTTAGACTGGTTATATTTTACCCTAAACTGAACTGAACTTACCTAAGTAGGTGAAAATGAATAAGAATATGCAGTAATTCCAAATGTAAAAATAAAAAGTGCCTAATTCCGTCATATTTTTGAGCTACTTAGTTCAACTTTGGTTTAAAATTTCAAACGTTTATTTCAACTGTTTACCCATGCCGTGTATGTTGGCTAAGACTTAACTTGGCTTTCTAGGTAAATGATGAAGTTCAGGGTATCTAAGTTGCATAATTTATAATAAGAATTTTATTCAGGACACTTGGTAATACAAACAATAAACATGGCCGCGATTCGAAAAATAAACACACACACTGGACAGACACAGCTCCAACCCAACTCAACCCAACTCAACTCAACGCTACGCTCGCTCAACATTGTTCACATATTGGTCTCACATTGGTACAACATTGGTACAATGTGTGACCAATGTGCGAACAATGTGAGACTAATGTTGAATGAATATCTGTTCGAATAGCAAATGTCAATGTCGTTATAGCGTTGAGTTGAGTTGGGTTGAGTTGGGTTGGAGCTGTGTCTGTCCAGTGTGTGTGTTTATTTTTCGAATCGCCGCCCATGAAATTGTTACAAGAACATTTTAAATATAGCGTCACTGAAATGTCACTGAAAGGGTTTCCACTCAGCTTGGTGTTAAGGTACCCTAGGGGTAGGTGTCCTAACGCTGACCTTCCGTGGAAACCTTTTTACTTTTTTTAAATAGTTAGGTAGACTGAATTTCCCAAAAAAATGGGGCTAAACAAAACGAAATCTTTATGAAATAGCAAAATGGGCTCCCCGTAATATATATAGGTAAACGGTTCTTCAAATGACCACACTAAAATTTTTGACAACGTCTGGAATCGGAAAATACGCATATGACGGCTTAGGCTCTTATTTATATGTATAATGTACGGAATTTCACTTCATCATTTTGAGGTTCCTAATTTTTCGCGGCGAATTACTTAAAAACAGCGGAAAAGTACACTCCAGTTTAAAATAATAATTTCATGACGGGGATAGTAATCTATTTTAGTTAAAGCAATGATGCGTAGTTTCAGTGACCGCTAGGCAACCGGATGGCTTGCGGTATTTAAACTCCTGAAGAGATGAGGAACCGCCCTGTGCAACCCGAAATGACCCAACTTGGACTGGACCGAAAAAAAAAATTTTTGCACCCCCCCCCTCTATTTTCGCTCCAGTCCAAGTTGGGTCATTTCGGGTTGCACAGGGCGGTTCCTCATCACTTCAGGAGCTTAAATACCGCGAGCCATCCGGTTGCCTAGCGGTCACTGAAACTGCGCATCATTGCTTTGAATATAGGTATATACTCTTGGATCACAAATTGAGGCCGAAAGAGAGGGTTATCTAGGGGACTGTGTCTCGTTTTGACTAAGGAGGTAATGGCGTCATCAGACAATCAAAATGGCAAGATGTGTCAAATCTGTCAATTTTGTAACGAGTGCAAGTGATATCGGACCGTTTTCAGGGTTCCGTAGTCAACTAGGAACCCTTATAGTTTCGCCATGTCTGTCCGTCCGTCCGTCCGCGGATAATCACAGTGACCGTTAGCACTAGAAAGCTGAAATTTGGTACTAATATGTATATCAATCACGCCGACAAAGTGGTTAAATAAAACCGGCCAAGAGCGTGTCGGGCCACGCTCAGTCTAGGGTTCCGTAGTTTTCCGTCCGTCACAGTAAGGGCCGGTTGCACCAAACCGTCTGTTAACGTCAACGTCATCGTTAAAAAAATCTTATATGAAAAGTTTGACAGTTTTCTATGGGATGACAGCTCCGTCGCCATATTTAATGTTGATCAGTTCGTTACTTATGCGTGGTGCAACCCACCCTAAGTGTCCCCACTTAAGAGTTAAAATAACACCGCCATGTAGGATATGATATGAGCGTTCCACCTACAGCGACATCTATCGGCAAATTAAGTAAACTATTGCGCGCGAGCTTAAAGTATGGAAGATGATTTTTATGGGATAATTCTTTATTGCGTGAACCGATTTTCACCGTTTTTACTTTATTTGAAAGCACGTCATTTCATTGTGATTTTGTAGAAATTACAAGTACAATAAACACCTGCTTATACGGTTAAATTACAAACTTAGTTCAGAAATTATTTTGTAATTTTTTTTCAAAAACTATTAAACCTATCAAGTTCAAAATAATTTTCCTAAAAAGTTTTTATAAAGTTCTACTTTTGAGATTTTTTCATATTTTTAAAACTTATGGTTCAAAAGTTAGAGGGGGGGACACATTTTTTTTTACTTCTGGAGCGATTATTTCCGAAAATATTTACATTGTCAAAAAATGATTTTAGTAAACCCCTATTCATTTTTAAATACCTATCCAACAATGTATCACACGTTAGGGTTGAAATGAAAAAAAAATCACTGCCCACTTTACGTATAGGGGAGGTACCACAATAAAACATTTTTTTCCACTTTTTATTTTACCACTTTGTCGGCGTGATTGATATACATATTAGTACCAAATTTCAGCTTTCTAGTGCTAACGGTCACTGAAATTATCCGCGGACGGACGGACGGACGGACGGACGGGCAGACATGGCGAAACTATAAGGGTTCCTAGTTGACTACGGAACCCTAAAAACACGGTGTATAAATAGTTTTCTGATTGGGTACGTTTTAGAAATTTGCGCTTAAATGTTCTAGTTGTATCGATGCATTAAATGTAGCCCTCACACATCATATTTCATGGAAAATATGCAACTCAGAAGAATTTAGAAAAAACTGATTTTGAATTCATGCCAGTCTTTCAAAATGACTATTTGAAAATTGAAACGTCGGTATAACGTGAAATTTAATTCTCTACAACTTTTATTCTATTACTTTTTCAACAGGAGTCATCTGTTCGCAAAGTTATGTGGTATGGAAGTCAAAATAGAATGTCATAAATATGAGTTTTGCAATTTTCCCGGTTTATAACTTTTGATTTCGGCTGTACCGCTGAACTAATATGTATATCAATCACGCCGACAAAGTGGTAAAATAAAAAGTGGAAAAAAATGTTTTCACCTCAGCAGCTCGAACAAGCCTACTTCTCTGCGAATACACAGTGACGAAAGTCGCACTTTCGTCACTCCCTGGAGTATGAAAGTGCGACTTTCGTCACTCCAGGGAGTGAGACAATGTAGTTTTTTAATTTAGTGAAGACCATGAACTGCCACTTCATATTTCAGGGTCTATTGCAAATTCGAAATACATATTTTTATCTACACACACACCATAAACCCGCTAATCTGTCTAAATTTGGAGTTTTCATTAATAAGCTTGGAAATCTTCTTCTTTTTCTTCTTCATCATCATCATCATCATCATCATCATCATCACCACCACCATCATCATCATCATCATCATCTTATTCTTTATCTTCTTCTTCTTCTTTATCTTCTTCTTCTTCATCTTCTTCTTCTTTGTATTCTTCTTATTCATCATGTCCAGCTCCATCTTCTTCTTCATCATAACCATCTTCTTCATCATCATCTTCAGCTTCATGTCCTTTTTATGCACCACCATCTTCGTCTTCTTCATTTTCTTCTTCTTCTTCTTCTCCATCATCATCTTCTTCATCGACTCCATCTTCTTTATCGCCTTTTTCTTCTCCATCACCATCATCACCATCAAAATCTTCACCATCTTCAGCATCATCATCATCATCTTCTTCTTCTTTATCATTTTCATCTCAATCTTCTTCTTTATCATCATCTACTTTTTCTTCATCATCATCTTCATGTCCTTTGTCTTCAGCACCTTCTTCGTCTTCTTCATCTCCTTCTTCTTCTTCTCTAACATCTTCTTCTTCATCACTATCTTCTTCATCATCAACATCATCATCTTCTTCATCATCATCTTCTTCATCAACATCATCATCTTCTTCTTTACCCTCTTCATCATCATCTTCATCTTCATCTTCTTCTTCATCTTTATCTTCTTAATCTTCTTCTTCATCATCATCTTCTTTTACTTCATCTCCTTCTACGTCTTCATCTGCTTCTTCGTTCTTCTTTTTCTTATTATTCATCTTCTTCCTCGTCTACAGCATCATCTTCTTTGTCTTCTTCTTCTATAGGATAGAATCATTCGCTTATGGGTATGTTAGTTGTTGCCCTGTTATCAATGCAGGTCATTACATATAGTTTCTGAACCATTTTATAGGGTTTATAGTATATGTGTAGATAAAGTAATGTTTGCAACTGTACGTAATTATGCCTTAAAACACTCGTGTGATCTTATTATGAAACTCGTATTTTAAGGATCCTTATTACGTAACAGTTACATAAACTACTAACTATTAACCTTTAATATGTTCTCACTACTGAGGTGAAAAGTTGTATGTGTCACACGAGAGCAAAGTTATTTTACATCTCGTGTTTTTGAGTCCCTCGCTACGCTCAAGATTCTAACTTAGAATCACTCGCTTCGCTCGGGATTCAATTATAGAATCTTTCGCTTACTCGGGACTCAAAATCAACACTCGCAAGGAAAACCAACTTTCCTCTCTTCTTGCACAAATAACTATTTATTAGGGTACCTCCCCTATACGTAAAGTGGGGAGTGATTTTTTTTTTCATTTCAACCCTACGTGTGATATATTGTTAGATAGGTATTTAAAAATGAATAGGGGTTTCCTAAAATAATTTTTTGATAATGTAAATATTTTCGAAAATAATCGCTCCAGAAGTAAAAAAAAATGTGTCCCCCCCCCCCCCCCTTCCCTCTAACTTATGAACCATAAGTTTAAAAAATATGAAAAAAATCTCAAAAGTAGAACTTTATAAAAACTTTCTAGGAAAATTATTTTGAACTTGATAGGTTGAATAGTTTTTGAGAAATAATTACAAAATAATTTCTGAACTAAGTTTGTAATTTAACCGTATAAGCAGCTGTTTATTGTACCTGTAATTTTTACAAAATCACAATGAAATGACGTGCTTTCAAATAAAGTAAAAACGGTGAAAATCAGTTCACGAAATAAATAATTATCCCATAAAAATCACCTTCCATACTTTAAGCTCGCGCGCAATAGTATACTTAATTTGCCGATAGATGTCACTGTACGTGGGACGCTCATATCATATCCTACATGGCGGTGTTATTTTAACTCTTAAGTGGGAACACTTACTGTGACGGACGCAAAACTACGGAACCCTACACTGAGCGTGGCCCGACACGCTCTTGGCCGGTTTTATAGATCTTATTTGCTTGGCTATAAGCCAACTGTGGTTAGGGAAATAAAGTAAGAGTAATCTCCGCTTTATTTATTTCACTTATGACACATATTGTTTTACAGAGACGTGCTGCCTTCGGTGGAACCAGGATATCTATTGAAAATGCTGCCCGAAAACGCTCCTGAAGAGCCAGAAAGTTGGAAAGATGTCCTCAAAGATTTTAATGAAGCAATAATGCCGGGCGTCCGTATTTTTAATTCATAAACTGCTTTACACTATCTTCAATATAGCTGATTGTAATAAATAATATGTGTGATTATTTTGACAAAGGAACAATTTGTAGGTGGATGCTTACGTTGTACGTAGGTTTATTTATTTATCGTATGGCTACATGTCACTGGATATAGATAGGCATTTCTTTCCTGGGGTAGTAGTAGTGGGAAAGCAGATGATAAAGAAAATCCAGTGAGTGCTGCGAGGTCCAGATAGGATAGTGCAGCTGCCAAGTTTGTTACTCTTTTAGCACCACCCAGGGATCACGTGATCCAGTGGCTAAGGTGTTTCCTACGGACGCAGAGTAACATTGATCCCCATGTACGTAGGTACACATTCAATATTGTATTCGAGCAATAAAAGCGTAATACGCCGATCTTCAAACGGTACCTTTGTCAAAATAATGACACATAGGGGCTAACTTAACCTACATGCCAATTTGGAGGATTCGGGGACTGGGCTGAGAAAGCGCAACGATATGTCGCAATCGTAGGTGTGGGGGCGATAAAGTATACGTTTCGATTCAACGGAGCTCGCGCATGGATTTTAACGTTTTCCTGGAGTGCGATTTTTGAATCTCACCAAGTGACTAATTCTCACCGATGTGAGTGATTTCCGAAAGTAAATCACTCACATCGGTGAGAATTAGTCACTTGGTGAGATTCAAAAATCGCACTCCAGATCATTTTTTTTAATTGGAAATCTTTAAGAACGGTATGAGTAATCGTGTATTGTTTTCCAAATCTTATTTCTTGACTATTCTAACAAATGCATAAATGCCAAAGTAAGGTCCATGTGACTAATTCCGTCATAGGGACTATTCCATCCACGAGCGTATATTCCTTTGATTATCAATCGTAAGAAAAAACTCTTTGCTTTTGACTGCTGAAAGTAAAAGCAATAGCTGCTTTGTCGATGAAATTATCAATTGTGTTCGTTGTTGGAGAAAATCGCTAATGGACGGAATAGTCCCTATGACGGAATTGGCCACATTGACCTTAGGTACAATTTTTGTTTTGTATTGTAGATAACCCATTGGCACTCACCTCAATTCCATGCCTTCTACCCGACAGCGGTCTCGTACCCTGGCATCGTTGGCGGCCTGCTCAGCGACAGTCTCGCGGTCATTGGATTCAGCTGGGTTTGTTTTTTTTTTAAATTTGATTACAGAGTATTGGGTACCCGTTACCTACTTCTACCATTATCAATACATTATCATATATACTTACAGAAATGCTTAACATGCGTAAAGTAGGTAGGTAGTAGCCGCAAATGGAATACCTGAAGTTGATGGCATTGTACTGGATAACGTTGCTGTTGAATTTTTGACTATTAGAATATGATTACGCTAATATCAAATGCAATGTGTCAATACACAATATAGGTCGATTTCTGTAGGATTGTCCAGTAATATTTATTTATTTATTTAATGTAACTAGGTATAAATTTGTCAATTTCACGGATTCTTGTCATAAGAGGTAAAAACCAATGTGTAAAGTAAGTAGGTATGCGATTGAAATGGACGATAGCCACCCGGCCTTCCTTCGGTACGCCCTACAGCGCAAACGACATGACTGACATATTTTTATCGTGTAAGGGTCTCGTGAGTGGGTAGTGCAAGTAGTAGGCAATTCATTTTAGTTACTAGCTTTTGCACACGACTTCGTAAAAGATAATAAGATATTTATTCTTCAATTTAGGCACATTACAATGCACTTATGAACGTCAGAGAGAGAAAACTACTCGTCTGCGCGGAATTAGCAATCCACCTCGCTTTTCACCCCCTTACGGGTTTTTTTCGGGATGAAAACTATCCTATCCTTTCCCGGGAGTCAAACTATCTCTATACCAAATCTCATCTAAATCGGTTGACCGGTTAAGCGTGTAGAGGTAACAGATGTATAGAGTTACTGTCGCATTTAAATATGGATTAATTTTAACAGGACCTTACAGTCTTACAATTGATAACGCGCAAGTATAAACATAACAAAGTTGTCGTAATTACAGATGTCAAGTCCCGCATGCACCGAGCTGGAGGTGGTCACGATGAACTGGCTGGGCAAGCTCCTGGGGCTTCCCGAGGAATTCCTCAATTGCTCTGACGGCCCTGGCGGCGGTGTGATTCAGGTGTGTTAACTGGTTAAATATTTCTTCCAACCTTTTTGAGGCGCAACACAGTTGAGCGGAACTCAGCTATCATATCAGTCATATCACATACAAAAATTGGCCGAAAAACGGAAAAATCCCAACTTCTGGCTGAATATTGCCTATGAGCGTCATACAGAAATTAAGCCACCATAGACTAATTTCCGCTTTTCAGCTGATTTTTGTCTTAGCTTAATTCCGCCAAAGTGTATTTTGCGCCCGATAAAATTTGATTTACCTTTGCTTGTCTATCAGTACCAAAAACGTGGTACAGTCGACTACAAAGAAATGTATCCACTATTTCACCTTATAGCGTTGTATTAAGGTCCAAAAGTGGATACATCTTTTTGGCGTCGACTGTACCCATTTTTTATGATGTCTTTCCCGCAGTAATCATATTAGACGTCAATTAAATTAAAACACCACACCACTACTCACCACTAGCCACATTTTTAAAGACTGGAACAAATTTTGACCCAAACATTTTGGCTCACACTAGGTAACAGACTTGAATACTCACAACTATACGAAATGTTAGCAAGGCTTTATTGATCCTGTGTGAGCCACATTAGTTGCACATCACAAGGGTACAACAATTAAATATTGTCAAGCAGGTTTAACAAAAACTGTAGAATCTTTGTATCTATAATTACCTAAATACCTCATAATTAAGGTAATACATTACATTACCTTAATTATACTAACTAAGTGCCACTACTAAGTGTACTACTAAGTGCCAACACAAATGTCTACTTTATACTATCTGCAACTCTGCATGTCAGTCTTCTATACTCGTACCATGTCTAGCAAGTCTAATTTAAGTGTCATCACTGTCTGTAGATATATTACTGATTCTATAAAATTTTACAGGGTTCAGCCAGCGAGGCAACTCTAGTAGGATTACTCGTTGCTAAAAACAAAACCGTACACAGGCTCATGGCAAACGATCCCAGCCTTGATGAAGGCGAGCTCAACGCCAAGCTAGTGGCCTACACGTCAGACCAATGCAACTCATCGGTTGAAAAATCAGGATTACTCGGCTCCATGAAAATGCGATTATTAAAATCTGATGCGGATGGAAGAATGCGCGGAGACACACTTAAAAACGCATTTGAAGAGGACAGGGCCCAAGGGCTTATACCCTGCTATGTTATTGCAAATCTTGGCACCACAGGAACCTGCGCCTTCGACCCCTTGTATGAACTTGGACCTGTGTGCAAGGAAGCCAATGTGTGGCTACATGTCGACGCCGCCTACGCAGGAGCAGCATTCATTTGCCCCGAATACAGAGTGCTAATGAAAGGAGTAGAATACGCTGATTCCTTTGACTTCAACCCACACAAATGGATGCTTGTGAACTTCGATTGTTCCGCAATGTGGGTCAAAAATGGATACGATCTAATCAACACGTTCGACATCCAGCGTATTTATTTAGATGATGTCAAGACTAACATAAAAATACCCGATTACCGTCACTGGCAGATACCTCTCGGTAGACGCTTCAGGGCTTTGAAGTTGTGGACTGTGTTAAGAATATATGGCGGAGAAGGCATTAGATCCCACCTCAGAAACCAGATCAGTCTTGCTCAACACTTCGCCAAGTTAGTTAGAGCTGACGATAGATTTTTGGTGGAACCTGAGCCGTCAATGGGGTTGGTATGTTTCAGACTTAAAGATGGTGACAGCGCAACGCGCAAATTGTTAGAAAACCTAACGGAAAAGAAACAAATCTACATGGTGGCGGCAACTTACCGAGGACGGTATATAATTCGTTTTGTAGTCTGTTCTCATTTAACGACGAGAGAAGATATTGACCTCAGTTGGAAAATAATAAAAGAGGAAGTTGACATGATAGTCACGCCGAAATTACACACCAAAACTCAAATCCCAGCATTAGATCATATCGACATCAAGAGTTTCTGTGAAAAATCTAAGTAATCATGAAATCTGTAACACACTAATTGAAGGCATCTTTACAAAAACAACATATAATAAGTTTCTCTGTAAATAAAAATGATTAAACCTTGATTTTCAGGGACGATAAAGATATACGGCCACAAAGGTACAAATATCTCGTTATTTGTTTTAAGTCTCTATATTTTTCGGAAAAGATATGAAATAAACTTTGTCACTTATGTTATTTTTGTAAAATTTTGGTTAGTTACTTTGTTCTTGTGCAATCTTTGTGCAATAAGAAAAATAGTTAGGTACCGTAGGTAGGTACATATGTTCTGATTATTTTTCTTTTATACAAAGTTTTCGTTACCTACTCGTAGATGTAACTGTCTATTTTAATGTAAATTTATAACTTGTTTTATCGTAATTCTTAATTGTGCTGTTTTTATCGTCACTTTTTTTAGGGTTCCGTAGTCAACTAGGAACCCTTATAGTTTCGCCATGTCTGCCCGTCCGTCCGTCCGTCCGTCCGCGGATAATCTCAGTGACCGTTAGCACTAGAAAGCTGAAATTTGGTACTAGTTAATATGTATATCAATCACGCCGACAAAGTGGTAAAATAAAAAGTGAATTTTTTTTTTTATTAGGGTACCTCCCCTATACGTAAAGTGGGGAGTGATTTTTTTTTTCATTTCAACCCTAACGTGTGATATATTATTGGATAGGTATTTAAAAATGAATTGGGGTTTCCTAAAATCATTTTTCGATAATGTAAATATTTTCGGAAATAATCGCTCCAGAAGTAAAAAAATATGCGTCCCCCCCCCCTCTAACTTTTGAACCATAAGTTTTAAAAATATGAAAAAAATCTCAAAAGTAGAACTTTATAAAAACTTTCTTGGAAAATTATTTTGAACTTGATAGGATGAATAGTTTTTGAAAAAAAAATACAAAATAATTTCTGAACTAAGTTTGTAATTTAACCGTATAAGCAGGTGTTTATTGTACCTGTAATTTCTACAAAATTACAATGAAATGACGTGCTTTCAAATAAAGTAAAAACGGTGAAAATCGGTTCACGCAATAAAGAATTATCCCATAAAAATCATCTTCCATACTTTATGCTCGCGCGCAATAGTTTACTCAATTTGCCGATAGATGTCGCTGTACATGGAACTCTCATATCATATCCTACATGGCGGTGTTATTAACTCTTAAGTGGGGACACTTACTGTGACGGACGGAAAACTACGGAACCCTACAGTGAGCGTGGCCCGACACGCTCTTGGCCGGTTTTAATGGTAAAGTAGTTAGAAAATTTTAATGACAATTTTTCGACATACGGAATAATTTTTGAACCTGATTAGTTATGTTGTTTATGTAAACACCCCTTCATTATTTGACGAATTTATGTTACCTTGAGTAAACCTACTTGCCTACAAGTTTTATTAAGTTTATTACGTATACCTACTTTCAATATTGGTTTCGTAGTGCAGCATAGTATTTTATAGACTTACAATAAGTATATTTAAGTTTTCTTAACTATGTACTTAATAGGATTAAGAATGCCTACTTGATAGAATCGTGTTTTATATAAAGAAATAGACTATTTCACATATAGTTGAAATAATAAAGTAAACATGCATTACGCATTGCATATTCATTTCCTGACCTCAGATTAAAGGACGTATAAAAATAAGGCAAAGTACAGTCTTATGTAAATTTATCATATCAACTTGTTGAACGCAATGAATCACAATTAGGTAGTTAAACTTAACCTATTCTTTTGTTTCCGTGTAACAATGTTAATTGAAAGTATTAATTTCCTCTTCTTTATGTTGCATCACTTCATGCAACGTCGCAGTCATGGTTTATTTCAATTTAAATGCAACTACAAATATAGTTGACGCAAAGTCCGTAGGTATATCCTTTTGGCATACAATGCTCTTGGCAGACGGATTCTTCCGTAGGGTCCTCAAATTGGCAGGGCACGCGACCAGGAGTCTGCAGTGCTGAAATAATTAATTTTTATTTATAACCACTATAACCATGGTTGAGTTATTCGATATCACTGGTACCTAATTAAATAAGATTAAAAGTTCATTTTTGCCTTAGCTAGCAGGTAGTACTTTTACTTACCTACTCGTAGTAGTACTTTCTTTTATTTTATAATCACGTTTACGTAACTGTTATATTATAAGAGTAAAAGGAGATCCGCCTGTCGGAATCAGACGATACTTTTACCTATCTCTCTTAGGAAATTCTGACTAAAAGAAAATAAATACTTAGGTGCCTGGGCACGATCGGTTTGCACCTACGTAAAAATTAGCTTAGTACTTTCGACACTACGGCGGAACCATAGTGGAACACACAAGAGGGATACGAACACTCAAGTACACGAAAATAATCATAACTATGTATTCCTTTTAGTTATGCTATAGTCGGGTAGAATATTTAAGAGTTTTCTAGTAACTGCTTGTAAGGCGAATTAAATATATTCTCATTTTTAACTTTGTTTTCACGTGACATGCTACAATTTCGAGTAGGTAAGTACTTGACACCATTATTCCCGTTAAGGGTTATTCTTTTAGTCACATTACACGTTACCTAACTGATTTTAATAGGTAATGCATGGTCGTAAATAAAAGCAGGTTATAACTAGTTATAAGTGAATAAATCTGGACTTACCTGGTTCTGATGGTTTAATCGTAGTCTTCTCGGGTAAATTTGCTAAGACTGATTGATCTAACGCTATCACTTCATTTCTTCTTTCCGTCGTTCTTGGACTCGCAAATGCGAAATGCACTAAACAAACCGAAATCACGAGAACAATAATAGTAGGGGTTAATTTGAACTCCATTTTCCTGCTTATATGCGGCTAATATTATTAGCAACAGCAAGTCAATATTACGAAACGCCGTGTAGAGAAGGGATTGAATGAGTGTAAGTCAACGAAGAGTCTCGCTTATATATGAACAACCGATTAATAAATGCTTAGTGCGGTAGATGCGTCACAACCTAACCAACTTAAATGTGCAGCAAACGATGTCGCTACTGTCTGTGAATTCCAAATAAACTCGTCCATTTTCAGATAGTTCAACTTTTGACCGCTTGCATTGTTCTATCACTTACGGTTAAAATTCGTGGTATACCAAGCACAACAAAATGACTCATTGTATTCTGATACCTCTTCATTGTCATGGAATGGACTTTGCTCATGGTTTTTTTATACTGAAGATGACTGAAGCAACTATGCATTAAAGGCTTGATAATGTATGCTTTAAAATCACGTAAGCAATCAAAATCGCCTATACAGGTTTAGCAAAAAAAAAAGATTCTATATAGGGAGTCCGAAACTATCATGATTCACGAAACAAACGCTCCGAGCGATATCACTGTGATTTTGACACCGTCAGCGGCTAGCCCGTGAAAAGTAAGTATAAGCTCCCTGGACATTTTCACGAAACTAGGAGGCAAATTGAAGCGTTTTATTTGCGAAAGAGGCGGAATACCGTTCGGGGCGTGGTTTTCGTGAACGAGGCAAGTAAGAACGAGGCGAGTTAAGTAGGTGACCTAAAGTATAAAAATAGTACAACTAGCTTTAAGGCAGTGCTTCTATGTGATACACTGTGGTTGCACTGTAGGTTAGGTACCTTAACACAGGGATAATAATGAGTTAAGAAAATTAGAACCATTGAATTTTTATGAAGTTTCATTTTATTAACGTTTACATTATAGATAATAATATAGACTTAAATCAATGATACATACAACAAAAATAAATCGTTTTGAGGCCTGGAATTTGATAAAAAATAACGTACGATATAATAGACATAACGTAGGTACAGAGGGACAATCTCGACTGCAGAAAACTTAGTGGGACAATCTCGACTGCAGAAAACCTGAACTATGTAAATCGGAATATCTACTGTGAATTACATTGTTTCATTGACAAGAGTAGCGATGTCGTAGAAACGCTTTTTCTGCCATCCGGATATAAATTTCACTGTAGTTAATGATGTAAAACACGGAAGATATTGAATGTAGTTGAAATTGCCCTGCAGTCGAGATTGTCCCGCTGTACCTTACATATGATATAGATAGTCCTATTTCTGTAGGGTAGATTTGTTTGGTCCTATGGCGAGAGACAAAAACCTAAAGGTATATAACCCGGACTGGCACGGGACCGAGGCGTTATAAAGAAGAGGCCTATACTCAGCAGTGCATGGGTGATATTACAATGCTTCATAGATATCTACCATCAGGCGTTTCAATATGGTCAGACAACAGCAACTAGATGTCAACATATTGTGGTTAACACGAAAAGTATCAGTAATATTAAGGAATCTCAATCACACCTCACCTATTGTCTGAATAAGAGTGAAATCTCTACGCCACTCTTGTGCGTCACGTCATAATCATATTACGAGTAATACGACATTATGTCGTAGATTTCAGTGACAACTACCGTCACACTATAAGATATATCGAAAATCACAGCTACATATCTAAAAAACCTAGTAAAAATATAAACATAACCAGAGTGCCCAGAATTTTCTCAGACGAAATATTCCCAAATTATAATATACTGGGGACACCCCGATAACTTTTTTGTTCAAAGCAGCCAGTATCCAGATCTTGAACCTTTAATCACTGTGCAGATAAATTCACGAGCAGTTGGTGTAAGTAAACAAAAAAAACTCATTACATTTATCATTGTGTGCAATTTCTGTCCTAGTAGACTCATATATGAGTCACTCGCGAAAAGATACGAAAATGAATTCGAAATGAATAATTTTCATTGAAATACATACACATACAATATGTTAGACATGAATCGAGATACCATTCGTGGTAAACGTATTGCGGCGTGTTATAACAAGCCTTTTAGTCTTATACCAACGTAAATGAATCTAACTGCACATGGACTATTATAATTAGACCCCGGATTCTTGTGGCAATGACGTCACAATAGGGTGATTTGGGGAGTAAACGGGATGGTGCTATGAAACACGGTTAAAAACTCGGTTGTTAACCGAATACATTAAATTAGACATTTTTAACAATATTACTTAGTAAGTTGATCAATATTATCGTTTGCTATATTACTTGCAAACCATGCATTTGTACGTTAAACTGGCATTGGTTTTGTCGGCCACTCGCTCCTTGTTCGTCACAAATGTCACCAAGTCAGTTTAAAGTACAATTGTATGGTTTGCACTAAAAAATAATATTGATCAACTTACTAGATAATTTTGTTGAAAATATCTAATTAAAATGTATTCGGTTAACAACCGAGTTTTTAACCGTGTTTCATAGCACCGTCCCGTTTACTCCCCAAATCACCCTATTGTGACGTCATTGCCACAAGAGTCCGGGGTCTAATTATAATGAACGTGCATTACTAACAGGACATAACGTAACCGCTACTTTTAGTGCTGCGACCATTGTATAGTTTTGATGTCCACTCCTTCCTGCACCATCTCCCAGAGCGGGCTCATTTCTCGGAGCCGCTCGACGTGCCTGATCGTCTTTTCTGCAGTGTAATCTACTTCTTCGATCGTTGTGAATCTTCCTAATCCGAATCTGCGGATGATACAAATATGTACAAACTTATAATATGGTAATAGTATGTTATTCAATCAAATACAAACACTGAAAACATTGAAAAAATAATCACCCCACTTTAAAAAAACATGTAAAATAATTATGAGTTGATAGCAGCGCCATCTATTATTTCCGTTGTGACACTTGTAAAAGGGTCGGTGGGAAGGGTATCTAACTCTAGTAGTTAGCACCTAGATGTCGCTTACGGCTGCTATAAAGTCGATGTAAAAATAAATGCAAAAAGATGATTGAAGGCATTGAGAATTTCGTCAACTCAGTAACTGAACCCATAGCTTAATTGGTAAAGCGATCGAGCCCCGGTAAGGCGTATCGATGCGAGGTTCAAATCCTGCTGGGTTGATTATTTTTTCAATGTTTTCAGTGTTTGTATTTGATTGAATAACATACTATTGTATGAGTGGAATGCCCCACTTTAAAAAAACATGTAAAATAATTATAATATGGTAATGTTATAAATACTGCTGTTAAAAATTAATAAGAACGGCCTTCGTAGCTTTTTCAGGTCGACTTACGTGATTTTTTTCAAAAAAAAACACATTTAATAATATGAATCTGACGTAATCTGTGATCTGACCCAATTGTTACTATTAGCTATTAGGTAAATAACATATTATCGTTTGTTTTATACATACTTGATAAAATAATTCATTTTATCTTATCATTGTGTGCAGGAGGTTCGGTTTATTACATAAGAGATAAAAATGCTGATAAAAAAATATTTGCAACATAAAATTTGTTTGTTAGATAAATAGGTACCTTACCCACGTTTTTAAATTATATGCAATAGTAACTATAGTTACCTGATTGAACTGTGTGCTAAATCCTCATCGGTTCCTATAGCTCTTAACACATAGGAAGGTTCTAGGGAGGCTGACGTGCAAGCCGAGCCGCTTGATAGTGCCACGTCTTTTAAAGCCATTAACAAAGATTCACCTGTAAATAAACACATAATAAGGCTTGTTTTTGCTTGAGGCGAAAACAAAACGTTGACATGGAGTTACAACAACATTTTTTTATTGCGAAGTTAAGTCCGCAACCCACTGGTAACGTCTTAATGGGGACTAGATGATCTCTCCTCTCATCCATTAAAAGGGGTAAGTGGAACATTTATACAGGTTGTTTTTTCAATAACATGTCATATTGTACGAAATGATTTGGTAGGCTATAGTAACCAAAGTTTTACTATGGGACTCCTAACTCACGAAAAAATGTTTGGCTGTTTCATACACTTCGACTGATCAGATGTCGACGTTTCCTGTGGGGAGACTTCGAGCAACAATGTAAAGAAGGTACCTACAGTTTCAAACAAGATTTGCTGAAAATATGGCTCCTGTAAATGTATAACCGGCCAGTCTTATACCGTAATACGTACATAATAGACGGAGAGCTGGCCACGTCAGATATGACACAATAATGAGAGCAACGAAACCCCTCTAGTTAGTTTGCTATACTATGCTTATTTCTAGATCCGGACATCTGGCAGCTGTAAAGTGGTGGAGGTCAAAGAATGTAAATAACTTGAAGAAAACCAATCCTAGAGTTCTGGGTTTGATGCAATATAATATGAAATTATGTAATTAATTAGATTATATCATATCCAGAAATTTCTGTTGGGGGAAAGTAGTGCCAAATAATGTATAGGTAATGCAATTTTTAGTTAGTTGCCTACTGTTTTTGTTTCCGCAATAAAAGACAATGGTTTTTAATCTAATGTTAAATTATAGGCCCTGCCCCTATAGTTGACACAACTTTGACCGTTTTATCTATTTTGGTATTACTTTTTTCCAACTTGAAAACTTTGTTGGTCTGTCACTCCGACCTCCACCCATTAAAAGCTGCCAGATGGCCGAATCTAGCAATAAGGATGGTAAAGCAGTCTAACTAGACAGGTTTCATTGCTCTCATTATTGTGTCATATCATATCTGACGTGGCCAGCTCTTAGACCATAAGACAGTCTTGTCAAAGAAAGCACCGTCCAAGTAGTTCTTGTGGTACTATTGTCGGGCCATTTTGTTGGGTTGATTGTGTGTGTATTCATAGTATTATTTTATTTGATCGGTGTGGATAGGCCAACATTTTTTTGGGTGTTTTTTTGTTCAGTATAGCCATACTGAACCTAATCACCTCACTCAATATGGCTACTCACTGAAAAAACAATCTGTATGTGTGACATTTTTTTTTAAAAGGTACCATTTGGCGCTTATGTTGTACGTTGTACAGATTCAATATTGTATTCGAGCAATAAAAGCGTAAACGCCAGCCGCCAAACGGTACCTTTTAAGTTAGACTATCACATATTGAATTGGTTATAACAATAACTAATAAGTAATGACCCAAGTAACAAAAGTTTCTATAACTAAGGCCTTTTATCACCAAACTGTGATTGAGTAGGCCTATAATGGTAACCATTGTGACATTTGTGACTTGGCGCTTATGTTGTACGTTGTACAGATTCAATATTGTATTCGAGCAATAAAAGCCTAAACGCCAGCCGCCAAACGGTACCTTTTAATTTAGACTATCACATATTGAATTGGTTATAACAATAACTAATAAGTAATAACCCAAGTAACAAAAGCTTCTATAACTAAGGCCGTTTATCACCAAACCATAAGAACGACATTTTGAATCCTACGACTCCATGATTGTGTTTATAATTTGTAAATCTATTTGACTTGTTATATAAATTGTTTTATTATTTTAAGCCAGCTTGTAAGTAATTCATTTCAAACACAATATTGTATTGTTATTGAATAAATGAATAAATAAATTGTGACTTGGCGCTTATGTTGTACGTTGTACAGATTCAATATTGTATTCGAGCAATAAAAGCGTACACGCCAGTCGCAAAATGGTACCTTTTCATCTAGACTCACATATTGAATTTATAATAACAATAACTAATAACATACCTTCAACATAAGCGAACGACAAATTGATGCATCCATGATAAGACTGTTCTGGATCCCCATTTCTGATGACATGTGAGAGTTTAGAGTAGATCTTGTCCAGGAATCTCTGCGACAGTGTCTCCATCCAGGCGAGGTCGTACGTCATCTCACGCTCGGCTAGTTCGCAGGCTGCACCTGCAATAACATTTTTTTTTTTTATTATCAAGGTCAAAAGCGCTGACATGGCGGCAAGATATCAGAATTTCATTCCCGAGATCTGGGGTTCAAATCCAGGTCTTGTACCAATGAGCTTTTCGGAAGTTATATACAAAATATCATTTGATATTTACCAGTTGCTTTCTGGTGGAAAACATCCCGAGGTAACCGCGCCTGTGATCCTAATAAAGCCTAGTTTCCCTCTGGGTTGGTTTGAAGGTCAGATGGCAGTCGCTTGCGTAAAAACTGGTGCCTATGCCAATTCCCGGGATCAAGTTGCCGGACGGCCCCAGGCTCAATGGAGTCGTAACAAAAAGTCGGGACAAAGAGCTAGGATGGAAAATTATAAAGGACCCCTGTGTATATTCTACTTTATAAGGGGCACGAAATAACGTAATGCCAGAAATTGTTTATAATATAACAAAAGCAACTGTAATGATTTTAGGTGCTCGAAAAGTAGTAAATAAACAAAACAGATCAATATGGTATTTTATTTCTAAATAATCAGGGCAGGTTTTCCAAATTGTTTGATTGTTGGGTAACCCTAAAAATAATGTTTAGAATAGATCAAATACCAACCTGCTTTAGGTTACCACCTTGTTGCCCCCCCCCCCCCCCCCCCTACATGTTCTTGATCACGATCATGAGTGGACAAATTCGAAAACCCTTAGTAATCTTACGCCCTAAAGCAAGTCAATGGCCGCCTAGTAGCAAATGATAGTAATTGTAAATATACTTAGTTAGTAATAGTAAATGTTATTTACCTAGTCCAACAACAAGAGGTGTGGGTACCGTGCCACTCCTCATTCCCCTCTCTTGCCCTCCCCCACTTTGTATAGGCTCTACGCGGACTCGCGGCCGGCGCCGAATATACAGCGCCCCCACACCTTTGGGCCCATAAATTTTGTGGCCAGATATTGACATTAAATCAATATTCATCTCGTTGACATCAAGAGGGATCTTGCCCAATGCCTGTGCTGCGTCTGTGTGGAAAAAAATCTTCTTGCTTTTACAGAGTGCCCCGATCTCTGCTATTGGTTGTTTTACACCTGAAATTGAATTAGGTACAATAGTTAGTCATTCTTATTTAACTACAATCACTCCTTGGTGTCTGCATTAGCCAATGAGCTTAAAGATATACATTTTGAGACACAAATAGAAAAGGGAAACAAAAATGATTGGGCCGGCAAATAAACTGCCATATCAAGTAGCCTTGTCTCGTCTCATACATATGCACCTATTGAATGGTTGGACTTATCTTCTAAATATATCTAAATATATAAAAGAAGAAACTGACTGACTGACTGACTGGCTGACATATCAACGCACAGCCCAAACCGCTGGTCCTAGAGATTCCAAATTTGGCACGTAGGTTCCTTATAAGGTCTAGGGATGCACTAAGAAAGGATTTTTCAAAATTCACCCCCTAAGGGGGTAAAATGGGGGTCCAAAGTTTGTATGGCGAATCAAGATTTGTTAGACTATTTTATTCGAAACTTCACAGGAGTATTCCTAACGATAAATGAGTAAACACGTGTTTCAGGTTTTTTGAAAATTCAACCCAAAAAAGGGGGCAAATGTGGTCACAAAGTCTGAAAATCAACATGGATATCGTATCCTTTTTGAGTACTTATAGTACGCGGGCGAAGCCGCGGGAAAAGGCTAGTTGAATATAATTTTAAACAAAAAAAGAACCGACTTCACTTAGGCTCCACCTTTCCAAAAGCAAATACCAGAGTTGCTGTACAAAACACTATAGGTGTCTATCACTAATTTAT
The DNA here is from genome assembly GCA_947086415.1 of Pammene aurita. Lineage (NCBI taxonomy): Eukaryota > Metazoa > Arthropoda > Insecta > Lepidoptera > Tortricidae > Pammene > Pammene aurita. Next base: position 20,324,397 of record OX352293.1, on the reverse strand, counting down.
AAAAAACCGGCCAAGTGCGAGTCGGACTCGCGCACCGAGGACGGAACTACAAACCTGTAGGTATATAAGTAAAAGTACGCGTTCATCAGGAAAGGGGTAGTAATTTTAAAATTATTAAAAATATTTTTATTATATGATGTAACTAAAAATATACGGTTTTCGCAATATTTACTTTATCTGTGCTATAAGACGTTGCTTCGTACCAAATTCTGAGTTCACGGGAAGTACCCTGTATGTTTTGATTCCCTTTCGAGTTTCGAAAATTTGTGGCATAAACGGCTGTATCTTTTGATTACGTTGGCTTATATTATAAGTTTGTTTTTTTCACAGCTCCAAGGGACAGTAGATCTGAGACTATTTGATAAAAATTTCAGTTTGATACCTCTACGTGTTCCTGAGAAAAAGGGTCTTGACAGACGGACGGACGGACAACAAAGTGATCCTATAAGGGTTCCGCTTTTTCCTTTCGAGGTACGGAACCCTATAAACAAAGTGATTATAAAGGACAGCTGGAATAAATGAGCTACTTAAAACTTAACAGGCATAAGGTAAACCTAAAACTAAACTTAGCTCTATAAATGGCTAGATCATTGAATATCACTTATCAAAAACATTTTCTATTACCCTAATGGTAACAACAGCTGACATGAAATATATGAATTTGTGTACCATTCATAGATATGATTTGCATGTGTAAGACATACCTATTTCATTGTTGACAGTCATTATTGAGACAAGACTAGTTTCTGGTGTGAGTGCAGCTTCCAGTTCATTCAGGTTGATAATCCCGTTGGGTCCCACGGGCAGATATGTAATTTTGAAGCCCTCTCCCTCCAATGCTCTGCATGAGTCCAGTACACATTTATGCTCCTGAAAACCAAAATTATTTTATAAATTCATATGCACAATTCTTGCAATTGTCTATTTTCCCTATATGGTCTAAGTTTCTTATTAATCTAAGTGTATGTAAATTAAGGAATACAGGTAAAAAAAGGTGTAAAATTACCAGTTATTCTCATACTAAATATTTAGCAGTTGCATTGCTTAGTGTAAATAAAAATATGCCACATCATTTATGACACAATAATGAGAGCAACAAAACCCCTCTAGTCAGTTTGCTATACTATACTATGCTTATTTCTAGATCTGGACATCTGGTGGCAGTAAAGTGGTGGAGGTCAAACCACTTTAAGAAAACAAATCCTAGAGTTCTGGGTTTGATGCAATATTATGAGAAATTATATAAATAATAGGGGAAACTAGTTCCAAACAACATATAATGTAATTCATAGTTTGTCCTCCACCCATTAATGGCTGCCAGATGCCCGGATCCAGCAATAAGGATAGTATAGCAATCTAACCAGATGGGTTTTGTTCCTCTCATTATTGGGTCATACATGATGTGGCCAGCTCTTAGTCAAGGACTACAGTTAACTATAGTTCTCTCTATCAGTTGCACCACAATAGCAAAAAGTCAAACCGTTAAAAAAAATGGTCACTCACAATTTGAGTAGTAACAATATGCATTTTCCTAGGTGCATAAAACCTAGCAACTCCCTTAACAGATATATTGTTAGACTCCGTTGCTCCTGATGTAAATATAATTTCCTTAGGATCAGCGCTTATTAGATTTGCTACTTGTTCTCTCGCCTTTTCCACAGCTGCTTCACTCTCCCAACCGTACGCATGAGTCCTGGAATGTGGGTTACCATGCTGTCCGACAAAGTAAGGCATCATCACATCAAGTACTCGTGGGTCCTGAAATGTCACGCAATATAAGTCTTTGACCCACATTACACATTACTGCATAACATACTTGTGGTAGGAAAATATGGTAATTTTTAAAACAAACTTCTTTGTTATATCACTTACGACAGGTGTTGTGGCTTGAGCGTCGAAGTAAAGGGGCCGACCGACCTCTTCATGTTTTAAAGAATATTTATCGTCGATATCTGAAAACAATTATCAATTAGTACACAATGTATTGCATCATAGAAACATGAGAGAAAAATGTTCTGTACCTGTACTGAGAAACTTCAGGGTTCCTTGTGGACACAGTAAAATTCTAATATCTTGCGGCGCAGATATTTTTGCTGTTTTTGAAAGTAATGTTATAATATTTTTTGATAAGCGAAACATTTTTCTATTTTTTTATGTATTTTTATTGCATTGCACCGCAACAAATCGTCCAATGCGCACCGCGAAATGTCAATGTCTTATTGACATTATTGACAAGTTGAACCTTGAAAAGTCCGTCCACTTCACACTCACACATCACATCACATGCTGTCTATGGTATCATGGAATCAGCGGCGATACCACGAACACCACGAACGTCGACAATTATAATTTTGTTTTCTTTCTCTATCGCATCTATATTAAAACCTCATCATGCAGAACTGTTTTATTATGGAACGTGGTTTCTAAGCAACAAAGTTTTATTTATTACTTGTCAGATTTTTGCTTGTCAAAAAAGAGAATATATATGAGTCAGAGAGTTCTAAACCAGGAGAGGCCCTGAGTATCATTTCCCCTCTGTCAAAAGTATTGGCGGAAAATCTAGTACATCTATAAAAACTATTTCAATAATCGATGCCACGCCATTTTCGTCATCGCTGTCGATGGATAACAAGCTCCGTGAAAATGCCCTTATGCGCTGTTTTTGGATGTAAAAAATGTTATATTTCGTCTAGTTTACAAAAAGATTAAATACCATTTCAGATGTAAGTACAGTTTTACTTTATTTACCATTACTTTCGTAATAAAAGATTTAACCTAAATCGAAAATCAAGCTTCGTTTACAGAATCGATTCAAAGACAATCGTTTTCTTTCTGACGGGCAGTAACTATTTGACGTTTGACACTTCTCCATATTTAATGCGCTTAAGGATTGCTGTCTTCTATATTTTGTTTGAAAATACAATCAAAAATGATCCTTGGCTTTTTTGTTTGACATTTCCAAAGACTGCATCCAATAATGAACCATATGTTAACACGTGTACAGTCGACTATCTATTGCTCCATTTAGTGTTATGAAGTATAAAAATAATATGTCAAATATGTTTGGTGTTTTCAAGTCAAAGGTACATCTTTGTCGGTTGTCAATAAAGCGTTGCTGCCATAAAAAATCATTTAGAAATAAACTGTATTAACAACCGACAATGATGTACCTTTGACTAGAAAACTTCACATGCGTGCTACCTCGCCCCCCTCAGATTTTGGCAGACTTTTTTGTTTGGAAAGATGAGGCGAAGCGTACTCCATTTATAGAGCTTTATGATATGAGTTGATGTGTTGAACATAACTTACATAACTGTTTCGTTTATTTCATTATTAATTATATTTCTGCTATCCATAGCTTCCAAAATCGTGCTACTCTAATAATCTACCCCTGCGAAAGAAAGAGACTCCAATAATTCGAATTTCGATTTCGACGTTCACTCCACGGTAGCGCCGCTGTTTCTGCATATACACGGTGAATCTGAGTAACCCGAAAGATTTTAACCATAAATTCCTGATCATAATTGGAGACTAAAATGTCGTATAAACTTTTCTGGAATTGGCCTAGTTTCAGAGTTACTACCAACTAAATAAAAAAACATCTTTTATTGTTACTCAGTGCAAAACGCTGTTTTGATGGCGATTTCACTTTTTATGGGGTCTAGTCTAGACATTCTTATTGACAGATATGAAATTGCCAAGGATTACTTAAACTAATTTTTACAAAAAAATGTACTCATTTATTTTAATCGACAGTTTTAACAATAACATTTATGTTTTTATGTTCAAACCATTAAAAAAATAGAAAAAAAAAGAAAAAAATTTTTTTTTTGGCGAAAGTCATATAACATTTATTACTCCTTATGACCTCAAGAATTTATGATTAAAATCTTTCGGGTTACTCAGATTCACCGTGTACAGCGGCGTAGTGAGTGGTGGGGCAGCCACGGCACGTGCCCTAGGCGCAATCAAGAGGGGGGCGCAAAAAACCAAGTTTGCTAACTACCTATTCAAAAATAATTCAATACAAATCGGCAAACAAGGCAAAAAATCGGTTGTCTGTAAAGTCGGTTTACTCACGATAGTTGAACGTGACAACGTCATAAGAAAATACTGATGGAATTTATCGATCGAATCGAATTATAAGACGTTGTCACGTCAAAAGAAAATAAAAATATAGACGTGACAACGTCTTATAATTCGATGGAGCCGGCTGCACGCACGAAAAAACATGACTCATGCGGCGTTACCTCGCTCTGAGGCGTTCCATTTAAGGCTTGAAGTGCAAGCGAGAGCGCGGAACGAGCGACAAAGAGGCACAATCGGCCTTCGCGTTTGGCAGCGTTCGACATCTGTCTCTCTCCTACTTGAGTGAGCGATGCGTCCGCGTGGACAGCTGCTATGCAATAATACATTTACATGTTTTCGTCAAGTATGAAGTGCAGTGAAATTAAAATTTTCTTTTGAAAAATGCAACCATTCCATCAGTATTTTCTTATGACGTTGTCACGTTCAACTATTTATCGTCAGTAAACCGACTTTACAGACAACCGATTTTTTTAACTATAATATATTTATATACACAACAAATTTTAACGAGTTATTGTAGACTTTGAATTTTTTACATTAATTAGGTATTGTTGAACACTAAGCCTATTCGTGAAAGAAACACAGTAAAATGTTGTCCATCCATGATTTCAATATTCTTAATTACAATTCATCCGCGATTGTCGTAGTGTTGGTAATGTCATGATTATTTGAGATTAAAGATGATGGATGTATTTTTTTTTTTCAAAATTATTACACAAGTTTTAGAGGTCACTACCGCTTGCGAAAAATTTGTAATTCATCAATTAAGATTTAAAAAAAATGTTGCGTTAACTTTTGTTATACTAGCGTCTGCTTTTGACATATGTCAATAAATGACATTAGTAATTTTTAACTTTTCTGAGGAAAAATTAATTGCTGAAATTCCTTGGGAACGTGCCACATAAGTTTTAGTTTTAGTGTTATTTAGCATACAAATTTGAATGTTAGAATTAGTAAATTTAATTTAATTTATTCTATCTATTGTTTTAGTTTTGCAAGTCATGAAACTATTTTATATTAAGTACATTATCATTGTAACCTACCACCTGTGGAAGAGCAGTATCTCTTGATACAAGTATCAAAAATACTTAAAAAGAGGTACTAGCACAGCTACTGTAAAAAACTTTAAGTTGCACAATAAATTATTTTAATTCTTTTTAATTTTAATTAATTTTCAAAATCCGAATAAAAAATCTACAGTAATGACACTAATGACATACTTTTTATCATCATACATTACAAAGACAGAGGCTATTACGTCTGCTAGCGCTAAATAAAACTAAAAACAAAAAATAGATGTCATATACTTCAGAAAAAGTGACCAAGCCCCCCGGTGTCCGAGGCCAGATTTGAACTGGCGTCTTTAGCTTTCGCGGCTGACGTCCTGACCACTAGACCACCCGGTCACGGCGGAACTTGACAAATTTTGTCATGTATATGCAATCTCTGAATTTGAAACGGCTAGGCGCCGTTGACCATTCTCTAACGGCATGCGCAGTATGTGCTTGCACCTCCTATCCGAAAGATTCAAAACTAAAAACAGTTTTTCTAAACTCTTAATAGGAGATACAATATATATATTTTTTCTAAGCGGTCGACCTCTAAAACTTGTATAAAACATAAAAAAAAAACTGCCAGCATCTTTAATGCCAAATAACATACTGAGAGGGTGCCCCTCAAAACATTAAAAAAATGTTAAAAAAGAACCACCACAGTAAAATTCACATATTTTTTTTGTAATCTATAAATAAAGAACAATTTTTTTTGCCCAAAAGTTTCCGAGACAATAAATATTTTTGTTATTCTGGCAATAAGTGCTTTCATCTGATAAATTACACGGTATATTTTGAGAAACTTTTTATTCGTTTATTCTAAGTGACCACTCAAAAGTGGCTCCATATATAAACCTAATTTATTAACGTTATACGTACGTCCGACCCGGGGATATTGATTAAATATGTGTACATCGTTTTTGCCAAACCGGTCCCGTAGCTTATGAGCAAATTTAATTTGTGACAGATAGACAGACAGGTTGTTTTTTACCATTTTTGTACAGAACCCCAAAAATCATCAACCGACTGTATCGTGGTGAAAATACCATCAGCTGGTCACGTGAACATACGGCGTTCAAGGCCTTTCCACCTTGATACAGCCGGTTGACAATTTTTCATTTTTATAATCCATACTAAGATTATAAATGGGAAAGTGTATGTGTGTGGTTGTTTATTTGTTTGTCCGTCTTTCACGGCAAAACGGGGCGACGAATTGACGTGCTTTTTTAAGTGGAGATAGTTGAAGGGATGAAGAGTGACATAGGCTACTTTTTGTCTCTTTCTAACCCCCCACTTCCCTAAAATGGGGGGTAGAAATTTGTATGGTTTGTTACCCCGAATTTAACGCGAGCGAAGCCGCGGGCAAAAGCTAGTAGCATATAAACTGACAAATGTTCCATTGGGATGCGACGACAATTTTTTAAGTGATTAAATGGGTTCCGTTCCTCACCCACCAACGGAGCGACAGCTGACTTTCACGAGGCTTCATTTTACATTAACCTTAACACACTTCACAAGTTCGTTCGCCTAGGACGGGGACGCGATTGGTTATGAAATTTGTTCCTGGCTTAATACGGTCCATTATATACAGTCAATTTGTAGAATCTTAAATATATATAAAAACTTTTTACAAAAAAAGATAAACCGACTTCAAAAAGTATAAAATAAATTATTTTATTATTTATATGCGTTACAAACTGATATGTTTGAAGTCGGTGCCAAGCCAAAAAGTTACAATACCGGTCAAATCAGCTTCAAGTCTGAAAATCACAAAACAGTTAATATGAACGAGGCGTATTTGGTCAGTGAATTGTTCTTCATACTATAGAACTATTCTAATACGGTATTGAATGCACGTAGGTTCTCATTCAAGTACAGAAAGAAAGTATAATCATGCGTCTTATGATGTTTCTTAATAAACTTTTTTACTAGTTTTCGGACTAACCATATCTCGAACGGATCCCGTGCTTCGGTTTGAATTATTTATCCTACTTCATTTAAGGTGTAATATCGAAGTGTAAAGGAATTCAATGGCTAGATTGATCTTTCTATACTCAGACACACCGAGTGTGTGGGACCCACCTTTTCAGTAGAAAAAGGCGCGATATTTCAAATTTTGGATGGAAGGTCAACCATACATAATTTTTATTTAAATTGCCGTCTTTTTCTGACTATTCACAAAGTAGACGTGTATCAGAGTATATAGACATGGGTACCACATTTCATCAAAATTGGATTAGTGGTTTAGACGTGAAAATGTAACAGATAGATTCTCATTCACCTTTGCAATGTAAGTAGGTATCGATATGTTTTGTGATTTTCAGACTTGAAGCTGATTTGACCGGTATTGTAACTTTTTGGCTTGGCACCGACTTCAAACATATCAGTTTGTAACGCATATAAATAATAAAATAATTTATTTTATACTTTTTGAAGTCGGTTTATCTTTTTTTGTAAAAAGTTTTTATTTTTCCATTTTTAGTGGTTATATAATTATCATAATCGGACAACGGATCTCGCAATAATCGGTTAAGATATATAAGAAAAAGTTCATAATACCTACTCAATGTAAGGAAAGTTCCACATATCATATGTGGTCTTCATCATAAGGTCCACTCCATCAAATTAGTGATTTTCGAGAGGAAATGCTTGAGTTGCTTAAAAAAACAACCAAATCACCATACATGTGCCTTTAAAAATTGAAGAGATCCCTCAATTCCTCATGGATCCCATCATCAGAACAGCACCAGATTAATGTGCTATCTTAGAGGTAGTTCCTTTCAAACAAAAAAGAATTCCTCAAATCGGACCACGGGTGTCGGAGTAATGTCGCTGAACATCCTACATTAAAAAAAAATCATCATTATTATCATCAAAACAACCACATCATCAAATTGGTGGTTGCTTAAGAAAACACCCAAATCACCATACATATGCCGTTATAAATTGAGGAGTTCCCTCAATTCCTCATAGATCCCATCATCATAACAGCACCAGATTAATAATGGGACCACCTTGGAAGTAGACCCTTTCAAACAAAAAAGAATTATTAAAATCGGACTACGTGTCTCGGAGTAATCGGTGGTTATACATAAAAAAAAGCCCAAACCGAATACAGACCTCCTCCTTCTATGAAATTGAAGTCGGTTAATAATGTACAGTCAAATACAAAGAGATGTATCCACTTTTTCACCTTATCGCGTTGTAATATTGTCCAAAAGTGGATACATCTCTTTGTAGAGATTTCTCGGGATCTCAATCAGCTCTTTCGATATAAACTAAATTTGCTTCCTTCTTTCATACAATGTTTACCCAATTCAAATAGCTATTTATGGAAGGGACTCCACATATCATCTGCGGTTTTCATTATCGGGTCCTCTCCATCTAATTGGTAGTTCTCGAGAGGAAACACTCGAGTTGCTTAAAAATACACTCAAATCACCATACATGAGCCTTTTAAAATTGAAGAGTTCCCTCAATCCCTCATGGATTCCCATCATCAGGTCCAACCAAATTAGTCTGCTACTTTCGAGGTAACTCTTTATAAACAATAAAAATATTACTCAAATCGGACAACGGGTCTCGGAATAATCGGTATAGACGTATAAGAAAAAGTTCATAATACACCCGCTTATACTAAGGAAAGTTCCACATGTCATATGTGATCTTTATCATTAGGTCCGTTCCATCAAATTGGTGGTTTTCGAGAGGAAATGCTTGAGTTGCTTAAGAAAACACTCAAATCGCCATATATGTGCCTTTAAAGATTGAGGAGTTCCCTCAATTCCTCGTAGATTCCATCATCAGAACAGCACCAGATTAATTTGGGACCACCTTGGAAGTACATCCTTTCAAACATAAAAATAATTATTCAAATCGGACTACGGGTCTCGGAGTAATCGCTGAACATCCTACATTAAAAAAAATCATCATCATTATCATCAAAACAATCATCATTATCAGGTCCACTCCATCAAATTGATGGTTTTCGAGAGAAAACTCTCGAGTTGCTTAAGAAAACACCCAAATCACCATACATGTGCCTTTAAAAATTGAGGAGTTCCCTCAATTCCTCATAGATCCCATCATTAGAACAGCACCAGATTAATATGGGACCACCTTGGAAGTATATCCTTTCAACCAAAAAAAGAATTATTTAAATCGGACCACGCGTCTCGGAGTAATCGGTGAACATACATAAAAAAAAAGCCCAAACCGAATACAGAACCTCCTCCTTCTATGAAATTGAAGTCGGTTAAAAAGAAGAAACTGACTGACTGACTGACTGACTGACTGACTGACATATCAACGCACAGCCCAAACCGCTGGTTCTAAAGATTCCAAATTTGGCACGTAGGTTCCTTATAAGGTCTAGGGGTGCACTAAGAAAGGATTTTTCAAAATTCACCCCCTAAGGGGGTAAAATGGGGGTCCAAAGTTTGTATGGCGAATCAAGATTTCTTAGATTATTTTATTCGAAACTTCACAAGAGTATTCCTAACGATAAATGAGTAAACACGTGTTTCAGTTTTTTTGAAAATTCAACCCCTAAAAGGGGCAAATGTGGTCACAATGTCTGAAAATCAACATGGGTATCGTATCCTTTTTGAGTACTTATAGTACGCGGGCGAAGCCGCGGGAAAAGGCTAGTATCCTATAAAAGGAATAACAAAAGGGCGCATTTTGTATGCGTGCCCTGGGCGCCGTTTTACATCACTACGCCCCTGACCGTGTATAATGTTTTTTTCTAGTAGACGGAGAGCTAGGATTATTTCAATGAGAGCTTACGTCAGATATGACAGAATTAGAGTTGGGATGTTTGGTGGCATTGGGGTGATCACAATTAGCGGTGGAGCAACGGTGGAGTCGTTGTTGTAACTATTTATTTGATTGAAAGAATGAATGATTCATAAAAATTAAATATAAACATATTATATTGCTAAAAATTTTAACGTAAGCAAATGTAATCAACGATTCAAAATCTTGAAGATTATCTTCATCTAATGTTAAACGGTTTTCGAGGTTATGAAAAACATATACTACGGTAGAATTAATAATTCAGCGGAGTGATTTGACGGCTCTCGGCATACAAAGCGGTTGTCAAATATATGTAAAGTTCTGTCAAATCACTCTGCTGAATTATTGATTCTACCTTATAGCAATTTGTGAAAAATCCACTTATGTGTCGAGAATGATCTCTCAACATCCACCGATGTTAATGTATTATGCTTCAGAATTTGAGCTTGAGTTCCAAAATCAACCATGTCTCTCACTCCGTCGAAGTCTGGACTTCATCACTTCAGGAGCTTAAATACCGCGAGCCATCCGGTTGCCTCGCAGTCACTCTTACTACGCGTCATTGCTTTGACTACTATACTATGCTATGTGCCAGAATCTATTTGCATATTAGCTCACCAAACGAAGACGCTTAACTGCCTGATAGGGGAAATACTTCGTGTATAGCTGAATTTTTGTGTAGTTGTAGATAAAGGTATTTTATACAACATACTAAAAGTACCGGTGGATGGGGGCGTCGCTAGCGGGGAGGGGGAGGTGTAAAGGTCCCTTATTTTGGTTTTTCGTAAATAACTCGGTAACGGTGACTCATACGAAAAAATGTTCGATTGCTTAATTCTTTCACATATAATTTTCTATAAAAAAGATTCTTTGCACTTTTTTGCTGGGATCAATGTTTAATGAGATATCGAGGAAATACGATAAACACTTTTTTAAACTTTCGGAGCTAATATTTACGAAAGTATTAGTTTTATCCAAAAATAGTTTTAAAATACCCTTATTTTTTTTTAAAGACCTATCCAACGATATCCCACGCATTAGGGTTGGAGTAAAAAATATATTTACCCCCCAGTCCATGTGTACGGGAGGTACCCGAAAATATAATCTTTTTTCAGATTTTGTTTTATAAGTTTGCTGGCGTGAATAAAACACATACTTATACGATTTTTTTATTTTCTCGTACTAACCATCACTGAGCAAGCTGCTCACCCTGCTACCTCACTTCTTACCCTTATAGTTTCGCCATGTCCGTCTGACCCCAGCTATCCATCTAGACGTCTAGTACTAACCATCACTGAGCAAAGCCGTGGACGGACAGACGGGGACACACGGACATGCCGAAACTATAAGGGTAGGCACCCTGCTCACCCTGCTCAGTGATGGCTAGTACTAGACAAGTGAAATTTCGTATGAGTATGTGTTTTAATTACGCAGACAAAGTTTTAAAATAAAATGTGAAAAAATATTATTTTTTCGGGTACCTCCCGTACACATGGAGTGGGGGGGTAAATATTTTTTTACCCCAACCCTAATGTGTGTGATATTGTCGGATAGGTCTTTTAAAAAAAATAAGGGTACTCTTAATCAATTTTTGGATAAAACTAATACTTTCGTAAATATTAGCTCCGAAAGTTTAAAAAAGTGTTTATCGTATTTCCTCGATATCTCATTAACAGAGGTCGGCGGGGCTGAGCTATTTACCTTATAATTTGACATGTCTTACGTCATTTTATAAGGCAAATAGCTCACCCCCGCCGAGCTCTGCTCATTAAACATTGATCCCAGCTAAAAAGTGCAAAGAATATTTTTTATAGAAAATTATATGTGAATGAATTACGCTATAGAACATTTTTTCGTATGAGGCACCGTTACCGAGTTATTTACGAAAAACCAAAATAAGGGACCTTTGCACCCCCTCCCCCCCGCTAGCGGCGCCCCCATCCACCGGTACTTTTAGTATGTTGTGTAAGGCTTAGCACGCACTGCGGTTTTTAAAAAGCGGTTCCGCAACCGCAAAAATGGTAACGTACGGCTGAAAAAAACCGCAAGTGCGTGCGCTTATAGAGAATGCCGTACGTTACATTTTTTGCGGTTGCGGAACCGCTTTTTAAAAACCGCAGTGCGTGCTAAGCCTAAGATACCTTTGCCTACAACTACACCAAAATTTGGCTATACACGAATTATTTCCTCTAAGTTTTCCTTCATTTGGTGGGCTATATGATCACATTGATCAAACATATGATATGCATGGTATGTACGCACCATTCCATAGATTGTGAATATTGTGTTTTTTGCTGTCACTGCTGTGAATATGGATGGTATAAGAAGGATATAAATCTCTATGTTACAAAAGTGTCCGTCAAAAGGCGATAAATTGATGGCGCCACAATGATATTAAATTTGATTAAATTAATTTTGAAATTAAAAAAAATTTAATCCAAAATAATTATTTGCGGAGATGAAAAACATTCTGAATATTATTTTTATTTAGAAAGTTATAAGTATTAAATATCGGTAATTCATTTCAAGTGCTGAAATATACCTAGCGCCACCCGGAGAAATTTGGAACTATTGTTTAGTGCTTACCGCTGGACACTTTTTCGACCGTTTTCCTATAAGAGAGTTCCATCCTATACCATCCATAGCTGTGAACAAGGGTCACTGACAGTGACAGAAACTGTAAAACGTCAAACGTGTGTCAAATGTTGTGTGAATACATTGTGCGCTGCTTTACCTTAAGACTATAATATAACATAATAAAACACCATGGTTTATTTACATTTCCCTTCCAACCTCACTGAAGAAGAACTTATGCTACAAGCTAAATACCAGAAATTAAAGAAAAAGAAAAAAGCGCTTCAAGCTCTGAAGGCGCCGAAACAGGAGCCAGAGAAACCAGTTCTTCCGAAACGGCCTACTGAAGCCCGCGACGCTCGAGAAATAGCGCGAAAGTTGATAAAGAGCGGTGCCATACAGGCTATCAAAAGTCCGCCGCCGCAACCACAGAATGCAAGCTTCAAAAGGCCAAGAGCTGGTAAAGAATTTGTTTACATATTAACATTCATTCTCTCACAATAATAAGTTTTATTTTAACATGGCATAACATTTGTATACACAAATCGTGCAACTGTTTGGATTCTTATGTACAAACTCAAGTTTGCCATTTTTCTTAGTTAATTACTGATTTCATAAATGTTCTATTTAAAGAAAGTATTTGATTTACAGGTAGAGAACGCAAGTTAAGTGGATCTACGGGGGCTGCCGGTGGGGTAGCTTCGTATCAGCCTTTTAGCGCATCCCAAGAACCCCCGCCTCCTGAAGAGAAGCCTACTCCAAAAGTCAAATATTTATATGACTCATTTGTCACAGCAAGGGATAAGTATGTTGTTATGAATTAAAATCATTCCTAATATTTTTAAGAAGCATCCTAAGGCGCAAAACATACTTGACCTTAATTCAGCTATCATAGGCAAAAATCTGCTGGAGTGCAGAAAATAGTCTATGCTGAATTCAGCACTGATTTCTGCTCAAGTGAAATATTATAAACTTACATCTATCCTTTTTGTGAGATAAGGAAGAAAAAGAAAGTATGGAAAGTCTTTTTTCCGGTTTCACGTTATATCAAAATTACTGGTATCAGAATAAATAATATTAAAAAGGCGAACAATAATCAACATGGTATATCTATGAAGTAGATCGGCTTTAAAAATAAAAATCTTTTTTAAATCTACATAAAAATTCAATTATTAAGTTACACCTAATATGCCATTCAATTAGAGAACAATTCAAATAATGTTATTGAATATGTTGAGTTGTTATTTTTAAGTAGAAACACTACTATGTATGTTAAACTCAAATGATGATGTTATATACAAAATATAAAGTGAATACAGAAGATGCTGGTTCAACTCCAGCCGTGGGCACAGGCGCGGATCCAGGATTTCGTTCAGAGGGGGAGCACTTTACAGAATTTCGTTCAGGGGGGCACTTTCCAGGATTTCGTTCAGGGGAGGGCACTTTCCTTCACAAAAAATCTCGCGGTCCGCACCTATGGGCCCCGTGGTATACGACGTTTGCGTTTCAGGGGGGGGGCAATTGCCCCTGTTGCCCCCCCCCCCCTGTATCCGCGCCTGCGTGGGCACCCGAGGGTTTGGTTTCTTTAATATATAACATCAATTTGAATTTAATATGCAATATTTGATTAATTAAAGGGAAGAAAAAGGACCCCGCAATGCACCTGGAAGTGAAACCCCAGGAAGCACAACCGCTGCTTCCGCCGCACGGAGTAGCACACTACAGGTGGCCGGCACTCGGATAACGGAGGAGGTTATACGACGCCGCCTGGTCAGCTACGAGCCGTTCACTTATACTCAAGAAGCTGATGAAGACAGGTATGTTGTGCAACTTCTCTTTACTGTCCCAATAACTCTACCACGAAATAGTTAGGGACAGGGACAGCACATTGTCCCGCTATTAAAAAAAACCGGCCAAGTGCGTGTTGGACCACGCATAGGAGGGTTCCGTACCTTCAATGTAATAAGAACTAAACTAATACCAAAAGGTGATATGATGCCTATGGAAGAAGTTTTTTGGTTATATCAAAAATGGCTGAACCGATAATGTTTAAAATAATTTTCGTAGAAAGTATATGATAAGGCACATCGCCTCAAATCTAATTTTTTCATATTCTTTGGACTTACGGTTCAAAAGTTACAGGAGGGGGGGGACACAATTTTTCTGTCTTTCGAAGCGATTATTTCAGAAAATATTCACTTAATCACAAAATGGTCAAAGAAACCTCAATGTTATTTTTAAAGACCTATCGATTGATGTGTCACATGTTGATATTTGGTTAAAAAACATTTTTTGAAATTTAGTTAGGTACATCTATGGAGCGCCCCCCTAAAAATATATATTTTTTTTCAAATATAACTCCATAACTAAGTAGCGGCATACAAAATACACCTTATGTCTAAATTTTATTCAGATACGTCATACAGTTTCCGAGTAAAATGGCTGTGACATACGGACGGACAGACAGACAGACATGACGAATCCATAAGGGTTCCGTTTTTTGCCATTTGGCTACGGAACCCTAAAAAGTTGTAGTCAATTAATGTTTTCATGATCATCCTCCTAGTGCAGGGGTCGGCCAACTTTTTTGACAAAGAGCCTGATGGTGATGGCGGAAAATATGGAATTTTCGGAAGCTCATCAAGTCATCATAGAGCTGCAGTTGTCTGCTTTGTTTTTTTAGTGTAATATTTAATTTAAAAAAAAATTAAGGGTAACTCAAAGAGCCACAACTGACCACATGCGGCTCGGTTTGCCGACCCTTTCGTAGCGTTTTGTCCGGCTTTCTACCACTGCACAATTGAGTCTAAATAGTATCTCTACAAATTAAATTAAATAGTATATCCGCTCGGCTCCGCCAGTTTGCGCTAGCCTTAAGTCTCTATAATACAAGCAGAAGTTTCTTTTCAACCGACTTCAAGATATCGAAGGAGGAGGTTATCAATTCGTCGGGATCTTTGTTTTTGCCATTTTTTTTTTTTTATGTATGTTCACCGATTATTCGAAGACGGCTGGACCGATTTGGAAAATTCTTCCGACAAGCATTACAACAAACGATTTAACTATGATAAGTTTCTTATCTGCGGCAGTAACGTAATTTTAGCTATGCATGCTCAAATATTGTTAAGCAATGAGTTTCAAATTTGGAACATCGAATTTGAAAACATAATGTTACCGCCATGGCCAACTCGATTGGTCCCGCGCGAGCGCCGGCACAATCGAGTAGGCCATGACGGTACAATGGCGGTCATTCTATGGTTTCCGAACAATTAATTTAATATATATAATATGAGTGTAGATAAAGCAGTGTATGCAACTGTACGTAATTAGGCCTTAAAACACTCGCGTGATCTTATTATGAAATTCGCCTGCGGCTCATTTCATAAAACCACACTCATGTTTTAAGGACCCTTATTACGTAACAGTTACGTAAACTACTATTTTTGTTTGAAAGCGTATACTTCACAGTTGGTCCCATTGTAACCATGTCAGGATCTGATGATGGGATCCTGGAGAAATCGAGGGAACTCTTCAACTATTATAGGCACACCTATGGTGATATAAGTATTTTTCACAGCAGATCGAGCATTTGGTGTTGGAAAGGTGGATGCTTAGTGAAGTCGGTTCTTTTTTGTTTAAAATTATTAACAAATTGCAAGTTATTTAAAATCCGCCCCCAGTAGCTACAGTACATACAACGATACGGCTTATCATATGCCCGTTATTTCCAGGGTGTTCCTGACATTCGACACAGCCGACATAGCCCAGCTCGCGCTCACGGCTCTGGACGGCAATGAGGAGGGCTGGCGAGTGACCACCACGCGCCGGCCCCCACAGACGTCGGGCTCCTGGGCTCCGACGCCACGCAATCCCCCGCCGCCTAAAGACGCTAAACGAAATCTGCTTGTTTACGAAGATATCTTTGATTGATAAACTGTTTAGCAAGATTACTTATTCGTTTTTGATTATTAAATATATGTACCGCCATTTTCCAGTACCGTCTTTCCAATGGGGTCTGGCCGATCGAAAATATTCACAAATGGCGCCAGCATAGGTCGAACCTCTCAAACCCATAACGATTCGAAACGCTATGCGTCTATCGCACTAATATGGAAGAGTGATAGCGAATCCGATATCGTTTCGTTTAGAAACTAAATCATTTAGGAAACTAACTAGGACAAGTGTAACTGGGCTTTAAGACCTTTGGCTTTGACAGACGAACATACAGGCAGACGCACGAGTGCACATATTTCATGAAATCATGCGATCATATTTGGCCGATTTTTTGAGTAAAATTGCTTTTTGGCTTTGCCGCTTTGAAAAAAAAAACACGGGATATCTTCTCTGCCCCCTCCCCCCTATCATGATCATCCCCCCCCCCCCCCCTAAAGCGATCACATTATTTCTGGATGACCCCCTATGGTTCCGTTTTCTCCTTTTGAAGTATGGGACCCTAAAAATGTGAAACGGGTAAGTTTTCAAATGCAGATTTTTTAAGTTAGCATTTTTTATTTTTTACGATGTTAGCCAATTAGCACTATTACGTTGACAATAATGAACTGCATTACTGCATACAAAAAATATTAATATGTTACTCTTACATCAAATTTAATTAAACATCAATACACAAGCAGGGTAAAGTGTTGGAATAACAGCACGCAACGAATACACAAAATAATATGTTGGTATAGCACCATAATAAAATATCATCTAGAATTTTAATAAGCTATGCCCTCACACTACACATATCTCTGTAATATTTACTTATGAAAGTAGGTATGTTAGTGTTCATATGCACGAGGGGCACGGCAGACAGCCCGGCTCATAGTTGATCAAATGTGTTAGGGGCAAGTGCTCCAATAGGGCAAATGCGCCTAAGCGATAAATAGAAGTTTTAAGTATGAGTTTAGGATTAGAACTACCTACTTTTCGTAGTAAGGCGCCAACCACACTTAAAGCCCTGTTACATTTGATTTCTAAATTATTTTAGTACCTAAGTGTAACCGCACTTAGCAAGTAAATTTACTATTGAAAAAACTTAAGACGATTAGACTTGACTAAATTTAGAAACTAAATCATTTTGGAAGCTAACTAGGACAAGTGTAACAGGGCTTTTTAGCGGAATTCAGCTATCATAGACAAAAAACAGCCGGTAGGTGGAATTTTGTCCATGGTGACTGATATCTTTGTATGGAGCCCATAGACAAAATTTAGCCGGAAATTGGATTTTGCGGCTCCGGCAGAATATCGCTCAACTGTGCGTTGCGCCTTATAAAAGGGATAAGTAGTGCGGTCAAAGTGTAAAGCTTGATTCACACACAGCGCGGGCGCGGGTCGGGCGCGTGACCGAGCGGGCCCGCGACGGGTCTATTGCTTCACACAGAGCGCGGGTCGGGTCGGGCGCGGGCCCGCGCCGCAGTGTGTATGCTCGGCGGCGGCTCCGAGGCAGTCTGTACTAAGATGTCGGAGGATACGGACACAGACAACAAATTATTATGTCTGCTTATTTTGAGAAACAGAATTCGAAAAAAAAAGAAAGTATGGTTTCACGAAATCAATAAAAAAGGTTTAAAATTTGGAGACTACCATCGATTGTGTAAAGAACTGTGTTTCTACATACGAAGATCGGTTTTTACACCCACAAACAATTGTGTTTGCGAACACATTATATTATTTTTTCATTAACTTCAATTTTTTTTGTAAAAAAATACAACTTCAATGAAACGCGCGCACGCGCCCGCCCGCGCACGCGCTCTGTGTGTGGGCTTGTTTACAAATGAACGTATGACGAAAAAAGCGACCGCCCGCGCCCGCGCTCTGTTTGTGGCAGCGGGCGCGGGCGTGCGCGGGCGCAAACGACCGGTCCCGCGCCCGACCGTGTGAAGATGGTCATATAAAACTACTGAATACAAAATTGTCGCGGGCCCGCTCGGTCACGCGCCCGCCCGCGCCCGCGCTGTGTGTGAATCAAGCTTAATGGCATCTATTCCTCACACCATATTTGTATTCTTTGAACACGTGCATTTGGCCTATGCACCGTGGGGGCACTTACATAAAGCTTACCGGTGGTAGTTTTTTTTTTCTCTGACGTTCATAAGTGCATGGTAATGTGCCTAAAATTGAAGAATAAATATGTTTCATCTTAGTTACTAAACAGTTGGTTGATCATGAACATGAAATTAAAGCTTTTTTCATATAGTTCGAATTTATCACAAAATAAACCTCTATTTACGTAAAAATATTAAATTTTAGTACTAAGCTATCAATGCCACAATATTAGTCTAATGGCGCATACACACATAGCATATTTGTTCAAATATTTTATTTATCTTATTACATAAGAGACGCAATACGAATGTTTGGAGGAATAGTCCCGGTATGTAGCCGGCATAGCAAATTATCTATATACACAAGTCGACTATTACCAAGGCGTAAATACTTGGATAGATGTTATCCATATTTTCAGAGGTAACCGTACAGACAATGTAACTCCTACACCTGATACATGAACTGTACAACAAATAACTACATGTACTTATCCTTATTAGTTACTTTTAATAAAGGTACAACTGGATATTAAAATTCATAGACATGCTCAATTAAATTGGGCACCTTCTGAAGGTGCCCATAAGAGCACACGGGGAACGAGCCCAGGGCCCCTATCCTCAGGGGAGCCCCGAAAGTTTTTTTACAGTCAACGTTGTCCCTAATTGAGCGCCTGAGGGCCCTTGATTCTCAAAGTGCCCTAGGGCCCCGTCACGTATTAAGACTGCCTTGCACCTTCATATGAAAACCGATTATTATGATGATTTAGGTGTTTTTTTTTCGAAATATAGTTATACATTTTACGCAGGGCAAATATGTCATTTTGAACAAGGTTTACGATTGGACCAACCCTAAAGTCCTTGGTATCATATCACTTTCATCTCAAAAAGCTAAGCATTGAAAACACATTCTGTATGTAAATCCTACTGCTGGATACAATGGTAAAACATTGTATAAGAATCAAGTTTAATTTTTTAACTATTTAAGACAAATAACCATGTCTTTTTCACTGCACCAAACTTAGCAAAAACATTTGTTGGGCCTTTGGTATTTTGCACTTTTTTTGCGAGTATTGTGCACTAAAGTTTATAATAAAAAAAATTTTTATGTATATCTATAGCTTTAAAAACAACAGAGTATCATAAATAAGATAGGTTGCACTAAACTAAACAATTTGCAATGCTTTTGGATGGGAAGTTTCATAGTCTGATGCTATTACATTTATGTCAATGTTGATTGTGGTTCATGCAACTTGCCCTTACAATGTAGTATTAAGTGCTAAGTAAATGCTTAAGCTTAAATGTTTTAGTTTAACAACTACAGCTGGGTTCCTCAGGCGGTTCAGGGTTTGATATCTTAAAGCTATCATGATCTAAAGTTTGCAACTCAATCCTTGATCTGTTTGACTCCACCAGCTGCGAAGCTATGTCAGAAAACATCTCTTCAATGCCTTTTCCATTTTTGCATGAGGTCTTGTATGTAGTGTTAATGAGATTGTGACATTGCTCACTGAAAAAAAAAGAAAATTACAGATTTTACTTACCTTGTTCAAGTTTATTTTAATGCTAAATAATTACGATAACTGTGGCAAACCAAAACTGTGGGAAACTTTACTTGATAGATTAATTTATTAGCAGTGATCAGAATAGGCAGAGTACCTATAAATACCTAACCAGTAGAACAGGGACAAGAATTAGGGACTTTTCTTCTGTCTGTAGTAGGAGTTACTCGCCACGGATGAAAACAACGTAATCGACTCAACAGGTATAATTGAAAGAATAACTAATTAAATGTACAGATTTAACTTTAACTAACGAGACTGCTCCGGCATCGGCAGGCGTTTCGAAAGAGACACCGCACCGCTACCACAGTAGTTTACGCAAGATTAGTGTTGGAAGGTATTCAATGTCTTGAATGCAGCCAACCAAGCACTTATCCGCCCCTAGCATTTGACATCGAATGATATTTTGCATCTCCGTAGTCTTATTTCTACGTCGACACATCGTTGGCGCGATCTATCTCGGAGGTGGCGCCATCTCTTGACAAATTGGTGTACTACATGTCTTAATTTTTTTTGGGGGATTTTTTCATACATTCTCATATTTGTTTCCCAACATATTAAAAATTCATTAGTACAAAAGTACAAGCTACTACTAGCTTACAAGTAAAAATATGTAATTGGTCTATTATTATTATTTCTAAGGAAGTAAAAACTTGTACTTTAGTACTACTTACTGAATTTTTATTAAGTACCTACTCATTTTACTTTTCACGAGAATTCCCACAAGAAAAAAATGTAATCAGTAATCACAAGGAAGTCCCAGGTCTAGTCTCATATCTACTAAGTTTAGGTATTTATACTCTGCCTATTCCGATCACTGCATATTAGATATCAATAATATTTAATGGGAAAAAGGTAACAAATTACCAAAATGTTTCTATATCAGCATCAGTAACCTGTGGAGATGTGCCTTCAAGATCAGATTTGTTCCCACACAAAAATATTTTGGCATTTTCGGCATAAGTTACAATATCTAGTAAATGCTGACTCAGAACATGGAATGAAGAGGAATTGTCCAAGGAGAACACTAAGATGGCAGCTTCTGCAAATTTATAGTAGCTGGAGGTAACTGATGCGATTCTCTCCATGCCTCCAGTGTCCCACAACTGTAACTGTTACAAAATATATTATTAGTACCAAGTAGTGAGGTACATATTTAAAACAGTTTCATGAATATCAATTAATATTAACCTCGTAAGGCCCAGTCCTATTTTTAGGACAAGTGGAAAAGTGACCCAGTGTCCTAAAAATAATACATCATATTTTAAAATTTCAGCTTCTGGAACAAGATCTAATTTTGAATAAAAAAGTTGACCTTGTGGGGCCATTATGACAAAATTTTACCGTCCTAATAATAGGCCATTGGGCCTTACGAGGTTAATTGTATTTTAAAAAGCGCTGGTGGCCTGGTGATAAGATGTCAGACTTTCAATCCCGAGTCTCGGGTTCAAACCCCGGCTTGTACCACTGGGTTTTTGAAACTTATGTACGAAATATCATTGGATATTTATCTGTCGCTGGGTTGGAAGGTCAGATGGCAGTCGCTTCCGTATAAACCAGTGCTTACGCCAATTTCTGAGATTAGGTTTCCGAACGGATTCCAGGCTTAATAGAGCCGTAGCAAAAATCCGGGAGAAACGCTAGGAGGATAATTATTCATAAATATGTAATTTAGGCCTACCTTTATTTCTTTGTCCCCAACTTGGTACAACTTTTCGAAATGATCGAGCCCCAAGGTAGCTCTCCGGTCCGCGTTTGGAACAAAGGTGTCATTGATAAATCGACGGAATATAGAACTTTTCCCAACACCGTATTCACCACATAATATTACTTTAAGAACCGGGGTTTTAACTACAGCCATCGTTGATCTTGCGTAGGCAAGGTTACACAAAAACTAAACTGTATAATTAATTAAGACGATTAGACCGGATCATCTTCAATGATACATGAATTTCGTCAGCGTTTATTTATTGGTCATCTATTTAGGAAATATTTTTGTAGCATAAAATATCAGAGAAATTAGATAGTAAACGGTTTCCTATGTTGCATTTATATAAACATTTTAGTCGTACAATGTACAAAACTATAGTCGGTAGGTAATCAATAAATAAATAAACACATTTTCCTTTCATTCAATGAATGAAAATGAATTGAATTGAATGTCATCAAGCTGTCATCATTATTTTTTTTAAATTTTGTATATACACCATGAAAAATTTGAGTACTCCATATTAAGAATATGAATAATATAAGGAATTTTATTTAATAAATCGATGGTAAACTACAAAATAAAAATAATGTAGAAATATAACGAAGGTTAAGACTGTGATGCTGGTACAATATCCATTACAAGTACCACAGATCTAAATATACCTAGATCACGCAAATGCATCTACTTCGCGTGTCGGAACTCGGAGTAGGTCTCCGAGTTGGCCGTCGCTACTGACATTCCGCGCGCGTCTGTTGTGGAAGCCGGTTGTCCGTGAAAATTAATAAAATGCCTTTTTGCATGGTATTAAAGTGCAATAGCCCAAAAATTGGAAGCACCCAAACGCAAGGACATTTCTCCTATCACACGTAAGTTATTTACAAATTATATTATTCGTAAATTCATTTTAAATCTATTTTTTAAGTATTCCGAGGTATGATTCCAAGACTGTACCTAAGTAACTATAGATTATCGGTAAGTAAACTAAGTTCACATTACATTGCCGCGTTTGCTTTGAGCGTTTAATCTAACGTTGTGTGTTAAGAGACGATGAATATCAGAACAAGCGATACTGTCGCGCATCACTTGGAGTTCGTGGTACAAGGGAACTTATCATTCGTCTGTCAAATCTAGCAACTAGTGTTGTTCGTTCTACAACCTTATTTCGATGATCGATTTTAATCGATATCGGACAGACGAATGATATTTACCATTTTAAAAACGCCAATTTAGTAGTTATTGATACAAACAAGCTCGAAATATGTCCTAATTTTACACGACAGCTTTAAAAATGGAGGGTAATATCTTCGGGTTCTTCATGTATGTGACATGTTTATCTTTTGAATGTATAATACGTTTATAAATTTCTATTGTGCTTAAGAAACACTTACTTTTTTTTAGTTTCCCACACGATCCTATCACAAAAGAAAAATTGATTGCGGCCACGGGACGGAAAGACTGGTTCCCGACTTAGCATAGTACTATTTGTTCTAAACACTTTGAAAATAGCAGTTTCATTGAAGGGAAGAAGTTGAGATTGTTAAAAAAAACGGCGTATCCCACTATTAATATACTAAAACACATTGACAATGATAATGAGGTTAGTGAATAGATTTAATGTTTAACAGTGTTTTTATTGTTACCGTAGAAAATATCTGATATAATATACTCATTTTATCACAACCTTCATCATTGTCAAGTTTCAGTTTGGCTTAAAAATGTTTGGATGTTCGTAGGATGTCCGGATTTCTGTTCTCGCCTAGACTTTGCATTTTCAGTCGATTCTCATAAAACCTTGTGAACTGTATAAAATTTAAAAAATGGAGAGATATGGAGGTAGAAAACTAAAAAAATACAAATTTCAACCATTTCATAACAAAGCGAGGTCTACAGCTCACAGAGCTCATAGTCTTACTAGTTTTATTTTTAAAATGTAATTCAAATATCCTTTATTTAATAATTCCGTTTAATATCATTCGTCTGTCTACATCATTCGTCTGTCTATATCATTCGTCTGTCTATATCATTAGTATGTCAGAAAATCGATGTCATTCAAGTGAATCGATTAGTGATTTTTAGGTTATCTCCGTCTTTGTCGCTTGAACTAACAAGTGCAACAGAGAGGGAGATACACGAACGGAGTTCGTTTTCGTTTCGCGGTAGGCCCTCGCCCTTGTGACGTCACAGTAGGTAGAAAAAATGTGACACGGTTGGTTTTCATACAGATTGAGGTGTTTAAGTTATCTATGTATATTTAGATCTGTGACAAGTACCATACCATTCTATTAAATAAAAAAAAATCAATCTTGTCTATGACTACGACAAGCAAGCAACTAGCTATTAGCGTTTTGTTTCTGCAAATTTATTTCTTGCAACTCGTCTTGTTTGTTTCATTTGTTTGACATTTGATTGATTGCTTTGGTTTGGTTACATTACAAATTACAATGGCAATGGCAGTGGTGTTGTTAAGTGCTATTACTATAAAGTAAAGCTTTTTTGTAAATACTTCAATGTGTTTAGTACATTTAGCGAAAGTAAAAACATTTTAAAACCGAATATAACGTACAATTGACACCAAGATAATAAATATTTGCTCTACACCGGTATTGTGTTTCGTAGCTCAGTGATGTATTACAGCTACTAATTATAGTGAAAAACCACGAGTTAAGACAACATGGATCTACAAACTTCGCATTTAGCTGCTGCCTTAATGTCTGGCACAATTGCCTATACCAGTACCATGCCAGACAGTGCAGTCAAAAGTGTTCCTGATAACATCAAATCTGATAAACCTGTTGAAAAAGAAGGCCAAGAGGAGGAGAAAGAAGAAAATGGAAGTGGCGAAGAATTTACATTTACAGATGAGGTAGGGTATTAAGTGCTGATGCAGGGCAAATAAGTCTAAAACTCTGATGTTTTGGAAAATTGAATAATTGAAATTGTATGAAGGGAAACCGCTGACACTAAAAGTGTCAAAGTGTGTTACCTGGACATCTTTAACAACCATGCCTAGACACTCCTTTTATAGAATCCAAACAAGAACAAGTCCAGGAAAGCCAGATGGATGGCAACCTAATGTATGCTTTTGCTTATTTCTGGCTTAATTTTTCTAGGAATCTGAAGCGCAAGCAGGTAGCAAGTCCACACCTGGACGAGGAGTAACTCTGCAAATGTTACTGGAAGATAAAATGTTGGAACCGGGCAATGCTGCTATGACAATAGAATATTTGGTATGTAGAACTTTTTTTCCAAAATGTTGCATTTATAGTCCATACATACATAATACTGGCAAGTTTTCTGTATGTCAATTCTAAATATTATAACCCATGAAAAACAAACATGTAGAAAAATGCCAGTCCCGCAACCCGCAATGCAGTTTTTCTACCACAAAAACTATTGAGATCTAATGTAAAAACAAGCTGGTGTTCATAGATTTGAATCTCCACTGGAGTTTACTAGCAACATGTTATTGTAATTATAAATAAATTGTGACCCTTTGAATATTGGATTACTATAATTTTGTAATAAATAGAGAATAACTTGGATCATCATCCAATTCCTCAGATCGTTCCCTCAGAGCTGACGATTGTGACTTCATGTCCTTCTGTTAAAGACCAGGTTCCTCTATAGGCTTCTATTCCTTGCTAAGCGCATGTTTTCTTGCAGTTTACTACTTGTTTAGTTTATAACTTGGATAAACCCTCCAAATAAACCAAAAAATGGGCCAGATAATATGATGCTAAATTAAAAAATGTGAATCCTCGGGGTTGCTGGCGTCCATAGGTAACTGCTTACCATCAGGCGGGCCCGTTTGCCACCATCGTGGTATAAAAAAAAATGACCTTATTTTACTGGTTATTAACACATTCATTGCTTCCTAGCCAAACAAGACATCCGCGCCAGGCCACAAAAATTTCGTCATAGAAAGCTGTAGTACCACGGATCCCGACTATCGGGTCGTCCGGCCTGGGAACGAAATCATAAAATACCCGATAGTCGGGTTTTCGGCACTGAATATGTTAAAGTGGTTTGGTGGTATTTTTCTGTAATTAGGAATGTTTTTGGTTACAGGGTCAGAAATTTGTTGGTGATTTGCAAGCAGATGGAAAAATCAAATCTCATGAGACTGAAACCATATTTTGCTCTCCTTCCGCATGGGCAATACATTGTAAAAGAATCATAAACCCAGACAAACGGTCTGGGTGTGGCTGGGCTTCTGTCAAATATAGGGGCAAGAAATTGGATACAATTAAAGCCACATATTTGAGAAAGAAACAATTACAAAGAGAAAACATGCATACTGATGGTATGTTCTTATGTTTCTCTTAATCAATGTGCCTGCATCTTGGCCTACTAAGGAAGTGAACTTGACATTTTTTATTCCTCCCAGATAGTAGAAATCAAGAGATTTAGAAGCTTATATCTATTACTTTATGCCTTGTGCACATCTCTGTGGCGGAATCGACACCACTGTACGGTTTCGCTGAGCTATCTGTGGTATGAAGCGTGATCCACGCTGTTTTCGCCATTGTTTCGCTAACGCGGAAAGAGCACGCAGATGTGGACGTGGACTAGCGGACCGGGCGCGAAAACGGGCATGACAGAGACAGCGCGAAGGCAGATATGCGCGTTAGAGCAGTCGGATTCGCTATTGTTGCGCGCGTCATACCATGGACAGCTCGGCAAAATCATACAGCGGCCACGCGGTATCTATTCTGCCGCGGAGATATGTGAAAGTTGATAATCTATCTATTGGGGCATGGTTGGGTTGGTTCTTTAGCTGTAAACGGCTTGTGTTATGAGATAGAATCAGACATAATGGAAAATTTTGAGTATTTCAATGTTGAGATTTTTCTTTATTGAATTTAACATATCTGAAGTTTAAATGAAGTCAACTTAATTTTGATAAGATTTATAAATAAGTAGTAGATTGTACAACAAGTGCATAAAACGCACCATTTTACGCAAGCGTTTATCCATCCGAGCGAGCTTGCGAGCTAGGATTGATATAAAGTCGAGTGTAAAATGGTTTTTAGGGTTCCGTAGCCAAATGCAAAAAACGGAACCCTTATAGATTCGTCATGTCTGTCTGTCTGTCTGTCCGTCCGTATGTCACAGGCATTTTACTCGGAAACTATACGACGTATCTGAATAAAATTTACACATCAGGTGTATTTTGTATGCAGCTACTTAGTTATGTAGTTAAATTTGAAAAAAAAAATATTTTTAGGGGGGCGCTCCATACAGGTAACTAAATAAAAAAAAAAAATTTAACCAAATATCAACATGTGACACATAAATCGATAGGTCTTTCAAAACAACATTGAGGTTTCTTTGACTATTTTGTGATTAAGTGAATATTTTCTGAAATAATTGCTTCGAAAGTCAGAAAAGTTGTGTAGCCCCCCCCGTAACTTTTGAACCGTAAGTTCAAAAAATATGAAAAAAATTGAAGAGATGCGCCTTATCATATACTTTCTACGAAAATTGTTTTGAACATTATCGGTTCAGCCATTTTTGAGTTATCTCCAAAAAACTTCTTCCATAGGCATCAGATACGACCATTTGGTATTAGTTTGGTTCTTATTCCATTGAAGGTACGGAACCCTCCTATGCGTGGTCCGACACGCACTTGGCCGGTTTTTTATGGATGAGTTTTACACTCTAATCTTCACTTCAATTATTTATCGTTAGTGGTTTCGTTATATTCCAAGTTGTAACAAAAATATTACAATGAGAATAAATCTAGTTCCCGCCAATATTTTTTTAAATGTTTTTTTTTTTAATTTTCAACATGTGAATTTAGACTTAGATACTTGTTTTCTGCCAAGTCATTTAAACATTTCGGGGCATTTTTAAACGATTATCAACTCCTATTTAATCCGATATCATTAATTTAATGATAGAAAACACGGAATTCAAATAATTATAGCAAGAATAAAATAAAACAACAAGTTTCAGTATTCTACGAAATTTTACTGCTCAATTAAATTGTGCAATATATTTTGACTGTGTTTGGCTGTTGAGACACATTATCTTAGTTTTAGAAGAAAATTTTACTTTATGCACTAGCAGGGGTCACCAATTAGCTTCTTTAGGGGTCCGGTTTATAAAAATAAAATGACCATCGTGGCCCGTTTCTACTATAGTTTATTAAAAAAGCCTTAAATAAATACACGCATATAATGTACAGAAGTAACAAGGATTTTTTAAGGTATCAATGTGAAAATGGGTTCTCTGCCTTTTCGCCAAATAACGTTTCCCAAAACTGTTTCATTTGGCATACTGCATTTTTTTTGAAACTGTAAGAATTTCAGGATCGATGATTATAAAACAAACCTTGAAAAGTTTACAGTTTCAGAAAAAAATGCACTATGCCAAATGACACAGTTGGCAAATGAAACAGTTTGGGAAACGTTATTCGGCGAAAAGGCAGGCTCCCGTGAAAATTAATTCTCTGGGTATTTATTACCAAATCAATTTTATCCAGAACTCTTCATAAGGAACTTCCGTAAGTTTGTGTTTTATTTAAAACTTAAATATGCATTTTCTTGGAAAACGATAATTTTAATACAATAGTTACTGTTTACTTAAGGTCCGCACAAAATAGGTCGGCGGTCCGGTTGCGGACCCCGGTCCGCCATTTGGTGACCCCTGCACTGGAGCTTAAAAAGCGATTATATGTCGTCTACGCACGACTTAAAGTCAAACTTTACGAGCATGAGAAGTGAAAATTATTAAAGTTCTTGATGTTTTCAAAAAGATCCTTATGGAATATATACTTGAATTGCAGAGGAGACTGAAATGGAAGTAGAAAACCCTCCAGAGCCGCCACCACAAAGGGTTGTGATGAAGCACAATACAGTACCCAACAGAATGATGCAGCAGTAAGTTTATACTTAAAGAACAATGATAGTTTTATAGTAATATACTATAGATATGTACAGTCACCGGCAATAGTACCTTACTACACGAAGGCCGCAAAAATATGTGACCAGCTCTTATTTGTAAGGCTATTAGAGTGTGTCACATATCTTTGCGGCCTTCATGTAGGAAGATATTATTGCCGGTGACTGTACTACCCAGTGTAAACTGTAGCAACTAGAAAAATGTGGAGCTACTTTGATAGACTCCCAACTAATAGTTACTACACAACAGTGTATACTTAAAATCAGTTTCAAGTCTATCAAAGCAGCCTACAGGCACCCTATTCGAGGTTTATGCTAGCGCTACACATCGACGGACGCATTAGCAGATTATATCTGCGTCTCGTTCTCGCGTTATCGTGTAAGAATAAGACGCAAATGTAATCTGATGATGCGTCCGCCGATGTGTCGAGCTAGCATTAGAGACTTTACCATAACGAACATATTTGATATATCCAAAGCATGCTTAACCAACAAGGTTGTTTTTTTACTATTGCAGCTCCATCTGTGCATTAATTTTCGCATTTATTCTCATTTGGCCATGGCTTAATAAATTTATTAAATACATATATAATAATTTTGAACAAAAAAGAACCGACTTCACTAAACATCCACCATTCCAAAAGCAAATGCTCGAGCTGCTGTAAAAAATACTCAAATCACTATAGGTGTGCCTATAATAGTTGAAGATTTCCCTCGATTTCTCCAGGATCCCATCATCAGATCCTGACCTGGTTACAATGGGACCAACTGTGAAGTATACTCTTTCAAACGAAAAAAGAATTTTTCAAATCGGTCCAGCCATCTTCGAATAATCGGTGAACATACATAAAAAAAAAAAAAAAAAAAATAGCAAAAACAAAGATACCGACGAATTGATAACCTCCTCCTTCGAAATCTTGAAGTCAGTTGAAAACGGGTAACTCACGTTTTTAACGGGTAACTCACGTTTTTAAGTCGAATATGGCGTGACTTGTTTTCAACCGACTTCAAGATTTCGAAGGAGGAGGTTATCAATTTTCCCGTCGGGATCTTTGGTTTTGCTAAAAAAAAACTTTTTTTTATGTATGTTCACCGATTATTCA
Organism: Pammene aurita; assembly: GCA_947086415.1. Taxonomy (NCBI): domain Eukaryota; kingdom Metazoa; phylum Arthropoda; class Insecta; order Lepidoptera; family Tortricidae; genus Pammene; species Pammene aurita. The sequence continues at coordinate 20,294,560 of OX352293.1, read as the reverse complement.
AAGACGGCTGGACCGATTTGGAAAATTCTTTTTTTGTTTGAAAGAGTATACTTCACAGTTGGTCCCATTGTGACCAGGTCAGGATCTGATGATGGGATCCTGGAGAAATCGAGGGAACTCTTCAACTATTATAGGCACAACTATAGTGATTTAAGTATTTTTACAGCAGCTCGAGCATTTGCTTTTGGAAAGGTGGATGCTAAGTGAAGTCGGTTCTTTTTTGTTAAAAAATATTTTATTATATATTTAATATGTCCCAGTCTCAGGGAAGTTTTGTGTTTAAAATATTTGCGGTGGAACTAAATAAGACATTTTTCGTTTGGTTCCAGTGATGCCAATATGCTCATAGAGGCAGTGTCATTCTCTTCTGTAGGGAAAGTGCAGCCATTTTTGGTGTCAGTAAGTTCTAACGCGTGTCTTATACTTGATATACATTGTCATTTGAAGAAACAAGAAGTCTATGGATACCTCGCAGGAACTTGGGACCTTAACAATCACAGTAAGTTGAAAATATCCTAAATATAATACACTCGCGTGCAAATAATTCGGGTCAGTACGAAAACCTATAATATCTCCTAAAATAATAAAGCTAGGAGCCTGAATTAAATTGTATATTATAGATAAATGCATAGTTAATAAAACAACGTCAAGAGTTAGAGATGATATTCACTTGTTTATTTTATTAACATAGTAAACACGATATCAATTAATTATAGGTAAAAAGCAACCGTGGTACCTCACACACAAAACTAAAAACAAAAAAAGTAAAACATATCAATACTTCGTATTGCCTCCTCGGGCTCTTCTTACAGCTTCTAAACGATTGGGCATACTGTTTATTAAGTTTCTTATGCGTTCTTGCGGGATATTAGCCCATTCTTCCACTAACGCCTGTTTCAGGTCTCTAAGTGTAGCTGGGGCGGGGTTTCGATTTCTTACACGCCTTCCGAGCTCGTCCCATACGTGCTCAATCGGATTTAGGTCCGGGCTTCTCGAGAGCCAGTTCATGGTGTTGATGCCAACCTCCTCAAAATAATCTTCCACAATCTGTGCGGTGTGTGGCCTGGCATGGTCATGCATGAACATTGAGTTTTCACCCATATTAATTAAATATGGGCCTACATGCTCATTAAGAATCTCTTCCACATACCTGGCACTAGTTAACGTTCCATTTTCTATCAAAACTAATTGCGTGCGACTCTCTGAAGAGATTCCAGCCCAAACCATAACAGACCCACCGCCGAAAGCAACTTTTTCTTCAAAACAGGCTGGAATAAAACGTTCACCTGGCCGTCTGTAAATTCTTCGCCGCCCGTCATGTGCATAGAGCATAAATCTGGATTCGTCAGAAAACATAATTCTTGCCCATTCTTCGGCACCCCATCGCCTGTATTCGCGTGCGTAAAGTTTCCTTGCAGTTCGATGCCCTCTGTCAAGGGCCATTTGAGCCATTTGCCGGTCTATGTGGGGTCAAATTAGCTTCACGAAGCCGCCGCCTTACAGTCCATTCGCTGATGTCATCTCTTCGGGTCTCCCGAAGTTGGTTTTTGACTTCAAACTGACAACTGCAGTGAGATGCCGATTTCGGAGCATTGTTGTTACAATAAATCGATCTTCTCTAGCCGTAGTACATCTCGGCCTGCCGGTTCCTGGTCTTCGAAGGTTCCTGCCAGTTTGTAGGAAACGTTGGAGGACCCTCTGCACAGTAGATAGTGACACGCCTGTTCTTCTTGCTGTATATCTCTGACTTCTGCCTTCTTGTAACAAAGTGACGATACGTGTACATTCATCTTGTGTTAGCGACATGATAGTAATTCAATAATGACCATCAAAGTCAACAAAAACTGCCTTTTATCATTTTGCTTTGACAGATTGAAAACAAAAGTGAGAAAACAATCAAAAGTGAAATAAGCTAAATTTGAATTTGGTACCAAATTCGACTTTTTTTTAAATAAAACTTTTTCCAGAATTCTTGTAGAACATTGAAGGTTCAATTTAATTCGATATTAAATTCTCTTTAATACACAGTTAGTTTCCTGCACATACCGCTATTAATTTGCAAAATATAAGGGTTTTTGTCACTGACCCGTATTATATGCTCGCGAGTGTAGTAGTTTATGTGACTTACATAATGAAGGGCATTAAACATATGTATAATATAATAATATCACATGAGTGTTTTTATGCCTAATTATGTACAGTTACATACATTACTTTATCTACACACATATTATAACTCCTCAATAACATGTTGAGATTTATTAGAATGACCACCATTGCACCTCCATGGCCAACTAGATTTCAAATCTGGCTAGATTGTCATAAGTACCAATAATTTAATTACATTCAAATTTCGAACATCTTCCGGAATTGGTATACCAGAAGGCGTTCGAAATTTGAATGTAAGTAAAGTATCGGTTATTCTTAAGTAAATTTTACGATGCACTACAAATACAGGTTTCTTAATATAGGCCGTTAGCTTATCATTTCTGAACATATTATAGGGAAGTTATGACAAGGGTGTAGATAAAGCTTTCTTTATATTACTTTGTTACAAACTATTTTGATCAAGCATGCTTATAACTTGTAAAAGTTGTAAGCACTAGTAACTTTGTCGTTGTTGTCGTCCTAAGGCACCCCAAAGGTGCAGAACGCCTTTACAAACTCGCGCCACGCCTTCCTATGTTCAGCGACCCTTCTAGCCTCCTCCCAGCTCAATCCCGCCGCTCGCAATCCACGCTCGAGTGACCGACGCCTTGTAAATACTTGTAACTATATGCACCTTAATTCACGCAAACATGAAATAAACAAATGACTTAACGTAAATTATGAACCACTGTTTTTAACTAAGATTACTATTAATACTAAAAACTTTGTACATCAAATTGGTATGCTTAGCCTGTGCTACCCCAATGACAACTAAAAACACCTTTGTAGGCCCCCTTAGGGTTGCTAAGGCATCGCGCATGTGTTGGTGCAAGTTCAGGTGTCGACATGGTACGGTAACGCTTTCCAAAAGTATGCTCGTTTCGCAATTCTCCGAATGCTTGGTTTCTACAATAAAATACCAATTACAATAAATTAAATAATAAGGAGTTTATTTTTATTTTTCGGGATGTGTAAATGATTTTTCTGTATCATATTGTTAATTTTCGTTACAGACGTGATGATAACTCATACATTCCCATGTCTAATAAGTAAAAGTGATCCGAGACCGCGTGTACTAGTGGAGCTAGAGATCCAGATGGAAATCGAGAAGCTTGGTCTTACCCTCCTGGGATGGTATCATTCACACCCAACAAATCCGGCCATGCCAAGTCTACGAGACTGTGATAATCAGTTGGAGTACCAAATTAAGATGAGAGGGCCGTCGGAGATTTCTTACATACCATGCATTGGAGTCATTTGTTGTAAGTTTTGAGAAGTTTATTTATAGTCTATACTAATTAAAACTGTTATCAGATCAAATTCATCAGAACATTCATGGCATATTGCATAATAATTTGTAACTTGTAATATTTGCGGAACTTTATGCAAAATTGGAAGGCTACTATTATTGAAATTACACATTATTTATTAACGTTATTTGCTTGTGCTCCACTACTCAGTAACTAAGTTTTATTTAAAGCATTAACGGAAACGGGAGTGATTATTACCTTGAATATTACTTATTACGACAGGTTTATAAATTCTAAAGTAAGTAGACTTTGTTAGTTTTTTAACTACGCTACGATTGAAGTTATTATATGCCTGTAATATTATGGAAACCCTAACGGTTTTGTCTACAGTTATTGATTAGTTGAGATTTTTTTGCTTCTAACTTTGTTCTTCTATTGACTTGAAGTTTTGTTCCAGCCCCTTATAATCCCGAAAGCCCTGTCTTGGAATCTTCTCTCACCTGCTTCTGGGTTATGACGCCGCCGGAACAGCGGCCCACGGAGTACCCGCGCCCTTTACTGCTGCAGTACAACATGATCCACGACACGCACTTGACCCCGCATGCCATGGAACAGATCAAAAACAGCATTAAATATTACTTCACATATCCCGATGAGACATCCATCAACTTCAAGGATAATTTCAAACCAGATATTACATATCTTGATAAATTAAAGTGTACCTTGATGCCTAAATTTCCGCGAGAACAAAGCGATGGGCTGTTATGGCACTTTATACGTGATGAACTAGGGTGCTCGTCTGAGCATGATGACAAAATTGACTTAGACGCTCTCTTAGCAGTACCTCAACCGATTCCTGTATCAAAACCAAGTCAAACTACATCTATACCCAACTTTCCCTCAGTCAGCACATTGCAACAAATGGTCAGCAGGCCTGCCGGGGTTCCCCCTATTAATGTATCTTCAGGTCTCGGATCGGCTTCTCCTCATAAATTTGAAACGCCGCCGCTGAACATTCCTCTGATGCCGGCTTCATCTAAATCGTCTAAGTCTACTACGTCATCCCTGCCATCAAGTTATCCAACTGGCTTGGATATGTTGACAAGTATGGCATTAGGTTTGGGGACGTCTAACATGCCAATGCCTATGGGAGCGGGTAGTTTGGAAAGTCTTGCTGCTGCAAACAGTATGCTTTCAGGACTTACTCCAGGAATGTCGTCTAGTTTAGCGGCAAGTTTGACTGGAGGAAAACTTCCGGACCCGCCGTCTTATGCAGCTTCTTTACATAATTTAACTAGCAGCATTAGCAGCTATGATAAAACATCTACCAGTACTTCGACTAGTACAACTTCTGCAACTCCTATACCCGCCAGTATCGCGTCCAATCTCATGATGAGCTCTGCAGATATAGCAAATGCCCTGTTCTCGGCTAGTAAATATTCTAGTGCTGGAATACTTGGTATTCCCGATCCAATGTCCAAATCTACATTAGCCGCCAATAACATGTTTCTGTCGCCATCTTTGATAAAGATGCAGGAGTCCCTAATGAAACCTCTCTCGAGTAGCAGTCCCATCAGTACTAGAGTAGGTTTAGACCAGAGTCCGCTCATGAAGTCTCCTCATGATCTACTTAAAGGTAACAAAGACTACTTGCCGCCAGATTTTGGAAGCATTGGGAAAGGAAAAGCAGATACCCCACTAGATCCTATGAACTTGACTGAGACTACATCTTCTAAAGCTGAAACATCGAAAGTAGACAATATTGATCCGCAGGCGGCAGATTTTAGCTTGCCTTCTAGGGTTGGTGGAGAGTCATTTTTGAATCAAATGCTGGAACTGACGAAGAAAACTACAATGCCTGATTATTTAGATTACAGTCAGCCATTGAAATTGTCGAAGTCGGAAGACCTACCAGCGCCGGCACCTAGCCATTCGTACTCGAGTACCGGAAGTATTGTGGACACAATTTCACAAGTTGCGATGGGAAATTACTCTGGTCATGATGAGCCTATAGATTACGGCAAGGAGCAAGATTACAGCACTAATCAAAGTTCGTCTGGAGAAAATGGAAGTTAAGAATCTAGTGTGGCTACTTATCGCTTTCATAATAAGTATTGTAACTAGGGATAACTATATTAATGTATTGTGTGACTGTTACTAATACAGAGTGGTATTAAGGCACTGATTAAAGCCTATATAATGGCGCATATTGATTTCGTGTATTGGGTATTTGTTGTTTCACACTTAGTAAAGACAGAGACGAATGTTTTGCGTCATCGATAAACTTTACAGTTGAATATAAGTTTATCTACTCAACGAAAAGTGTGTGTGTGTACGAATAAGTATTAAGCAAATAATGAACGGTTTTGGTACTCGAGGTACTAAAATGTTGGAATATATGAATTAGTGTGAACATTACTGACCTGGCGAACAAGTGAACTATCCCATCGAGTAATAAACGAATGCTATCGGAATGACGTAGGTATTTGCCAAATTAGTGTTGTAACGAATAATGTGCGCAGTATTTATTTTACACTTAAATAAATTAAGACTAATTTCAACTTCATCATTCATTATTTGCTATCCTATTTAGTACCCGTTGATATCATGGAAAGTGGATAGTTATTCGTTTTATCAGTTCGACGAATGCAGAGATTAAGAGGGAAGTCCCTCGAATTAGTGCATACAAAATGAAAATGTATCAGAAAGTTTAACTCTGGAACTGAGAAAAATATCTAGTCTTTCTCCTTTGCCATTTCCTACAAAGGTTGTTAAAGGTGAGTTAATAGACGTATACACAGATAGCGAATAAGATAATCATATTATTTCCTTGATTCATAGGAATTGAAATCACGGTCGCTTTAATGATTTCAGATAACGACTAAGTACGTAATCAAATCGATAAAACAATGAAAGATAATTCCTGATAGATATTTTATACCTCGGATGGCTTACAAGCCTCTACTTAGTATTAGTGGCTGGTCTACATTGTGCATTGACTAATAAAAATTTAAATCCATTGTTTGGCTCACCGTGTTCCAATGGTTTTACAGTGATGTTTAATTATAGTTTACACAGTTTTAGTGGCACTTGAATAACTAACGTTAAAAAAGCAATAACTGGTTTTCAAAAAGGTGAGTCTATGTTTTATACTTATTTTAGTACCTATGTACAATGGATGTCAAAGATATCATCACATTTGCACCTTAATACAAAGGGATAAGACGCAAAAGTGTAAACATGCATCTAACTGTTTAATAGTACAGTGTTGTAGAGGCTTGAAAGTAAGCTATAGGTGGATCGAGTTAGTTCGAGGGCCGACCCGCCAGCGGAGGCCCTCGAAGATACGAGTCCACCTATAGCGCTTTCGGCCGAGATATTACATAGAGCTTTTCACGACTACTGTGAGGAAATAAATCATTTTCTTCACTAGATGAAGTCATTTTCACCGCGTTGATACAATTTTCTAGTTTTTCAGTGAAACAATATCCAATTCAGTATTCCATTCCGGCCTTTTTACTTTTTTTTCACTTTCAAGAAGCGTTTTTCTGTTGTTTGCTTCAAACCGACTCATTACTTGGAGGCGTTTTTGATAGAAAACTTCAAACGGCTAAAAAAGTTAAAACGCCTTAAGGGTGAATAAATGGTTTCAACGTTTCTTTTTTTTTGGAAACAGGTAGTTGGCCCGATAAACAACCTTATTTTATTTTTGAAACATAAAGTTGTGCCAATAAAAGACCTTTTAATGTTTTTAATGAATGTAATGACATAACTGGACAATTTACTTTCCAACTAATGACATTTCATCGCTACAATAACATTGCTGTAGTGGTGGTTCAGGTGCTACAGCAAATGCTTATTTTCCAGCTTGGATTTTGACCATCTTTTGTCACATTTCCGAACAGTAGCGTGAAAAGTATTTAGTAATGCATAAACCGCCACAGTCGGCTGTGGCCGACATCGGAAAGTCTTGCCATGGACGCCAAGAACGGCTACAGCCGACAGCTCTGCTAAAGAAATGTAGGATTCCGCAAAGTTAAATTTTGCCTAACAATGCGCTTGCGTGGCGTTAGAGACGGACAGCTGGCCACGTCAGATATGACACAATAATGAGAGCAACGAAACCCATGTAGTTAGTTTGCTATACTATGCTTATTTCTAGATCCGGACATCTGGCTGCTGTAAAGTGGTGGAGGTCAAAGAATGCAAATAACTTGAAGATAACAAATCCTAGAGTTGAATGGGAAATTATGTAATTAATTAGGTAATATCATATCCAGGAGGTTCTGTTGGGGGAAAGTAGTGCCAAATGGTGTAAAATGCAATTTTTAGTTAGTCGCATACTGTTTTTGTTTCCGCAATAATAGACAATGTTTTTTAATCTAATGTTAAAATATAGGCCCTGTCATCTATAAATTACACAACTTTGGCATTTTTTATCTATTTTGGTATTACTTTTTTTCAACTTAAAAACTTTGTTGGTCTGTCGCTCTGACATCCACCCATTAAAAGCTGCCAGATGCCCGGATCTAGCAATAAGGATGTTAAAGCAGTCTAACTAGACAGGTTTCATTGCTCTCATTATTGTGTCACATTTGACGTGGCCAGCTCTTAGACCATTAGTGACGTATCATTTTTGTTCAATGCTTAGCGTTCAAAAGTTTAAAACAATAATTTTTCACCACTCCACCTTGGAAACGCGCTCTTTATCCCTGGAAAGCTGGGGAAAACGCATTTAATCCACATGTGGGAAAAGTAATTAGGTACAAGTTGTGACTTGTTTTTTCATGCTATCTGGCAGGATGGACTTTAAAGAGATGAGTTTGAATTATAGAATTATGAAAGCATTATTTTGGCTTCGATTTTTTTATATTTTATAGCTTATATTTTTCCTGTGGTGGTGTGGTGAAAAATTATGCTTTATACTCGGCAGCAATGTTTGTTCAACCTATCTTGCCTTGAGGCCCTCGTACGCTCAAGATTCCAATTTTGGAATCTTTCGCTGGCTCGGGTCTCAATAAAACCACGAAAGGTTAAACATCAACTTTGCCCCCTTGTATATAAATATTAGATTGTGTAACAAGGAAGCAAAATGAAATATTTACGGCGAGGGCGTGTATTGAATACCAAAGGAAGCGATGGAGTCTATAATAAATCTAAAGTAGACACGCTCAGGAGAGCGTAGTGAGGGATTCAAGTGCTAACGCCCAAGGTGAATATAGCTTTGCTACTCATACTGCTTATCACACCACCTGTTATTGTTGAATCATATTTATTTTAAGTTTATACGTGCTTAGTGTGCTTACTGATTATAATTAATCGATTAATTTAATAAGATTTTTTTTGTAATGACGGACTGGCGGAAAAAAACCAATGTCCTAGAACAGAAAAGTGCCACTTTGTTCCCTCCTAGCAGGGAAGAAAAGGCACGTATACGAACAGGTAGTGTGAAATAACTATTGTTGTAAAACCTGATACCAAGAGTAAAATAATCATTAATGTTTAATTTTGTGCGGTCATTTTCTTGACTTCCGCGTAAAACATGACTCACATGCACATGACATCAACTTGCACCTTCACTTCTCTGAAATGAGATAGATATGTATGTACAGTCGTGGCCAGATAATTAAGGACAAGATTATTTTTGCCATACAACTGCATACAAATATGACATTTTAAATTTGATAAAAATATAAATTTTGCTTATGCTATTTATATTTTAAAAAATACGGACGTATCCGTGTTTAAACAAGACTTAATATGGGCCATAAACATCTTCCATAAAATTTGAACTTTAAAAAATACAGACGGTCAAATCAATACTTTTTGTAATAAGGAACGATTTTCATACATCGTTCCTAATTATAGTATGAACTTATAAAAAGTGTCATATTTGTATGCAGTTGTATGGCAAAAATAATCTTGTCCTTAATTATCTGGCCACGACTGTATGTATGTCTTGGCTTCTGCCTTTTTTTATTGCCTCTACCCTCCAAAACGTTTCAAAAAACTCGTGTCATATTAGTTGCTTCTTCTATTTATTATTATTTTAAAACTTTTGAGAATGTTTTTAAGGCGTTATCACCCTGCTGCGGGTTCCGCATGCGGCGACAGTGTGTGAGCGAGATAGCGCTCTGCATGTGTATAGCGCTGTCTCGTTCACCGGAGCGGAAAGCGGCGCCAGTGTGAAATCCGCTTTACTGGTGTAAACATGTAACGAAAATGGTGGCTGTTTCAGGCGATGGCCATGTCCTCTGGCCTCAAAGGACGTAGGGACAGTGACGAGGACTCTGACGTGTACACGCCGCTGTTCGACGACGCCGACGAATTTGAGTATGACTTATTTTAACCCTTTCGTTTTTGTAATTCGTCACGATATCGCTGGCCCAATATTACAGGGTTTTCTATGTTTCACTTTCATTGAATCGAAATTTGAACACTGTCATAGTGACATACTAAGTCTAAATTTAACTACCCCGAAAATGCAACATAGAACCCTGTAATATTGAGCCAGAGCGATATGATCGCGCTCGCTAAAGTCGTGCTAAAATCATTTTGTACACCTCACCACCAGCTTAGCTACATCTGCTGCTGACTGTAGGTAGTGTAGGTACATTTGCCACACTGGTAGAATAAGTAGGTGAAATACTTATTACACGGAAACCTACCATTATAATTGTGACGATATCCTCTACGTCCACAGCGTAGTTTAATCGCGAACAACCGCTTAAAATGCGCATTGAATTCTTCCGATAAGGTTTAATATTACGAAGTATATGAAACGGTCGTGGCGTTTATAAGGTTCATTATTAGTATGTAATGTTTTTTGAAATCGATGGTTCCGAGTATTCGAAATGCAGAGCATATCGTTAATCCTAAATACTAACTAATTTACTAGGTATCAGAAGTCTATAGCCGTAATGGACCGTACTAGTAACAAAACAATGTTTATTTTTTTCATGTTATTTTCTATTACTAAGCTTTGGTTGTTGCCTGACGATATAGTAATATAACACAATCAAAATACGACAAAACGCGAAATCCGCCGGACAGTTTTGAAATTTGGTGTGTATGTTGATTAGAGGTCCCGTTTTATTGTCCACACCGTTTGACATTTGAGGACCTCGAGGAACCGTCAGCACCTTGGAAAATGTCCTCCATTCTGAACAAATTCGCTTTTCCCTCCGAACCTACGCACTCTATGAAAATATGATCTAGGACAATATTAAAGCTCATTAAATTCTACATAGAAACATATGTACTCTTTTGCTGAAAAATGCAACTCCTTAGAGATATCACTTGAGGAAGTGAAGTGTATCGTCAATGCCTTTCCAGGGGATATTCTCATGATATGAACGCTTATTTATAGTTTTGTATGTCAGCTACACCAATATCAACATTTTAACCGACTGCGACAAAAACAGTAAGTAAGGTAATGGTTTCGAAACTGAAAACTGAATACAACCTGTAGCCTGGGATGATAAGCGGATTTCTACAAGTGACATATCCCTTAATTCCACTTGATCTGAACAATGAATCCACACTTATATATCTAAAAAAAAAACAATATGGCGGCCGCAAGAGGTCACCAAATATGAAATCATGTTTTTTCCTTGGTGCCTAAACTATTGCGCGGATTTTAATGAAAGATACACCAGGAGGTCTGTAATCAACACACCAGTGCCATGCGAGACAAATTTTCTAAAATGTATATAGGATAAATCACTAAGACTAAATAATTTGATGATAAAACCCTATTTTTGCTCTTAATTAGAGGTCAATCAATAGTGGCTGTCTATTTAAAGAAATTAATATTTTAACTGTTGGTTCCCAATATATCTATGACAATATTATTTATGAAATAAAACAATTAAAAACGGATTTTATCGCGTGTATTGAGTTTAAATTACATCCCGACGTTTCAAACACTTTACAGCGTTCGTGGTCAACGGGTCGTTTTTAATTGTTTTATTTCATGAATAACTATCGCGGCAACCGAAGACAATATAATATTATTTATGTTGTAAAGAATATACATACATTCAAAAAAAATTCTGACATCCACAGCTAATAACACTAGAAATAAAAACAAGCTTGCTATCAGAAGTAGTCGTATCCGCAAGGCATATAAGTCATTTTTTGGTCAAGGTATTCACATTTATAACAAGTTACCCGTCGATGCTTTAAATTTATCATTTCCCGCTCTTAAGGCGCTAGGCGCTGATTGTGGCCGAAAACTGTTACTTTCTAAGGGATATATCTCAATAACGGGTCATTCAAAAATTTTGAACAAAATATATGTTATTTACCATTTCATGTACAACATTGTCAACGTTTGAATAATTCGTGTAACGTATAGTTTCTCCGTTATGTAAATGTAACGAAATGTCGTTTTACGGTTAATTTTGCTTATATCTACTGAACGGCTCATTCGATTTAAAATATTGTTGAACTAAAAAATATGTACTACAGAACACTACAAACTCAACGTAGGATATTTAAATTAATTAAATTTTCTTAAACAACTTGATCATAATTCCACATTTCGTGCGTTATTAGCTCGAAAACGACGTTGCTGGCAGTCGTGAGCTAGCTTTGAGACGAGGAGGCTGTGTCGCTCGTCGCTCCGTGCTTCCCTTGTACTACATATACTTGTGCTGGGCCCGTGAGCAATAATATCGGACTTACTGTGCCTAAAGACTAAATAACTGCAGAGGATTCATGCGGTGCGGATATAACGTGTCTTCCCGGAATCAATCATGTATAGACGTTTTATCTTTTAAGATAATGTACTCGTATGCATGTTTATGTACGTTCGTATAAAAAGTGTATTTTATTTAGATTATAATACAAGTAAAAAACAAATGAAATAAAAATGGAGAAAAAACAAAAATCAGGAATCTCACATTGCTCTGAAAACAAATTTGGTCATGTAAGTAAACTAAAATTATTATGTTTTAGTAGACGCATGCATCACGCAAAACAGGCATTAGTCGTCGAGTTGCGGAAATCTACTAGTACTGCAATACAATAGACTAATAATTAATTTAATAAAAAACTCCAAAGAACCGAATCTATTTAAACATATTTATTTAAGAATACCGTGTTCTAAACGAATGTAATATGCGTTTTATTTTAAGATTAAACACAATCTTTAATGTTATACTTTATACTAATTTATCAAATCTAGAAATTGCGAAGTAAACTGCAAAGGATTGCAGATAAACCGGCCAAGAGAATATCGGGCTATGCTCAGTGTAGGGATCCGTAGTTGCCGGCCTGTTACAATACATCCATTCAAAAGGTAGTCTATAAAGAAATATTTTGTGGCACTTACGTTATTTTACTATAGGCATAACTCAAAAACGGCTCAACCGATTTTATTCCATATAGTTTTTAATGAAAATACGTGATAAGTATTTCAATGGCCTCACTTCCAGGAATTTTCCCAATTTTTTGGACCAAAAATCGGACCACGGATCAAAAATCAAAGAGCATTTTAACTTTCGAAGCTATTATTTACGAAAGTATTCGTTTTATCCAAAAGTTGTTTAAGGCATATTCTTCTTGAAAGACCTATCCAACAATGGGTTTCAGATACTTATTGTTTTACCACTTTGTAGGCGTAATTAAAACACATAATTACTCATGCCAAATTTCAGTCTACTAAATATCACTGAGCAAAGCCTGATTGAGAATCTAATAAAAAATTGCTGATATTTAAGAGTTAAATGTATGTAAGAATAAAGGAAAAAAAATATTTTTTTATACCACGACGCTGGCAAACAAGCATACGACCCGCCTGATTGAAAGCAGTTATAAAGCCTATGGACGCCTGCAACCCCAGAAGATTCACATGCGCGTTGACTACTCTAAAAAAAACTTTTCTATGTCGGTGAAATGCAAATAAATACAAATTTTAAATTAATTATCAACACAAGTGAATAAATAAATTACTACTAAGGGTTAATACTACCTATCAAATATCTTTAAAAGACCGGCCAAGTTTGTATCGGACCATGTATAATGTAGGGTTCCGTAGAAAGTAGTTTCTTGGAGATAACTCAAAAACGGATGAACCGATAATATGTGAAATTATTTTCGTAGAAAATTAAGTACTAAGCCTTCTTGGTATTTTTTCATATTTTTTAGCCTTACGGATTAAAAGTTAGATGGGGGCTATTATATTTAGACTTTCGAAGCAATTATTTCTGAAAATATTGACTTAATAAAAAAGTTGTAAAAATACTCTATATATATATAAGATATTTTTAAAGCCGTATCGTACAACATGTTCATATTTACAAAAAAATATTTTTGACCTTTAGTTTGGCATATGTATGTATGGAGTGCCTCACCTAAAAGATTTTTTTAGCAATTTAGCCAGAAAACTAAGTAGCGGCACATGAAACACACCTCTAGATAAAATTTCAGTATTATATGTTTTATAATAAAAATGGCTGTGACATACGGACGGACAGACGGACATGTTTCATAAAACTTTTAAGGGTTCCGTTTTTACCATTTTGGCTATGGAACCCTAAGAAGTGTTTGCGCTGTGTTATATTTTAGAGATCTAAATTTAATGGGCTTACAGCTCTCATTTGTATGACGATTTCGTGCACAAATACCGCTCCTTACATGTGCATTTTTACTATTCGCAACTCGCAACAGGCTTAGTTTTGTTAATTTATCGTAATTAAGTGAATTTTTACGGTTAATATTTAAAATCGCAACAAAAAAATAACCATCTATTAAGCTCACTTGCACAGCAAAAAAATCCATATTCACATGAAAACACCGCTTTGATGTGCATTCAGTTTTTTTTTGCTGTTCTAGTCAGTATTTTTTTATTTTTTTCTGATATGCGGAATATTTTTAACCATATTTCGTAAATTCATAAATATTTTGCCGCTCACTGTACTTCAAATTCAAAATCTAGGTTATAATTTTTTTACATAAAAATCCACTAATCGAGATCGTTATTACTTATCTTATTTAGTAGCATTCCTAAAAAATGTCACCGTAGTACTTAATCACAGTATTCAAATCACAAAACATCCACAAAAGGATTAGGTATGATTATTATAAATCTGCCCGCGCGCCTCTGAGTAAAGTCATATTCTTTGAACATTATTGCGGTGCATCGCGGCGGATTTACGCACGATCGCAATGAGAAGGGTACGCGGGTGGCGCGGGTAGAGAGCGCCCAAACGCTCAAGGACACTCCGGCGACAATCGTCTTAAGAAATATTTGAAAAAAAGTTTAATGTCAAAGGGTTATTAGAGGGTCGAGGACTATATGACGGACAAACATGCATGGCCCAAACCAGAAACTACTACAAAATCATCTAAGATTTAGAGGACACAGTTCAGATGGGAAAGCATATCAAACGTTTTGTGAAGCAATCAGATTTGCATTTTATTATTATTATTTTATTTTAATTAAACAATACGTACATTGTATATCTCTCAAGCTGTTTTGATATGTCTTCTTATAGAACTACGCATTATTGTGTATCTTTAAGATATAATATTACTGTTTTGAAAAATAAGTCCCGCCGAGTTTCTTGCCGGTCATAAATAATACTTCTCGGGTCAGAGGTGTAAGTTAGAACCGGTGGTAGTTTTTCTTTTTCTCTCTGACGTTCATAAGTGCATTGTAATGTGCCTAAATTGAAGAATAAATATCTTTTATCTTTTTTTATCTTTTTTTGGCAGCAATGAAACTCGACACCTATTTTCTCTGGGATCCTGGTATGCATGTCTGAAAACAAGAGCTTCGAGGACCACCAGAGTCGGTTGCCATCATGCAAAGTCTATCCATTTTTAGTTTTTTTGCACGCTTACAAAAAATGCAATCGTTATGCTATGAAGCCTATGAATGTGTATGGCAAACGAAACTTCATTAAATTCCACTCAAAAAAGTGTATAACACCATATCTCAGGCAGATTTCGAGGCAGATTTCGCGTTTTGTCGTATTTTGATTGTGTTAATAGTATTCGCAAATGAACGCGATCTTTTGATTGGTTGTATGGATCCCGTCTAAAACATTATGCACGTGACATGTGCATTTAGTATACCGAGGTAAAAGAGTTCTCACTAACTATTATGTTATGCTTCACGAATGATGTTGTCTCTTTCTAAAGTGTCATAACACGTTCTCTTTCTTACTTACACAATTTAATTGGATTATACCATTCCGTTGAGTGACATACCCGTGACATAATATTTAATATACTCGTACAAGTAAAGGTATGAACTTGGAACTAATATTTTTTGATGCAGATAAGGATTTTTTTTAAACAGTAGTTTATCCTTACTTACTTACATACATACTTACAAGAAGATTACAATCAAAATATTTAATGAATGATTTTCCACCGGACGTCCAAGATAAGATATCGCAAAGTTATTTTTTTTAATCTTCGCACTGCATTTAAGCGATGTTCACTTTTAAATATACATTGCTTATGCGTTTCGGTTTTATATCGGTCAATTACATATTAGAGCCAACATATTATTTTTTACGGTCCCGTAGCTGGAAAACGGAACCCTTTTAGATTCGTCATGTCCGTCTGTCCGTCCGTCCGTCTGTCCGTATGTCACAGCCATTTTACTCGGAATCTATACGACGTATCTTAATCAAATGTTAACATAATAAGTTGTAATTTGTATACCGCTACCTAGTTTTGTAGTAAAATTGTTGAAATGAATATAAGTAGGTATACTTAAATATTTTTTAATTTATTGCTCAGTAATAAAAATACTTAAAACTACTACAAAACTTCGCCAAACTGCGAAACAACTTTTATGATTTATGATGAGGGGCACTCCTCCGTACATGTAGGTAAACTAATTGCCAGAATTTTGAGAAGATATAGTACCACTCTTTTAACGAAAATTATTTTGAACATTATCGGTTAAGGAGTTTTTGAGTTATCTCCAAAAAACTTCTTTCGTAGGCAGATACGATCTTTTGATATTATTTTTATAGTAGGTACGGAACCCTCCATTATGCGTGGTCCGACACGCACTTGGCCGATTTTTTAATTCCTAGGCATAAACCACCATTGTGTTTTAGGGATAAAAAGTGTGAGCAAAGTTGTTGTTTAACCTCTCGTGCTTATATTGAGACCCAAGCCAGGGAAAGATTCCAAAATAGACCATGAGCATAGCGGGTGGGTCAAAAAGTGGAATCTTGAGCGTGCGAGGGTTTCAAAGCACCAGAGGTTTAACAAACTTTGCTGTCTAGTAGTCACATATTATTATTATATAATAATAGTTTAAGAATTGGAAGAAATGGTAAGAAATGTTTGTAAGCGAACAGATAGTAATCTCTCATTGAAATAGCAAATACCTACCGACATACTACTACAGTACGCGAACAGTTTTGAGCTTCGATAACTCACAAGTGCGATTTTCTTTTTTAGTTAGAGAATATGATATGATTACTTATAGTAAAAAATATTTTCTAACAGTTTTTGACGCCGCGCTAGGTAATATATAGATATTTTTTAATAACAACAAGAAAAGATTATACAAGATATATTTTCCTTTACTATACGGAACTTAAACTATTGGGGTTCGACGACGGAGCAGGCATTCCCAGCTCTAACTAAACTGTCACCTGCCTGACCGTGCATGTGAATTATTACTATTATTTTTTATACATTATTATTAGCTATTTCTTTAATAAATGACTTCTTATAATGACATGTGATATGATATGATATATCCTTTACTATACTATTGCATTCAACTATTTCAACATGATCTGTCATTTTATAACAGTTTGGTCAATAGATTACGTGAGCATATTCGAAAACAATTTGTCAAAATATAAGTGACCTTGAATTCTAAACGAATTACAAATGGCTAAGACGACATATGCTCTTGACAAAACCGTTATAAAATGTGAAGTTATGTTGCAATTATAAAAAGCGATAGCCTGGTGGAGAAAAATAAAACTTACATAATCTTTTCTATGTGTAGCAAACAAATACATGTATCATAGCGCAATGCTAACAATTGTTAGAAAACATTTTTTATTATTAATACTTAACGTATTCTAACAGGTCACAAAATAAAGTCGAAGTAAGACTTGTGAATTATGTCATTTTTATAGGTTAAAACCGGCCAAGAGCGTGTCGGGCCACGCTCACTGTAGGGTTCCGTAGTTTTCCGTCCGTCACAGTAAGTGTCCCCACTTAAGAGTTAATAACACCGCCATGTAGGATATGATATGAGAGTTCCATGTACAGCGACATCTATCGGCAAATTGAGTAAACTATTGCGCGCGAGCATAAAGTATGGAAGATGATTTTTATGGGATAATTCTTTATTGCGTGAACCGATTTTCACCGTTTTTACTTTATTTGAAAGCACGTCATTTCATTGTAATTTTGTAGAAATTACAGGTACAATAAACACCTGCTTATACGGTTAAATTACAAACTTAGTTCAGAAATTATTTTGTATTTTTTTTTCAAAAACTATTCATCCTATCAAGTTCAAATTAATTTTCCAAGAAAGTTTTTATAAAGTTCTACTTTTGAGATTTTTTTCATATTTTTAAAACTTATGGTTCAAAAGTTAGAGGGGGGGACGCATATTTTTTTACTTCTGGAGCGATTATTTCCGAAAATATTTACATTATCGAAAAATGATTTTAGGAAACCCCAATTCATTTTTAAATACCTATCCAATAATATATCACACGTTAGGGTTGAAATGAAAAAAAAAATCACTCCCCACTTTACGTATAGGGGAGGTACCCTAATAAAAAAAAAATTTTCACTTTTTATTTTACCACTTTGTCGGCGTGATTGATATACATATTAGTACCAAATTTCAGCTTTCTAGTGCTAACGGTCACTGAGATTATCCGCGGACGGACGGACGGACGGACGGGCAGACATGGCGAAACTATAAGGGTTCCTAGTTGACTACGGAACCCTAAAAAGGCGTTCCCGTACTCCACTATACGAGTAAATACCTATGCAATAATCCAATGTCGCGACCTTGAACGCGTGCGACGCCATAGACCGGGAGCCCACAACAGCAATAACGTCCCGGGCAGTAATTAAACTTGTTAAGTGATTAAAGGATGATGTAAAATAGGTATAACGAAGCCTTGTGAACGTAAACAATAGCGTAAAAATAGCATTCAAACTTGCGATTACTTACGTATATAGTTAAGTAAGGTGTTATTAGAATATTCTGTTTCATTTTGGCGATTTATTTTCATGAATTTCAAAAGGTAATTTAATATGTATCTGCTGTACCTAACCTCAGCGGTTACGCCCTTTTATAGAACGCGAAGTCTCTGCAAAATTTAGTCGTAAAACTTATTAATATAAACTGTTAAGACAGATATAGATTGATACACCTACTTATAGATAAAATATACAAAATAAAGATAAGATGGACCACATAATTAGATAATTTGTACGGGCATACGGGGCGAAGTCATATTTGTCAAATTATCATAGCGCCGGCGTTGGGCAAAAGTTCGGTTTTGGTTTAGGCCAGTTTCGGCCAAAAAAAACGTGTTTCGGCCCAAGGTTCGGTTTCGGTCAAAAAATGGCCGCGGCCGCGCCGAATCTTTCAACAGTGTACTTAATCTGCCAAAATGGCAAAAACGGAACCCTTATAGTTTCGTCATGTCCAAATATCAACATGTAACTGAAATTTGTACGATTTAAACATATTCATCAGTTTCGATTTCGGCCAAAACTGGATTCAGAGTCGAACCTTCTGTTTCGGTTTCGGCAAAAAAACATGTTTCGGTCGGACACTAGACTTTAATATACCTAATAACCGAGCCCGCGCGGGAGAGTTTCATAGGCCTGGCCGAGTGAAAATACAACATGTTTCACCATATCAACGCGAGGAACATACAAGCAGTAAAATATTAAAAATCTTATCAAAATTAATATACCTTCAATACTTATCGTTCAAAATCATCGAATAAAATTAAATATTATCCAGTATGGTAACGCATGAAAAACAAATCAAAACTTGTACCAAATCACTTCCACCCTACAGTACAAAACTCGTACAAAACGACACTTATTAAAGGATAAAGTGAGACTTTCTGAGCGAGTGTGGTGCAAAAAAAATTAAGGTCGGGCGCGACGGCCTATAGCGAAATTTATTAAATCTCGCATGAGTAGTATATTTTTATACGCACACCTTTCAGAGGACGAACGAAAAGAGGTTTTCTTGGTACTATCATAATAATACACACTTATCTACCTAGTTATAAACAAATTAATTGATTGTCATTAGGTGGGTATATTA
Organism: Pammene aurita; assembly: GCA_947086415.1. Taxonomy (NCBI): domain Eukaryota; kingdom Metazoa; phylum Arthropoda; class Insecta; order Lepidoptera; family Tortricidae; genus Pammene; species Pammene aurita. Next base: position 20,274,856 of record OX352293.1, on the reverse strand, counting down.
AATCTTTAATCCGTACTCCCCGGATTATCCTAATCTTTAAGAGTAATATTTACCTAAATAATGACCGAATATGATAAGAATTTGTAATAGGTACATGTTTAGTTAGTGCGAAAAAACAGATAAATATTTATTTCGGTCTGATATCATAAATAATTAGTAATAGGTACTTTCCTGTTTATTAAATCCGAAAAATGAAGAAAATTTGCTCATGTCATGTTTTATAGGTAATATCGATAAGTAAGTCAAAGCCATTATATGATAAAATTTAGATATGTATAAGTTGTTTCGGTACCTATGCCAAAAGATGAAGTTCAAATTTACTACGACGATTCTAGGTGATTTATTTGTACCACTGACATAAACAAAGCTCAGGCCAACCATGGGAAATCTATTCAATACACGACGTTGCTATGCGTCGGAAATGGTAAAAACGCTCGCCCCCTCTAATGCGTAACTGCTTTCCGAAGAATAGCTTAGCCAAGGTTAGCCTAAAGTGTACAATCCACGTCGACTTTGAAGTCGACTTTACAGCGGTTAACGCTAATATGATATATTTGAACTAACAGCCAGCGAACCGCACAAGAAACGAAAGGATGGGACCTCTTCCTCGAAATCCCCGTGAAGAAGGAGAGTGGCTCCATGGCCACCTCGGAGTGGATCGACTTCAGTGTGAAGCTCCTCAAAGTGTTGGCATACATCGTGGTGTTCTCCATAGTCCTAGGCGCGGCAGTTATTGCGAAGGGCACGCTGCTTTTCATCACGTCACAGCTAAAGAAAGATCGACCGATAACGCATTGCAATAAAGCGCTAGGTGAGTGAGCTAAACCTTGATTATCTTTATCATACTGAATTAAAGTGCCTGCAACATTGAGTACAGTCTCTAACAAGATTTACCGGAAATATGGCTCGTGAAAATTAGTAACCGGCCAGTGTTAAACCGTAATAACTAGTAATAAGACTGTCAGAGAAACTGCTGTACCAGTCGTTCTTACAGCACTATTGTGGGACCATTTTTTGAGCTGATTGTGTATCTCGTTCTTTATTACATTTCGGTGGCCTGCTAGAATAAAAATGTGGCTTTTGTCAAAGCATTAAAAAAACGCAAGGGAAGGTGAGCTATGGTCATTGTTGGCATTTTAGCCCATATATGCCCAGTGGGTCGTTTTCAACCCTGGTCTCTTAAGGTCAATCTCATTTTAAAGAGTAGGAGCGGGTATTTTTTATAGGGTAGAAAATGATCCTATGGGCGTATAGGTATTGGTAGTGTATTAAAGTGCTCCGTTATGCATATGTTATTTTCCAAAAAATGACACATTTGAACGTTTTAGGGTTCCGTAGCCAAAATGGCAAAAACGGAACCCTTATAGTTTCGTCATGTCCGTCTGTCCGTCATCACTCCGAAAGTCAAAAAAGTTGTGTCCCCCCCTGTAACTTTTGACCGTAAGTCCAAAAATTATGAAAAAAATCAAGAATATTCTTTCCATGAAAATTATTTTGAACATTATCGGTTTAGATATTTTTGAGATATCTCCATAAAACTACGTATTTTTTCAATAGCCGGTACGGAACCCTCCATTATCACTTGGCCGGTTTTTTTACGATTTGTTTAGTTATGACTAGGTTTTTTTAAATATTTAATAAGTTTTATGTTGATACAAAAACAACAGTTAAAGTTAATATCTACATAATTTGATATCCAATAACTGATTACAAAAATAAATAAATGCTGCAATTGTCTATTTTTCAATCGATTCTGATAACTACTCTACTAGCCTCTTTTTTCTCCAGCTTTGGACCAACAGTTTATAACATTTCTACCAGTAGAAGAACGAATAGCATGGCTGTGGGCTATTTTTATCGTATTTTGCGCCCCGGAAATCGGAACTTTCCTAAGATCAGTCAGAATTTGCTTTTTTAAAACTACCGTCAAGCCGACTAATACGCAGTTTATCGTGGTAAGTAAATTTTTAATTATATTTTTGAAATATAATCGTAATATTACTGGATAAGAAAAAAACAGAATTCAAAGGTTCTGACGGTATGAAACAAATTATTAACACGTAGGTATTTAACAAACTGATGGAATTTATCATAACTATCATAAGCCACTACCATTAATTGATCATGGGAAGTTATTACATGGTCAGCCAAAAAAAATTTTATGGTCAGCAGAAAAAATGCGTTAGATTAGTTTAGACTTTTGTTCGGGGGGGGGGGGGGGGTGTCGTGGTAGACGTGCTCAAGATTCCATTGCACCCCCCTATACGACAAGTACGGAAACGCCGCAGGGTTTTTAGAGGGTATTCCCCTCCCATATGGAGGGGCGAGTCCTACATACCCCCCACTGGACCTCCCCCGGGCCTCGGGAGGATGCGTGAACGCATATTCCCTTCGTCAAAAAAATAAAAGGTTAGACTTCTGATCAACTCATTTTTCTGCCGACCAAAACATTTTTTTTGCAGATTAGTTAAAACATATTTATTGATTATTTGTTCTCCCTAGGCCTTCTTCGTGGAAACGCTTTACACCTTGGGCGTAGCGCTTTTCCTACTGCTCATACTACCAGAGTTAGACGTAGTGAAGGGTGCCATGCTCATGAACGCTTTATGCTTCGTCCCCGGAATCCTAAACGCCGTAACCAGAGATCCTGCCGACCAGCACTACTTTGTTAAGTTAGCTTTGGACGTGTTGGCAGTGTCGGCACAAGTGACGTCCTTCTTTGTGTGGCCTCTCTTACACGGAACGCCGGTTTTGAGGTGGACTGTGGTAGCCGCTGTTTTTATTTCTCTTGGATGGTGGGAGAACTATGTTAATGTGGACTTGAAACATTCACGTAAGTGACTATAAGAAAAAACCTACACTAGCGTCGTTTGAGCGTCGTCTTACGAGTAGTTGTGGAGTACGGGAACGCCTTTTTAACCTATAAAAATGACATAAATCACAAGTCCGATTTTATTTTGTGACCTGTTAGAATACGTTAAGTACTAATAATAAAAAAATATTTTCTAACAATTATTAGCATTGCGCTAAGTATAATACATGTATTTGTTTGCTACACATAGAAAAGATTATGTAAGTTTTATTTTTCTCCACCAGGCTATCGTTTTTTACTATTGCAACATAACTTCACATTTTATAACGGCATTGTCAAGAGCACATGTCGTCTTAACCATATGTCGTCTTAACCATTTGTAATTCGTTTAGAATTCAAGGTCACTTATATTTTGACAAATTGTTTTCGATTATGCTCACATAATCTATTGACCAAACTGTTATAAAATGACAGATGATGTTGAAATAGTTGAATGCAATAGTATGGTAAAGGAAATTATTTCTTGTATAATCTTTTCTTGTTGTTATTAACAAATATCTATATAATACCTAGCGCGACGTCAAAAACTGTTAGAAAATATTTTTAACTATAAGTAATCATATCATATTCTCTAACTAAAAATTAAATCGCATGTGAGTTATCGAAGCTCAAAACTGTTCGCGTACTGTACTATTGAAGCGCTAGGCAGCGCAATGGCAAAAGGCGTCAATTCAGCGTTGCGTTGACGTTGCATCAAGCAGCATCCATAGTGCTGATTAGACACCGGCATTCTGAAGACGCTAGCGTTCTGTGGGTTGTATAATACCCGTCGGGTTTTTTTTTGGATTCTGTCAAAGTCAAGTAGGTACTTATGCATTCCTTAGGTCCATAAACTGAATAAAGAGCCAAAATAAGTGTCTTATGTAATCGGAATTCAACAATAACACTGTTTATTTATGCATAATGTTTTTAAGGAAAAATTACCTTCTTTCCTTTTATTAATCACCTATATATTTGCAGCACGCTGGGTTCTTTATCTAAACAGGTTGCGTGAGGGCCTTAAGAAATCCCGTTATTACACGCAAAGGATTCTTTCTTTGTGGAAGATCGCAGTGTTCATGTTCTGCATCATGATCTACTTGCATGTCAATGATGACGATCCCGTGGCATTCTTCTCATCTGTTGGCGAAGCGTTCGATCAACGTAACTATACGGTGCACGAAGTAAGTTATCATGAGTTAAGACGTTTTGGATATAGGCGAGGTATCGGGGTGTGGTGGATGTCCAAGCGACCGCAATACACGTCGTCGGGTCGTGGGCAAAATATTTACTATCATGGGATAACATTTTCATACCATATTTGATTTTTTTTATTTGACAGACGTCAACTGTTAAATGAGATGAAGATGAGTAATTGTGACAATAAGTACCTAGTAAATAAGAATTAGGAAGTATGAACGTGCGCTGTAAAGCCAAAGTAGGTTGCCAGCTTATTGGAAAAATATTCATGGTTTTAATTAGGTACGTGCGTCGTTCAAGTTTTGGTGAGTGCGTCTCAGTGGGTTTCAGCCCTAATAACAGCTTACTTAATAATTTCAAAATATTGCGAATAAAACAGTGTACCAAAAAATGCGTGCAGCAAGTTTGAGCTTCATAATGAAAATTCCTATGTAGTTGGTATTGAATTGCCACTTCATAGCCTAGTTTAGTCGATGGTGAATCTGCTTAGGATTTGGTGGCATGGGTCCCTATAGATCTATTTTTGTTATGATTATGAACACTTATCTAGCTATATACGTGTACATTAGTTTTCTTATTGTCGTCATCACAACGTATGTCGTCACAGCATATTTATTTATCCAATTGAAATCTTTCAGGTCCAAGTTATCATAAGAGAGGCATTAGAAGGCATATTAGACTACGAAGTAACAGGAGGCAGTTTCGATTTACCCATATCCTGGTCTTCCCCACTGTGGGTCGCTTTCATACAAGTAGCTACCGCATACGTCTGTTTCGGCTTTGCCAAGTTCGCTTGCAAGATTCTCATACAAAACTTCAGTTTCACATTTGCTCTGAGCCTTGTGGGACCACTGACTATAAATATGTTGATTGTATTCTGTGGACTTAGGAATGCTAATCCTTGTTCGTTTCATAATACGATACCGGATTATCTGTTTTTCGAAATACCTCCAGGTGAGTTAAGTATTTAAATTTTACTTCAGTTTGTATAGTAGTCGGTAGGTAATAAAATAACCATTTATAATATAACAATGTTAACAAATGATTTGTATTAATTTTCTTTAGAACTGCATACTTTTTTCCCACGCCTGATACTTATCTAAATTCATGCTCTTTCCAACCGAAAACCATCTACCCTTAACCAAAAAGCTTCTTGTCTCAAAAATCACTTCTATAAGATACCTACTTAATATTATCTTTGCGTTGTAGTGTACTTCCTAAGAGACTACGTAGGCCGCGAAATGGCCTGGGTGTGGCTACTGTGGCTCATGTCACAGGCTTGGATCACACAGCACGCGTGGCTACCGCGCTGCGAGAGGCTGGCTGCCACCGACAAACTGTTTGCCAAGCCTTGGTATAGTGGACCCCTGATCGACCAATGTCTACTGCTGAATAGGACGAAGGATTCCGACATTGATATTGACTATGACGTACGTATTACAGTATATTTCCTAAGAGACTACGTAGGCCGCGAAATGTCTTGGGTGTGGCTACTGTGCTCATGTCTCAGGCTCGGATCACACAGCATGCGTGGCGTGGCTGCCGCGCTGCGAGAGGCTGGCTGCCACCGACAAACTATTTTCTAAGCCTTGGTATAGTGGACCCCTTATCGACCAACATCTACTGCTGAATAGGACGGATGATTCCGACGTGGATATTGATTAGGACGTACGTATGAATGTAGGCCGCGAAATGGTCGGGTGTGCCGTGGCTACTGTGGCTCATATCATGTAACTTTTGAAAACCAGGCATGCTTACATCTACCCGACGAAGATCTTATACATTGCAACCGTTACCAGCGCGTTTGGGCAGACATGACAAAATATTAGTAGTGAATGTAACTTTGTTAATCTCCTTCCTTTCGTATAAAATAGTAGTTACATTACATATATCAGGCAAATTTATCTTACATCAACCACTTTACCAAATTTCTGTGTATGGTTGGTCTGTGAAGGAATGAGCCAGCCCTAGGGTCCCTAGTAACGTCGAGGAGCCTCTTCTTTAAATCTTTAAATAAACCATGGGCATCCTGACACCAAGGTCCCAAGGTCTCCACTGCAAACGCCGCAAGCATGTACATTATTTTGATTGTATAATAAAGTTTAAATAAATATCTACATGATTGATAACGCTATGTTTCAGGAATCGAAAGACGAAGATGAATCAGTTGCAAGTTCCGATAGAGTTGCGTATGATGCCCATCCATCAGATAGTATAACCAGGTAAAACCCATTTATAGTTATTGAAACACTTTTATTTATTTATTGCTAAGATTAAAAATTACTTCAAATAGTTATTTCTTTCCTTCGCTCGTGGATGTGGAGTGGATATATCCACTTAGTTATTGCATCATGCATGTTAGTTATAGTTTGTGGTCATCTATTATTGGCTTTTTCTTTCTTATTTATGTTTTGTATTATTTGTTGTATTGCTGCTGATGCCCCAAATAAATAAAAAAAACATATCTAAATCAAGTACCAATTTAAAACTTTTTATTATGGATGTCATGTTATGAAGTTCGAAGGCTGCAGATCCCTGTTGTCATTAATACCATCGGGGCTAAATTTTGTAAATATTCTTCTAATTCTTTCATTTATTCATTGATTGCGTCATAATAATGTGGTACATGAGGTCTTACATTAGGCAAGGTTTTACATGGTACTTAGGTAACTAATGTATCTATAATAGTGCATCAAACCCGGAATTCCAGGGTTTGTTTTTCTAAAATGGATTGCATTCTTTGGCCTCCACCACTTTACAGTTGCCAGATATTCCGGATATGAAGGTGGGCATAGTGTGGTGGACTTCATTGTTTTCATTGTCAGGTCGTGATTGATGTGGTTGGCTCTCCGTCAAAAGTTTTGCGTGGGAACATAGATTTAAGTTATTAATTTTGACGGGGTAACAAATAAAATTGAACCCTAAGTCAATAGCAGAAGACATATAATAAACAGAAGGCCAAAGAGAGTTACGATCAATTTGACTTGAGTCAAATAAATGTTAACATTAATTTAATAGTTAATCGAGTCCGAACCTTAAACGGAAGGAATAAGTTTTAAAATGAACTAAAGGGTAAGAGAATTTAAGACCTCTTCGACTTGAGCAAGCTGTAGTCATTAAGTAGCCGGTATGTGGCCAATATGTACCCAATAAAAATTATAAATAGGGGTGCAAGGGACGCGCTCGGGCATTCAATTCTTAATTGTCGAACGGATAAGTGACTGGTTTTGGAAATCATTATTATTGGTACGTGTGAGTGAAATTTTCAGTGCCGCGAAGCTTTGAGCTGGAGTTTTAATCAATATGATTTTGATTCGGCTCAGAGTTAAATCTAGGCTTTGCGGATCCGGGAAACTTTGAAAGTATCTCGGAAATGTAGATCTAGATGTTTTGCGGCTGTGAAAGTTTCGTTTACTATTTCTTGTGGTTTTAATTGTTTTTAACTTATGTTAATGGGAGTTTAGTTATTATGGAAATTTTCTTGAGTGTTTATTTAAATAATAGAACCAGTTACTGTCTAAACCAAAAAGTGTGGTTATTCAGCTCTATTTCAACCTAACTGGTGCCAACAGAGATAGAGCTGGAGTTCTAGTTTTGTTACGAGCTTCCAGCTCGGCGTTGCTTTTTACCAACACAGTAACGTTACATCACTATGTGGTGCCACACTGAACACGAGAGGCCAGCTGTAAGGTTAGATAAGGGCCTCGATTCGATGTTAAGTTGCTGGCCAGCTTGTGACAAGACTTGTCGAAGCCTTACAGAAATCGTGCTCGGGTCTTGTTAAATATATGTAAATATTATTTATATACACCAGATAGGGACCGGACTTACTTCCACCACCCTGGCGTGGAAGGAAGGCCGTGGAAGGGGAGACCTACACAACACCATATTGATAGCTTTGCAATCTCGGATTCATTGGCCGAACTTTTACATCTTAGGGTTAGGGATACACTTGAGTATTGTCTGGAATATTTGGGCTATGGTAAGTACGACAGATATTCCAGAAATACTAAGCAGGTGGGGTTAGTGATAGATTAAATTCACACACAATGGGGAAGTAGGCATTTTCTTAAAGCCTTTCATGTTTTTGAAAGCATTATTCGTTATGAATAGCGGTTTTCCGGATATTATCCTGATTTTAACGTTTTAAAATCAGTATTCTAATCTTTTGCTATATTTTCTAGTCAAATTGTGAGTTTTCTGGTATAATAAAGGTATAAATATACATTTCATTGGTTTTATAGTATTCATATAACTCTGAATAACAAATCATTCTGAAACAGTAGTCTGATTTGGTCCAGTGGCAAGCAGAGCAGTCCATTGTATAATTCAAAGTTACATAATGCTTAAATTGGTTAGTTAGACTTCATGAAATTTGTGGTCTACAACTAAGGTTGTTTCTTGGTTCTAGATGTTAGAAAACTCAGAAATAATGACTCAGTTTACAGTTCATGGGATGGACAAGGGTCTTTTGGCGTTTAGATTTGCTCTCATGTTGTTAAATGAGTCTAAAAGGTTGACGATAATATTTTGGCGGTTTTCTTCATCACAGCGTCACCTAAGTTTCCAAACCGTTAGTAGAGTCGCTCGAAGGGTATTCAATAATATATATAGGCGTTATATGGACTTATTCCAGGAAGTTTGCTGCATCCTTGTTATCCTAAGGACTAAATAGGCCGTTGGGGACCATTACCAAAAAATATAATTTATTTTTAAGCATTTTACCTTACATTTTACAATAAAAATGTATCATTCTGAAATTTTTATACCAAGAGACTCTGTTTCTTGTGTTCTCATTCTATTACTTATTCATTAGGTAATTCAGGTACATTTTATGCGTTTTTATTATCCTCCTAGGGGTTACAAGGGGTTAGGTTGCTATTTCCACCGGAGTCCGAAGAATAACTGATCTCACGTTAAAAGAAAATGGGTTACTGCGGTACAACATAGGTGTCTTTACCCTAGACTGATCACGCGTTTGGCCACTAGTTTAAGTTTATGTTAGGTAAATGTTAATTAGATTTTCGTTAGGTTACTTAAATAGTATTTGTTATTTTAATGTTAGATTAAAAAGTGGGGTAAGGTCAAAATTAAGGGGGGACGAGGTACATACGCGAACAGTTTTGAGCTTCGATAACTTACAAGTGCGATTTTCTTTTTTAGTTAGAGAATGTGATATGATTACTTATAGTAAAATATATTTTCTAACAGTTTTTGACGTCGCGCTAGGTATTATATAGATATTTGTTAATAACAACAAGAAAAGATTATACAAGATATATTTTCCTTTACCATACTATTGCATTCAACTATTTCAACATCATCTGTAATTTTATAACAGTTTGGGCAATAGATTATGTGAGCATAATCGAAAACAATTTGTCAAAATATAAGTGACTTTGAATTCTAAACGAATTACAAATGGCTAAGACTACATATGCTCTTGACAAAACCGTTATACAATGTGAATTTATGTTGCAATAGTAAAAAACGATAGCCTGGTGGAGAAAAATAAAACTTACATAATCTTTTCTATGTGTAGCAAACAAATACATGTATTATACTTAGCGCAATGCTAACAATTGCTAGAAAATATTTTTATTATTAGTACTTACCGTATTCTAACAGGTCATTTTTATAGGTTAAAACGACGTACTCCACTATTGTCCAGAAATTAAGATGGGGAATTTTATTATTCTCAAATTAAATATGATGCTTTTTTTAGGATATACATTTGCGCGACTATGTGGCACGAAACTAAAGATGAGATGATGGAGTTTTTAAAGTCTATCTTCCGCTTCGATGCGCACCAGTGTGGAAAACGTATAGAAAGAAAATACTTCAATATTATGTCACAAGATTATTATGAGCTCGAGGGTAAGTATCATCATCTCCTCCTAGCCGATACGGCTACGGCGACTGCTGCTGGTATCATGGGTTCCTCAGGTGTACTCGAATGTGACTGACATATCCAACTTTTGTGGTGAAAGTACGCCCGCATTTGTCACATATATAACTATTGCCTAGGTAATAAGGGTGACGGTTGGTGAAGATGCCGGTGACACGGCGCCATAAATCTTGTGACTAGGTATTAGGTAGCCAATCGTATGGTTGTGACCAACTCTTGTTTTCCCATATTAAATAGTTAAATGCAATATATTAAATGTTATATTCATTAATCAATATTTTTGTGATGAGTATGTTAGATAGACTGAACTTATTAAGGATGAAATATGAACACCACATTTTGTGAAAAATTATATTTTGATTTCTAAATGTAGAACTGAATATATTGTATATCTCCATTTAAGCATATAAAAACACCTTATTACTCTTAATTTTATTCGCTTTCATATCTCCTGCAAAGACTGAATAATGATAAGTTTATTGTATTCGTATGACATAACTAGCTTGTTATCAAACTTAGCATGTCCCAAAGTAGGTATTTTTTTAAATTTCAGCGCACATTTTCTTGGACGATGCGTTCGAAGTGTCAGATCACAATGCCGAGGAATCCCAAGTGAACCGTTTCGTTAAATGCTTAGTAGATACCATGGATGAGGCTGCATCGGAAGTCCATTCAGCCAATATAAGACTGAGGGCACCTAAAAAGTTCCCTACGCCTTACGGGGGCAGATTCGTATGGACGCTACCAGGGAAAAACAAATTAATATGCCATTTAAAAGATAAGGCCAAGATACGACCCAAAAAACGCTGGTCTCAAGTCATGTACATGTACTATCTCCTTGGCCACCGCTTGATGGACCTACAGATTTCTGTGGAGAGGAAAGAAAAGATTGCGGAAAACACTTATCTTTTGGCTCTTGATGGTGATATTGACTTCCAGCCGTATGCTGTGACGTTGCTCGTAGATTTAATGAAGAAGGATAAAAATTTGGGAGCGGCTTGCGGTCGTATTCATCCGGTTGGCTCGGGTATGTAAATACTGTATTAATGTTTATTCGTGAGCACCGCGAGCTTATGATAAGAACATTCAAATATGATTCTTTGCTCTCAGTGGGCATTGATCTAAACACGGTCTAATCTAGATCGAATTAACAGGTACTCGTGAGGATAACCCTATCAAATCAGAGGTAAATATTGACATTGCGACCGGGAGGGTCAAAACGGTTTCCATAATGATTAGCTATCCCTAATGAACGGGACCCATATTTACCTATTTTTTTGGCGACTAGACGTGACGAGTTTGCCCATTATGGTCTAAGAGCTGGCCACGTCAGATATGACACAATAATGAGAGCAATGAAACCTGTCTAGTTAGATTGCTTTACCATACTTATTGCTAGATCCGGGCATCTGGCAGCTTTTAATGGGTGGAGGTCAGAGTGACAGCCCAACATAGTTTTTCAGTTGGAAAAAAGTAATACCAAATTAGGTCAAAACTGCCAAAGTTGTGTCATTTATAGAGGACAGGGCCCATATTTTAACATCGGAACCAAAAACATTGTGTATTAATGTGGAAACAAAAACAGTAGGCGATTAACTATAAATTGCATTATACATCATTTGACACTACTTTCCCCAGCAGAAACTTTTGGCTATGATATAATCTAATTAATTACATAATTTCCCATAATATTGCATCAAACCCAGAACTCTAGGATTTGTTTTCTTCAAGTTATTTACATTCTTAGACCTCCACCACTTTACAGCTGCCAGATGTCCGGATCTAGAAATAAGCATAGTGTAGCAAACTAACTATAGGGGTTTCGTTGCTCTCATTATTGTGTCATATTCGACGTGGCCAGCTCTCCGTCTATTAGGCTAATTTTTCGACGGAGTAATAGAAATATTCATACCAGTACACTTAGATAATCCAAGATATAATGGTACTACCATTCTTATAGGTTTCATGGCGTGGTACCAGATGTTCGAGTACGCCGTCGGCCATTGGCTGCAGAAGGCGACGGAGCATATGATTGGATGCGTACTCTGTAGCCCCGGATGCTTCTCACTTTTCAGAGGGAAGGCTCTTATGGACGACAACGTTATGAAGAAATACACGCTGACACCGCACGAGGCGAGGCATTTTGTGCAGTATGATCAAGGTTCGCATTTATTAAAATATACAGGGTGGATTTTCGAAATGGGTTTGCTACCAGATCTCTTTATGCTAAGCGAAAATGGTCTTAGATGATCTTTCCCATCTTTTCAATAAACGAAACATTTTGACAGATTTTTCTACGGGCTGGATGGCCCGCCCGTTTTTACGTCGTTTACTTTGGTTCATCTGCGGATGTACACATTTTTGATGGTTGGTTTCGTCTTTTTCTCACAAACCGAAGAACGTTGACCTGCCCTTATATTGGTATCCATAGGAAACGACACGCTTAAGTATGACATTTTTTCTTTTAAACTTTCAGGCGAAGACAGATGGCTATGCACCCTACTTCTACAACGCGGATACCGCGTCGAATACTCAGCCGCTTCAGACGCGTACACGCATTGCCCTGAAGCGTTCGGTGAATTCTACAACCAGCGTCGACGTTGGGTGCCCTCTACAATGGCTAACATCTTAGATCTGCTGGGTGATGCCAAGCAAACCGTCAAGGCCAACGACAATATTTCAACTATCTACATTGGTTACCAGGTATGTTTTAAGCGACTGTACCGTAAATAAAATGCAAAACAAGTCCTAAGGTGCGACCATATCCGGAAAATAAAGGTTTTCCCACAGGGGTATACTATGAGGTTCTTCAAAAAAGGAGTGTATAGGTTCTTAAAGGGTAGGCAACGCGCATGTAAATCATCTAGAGTTGCAGGCGTCCATAGGCTACGGTAACTGCTTACCATCAGGCAGGCCGTATGCTTGTTTGCCACCGTCGTGGTATAAAAAAAGGGTCGTGTGTCATTGGAGAGTTTGCGGGCATAGTTTCCCCACATTCGTACTCGGAACCTATTACTGAGCTTCCGCTGTTCGTCTACTGTCTGCCACAGGGTTCTCAAGAACAGTAATAGGTAGACAACTGAAATGTACAAATTATATTTGTCTATTGCTGTGTAGTGGGCTCTAACACTCCTATGTGAGCTTTACTATACGGGTGGAAATAGATTTTGGGTCAGTGAAGGCAGCTGCCAGATCCCGTGTTGCTAGGCGAAAATGGTCTTAGGAGACCTTCCTTCGATTTCAAATTAATGAAGATTGGCGTTTACAGATTTTGGGAAAAACATACAGGATGCGAGAAAATGGTCATTTTTGACAAACTTTTTTTTTGATGCCAATCGATCCCATTCCTGTCCAGGATCAAAAGCTTGTATGGGACCAAAAAGAAATTTCCGGCTAGAAAAGCCATAAATCGAGAAAAACTTTCCCCATACAATTTGTATGAAAATGAAAAGAGTTTTTTTTTACATGTATTTTTTTATGTCAATCGATTCCATTTCTATCCAGTATCAATAGTTTCCTTGGGGTTAACTTTCGGTAATGTAAAAAAAAGCCAGAAATTAAAGAAAACTGTTTTCATACATTTACTATGGAGAAAAAGTGAACTTTTTTTACATTTTTCTGTCACGCTAATCAGTTCTGTTTTATTGAAGGATCATAATACGGTATGAAAATCACAGTAATAATTGCAATTAAAATACAATGGGATGTAAAAGTTTGAGTCTGTAGAAATAATATTTAATGTACGTTTAACCTGAAAGTACGAACGACAAAACCTGTCGTTTATCTAAACCATTAAGTTTCATAAAACAGATTTGTTTTCGCTAGTATGGTCTGTTGGAGTAAGACTGCAGTACAACATCGTCTCGTGTCGTGCCCCATTGCACTGCTAGTAGCTCGAAACGATGTTAATACCGAAACGACGTGGTCACGTGAACGTCGCAGTTGCGTATACTCGTGGTATCTGAATTTTTTTTTTAGCAAATAAAATAGTTAAAATGTTAAACAGCATATCTAAAATACATTGTAACCGTACAAGCAATTGGTAATCTTTGTAAAATAATATATATCCCAACTAGCAAAGTGATCTTATAATTCAATATTATTAGTAATTGTCTACTAATAACGATCTTATAAAGGGCTTGTCGTAGAGTATTATTTTACTTATAATAGCATGCGACAAGCTGTAACATACTCAAGAGCATACATTTTTATATTTTAGTCCTATAGTTTGCTAAAAGACAAGCACACAAAACGGTTACAGGATAATGTTACTATTAGTAACATTTCACAAGCGTAAATACTCTCAAGACCATTTGTTCTTATTCCACAGTCCTATAGTTTGCTACAAGACAAGCGCACAAAACGGTTATAAGATACTTTTACTAATAGTAACATTTCACAAGCGCAAATACTCTCAAGATCATTTGTTTTTATTTCACAGTCCTATAGTTTGCTACAAGACAAGCGCACAAAACGGTTATAAGATACTATTACTAATAGTAATATTTCGCAAGCGCAAATTCTCTCAAGATCATTGGTTTTTGTTTCACAGTCTTATAGTACGTTAAAGGATTATCTTAATAAGACTCTAATAAGTATAAGTATCCTATAATAGTCTGCAGAAAGATTAAATAGTCCTGAATGATATTTGATCCTGTAGTAGTATTCTGGAAGAGAACAAGATATAGTAATACACTAAGCTTAGGTTACTATAAGCTTGCATCATTATTAGTCTATTCATTGACATTAGAAAGAAAACCTGCTACGTCAAGTGCAAATACAGATGACGTCAACGAGGGTTCCGTGACGGAATTATTTATTGACTCCGATAGTGAAAAAATTGCAGAAGCGTTCAACTGTGACATTGAAAAATGCAAGAAGTATTAAAAAAATACGTGAAAATAAAACACTGGACCGTAAAATTTAATGTTCTTCACATAGCCCTGAATGAATTTTCTACTATTTTAAACAAAATATTAAATAACGTTTTACCTAACAATGCACGAATTTTATTTTAATGGCAGGAGTAAAACTCATCTTCCAAGTAGTGATTGTACACTAGTATATAAGAACAGACTTGACACCACAATTGTTGAATCAGTGGATCGTTCACAACTAGGTATAACACTTCTCTGATAGGATGAAGTGTATTATTGACCATTTTGATTTTGACCAATTGACCATTCACATTCGTTGAGATTTATAAAGTCATCTTGACTTAAAAACAGTCAACGTCTAAAAATATCACCATCGCGTAAAAAACTAAAAAGATTCAAAAAAATGTTGCGATTTATAGATTTTAGTAGGTATTTTAGTAGGTTTCGCGAGGAACCTTAATATATTTTAATATGGAGGCAAGTTATCTGGGTTGAGACTGCTATAAGTGCAAATTTACCTTTAAAGTTCCCATAAGATACTTAATGCAAACAATTTTTAAAACATGGCGAATGTTTTCAATTATTGTCGAAATATTATTTTAACATACAATTCTCTGTATGCTTTTTTCAAAGGGCATTGTGAAATTCAACATATTTTGGTAGACGTTTACAATAAAAATTAATTCCCCGGCGATTTCACCCACTATACACACTATATTTTAGAATACTTATATTATGTTCTACAATAAAAAAACATTATTACAAGTTCATAAAGTTTTTAAGTATTTCTTTATTATTATCACGTCACAAAACTACGAGATCCACCGGCCGGTACAACGCAAAATGTTTATGAAACGTATTTCTAACTAAGAACGTTAATAGCTCATTTTAATCAGTATTCCTCTAGTAAAAGATACTTATGTCAGATACTTATAGGAGAATTTGTGTTTAAAAATGTGGTTTCTCAAAGCATTATAGAAGTAATTGTGCTTCTGAAAGTGTATTATAGGGCTTATTGACATTCTGCGAGTTGATTATAAGATCGTTACAAGTAAACAATGCTCCTATAACTGCGCCCAAATCCAGGTATGTAGCAAAGCACAGGTATATTATAAGTATAAAACAAGTAGGCTTGAACAATACTATAAGTATTGATTTTGCTAGTACTGCCTGCCGTAGCTGTCTATCATAACGTCAGGTCCCTGGTGAAACATGATTTTATTTGTTAAGACAAATATTTTATGAGCATTAAATATCAACAACACAAGACTCTAACAACTAACCATTTTACGAAATTAAGTGTTCAAAATGGAGGCCGTCTTGTTGAACACACAGATCAGCCCTTTTTTTCACTTCCTTCGTTGTTGCGGCTAACAGTGTATTAGGATGAATGTCTGTCAAAATGGTATGAATTGCATTTTGCAATTCTTCGATATTGGCGTATTTCTTCTTGTAGGTACACTTCGTTTTTCAGGTAGCGTCACTGGCTACTTCTCTCGAAGAGATCTCAGGATAAGCTTCGTCGAGTGTCAATACAGCTAATTCTAAGTCTTCACCAAGGATCTTTGGATACCTAGTTTTCTTTTTGAAACTACCACCTTGTAGCAGGGTTCAGTAGGGTTTTTATAACTTTCCTTGTTGGAGTCACTCTTAATGGGTATTTTACTCTGTACCACTCCACAGCAGCCGTAAAGTTTTTATTATTTACGAAATAGGCTTCTAACAACTATAACCTTTCTTGATTCGACGTCATTTTTATAACACTTTACAATCGCTCTAGCATAAACGAGTGATTTGTTCGAAATTCAAAATACCCCGCTCGATTCCGTTTTTTTTTTAATTTAAGGTGAATTGGCTTCAAACTTTCTAGCATAGCTGTTTGTTGTTAAAAATGTAATCGAACCAAGAGAAATAACTTAAAATTCCCTTTTATTGTTATGTACAATTTTAGTACTCTAGTGTTTTCATACTGTGATTTAGTATAGGAGGATGAATTAGGGTGACAGATAAATAAGAATAAAGTTTTACTTTTTCTCCATAGCAAATGTATGAAAACAGTCTTCTTTAATTTCTGACTTTTTTGTAAAGTTGACCCCAAGGAAACTATTCATACTGGATAGAAATTGAATCGATTGACATGAAAAAAATACATGTAAAAAAAAACTTTTTTTATTTTCATACAAATTGTATGGGAAAAAGTTTTTTTCGATTTATGGCTTTCCTAGCCGGAAATTTCTTTTTGGTCCCATACAAGCTTTTGATCCTGGACAGGAATGTGATCGATTGGTGTCAAAAAAAAAGTTTGTCAAAAATGACCATTTTCTCGCACCCTGTATGTTTTTTCCAAAATCTGTAAACGCCAATCTTCATTAATTTGAAATCGAAGGAAGGTCTCCTAAGATCATTTTCGCCTAGCAACACGGGACCTGGTAGCTGCCCTCACTGACCTAAAATCTATTTCCACCCTGTATATAAACGCTTGTATTAGAACATGAGACACAATATACTCGGACTCATTAGCTAACACTTGTTTCCTTCAACACCCAACATCCCTGGCAGGATCGCCATGTGATGTGGGACGTTACTTGACGTTACGTTACTGATGGGGGACTTAGTCTTACTTAGTCTGGGGAGGCCTGGAGTAAAGGTTCATTCTCTCTAAAATAACACTTACATGCGCTTACACATATACGTTAAATCTATGCTTGTGTGTGTGAGTCGTAGTACACACACTACAGCTGTTACAATAAAAAAACAAAAAAAAAACAGATTAAATCAACAATTAAGAAAAAGAGCAATAAACATATACTTCACGAAAAAAAAAATCCATCGTGAGTTGCCTACAGGGCGCTTCTATTATATTTTCAGATGTTGTTGATGGTGGGTACGATCCTGGGCCCCGGCACCATCTTCCTGATGATGATCGGTGCAATGAACGCTATCACTGGAATGAGCAATATGAACGCGCTCATCCTGAACTTGATCCCTGTCGTGTTGTACATCACCGTGTGCATGACGTGCAAGTCTGAAACACAGGTAATGTTATAAAAAAAGGATAACTGCTGCTATGTGCTTGTCGCCCCCAGTGCTGGTATCGCCAGGAAAGATGAGGTGAATGATTGATTACGCACACAGCTACATTAAGTACTGATTGCAAAAAAAGTGAATGAAATGAATGAGTGAAGTGACTGTAAATGTAATTAAAAGCACGATATATTTTAGAAAATAAGGCAGAACAAACAGTATACTAATATCGAACCTTTATTTATCATACAGATACCTCTGCATTTAAGTAAAACTAATTGAAACAGAAAAAGTTGCGAATATCATTGCGAAAATAAAATTATCTAATACAAGAGATGTGTTTATAAAAGTATTACCTAAAAGGAAATGTGTCAACTTTGTGTCAATCTTGCAGTTCACTGTTGAACTTGCTATCGGTACGAAAAAAGTACAGTAATTTTTTTAAATACCGCTGTCATTACATGACATATTGTTATGTGAGTGACCTCAACTAATAACCTCAACTAATAATCTCCCTACAAAAAATACCGACTTGCGCATCGATTTTTTTGATGTAGGTACCTTTAAATACATGCCCTTTTAAATAGAATGGAACATTATTTAGGCCCGTCAGGAGAACGACCTGATAGCTCAACGTCCTGAAAGAAAGCATCATAAACAGCTTTGCTTTTTTTTATGTCAATCAATGCCAATCCTATTTCCATCAACGATCAAAATCCCCATAGAGACCAACCAATTTTAATACACAATTTAAAATTGGTAGTGATGTCTGAAAATAGGGATACATTTTAATCTAACAAAAATATGTAGCCACGGTACGACTTACCAAGGTGTAAAATCTTGGGTATCTGTTTTTGTTACATTAAATGTAAGTGTCCATATTCTCAGACGTGACCTTACCTATTTATATTATTTTAATGTAATTTATTCGTTGTGACAATGTGCAGTGTCCGGCTTCCCCTTCCCTTCCTAAAGAATAGCTCACCGTCATCGTTCGGGAACGCTCGGGTCGCTCGGCCGAGGTACTCTCCGCCCGACCCTGACGCACAACGCACGTGTTTGGTTTGGAGCGTCCCGAAACGAACTAAAAGGGGTGAAGTCTGCCACCCCCGGTCTTGCGAGTGGCTACCGCCGAGAATAGCCCCCGAAACGCGAGTGACCGAAGTGAACAGTGCACTGTGGCTTTTTGGACTTCTCAAAATAAGCTGTGAGTACCTACTCTCATCCCATCTTTACCCCCTACACATTGTCACAAATTGCCATATCGTGTATATATTCCTGAACCGCTTTACAAAACTCCCGATTCTTATAATACCGCTAAATAATGTTCAGAATGTTCTTTGAGCCTCGAATAGTCGTGAGGTCGTGAGGAATAACCACTTGAGAACAGTCACTAAAGTGAACTGCAAAACGTATTAAAATAACAACGATGAGGCCAGATCAATCGGACTATAAGTAACCTACACAAACGATTATACAACTTTTCGATTATTTCGCTCCCATAGAGTTAAAGTTATGCAAGGATTGCATTGCCAACGAAATGTTATGCAAGTACTCAAATATGTACTTATATACCTACTTAAGCAAAATATATTTATATTTATATAGATGCCATATACAAAGGACCTAGGCTTCCGGTGCCCAGGGCTGCAATCGGGGGGGCAGCAAAGATTTTGTACATTGACGCATTTTCGCAAATAAATAAAAACTGCTTCGCGTCATACAAATTTAGCTCTTCTAAAGACCAATGTTGGAGATGTCACTTTGACAGTTGCCTTCCCTATTGTGTATCCTTTAAAATAAATAATGGTTTCCCTATTGTGTATCTTTTAATAGTTATTTGTGCAACAAGAGAAGAAACTTGGTTTTTCTTGCGAGTGTTGATTTTAAGTCCCGAGTAAGCGAAAGATTCTATAATTGAATAACGACCGAAGCGAGTGATTCTAAGTTAGAATCTTGAACGTAGTGAGGAACTCAAAAACACGAGATGTAAAATAACTTTGCTCTCGTATGACACATACAACTTTTCACCTCAGTAGTGAGAACATATTAAAGGTTAAAAATATGTCTTTCGAATTTGTAATAGACCCCGAAATATGAAGTGGTAGTTCATGGCCTTCACTAAATTAAAAAACTACTTTGTCTCACTCCCTGGAGTGACAAAAGTCGCACTTTCGTCACTGTGTATTCGCAGGGAAGTAGGCTTGTTCGAGCTGCTGAGGTGAAAAATAAATGATTGTTTCCCACTTGTTTACAGTTAATGCTCGCAACCGCCATAACCTGCATCTACGCCATGATAATGATGATGGTCATAGTCGGCATAGCCCTCCAGATAGTCGAGGACGGCTGGCTCGCTCCCTCCAGCATTTTCACTATAATTACCTTCGGTATTTTCTTCATAACGGCGGCGCTGCACCCGCAAGAGATCGTATGCTTAGTGTACCTGGTAGTGTACTACATCACGATACCTAGCATGTATATGTTGCTGATTATATACTCATTGTGTAATTTGAATAACGTGTCGTGGGGTACAAGGGAAGTCGCGCAGAAGAAGACTTTAAAGGTGAGTCCGCCTGTGGAGTTTGATGTCTATTTATTTCTATAATAATATTTCCTCATTCAAGTCAGTTGTTAAACATTTGTATAATCCAATGAATTTATTAAATTAATTATGTCGGTGTGTACCTGCTAATAAGCGGGTCACTTCCACACTAGCCAAGCTGCCTCGCACGGCAGTTTCCTCGCGAGGCGGTGTGTCAGGTGTGGACCCGGCTAATGGCACCATTTTTTGGCTTCACAGTATATTTATTAGTCCCGTCGATATGCTAGATATTATTGCGGTTGGCTTTACGCAATGAGGAGTTAATAGTATATTATTGCAGAGGACGGGAATTTCTATTCCCGCCGAGGCATATATAACGCTTTTCTCCAAATGTGCGAGGAAATAAAGTAAATTAAATAAATTACATATTTACAATTTTTTTTTAGTATTGAGTACTACTTATACTGCCAATCATCTGCCAAAGTTCATTCAAATAATATTTAAAAAGACAGTATTAAATATGCTCCTTTCACACAACTGTAAAAGCTTAAACCTTAAAAAATGTTGTTTTGTCTATGATTATATGAAAAACGTATTCGCACGATCAGACGCGGTGGTACAGAATAATATAATAGTTGACACAGAACGAGATAACCAAGGTTTTTAATCTCAATATCTCGCTCTATTCTATAGTTTGAAGGGATTGCCGTTCAGACGGTTGGCTGTTTGAAATGATTTTTCTTAGTCGAATGAAATGTTTAAAAAGTAAAAAACAATGCGGACGACAAGTACAACTTGCTGTCCGCTAATACAGGACAATAATGATTTTTGTATTAGTTATTTGTATTAGTAAATAATGACGAACTTCACGTACTAATTTTACTACAGTAAGGTGAACATTTCCGAGCACATTGGAGAAAAAGTAATTTATCTACACACACCATAAACCCGCTAAAACGCGTTCAGAATCTGGCCGTAATGACCATAATAATCAATCAGATTTATAATAATAATCATCTAATCTGTGTTCGTAGGTAAT
This sequence comes from Pammene aurita, assembly GCA_947086415.1. Lineage (NCBI taxonomy): Eukaryota > Metazoa > Arthropoda > Insecta > Lepidoptera > Tortricidae > Pammene > Pammene aurita. The sequence goes on along the minus strand of OX352293.1, from coordinate 20,253,415 downwards.
ATTGTAGGTAGGTACGTTTTTTCATTATGATATCGATAATCGGTAACGTAATGAATTTAGGATATCTTCGTACGGCAAGGAATTTCGATTAAAACTTGGGGTAACTCTTGTGCGGGCGGTCGGGGACGGGGACAGTTCTCCTCCCCGACCGCCCGCACAAACTAGTTAGCCATGGCGGGGCAATGGCGGTAATGGTTTCCGATCACATCATTGTGGAGTTATAGTATGTCTATACACCGTGGGCTGGAATAACCCGACAGATCTTAACCACGAATTTCTAAGACCAAAAGAAGGAAAAAATTTTGTGACTTTAGGTCAATTTCGCCAAAAAAAAATTTTTATTAGTTTTTTTTTTTTTTTTGAATGTTTATTGCACATAAAAAGAAAATGTTATTAATAAAATTATCGCCTAAAACAAATCGGTACATTTTTTTTTGGAAAAAAATAGTTTCTGCAAAGTTTTCCTTGTCACTTTGATATCTATCAATAAGGACGTGCAAACTATGTCCGATAGTGGCAACAACGCCATTAGAAATACGTTTTGTGATGAGTTATAAATGTTATAATAAAAAGTGTATTTTTTAAAATTGGTATTAACTCTGAAACTAGGCGTATTCCAGAAAAGTTTATAGGACATTTTAGTATCTAAATATGATCAGGAATACACTGTTAAAATCTGTCTAGTTATATGGGCCCACGGTGTAGATAAAGCAGTGTACATAACTGTACATAATAAGGCATCAAAACACTCTTGTGATATTATTATGAAACTCACTTCATTCGATTCATAAAACCACACTCATATTTTAATGTCATTTATTATGTAGCAGGCACATAATTGTACATTACTTACCAAGGACTGTAAAAGAAAGAAAGCCCGAAATCGCAGATATTTGTAACGCGAGCCACAGGCGAGGGTTGTAAATATGCGATAGAGGGCTTTCTTTTTTACTGCCCGTGGTGAGTACACAATTTTACGTCTTCGTGAGTACATAATGCGAGATTTACCGTACGCGTAGCGTGAGATAAAACTCACATTATGACCAGGTGTGACGTAAAAATTATTCTGACACGATCAAAGCAGTCATCCGTCCGGTATCTTATTGACAACGGACAAATTTTAGCATTTTTTTTTTAATTTGCGGGCGACATTTTTTTTAATAAAACCAAATTCCAAGATGTTTTGAAGTTATAAGATGCATTAAACAGTTCAGTGAATATTACAATTTTGTCAATTGTATACGGATGTATTAACATAAACTTCTTTGTCAAAAGGAAATAGAACAAGAGAAAAAGGAAGCGGAAGAAGCGCAAAAGAAAATGGACACTCAAGCCATAAAAAAAATATTCGGTAAATCCGACGACGAGAGCGGCTCCATGGAGATGAGCATCGCGGGTCTGTTCAAGTGCATGTGCTGCACTAATCCCAAGGACCATAAGGAAGACTTGCATCTGCTGCAAATTGCGCATTCGTTAGAGAAGCTTGAGAAGAAATTGGATACTCTGTAAGTTCATTTAATTAAAAAAATGTGTAATATAAGCGTAAAGTTTAACCCACATATTCACAAGTGTCTTACAATCCTTATTTAGTTTATAAGAGAAAGACGGATAAGGACAAACGATCATTAGTTAAATGAGACCCCGTTCCCGTTTCCCGTTTGAGCTCAAGATGGCTGCGCCGTCTTTAGAGTAGTTTTTTGTTTTTTGCTCATTTACGTAGTTCAGTGTGTAATATTGATAGATTATTGTGCGGTCACCTGACGAAGAAGTGTGCAGCTAGTGAAAAGTTAGTCTAAAAACGCGCGTAACCACCCTTTAGTTGAACAAACGGTTATCCGGGATCTCGGCCACCCACGTATTTGTAAGAAGGCTATCTTACAATCGGCAAGGCCTCAACCGAACAACGATGCTTAAATTTTATTAAAATTCAATAAAATCAAAAGTACACCTTGACATTGGCAGAATTCATCTCGCTAAAACTAGCGAGGAGTAAAAGCAATAAAAAAAAATTAGACCTGTAAGACTTTTATGAATATGGTAAGAGATAGGTACAGACAGCTCTAATAGCTTACGTAGCGCCCTGTTTTATGGTAATTAAATTGTCGAACGTTGACTTTTGTGGAGTTATTTTTTTTCTGGATGTGTGGAGTTCCGAATATTACTAATGAGTTCCTTACACTATTCGAATATCTTAAATTAATTAACGATAGGTACCGTTACAGGATAGGATAGGTAGCGTTAGGGAGCCATATATCACCTTTAGACCCAGCGCTAAAATTCGATGCGATTTTTAAAATAAATAAATTTATGCTTTTAACTCTAGCACTTATTCTTCGTTTAGCTACTTCACCTGGGCGAATTCTAACACATATTGGTATGTAATATGTAACAAAATGAAATGTATTATTATACTTTAGCGGTGCCACCACAGAAGTCCCTGAGGCGCCAAGGCGACGGTCAACCCTACATCTGCGGGACACTCACGCGTTGTTGGAGGAATACGATGAACAGAGCGATCTGTCTGTCGACACCCCCAGGGTTAGTTGTTCTTCTATATTAAGCGACCAGTTTGAAATATGGACTTTAAATAGACAAAATAATGACTATCTGTATAGAAAATGGTTTCCCAACCAGTGGGGCGTGCCCCCCTTTGGGGGCGGTTAGTGATCCAGGGAAGGGGGGGGGGGGCAGCGAGCGCCTCCAGATTAAACTATATATAATGTCTGTACCGCGGCGCGGACGGTGGCATTTCACGAGTTGTCCCGTACAAATGCGTGTGTATCTCTGCCAATAGTTATCTTTGCAATTTTAATCGGAATATTATAATTTTGACCATAATTTGACTCTATTGTCGCAGAAATAGGAACTTAAAACCTACCAATTTTCAGAAAATTCGTGTTCGTACGGGAAAACGGTGGACTTTTTCGTGGAATGCTCCCAAAGCGATGGACTCGCTAGACCAAATGGTCGTAATTCTGCAAACGGGACCCAACCTACATCAACCACGCATTTAGATTTTTACCTCATCCTTAAGTAATTAGGTACTAAAGTATTTTTGTGGGGTTGATTCCTTTTTGCAGAACTACGTCCAAATCTAACCGGCCAGAATGGTGAGAAATTATACAACGAGCAACATCTGTACAGTCACCGGCAATAGTTCCTTCCTACATGAAGGCCGCAAAAATGTGTGACACGCTCTTATTTGTAGGGCCATAGGAGCTTGTCACATATTTTTGCGGCCTTCGTGTAGAAAGATATTATTGCCGGTGACTGTACCTGATCGGGTCCTGTCCCGGTCAGGATCTGATTATGGGATCCTGGAGAAATCGAGGGAACTCTTCAAATATTATAGGCACACCTATAGTGATTTGAGTATTTTTTACAGTAGCTCGGGCATTTGTTTTTGGATAGGTGGAGGCTAAGTAAACTCGGTTCTTTTTTGTTTAAGATTATTTAAAAAAACTTAGATTATACACATCTTTTTGCGCGTGTTCACATTGTCTTTATTCAACGGTTTTCACAGGAAGAGAGAGATGACTTGATTAACCCGTACTGGGTAGAGGATCCCGACGTGAAGAAAGGCGAGGTGGACTTCTTGAGCACTGCCGAGAACCAATTCTGGAAGGACCTTATCGACACCTACTTGAGACCTATTGATGAAAATAAGGAGGAACAAGTAAGTATAGTTACTATACACACCATATAGTAAAAACCAGCTTACTACTAAGTTGGTTAGCTTTATTTAGGGAGTGGGACTTGAAATTGCGACAAAGTAATTTTAAGCTAGATTTTGAGTTAGAAGCACTGTTTTGGCTGTGACGGGCTTATCCTTGCCCCATAACCTATCAACACAGTGAATTCATTAATACACACTCATAGGTGGATACCTGTGACCAAAAGAAATGTCTGGAATAGATCCTCAAATAAATTTGGTCTAGAAGACCAGACAAAAACTCCATAGATTACTTACAATCTTCGATTTAGGGTGAATGGTATACAGGATGGATTTTATTTTCGGGTCAGTGAGGGCAGCTACGAGATCCCGTGGTGCTACTTAAACGACCTTCCCTCGTTTCAAATTAATAAAGATTGGCGCTTACAGATTTTGGATAAAAACATACAGGGTGCGAGAAGAAGGTCATTTTTGACAAACTTTTTTTAATACCAATCGATCCCACGAATATTTTTGCTTTTTCAAAATCTGTAAATACCAATCTTCATTAATTTGAAATCGAGGTAAGACCATTTTCGCGTAGCAGCACGGGATCTGGTAGCTGCTCTCACTGATCCAAAAAGAAAATCCATCCTGTATTTGCATTTTTTTCTGTACCATTAACTTTACCAGAGAGGTCAACATTACGTTGAGATCGGTTTAAGGCACTGGTCTTACCAAGAGCGAGCAAGGGAGTAAAGTTAAGCGAGTAGCATTACGTTGCGGTTTGTCGAGGTATAGAGTGATCGATCGACCTTTCAAGGCCCGCGATGTAATGCTACTCGCTTAACTTTACTCGCTTACTCGCCGCCGGTGGGACGAGTGCCTAAGTCATATGTACCTTAAAAATCTTAACCATCCCTCACTATCCAAGAGCAGAAGCAGCTTTTGTTTTTACTGCGTAAATATGTGATATTTAACCCACCTTAGTATTTTACTAAACAACACAATATTTCAGGCTCGCATCGCAAAGGATTTGAAGGACCTTCGCGACAAAATGGTGTTCGCGTTCGTAATGCTGAACGCGCTGTTTGTGCTGGTCATCTTCTTGCTACAGCTTAACCAAGACCAGCTGCATTTCCAGTGGCCGTTCGGACAAAAAGTAGAAATTGAGTATGACGACGAATCTAATACAGTGAGTACCTTATTAACGATTACCAATTAAATTGTTTTATGTAAGTACAGTCTACAAAAAGATGTATCCAATTTTGGGCCTTATTACAACGCTATAAACGTGAAAAAGTGGATACATTTGTTTGTAGTCGACTGTACCTACCCAAAGAAAAGGTAAGTATAGTCTGGCCAGCCAACGAACGCAGCAGCAATATACAGCGAACAAAAGTATGACAACATTAAGAATTTGTGAAAAAAGCAGCAATGATCATCAAATTTTATGTTTTTAATTTTAGGTGGTATTTCCGCCCCTTTCATTAGGTGACATTTACGGTGTGTAAAAAGGATACGGATATATTTCGTCTGATATGTCATCAACTGCAACAGACAATCTGGTTGAGGCAATTGTCATATGGCTGAAAAAAATAATTTAAATTTAATTGGGAACGTTGCAGGAGTTCTATCTCACTCGCGCTTAAGATGAGAGAGTGAAATGCACTAGAAACAAATTCAATGTGAATTGAAATGTTCGTCATGAAATACGGTGTCTCATCACAAAGGGTTGCCACATTTACGTATTTTGAATTTGCCGCGCGTTTCTACTGACAGAAATGGTTTGCCAGACTATATAAGAAAATTTTCAAATGTGTCGTCGCGCTAGCGAGTCTGAGATGCCAAGCCCATCGGTCTACCAAACCAACTGAGGTACGGTCAACGCCAAAAATATGTTTACACTTTTGCACCTTACTTCTTTGTAATAAGGTTCAAAAACGTATAGTTGGCGTTGACCCGGTTGACTGTACTGCAGAACCTCGAAGTTTACCTTACGGCTGGGAATCGTAAGAGTAGACTTGGAAGATTATACTTGCACTGAGGTTTAAAATTATACAATATGTTTTTTTCACACCTCAATAAAATAAAACATTATAATACACAGATTCAAAGTAAAGATGGACGACAGGCGGTGTTCTAACATGAGATCGCTTGCGATTGTATTAAGATCAGTGGGAGCAATGTGTATCCCATACAAAATATTATTATTATATCGATTTAAAAGGCACTAATTCACAGCTTTAGATAGTTTGTTGAGTCTATTTTTAGACTGATTAACACTTTTATGGCATTAAACTAAGAAATGTTGCAGGTTACAATCGAACGGGACTATTTGATGCTGGAGCCGATCGGCTCGCTGTTCCTCGTGTTCTTCGGTTCGGTGATGATGATTCAGTTCACGGCCATGCTCTTCCACCGGATGGGCACCTTGACGCATCTGTTGTCTACGACCACATTGAACTGGTACTGCGCAAAATCGGTAAGTTATCATTTTTAATCAAACTATTTGTATAAAATATCAATATATTGTTGAAAACAGAAAAAAATCTGCCGGGCAGATTTGAACCATGCTTCGATGCGCCTTGCCGAGGTTCGATTAAAGCTAAGGAAATCATGGAAAATTATGACATTCAAAATTAATGAATCGGTAAGTTATTGTATGTATTTAATTCGGCCGCTCGCAGTGTAAGTCGGGATATAATTATATGTTTTTTTAACTACTAGATATATTGCAATGATTTAGGTTTCTTTCAATGTTTATAAATCGTGCAGGATTTCCTAGGTTTTAATTTGCTCAAGTAGTGTAAAGTTTCAATGCTCGGACTTTGACTATAGACAATATTACTGGAAAAAACGCACCTGACATATTTTCGATGTTATCGTACTGAAAAAAGTTAATGACACAGATCTTATCTATTGCATTGTGCATTGTTTATAAACTTGACAGAGCATTTACCAATGCAGTCAAAATTAGATCTTGTGGCGGCTAGCGTACAATTTACCTTTTGACTACCGAAATATTTCCTTTACAGCCCAACGATACAACACAGCACGCCGTTTTAGAGACCCAAGCATTTACCATCATTAAAGACTTGCTCAGCAATAAAAAAATAGATGACGAGGGAGTAGCGGGTGACGGTATTGACGCGAATCACGTTACAAGAAGAAAGACCATACAGAATCTGGAGCGACGGAAGACTTTGAAGCCGAATGAAGTCAATCTGGAGGCTAATTTCGAGAAAAGACTGTCGACCGTAATACAGAATCCAAGTATGACTCTTCATATTTCATACGATTTTATATAATGAAATATTCGGTTCAGTTCAGAACTTAGTTGTTTGATTTTGAGACAAGTAAAAAAATGTGAAAACATATTTAAAGCATTTGGATTAATTCGAAGCCCAAAGTTATCTATTAGCTTGCATAACTTTTCTAATTTCTACCCCGGATCAGTGTCTCTTTAGACCAGTATAGCGACGCTAGGCGCCACGTTGAATAGTTACCGCCGGCCTAGTGGCTGCGGGAGCCTCACAATTAAAGCCTTTCCGTTTCGCCCACGGTAGATGCATGTGACTGGAAAATTAACATAAAGAGGCCTCGAGAATTGCTATCGCTGACTACTTGTACATAATTTTAAACAAAAAAGAACCGACTTCACTTAGCATCCACCTTTCCAAAAGCAAATGCTCGAGCTGCTGTAAAATATACTCAAATCACTATAGGTGTGCCCATAATAGTTGAAGAGTTCCCTCGATTTCTCCAGGTTCCTGACCTGGTTTCAATGGAACCAACTGTGAAGTATACTCCTTCAAACAAAAAATAATTTTCCAAATCGGTCGGGCCGTCTTCGAATAATCTGTGACCATACATAAACAAAATTGCAAAAAAAAAAACAAAGATCCCGACGAATTGACAACCTCGACCTTCGAAATCTTGAAGTCGGTTGAAAATGTCAATCTGTTGTTAATTAGAATCGGAGATTCTCGCCCGGCTACCATCCCTCGGAGGCAGCGAGGCCGCGCGGCGCCTCACGCTGCGCGCGCTGCAGGCGCGCCGCGAGTCCGTGCTGCACGAGCGCCGCAAGTCGCAGGGGCAGCTCGGCAACCAGGCCATCCCGGTTAGTATATTACACCTACATCTCTTGTACGATCCTCCCTCGGAGGCAGCGAGGCCGCGCGGCGCCTCACGCTGCGCGCGCTGCAGGCGCGCCGCGAGTCCGTGCTGCACGAGCGCCGCAAGTCGCAGGGGCAGCTCGGCAACTAGGCCATCCCGGTTAGTATATTACACCTACATCTCTTGTACGATCCTCCCTCGGAGGCAGCGAGGCCGCGCGGCGCCTCACGCTGCGCGCGCTGCAGGCGCGCCGCGAGTCCGTGCTGCACGAGCGCCGCAAGTCGCAGGGGCAGCTCGGCAACCAGGCCATCCCGGTTAGTATATTACACCTACATCTCTTGTACGATCCTCCCTCGGAGGCAGCGAGGCCGCGCGGCGCCTCACGCTGCGCGCGCTGCAGGCGCGCCGCGAGTCCGTGCTGCACGAGCGCCGCAAGTCGCAGGGGCAGCTCGGCAACCAGGCCATCCCGGTTAGTATATTACACCTACATCTCTTGTACGATCCTCCCTCGGAGGCAGCGAGGCCGCGCGGCGCCTCACGCTGCGCGCGCTGCAGGCGCGCCGCGAGTCCGTGCTGCACGAGCGCCGCAAGTCGCAGGGGCAGCTCGGCAACCAGGCCATCCCGGTTAGTATATTACACCTACATCTCTTGTACGATCCTCCCTCGGAGGCAGCGAGGCCGCGCGGCGCCTCACGCTGCGCGCGCTGCAGGCGCGCCGCGAGTCCGTGCTGCACGAGCGCCGCAAGTCGCAGGGGCAGCTCGGCAACCAGGCCATCCCGGTTAGTATATTACACCTACATCTCTTGTACGATCCTCCCTCGGAGGCAGCGAGGCCGCGCGGCGCCTCACGCTGCGCGCGCTGCAGGCGCGCCGCGAGTCCGTGCTGCACGAGCGCCGCAAGTCGCAGGGGCAGCTCGGCAACCAGGCCATCCCGGTTAGTATATTACACCTACATCTCTTGTACGATCCTCCCTCGGAGGCAGCGAGGCCGCGCAGCGCCTCACGCTGCGCGCGCTGCAGGCGCGCCGCGAGTCCGTGCTGCACGAGCGCCGCAAGTCGCAGGGGCAGCTCGGCAACCAGGCCATCCCGGTTAGTATATTACACCTACATCTCTTGTACGATCCTCCCTCGGAGGCAGCGAGGCCGCGCGGCGCCTCACGCTGCGCGCGCTGCAGGCGCGCCGCGAGTCCGTGCTGCACGAGCGCCGCAAGTCGCAGGGGCAGCTCGGCAACCAGGCCATCCCGGTTAGTATATTACACCTACATCTCTTGTACGATCCTCCCTCGGAGGCAGCGAGGCCGCGCGGCGCCTCACGCTGCGCGCGCTGCAGGCGCGCCGCGAGTCCGTGCTGCACGAGCGCCGCAAGTCGCAGGGGCAGCTCGGCAACCAGGCCATCCCGGTTAGTATATTACACCTACATCTCTTGTACGATCCTCCCTCGGAGGCAGCGAGGCCGCGCGGCGCCTCACGCTGCGCGCGCTGCAGGCGCGCCGCGAGTCCGTGCTGCACGAGCGCCGCAAGTCGCAGGGGCAGCTCGGCAACCAGGCCATCCCGGTTAGTATATTACACCTACATCTCTTGTACGATCCTCCCTCGGAGGCAGCGAGGCCGCGCGGCGCCTCAAGCTGCGCGCGCTGCAGGCGCGCCGCGAGTCCGTGCTGCACGAGCGCCGCAAGTCGCAGGGGCAGCTCGGCAACCAGGCCATCCCGGTTAGTATATTACACCTACATCTCTTGTACGATCCTCCCTCGGAGGCAGCGAGGCCGCGCGGCGCCTCACGCTGCGCGTGCTGCAGGCGCGCCGCGAGTCCGTGCTGCACGAGCGCCGCAAGTCGCAGGGGCAGCTCGGCAACCAGGCCATCCCGGTTAGTATATTACACCTACATCTCTTGTACGATCCTCCCTCGGAGGCAGCGAGGCCGCGCGGCGCCTCACGCTGCGCGCGCTGCAGGCGCGCCGCGAGTCCGTGCTGCACGAGCGCCGCAAGTCGCAGGGGCAGCTCGGCAACCAGGCCATCCCGGTTAGTATATTACACCTACATCTCTTGTACGATCCTCCCTCGGAGGCAGCGAGGCCGCGCGGCGCCTCACGCTGCGCGCGCTGCAGGCGCGCCGCGAGTCCGTGCTGCACGAGCGCCGCAAGTCGCAGGGCCAGCTCGGCAACCAGGCCATCCCGGTTAGTATATTACACCTACATCTCTTGTACGATCCTCCCTCGGAGGCAGCGAGGCCGCGCGGCGCCTCACGCTGCGCGCGCTGCAGGCGCGCCGCGAGTCCGTGCTGCACGAGCGCCGCAAGTCGCAGGGGCAGCTCGGCAACCAGGCCATCCCGGTTAGTATATTACACCTACATCTCTTGTACGATCCTCCCTCGGAGGCAGCGAGGCCGCGCGGCGCCTCACGCTGCGCGCGCTGCAGGCGCGCCGCGAGTCCGTGCTGCACGAGCGCCGCAAGTCGCAGGGGCAGCTCGGCAACCAGGCCATCCCGGTTAGTATATTACACCTACATCTCTGGAATCGGAGGACCTCGCCAGGAGGCCATATCATCACAAAAAAAAACTACAGCAAATATATTTATCTATCAATCCCTATAGTTGCCGGGGATAGTATTTACGACTACCTTACTCTCTAATCTGACTAAATGCATTACATACTGCGTCTACGTTAGCCACTAGGTTATAATCCTTGGGCTCCGGTTGGCCTTAATCAACGTACAGCTTGAGATTTGATTGTAAGTCACCAACAATCGGAATCAGAGGACATAACTTAAGTTCGATCCTTAATTGCAGCTCCGCCAAGACATGAGCCGACCATCGACATCAGGTGCGTACGTGAACCGGAGCTATGAGCCTGCCTTCGACAGTGACGAAGACTCGCCGCGCCCACCGCGACGCAGCACCGTCAGGTTCCGAGACCGTAACATATAACTCTCATTTTTGTACTTTATATTATATAATAGATTTGGAATTAATAATGCAGCTACAGAAGCAGAAATTGTTTTAATTACCTACCATAATCGAGACAGTTAAGGATTGTCCACACGGGCGTTAACGCATCGTTTAGAAAGATCACATCACATCAGTAAAAGATATGACAAAACGCATCCCATCTGCGTTAAACAGCAAACAACATGGTAGGCGATCCTACTGATCATGAATAAACCTTATTGCGACGAGTTAAGGACTATCAATGATAAGTTAAGCATATTAGTAACTGCAGTTCACGCGTGAGCTCCGAGGATACGATCCGATGGGAGCCCCGCAGATTTCTTTGGCCTCCTGTGACATGCAAGGAGTACGCGCGCGAACCTGATAAATGATAATGATATTACTTCAGTCATACCTTAATAGCTAGAATCTCTTGTTTTTAGGGTTCCGTAGCCAAAATGGCAAAAATGGAACCCTTATAGTTTCGTCATGTCCGTCTGTCCGTCCGTCCGTATGTCACAGCCATTTTACTCGGAAACTGTGAGACGTATCTTTATCAAATTTTAACATAAGATGTATTTTGTTTGCCGCTACTACGCTAGTTTTGAACTGAAATTGCTGAAAAATTAACTTTTGTAGGGGGGGCACACCATACATGTAACTAATTGTGAAAACCCGAATCTTGAAGCAAATCAAATTATTTTGTTCAATATTTTTTGATTTGCAATTTTTAAGTAGTTACACTACTATATATAAACTGAAAATAGATGTCATATACTTAAGAAAAAGTGACCAAACCCTCCGGTGTCCGAGGCCAGATTTGAACTGGCGTCTTCAGCTTTCGCGGCTGACGTCCTGACCACTAGACCACCCGGTCACGGCGGAACTTGACAAATTTTTTCTCATGTATATGCAATCTCTGAATTTGAAACGGCTAGGCGCCGTTGACCATACTCTAAGGGCATGCGCAGTACGTGCTTGCACCTCCTATCCGAATCTCTTACGTGATTCTGGTATAGCGAGAGAGATGGTGCTGCCATCTATGAATCTTGAAGCAAATCAAATTATTTTGTTCAATATTTTTTGATTTGCAATTTTTAAGTAGTTACACTACTATATATAAACTGAAAATAGATGTCATATACTTAAGAAAAAGTGACCAAACCCTCCGGTGTCCGAGGCCAGATTTGAACTGGCGTCTTCAGCTTTCGCGGCTGACGTCCTGACCACTAGACCACCCGGTCACGGCGGAACTTGACAAATTTTTTCTCATGTATATGCAATCTCTGAATTTGAAACGGCTAGGCGCCGTTGACCATACTCTAAGGGCATGCGCAGTACGTGCTTGCACCTCCTATCCGAATCTCTTACGTGATTCTGGTATAGCGAGAGAGATGGTGCTGCCAAAAATTCAGAGATTGCATATACATGAGAAAAAATTTGTCAAGTTCCGCCGTGACCGGGTGGTCTAGTGGTCAGGACGTCAGCCGCGAAAGCTGAAGACGCCAGTTCAAATCTGGCCTCGGACACCGGAGGGTTTGGTCACTTTTTCTTAAGTATATGACATCTATTTTCAGTTTATATATAGTAGTGTAACTACTTAAAAATTGCAAATCAAAAAATATTGAACAAAATAATTTGATTTGCTTCAAGATTCATAGATGGCAGCACCATCTCTCTCGCTATACCAGAATCACGTAAGAGATTCGGATAGGAGGTGCAAGCACGTACTGCGCATGCCCTTAGAGTATGGTCAACGGCGCCTAGCCGTTTCAAATTCAGAGATTGCATATACATGAGAAAAAATTTGTCAAGTTCCGCCGTGACCGGGTGGTCTAGTGGTCAGGACGTCAGCCGCGAAAGCTGAAGACGCCAGTTCAAATCTGGCCTCGGACACCGGAGGGTTTGGTCACTTTTTCTTAAGTATATGACATCTATTTTCAGTTTATATATAGTAGTGTAACTACTTAAAAATTGCAAATCAAAAAATATTGAACAAAATAATTTGATTTGCTTCAAGATTCATAGATGGCAGCACCATCTCTCTCGCTATACCAGAATCACGTAAGAGATTCGGATAGGAGGTGCAAGCACGTACTGCGCATGCCCTTAGAGTATGGTCAACGGCGCCTAGCCGTTTCAAATTCAGAGATTGCATATACATGAGAAAAAATTTGTCAAGTTCCGCCGTGACCGGGTGGTCTAGTGGTCAGGACGTCAGCCGCGAAAGCTGAAGACGCCAGTTCAAATCTGGCCTCGGACACCGGAGGGTTTGGTCACTTTTTCTTAAGTATATGACATCTATTTTCAGTTTATATATAGTAGTGTAACTACTTAAAAATTGCAAATCAAAAAATATTGAACAAAATAATTTGATTTGCTTCAAGATTCATAGATGGCAGCACCATCTCTCTCGCTATACCAGAATCACGTAAGAGATTCGGATAGGAGGTGCAAGCACGTACTGCGCATGCCCTTAGAGTATGGTCAACGGCGCCTAGCCGTTTCAAATTCAGAGATTGCATATACATGAGAAAAAATTTGTCAAGTTCCGCCGTGACCGGGTGGTCTAGTGGTCAGGACGTCAGCCGCGAAAGCTGAAGACGCCAGTTCAAATCTGGCCTCGGACACCGGAGGGTTTGGTCACTTTTTCTTAAGTATATGACATCTATTTTCAGTTTAATTGTGAAAAATTTTTTTCTACCAAATATCGACATGGTGCACATCAATCGATAGGTCTTTAAAAATAAATTTGACGTTTCTTTAAACATTTTTTGATTAAGTGTATATTTTCAGAAATAATCACTCCGAAAGTCAATACAGTTGTGTCCCCCCCCTGTAAGTTTTGAACCGTAGGTCCAAAAATTATGAAAAAAAAATAAAAAAGATACATCTTTGAATATTCTTTCCACGAAAATTATTTTGAACATTATCGGTTAAAACGTTTTTGAGATATCTCCAAAAAACTACGGACATAGGTAGATACGACCTTGCGATATTTTTTTTCGATAGCAGGTACGGAACCCTTCATTATGCGATATGCGTGGTCCGACACGCACTTGGCCGGTTTTTTTTAATAATCACTTATATTTAGTAGTAGTAGTAAAACACTTTATTGCACAAAACAAGTACATGACCGACAAAAATATAGTGAGTGTGTACAAAGGCGAACTTATCCCTTTAAGGGACCTCTTACAGCTAACCTTTAAGCAACTGAGAGAAATCGGTCAGACATGGTAGACAAAGATTTGTACATTACTTGCACATGACGACAAAACTAGGGAGAAGTTACTATAGGTATATTTAAACTCTACAGCTTAACATACATATGCAGGTGGTTTTACCTTTACCTTAAATCAAGGGTAAGGGTAAGGGTAGGGTAGGGCAGGGTGCAGAAATTGATATTCGTATCGGCAAAGCGGCGACCATGTTCGGGAGGCTCCGTACAAGAGTTTGGCTGAACAGACATCTGACTAGCAGATCCAAAATATTGATATACCAAACTTGCGTTCTACGTATACTCTTGTATGGAGCAGAAACCTGAACGACGTATGCCAAGCAGGAGCGGCAACTTAATACTTTTCACATGCGCTGTATACGCAACATTTTAGGCATAGCATGGCAGGACAATGTTACGAACCAACGGGTTCTTCACATGCACAGCTGCCCAGCGTGACTGCGCTTCTCAAGCAGAAACGTTTGCGATGGCTGGGACATGTGCGCCGGATGGAGTCTTCTAGAATACCTCGTCGTGTCCTGCTTAGTGAGGTAGCGTACGTTTAAAGGAGTGTTGGAAGGCCTAAGCTGCGCTTTAAGGACTGCGCTAAGCGGGACATGACTGTATTTAAAATTCACCATCAAGTCTGGGAAACGCTCGCTGATGACAGGAAGGAATGGCGTGCAAGTGTCGTGGAAGGCAGAAACTTTTGTGATGAGACCTGGTTCGAGTTATTGGTTGAAAAAAGGTTGCGCAGGCACAGGCAGCATACCGATGTTGGAGCCTCTGACATCAACTTTTTCTGCCAGAAATGTGGAAAATCGTGTCGTTCCAGTATCGGTCTTTATAGCCACCAAAGGCGTTGTCTCCACAGTGTTCCTGTTTAAATCGTCTGCAAAAGACGCAAAGGCATGCAAGGGGATGATGAAATCAAGGGTGTCCTCCATAAATAAATGAACCAAAAACCACCCTTTGATAAAACTTAGGCCACAGCACAAGGAGAATGTAAGTTACATTTATATCCGTGTTGTTGGCACTGAAAAAATAATAGAATGTTGGTTACAGTTAGAAATTTGACTTGACCGTGAAACCAGTAGTCGGAGGTCAACTCAACTGTATTGTTTAATTTATCGCCTTTATTGTACTAAGGGCCTACGGAATACCGTTGAGACTGTGACCTCACCGCTTTAACATGTGAAGTAATTTCTAATGAAGAATAACGATAACAAAAGTAGAATTGCAAGAAATAATTCTTAGTTCTCACATACCCTTCATGGTTACCCTGAGCGAAATTTGGACAAAGATTGAGATGTAATTCAGGTCTGGGTATACAGATTGGGACATAGAAGACAGCGTTTAAGGTCTGAGTCACAAGTCAAAAGTGTTGGAGGTCCGGCTGTAAGCCCCGCGAGCGCCTTAGTGAGCGCGGCGCCTTCTCTCCGATCGCACGCCGCGACCATGCGTTACGGACGCTCGCGAGTGCACTGTACGCCTTATTTGAATATTGTGAAGTGACATTTCGGATATATTGGATTTTTTTTCACACCTAACATCCGATAAGGTAAGTTATACATTTTTGATTTACGTAAATTGATCCTCTGACCTTTTCAGCTTGACGTCTATCGTCCAATCAGCTGCGAAAGTATGCAAAGTTATCTTGTAACAAAATGTTAACTTGTAGTTGCATAATACTGAATGAGTAACTTACTCATTTTGAGACCAATTCAGCTTTTGAACAAAAGTTTTTTTTAAACTTTGTGCCTTTACGTTTCTACGTTTATTCTGGTTCAGTTTCACTCGAGAAAGTTGCGAAACAGTTTCTCTTTATACGTAGGTACCTGTTTGTTAATCATGAATGATTTCTAACATTGGACCCTTCGAATTTCTACAATCAGAGTGTATAATTAGATAATTAGTGGGATCGCGTACATATTTGCAGTCATACGTAAACAAAAGTGAATGTAGGCGTTAGAAGTATGAATGGGAAACAAGGACGGGCGTTATTAAAATTTCTATACGCTTTTGAAAACCTTGATTTGTAAGTAACACGATGGTATAAGATACAAAAGAAATACTTACTAAATGTATTTAACATTTTTTTTGGGGAGAGAAATAAGCTGAAGAGACTTGACTGAGAGAGAAGCTGCTGGACCGATATCTACACATGCCAGTTATCATCATGAAGGTCGTAAAGCCGTTAGCTTTTTAGGAAGGACCAAATCAGCGAGATTCCTACTCGGATTTATATCTCTTTGATGGCTTACGGTAGAATTAATAATTCCGCGGAGTGATTTGACAGAACTTTACATACATTTGACAACCGCTTTGTATGCCGAGAGCTGTCAAATCACTCCGCGGAATTATTAATTCTACCTTACTCTAACCTAGCTCGACAAACCTAACGACTTTATGACGACGACTGAGGCACACAAAAAAGGTCCAAGTAGCGGACTTAATGCTTCAAGGTTTTCTCTACCAGTCTCTACAGAACCGTAATAAGATACCTAGTTAAAATAGTAACACCTTGAAAATACCTTAATTTATGCACATTTTATACGATTTGTGGCTTGTGTCAAATTATGTGCATATTGAAAGCAACGCAGCCCTGCAAAAGGCCTCGCACGCTTCCGGTTCCGGCAGAGGGTCGTTCTCACTTTGAGCAAGAACAATTTTGTGATTTCCGCGACCATAATTAAATGCAGTTAACGAACTAGCCACCGACCTTACGCACTCGGCAAGTTGTCGGTTCACGTGAAACTAGTGTAATTTATAATGCATTTATATCACATTTTGGTATCGTTAGTTCGGACATTAGCAGGCATTTGCGCAAGCTGTGGCACAATAGTTTGGGTCATTACTAATGCCAGGCGCGATAGAGCCGCTAAGACGCAAATTCCCATGGATGTAATTAGATACACATTATAGATTTGACTGTACAATAGTCCGGTAGTAACCGTCAATCGTGAATGCATAATCCTTGTACTAAACATGGTAATATTATGCAGTGTTTACCGACTTGACCTTTAGCACCTGATGATACGAAAATTACAAAACTGGACGCTGCGCCTCTGACATTCTAAATGTCGCAATAGAGTCAGTCATCTTAAGAATTTTAGTCATCAAAATTACACATCCAGAGTTCTTCACAATTATATAGTAATCTTTTGTGTCTTGAAACAAACTTTTGTGTCTGTTCACTTATAAACACAGTTCATGTTAGTATAAGGTTTTAATTACTGGCCACCCTTCAATACCTGGCCAAGTTCTACTAAAATGAATTGTGTGTGTAGGTGAATAGAGTTCAGTTTTAGTATGAGGGGGCCAGTTATTGAAAAGTGGCCAGTTACTGGCGATTTACCCTACTACTGACATTCGGTAGGTAAGCAAAAAAGTAGGACTGTCTGAAACAAAATAGAATTGAATTATGGGCATCCGGCTGATACTTAAAAGGCAGTATCCGTGGCTGTGGCTGCGGTTTTATCTAGAATTTACTCTGAATTGCAGTTAACCTACGTTCCCTGAAATTCAGAGATGAGAATAATACGAGTACAACAACACTGAACGTGCAAAACATATAAGAAGTCACTGTAAGGTGGTGTGTACAAGTCTCAAGAAATCACCCAATTTCAGGAAAAAAGTGGCGGATAATTCCGAAAGTTGATTCTTATTACAATGGGATACGAGCGATATTTGATTGATTTTCGGAATAACACGCTTTACGAAATTATCCCAACGCACCCAATGTTTATGACGAATTTAAGTTTTTTAAGTACATAGAAAATTATAATTGAAGCCCAAGATGAGCAAAGATTCCAGAGATTATTACGTTATATCTTCATCGTGTTTATTATGTTTTTGGTCTTCACCGCAAAATCAATACATAGTGTACGAACTATTTACCACGAACCCGTAAAACCACAGTGATTGCCGTCATTGGCGAGTAAACAAATAGATGCACTTTCCCTCGTTTTGACCTTGTTAACTATTGATATTCACTGATTAGTCACAGCGGCAAAGAGGTATTTCCCTTTCTGTTGGTGAAATCGTACGCAATGCCACGTTAATCATAGTTAAATGTGAAATAACATTATACGCTCGGACGGAATCTCTTTCCCTTTAATATACACATATATACGACGCAAAGGATAACTAACAATAAAATAAATTAAAAAACTTTGTATAATTAGTTTTTAAGACTTTTCTTGGTCGTTCAGATGTTCAATAAATAAATAAATAAATGGTTTATTCAAAGAACTACACGATTATATTTAACACAATTATTTATTAAATGTCACTTTGGTAGCAAGCAGTATACAACTTTTAAGCTTACTAATCGTTAATAGATTAAAATGTTATTGGTCTAAGAGCTGGCCACGTCAGATATGACACAATAATGAGAGCAATGAAACCTATATAGTAAGATTGCAATACTTTCGTTATTGCTAGATCCGGGCATCTGGCAGCTTTTAATGGGTGGAGGTCAGAGTGAAAGACTAGCAAAAGTTTTGAATTGGATAAAAGTAATACCAAAATAGGTAAAAACGGCCGAAGTTGTCTTAGTTATAGAGGACGGGGCCTATATTTTAACATTAGAACAAAAAACATTGCGTGATATTTCGGAAACAGAAACAGTAGGCGACAAACCATGAATTACATTATACGTCGTTTTGGACTACTTTCCCCCATCAGAAACTTTTGGCAATGGTATAATCTGATTATTTATAAAAAAAAACATAATACTGCATCAAAACCAGAACTCTAGGATTTGTACTCTTAAAGTGGTTTGCATTATTTGACCTCCACCACTTTATAGCTGCCAGATGTCCGGATCTAGAAATAAGCATAGTATAGCAAACCAATGAGAGGGGTTTCGTCGCTCTCATTATTGTGTCATATCTAACGTGGCTAGCTCTCCGTCTATATGTAAAGATACTGCGTAAATTAGTAAAGTAAAATCCAGCTATTTATAATGAATCTGGCTTGGACAACAAATTGAAGCAGAACGACTAAATAAATTCAGCTAAATGTAATCTTTATTGCAAGGTAACCACAGTGAAAGACGACTTGTATGCTTTTGTAATGATTAGGTCACTTTGTTTAATGCAAACTCCGTTTAACTAATAATGACTATTTATTGTTTTATAATTGTTTCGCAACAAAACAGTAGTTTCCTACCTATTCACTATTATTGAATTGAACAAAATGAAAGTGAAGAAGTGTTGTGTAAATATGAGTGTGACTGTAATATTTCACTACCTTAAGTGTACTTATACTAGAAGAAATCTTGAAGTAACTGACATCTAGTTTTTTCCCAAAATACATTTAGCAACACTGGATACATGACTCTCGTACGTACATAACAATCCGAAAAAAAACGTAAAAAAAAAACTACCTCGAGAAGAGGAAAAATTAGAGGTTGGGAAAATATATTTATATACTTATTACAAATATGTTATTTCATGTTTTTAAATGAATTCATCCATGAGCTACTTAAGGGGCTGACAACAGCTAAATTCCCTCCCTATCTTTTTCAGCGCGAGTGAAAGAGAAACACTGTGTTACGATTAGTATGGGAGCTCATTGCAAATTTTGCAAAATGATGAACTAAAAAAGAACTACGCATTAATTGAGAAATAGAAAATAACGAAGTTTTTAGTGTTAGTGTGGTGGAATTTTGTCCTTAGTTACAGACGTATAAGTCAAGAAACTAAAGACATACAACTGTTTAAAGCTAGTTTTAAGATATAACATTGGAATTATTTTCTATCGAGCCGATTTCGTCCAATCGTGTATCGGAATTAACGAAATTCTTCCAAATATAACGAATATTAACATATATATTTTTTTTACTTCCCCAAAACAAGTAGTTATAGCTAAAACACTGTTTGAGTAAAGTCAATTTGAAGGTCATCGGGTGTTGTCAGCCTCTTAAGTGACCAATGACGGTAATTTGGTAATTCATACAAACATCGTCATTAACATTGCCTACTTATTATACTCATCTTAAATTTTGGCCTTGACTGTGGCCAGAGGAAAGCGGACTAAAATTAGCATTATCGCGCAAGTGAGAGCTGATTCCGGCAATTAAAAAAAGATGTGTAAAATATTTTGTTTTTGCAAACTTAAACAAGTGTATTTTCTAACTGATGATCAGAAATTGCACTAAAGAAAACCGTAAAAGGGTATAATCATGGTCATTGCCATGCGTATGAAATCGAAAGTGTCGTGTGAAAACTGAAAGTCAGCGATAAAAACGATGAGTTGTGTGTATATTAATGCCAATGATATAGCAAGTAATGGCTGTGTTAAATAAAAGGCGGATCTCATTCTATAGGTATGAACAATGCGAAATGGGCGCTGTGAAAAAGACATCAACGCGCCATGCGCCTACGCATGAAGTTGTACGTTTGTGGTTTCATTCCTTGTTCTTTATAATAGCGAGTTTCGCATGTTTAATATAACTTGCAAAGCTTTTAATATAACTTGTAAATCCCTACGTGTATTTCTAAAAGTACTGCAGTAGGTCACGAGTGGGTCTATTCTCTATTCTTTAACCTAACTAATAATATATATATATATATATATATATATGTGTAGTCAATAAATCTTTAACGTTACTGCTTCTTCTTTCCCTAAGCCTTATCCCATTATCTGGGGTCGGCTCTCCTTGTCTGTCTTTTCCATTGTTCTCTATTTAGAGCTACGGTGTTATCTTCTCTTTCATAACGTTACTGCAACAAAAATAAAAGCAAGCAAAAATTTGAGGAGATGCGCCTTACATGATAAAGCGCATCTCCTCAAAATTTTTCATATCTTTTGGAGTTACGGTTCGAAAGTTACAGGGTGGACACATTTTTTCTGACTTTCGAAGCGATAATTTCAGAATATATTCACTTAATCACAAAATGGTCAAAGAAACCTCAATGTTATTTTTAAAGACCTATCGATTGATGTGTAACATGTTGATAGTTGGTTAAAACATTTTTTTTTTTATTTAAAATTAAATTTCAATAAAATTTTTTTTTTTTTTGTTTTCAAATTTAACTACATAACTAAGTAGCGGCATACAAAATACACCTTATGTGTGAATTTTATTCAGATACGTCGTATAGTTTCCGAGTAAAATGGCTGTGACATACGGACGGACAGACAGACAGACAGACATGACGAATCCATAAGGGTTCCGTTTTTTTGCCATTTGGCTACGGAACCCTAATTACACATATAGAAACACTATCGCGAAAAGTACCAAAGATTTGCAGTTAC
Organism: Pammene aurita; assembly: GCA_947086415.1. NCBI lineage: Eukaryota > Metazoa > Arthropoda > Insecta > Lepidoptera > Tortricidae > Pammene > Pammene aurita. The sequence continues at coordinate 20,232,238 of OX352293.1, read as the reverse complement.
TTAAACAACTTTTACACTGGTAAACGGAACGCAAATTTTACGCTTTATGTCCAATTTCATAATCCAAATTACCAAAATATTAAAAAAAAAAATTTTTTTAGAGCCTCACGTAAAAGTACCCAACACTAATATTCAGACACTTATTGTAACTTTAGTAGTCGGAGTAGTAAAACACAACATTTTTACACCTGTAGTAAAAGAAACACTAAGTCTCACGCCTCATCCACGAAACGCACAAGCTATGAGCGTGCACGCTCGACCCTGCATGCGGCTTACCGCGAACATCGAAAATAGAAATTTCACCATCTCCCTCTCTATCACACTTGCTAATACGAGCGAAAGAGATGCAGATAACGAAATATCAAATTTGAAGATCTCGGTAGGCTTCCTGTCCAGTCACCAATGTATGGCGGTCGGTGTCTGCCGACAACCATAAAGTTGGCGAGTATGCGTTCTGTAGCCTGTAGCGTACGGGTTATTTGTCTTCACTTTAGAATCATTGGTGATGGTGCCTCTTGTTAATGGAACAGATATATCGGAGCGGCCAAGGTGGTCACAAATATCTGAACAACGCCTCTATTGTCCAGGCGATAAAGTGCATGTTCAGGTATTCTTGAGTACCCTGGCCGCTCCGATATATTCGATGGCGACTGTACCTAGACCCTAACTTACATTAAATTCTTTTTATAAATTTGGAAGTGGGCCTCAAGGATTTTTTTAAGTACTTTATTTCAACAATTTGTTTCAATGTAACGCAACCCCCAGAAGGCCTGAATTGAACAATATGCATTAGATAATGGTCAGCTTTCTCTGTGGAGTTTGCGTAGCTCGCAGCTGTCAATAACCGAATGTAATCATACTGATCGTAACGTAACGTAGTAATTAACGTTATCGTGATAATCCCCTGTGGTGCAATGTAGGTATGTAGGTACTATTACATTTTCTTCTTTAATCCCTTTTCCTCCTTGCCGCCTTTAAAAACTCTAAAATACAGCATACAACAACTGCAATATGCTACATGGACTGCCCTAGACACAAGACAAAGTGCTAAAAAAAGGGCGCTTACTCGTAATGGGTAAAACGTTACAGCCGGCGGCCAAATTGGAAGGTAATTGTCGGTTCTGCGAAGTATGAACAGTAGGTATTTGAAGTCTAATGTGAAATGCCCTAATAAGCCCACGGAAAGCTATGAGAAAGAGTGAAAGTAGACTACGAGAATTATGGAACACATCTGATGAAAAAATATTAAGTTAGAAAAACTAGGTGTAAGATGTCTGTCTATAAATTTAGAGAAACCTCAGATATAGAGCAACAAAGCAAATCCACAAAACATTGTTTAATTAATAGGAAGGATAATCGCATACGTAGGTAATGCTTATGCTATATCTTACTGTCCAAGCTGGCGTCGAGCGGACGCGTCGAGGCCGCGCCCGCCCGTCCACGCTCCGGCGAGTTTCTGGCACGAACTTATAATACTAGATATATTACGACCTAACCATTATATATTTCTTACTTTTTTTTTATACCACGACGGTGGCAAACAAGCATAGGGCCCGCCTGATGGTAAGCAGCTACCGTAGCCTATGGACGCCTGCAACTTCAGAGGTGTCACATGCGCGTTGCCGACCCTTTACAGGGAGGATTCACTGTGTTGACGGCTAAAGGAACAAGAGGGTCCCTCATCGTCAACACACTGGGTCTTCGTTGAGCTCTTTGGCAACTTTACTCACCAGCAGGAACACACAACACTATGAGTAGGGTCTAGTGCTATTTGGCTGTGGTTTTCTGTAAGGTGGAGGTACTTCCCCAGTCGGGCTCTGCTCCAGATTGAAAATGGCTTCTTGAAAATCGTATTACTTTCGCTGCTAACAACCGTCATGTATGACTTTCTTCAGGGTCTGACCACCAAGCTTTACCATAGAAGAACGTAACTAAGTATGTTCAATGTTCATCGTACACACAAATGAGCGTTCTAGGAATTATATTTTCTTAAGGTATCCACCGTCTTAAGATAGCCGGGATAACGCTAGGTAGAAGAAGAAGAAGGTATCCGCCGTCTGGTTTTCCATAATATCAGATCGCTTATTTTAGGCATCAACGAGGGTAGCACGAGCACGACGACGATGTGGGATTTCTCTTGCTTCGTCGGTTTTGCGGCTCCGTAGGATTCGGTAAGTCTGAAGTCCAGGTCTTTCCGTCAGAAACTGCAATATTATCTATGAGGAATACTGACTGGGGGTGTATTTGGTCGCGTTTTTTGCCACAATTTTATTTAAGGTAAGTAAATTTTATCCAGGAGAATTTTCCCGGGCTTCCTCTACTTTTTACATGTTGTTAAGTTGTTATCGTGAAACTTTTAGAAATAAGTTGTAGGCTTTTTCATCTTTTGCCTTAGGCATCACACTGCTGCGGTTGCCGCATGCGGCAACGGTGTGCGAGCGAGATAGCGCATTGCATGTGTATAGCGCTATCTCGTTCGCCGGAGCGGGACTCGTCAGTGTGAGATCAGCCTTAGCAAATAGAACAGGCAGTATTTAATTTTGGCGTTACCTGTGTGTTTCTTTTATCGTAGCTACTATGAATGAAAATGTGAAAATAAACGAAGTTTTATCTTAGTACTATGTTTTACTATTATGTACTATAAATATAGCCAATCCGACCGTGCATCCAGCATTCCATTCTCAGCAGACTCTGCCTCTAGTGTACCACGTAAACGTAACTATTGCATCAAAAACATTTCCGACAAGCCATTTAACAAAGCATTCTCCGCTTAAACCGTCCGTACATGTAGCTTAACGAATGTAAGGCAGTGTTGCGCAGTCGAAGGCTGTATCGATGGGAGAGGGGCGGAGCGGAGTAGGCGCGGGGGGCGCAATTGATGTATTTCCAAGCCCTTACCACGCACGCTAAAGTCGATCGTTCAGATAGCCCAGTGCAAATCCTTGCATAGTTGTTATGAATCAAGAGACCACAGATACGTTGGTTAGCTTATAAGTTATTCTCGCTTGCATTTATTGAGCATTGGAAACACGCGGCCAGCTGACGGCCATCAGCAGTGAAAGTGAACACGGGACCTCGCGCACCGTCAGGCCCAACTCGCCGCTAAGCTGAGAGACTTAAGCGAGTTTGTTACACTTACTTGATAATTGAACGATTTATTGCTACAAATTTTTTACGATAAATCAATGAAGTTTACCCTATTCTTATTTTATATAAGATCTAAGCACGCTTTTGTCTACGGTTGTAGTAGATCTTGCCTAATTTTTCTAAAGCTTATGATAAAAGTAAAGTCAATTTAGTTCCGGCTTGCCTCAGAAATTTTTGACGCGGCGTCACTGGAAGATATCCAATTTTTCGTTAGTTTAGTATCACTTGGTAGGTATACAAGAGCAAACAATACTTGTTACCTATCCAGACCCTATACTTATCCTAAAGAACAAAGAAAATGAAAACTTTTATACGGTAAGACTTGTACCAAAAGGAACGTACTTTAGGTAGTGGACATAAGGGCTAATGGTCAGTTAAGTCGCAGTACGTACTCGTACCTACAACTACTATAATTTATATACTTATACCTACATTAGCTAGGTGCTTATCTGGCTATGTATTTGCGAGGGCGAGCCCATTGTCCGGCTGGCACGACTGGGAGTCGCTGACCTTGCGGGCTCTGCTCTCGGACTGCCCAAGAAAGATATCGTTAATAACTACTTCGGCGTATTTTAATGGTATACTTAGGTAGGTGGAATAGCTATTTATGATAGGCGAACGAATCTGCAAGATTTGTTTTATGTCCGGAAAGTAAACAGTGAGGTCATGTGAGGTGAACACTTAACGGTAAGATGTGCAAAGTGAGAAAGCAGAGTATTTTTACACGCTCTTGTAATTTTTTTTAGTTGATCAAATCTCGTAAGGTTAAGTTTACTTCACGGTGCCTAACTCTATCTGTTATGAGTTACAATTTTATAAAAGTCTGACATCTAATTGACCTAGTCGGTAATTGAAATCGTAAATAGTTTCAGACTTGTCCTACCAGGCAAAGGTAGACAAATGAAGTGGGTGTTACACCCATTTAAAAAGTCAAATTAGAGGACTACGTACGGACAGAGTACGTACGCAAAATTAACAACATTTATGATACAAATGTCCAATATTTTGATACAGCGGAAAAATACGTCTAGGTTTTAGGGGGTACAACTAAGAATGCTTCTTTTTATAAACAAAGGAGGGCGTGCAGTGTTGGCGCCAAGCAAGAACTAGCCTACATAGTATAAAGAATTGAGTAAATTATCTCAGCAATGGTGAGCCAGGTGGATGACCGGCAAGGTCAGGGATCGCGGAGCGCGGAATGCAACATCTCTGGACGTGATTCACGCGAACGATACTTTGGTCAATACAATACCCAGCTTAAGAATAATTGTTTGCGGCATTTTGAGCTGGTTTTCCGTAATGTTGGCACTTGCACAAAATATTGATGAATGTGGAGGTAATGGAGCAACATTATTCAAGGCAAAGTTGATTGTCCTAATCTACTTAATAAAATATCTTTTAATATTCCTAATAGGAGATTTAGACACTTTCGTCCCATTGGCACGTATCAAGCTTCTGCAAAATATAGGAATAGTACATTATTGTCGAGGAGGTGAAGGAGCACATTGCTGGCTGAGTATTATGTTTAAACGGACGACCTTGGGAGTCCGTTTAATTTAATACTCAGCCAGCAATGGCTCTTCACGCCGAGTCAAATATAGTGCTTTTCTCAAAAATTATGCAGTGAAACAAAAATAGGTACATTGAAAATAAGTTTTATTAAAAATTTACAATTTATAGAAGACATCAATTATTTAAAATTAAATGTCATGTTGGTACAATTATTGAATGTTAAATTAACTGATTTCCCAGGAAAGCTAATGCTAGTTTGTTGTATTTTGGCCTGAGTATTTGTTATGGATGTTGGTAGATTAGTGTCATTTTTTGGAGAATCATGGCGGGAGGCAGGCGGGCTAGGCGTAGGAATGTTGGCGTTAGACGTGGATGGCTGAAACTTGAAACAATTTGATGTGTTTGATTGTGACTGTTGCTTTTGACTTTTGTGGTGAGAGCTGGATAGCTGGTTGTGATCATTATCAGTATTACATTTGATATTTTTATTTATTTGAGTATTTATTTCTCTTTTGCTTGCCTTAGATTCTTCTATATATCCTTCGGCTACTTTATCGGATTTCCATCCTCCATGGCGTTTCAGCGACATCAAATTTGCTCCAGAATCTGCTAACAATGTTGCTGATGTGCGCCGGAAGCAATGACCCGTGTAGTTTTCGCTAGTGGCTAAATTAAGGAAGGTGGCGATGTCTTTGGGAAACTTGGATATTTTATGCCTACCCATAACTTGGTTATGGCATTTACCATTTCTATATTGTAAAAAGAATTTGTCGCAGGTTGTTGAAGCCGGCCGCAATGCTTGGTACTTCTGAATTATGGGGAGATATTCGTTCTTCACCACAAAAACTCTATCTATTTTTGTATTAGTATCGCGTAATTTCACCCACATCTCATCATCATGACAAGTCACGTCGTTGATTGTTAAAGTTATAAAGCTCGATACAACGACAAGCGCCATTTACACCTAAAATAAGTGCCACATGCAACAAAAAAAACATAACTTTAAATAAAATAACCTATACGTTTATATCTATCTAGTTTTTGTTTCTAAGCTAAAGTAAACCTTGTTTATTACACATACCTTTGTCACTAGATACATGTCGTCCGGAGCATCATTTAAAAACTTTGCGATATTTTCAGTTGTAAAAATTTGAGATTTTTTGCTCTTGAATCCGTCAGACTGTCGTTTTAGCAAAGCAGTCAAATTTGAGTAACTTTTAATATTAATGTTATGTTTTATATTTACTGTAAACTTTATCATAGAGTATTTTGCCCACATAGTAGATGGCATTTTTGTTTTAGAAAGTTCGCTGAAGTAAGCCAGAAATACAGTTTCTGAAAATGATGAAGCTTGCTTTTCTTCTCGCCACTTCATAAATTCTTCGTACGCCTTCATATATTTGTCCTTAGATTTTGCCGGAAACAAATGATTCATTGCAGAATTCGCCTCTTCTCTTAATTCTGGAGGCGTATATTCCATACCTTCGTCACTTGAAGTAGAACTCATTTTCTTTAAATAAATATCTTCAGTAGCAACGTATTTAGGTAGTAAGGTACTTATAACATTTTCACAGAAAAAGTAAAAACATTTGCTTTGCCGCCTTTTTATTTTTTTAATATTCATAAGTAGTGTATTTTTCTGCCGAAAATACGCCAATCTATTTGAGACGGTTAAAAACACGCGGTACTAACATTATAAATAATTGATACTTATTATCTGTTTTGGCTGTTGCCATCATGTTCCATAGCCGTTTCGACTTTTTAAAAAGTTTGTACCTCGACAAAAATGGAATTTGTATGCAACATTGTTGTCGCGAAATCGAGACTGCTATTTCTTTAACTTTTTAATTTTGTATTTGACCATAAACTACGCACTTCTCGACCTAAATTGTATCCCGAAAAATTGACTTTGCCTGACATTTTTGAGAAAAAACAGTTTCCTGTGCAAGGCAAGCACGAGTTTAAACAAAGTTCTATTAAAAATTGATTTTGATATATTTAATGACAGCATACCAACAATAAGGGCTAAATTGAGTTGTTGATGGGGAGCACTCCCGGTGCAGGTGCGGGTGCAGTTTATTAGGATATTAATTGAATTAGTAAATTTCATAGTTATTTTTAGAGTATTGTATTTTCTATTAACTTATTGGTTATTGGTACTTGTATGTGTTTAAGTTGGGCTGTAATTTCTTTTTGTAAGTAATCTATTTCTATAAGTGAGAACCTGTAATTGGCTTTCTAGTTTTATTGTATTTCTATACATATTTTGTGCTGTTGGTTTTCCACACAATAAATAATAAAATAATAATTTCACGAGCGTTAATTTGATTTTTTTCCCTTGCCAAAATATACCTGAAATGTACCTGACATGACCTTGTGGCACAACACTATCTGGTATAGTTACACGTCATGTGCTGTTCTGCAATTTTTCACTGGGGTAGGTAAGTAATCTTATATGTAATTTACAATCTTATAAAAACGTTATGGGTGAACGCTACCTATCTACTAAGTACGTTAACGTTAATCGTATACAGAATTCTAGTCATGTTCAGTAATAATTTGGACACCTGTGATAAGACATTTATTTCAAAACAAACTTAGGATTTTAAAAAAAACCGGCAAAAAGTAATTTGAGGCACGCGTAGAGTTCTGTTATATAGCCGCTGAGATTAAGAAAACTCTGAAAACATTAGCAAAGTCATATTAGGTAGGTACAGTGCGACCTCTGTAAAATACAGGTGGTCAAATAAGAAGTCATAAATGTTTCAAAATTTTAGTCTTTCAAAAGTCAAGTATTTATTTTCAACCGACTTCAAGATTTCGAAGTTGGAGGGTATCAATTCGTCGGGATCTTTTTTTTTGCTTTTTTTTATGTATGTTCACCGATTATTCGAAGACGGCTGGCCAGAACGAAGAGTATAGGTACTTCACAGTTGGTCCCATTGTAACCCGGTCAGGATCTGATGATGGGATCTTGGAGAAATCGAGGGAACTCTTCAACTATTAAATATAGGCACACCTATAGTGATTTGAGTATTTTTTACAGCAGCTCGAGCATTGGCTTTTGGAAAGGTGGAGGCTAAGTGAAGTCGGTTCTTTTTTGTTTAAAATTATTACATAAATATTCAGTGTTGGCGAATTTACATGGAATAGGTTGGCCAAATCTAATGCTCCAGCAGCATGGCAAAAGTAAGCACTTTTCATAAAAAAAATCGCATAAATTCAGCGTTCTTCCAGTTACCATTTCTCAAATATTGCTCTAACTGTTGAAAACGCATGGGCTTGTTAGTATTGACACGTCTCGCAGATACCTCGACAGAAGGTTTTTTTTCTGTAGTGAAAAGTTAAAAAGTTAGGAGGTAATAAAAAGAGTTTGAGCAATTTCTAACCTAAACTAGCTGCAATTTTCTCAGAGCTTACACAGTATTTGAACGCCATCAGTTTTAACTAGCCAGTAGGTAGGTAACAGAAAAGTTGTCGTTCTACAATTCGAGATTGAATGAAGTATCTTATTGGACAGAGCTGCTAGCTGGCCACGTCAGATATGACACAATAATGAGAGCAACGAAACCCGTCTAGTAAGATTGCAATACTATCCTTATTGCTAGATCCGGGCATCTGGCAGCTTTTAATGGGTGGAGATCAGAGTGACAGACTAGCAAACATTTTCAATTGGAAAGGAGTAATAACAAAATAGGTAAAAACTTTCGAAGTTGTCTTATTTATAAAGGTCGGGGCCTGTATTTTAACGTTAGAACAAAAAACATTCCGTATTATTTCGGAAAAAGTAACAGTGGGCGATAAACTATGAATTACATTATACGTCGTTTCGGACTACTTTCCCCCAACAGAAACTTTTGGCAATGATATAATTTACTTATTTATATAATTTCTCATCATACTGTATCAAAACCAGAACTCTAGGATTTGTATTTTTAAAGTGGTTTGCATTCTTTGACTTCCACCACTTTACAGCTGCCAGATGTCCTGATCTAGAAATAAGCATAGTATAGCAAACTACCTAAAGGGGTTTCGTCGCTCTCATTATTGTGTCATATCATATCTGATGTGGCTAGCTCTCCGTCTATATTGCTCGTAACACAAGGCACACTTCGTTTCATTAGATTGATTACATATTAGTGATATCACTTACATGTAAGAAACTACCTGTTTTAATATTAAATCTCATCTTTTCATAGCAAAAGCCCAAAACCTCAAAAAGACGCTGGATAAACCCGGACTTACTTTTTAATGAGGGTCCTTACGTTACGTGAGCCATAAATAAATATTTTTTTGTCAGTTACCACGAGAACGAAAATGTATGCGTGTAGCACTAGCGGTACAAGCCAGGGCGTGACGACGAACCTTTTCAAAACGGAAAGTCGTGATTCCGTAAATCACACTTTCTGTCTAATTTCACGACTAGCGACTCCATAAACCGAGACAAAATTATTTTCTGCGAGTTATTTTTTTACTTGAGTTTACTTGACGCGACAGTACAGCAGTCCCGAGATTTTTATTCGTTAGTTTAGGTACAAGTAAGTCACCTAGAGCAACCTCTAAATCTCTATCCTTAGAATACTGTTGCTTCCGAGACACTAGTGCATCAGGAATGTTCGCTGAGGCGCGAACGGAAGGTTTTTTTGCCATCAGGCCTCACTACGAGTATTAAGTCGGGTCCGCGGCAGCAGCAACAGCATGTTAAGGGTGTTAGCACTCTTAGCTGAGTGCCTCGACTGCCCGCTCACCAAATATTGGGTCAATGTATGTACAGGGCTAAGTAGATATAGTTAGGATCACTAACCGTGTTACTAACAAAATATGAATTACAATTTTATGGTCTGAAGTAAATCTCGTGAGAGTAATCCTTTGAATCATGTAATTATCATTTGTACTTTTATGTGACCTTTTCTTATTTCTTTTGAAATTTCATGAGAGTCTTGAATGATGAAAAGATGCCTGGTCGATTTATAAATCGTTATCCGGTCAAGCTTTATGCGCGTTGAAGTCTTTTGAATGAAGTTTTTTGAAAATTTGCAATCAGAACCTTTACCTACCTGATATTATTTCTCATTCATTTTATTTGATCATGTTTTCAAATTATGTATCTGTATTATGTGTACCCATACGGAATAAAAAAGGCTAAACAGTAAACACTCCAGAATGAAACCGAAAATGACAAAATATGACGCCAAAATCCATTCGTTAATCGGTGTTAAAAATATAAACTGTCGAGTTCCTGGCAAAAACAAGTTTATAGTCTAGCATATGTATTCATTATCATACTGTATGTTTCCAGAGTCATAAAAGATGGCGACTCCGGGAGGGAAGCGCCGCGAAGAGGGCAGTGACAACTCTGACGACGAGCTCACGCCGCTTGCCAACGAGATTTATGGCGGCAGGTCGGTATATTTCATCCAGAAAATATACTACATAAATCTTAGTTATAAATCAGTTGTTTAGTACCTGTACTAAATAGCATACATGCATAATACTTATATAAGTATACATTCTCATTATCACGCTTCCCTAATGCTCCAGATTAAACAATTTGGTTAAGGTGCATGCCGCATGCCTCAATATAATGTTACATAATATAATGCCGATTACTCTATCACATTACAAATAGATCAAGAGTAGGCTGTAGGCAACTCTACATCATCGAAGTACAAAATGCTCCAAGTTTAGCTCAGGCTACCAATTGCTAATAGTACATTACTGCAGAGACCAGTAAGTAAGCTTTCCTGGCTGAGTATTTAGTAGCCGTCCGAGTCGAAGACGAGGACGGCTACAATACGAAGCCAGGTAAGCTGATTACGGTCGAAGCATGTATAGTGCTTTTCTCAAACATGTAAGGAAATAAAATTACTTGTTTAGTGCTTCAGTTACTGGCTGAGTGATTTAATGTTGTATGAAAATCCTTTACGTACGTCGCGCTGAACCTGCCTTGGAATAGAGTCCCTACTGGTCTCTAATTACTAACGTAACAGGAACATTTCCGAGCATGTTTGAGAAAAATACATAACGCGTTTTTGAGTTAACTCCGAAAGATTTTTGGAGTTAACTCAAAAACGCCTTAACCGACAATCTTCATAATAATTTTAGTTGAAAGAATATCATCATCATCATCATATCAGCCGAAAGACGTCCACTGCTGAACATAGGCCTCCCCCAAAGAGTGCCACAATGACCGGTCCTGCGCCACCCGCATCCAGCGGACTCCCGCGACATTTATCAGGTTATCAGTTCACCTTGTCTATCGACGCTGCACCTTCCGGTTCGTGGTCGCCACTCGAGAACCTTTCCGCCATCGGTTCTACGTGCAATGTGCCCCGCCCACTGCCACTTTAGTTTAGCAATTCGGAGGGCTATATCGGTTACTTTGATTCTGCTGCGGATGGCCTCATTTCTGATGCGATCACGCAGAGAGACTCCAAGCATAGCCCATCTCCATTGCCCTTTGGGTGACTTTGAAAGAATATACAATGATATGTATCTTCTCAATTTCTTTGGATCTCGGGTTCAAAAGTTACAAGGGGGGCACATTTTTACCACAAAACTAAGTATTGCCATTTTGGCTACGGAACCCTAAACACTATACTCAGACAATATAACCAGTCAATTATCATCACGAATACCTAATTGTAGTAATTATCTTAGCAATTGTAAACACGACTATTTGCCTAACCGTAATAAGAAGGGGATACACAATCCACTTACCACCTATACCTTCCAGTGGGTGGCAAAGAACAGTAAAGTTCACCGATTACGTGAACTGGCGTTATGTTGCGTATGACATCACCCGGTTTTCGGCCCGGCGTCAGCGGATAGGTCATCGTATCGAGATTCCACGGTGTTTTTTTGCCGTCGATCGTCCAAGAGCTTAAATACTTCCTTGGTTATTAAAACTATTAAAATATAAACAGATTGTTTTGTCTGGGATGTTTGATGAATCGATGAGCTGCATAAAGTTCAATTAAAATTCAACGCTATCAATAAATGATAAATAATATTAGTAGACTTTTAGGATAGTAGTATACACCGTGGGCTGGAATAACCCGACAGATCTTAACCACGAATTTCTAAGACCAAAAGAAGGAAAAAATATTATCTGACTTTAGGTCAATTTCGCCAAAAGATTTTTTTTTTTTTTTTTCATTTTTTGAATGTTTATTGCACATGAAAAGCAAATGTTATTAATAAAATTATCGTCTGAAACAAATTGGTACATTTTTTTTTGTAAAAATTTAGTTTCTGCAAAGTTTTCCTTGTCACTTTGATATCTGTCAATAAGGACGTGTAAACTATGTCCAATAGTGGCAACAACGCCATTAAAAGGGCGTTTTGTAATGAGTTATAATAAAAAGTGTATTTTTTTTAAATTGGTATTAACTCTGAAACTAGGCGTATTACAGAAAAGTTTATAGGACATTTTAGTATCTAAATATGATCAGGAATACACTGTTAAAATCTGTCTAGTTATATGGGCGCACGGTGTATACCTAGGTTGGTTAAGCACCGAAAACAGGAACCAAATGAGCCATATTTGTAGGTTGTCCCAAAAATAATAAATCCTTATTTAAGCAAGAAATGGCAGGAAGTTTTAAACATACTGCAACAAAATTTACTTTATGATTATGACACAATAAATGCTCATGAAGCGTGCCTCATGAAGTGAAAACCATGTGAATTTGTTCTACACGGTTAAAGAGAAAGTGTGAATATTTGCTAACAAAATAACACAAAAACATTGCACATATAACAATATATTATATCACTTTTTTCTACATATTAATATTATATTATATTCGCTGGATGCGGGTCGCTTCCAACCGGTACGTGTGGAGGTCCAAGGGGGAGGCCTATGTTCAGCAGTGGACGTCTTACGGCTGAGATGATGATGATGATGATGAATATTATATTTAAATAATACATATTTCGTTTGTCTAACGGTAACAATATGTTTTTTTTCTTACAGTAAATGAGTAACATGTCCGCCATGTTAACGGCGTCATGTTAAACAAGCAATTATAATGACTGTAAATGGATCGTTAATAGTTTAATTATTGCATTGCAATGTGCTTAGTTTCTTTCGTAATGTACTAGAACAGAATAGTTCTTAGCATAGTCATCATAGGTGGCAAGAGACTCCCGCTTAAAATAATATTGCTTCATGGAATAAAGATCATATAACATTGACCCAACAATAGGCTAAAATCAGCTACTCTTTGGGAAACGTCAAAACGATTTGTTACTATTGGACTAAGAGCTGGCCATTTCAGATATGACACAATAATGAGAGCAACAAAACCCGTCTAAATAGATTGTTATACTATCCTTATTGATAGATCTGGACATCTGGCACCTTTTAATGGGTGGAGGTCAGAAGTGATAGGTAGCAATATTTTTGAATTGGAAAATGCTTAGTAATACCAAAATCGGTAAAAAACTGCCGAAGTTGTCTCAATTACAAAGGACAGGGCCTATATTTTAACATTAAAACAAAACACATTGTGTATTATTGCGGAAACAAAAACAGTAGCGGACAAACTATAAATTACATTATACGTCGTTTGTCACTACTTTCCCTCAACAGAAACTTTTGACAATGATATAATCTAATTATTTATATAATTACTCATAATTTTGCATCAAACCCTAGGATTTGTTTTCTTGAAGTGGTTTGCATTATTTAACCTTCACCACTTTACAGCTGCCAGATGTTCAGATCTAGAAATAAGCATAGTATAGCAAACTGACTAGAGTGGTTTCGTTGCTCTCATTATTGTGTCATATCTGACATGGCTAGCTCTCCGTCTATATGGAGTTTATATGGGAGACTAATATTGTGACGTCACAACACTATATGATATGATAAATACATATCCTTTATAAAAGTTTAACCCATTATAAAATCATTTAAAGCGCAAATACATGTTACACCTGGATTTTCCCGTGTTTTTGAAAATTTGATTTTATGACTGCAACGAAACAATTAAGTTTATAACTATATTGGAAAGTACCCAATGATATGTATCTCCTTATTTCTTAACACATTCCAGTTTGCATACACTTGTTATTTCCTGCTCAGCAAACAAAGTAACAGGAAACAGTAACCGACAGCCTAGTTCCGGTTTTAAAATGCTATCAAGTTTTCTTTCTCGATGCATTCTTCACATCATACTCGTACAATACACCTGTTTATCTTAGTGGTGTGTTGAGTTTTGTAAAGTGCAGCTAACTAGTTACAAGGTACTCGTACCTACCTAATTTGATAGGTATGTAAGGATTATAGGGCATTTACTTTATTTTATTGCTTGTGAACTCTTTGTTTCTAAAAGAAAACCATTGCTAGGTCGCTAGGTTATTTCTATTGCCCATCCTCATCAGCCTATACATGATTACTCTCGTCCACCTAATAAGATATTTATAAAATAAGAATATTCCAATTAGTAGGAATCGCAATAAATTTACGAATAGTATTAAAGCAAGTCATAGTCGGTTTCTTTTTGTTCTCGGTTCACGTTCACCGATCGGTCACCCGGCCCGGAACCCGCTCAAATGCCAAGGTTGACAACTCCGGCGACACAACTTTCGATCTATTGGCTGCGCCACATTTTTGCGCCTAATCGATTCTTTATTATGCTAGCATACAACTGATCATTCATAGATTTATATGAAATGTTATTTTGCAATATATTCACCTAAATGAAGCTCGTTAGTCGCATTGCTAAGTTTTGTTTCAATGATAAATACTTGAACAGCTTTCGCTTATCGCCATGGCTACTTATACGTGCAATAGGACCTTAACCGACGATAGGGTCATACGTGAATAGAATAGGTTTATCGGTTCTGTACGAATGTACTACACAGAAAATATATCTAAGTAGGTTACTATGTATAAGAAACAAATCTAGCAGCAGCACGAATCCTACATAAATGGGGTTTTAAACTTGTATTTATTTAAATTTAACGAGTATAAAATGGAAATTAGGTTGCAGAGACAGGTTTATCAAAAATAAATCTGAATTGGAATCAAACACGATATCTAGCTCAGGTTATTACCTAAGAACACAAACTGCTTCCACGTCTTTCTATAGTACGTAATTAAATACATGTTTGTATCATTTTAATTTAAATACTTTTACCGTATTTTTCTGCTATTCTTCTCATAGACACAACTTAAAAGATAGTAATAGTTCAAGTTATTAAACCCTGTAAAAAACCTAGGTACTTACCTAGAGAAGTCACGATTGTTACAAAACCTACAAATATGGGAATCAGACGTGCATTACGCTTTATGGAGCTTTTAACCGAACGAAATTATGGTCGTTGACCTGTAAGGTTGGGTATTGGGCAAGAATCTGAAGATGTTGCGGCCTGCATACTAATAAACAAACATTGCGCCGAGTTCATGTTTATGGTTTTTACCGTACGGTAGCGCGGCATTCGATACTATTCGTACCTACAATTTGTCATCACACCATATTCAAAGCTTGAATATTTGAAGGGATGTTTACAAAAACAACATAACACATTTTTGGCGGATTTGTGTTTTTGATCTCATCATGTTCATCTCCAAAGGGGCTACGAATAGTGAAAAAAGGTTTGTCAAAAACTATTCAGTGAGTCGAAAAATTGTCATTGAAATTTTCTGCATAGTACTGGCGTCTGAATGGATCCGATGAAAGTGACTTCCAAAAAGCCGCGACGAGTCTAGATCTAAGTGTTGGCTGTCTAGATTCAGTAGATGTTTACTGGAATAGGATCCAAACGGAAATTACCAGTGTAGGAAAGCGGGTGTTGGGAATTTCTAAGGGCGGCCGAGTCATCGACAAAGAGACATGGTAAGTGCTGACAAAAACAAACGAGCCCAAACTCGACTATCATAGCACTTTCCGTCATAGAGTTCCAGTGGCCATCTTCAGGCTCCATCATGAGACCCTCGCCATCATGTGCAATGGTAAGTGCTGACCATAACAAAACAAACGAGCCCAAACTCGACTATAATAGCACTTTCCGTCATAGAGTTCCAGTGGCCATCTTCAGGCTCCATCATGAGACCCTCGCCATCATGTGAAATGGTAAGTGCTGACCATAACAAAACAAACGATCCCAAACTCGACTGTCATAGCACTTTCCGTCATAGAGTTCCAGTGGCCATCTTCCAACTCCATCATGAGACCCTCGCCATCATGTGCAATGGTAAGTGCTGACCATAAAAACAAACGAGCCCAAACTCGACTATCATAGCACTTTCCGTCATAGAGTTCCAGTGGCCATCTTCAGGCTCCATCATGAGACCCTCGCCATCATGTGCAATCGTAAGTGCTGACCATACCAAAACAAACGAGCCCAAACTCGACTATCATAGCACTTTCCGTCATAGAGTTCCAGTGGCCATCTTCAGGCTCCATCATGAGACCCTCGCCATCATGTGCAATGGTAAGTGCTAACCATAACAAAACAAACAATCCCGAACTCGACTATCATAGCACTTTCCGTCATAGAGTTCCAGTGGCCATCTTCCAGCTCCATCATTAGACCCTCGCCAGCATGTGCAATGGTAAGTGCTGACCATAACAAAACAAACGAGCCCAAACTCGACTATCATAGCACTTTCCGTCATAGAGTTCCAGTGGCCATCTTCAGGCTCCATCATGAGACCCTCGCCATCATGTGCAATGGTAAGTGCCGACGATAACAAAACAAACGAGCCCAACCTCGACTATTATAGCACTTTCATAAAATAATACATTAAAATTGGTAACAAATTATAAAATCATTAATGTCAACAGGTGAAACATTATTAATTACTATAAATAAATAAAAATCTGAATTACTTTTAAATTAAAACATTGTAAATTAAATTAAGTTCTTAAAATTAAATGTGAAAATGCAATTAAATGTCAAATAAAATAAAATAAATTAAGTAAAATAAAATAAATTAAGTAAACATCATATAAAAACATCATATAAAAAATAAAATTTCACCCGTCAAAATTAACAAAACTGAAGTGCAACCCGATCCACCTTCGTTTCATCGGCGAGTCCCACCTCTCAGCAAACGCCCTAAGGATGCTATTAGAACTCTCGTTCAACCTACGGAGCAAAGAGGCACAGCGCTTCCTCATGATCGCATGGAAGCCGTCCACCCCCGCCTCCGCAAACATGCCCGAAGCACTGCACCTCCGTCTAAGTCCAAGTAGCACCCTGAAGGCGTTATTATATTGCACGCGAAGCGCGCTGTACGTCCTCTGCGCATAATTGACCCACAGATTACAGGTGTAAAAGCACTGGCAGTATGCCCTAAATAGAGTAACTTTTACTACCTTTGTGCACCATGCAAATCTACGGGCCAACATGTTGCAGCGGACGGACAGCGCCCGACGCTCCCTCTCGATGTCCATGTTGTCACAGAGATCCTCGGTGACCCAATGACCCAGATATTTAAAGTGTTTGACTCTGTTTAGATAGGTGCCACATAAAGAAACAGGTGGCAGTCTCATACGTTTTAGCACCGGCCTTGAACACTAAAAATTCGCTCTTCTTGGCGTTGTATCTAAGCCCGTGGGCCTCCGCATATTTCTCACAGACATCGATCAGGTTTTGCAAACCCCCGAGAGATGGCGCCAGCAACACCATATCGTCTGCATAGCTGAAGTTGTTCATGCAAACACCATCAACCGAGCATCCAACATTGGCGCCGCTTAGCTTAGCAATGAGTCCGTTGACGTACAGGTGGAATAACCGGGGAGACGTAATCCCTCCCTGTCTAACCCCACACTCCAACCTGTACACCTCCGAATACTCGCCAGCCCATCTCACGCTGTTCTTCTGACTATGGTACCAGTACTTAATAAGAGACGTTACCTCACGAGGAACACCGGCGTCGCTCTGCATCTTTTGCCAAAGAACTTTGTAGGACACAAGGTCAAAGGCCTTAGAGAGATCAAGAAAGCATGCAAATACCGGTGTTTTCCTGGCAGTGTAGTAATACTGGACAGTCTGTTTGAGGCATAGGACTGCACTTTCAGTGGAGAGGCCCGGCCTGAAGCCAAATTGCGCGTCGTGTAGATGAATGTGCTTGTCCAGCTGCCTATCAAGCAGAGCGTCCAGTATGGAAGATGAATGGGATAATTCTTCATTGTGTGAACCGATTTTCACCGTTTTTACTTTATTTGAAAGCACATCATTTCATTGTGATTTTGTAGAAATGACAGGTACAATAAACACCTGCTTATACGGTTAAATTACAAACTTAGTTCAGAAATTATTTTGTAATTTTTTTTCAAAAACTCTTCAACCTATCAAGTTCAAAATAAATTTCCTAGAAAGTTTTTATAAAGTTCTACTTTTGAGATTTTTTTCATATTTTTAAAACTTATGGTTCAAAAGTTAGAGGGGGGGGGGACACATTTTTTTTTACTTCTGGAGCGATTCTTTCCGAAAATATTTACATTATCAAAACATGATTTTAGTAAACCCCATTCATTTTTAAATACCTATCCAACAATATATCACACGTTAGGGTTTAAATGGAAAAAAAAATCTCTCCCCACTTTACGTACAGGGGAGGTACCCTAATAAAACATTTTTTTCCACTTTTTATTTTACCACTTTGTCGGCGTGATTGATATACATAGTTATTAGTACCAAATTTCAGCTTTCTAGTGCTAACGGACACTGAGATTATCCGCGGACGGACGGGCGGACGGGCAGACGTGGCGAAACTATAAGGGTTCCTAGTTGACTACGGAACCCTAAAAATCGTCAGTCAGCTGTATCGCAGTGAAAAGACCGTCAGCTGGTCACGTGAACATACGATCTTCAGGGCATCAGCTGACGGTCTTTCCAGCCGGCTGACGATTTTTCATGTTTGTAAGAGCATATAAACTATCATCTGACAAATTTTCAATCGTGACGCGATGACCGTTTTTTTTAAATTGATTAAATAGCTGCCGTTCCTCAACCCACCAACGGAGCGGCAGCTGACCTTCACGAGGCTGCATTATACATCGCCCTTAACCACTTCACAAGTTATCGCCTGGGACGCGATTGGTCATGAAATTTGTTCCTGGCTTACGGTCCATAAGTATATCCTTAAAAAGTGACGATAAAAACAGTAAAATTTAAAATTACAATAAAATAAATTACGAATTAACATTAAAATGGAGAAATTTTGTACATGTAACAAAAACTTTCTATAAATGATTGTAACCAAAAAAGAACAGACTTTACTTAGCCTCCACCTTTCCAAAAGCAAATTAATGCTCGAACTGCTGTAAAAAATACTCAAATCACTATAGGTGTGCCTATAATAGCTGAAGAGTTCCCTCGACTTCTCCAGGATCCCATAATCAGATCCTGACCTTGTTACAATGAAACCAACTGTGAAGTTGGTCCCCTTGTAGAAAATGGAAGAAGCCCCAAGAAGACCATCTTCGAATAATCGGTGAACATACATTAAAAAAAATATAGCAGAAACAAAGATCCCGACGAATTGATAACCTCCTCCTTCGGAATCTTGAAGTCGGTTGAAAAAATGCAGAACAAAATATGTTTCTTATTGCACAAGAAAACCAACATTTTACAAATATAGCATAACTGACCAAGTTTATTTCATATCTTTTCCGAAAAACAAAGAGCCTTAACATAAATAAAGAGATATTCCTAACTTTGTGGCCATATATATTTATCGTCCCTGAAAATCAAGCATTAATCATTAATATTTAAACACAAATTTAGTTTAATCGATCTCCTGTAAAATCACGCCCAATGTAGTTATGTTGTTTTTGAAAACATCCTTCATTTAATTTACAGGCATAGGTGACGTGACGGTATTAATAAGCGTTATAATATACGGTCGTATTACAATCAGGTTGTGGTTGTGGAAATCTGTGATATCGTCCTTATTGTTAATAGAATAAAAAAACAAATGACAATAAAACAACATTTGCACAAGAACTTATTGCATGTAGCACAATGTGTAGGCAACTGTCCATACGAGAACAAATGACATAAGGCTCAGTAATGATGAGTATCGTTTTGCTCCAGGCGCAATCTGTATCAGAGTTGCCGCAGACATTACAACACTGACAGCGAAATCCATTTACAGGTTCACCTATATGCCAACAAAACGACTTAGGTTTTAGAGCTTTGAAATTAAAGTCTACTATTGTTAAAACTACAGCAGATAGCTTGGTCTACAGCAATGGATTGACGTGAAGTTGTCTTTCGTAAGTTTTCGTGAGCCCGCGCGACATTGA
This sequence comes from Pammene aurita, assembly GCA_947086415.1. Classification (NCBI taxonomy): domain Eukaryota; kingdom Metazoa; phylum Arthropoda; class Insecta; order Lepidoptera; family Tortricidae; genus Pammene; species Pammene aurita. The sequence continues at coordinate 20,212,310 of OX352293.1, read as the reverse complement.
GCGATCTATTGTTCGGAAACGCGCGGCGCAGGCGCAGGCGTCGCGGGCTCACACGTCGCTCATACTTACGACAGTCTGGATCGAGTTGGAGGAAGGTCATGCCATTTTATTAATGCACGATTTAGAATTAGACGTTGACCTCGATATTCTGAGATATAAATATAACAATAAAAAGTATCTTGGATATACAGCACTATTGGATTGAGGTCATACTAAATAATGAAACTTTTAAATGAACGATTCAAACAATGTTTATTGTAAGTTAGATCGTATCTTACTTTAAGTAACCAAACTAAATTTCTTAATTAGTACCTACTGAACGAAACGGAACCGTCGACCACCGAAAAGGGGTCTCACTGGCGATCAAGTTTTTCGGAAAAACTTGATCGCCAGTGCGACCCCTTTTGGACTAAGAGCCCAAACGGCCACGTCAGATATGACACAATAATGAGAGCAATGAAACCCGTCTAGTAAGGTTGCAATACTATCCTTATTGCTAGAAGATCCGGGAATCTTGCAGTTTTTAATGAGTGGAGGTCACTCGACTAGAAAAAAATTTAGTTGTAAAAAAGTAATACCAAAATAGGTCAAAACTGCCGAAGTTGTCTTATTTATAGAGGACGGGGCCTATATTTTAACCTTAGAACAAAAAATATTGCGTATTATTTCGGAAACAGAAACAGTAGGTGACAACTATGAATAACATTATATGTCAATTTGGACTACTTTCCCCCATCAGAAAGTATTAGAAAGATATAATCTAATTATTTATGTAATTCTCATAATACTGCATCAAAACCAGAGCTCTAGGATTTGTAATCTTCAAGTGGTTTGGATTCTTTGACCTCCACAACTTTAAAGCTGCCAAATGTCGGGATCTAGAAATAAACATAGTATAACAAACTAACGAAAAAGGTTTCGTCGCTCTCATTATTGTGTCATATCTGACGTGGCTAGCTCTCCGTCTATTTGACACACTTTAATAGGTACATGTACATGAGGCAACAAACAATGAAACAAGCACGCCAGGAAGGCTAATTAGAGTCCATGCATACACTTGTATGAGTCATAAATAAAATAGTGTTAAAGAAGAGTGACTTTCATTTGATATGTGAGTACTTGTTCCGAGTGGCGTACGCGATCATACTGGCAATTAACTGGCTAAGACTGCCTGTAATTTCACGTACCGTAGCCACTGCTGCAGAACGAAGAACTCACTGCACAGTGCTTCCTCGCTATCACATGGGGGGACACAGTAATCCAATAATTTATTTTAAATAGGGTACCTTTGTACATTGAATTTTGTAAATCTAAAGTCGTTCATGAAACGCACGCGTTGCCGCTCGACGATCGATCGATATGGTGGACGGCAAAAATTGGACAATGTCAGTGTCAAAAGATTATGTTTTACTTAATAATCTCGTTCATTTTATAGAGAAATATTTCAGTGCATTTTGATAATATCTGCATGGCACTGAATAATTGGTCATCGTCGCTCCAAATCCAGCCTATACACTTTTGCAGAATGAAAAAAAAACTGGAACAATATATTACTAAAAGTTTAGGTCTGTCTGCGTCTTTAAAATAGTTCAGTTCAGGGATGTTCACGAGTAAGTAAGGTCACGAGCTGGACTGTAACCACATGTATTAATATTGTAAACAGTGTAAGTACCCTGCAATATTATCTTACAAACAGAAGAGAGATTATTTATTATCATTTTATTTGTAAAGCTTTAAGAACACGTCATATATTTTTACCGGCCTTTACCATGCAAGATTTTATTACGAGTGATTGTACCACCATGATTCCATATAAACACCAAAATTAACAAGTACAAGATTGGGTATAATGCTGATAGCGATGTTGAATGTTTGGTATAAGAACAAAAAATACAAATACCTAAGTAATGGTTTATTTAGTCCCGCCATAATATTAATATTTTGTCCACACATGGACGATGGCGAATCACCATTCGGTGTGGTGGTCGTACGCTGGCCAGGCAGTCGGTATTGCGATCGCACCGTTTGCTGTCCTCAATCACACATAACAATGAGTTATTGAACAATATTCGTACTGACAGGACACGTACCGACGGAGGCTCCCGAGTGATCCTTCCTAATATTATCGCAACTTTTTCTTTACCCCTCAGTGATGTGTCTATGAATCTTTAGTGACCGTTGTCTTTTATCTTCATAATGAGTGATCATGACCGGAAAAGTTACTACGAGAAGGACGATCAGGAAGAAATTTACGCGCCAAATAATAATAATTCGTTGTATAGCAATGGGACCTTGCATTATTGTAGTATTTACAGGTAATAACAGGTTATGACCATTATGTATTTTAATTTCTCTGCTTATTAACAGTTATTATACGGCCAGTAACTATTACAAAACAATACCTGTCTGAATGTCTGCACATATTTGATGGAAGGCGTTACGTATCACTTAAATGTAACCAATCAATGCACAACTTTCTAATTTCATTTGTTTGGTGCACGACTCGGTACTGGCTTGAAGGTGACACCATAAAGTATTAATCTTTTGGTTAATTGTAGATTAAAATAATCTATTTTATAAGAAAATAATCTATAAGTAGAATACATATGTTCGCAAAAAGGCAATTTGAAACGAATATTTTGAACTGACATATTTTTATTTTTAGTTAGATTCACGTTAATGAAACTTATCTAATTCTTGATTCGACTGTATTTTTACCCGGCTGCCGAAGCAGGGTCGTGTTATATGTTCTATTATATTAATTTATCTAGTTCCGTTTCTATAAAGGTTAGTTCCCAAGTACTTCTTAGAAGTAATTCCCGAGATGGGTTTTCAGAAAGCCGGATTTAAATATTTTGTTTGTAGTTATTTCTTAATTAGTCCATGGTAGTTAACGACATGTGCAGTAAATAAATCTAAGTTATCTACCATTTATAAGTTACAATCAGCATTATTTAAGAGCACAAAGCATATTTGCACTGCCTACCTTTTCAGTAAAACAGGATATAATCGAAATAACGATATATTATTGATTATTGTTTGCACAGTTCGTTGTTCGCTAATGGTAGATCAAGGCACTCCGACCGTTGTAATGCTTAATTGGGTTACCGCCGACCAACTAGCTATTACCTTACGTAAACCCCCCGTGCACTGTCACAACTAAGGTACAAGCCCAGTGTCGAAACCGCAACATTGTGCCCGTTTTCTAAGCAAGAATAAAGGCACTGAGAAACGACTCGCCCGTTTACGGAAATTAAGATAATATAACATAACTGCATAATGCTCACTCCCATTTAATTTTGTTTTTGTTGTTAGTATTTAGTAAGAGACAGCTTTTAGTTTTAACATGAAACAATGGACCACACATGATGAATTTCTGCAACGCTTGTCGTTTGTTACACTAGTAAATATGTATATTCAAAAATGCCTCATTTTCATAAGAACATGCGTAACTGCGTTGGGTCTGAATACAGATGTGCAAGTTGCGGAAACTTTCCAAATAATTGGAAATGTTCTCAGAAATTTCTCGAAAATTTCATATGAAATATAGGAAATTTAAGAAATGGAAAGTTTCAAATCCCATACAAAATTGTGAGAATTTTCCGAAATTTTCATATGTGGAAAATTTCGCAATTTTGAAAACTTTCCAACGGCACATCAGTAGGTCTGAATGTAGACGCAATACTATCTCAGCTGAAATATATAAAAAAAAGTACCCATTATTATTGGAAATTATTTAGGTTTTAAATATTTATACCTATAACCAGCATTCATTGTTTAGCGTTGTCAATAATTTCTTTCTCACAATCTTGATTGGAAACGGATTTACATTTTACAAAGAAGAATGTTGCATTTTAAGTTGAGCACGCGCCTAATCGCGTGAACAAGAGGTTAATAACAAAAACAATTGAACATTGCGCGATAGAATGGAAGACAACTGAAGCTACGACTATACACAATCGGAAGGAAGTCGCGGTACCGATTCGAGCAGATACACAGGTTTCTCTCTCATCACCGTAGCGCGTGTGAAAGTTGTTTTTCTTGCGTCTGCTTTGATGGTATTCGCTGAGTGGCGGGTTTTTATCAGATACTAGGCAGTATGTCGTATCGTATCTATTTATAGACGTTGAGTATAAGGTAAAGGGACACGTAAAACATCGGAAAACATACGATCTGTAAGGTCCTTATTAATTCTGTCACTTGTACGCCTGCGGCCTTCTTTGACCCTTTTTAATAATTTTTTATTTATTTTCCATGATCGCAAAATAACTGAAATTCTCCTTTCTCAAATTTCAGTCAAAGAACGGTGCACGAAACGAAAGGATGGGACTCGTTCCGAGAATTTCCGCCGAAGCAGGACAGTGGGTCCATGGAGAGCCAGAAGTGTCTGGAGATCACAGTGCGGCTCCTAAAAATATTAGCATATGCTGTCACGTTCGCAGTGGTGCTGGGCTCTGGAGTCCTCGCCAAGGGGACGGTGCTGTTCATGACATCACAGCTGAAGAAAGACAGACGGCTCGCGTATTGTAATAGAAATTTAGGTAAGTGTAACTTTTTTAGGTTTTCATTCTATTAGAAGATCTTGCAACAAGCCAGACTAGAGTGAAAGGATGCAGGGTTCGATTACTAACTCGTTTGCGATTGAACGCATTTTTTCACTCCGCTTTAATCACAGTAGAGTGTCAAAGTGTGAAGATTGTAAAATCGGCTAAATGCCAAGACAAGCAGAAATGACTCCGCACCTTTTTACAATACAATAAAGAATCTCAGAAACATCTTTAGGCAATTTTTGAAATGTTTGCTTATTTAATGCGGGTAAAAGTATAAGGCTATGAAATATAAAAGTAATGTTACTTTTCAGGTAGAGACAAGCAATTTATAGTAAGCCTTCCGGACGAAGAGCGAGTGGCATGGATGTGGGCGCTCCTTGCGGTGTTCGCTATTCCCGAAATAGGAACAGTCATTCGATCTTGGAGGATATGTTTCTTCAAGTCTTCAAAACGGCCGTCAAGTGCACAGTTCATAGTGGTAAGAACAACTATCCTCATTCTGCGTGTAAAAATCTACCCTATTCAATTGCCAAGCTCCAAAAGGCTATAACTGTGGCAATCTGCAATTAATGTGGATGACAAGTCCCGTTTGAAGCTTCCCGCTTTCTTTTACAGGTGTTCGTTGCAGAGTCACTCCACACAATTGGTCTGGGCTTATTATTCTTCAAGATACTTCCAGAGCTCGACGTCGTCAAAGGCGCTATGATAACCAACTGTCTCTGCATCATTCCCGCGATACTAGGCCTGCTCTCAAGAAATTCGCGAGACTCGAAGCGGTTCATGAAAGTTATCGTCGACATGGCCGCTATTGTAGCTCAAGTCACCGGGTTTATTGTGTGGCCCTTGCTAGAAAATAAACCTGTGTTATGGCTGATACCGATCGCATCTTTATGCATTTCACTGGGGTGGTGGGAGAACTACGTGACCAGACAGAGCCCCATAGGTAAGATATCCAAACTTAAGCAAGGCATAAATACAATTCTGATTACGACTCCAACAAGAAACTAATGTTATAATTTTCTTGCAGGTATTATTAAAAGTTTAGGCAGACTAAAAGAAGAATTAAACCATACAAGATATTATACGTACCGGTTCATGTCCATATGGAAAATATTGCTCTTTTTGATGTGCATTCTATTTAGTATATGGATGGAAGGCGACGATCCAGCGATGTTTTTCCAACTGTTCAGTGATGGGTTTGGACCACATAACATCGTTGTTGAAGAGGTATTTTATAGCAAAAAAAGCAAAGCCTAAGGCTATATTTATATACCGCTCGATCGTAGATAACAAATCGTCTAAATAGAGCCTGTAATACCTACAGGTATTCGTGCACAAACTTATTCGGTTTAATTTCCTTTCAGATACAAATTCAAACAGGAGGCACGATGATTCCAGATCTAGTAAATGCCACACTGACCGGAGATTCGGTAGAGGTCGCAGCAGTTTACAAGTCTGCCTTCTATGTTCTGCTTATACAAATCTTTGCGGCTTACTTTTGCTACATTTTCGGAAAGTTCGCGTGTAAAATCCTCATTCAAGGCTTCAGTTATGCATTCCCTATCAATCTAGTCATCCCGCTGGTAGTGAACTTCTTGATCGCTGCTTGTGGAATAAGGAATGGGGACAACTGTTTCTACCACGGGACCGTACCCGATTATCTGTTCTTTGAAAGCCCACCAGGTTGGTTTAGGTTTCTATATATTTTTTACTACATAATTTTACGTAAAAGGTCTACAATACTTTTCGCTAACCCTCATAAATATTTACAGTTTACACCCTGAGCGATTTCATTTCCCGTCAAATGGCCTGGGTGTGGTTACTATGGCTTCTATCGCAAACGTGGATTACGATACACATTTGGACTCCGAAAGCAGAGCGGTTGGCATCTACGGAGAAACTGTTTATCCTACCTATGTACAATGGATTGCTTATTGATCAAAGCATGGCGCTGAATAGAAAGAGGGACGACCAAAAGGATGTAAAGACTGAGGTAAAGTATTAAAAGCATTTTTTCCTTTACACTTGTTTACAAAGAGAATTGACAGAGAGTATTACGACTCGTACATTATATGTGTAGTAATCGAAATTCCTATCCATTCATAACCTACCTATAAGTGTCTAATATATGATTTTATCTAAACATGAACTGAAGTTAGCGCGATTAGGACTTTGAACTAAAGTTATTTTTATCTCCTTATACGAATGAATGTATTACTTTAAAATAAGCTATCGATAATACTATCGATAATTTTATCGTACCAAGCTTACCTTCAAGTTTGTACGAATTCCAGGATCTTGCCGAAATAGAAAAAGAAAAGGGAGACGAATATTATGAAACCATCTCAGTACAGTCAGACAACACTGGTGCTTCGCCCAAAACGATCAAGTCTTCAGACCACATCACCAGGATATACGCATGCGCTACTATGTGGCACGAAACGAAAGACGAGATGATTGAGTTTTTAAAGTCGATCCTCAGGTTGGATGAAGATCAGTGCGCGCGGCGAGTCGCTCAGAAGTATCTTCGTGTTGTAGATCCTGATTACTATGAGTTTGAAAGTGAGTAAAGTTTAATATAGAAATGAAAACGTTAAAGGTTATCAAAATTATTGACGACGCTGACAGCGAATCAAAAAAATCTCTCCTCTGAGTCTCTAATACGGCTGGCTTATCCAAACTGATACTCACATTTACTGCCACATACGAGTACACAATAGCAATCTTATATATGTATATGCAATTATCCCTTACTTACAGCTCATATTTTCTTGGACGACGCGTTCGAAATTTCCGACCACAGCGATGACGATTCTCAAGTGAATCGGTTCGTAAAACTTCTCATCGACACGATTGACGAAGCTGCTTCTGAAGTTCATCAAACCAACATCCGAATCCGACCACCGAAGAAGTTCCCGGCCCCGTACGGGGGACGGTTGACTTGGATGCTGCCAGGAAAGACCAAAATGATATGCCATCTTAAGGACAAGGCGAAGATTCGACACAGGAAACGTTGGTCTCAGGTATAAACCCAATTAATAATACTAGGTTAGTTATGCGTATAAAGTCACATGTTATACTTATGCTTATCAGCATAAGTCTTGATTAAGGAGGGCTGCCTATCCCAGTCACTTTAATTTTCAAAGCAGCTTTTTATGCACTATACCTAGTCGGTTACTAAGTTCTGTTACTAGAGTTTTCACTAAATAAATAGGAATAGGTAGCAGCATTTTAATTATCCATGTACATAATTTAAAAGCCTATTTAATAGTCAATAGATTATATTGAATTAAAAATTATTGTCGCAGTTTTTCAGAATTCATTATAACACTCGAAAAAAGGCGCGAAAAATATACGTCAAAATTACGCTTCTTGTTCATGTTGATTCCTATTTATTTTTAATCACGTTTAAGACGCATCAGTCTTGCACAATTCGGTAGCTATATTCTTTAGTTTCAATTTAGTATATGTATAGTTCACGTGGGTCTATCCGATAAAATACTAGACTATACGTTGCAAGTCTGCTTGTTCCATAGCAGTCTAAATCTATGTCTTTTGTGCAAAACTTAAAAATAGGCAATGTTTCAAATTGGAATATCTGTGGGATAAAATCGCAAGAAAATTAAATGGTGGTCACGCAATTACCTCTAATAAACAGGTTTCTTACAAACAAGCAATGGAACCTTCTAAACAAAGGTGCAATATTTATTTGATGCACTTATGTAAAGTGTAATTTTCTTAAATTTACCGCGTGTTTGCGTCTTCAGGCAATCTTGTGCTTTACAAGGATTTTCAATAAATTACCCATCTGATTTGAACATTATTATGTTCATTAGAAATTAGGCTATTAAATAATTACTTTAGGCTATTAAATTAATTTTTATTTTAAACTTTATTTTATATTTTATCTACACTCATATTGTAAGTTCTCTAAAACGTGTTCGAAAACGGTAGGCAATGGCTAGCATTACCACAACCGATTTTACTATGATAAGCTTTTTATCTGTGGCAGTAACGTAATTTTAACTTTACATGCTCAACTATTGATGTGCTATGAGTTTTGATAACATAATGTACACCTGCACCCTCCCGCGCATCTGTCGGCGGATGTAGCGCCGACAGCCCGACACGCGCCCGCGCGACCGCCGGCACAATCGAGTTGGCCATGGCGGTGCAATGGCGGCCATTCTATGGTTTCCGAATACGGCATTTTGGATAAATAATATGAGTGTAGATAAAGCTGTGTATGCAACTGTACGTAATTAGGCCTTAAAACACTCGTGTGATCTTATCATGAAACTCACCTGCGGCTCGTTTTATAAAACCACACTCATGTTTTAAGGACCCTTATTACGTAACAGTTACATAAACTACTATTATCAGTTAGAAATCTGGTAACAGAACTTAGTATACTAGGTAGTACAGTCAGCTGTAAAAATATGGGTGTACTCATCTTACTCAAAAATATGTCCCGTAGTATCTTATTCCGTTGTAATAAGTGCGTAGTACCATATTTATCAGACGATTTTTTCGATACGTATTTTTGCAGCTGAATGTACATAAAACAAAGTCGAGCTAGTTACACCATTTATAACTCCAGCACGACACCGATTTATATGATCTTAGATTTTTTTGATCTCCACCCCGAATAGCAGAATAACTACGTTTTCTTTTTATTTCTATGAAAATATTGGAGAAATAAAAAAAATATGAACGTGGTTTAAGGAAGTTAAGTAACTAAAATGTAACAATACTCGTTGGGAGGCATTATTAGGAGTGGATGAAGACAATTGGAGTGGAGTGGAAGACGAGAATGGCGTAGGAGTCAGTGGGAATGGGGTTAGAGTCGATGGGAGTGAAATATGAATCGATGGGAGAAGGGTGGAAGTGTGGAAGAGAGTAGAGTAGGAGAGGGGGGACTGAAGTGGGAGAGGGGTGGGAGAGAGTGGGAGTGGGGAGGAAGACAGTGAAAGAGTGGTAGTAACAGTAAGACGCTAGGACTGGCGTACGAGCCAGTAAAAGTGGGGTGAGAAACGGTAGAACTGGAGTAGAAGTGAAGTTGAGGTCAATGGGAGTCGGTGTCGGTTCGCCGGGTCAGCTAGTATATATTATTCCTAATATTCCCTCAGGTTATGTACATGTACTACCTTCTGGGTCACCGTCTAATGGAACTGCCGATATCCGTGGACCGTAAGGACGTTATGGCTGAAAACACTTACCTGCTGACTTTGGACGGAGACATCGACTTCCAGCCCCATGCTGTCCGACTGCTTATCGATTTGATGAAGAAGAACAAGAATCTTGGAGCTGCTTGCGGACGTATTCATCCAGTTGGATCAGGTAACTTATTTGGTTCTAGCTCATTATATCACTCACAACATATACCCGTACAGTCAAATGCAATACTAAATCTCCCGTGCGGACAGTAGATAATACACGTGCGCGTGAGCGTGGTTGTAAATGCCTTCTGTTTTATATAGTACTATATAAATTAACAATTATGTTCAATCTCTGTGGGGTATATGCACTATTCAACGGTTGTCTAGAAAAGAAGAGTTTACTCAACCCAAACCCAATTGTTTTCAGGCCCCATGGTGTGGTACCAGATGTTCGAGTACGCCATCGGCCATTGGCTGCAAAAGGCAACGGAACACATGATTGGATGCGTTCTTTGTAGCCCCGGATGCTTCTCACTCTTCAGGGGAAAAGCTCTCATGGACGACAACGTTATGAAGAAATACACACTTCGATCTGATGAGGCCAGGCATTATGTGCAATACGATCAAGGTATCTAAATACGTATACATACATCATTGAAATTACGTTTATAATATTATTGAACTAAATTTTTTAGTCATAACGTTTAAAAGTCAGGAGTATACTATATACTAACTAAGTAACAGTAGAAGTAATAATCTATACTCATCCCTTTTTAGGGTTCCGTAGTCAACTAGGAACCCTTATAGTTTCGCCATGTCTGCCCGTCCGCGGATAATCTCAGTGACCGTTAGCACTAGAAAGCTGAAATTTGGTACTAATATGTATATCAATCACGCCGACAAAGTGGTAAAATAAAAAGTGGATTTTTTTATTATTAGGGTACCTCCCCTATACGTAAAGTGGGGAGTGATTTTTTTTTTCATTTCAACCCTAACGTGTGATATATTGTTGGATAGGTATTTAAAAATGAATAGGGGTTTACTAAAATTATTTTTCGATAATGTAAATATTTTCGGAAATAATCGCTCCAGAAGTAAAAAAATATGCGTCCCCCCCCCCTCTAACTTTTGAACCATAAGTTTTAAATATATGAAAAAAATCTCAAAAGTAGAACTTTATAAAAACTTTCTAGGAAAATTATTTTGAACTTGATAGGATGAATAGTTTTTGAAAAAAAATTACAAAATAATTTCTGAACTAAGTTTGTAATTTAACCGTATAAGCAGGTGTTTATTGTACCTGTAATTTCTACAAAATTACAATGAAATGACGTGCTTTCAAATAAAGTAAAAACGGTGAAAATCGGTTCACGCAATAAAGAATTATTCCATAAAAATCATCTTCCATACTTTAAGCTCGCGCGCAATAGTTTACTTAATTTGCCGATAGATGTCGCTGTACGTGGAACTCTCATATCATATCCTACATGGCGGTGTTATTAACTCTTAAGTGGGGACACTTACTGTGCCGGACGAAAAACTACGGAACCCTACACTGAGCGTGGCCCGACACGCTCTTGGCCGGTTTTTAGTGATGAGGATACTAGCGTAAGAAAAAGACGATATGATTCTCTCTGTCGTCTATGCGTGAAGTAAGATAGACCCTGGTCAAACTACAGTCTGTATACCAAAGCACGTGTTTTTCTCAATATCCATGACTAGACCACCTGACGGACGCCAATGAGGTTCTAGCTTAGAGCGCGTTTCAAATAAATACCGATTCTTCGCCTAGCGTCAAAATATAGAAAAATTATACCGTTATTTGGGCGTAATCATCCCAAAATAAATGTTTTTAACCTAAAAATTTCCACCATTACAGGAGAGGATCGTTGGTTGTGCACCCTGCTACTACAGCGTGGATACCGTGTAGAATACTCAGCCGCGTCAGATGCGTACACGCATTGCCCTGAAGGCTTCAGCGAGTTCTACAACCAGCGTCGTCGCTGGGTGCCCTCCACTATCGCTAACATTATGGATCTGCTCGCCGACTATAAGCACACCATCAAGATCAATGATAACATTTCGACTCCGTATATCGCATACCAGGTAACGTATTCAAGAATATACATAGGCTGCTATTTATATATCCGGAAACCGGGATTACAATCTTCTTAAATAGCATATTTGACCTCCATGGTAAAATTTGAACTTTTTTAAGTACTGGCCGGTATATTTTTTCTTTCTTATTAACGCTCGTGTTTTGTTTTTGACGGGTTTTAAATGTCATCTCGCAGCAAGAATGGAACTCACTCGTGAAAATATTCGTGCTATGATTTATTATGATTTTCGGCGTGGTTTAACGCAACAACAGTGCATAGATCAACTAACTTCAACTTTTGGTGATGAAGCCCCATCTAAAACTACTGTGTATCACTGGTTTAGCGAGTTCAATCGTGGACGTAGTATGCTTACGGACGAAGTTAAGGCAGGTCGTCCGAAATCGGTCGTTGTACAACAAAATATCGAGGCTGTGCGAAAACTTATAATGGACGACCGACATGTTACGTACTGCGAGATAGAGGCGACTCTGCGTATTTCTATGACCAGCATTAATAGCATATTACATAATTATTTGGCTGTAAAAAAAATTTGTTCGCGTTGGATACCCCACAACTTAACAAAAGAGCAAAAAGATGCTCGCGTCGAATGGTGCAATAAAATGTTAAAAAAATATAACCGTGGTGACTCAAAAGCCGTTTATAACATCTATACAAGTGACGAATCCTGGATCTATGCATACGATCCCGAAACGAAGCAACAATCAACGGTATGGGTGTTTCATAATGAGCCGAACCCTACGAAAGTTACTCGTGCAAAAAGTACATTGAAACAAATGGTGGCCTGCTTCTTCGGTATTAATGGCCATGTAGCTACAGTGCCACTAGAAAACCGTAGAACGGTTAATTCAGAGTGGTACACGACCATTTGCTTACCGGAAGTATTTGAACAAATTCGTAAAACTAACCAGCGACGAAGAATCATTCTTCATCATGACAATGCCAGCTGTCATACGTCACGCGAAACAACTCTATTTTTGGAGGGTCAAAATGTGGAATTAACGGGTCCTCCGCCGTACAGCCCTGACTTGGCACCCAACGATTTTTATTTATTTCCAAATATAAAGAATAAATTACGCGGTCAACGATTTTCGACCGCTGAAGATGCTGTCGACGCATTCAAACAACACGTTATGGAGGTACCTCAGGCGGAGTGGCAGAAGTGCTTTAAAATTGGTTCACGCGAATGCAAAAGTGCATAGATCATCAAGGGGAATACTTTGAAAAACAATAAAACCATTTTCAGCCGTGTACGTTTGTTTGTTTTTTTGTTTCCGGATATATAAGTAGCAACCCTCGTATATTGCATTTTATTAGTTGTGCTCAGTAAAATAACGTAGCGTGCTGCATCACAACAGTGCTCGTTTTTTTCAGGCAGCTTTCTAAGAAACACCTAAGTTTGGGTTGGACCTTCATCTTCTGGTAGTCGCTTATTTTGTGGAGCGAACTTCGGGCGCTCAGGGGTATTTAGAACAGGGAATGTGATCACAGAGAAAAGTTTACGTGATAAAACAGTTCACCTAATTAGGAGACTTACGACTAAAATACCAATTCGTTTCAGATGATGTTGATAGGCGGTACGATCCTGGGCCCCGGCACTATATTCCTTATGTTGGTGGGCGCCTTCGTGGCTGCTTTCCGAATCGACAATTGGACCTCCTTCGAATACAACTTGTACCCGATATTGCTATTTATGTTTGTCTGCTTCACGATGAAATCCGAAATACAGGTAAGACCAGCAAACGGAAGGAGACGTGAAGTTTAACTGCAAGTACATATTAGAAATTCCGAGAGCAAGCAAACCCAAACAAAATTGCGGTCGGTTAGAATGACCATAATGATATTTCAATTATGAAAGTTTGTAACAAAGTCGATTAGCTGCTTCTACCTTCAACGAGAATACCACATGTCTCTCAGTATGACATTAACTATGATACTTAGACAAGATCTCTCAATAGCTACTGACATAGATAACGCATTAAGTGATGACAATACGTTCAGAGATAACAGGAAGTGCTTTCAAAATATTTACTTGTAGGTACTCAGTGCTTCTTTGTTTCAGCTACTGGTTGCTCAAATCCTGTCAACAGCGTACGCTATGATAATGATGGCTGTGATCGTCGGTACCGCGCTACAGTTAGGCGAGGACGGCATAGGATCGCCTTCTGCCATTTTCTTGATAGCGCTGTCGAGTTCATTCTTCATTGCGGCGTGCTTGCATCCACAAGAGTTTTGGTGTATCGTTCCCGGAATCATCTATCTACTATCCATCCCGTCTATGTACTTGCTTCTGATTTTGTATTCGATTATAAACTTGAACGTCGTATCGTGGGGTACTCGAGAAGTGCAGACTAAGAAGACAAAGAAAGTAAGTTTGTGTCGGAACTTAGTGAGGTTTCCACGAAGTTAGACTGTTGGTTTGGGGTTGCTAATGCAATTATGAACGTTTTTAGGAAATCGAACAAGAGAAGAAAGACGCCGAGGAAGCCAAGAAAAATGCTAAACAGAAGTCGCTCTTAGGATTTTTACAAGGGGTAAACAGCAACGAAGAAGAGGGATCTATTGAATTCTCTTTCGCCGGGCTTTTCAAGTGCTTGCTTTGCACGCATCCCAAGGGCAACGAAGAGAAAGTCCAGCTCTTGCATATTGCATCTACGCTTGAGAAATTGGAGAAAAAATTGGAAACTGTAGAAAGGTACGAACATTTCTAGTTTTTTTTTTACTATTACACAATAGAAGTCAGAAATCCGGTACTAACAGGTTTGTTTAAATTTCAGGGCAGTTGATCCACACGGACTAAGTAGAGGACGTAAGCTGTCGATCGGGCACCGTGGCAGTACGAATGGCGATCACGGACTAGACGCGTTAGCAGAGGACCCGGAGGACGAGCATAACTTAGATTCCGATACCGACACGTTGTCTACTGTACCAAGGGTAAATAAACAAATATTCAATAATATATCCTTCTTAATTTTACCATGGTCAAATTCAGCGTCAAACTTTGAGGGTTGAAGGTTGGTTGAGTATCTGTCGGTTGAGTAGTGGCGCCATCTGTTGGGCCAGGGCCCAATCTTTTTTTTTCTTTTTTATGAATGGCTTATACTCCTTGCTTATATGAAATGTCTCTGGCTGATTCATTATTTTGACAGTTAACCGAGTTGAGGTGCATAGGTGATGTCAAATATTTTGTAATTTGATATTGAAAAGAGCCCTTTGCAGTTTAATTTCTTATCTATCACATTGTGCACTGCGATCGTTCACGTTACCCCCACCATGCACTTCGCACATAAAGAATACGTCGAAAAGCAATTAAATTATCTAAAACCAAATTTGGATTGTAATAATACTAATAATAATCCTAATTCATGTAATGTATTTGTTTAGGAACGAAGAGATGACCTGATAAACCCTTACTGGATAGAAGACCAAGATTTAAAGAAAGGTGAAGTAGACTTTTTGGGTCAAGGAGAACTTCAATTCTGGAAGGACCTCATTGACAAATATCTCTACCCCATTGATGCTAATAAGGAAGAACAGGTAAAACATGTCATAAAGCTGACTTCTGTCTGCCAATGTCCAAAAGGAAAAAACAACTACCAGAAATGCTTTGAAATAACGAATGAATCTTTTTATCATGGATTAAATAATTAGTTATCTACCTATAGAATTCGAACTCGTATCAACTGAAATCAATTTCTGATACAACCAGAAGTTAATTTTAAAATGTTCAGATATCTACAATAAGTTACATAATAAGTTCGACATAAAATGGTACAAACTTGGTCGTTGATTTTTAATGATTACCTACTTGTATTTGTGAACGGCAGACTAATCAGTTTTTTACAGGTAAAAAGGCTACGAATATCTAATATTTTCATGTCAATCTTCCCCTAATTCTAGGACCGTATATCCAGAGACCTAAAAGAACTGAGAAATTCATCTGTGTTTTCGTTCTTTATGGTCAATGCCCTCTTTGTCCTCATTGTGTTCTTATTGCAACTGAATAAGGACAACCTTCATTTCAAATGGCCGCTCGGAGTAAAAACTAACATTACATATGATGAGGTTACGCAAGAGGTAAAGTGACTTCCCTATCCAGCGATCGGCCTTCAATGATGACTCGGGACTATGATGAATGAAGACTTCATACCAACATTCTAACATGCACACAAACGTCCATTGATTATTTTGAAGACCTGTGGTATCCGGATTAGCTTAGTGCTTTAAGAAAACCTTAATCACCATGTAATGTCATTCCCAATCACCCTTGAAGGCTGACGCAAATTTTTACTAAAGTATTGTTTTTTTATGTACTTTTACAGACTCGCATTGCTGCAGATTTGATAGAGCTTCGTAATAAGTCAGTTTTTGCATTCGTTATGTTTAACGCGTTATTCATATTGATAGTATTTCTGTTACAACTCAACAAAGATCAACTCCACGTGGATTGGCCTTTGGGCATTAAGACAAATATTACGTACATCGAGGAGACAGGCCAGGTATAGACAAAGTTATCGAAGATTGTGTGTCGCCTCACGAGTCTAACGATCTTCTTCTAACCGATCTGTCCTGGATTGGCACACCAGCATGGAACCCCACACAAAGACTAAAAATTGTCGGCGTTCAATCTAATGGGTTACACATTCTAATTATCCGAATCCCAGTGATTTTCCTGTCAGTGCAAATCCCAGTAAAACGGATTAGGTTATAATCACATTTGACACATTATAATCCCGATATTACGGTAGCGTTACTCAATTAAGTTAGTACCGTTACTGGTGGAACCCTAGATCCGTTAATTGATATTTTCGTAGAATTTATTCCTGGTTAATATATCACTATCCACAATTATCCCTGCAACTTCACGTTATCCAACATGGAGGATCGATGTTGTCTTTGGTTATTAAGGTGGCGGAGGTTTCTTCTTATTAAACACGGTGACCGGGTCACTACTTTTCCTTGTAAATACTTTACACCTCGGACGACGTGGTGATTTGTGTAACAGGATAATGTTTTCTCTCTAAATAGGTACAATGGAAATAAAAACAGTTAACTCCTAAGTTAAAAGTGTTGTAACAATTTTCCTACCATTGCTCGCAAGGAGGTCTATTTTTAGGGCAAAAAAAGGTAGCCTGCCTGAGCTCACGAAGTATTTAAAACCTATTTAAAAAATAAATCGTATTAGTTACCGAGTACACTTGTTCTAAAAATAGATTGAGCCTTACGTGGCAAAAATAATTTATGTTTAATTTCAAACAAATTATTACGTACATGAATAACGTCAAAAATATATGAATGCTTTTTATTCTAAAATAATATGTTCAGATTCCGATGTGTCGACGCACATGTAATCAACATTCTTGTTTTTGATATCGTTCATGTATGGTGGTTCTGTTTCCTATTAATTTGCACCTGTCCGTAACATAAACCACAACTTTCTGAATTTCAAACACTTCTAATAATTATTTATGTTTCACTTTTAATAATTCATTTAACAAAAGCTTTCGTATATTACACATCTTTTAATGTTTCCAGGTATTGATTTCAAAGGAATATTTGCAATTAGAGCCGATCGGTCTGGTGTTCGTCTTCTTCTTCGCATTAATTTTGTTCATCCAATTCACTGCCATGTTGTTCCATCGATTTGGAACTCTCTCGCATATCTTGGCATCCACAGAACTGAATTGGTTCTGCACGAAACAGGTACGTTGTAACTCGATTAACAAATTGATCTTTAATCGAATAGTCTTTACCTATATCTGCCAATTATTAATTTGTCCCCATCTTAACACTATTTGGCTCGAATTTGTCGATTCCGACATTCTCGCTGCCTCAAATGCATTGGCATAGGAGTTGGCACTAAACATGGAAAATCTAGCCCATGGTTTTTAGAAAGATGTATCTGATAATGGCAGTTCTAGTCTCACTGATTCGATTAAGTATTATTTAATTGTGATCGACGTTTGTATTTAATAGTATTATTGCTAACGAGTATCCCGTTTGTACTTTAGGCGGAAGACTTATCTCAAGATGCATTACTGGATAAAAATGCAATAGCAATAGTGAAAGACTTACAAAAGCTAAACGGATTAGATGACGACTACGACAATGACTCGGGTTCGGGCCCGCACAATGTAGGCAGAAGAAAGACCATCCATAACCTAGAGAAGGCGAGACAAAAGAAGAGGAACATTGGCACGCTTGATGTGGCTTTCAAGAAACGATTCTTTAACATGAACGCTAATGATGGACCAGGTAAAACATAACCTAAGTCTTAAGGTTTAATCGAATAAAGATTCACCAGGTATGCGATCAAAATACAGCCCGCACCGCTGCGTACTCAGGGCCAAAGTGTGTACAGCCGACTACAAAGAAATGTATCAACTTTTTCACCTTATTGCGTTGTTATAAGATCAAATTGGATACATCATTTTGTAGTTGTTTACAGTTAGTTAAATTGAAATACTAGGTACTGGAATTGGCGGCTCGATCGATAAATGGATTCGGATGAGATGTATTGCTTTATAGTCTCGTTGTTACACTATTAATTTTCAGGGACGCCGGTACTTAATCGTAAGATGACCTTAAGAAGAGAGACACTGAAGGCCCTCGAAACGAGAAGGAACTCCGTGATGGCAGAGCGAAGAAAGTCACAAATGCAAACTCTCGGTGCAAACAACGAATATGGAGTAACTGGATTGGTAAAAATAAACTACTTTAATACTAATGTCTCTGTGAGCTGTAGACCTCTCGATCATACCTACCTATACTACAATATCGTAGCGAACTTACAATGGTCTGAAGCACCATAGACCGGCGCTTAAGTACTTTGTGCCATTTTCCACCATTTTAGATATTTACCAAAAAACTAAATTACAAAAAAAACGTAGGTATATACTTATATACGTTTTTTTTGTAATTTTTTTGTAACTGTAGATCCTGCTCAAATTATATCGAGGGAATCGGCTGAGGACTCCGACTTGTAGAGAAGAACAGCCTGGCAGACGACGGCCGGACATGCGAAAGCATTTGTGCCCAAGCTGAAATGGTGACCTTGGCCATCGCACTGATTGCAACTTTTAACATGATCCTACTACCATAGGATTACAATAAAACACAAAATTATTTTTATCATAAAACCGCAGAACCTAAATAAATGACACTTATGAGATCGCGTAAGTTTAAAAGTTAGCATTCATTACATCGTTGTCCTTTTCAGATGAACAACAATCTGGTGGTACCCCGTCATCGCACATCGACCGCTAACATTTCGGTAAAGGACGTCTTTGCTGAGCCCAACGGCGGGCAAGTTAACAGAGGCTACGAAACGACAATCGGCGACGAAGACGAGAGCAACTCCATGAGACTGCAGCCCCGGCAGAACCAGGTCTCCTTCCAGGGCAGATATCAATGATACCGAGTGAGGACACCTCAGAAATCCTAAGAGTTGCCAAAACTATACGTAGCGTCACCGGCTAGGTTAAACAAATGTAGATACTCATTATTAGCATAGTTTTAATTGTTAAGTTAAAATTAAAACTCATTTTTGTAAGCATTATACTGCTTGTGATATTTGAAAGAGAATTTGTTACGGAACAGGAAAGTCGCTAAATAGAATATTTATGTAGCGTGTAGGATAAAGTCTTAGCATAGTTTTAAATAATTATACACTGCCACTAAACTTTATACTTTTTGTATGTACTTTTTAGGACATGTTTACATGATTGTAAAATAAATGAATGCAATTTGTTATATTATGCACTTTTTATATCCTTATATAAAAAATCCACTTTTCAGTATCCCCTTACACCCTTGGATATTTAACCCTTTAACAGGCATAAGGGTGTCAAAAATTACGTGTAGTTAAACCATATCATAATGTGTATATACACTTACGGTACTATACGTCTCCACATGACGTAAGCAATGAAGGAACCGATGGAAAGATTCACCGAGGTTAAGTAAGCGTCGATGGCTCAGTTGGTCAGAGCGGTCGGACCAGTGTTGCGAAAGGTCGCAAGTTCGAATGATGCTTGACGCGGTGAATTTTTCCATTTTTCTTTCAATTATAAAATTTAAACCATATCACTTCATTAGGTGGGAAATTTATTCTCTATGCGTTATTAAGGCTTATAAGAACTTACAACAACTTGTAAATTTGGTTTTGCTGGAGATGGAGTAGCAAGAATATTCGTATTTATAATATCATTTATTACGAAAAGTATTTAAACACGTCATCTGACTGTTAAGACTTAGTTATAAGCACTTACTTAATTTTCTAAGAACGATACGAACTCCGTGAGTTTGAAGAGCTGGTCTTCACTGGAGGTGTGCAGCGGGGCGGGGGTGGTGGGGGGCGCGGGGTCGACGGTGACGCCGTCTTCCCGCAGCGACCACTTGCGGTCGGCGCACTCGCGCAGCACCGCGTCGCGACTCAGCCCGGTCATGGACACCACCGTGTCCAGGGATATGGAGTTGTATGAACGTCCGATTAGGTAGAATGCTCGCTCGCGAACTCGATCTGGAAAGGCAATATGTAAGCACTAGCTTTTGCCCGCGGCTTCGCTCGCGTTAAATTCGGGGTAACACGGTTCCCCTTTGCCCCCCGGAATGCTCCATACAAACTTCCACCCCCCATTTTAGGGAAGTGGGGGGTTAGAAAGAGACAAAAAGTAGCCTATGTCACTCTCCATCCCTTCAACTATTTCCACTTCAAAAATCACGTCAATTCGTCGCCCCGTTTTGCCGTGAAAGACGGACAAACAAACAAACAAACACATACACTTTCCCAATAATAATATTAGTATGGATTATCTAAATCGTCCTACATTAGTTGAGACATATGTGTCATTATTTTCGTAAAGGTACCATTTCGCGGTTACGTCATACAGTCAACCAATTTGATTCCTAGTCCACTCTAGAACCTTGTCACAATAGCTAGTTTGGTAGCGAGTAGGTTACGTTTATACGTATCCACGGGCAACTGTCATTACGACAAGGTTCTACAGTGGCCTAGGAATCAAATTGGTTGACCGTACGTTGTACAGATTCAATAATTTATTCGAGCAATAAAAGCGTAAGCACCGGCCGCCAAATTTCGTTTACCAAAATACTGACACGGTCTTTGATTTAAAAGACCTTTAGAACTTTAGTTAAGTACTTAGAAATGGACAGCATTAGTGATGTACTTATAGCAAAAAAATAAAGACCAAAGGGAAATAATAATGAACGGGCTGCAGCATAACATTAAAGCCCGCCCGTGATATCACGTCCAAAATATAAGCGAGTTGCCTTGCGCGCTCGCTGGCGCTGAGGGCACGATTTTTCCGTCCGATGCTTGGTGGTCAAAGAGTTAAATTAGTTCTGCAGTTTGTTATTGCAGTTGATACTGGTAGCTTGAATATTTTAACAAGTCTGCTGCAGCAACTGACAAATGAGTAGATGCGGCCAAATGATTTTGCCGTAGCAAGTGTTAATTTTTATGTACAAAAACAAGATGCTGATGTTATACCTTCAAGTGCTCTTATGATGTTGGCTACGGGCTCAGTCCAATTGTAGCTCGCTAGAGCCTGGTATGTCCCCGCAAGGTCCTTCTTCCACAGTTTCTGTCCAACCGCCCAAATAGCGGTTATCTCTGGATTGCTACTTGTGATACTTTGTGGAATTCTCTTCCACAAAAACTTGGCATTACACCTGGAATTAGACAAATTGTGTAATTGAATTCAGAAAAATTGAATCTTATTGGTGTATTCTCATCCATCCCCACCACAGTCATGAGGGTACAGCAATAGGGCAGACAAATGGGAATACCTATTCCCATCTGTGCCCACTAAGAAGGGAACATTATCTTATTCTTAGTATTTACTTATTTATTATCTTATCATTTTGGATGAAATTGGCACAAGACCGGGACAATTGGTGTACACGAAGAGAGGCCTATGATGATGATGATGATGGTAAAGTATTTACATTTACATTTAATAGAATTTAGAGCATCAGAAGTCGTTTGATAGCTGAAAACAGGCTTAGCCAACGTGTCTTGGAATGATACAGAAGCTGTTTATAGGCCCTAGCTATGTCACAGAATTCTTTAAGAGCTTTGGTTCGTACTGTGTAAGTGGCAAAAAAATTATAAAATTTTAAGATGATGGATTCAGTGTCCACTTGCAGTAAATCATATTGTGGTGCACTGCATTGTTAATGACATGTGCAGAGCATCCCACACCAACCATGTTTGGGTTCAGATTTTCTCTCAACTTGTGGAAAACATTATTGGTTCCATGTCATTCTATTCCACCAAAGTCTGAAGACTCAAAACACGGCAACCCCAAAACTCAACAGGAACAACACTGATCTAGTAAGTTGGTTCGTCGGTTGATCGCGGCGCGGTGCCCATGTCGCCTCGCCAAGCAGCGGCCCAAGACTTGAAATTTTTAAACCCGGACTACAAATGAAGCCCGCCCGGACGCTCCCTGGACGCCCCCTAAACTAGGACAAATCCGTGGAAACCCAGACCATGGCAACCCTAGGTTTGAAGCACAGGTGCAGTAGGGTCTAACATAATATATGATGATGAAGATATCATTTGGCGGCTAGTGCATATAATTTCATTGCTTGAATACATTTATGATTCTATATACAACATACAATTTGTGCAATTTCCACTATATGGTAACTTTTTCAAATAAATATCATAATGAACTCTGTCTGTAACTTTGTCAATAATTGAGCCATCATCAGTCAATATCAATGAGCTCTTTAAAGCACCTCTTGAATTAAACAATTTTATGTGCCTTACTAATTCAAGTAAATTATGTAGGTTTCATTCTTGAGAAAAAAACATTTTTTTTACACAATTACTCACACTGCTCTTCAAACGCCTATAGTTTTAATATGAGCAATTTAGACGGATCTAAAAATCTGTCAATAAAATAAAGTTGAGGTAAATTAATAATTAATAAGTATTTTAAAACTAAGTAATTACTTCTTTTGTTTTAGTATAACTTGTTCAGTGAACATTAGTTACAACAACACAGATCATTAGTAAAATAATCAATGATATTACTTTAATGAGAGTACTTGTTGTACATCGTCAATAAGGTGCTTCTGCCAAAAGAGATTTAAAGACAAATTAATCTTATGTGTTGATTACACCAACAACGTAACACCTTATCTCTGAAAACGCCACAAATACTGTGTCATTTTGCTTTTTGAAAATAAAGGGAATATTAGATAAAAAAAAGAACAAGATTCAACAACTTACAGATCATTTTGATACAAGTAAATTACTAGCAACTGAGCATAAGTAGAAGGTGAAGCCACTCCAGTAGGTGCCTGAAATAATAATAATTCATAAAAGAAAACTTATAACTTTGTATAATTTTCAAAACAAAGAATCAAACTAGGTTATGCCTCAAAGATAAACTATCTTCCTTCGGATATTAATGTTTGATTTACCTCCAATTCCTGTTTTTCCAAATCCACGCATATTTTATCAAAATTAGAAATCATTCTTAAAACTACTTTAACGCAATTTCGCAATAAACATTAATATTCAACTTCCTCGTAATTGTCGAGTTAGTTAAGTGAACTGTCAAGCTGACATAAATAAAAACCACATTAAGAGGCACCCATATTAAGGGGTCTACTGACGTAAGCGACTGATCAAACGATTAGAACGATATGAAACTATAGTTAGAATGAGAGGTCAACTGTCAAACTGGGTGCGTTGATTAATCATGGCCAGCTTGGCCTATAACCACGAATCACTTTGTTCATCGAATCGTCTATATTATCTATCTATCGTCTATATGCAGAGAGTTCTAAACCAGGCGAGGCGTTAGGTATCATTTCCCCTCTGTCAAAAGTATTGGCAGGAAAATCCAGTACATCTATAAAAACTATTTCAATAACCGATGTCACGCACTTTCGTCATCGCTGTCGATGGATAACAAGCTCCGTGAAAATGCCCTTATGCGCTGTTTTTGGACGTAAAAAATGTTATATTTCGTCTAGTTTACAAAAAGATGAAATACCATTTCAGATGTAAGTAAAGTTTTACTTTATTTATCATTACTTTCGTAATAAAAGAGTTAACCTAAATCGAAAATCAAGCTTCGTTTACAGAATCGATTCAAAGACAATAGTTTTTTTCTGACGGGCAGTAACTATTTGACGTTTGACATTTCTCCATATTTAACGCGCTTAAGGTTTGCTGTCTTCTATATTTTGTTTGAAAATACAATCAAAAATGATCCTTGGCTTTTTGTTTGACATTTGCAAAGACTGCATCCAATAATGAACCATATGTTAACGTGTGTATAGTCGACTATCTATTGCTCCATTTAGTGTTATGAAGTATAAAAAGAATATGTCAAATATGTTTGGTGTTTTCAAGTCAAAGGTACATCTTTGTCGGTTGTCAATAAAGCGTTGCTGTCATAAAAATTCATTTAGAAATAAACTGTATTAACAACCGACAATGATGTACCTTTGACTTGAAAACATGACATGCGTGCTACCTCGCCCCCCCTCAGATTTTGGCAGACTTTTTTGTTTGGAAAGATGAGGCGAAGCGTACTCCATTTATAGAGCTTTATGTCTATATGCATTACTCTCTGCAAGAGCGATAGAGACGGAGATAACGAATTTATAGTTTTTTTGATATTTTTGCGCGGTGCACCCATCAATTTATATTTGAAGTGGATCTAATTCTTCGGTCACAAAGTGAGGCCGAATGAGGTTATCTAGGGGATTGTGTCTCGTTTTGACTAAGGAGGTAATGACGTCATCAAACAATCAAAATGTCAATATGTGTCAAATGTGACAATTTTGTAACGAGTGCGAGTGGGACACCACCCCCTACTATGATGCTCTCTATCGGACCGTTTTTACTACCTTTTATTAGTCACCTATGAACGACTGTTTTACTCGGTAATAATAAGGTTCAACTGTAGTTAGGGAAAAAGTGTAAGAATTAGATCCACTTCATATAAATCCATGGGTGCCCCTAAAGGCGCAACTAATCACTCGCGATTGGGAAGGCAACTGTCACAATGACATTTCCAACCATTGATGTATTATGTATTCTACTAGATGAGCCATCCAGAACAAATTTTGTGCGCCATGTTTGGCGGTTGACAGCTGTCACTGAATCAAAGAGTAGCTTTAACAAAACTGGCGTAACACTGTTTTGACAAAATTCATATTCTGCCTAAACCAATTTTGTAAGGAAACGTAATTAACTAAATTATTGTTTTATTTATACCTAATGTTTATTTTGCTCCTTTCCCTAGAGTTTTAGGAACGAATGGAGTAAAATACTATTTTTGCCGACAAGCGCCTTTCAATACGAACTTTGGGGGTTAATGATCCTTGATATTTACTTAAAATGACATTGATTTCTTCGCACGGATGAAAAATCATTGTGTAAGTACGTATAACACGGGTGATATTTCGATATTTAAGTTTTAAATTCAAATCATAAAAACCTTTTCTATGTATTTTACTCGTATTAACAATTTTAGCAAAATCGCCCTTGTTGAACAATAAATATATGTTTAATGAACTAAACATTACCTAACGTACTTATCTAAAACATGTTTATTACGTAAATATTTTTATGCTGAGTACTATTAAACAATATCAAGTGTAACAATGTCAAGGTATATCAAGTGTAGGCACATATGCTGTGTTACTTCTGTGACATTAATCTGTGCGCCAAGGAATATGGCGTCGCACCGCTAACATTAATATTTTAAATTAATGTAACACCAAACTTTGCACTTACTTACCTATGGAATGTAATTATGTGGCTTTTATTACTATATTTAGAATTATTTTTATAGTTTATTATCATGCAAGAAGCCTTTACGTTTAGTATTTGATTTTTTAAATTTTTTGTCACTTGCGTGTAATCATGTCTGTGGTCCAACAGCCACTGTCAGACTTGTAGTGATTTTCACTAAAACTCATGGTACAAATAATTTCTTAGGGATGTCTTCTCCTGTTACTCAATGTTTCCAACAATAGTCTTTAGATCTGTCTGTAGAAAAGCTAAATTTGTCTGGCGGGAAGCAGTTTTTATTTATTTTAGCGAAAATGACTCACTGTTTCCATTGATGTATTATGTATTCTACTGTTTCATCTCGAATTGGTCCCTAAGGGAAATTTTAAGGTTCCCAAAATACTTTAAAATTAAAATGCTGTAGAATAAGCGACAGGTAAGAATTTTCCCGGAAGGACTGTACAATATGTGACATCGAGTTCAGGCTTCATATTTTTTTTGTCTCGCCAAAAGACAACTTCTCACCAAATTTTAAGTTGCGGAAACGCTTGGTTTGCGAGATAAAAAATAATCAAAGCTCCATATAAAATCCCGTTTTTACACCGCCATGACACAATATTTTGCAGTGGAGAGGGGGGGAGTGTGATAGTGTTAGGTTCTGGCGCTTCGCCGGCCGCTGCCGCGGCACGCTCGCTTCGCTCGCTCGGCTCGCGCGCTGTAGGGTCGCAGTTCTACCTAACACTCCTCCTCGCTTCGCTCGTCGTCGTACCTACACCGACCTGCCTTAGAGTCTGTCTGAAACTACTTTGAACTAACCTAAAAAGTTCCTACAAAGTGTCACGTCGTATCCCCCGCCCGCAGACCCCGCCAATTCTATTTGCGTTTTGTTTTACGCGTTTTAGTAAAATCGTACCATTTTTGATAATTATTAATCAACAAATTTCCACAAAATAATGCTTATAAATTAAAAGAATCATTGAATAAATATCATGTAACTATTATTGTACACAAATAAGTCGAAAAAACTGTATTTATGTAAAAACTGAACATAAAACAAATCATCACGTTTTAGTTTTTCTCAACACGTTTAACGAAACGCAAAATATTGTGTCATGGCGGTGTAAAATCGGGATTTTATATGGAACTTTGATTATTTCCATTATTTTTTATCTCGCAAACCAAGCGTTTCCGCAACTTAAAATTTGGTGAGGAGCTGTCTTTTGGCGAGTAGAAGCTACAAAAAAAATATGAAGCCTGAACTCGATGTCACATATTGTACAGTTGAGCCATTTTCCCTAAGAAAAGAGTCAAAAAAGTCAAAATAAATGGAGAATACAACCACATCAGTATTTTTAGCAGATGGTGATGGTATCCTATTGTCCCTCATCAGGGACATAGGGCTCTCAGAGGGGATTTCCATTGGTCACGGTCCTGTGCGGCCTCCTCCAGCTCCGTCCAACCAAGGTCAATTGATGCAGCCTCCTTCTCAACTTTGCGCCTCCACAGACCTCCAGGCCTCCAGTGAAGGCGACCTTGTCCCCTTTTTCCAGGGACTTGCCAAGAGCACTTGCTTGGATAGGTGCAATAGGTAGAGTTGCGTTAGGTAGGTTGCATTTAGCGTTCGCAAAACATGTCCTATCCAGCGCCATGCGCCACCTCCGCAAAAGTATCTCCTTGGCTAAAAGGTTTTGGGCGTTCAATTCCCATAGTCTTGTGTTCGAGATCGTCTGTGACCAGTAGACTCTCCTACGATTCGCCGCAAACATTTGTTTACAAACACCTGGAGTATATTGGTTATGTCTTGTTTGACAGGCTATGTTTCGCACCCATACAGGAGGACCGACTTAACATTAGTGCTGAAAACACTGAGCTTGGTGCGGCGAATGATGACTGTGGAGGTCCATACGGGTTTCAACTACGCATATGCGGCGCGGGCTTTATTGATGCGAGCAACAACATGCGCTTCTGCGCCTCCCTGTGAGTCCACCACGCTTCCCAGGAATCCCAGGTATGTGAAGTTTGCCACTTGCGCAACTGGCTCCCCGTTTACTAGAATTGGCGCTGCATTCGTGGTGTTTAGGCGCATAGCTTTCGTTTTAGCACAGTTGATATGCAATCCTTCACTTGGTGCGGCATCGGTCTTCGATTTCAGATATTCTCGTGTCGTGGCGAGTAAGCATAGTTCATCAGCGAAGTCAATATCTTTTACCTACCTACCTTTTCTCTTGACTGGTAACCATGCACATCACGTCGTCCAAGACAATCAGGTACAGCAATGGCGACAGCAAGCAGCCCTGTTTAACTCCAGCATTGACGGGTATCGGAACTGACAGTTGACCCCTGTGTATTACTCAGCAAGTAGATCCCTCGTAAAGGCACTTAATTATTTCTATGACTTTGACTGGTATTCGCCATATGCTTGGCTATTTCACCCTGTCGAAAGCCTTTTCGAAGTCCACGAACAGAACAAGGAGCTTGCTTTTATCTTATGAGTTCATGACACTGTTCTAAGATCATGCAGATCGTGCGCAGGACGTTAATCTGATCCGTACACGATAGTCCCGCTCTGAATCCGAATCTGCTCATCCGTCAGCCTGCAATCGACAGCAGCCGACATTTTGTTCAGCAGAAACTTACACAGATCCTTGGAGCAGACTACCGCACTGGGACAGGTATCCTTTCTTGGGTAGCTTGATGATTATCCCCTCTTTCCAACTTTCGGGTACTTGGCCCGTTTCCTAGATGCCTGTGAATAGGGGATGCAACACACTAGCCATTGCCCTCGGGTTGGTTTTCAGTGCTTCAACCGAGATGCAGTAATTTCCTGGGGCCTTTCCACACTTCAAGCTTTTTATAGCATGGGAGATTCCATTGATGTCTGGAGGTTCAATTTTTAGGGTTCCGTACCTCGAAAGAAAAAAACGGAACCCTTATAGGATCACTTTGTTGTCCGTCCGTCCGTCCGTCCGTCAAGACCCTTTTTCTCAGAACGCGTGGAGGTATCATTTATATCAAATACTCAGGTCTACTGTCCCTTGGAGCTGTAAAAAAATCTAACTTCTAAGCCAACGTAATCAAACGATACAGCCGTTTATGCCGCAAATTTTCGAAACTCGCAAGGGAATCAAAACCTACAGGGTACTTCCCGTGAACTCAGAATCTTGAAATTTGGTACGAAACAACTTCTATAGCACATATAAAGGAAAAATTATGAATACCGTTTATTTTTAGTCACATCATATCTATCTCTTCTATATATATATAAAAGAAGAAACTGACTGACTGACTGACTGACTGACTGACTGACTGACTGACTGACTGACTGACTGACTGACTGACTGACTGACTGACTGACTGACTGACTGACTGACTGACTGACTGACTGACTGACTGACTGACTGACTGACTGACTGACTGACTGACTGACTGACTGACTGACTGACTGACTGACTGACTGACTGACTGACTGACTGACTGACTGACATATCAACGCACAGCCCAAACCGCTGGGTCTAGAGATTTCAAATTTAGCACATAGGTTCCTTATAAGGTCTAGGGGAGCACTAAGAAAGGATTTTTCAAAATTCACCCCCTAAGGGGGTAAATTAGGGGTCCAAAGTTTGTATGGCGAAACAAGATTTGTTAGACTATTTTATTCGAAACTTCACTGGAGTATTTCCTAACGATAAATGAGTAAACACGTGTTTCAGGTTTTTTGAAATTCAACCCCCAAAAGGGGCAAATGTGGTCACAAAGTCTGAAAATCAACATGGGTATCGTATCCTTTTTGAGTACTTATAGTACGCGGGCGAAGCCGCGGGAAAAGGCTAGTAATTAAAATATTTTGAATAATTTTAAAGTTACTACCCCAATATACCTACAGGTTTGTAGGGAACCCACGGTGCGCGAGTCCGACTCGCACTTGGCCGGTTTTTTATTTATATCAAAGACAGAGGCAGTAAAAAAATGTCACCAACTTGGATGCACCAGAATCTACGAAACCTGCTTCATCTGCTAAATAAACTGTTTTGAAAAAGTTAGCCCTAAAGCACCAGAGCATATTTCTTTACGAGGATGATGAAGTTGATGACGTTTCCCAAGAGTGTTAAAGACATTTGGCTACGGTTAGCTCATTAGATTTTGCTAATGTGGACCAAGAAGGAAATGTCTTAAAATTCTAAAAACTTAAACATTCGACGTTTCCTTGGCTGACGCTGGCAGATTTCGCAAGATGACTTCTATCGAAATATACCAGCGACCAGCACGCCAAGTGAAAGGGATTTTTTGGTGGCTTAACCCTACTAAGGTTAACAAAATATTATATATTCATGATAATTATTAAATTTTAACTGTATACATTGGAACTGCTAAAGTTAATTAAAATATACCATGTGTAAAAAAGGTTTCGAGTGCTTTCTCGAATTTCCAAATTTCCAAAAAAAAAAAACTTCTCACACCGGCGGCGCCGCGCGGCGCCGGGTCTGAATGCCGGCGCGCCGCCGCCGGCCCATCAGCCTGCGGCGCGGACCTCTACATAAAACTAATAGTACATTACTTACCAAGGACTGTAATAGAAAGAAAGCCCGAAATCGCAGCTATTTGTAACCCGAGCCCCAGGCGAGAGTTGTAAATATGCGATAGAGGGCTTTCTTTTTTACTGCCCGTGGTGAGTACACAATTTTACGTCTCCACCTGGCCATAAAGCGAGTTTTACCGTACGCGTAGCCAGGTGTGACGTAAATAACATAACTTCGTTCCAACCGAGTGTTCCACGACACTCACGTTTTTTTATAGACTTTTATATAAGTTGTCATACAGGAAGTCCATATATTTATAATCAGTAGGAATATGGGTCTTAAGTACAATTCAATGATAGTACCGAAAAGTAGTATCAGGCGGATCGTATGGTTGTTTGCCACCGTCGTGGTTTAAAAATGACAATAAAACAGTGGAAACACTGCTACAAACTATTGACCGTTAATAGAATGTAGAACTGTAGATGGCATCGCACATTCTCTTATTAAATTGTGATGTATTGTATCTACCTACATCTACATTATCATAACGCTTAGTTTTTATAATCATTGTGTGCGATGCGAGTCGAGCATAGTGATAGGCGAACCATTATTGCTTAGGTATTCGATGTCGGATGGTTTTTCTGATCGTCGGTACCCCACGGTTGTATAATGAAGAAATTAATAAAATTAGCTAGGTAAGTAGGTGGCGTCATTAAAAAAGCATGAATGTTTATTTTTATTTCTTATCTTTATACCTTTATAATTTTTCGTAGCGAAATATAGTCTGGCAAACCATTTCTGTCAGTAGAAAAGCGCGGCAAATTCAAAATACGTACATGTTGTGATGAGACACCGTATTCCGTGACGAACAGTTCAATTCACATTGAATTTGTTTCTTGTGCATTTTAGTGGGGTTGTTAAGCGACATAAAAACGTCGAACCTCAAATTTTGATGCACAGGTATAAAATTTGGCACAGTTGTTTCTTGTCCCTAGACAAGCTGATTAAGATCGGTACCCCAAGGTACCCCCCCCTTCTGGCACCGTGGAGGTTAAAATACCACTACACACGGCTTCATTCAAAAATTCTAACTGTTCACGTTTAGCTAATGGGTCAAGTTTGGTATCAATTTCGGATAAAACGACCGTGTAGAATTCGTTTCTGGTATTAAAAAATGCAATTTACTCAGTAATGTTTAAAAAAATATATGAAAATCGAAAATCTCAACTAAATCTTTTATATTCCAGTCATCATAAATATTAATTTGCTAGTTTTTTTTTCATACACTAAAAATAGAATATTAAATCATATTTCATGTAGATTAAAAAATATATAACATTTAATAACCATTACTAACAGTAAATGGCATTAAAAAAAAATTGCGTCGTGCGTCGTGAAATTATTTTTACCGCCGTCGGCATCCCCGGTCAAAATATCCAAATAACGCACTGTCGATAGGTACCATGTAAACTTGTTATTTATTGAGATCGATTATATATATAACAAAGATAAAAACCGTACCTGACGGAATGTGGCATTCCGTCAGAAAAGGGACTTTTAGTATAGGATTTGAGTGCGCAACCTCTTTTCCTTGTGCTAAAATAAGCCAATTTATAATAAGAGTAAAAAACCGTTACTTATTTAAAGTTAAGAAATGTGGATTTCTGTTAAAAAGGTAACGTAGAAAGATTGGTGCTTATATTTGTATAATAGTATTGCTTAGTGTCAGTCATTATATATCTTCAATAAGTCGCTTACTTGTCATACAAAATCATCACATATTTTTGGAGAATGCTATTGGCTTCTGCTATTGCTCCATCTTGAAGTAGTTTAAATTCTTGTGTGGCCGGGTTAAAGGCGTTACGAGCTTCAAAGGCACTTTTCTTATCTCTTCCATTAAATAAGGATACTGTGTCGCATCCAGTGAATGCATGGAACACGGGCAAGACTGACGCTTTGTCAGGGCCTCATAGAAACAAAATAGAGTTTAGTTTGCGGAATGTATAAACTATAAAATAATGTATGGCTATTATAACAAAATATTCTTACCTAATAGAGTGGCATGTGATAAAACTGTGTTTTTTCCCTGTGCCAATATGAACCTACAATTCCTGTAGTTGAAGTAAGCGACCTATTGAAGAGTTCAAGTTACGACTACATGTTGAAATTTAAACGTTTTTAATTTACTCATACTCGTATTATTGCAGGCCGAGTCTCTGCTCAACACTAAATGAATGCCGGAAGTACTTCTTCTTCTTCTTCTACCTAGCGTTATCTTGGCTATTGCCAGGGTCCGCTTTCCTGCTCGCTTTCCTCCAATTTGCGCGGTCCTGGGCATCTTCTTTTACGAGCCCGTTTTCACTCATGTTGGCCTCCACGACATTCAGCCAGCATTCTTTGGTCTTCCGCGACCACGTCGAGGGCTGTCCAGGGCTAGATTTAGATCCCTATGTAGTCTGGTGGCCTGCGAGAGATGTGACCGAACCAACGAAGGCGACATTCTTGGAGCTTCTCCGCTACGTCACGAACTGCGAGGCTGCCGCGTATGTACTCATTACGAACGCGATCAGCACGTGTAACGTCGCACATCCACCGCAGCATCTTCATTTCTGTAACGCAAAGCTCCTGAATATGCCTTCCACGAACCGGCCACGTCTCGCTTCCGTATATTAAGACCGGTCGGATGATGCACTTGTACACTAGCCCCTTAAGTCTTAGCGGAATTCTGCGATCTCAGATGACTCCTGTGATCTCTCGCTATTTAGACCAAGCTGCGCTGATTCGGGCTCGGATGTCGTGGTCGATGGACCCGGACTCATGCAGTACGGATCCCAGGTACTTAAACTTGTCAGTTTTCACGGCAAGTTCGTTCCCTATTTTGATAGGAACGGGATTAGTACTTCCGCAGGCCATGTATTCGGTCATCGAGACATTTAGCTTTAGACCACCGTTCTCTAGCAATCCCTTCCATAGGTTCACCTTTCGCTCTAGTTCCTGTTTGTCCTCGTCCGTCAGTGCAATGTCATCTGCATACATGAGCAGCCACGGCGGCGGGTCCTGGATTTCCGCCGTAACAGCATCAAGCACAACACTAAACAGAAAAGGACTAAGGGCCGAGCCCTGGTGCACGCCAACTGTGATCGGGAAGGGTTTAGTGTCGCCAACAGCGGTCCTCACTAGAGAAACCGAGTTACGGTACATATTCCGGATAATGTCAACATAGACTTGTGGCACGTTCTTCACCTTTAGTGCCCACCATATCATCTGACGAGGGATGCAATCGAAAGCCTTTTGCAGGTCAAGAAATGCCATGTAAAGTGGCCTAATGCCAGAAGTACTTATTTACAAAAAAAGATCGTCAGCTGGTGAATATACCACCAACAGAAACAACCCTATATCAGGCTATATCAGCATTTACTACGCGTAGTGTACATTTAAATAAATGTACCCAGCTTCTCGTATGTCTTTGTGGAGGGCACTATGATGAAACACAAAATGTATAATTAAATAATTAAATTGTAGTTAACTCTCTTATTCATTTTATGATTTATTTTGCGTTTCTTGTTAAAGTGTGACTGTCCACAATCTGTGAACGACGCTTCCGAAGTTACTTTGGCCATATAATGAGAAGCGAGGACGAAAGTTTGGAAAGATTAATCGTTGTTGGCAATATTGACGGCGAAAGGTCACGGGGCCGTTCACCAGCACGATGGACTGACCAACTCAAAGGTGAGGAACCCTCTCAGAAGTTCTACGATGTAGTAAGGAAAGCGATGGACCAAAATCGATGGCGAGAGTGTGTTCGTGCCAATCATGCCCGAACAAAACCCACCAAACACGATTATCTATCATGATGGATGCGACCAAGAAGAAGAATGCGTTTCTTGAGAATACGCGGAAAATATATAATAACTGACGCTAAGCAATACTATTATACAAATATAAGCACCAATCTTTCTACGTTACCTTTTTAACGGAAGTCCACATTTCTTAAACTTAAATAAGTAACGGTTTTTTATTCTTATTATAAATTGTCTTATTTTAGCACAAGGAAAAAGGGTTGCGCACTCAAATCCTATACTAAAAGTCCCTTTTAGTCAGGTACGGTTTTTATCTTTGTTATATTCAGACCTCGGACAGGGTGAGCTGTTTTAAGAGTTTGCATAATATGGACATACCTACGTAGTCATTCAATGGCAGATGTGATGTAATTGAATAACGAATTAAATTATTCTATTTAGATCTTTACATAACTAGCAAAACAAATTAATTGTATAGCAAGCCTCTTTAAATGATAAGCATATTATTACATATATCCATATGAAAGTAATATAACTGATATGATATCATACCTCTTTAGATAGACAATAACTCTATTTAACGATGCCATATTTAACATTGAAATATCATGACAAAGTCATTAATGTCATTCTAATGTTCTGTTGTGTTATTTTAATTTGTGAGCAATTTGAGTTTGCTAATAAAAAATAAATAATTAAGAAGAGAGATTATTCCGAATTTGAGTATGCCGAAATATAAAGCAAAAACAGTTCTTAAGTGGATTGAAAATGAACCTGACATGACATATGACGGTAATAAAAGTATTTTTTGTGCAAAATGTAAAACCAAAGTGACAACTAAAAAAAGTAATGTGCAAAGACACATCAAGGGACCAATGCACAATGGCAATTATCGAAAGTTTGATGAGGATTTCAATCTCAATTTAATTCGATTCCTCATTTTGTGTAACATACCATGGTCACAAATGAAGAATCCGGCTTTCAAACAGTTTTTTTCTAAGTATTTATGCTGCCAGTGTGCAAACCAACCTACACTCCCGAGTGAATCATGGCTGAGGAAAGTTTATTTGGATAAATTGTATCAGAAGCAAATCAGTTCAATACACGATAATCTTTCGAATGAAAAAATATGGATTTCTCTTGATGAATCAACCGACTCTTTAGGGAGATATATAGTGCATTTTTTAGTGAAGCCATTGAATTCATTTAACAGACCATATTTAATAGCCTGCAAAATATTATCAAAAGTTAATGGTCAAACAATATCTGTATTCGTGATGGACACTCTGAAAAATATGTGGGGCGAATCTTATGACTACAAAATTGGAAATGTTCTGGTGCTAAGTACTGATGGTGTTGCATACATGTTGCTGGCTGGCCGAATTTTGAAAACTTATCTGCCTAATTTGAAACACGTTACATGTTTGGCACATGGGCTAAACCGCGTAGCCGAAAAAATACGTTCCCTGTATCCAGATGTGGATTTGCTCATTTCAAACGTTAAAAAAGTATTTTTAAAGGCTCCTAATAGAATCCGCATATGAAAGGATAAATATCCTAATATGCCCCTGCCTCCAAAACCAGTGATTACGAGATGGGGAACTTGGCTAGCGGCAGCAGCATATTACGAAAAATATTTTGACGAAATAAAAGTAGTCCTATGGGCATTGAGATCGTCAGACGCAATGTCGATAAGAGTGGCGAAAAGAATTATACAAACTGAAAATTTACGAAATAATCTAAAATATATTGTTGAGAATTTCCATATAATTGAATATGCCTTAAAAAAATTACAGGAATCTAAAATATCCGTCGTAGATACATTTTTAACGTTGGACCAAGTGAGAGCTGTTATAAGCTGGTCTTCGTCTGCTTCTGTCAGTCAGAAATTAGAAGACGTCATAGCTAGAAACCCAGACTTAGATCTGTTTAGGGACTATGCTGAAAAAATTTCGGAAGGAACAGATGTGGAAGGTATTTTAATGTACAACTTCACTCCGCTCACTTCAGTGGAAGTAGAAAGGTCTTTTTCCATCTATAAGTGGATATTAAACTCAAGAAGAAGTGCGTTGAAAATTGAAAATCTAGAAAAAATTATAGTTCTTTATTACAATAACCAATAACAAAGAAAAATTTGAATAAATAAATAATACTTACTCGTTTTGTACATAATGCACTGTCATTTTTGTTTAATTATTATTCATGAATTCTTTTTAATATTTCATCTTGAGGCATATCTATATTAACATCTACACTTGACATTAATGACGTAAAAATGGCTCACTCTGTCCGAGGTCTGGTTATATTATATAAATAATCGATTTCAATAAATAACAAGTTTACATGGTACCATTGGTATCCAAAGTGCGTTATTTGGATATCTTGTGCGCGGATGCCGACGGCGGTAAAAATAATTTCATGACGCGCGACGCAAATTTTTTTTAATGCCATTTACTGTTAGTAAAGGTTCTCAAATGTTATATTTTTTTGAATCTACATAAAATATGCTTTAATATTGTATTTTTGTGTATGAAAATAACTAGCAAATTAATATATATGATGACTGGAATATGAAAAATTTTGTTGAGATTTTCGATTTTCGTATGTTTTTTTTAAAATATTAAATACTCAATAAATTGTATTTTTTAATACCAGAAACGAATTTTACGTAGTCGTTTTATCCGAAATTGATACCAAACTTGACCTATTAGCTAAACGTGAACAGTTAGAATTTTTTGAATGAAGCCGGGTGGAGTGGTATTTTAACCCCCCGTCCCCGGTGCCAGAAGGGGGGGTACCTTGGGGTACCGATCTTAATCAGCTTGTCTGGGGACAAGAAACAACTGTGCCAAATTTTATACTTGTGCATCAAAATTTGAGATTGTGCACTTAACACCCATACTATTTTGCTCTCTCATATTAAGTGCGAGTGAGATATAACTCCTGCAACGTTCTAAATTGAACTTAAATTCGTTTTTAAGGCATATGTCAATTGCCTCAACCAGATTATCTGTTGCATTTGATTTCAGATTAGACAAAATATATCTGTTTCCTTTTTACACACCGTAAATGTCACCTAAGGAAAGAGGCGGTCATACCAAATAAAATTAAAAACGTAGAATTTAATTATCATTGCTGCTTTTCTCACTGATTCTTAGTGTTGTCATACTATTGTTCGCTGTACTATACATTGCTACTGCGTTCGATGGCTGGCCAGACTATAGCTAGGTTTTTATGTTTTTTTTTACTAGAGTAAGGTTTCTTTGAATTCCGATGTAAAACAAAAACCCTGTACGCGAGAATCTTTTGCATTCCCTGTCGGTTAGATTTAAAATGAACAGCCTATTTCGACATTGAATATCTTATCGATAGGCACTCAGCATAAATAAATGCGATCATTTTATTTAGGCAATGCGACCTACATAGTTATAATTGAATTTCACGGCTATTGATGGAGGGCCTGGGCGGGCTCTTGTCGAGTTGCCGTTGCGTCACAATAAACCGGAGCTGATGGACTGACACGCTGAGTCACCCTTCAAATTATTATTGTCGCTCATAATGCTAATGTTCTCGTTATGCTTGTAGCGAATTTGCATCTTAATACCTTTTATGACACTTACAAAATCGTATTAATATTTGTTTATGTGTCGCTGGTTTGTTAATAACTATGCAAGATTTTTACGACAGTTTTATGTTGCGGGTAGGTCAGAAGTTAATTAATTTGTGTGAAATTTAATTAGGCCCGTATGGATGACACCATAATGACACATGTATTAACTAACTAACTGACCTACCTTTCTGTTTACACCTCTCGTTAACCACTAAGAAACTTATGAGTAGAGTGAAGGTTGGATTAAGAAAAAAATTGAGGAGAGAAAATGGGACCGGGTTTTTTTTTTCTTGTTTTTTCACAAAAAGAGATACATTTAATCAATTTCACCTATCTGCCAAACTGCAAAGCAGTTTGTTGGCAGAAAACTTATTTTACCCTACAACCATTGTACTATTAATTTAGGTACGTACTTATGTGGCTGTGCCCTGTGGGAGTGTCTGTTTACTCCATTTGCAATAACAGGTAGGTATTTGCAAACAGAGTAAGCAGGCACTCGTCGTGCGGCCGCTATGTTTTTCTTATGTTAGGTATTGGTAATAATATTTAAACTAAAATTAAACCACGCTCGTATTTATTGCAATGTCTCTCTGCTATGCAGGGTAATTAACTACATATAAATATATTTTTTAGCTAATACATTTTATACTTATCATTTAAGCCATTTTACACTTATATTAAAAAAAAATTATGTATTGAAGTGATTCCTACTACCAAAGTAGCTTTGTCCCGCTCCCGCAATTCTTGCATAAGAGCCGTATTAAGACGATTGTCGCCAGAGTGTCCTTGAGCGTTTGTGCGCTGTGTACCCGCGCTACACGCTTACCCCTCTCATTGCGATCGTACGTAAATCCGCCACACTGCACCGGAACGATGTTCAAAGAATATGACTTTACACAGAGGCGCGCGGGCAGCTTTATAAATTATAATCCTTTTGCGGATATTTTTTGATTTGAATACTGTGATTAAGTACTGCAATGGTGATATTTTTAGGAATGCTACTTACCTATTAAATAAGATAAGCATAGCTGGGCATTAACTCGTTAATCCGTTAATCGTTAATTAACGAAGTTAACATTTTGATTAACGGATTAACTTTTAAGTTAACTTTTTAAAATGTTAACGGACACGTTAACTTCCGTTAATATGCAGAAGTCCGTTAATCGTTAATCCAATGCCTAATAGTTACCGCACGGCACCGCGGCGCGGCGCGAAAAACAGGTTCAGACAAGTATGAAACGAAAAGTGCCGGGCGGCGCGTGGCAGCGAGTGAAACATAACCGCCGAAAAAAACTAAAAGCCAATAAATAACCGGCACTAACACCAAACGAATCGACCAACAAAAAACAATAGCGCACTGAAAAGAAAAAAAAAATAATTTGGTCTTCAATAACGCAAGTGAATACCTACCCTACAATTACAATTATAATCTATTTCTATACACTTTCTATATACCTAATACAATCGCTAGGCTTATATCAATTTAATTACTTCTAGAAAGTATGAACTATATACATACTTCTGAAATCAATCACACAAATCTGCGTATTTATATATTTACAATAATTTTTGGAGTCGGTGCCAGCCTCTAACAAACTTGAGCACCTGCACTAGGTATTCACTTGCGTTATTGAAGACCAAATTATTATTTTTTTCTTTTCAGTGCGCTATTTTTTTTTGTTGGTCGATTCGTTTGGTGTTAGTGCCGGTTTTTTATTGGCTTTTAGTTTTTTTCGGCGGTTGAATTTTTTTGGTAAAAAGTTTGGTAAAATTTTCTGTGGATAGCCACAGAAATTTATACAAATTATTACATGCTTAATTTTTGATTACTTTTAAAATAGCTATCTACCTTGCTTTAGCTATTAACTGTTATATTAATAATCCTACTTTAACTATTATTTTGTTCTGTAATATAAATACTTAAAAAAGAACAGGCTTTAAACAAACTTTAGCAGAAATGCAGAGACTGAGAGGTCTACACACGAGAGACTGGCAGGTCTAAAACTCATTGTCAAAACTCGTGAGGTTTTTTTTTGTAAAAACTCTGCTTTAAAATCTGTGAGTGAACAATAAATTACCCCTATTTTCCCACCCTTAGGGTAGGATTTTTTTCCAAAAAATCGGACTACTCTGTAAAAAGTTATGCGTGGTCATACGTTACAATCGGTGAGTGAAAAATCAATCTTCCCCTATTTTCCTACCCTTGAGGTTGGATTTTTTTTTCCAAATTTATATTGGACCAATTTCGAGGTATACCCTTTCCAATACAAAAATAATTATCAAAATCGAACTACTCTGTAAAAAGTTATGCGTGGTCAAACATAAAAAAAATATATATATACGCGTCGACTTAAAAACCTCCTCCGTTTTTTTCGTCGGTTAAAAAACAAAACTAGATATATTTTGCCGGCAAGTGCGAGTGAGAAAGAAAACTGCGAAGAAATTTGTTTTGTTTGATCATTTCATTACTTAGCGCCGGTGCCGGCTTAGAGTGACGAGTGTTTTGTTTGTTTGTTTGTTGTTATTATAAATTACTGTCAATGATCATTTGCGTGTTGATAATTGATAAAGAAGAGTGCAGTGTAATTTAGTTAGATAGAAAAAGTGTACTGTGTAGTAATTAAAATAAAACCATATCATAAGTTTACTAACGCAACGATATAAAGATGCAATTTAACACATATTAACGGATTAACGTTAACTTGCGTTAATTCTTCCGAAATGTAACGCTTTAACGTTTAACGAAGCTAACTTTCTTTGTAGCGGATTAACGATTAACGAAGTTAACTATTTGATTAACGGTGCCCAGCTATGAAGATAAGTAATAACGATCTCAATTAGTAGATTTTTATGTAATAAAATAAAACCTAGCTTTTGAATTTGAAGTACAGTCAGCGGCAAAATATTGGTAAAAATGTTCTGCATATCAGAAAAAAAAACTGACTAGCGCAGAAAAGAAACTGAATGCACATCGAAGCGATGTTTTCATGTGAATTTAGTTTTTTTGCTGTGCAAGTGAATTTAATAGATGGTTATTTTTTTGTAGCGATTTTGAATATCAACCGTAAAAATCACTTATATAATTACGAAAAATTTACAAAACTAAAAAAAGTTCTTGAAACATGTCCATCTGTCCGTCCACCCGTATGTCACAACCATTTTATTATAAAACATATATTGATGAAATTTTATCCATAGGTGTGTTTCTTGTGCCGCTACTTAGTTTTTAGCTAAATTGCTGAAAAAAAAATTTTAAGGGGAGGCACTTCATACATACTTTTTTTTCGCTCCAACGATACGATACACGATAGTGTGTCGTATTATTGGACAGGTCTTTTAAAAAGAATAAGTCTCAAACAACTTTTGGATAAAACGCATATTTTTGTAAATAATAACTCCGAAAATTACTTATTAGTCCATTGTATTGTAGCAATATCAGGTTTCCGCAACTCGACGACTAACGCCTATTTTGCGTGACTCATCAGAATAAGTACTAATACATAATAATTGTAGTGTACTTACAAGACTGCATTTATTTTCAGGGCATTATAAGATGCATGAGTTCTGTTTTTTCTCCATTTTTATTTCATTTCTTTATTTAATTTGTAATATAGGTCATCTAAATAAAATACACTTTTTATAAGAACGTAAATACATGAACACACATACGGGTATATTATCTTAAAAGATAAAATGTCTATGCGCTATTGATTCCGACAAGACACGTTATGCCCGCACCGCATGAACCCTCTGCAGTTAATTTAGTCTTTAGGCACAGTAAGTCCGATATTATATTGCTCACGGGCCAAGCACAAGTATTTGTAGTACAAGGGAAGCACGGAGCGACGAGCGACACAGCCTCCTCGTCTCAAAGCTAGCTCACGACTGCCAGCAACGCCGTTTTCGAGCTACCAACGCACGAAATGTGGAATTATGATCAAGTTGTTTAAGGTGACAGGTATCACGGTTGACGACTGCATTTTGCGTTTTTATAATCGCAGCTTCCGCTTCTGCCATCTAGTAAACTTGAGATGAACTATGACAATTCAATGTTGACATGTTTAAATAGTCAAACAATCGCGGTCTTTTACAGTAAGATGGCGCTTTGATAATAATTTCATTTTATGTTTACTTACTTAATTAAAGTTACTATTGTATGTAGGTAATCAATGACGAAATACCTCTAGATCCTTACCTATAATATAAAACGACTTGGCCAACGCACGCCATTACCTACATTATCATAATCGCACAATTATAATGTTTTATTCTAAATATCCAAAATAAGCATTCATCATGGCGGTTATATTTCTATGTGTCAAGTACGTGTCAAGTCTTTCAAAATAAAAGTTCAAATAAAATGTACTTAACTGAAGATAATAATATTTGTAACTAATTTGTTTTATGTCCTCTTCTGCTCTGAAAAATCCAGGTTTTTAGTATCTATAACGAAATTAGAGATGGCCAAAAACGCTTTCAATGAGGACGGTAAAGTGCGTTGGGATAAGACCGCATCGGGAGAACATCGTATAATTCAATTACCTATCTGGAAAATTAGCCTTTAGTTGCAAATACAAACCACACAACCTCCAACACTATTGTGTACCCTCTACCTAGTTGCATTTTGATATAATGGCGATGGCGCTTTTTTCAGGTACCTACACATTTTACTTAAATGTTTCTTCCGGTATGCTTAATAACAACGACTGTTGGTTAAAAAAACCGGCCAAGTGCGTGTCGGACCACGCATAGGAGGGTTCCGTACCTTCAATGGAATAAGAACCAAACTAATATCAAAAGGTAGCCTAAGGAAGAAGTTTTTTGGAAATAACTCAAAAATGGCCAAACCGATAATGTTCAAAACTTACAAATTTTCGTAGAAAGTATATGATAACGATAAGGCGCATATCCTCAAATTTTTTACTTACGGTTCAAAAGTTACAGGGGCGGCTACACAATTTTTCTGACTTTCGAAGCGATTATTTCAAAAAATATTCACTTAATCACAAAATGATCAAACAAACCTCAATATTATTTTTAAAGACCTATCGATTGATGTGTCACATGTTGATATTTGGTAAAAAGATTTTTTTGAAATTTAGTTACATGTATGGAGCGCCCCCCGTTAATTTTTTTTTTTTTTCAAATTTAAATACATAACTAAGTAGCGGCATACAGAAATACACCTTATGTGTAAATTTGATTCCGATACGTCGTATAGTTTCCGAGTAAAATGGCTGTGACATACGGACGGACAGACAGACAGACAGACATGACGAATCCATAAGGGTTCCGTTTTTTGCCATTTGGCTTCGGAACCCTAAAAATCACTTATTCTTTATTTGACGATCTCCTAGCCCAGTCGGTGGTGACCCTGCCTACGAAGCAGGAGGTCCCGGGTTCGAATCCTGGTCAGGGCATTTATTTGTGTGTTGATCGCAGATATTTGTTCCTGAGTTATGGATGTTTTCTATGTATTTAAGTATTTATCCATATTTATCTATTATATATATCGTCGTCTAGTACCCATAACACAAGCCTTATTGAGCTTACTGTGGGCCTAGGTCGATTTGTGTAAGATTGTCGTACAATATTTATTTATTTATTTATTATTTATAGTAAATGTATGGAAAATATTTAATTTGTAGCTTTTTAGTACATTACCGTAAGTTGACCCCTAATAGGAAACTATTAGAAACGATAGGAATGGAATCGATTGGCATAAAAAAGCAGCATGTGAAAAATAAAAATAAATAATTTTCATAAAGTATGGGAAAAGTTTTTCTCAATTTGTGGCTTTTTTAGCCGCAAATTATTTTTGATCCCATACAAGAATGGGATCGATTGGCATCAAAAAGAAGTTTACCAAATGTGACCTCTTTCTCGCATCCTGTATGTTTTTTCCAAAATCCGTAAACGTCATTAATTTGAAATTGAGGGAAGGTCTTCTAAGACCATTTTCGCGTTGCAGCGAGGGATCTGGTAGCTGCCCCCACTGACCCAAAAATAAATTGAACTTGTATATTATTTCAAATTATCGAAGTTACAAGTAAAAGTAGTTCAGATAAAAGTAATTGCAATTACAAATTATATGTAATCGGGAATACTACTGACATGTAATCTCAATTACAAGCAATTTCAATTACTTAATATAATTGATTTTCATGTAATTTAATTAGCAATTTAATTCATTACAAAAGTAGGTACCATCTAATAAATTACGCC
Organism: Pammene aurita; assembly: GCA_947086415.1. NCBI lineage: Eukaryota > Metazoa > Arthropoda > Insecta > Lepidoptera > Tortricidae > Pammene > Pammene aurita. The sequence goes on along the minus strand of OX352293.1, from coordinate 20,168,546 downwards.
CAACACTGAATAAACATCAGGTTCAAGAGGGTCGTATGGAGGATGTATGCTATCTGCTGCCGAAGTCACGCATACATATGATCTTTATAGACAAAAAAGTTTCGTTCTATAAATTCAATTGTTTGTCACAAAAAATGGTTTGATTTGTTTTTGCGTGGCATTTAAGACTGGATCTTATTAACTGTTGCTGTAAACATTTTTTAAATGTGTACCTAGATGGTTACTAGGAACAGGTTTAGACACGGGTATGTTACGTCCAAAAGGGAGGTATGGGCACTCCGAATGTTATCTCGCTAACTGTGGTAAGGCACAGTTCAGCGAATGTTATCACACTCAAATCTGGACCTGGCTCAGAGCTCGACTGGGGAAGTACCTTACAGAAAACCATAGCCAAAAAGCAAATAACTTAATTCAACCTAAAGTTTAAGATTATTTTTTTAACATGTTTTAATCATTTTCATTTATACATATACCATAAGTGTTCTTTACTAAAAAAATTGACAAATATAAAAGCGTTTGTCGTCTCACATAAGAATTATAAATTGAAATTACACAAAATAATTAAAAACACGAAAAGTCAGCACGAGTAAGTTAATAACATATAATACCTGCTTTTGCCCGCGGCTTCGCTCGCGTTAAATTCGGGGTAACAAACCATACAAACTTTCACCCCCCATTTTAGGGAAGTGGGGGGTTAGAAAGAGACAAAAAGTAGCCTATGTCACTCTCCATCCCTACAAGTATCTCCATTTAAAAAATCACTTCAATTCGTTGCCCCGTTTTGCCGTGAAAGACGGGCAAACAAACAAACACACACTTTCCCATTTATAATATTAGTATGGATTAGTTGTATCGTGTCGTGTATAGGGTCGTCACGGTTTTTTGGGTACATTTTTGGGTTAGTTTTGGTTAATTTCCATCTATTTCAAAAGTTTTATCATATCAAAATCCATTACAATATTAAAATACTAGCTTTTACCCGCGACTTCGTCTGCGCGAAATTAAAATGAGCCATATGGAATTACATAATAAAACGCAAAATAAAAGTTACTAGTTAGTAAAATCTAAGAGCAAATATAAAACTAGCACGTATGCTATTTCAAGTCAACAGGGAGCAACAATTCCATATAAACTTCCATTCCGTTTTCACCCCCTTATACATACCAAATTTCATCTAAATTAGTTGAGCGGTTTAAGCGTGAAGAGTTAACAGACAGACACACTATAATATTAGTATGGATACGTCCATATAATGTATCTCTTCAAGTAGGCTGGGGAAAAAAAAAAGAATTATAGCCAAAAGCGTTTTTAAATTTTTAAACATATTGCTTCAAAGGTTTGAAACATCTTGTCTTTCCACTCTCAATATTTTTAACTCACTTGTTTTTGAAATGTTTGATAAAATGCTGAAAGGTTGACATTAACATAATACAGGCGGTTTATAATTATATCTATTATTTGAAACCGTGCATAGGTGGTTATGCTACTTAGTTTCCCGTCCGGGTTGCCGTCCACCTGATTAAACTGCTACAAATTTATTGGACTAAGAGCTGGCCACGTCAGATATGACACAATAATGAGAGCAATGAAACCTGACTATTGTGTCATATCTGACGTGGCCAGCTCTCCGTCTACATGGAAAAAACTTTTTGAGGTCAAATTGGCCATTGATAATAATTATTTATTCTTTAATTGATATATTAATTATAATCTTTTATTTGAAAAACTTGAATATCAATATATCAATAAGTATGGACGGAAAACTGACACATACTCCACTTTTACAAAAAATGTTTTATTATAAAAACCTTTTGAGTATGATTTATTCTCGTATAATATTAATCTAAACAAGATCATATAAGCTCTAGAACGATAAGTAAGGGCACTTCAAAATTTATTATTGCATTACAAAGCTGGCAAAATCGATAAGTGGAAGAAAATTAGCACCTTAAAACTTACTAAGAGTACATTTTATTGAATAGTCCAATCTTAAGTAGAAGGAGTAGATTTTGAAAATGTATACAGGACAAACAGCTTAGGTACACTTCATACTGATTTGAAACAAGGATTAATATTTCGAGAAATTTTTACAAAGGTAAAGCATAAAAGTCAGCCCTGAAAACTGACCAACTAGTTCAAAAATGATCCGATCTTACCCCATCGTATCTTACGGGTACTTATTGGTTTTTTCATTTTAGGGATTGTGAGAAATTATATTGGTATATATACTTATACGATTAAATTAATTCCATATCTACTTACCTACCTAATAATAATATTAATAATTCACCATATCTTTTAAATCGTACGAAAACGAACATACAATAAACCATATAAACATAATGGCGCGACCAGACATCGCAGAGTGCCGGGACAGCCGAGCCGATTGTTTCTTTCTTATTCCATAGTAAAGAGAGAGATATATAACCTAACACGATGATGTGGACAAATCATTGACAAATGCACGAATGTGTTTCAACTTCAAGCGCATTTGATTGTATTCAATGTATCCGTCATTCATATCAAAATATAGATCTAGCTTGCAACAGCGCAAAGCAAGAAGCGAAATGAGCAAATGAAAGTAAGCTGGCAACGTCGCCTCCGATGGAAACTGCTCGAACAAACGCGCTCTTGTAATACAAATTATGGTAAAAACATGGACGAAGCCGTCTATGGTAAAAAGTACCCATACCCACTGTAAAAATTGAATAATGAATTAGTCTCTTTTATAAGTTGGTAGTTTAAATATATTGGGTAAAAAAGTCAAAATAAAAAGATTTAACTAACTAGTAACTTGATTATAGTATGATTTGACTTTTTTTTTGTCTAAAAATACCTATAAATCGCTTAGGATCAGGATTGAAAATATAAATGAGAAATGAGATAAAAAAATAAACAAAAAAGTTAACATCAGCCTAGATTTGAACTCGGACATACCTACTTAGTAAGCAAGCGTACTATAACCTAAGCTATGTGGAACGAATTTCCGCACTCAAAATTACTAATCATATTACTCAAATTTGACACATGACACATGTCTGGCTGCAATAGAATGAACGCCTATAAGTTTTATTGCAGCAATTGCATAGTTCTGATTAGTACAGGCTCTACAAGGTTTTGCGTCTAAAACCTTTATTAAGCGCTTAATACGACTATAGTTATCGGCCGAACATTAGTAATGTGCTAAGAAGTAGTTATGTTTAATTTCGCAACATAGAATTATTTCTGACCGACATAAAACTTGCGACAAGTTTTCTCCAAAACAGTTTCTTAACGATGATATATATACCTAATTATGTTATACAAGACCAAGCACGTATCGGTACAGCGAACCCAACTATATGTCCCTACAGAAAATGTAACATTCATGCTCCAACGTGGTTTGTTTTCTTCAAAAACCTTGCACAAAAACACCTCGATTTGACGTGTTTGCATATATCGTCGCCTTAAGAAAATTTAATCAATTTAAATATCCTACGTTGAGTTTGTAGTGTTCTGTAGTACACATTTTTTAGTTCAACAATATTTTAAATCGAATGAGCCGTTCAGTAGATATAAGCAAAATTAACCGTAAAACGACATTTCGTTACATTTAAATAACGGAGAAACTATACATTACACAAGTTATTCAAACGTTGACAATGTTGTACATGAAATGGTTATTAACATATGTTTTTTTCAAAATTGTTGAATCACCCGTTATTGAGATATACCCCTTAGAATGTAACAGTTTTTGGCCACAATTAGCGTCTAGCGCCTTAACAGGTTCACAGTCCGATGAGGCACATGCTTCTCATGGGTGGTTTCACTGGTCGTCAGTCGCCATCAAATATATCGGAGCGACCAAGGTATTCAAATATATCTGAACATGCACTTTATCGCCTTGACAGTAGAAACGTTGTTCAGATATGTGTGAACACCTTGGCCGCTCCGATATATCTGATGGCGACTGTACGTCCATTCGGCACATGTGCCTCATGGCCAGTGATGTAGATAATGCAGTTTTTCTTTTGATAAATAATATATTTCATTACGTATTATATTATTTTTATTTATGAACTACATTTAGATAACCAATCAAGTTACACAGGCGTGACATGGCAAACTGAATTTGAAATGCTTGAATAAAACAGGTGTGATAATATGGGAACGTGTCGAAAGAAGGCTGCGTATTGCTTGAGGACTGTGAACCTGTTAAAACCATTATTTATTTATGTTTTTTTTACGCTATCAATTCAAATTTGAGACTGGTTTTCCAATGAACATACATGTCTGTTGCCTGGGGGGTGGCACAGAGTAGCCAACTTAATTTAAATTGCAGTCTAATCAGGGTAGCAGTTTGGGTAGCAGTATGTTAGTTTATCTCCACTTACCAATTTTGCCAGCTTTGTGATGAAAAAGAATAAAATCTTGATACATCTCGGTAAGGGTACATCCTTACTTAAAAATGTAAGTATTATATTTTATTATTCCGCTTATTTAGTCTGGTTAAGGTTACTATTACGCATTAATGAATCATACTTGCGGGCTTTAAAAAATATTTTTTGTATATGTAGGGTAGTGTCAGTTTTCCGGTGATTTATATTAATTGTACCTACCAGCAGTCAGATGGATGGCAAAATGAGTCCGGATGGGAAACAGGCATATCTACTACCTACCTTAGGTACTAGTTAGTGCGTCTGGTTTGAAGTACGAATCCATTCGCTTTAGGTATGGTATGGGGTATGGGACATAATTTTTATTATTAATATGATTTATGCGAGAATTGACACCTCTAAGATCCAGCCAATTAGCGTCTTGGCTTAAATTTGTGAAAATACGCACGTACCGGTAGGACTATCCCATTAGTTTAAAGCCACTATATGGTCCAATATGACTCTCCAAAATAATAGGTCGATTGCATAATTTACGCAAGGTGTTAGGCACGAAGAAGGAACGTTTCGTCACTTTCATTTCTTGTCGAATTGTCCAATGGAACTTGTCACGCTTTGCCGGCAACCAATGGCCGCCCACCGCCCCGCCTCGCAGGATAGGCGTGCGCTGCGGCCCCGGCCCAGATACTTGCAACAATACCTCACTCGACACAATAGCTTCTGTAATCGTCGCCGCACTTGTCTGGACAAAACAAAAAGCACCCGCGATAGGTAAATCTATAAGGCTGCGTTTCCACCAGAGATGTGTTGCGAGGAATGTTTCTTAGAGCTAATAGAATCACTTCATTACCTATCCTCGCACAGCGCACCTCTGGGATTGTTTCATTTGTTTCTAACAAACACAGTCATCGCAACGCATCCTAACTCATCTCTGATGGATGTGCAGCCTAAGGGCATACTCAGGCGCGGATCCAGGATTTTGTTTAGGGGGGGCACTTTCCTTCACAATAAATCTCGCGGTCCGCACCTTTGGGCCCCGTAGTATACGAGGTTTGCGTTTCAGGGGGGAGGAAATTGCCCCCTGTTGCCCCCCCCTGTAATCGCGCCTGGGCATAGTCAGCAGCAGAAGTCGCTGTAATGCAAGGTAAAGGTGATCAAGATAATCTCAACTTGCTCTTGCTTGTTCTAATAACTAACTAAAAATTGCATTACATATCATTTGGCACTATTTTCCCCTAACAGAAACTTATGGCTATGATATAATCTAATTCATTACATAATTTCCCATAATATTGCATCAAACCCACCACTTTCCAGCTGCCAGATGTCCGGATCTAGGAATAAGCATTGTATAGCAAACTAAGTAGAGGGGTTTCGTTGCTCTCATTATTGTGTCATATTTGAAGTGGCCAGCTCTCCGTCTACAAGGAAAAGACATCAACGAATTTTTTTACCCCGGTAAAAATAACGTAAAGTAGCAGTTTGCTACCTACTTTGAAATCATTTCGAAATGAATATGAACATTCTAATGGGCGCGTATTCATCTATGTATATTGAAATCATGCGAATGTAGAAAGACATCGGTGTAGAATGTTTATCTCAGATGTTGAGCTATTAATAAGATAGACCACCGAGTCAAAGGTTAAGTATAACTGTTGCTTCCAGGTACATAATAAAATAAAGTAAAATCATTTCAAAGTAACAACTTGTAAATAACTGTGTTAAAATAGTCATAACATAAGCACACTCAATTCTATTACAATACAGCGAAACAAATATTAATATATAAATATTAATTAGCTAAATATTATTAACAGTGCGTTCCAAATTTTTAAATTATTTGTAGGCATACCGGAGCTAATTTGGCTTTCTTTTTCACCATGAGCTCTCGGAAAAATGCTCATCAAATTGTGGTGAAATCCAATGAAGATCTTAAATATGTACTCGTAATATATTTAATATATAATTATAAAAAACCTCCGACTCGGTTGGGCAGCGTTCGGGAAGCTACGGCACATCTTTTTGTCCAATATTCCGCAGTGTCTCAAGACGAAAGTCTTTGACCAGTGTGTGTTGCCAGTGATGACATATGGTACTGAAACGTGGTCGCTTACAATGGGCCTCATAAGAAAGCTCAAAGTCACCCAAAGGGCAATGGAGAGGGCTATGGTTGGAGTCTCTCTGCGTGATCGCATCAGAAATGAGGCCATCCGCAGCAGAACCAAAGTAACCGATATAGCCCTCCGAATCGCTAAACTAAAGTGGCAGTGGGCGGGGCACATTGCTCGTAGAACCGATGGCCGTTGGGGCGAAAAGGTTCTCGAGTGTCGACCACGAACCGGAAGGCGCAGCGTGGGTAGACCCCCCGCAAGGTGGACTGATGACCTGGTGAACGTCGCGGGAGTCCGCTGGATGCGGGTGGCGCAGGACCGGTCATTGTGGCACTCTTTGGGGGAGGCCTATGTCCAGCAGTGGACGTCTTTCGGCTGATATGATGATGATAATGATGAATATATCAAAACGAGAGCGTTCTTGGTAACCGGTGGTAGATTAATAGTCTCTCTCTGACTTCATAAGTGCATTGTAATATGCCTAAATTGAAGAATAAATATGTTTTAATTTTTTTATCTTTTAATATTAAATAAAGTATAGGTACTTAAGTACATAAATCCTATCCACAAATTTATTAATACGATTGGCAAACGAGTAGCCTATGTTTAATTTTAGATAAGCAACAAATTATCGCGAGTTCAAAGGATTATTTCATCAGCATAAACATAAGGCATAACATACGAGCAAACACGATGCTGTGCTAGTGGGGTTTTACTCTAATAAGATTTTATGGTGCAACAGAGGACTGGCCGGTTCCCAGCGCGACCTGCGTGGGGTCACCGGGCACCGTAGACCATAGGCTAAGCACCCATCGTAAAATAATAAACAACATAAATTACATTAAACGTACCTATTTTTAATCATTTGCAGTAAATTCCTTCGAAGCTAAATCAAATTTGTGTTTGAAACTAAAGTGAAGATTGTTATGATTTCCTCCTAGAATAGATTCAATCAGTTACGTAAATTCCCGACGATTGGAACTGTACATTCAAATACTGACAATTATTGTTTTACAAACTTGAATATTTTGTAAATGGTGTTACATTATAAAATCATGAATAAATAAAATGTAACGTAAATAATAAAGATGAGGATTTCTCATGATATAATGTGTGTACCTAGATACTGTATTAGTAATCTTACTATTTTTCAAGTATAAAGAGTCATGAACATTACTGGAACCTGTGAACCCTGATTTACACGCCGAGGGTTGAGTATCCTTATTTTTGCAGATATTTATATCTTTATTCGTAAATAACAAATGAGTAAAGAAATTTGCGGTGGTATCCTATACTATTAAGGCTTTATAGACTACGATATGGCTATACTCGCGCTGCGCCGACAGCGCTGTACAAAATCGCTAATTATATTCAATCTCAGTTTCGCTTCACGGTGTATTATTGTAGACACACGTGCCGCTCAGTTTACAACCGGCTTTTCAATTATTTGAAATTGTTAAATATAAACATTCATATAGGATTAAATGATGAATAGGCCTAGAAAATTTAACATTAACCTGGTTTGAAATTGATATGATCCAGTGGATACGAAGAAATTAGTGGATACTTAGACAGCAAGAAACTTCATTTTTCAAAGGGTTCCGACTTCATTTCTAAACTTCATTTTTCAAAGGGTTCCAACTTCATTTCTATTTTTTTTAATACCGTATACTTTTTACCGTATTCACGATTTCTAATAATTTGCCGTATACTCTGATATTCCTTATATTTAACAGCACACATATGTGTTTATTTAAGTAAATTTTGTAGGCTCCCTTATTGTTTTACAATATAATTGAAAACCTAAATAGACTTACGCCGTTTACTATTTGACAAATAAAAAAAAAATGTTTTAATAGGCTTTATAATTATGTGTAAACAATGCAAATGTCACACATTAAAAACGAACATAGGGGACGATTCCTAGGACACCTCAAAACATAATGCGCCCTAATTAATGCAATTAGTCCTCAGCAAATTGCAGGTAGGAATGAAATAATGAGCGTAAATTGAGCCAACTTTACACTTGTGATTTATTGTGGTGCACTTGCACGATTTCGTCGAAAGAGAAAACGGACCAGTTCAGACGGATATTACGGGCACGGGCAGTATATAAAATTGATAATGAATATTTATAAAAACTTAATCACGGTTCAGAGTATTTCCCATCGGGTCAGGAGAAACCATTAATCAGAACATTTCCACTTAATCATGCAAATGTCGTTGTTTCCTTCTCTACAATTATTTTTCACTTAATGCCTTTTTTGCGAACTTACCGAAAAACAATTTAGCGTTAAATTTACGAGTTTATTGAAAGTATCTGTCGCTCTTGTGTTGTGCTATGGCGCGACTTCGTTGTGATAAACATAATATTATTATTTTTATCATAGAACACAGGAGTATTGTTAAAGAATTGTGGCAGATATAAGAGACAGAGACATTACATAGAAAGATATATAGTTACATAAATTGTAGCTCCCCGAATGATTTGTGTTCTAATTGAGCTGGTACCTAATATTACACATATTTAATGAATATATATATATGTAAACATATATATATACCTTAAGTATTTAAAGCTTGTCCCAGTAAAAAATGTCGTTAGTTTACGCAGCGTTGGTATATCAGGTTTCAATGAAAATGGTTGTAACTGGCTGGTTATATGTTAAATGCATCTCGGTTCTTTATTTAATATTAGGAACAAATCTGTCACAGTCACATTTTCAAAGATCTCGTCTCCACAAGAAAAACTTCATGAGAAAATATTGTACAAATATGTCCAATATTAAGGCATTTTCACGAAAAAAGTGGCAATGGAGCTAAACACGTCTGTTAGAACTGTACAAAGGGTCCTAAAACAATTCAGAGAGACTGGCGGTATTCGACGGCGTCCTGGAAGTGGTCGGAAGACCGGGTTTGTTAAGAAAAATAATTAGAAGAGTATCATAGCTGCTTTGCTGAAAAAACCTACATCATCTGTAAGAGATTTAGCTAAAAAGTTTTAAACGTCTAAATCCACTGTGCAACGAGTAAAGAAATATAATTCTGTAAAGACTTTCAAACAAACTAAAGTGCCTAATAGAAATTTGAAACAAGAAACTGACGCTAAAACGAGATCCAGAAAACTGTATTCAAAATTAACGACAAAAAAATACTGTATTGTGATGGACGACGAAACATATTGCAAGCTTGATTTTAAATCACTGCCGGGACATCATTTTTATTCGGGGACCGATAGAAAAACTATCAATGACGAGTACAATGTCATAAAAACGGATAAATTTGCGAAGAAGGTTCTTGTGTGGCAAGCGATCTGTTCTTGCGGCAAACGCAGCACTCCATACTTTGCTAAAGGAACTATGAAAGGCGATGTATACCTTAAAGAGTGCATGGAAAAGCGATAATTGCCGTTTTTTAAGCGACACAAGAAGCCAGTTCTGTTTTGGCCTGATCTGGCCACGTGCCACTATTTTAAAAATGTGATATAATGGTACAAAGCCAATAATGTCGAATTTGTGGAAAAATACCGAAATCCTCCTAACCTGAATTACGACCTATAGAAAAATATTGGGCTCGTATGAAGCAGAAGCTCTTAAAACATAAAACTAACGCCACATCAGTTGAAAACTTCAAGCGAAAATGGAATGCAGCTTCAAAACTAATCACAGACACTGATGTACAAAACCTGATGGCAGGTATCAAAAGAAAATTACGAAGTTTCTGGATGAATAAACTATTGTTTATTCTATTGAACAAAAACATAGCAAAAATACGTTTTGTTTACTACATTTCTAATAAACTGTTGTCAAACATTTGGTAACTTTTTATTGCTTACATTATTTCATACTAACTAATAAACGACATTTTTTTCTGGGACAAGCTTTATTATACCTTAGGTTGTGTAGATATTTTTATTAGATATTTTTTTCCGTGAGTACACTAAGTACATAGTGCATGTTTGTCTATCTTATACTTTTCTCTCAATTGCTCAAAGGTTAACTGGAAAAGATCCCTTAAAGGGATAAGTCCGCCTTTGCACTTTGTTTATTTTTCTTTTATCATGTGTGTTTTGTTACTTTTTTATGTACAATAAAGTGTTTACATACATACATACATTATACATAATACCTATATGATTTACATGAATTAAAAATGCAGTTGATGATGAGTATTAACAGCCATATCTACATTGTTTATTTGAAATATTACGAGGTAAAATACAAATGTGTTAAAATAATATTCATATGCTTAGGCTAACAAACAAAATTACATCAATAATTTACGCAACGAATGGTTACTGGCCAGGTCAGGTCTTATACGAAATTCAAATGTGATAGCACATCGTCCGTGTTTGTAGCAGAGATCCAAGGCCTGTAACTGCAGTTTACCGAAAGTAGTTTAGCGTAACTTACAATGTAACATACTCGTTTGAGTTTTCATTTAGTCTCCAATTAACATACTTACAAGTCTATTATTAGTTATTGCGAAGTTTATTTCATGTTAGAGTCATGATATTAAGTTAGTTACATGACATCAACATTAATATTTTGATGTTGAATCTTATAAAAGTCTTCAAGCCTATAGGTATACCGGGTGTTGCCTGTAACATGAGCAATAAATTAAAATGTAGATTCTACTCCTCAAAGTAAACAACCTTTGTTCAGCGACTTTGAAAAATAACGTGTGGTCTAATTTTTAGTACACTTTAAAGTTTATTCGAACACGCAATTGCGAAATTGATTATGTCTGTAAGGTGACAAGACTGACAAGAAATGTCAGTGGATTTTAACGTACATTGAAAATACTATTTAGTTTGTTTAAAAAAGAGACAATCTAAAGACTACATATTTTTTAAAAGTTGTTGAACAAAAGTTGTATTGTTTGAGAAGTAAAATCTATGTTTTAATTTATTGATCGTGTTACAGGCAACACCCGGTATAGGTAGAGTTATTACTACTACTACTTTAACGTAAATCCTATATTTACCACCAATTGTTTTACATCTACTTTTCCTCTTAGTATCTTGTATTTCTTTGTGTCTTTATTTTGATGTGTGCAATAAAGAGTATTTATATTATGTTATATTAGGTAGGTACATTATCATCACTTCACTACATAGTATAAAACAAATTCGCTTTCCGCTGTTTGTCCCTATGTATGCTTAGATCATTAAAAATACGCAACGGATTTTGATGCGGTTTTTAATAGATAGAGAGATTCAAGAGGAAGGTTTATATGTATAATACATGCATAATATAGTAGACACAATGATAATTTTATAGGTTTCTAATATGATGTAAATAAACACATTTTTTGCGCTTATATTGCAAACGCTGGCTGAACTCTACGAGATAGATCAAAATAATGTACTACAGTATTGTACACCTTAAAAAGTCCGCAATGGTATATGTCTATCTCTTAGGGATAACCCACAATAACCATTTTTTATCCCGTGCGAAGCCGGGGCGGGTCGCTAGTATAATATAAACACTATCAGAATATTGTTGTAAACTGTTTTGACATAAGCCTCTCCCGTTTTATACTTGTGATTTTCGTCACTCTGTTACTCTCATACAACTTTTGCCAGCTTGCTTTTGCCTTTGAGTCATCTCCGCCTAGTTTTACACAAACTACATATTGCTGATCACGGACTAGATAGTTGCTGATCATGTTATCCATTTGAGAACACGCCTTTATTGGCTCTCTCTTGCCTTATCCTCACATCTTACTAATCTTTATATTATATGCAACTTAGTTTGTTTAGCATGTCTTTAACAATGGAAACAAGGATACTTCTTTTGATGTTTCTTTTAGGTTCTCTGAAATAAAAAAGAAATGTCGACTAATTCAACCATTATTTTTTTACACCTAAACAAAATGAGGTCAAGAGTATACTACAGAAAAATAGTGTATTTTGGAGGTAAAATATGTACATCAATGAAACTTTGTTTATTAACTTTATCTTAGCACTAGAAATGAGAATTTGCCGAGTCACATGAACATTTAGGGGTCATACCTCAATCGGGGGATTTTCATAATTGATTTATTCAGACTGTTGTCCATATCCATCTTCTTCTTCAGCTTTATCATCACATTTATTATTTCATCATCACATTAGCAATAAACATTGATTAGGTACCTAGTGATATATGTTTAAAGTTAGGACGCACAATAAAATGTACCTATTACCTAATCATAGGACATGTTTCTATTTGAGACATATTTGGCCGAGTGGGAGGCAATCCATAATGGTTGCGAAGCGTCGACAGACGCTCGTGTTTTACGACTAGTAACAAAGTGTCGCAACGGTGGGCCCCGACGCACTCCGGGTGTCGCGTTATCACCAAACGTTTAATTTAAAACGTTAAAATGGTGGTCAGATGATGGAGTGGCTCCACTAATCGTGCCAAGGGTCCCGTCATAATAGATACAATAACAGTAAGCGCAAGCGGTTTCTGTTACCTAACATCACACATGAGTATGTGAGAGGTTCAGCCATAAAATCAGACTGCCAGGTTTTAAGTACCTAACTTATATAAGATTATCATGAGTAGAGAGGCATAGATGAAATTTCTGGAATTGAATGTGTCGATAAGTTACGGAATATCCGTCCGTTTCATCAAGCAGGGTACCTTTGCATGTTTTTTTATACCACGATGGTGCCAAAGAAGCACACGACCCACCTGATGATAAGTAGCTGCCGTAGTCTATGGACGCCTTCAACTTCAGCGGTTTCACATGCGCATTGCTAACCATTTTACATTTCGGCAAGCCTGCTTGCAATATGGCGTCATCCTGTGGGGCAGTAGTACTAATGCAAGTAATCTCTTTATAGTTCAAAAAGATTGCATACGTTACAATAGCCAAGATACCCCTATTTGAAAGTTGCAAGCCCTACTTCAGAAAGCTTAACGTTTTAACCATTTCTTCTCTGTACATATATAAGATTGTAAGGTTTATCAGAAATAAATAATAACCTACATCTATACAACTTTAGTAAGAGCGCACGACGAATAGATCAAATAATGTTTCTTGAATCCGTCTTAGAGATTTATGAACAAGGTCCTGTAGCATGCCGAAAGAACGCCAGCTACATCTCGCGGCATCCCTTCGGACTATCCGCGCTATTAATTTTGTTTACCGGCCAAGTTGCGCGAGTTATAGTTCAAAATCTGTAAGAATGAACTTTTGACACATCGCAACGCCCGTAGAACGTAAACGCGCAAGACACTTTGAAATTATAATCAAAATCCTATAACGATTTTACAGCTTGTCAGGTACGTAAACACAATATTTCACTTTTAATAAACATAACTTAATTAATGTTACATTTTTTCATATCTTAGTTATTGAATATTTTACGATAACAATTTAGCATGCAAACAGTTACGGTGTACGCCTCCTTTTTTAAAATTTAGTGTTGTGACCATGTCTGCTGTTCCGATTCATATAACATTTCCGTAAGTCGATAAAATGGATTATGTAATCAATAGACAATATAAGACTTTCTTATCATATTGTATTAACTATGGAATTATTATAATTAGTCATCATCATCATATCAGCCGAAAGACGTCCACTGCTGGACATAGGCCTCCCCCAAAGAGTGCCACAATGACCGGTCCTGCGCCACCCGCATCTAGCGGACTCCCGCGACCTTCACCAGGTCATCAGTCCACCTTGCGGGGGGTCTACCCACGCTGCGCCTTCCGGTTCGTGGTCGCCACTCGAGAACCTTTCCGCCCCAACGGCCATCGGTTCTACGAGCAATGTGCCCCGCCCACTGCCACTTTAGTTTAGCGATTCGGAGGGCTATATCGGTTACTTTGGTTCTGCTGCGGATGGCCTCATTTCTGATGCGACCACGCAGAGACACTCCAACCATAGCCCTCTCCATTGCCCTTTAGGTGACTTTGAGCTTTCTCATGAGGCCCATTGTAAGCGACCACGTTTCAGTACCATATGTCATCACTGGCAACACACACTGGTCAAAGACTTTCGTCTTGAGACACTGCGGAATATTGGACAAAAAGATGTGCCGTAGCTTCCCGAATGCTGCCCAACCGAGTCGGATTCGTCGATTGACCTCTTTCTCGAAGTTGGATCTACCTAACTGGACAGTATGTCCTAAGTATATATAATCGTCCACAACTTCGAGTGTAAAGTCTCCGATTGTAACGAGAGTTGGTGCTACATGGGTATTTGACATGATCTTCGTCTTATCCATGTTCATCTTTAGACCAACTCGCTCGGAGGCTTTACTGAGGTCATCGAGCATCGTACTCAAATCCTCCATGGTCTCAGCCAAGACTACTATATCGTCAGCACACCGAAGGTGAGTGATGTACTCGCCGTTTATGTTGATGCCTAGCCTTCTCCAGTCCAGAGTCTTGAAAACATCCTCCAGTGCAGCGGTAAACAGTTTAGGAGAAATAACATCTCCTTGCCTGACTCCCCGCTGCAACGGAATAGGCTTCGAGTTCTGGTCCTGGAGTCGGATTGACATAGTGGCGTTCTGGTACAAACACTTCAGCACTTCGATATAGCGATAGTCCACTTGGCACCTCTGGAGAGATTGTAGTACAGCCCAGGTTTCGATCGAGTCGAAGGCTTTCTCGTAGTCCACGAACGCTAAGCAGAGGGGGAGGTTATACACCTCGGTCTTCTGTATAACCTGACGGAGCGTATGGATGTGGTCTACGGTACTAAAGCCTCTTCGGAAACCGGCTTGTTCGGGAGGCTGGAAGTCATCTAGCCTGCGTGCGAGACGGTTCGTAATGACTCTTGAAAACAGCTTATAGACATGGCTCAGAAGTGAAATGGGTCGGTAGTTCTTTAGTAACGCGTTATCACCCTTTCTGAAGAACAATACCACCACACCTCTGTTCCATGCCTTAGGCGTTCTCCCTTCTAGTAAAACGGTATCGAACAACTTCTGAAGGGCCATAAGGACCGGTTTACCACCCGCCTTCAGAAGTTCGGCTGTAATTCCGTCTTCACCAGGTGCCTTATTGTTTTTGAGCTGTTTAAGAGCCATTCTAATCTCGTACAAGCTGATGTCCGGGATGTCTTCGGTATAGTGTCGGGTCAGTCTAGCTCTAGGGTCTTCCGCCAGATCAACTTCAGGTCTGCTAGTTGATGTGTACAGCTGTCCATAAAAGTCCTCTATCTCCCCCAGAAGCAGGGGGGTTTTACTACGCAGTTTAGGTACATTTGGCCGGGGCGCCTCCCGGGGAGTCGTATAGCAGTGGGCTGCGGCTCGGCTCGCACGATAGTCGTGTCACGTGGCGCTCGCGCAAAATTTAAAATACACAATGGCTTCGAAACCTATCTCGATCTAATCCGTATAAAATATGTATTTACGGATGTCTGAATAAACGGAAGAACAAGGAAGCAGAAATAACATTTTTAAATTCCGGACGATATTGAAAGGTCCCAAAGTCCTTACTTAGTAATAGTTAAAATAAACATCCTTAATTTATTGAATATCGGTTGCCCAGAAATAATATTAGGAACTGACCGACATATTTTCAAAGGAATACGGCTGTGGCATACCTACTTCCGTGAGAATCAGACATAATCTCTATAAAAAAATCTATCTCCGGATAAAAATTTCGTGTTTACATAATCAACGTTTGTAATTCCTACATATTTATCTAACAATAATAAATCAGTAGGTATAGGTACAAAAACTTGTCAAGTGCCAACCCCGTGCCGACGCTCACAGCTCGGTCATAAAACTGCGGCGCGCAAAGAAGATTCACGGTTCGTGCGCGGTTATAAGTTTCAATTTTGCTTGCAGGCGGCGAGTATAGGTATAATTTTATACCTAAATCTGACTTTTGTTAAGGAGTGAATTTTCTGTACGGTAGTACTATTAGTTATTCTGTGCCAGAAGCTCGTGTCTGGATGAAACGATTCTACCATCCTCAGTTTTTAATTTGGCGAGCTGGCTCTGCCCAATAGACAAATCTCTTGCGAAAACGAAATTATAATTAGTAGATAACAATTATTAAATGATAATTTCCTAAATAATTTTATTTTCTGCTTTGTTATAGTTAAGTTTTCCTTTTTTAATTTATTTTTGTATTTAGGCATAACAGCATACAACTCATCTCAACTCATATTCTCGGTGGAATCACTAACTCCCGAGTCACAGGCATTCGCCTAGTTCGGGAGACAGAGGCTCAGTTCCGGTGAAACTGTTTCAAACCTAATACATAAGTCTCTCTTAAGCTATTAGCGTACTGTGCAAATATTGTTTACGTATTAGGTTTAAGTCAATAAACATTATTCTTATTCTCTTATTCTTATAATTTGAGAAGATTTGTGATACAAAATATATAGGCATATAACAAGAAAAAATCGGTTGTAGTAAAATCGATTCGAACAATTCATAAATAATCGCTAAATTTGACAAACGATACGTCTTAGCCCCATCACTAATGACGTCAATACTGAAGTGTCAAAAGTTCATTCTTACAGATTTTGAACTATAGGGTAGATTAGATCGTGGTTCGTCTATTTATAGTTAGGTGGCGCCGATATCAAAATACGATGTGTCCTATTTTTATTTTGAAAGAAGATGACGACTGAGAAAAGAGGATATATCGCATCAATTTTGAATTCAAACTTTGTAGGAGTTTGGAATAGTTTTTGTTTTAGTCGAGAAGACAGATAGATTGTGAACCTCGAGCTGTAGAGTTGTCAGAATCCATTTTGACATCCCATATTTTTTCTATTTTAATCTGAGTTTGATTATTTGTTGGGCGTGATTGGAATTATTATTAAGTTATATCCAACGCCAAGTGCGTGCGTGTACCACATCGGAGGGGCGTCAAGCGTTTGCAGCCGGAACTGCGATACTGTCCAACGCAGATATTGGAAACCGGAGTATCGCCTTGGAATACGGCCACCAGTCGCCTCTAAAGAAGTCGAGCCCGCATTGCGCGTGGCTCATCAGGTGAAACCAGAGTGTCGCTCTAGGATACGGCCGCCAGTCGCCTCTAAAGGATCTGAGCCCGCATCCTGCGTGGCTCACCAGGTGAAACCGGCGTGTCGCTCCGTGAAGTGCTCTAGAGTTTAATTGGGGACTTCGCATTTTATTTGCCGTGCTTTAGTTCTATATTATGGTTACCATTCTTACATATCTGCGATCCGCATTTTTATATTAACCTTAAATTCTAATTGCCTCATTTGACGGGCGTACAAAGACCTGGCTCTTGAATTTAGGCTACTTTCAGCCAGCGAATCATCTGTCACCATCCATATCACTCGCCTCATTAATCCATTATTTTCCCGCAGCCAAATTACCAGCCGAGTCTTTATTTTTACTTACTAGTTTTGCTAGTACTCTCTCGTTTTATTTACCTTTTGTGCGGAAAGTAGACGTTTACGATACTAAGGTAATTATTGAATGTTAAATACCTTTATCGATATCGTTATCTTCATCTTTACGTGAAGTGCTAATTTCAAATAATCTGATTATTGTAATTTAATTACATTCTATCCACTAAGGAAATTATTGAATGTCAAATATCTTTATATAGATATCGTTATCCTCATTTTTATGTGAAGTGCTAATTTTAAATAATCTGATTATTGTAATTTAATTACATTCTACCCACTAAGGAAATTATTGAATGTGAAATATCTTTATATAGATATCGTTATCGTCATTTTTATGTGAAGTACTAATTTTAAATAATCTGATTATTGTAATTTAATTACATTCTATCCGGCTCGAAGGACCAAATTGCTAATTTTAAATAATTTACTTAATCTGCAAAATTAAACGTGTTAATGCAATTTACGAAGTGTTTTACTGCAGTCCCTATTATAGCTCAATCAAAATATACAAAAAATAGTCATCAATCGAAAAAAAATTAAAAAACAGTATTTTTGCTAACTCACTAAAACGCTTCCTAACCCAAAAATGTTACTATTCGGTATCAGAGTTTATGGACGATGATCTATGAGAACCTAATATCACTTTAATTTGAAGAACTAGTCGTATAAGCTACTTAAGATTTAAGACACTGCTGGGTACCTATCATATGTATAGATAGGCTAAGTTTAATTTGTATGTTAATATATTTTATGTCTGCTATGTAGTCAGGCTCCATAAGACGCTTTTACTCTATTTATAACAACCGAAAAAATACCATGGTTGCAATAAAAAATTACTTACTTACCTACCTACCATAGGAGGATTCACCTTGTTGACGGCTAAAGGGATAAGAGGAACCCCCGTAGTCAACACACTGCATCCTCTCAGCTCTCTGGCAACCTTAGTCACCAACATGAACACAACACTATGAGAAAGGTCTAGTGCTATTTGGCTGTGGTTTTCTGTAAGGTTGGCTCTGCTCCAGATTTGAGCGAGATTAGATTACATTAGCTGAGCTGTGCCCTAACACAATTAGCCTATTAGCTTTAAAAAAGATGTCTACACTTATTTTAATTAATTTGTCCAATCTGACTGAATACTGTCATTTAATACGCTTACATAATACAAAACTGTTCAAGTTTGATTTGCTGATCTTAAAACCCAAAAAATCAATTGCTATACTGTCGTTTTTTTCTCGTGTGGTATAACTGCTAACTACTGACAGGTTTTGAGCGATGGCCGCCGTAGCTTCCTACACTGACGCAGCATTGTCACAAAACAATGGTCCCGAGATATCTTTAATCGCTACAAAATGGATTCTAATTGGATCCGCAAACTTCGTCCGGTTTCGGCTGCTCGGCCGTGAATGTATCTGTAAACAAATCGTTCAAGCCAAGGTTATGATAAGATAAAACGTGAAAGTCAATCATTAAACGCATTGTTATGAAAAGGTATGTTAATATTATCTGTTCGAACTTTTACCGATTTTGTTCAATTAGTAAGTATCGTGAAACTGTGCTGACCTCATGACATTTATCATCGAAAAAATATCGTACGAAACTAACTATGCGGTGATAATAATATCCATTTAATTAACAGAAATGTGCTGCTGTAAATAACAAAAATGTGGATGTGTTGCCCGGAGCAGTTGCGCCATGATTTTCACCTCATTAACTTTATTTATGTGCATTCAGGTCAATCCATCGATAAATGTCCCAGGACGTATGAAAAAATGCACGGTGAGAATTTCGCATCGATTAAATCGACTGCACCTATAATTCGAAATTAAATGAAAGATAAAAGTCGAATATGCGTACGGTGATTCAATGTGTCGTTTAGCACAACAAAGATGTATGGAAAGTTTCTGTCGAAGGTTGTATAATGTAATGAGTTCTTTCAACGTTGACCGTCTGAATTGCCTTTACACTTGAATTTTACCAGTAAATTGGCATTGATTACCTGCCCCCGGTTGCTTTAATGCACCATTCAGACTAGAGTTATTTCGAACATTTACCCACCCTATATTTTGCTCTGAAAGAGGGGATCGAATAACTAAAAATAATTGGTGTTTGCTAAATCTCGAGCCAAATATCTGGCTACACGTGTAATGATGCCAGATGCAAACAGGGCATAAAAGACTAACACTAATATTAAGTATCAGCCTCGTACAAAATACTAATATAGCTTCCGCGACATTAATATTTACATTGAGTGGAGACACAAAGGCTTATACATCTCATCACCGGCTCGCAAAGGATTAAATAGATGGTCTGACCAGCGCGTTCGATCAAAGGATGATCGATGTGCGCTTGCGCATGAACTGCGGCTCACGCGAAAGTTTATTTTCTGTCAGATTTACCGAGCGCCTGAGTGCTCGTAAATTTCCCACTATCAGAGAATAATGTAATACTTTGAATATAAAAGTCCATTAACGGTTATTGAGTATAGTATTTTGCTACGTGGTTTTGAATGCAAGAGTACATTAAGATTGTCGATTATATATTTTGTTCGTTTTGCAGGTTAAACATGAGTTCTCGTGACATCTTGATGATCTCGAGAATATGTGATTTTCAAAATGGTTCGCCTTAAATTACAAAATATTCGTGTGAAGCTTTAAAGCGACCTATCTATAGAAAAGAGAACTCCTACAGGAAAACAAAGGTCGTCGATTAAGCTCGGAGAACTGCCAGGCACAAATGACAGTGGGTGATCGCAAAGAGCAGAGGACTGTTATGTCCTGCTCTGGAAAGTTTTCGGATGATATCATGATGATGATAATTCTGAATAGGTTTATTATTCAATTGTGTTATATTTATTGTTTTAATTTTAAATAATGAATGTTGATTAATTAGTGAGTAGCTACTTGAAGTTCGCCGATAAACGTTATGTTTGGCGAAACATAATATAAATGTATATTGTACCAATTTTGTTGATAAATAAAAAATAAAATAAAAAAAGTTTATTCCTATTCATAAATTAAATAACTTTTTGGTACACTTGTCTTGCTACATTTCTTTTGTATAAGTGTGCTACGCAATTACGTATGCTTTGAGCTGTGTGTATGTGTCTTCATTGTTTCAGTAGGGTAGAAAGATGCTTTGACTTTTAATAGTCGTGGAATGTGCCTTAACATACGAGTCTATTTATTACGTTGCAATTCCTGTTATTTTTACGAAACAAGGGGTACCCATAAAGTAAATATTAATATAACACACCTTCACAGAACAGACGTTCAGTCGTCTTCCTCCTAGCGCCTGTCCCGGCTTGGGGTCAACTTGACAACCTAATCTCATGAATTGGCGTAGGCACTAGTTTTATAAAAGCGACTGCCATCTGACCTCCCAACCCAGAGGGGAAACTAGGCCTTATCGGGATTAGGTCCGGTTTCCTTACGATGTTTTCCTTCACCGAAATGCGACTGGTAATATCAAATGATGTTCCGTACGTAAGTTCCGAAAAACTCAGTGGCACGAGCCGGGGTTTCAACCAGAGACCTCCGAGAGGATTGAGAGTCGGACGTCATAATGCCAGGCTAACAGACAAAATAGACGTTTAGTTAACATAAATAAAGAATACTAGTGATACAATATTTTAAAGTCCTTACTAACATTGTAAGTATTAATAATTTGGCAGGGGTCATCACAAAGCAGTGTCAAATCGTGGTCAGGAAACATAATGGCTGCTTATCACATAAACAATATTTTGTTATGGACCTCAGATTGCAGCGGACTTCACACCGAACGTGGCGTGAAATGGCCAGTTAGTGAGTAATATCATGTTATTTGGAGGCGACGAGGGCGAGGGCGGTCGTGACGCCGCGGCGATGGCGCGGCGCGCGGGCCTCGGTCACGAGTCGCTCTGCTGACCCCACAAACCTAACCCTGTCTCCCTTCACGAGCTCGACGACCAAAACCAACTTTATCACCTAACTGTTTCCAACACTCATTCGTGCCAGCCCTAACCGGCACATTTACAAACAGGTGTCGCTTACCTAATGACTGTAATGTCTTAATATCATCTTATAATGTAATGTATAAATTAAACTGAGCGCGAGGTGTGTGTATGATATAAAATACTACAGTGTTTTAACTATATGCCTTAAACGTTGTTTCTCTCGTAAATGGCTGCAATTTTATTAGCATTTTATTGAAGCCGGCTCTGTCGGCGTTGCGCAGCTACACAATCAGTAATCAGCAGACACGTAAATTGTACAGCTACAGCCCGCTCGTCAATAGCTGCACACTTCAAACTAAACCTGACAGCATTGGTAGATTGGGTCGTCATCGTTGCGTCACCATATAACCTTATTATCTTTACCTTTCTACCTAACTGCCCGCCTGATGGTAACTGCTTACCATCAGGCGGGCCGTATGCTTTTTTGCCACCGTCGTGGTATTAAAAAAACGCGTGAGTGTCGTGGAACACTCGGTTGGAACGAAGTTATGTTATTTTATTTTATTACATTTTTGAATTTTGTAATTTGTGCAAAGTTTGTAATTTTTGTATTTTTTGACATTTTTGACATTTAACTTTTTTGACTTTTCGTCTCTTTTGACTTTCTTGCCTTTTTTGACTTTTCTATTTTTTACTTTGTCACTTTATTTCACTTCACTTTATTCTATTCTACTTTATTTTATTTTATTTCACATGTTTCTCAATCACGGCTTTGTGTCGCGTTTTCGTGACGGTCACGTGACTTTTTTTCCCTAGCCCCCCATCCGCGAACCGTCCGATAAGGAACTTCGTTCCAAAAATAAACGAACCCGCATAATGTAGGACGGAGGACTGCATTATTGAACGGTTTTTTAACATTCAAGCTTTTTCGTGGAATCCTGAATTGTGAAGTTATTTAAATAATTAATTTCATGTTCATAGGTAAAATATGATTCATGCAATAGACTCTATTGAATGGAGTAACCAGTTCATTTTACTGATATAGCTTGCTCCATGTAGTAGGAATACTTTGTGTACAATTATCGTTAATTCAGTATGCCAGCACTTGTTTTCTGAATGAGATCAGACTTGCGGTGGCGGCACTACGTGAGGTGCACATCGTTTAATAGAGGCGGGCAAGCTTTCCTCGGCTACGCTATAAATTTTCACGAAGATCATGTTCCGATATTGTAGTCTTGTGCCAGGATCTAGACAACGTATGGGAACTTTACTTAGCACACGATGCGACTGTACGTGTATATGTGTGTTTATCTACGAGGTTCCGTCGTGTTTTCGTGTCCGAGTACGATCTAAGGTGAGCACCTTTACGGGCTAGCGGTTAGATAGGTTAATCTATTGTTAGTAAATAGAGATGAAAGTTTTAGCGCTGCAAAATAAGTGTAAGTAGATGGATATATAGGTAAACTAAGACCAGATTTGGTTCGCCTAATCAACAGGCCAAATCTGATAATAACATGTTCAAATTATTGATCTAAAATCTCGAAGTAAACTCAACTTGGTTGGTTGAATTGCCGTTACAATCAAACTATAAAACTTTAAACAAACCCTTAATATTATAAATATTTAAACCTGCTCTGAGTTTTGCATACTTACACTGAATTTAAACTGTTAAAGACATATCAAACATTTAATTAATTTATGATTAAACAAGTACCAGTTTTATGTACCTAGTATATACATAATGTAAAGTAGTTGAAGTTAATTTCGATCCCTGTTGGTAGTTCTAGGAAATAAAATGGCGTACTTACTGGGTGGCATGTCCAAGCCCAACCACTCTACTTTCCAAATTGGTCATTACAGAGGATCCTACGTAATGTTGAAATATTAAAAGAAGCGTAATAAATTAAGACTGCTGTATAATTTCTGTAAGAAAATTACATGACGTTGCGGGGCGTGGTGGGGACATATGTAATTTGGTGATTTATATTATGAATCTCAGTAATTACCTCCATTACGTTTACCCTGTCAAAAATCGGTGCAAGAGTCGCGACACGATTTAAAGTCAGTCGTGCACGTTAGGGCCGTCACGGGTAATCTTTTATTGGCGTATCTTAAAAGGCTTTTAAATTAGCGTGTTATTTGGGAGATTTGCAGTACATTTTTGCGCTTGTATCGTATCGTGGATGTTACGCAAGGATAGCCGGGAACTGGTCCGACCGGCTCCGGATCTGGGGCAGGACAGGGGCATCTCTCCATAAGATACAACCGCTAATAGATACTGAACATCCCGTCGCCGCTAGCAGTCTGTTATTGCGCGACCGTTGGCGTTCGCTAAATAAATTCCCTTTAGTACATACTAACTTAATATTGCCGATTGTCTTTTGTTAATTTGTGTTAAGAAATCATTAAATATTTGTGTTAAAACGCACAATGATTCTCTTTGCATCCTTGGTCGACTTAACGTATATACATATACATATATGTATAGCATAAAAGTAACGATTTATTACGAATAGGCCCTTTCTAGTTACTTTATCAGGCATTGTTTTCCTCATTTCGTAAATAACTGACCGGTAAAGAAGGGATGGTTCGCCTTGCTCAATGTACATTTCACTAAGTGCTGACATTTCATTAAAATATATTGAAATCGTGAAATGGGGCTTGCATCCTATTGATTGAAGCAGTTCGCCAGCGGGCTGCGCGTGCGTTCGCTGTAATACACCCCGATATTGATTTGTTTCGTGTTACGACACGATATTCGATTATTTTACTTAATGGCCGTGCAAGGCTGAACTGCACACTTCCACAAATGCTGTGTGTGTATCGTGTATCAATTCATGGAATTACGGCTCTGGGGAAATTTTACAAGCAGGAACAATAACAAGTAGGTGCGTTATTTTAAAAAATGGTAGTGTGTGGTGTAACTTTGTTTTTTTATCTATGTAATAGAATTAATTATTTAATTATACCTACCTACTTATTAACATTTATAAGTATTGCAAGCACGTTGAAAAATAACCATCTTAAACACATGTAAAAAAGTTGGAGCATCAATATAATGGCTTCTACCTTAATAGGCAGATGTATGTAGATATAGGCAATCCTAGGCTCGTAAGAAAATGCCCTCAGACAGATAGATGTGCCGAACTCTGTAAAAGCGAACTATTTCTTCATCAACTTAACGTAAATTGTTCTTCCAAAGTTTTGAGCTGTTCGAAAATTCTGTGCAATAATAGAGTTTTAATTGAAGGATAGGTTTAACTTTCCTATTTGTGTTACCACTTTTTTATTTTTGAGAAAGATTATTATTATTCATTTAAAAAAAAACTTAACTATTCTTATCTACTTGATAAAGTTATTTATCTGTCAAAAAAATGGTAACAAAATAAAAGAAAGTAAATTCGATCCTCAAATTATAATGTAATTTTGTACCTACAAAGGATTATATAATTTATCAATCAAAGTTCTGCCTATTTTCTTATTAGTTTCTTCGCTCTACTTAGCTCCATGCTGCTGATGTTATGTTTGAAATATAATAATGTACCTAAATTAAAATCATTGGAGGGGAGGTAAAGTTAAAAAAGGGTTTGGTAGAAAAAATACTGACGAAATGATAAAATACTTTTAGTTCAAATTGGGATATTCATAGGAATCAAATAGATCCAGAGAGCGAATGGAACAATACCCAAAAAACGTAAAATCCTTTATGACAATCTTATTAAAATGATTAAGCTACTAACATGTGATTTTCTTTTAGCTGATAAATCTAATTTATTGGTAGCTCATGCAATCATGCGCATGTTCCCAGTAAACACAGAGTTTATCTCCGTAAATAACAAGACAGCGGGGAGATTCATTAGGCGTCGATCCGTGTCTAGCTGCACTGTAATCGAAGCAATTGTTCTCGAAGAAATTCAATTACCTATTACTCGGGAAGTCGCGAGAAATATCGGCCATTGGGCAACCCGCGTCGTTAGGACTCGGAAATAATTGCAAGCGATTTATCTGCACTCCTGACTATAATTAAATGCTTAATAATTGAAGGAGCGTTGGGCCGTCTGATCAATAAATTGTGGGCACAGTCGCGTTTAGTTATGGGCTGTTATCGGGTTTCCCTAGATGGGAATATTCCCGGTAAAGTGCTTGAATATATTCCTCTTACACTTCTACACGAAATATTGTTTTTTTTTAAATTTTTAACGTATTAGTCATAAGTGTTGTGTAACGTTTGAAGTGTAACGTGTAGGTCATAAGTGATTTGCCAAATTTGACCAAACGATACACAAATTTACAGTGTGAATTAATGTGCGATGTTCAACGTAATTTTTGTCGCCAAATTTTGAATTATCAGTTACCCAAATTTAATGACTGTTACTAGATACATTTCTATGAAAATCTATCTGACTGGACTTACTTAAAAGTTTTTTTAAGGGTAACCTTTTTTTTAATAATTATAATAGTATCAATAATTATTTATATGTTTTCTGGAGTATTGCTTTAGACAATTTAAATATTTAGAGATTAGCTGAATAGATGATTGGAAGAAAATCGATTTGATAGAAAATAATGCTAAATTACATCTAAAACATTCCTAATCAGTTTTAAGTCTTACTTATTATTTTACTTAAGCCCATATTTTTAATTTTCAATTTTATGATTTTGCGTTTAGTTTTTACTCTCGTTAAAAAAAACAGCTGATGCCCGATTTCCTAAGGCCTAATTATTAGCCTGCTCCTTAACGATTCACTACTAACTATAAAATTTAACGCTCCCTGTTTGGGCAATTAACTTGGAACGGGGCAAAATTTCTGGTAAGCTAACCATGGATGGGGAACATTCCCGCGGTACGTCACTATTCGCACTGTGCGATATTGCGGCGATCGTGGTTCGTGCTTGTTGTAATTCTGCTGGAATGGTTTACCGCGAGGGTAGTCGGACTAGTCGGCTCTCACGCTTCCAGTGACTAGTGTAATCGTTTATGCGACCTGCTGTTATTGTACTTATTAGTTTATTTCACTACAAATTGGACTTCAACTGGGAATTATTTTGGATATATACTTAAGCATACTTAGGTGTTCTTATGAAAATAAAATAAAATATTGTCAGGTGTATAAATTAATAAATACTATAGAATTATGAAACAATCTTTCACTTTAAGTTTGCTGTTAAGCGAGTAATAATTTTCCATAAAGATGCAGCAAAATTGCCTAAATTCACTTGATATCTTTAATGCAAAACTTTGTAGATTAAACAAGTAGTTACAAATAGTTACAATGTATAACAATAAAATATACCTTGATCGTATTCCCTTTCATGTATGTGAACGGTAATAAGCAAAAGCCGCGAATGCAAATTGACTTTGAATACATCTGTCGATAGTTCGATACTATACGAGTTGTTTCAATTGTATGAATTTGCTCTTCAATAAATTATACGTTTTCCTTATAAGGATATAACACCGGAACGTTTGCTTAGGTTACCAACAGCCCACACCGCGCTTCTAACCAATAAAGTTTCTCGCGTGGAATACAAAAGAGCTCGGGAGACTAGCTTCATTGTAAACAATCAGCACTATGGAAAACGTGATCCTAACTGTAAATTTATGTGTAACATACTGCGTTAAACTCCTCTAAATAAATTTCAATTGTCTGTTGTCATTTGTTATTCAGAGTAATAAATCAAAGTTTATCGGAGATCGTCGTCGGGACGTAACGGGTCCTATATCGCGAATAATTCAACATTATCGGCAGGGGTGTCAGGAACAAAGCCGTTTATATTAATATGCATGAACACTGTTAGCTAACTGATAATGTTAAAGTGGCCTTTATGCTCAACATCTTTATAGAGATAATAAATATAAAAAAGATATTATCTTACTAAATATTTAAGTAGTATTTGCTTACTGATGTAAATATGATTGTACTTAAAATCCTATTGTTTCGTTATGACTTTCAGTGTGAATCCAGAAATGTATTTCGTGAAAAAAGGAAAGCTGAGTAATTATTCTTCGAATAAGACTATGTTAAACTTCATTTATTAAAGGGTAATTACACGATGTTTAGGGATTTATGACGTTAATTCCGACATGAAACCCTAAACATCGTGTAATTACCCTTTTTATTGTAATTTTAAATGTGATGATAAGAAATGTCAGCAGATTTCAATACACTTGAAATTGTCAAAAGTATTTATTTTGCTTCGGTACAAAGGATTGAAGGATTGTAGGACATTGAGTTGAACATTTTTTTAAATACCGTTGTTCAAATGGCTGTTGTCCACCACCAACCACTAGGTTTAGCATGCGCGGAAAGCTCAATTTCTCACACTGGTGATTTTTAGTTTTCCAGTTCCATTTAATTAGATTTTTCTGCATGTTTTGTTTACAATACGCCTTTTTAATAAAACTATGGGGTGTATATAGCTAGATGAATTGAATGCGTAAAAAATTCAACATTTCATACGAAAATTTGTGGCTGTGGGTCAAATTAAAGTAACTTCAAAGTGACCAATAGTATTTATTTGTCATGTTTCCGCAATTATAATTATATTTATAAACCTGGTTCGATCTTTCGCAGAAAAGTCATTCATCGCTTTAATTAAAATGTAGGTAGTATTTTGAATTTTAGAATGTTTAAATTACTAATTGTTTCGATCATCAAGAACTAAAAAATCCTTCTATTGTACTGATATAAAAAAAGGAATACTATAATTGTAGTACTTGCATATCAATGCATATATTAATATGGCATGATTAAAGTTGAAACGGCAAACCAAGGCCCAACTTTGCGCTTGATGCGTCCATTATTGATATTTTAAAACCCTCCTGGGCCAAAGCGGCTTGAAAATTAAATAAGTGTTGTCAGTAATTAGTGAAATAGCGTTAAGGAAAGTGGTTGGTCACATTAAATATTAATCTAGCAATGTAGGTAAAACTTATCCCGATTTAATACTTACGACCAGATTTAACCAGCCAGAAGATAATACCAAGAGCTATAGCGTCGACGGTAACCCGGTATCCCCAGCTGACATCGGTGTCAGTATTGGTTATAAACCGTGAGATGCCGCTAAAGATTTGGGTGCCATTTTACCAACGATAATAATTACGATGTGTGAATATTGCGGTTCCTTAGATTATGCTTTGACAAATCACGACTTTGCAATTCCAATGCAGCAGATTTAATGTATGGGCGGCAGTTTGCATTCTAACCACGACCCCACGGGCCACCTCTTTCCTAATGCACGCTTATTTGAGCTTTTTAACCTTTCATCCGCTTTATGGGTTGAGCATTGAGGAACAATAAGCATAATGTAGTTATTGTTCCCGAATAAACACTGCTACTCGTGCGCATCATTAGTGCATGCTTAGCATGTCGCATTCGGCTCGGATGTCACTCGATAAGAGGATTATTAAGCCAAGATGAGATTGTTATCTGTATACAACGCACGTTTCTGAAAGTATAATACACGAATTTCATTACAAGCATCGCATGTAATGTGCATCGTTTTGATAAAAAAAAACAATTCACGGGTATGTTGACGTTTGTTAAGAGTTGTGTACCAACTTTGTGTTTTAATAAGCTATCAAATAAATTTAATTAACTGATCGTAGATTCCAAATTGAGCCGGAGAACAATTTATATGGCAATCGTGCAACAATACCCACCTATTTGCTAATGCACGATATTAGTTACGGCTTGTACGTACACGGCGGAGGGTTGAAAGGCTGCGCGTTGCCTTAAGTTTTGTAACAGAGTCGTTTTCTATTACATACTCAATGGGGCAAGGCCCCAGGCGTTTGTTTCTATTCGGGGAATAGAGGTTAGGTAAGTGTTAACAGGGCTGTCATCGGTAAATCACTCAGTGAGGGCATCCAGACAAGTATTTCAACACCTATTCAAACTTACATCAACTTTAGATTAAACAGTATTTTTGGGAAATGTTTTCTTTGTATCCACATTAACTATATGTCAAAAAGTTCATAAATAAGCAAGTCAATTTTAAAAGTTGGTAACGGTATCTTAACTTAACTATGCATGTCGTATTTGAGTCAACGTCATCAACTAGCGGGTGAAATTTAGAAGTGAAGAGAACCCCCACCTGTTTAAAGACTAATTAAGGCTAATGGTAACCCTAAGTGCTGGTGGTTGTCAAGGGGGTTAGAGGGTGGGGAGAAGGGGCGGGGCGCCGCAGGCGGGTGAAAGGGCTGGGCGTAACGGCGTGCGCGGCGCCGCCTACTAGCATTTCACCACCTCGGACGTTCCTCGCGTGCCCTACTTCCCTGGGCTTCGATCTTGGTGTTCCATTGTTTGCCAACAATTGTGACCTATTTCGTGTACAATAGGATATTAACGACTATAAATTAATTGAGAATCCCAATAGGAGCGATTTATGACTAACTATATGGTACATATCCATTAGGATATCTTCGGCTTCTTAATATAATTATTGAAGATGTTACTACAACGGTCTTATTAAAATTCTAACAATGCTAGGTGCTGCTCTTGTACTCCTTGTATCGAGCGACTTGTAGATTTTCGTCCTCCAGGTATTACTTAAATTTATTTATGTTTGAAATAAGCACTAATTAATAAGTTAAAAGTCATCCACAAGCTAGACTGTCCTCTGTTGTGGATAATGGGTCAGATGTGAGATGACTAAATCGCTCTTTTGTATAAATTATTAAAGTAACTAACATTAGACTAAGTTAATGCTAATATTGTTTGGACCATTGTGTGGTCTGTAAATAAATGAATTTAATTGCATATATAGGTACTATATAAAATATTATTCTTAAATTCTTCGTTCTAAATGTAGGTAGGTAGGTACCTAAATATCTGTTAACTGTCTCTGCGACAAAAACTTGTGGGGGCTTAGAGATCTACCTACGCTATAAATACACTTCCTATTAGCTTATAAACAAGGATACTTATAAACTTTTTTGTTGATATCAAGTTGCAACACATTCCAGACTAGATAAATATCCTTATGAATCTTAGTGTAAACCTCTAGACAATTTTCATAAAAGCAGTCTCCAATGCTTTTATGAAAATTGTCTAGAGGTTTGGTCTCAAACTAGTTATACAAAGTAGAACAATTAATAGCATGTTGCCATAAGTCTCTGTTTACGATTGTAATGCAGTTTTAAATTTGTATTTATTAAATTACCACATTAGAATCTATAATTAAAGAAACTTTAAAATTAGTAAGGGTTCTTTACCAAATCCCTTTCTAACTGTTTTGATTCTGAGGACGGTTTTTTTAAATGTAGTTTATATGTTACTTACCACTAGGTACAGGATATTTATATATAAGTAGGTAGACCTGGGTACATAAACTCAGTCCCAAGAATATGAGTCTAAATAATGTTATAAGCATTGATGAATGATAAGTTGATAACCAATCGATACTAATATATCTGCACAAAGCTACGTTAAAGGTAAACATATTACATAGAAAAGAAACATATATTTCGGCGATACAGTTCGGTGGTAAAGATTAAGATTAAATACTTGTGGAGCCGTGACTTTGCGAGCTTTTAAACCTCACTGTTTATCTACCTATTGTCAATGCGTTACAATTTATAGACTTTTTGTTCGAAGAAGCTCCAACTAGAATACGAGCCGCTCTCAGGTTACATGCTACCGTTACTGCTTAAGGACCGCAAAACAAGGACACCAAAAGGAATGGCATGGTGTTCTAGTGGAACAATGGAGTGTAACTTTCTAGCCATTTCAACTGCCTCTCAAAATTAATATAATTCATTACCTGTTATTGGTTTTTACCATAAATACACTGCTTTATTGAGTTTCGAAGTCGTCTGCCACAATCACCAGTTGCAACCGAACAAATCGTGAACATTATAAGTCTGATATGTATTTACGCGAGCGCCATCAAAACTCGTAATATGCTAATTTGATAGGCAACTAGCGGGGTTGTTGAGCGCGCTCGCTGATTTGATAGTCGGCTGCTAAACTGCTCGCGAGGTAATTGCGCTGAAAGGCTTCAATTTGAGGCGCGATTGTGGCGCGTTTGTGTTCTAAATAAGACGTCGTTGTACGGAGAGGTAAAGAGGCCGCATTACTCTCATTGAGACCCGAGGCCTGCATTAACCTGGCCGCCGGAGGCAATGCGCGCGCCGCGGAGGGAGCGCCGTCTAATGTCGGTCTAACCACTCAACCACATGCTTCTCTAAATTGCAGCACAAGCAAATTTAGGTGTCTGCTTATCACGACACGCTTGCATAAACTATCCAAGTCCACAATTTTGTTATCTATAAACATATGATTGATGTCCTTATAAAGCCTGTATTTTGACAGGGGATTCTAGAGAAGTGGTCGTGATTTATTCTCCAAAGGACTCGTGCCGCCTTGAACGTTTGAACAATTTGTCATTCCTATATCGGAATCTTAATATCTTAATCTGCTGCAATCATGCAATGTCTCGGCTATAATAGGTAAGGCTAAGTTTATTTCAATTTTCAATGACAGGTCTATTAACTTCCTCACGGGTGAGTTACTGACTAATAAAGCACGTCATAACAATTACTCGAGCAAGTACGTAATCAAATTTAGAATTCACCAGCATGGTCTATTATTCTATTAATCGCGAGGGGCGTACGCGGGCACGACGCTGTTCATCGCGTCATCTCGCTGCCGACACTTGTACGCAATGCTCGAGCTATGCTGAGCTGTGCCCATAT
The DNA here is from genome assembly GCA_947086415.1 of Pammene aurita. Lineage (NCBI taxonomy): Eukaryota > Metazoa > Arthropoda > Insecta > Lepidoptera > Tortricidae > Pammene > Pammene aurita. The sequence continues at coordinate 20,136,080 of OX352293.1, read as the reverse complement.
TTTCGCGGCGATGTCACAGATCCCGAAAGGTCGGTGAACCAAAACCCCATTGTTTTGCGTTGCGTCAACAAAGCGTCTGCATCGCGAGATACAATGAATTGAATTTGTACGGTACTATTGTTACAGCAATTGCGTGACTGATATACCTAACAATTTATAAACTAACTACAGATATTATTATTACGTACATAATTCTAATTGCGTGAAATGCTGATTTAGCTGATGTAGAAACAACTGTGAAACGCCAGCTTAGTACTCGTATCTTCAAGCTTGTAGATAAATTTGCTACGTTCACAAGCTCAGCTGACATTTAATACGACGATCTGTACTTTATGTCCTTCTTAACTTACGGCGAGAATAGCTTGTATGACTTTTATAAGAATAATTATCCGGATTATACTTAATCAATAGCCAACTCTAACTTTGTTGCATTTGGAGTCGAGACTCTTGGTCCGTGGGGCCCAGCAGCACAAAAACTTTATAGAGAGTTGGCTAAACGGTTGGTCGACATAACCGGGGATAAAAGAACTAGCAGCTTTCTCGCCCAACGCCTAAGCATTGCGGTCCAGCGAGCACATGCTGCCAGCATCCTCGGTACCATGCCACAGGGGCCAACATTAGAAATAGATTTATAAGTGTATTTAATTTTGGTTATTTTGTTGTAGGCTTATTTTTTGTTTTTTAGATAGTTTAGTGTTATATTTAAGTGATATAATTGTTACTTTCATTAAGTTTGTTATTTGTATGTTTCAAAATAAAATCAAACTAGGTACCCTACATCAATAGCCTGAAGTAACTGCAGTTAGGTATACCTACCTTTTTTTTGACCGATTTCATTTCTTCTTCAACTGCAACGTCTGCAACCGCTACAAATTGTTTATTTGTATCAAATAATGTAATGTACCATTTTTATAATAATATAATAAGGTGATCTCGTCTAAATGTGTCTAAAATGAATACCCTGATATGTCATGTAATTGAGCTGAACCTGTTGACCTTCGTAATGACAGACGAAGGTATTGGTTTAAAAAAATATATAATTTATTTAGCTAGATTAGCATAGAAAAGACCATAAAGTAGTTTTAGTAAAGTGTCATCGATCGTTAGATAATACTAATTGTTACTCATTTAAGCTTTGATTAATCACGGATTAATATTAACATTCAGGATCTAGGCCTTGTTGCTTTACAAATCATGTTTCTGATAATCTAGCTTAAGCCACTTAGGGTACCTATTCTCGGCTACGTTATTTCCGTAAGCAAATGGCATAACGTTAGTTTTTATCTTTGACATTTTGATGTCCAGTTGTATTCCGGACATGCACTTTGAATCTACTTGCTACTGAAGTCGTTCAAGTATATAAAACATCCTACCCGTTGAAAAAGTCGCTTTAAGCCGGGCACGATGACGCTACATATTGATTCTTGGATTTGATGATCATGGGAAAATACCCCAAGGCTTCTTAAATGGTTGCGAAGTAGTAAGCGCGACGCACCGGTGGGCACGAATTGACAATAAGAGCAAAGTTCAGCGCGGTTCAGGCCCGGGACCCGAGAGGAATGCAGGGGCGCGGGCGGGAGCGAAGTGCCACGGTACAAATACCGATTACAATGTACCTACTTATTGAATTTCGTCATCTGCCTCAAACTGTCGATAGCAAAATTGCTAGGTGCTCTATTGTGGTCGAGTGTTGCTGATAAACTGTTCTATTGGATCTCTTGGTGCCTCCTACAGGTAATGGTCTAGGTATGCGATTTTGACAGTATTTTTTTTTACAATTTATAGCAGTGGCAATATTATCAGATCTAGAGGGCCATTAAGGTAGGTAAGGTAAGGGCAATTTCGTAAGCAATGTTTGCAGAAAAGTTCCAAAGAGTACATACCTGTACCTGGATTTTTTACATATTTAAATGCCACACAAAATTGAGCTTATTATTTTTTATTGGATAGGTACATATAAGTATATAATACAAATAACAGCGACGGAAGAAATGATCAGTGAAATACACGCCTGTCATTGAACGATTGACAATATAATAAGCGGTTCAGGTGCCCGGTCACTGGGTCAACTATACAATGCAGCTTTATTTGCTGCCCTAAAACCGAAATCGTCTTCTAGGAGAGCGGTGCTTGGCGAAAGTTACGGAATGCTATAACAGACTTCACGCATGACCTGCGGGTCAGCTGCACACATTCTGACACATGTCAATTAAGGCTCACCGCCGCTGGGCGCGGATTGAGTGCTTGGACATGTTTGTGGAAAACCTTCGTCACCGGGATTGATTCATTACTCTATTCGCCTAGTCGGCTTCGAACTACGATTTATACTATTCCTCTGTATTCCCACTTGAAACGCGGTGATTCAGGTCGAATCTAATGGTTTATCGTAATTTTTCCTAAAGTTTGCATTTAAAATGACAAGGTTTCCATATTTAGAAGCAATTACAGATAAAATAGTTGGCTTATAAATAGGTATTAAATGTAAAATGTGTTGCAAAGCTACCGCGCTTATCTAGGGCTGGATGTACGTTGCATTAGCAAAAGTTATGACGTCAACATTTAAAGCTTAACCGCATGGGACTTAGACTTCCATATTGATATACGTAATTGGTTGAAAATAATAAATAAGTTTTCTAAGCTGTCTTATTACTAGGGATAAAGACAATTACATTGCATTTGAAATGCATTTGTTATTCTTGGGCTCATTACGGCATACATTGTACCGCGGTTCGTTATTTCCCAAGTGCGTCTGTAGTTGGCAATTTACCGCCTCGTAGATCGATCAGCTCCTATTATTGGAAGAGGTCGGACGTGTTCAAACATCGATTTCGCGTCGGTAATCTGAGTCTCAGCTCCGGAGGTGAGAGCTCCGTAGCCTAACCTCACGTATCACATAAAACATCCCGACCTGCACCTAATCACAAGGATACTGTCTAAAATTATCGAGAGCCCTAATCATTATTGCAATAACTAACAATTATACACGACTGCACATCATAGTATCTGCAATCAGTGTCTACTTAGGTGTAGAAGCGCAGTTACCGAATAACACTTTCGTTATTTATGTTTCTTTAATAATACGCTTAGGTAAGTTAATGGTTTGTTTACAGTGTGGCAATGTTAGGAGCAGAATAAATTGCTGGGACCAAGGATTTTATCATTTTACACAAAATATTAATTACTGAAGTTTGCAAAAATTCACTACTTTACTCACTACTTGTAGGTAAGTATAAAGTGCGTAAGACACACATTAGGTACATTGTAATTTCTTTAATGTACGAGCTTGAATCAACTAGATTTTGCTAAATGGTGGCTGATTAAGGGTAGGACGTATGTAATTTTTAAAGGCAATTAGGAACATGCATGAATTTTTTGCAAGACTTGATACGATTATATTTCCCGTGAGAGTCAAATATCCTAAATAAACTTAGTATTTGTTGAAGCCCAGAAATGCCTAAAATGCTAAAATAAATGAGGCGTCTGCACCGCGAGTTAAACCGGCCCTTAAAAGAGCATAAGTAACCCAATAAATGCATGAAAAGTATATTGCTGAAATTTGACGTTTTTAAACAGCCACATTATTACGAAAATATTAGAAAATTATTGCGTATTTCCACTTTTTAATTTAGTGTTGTTGAACATAAGTATAATTATAAATTCTACGTTCTTATTACTGTATCATGTGTAAGTGTACAATCGATAACGTCTTCCTTTTTCCTGGCTGACGCAAAAGTTCACAAGCACACCTTATTGCCGTTACTCACCGTTGTTACTGCGTAACGCACCATGCGTTAACGGTTCTAATTTTTTACGAGGTAATTGAATTTTATTTGGGTACATAATACACGCCTTGGGCAATACGATCAAATGCGACCGTGATCCACACTCTTGCTATTGATACATACGATGCTTTACGGTCGGTGTCATTAGTGTTAATTGGACGCTTCAGGGCTTAATTTACTACTCAAATTAATAGTTAAGATTGTCAGTTTATTAATTAAAATTAATAATTTATTTCAATCTGGATTGCGAATGACTTCATCGTTATTATGATTTATTAAAAAAAACAATTATCATTTCCCAGATTTGTAGGAATTAAACTATTATTCTGTCATAATTTTGGAGTTTAACTTTTTAGTGTTTATTGAGTAGCTTGTTTATAAAACATACATATAAATACTTATATTTTAGCAATGTATTCATTTTCGTGAGAAGTGGGTGTTTTCCGTTGGTACACCAATTTGTTAAAGTTATTTAATATTTGATCGATGCGATGCGCTTACACAACACGTTATTGTCAGATTTACTAGAGTGACCCATGACCTGAACGAGTACTGTCGAATAGTAGATACAATTTTGCAACAAACGTGATCGAGTTAGGAGTAAGATGCTAAAAGGGTATACATGTTTAATGACAGTTTCGAGTGAGTACATCAGATAGTTCAGTTATAATTATTCTCAGAAACCTGTTCGCGGATTTACGACTTCGTATCTCGCAATGTGTTTATGACGATGAGTTAAAGAAGTGAAGGGACAGCTCTTATATTGCACGCGACTAATTATCATTTGTTAATTTTAACGCTTTGAGTGTCAGGCTCCCTAAGCCTTATACAAAAAGAACCTAACTAAGGTAAATGTACGTTTCCACGAACGCTTAAGACCTGGATGTACGTTTAATTTTTTAATAAAATTTAACATTTTCATACAATTATTATCGATGCGATAATGGTAATTTGGATAAATTTATGAATAACCATTTAGATGCTCCTAGTTTTTTTTCTGGTTGAAAATATTTAAAGAATATTTTTAAACTTATATAGATGTCATATATAAAGGAAAAAACAGTAGTTATATAGTAGTGTGTCTACTTAAAAATAAACAAATCAAAATATTTATTAAACTAATTTGATATGCTCTACAGTAATATTTTTAAAGTTCTTAGACCTTGATTATGATTTGTACCAATTAGCTGGAGTAAGCAAACTAAGAGACTTGATTTGCATAGAATACCGAATCGGGTGGTCTCTTTAACGTATAATTAGAAGAGAAATGTTTGGAAATATGGTGTTCAGCGATGCTCAAACTTTAGTTGACTCGCTGTTAAATATCACCTACGCTAGATTTGCTACTCTAGACGTAAATAAAACTTTTTTAGTTCATATAAAAATATACTTTCATTAAACTAAAATTTTAAGCGCGGGCCTATATAAAATATAATAAAAATTAATAAATTTTAATGTCAACCTAGGTATTACGGAAATGAGGATTATATTCTAATGACCATTGAATATAAACTACACTGAGGCAAATATGAATTTGGTAGTAGAGCCTTCAAGGCACGATTTATCGAACACGTATTCGCTAAAAAAACCGTGCAAAATATGTGGAATCTGACACACAAACAAATTTAAAAATTAGTTTTTAATCAACCCAAAAAAATCTAAAACATACGCTTTTCCTCATTCCGTACGCTGTTAAACCTTTCAGTCAGCAACGAAAGTGTAAAAAATACGCTCATGTGTTCAGGGTAAAATGGGGTAGTCGCTTTATTGCAACTGCCTCCTTACAAAAACTACTTACTTGAACTTAATTTTAGGTTATTTACATACATAGATTAACTTACTTGAATATCATTTGTGATGTATAAAAATCAAATCACTTTGGAAATTATGAAAGTAAAAAAAAAACCAGATTGACTCCTATTGCATAGAGGTGAGGGATTACCCTCAGCAAACTTCAGCGCTATGGCGTGATGATTTTTTTTCATGTAGTATGGTGTCAAACGATTCGTTTTGTTGTGAGGATTAAATGTCTATATGGGGACAATTGCGTTAAAGCAACACAAAAATCAGAAATTAGATTCAAAATCTAACACTCGCTTTTGTTTTTAAAAACGCTCCTAACAAAATGATATGCAACAGTGACGTCACGGTTGCATAGTCGCCGTGTTTTAATAAAATTATGAAAATTCTATTTTGACAGTGAAATATTGCGTTTTTGTATATGATTGCCATACAATTTATTTTACAGTTATATGTGAGAAATCGAATGGTGTCATTGTTTTATTTAATTTCATACCTTAAAAAAATCGTAAATTTTGAAATCTTGAACCCTGATAATTGATATCTTGGAACCGTTTCAATAGATTTTTTATTTTTTACTTTATTGGACCATTTTGCATCCATTCAACTTAATTTAATAACGAAATTCAACATGTGTCATCATCCCTATTCTGGTCATTACGCTACGGGAGGGTAATAGGGGTCAAAGTTAAACTACAACAAACCTGAAGACCAGGAAGCCGGTCTTCAGGTTTGTTCTAGTTTAATTAAAGGTAATTTTGTTGAACGACTATAAAAGTTATAAGCAAATAAATAAATAAATGTGGTAATTACCGTTTATTCTGTTTGGTCAAAATATTACATCGACGAGACGCAAAAACAAAATACTCCTCCTGTGGCCTATCCCACAAAACTTTACAAGTGTACAATTCGACAAAATTGTGCAATTGTAAACAAAAAAATGTACCACAATAATTACAAATATGTATTCGTTACAAATTTGCAGTGTACAAATATGTCACTTTTGGGAAAGCGTATCACAAATAATAAAGGCATGTCACGACAGCTACGTAATTGTAGGATTGTTGATTTGTAAATATACAAGCGAACAATTGTAATGTTACAACTACAAATATGTAACAATTTATTTAGCTTCTTTAATGTTGAAGGTAGCTACATTAATTACGTTAATTATAATTATATAGTGATCTATCTACGAGCATAACCTACGTACCTAGATACCAACTGACATTACAATGGACTTGCAAGCTAAACTGACTATTTAAGACCTCATAAATGAAAACAAAAACATTATATTTGGTAAATTTAGTGATAAATTGACGTACACTTTGAAAATAAACAAATGGAAGGAGATAACGCAAAATTTAAATGATTTAGGATTGAATCTTGAAGCAAATCAAATTATTTTGTTTAATATTTTTTGATTTGCAATTTTTAAGTAGTTACACTACTATATATAAATTTAAAATAGATGTCATATACTTCAGAAAAAGTGACCAAACCCTCCGGTGTCCGAGGCCAGATTTGAACTGGCGTCTTCAGCTTTCGCGGCTGACGTCCTGACCACTAGACCACCCGGTCACAAACGGTTGTGAAAAGAAAAAAGATTGGAAATACTTACGAAACACTATGTGGCAAAATTGGAAAAGGCGTACAATGGTAAAGTACCTACCTTTTTTTTACCGGATTCTCAATTTAAAACGGACTCTGATTAAATGTAAAATCCGTTATGGTCAAACTTAAATATATACGTTCCCTATATGTCCTAGGACATCTTACAATTAATTCTTCTTCACTATCACTGCTACTTGAACTAAACATTTTGTGGTACAAAGGGTTGGAATCGCTAAATTTGATAAAATATACTGCAATTACTAGTATTCGTATAGAAGCAAGAGGGTGTGACACACGTTTAAAGAATTGTTAACTTGTAGGTACAATTCTACATATATGTATAATTATTACTACAATTTAATGTAGCACAAAACAATTGTCAGCTACAAATTTGTACGTTTTCCGGAAAAGTATGTAAAGTTTTGTGATACAATAAATTGTAGACTTGTCGATACAATTTACATATTTGTAAGAATTTTCCACTACAAATTTGTTACTTGTATATTTTGTGGTACGCACACTTGTATAATTACAAACTTGTAACTTGACACTTGTAAAATTGTAATTGTAAGTTTTGTGGGATAGGCCTGGTGTGGCGTGGCAGCCATACTGGCGCAAGCGACTCGCAACAAAAGCGAGGGGTACTCTACAGAAGTTCGCGGGGTCAAAGCGTCCAGTGTTCGTAATTTTCTGGATTTGTAGGTGATTTCAATAGCCCGCTGACTCTCACTACGTCACTACCAAATCTTCCCCTACATGCCGTCACTACGATCAAATGAAAATTGTGCTTATAATCTCTTGATGCATTTTCTTTATGCTTGTAATTTTGTGGTTTATTGATTTGGACTTGCTCCCGTATAGTGTACACTATAAACAGTCAATAAATATTATGTAGTGAACAGGTCTATTGCAAATTAAATTTAATACCATCTGGTTGATTCGTTTCGTCAAGGTACGTAAAAACTTTTCCATAGAGTGCTTTTAATCTGTCGTGTCAGTCGTGTGACTCATATTCCGTATAATAAATAACTGACTCACACAGAAAATATATAGTCGCAACTCTGTTAGCTCTCACCAATTAAGGTATTATAACTTTAATTGTGTCACGATTTGCAGTTAATGCGTTAGTCTCATTAAGAATGTTACCTATTCTAGCAGTCAGCACTGCGCTTCCGCCAGCGATCGGCACCGCCCCAGCACGTTCGCTTATAGCTCGTGATTGCGGCCAATTATTTTCTGTTTATCTCTAATTACGCATGCGCTGCCAACGTCGCGACTTATCGCGGATCTGCCCTTCGCCCTCAGATCCGATCGCTTTTGCTAATCAGCTCTCAATCCGCTTACATGGACCATCACCATAGTCAACATTTGCTAAAACAAATCGCTGAAACTCACGTTTTGTATTGCTCGGAGTGTGAATTGGATATGCCAAACTCAAGGACGATACGGATTTGCTTATAACTTAGAATGTTCATGTTGTACGAGTACGAAACAATGCATTCGTTAGTTCCGAGAAAGCATAAACAATGCATGTCTGTACGCAACTTCCATTCCCAAAATGCCAAATTGCGGTCTAGACCATTTCGTTTAATTCATGAGTCAATGCGTAAAAAAACTAAAATAAGAAAGTGGTTAGGTAGGTACACTTGAAGTCAAAAATAAGTTGGACTAATTTATGCTTTGTTGTCACTTCTGCATTAAATACAGTTTAATTAGTTATCAAGTTACTCATATAATATGAACTATGTATTTAGATTATGAAATTGTTTTCATACAAATATTTAGTAACATTATAATGGAATCGCAAAAATCCGTGCACACAAAAATAAGATTAAAACTAAATAGATAGAACGACAGACACATAGAACGTATCTAGACCTACTAACAATTTTGTTACAATGAATATAACAAGACATTTTATGTTTCTTCTTACTCTTTTAATTCATCTTGACATTTGAAAGGAAGGTATCAAAAATCGCTCGTCTTACATGTGTCATGTAGTGCGGACAGGAACAGGACCGCTGTAAGCGACGGTCGTGCGTGTCGGCGCCCGCGCCGCTCGGACGGCTTTAATTCACGGGCAAGTCGAGCAAACAGGCTGACGTGTCAGTTTTTCGGTGCGCATTCATGCCGGTGAAATTAGGGTGCATTAACAACAAGGTCAGCGCACCGTGTCCTGTTGGCTACCAAAAAAGCCAAAATGCACGCTTGTTTATTGAACTAAAATGCATTCGTTTTTAGGATTTATTAAGCCTTTATCAATTAGGTTGGGCTTGCGGTTAATTCCTGTATGAGTTTTCAACAAAAGGTTTACAACTGATTTTTGGGTTACTATAATTATACACTTTATTTTTTACGAGTATTTCCGTTAATTTAAGCATATGTTTAGGTACGATTAAGGAAACCAATCGGCATATAATAAGTTTAAAAAGATTTTTTTATACAATAATTGTTATATCTGTCACTACTGTAAATACGGTGTTAGGGTATTATGATTAAATCAGTGTTTGTACAAATTTCAAACATTAACACTCCGAGCCGAGATACAAAGGATGCATATTTTATTGACGTAACACACAGGTGCATCATTTATTGCGGTGTCTCAGAGTACAAAAGTAATTTAATATAGGTTTACACAATCAGAAAGATAAAAATTAACTATAGATTATCTCAGAACTGGCTCTAATTAGGACACTTATGTCTTTGAGAAATAGGAATGTACCCTAGCAATTAAAGGAAATAAAAAACACTGTGTAGTACGGAATTGTCGCTAGCATACGATTTGTTAATGAACATAATTTTATTATCTATTACTAATAACTCTGACAAAACAATAAACTACGCGTTAATTTAAGTTATTTATAAATAGGTATTGATTTTCTAAAGACAACCAGAGTGTAACTTACTACGATCCAAATCAGTTCTTAATATTCGGAAGCCGGGAACATCTTTAAAATCACATCGGTCTAGATCAGATCAGTCAGTCATTGGCGGTGAGGCTTATCTGACGCATTTATCTGGCAGGCGTGTGAGAAAAAGCCAATCAACCACCAACAGCCGTAATCCTTGAATGAGGTGACTAACTGTACAGTTATGAAACTCTATTTAGTCAGACGAGCGTACTGATCCAATCTGACGGGCTTAGCGCTGTAGCCAATGCTTTGAATCAACATTGCATCGATGATGATGGTTTATGGCTGGTTAATAACGAAATATTAGATGTGGTTTGTAATGTTTTGAATCTCGCTATCCATTACAGGTATGAAAGGCTTAGCAATAACAGGTAAGGCTAATGTAACCATTCGTTTTCTACAATCACTGACATCAAATCCTTACCCCCTCTATTCATTAAATATAATGTATATTATTGATAATATGAATAAACGTCATATTAGTCAGAATTCAGTAAGGTTTCTCGCATGTTTGTTTGTATTTATATACGTACCTAATTTGATAGCTTTGACTAACTTTATTTATAAATAGCATTAGTAGATATTTATACAATTTGAGCTCAAAGCAGTTTATTATACAAATGTAAAAGATGTGATTAATTTAACTTAAATGAAGGCTACACTATCCTTCTCCAAAGCTAAAAATAAACACACACATTACGTTTTGAGTAATCTTGGCCGCTCTAAACATGTAATTATCGGGTGGCGAATGTATTGCACGCATACATTTTGATAATATCTGAGGTGAGGCTGGTCGTTAGATGAGATTAGCGAGATCAATTACTCAGTTCTCACGGACGGCGGCGCGGGCGTTCCCGATGCCACTGCGTGCTGATACCGACTCCAATGATCCACTACGCTTACGCTACAACACAACTGGAACACGCATATTCTATACACGACTAACTAGAGTACACATTCTTAGGATTCATTTACAGACTACACATACTACTCATCATTAAACTTTTACAAGGAGCACGCACGGGGTCACCACACGTCAGCGCAATTTTATTCGTTCATTTCTACAATTCGAACAGCATATATCTCAATAGTATTCGACACCATTTTGTAGTATAAGAAACCAGATTAGTCCTTATAACTCGATTTTTGTTAATATTTTAAATTCACATGAGTAATGCTCAAAAACGTTAACTCAAATGAAATAAGCGGTCGCGCTCGCATACTAAATTAGTACGGGAGCGCTGATGTGTGATGACCTCGTCTGTGGATTCATTAGATGCAATTTGTTCAATGATACTTGGGAAAATGCTAAAACCACTATCCTATTTTTTTTAACGATTAGATTCCGTATCAAACCGTATTATATGTAGTAATGCACGTGGATTGTAATTTCGATTATTTGTCCTTGTCAATCATATTCAACGAAATCTTTATACTAGTTTGAGAAGTGAATTTATATTCCCACGGAAATATGTAAAAAAATTGTTTTACATGAAATAAAAATGCGACGATTATGTACTATCGGGTTCAGAATTGCATGGCCAATTTATGAATGAATTCATTGATAAATTGACCATGCAATTTTGAACCCGATGGTACATACTTCATCATACATATTTATGAAGCAAAATTAATTGTACGAGTTTGTGAATATTTTCCACATAATTCGGGTTCCGTAGCCAATCCTTATAGTTTCGCCGTGTCCATCTGTCTGTCCTTCTGTCCGTCCGGGACTTAGTATAGTGCTCGTTAGCACTAAAAAACTGAAATTCGGTACCAATACGAGTATTAATCACAACAAAAACAGATTTTTTAAGGGTATCTCCAGTACACATCAAATAGATAGGTTTTTCAAAAAGAATAGGGGTCTACTAAAACATTTTTTTTTTATTTAATACTTTTAGAAATGATGACTCATTTAAAAATGCTTCCCGCATTAACTTTTGAAACGTAAGCCAAAAAATAAATAAATATGAATTCATACAAGTGTTATAATTACTTTTAAATTTTTAATGATAATTATATTGAATCGATTGAGTCGTTTTTGAGTTATCGCAAAATGTGTTATCATTTCATAGTTAAGTGACGTAATTCTCTCAAAATATCCTAGATAAAACGACCTTTTGAGTGGGTGTATTGTGATGGACAGGCAACTACGAAACCCTACATTGAACATTGCCCGACATGCTTTTGGCCAGGTTTTTTTATTAGAATTATTACTCTGGGCACAAGAGTAGATTCAAGATTGAATAACAAAATATTGTAACTAAAACTGACATGGATTAAGTACGAGTATGCTAAATTGGTATTTAAGCATATCTACCGAGGCTTTAATATTTAAAACAATATAAAATCATACCTATTGATTAATTAGTTCCTCTTCCAACTGAGTCGGTTTTAGATCTCATACATTTTAATAAGTACATTAAATACTGGGTTTTAACAGCATTTAAAGTTCAAATATTAAATTAATTTCAATTGGTTTTAGTAGGCACTAAATTGGCATAATGTTAGCATGGCTGCCTAATCATTTATTTGTAGATAGTTGATCTACATATAATTTACATTTAGTTCTGTTAATTTCACATGTTATGAAATTAATGTTTTAAGAAAAACATTATGTAGGCGTTACTAACGTTATACTAATTTTAGGTGAGTCCTTATAACAAGATTTTTTGTATCAATTAATATTCTCGGCAGCGTACCTATTTTCTTGTCTTTAAACATGTTTTTATATTTTTAATGATGAAAATCAGTCGCGATAAACAGATATTTGAAAATTGCATTTCATTATGTTTCGTTTTTTTCCCGTTCCATGTTTCACTATGACTACTAAATTTTTGTTGGTGGCCTCAACATAACATAAAATTGTGATGATCGAAATACTTGCACGCTTTTTTAACGCACGGGCATTAGTTAGTGAGTGCCCTGCTCCCACGATGCGCAGATAAGATTGCGACTGACTGATGCATAGGACAATATGTAATAGATCAGCCACGGACAAAAATATGAAGCTAGTTGTCTCGAATAATAGCTCATTTATTGAGATAAGTGTCTCCCTTGAGTTCATTTGGCTTCGGGAGATTACTAATAATTACGAAATACTTTCATAGAACTAGCAGCTACAATAAATAACGAGGAAATAGTGAATAAAATAAATACGTAGATTCAAAATAAAATGCACCAGTCTTTTTATGACACCTATCCTTTTTATTGCATAATTTGCAGTTCTTGCAAATTCTTAATTATATTAATCATAACATAAGACACAATATATAATTTAATAAAATTATGTATATGTATTTGCATATTTTTTGCATCATAAACTACACGATAAATGCGTGTCTGTCCAGATTGGTGAGTTATTGGCGGAGTCCAGTCGAGTGACCTAGACACTCGTCTGGTCCTCTCACAAACTCAATAATGAGGTTCAAATGTTAATAACCGTACTTGTCAGAGACCAATAATACCCACGTACTTAAACTGTGTACATGTATGCTGAGACATCATTAAGAACGCAGTGGGAAGCACTAAACTTACTTACAATCTTACATCAGACATTCTTTTAGAATTTACATGCTGCTAATACTTTTGCTTAGCTAACAATTTTCGTCTTTACGTAGGTCGTATAGAATTTAAAATTACATATGCACATTCTTACATGACTTTTTAGTTATTCGATATATACAGCAAAAGCTTTTCCAATAGTGCATTTAGCTTTTGTGATTGTTGAATATGTAATCGTATATTGTTGGCTTTTGCGTAAAGTAATAGTTGAATAATAGAAAGCAGCAACATATCAGACGACCGAGCCCCAGACACTTGTTTATTATTCGATGCAAGAGGAATAAACTGCCCCCTTCATATTTATTTTACAAGTTTAATTATTTTGTAACACAATGTATTCCACCCCATTCCATCAATTATCTCACTTTAGACTATTATTAAAATTACTTTTCTTCATTTAGGGCCTGTTTCACAATCTCCAGATAAACTTAAATGCCAGTTAAAATTATTGCTATCCTTTTCTCCAGTCATATAAAAGAAAAGGACAGCAAACATTTATCTGACAGATATGCTTTAACTGGAGATTGTGAAACAGGCCATTATACTTTTAGATTTTGAAAATGGAATTATTATCCTATTTACCTGTTTTAGAAAACTGAATTGTATTAGGTGTAGGCACCTATACACCGACAGTAACACATTTATTTCGAAAATGATAATATTGATAATGTAAAAAAATAAGGGCACTTTACAGGCGTAAAGTTTATTTAAACGTTGGTGTTTTTTGCAAATAATTGACGATATTTACCAGAAGAATCTTTGTTTTGGATTTTGATGACATTTATGTAAAATATAGTATATTATATTATAATTAATAGAAGTTAAAATATAATATATTATAAAAACCCACTTATTCAGAAACGTCTCACAAGCCTCATTTACTTAATTTATGTTTTGTTTGTTTCTAACAAACACAACTGTCAAGGACAGATAAGGACAAAAGATCAGGTATTAGTTAAAAGAAGCTTGTAAGACATTTATGAATATGCAGGTAAGATTATTATTTTAACCTAAGAGTTTGTCGTACTTCTTTCAAAATATCCATAAATATTTGAAAATAATTTAATGGATATAATGTAATTATTTTTATAATCATCCACATTATTACAAGAGTTAAAAATCAGTAAAAAGGAAATTCGATAAATTCCGAAATTATCCGATCCATTTTGAATACCGAGATTTTTTTCCCCTACCCAAATATTTTTTTTTTAAATGATTTCAACAAGTACTAAACTTTTTCGATATCAGTTTCTGTTTTCTAGGAAATATTGTGCTCTGTCGTATTAAGAGTTAACTATGATTCAGAGTTCCATGATATATACTATACTACAAGTAACCCAATGGAACCCTTAAGCCTCATTCAACATTCAATAAGGCTTACTTTACTGCTGTTGTTTTTATTTTGAAAAAATTGATATAAAGCGTTCTTCAAAATCAATGTTAATAATAAATATAACATAACATAACATAAATACTCCTTATTGCACATTTCAAAATAAAGAAACACATAAAATACAAGTTACAAACAGTAATAGTAGAGGTAAAACAATATATATGCTCTTATTAAACTTGGACATTAACTTATTCAGCACTTTCTATGACCGTCACTAAGTATAAGGATGACGAAGGCGCTTATTATGTTTGCTTTATATAATATAGTTCTGTACCTACATAGGTATGTATATAGAAAGGTAGGTACTAACTACATGTATTTTTAAACCACAGTAATCCATTTAGCAGTCTCAAGCTAACTAGGAGCAAATCAATGAACGCACAGTCATGAAAACGTAAATAGACGCTAGACGAGACGTCTTCCTCGCCCCCTTCACGCAACTGCAATGATGAAGCAAATTCGGCTGAGAAATCTCGTATCGCACACTTTCATAGCTATCCGGTGATTGATTACATAAATTTGAATACTATGCAGTTAAATCCAAATTAAATTCATCCGCGGCATGGGATAAAACGTCGCAGCAGGCCTGATAAATTACGAGAGGCATGATTAAACGGCGATTGCGATGTGAAACTATCATATTAAGTCTGTCTTTATGCATATTTCGTAGTTTTTAGCAGTCCTTAATTGATAAAAGATGGAAACTTAAACACCACTTAATATAGCATTTTGTAATTTATCAAAAATCTTGGTCAAGTGCGACGACATCATGGAAACGAGTAGCGAATTATTTTTATCCCTTTACTGTTGATGCATGATTCCTGTTTTACCTTACGTTTATTTTCTTTTCTCTATATAACAGACAGACATGTCTATCGAGTTAATGTGGTTAAAATAATCCTTAAGATTTATGAAAATGTAGGGACACGATGTACATGTAAATACAAACATGTACAGTCGCAATGAAAGGTATCTGAACATGTACTTTATCCCCTTGACAATAGAGGCGTTGATCAGATATCTTGGCCGCTCTGATATATCTGATAGCGACTGTACCTAAATAAAATAGAATAAGTAACACCCTTCAAAGAAAAATTAGTAGTTTTACTTATTTACATACTGTAAATATCACATTGATTATATAACGCGATTATTTAAATATATATGCGGAACCGTTAATAAATGTATTAATTTGCTGCTTCTAATTTCAACATTCATATTTGTATACTAACTACAAAATGTAGATCGAGCCTGCCACCATACCTTGACGCAAACGTGGACATTGTAGGGCCATTTGAATTTGAGCAGTACCGGACATCGCGAATTAGCCGAAAGCATTGAAGCGCGAGCCGTAGCCGCAATAACCCCATATTTTCGTCTTATTATAGTAATTAAGTCTGAATAAAACCGCCCGCAATTATTATAATGATTAAACACGTGCGCTGAAGTGAAGCGTATTGCTCGGTTTGCCGGACAATGGTTCCGTACAATTATCGCCATTGATTTTGCGGTCGCACGGAGCTGTATTCCCAAATATGCATTTGATGTATAAAAATTAGTTCGAAACTTATGAGTTGCGTTTGCTCCCTCATTTTAAAGGACTGACGCTAACGTAAGGTTTCATATTAAATTGGTGTTATATTGGTATTAGCTTTCGTTTCCAAATACTGCCCCTGAGGGAGGAAGTAGCAGGTGGGCAGTGAGAAAGCAGGAAAACTCGGCGGGTTCTCATGATTATGGGAACGTGAAATGTATTAATAACATCAAAAGATAATTGCAAGCTTATTTGTTATTGTAGTAGTTAACTTTGGGTTTTCTAATAGCTTACTGAGTGAGGGTTCAATTAATATATCAAAACTTAATCATTTATATATATGTATAGTAGATTGTTTTTACGAATAGTTAAAGTAATAGCCCGTGATAGTTAAATAGACCTTTGTGAGATTTATGTACGCTATTGCGGTTCTACTTTTAAGTATGACTTTATGAGGCTCAAGACTGACACGCTCATTAGTTATTGACACAAACATCACTCTGCACTATAATGTCCATGCATATTTTACGTAGCTCAACCGTGTATCAACGACGCTTGATGAGATTAGGTGGTCTTTGGCTTGTTCCTCGTTCATACAAGAAAGATTGTGTAAGAGTCCGGTAACGATTTGATAACGAAAATCGCATAATGAAATAACGCACATGAATCGCATTTGACAAGATAGTTTGAAGTCTATTTATGACAAAAAAAAATTGGTGCACATTTATTATTATTTAATACCCAAAATCTCAATTCTTGCAGAGCTTGTTTAGTGAGGACGTTGATTCGTGCAAACTTGTCGCTTGATTTTTTTATTATTTGTGCCCTCCAGTGATTTTAATATTATCTGATTAAAGCATTTAGCCAAGTTTATTTCTACATTTTAAAACATAAAATCAAAACAGTGTTCCACTTATGCAGTTTAAAGAGAAACGATCTTTCAAAATATGTATACAATATAAAAGTAGTCTTAGTCTTCTTACTGTAAAATAGTATCGAAAAGTTGAACGAAATCGAAAAAAAACTTTACCGGACTTTTAACTATAGGTATTCATAAAGGAGGGTTTTCTCCTGTTACTTACGTATTCATAAGGATCAAAACGTAAATCAGTATTTTTTGAAACTTATGTAAGCATTAAAGCTGATGTATGTTTGACCTAAATTATTCAACCTCTAGGACCTCAGGACCTAAGGTATTAAGATTCACACACAAAAGTTTAACTTACAACAGTTCGTGTGATAATGACAGACTGCAGTATTTAAACCTGAACTGTCTATAATCAGCATTAGCTGAAAATAAATTATATTTGAACTTAGTCGATAGTCTAAGGCGTGAACATTGCATTGTGAAATCGTTAGCTGGCGGCGCAAATGCTCCACGCCGTAAATAATTGGAAGCGCACTGTTTGTACTAATGCTCGATCTAAGCGCATAATTCCTCTTTTTGAATTGAGTCATAAATTTGTTATTGGAACGTAGCGTTGGTTCGCACAGCCCGTATCGAACGTGGGTTGACTACGGAATCCAAAGTAATAAAATAAATGCGAGAGCAAATCTGTCTGTTCGTTAGCTTTTAATAGTCTAACCAATGGTGCGATCTCCATGAAATATACTAACTACAGCTAGCTAGCTAGCAAGACATGTAAGTAAGTATGTTTCCTGCGGGATAAGGACACAGTTCTTTCTATTTCGTTTCACTGCCTTTTGTAAAACTTATGGATCGTAAGCCAGGAACAAATTTCATGACCAATCGCGTCCCAGGCGATAACTTGCCCGTCTAGGTGGAAAGACCGTCAGCTGATGCCCTGAAGATCGTATGTTCACGTGACCAATTGACGGTCTTTTCACTGCGATACAGCTGACTGACGATTTTTTATATTTATAATAGGATATAAACTATCATCTGACAAAGTTTCAATCGGGACGCGAAGGCCATATTTTTTTAAGTGATTAAATAGCTGCTGTTCCTTAACCCACCAACGGAGAGGCAGCTGACCCTGAAGAGGCTTCATTACACATCGCTCTTAACCACTTCACAAGTTGTCGCCTGGGACGCGATGATCAACGAAATCTGTTTCTGGCTTACGGTCTATTATGATCTTCATTAGATTTAAGCTCTTAGTGTTCCCAATTGCGAATTAGTTGGTCAAGCGAGATTGCGGCATGCAGTAATTTGCCGTGCTTGCATCGCACCGACGGATGACGTAAATGTGATGAACAGAAGCACACCAATACTGTGGTTACGCGTGCGCAATCAAAACAAATGAAATAATATTATGTAAACAAAATTTATATACGGGTTGACTTCTAATTCGAGGTATTCCTGCAAAGAGCTAATACTAGAGTTAATTTGCAACAAATAAGTCCACGTTAACCGGGGGTCAAAAGTAACTGGTTACCGATATATTCAACTTTGATTTGGTGATGCCTATACAACATACATACATCATTACCTGCGTCTGTTATTGTTTTTTGTTTAATTTCTTAAGTAATTTCTTAAGTTTTCTATTTATATCTTTAATCATTGTTGTACAATATTTATTAGTAACTACAGAGATTCTGTTATACAGTCTGGTGACGCAACTTTTGGCATCGGTCAAATAAACCTACTTATTTATTAAGGAATACAGTTCATTATAACTACGTACGTAGGTACACCCTTATATACAACGTGTTTTTTTTGCTTTAATAACAGCATATGGTTAGGTACGATTAATCAAACGAATTGGCATAAGGCATAATTAGTAAATAAAATGTATTTTTAATGCTATATTTGTTATATCGGTCACTGATGTAACAAGGCTATTAGGGGTATTATGAATAACTCAACCAAACAATTGAAAATTAGGAGATGTCAATGTAATTTCGAACATTAATACTCCGAGATACAAAGTACTTAAGCATATTTTATTGACGTATTACACACATGTGCATCATTTATTGCGGACATTGCGGTGTCTCATAGTACAAAAATAATTTAATGCAGGTTTACACAATCATAAAGATAATATTAACTATAGATAATCTCAGAACTGGAGCAAATAGGGACGCTGGTGTCTTTGAGAAATATACTTCATTTAAGCTCGGGAATGTACCCTTACAATAACGATGTTACTTAGCTCCATCAGATCCACAGTTATGGACCGATTTTGATAAATGGTATGTCATTTCGTCATGAGATTCGTCTCATGCTGTCTATGAGCAATAAGGTCTTATTTATTTGTATAATAAGGAGTGGTCCGGGAAAAAATGAGCCGTGCCTTTTCTGATTTTTCTTTTTATTTTGTGCCGATTATGAGCAGTATTTATATCTAAATAATCTGTAGATACAATCAACCAAAACATAAATACAATCATATTTAAATGAAAAAGCGATTGGAAGTTTTCGCCTTTTGTATTCCAACACATAGTTTTTAGAACAGCGTCTTCTGACAGAACTTTTGAGGTGTTTCTCAAAAACATTGTTTCTTGTTATAGTTTGATTTGATGAGCTATTTTATACCTTGATAAATTGTCTTTCTTCAATAGTAAACTTTTTTATCTGGCTTCATTTTAAGGTTATTTTTAATTAAATGTATTTGCCTTTTTTTATAGAAAAAATACAAAATTGTCTCCCATAGTAAAATCTTTGTCAGAGGTTAGATTAGAGAGTCTTCCTGACTATCCTAGCTAAAATAAAGTAAATTCATGTAGCTTCTTGGTAAGATGAAATTCTGAAATGCATAAAACGGGATGTCAAAATGGAAATACAATTGTGGCATTGTAGCGAATATCGATTGAAGATTGTAAAATTATGTTGTTTAAAAAGTTACAAAGTATGTTGAAATATAAACGCGAGAACTTATATATGCTCACATATTTTATTATGATTGTATTTTTATTTATTAGTATTGTATCTACGGATTAATAAAATAAATATACTGCTTCAAAATTTTCACTAAATTAAAAAATATACAAGATTGTATACGGCTACTTTATTTCAGGATCATTCCTTAAATGTAGTATCAATTATTGAAATGGTCGAATCATATACTGGTAGCTATTTCTGGAATTACTTGAGTATAGCCACTTAAGACTTATATCAAGAAATGATGAGTATGGGTCAGAGATGTGCCAGAAAACCATTACTAGACTTTAGGACTGCTAAGTGCTATAATAAATTTACAAAAAATATGAGTTGGTTGTTATTAAATTATTTTTTTCGGAAAATTAGAGCATAGTCACCGATTTGTAATTAAGAACGGGATACACGATCAGCCCAAAAAAATTGCCAAATTTGTTTTATGTATTTTGGACTTACGGTTGAAAAGTTACAGGGGGGTGAGAAAGAGACACAATTTTTCTGATTTTCGAAGCGATTATTTCTGAAAATATTTACTTAATCACAAAATGTTCAAAAACCTCGATGTTTCCTCAATAGTGCCATAATAACGACTCGTACAGCAGTTTCTCTTACATAGTGGAAGGTGTACGCATAAAAAAAACCGCAAATCGATGTACAGTTTAGCCGTTTGGTACACGTATACTAGAAGAGGTCAAAACAATTTTTTTTCATCTGCAGTTCTTAAAAAAATAATCCCTTAGGATATTGTAAAAAAAACCAGCCAAATAATATCTGGAGGAGCCCAAACTTGGTGTGTTATGGAAAATTATTTTTGTTATAATAAAAAAAATTACTAAAATATAATGATGTAGTAATTTTTTTGAATCTTCTTGAAAAGCCCTTTCATATGATATCACACGCGACAGGTTTCTGATTTTTTCTTTTTTTCCCATACAAAAAAAATATCTTTCCTCTGCACTCCCCTCCTAAGAATTTTTTTTTAAGAACTGCGGGGCAAAACATTTCTTTTGACCTCTAGTATGTGTGTGCCAAATGGCTAAACTGTACATCGATTTGCGGTTTTTCTTTGAAATTGTGCTCGTTCACCGCCCACTAACAGTCTTATTATGGTATAACACTGGCCGTTTATAAATTTTCACGAGCCATGTTTTTAGTAAATCTTGTTTGAGACTTTACTATAACATATCCTAACTCAATCAGTACAGTTGAATATTTCGGTAACCAATTTTTTTTGACCCCGGTTAATGGGGACTTATTTGTTGTAAATTAACTCTAATATTCGCTCCTTAAAGGAACACCTTTAATTAGGGGTCAGCCTGTATAACCTTTACACTGACTACATCAAAGCCAAATAAAGGGTTATGATGATTCTAATTATGTGTAAGAACTTTGGTTACACCGCACCGTCATAATATACAATTTGTATGAGTAGGCAAGGCGAATTTCACACTGACGTGACGCCGCGTCCCGCTCCGGTGAACGAGACACCGCTATACACACAGGGATCGGAAATTCGGATGCTTTTATACCTAAACTTTGGCCTCAGTACCTACACCGCGTTGTTGTTGAGTAGTATGGAGGCTGACGACTACATACTTGCTGAGCCTTTTCCGGGAATTTGCTAATTGTAGGTATAAAAGCATCCAAATTTCCGATCCCTACACATTACACATGCAGAGCGCTATCTCGCTCGCCCACCGTCGCCGCATGCGGAAACCGCAGCAGTGTTGTAAACGCCTAAAATATCATAAATTTATATATTTTTACACATGAGAAGTTATATACTTAAACTTTTTAGGGTTCCGTACCTCGAAAAAAACGGAACCTTTATAGGATCACTTTGTTGTCCGTCTGTCTGTCTGTCTGTCTGTCTGTCTGTCTGTCTGTCAAGACCATTTTTCTCAGGAATGCGTGGAGCTATCAAGCTGAAATTTATATTTAATACTCAGGCCTCCTGTCCCTTAGAGTTGTGAAAAAATCAAACATCTAAGCCAACGCAATCAAAAGATACAACCGTTTATGCCGCAAATTTCTCTAATTTGTCTAAGGGAACATCTTAATCTAGTTACGTATTTTCTATTTATAATCTTCTTCACTTGTATGCTTCCGTTGTATCTCCTTATAATAAAATAAAATAAAATTTCCGCAAATTTTCGAAACTCGCAAGGAAATCAAAACCTACAGGGTACTTCCCGTGAACTCAGAATCTTAAAATTTGGTAAGAAGCAACGTCTTATAGCACAGATACAGGAAAAATTGCGAAAACCGTACATTTTTACTCACATCATATAATAAAAATATTTTTAATAATTTTAAAGTTCCTACCCCTATATACCTACGGGTTTGTACGGAACCCTCGGTGCGCGACTCCAACTCGCACTTGGCCGGTTTTTTATTGTATACAGCGTGTTTGGCACATGACCCGTCAATTTTTTTTGGGGTGTAGGTGTAGTCATTTCCTTCCTTTCCGTCCTTGGAACCTTGGTCCTTGGAGCCACGGTTCTGGAGATACGATTTTTTTAATGTTTTTCCAACATTACCCAAAATCTGGTATTCGAAGTCCCATAACTTATTTTTGTGTATGGTTTTAAATGGTAATGTTTAACGGTTGAAATAAGAAACAGGTATCGGGCGTGCATTCGGGACAGAGGACAACAATTCGAACAAAATTTATATTGAAAAAACATGTGGTTTTTTTTCACCCGTCTGATTAAAATCTCACTTGGGAACCCTAATTATCATTTTTTATTGAAGTGTGTATCATACCGATAGAAACGTCATAAACCAAAGAACTGCTTAAAAGAAAAAGAATCCTCAAATAGCTGTTAGTTTTTTTTTAATTTAATTTAGAAGTGGAGATGTTTTCATAAAACAATTTATTTGTAATAATACAGGTTCATGTGTTCATTTTGTGATGTATTTGTAACAAAAAACTAATATTTGGAACAAGACAGACATAACGTAAGACATTGAAACAAATTATGCATAAAAAACCGGCCAAGAGCGTGTCGGACCACGCTCAGTGTAGGGTTCCGTAGTTTTCCGTCCGTCACAGTAAGTGTCCCCACTTAAGAGTTTAAAAAATGGGCCCATGGTTGGGTTATTTGAAAGCACGTCATTTCATTGTGATTTTGTAGAAATTACAGGTACAATAAACACCTGCTTATACGGTTAAATTTCAAACTTAGTTCAGAAATTATTTTGTAATCTTTTTCAAAACTTTATTTGAAAGCACGTCATTTTATTGTGATTTTGTAGAAATTACAGGTACAACAAATACGGTTAAATTACAAACTTAGTTCAGAAATTATTTTGTATTTTTTTTTCAAAAACTATTCAACCTATAAGTATAAAATAATTTTCCTAGAAAGTTTTTATAAAGTTGTACTTTTTAAATTTTTTTCATATTTTAAAAACTTATGGTTCAAAAGTTAGAGGGGGGGGGGGGGACACATTTTTTTTACTTCTGGAGCGATTATTTCCGAAAATATTTACATTATCAAAAAATGATTTTACTACACCCCTATTCATTTTTAAATACCTATCCAACAATATATCACACGTTAGGGTTGAAATGAAAAAAAAAATCACTCCCCACTTTACGTATAGGGGAGGTACCCTAATAAAACATTTTTTTTCCACTTTTTATTTTACCACTTTGTCGGCGTGATTGATATACATATTAGTACCAAATTTCAGCTTTCTAGTGCTAACGGTCACTGAGATTATGCGCGTACGGACGGACAGACATGGCGAAACTATAAGGGTTCCTAGTTGACTACGAAACCCTAAAAACCATACACAAAAATAGTTTATAGGGCTTCGAATACCAGATTTTGGGTAATTTTGGAACAACATTTAAAAAATCGTATCTCCAGAACCGTGGCTCTAAGGACCAAGGTTCCAAGGATAGAAAGGAAGAAAATGATACCACCTACACCCCAAAAAATGATGACGGGTCGTATGCCAAACACCCTGTAGATAACGGCCAAACAACATACAATAATGTACTTACATAATTGTGGCAATTTACATGAAATGGTACCATTTGCTACCAAATCACTATAGGTGTGCCTATAATATTTGAAGAGTTCACCCGAATTCTCCAGGATAATACAGCACAACAAAACACAGTAGTAACTACACATTTCCCGGTTCACTACATTAATAAGACGTATTGAGTGATTTTGTGCTTATTCGCATCGTAAAAGGGTCATGTAGATTGCCAATTTGACCTGTGCGGCTTGATCGGATTTATTCGCATTACGTGTAATAGCAATACGTCGGGACTCGTGACGCGACGCTTGTACCCATTGTTCTCCGACAGCTCGCGCCGGCTGAAATATGCTTTCGTTGTTCCGACCATCTACGCCTAATTGTACAGTTAATCAGAATAGAACCTACCGTCGCACTATAAATAAATACCAACAGACTTATGCTAGGTACAATTTAATGTTTTTTTTTAACCAGGAAACATCCATCATTTTCTATCTACGGGTAAATATGCTGTTCTGACTATTACTTAAAATATAATTGAACAAAAAAATACAAAATAATTATCATAATAATAATTTCAAGGAGCTCTCCAAGTGCGTTTTGGATGCCTCAGGTAACCAGAAGGCTGATAAGCCTAGCCATCCAAAGAGGTAACGCTGCTAGCCTTTTGGGTACCATAGCCCACGAAGGCGACTTGGGGAGCATCTTTTATTTATAAGTTTATTTTAGTTTTTTATATAGGTTTATTGTTATTGTAGTGTTATTGTGTACATATATCAACGGCCTCCTAGCCCAGTCGGTAGTGACCCTGCCTACGAAGCAGGAGGTCCCGGGTTCGAATCCTGGTCAGAGCATTTATTTGTGTGTTTATCACAGATATTTGTTCCTGAGTTATGGATGTTTTCTATGTATTTAAGTATTTATCTATATCTATATATTATATATATCGTCGTCTAGTACCCATGACACAAGCCTTATTGAGCTTACTGTGGGCCTAGGTCGATTTGTGTAAGATTGTCCTTATAATATTTATTTATTTATTTATATATGTTTCCCAATAAATACCTACCAATATAGTATGGAATAAGTAATCAAAAATGTTTTTCTCATAAATACCTAGGTGGAACATTTTAATATCCAACTACTTTAACTTTAATATCTTGTAGTTCTCATAGCAGAGCTTGAAATTGAAAAAAGTGCGCATCGAGAAAAAGTTATGAATTTTTGACCATGGATAGAGTTCCCCACGATGAATATTTTTTAGTATTGGAGTTCCGTAAAATTTTTGGACCTTCACGTCAAAATCAGGGGTCCCGTGCAATATGTTTTACTCTCTGGTTAAGGCTGGTAGGGGTTCTGTGGTATCGTTTCCTTATAAAACAGACATGCAAAATTCATTTTTGATATTAAAAAAGTAAAAATCCATATTTAAAAAAAAGTTCTGCGAAGAGGAATAACACTAAAAAAAATTTATTTTCTAGAACGTTATCTAAGTAATATATATCATTTCTTTTTAAATAAAAAAAATATCATAAGGGGGCATATTTAATGCAGTTTTTAAATATATACAATTTTAAAGCTTTTATCATACAAAAACTACGTGAAAAAAAATCATTCGTGTCGTGGTGTATGTTTTCTCCATAGTAAGTATCGAAGATCAATGTGAAACGTGAACATCCGTAGCGTATTGACCTTAAAATGTATGTATTGCTTATTATTAGTCAATTTTGCTCAGAATACCTTCTACAAAATGGAAAAAAAACACGTATTTCCTTACTAACTTAAGTATTAATCGTTAGAATTGGAACAAATGTGTTTTTTTATTCCTTTTTTTTTCATTTCTGCATTTTGTAGAAGGTATTCTGAGCAAAATTGACTAATAATAAACAATACATACATTTTAAGGTCAACACGCTACGGATGTTCACGCTTCACATTAATCTTACTATGGAGAAAACATATACACTACGACAAGAATGTTTTTTTTCGCGTAGTTTTTGTATGATAAAAACTTTAAAATTTTATATATTTAAAAATCTGCATAAAATATGCTCTCTTATGATATTTTATTTATTTAAAAATAAACGTTATTTATTACTTAGATATTGTTCTAGAAAA
Source organism: Pammene aurita (assembly GCA_947086415.1). Classification (NCBI taxonomy): domain Eukaryota; kingdom Metazoa; phylum Arthropoda; class Insecta; order Lepidoptera; family Tortricidae; genus Pammene; species Pammene aurita. The sequence goes on along the minus strand of OX352293.1, from coordinate 20,109,520 downwards.
TAATAATTTTTCAGTGTTTTTCCTCTTCGCAGAACTTTTTTTTAAATATGGATTTTTACTTTTATAATATCTAAAATGAATTCTGCATGTCTGTTTTATAAGGAAACGATACCACACAACCCCCCTAGCAGCCTTAACCGGGGTGTAAAAGCATATTGCACGGGACCCCTGATTTTGACGTGAAGGTCCTAAAAATATACGGACCTCCAATACTAAAAAATATTCATCGAGGGGCACTCTAATCATAGTCGAAAATTCACAACTTTTTCTCGATGCGCACAATTTTTTTCACTTTTGTACTGACAGAAAACCCTACTATCATGATAATGTAAGTTTAAACGATCATAATAATATTTTAAGTATATTTAAATAAAGATAAAGGTAACCGACTCAATTTAAAGACATTTATATTCTAACGTTTATGTGCAATAAATAATGGATGCCTACTTAGATGCTCCATATAAATATTACATTGTATAACGAATCCCATAAAATTCACGTAACGAATTCATGTTTATAACTTTAAAACGACCTAATGCAAAATTGATGTTTTCGATGCAACGTCTAGACACGTCCGGCTACAACAAGTTCTACCGATTCGTTCTTGTAATATCGGTGTAATTTATTTAATGTTAGAAATAGACCTCGCTCAGCACCACAAAGAATATTGGCTTTCACAACGGAACCTGGCAAATTTATGTGCTGCGAGATTTAGCTGGCGCCCAGTGTGCGGCGAACCAATCGCGAGGGCACCGAACATCGGCCACGGCCTTATCAAACAAAACCCTTTGTTACTGCGCTATTTATTGCAAAACGTTCATAACAGACATGTTAGATCACGCACCTGCCAACTCCTGTTATTTCACCGTTATATCGCGAAATATAAATGTCTAATTATCTAGGTCGGTTAGGTAAAGGTGTTTATAGAATTATATAGGGATCGATTACAGTGAACTAGTAATTTTGCAGCCTACTTACCACATTTGCCTAGTATCGCCTAAAGCCAGTGTTGTTACTAGGAATTATGAGTGGTTGCAGTAGCCTTCCACCTGCTCTTGAAAAACGTACACGTAATTACGCTAATAATTGTTCCACTTAAGTATAAACATTTCTAGAAGAATTAGCATTACGCGTGGGGCTAATCGGGCAAAATTCGTATTTTATGAAGCGGATAGTGCCCTCTAGTAATTAAAACGGAAGCACACTTTACGCGAATGCCTTCATAATAATTGTACTTGTAGTAATATATGCATTTATAAAACCTGAGTACCTGCATATATGAAACTTAATTAGAGTAAAATGAATTTATAAATGTGCTGTTATAATTGGATCATCCTTCATTACCCATCTATTGTTGACAAACGTATGAATCTATTTTTAGTCAGTAATTAAGAACACATATGTTATTTATCAGTAAATTGCATCGGGAGCCGGGAACAACAGGTTGTAAGACTTGTAAGATGCGCACGCGCTTAATTGATGACACGAGGCGTTACAGTTACCGCGTTAACTTCGTAATTGGCAGCGGACGCCGTCGGTCTAGCCGCATAATGCGTCTACCCTAAGAGTATTCTGTGGTATTTGTAGTATATTTAATAGGCTTACGTCTGCGACGTTTCTGTCGCATACATTTGTCCATAATAAGTATTTTATGAAAAAATTATCCATTTCTGATTTGAGGTAAGGCACAAAGTTACATTTCAATGAATCAAATAAAATTAATGCTACATCGTTGTCCATTTATCTGGCTATAAGTAATGCATATTTCTGTTTTTACTCAAATCTATTTGGCCAAGCTATAATGATTTCCCTAAAAAGTGAAAATTGTACGAATGCATCCCGCATACCACACGTGGGGTAGCTTCGTACAACTAAATATAGGTATCTTCCCGGGATTAGTTATCCCAACAAATTCACCTGTTTTAAATATTTACATTTTAGGCATTTCTTACTGACTCGGTTTTGTAGTGATTATATTCTTGATTTGTGCTGTACGAAGCCCCCCGATTTTCCCCTAAGTTTAGTTAGGTTAGTGGTAGAAGTAATAAAAACTGACCCAACGCCGCTTGCTGAGGATATTTCATAATTTAGCAAGTAAATGACAGGACCAGTTTGTCTTCTTAATAATTACACAAATGAAGGTAAGAATTTGGGCACTTCCGCCGGCAACCTCTTGGACGCGCTTTATGTCTATCCCTAGTGCTTTTTTGGTTTTTTGTATTTTCACGTAGGACATAAGTAAATCACGTTTGTACAAGCTTTTATTGATTCAAATTCTCTATTCAGTGGCGTAATTGAAAACGGTCTTCTCTTAGATTTTAGTGAATCCATTACCATGAATAAGTAGTAGGTTAGGTAGGGGATCAATGTTACTCTGCGTCCGTAGGAAACACCTTAGACAGCCCTACACATGATCCCTGGGTGGTGCTAAAAGAGTAACAAACTTGGCAGCTGCACTGTCCCAGCTGGACCTCGCAGCACTCACTGGATTTTCTTTATCATCAGGTTTCCCACTACTACCACCCCAGGGAAGAAATGGCTATCTATATCCAGTGACATGTATAGCCATATACGATAAATAAATATTAGTAGATTAAAGGACATATATTATTAAATATTAAACACGAAATCATAAATATATAGGTATTATTCTAAAGATTTTTGTAATATTATACAGTAATGGCGTTATGTATTTTATAAGTGTATGTCCAGTAATTTCCTTTTCTGGCTCATCGCTGCAGGGCGGTCCTATTCTAGACGCATGCGCATCGCGTGCCGCCGCGTAACGGTCCCAGCAGCTGATCCTCGCTATTGTCATTTAATTAAACTCAATAACGCAAACACAAGCTATTCTAGTTATTTACAAAACCGGAAAATAATTAGACGATAACTCTAACGAGCTATTCGTACCACCGTTGAAAATGTAATTGTCGTGAATTAGGTACACTTATTAAACTTAAGGGCGGTATTTATTTTCAGAGTTCCTTGGTTGTTGAAGTTAGGTAGGTACCTAATTGCGTTCTCGACTTGTCTGATGCTAATTTTGCATCTGCCTTCGATGTATGTTATGTGCTCGGAGCAGGCATCGTTTGAATGTTCTGGGAACTAATACAGCGTGTTATTTCTCTAATTGTGTTCGAGTTGCGCAATTTTCACATTAAATAGCATTCGCGTTTGAATCTTAGCGCACACGGGTGCGCTGCGCCTGTGCCGCCGATGCATCGACAGTAGGGCTACGCTCATAGGCAATTCATCCAATAACATAAATTTAATTGTGTAAGATTGCATGAAACTTGTTCGTGCTTAAAATATAAGCTTTAAAAGGTTTTATCTACACTCATACTGTAAGTACTCTAAAATGCGTTCAAAAACCGTAGACAAAGACAAGCATTACAACAAACGATTTAACTATGATAAGTTTCTTATCTGCGGCAGTAACGTAATTTTAACTATGCATGCTCAAATATTGTTAAGCAATGAGTTTCAAATTTGGAACATCGAATTTGATAACATAATGTTACCGCCATGGCCAACTCGATTGGTCCCGCGCGAGCGCCGGCACAATCGAGTAGGCCATGACGGTACAATGGCGGTCATTCTATGGTTTCCGAACAATTAATTTAATATATATAATATGAGTGTAGATAAAGCAGTGTATGCAACTGTACGTAATTAGGCCTTAAAACACTCGTGTGATCTTATTATGAAATTCGCCTGCGGCTCATTTCATAAAACCACACTCATGTTTTAAGGACCCTTATTACGTAACAGTTACATAAACTACTATTGTAGACTTATTTATCTTAATATTTTAATCAAATAATATCTATAACCCTAGGACCATGGGGAACAGTGTGAAATATCTATATAAAGAGATCTCCATGTCAGGCGCCTCGTCGATGCTTCAGGCAACCAGAGGGCTGGCAGCTTTTTCGGCCCAAGGATAAAACCTTGTCATCCAAGGAAGCAACGCTGCTAGCCTTTTGGGTACCATAGCCCACGAAGGCGACCTGGGGAGCATTTATTATTAGAAGGTTTATTTTAGTTTTATACTAACTCAAATGTTAGTGTATTTTAATTTATTTAGTTTTATACCTAAGTTTGTTATAGATAGCCTTTTGCAGAGTAAATAATATCTAATATAAAATTATTGGTAAAACCTACGAGTAACAACGTGATACTGAACGACACGAATGTAAAGATAATAAATGGCATTAATCGATATCATAGATATCGGGTTTGATCGTCGAATCGATAACATCGATAGGTATCGGGTTATATTTGTCGGTCCAAACGAAATATTAAAATGATTTTTCACCAACGAGACGAGACGACTGCGATTTTTAATGCACGGCGTCTCTGGTTTGTCCACTGTAGGTATACAAAAGTTCACCTTACGGATGCATCACCTCGGGAGATAGGACTGGTGCCTTAAGGTGGCCTTAAGGCACCAGTCCTATCTCCCGAGGTAAAATAGTATCTAATGGCAACCCTGATAGCTATAGACGTTGTCTAATTAAGCGCGGGCCTGGCTAATTTGACGCGTGAGCGCCCGCGCAGCGCCGCTGCCCTGCGCGCCTAATGAATGGTATCGCACACGTTCATCGCGCCACGTCGCTTCGTGCCCGCAGCGCCCGCGCAAACGGGAATCTAATGACTGCTCTCCGAAAACATTAAAGTCGATCCGATTAATAGCTGTGCCTGTTTAAGGATACCTGTCGATGCTTTAGTTTAATCAGCACGCTCCGATAGGTTCATTTCTTCATTAAATATTTAGTAATTCGCGAAAATACACCTTATATTAGTTCGGTTCAATTAAAAATGATAAACGATGTCGTAAAATTAGATTACGTAATACACGGCTGCACAATAAACACGTCGAAACTCAAATGGTTGAGTCATCGGTTCGGATAATAAAGATGCTAGCATTAAAATGCGCTTCAACATACCTACATATACGTAAACTCAAGTAGGAAAGGAAAAGTTACAACCAAGATTGAGTTAAGGCGTCTCTTAGAAAACCGAGGCTAATGTTCATTCAGTGTTTGCATCAAGCTGTAACGTTGATTACAGTCGTTGGTACGATGTGAATGCAGCCGCGCCGCCGTGCACTGATGTGTTTATGCACGCACAAAGCTAGTTGTAGATTGTTAAGACTAATAGAAAAGCTATTTTATTAAGCATCTGTCTAATGCTAAAGTAAGCGGTGTAATAGAAATTTTGCACTTTTCGTGACTCCAACAGTCATTCTTGCTTCAACCACATAGATACAGTCAGAAGTAAAAGCAAAATTAAAGAACAATTTAAAATTATAGATTGGATCTGAAAACTGAAATCACGAGCAGTTCATAAATTGCGATTGAGGCAATCGATCGTAAAACTGTTTCTATGCAGTTTTAAAACATAATAATATCGGCTTAGTTGCCTTTGAAATGACCCTCTACTGTGCTTTTTAAGCCGTTCCAATCGCCCAACATGTTGTAAAGCTGTCAATATTCAAACATCAACAACAATCTAGTTTTATATTAACATAGAAATGTTTCGTCACATGTGTGTATTATATGCAGCTGTTGTGAATAAATGAATGAATAACAAGATTTTAAAAACTACAGCGAATGTAGAACTATAAAACGTCTACTCCGGAGAACAATAATTACCTATGACGTAACTAGAATTTAAGACTACATTGTAAATTTAACGTACAAACAATTATGTTATTAAATTTAATTTGGCGTCGTTAAATAAAACAAAATGTCGAGTTGGGTTTAATTAGGTTGCGTTTATTTTGAAGCTGAATTGCTCCACAAGAAGGGTAGGTCCTAATTGCATGAAGAAGTAATTAGGTAGATGATAAAAACTGGCCAAAGAACATTTGACGATCAGCCTCGCAGCTCATCGGGATGTAATGATATCGGTCTATACGGCTGCACTACCGTTTTTTTCTCGAGGCGATACTAATTATAATTTAGTATGTAAGTGCAGACGCAATTACTGACGGATAGGTCTACGATACTACGAAGAGTTGATGACAATGCATCCAAGAAAATTAATATAGGCTGATCATATTGAGATTAATAGTTACTCAAACTTCTTCAGACATTAACAGTAACTAAAAACATTTGTAAAATTATTAGGTAAATAGGTATTTACTAACAAAGCTAAGCAAGTTTCGCCTAGTCGACTACAGGCTGAACATCGTTCATTATTATGAATAGTAAAGTTAGATTTTATTTAAAGTTTATAAAATAAAAATAGGCAAGTTAATCTGTCGGTATACCTTACAGCATGCAGGCGTTCTGTAAGGTATATTTACAGATTTTATTACCTAGGTTTGATGATCGTCAAGATGCTACGACAGAAGAGCTAACTAATATAACATTAGGAAAACTTAAAACAATCTTACTATAGTTTATACATAGTTAGCTACCCATTCATTGAATACTTTTATATATCTTTTGTGTTTGACAGAATGTGACTCTGCATATTATGTATAGCTAAATAGCCGATAACAAGAATAATGTAAAAACCAAAGCAGAATGTAGTGTTGCATACTATTTTTTTGAAATGTTGTTAAGTTGTTATTTACAAGAAGTGAAGAGAAAAACCGAGCAACCGTGCACGATAATCGCGATCGGCGTGCGGCGGCGCGACTCGATCGGACTCCTGCCCGCGCTTATCCGACAATTTGTCACTAACTGACAACATTTTCGGCCACTTGGATAAAGAACAAAGATTATGCTTCAAACAGACGGGTAAGTTAAAGTTTGCTCAAGTAACAAATGTCGTAAATTTTAGTAAGTATTTTTTTTATTACGCCATGTAATAAAGTACTTTCATTTTATTCTTATTATTCGTTAGTGTATTAATGTAAATTTTAAATTTTTTAGTCAGCAATAAAAACAATAACAAATTTAACCTACTGCTGCATCCGGCCTCATTCACTGAAACCTTTAGCTCCAATACGCAAAACAAGACCATAATTTACACGTGTCTAATCCTAATTACACTAATCTAAACGAGCCAGGCATCGTTAGAAGAACGTCTATACGAATAGCAGTAGAATGGTTCATAATGAGTATTTACATAAGTGTCAGTCTGCGCAGGACCCTCGGCCGCAATCAGCCGGCTAATTACTGCGGCGCGGGCGCACGACTCGGCTAAAAGGCTTTAAGCTGTGTCATTTGTTTGCAGCCATAATGGACTGATAACGGATACAATTGCGACTTTTTGAGTTAAACTCTTGTCGAGTCGTGCTATTTCGATGGGTTAAATGAATGATGATCTTGCGGGGAAATAAAAAAAAAATAGTTAATTAGGCACTAAAGCTTTATAAGAGTGTTCCAAGAATGTTAATTAATTATCTTTTTAGATAAGTTTCCTTCTAAATGCAGTTATAGAATCCGGTACACTTACAACCTTGGTTTGTTAGATACGTACAACACATGTTCTAAAATGGAATGGAATATTACTACTAAATCAGTTTTGTAACTGGGATGTTACTCATTAAAAATCCATTGGCTTAGTTCTAATAGGTAGCTCTTTTGACTCATTCAGCATATCGTAGCGCGCTGTAGTGTGAAACACACATACACCGTAAGTCCCTATTTACAAACCTAGTTCAAACTGTCGTAGCTTCTTGACGAACATCCAACAAGAGTCCTGTAAGGTATAATATAACCTGTTTTTATTTAAGAAGCTTTTAACTTTTAATAACGCCTGCCCGCGGATAACTGAAGAGTGCTGGTGGGCCACTGTGTGAGCTGTCTCCTCCGCTAGGAGACAGTGGGGACGGCCTCGGAGGTAGTTATCAGGAACGAATAGATAAAATGTTCGTGCGATCAAGTCGGAACAATACGATTCCCCTCTAAGGAGTTGACAAGTATTCGATAAAAGCTCGATATTTCGCCTAACCTCTAAGGAGTTGAAGCCCAGCATCCCAAGCAAGTATTTAGTAGGGTAGAGGAAAGGGTAATACTTACCCTTACTTTTTTTAAATATAATACGGAGAAAACCATATTTTGTCTTTTGTCTCTTACGCAAATCTTCGTAATTATTCGATAGGGTGGCTACCATATCTCAAAGTCATTTGCACTTATAATATATTTCTGTCTAAATAAATTACGAGACCCAGAAAAGCTTACACACAAAAGATTTATGTTGCCCGATATCTCGGACAATAAACAACGCAACGCCATTGCTGTTGACAATCAAGATACCTAGGCTCGCGAAGTTAAACGCACTTAAGGGCGTGATATTGTGACATCCGTTTAATTCTGAGGCAAAATTATAATAATTTCACTTAATTACGGCATTCATTGCGGCGCGAGGCCGAGGACGGCGTATCTCGCACCAGAAATTATCGCATGTGATAGTCCTCGCCTCGTTGCCGGCTCCGCAATATGTAAACTCCAACACAATGAATTAAGGTAAATTAAAAGCCTTTCCGTGTCTTTTTCGGCAAACAGACGCTTAATCTTCGTGTTGCTTTGTCTTCCTATAGAGTATAAAGGCTTACACATCGGCGTTTAACTGAGACCTGTGTGGCTTAAATAAAAGTTACAATCCCTGTAATACATGGTTTTATTAGAGTCCACTCAAGTACAACAGAATCGGGTCATTACACATAGAACTTTGCATACAAAGTGCTCCAAGGATACTGATACCCTTACTATCTTATCTTTACCTTGTATTCTCGTATTCAATTCCCAAACCAATTTTTATAATCGCCCTTATATTTTTTTGGAATCTACCGCATGAATAGCGAACATTATTTAAACGATTACAGGCACTCGTTACGTGTTAAGCTACGAATCATCGACCAATGTAAAGGGCTCTCAAGTACAATATGCGAAGGCTTCGTAACCGAATTATTCGATTGTTTTATTAGACAAGTGATCGTAAATACGACAAGTTTAGTGTGGGACAGTGCGCCGCGCACACCAGCCATAATCGTCATAAGAAGTGATTTTTGTGTACGAACGCAGGTCGATTAATAAAGCTTCGTGTTTATGGCCGCCTCTCTCGCAATATCAATTTTGATCACCTGATTCAGATTATCATTAGCTACGTTATAGCCGATACGACCTTATTCATGAAAGTTCAATTTGCTATAGTAAGCAATAAAAACCGTTTTTTTATGAGAATATTATTTATCGCGTTACTTCCTACATGTTTTATGTTATGTAGCTATTTAAAATTGCAGCGCTAAAACTGTTGCAAAAAGATGATTGAAGGCATTGAGAATTTCGTCAGCTCAGTAACTGAACCCATAGCTTAATTGGTAAAGCGGTATCGAGCCCCGGTAAGGCGTATCGATGTTTGTTCAAGTCAAACTGGGTTGATTATTTTTTCAATGTTTCAATGTTTGTATTTGATTAAATAACATACTAATGTATGAGTGGAATACCCACTTTAAAAAACAAGTAAAATAATTATGAGTGGATAGCAGGCGCCATCTGTTATTTCCGTTGTGACACTTGTAAGAGAGTCGGCGGGAAGGGTAGCTAACTGTAGTAGTTGGCACCTAGATGTCGCTTACGGCTGCTATAAAGTCGATGTAAAAATAAATGCAAAAAGATGATTGAAGGCATTGAGAATTTCGTCAGCTCAGTAACTGAACCCATAGCTTAATTGGTAAAGCGGTATCGAGCCCCGGTAAGGCGTATCGATGTTTGTTCAAGTCAAACTGGGTTGATTATTTTTTCAATGTTTCAATGTTTGTATTTGATTAAATAACATACTAATGTATGAGTGGAATACCCACTTTAAAAAACAAGTAAAATAATTATGTTGCATTAAAATAAACGTCGACGCGCGGCGAGCGCTTATTCATCGCAGTACTATTTAATGAGAATGTTACATTATTTCCTCCAGCTAACACAGCTCAATTAACCTTAACAATGTCGGTACATGGCATTTGCTGACACACAGACACGTTTAGTGTGATGGTGTAGACGTTGGCAGAATAAGTGGTGCCTATCATAAAACTTTAGAAGGCTGTATTTTGAGATTTTATAAATCACAAAAAGAAAAGAAAAAAGTATACAACGGGCAATATCAACCTCTTAGGGAAACCTTATTCTTATAACCTCAAATACCCGCTTAATTTAAATTCAATACATAAAGACATGTATGGAATATAAAATTAATTAAAATAAATAAATTCGTTTGCCAATATGGTTTTGGTCAGTACATTCTGATGGAAGTACAAAATATTTCTCCACGCATCCAGTTCCTGACATTATACAATAATTATAACTTAATTACATTATACACATTAATTACATTAAATCCACTTTAATAAACTAATCACTATAGATCATGTTGTTAAAAATAAGTGTACATGATTACAATTAAAAATATGAAATAAATAGCATAAAAAAATATATTCAGCGTATGTGTTTTTTACCTCTTTTATATATATATTTTTTCATTTTATTCAGGAAACTACTAGGTTGTTCCTTATTTTTTTGCTACGTAGGCACAATACTTAATTTAGTAAAAGTTTCTGAACAATTTTTATTTAGAATTCTCCGTTTTTAATATTAATAATATTTCATACTTTCATTGCATAATAACTCTGTACACCTCTTCATACTTTTTTTAACCGACTTCAAGATTTGAAAAGAGGAGGTTCTCAATTCGGCGTGTATGTTTTTTTTTTTTTGTTTTTTTTTTTTATGTTTGTTACTCCATATCTCCGTCATGTCTGAACCGATTTTGAAAATTCTTTCTTTCTTTTCTGTATATATATACAGATTGGTCCCGTTTTTGTCAAAACGCAGTTTTGATGATGGGATGCATGAGGAATCGAGGGAATTCCTCAAATCTTAAAGGCATACATATAGTGATTTTTATATTTTTATCAACAAAACCATCATTTTAATTCAAAACAGTGACATTTGATGAAGTAGAACTGCTGATGATGATCAGAACGGAACTCTTCAACGACGCATAGTTCATGTTTGGCGATTCTTCCTCTTCGCTATGTTTGTTAAGTAAGTTAGATTGTCAGGACCAATTTTCGTCAAGCTCAAGTTCTGATGATGAGTTCCACGAGGAATCGAGGGAATTCCTCAAATCTTAAAGGCATACATAAAGTGACTTTTGTATTTTTATCAACAAATCAAGCATTTTCATTCAAAAAAGTGACATTTGATGAAGTGGAACTGCTGATGATAATCAGAACGGAACTCTTCAACGACGCATAGTTCACGTTTGGCGATTGGTCCTCTCCGCTGCGTTTTTTAAGCAAGTTATTTCATTGTATGGAATCTAAGTGCACCAATACAATAATCCTTCACCGGCTACCCCCATTGAAGTCGGTTTTTTTTTCTTAAAAATTATACTAAATCATAACATAGAAAAACAAGCGATAACAGTGATGAGCATGGCTTGCAAATTCTCAGGCCAGTAAAGCATCAATTTAGATTAGAGTTATTGCGTCGATCTTCCTTCGGAGCTTAACCAAGATTGTATCTACTATTAGTGTAACTAATAAATTCATTTTTCATACCGATAATCATCGGCGTAATCCGGAGTCAGTTAATGATGGTTCCCACGTCATAGAAATGACAATTTCAATCACTAACCGATAGGTACGCATTGACAAACGCACCTATACCCATGGACCTAGAAAATATACGGAAATAATCCCGCAAAGATAAAACTGTGATTCCATGATGAGCCGCGGTCTCATGCATACACACACTCAGTTCGCTTTCACATTATCCGACCCGATATCAGATGTCGGATAGGACCACGTAGAAGACAAATTCAAAATTTGAGATATCTATATTATTTTTCTTAAATTACCAAATGTGGCCTTAATGCCAAAAAAGGCGGACTTATGCCATATGGTACTCTTTAACAGCTTCTTTTTTTCCTTATACTATCCGACATCTGATATCGAATCTAATAGTGTGAAAACACACTCACTTGCCAGGTTTGAACCAATCACCGCTCGCCCACCAGTCCTACAGGTATGTGTCGCGCGTAAACACGAGGATTCACGGGATTGCGTCCATATTTTTTGTAGGTCCATGCCTATATCGTGTGTGTGTGTAGGTAAATGTACCTTGACTTCAAATGGGCAATAAAACACTTTCAATCAACTAAGACAATATGAACTCGTGGCTAGTTTGGTAGCGAAAGTGTTAGACGTAGGTAAAGGTAATCATTGTTTTCTCTACGCACCAGTCGCACCACACATTATTCGTGAGTCGTAAGTTATAATATTTATACACCTTATTATAACCGACATCAAGTGGATTTATACGTATTTATTGTATCAATCAATAAATAGTATAACTGTATAAGTAATCGCATCATACCCATATCATGTCCACAAAGTGTACTACAGTAGTAGGTCATTTATATAATTAAACTAGTAAGTTTAATTATATAAATGACCTCTTTATGTATTTATTTCATTTATATATATGAGCATCCAGAAAAAAAATACCAAGAACTTCTTTTAAAAGCATCGTGTTGTGAGGAAATCACATTGAATGGTATGGGAATGTTAATCACTATATTAACGAGACAGAATTCCTTACTCAGTACGTGTGAGTACCTATATATCAAGTCAATTTATCTGAACGAATAATACCCATATATCTAAAGGTAAACTGAGTCAATTGCTCCGGCTCATTAGTTACAATTGAATAATGGAACATGGCACGATGTAAAACTACAAGGCCAGGTCGCTCGGTGTCGCGACGAGCACGGATCCACACTCACCTGAATCCTTGACCCATCCAGAAGAGGCTACTCTAACAGAATGCATCTCTGTTCTGTCGCCGTACGTAGATAAATAGGTATTTAAAATACCACTCTCCGTGGGAACTGTGACGGGCGCCCGAACCGCGATAACCCTGCGCTCGCGCCGCTCGCTCGCCGCCGCCCCGCGCCGCTGCAGGAACCACGTCGCGAATCAAACAATGAACTTCAATATCGAAATCTATTTGGTTGCTTAATTTCGTAACTAACTCAACCTATCGGTCTTTTTTATCTAAGCTTTTCTTTTCGTTAAACTAAACAGTCTGTTTGGAAATAGGCTCTAAAACTTGCGCGTTAAGGGCGCTATGGAATAGCAAGTGTTCGTAAGTAATGCACTTTGAACTCTGTTGGTGGGTGTCAGAGTTAAAAGTTCGTGGTGAGTGCGCTCGCGCATAGACATACGAAAGGCTGCACGCTGCGAGATGTCATCTCGAACCCCCGCTGCGACTTGCGAACAATATTGTCTCCGCTTTTGATGCATCGTGAATTTTAAAATCCATTCATATTCCCCTAGTGAATTGCAATCATGATATAGAATGTATTCAAAGCTACACCATGTAACACCAACATATGGCTTAATAAAGCGTAAACTGTACTTTATTATCAGACAAGTGCATGTTATGATCAGTTTGTCTAACAGGACATATATTATTAACCAATAAAAGTATTACTTTTACCATAGGTATCCGTGGCACATTCAATGTATTGTTTTAAATAGTACTTAATAGTACTTGTTCAATTTCAAGTATTTAGGTAGCCTAGGGGGTCAAGCAAAAACTCACGTCTCGGAAAATACGACGTAATTTTATAATTACAATAATTTATAGGTTTTTTTACATACATACTCTTAGTCGTATCTTCCATTAGACCTCATTGCGAAATGCAAAAAATGTCATGTAAGGTATAAGGGGTGGGGGATGATATCGAGCAAAATCTTACAGTAAACTTGAAATTGAAATTTAAAAGAGGGGGATGGGGATCGAAAAATCACCTAAAATCCTAGACGTAATTTATGGACGCTCTGTAAAGACTTGAACCTTAATACGTGAATCGTGGAAGAGGATCTACAATATTTTTCTCACGGAGTGTCAACATTTTGCCAGATAAGTGCCTTATTCTGTGTCGTAAAATTCATATAAAATATTATCCACCGACAATAAAAACTAAAATATTAGCTGTTATTTCAAGACAATAAAATCAAGAACAACTCAGTATGAAACGGTTAACTTTCACTGAATTTGTTCAATTCAAGAGCCGCAGCTTTAAACTGATGTCTTAAAATATTTGGCCGGATGCCGTAATATGATGTAGGTTTCTTTTAAGCAAATTAATTTTCAACAAATTCGTCACTAAAACAACACAAAAGTAACAATAACATAGGTAAGCTATTTGTGAGGGCCCATCTTACGAAGTCGAGTCACTGTCTGCCGTCAGAAGGTAAAATTGGATACCGTTTTATTAGACTAGCGATCATAGTTCAGTCATTAATAATCATTATAGATTTTGACCCGTGAATAATTAGTTCTTGGATTTTTTTTTCGTAGGTCCCTCGGGGGGGTCACTGGGAGTGTAAATTCAAAAAGTAGACTGAATCAGGCTCCTGTGTATATTCGAAAAACGGTTTTTCTTGAATAACTCGGCCATTTTTGATTTTACAGTAAAACCGTGAGAACAAAAATTGTAGAAAATTTGATTCTCTACAAGTTTGGTCCTTACAATTTTTCTTCTAGGATCGATATTTTGGAAATTAAAGAAGAAAATAATTATTTCTGGTAGTGGAATTTGTTTCTCTTCATTCATGCCGTAAAACGTGGAACATAGGATATAATGATAATATTTTGAATTTGTCGCGTTTTTCAGGTTTAATTTCCAAAATATCGATCATAGAAGAAAAATTGTGAGGACCAAACTTGTAGAGAATTAAATTTTCTACAATTTTTGTCATCACGTTTTTACTGTAAAATCAAAAATGGCCGAGTTATTCAAGAAAAACCGTTTTTCGAATATACACAGGAGCCTGATTCAGTCTACTTTTTGAATTTACACTCCCAGTGACCCCCCCCCGAGGGACCTACGAAAAAACAATCCAAGAACTAATTATTCACGGGTAGGGTCGGTGTTTTGGATATAATGACTGGACTATCAGTTTTTCATTCAATAGCCCAGTAGTTAGTTCATCCTTATCACCCATAAGCCTAGTTATTATTACAATTTAGATTCGATTAACTCTCAATAAACAACCACGGTGGGTGCTGTCTCTGCTGCGTGCGTCCAATAACACGGGCTGAGGCAGCATCCGCTTTGTGTATCCCTTACATTTCATTAAAGAAAGGGCCTCTGCACGTTGGCTTCGGATACGCACATATCTCAACACAATTGTTCCGCGTACCTACTGGAAAGAAAGGTCACATACATATATTACTAATTATATATAACAACTAATTACATATATTACTAATTATATATAATTACTTGACTAATAATATCGTCATAATACACTGGCAATAACTTTACTTTACACATCATAGTATGTCATGTCCGCGTATTTAATTACTCGGGTCATCATTAGTAGTACCCGATTCAATGTGCTGTTTTTATTACTCATATCAAGAGCGATTACCGCAGTTAATAATTGAAAATATATATTGTACAATTTCAAATATTCCTCCGCATAAAGCAATAAATAACCTTACAATACAATAGAACGCGCCATACATCCTATTATAGCACAACTCTATAGTACCTACCTACCCGTTATCTATATTCAGATCTTATTATATCAAATAATGGGCCGATATCTATGTTCATAAGTTGAGTGGATTAGGATACTAACGAAGCCATGGGAGATGCCACATAAAGATACGGTGCTATTATAGAACGCAACCCGTAAACACTTTAATGTGTTCTCCCAATTGTCATCATCAAATATTGTTGTCCATTATTTTTTTGATTTCATAAATAAATTCTTTTGAAAGTGATAATCTGGTTTTAGCCTAAAATACAATTAATTTTAGTCACGATGAGTTGGCAATAAAATAAAACTTTATAAAAAATGTTTGCACTACCGATAAATGCTCTTTTGTAATTGAATGTTTTTAATAATCTGTATGCCAACTGAAGTCACTCGTCAGATAACCGCTCACGGCGCAATCGCACGATCGGTCCCGATTTATAATAGATATCTATCGCAAAATGGAGAGGCGCTTCGTATTTTGCTTAAGTGACGCTTGTAAGTTGTGGCACAATGCCCTATGGCCTACAATAAATTGAGTGCAGCACGTCGGTCGGACATCGCCGCTGTTCGCAGAAGAAACCTTAGTTCGCTGCGATGAACCGCTCGCAAGTCCTTCGCTCTCTATCTGAACATCATACCTACATATAGTAAATTTACTGTGTACATGTATACACACACGCAGTATAGATTAGGTCTAATGTCTTAATATATTTTTGGTATACGGTGCACGTTGAGAATGATTTATGCATCAAACCAATATTACCTAGAAGGTAAACTCGTGTTAACGTTTAAGAGCCGTAGATACCGGTACATAATTGATTATATGTTCTTCGTATAATTTTCGCGACGGACGACAAAAAATATTGTAATCAGGTTGCGGATTTTAAAACTCACATAAATCTTTATTGTTGTCCAATTGAGTGAACTTCCCGTTTCGACCGGTCGCGCGAACTTGCGCTGCGGCACTTCCAAATAGGTATTCTGATATTCTTTTTCTTCGCAAATAAAAATAGAGCAAAACACGTTGCCGGGTTTTTATACCTGACGACCTTGCAGCCGAGTGTCTTATTGTGAAACAGTTTTGCTAAAAGAAAAAAAACGAAAAGCGCTCGATTCGCGCCGATCAAAAAGGTTCAATTTTATTTAAAGGCAGGAAGCATTTAAATATAATAGAGTGTAACTGCTGTTTAAAATCAAATGATGCTACCAGTAGCATGTCAATTAATCAACATCTCGACTGTTTGACCTTAGAGGATTTACTTTTACTTTTATCAATATCTTACTTATTGAATATGCATGAGGAGCCGTGGTTAATAACATCATTCATCAGTTACTGAGTGTTAAAGGTGTTTTTTTTTACCAAGAGTCCGTCTCCCGTCGCCCGTGCCAACGCACCTCTTTTTATTGCCTGCCTGTTTTCTAGCGGACATGTTCGCCTTATGAATGACGAGTCTATTTGAATATTTTAACATGACAGTCTGCTAACTCAAAATAATGAATGATGAACAGCAGTAATGTACATGATTTTTTTAATTTGTTATTGGTAATCATTGTCTGTTCGGTGTAAATAACATAATGTGTAATCGGAGACATCAAACTAGGATTGGGAGATTGGGACACCAAACGTCTTGGGAGA
Organism: Pammene aurita; assembly: GCA_947086415.1. NCBI lineage: Eukaryota > Metazoa > Arthropoda > Insecta > Lepidoptera > Tortricidae > Pammene > Pammene aurita. Next base: position 20,092,370 of record OX352293.1, on the reverse strand, counting down.
CTCGTCTAATAACTGTGTACAGTGGGATCTAGTTAATCCGGATTCATTATAATTCGATGGATTCTATAATTCGGACTGACTCGACACGAGCAACCGCGGCATGTGCGGGGTTGTATACCTAAATTAAGAGAGATAATTATTTGCTCTACTATGTATTTCATTGGCAACACATATATTTGCGTTAAGATAAATAAGTTTTCTAAAAATCTCTCGGCACTACTACCTCGGCTCTTGTCAAGGTTACCGATGACATCCGTTTGGGTATGAATGACCAGAAGCTTACAGTTCTTGCACTTCTAGATTTCAGTAATGCCTTTAACACGGTCGATTTTGACATTTTGCTCGCGTTCTTACAGTCTCTTAACATATCGGCTGCAGCGATTGACTGGTTCCGCAGCTATTTGGTTGGTCGTCGGCAAAGAATTAAACTAGATTCTTCGTGTTCTTCCTGGTGCAGCACATCAGCTGGTGTTCCACAGGGTGGTGTGCTGTCTCCTCTTTTATTTTCTATCTTCATTAATTCCATAACTCTTGATCTCTCCTCTTCGTATCACCTCTATGCCGACGACCTTCAAATATATTCGCAGGGTATGCATAGCGATCTCAATTCAGTTATAGAAGCCACGAATCTTGATCTGCTCCGCATATCAAATTGGAGTCAAAATTACGGTTTAAAAGTAAACCCCCTAAAGTCACAGGTAATTGTGATGGGTAGCGCTAAACAAATCTCCAAAATTGACTTTCTCAGGCTCCCTCCGATAGTCTTCGATGGTATCCAAATTCCTTTTTCCAACCAAGTGAAAAATCTTGGCGTAATCATGGATCGTTGTCTATCATGGGTGCCTCAGGTGAGTGAAGTGAGCAGGAAGATGTTTGCTGCCATAGGGTCTCTCAGACGGCTCCGGAATTTCCTGCCAAATGCTACTAAAATTGCGCTTGCTCAGTCGTTACTTCTCCCCATTCTTGATTATGCAGATATCTCCTATTTAGACCTAACCGAGGAGCAACTTAATAAGCTTGAGCGTATTCAAAATGCCTGCATTCGGTTCATTTTCGGATTACGCAAATTCGACCATGTTTCTAGTTTTCGTTCTCAACTCAAATGGCTCCCTATCCGTCACCGCCGTAACTCTCACATACTTTCTTTACTCTTTTCTATACTTTTTAACCCTGCAACTCCCCGCTACCTCAAAGAGCGTTTCTCTTATCTTAATTCTATTAGATCCTCTCAAAAATTGCTCCTAAAAGTGCCATCTTCATCTTCCAAATTTTATAATTGCTCATTTACGTTCCAGGCCGTTCGTTTGTGGAATTCTCTCCCTCTCAACATTAAACGCGCGCAATCTATTGGTAGCTTTAAATCGCAACTTAAGGAATACTATTTATCTCTTCCTTAGGTTTTTAAGTTGACACTGTTGTTTCTTATTGTGTGTATTATATATGTATATATGTACGTATATGTATGTTTATTTTGTATTTATTTAAGTATGTATATTCATATGAATGTGCTGTGTTATCTATTTCGTCTCTTTTGTTTCTATGCACCACCTACTGCTCATTGCTTTTCTAGTCTCCACTACCCAAAGGTTGTCTGGAAGAAATCGCTCATTAGCGATAAGACCGCCTGTTGTTACCTCTACCTAAATTTATCTAATTGTAAAATTTGTGCTTGTAACTGTATGAGGTGTGCAATAAAGAGTATTTATTATTATTATTATTATCTTTATTTATTTTTTGTCTCAGGTTAGTTTTTATAATATTTTTACAAAATAAAATATAAAAATACATCTAAAACATACAAAAACAATAAAAACATTATGAAAACCTAACCTAGGGTGCCGCCGGCAGCGGAGCAAGGCCCAGGCTGCCGGTGGTTAGGGCCGCAGAGTGAGGAACCGTCGGACTATGCGCGCCGTGTCCAAGATTACCGCCTTCTGAATCTGACCCTTAATCCAACCACAACCCCGTAGCGAAAGTCTCTCAAGATGTTGGTCGAGACTCTTCGCTATGAGACCGTTCGCAGAGACAACTATCGGCACAATGATCGCCGAATCGACCTCCCACATGGCGGTTACCTCGTGAGCCAAGTCTAGGTACTTGCTGGACTTGTCCTTCTCGGCCTTCACGAGGTTCTCGTCACATGGGACGGTGATGTCGACGAGCATAGCCCGGCGTTGCGGTCGATCTATTACCACGATATCAGGCCTATTGGCTACAATAGTCCTGTCCGTGATAATAGATCGATCCCAATAGAGCGTGGCACGACCATTTTCGAGAACTGGCGCAGGTGTGTACTTGTAGTACGGCACTTCGTGGTCCACAAGACCGTATAGGAGAGCAAGCTGCTGGTGTATAATCCTGGCTACGAGGTTATGTCTGTGCAAGTACTCGCCGTTAGCAAGATGAGAACAACCGGAGATGATATGCCTGAGTGACTCTCCGGGACGGCGGCATGCCCGACAAATGTCGATCGTACCGTCCTTCAGGATATATTTCCGGTAGTTATTCGTCATGATAACTTCGTCCGCAATTGCACAGGCAAAACCTTCGGTTTCTCCGAAGAGGTCCCCGAATCGTAACCAGTTCACCGACGCGAGCAGGTCTACGTCGGGTCCCGTGAGGGCCCTGTAGAACCGCCCGTGTAGCTCCTTGCTCTTCCATACCGCCCTGCGATCCTCGGTGCTTAGCACCACAGGGTTGCGCCAGTTCTTGTTTGCCAAGGAGAGCGGCGTGAGACCCTTATCTACTGCCACCACATCACGATGCATCTCACACTCGTTGTTAAGGAAATAATTCCTGAGATTGTACACCTCACGGTTGTGGAGATTTTTGGCGTTTAAAAAGCCGCGACCTCCACACTTCCGTGGGATGTACAATCTCATAACAGACGAGCGTGGGTGAAGCATACGGTGTGTGGTGAGCAATAGACGGACTCTCCGATCCAGGGCATCCAGCTCGGTCTGTGTCCACCTTAGTATGCCAAAGGAGTATGTGAGTAGGGGCATTACCCAGGCATTGAAGGCGCGCACCTTGTTGCCACCTGACAGAAGACTATTAAGTACTTTTGTCAGCCGACCAAAGAAGCGCTCCTTCAACGCCTGTTTAATACCCACATCCTCAATGCCCAAAGACTGTGACATACCAAGGTATTTGTAGGTTTCTGATTCAGAGATAGATCTGAACGTCATTGTCTCAGAAAGCTGTATATTTGTTGAATTTACTACTTTCCCCCGCTGTACATGCATAACCGCACATTTATCAACACCAAACTCCATCTTGATGGAACTACTGAACACTTTAGTGGTCTTCAGTAGTTCCAACAAGTCTCGATTATTTGGTGCAAATAACTTGAGATCGTCCATGTACAGAAGGTGAGATATGACTTCACCCTCTCTCCGAAGCCGGCAACCTAGCCCTGAATCCTTCAGCAGATTGCTGAGCGGATTTAGAGCTAGGCAGAACCACAGGGGACTCAGACTGTCGCCCTGAAATATTCCTCGCTCGATCCTTATAAAGTCCTGCGGGCCAGGGGGGTCATCCCCGCCTCCTGGTTGACGAAGGACTGTGGTCCACTGCCTCATACACGCGCCAAGGAAGGACCTCAAAGCTGCATCAATTTTATACAGCTCTAAGATCCTCTCCAGCCATGAATGAGGCACCGAATCATAGGCCTTCTTGTAGTCAATCCAAGCGGCCGAGAGGGCCCCCCTGTTCCGCCGGACTCGTTGGCAAATGGTCATGTCTATGAGGAGGAGCTCTTTAGTACCACGGGACCCAACCTTACATCCATTTTGAGCGGAGACCAAAATGTTGTTTGCGACCATGTGCGCGTTTATTTTTGCTCTCAAAATGGATGTAAGAAGCTTGTAGAGCGTAGGCAAGCACGTGATGGGTCGGTAGTTCTTCGCTTCCGTGGTACTACCGGACTTATAGAGCAGGAAGGTTACACCAGTTGTTAAGGAAGGCGGGAGGGAGCCAAGTTCAAGGGCTTGTTGAAATTGCGTTGCCAGCCGCGAGTGCGAGCACCGAAACCATTTTAGCCAGAAGTTGTGCAACCCATCCGGGCCAGGACTTTTCCAGTTCTGGGCCGTACGGATCGCGCAACTTACGTCGTCGGGGCTGATGGTGATAGCCCCCATTGGTTCGATGGACTCGCACTCACGTTCAACAACACTCATCCACTCGCCCTCCGTGTGTTCAACGGGCGCTGACCAGATGCTACGCCAGAAATTAGTCATGGCAGTAGCATCCGGCAGTCGCACGTCGGACACACGGGGGTCGGTTTCCTCCCACCTTCGGTATACCTTCCTTTGGTCACTTTGGAAAAGACGATTCTGCTTGAATCGGTCCACACGCTCTCTGTAACGGCGAATACGGCTTGCCCATGCATAAACTTTCTGCTTCAGAAAGTCGATGCGCTCTACGACGTTGGCCATGTAGTCGCGGGGCTTGATATCCGTCCCCGCGAACGCCTGGTGCACAAAGCGCATTACTCGGGGGCGGTTATTGCCCCCCCTGAAGCAGATCAGCTTTGCAATGAGAGTCCTAAATGAGTTGATACGACGCTCGATCCGCACCTGCCATGCGGGGACACCCCCGGCGGTCCTAGGTGCACGTTCAGCGTCCGGAAACTTGACTCGAGCAACACGGCACGCCGCGATGGCTCCGCAGTACATTATCGAGTGCGTATCATCTAAGTCTTTACTAGTCCGCAGGAATGGATCTAGCAAATCATTTAGGACTGCCATTAACGCTAGATTGCGTCTATTCATAGGCAAGCGTGGTAATCGTGGCCTAGGGATGTTTGTGGAGCGATACTGCGTAATTGCCTCTTCCAAAGTCCTCCTCAGTTGCTCATTGGCTGAACTACTCACACTCTGATTCGCGATCCCCTCCTCATCGGCACTGGGATCAACCCGCGGTGCCCCCGATGCCAAGTCGGGTGCAGGCATCGGATCCGGCGACGTGGCGAGCGGATCCCGCACCGAGGTGGTGGTCGCGCGAACAGAGAGAGTCTCCAGGCGAAGCCGATCAAGTGTCGCGTCATCCAACCGCTTTAGCCGCTGAATGACGCGCACCTGATCCGACAACCGCTGCGCAGTCGTGTCAATGGTTGGTTCAAGGGCCTGAAACAGAGGAAGTATTCGGTCACGATACGCGCACAGATTAGTTCCCCCCTCTGTAGCCCCATAATAGGCGCGCATGACGTTTTCATTCATGGATGAAGTCCATCTCATGCGACGCACTATACCACCGGCAGCGGGGGCCTTGGGCGCGACAGGTTGTCCCGCAGGCCCCAAGCGTGCCGGCAGCGGTGGCCGTCCTCGTCGCGCAGGTGGTCGTGGCGGCGGCGGCGGCGGCCCGCACTCGTCGCTCGACTCGCGGGCACAGTAGCGAACTCATTGCCCGACAACGATGGTGAGGAGACTGACGAGGCGGGCGAGGATGGTGGGCGTGCGTTTGGTGGGGACGCTTGCTGCTGTCGTGATTTACTTCTCGTAATCATTTCCTTTCCTTTTCCTTGTTTGACGTTTAATGTCCGGGATTCTGTTTACGTGTTGTAACCATATTTGCGATGACATACGCCCTGCGCAACATTCATTTAAGTGGCGGGCAACTTTTCCGCAAATAATCGTATAAAAACAGATGTATAAATGCCCGTAAAACATAATTTTATCAAAAATATTCGGAAATCAGAAAAATCACGACTGACTTTGACGGCGTCATTTTTTTTTTTTTTTTTTTTTTATTATTATTATTATTATCTCTTAACGATCATGAATCAGAAATTCATAGTTCTTTTATAACATTCGGAAATCTTAATACTTCAATTAGCGTAAACTTTTACAAATATAATATAACACTTACAAAACATCTCTATAAAATATGGGCAAAGTCGGCAGAAATCGTGAAGTGTCGAATTAAGATTTTCATAGTAGAAGCCGAGACAATGGAGCCGATCTCACAGCGTCCTCTTGCCGCTCGCTAGAAAGTCGCTTATCAATTCAATTGTCAGCGCCACGCCTGCGCCGTACCGCCACCGAGCTAGGAAACCCGCCCGCGCTATCTGACACGACTCTGGAGTTTCAATAACACTCACTTAACGGATATATACGGATATATAGCGGCGGTTTTTCCTTCCAAAGCTGGTGTAACATGCAGGTAGATATTTCAAGTTTATTCAGAATATACAAAAACCTGCTTTGCAAAAATAAAGATTTTTGTTCATTAAAGGTAAAAAAATCTTTGAATTTAAGGTAGTAATCTTGGTTTTAACAAGACTCTCCAAAAAAGGAGTTTATTGTTTTTAGGGTTCATGTATGTATAGGGGTATGTAATTTAACACCTTTTAGTGACGAAGAAGAAATTAATGGAATCAGGCGTTACTTTGCGGAAGTCCATAATATCAAGTACAATAACATTGCTTTGCTATTCCGCGGTATAATAACGTGCTAGTTGATTAGTGACAACCCGTTATACTTATTTGCGTATTTTTTGCATGCATTAATGTTCCCACCCTCCCGCCGCAAAAACAAATACGCAAACAAATACAACAAACCACCACCAATAATACCAAAACTCGACACGTGTTTCGCCTCTCTACGAGGCATCCTCAGGAGCTGCTGGAGATGTTGTCGGTCTGACGTCCGGCAACCGAATGACGTGTCCAGAATGGTCGGCCATATTTATAGCATTACCATCACCCCTACCGTGCAAGTGCGAGTGAGATGCAAAAATTCGAAGTAACGGCGATGACGCAACATTCAACTGTTCGTTAATAATTATTCCCCTATTGTTGTACCTAATTATTTCTCAATGTTCTAGAACGCTCAGACGCAAACCTTTTTCACAAACATGTAAAAGATCAAAAGAATGATCCTCAGACAGAGTATGACCATTTTCCAACAAATGTTTCGCGAAATTGGATCGTTCCGGATGGTTATGTCTATATGGAGCAACATGCTCCTTTTATCATTACGTCCGTTTATTTAAAATTACGTCCCGTTTGCCCCACATACACTTTATGGCAGTCATCACAAGTCAACTTATACACTCCAGACTTCTTGCCATTCTCTAGTATATCCTTCCCATTACAAAGTCTAGAGTGCAAGGTGTTATTGGTCTTAAAAGCCACATTAATATTGTTGGATTTTAAAGTGTTATGAATTGCATCTGATAACTTTCCGACATACGTAATGCTCGCTTGAAACTTTTTAATTGGATCATAAACATCAGTTCCATATTTACCGCAAGCCAACACATACCGACACGGTGATTCCGGCATCTTCCACTCATCCGTGGCAGCATAAGTTAGCGGCATTTCATTGTTATGTGCATAGGTTGTTAACCATGCCTCTTTCTGATGAGCATTATCAGATGGAATTAGATAATATTTATCATTTAGCTATTTCAAATGGCTACGATAGGTCTGTCGTGGATGGTATCATCAGAAATAAGCAAAATAGTTTGGTTAGCAATATGTTGTATGCTGCACGATCGTCTGATCCCATTAAAAAGTTTCAAGCGAGCATTACGTATGTCGGAAAGTTATCAGATGCAATTCATAACACTTTAAAATCCAACAATATTAATGTGGCTTTTAAGACCAATAACACCTTGCGCTCTAGACTTTGTAATGGGAAGGATATACTAGAGAATGGGAAGAAGTCTGGAGTGTATAAGTTGACTTGTGATGACTGCCATAAAGTGTATGTGGGGCAAACGGGACGTAATTTTAACACAAGATATAAGGAGCATGTTGCTTCATATAGACATAACCATCCGGAACGATCCAATTTCGCGAAACATTTGTTGGAAAATGGTCATACTCTGTCTGAGGATCATTCTTTTGATCTTTTACATGTTTGTGAAAAAGGTTTGCGTCTGAGCGTTCTAGAACATTTAGAAATAATTAGGTACAACAATAGGGGAATAATTATTAACGAACAGTTGAATGTTGCGTCATCGCCGTTACTTCGAATTTTTGCATCTCACTCGCACTTGCACGGTAGGGGTGATGGCAATGCTATAAATATGGCCGACCATTCTGGACACGTCATTCGGTTGCCGGACGTCAGACCGACAACATCTCCAGCAGCTCCTGAGGATGCCTCGTAGAGAGGCGAAACACGTGTCGAGTTTTGGTATTATTGGTGGTGGTTTGTTGTATTTGTTTTTGCGGCGGGAGAGTGGGAACATTAATGCATGCAAAAAATACGCAAATAAGTATAACGGGTAGTCACTAATCAACTAGCACGTTATTATACCGCGGAATAGCAAAGCAATATTATTGTACTTGACGAAGAAGAATTAAACATTTTAAGTAGGCAGTGGAAAGTATAAACATTAGAGGCAATTTTATCATGTAGTTACTAAGTACTTGTTTTTAGGATCCAAGAGGTTAATTCAATATGTTTTTTGGCTAGTATATTTTTTTCCATAAAGATTTTGATTTGCCACCTAATTTGTAAATAAAAAATCTGCCTTAGGTCCCCATCGCTAGGTAGAGTGCCCAGAAGGCTGGCCGCATTTCCACGCTGGAAAGCTATGCTGATCCGTTCGCTAAAATAGTGGCCAGCTCTCTGGTCACCGGAGGCGTCAATAAGACGTATAATAAGATATATTATGTTTTTATAGATATTCTAGTTTTGTTTAATAAAGTACTACCCTAATTTGTATCCCCTAATTATAATATCTGGCTCCAACAAATATATCTCTTACCATTTTAATCGAAACGGTCTCCAACTTTGAAATAACAAATGAATGGATGTTTGTATCCAATATAAAAGTTTGATCACCAGATTTGTATTGCCAGAATAGGAGATCTACCACCAAATAAAAAAAAAGGTTAGGTGAACTGCGAAGTAACAGTGTGCGAAGCCGAGCGTGCGAAGCGAGCGTGCCGCGGCAGCATCTGGCGAGTGTCAGAACCGACTTCTAAAGATGGAGCAAATATTTTTTAAATTACTAATATGATTTTAGGTAATCTTTTTCATATTGTTTGGAGATATATTCTTTTGGTGATACATATAATTTTAAGTATTTTTTTTTGTATTCGTTTTTATATTATTTGGTGGTACAATTTTGGTGGCAGATCTATTATTTTAGCGGCCAATCTTATTAGTTAGGTCATGGACTGCATATTTATTTGGTGATCGGTTAAATTATATCCATTTTTTTTAAATCATCGGTAAAGTTATATAAATAGTTTTTATTTTATTCTTATACTGAGCCAGCAAAAGATTCTAAAATGAAGCCGAGTAGCAAGTGGTTCAAAAACTTGCATTTTGAACATGAGTGGGACTTAAAGCACGAAAAATGTTTTCTTCAGTCAGTATTTAGATAACGCGATTGTCTTACATATTTCAACAATTTAAGCGGTCACATCAACGTAAAACAATGAAAACATTATTTGACTAAATCATCACAGTTAGAAGTTCAATATGTTAACATACAGTACAAGTATCATCTCCACCCCGTTTCCGAGCTCTGCGACTCCATCTTATTGTAACGATAATTTCAATTGCCTCTCATACAAATCAATGACTCTACAAATTGGATTTTATAAGCAATAATAATCTTGCATATTAGTTTGCCACACTGTGACGTTAAAAGTTGAAGGCAGTTGTTAGGCCAATTACTAAGATCATCATTGAGCGATCTCTTGACCACATGCTAAAGCATTGTCCGGTGAGCAATAAGAATAAAACTTTATTTTTATTTGAGATGATTTTACTTCTTTTTAATACTTACTTAAGTAGAATATAGGGTGGGGCCTGTAACTAAAGCAAAAAATTAAAACGTAGATTCTAGTCCTCAAACTAGACAACTTTTGTGTAGCAACTTTTTAAAATCATAAAGTTTTTAGATTTTTCAAACAAAGTAAATAGTATTTTCAATGTACTTAAAACTCCGTCTAATTGACATCGCCTGTCAGTCTAGTCACTCTACAGACATAATCAATTTCATAGTACATTGCGTGTTCGAATTAACTTTAAAATGTAATAAAATTCAAACCGCAAGTTTTTTTTCAAAGTCGTCAATCAAACGTTGCGTAGTTTGAGGAGAAGAATGTACATTTTAATTTTTTGCTTTAGTTACAGGCCCCACCGTGTATATAGCAATATACAATGTATATTGGATTCGGTGACCACCCGTGAAGTGTGGCATTACCAATGATAGTGGGTACAGTCGACTACAAAGAGATGTATCCACTTTTTCATCTTATTGCGTTGTAAGAAGGTACAAAAGTGGATACGATACAACTCTTTGTAGTTGAGTGTACAAATGTGTAGTACTTTATTTTCTATAGTCAAACATCACAGCAGAAACTGAGTTTACCTACTAGTGCTCTTAATTCTTTTAGTCGTGTCTAGACACCTATACCAAGACGGGACTCGTTTTTACTACATGTCGTGTTCGTCTCGTATGTTTGTATAATTAATATAATTATACATATTATAGTAAAGTTTAGGTGACTAGACACGACTAGACGGATTAAGAGCACTATTAGGTAAACTCAATGTCTGCTGTGATGTGTGACTATAGAAAATATTATTGATTGACAATAAGTACTAAACATTCATACCCACTATCATTAGTAATGTCACACTTTACGGGTGTCACCGAAGTGAAATGATAGTAACTTACATCTCGTAATAATGCGGGTATGTAATAATTAAAATGTAAAAAATCTAAAAAATGTAAACTTAGTTAACAAAGATTCAAATGAATATCATTATATCTGAAACATTAAACTGTTGGTGCATATTTTGAGCCCGTTTTCTCAATTTTCTTTTCTGAATCTCATACTCATTATAAAAGTATTGTTTTACTCCCATTATAATAACAGAAAATACATATGCTCCTAAGAAATAAGTTGTCATATTAAATAAATCTACCCGTACTTGCATTTTTACGTACTCGAAAATTTTAGATATAAAATAAATTGTATGTCTACGATCGATATTTCCTGATACCCATCGATACCCAAGGTCTGTACCAAATGAGTGGAACATGTCTTTGTTTGACAAGGTTAGGAATAGCGAGGCCGAGATGTACCTAAATTTAAAGCTAAATTATGCAGCGATTGAATACAAATACTTGACTCATAATAGGAAGAATTTAGGGGCCACCATAAATTGCATTCTATACTGGAGTCTCAATGCGGCCTTAACAAGCTTCAAAAATACGCCATATAATAACTCCAATTACTTAACTAAACACAAACATCCAATTTAGTTTTGTTAAACGTTGTTAAGTCTCTAAAGCTCGACCGAGCGTTGATGTCTTTTGTACGGCGCGCCGGCGACAGTTGCATATTAAATTAAGCTCTTATCTTACTGCATAAAACTACTATTCTATGTATAATAAAACGGCAACTGCACGCTTATCCGTTGATAATAAAATAAGAGAGTCAGGACACGGTGTCTGCTAAGCAGGAATCGACGCGAGTGCGAATTAATGAGCATATTTTGAATTAACCGCCCTCGCCCAGATCGCGCGACCAGTCGGGAGTCTTTGTCCTAGGCTCGCGCATAGTAAATAATTACAGTGATCAGCGGCAGGTGCCGCGCACGCGACGGGTTCGTCGCGCATAGAAATAGAAAGCCACATTGCAGTAATTATTTAGTACAGTTATCCCTAATGGGCCGTTTTGCGAAAGCTGTTGAGTAAATAAGTAGCGTCCTGCGGCGGAGCGCACCGGGCCGCCGCCTGCCCGCTGCCCGCTGCCCGGCCGAGGCACGCGGCTCCCCTCATAACAGGAATTCTTGACGAGCGGTTCATTTAACCGGCCAAGTAGCGATATCCATGCGATCTTATTAAAGTAGTTGCACAAAAAAATAACTAGAACTTAATGCAATTTATCATGAAGTTTGCAACAAGCCGAGGCTAAATGTCTATTTTACATATTTAATATTTACCTATTTGTCAATCATAGTGGTGTTGGATTACACGCTTGCTTATGTTATTGCATATTTCGTATGCATCTAACCATCTACACACCCACTGCATCTATTATTTTGTTCATTTTATCTTGCAGTTAATAGTTAAATATCGTGAAAAACGATAACGGTATCCATTAAATATACGAGTACCTTAATCAAGTATATGATGCAACACATCCCCAAAGACAATGAACTCACGTATATAATAGCAGAACGAACATGAATTCAGTCGTCCTTTTGTTTGACGTATACTATAAGTGAGTCCAACATACTTATTCTACGGCTAAAAAGAGATGTATCTAGAGACGAGCGAGCGCTCGGGCACGGGTACGGGTGTCGCGGCGTGCGGGAGCGCTCCCGGCGCCCGCGCAGCGCGCCGGGTCACAGGTTAAGCGATACTTTATTTTGAATAATTTATATGTCGGCCCGCGATAGACGGCGTGCCCTCCAGCTTGTACTGCTTATGGTAATGCGGGATATCTCGCATTGCAAATGCGCTGAATGTGTCGCCACCAGAGGGAGCCCCGATAAGCCGCTCGGAATGCTCCTCGCTACCACGTTCCTACATAAAATGCCTCGAAAACGTACGAGACGAACGTTCAGTTTCTCCACTACGTGGCGAACCCGTTATTGCTCTACGGCTTATGCAACTTTTTTATACATTCGCACCCTCATTGCTCACGCTTACTGATCTTTAATGGATGTTGAGTTATTGTGTGTTCATTAAAAACGTCAAAGGAAATGTTAAATGGCAATCGAAACAAGAACAATCGGTCAAAAATACAAAGTTAATTAAAATGTAGAAGGTTCACTACCATCCACGGCAAGACAGGTCGTACGTGCAGCGCGCTAGTAAGTTAAAATTCACTTTTAAGAAATGGTCATTAATCAAAATTAATGGAGTTATTATCGCACTCCGACTTTCAAAAAATATTTATAGCGGACATAAATCAGTGTTAAGGGCCGTAACGAAGCAGTGCGGTGAGCTTTCTAGGACGAACGGGCACGCCTGCGGGAGCGCGCCCCTAGAGGTACGACTTTGGCAAAACGGGTTTTAAATAATCAACCTGTTGACAATTTTCTTTATCTACACTCATATTGTAAGTTCTCTAAAACGTGTTCGAAAACGGTAGGCAATGGCTAGCATTACCACGACCGATTTTACTATGATAAGCTTTTTATCCGTAGCAGTAACGTAATTTTAACTTTTCATGCTCAATTATTGATGTGCTATGAGTTTTGATAACATAATGTACACCTGCACCCTCCCGGGGATCCGCCGACAGCCCGACACGCGCCCGCGCGACCGCCGGCACAATCGAGTTGGCCATGGTTGCGGTGCAATGGCGGCCATTCTATGGTTTCCAAATAAGGCATTTAGAATAAATAATATGAGTGTAGATAAAGCAGTGTATGCAACTGTACGTAATTAGGCCTTAAAACACTCGTGTGATCTTATTATGAAATTCGCCTGCGGCTCATTTCATAAAACCACACTCATGTTTTAAGGACCCTTATTACGTAACAGTTACATAAACTACTATTATTTTAACTAGACACATTTTCGTTTCAGTGTCCATTCGAGGAGTCCAATCTAGACTATATTACACTAAATTAAAGAACCTTGAAATGAAATTAATTCCGTACGCAAATTTTGCACTCTACGAGTAAAATGCGAAACCGGCCCTAACTAACTAACCCTAACTAAACTTCAGTTTGGCTGTTTTGAACCTACAAATACTCAAATTGCAATAGCACAAAAAACACGCAGCAAAAAGCAAACAGGTTGTTTGCAAAAATAATACTTACATATATAACTTTTATAAAATAATAATAATAATAAGCCCAACGCAAAAACAAGTGATCCGATTTTGATAAACATGTCTAAGAACCATCGCTTAAAAAATAAATCTTTCAAATATCACCCGTTTATAAATTCATAAATACTGTGCCTCTTTTTTGTGTCAGGGGTTTATAAGGAGTGATGAGAAGATTGATGATATATGTATATATATATTTGATATTTTAACGGCCTCCTAGCCTAGTTGGTAGTGCCTCTGGCTATGAAGCAGGAGGTCCCGGGTTCGAATCCTGGGCAGGGCATTTATTTGTGTGTTTATCACGGATATTTGTTCCTGAGTTGTGGATGTTGTATATGTATTTAAGTATTTATCTATATGTATCGTCGCCTAGTACCCATAACACAAGCCTTATTGATCTTAATGTGAGACTATGTTGATTTGTGCAAGATTGTCCATAATATTTATCTATACATATAATAAAGCTGAAGACGGTCGAAAGTCTGTACATGGAAGATAATCGAAAAAAAGTTGGCTGGGGATACTTAGAATCGATAACAGAACACGTTCCAACTATTTTTAGAATTTTTGTCTGTTTATCTGTTTGTCTGTTTATTTGACCGCGCATCACGTGAAAACGGCCGAACGGATTTTGATGAAATTTTGTATAAAGATAGTTTAAGTCCCGGGAAAGGATAATGGATAGTTTTAATCCCGAAAATCAACCCTGGTGGGGGTGAAAAGGAGGTTGGAAATTGGTATGAGGAATTTTTTTACCGCTGAACTGATTTAAATGAAATTTGCTATAGAGATAGTATGGGTCTCGAGAAAGGACAAAGAATAGTTTCATCTTCAGAAAAGGGCGCTCCCCCCATCTTACTTTTGAACCGTAGGTCCAAAAAATTTGAAAAAAATCATGGAAGTGAAAGCCTGAAAGGTATTTTCAATAAAATCTATATTAAATAAAATCGGTTCAGCTGTTTTTGAGTTGTCAGTCAAAAACGCTTAGTGAAAGGACGTAAGTGTCGGATAGTAGAATTACAACGCCAAACAATTAACCCACCACGCAATTATTAGTTTATTACGGAAGCGCCGCCAAATATCCCTTAATAAACGACTTTTGGAACGGATGTTTCTTAATAGGGCGGCAATTACGGAACCCTACACTGAACATGGTCCGACATGCTCTTGGCCGGTTTTTTTTGCATTGTTATCCCAGAAGTCACCCCTTAAGGATTACTAATTCCAGTTGTCAAGAAAATCCCCGTCCAGGTATAGGTAGGCTATAAAAATTCAACCTCTAAAAGGGCGGTAGCCACTACACTCGATTGAGTTAATTGTGCTCCTGAATCTTATGGCGCTACTTAGGAAGGAGGTGCAAACTTTTTTTTCAAATATGTCTGGTGACTAACGAGTACCCTGCTTCACTAACAGATGGCGCTGAAATTAATACGTTGTGACATGAATAATCCACTAAGGAAGGATTATGCCAAATTAACTCTTAAGTTTAGAAGTGGGGGTACGGATATCAACAAATTTAAATTAATTATTAGATGTACAACAAAATTAATCGACAATAAATTAATTGCCACACATTGCACAGTGCATGTAAATACTCAGCCTCACGATTTTGATATCTATTCTCCTTTTCTCTAATCTTACTTCTAAGTCTTCTAACTAATATTAGACCTAAATTCGTTGTTAGTATACTTCGTTAATAAGTTGTTAGGTTATGATATGAAGGATGGATTTTTATGTGTATATTTCTTACCCAGGCGCGGTCCGATCGGTCCGATGGGGTGGGGGATTACATGGGACATGACCCCCCCCGCTAATCGTACACGTCAAA
This sequence comes from Pammene aurita, assembly GCA_947086415.1. NCBI lineage: Eukaryota > Metazoa > Arthropoda > Insecta > Lepidoptera > Tortricidae > Pammene > Pammene aurita. Next base: position 20,076,774 of record OX352293.1, on the reverse strand, counting down.
TAGAAAAATGTATTACTGACCCCCTCACACCTACTATTCTATGTCGTTTAAATCATGTGAAAAATTTTAATAAGGACAAAACAACTATTGATTTTGGAGTGTAGTTTTATTTAGTGGTAGTTGTAGATTATTTTATCTTGACTACTGTCCTCTAGCGTATCCATTTGTCAACTTTACTTCAAGACCTTCAAGTTCCGCCTCCAGGGGGAGGGAGAGAAATTAGGGGTGAATTAGCCGCTTACTGACAAAGACCGAATTCCACGCGGGCGGAGCCGCGGGCACAGCTAGTTTATTTATATATAGAGGAACGAAACGAAACTGGAATATTGCAGAGGTAGGCAAATCAACCTCTTTCTTAGGGAATGTGCAATCAGATAAATAGACGTATGTAAAACTAAACTCTAGTTAGATAGATAGATTGCTTTATTATTCGAAAAGTATACATGTCTGATACCTAGTTAAGCTGTTTTTCAGTTTTAGATAAAAATATGTAAAATAATTAGAGCGTAACACTATTAATTTTACCTTTAACTGACGATCTTACGTCTCACAGACGTCATCACTTTTATTTTGAAAATAGTTTTGAAAATACGCCAATCGCGGTGCTGTCTCCCTGCCTACCTTCGCCATTACGCGTCTTCTAAGTTCTAGCCGGCAGCCGAAGCCACGAGCCCGGCGAGGGCGTATTTGGCCGTAGGCTCTGCTGTCGCCGTCTCACAGACGTAAGTACGTTGTTTATGTACTCGAAACGTGTACGTTTGTTGGTCGCCACCTCGGTGTTTTACTATATGAACTCATAGTGTCCTACTGACTTAAATTTGACAGGGGAGTCTGCTGTCGTGAATCACGTCAAACTATTGAGCGAGTCATTCGACCCAATATGCCCGAGCCATTTACCAAAATTGGCGTAAATACTATACATCAGGGGTTCGAAAAAATCTGTGATATGTTAAAGTCGACTAATAAGACGTACTTACAGAATACTTTTGTTACAAATATAGCAAACCCACATTTTACATGCTGCCTTTAAATATGCAGTGACTGCAAATTGGGCCAATAAATGTGCCATATATGGCTGTTGCCATTTTTTTTTCTTTTAAATTAGAAAGAAAGAAAGAAAGAAAGAAATAAAGAAAGAAAATACATTTATTTAACGCCACAAATACACACAAAAAACAAAGCAAGTAATAAAACAGTACAAAGACGTCAAATAGGATCCCCACTCAGCATGATGCCGCTGCAGTTTAAACCTTGGCGCTGGTTTTCAGTGGGGACCTGACTTATGAGCTAAAAACTAAACTAAACTATGACTAAATAGAGTTATTAGAAATTAGAAGTGTTTTTCTTATTTAAATACGTTATTTTTTTAAAGAAATAATACTATTTCATGGTTTGTTGTTAGGTTTTGTCTATCATACGAAAAACTGGAACAAATTAATGTCCCTAAATTGAAGTTCCTAAATTTTGCGATCTCATGAATAAATACTGATTCTTACCAAAGCTATTGCATTTTTTTTTCTTCTAATTAATTTCCTTAAACATGTACATATGCGAAAAAGAAAGTTAAAAAAACTAGCTTGTTAACTGTATTTTAATAATAAGTTTTAAATAACTGCGTCTCTCAGACGGTACATCGGTGTAACTGCAACGCAAAAACCAGGTCGTCAGTCAAAGGTATAGTATTTTGTACAATCGTGACATAATGAAGAGCTTTTCAGTTGAGTACTGTGGTCTCAGCAAGCTTCGTGGCCTAAGAAAGGTATAAGATTGAAAAACTTAATTATGTCACTATTGTATACAATACTTTGCTCGTATATGTATAGTCGAGTGCTCAAAATAGGCAAGCTTGTAAGAATTAAGTTCAAAGAATGCCTTACGACCTGCCTTTATATAACTGAGTAACTTTAACCTCCAGGATTGTGCCTCTGCTTTTCACTTATACTAACCTAACTACATATTTGTCAAATTCTAATAAATTGAACACTTCTAAATAAATTTTGCAATGGTGTAGTTAGTCTTTATATTAAGCGACATGGACATAGCCAAATTATAACGGTTCTCGTAACATATGGAAATTTCATGAATGTAGCACACGTGCGTATTCCTCTATTATCTAATCTAAAGTTATGTACAGTCGAAGTCAAATACCTATATGTTTGCACGTTTTCACCTTACTCCTTTGTACTAAGGTGCAAAAGTGAAAACCTATCTTTGACGTCGACTGTACCTATTGTATTCAATTTGTATTTCAAGTACAATGAAGAAAGAAAAAATATTTATGTTGTAAATATACAAGCCTCGCTATTCACAACGCATAGTAAATACTGAAAATAGTACAACATAAAAACAAAATAAGTGTTATGCAATTGTTTTCACCTGATTATAATTGGATAGACTATTTTCCACCCAGCAAATACAGTCGTTAAGCCATAAATGAACAAACATGATAAATACTCGATTAAATAATTGCCTAACTCTTTAATCGAAAATCCAGTTGTTTAGTTACGAATTTCACAAGGTGGAGGAGCAAGTGAGAGCCGAGTGTTTCGTAATTATCGTATCATTGTGGTGATTTATGGTATTTTAAGATAATGCTCCGATAAGAGACTCAGCGCAGAAAGTAACTTTATACAAAATAGCGAACAATCTGACGTGATATTTTTAATAGATAATAATGTTGATGGACGACAGCGGCCGCCAGGGCCGCGAGCGCACCGTGGGAATTATATTTCGGCTCCGAGATCACGAGGTTTTGCAATCGCTTACTATATTTAGTGATATCAGCCTCTAACTGTTATTATAATTCGTAATAAGTACCATTGTGTTCGATTCCATTTAATCGTGATAAACGTAATGATGACAGAAAACGTAAACACTCGTCGAGCCGCGAACGAGCGTGAAACGAAGACGAGTATTAACACAAAATAAAGTTATAAAGAATCTCAGAAATGGTAGTGTGAATCGATTAAGCGGATACGGTGCAACACAAGGTTTGTTGTTGTACGAGTTTCTTCAGATACGGAAACGAAATCTGGTCGACATGAAAAAGATTAAGAAATTGACGCGCCGCAGTGGCGAGGTAACTTTGATTATAATTGGCAGTATATTAACAAACAAAGTGGTGCGAGGGGCGGGCCGCTGACATATTTATGTGTCTCCAGCGGTGACCCGGGCTGAGGGCCGCGATGCCAATTTACTGAAAGCGCGCGCGCAGGTCGCGAGACACTTTCACAGCGCAGGCTGCCCGCTGGCCTGCATGCGTACCAGCATTTTCATTATCGATCGCTTTCATAATTCAACTGACATTTTTGTTCCACTCAATTGCTTTGCAGAAATGCCTTTTGCAGCAAGGGGCCCTCCGATGCCTTGCGGAGATATTGATTTGCAATGTTAAAGGTTCAATAAGAACTTAATACCATCCAACTCGTCTTACTTAAAACATGTAGATATCAAAATCTATAGTTCACACGCGCACGCACGCATACACACACACACACAGACACACACACACACACACACACTCACACACACACACACACACACACACACACACACACACACACACACACACACACACACAGAGAGACACACACACTCACACGCACACACACGCACGCACACACACGCACGCACACACACGCACGCACACACACGCACACACACACGCGCACACACACAAACACACAAAGAGGTAATTTTCAACAACGCCCGCATGAATTATAAGTGTAAATAAAATAATAGTAGTTTATGTAACTGTTACGTAATAAGGGTCCTTAAAACATGAGTGTGGTTTTATGAAATGAGCCGCAGGCGAATTTCATAATAAGATCACACGAGTGTTTTAAGGCCTAATTACGTACAGTTGCATACACTGCTTTATCTACACTCATATTATTTATTCTAAATGCCTTATTTGGAAACCATAGAATGGCCGCCATTGCACCGCCACCATGGCCAACTCTCGTGTGCCGGCGGTCGCGCGGGCGCGTGTCGGGCTGTCGGCGTCGACGTCGGGAGGGTGCAGGTGTACATTATGTTATCAAAACTCATAGCACATCAATAATTGAGCATGAAAAGTTAAAATTACGTTACTGCCACGAATAAAAAGCTTAAGTATCATAGTAAAATCGGTCGTGGTAATGCTAGCCATTGCCTACCGTTTTCGAACACGTTTTAGAGAACTTACAATATGAGTGTAGATAAATAAAATTACTGAATGAGTTTTGTGCGTGTCATCTTAGACACTCGAATACAAAACAACCAAATTTTTCTCTTTTCCGCAACCTATGACCCTATGACCCTATGAACATGAACCTATTGAACTGAGTGCAAGTGTTTAGTTCGTTAGTTGTTAGTGTTGTTACCCTTTGCGCCCCTTGTAGTAGTAATATAAGGTAGTAGTAGTACATAAGTCAGAATTTAACTTCTTCAAATAAGCTACTTCAGGATTTGCCTTCAATAGCTTATGTTGAACTTTGGTTCCGTACCATTGCACTTTAGCTTGCAAGTAAGTTTATGAAATTATGGTTTTAGCAAAAACAGATAAGATATGTTTAAAAGATAAACCTTTTAATACACTCTGTCAATTTTAATTGCAAATATGTGATTAATACATAATGTGATTGCATGAGCGTTTTGTTACTAGCTAGTGTGGAATTCTTATTTTTGGCAATCACATTTACATTTTTGTAATGATATCAATGTCGAATTGGCTTATACATATTTATTAGTGTTATTTATTACCCCATTTATTTTGAAACACAAAATGCCTCGAGTGATTTAAATGAATGTTTACATAAAGGGGCTATTGTATTTTCACTTAAGCGTAATCATTGGGCTCTATCTGGACCACGATTCTGCATTTTATATCAAGCACGAAGGTATATTTTGCTTACTTATGACAAGGAAAGTAATTTCTGTATCAAACTTGTATCATTATTTATATCATATTATATTATAATAATTGTGTGCTGGTCCGCCATAAGAAATGTACCAAGTTCCTAGTTACGTTTTCTAAGGGATGTTTTCATATCGATAGTCCTGGTAACTATGAAGGTCGTCACTGTAACTCAGTATAGTATTTTTAGTTAGAGAACAGACTAACTATATACGTATGAAAACATTTTAATCTCTTTATGAAGTGCATTATTCAGATGTACTGAGTTGAATGGTTTTTTACATCAATGCGATGAACTTCAGAACGCCAGTACAAAGGCGACCTTGCATCATATCACTTTGAGTTTATTTATTTATAATTTATCAATAAATATGTGCTAAAACTGTACTAAAAATGTTTGATGTTTTTATTTGCTCAGTGATACAGGTTACTTTTAGAATGTACATATTATGATTTCATTGGTTTTCCTTAACTTGCTTTGTTTGTTGAATGATCGATTGCCAAGTAACTGGATATCGTCGACCACCAGTAGTAAAATATTACACAACATGTTTATAGCTAAAATAATGGCATGTACAGGTAATTCAATTATATGATTATGACCATCACAAAGAGGGACGACAATGCGTACTTCGGAGAAAGTACTGTATATGAGAATAAATCATCACTCGGGGACAAGTTGGCGATAAGCGTTGTTAAAGTAATGCGTTGTGTGGACGGCCGGTGACAGCGAAACGCGCGACAAGCGACAAGTGACAAGGCTTGTATGTCGCCGGCGCGGACGCAGCGCCTGCTGCGCGCGCGCCTTTCCGCGCGGATCTTCGTCAATTGTGCGCAAATTATATAGGTGTTCTCAGTGATTAGCTGTTATAAAAGCGGTAGGATCCGATCGATGCTTAAAAGTCATGTGAGTTCGAATTAAGTTTTTTGTTTCAAGTTTTCCTTTTTTTTAAATACATACATTATACATTTTCTGTGCTTCGTGTTTGTGTTTCTCACTTTTGCCTAACAATAGTTCTGTAAGTTTTTTGTATGTACTAACCCTTTTATGGGCTTTGCCCGAAATAAATGATTATTTTATTTAATTTAATTTGATTAATCGATGCAATTAAAATATGAGTATCTGATTGTTTCTTAGTATTTACATACAAACGAATGTTTCTATTTATTTCCAAAACAGTTTGTCTAATTTCGTTGCTGTATTCCGCAAATGTTTCGTGAAATAGGTACCTGATTTGTTTTAAGTTGATATATGGTATTCTTATAATTTTGTCAGGGGTTTATTTTAGTCTTGTTTTGTTTATGTAGGTGATATATTTCCAAAATTACTTGTAGCCTCAAGTATTACGCGCAATATTATAAGTATAAAATTTATACAAATTGACAATACTTTAGATTCTAGATAAAGCTAAGATGTGTGTACAAGATTAGTGTCTGCACTTAATACACATATAGTTAGGTATATGGTTCACGTTGCGCTTAAATTTTCTAAACGAACAATATTAAATTAAGTAGGTATACATGATGTAAGACTATGTTCGCCGATTTCGATCAATTAATATTAAGCGACGGCTAAAGTATGGTACGGTATATTCGTGGTATGAAATTCAATTCCCCAAACAAGTAAAGTAGGTCAATCAGATATAAAGGGGCTATTGAAAAACGAAACCGTAGCAATAATCAAATCACGCAAAAAGCTCTCGCGGCGACCCGCGTTGCGACAGCGCACAGCCGCCATATTGTAGTCGCTGCAACGTACGTTTGCAAAGAAATGATCAATAAATTTGTGCCGTCAATAAAGATATCGATCAAAATTACAGGGTTCCGATGATTTAACAAATATGAGTGGCTCGCCTGCGTGGAGCGCGCGGGGTGGCCTCTTGGCTCTTCCGTGAAATTGTAATGTAATGGCCCTTAACAATAATTTAGCTTGTCCATGAAAGCTGAACCAATTTCTTTAATTACCACCTGACTTGAGCTGTTGGAATCACTTAATTAAACACAAGAATCTCTTTATTTGTACAGATTTTACGATGCTATTCATAAGAAACTCTCGATAATGCGTAGTTTGTAAACACGATCAGGGTTGATGACTTGCATCGCTTTGTATTAAAGCAAAAGGCTGTATTTATAAACAACTGAAGCCGGAACACGGCAGCGGGCCGAGTGGACGTTGCCAATTTGTTCTGGGCTTCTCATACATAAATCACTTTCAGGTTTATCATTTCGCCTGCTTGATTTCAGTGCTCCTTCAAGCATAAAAGAAGTGGAACGTCCATAAATAAGCGGTGTACGATAATGTTTGCTGCATGCAGATATCACATGTACTAAATTACTAGTTTTGTTTAAGTTATATTTTCTTCTGTATATTTCCTCTATATTTTTTTATATTATTATTAGTATTTCAGAATATTGTCATTATCATATATATTATATGCTAATAAATAGCTAAGTATAAGAATGGTACATAATGTGGCATACCATAATTCGTTGCCAAATATGTAAGTAGTAAAATTTACAATTTCATGATCCGCTTGATCATTTCATAAAACTAATTGAAAAATTAAATAATTTTAAATCATCTTAGAGACTTAGTTCAAGCTATAAAGAAGTGGCAGTAAGCAATAAGCATGCGCTATTTGCTCATGTGACTCGATACATATTTGTTTGTTACAAACTAAGCTGGTGAGAGTGGTGAGCCGCTCTAACCTTCGATGATTAACGCCCTGACTTCTCTCCAAAAACAAATAAAAACCGTCCAAGTGTGAGTTGGACTCGCGCAATTTTACCACAATTTTACAATCACCAAACATCGCTGTAACGAAAAGAAAAATTGGATTGAGGGACAAACCTTGAAATGCCGTTGAAAAACTGTTGTTTTCATACATCAATATAAGTCGCAATTAGTTTACCAACTGCAAATAAGTTTGTAATCGCATTTTTGTAATGGAACAACAAAGTGGAACAACAAACAACGATTGTCGGACTTTTTTCTTTACCTTCCTTCTTGCCAAATTTCATGATTTTAAGTATATGGGAAGTACCCTATAGGCTCAAATGGCCGTATCTTTGGATTGGGTTCACTTAGAACCTTGTTTTTTTTTACAGCTTCAAAGGAACACAGACAAGTATTTAAGTAAAATTTCAACTTGATGGCTCCACGCCTTCGTGTTTTAATTTTTTTTTTAATTTCCTAAACCCCTTTTATAACCGCCTAAGGGAGAATTTATTAAATTTTATAATATATAAGATGAAATCCTATAATATTAATAGCTGTCTTTAATGTTTACAACGGACGACGGAAGCTTTACAAAATTGCAGAATTTTTCACATAGCATCTTTTTCGGAAACTTCCCATAATTTTGTGTGGGGATTGATACATTACGTTTCTTGAATTTAAACTTCCTATATTTATTGTGAAATTTAAAGGAATTTCCGAGAACCTTTCCAACATTTATTAAAATTTTAAAAATCCCTAACTTGCACTGTAACAAAAATCTTCTTGATTAGCTTAGAACATTAAGTTTTGGTACTGATGGTAATGATGAATAGTTGATAATACCGCTAGAATCGTACTAAGGCGAAAGATTTCATAATTCAATCAATCAGATCAGATCACTCAAACTGAAAGTAAAGATTAAAAATATTATGTAAGTACAAATAACATAAGTACCTAACGAGCGCATCAGCGCTTAGAGTTCATGACTAAGTGAACTTTCTATGGGCAATAATTGAATACGGTACGGAGGTGTCGAGCACGTAACAATGAGCGGCAGTCATCCTAGTGTGCCTTACATCCAATAAAAAGTTGAACGAGTCTCATTAACGCCTTGCGCAAGCTCGAAAGCGGCCCTTGGGGCGCTCGTTTCAGAGACAAGCAACGCAAATTACTTTGGCACCGTTTGACGGCGGGAAATTTCATTACCACGAGCACATATCATTATTATCTCGCCGGCAATCTACATATTTTACTCGGTAATAAATGCGCGGGTAGTTTCACTTTCCGACACTGGTTTTCGAAAATGACCCGAGTTTATAAATTCGGTGCGGGCACAGGTCTCGTGAAGGGCGTGTTACAGTTTTAAGTGAATTTCTTTTTGACCTCTTGCTCCATCCAAGGTGCTGGTCGTAATTACTTGCACAATGACATGTAATTTCGAGAAAAGAACAAAATTTGACATTTACACAGGTAACACTGGTGGGTTAATTAAAAATAAAATCTGTATACTTCGGTTTGTATTAATGTCAATCACACCCTCCGCTCGAAGTAATTGCTATGCGTGCGAGGTTAAGACATCTCGCCACTCAACTACTCTGCATCGACTCGGAGTAGCATGAAGACGACTTCTAGCCCACCCAACGAAGAAAAACTTAGGGAATAATCCATATATCCATATTTTGGTATAGTTGTAGGTTCTAGGTAAAGGTGTGTTAAACAACATACTATATAAAAGTACTGGTGGGTGGGGGTGAAGCGGACGGAGAAGAGGGGGCGGGGGGGGGGGGGAATTTCAATTTTCTATTACTAACCACCACTGAGCAGGGTTCCTACCAGTATAGTTTCGCCATGTCCGCCTGTCCGTCTGTCCGTCCGCGGCTTTACTCAGTGATAGTTAGTACTAGAAAACTGAAATTTTGTATGACTATGTGTTTTAATCACGCCGAAAAAGTTGTATGACAAAATCTGAAAAAGTATTATTCTTTGGGGTTCTGTAGGGTAGGGGTAGAGTAAAAAAATGAGGGTCTTCTAAAACAATTTTTGGATAAAACTAATACTTTCATACAAAATTGCTCCGAAAGTTTTAAAGTGTCTATCTTATTCCCTCGAATCCCTCGATATCTCATTAAACATTTATATATATATGTTCGGATATATATATATATGAACATAAAAGGGTAAAGAATCATTTTTGTAGAAAATTTTATGTTGATAATTTACGTAGAAGAACATTTTTTTTATGAGTCACCGTTTGTGAGTTATAGTCTGGCAAACCATTTCTGTCAGTAGAAACGCGCGGCAAATTCAAAATACGTACATGTGGCAACCCTTTGTGATGAGACACCGTATTTCATGACGAACATTTCAATTCACATTGAATTTGTTAGTGCATTTCACTCTCTCATCTTAAGCGCGAGTGAGATAGAACTCCTGCAACGTTCCCAATTAAATTTAAATTTAATTTTTAAGGCATATGTCAATTGCCTCAACCAGATTATCTGTTGCAGTTGATGACAGATCAGACGAAATATATCCGTCTCCTTTTTACACACCGTAAATGTCACCTAATGAAAGGGGCGGAAATACCAACTAAAATTAAAAACATAAAATTTGATGATCATTGCTGCTTTTTTCACTGATTCTTAGTGTTGTCATACTTTTTTCGCTGTACATTGCTACTGCGTTCGTTGGCTGGCCAGACTATATTTACGAAAAACTTAAGAGACCTTTACACCCCTCCCTCTCCGTCCACTTCACCCCCACCAGTACTTTTAGTATGTTGTTTAAGACACCTTTAACTACAACTATACCAAAATTCGGCTATACATGGAATATTCCCCCTACTCGGCGGTTAGTGGTTTTCGTTCGGTGAGCTATTCGTGCATGTGCAGTAAAATGTAGGCGCAATGAAGTTAACTACAATTATTATCTTTTTTTTATAACACGACGGTAGCAAACAAGCATACGGCCCGCCTGATGGTAAGCAGCTACCGTAGCCTATGGACGCCTGCAACTCCAGAGGTGTCACATGCGCGTTGCCGACCCTTTACAAAAAGGAGGATACACTGTGTTGACGGCTAAAGGAACAAGAGGGTCCCTCGTCGTCAACACACTGGGTCCTCTTTGAGCTCTTTGTTTTATATTCATGAATAGTTTATTACTAAATTTAAGAAATTGCCCTCCATATAAAACATTTAAAGTCACATTAGTATTTTAGTGAAGTTGGTACTCGTAGTCCATGTAAATCCATCCATCACTAAAGGTCACAAACGTAATCTCGACCTTTGGTATTGCAAATTGCAATTTTTTGCAACCTGTTTTGCGGCCCATATCATATATTTAAGCTTACCTTTAAATACATTTTAAGGAAAATAACCCAGGTCAGTGATTTAAAATAATGTACTGTAAAGTGCAAGTTCCAACAACAACGATTAGGTACCTCTTAACCTACTCAATAATACTACAATGTATGCGACGGCATCGGGCATGCATTTTGTATGCAGAAACGTCTGTTAATTATGTACCACAATGGGCACAATGCTTAGAAATAGAGTCGCGAGTTCGATTCGCGTCCGAGACAGTGGATTTTTCCATTTTTCCTTTTTTAGGGTTCCGTAGTCAACTAGGAACCCTTATAGTTTCGCCATGTCTGCCCGTCCGTCCGTCCGTCCGCGGATAATCTCAGTGACCGTTAGCACTAGAAAGCTGAAATTTGGTACTAATATGTATATCAATCACGCCGACAAAGTAGTAAAATAAAAAGTGGAAAAAAATGTTTTATTAGGGTACCTCCCCTATACGTAAAGTGGGGAGTGATTTTTTTTTTCATTTCAACCCTAACGTGTGATATATTGTTGGATAGGTATTTAAAAATGAATAGGGGTTTACTATAATCATTTTTTGATAATGTAAATATTTTCGGAAATAATCGCTCCAGAAGTAAAAAAAATGTGTCCCCCCCCCCTCTAACTTTTGAACCATAAGTTTTAAAAATATGAAAAAAATCTCAAAAGTAGAACTTGATAAAAACTTTCTAGGAAAATTATTTAGAACTTGATAGGTTGAATCGTTTTAGAAAATAAATTACAAAATAATTTCTAAGCTAAGTTTGTAATTTAACCGTATAAGCAGGTTTATTGTACCTGTAATTTCTACAAAATCACAATGAAATGACGTGCTTTCAAATAAAGTAAAAACGGTGAAAATCGGTTCATGCAATAAATAATTATCTCATAAAATCATCTTCCATACTTTAAGCTCGCGCGCAATAGTTTACTTAATTTGCCGATAGATGTCGCTGTACGTGGAATGCTTATATCATATCCTACATGGCGGTGTTATTTTAACTCTTAAGTGGGGACACTTACTGTGACGGACGGAAAACTACGGAACCCTACACTGAGCGTGGCCCGACACGCTCTTGGCCGGTTTTTTTAATATTAAAAGGTGACCATACTAAGTAGTGAGATATTTTTTTTTGGAAAACTTGCATAAATTGATAACTTTAAATTAAATTGGTATAAATGAGGTTTTCCGTGATCGAGTTTTTCACTGGATGGCAGCACTGTGGAGGTCTAGTTGTCCATAATCCACCAATCATGTTTAATGATATATTTTTTTATTGGTGGATTTTGACAGCTGCCGTCAAAAAGACTTCTCACCACGGTGCTGCCATCTAGTGAAAATCTCGATCGCGGAAACCCTTATTGTTTATATTTGACCATTTTCGCGCATTAGTCACATAAGGGTGGAATCACATCTGTCAGAATCGCATTTTGCCTATTGAAATGGCCGTTTAGCATGAGCTGCGGAAAGCTGAACGTGAAATGCTATTCGATGCTGACAGATTTCATTCCATCCTTACGTCATCAGGCTAGCTGCTATGGTTTTCACAGAAGTGTTACAAATTATCGGACGAGCGGAGCGTAAGCGAAACGATTTCGGCTACTGGGACGTGTCGGCATTTCGATGGCTCTTTGGTTTTGAGGGTTTTTTCCACGATAACTTAGTAACGTTTTTCTGATCTTTATTAAATTTGTTTGGGTTTTAGCAGAGATACATATAATTTGAGAGTTCGTATATGCCCATATACGAACTCTCAAATTAAATCGCGAGTTCTCAGTTCGAGACGCACTACTAGTTTAATGTTTAGTAAGATGCGTGTAAGATTTTGATGAACGATATTATACCCAATAGGTACACTACGGTTTATAAAATTAAATTTTATATATTATTGTTTGTCGCTAACGTTACGTAATTTTAGCAACGCGTTTATTTTATTTCAATACGGGCACAATTAAATCTTTAATCGTCTAAATAGTCATTAAGTAGTAAATAAATTCATGTTATTTATTTACATTCGTAATGGTGGGTTTCTGCCTTAACAAATAAATAAATAAATATTTGGGTAGGGTACTTTATTTACGCTGAAGATGTATTATTTAATATATATGTATGTACATTTAATATGGGACAATTTCAAGTGTTATGACTAGACGACGATATATACAGTCGCCATTACATATATCGGAGCGGCCAAGGTGGTCACAAATATCTAAACAACGCCTCTATTGTCAAGACGATAAAGTGCATGTTCAGATATTTTTGAGTACCTCGACCGCTCCGATATATCTGATGGCGACTGTACATATAATAAATAGGTCAGTACTTACATGCACACAAAACATCCATAATTAAGGTACAAATGTGGTGATAAACACAAAAATTAATGCCCTTAACAGGATTTGGAGCCGGGCCTTCCTGCTTTGTAGACAGGGTCGCTACCCAGTGGGCAAAAAGATCGTTATTATTTAATTAAATATTTAAATTTTTTATCACATTTTCACTGACTTGCTCACTTTTTCATTCGTATACCTATATTTATTTATCGCATTGCTTCATGTGTGGATATAGATAGGCATTTCTGATCTGGGGTAGTAGTAGTGGGAAAGCAGATGATGAAGAAAATCCAGTGAGTGATGCGCGGTCCAGGTGGGACAGTGCAGCTGCCAAGTTTGTTCCTCTTTTAGGACGCAGAGTAACATTGTTCCACCTATATGACATATACCTAATATATTTCAGTTTACATATTTGTGAACCTAATATTAGTGTAGAATAAAGATAAAGTAGTATTTTTAATTCGAGACAGTAGTCCGACAGCTCCCGCCATACACTGTAAGCCACTTTGTATGGCAGGACCTGTCAGATTACAGTTTTGAATTAAAAAAACCCACTACTTTAGATCCCAGCGGCCTCACATTTGGCATGTCTGATAATTGTTGATGACGAGCACTCTTTCAATTCCAGTTCGTGATCACAGATGTCCCTTGTCTATTAAACTCGCAACCCCGATAAAAAAAATTAGAACTGGCACTAAATCTTTACCAAAAGTCATGGCGATTAAATTATGAAATATTATATTTACATTTGAAATTTTGTCATTAATGTAATGTAAAATTGTTAGTCAAGATGGCAGATGACGGGTGATGCCATCCATTTATCTATTGTTAGCCGCCAGTCATGCACATAGGTCATGCATAGCTTTTTAGGCTAGTAGAGTTTGTCCGGAAAGAGAAGTGTCGTGGTTTATAGTTAGAGAGTTATGGGAGATCGTACATTCTACGACACTTCTCTATCCGGACTGACTCATTGAACCAATACCCAAAATAATGACAAAATTAATACAATTATGGTTGAAGCATAAAGTGCGACCACATCGATAAACGAAAACAACCTAAATTGTGTTAATAATACGACACCCTACATGTTTAAATTCAGTCAGTGTTACAGAAAATGTAAATTTAAAATGTATTATTAATTCCGGAATAAAGTGTTGCTTTCGAATTCGATCAGGCAATGGCGGGGCTCGTTAGCTGGCCACCAAGAGCCGACAGCGTAATGACAGGCACCGCCCCTTGTAATCAGCACAGCGTGATTTTTGCCTACCACCACATCACACTCGGAAATCATTTTGTGAATTTAATTTTTTTCGGAGTTATCAAAGTCTTCACACGTTTCTCGCCTCCCGCTAAGCGTATCATTACGTGCACTGAAGGCGCCAATTACCTACTCGTGTGATGAAAAAGGCTTTCACAAACTACCTACTGTACGCAAACAACTTCATGAAAATATTTAGGACCAGTATTAATTATGGAATCATTTAAATTTCCATTGAAGCTTTCACACACTTATCTAGAGGCCTTTTTGATGAAAATTATCTGTAATTGGTTTGATTTTAATTTGATATTGGTTGGACTAGGACCGAGTTGGATCTATCAGAAGCAATGATCGCCTTATTCAGATTATTTTTTTCATGCTATCATTACATTATCATTGTTATGTGTATATACTAACGCCCGAAGGGTAAGTGTTTCGTTTACTTGTATCTAGAATTTTAGCGGGCATATGATGCGGAGGGGTGAAACTATGAAAGTCATGTGACAAAAAGGGTAGATAAAAAACTTTTTACAAAAAAAAGATAAACCGAGTGCAAGGCAAATCAAAATCAAAAAGAGATTGCTTGATATCAAATGATCTAGGAAGTAGTTTGATGACAAAGAGAAGATCATAATTAAAGACAAGTCCGTAATATACAAATATTTTAAAGTTGGGATACCACTCTAAAGTAAACCAACCTCAAAAAAAAGGTATTTTATACGAAAATATATTATATATTAACGTAGACGGAATATGGAGCTGGTTTATTTTATATGTAGATAATAATTGTTAAACATCCGTGTGTTCTGCATGTTCTCGATCTCAACGAGATCGCGATAGGCGGCAGCTGTCATCGCAACCTTGCCGCGCGAACTGCTCCGAAACGTCAGCAATTATTCCACGTCGTCGAAAAATTAAGGCAATACGATGAACCCAAACTTAATGCGATAAAACACCGCCACAAGGAAACCGCCCGAGCGGAATGCGACGTCAACTCCGAACTCGACGTTGTCACGGAGGGCAGAGAAATGACGGCTCGCTTGTTGAACAAGAAACCAGTATCGTAAATGGATTACCAGTGCTACTTATTTCTGCGCTCGCGATTGCGTGACGAACTTTAATTACCAGAAGGTGTCGATTCGAAAATTGGTATTCGACAACAACTTTAAATGTTTTTACAAATCATAGTTATTAAAGAAACCAATTCGATAAGTTCGACTCAAAATTTTTATGAATAACTTGTTTTTTTAATAGTGGTTTAGCACTGAAATAAAGTCCGGAACTGTTATCAAAAATAAAAACTTAACTTATACGGGCAACTAGGTAAGATTAATTTTGTCTAGACCCACAATAATTATAATTATAATGTATTTAAAATTAATATGACCAGGATGTGCTGAATGGTCATATTTGTAATTCTCAAAGTATTTATAACATAATATATCACTGTCATCCAAATAATAATCAGAGACATTTGCAAGTATAAAATGTAAGAAAGGTGAAGGATAGGTCAAATTCAGAGAACGAGGAACTGTACGTGTCTTGTTTTTAACGACTGCTTTTAAATTCGGAATGTGAAACCATCCAATTTCATTTACTGACTTTTTTACAAAAGTTCCACATGCTGTGTTTATGTTATGGTTGCTATCGTCAGTGATTTAAACGAGCAAGTTTTTAACAATGCTTTACAAATATGATGATTAAGACAATGCAACATTAACACCTCAAGTAAGCAATAAATAAATCTTAACAGCTATAAATTACTCGGAAATTTTATTATGAGGAAATTATAAGTTGAGTAGTGCTGGGATCGGGTTGCATCGGCAGCGCGCGGGCAGCAGGCGCGCCGGCTGCGCTCGCGCCGACTGCGGACGGTATCAGCCGCTCTATCTCACGCCCTGTTACCACGTTTCTCACCTCCAGACGCCACCTCACCTGGCTGAGCCCGCCTCGATACTTTATCGCTCGCAATCGCACCACTCATCTATTACTCGAACCTTACCCACTAAACCAAATGTCGATCGGATGACCTACTCAACCTTATCCTTCCTTTTGAGGAATTACGAGTGACAGCCACGATGAGGGTCTGTGATTTGATGTCAAGTCTGATGTGTATTTTGACAGAATGTGGGCTTTTTTATTTATGATAAAATTCGTGTAAACAGAGAAGAAATAAGGAAGTGTATACAGTGTATTCATAATAGACCTCGTAATATATAGCATTTTTGTTTCCTTCAAAAGTCTGAAAAATAATAACCACCTAAGGCCCAACCATACAACCCAAGATTCCCAAAATTTACAGTGGATTCTAAATCTAAGATTTAAGAAATAGAGTTGACATTTCTTTGTGTGAAAATTTAACTAAACAAAGGAACAAAGGAACCATTCGGTTCCAATTGAAAACGATTTAAATTTCATCGAGCTTAATAGGTAACTACTACAAGGACCTACAAGGTGTACCAAAAATGCTGGTGATGCGTTTAAAGGCATAATTGATATCGTGTTCCAAGTACCTACGAAAAAACTAAGCAAAAAAAATTTGACGCGAAAAAAAAATGGTTTTGTATGAGTATGGAGACTATAAAGGGTCGGCCGGCTGGGATGACGTATACCATACAATATTTTTTTTTCGACAAAAAAAAATTTGGTCTACTTTTTTTTGTCTCAATACAATACCAATTATGCCCATAAACGGACCCCCACTATTTTTGTTACAGCTTGTATAAGTAGAACAAATGAATGCCTAATTAACTTGTTTCGTAAACATTTCAATACGTCGAATAAAGTATCAATTCGATTCGCATAGACGATACCCTAGGCTTATAGACGGAGAGCTGGCCACGTCAGATATTACACAATAATGAGAGCAACGAAACCTCTCTTGTTAGTTTGCTATACTATGCTTATTCCTAGATCCGGACATCTGGCAGCTGTAAAGTGGTGGAGGTCAAATAATGCAAATAAGTTGAAGAAAAAAAATCCTAGAGTTCTGGGTGTCATGCAATATTATGGGAAATTATATAATTAATTAGATTATATCATATCCAGAAGTTTCTGTTGGGGGAAAGTAGTGCCTAATGATGTCAAATGCAATTTTTTGTTAGTCGCCTACTGTTTTTGTTTCCGCAATAATAGACAATGATTTTGAAACTAATGTTAAAATATAGGCCCTATCCTCTATTAATAACACAACTTTGGCAGTTTTTACCTATTTTGGTATTACTTTTTACCAACTTAAAAACTTTGTTGATCTGTCACTCAGACCTCCACCCATTAAAAGCTGCCAGATGCCCGGATCTAGCAATAAGGATGGTAAAGCAGTCTAACTAGACAGGTTCCATTGCTCTCATTATTGTGTCATATCTGACGTGGCCAGCTCTTAGACCATTAGCTCTCACCGAGTACCTAATAAACTTATTTCCATGACTTACATGGATACGCAACTGTCTATCAAACGCATCGTGCTTATGACGTCAGCGGTCATAAACAATTGGCCTCCTGTTCCGGGTTTCACATTTACATCACTCAATTTGTACTTGAGAGGTAAAAGTTGGTGCCTAAGCACTAATAACTCTGTGTATGACTTAACCATAGGACATAAAATGCGTACCATTGCTGTGTGGGAGCTACTTACCTATGTGCGTAGCGAGGTTATTTACTAAAATGTTAACTGTAATATGCCAAAGTTCTTACTATCTAGGTATAAGAGAAAATCTATAATGAGTTGGAATTTATAATATTGATTCAATGTTTCGTTTTAACAGTTTCGGGGGCTAGGATATAAAATACTAATTACTAGGCGCTCCATACATTATTCTGAATTCATAAACAATACAGAAAAAAATACTTACTGTTATGAATTTTGTCTTTTATCAAAGTGTCTGTGGTTTCATATAAAAACCAGAGCCCGTAGATAATCTTCATAAGAATAGACCAAATTCACAACAGTTATGATTTTTAATGTGCAAAATTCATATCATTATTCAGAAAAACGGAGGGAGCGCCTATGTAGGTAAGCACCTAATATCTCTGAACCTAGCTTAAGACCCCTAAAAATATTATTCAATTACATTAAATTAAACACAATATACCCGAGTCGTATTCTAACTTTAAAACACGTTAAGATACGATCCACCTTCAATACAACTCCAATGCATTAACTACGCAAGTCACCAAGCGCCTAAACGTCTGAATCAGAAATATCAGTTGTTTGAAAATTATTCCAATGTAACTCCAATACAACTTCAACATTGGTTGATTATTTGTTGTCTGTTGGAGTCACTGTTGAAGTTCTGTTTGAGATAGATTGTGTTTTTAATGTATTGTTTACGTATTTTTTAAATATGGTTACGGCACCCGGAATTCTCCGCTCCAGTGGCGAGTAAGTTTTAAGGCTATTAGTAGTCAAAAGCATCGTGCCGGTAGGACCATAAAATAAAATAGCCGGTAGGACCATAAAAGCCAATCATTTATCGGCCCAATTCAAAACTTAAATAAAGTATGGAAATGATTACGTGACTTTTCACAACATCACAACATTAATATGTGCAAAATCACAATAACAGACACGATACTTATTGCATAAGGCATTAACAGTCTCGGACGAGTCTAATATTGATTAATACCTAATATTGCAAGTGGGTATGTCTAATGATAAACTGTCAAACGGTCTGAATCCTTTCACATTACGCTACACTGCTCTCATGTGAACCTAATCTAAATTTCGTGGGACTGAATTAAGCCAATAGAAAGAACAGAACAACAAGGTCTAAAATATATTTTGGAACTTAGTCACTGGGAATCTGGCATTTAATGCAGTAGTATCGAGGCCGATCACTCAAGCAATAACATCTAGATTGACTAAGCTGTTTTATATTTCTAATCCTAATTCAAAATCGCTTTTTGCCTGTCTGTGCAAGCACTAGGCGTTGCTCAACACTAATCTAGAATCTAGAGTCTTCTGAGTCCGCTTTCGCTGACTAATTGTCTATAATGTACCTAACGTGAACCATTTCGATAACGTAATGTCAACGTGTCTGGTCTCCGTCCACATTTTGCGTAACGATTTAAAGGCACATTATATTTTTGCGTTGTGTCGGTAAATAAATATTAAGACAAGGCGTATTTTGGAAGACTAGAGTGCATTAAACTGTCACAATACAGATAAACTTTAAGTCATGCCATTAATTTAAACTTCTTAAATTATTCGTAACGGACTAAAATAAGTTAATTGATAGGTAGAACTTGATACCTATGATACATACATATACATACATTCGCGTTTATACGTGGGTATATTTCTTTATAACACGACGGTGGCGAACAAGCATACGGCCCGCCAGATGGCAAGCAGCTACCTTACCTATGGACGCCTACAACTCCAGAGATGTCAAATGCGCGTTGCCGATCCGTTAATACAAAGGAGGATTCACTGTGTTGATGGCTAAATGGAAACGAGGACCCCCGTAGTCAACACACTGCTTCTTCTTTAAACTCTCTGGTAACCTTACTCACCGGCAGGAACACAACATTATGAGTGGGGTCAAGTGCTATTGGGCTGTGGTTTTCTGTAAGCTGAAGATACATTCCCAGTCGGGCTCTGCTCCTGATTTGAGAGAGATGACATTCGCTGAGCTGTACCTACTCTACCACACTTAACAAGATGACATTCGCAAACCTCATACCTCTCTTTTGGGCATAGTATAAGGAAGGAGGAAATATTATTATTGTGTAGATTTTTTAAGCCGTAGGGAATGTACAGTCGACGTGTTATGTTAACGTACACCTTTGCACCTACATACTTTGCACCTAATACAAAGGAGTAAGGTGAAAAACTGTATACATATCCTTGACGTCGACTGTACCTAGTGTACTCGTAAAGTGCGCAGAAAAAATTGTTTGGCAACAACACCAATATACAAATTATGTTAAAATGTAAGGCGATTACATGATTCTAACTGGAATTATCATTACTTAAAATATTATTGTTATCTTTATCCGTTAAGCATTCATACTTTATTAACGGCCTCCTAGCCCAGTCGGTAGTGACCCTGCCTACGAAGCAGGAGGTCCCGGGTTCAAATCCTGGTAAGGGCATTTATTTGTGTGTTTATCACAGATATTTGTACCTGAGTTATGGATGTTTTCTATGTATCTAAGTATATATTTATGTATATAAGTATGTATATCGTCGCCTAGTACCCATAGTACAAGCTTTCCTTAGTGTGGGACTAGGTTGATTTGTGTAAGATTGTCCCCAAATATTTATTTATTGATTTATTTAAAATATTTATATTTATTTATTACTTTTTAACTGTAACCCCGTGAGTAGCTATCTATTAAGTGTTGTTACTGCTAGTGACATGTTATCGCTATAGGCACAAATGCAGCCGATCGATAAATTATAAGTAGCTTATTAAGATTAATTAGTTAACACATGCAATATATTATTATGCAGTGTTATCGGTCATTATTGAATCGATTAAGACGACTCTCCAGCTTAATCAAAATTATCCTCAGTCTGACAGTATGACCTTGTACTCGTAAGGTGCTACTTTAATTACATGTGCTGGTTGGTGGATGCTTATAGTTTAATAGCATCATTTAGTATTTACCAACAAAGTTTTAAAGTATTTTATCATCCTGCCAAATAAATATCAAGGTTGCAACTTGCAATAGAAGTAAGAATTATAAACACTACTTAAGTATGTTTTTGTTTTCATTTCTTAACCAACAATATTATAATATAGTCCGGCAAACCATTTCTGTCAGTAGAAACGCGCGGCAAATTCAAAATATGTACATGTGGCAACCCTTTGTGATGAGACACCGTATTTCATGACGAACATTTAAATTTACATTGAATTTGTTTCTAGTGCATTTCACTCTCTCATCTTAAGCGCGAGTGAGATAGAACTCCTGCAACGTTCCCAATTAAATTTAAATTCACTTTTAAGGCATATGTCAATTGCCTCAACCAGATTATCTGTTGCAGTTGATGACAGATCAGACGAAATATATCCGTCTCCTTTTTACACACCGTAAATGTCACCAAATGAAAGGGGCGGAAATACCAACTAAAATTAAAAACATAAAATTTGATGATCATTGCTGCTTTTTTCACTGATTCTTAGTGTTGTCATACTTTTGTTCGCTGTACATTGCTACTGCGTTCGTTGGCTGGCCAGACTATATATTCTGAAATGAGGCTATTTCACATCTGGACAGAATGAAATATACAAGGTGTAACAAAAATGCTGGTGAACCTTTTAAGGGCATAATTGGTATCGTATTCTTATGCTAAACAACTATTTAAAAAAATTTTTTTCGCAAAAAAGTTGGGTTGGCCAGCCGGGACGACTTGTCCCACACAAAAAAAAAATTTTATACAATTGCTCAAAAAGTTTACTTTATGTAGCTGCAAATCGTGCGTAAAGTTTGATTTTATGCACTAGTGCTAAAAAGTAATCTGATCTGCAAATCGTGCGTAAAGTTTGATTTTACGCACGATTTGCGATCAGAATTTTAAATAAATGAGTATTATGCGAGACCCGCTTATAAATGACCCACCTGAACTACGCGCGATTAGGCATAAAGGAGTATTATGCGAGACCCAATAGTATTACTTGAACAAGACATTTTAAATTGACCAATCAGAACACTTCACTATACTAAATCCACCAATCACAACACATATCGGAGTTAATCGGAACGCTAGATACTTTTTTGGTGCGTATACTGTGTAAATAATTTAAGTCCTTAAAAAAAACATTGTATTTAATATCAACCAATCAGAATACAGCAATGTTAAAATCGACCAATCAGGAAACGCAATTTATTTCTCAAAACATGAGGTGTTTTTTAGTTCCTACTTCACAATCATTAAAAAAGATTTAATTTTTTGGCAATTTGTAGGGCCCAACCTGTTGTGTTGGGAGGTGTAATAGGAGGTTGGGCCCGTAGGGAGCTGAAGTAGGGTGTGGGAGAGGCAGGGTACACAACAGGTTGGGCCCTACAAATTGCCATGTCTAATAGCTGTTTTAAAGAGCTAATTATACCGTCGTCTGTGGCATTTATTCGCGGTATTGATATTTTGTATCTATGTCAAAGAAGTTAAAAAAATTAAAAGACCGTCAAGTTATACCATAATTTCACATTAGTTTAGTTATTGTGCGTAAATAATAAGTATTTTTATGATATTTAATAAAATACGTAATCGAAGTGAAACATTGTATGCATTACTCTGGTCTAAAAGCCATATTACCACTCGAACAATTTTCTCTCACTTCGGTCGGGAAAATAACCACCTGGTGGTAATATGGCCTACTTTAGACCCTTGTCAAACAATCTACTATTATTTCATTGTAGTTTTTTCGCAATTGTATTAAAAAACGTTGTTCGACACACGTGCAGAAGTGTCATTTTCACTCGTCCCGAGTCTTGACCCTCGCCTCTCGGCTCGGGCCAAGTAACCTCGGTACTCGTGCAAAATGACATACTTCTCGCACTTGTATCGAAAACTACTATTTCGCATTAAAAAAAATCTCTCCTTCTTTTTCATGCCCTTAAACGGATCACTAGTAGTAAGACGAACAGACGCAGCAGTCAATATACTGATACTCTACCTGCTAAATAATCTGAAAATTGAAGACCCCACTCGCCATTCATATCGTTCTTCCATTAATCGCGTAAATATGCGGTAGATACTCATTGAGTTTTGTAGACTATGAAAACTGTTTCGCGACTTGCTATTGTTCTGAATAGGGTTACCAGGCCCAAAAATGAAAAAGCCGGCGCGCTTAATTTAGCCGGACATTTGATCCCAAAAGCCGGACCTGCTGGTCTTTCGAATCGTGCCACCGGCGTGGCTGCTAATAAATGTCACCCCAGAATATCCAATCACGGGGGGGGTGCCGCGGACCGAACCGCGCCTAAGTCACCCCAGAATATCCAATCACTTGCCGCGGAACCGAACCGCGCCTAGGTGGCACTTCTGATGTTTACGGGCAGTCAGGTGTCACCCCTAAGATGGTGACACCCGGCGGCCGCCCCCATAGCTACGCTACTGCGCGCGTAAGTCAGACAAAAGCCTAACAAAAGCCGGACAGGCCGGACGAGGAATTATTTGGCCGGACACACCCATAAAAAGCCAAACATGGCAACCCTAGTTCTGAATCATACTTCGTTAACGCAAGCCTATTTATACTGCAACATGCCTACTTTGCTACCCCCTGTTTGTCCTGAAACATACTTCACTTGCCAAGAAGTTTCGTCGCTGTCAACTATGGAAGTCAATTAATCATCGAGCAACGTTTAATAGATGAATTTTATAAGCGCTTACGCGCGCACCGGAGCGCACTGACCGCGACTACCGTAACGGACTAAGAGCTAGCTACCTCAGATATGACAATAATGAGAGCAACAAAACCTTTCTGATTGATTGAACCAATGTTATCCTTATTGCTAGATCCGGGCATTAAAAGTGACAAACTAGCAAAATTTTTGAATTGGAAAATAGTAATACCAAAATAGGTAACAACCGCCGAAGTTGTCTCAGGTATAAAGGATAGTGACTATATTTTAATATTAGATCAAAAAACATTGCGTATTATTTCAGAACCAGAAACAGTAAGTAACAAACTATGAATTACATTATACGTCGTTTTGGACTACTTTCCCCAATCACAAAGTTTTGGCAATGATAGTATATAACTATTTCTATAATTTCTCATAATACTGCATCAAACCCAGAAATATAGGATTTGTATTCTTAAAGTGATTTTCATTCTTTGACCTCCACCACTTTACAGCTACCAGATGTCCGGATCTAGAAATAAGCATAGTATAGCAAACCAACGAGAGGGGTTTCGTTGCTCTCATTATTGTGTCATATCTGACATGGCTAGCTCTCCGTCTATAACCACCTCGTCCTATTTGAGCAGGCTTAAGTAGAGTCGGATTCATGCGGTCTAAATACACCAGCCATCACAATGCATCAGAGCCGAAGTGAAGGGCACTTGGAATTCTTGGATTATTTTAACTTGTCTTTTTCAATGTCAGCGTTTAAAATAATTGCATCACAATTTTAAAATGCGAGGCTTTTGCTTTTAAGACGCTTTAAAGCGTCGTGTAATAAGATTATTTCCTGGAAATCATGAGACACTTCTTTGTCGGGCGGTAGGTATTCGTAAATAACGCATTGTACGCAAACGAGAGTTGCTTAATTATTCTACTGAACTGCTTATCCGCATGCTTTGTTGCATAAATAAGATTACAATTAAGTATACTTTAAGAAAAATAGAAAAGAATCATCAACAGTTAATTTCACACAATAAATCATAGTTTGCTAACGTCATTCCGTGATAAGTAAACAAAGTCCAATGTTTTGACACCACTAGTCCTGTCACATATCTACAAATACAATACGATACAACCTTACGGTATATACAGGGTGCTTCTGCAATCCATGGCCAAAATTATTGACAGTTTCATAGAAAACATCTACATCTGATGAAACAGCCTGTGTTAATTTACTGAAACAGGTGTTACTTTACGGAAGTCCATATTATAGTCTTTAACAGCCGACTAACGACTAAACATAGTCGTAGATAGATACCAAATACGTTTACGAACTACACGGCATCATAACGTACCGTACATACGCTAGAAAAAAAGAAGAGAAGAAAACGCATGCTCGTGACCAGCCGGCGGCCTTCCATAGCGGGCCACAATTATTTACATTGCAATTACGGAAAATCACTCTCTCTCGCGGACTTATCGTCCATTGTTTCATGTCGGAAACGATTTTGACAATTGATGGCCGGGTAGCTGCGGTAAGCTACAAATATTAAGTATAGTGTAACCAACAGAGGTGTTGAGCTCCTACAATAACACTCCTAGCAACTAAATGTGTAAGTAAATTATAAATAATATAATAAAAATATTTTTGGATATATGAAACATTTAAAATTCTGGTTAATCCCTATTTAATCAATATCACCAAATAGAGAAATAAAAAAAGAATCTTTGTACCTACATAACTCACTTGTTTTTGACCGGGGTATGAAGTGGGCCGCGCTCCATTGTAAGCCGATTTAAACACAGCTTAATTCCGATGACGTCGAATGATTTCTGGAATGAGATTGCTACATCGCAGATGAATATTTCGAAACACTTTTGTAATGGTATTCAAATTATTCCGAACGAAAATGAGTATTGCAATTACCTGTTCAATATTTTGCTGTAGTAAGTGTAGGCATCTAATAGTTGTTTGTTTCTCAATGTTACGCGTCCGTGGTCGAGGAACAGGTGTAAAATGTACGATGTTTTTCTGCGAGTGTGATTAGAAGATTGACAGATTACCAGAACCATTGGTAATGCGTGCTTGGATGGACTAGTAGTTATATTATTTTGTTATAAAAACAAACTCAAGATATAATAAGCCTATTTTGCAAAATAATCTTATTTGCTTCAAGTAATGTTGCAGTCGGTAATAACAATATCAAATAATTTAATAAGACGGTTGAACATAGTTTTAATCCAATTAGGGCACAAAACTAATCAATTGTCAACTCATTTGTCAAAATCGCTTCATTATTTTGACAACAATGGATCATAAGACGCAAACCAACCCACATTTAGTAGACTGCTTAAAAAATTGACGGGTAAAAATCGAATATTTTTCTTCTATCTAGCTATTTCATAATCACGAAATAATGTTATAAATAATGATGGTATTCTTTTAGCTAGTTGCTCGTTAAGTTGAAGCTAATGCGAAGCGTCAGTTTCGCGCGCGGCGGCCGTGGAGGTGTCGGTCTCGGGTGGGAAGCGCCCCGAGCGGAATGGCTCACTCATTCGTAAAAATAGCACCGAAAGCTAATTTGCGCAAACAATCGTCCATCATCACGTACGAGTATGTTACTTTAGCGCAAGTGTAGATTCGAAAGCAGGTGCAATCTATTAATAAATAACTATGCTTATAAATAGTAGTTAGTCCAAAAATACATATAAATGAAATATTCTCTGTGGGTAAACCATGACCATCATTATATTAGGTACATAAACTAGAATTTACAATATACATATATAACACTTTCCTCTTCGTCATCCAATGTACAAACCTGAAGTAGGTACCTGAACGCAATACTCTTTCTGGAGTCTCGGTGTGGGGTCAGGAC
Source organism: Pammene aurita (assembly GCA_947086415.1). Taxonomy (NCBI): domain Eukaryota; kingdom Metazoa; phylum Arthropoda; class Insecta; order Lepidoptera; family Tortricidae; genus Pammene; species Pammene aurita. The sequence goes on along the minus strand of OX352293.1, from coordinate 20,050,046 downwards.
AACTTAGTCAGATTCAACCCCACAAAGACACAAGTTTGCGCGTTCACCGCTAAGAAGACCCCATTTACTGTGGCCCCTCAGTTCCAAGGCACAACCCTTACAATGTCAGGGAGTATTGGGATCCTCGGTGTGGACATTTCCAGTGACGTCCAATTCCGTAGTCACCTTGAAGCGAAGGCCAAGCTGGCATCCAAAAAGCTCGGTGTGCTCAATAGAGCGAGGCGATACTTCACTCCGGGGCAGAGACTGCTCCTATACAAGTCGCAAGTCAGACCCCACATGGAGTACTGTTGTCACCTTTGGGCGGGAGCACCTGGATACCAGCTTGGGCCCTTTGACTCGGTGCAAAGGCGCGCTGTGCGGATCGTCGACGATCCCAAACTCACGAGCGATATTGAACCTTTGAGTCTTAGGAGGGACTTTGCCTCCTTATGCGTGTTCTATCGCTTGTACAATGGGTTGTGCTCTGAAGAACTGTTTGATATGATGCCCACGGCAGCTTTTTATCACCGCACCGCTCGCCGCCGGCAGGGTGTTCATCCCCACACCCTGGAGCCCAATGGGTCGCGCACAGTACGATTTAAGAGGAATTTCCTCCCACGAACGCTGCGGCTGTGGAATGAACTCCCTGCCGAGGTTTTCCCAGTGGGCTACAGTATGAGGTTCTTCAAAAAAGGAGTGTATAGGTTCCTAAAGGGTAGGCAACGCGCATGTAAATCCTCTGGGGTTGCAGGCGTCCATAGGCTACGGTAACTGCTTACCACCAGGCGGGCCGTATGCTTGTTTGCCACCGTCGTGGTATAAAAAAAAAAAAAAAAAAAAGGTACATCATTCGTAACAAGACTAGAGTCCATACTCCACATCATTATTTTGTAAGCAGATAAGAATATAGCTTGCCAAATACATATTTTTTGTTGCATTAATGGTAATGTTCTGTTTATAAGCTCTTATAACTTATAACCCACTTATAGAGCATAGCTATTTTTTTCTCCTCGAATGTAGCTGTATTTTCAGTCTGTTTATAAGTTTTAGGTTCACAATAAAACCAGAAAAAACTGCTGCATAATATATATGAAGAAACTTTAATGAAATCGAAACGCAATGGGGAATTTCACATGTAACGATTATAAGCAATGTTGGAAATAACATGACATGACACAAAGTAGGTAGGCTACATGCAGCCGCCTCACCTGGGCTGCGGCCGACCGCCACCGGCAAGCCGTAAAAACACTGCCAGCTCATTTAAACCGTAAAATTTATGGTTATTGTATCATCAGGTTAACTAATTTAATCTCGCTAGACATAAAATTAGTTGACGTCACGTCCTCGTACTGGTTTTGGCTCTAGTTTGTGACCTATGTTGTTGAAAATAAGTTAAAAACCTAGGTCAGTCGTCAACATAAGAACATATTGGGGAGTGAGCTCTAGGAATTAAAGATACGGTCTGAGAGAGACTCGCACTATTTTGTTACTAGCTGTGCCCGCGGCTCCGCCCGCGTGGAATTCGGTCCTTGTCAGTAAGCGGCTAATTCACCCCTAATTTCTCTCCCGTTACCCTGGAGGCGGAACTTGAAGTAAAGTTGACAGATGGATACGCTAGAGGACAGCAGAAAATATTTTACAATTAAGTACCATTAATGAAACTACACTCAAAAATCAAATATTTTTTTGTCCTTATATTTTTTTTGCATGATTTAAAGGACATAGTGTATATCGGACGATACAGTATTTATACGTTCATGTCCACGGCAAATATCATCCAAATCGATCCTCCCGTCAAATCGTCAAATCAGTCTAAGCATGAAAGGTAAGAACAGACGCGGTTGCAGCGCGGTTGAAATTGGGTGGGGGGGGGATCACAAATGCAGAAATGATTTTTTGAGGGGTTAGTAATGATTTTTTCTATTTGAGGTGTACTTGGGGGGGGGGGGGTCCAGGATTTATGATATTGGTGTAGATCAAGATATTTATTCTTCAATGTAAGCACATTACAATGCACTAATAAACGTCAGAGAAAAAAAAATAGTGTCGTGGAACATCATATCAGCCGAAAGACGTCCACTGCTGAACATAGGCCTCCCCCAAAGAGTGCCACAATGACCGGTCTTGCGCCACCCGCATCCAGCGGACTACCGCGACCTTTACCAGGTCATCAGTCCACCTTGTGGGGGGTCTACCGACGCTGCGCCTTTCGGTTCGTGGTCGCCACTCAAGAACCTTTCAGCCCCAACGGCCATCGATTCTACGTGCAATGTGGCCCGCTCACTGCCACTTCAGTTTAACAATTCGTCTCGGCTACATCGGTTACTTTGGTTCTGCTGCGGATGACCTCATTTCTGATGCGATCACGCAGAGAGACTCCAAGCATAGCCCTCTCCATTGCCCTTTGGGTGACTTTGAGCCTTCTTATGAGGCCCATAGTAAGCGACCACGTTTCACTGCCATATGTCATCACTGGCAACACACGCTGGTCAAAGATTTTCGTCTTGAGACACTGCGGAATATTGGACAAAAAGATGTGCCGTAGCTTCCCGAACACTGCCCAACCGAGTCGGATTCGTCGATTAACCTCTTTCTCGAAGTTAGATCTACCTAACTGGACAGTCTGTCCTAGGTATAAATAACCGTCCACAACTTCGAGTGTAAAGTCTCCGATTGTAACGGGGGTTGGTGGTACAAGAGCATTTGACATGATCTTCGTCATATGCATGTTCATCTTTAGACCAACTCGCTCGGAGGCTTTACTGAGGTCATCGAGCATTGTACTCAAATCCTCCATGGTCTCAGCCAATACTACTATATCGTCAGCAAACCGAAGGTGAGTGATGTACTCGCCGTTTATGTTGATGCCTAGCCTTCTCCAGTCCAGAGTCTTGAAAACATCCTCCAGTGCAGCGGTAAACAGTTTAGGAGAAATAACATCTCCTTGCCTGACTCCCCGCTGCAACGGAATAGGCTTCGAGTTCTGGTCCTGGAGTCGGACTGACATAGTGGCATTCTCGTACAAACACTTCAGCACTTCGATATAGCGATAGTCTACTTGGCACCTTTGGAGAGATTGTAGTACAGCCCAGGTTTCGATCGAATCGAAGGCTTTCTCGTAGTCCACGAACGCTAAGCAGAGGGGCAGGTTATACACCTCAGTCTTCTGTATAACCAGACGGAGCGTATGGATGTGGTCTACGGTACTAAAGCCTCTTCGGAAACCGGCTTGTTCGGGAGGCTGGAAGTCATCTAGCCTGCGTGCGATACGGTTCGTAATGACTCTTGAAAACAGCTTATAGACATGGCTCAGAAGTGAAATGGGTCGGTAGTTCTTCAGTAACGCGTTATCACCCTTTTTGAAGAACAGTACCACCACACCTTTGTTCCATGCCAAAGGCGTTCTCCCTTCCAGTAAAACGGAGTCGAACAACTTCTGAAGGGCCATAAGGACCGGTTTACCAATGCCTTCAGAAGTTCGGCTGTAATTCCGTCTTCACAGGTGCCTTGTTGTTTTTGAACTGTTTAAGAGCCCTTCTAATCTCGTACAGGCTGATGTCCGGGATTACTTCGGTATAGTGTCCGGGATTAGTTCGGGTCAGTCTAGCTCTAGGGTCTTCCACCAGATCAACTTCAGGTCTCCTAGTTGATGTGTATAGCTGTCCATAAAAGCCCTCTATCTCGCCCAGAAGCTCGGGTCTAGAGGAAACGATTCTACCATCCTCAGTTTTTAATTTGGCGAGCTGGCTCTGCCCAATAGACAGATCTCTTGCGAAAACTTTAGAACCCTTATTCTGCTTGATGGCCTCTTCAATACGATGTGTATTTAATTGGCGCAAATCACGGGTAAGGGACTTAGAGATCCATTTATTGAGCTGCCGGTATAGTGACGCATCGGCTGAAGATTGTAGAACCATTTCTCACCTTTCCTCGATGAGTCTCTGTGTGGAGTCAGAAAGCCTTTTGGTTCTGTTGCTCCGCTGGGCCTTAAAGAACTTAGACCCAGTGCTATGGACAGCTTCCACAAACCCGTCGTTGAATTCGGCCACATCGCCGCCTAGACAATCGAAACGGTTTTGGAGTTCCAGCTGAAAGCTATCGGGGTTCTGGATTTGAACTGCTGCCGGACGGAGCGTAGACTTCATCAGTCGAGAGCGCTCTAACTTAACACATATATTCAATGTGCCTCTCACCAGACGGTGATCGATCACTTCCGGTTTTAACCGTATTGATCACAGAGACATCATTGAATATATGCTTCTTCGTCGACATGATGAAGTCAATCTCGTTTTTAGTTGCACCGTCGGGACTCATCCAGGTCCACTTCCTGTGCTCACGTTTCTTGAAGAAGGAGTTCATCATGTAGAGTCCCTCCTTCTCCAAGAATCCAGCCAGTAGTTGGCCCCGGTGGTTCCGACTTCCAACTCCAAATCGCCCCACTCTCAGCTCCTCAGCATCTCTTTTGCCCAGTTTCGCGTTGAAGTCCCCCATAACAAGTAGGTTTTGGAGCTATGCATGCCTTTCGATATATCCTCATACATAGCTTCCACCTCGTCATCGGAGTGTGCCGAAGTCGGCGCAAACACCTGTATGACCTTCAACGAGTACCTCTTGGATACTCTGAGTATAAGGTACGCCACCCTAGTCGACACACTCTCGATCTTCACCACGTTGTTTACGAGGGACTTATGGACGATGAACCCGACATCTTCCTGGGACTGTTGGTCGCCCTCCCGGAAATAAAGCAAGTTGCCGGACTTTAGGGTTATCGTTTCCTCCCCCTCTCTTCGGACTTCAGATAACCCTATGACATCCCAACGCAACTTGCTCAATCCTTCCTCCAGTTCCACTATCTTTTCGTCGGTCCGCAGTGTACTCGTGTTATATGTTGCCAGGGCCAGGAGTCGTCGGTGGTGGTAGCCGGATCTTTGCCGGAGATTCTTAGTACCCCTGACCCCACTAGTAACCTGGCCGCTACCATAACCAGGGCACCGGGGGTCGCCGGACACTCGGGGCCGTGGTTTTTGTGTGTATTCCATGGGGGGTGAATGCCATAATCGCCACGCTTGGCATGCGTGTTGGCGATCGCAGTATCTCCACCGTACTCCAAGGATACTGCTGCCCATCCCCCGGTGGTCTTGGCCGTAGTTTTAGGACATACCCGGGAACGAAGTTATGTTATTTAATTTTATTTTATTTTTGACTTTTTTGTAATTTTTGTGGTTTTTATTTTTTTTGTATTTTCTTGAAATTTTTAAAATTGTGAAATTTTGGAAATTTTGGAAATTTTGGAAACTTTGGAAATTTTGGAAATTTTGGAAATTTTGGAAATTTTGGAAATTTTGAAAATTTTGGAAGTTTTGGAAATTTTGGAAATGTCGGAAATTTTGGAAATTTTGGAAATTTCTTCGCCATGTAAACTTCCACCCCTTTTGCTTAAGGGATAATTTCTGAGATAAAACTATTTTATTTCGTTTTCTTGAGCTCATATTATCTCCATACGAAATTTTATCTAAATCGATTATGCGGTTAATAATTCCCTATAGAAATTTCCAACTCCCTTTTCACCCCTTTAGGGTTGATTTTCGGGGTGAAAACTATCCTTTGTCCTTTCTTGAGACCCATACTATCTCTATACCAAATTTCATCTTTATCAGTTCAGCGGTAAAAAAATCCTCATACCAACCTCCAACCCCCTTTTCACCCCCACAAGGGTTTATTGTCGGGATGAAAACTATTCTGTCGTTTCTCGGGACTCAAATTATCTCCATACTAATTTCTATTAAAAATTCTCCATACAAACTTTCAACCCCCTTTTCACCCCCTTCAGGGTCGATTTTCGGGATGAAAACTATTTATTGTCCTTTCCCGGGACTCAAACTATCTCTATACAAAATTTCATCAAAATCCGTTCAGCCGTGTTCACGTGATGCGCGGTCAAATAAACAGACAAACAGATAAACAGACAAAAATTCTAAAAATTGTTGGATCGTGTTCTGTTATCGATTCTAAGTATCCCCAGCCAACTTTTTTTCGAATATATTCCATGTACAGACTTTCGACCCTCTTCAGCGTTATTATATGTATAGAAGATAGACGATATTGCCATGTTGGTATTATTTTTCTAATTACGCCATTACTCGAGACGCAACCCCTTACTTTGACTTCTCTTTCGACGTCCTTTTTTGGTCGAAGTCAACATTCCGCGTTAATAATTACGCATCAAAGAATATACATATTCATGGTAAAGGGGATGTCCTGACGTTCACTGACTAATCAAGCATAAGAATTCATTAATAAATTAACTGCGTGTGGTAAAGCTTGGCTCACACTACGCAAGTTAGAACATTTATGTGCTCGTGACTATTTTCTATACAGAACTTTTACTTTGATTTATTGTTACTTATCAAGAATATTTACAAAGTTACAAAAAAGTCAAAATTGAGGTTTATTTCAGACTAATAGTAAATGTAAAAATATTACAGTTGTAGGTAGGTATGTAACATTTATTAGTGTATTCAAAATAATATCAGATATAAAGAACAGAAATAAGGCTTCACCTACTCGTTCCAGCATGCATTATTGCATTCATTATTAATTTTGATCTAATACCATTAGTTAGCCAAGCTGCTAAGAACGGTGCCGGCGCCGACACGAGATTTACTAAGATAGTCTTTCAAAATAAGGAGCTGCATTTTGAACGGTTACTTCTAAAAGCTCTGATTTAAGTTCAGTTCGCTTAGAAATATAAGCTTAATTGAGCATGCAGTAAAGATAATTTTAATATTTTGATTTTGGGCTGATATAGTATTGGGAAAGGGAACGAGTCAATTTGTGTTTTGAAAGAGCGCCCGAAGCTACTACTTTCCTGGAAAGCTGTGTCATAGGTCGCGGCGACACGCAACGTTCGCATGTAAGTCGCGCCGTTACAAGATAATTAATTCGTACTCGGGCGCAACTTCAATGGCCAATTAAGCTCGTCTTTGCGGCGATGATCTCTTACAAACGCGCATTACGGTATGTCTCATCCTATTTTGCTTAGTTAACAAGGCATTAGGTTAGTGCATAAATGTAAATTGAAGTATTTACTATAATCTTTTTCGTCTGATAGAGTATATTTTATAATCGAAGAAAAACACAAATAGGCTAAAATAATACCTAATAAATAAAACATAAAAAAACGTAAATATTTCTTGTACAGTCGACTACAAAGAGATGGATCTATTTTTCACCTTAATGCGTTGTAATAAGGTTCAAAAGTGGATACATATCTTTGTAGTCGACTGTATGTCTTTCCTGTATTCAAAACAATGGTGTTTCGGACATTCGGGAAGCGTATTAGGAACCGAAGTTAATGCGCGGATCACGCATACAGAGACAGGCCCCGCCATAGTGTAAGGACCTAAGGACTATTGAGAGTTAATGGATTCAAAAATGTACTAGGCTATTGCGTGAAAAGGATGGACTAATAACTCGGCTATGCTATTGTATGAGAAAACGCGTGGTGCACAAAAAAAAAAAAAAAAATGAATCCGCGTGAAAAGTGAAGTCGGTGTCAATCCAACAAAAACAAAAAGAATGTTGCCAATAACATTTGGTACTGACTTCGAGAAGTAAGTAAATATCGAGATAATTATTAATTTTCTGGACTGGATAAGGATAGGGGTGGGTATATAATAAACTATTTATTTTTTTGCATTTTAGTGGGTTGGTTATTGAAAGCGGTTCCGTTTTTTAGGGTTCCATAGCCAAAATGTTTTAAATAAGAACTTATTATTATTCTGTTTTGTTTGTGATAAGTAAGTACTTCGTTTATTTTACCAACAATATATATATAAAAAAGATCAAATTTACTATTCTATCTTTCTTAATAGCAAGCTCCTGATCATTGGTTTCGGAGTTAGGGCCACTCAAAAAATAAATGTTCCACTGTGGACCACCTGATCCTTTACCAAAACCAGTGTAATGGATATTTTTCTGAAAACCCCATCAAAATCGGTTCAGCCAAACGGGATATAATCGCGTGCAAACATCCATACAGGTCAAACTGAAAACGTCCTTTTTTGAAGTCGGTATATTGAAAATGGTGGGGTGAAAATTGGTCAAGAACTACCTCCCCGTGGTTCACCCTGGGCAACGCATTAGCAAACTCTGCCAATTCCGGCTAAATGCTCTTGTCACACAGGCTCACTGGACTGTTGCTCACCAGTATCTAGAAACCTCCTGGTGCTATCACTGCGATGTCTGCGATAATCGAAGTCGAATTTGAAGTCGGTTTATAAAATATACATATATCGGTATATTGTTATTATTGTTTCTTCTTTTGGGATTCACGGGCCTATACAATATACACACATCCTGGTCCTTTGATATGCTTGTTGGTATATAGATCTAGCACGTAGTTACCCTTTAGAAAGTTTGTCTATGTAATACTACACTACCCACCACATATATATATATATATATATATATATATATATATATATATATATATATATGTGTATATATATATATATGTGGTGTAGGTATATATTTTTTATTCACTTAACCTTACCAAAACATATACAGCATGCCTTTGACCATGGGGCTTTCAATGTAAGGATCGACTTTTGAAAATAACTGGATTTGGTAAAAAAATTACAGTTCAATTCAAAGCTTATTTCAGTAAGCAATGTACCGCAAAATCATCAGTTTTTGAAGTGTGACATTGCCAATTGCTTCATTGGATGACGTACATTTAAAAAAAATGGTTTTGTATGGAGGGTGTAGGACGTCGTACCCCAAACAAAAAAAAAATTGCGATCAAAAAAATTTCTACCTAATTTTTCTTACTCGCAATTATGCCCTTAAACGAATCACCAGTATTTTGTTACACCCTGCATAAGAAAGGAAGCCTACAATACAGTCGCTAATCGCCGTATTACTTTACTTTAGAGCTGGCTATCAATCTTCATTACGCGTGTAGCCGGCGCCTTGCGATTAATTTTACATAATAAAGTACACGTGAAAGTCGCATACCGTTCCTCTGAACTCGATAAACAAGCAAATTGGTTTGCACTTTAAATACGCGAACTAAATCTTATTGTGACCTAAAAGTTTTTGTTGCAGTGAAGCAACAAATATATGACTGCACCTTCACAAATAACTGACAAAACATTCAGTAACCTCTATTTCGATGCGTAACTGTTGTAATGTGTATCTGGTACTACCTTTTTACCAATAATCAAATGCATAATTATGAAATTTCAGGAACTACCTAAGTACTATAATCATACCTATTGAAAACTTTAAAAAAACTTTTAAGCTTAAGCTAGCTCGTACTCGCACTTGTAGATTATGTGTCCACATACTTAGATCAAAAAGGATTTGCAGTGCGTAATACGTGTTAACAGTGTTAAGTATTTTAAATATAAATCAAATTAACTACGTAAAATAGTTTACCTATAATAATTTACCTACCACTGAGTATGCACCAAATTAATGAAGCAACGGATAATTTAAATTCATCAGAAACAACAATGTTAAAACTGTTACTCGTAACCTGTTAACGATTTCCTAGTCCATAATGTAAGAAAAAGGATAATAAAAATAAATTGTTCAAATCTGATGGCCATTATTTCGATACAAAAGTTCCCATTTAAGTCGTTACAGAATCGTTAAACGTTAGTTTAAAGCCGGAGCTGAGCCCGTGGATAGAGCAGGCTTGCTGCGATGCTATGTCGTCGCGGCCCGTGCGCGGGCGCCTTTCACCGCGGGTCGTAGGTCAGGGCGCGCTCAGGTGCTCCGCCCTCAGCGATGTACCCCCCGCCGCCACACACCCCGCGCCACCACTCTCTACCCCGCGCGCTAACGGCCCGCCACCATTGCCCTATTCAGCTGTCGCCGCGTGAACAACGCCGCGTCGCCAAACAACCACACTTATGTTATGAATTATTCCAATGCTCTACACTGTTTAGAAATTACAAAACAATACGAAATGTAATAATAAATTTATACGTTGTCTTTGTTAGCTTTCAGGCAGGCCTTACTTTACGAGGTACATGTACGCCCTTCAGGAGCGCGCTACGACAATGTACGTACCTAATGAATATATTATATTGCATGGACTGTATGGTTACGACGCTCGGTAATCAGGTAGCGAAGCGAAAGTGGCACTTATTTCAGCAATCAAGCTTCGAAATAATAACCGAGTGTGAATGTTTTGTGAGATTAACGTGATAATTTCCTGTTACCGAAGATAATGCGAGAATCAATTTGTGTGGAGTGCAGTTTTGAGGTGAGATGGCGTGCGAGATGCGTCGTTAGGTTAATGCGAGCGTAGCGGCGGAAGCTGCGGCGCGCGAGCTTTCGGTGGTTCCCACGGTGCCCCTCCCCGCGCGCGGTTGCACAATGAGAGGTGAACGCGGATCTAAGCAATCGCTTAACCTCGCCCACTGCGCCAGCGCCGATCTGTACCGAACTGTTCTGCCGTGTAAACCTGAGATACATAAAATCACTATCTAACTATTATGGCCATGTTTCTGGTAACCTACATCTGAAATTGATTTCTAAGATTATTAATAGACTTCGGCAGTTCAACTAAGAGAACCTGAATATCCGTTTGCGCAGAGTATAGTAAAATGTGCATAACATTTTCTGCAAGGGTGAACTTTTCCTTTTATAAGAAAACCGTTGGACGCTTTTGGACTTGACCGAGGACTTCGCCGATTTCGTCACGATATTATGTGGTTGTCTGCATGTGCATACATTAGTCTCTAGATGCATGCAATTAGTGCGCTTAAATAATATAAGCGATAATAGCATGGACACGCTGTAGTATGAAAACAACCATTTAATTTAACTCGCAAACCTTAGCGGCTCTATAGTCGCCCGCCACTCAGAAGTAAATCTTCTAAATAGACATTTACGCAAAAATCGACAAGACATACGGCATAAATCAGTTATCATTACTAGCACGAGTCATCATATATCGCCGATATAACCCAGCTGCCCATTTCGATGACACTAGGCAGTTATTTATTAATTTAATTTGGTTTACATTGTTTTTTTTTATTCTCGATAGCAGTGTCACTGAAAATCATATTTATTATTTATTTATTTAATATGAGCAATGTTTAACTTAAAAACTATAACATTGTCCCACAAAACTATAATAATAGTTTGACTGTGGGATCCGTAGTCTCATTTAAATCAAGTTAATATTTATAAAGTTAATAAAGCTAATAATCTATAAAACTATGTCTAGGAAATGTTCTTTTAATCTTTTCTTAAATAAATCATATTTTTTCTCGCATCGATTGTTAATGCATTGTTGTGAGATATTAATACGCACGGACAGGCAACCATGCAGGTATTTCATATCGTTCAACACTCACACTCGCTCGTATTTCTCGCTCGACATTCGTATAGAGTTGCTCACTTGCCAACATTTGTATTAAAAGAACTAAAAGTTAAAATATATACGATTTAAGATAGCGAGGAGCTTTACCTTATGTATGTTTATGTAGGTACTTAACCATTGAAGGTTTAGGTTGGACTGACCTCGTTTTATGATTATTGCAAGCGAGCCCAAGTTTTCCCTTTTACCAAAGTGCATGTCATCAAAGTTAATTAAAATTATTATACAAGAACAAGGCGAAATGGCGAAGTTTTTCCAATGAAGTTTGAAGCACAATATCAACAAATGCACTAAGACACACACTAAAATATTTGTCTTTGTCTGGGCCCCGTATTTGTCTTAGCTTCTGAACCATAATATTTATACAATAGATACTAAACCCACTATTTTCTACTTTCCTAGTTTGCTAACATTTTACCTATCTGCTTATTAAACTAGTATTCCATTAGTACCCAGGTAAGTACCTACTTAACTGTTTATACAAAACCTTTTAAGTTTTTGTTAATGACGAAGCGATTTTAATAAAATTTGCGAGCATGAGATACTATCGGAAATGATCTTAATTAAGTTATAGCTTTTAACCACGTATTGAGGCTAGTGAAGAATAAACCACGCTTTCTCTATGATCCATCATCTTTACTGGCCTTACTCATTACTACGGATTCCCAATTAGACATGATACCTACCTACCTATGTAGCACTTAAAATATGATGTCACCAAAAGTTAATGTAGCGTTTAAAATCCAAGACGTTAATCATGATTATTTTCTTAGAGTTAAAATATAAAGATCGTAAACATACCTTCGGTGATGACCAGAATTCACAAACAATATTTTCATTGTGGCGGCAGTGACGGCCAACGCACGTTTTATCGTAAACTCAAAACAGCTTATATTTAATAATACTGTGAGCGCTTACAACTTTTAGCAGTAAGATGGGAGAGTGATGGTTACTTTCGATATATCCGGCAGGTCGGGCGAGGTCACGACCGTACTTTTTTGTCCAGCACCTATAGCTAGGTACACCGGTACTTAGAGGAGAAAAGAAGTAAGAACTTATGATTTTGTAGATAGTTTCTGGCATTTTTTCTTTGTACAACAGTGTAGTGGCGAGTGCATGCGACGCGTGATTATGTTCGACGCGCTTAATTATGCTGTCACATCGTCACTTGATGGGCAATAGTGAAAGCGAACAATACCTATTATACATGCCATAATGACAGGGAAGTTTGTAGGCAATATCGCAAGATTTATAATGTTGTCCATATGTATATGACAATGCCATCTCATTTCGAGTTGTGATTAACTGTCGGATGAAACGGAGAAACTATTGTTTAATTATATTAATTAAACTTCATGTCGTCATCAGGTCATGCAAGTTAGGATTGATGCAATTATAATAATACCGACTTATACTTAAACTTTTATTAGGGTTCTCCAATGCTAAGTAAGGGAGCGTTGTGTGCTAAAATAATCTAGTCTACAACCTAGAAACACTGACACTAATGAGAATCCATCTTCGAATTGAACTGCTCCGCTACCTTTCCCATCCAGTCGATACTCACCTTTACCCGCCGTATCTGCAGTGGCAACCATTGATATCACTATCTGTAAGAAAGACTTCAGTCAAATCCATTAATATAATTCACATCCATACTAATATTATAAACTAGCCTTTTCCCGCGGCTTCGCCCGCGTACTAAAAATGTTGATTTTCAGACTTTGTGACCACATTTGCCCCTTTTAGGGGTTGAATTTTCAAAAACCCTGAAACACGTGTTTACTCATTTATTGTTAGGAATACTCCTGTGAAGTTTCGAATAGAATAGTCTAACAAATCTTGATTCGCCAGACAAACTTTGGACCCCCATTTTACCCCCTTAGTGGGTGAATTTTGAAAAATCCTTTCTTAGTGCATCCCTGGACCTTGTAAAAAACCTACGTGCCACATTTGGAATCTCTAGAACCAGCGGTTTGGGCTGTGCGTTGATATGTCAGTCAGTCAGTCAGTCAGTTTCTTCTTTTATATATTATAAATGGGAAAGTGTATGTGTGTGTTTGTTTGTTTGTCCGACTTTCACGGCAAAACGGGGCGACGAATTGACGTGATTTTTTAAGTGGAGATAGTTGAAGGGATGGAGAGTGACATAGGCTACTTTTTGTCTCTTTCTAACCCCCCACTTCCCTAAAGGGGGGGTTGGAAGTTTGTATGGTTTGTCACCCCGAATTTAACGCGAGCGAAGCCGCGGGCAAAAGCTAGTATATAATAAATATTAAATTGGATGGTTAAAAGGCAACCCTACATCCTCGATGAATTATTAGGAAAATAAATAAGAAGAATAAAAAAACCACCTGAAACTTAAAAGAGTGGAAAACTGATGGAAGGGTAAGTACTCAACTGACAAAATAAATCATTTAGAAACTTGTTACCCCCTTATTCAAAAACGTCTCTTAAGCCTCATTTAGTATATGTTTGTCTGTAAAAACACAACCGTCAAAGAGACAAATAAGGACAAACGATTATTAGTTAAATAAATAAAAAAATAACTGTTTATTATAATGACATGGGTTAATAACAATTTCACTTAACTTAGTATTAATCTTTTACATTTAATATTGTATTACCAAGCTGAAATGAGGCTTGTAAGACGTTTATGAATAAGGGGGTAAGTTTATAAAAATGATTGTTCTATTTCAGATATTATCAACAGATACCAATTTAAAAACAAAGCGCGTCGGATTTATTCCTTGAAATCGTTTCAAAGCCAGTAAGTAAACATCATAACGTTCAAGGTAGGTCATAAACCATAACTTATTTTTATATAATTACTGAAAAAGACTATATACTTCAAGCGGAGTAGGTATATATTTAAAACATGCAGTGCAATAAACATCATTAATTATTAAGAGCAGTTCTACGGTAGATACCTGCGAAGCAATTTAGCAGTGAGTTCGGTTCCGGGACCGGAATGGGCCGGTCATCCTTGAGCGCTGAATCCGACGCGCCCAGACCGCAATCTTTATTAATATAACATATATAACATATAGGTACTATGCAGAACTATATCATCGAACGGTAGGTAAGTGCCGTATCGAATTCGCTGCGAAATCTGAAATTGCATAGTGAATTTTTATGTTACTTTCCGTGATCGTAACAGAAGATTATGCTTTTATGTAAAGTTAGCCTGTAACTTAATATGCATTCGTATTGATTTCAGTTGCCAAAGTATAAAACTGAGTACTTAGAACCATCACCTGATAAAATTGTATGTATTGGCAGTCCCCTTTAAAGAATTTGTTTAAAATTACTACCATTTAAGTACAATCGACGTCAAATAGGTATATATTAACACTATTACACCTTAAAACAAAGGAGTCAGGTAGAAAAGTGTTAACATGTCACATACCTACTCATATACCTACTGAAAACGTAGAAACTCGTAAAAGGCTTTAGAAATCTATATAACCTTATCTAATTTAGGTATCTATTTCGTTTCTTGTATTTACGCGCGTAATTCGCATCGGAATTGCAGGTGTAACACGAGTCACTCACGCTTAGTCACAAGTAACACCAAGAAAAGCAAACACTCCTAGCTAGCAAGCTGCAATTCAATCTCTCAGAATATAATATGAATACATGAATACGAATTACTTACTTACTACCTAGTTGTTGCTAATATTATAATTCTACGTATTATGATTCGATTGCCTCAATAAAACTTATTTCCATCGTATTACTTTTATGTCTCACGTTACGGTCACAATAGTTTTAGACAATTGTTATCTGATTCACTTAGGTATCTATTTAAAATCAGTGTCTACCCTAGAGCCTAAGTGACTTAAGACATTTAGCTTAACATATGATTAAGCTACTAATTGCGGGGCATTTACGAGTCATACTAGTATAAATATCTAAGGCTACATGAGTCGCTTTTAATTTAGTCTTAAATCTAAGGATTCGTGTGCAAAATGATTATAAAGCGCGTCAAACACGTTTACATATGACAGGCGACAGATATAGCAAGGCATGCAAATGATCAGCCTTAAAACTTATATAATAAAAGCATACATAAATCAAATGATTAATTTACACTTACGCGTCGCGTGGGCACACCGGCTTCTTGATTTTCACATATATTATCCAACGGGTATTGTTTAGGTTTCAAAATAAAATTGAAAGGCTTTTAGATACAGAAACAATATATCACTGTAACAAATACTGTATTGTTCAAGTGGGTATATGCATATTTGTTTTTATAAATCGGACTAGTATGTGACTTCCATCACGAAATACCCTGATTAACTATTATAAAGTAATGGGTGTATGTTTATTCATGGTGCCTAAGCCACAGGATAAGTCATCAAATGGTGCATCTTACTTATAACTATTATTTAATGTTAAGTAGGTATACTATACCGTCTATTTTTAGTTTTATTTTTAACCGACTTTAAGATTTTAAAAGGAGGCGGTTCTCAATTTGGCTGTATGTTTTGTTTTATGTATGTTACTCCGTCATAGCTCATGGAAATGGTAGTTGTTAAGGGGGGTTGCCTTGCATCAAATCAGGGTTTTTAGATTTTGTTAATATGTTAATAGTGTCGAAATTATTTTGCCAGACAAGAGTTTCCGACCTCGGAATCACACCGGGTCTATGTCAAATTCTTAAAAAAACACTAAAATTTTAGTGTTTTTTAAGAATTTTAAATTGACCCGGTGTGATTCTCAGGTCGGAAACTCGTGTCTAACATAAGTATTTCATCACTTTTCACATATAAAAAAGTCAATCATACCTGATTAGATTTTTGTGTTTTATGAACATATCAAGCATTTTCATTGAAAAAGTGACTTTTGATTAATGGAACTACTGATGATGATCAAAGGTATCAGAACAGAACTCTTCAACGACGCATAGTTCACGTTTGGTGATTTGTCTTCTTCGCTGTGTTTGTCAAGCAAGTTATTTCATTGAATGGAATCTAAGAGTGCACCATCTACAATAATCTTTCACCGACCTCACCCATTGAAGTCGGTTATTTTTATTTAAAAAATATCATTTAATTGCTAACTGACCCGGCAAACTTCGTACCGCCAACTACTTTTTTATATCTCTAATATTTTAATAGTTATTCTGCTATTCGGAGCGGCGTTTTTTGAGTTATATATGGTGCAACCGATACGACTTTGTTTCACATATATTATTTACAATTCTATATTACTAACCCTAAAATTTAAGTCTTCACTAGCTGTATCTATTAACATAGCTGGGCATTAACTCGTTAATCCGTTAATCGTTAATTAACGAAGTTAACATTTTGATTAACGGATTAACTTTTAAGTTAACTTTTAAAAATGTTAACGGACACGTTAACTTCCGTTAATATGCAGAATTCCGTTAATCGTTAATCCAATGCCTACTATTTACCGCACGGTACCGCGGCGCGGCGCGAAAAACAGGTTCAGACAAGTATGAAATGAACGACAAGTGCCGGGCGGCGCGTGGCAGCGAGTGAAACAAAAACAAAACTAGATATATTTTGCCGGCGCGTGTGAGTGAGAAAACTGCGAAGAGATTTGTTTCGTTTGATTATTTCATTACTTAGCAATTTTACACATATTAACGGATTAACGATTAACGTTAACTTGCGTTAATTCTTCCGAAATGTAACGCTTTAACGTTTAACGAAGCTAACTTTTTTTGTAGCGGATTAACGATTAACGAAGTTAACTATTTGATTAACGGTGCCCAGCTATGTCTATTAAGATCCATGGATTGTTAGTACAACAAGCCATGGATCTTTAATTCAAAATAAATAAATTTAGACTTAGAGTATGGTCAACGGCGCCTAGCCGTTTCAAATTCAGAGATTGCATATACATGAGAAAATTTGTCAAGTTCCGCCGTGACCGGGTGGTCTAGTGGTCAGGACGTCAGCCGCGAAAGCTGAAGACGCCAGTTCAAATCTGGCCTCGGACACCGGAGAGTTTGGTCACTTTTTCTGAAGTATATGTATGACATATATTTTCAGTAAATTAATTTAATTTAATTTAATAAGTAAAAAACCGGTCAACTGCGAGTCGGACTCGCACACCGAGGGTTCCGTACAAACCTGTAGGTATATAGGGGTACTTAGTAACTTTAAAATTGCTAAAAATATTTTGATTATATGAGGTAACTAAAAATTTACGGTTTTCGCAATTTTTCCTTTATCTGTGCTATAAGACGTTGCTTCGTACCAAATTTTAAGATTCTGAGTTCACGGGAAGTACCCTGTAGGTTTTGATTCCATTGCGAGTTTCGAAAATTTGCGGCATAAACGGCTGTATATTTTGATTGCGTTGGCTCAGAAGTTTGATTTTTTCATAGCTCTAAGGGACAGTAGACCTGAGTATTTGATATAAATTTCAGCTTGATACCTCCACGCGTTCCTGAGAAAAAGGGTCTTGACGGACGGACGGACGGACGGACAACAAAGTGATCCTATAATCCCATGATCCGTTTTTTCGTTTCGAGGTCCGGAATCCTAAAAACTACAACTATGGACTAAAGTACTACGCACAGAAGGACCGTCTCCCTTCACACATCTATATATTGAAGCGTGAATCTTAGGGTCTAGAACTAACGGACTCGTCATCATGTCATGTACCGCTGGCGTCGGGATGTAGGTACCTTGTAGCGGGGCGACGAAATCATAAAGTGAGCCGCCCCTGCATATGCTCTAAAAATAATTTCTCATGTGGGTACTCATGTGAGTGAGCACAGAAAGCTTCAACGCGAGTACTATAAATAGGTCGAACCCATACACAGACCTATGTCTAGTTTATGTCTATTGCGATCATAGACCCTGACCGTCAGTACGTAACAACACATAAATGTAGTAGGTAACAGGAAAACTATTGCGTAAATATTACATAAGTAATAACTACACACACCTATTTGTAAAATTGCTAATAGGTACAGTAAGGGTGGCCATTCATTGAACGAGGTAGTCGAGCGGCGCCGAAAAAAATTACCAATAGAGAACATTTTTGACAGTCGACCAGTAATGGGACAGCTATAATTTTTTCTGTGAGTCAGGGGCATATTATATATCACTTTACGTCGTCGACCGCGACAGAAACGTCTACGGGTCGCGTTTTATAAACTTTCAAATTACATTAATTTTGTATTAAGCAGAAACGTCTGCAAGCGATAATTTCAATGACCGATGGAAAGGTTCACCGAGGTTGAGTAAGCGTCGATGGCTCTGATGGTCAGAGCGGTCGGACCGGTGTTCCGAAAGGTCGCAAGTTCGAATCTTGCTCGACGCGCGAATTTTCCCATTTTTCTTTCAATTATAAAATCTTCAAATTACAATTTCATTGCACCAATGGTGTTACTTCCTCTCAATCATCACTTCGGAACCTAGCTCAGCTCTTTAGTGGACGCTCACCCTTAGATTACCATTTACTATGTAGGTACACAATTGCATTCAAACATTATGCGCTTCGGTTATCTTGCTGTTTAGAAAATATTTATGGTGACATCTTTTGACATGGCGATAGCTATCTATAGCTAAAGAAAAACGAAGATAGCTATCAACATAATAATAGATATTAAAGGATGATTGCGTGGATTAAAAATACTTATATATCCTTCCCCACAAACTAAACTATCTCCATCCAATATACATATCATCTTAGTCGGTTCCGTGGTTATCGATTAGCCGAACAAAGTTTCATCCCCATTTTCACCCCTTTAAGGAAAATTGTCGAAAAAATGTTTTTTTTATTCTTACGCAACTCAAACTATCTCCATACCAAATTTCATCTAAATTGGTTTTGTAATTATTTATTCCCGGTGCAAACATTCACCCTCATTTTCACCCCTTTAAGGAATGATTACTGCGATAAAAATATTCTTTTCACGCCACTGCTCGGAAATATGGCCAAAGATGGATTGAAATGAGAGTAGAAAGTAGTTCTTAGTAGTACAATTCAAAAACAGTCAAACAATGCAGATTTGCAAAGTAAAGTGTAGTGTTTAGCGGCCTTTTTTACTTTCTACTCTGCTATTGGTCGATTATTTTTGACATTAGTAACTCGTTCAGAAAATAACAAAATTATTAGAGCAACATTACATTTGTACGTTTAATTAAAAAATTAAAACGTCAAATTCGCTCAATGAATGTGTACTTTTGCGATTGTAAGCGTTTGTTATTTAAGTATGTGAAAAACGCCTTTGCATGCTTAAAAAAAGTATAAATAAAAAATTTGAAAAGGCGGGAAGCAAAATTTCTTCTGTCTGTTCTTTAGATCGGAAACAAACATTCAGATAATTGTGTATAATTCTGTACGATTTGAAATAAAAATAACTATAACTAACAATGAGTGACACGAGTACGGACATGGATCTTACACCGCCGGAAATTCAAAACACTGCAAAGTCAGTGATTCGAAATTTATTGCCCATTAAATCCCGAGATAAATATAAGAAAGTGTATGAAAATTTCAAGACATGGCAAATAAATAAAAAAACAAACTCT
The DNA here is from genome assembly GCA_947086415.1 of Pammene aurita. NCBI lineage: Eukaryota > Metazoa > Arthropoda > Insecta > Lepidoptera > Tortricidae > Pammene > Pammene aurita. Next base: position 20,030,144 of record OX352293.1, on the reverse strand, counting down.
TTCTCTGAAAGTGTAATGCTGACGTATTTTGATGAACTCTCGAAAAAATATAAATCCTCCACTTTATGGGGCATTTATTCAATGCTAAAGGCAACGCTTAATACGGAGCACAACATCAATATCAAAAACTACACCAAGTTACTAACTCTATTGAAAAGGCCATCAGAAGGCTTTCAATCAAAAAAATCTAAAGTCTTGACAGCGGAAAATGTTGTAAGTTTCTTGAGAGATGCACCTGATGAAGTGTTTCTAGCAACAAAGGTAAGTTATTTCACAACGTGACCGATGGTTATTTTTCCTTTCCGTTGCTTAATATATTTTGTATCAACCAAATTATTATCATTATTACAGGTCATTTTAATATTTGGAGTAAATGGGGCATGCAGGACAGCTGAATTAATTAATATAAAAATCGATGACATTGAAGAACACCACGATATGATTTTGGTCAAACTGAAAAACACTAAAACAAAAATTGATCGGTCGTTTATCATTCGTGATGAATTTTTGGAAATTGTCAAAAAATATCAAAACCTCCGCCCGGAAAACGCGGGATGTGATAGATTTTTCCTAAATTATGTTAATGGTAAATGTACCAAGCAGCCTATAGGCCGGCATAAACTTGGTGCTATACCAAAAACGATTGCGGCCTATTTGAAGCTACCGGACGCTGAATCTTACACCGGTCACTGCTTTCGAAGAACCTCGGCAACTCTGCTAGCAGACTCCGGTGCCAATTTAACCACATTGAAAAGGCATGGCGATTGGGCATCGGATAAGGTGGCAGAAGGATATATAGCAGACTCAGTAGAAAATAAAGTCAAAGTCAACCACCAAATTAATGAGGCGATAAATTTACGTGCTCGTCCGTCTACATCAGCAGACACGAAAGCAGGACCATCAACACCTAAGGAAACCTTACTGTCAAATTCACCTCATCCTGCATCATTCGATGATATCCCATCAGCATCACACTCCATACCGGCCGAAATGACACAAAATACTAATATAAAAGTTTCCGGGATAAACATTTCCTTGTCATTCCACAACTGCCCTAATGCGAATATCAATATTACTTTTAATTAAACTGTGTATTATACTGTGTACTCAACCTGTTTTATTTCCTTACATGAGGCGTGAAAAGCACATAGTAAATGCCTCAGTAGAAGGTGCAATAGATGGACTCGCATCTTCGCGGGCCGAGCCGCAGGTGAGGCCCGCGAACTAACTCGTCCATCTATTGCTTACTTTCTATACCTGGGCAACAATGTACTATTATACATACTTCCTCAATCTCAACCTCCCCATGAAAAATTGATTTTCCATTAAAAAAACTCCCTTTTCATCCTTAAGGGGTGATTTCTGGGATAAAAACTATGTTTTAATCTTCCCCAAAGCTACAGGGGCTATTGATTCCCAATACAAAATTCCACCCCTATTTTCATCCCCCCCCCCCCCAAGAGTACATTTTCGGGATGAAAACTATCCCAGGTCCTTTACCGGTACTCAAACTATCTCTAAATATACTAAATCTCATCTTAATCGGTTCAGCGGTTTTAGCATGAAGATGTAACATACAGACACACTTTCGCATTTATAAGTATGGATTGGACTGTCCCACAACACCATTAGTACCATTACGCTAACCAAGCGTAAGTACCTAGTACATTGGATAACTGAAAAAAAGATTTGGAATTTTCACGATTCAAGATTCAATTTATTTAATGTCATAAACACATGTCAATTGTAAAAATACTGTACAAATAAAAATAAAACACAATAAGTACTTAATAAAAATAACATGGGATACACTCCTCTTCAAAAAAAGGAGTGTATAGGTTCCTAAAGGGTAGGCAACGCGCATGTAAATCCTCTGGGGTTGCAGGCGTCCATAGGCTACGGTAACTGCTTACCACCAGGCGGGCCGTATGCTTGTTTGCCACCGTCGTGGTATAAAAAAAAAAAAAAAAAATACTGCGCTGCATACGAAATAGAAATAAGTTACAAACTAAAGTTCGGAATGATCCTTATAATGAAATCTTAAAATTAACATATATTCGGTACATAATTTTTTGTAATAAACTCATTAAAAAGATAAAAAGAAAATACGAAAGAGAACTTCTAGAAAAATCCGTAAATAATAATAAACTACTTTGGAAAAATATTTTTCTTTCAATTATAAAATCTTCAAATTACAATTTCATTGCACCAATGGTGTTACTTCCTCTCAATCATCACTTCGGAACCTAGCTCAGCTCTTTAGTGGACGCTCACCCTTAGATTACCATTTACTATGTAGGTACACAATTGCATTCAAACATTATGCGCTTCGGTTATCTTGCTGTTTAGAAAATATTTATGGTGACATCTTTTGACATGGCGATAGCTATCTATAGCTAAAGAAAAACGAAGATAGCTATCAACATAATAATAGATATTAAAGGATGATTGCGTGGATTAAAAATACTTATATATCCTTCCCCACAAACTAAACTATCTCCATCCAATATACATATCATCTTAGTCGGTTCCGTGGTTATCGATTAGCCGAACAAAGTTTCATCCCCATTTTCACCCCTTTAAGGAAAATTGTCGAAAAATTTTTTTTTTATTCTTACGCAACTCAAACTATCTCCATACCAAATTTCATCTAAATTGGTTTTGTAATTATTTATTCCCGGTGCAAACATTCACCCTCATTTTCACCCCTTTAAGGAATGATTACTGCGATAAAAATATTCTTTTCACGCCACTGCTCGGAAATATGGCCAAAGATGGATTGAAATGAGAGTAGAAAGTAGTTCTTAGTAGTACAAAACAAAAACAGTCAAACAATGCAGATTTGCAAAGTAAAGTGTAGTGTTTAGCGGCCTTTTTTACTTTCTACTCTGCTATTGGTCGATTATTTTTGACATTAGTAACTCGTTCAGAAAATAACAAAATTATTAGAGCAACATTACATTTGTACGTTTAATTAAAAAATTAAAACGTCAAATTCGCTCCTCGTCAAATAAATCCTCCACTTTATGGGGCATTTATTCAATGCTAAAGGCAACGCTTAATACGGAGATTGCTTACTTTCTATACCTGGGCAACAATGTACTATTATACATACTTCCTCAATCTCAACCTCCCCATGAAAAATTGATTTTCCATTAAAAAAACTCCCTTTTCATCATTAAGGGGTGATTTCTGGGATAAAAACTATGTTTTAATCTTCCCCACAGCTACAGGGGCTATTGATTCCCAATACAAAATTCCACCCCTATTTTCATCATCATAATGAAATCTTAAAATTAACATATATTCGGTACATAATTTTTTGTAATAAACTCATTAAAAAGATAAAAAGAAAATACGAAAGAGAACTTCTAGAAAAATCCGTAAATAATAATAAACTACTTTGGAAAAATATAAAAACATTAACTTATACTAATAAACCTAATAAACTAAATACAGAGCTTTTTAACATTAAATCTACTTTTACTGAATCAGCTAATTACATCAATTCCTATTTTGCTAACATTGGAAAAGAGCTTGCTGAAGAAATTATACCTGATTCACAAAGTGACCTAAACAATTTTCTTGGAAATCTTCCCACACAACCCGGATCATTTGTATTGCTACCTACAAACGATGACGAAGTTTACAATATATTGACAAATCTAAACGGTAACAGTGCACCAGTTTGGGACAATATTTCCGTTAAATTTCTAAAACACGTTGCCAAAGAAGTCGTTCCTATCATAACTCACCTAGTGAACCTCAGCTTCAGATCAGGAATTTTCCCAAAATCTTTTAAAAAATCTACAATTTCGCCTGTGTACAAAAGTGGAGACAAAGGTAGTGTCACCAATTATAGGCCAATTTCAGTCCTTCCGGTAATATCTAAAATCCTCGAAAAGATTCTAGACTGCTAAACTACTTATATAAATTCAATCTCTTATCGGCATCGCAGTTTGGATTTAGACGAGGAAGATCAACCGAAGACGCAATTATTTCTCTTAGCACATTAGTTGTAGAACATCTTGACGACAACAACAAAAGCTTAGCTGTGTTCTTAGACCTGAAAAAGGCTTTTGACACAGTCTCTCTTCCCATTCTTTTACATAAGTTGGAAAAGAAAGGTGTAAGGGGTACACCACTTTTGCTTTTCAAAGATTACCTCTGGGGCAGAAAGCAACGAGTTAAACTGGGTGATTGTGTCAGTGAGAATGAGGACGTACTATATGGAGTACCTCAGGGACGCGTATTAGGTCCAACTTTATTTTTAGTCTATATTAACGATCTCTGCGACATGACCATCCCAAATGCAAAAATATTTTCATATGCAGACGACACCGCCGTTGTGTTTTCTGGCAAATCGGGGGAAGAGGTGAAAAACAGTGCGGAGTTAGGAATGGCTCGGATCTCAAATTGGCTTAAAATGAATTTACTGACACTAAATACTGACAAGACAAAATATATGTGTTTCAGCATTACTAATTCCACACAGCCTGATTTTGAAATGAATATTAAAATCCATTCGTGTCAGCTATTCGGTTTCCCTGATATCTGTACCTGCCCACAGTGTTGGCCGTTAATTTCAATTAGAATTGAAAATTGATCAATAAGATTGAAGATTAATTCCGTAACTAATCAATTACACTAACATCAATTTTTACTAACGTTAGTTCGCATTGATTTTGTGACGTCGTCAATTACACTAACCGTCAATTAGAAATAACCTATTAGTTACACTAACGTCTCGAAAATTTAATAAGAATTACAGTTAATTAGATTAACGTTAGTGTATGGTATGGTATGGTAAGGTATGGTATGGTATGGTATGGTATGGTATGGTATGGTATGGTATGGTATGTTATGGTATGATATGGTATGGTATGGTAAAGTATGGTATGGTATGGTAAGGTATGGTATGGTAAAGTATGGTTTGGTAAAGTATGGTATGGTAAAGTATGGTATGGTAAAGTATGGTATGGTAAAGTATGGTATGGTACAGTATGGTATGGTAAAGTATGGTATGGTAAAGTATGGTATGGTAAAGTATGGTATGGTAAGGTATGGTATGGTAAGGTATGGTATGGTAAGGTATGGTATACCATACCATCTTCTATCGGTCAGAAGGTTGTTTATAATTCAACACTTAAGAAGCATAAGTCGTTACCATACAACCCTGCATACAAAAGTAAAAGAACAATTGTAAACGTAGCTATGACCACACACACACGTACATGAAAAATTAAAATGAAAATAGTTTTATCTACACTCATACTATAAGTACTCTAAAATGCGTTCAAAAACCGTAGACAATGACAAGCATTACAACAAACGATTTAACTATGATAAGTTTCTTATCTGCGGCAGTAACGTAATTTTAACTTTGTATGCTCAAATATTGTTAAGCAATGAGTTTCAAATTTGGAACATCGAATTTGATAACATAATGTTACCGCCATGGCCAACTCGATTGGTCCCGCGCGAGCGCCGGCACAATCGAGTTGGCCATGACGGTACAATGGCGGTCATTCTATGGTTTCCGAACACTTAATTTAATATATATAATATGAGTGTAGATAAAGCAGTGTATGCAACTGTACGTAATTAGGCCTTAAAACACTCGTGTGATCTTATTATGAAATTCGCCTGCGGCTCATTTCATAAAACCACACTCATGTTTTAAGGACCCTTATTACGTAACAGTTACATAAACTACTATTATCTACACTCATACTGTAAGTACTCTAAAATGCGTTCAAAAACCGTAGACAATGACAAGCATTACAACAAACGATTTAACTATGATAAGTTTCTTATCTGCGGCAGTAACGTAATTTTAACTTTGCATGCTCAAATATTGTTAAGCAATGAGTTTCAAATTTGGAACATCGAATTTGATAACATAGGTAATGTTACCGCCATGGCCAACTCGATTGGTCCCGCGCGAGCGCCGACACAATCGAGTTGGCCACGCCGACACAATCGAGATGGCCACGGCGGTGCAAAGGCGGCCATTCTATGATTTCCAAATACGGCATTTATAATAAATAATATGAGTGTAGATAAAGCAGTGTATGCAACTGTACGTAATTAGGCCTTAAAACACTCGTGTGATCTAAAACCACACTCATGTTTTAAGGACCCTTATTACGTAACAGTTACATAAACTACTATATTTCATAAACAGTTGTAACATAAATGAACAACAGGGTTGGGTCTTCCTAGTAGGTAAAAGGATACCTGTGTCAGGAAGTCCCGCTCCTCCATAATAATCGGTGGTTGTGTTTTCTTATTAACATCTTATTATTTTCTACCTATAGATAGCCTAAATTACTATTATCTTAAATTACCATAGCTAAAACATAATTTCGAAGACAGAGCAGCCGTAGACGAACAGAGCTAATGTAATGTCATGAAAAAGTACATACTTTGCAAGATCGCAGTTCAATGCAAAGTCTGCATACCTTTACAACAAAATTAACCATACCACGAGTGTAAATCTCTCATCACAAAGTGGCTAAAAAGAAAATCCTATGAGGATGTTGCGACCGCCATACTAGGAAGCACCACACACACATGTACACACCACACACACACACACACACACGCACACACACACACACACACACATACACACAGACAGACAGACAGAGAGAGAGAGAGAGAGAGAGAGAGAGAGAGACACACAGACACACTAATATTACTCTAATATTAAGTATGTTCAAGCATGTCCCATGTATGTAGTACCTAAGCCAAAACCTTTAATTACCTACAAAACTTTTACCTTTTTAACTTTTATAAACCCAAGGGAAGAGCGGTGCCTCCCAACACAGGCATTATTTTGCTTACCGGGTGGCCCCATCCCCTGTATCATATCTTGTATGCATTTATGAAATAAATAATTTAGTATTTTTGTATTCTTTGTATAACAAATTAAGAAACAATACCTATTAATCCATACTAAATGTAAATGTTTTAGAAACAATTTAATGAGTTTTCCAATGGCGCGCACGGCTCTTATGTGTGGTGAGATAATTGTTGATATAGTAATACGTAATTGTTTTACAGGAGCCCATTTGACTTGAGAAAGCAATTCGACAGTCCCTTCCCACCATGCATAACAATCTAAATATATAACTTGTCTCATTTAATTAAACGCATTGTGCTCCCGCGATTAAAAAACACAATGAAATGAAGATAAACACGGAAAGTAATGATACTAATGATCTGCAAGGGTAAGGAATAACATATCTTGTTGGTGATTCATTGGATATGTCTAATTTATACATATGGTACATAGTATCTAACTAAACCTCAAGCAAATGGCTTTAAAAAAAGGGATCAGTGACTGCAGTTGTTACGCGTAACGGAAATTCGATATTTTGGTCTGTAGTCTTAAATTTGATAGTTCCACCATGACATCGCCAATTAATCATAAAAGTAACGGTATAGTAGCCCTTTTAGTACCCACGTCACCTGCCACATTTTCGAGTCAAATAAGCTCCTAGGTGCCTATTACCGGCTTAGCGACGATAAAGTCGGTAATTCATTAGTAAATGCTTGCTAGATAACGTAGGGTGTCATGTTTAGAGAATGTCTCATTAATTTAATACATTCCTTTTAGGTACTGCCTGCTCATTCCTGCGTCATAATATCTCAAAATTGTAGTGAGTTGTAATTATGTCATGTTTCATGCATGATACATTATTATCGATACCGTATTTCCGTTACGTAGTCCAGATTAAATGGTCTATTATGTGTCAGCTGATAAACATGCGGGTACTGAATAGAAACCACTTGTTGTATACATATGTTTATTCATTAGGTATACTTACTTACCTACCATTACAGACCTACAGACATGTTGTCGATTAATAGCAGAATTATATCTTTTATGAACAGGTACGTACATACTTCACTTAACTAACTAAAAATGGCGCGTTTTACTACTTACTGCCGCAGATGCCGAAAATTATATCCTGAAGAAACCCGCAGTCCGCTTTTGACAATTAACTCCCAAATATTTAATAGACACATTTGGTATTTATACATTGCGATTAGTCCGGTTTCCTCCTTACCTTCACCAAAGAGCCAGAAAGTATTCGTCAGATAGTAGGTAACCCATTCGGCACGAGCTGGGAGTCGAACCCACGACCTCTGATTGTGAAACCATTGATCACTTTATTTTGTGTCGTTTTTACCACCAATATCTTGGCACACCTACCTGAAGATTGTAGATGGACCAGGGACCGTATTCTAACTTTAAAACACACACGTATAGACACGATCCAACTTCAATACAACTCCAATGGCATAAACATCTGAATCAGAAATATCAGAATTTGCTAGAGAAATATTCCAACGCAACTCCAATACAACTTCAATATTGGTTGATTGTTTGTTGAAATAGAAATAGAAAACATTTATTCGCGACAACAACTACATGCAAAAAACATATTTAATCTATGGATAATAACTAATTATATGGTTGCCACGAAAGGGTTGTGTGTTGGAGTTATGTTTGAGATAGGTTGTGTTCTTATTGTACTGTTGATGTATTTTTCTCAAACATGCTCGGAAATGTTCCTGTTACGTTAGTAATTAGAGACCAGTAGGGACTCTATTCCAAGGCAGGTTCAGCGCGACGTACGTAAAGGATTTTCATACAACATTAAATCACTCAGCCAGTAACTGAAGCACTAAACAAGTAATTTTATTTCCTTACATGTTTGAGAAAAGCACTATACATGCTTCGACCGTAATCAGCTTACCTGGCTTCGTATTGTAGCCGTCCTCGTCTTCGACTCGGACGGCTACTAAATACTCAGCCAGGAAAGCTTACTTACTGGTCTCTGCAGTAATGTACTATTAAAATTAGAATCCGGCACCAGGTGGCAATAGTAATTGTAAATAATAATATTCCTGTCGTCTTTTCAGTGCATCGTAACTACGAAAGGAATGTAGGTATCGTGCTTATGTCATCATTTGCAAAGTTTCACTTTGTTATCAAACAAAATGACATTACGTAAATGGGTATTCACTGTCTGCGAATCTAGAAATATGTGCTTCCTTTCTATGCTCACTTTAAACGTAGGTGTTAATATTCTCACATGAAATGCATAAACATTCCTTTTCAACCGACTTCAAGATTTCAAAGGAGGAGGTTCTCAATTCGTCTTCAATCAATCAATCTTCAATCAATCAATCTTTCAATCTTTCCTTTCTTTCTTTTAATCAGTCAATCTTTGATTCTACAATTTTTTTTTCACCGATTATTCGAAGACTACTGGACCGATTTGGATTTTTTTTAAAGAGAATAGATACTTGACAGTTGGTCCCATTGTCATCAGGTCAGGATCTGATGATGGGATCCTGGAGAAATCGAGGCAATGAACGGCACACCTATAGTGATTTGAGTATTTTTACAGTAGCTCGGACAATTGCTTTTAGAAAGGTGGTGGCTAAGGAAAGTCGGTTCTTTTTCGTTTCAAATTATTAATTGTTAAATATATTTCTGTGGAAAAACTTGTAAAAGAGGATAATTGAGTCATGGACCCATTACAGACAAGTTCGTATGATCGTTCGTACATGAGAAAATCGCCATAATTAAGGGTCACATGCTCAAGTTTTCACTGTCTCAAACTCTGTAAGCCTTGGCGTCAGTAGTAGTAGAGTATTTTTATATTTAATACGACTCCTTTTCATTCAGAAATGAAATGCGCCCATATTGGACGTCTCATTAGGTAACCAAGCTTAGGTACCTTTAAATTTGATTTTTTTTTCTTGGTAAGGTCCTCATGCCACCTTGTAGTAGGAGTTATTGTTGAACCAGGAAAAGCCCTCTTTATGTGGATATGATGCGTAAAATAAAGTACCTACAGATTGAAAATATTTATAAATAACGGGTTACTCACGTAATTTAAGAGGCTGACAACACCCGATGACCTTTAATGTGACTTTACTCAAACAGTTTTTTAGCTATAACTAGTTGTATTGAGAATAAATATATATATACGTTAATATCCGTTATATTTGGAAGAACTTCGTTAATTCCTATGCACGATTGGACGAAATCGGCTCGATAGAAAATATTTCCAAAATTACATCTTAAAACTAGCTTTAAACAGTTGTATATCTTTAGTTTCTTGACTTACACGTCTGTAACTAACGACAAAATTCCACCACACTAATACTAAAACTTCGTCGTTTTATATTTCTCAATTAATGCGTAGTTTTTTTTTAATCCATCAGTCTCCCATGCTAATCGTAATACAGTGTTTCTCTTTCACTCGCGCTGAAAAAGATAGGGAATGAATGAATGAATGAATGAATAAATGCTTTATTGCACACCTCAAAAGAAAAAACAGCACAGTAGAAAAAAAATACATGATAAAAAGAGGCTAACAACAGGCGGTCTTGAGGGAGGGAATTTAGCTGTTGTCAGTCCTTTATAGGGCAACGGTCTCAAAAATGACCACCTGTGACATCATCTTTTTGTATTTTTTTCTTGTACAAAATTTTTAGGACTATATATTGGCGATGAGGCTTGAATTTTTTTTCAGTCTTGCCCGTTAAAGGGTTAAGTCGATTTTTGTTCGACATGTTTCGATCAAGAAAAAACCTACAGATTAAAATTACATACAGATTGATTTAAAACAGCAACAAAACAATTGGTTGATTAGCTTCAATCTCGCACTCATCTATCGTAAAATTTGTACGTATAAGTACTCGCTTTAACTGCATGTTTACGACTCTGCAACTAATCACGAATGTTTTCTCGGACTACGTATCGGTCACTGTCCGCTGCGAGCACCTATAGGCGGTTTAATGGCTGTGTCATGGGGTCACCGACTGCCTCCCAATCGGCATGACATAAGCCTTACTACTTAGGATTACAAAATGCTTATACACGTTTACGTAACACAATAACTGAGTTAGGTTTTGCGGTAATTTTAATAAATTCTTAATAAACCTAGAAGTTCTTCTTGGATATCTTTAACTTCATAACTTTTAAGACTTTATGCGTTATAGAGCAGTGATTAGGACCACCATATACTACTCGCTAAAGACACTTCTAAATATGTCTAAGAATCAGTGTAATAAATTAAGCAACACAAAGTATACATGGAACTCAAACATGAAAACGAAATTAATGCTGTATTATGAGTCCGGTAACGTTTTTCTTTTTCAATTTCGATCAACTTTCTGATACTATTTTGCAGTAACTAACAAGACTTTTAATATTTTTTATACATATTTAGAAAAATCATTTATTTTTAAACTACACAAGTTGAACACTTTATTTATTTTATGTTTCATTTATAAATAATTCACCTTATTCTAACAGATGTTGTGTAATTTATGCATGGAGAGATGAAGAAAGTAAGATTTTTCATTGAATGAAATTATGTAAAGCTAGTACTTATGTAATTTATATAAATACCTTGGAAAATTAGACGAATAAATTAGGAAATTCGTCCGAGGAATATGTAGAACAGTTTTTATTTCTCTCATATATTTTTTAAGCAAAAGAATGTTTAGCTAGAGCAATTTTAAGAAAAACTGCCTAAGTTTAGGTGGTATTTTTGGGAATGTAGATATGAAAGTATTTCACAAAAATAGAAAATGTAGAGACAAACTTGACTTTATGCTTTAATCAGATAATTTAAAACATATTAAAGGGCATGAAATGTAATAATAAAAAATGAAGCGAAAGTTTCCACCATTCACCATCCTCAGTAAACAAGCTCTGTAAAAATTGAATTTTCGGGTACTAAATAATAAAGGTTAGTATTTAAAGACAGAATTAAAAAATAACCATAACCTAACAATTATATAATACAATACAATACAATTCAAATATTCTTTATTGCACACCTCAATAAAATGTACATAATAAAATAATAAAATTTATAATAAAATAATATACTTGATGTGCATTTAGATTTTTTTGCTGCGCAATTCAGTATTTCTAGATAAGCGGAATAATTACTTCCCAATAATATTTAACCGATATGTGCCAAAAGTATTATTTTGTAATAACAAGACTTCAAACTATATTATCAAATGCAATTTATGCGCTTTATTTCATTATTAGCGATTCTCGTTTTCATATCGTTACCTGACTCTTATGCTAGAAACCTTATCGCCTTAGAAATATACTTGCGAATCTTGAGGCCAGGTGATTTAATTACTTTTCGTGTAACAAAGTGAAAAACGACACATGGGTCATAAAGCACGAAGTTCATTTGTGTCCATCACGTACACGCATATACTTTTACTTTTGTTAGAAAAATAATTTACAGTGATATTTAAAAATAACGAGAACCATTTATAAACGTTGGAGACGTCTACTCAAATCTAGCCTTAGGCATGTTTGTTACAGCCGAGATAATCATAGAATTTAAAAAGTAATCAATCCATTTTCTCTTTGGCAACATTACAAATTGTGACTCCAATGACTCGTAAAATTTTGTGGCTCTCACTCAACAAAATATGGTGTAATGTAACGTTCTTAACTTTTCGTAAGCAGACTGCACGCTTTAGTAAAGAATCTTCGTTAACTTTATTACCAACTAGGTGGTACTAAAACGTGTAAGTAAGTACATTATAATAGAATTTCTACTGAAGAAGCCTTTCATTTAAATTACTTATACGTGATGTAAATATATGTAATTATGTACTGTACCTACTGTACCTAGTCGCTTTTCATCTAGTGTTACAAAACCAGTATTATTTTATACTTAAGTTAATGAACTGCTTTCATGCTTACGCATCGTTATTAATTACGTACCGTTAATAAAATTAATTTATTCGTCGTATACAAAGCTTATATTATGAACACTTACCTATATATAAATGTATATTCCTATTACTTGTTTGCTAATGATAAAGTAGACGGATGATTCTCAGATAAAGTGTTCTCAGCCTAAACTCCGTCTTGTTTTTGATATTAGTTAATGCTTTTATATTATGTTTTCTTATTCTGTTCGGTTCTGTGCTACCGGGTAAGCAGTAAGCACTTAGTAAGTGTACACCAATCCTTCGTTCTCGCAAATATGAAAAGGCGTGCTCTTAGCAGATCATTATTAGCTGAAGATAATACAAATAAATAACAAAAACGGGACTTAATCGCGTACACTTACTTTTATTATTTTCCTGACGTTTCGAGCGTGCCGTAACGCTCGTGGTCGCAGGCAGACTGGCGAGGAATTGTATCAGCATCTCCTAGCTGCGCGGGTTTTTCGAACTACCCGCACTTGTTCTCGATTATGCACATTCACGCTAGGGTTGTCACTTTGCCTACACACAACACTCACGACATCTGGTGGTTTGGAAATGCAAGTATTTTCACGCTTACATTTGCTGATCACTGGATTCCACGAAGACGAGATCCCCTGTCCCTCGTTCTGGTTGAAATTCTTATGCTTCCTAATTTCAATAGCTTCTCGTAGTTTCCTGCTATAACGAAGACGTTCTGTAGAGAGGACTTTTGGATTATGGAGCTCAATCCAGTGGTTTGGTCCAGATTCTAACAAATGTTCGGCCACAGCAGACTTGTTTATTTGCCGATTTTTGACTGCTGTGATATGTTCCCTGACCCTTTCCGCTATTTTGCGTTTGGTTTCCCCAATATAGGAACTACCACAGCTACAATCAATCTTATAAACACCCGGTGTTTGATAAGGGATAACATCCTTAGCCGACCTTAAATGCCCCGACACCCTGGATAACGGCATGTATACGGTTTGTATAGAGTACTTCCTTAGTACTGTACCTACTTTGTCCGTCACTCCTTTGACATAAGGCAAAAATGCCGGTCGTCTTGCAACATCCGGATGCTTCCTTCCCGGTTTCCGTCTGGGTTGCCTACTGTCCACCCTGTACCCATTCCTCCTAAGGACCTCCTGAATATGTGACATCTCACTCTCTAAAAATTCAGGGTCACAAAGATCATGTGCTCTGTTCCTTAGGGAATTCACTACTGACAGTAGATGGCGAGGGTGATGGTGAGACAGAGCGTTAAGATACCTGTCTGTGTGTGTGGGCTTCCTGTAGACAGTGTGCGCCAGGGATCCATCCATTCGACCTATCACTTTCACGTCCAGAAAAGGCAAACTACGTTCCGATTCCAATTCATAGGTAAACTTTACCTTGGGATGAATGGAATTAAGATACTGGAGCAACTGTTCAACTTCCTGTTTGCCACCCTTTATAATGCAAAACACATCATCGACATATCGCTTCCACAATTTCACTGCCCATGGTTGCAGATCTAAGCTGGCCTCAAAATGCTCCATCCAGATATTTGCTAAAACCGGGGCGACAGGGCTACCCATAGCAATTCCTCGCCAGTCTGCCTGCGACCACGAGCGTTACGGCACGCTCGAAACGTCAGGAAAATAATAAAAGTAAGTGTACGCGATTAAGTCCCGTTTTTGTCATAATAACAAATAAATAAGTAGGTTAACTATGAAATTAAGCTTATTTTACTTTGGCGAGTAAAGCTGGTTCTAAGGGTTTAATAACCCTCACTCCGCTATACAAAAAGTACTGATCTCATCGTAGAACCTATGAAAACGAAATTGAACTCGATCTAATATGAATAGGTAAATATAAATTCACCACAAAGAAAACATCAAACTGATTCACTTTGGTTTCCTCCAGTTTGTTATTGGCCGATATTTTTACATTCAAATAAAAAAAATCAGACAATGTAAAAGAATCATAATCTTGCGACGTTTTTTTATCGCCTTTAATCTTTTTGTGTTAAGGTATAAAATTAAACATAATAAAAATAATAATCATAGTAGGGATTCGATTTTCCGCTTCTAACCTAGAACAACTCTGTGAAATAAGTATTTTCTTGTGTAATCTAATAATATAAAGTACCGTGAAAATTGTAAAATAGTTTACTTTTATTCAAGATCATTCTATCATAGAAAAAAGATAAATCTGCTAATATATATTCAGTCAGCAACAGCAGAAAACAGATCCTTTTTAATTCTGTAAATTATTGCGTTAGCCTTGAACATTTTGCAATATATTTAAATAAGTGGCACCACCTAATCCGGAATCGTAAACGCAGATGTCCACTATACGACCTCTGTTTGATCGATTTGTCCATTCTCTTCGGCGACTGAATTGCTAATTAGTTAATATATACTATTATTCACTATAGCTAGAGATAAGGCCTGCAGACTCTGTCAGTAATAAGAGTGAGTATGTATTTGATAGAGACACACAGTCTACGAGTAAGAACTTTTTTACCAACACCAACGTTACCACATAATATAAATGAACCGTGCAGCGACATCTAGTAACGAGTACGCTACTACGGTTCCTTTACATTATGCGGTAACTTTGGTTTTCTCTCGTTCAGATGGCGTTTCAGACTTAGAGCCTCAGAGTTCTTAGACTGTAGGTCTCTATTAAATACATACTCTCTGGTAATAATGAGATTATTTCTCTACTTTCCTACCTTTTCATCCTTCATATAATTAGAAAAGGACGGGCACAGAAATAATGCCATTATTACTGATAGTGTCTAGACCGCTATATACGCACTAATCTACCCGCCGGATCTATCTGCATAGCAAAATATAACAATCAAAAATCCCTTTGTATATTACAAAAAAAAATACAGCGTATCCCATAAATATTATTTTACCACACACTCAATGGAGACATCGTGGATAAAAGCACCTTGCCTCAATAAACAGTTTATGCAAGGCCCTAGATCCATAATGATACGGAGGAGTGTGTCGATGGCGGCGTGTAGGCAGATTCGTCTCGCCCGCAGCGGACAAGCTTCCATATTTACCAGGTGACTTACCGGTCGACGACGCGTGGGCCGGCCGAGGACCGGGCCTCGTTTGATTCTTCGTTATTAATTTGACGACTAGTTTAAAACGAAAGGAAAAATATCAACATTCCACCACACCTGAAGGCCGTAGTATGCTATCATCGTATCTAATTAATTGGCAAAAATAACAAGTTCTCCAGTATCAGTAATTTTATTCGTTCGCAGTGAAGTATCGAAAAGGAAAATTCCATATAAAGAAGTGCATTTAAAGATGAATTCAGCTCGGTTGAATAGGAAATAAAACAATGCAACCTTGAGGCAAAGTGGTTCGTTCCGGGTTCGTTCCTCCACCTCCGCGCGACCGGTCCCGCACTGACGCTGCACCGCCACGACACTCATCTGTTAACTGAGGAGTGTCTTTTCAAAAGGGCTTATTTCCATTTTGAACTTTTTTTTAACTGTGAATGTAGTTTTGCTTAAAATAGAGAATTAAATATATTCTTTGAGTTTGAAGTTCTAATAAGTCTCTTTCTGTCCTCTAAAAAAAAATTCAAATTTCAAAGTCCGGATCAAAAGGGCCTATTTCTTTCTTATAGTATGAGAAAGAAATAGACAGATATGACAACTCGGCCTCTTTCAGTAAATAAAAAAAAGGATGTAGAAAATTTCTCAAAAAAAACAGATTGGAGACGATTGGATAAGGTTACCGTAGCTGGCTTGGTGTAGAACCATATTAGTACCTAATCATTATATAGTATCAGTATATGAAAATCGAGACGAAGTCTGCGATTGTCGCGTTGCGAAGATGATGCAGACGAAGTTCACGTTTAGTAACTAAATTTATTCTGCCTTAACTTATTTTTAGTAGTTAAGTTTAATTTCACAATAAAAAGTTATCCTTTTCAAAAGAGTTTATCTCTATAATGTCCAAATCAAAAAGGTTTATTTCTCACAAGGCCGCAACAAAACGGCTTAATTCCAAAAGTTCGCATCAAAAGGGCTTAATTCTGAAAATGTATGGTAAATTAACATAATAATTTAGTTAGATAAAGCAAAATATGTGGTGCCATAACATTTATATCAACTTACTTAAATACAATATCGAAAATAAAGTAATAATATCGAAATGGAAACCGTGGATTTCTGATTTCCTCAATTTCCCAAAAAAAGTTCAAAGTGGAAATAAGCCCTTTTGAAAAGACACTCCTCAACTGTTGCATTGTGTTAACATACAAAACCGATATATGGTATCCAAAGTTGACTCTCTTTGCTCATTTTAATGATATTCATTAATTACAACTCATATTTAGCCTCAATTATTTTTAGGTAGGTAAGTACAGTAGTTACCGTTTGTTACCGTTTAAGTTTAAAATTAACGAATTTTTAATTTAAAACATTTTTT
Source organism: Pammene aurita (assembly GCA_947086415.1). Taxonomy (NCBI): domain Eukaryota; kingdom Metazoa; phylum Arthropoda; class Insecta; order Lepidoptera; family Tortricidae; genus Pammene; species Pammene aurita. The sequence goes on along the minus strand of OX352293.1, from coordinate 20,012,937 downwards.
TACAAAAATCTATATTTAGGTCGTTGTTTGAGCGTTTCATTTCATATCACATTGGTTGCTTTTATACATTTTTCTGTGGACGAATATCGTCACAATATATTGCTGCGCTTACATGTTGTGTCACGTCCGGCGAGATCCATACGTCTGTCTCGTAGAATGACACCATACGTGTGAACGCACCATTATATCGTGATGATAACGTCGGTGTCCACGGCAAACAATAAAAGCTTAGCATATTGTCTAATGAACGTTGACAAAGAATAAGAATGTCTACGAAAATAATTAACGACAAGGAACGGTAGCAACGAATGACTAAGCTTTTAGGTTTAGTACTTGGTTACTTACTTTGTTATGAAATAAACTTTTGACGTGATAACGTCTTTAAAATCGTTTTAGTCGGGTGACATGTTCAGAAACTTGTGTCACACCAAAACCTCACGAGCGCGATCGCAGGTATAACGAGAGAGAGACGGACCGATCTCCCGTCTCATCTCGAGCGCTGCCAGTCATTCCGTGAAACTTGTCACGCGGAATCCTCACGAGCGGTTAGACGTTATCACGTAAACATCTCGATCGTAAACCTACTTTACAAACAACCAATTTTTTTTTTAATAAAAAAAACAACTAACAAATAATAATAATAGCCCTCAAATTATGATAATTACAATGTTAATGTACTATGAAAAACGTACCTAACACATAATTTGTTGTTTTAAAATTACAAATACAATCTGGAAAATACATTAACGTCACTGTCGACTTGTTTTCATTGTTACTACATCTTAGAAATCACCAAAAGCGTTTTATAATAAAATGACAAACTACGAAAGAATAGACTAAACAAAAAAATATGTACCGACTTATAATTACGAATAAGTATATTTTAAATATTATATATTATTTTCACTTTAATTATGTTCACTCCTTATACACCTTCGCTGCATTGAATGTAAATTATAGCGAAATAAAAAAATCAGTAAACTTATTCGCTCAAGACAACACAGTGTCCTTGCATGCTTATTTAACAGGTTTCTGTTCCAAATGAAGATTGCGCCCAACTGCTATCTCAGACTCAGACCATTTTGTTTATACGATGCACATGGGCTTGGTGGTTGGTGCTAACCTACCTAAAGGAAATTTATTCAGTTATGCACGGTTATGCGCCGTGTTCGATCCTTTGGCAGAAAATCTAAGCGGTCAATTTAATATCCTTGTCGCAATAATACTAGACAAGTTATGTTTATTGATTAATTTAGAAGTTTCAACTAAATTAGACCTGTCGTTTACTGCTTAATAGTCGAATAAGAGTACTAAAAACATTTCTAAAATATATTACAGGTAGTAAACTGTATTTAACTGTATTGTAAAATAACTTCTGATAAATTAGTTAGCCTGAACAGTTTATATACTTAAATATAGTTATATTACTTATATTCCTATTAGTAAGGTCACGAGAATGGAGGGATATATTAAAAATCAAATCTGCTAAAATATTTTATTGAGTTCAGCAATGTTAATCATGAATTAAATAATGAATAAGGCAATCACGTGGTATTTTGATGCAACTATTAACGATTACGAGTTAAATTACATTAGTATAATTTAATACAAGCGTAAAGCGATCTATGAGATTAATACACTGATTCGGCGGTTTCACCTATCACATTTTTCTTTGGAATAATATTTGTTCTTATAATGTTTGTTGTTTTAAAAGAGTATCATTATCAACGTTAAATAAGATTAGTAAGTAGACGAGGCTGTGCATATTTATTTAATATTTTTTTTATTTGTACTAAGTTTCTCCCACTTCTGTGTCACTTTTGGTAGTTGCGTCAGTGACTTCTGTTTCTACGGGGGCGCTTGCGATGTCATTTACCTCAGAGACACATTCATCACCCTCCGATAACGGGTGTTGTCCTATATTTGGAACCGGAATTGATATTACTTCATTCTCGGTCTCTTTTGCTGACTCATCAACTTTATTTTCCTCCAGGGGCCTAAATATCTCTTGTAGTGACGAAACCTTTTTTTCAGTTGGTATGATTCTATTTAAATATACTAAAATATCTGACAACGAAACAATTCCTATTAGTCTATTATCCTTATTAACTAGCAATAATCGATGACTCTCCGTCCTAACTATGACTTCTAAGGCCTCGTATAACGAAATACTCGATCGACATTTCTGCAATTTTTCTTCCCAGTCTTTCTTTTTATCCCTTACTTCTCCTATTGTCAATGACAAATCAGAATAAAGTTTTTCGCTAACTAGATTCAATACCTCACATTTAGCATAGACATCGATTAACTTGCCTTCTTCATCTAAGACGGGCAATGCTGAGATATCTTTGTCTAATAGCAGCTGAAATGCAGCTTTAATACTAGTATTATCCGTCACTGACACTATTTCATCAAATGTACCAATTTTTAGTTCAGACAACGTTTTATGGAAAAATGTTAATTCCGGAAATTCGTTAAGATAGACAAACAAGAATCTTAAAATTCTTTTGTGGGATAAAATATACAATACATCTCCGTTATATGGATCAATTAATAAAAGTCTGTGCACTCGATTCTTGTTTAGCATATTTATAGCCTCATGTAAAGATTGATCAGGGCCAACACTACATAGCGGTTTTCGTGTAGGGCGCAATATCTTTTTCCAGTTGTGAAGTGTATGCTTCTCGAGTTCATCTACTGGTAGTTTTTCTTTCTCGAGATGCAGCAAAATTCTTATGAAGTCTGTGACTGTTATCATGCCAACAAGTTGTTTTTTATTGGCATCCCACAGCGGAGCAGAACGTATACCATGTGAAATAAGAGTAGGAAAGGTTTTTCTTACTAAAAATTGTGTATCGAATATTATAACTTTCGCAGATTTAGGTAAAATTTCGTAACATTTATGATACTTGAAAAAATTCAACAACAGCCTCGTCTTATCTCTGCCACCTAAAGATATTTGAACTATGGATAAATAGGGGTCATATTTAGGAAGTCCTCTAACTTCCCTAAACAATTGTTTTGCTTGTAGGGGATCCAAAGAAGCATATGAGTTTTTATGATAAGTGGGCGAAGTTGTTCCAATTGAGGAACGACGTGGTTGTTTGATAGTTTTCTTCTTAGCAGGATCTATGGCTGCCTGGTTTGTCTCCGTGTGAGGTTTTCTCCATAAAATATCCATTACCCTTGTAATGGGACTAGATTTTCTTGAGGAAGCTCCTGTTACAGTATGATAATATTTTTTATGAGAATCTTTTGAATCGTCAGTACTAGGTTCTTTTGAAGCTTCAGGCGCTTCTGTGGCCTTAGGGTTATTTCCTAATACAGCTTTTACATTGTGCATCAACGACTGATGCTTTTTGGAGTCACTTTTTCTTCTAAGTCGAAAAATATCAAATATGGAACTTCGTGGACTTGATGATGTTCCATGAAATGTTTCATATCCTTTTACATCAGCTCCAGGTTCTCTCTCGGCGCTAGATGCTCTAGATGTATCAACAGATTTTTCTTTGAAAATTGACCTAACGTGGGGCCTTTGCGATTCTACCCCGCGCGTGCCAAAATGGACCGTGTGCACATTTTGTGCTACGGAAGTAGAAGGGATATCTTTATCATCTGTCGTTGACAATTTAGTAACTACAAATTTCTTCTTCTCCCCCACTACGGTTTGGTTGGCTTCTACGTGGTTCTTTTTCTTCTTATGTTTTGACTTTCCGAATTTGGGTGAAGCGTCAGCCGTAGCCGATTCATTTTCTAATATCGGATCCATTTCTGAAATACTGTATTTATTTGTTTATACCTTTATAATGGACCATAATCCAACGGGATGGCTGTACCTGAAAGTAATAAAAAACCTTTAAGTAAAAATGTAGGCAATTTGTGACGTTCCGCGGGTAAAAGTAACTTATGGTGGTTGGCGCTTACGTTGCATCGCATTAGTATTGGAGCATCGTTACAAATAGCGTAAGGCATCCATCATCATAAGGTACCTTTAACACGCGGTACGCGGAACATCACATTTGTCTTCGATTATATTACCTACATAAAGACTATTCATTTGTAAGTAAAATGCACTTTTTTAATCACTTTAGGGTTTTTTCAGCAAATTATAATCTGAATAACAAGTAAAAATATGAGACAGGTACATGTAGAGTCTAATCGGAAACAGAAGTATCGTAAAATGTATGAACAACCATATAAACCTCGACACTTCTCTTTCCGAACAAACTCTAACAGGAAGCTGTGTATTCTGTTTTTTTTTACTATACCTACACAATGTGTAAATCCAACAAGGGCGAATCTTTAAACGGTGGATAGAATAGGACATAGGATGCATATTTAGATAACTTTGCTTCGAATTACAATCATTTTTTAACCATACAAAATAATTCGGCTCGCAATGTAATGCAACACACTTAAGTGCTAACGCTAGTAGACAGTTGACACACAGTACTTACTTCAACCATGTTTGCAGTACCTTGGTATCGGTAAATTATCAAAAAATAATTAGGGGGTCATAATTAACTGTAAGTAAAAAAACCTTGAAATTAATTATTATCTTGAAATTAATTAAATCCTAAATCTGGTTTAATTCTGTGCTCGTATTGGATTTACAATCTGTATAAACTACACAGAGGCTAAGCTGACAAACTCTTAAAAACAAATCGTAATAGTATCATGTCAGTACACATAAATAATTAAGTTGTTATGCAAAAAGTAATGTAGCAAATAAATATTTTTCTTTTGAGGTCTAGTTATATCAAATTTACTACATGACTCTGTATGAATATTTACATCTTATGCAATGAATTGAATATAACCTTGTAAACTGCAACACTAAAACATGGCTATAGATTTTGGTCGCTAAGCAACGCAGTGACGCCGGCAGCGACAGAATGCGCCAAAATGGATATCATTTCATAGGTGGTAAAATTAGCTGCAGTTGCAAGTTACGTAACGCACAAAATGAGGAAAATAAAGGCTATAACATATAACATATTTTCGTTGTAACCACACTATGCATGTGCGAGCAAGGTGAAATCGTCATAGTTATGTTAACTACACATGTAATCAATACTTTTGAGGGTCGTGGTAAGTGATAATTTAATAATAAATCACAGTCAAATAAGCAAATCACTATGCGTACCTTACGGTGATGCTTCATCTTTGATCTAGGTAGCAGCAGTTTTAGGCCTCAAATACTTATTTATTTAACCACTTCATTTTTATTGTAAAATTGTACGCTGCACGCCGACAATCGGTCCGTGCCTGGCGTTTGACTCGCGCAACGCCATATTGCCAAAAGTTTGAAGGGTTAATAACGCCATCTGTTGGCGGGTGAGAGAGTCGCTTTATAGTAAAACACCCGTCCTAAATGCGAGTCACGTCGCGGCACTTGGAGTTTAGCAAGCAGGTCGTAAGATGTCATTGGGTATTCTTACATTAGATGTTTTTTGAGGGGAAAAGATGTACATATATAATATATTAATACTCGAATTTTAGCCTATATACACGTCCCACTGCTGGGTACAGGGCTCCTCTCATGCACGAGAGGGATCGAGCTAAAGGTTGAACACGCCAAAACTCGGGCACGCAAAATTTGTTTTTAAACCAGTTTAAAAATAAAAAAACTACATTATGAATACCACATTTAATGACAAATTTAATGAATTCTAAAATCACATTTTAAATTTTAATTAATGTTTACACAGTAAGGCATAGATCGAACTTTTCTACGCAAACGGCTCATAAGACTTTGCACCCTCTCTTTAGAAAAGATTTTTGTCGCCCAGGTCCATATTTTTTGTAGCTCAGGGACCGATTTTACTTCTCCGCCTTTCTTTTTTAGAATTCCTTTCATAATACTCCAGTACTCTTCAACAGGCCGCAGTTCTGGACTATTTGGCGGATTGCATATTTTGGGTACCACCATGATCCTGTTAGTGTTGTACCATTTCATAACTGATTTTGCGTATTGGCTACTGGCTAGATCTGGCCAAAACAGCGGTGGTGAGGCATGCTGTCTTATAAAAGGCAGCAAACGCTTGTGTAAACAATCTTTCCGATAAATATCACCGTTTATTGTCCCGGTGGTGATAAACGAGCGACTTATTTTACCACAGCTACATATTGCCTGCCAAAGAAGGTATTTTTTTGATAATTTCCCTCTTTTTTTTAATTCAAAATCTTCAGGAGTATCTGTTCGAGATTTGCTAGTATAAAACTCTTGACCAGGTATTTGTTTAAAATCCAATTTTATATACGTCTCGTCGTCTATCACCGCGCATTCAAATTTTATAAGAAAATCTTCATAGAGTTTTCGCGACCGTATCTTTGCGGATAAGTTCTGTTTTGAGTCTCGATCTGGTGCGGCCTGGGCTTTATAACTCCTCAGTCCTGCCCTCTGTTTCACTTTTTGGACATAGGACTGAGACATTTTCACTTTTTTAGCAACATCACGAGATGAAATCATATGATTTGAGGCAAAAATCTTTAAAATACTCTTTCCTTTTTCTTGTTCTTGACTCCCTGCAACCCACCACTTCCTGGCTTTCTATCTATTGTCAAGCGTTTACGGAAAGGTTTTAATACGTGACCAACCGTAGATTGTGGATATTTCAGCCTTTTCGCGATATCTCTGTAGCTTAACATGGGATTTTTTACATGTTCGTGCAAAATGCGTTCACGTTTTTGATGTTGTACGCTCGACATTTTGCCAATGAATAAATAAAAGAGAATAAATTTATCATCATTTTATAGCCCAGTTCCTTGTGAAAAAATTGTTTTCTAAAAAGTTTGAATATCTCCATTTTTCAAATAACTATAGCTATTTTTACATGCCCAGGTTTTGGCGTGTTCAACCTTTATAGCCAAGCTGACCCAAAGCGGATTGGGGACTTCACATTCACCTTTTGAATTTCTTCGCGGTTGTATGCAGGTTTCCTCACGATGTTTTCCTTCAACGAAAAGTGATTGGTTAATATCAAATGATATTTCATACATAAGTTCCGAAAAACTTATCGGTACGAGCCGGAGTATGAACCCGAGACCGGCTTGAGAATCGGACATCTTACCGCCAAGGTACAAGTTCTCTCAATTTTAATCCAGATTTTATCCTGGCGAAACGACAGACAACCTATGTTAATAAACTTCATATATTTTGGCTTATTTCTCACAGAGTACAGAATCACGCGGACTATCGATTAATAATAAATACCCCAAGTATTTTTGTCAGGTTCGTGACGCATTTTTACATACATTCTGTATGGGATGTGACGAAACTGACAAATAATTTCTTTATGGGAATGGGAATTGGGGACTTCCATTTATCAAAATCAGTTCAACCATTTCAGCGTGGATTATTTTATAATATGAGTTGGTAGCTTCTAGTATAGCGTACGGCCCGGCCCATAAATAAAGTGTATGTTATAATTCAAATCAATTCGATTGCAAACGTACACAAAAATATCAGGGTATTATTGTTATTTTTTTTTATTAGTTACTACGTCCAAAAGAGAGGTATGGGTGCTGCGAATGTCATCTCTCTATGTGCGGTAGGCAGAGAGTTCTAAACCAGGAGAGGCCCTGAGTATCATTTCCCCTCTGTCAAAAGTATTGGCGGAAAATCTAGTACATCTATAAAAACTATTTCAATAATCGATGCCACGCCATTTTCGTCATCGCTGTCGATGGATAACAAGCTCCGTGAAAATGCCCTTATGCGCTGTTTTTGGATGTAAAAAATGTTATATTTCGTCTAGTTTACAAAAAGATTAAATACCATTTCAGATGTAAGTACAGTTTTACTTTATTTACCATTACTTTCGTAATAAAAGATTTAACCTAAATCGAAAATCAAGCTTCGTTTACAGAATCGATTCAAAGACAATCGTTTTCTTTCTGACGGGCAGTAACTATTTGACGTTTGACACTTCTCCATATTTAATGCGCTTAAGGATTGCTGTCTTCTATATTTTGTTTGAAAATACAATCAAAAATGATCCTTGGCTTTTTTGTTTGACATTTCCAAAGACTGCATCCAATAATGAACCATATGTTAACACGTGTACAGTCGACTATCTATTGCTCCATTTAGTGTTATGAAGTATAAAAATAATATGTCAAATATGTTTGGTGTTTTCAAGTCAAAGGTACATCTTTGTCGGTTGTCAATAAAGCGTTGCTGCAATAAAAAATCATTTAGAAATAAACTGTATTAACAACCGACAATGATGTACCTTTGACTAGAAAACTTCACATGCGTGCTACCTCGCCCCCCTCAGATTTTGGCAGACTTTTTTGTTTGGAAAGATGAGGCGAAGCGTACTCCATTTATAGAGCTTTATGGCGGTAGGGCACAGCGCAGGGACTTTCATTTCGCTATAATCGGGAGCAGAGCCCGACTGGGGAAGTACAACCACCTAACAGAAAACCACAGCCAAATAGCACTAGCCAGACCCGACTCATAAGTGCTGTGTTCCTGCCGGTGAGTAAGGTTGCCAAAGACCTCCAAGAGGACCCAGTGTGTTGTCGACGAGGGACCCTCTTTTTCCTTTTGCCGTCAACACAGTGAATCCTCCTTTTTGTAAAGGGTAGCCAACGCGCATGAGACACCTATGAAATATATAGGCGTGCATAGGCTTCGGTAGCTGCTTACCCTCCGGCGGACTGTATACTTGTTTGCCACCGTCGTGATTCTTTATATAAAAAAATCATTCAAAACTAGGATAAATTAATTATTAATTACAAATTACAATACACATAAACGGACCCAGGGTCCTACCTTATTAACTTTGTACGACTTGCATCTTTGCTGTCAAAGACTCGTAGCAAAAAATACCTACCAACGAAAGCTCTTGAGCCCGAGTTCCTAGTTTCCTGCTGATCATGAGACACGTCATAAGGATCGTCTACCTGTTGTATTGATGTCCTATTCTGGGAGTACAAATTACGCCAGTAGTCTTTATTTAGATTTAACTCCCCGGAGCTGGAGAACGCGCATGCGGTAAATTTTATGTCGTCATCAATCCGTGACGTCACCTTTGCTAACACGAGGCACACCGTGACGTCACCGTTGGAAGGATGGGGGGAGTAACAAAATCGATACCGAGTCTAGAGATACCTAATAATACTCTTCGAGTTCAACGGGGCTCGATGAATTCCAACATGGATTGCACCAGCAGCCTTTCAACAAGACACGGGTCGGCGACTACCATCTCCAACATGGCATGCATGCTGACATACGGGTCAATTAACTTAAATAGTTCACGCCACTTGCCATTTTGACTTATAAAATGATAGCTAATGCTTAGCACCTTACTAATACAAACCATTTAATACTTAGCTAATACAAACCATTAACATGTGTGGCTTGGCCTTGAGAAATGGCGAAATATTTCACAAATAGGTAGGTACTAAAGGTAGTCCAGATTCCATCTTTTACGCGCATTCCTACCTACCTTGGTATCCTATCTAAGTATTTTCTTCGACAATCGATTGTGAATTCTTCTCTCTAGAAAGTAGGTATACACAAGGATGGATTTTCTTGTTGGGTCAGTGAGGGTAGCTACCACATCCCGTGCTGCTACGCGAAAATGGTCGTAGGAAACCTTCCCCCAATTTTTAATTAATGACGATTGACGTTTACAGATTTTGGAAAAAACATACAGGGGGCGAGAAAAAGGTTATTTTTGACAAACCTTTTTTTTATGGCAAAAGCTTGTATGGGACAATTAATTTAAAATCTAGGGAAGATATTCTAAGACTATTTTCGCGTAGCAGCATGGTATCTGGCAGCGGCAGGGCAGCATACTGACCCAAAAACAAAAACCATTCTGTATATAAATAATATGATCCATAGATTCGTAGTAATTACGCGTGACTTCGTAACATAGGACAAAAAAATACTGACCAACTTGACAAATGCTTGTCGGACCACGCATAATGGACCCTGGCATTTTTAGGTGCATACCATGCAGCTACCTTCATGACCATAAAACTGGTCAAGTGCGATTTCATGAACTTTAAACTGTCCTATAATTATTTAAAAAAAATGTTTACTGAACCACTTTTTTAAACCATGTTAGGTACCTAGTTATTTTTGAAACCTAAGTACACGATGATAGTTGTTTATAAATTTTTCAACACACCTGCTCGTAACGAGGTTCTTATTCCACCGCTTTTATGCTCATAATCCTAGATATTAAACACGCGTGCATTTCACAATAATTATCCAACTAGTGGAATAATTTAATAATCCGATCAAGTGACGTTTGTACTCTAGTACCAAGTTGTACGTACGCAGACGAATCGTTGTAATTTAGTCGGGTATTACCTTTACTTTTTTTAACTCTTTATGAGTTTACATTCTAAAAAAGTAAATATATTAAAATATACACATTTACGATAGAATACAAATTATACAATCCTGATTGTGAATAAGAATCATTTCAACTTATTATATCACTCGTAATACACAATAAATTACGTTTTAAACACGAATTGTCTGTTTTAATATTGGCTGTTTGGCATTATACGTCCGCGCATTTGCCTCAAGCTGCGCGCACATCCAAAAAAGAAAATTGCGCGCCATTTATAAGTTAACCTTAAATCATTGTTTATTTGTTAGATTTTTCTCGTCGTGTTCTATTAATTTAAACAAATTATATTTTCAATGAATAAGAAGACAACTTTAGCGTTAATTTAACCTCTGGATATATTTCAAAGTTGTGATACATACTAGTAAAATGTCATCATAAAAATCTAGTGAGCAATACGTAAGAAAAAAATACTATAATTTATTGCACAATAAATGTGAAGTCTTTAATTTTATGAAATGATTTGAAAAAGAGTTCCAGATACTCAATAACATCACAAAAAAGGTTAGTTAAATTTAATTATCTTAGATTCGTAAGTACCTCTATCCTGTAAACATTCTGAAAATTAATGTATTTATCAAAAGTTAATTATACTATTCTGTTATTTCCTCGCAAGTGTGTTGAAAAACGTCGGATGAAACGCGTGTGCTTGATCATTACATAAGCTCAGCTTCCTTACGCGCACTCACATGCGTTCGTGCGCACAATATCGCTTCGTATGTAATGATCAACTTAGCACACTTGTATCATAATGTACTATTGTTACATATCTACATAAATTACATACTTAACCCTAAAAACTGGTAGGTAAAGTGCAAGTGGTTCGCAAACTATCATCTGTCTACCTATTACAGTTTGTGAGAAACAGCTTGTTCACAGAAATGATAGAAGAGGTTTAGTAATAGCGGCGAGTAATAGCGTTTCTTACTTAGAAACATTTTTTGTAGGCTACATTCACAATTAGAAACATGCATGATTTTTTTGGAAGACGTCATTCGATTCTATTTACCTGTAGATTCAAATGTCTCTAATAAACCTACTATCTATGATAGCCCTGAAACGTCAAAAATGTGAAAATACGGCTGGCGTCTGCGCCGCGCGTCAAAACGCCTATACAAAAAATGTGAGGTTTGTGACAATTGTGACGTCACCGACCTCAAAGTTGCAGAAAACTGTTTAGAAGGAACAAGTTTTTGGAAGATTTTTGTAATTTTGGGCACGAAAAAATGCCTTTAGCTATATAGTCGTCATAATTTTTTTTCTCTTTAGAACATAAGTAATCGAACTGAGGTTTCGAAAATACATTTGAGGTATAAAATAAATGCCTAAAATTTTGCGTTTTTAAACCGCAATATCTTTAAAAATCTGTTAAAAATTACTATGGATTTCCACTTATTTATATTAATTTGGGGTTGTTGAACGTGTTTATTGAACAAATTCAATTAAATATTTTTCACGCATGTTCTCCATTACGAGTATCTTGTCCTAAATATTTTGACTTATTTGGAAGTATGAGAATTAAATGCTTCCAATACAAAGTTTAATAAATAAGACATCTATTCTATCTTATTTTATTACCCAAAAATAGATTTGCCAATGCTTAGCAAATTGACATAGACACTTTGTATACTGACATTCCAGGATCCCTAATAACGGAGTTATTAATATTTAGATTAAAAATTTAGGACATCTACATATTAATCTCAGTGGCTACGTTAGCACTTACCTACTCGTAGGTACATATATGTATAGCGACTCAAGAGGAGTTACCTGATCTGAGATGCGTAAGCATCTGCATCACGTTGCTTGGGGCAACGACAGCGACATTAGATCTAATAAAAATTGCAAATATAGTGCTTAAATGGAATTTCATACCTAAAGTATGCAGGGCCTCAATTCGACATGGCATAACTGACAGTTATGACATATCACACTTTTGTGACAGTTGAAATCGGGGTGGAATTATTCAAGAGTGATATCTAAAACAGTGGCCTACTGACAGCTTGACAGTTAGGTGTGGACACGTGTGGACAGGATGGATATCACTCTATCCACTAGCGATACAAGTGTGACATCCACGTCTCACAGTTTGGCATGTCGAATCGAGTCCCTGTATAACACGTTTACAGGGGAAATAGCTTGGATTTATCTGCCTAACTGGATTGTTTTATCACGATTAGGTACTTTATTATCGCGAGATGATTTTCAAGTGTGTCTTCGAGTTAATCCAGTCCTCTTCATACAGAATTAATTTGGACATTAACTAACTGTGTCAAGTGCCTATCTTCAAAATATACGCTAAGTACATATTATCACCTTATCAAGATGTAATATTATTTACCAAATGAGATAAGAGTTGATATGAGCCACTGAAAATTTTATATAATATCTTTAATATTACTTATATACTTAAGGGTTATTATTTTCTACACCAATTAATTCATCTTCAAATAGGCCATTCGGCTCTGTAACTTATTTAACTTTCCTAATGATTCCCAAAATAGGAATTTAAGGATATCCGGTAGTAAAGTAAAGTACCGTACGTATTCTCTCAGCGACTATCACACTACTGCCACCTACTGCGGTTTCCGCATGCTGCGACATCCGACGGTGTGCGAGCTAGATAGCGCTCTGCATGTGTATAGCGCTGTCTCAGTTGCAGCGACAGGTTCTCAAACTTTTTCAGTCTGCGGCGCACTTGCCAGTCCAAAAATGTATCCCGGCGCCAATATAATAGGAGACGTAGCCCACGAAAATGAAAACTGTGATTCCATAATAAGCCGCGGTGTCGTGCACACACACTCACTTTTGACGTTTGAACCAATCACCGGCTCGTCCACGGGTTGTATATGTGTACTATGCTATGTGTGCGTGTCGCGCGTAAGCACGAGGAAATTGGCTTATTATGGAATCACAGTTTTGTCATTTACGGCGTTACGTCTCCTTATTTTATGTCTATGATCATAATAAACAATAACAAATTTCCTGTAGGAAAATGTAATGTCATATTGAATCTATCACAATAACAACATTATCAATACCGAATGATAAGTAGGCGGTTTAAGTTTAATAACAATTATAAAAACACTAACCGAGACGTTTTGTTGCGAATTCGCCGCCCCTTGGGTACTTACCTACTACAACTAGTGTGATCCTTTTTACCTATCCGATACTTCATAGATGTATTAATATTATTGTATTGTTATCATTATCACTAATAATTGCAAATACCTAATGTGACTGCACGGAACGAAATCCAGATGTTGAATGATTATTTTTCAATGTAAGTAAATTGTTTACCTATCAGGTGATGCAGATACCAAAATTATTTTTAGTGTCTAACTAAGTGCGATGGTACCCATGACTGACTCATACATTTTGGACAAATGACTGAGTAGGTAAGTATTATTTAATGTTACGAAATTCCGTATTAAGTTACTCATTTTAATGTTTAAAATTGGCGACTAATGGAACATAATTTCGTTAACAACAAACCTAGGTAATCTATTTGAGTAACACAGCCCTATTAAATAAGTACCTATCGTACTAGACAATTCTTGGTTATTTGCCAAGCAATCAAGTCCTATGACTATCTGACTGAAGGAATACGTATTGAAATAAACCAAGTTATGTATTTCCGTCTTTGGACTCTACTCATATTTAAACATAACCTCAAAATCTCACAAATGTAAAACTAATCCACTGACAAACTTATACTCACAATAACAATCATCGCGTTGGATATCTTTTCCACCATTTAAGTCCACTTTACGCACACACTGACAATTAAGAGGTACATAATGACCACAACATACAGATGTATAGTTAAATAAAATCTCTCGAAACGTTAAACTGTGTCGCTTTCGATGCTAACTGATAACACGGAGCGGATCGGACCGCGGGAGCGTTGTGTAACATGGGCGTTAGGGCAGTAATAGATGAAGCCACTGTTTTGCCAGCAAGCCCGTGCCTAATTAGTACAATTTACAAAACGCACACAGAATGTTCTGACGAGCTGACGGCATCGAAACAAACGAGTTGCGTTCACGTTATCGAATTCTCTCCGTTCGTTTCGTTGAGCCGCTGTTGCGCTGCGTTCGCGCCGCTACATTCGGTCGCACACACACACGCACGCGCCCTACACCCGTATCCGTATAACGATTAAATATACATGAAATACCGGCTGACTTGACTGTGCGCTATGATGCGCTGCGCACAACTTGTGTGGACTATCTGGGTAATACGACTACTACGTCCCTGTTATCTTGAGTTTTACTAATCCCCTAACATTTTAGGTCGTTGACGAAATTTATAATAGGTAGCTACCTACCTATCTACATGCGTCTATAGGTATTATTTTACTATTATTTTAACATGCACATATTAATTTTATGAATTGATATAATTATTACTTTCTACTCTTACACCTTTGTTATTATAAGAACGTTTGATATTAATGTTTCGGTTCCATACCTTTTAGTACTAACAAATTAATATATTAAGTAGATTTGATACTTACTAAGAAATCAAAAATATTTATACATGGCATTTAATTTCAGAAAATCTTCACCAGACATAGAGCCACAGTACCTATTACCAACTTGAAATATTATTAAAAATTGTTTACATGGCAATGGCATTCAATTTTAGGGACCCCGAACCGGACTTAAGAATTATTTTAATACTAAACTTATATAGATGTCATATACAAAGGAAAAAGTGACCTAGGCCTCCGGTGTCCAGGGCTGGGATCAAATCAGCGTCTTCTGCATTCGCGGCAGTGTCTACTTAAAATAAACAAATCAAAATATTTATTAAAATAATTTGATTTGTTTTCAGTTATTATTTCAATACTATTTATAGTGTCTATATAATCTTTATTTACTTAAATACGGATAACTTAACTTGACAGATACTTAAATACTTACATTAAATTTATTCTATAAAACTAAACTAGCCCGGGGTATCCTCACCAGCATAACAGCCGCTTTTCTCTGCTGGTTGGCTAAACTCAGCCTTTGGGCGAAGTAGGATCCTGCCCGTAGATCGCCAGACACACTGACCAATTTTTTAGATAAATCTTTAATAAAAGTTGTATATTTTGATGCAAATTTCAAGTGCGGAATGTATGTCATTACAATACAAGTCTCCAGCATGGAAGAAGAAACAAGATATCGCTGTCACTACGTCACAAATAAATACCACTCTGATTCTCAAACAGTAAATTTTGGGGTAATTTAAACTATATTGGTGGATTCGTCAGAATGATCATAAAACAAATGTATAAGAAAAATATGGTTTATTAAAATTGTATTTTTTTTTTATATTCATTTTATCGTACATAAATTTGATAACGATAAAGTGCTCGTAATATTCCATCATGATATTGATAATACGCGCCTTCACTCATAAGAATTAGCGATTACATATGTAATAATATTAGTTATGATGCTTAGGAATCTGTTTAATACATCCTGTGTAAGGCTAACAAACTATTATTGGCATAATTTCGAATTGATAGTGGCCCATGCTCTTTTCAACATATTAATATTAAGTTTAAACTTTTTATTATTTACTGATCATATACATATAGATGTGTGTAAATCTAATACGGGAGAACTGTGGTTAGGCAGGACATATGAAATACATATTGATAACTTATGGTTACAATTACGACGAAATGTTAACCATATACAGCGTGTAAATTTTATACGGGCGTATACTTTATCCACCTATAGTATTCATCAATAGGACTCATATAGTATAATCATTTTGTTAAATAGTGTTATTAATTATGTGTAACGATTTTTTAAAGTCCTACCGGGCACCAATGCACGCTATCCAACTGATTTAAAACTGACATAACTGACACGACGCATCGATAAGTTAATTGTCATGTATGCAATACATTGCGGGCTGAATTATTATGTATGAAAAAAAAACTTATTTTCATAAAGAAATAAATGTAAATAGGTTCCCTAGGTCCAATACTAATCGCCATTACAATATACGCCCGTATAAAATTTACACACTGTATAAAATTATTCGGATCGCAATATAAATGCAATACTCAAGTTGAACGTTCGTTGACATTCACAGTTAGGTACTTACTTTTCTTTAATCATGCTAGCGGTACATTGCTTTTCAGTAAATTTATAAAAAATTAAGTAAAACCTTAAAAAACTTCTTAATTAATGTTTATAAATACTAATAAAACCTTTGCATATAACTTTTCATGTAATGAAATAAAGACGTCACGCGGTGGCGCTGACACCCGCCAAACATGTGGAAAATAGGCAAAAGCCACCCTTTTTTTTTAAGTGACCCGTAGATAAAGAACTAGTTGTAATCAGAATAACTCACGACTCGAGCAGTCCTACTAAATCATAATTTGACCTAGAATGGTATTCTTACTTTAAAATCATGATTTGTTATTAGAATGATCTTATTTTTTCATCAAAATGAACTTTGCAGTTTTCACAACCAATGTCATTAAAACTTTTGGTGTTAAGCAGTCCCTTTTTAGGGTTCCGTAGTCAACTAGGAACCCTTATAGTTTCGCCATGTCTGCCCGTCCGTCCGCGGATAATCTCAGTGACCGTTAGCACTAGACAGCTGAAATTTAGTACTAATATGTATATCAATTACGCCAACAAAGTGGTAAAATAAAAAGTGTAAAAAAATGTTTCATTAGGATACCTCCCCTATACGTAAAGTGGGAAGTGATTTTTTTTTTCATTTCAACCTTAACGTGTGATATATTGTTGGATAGGTATTAAAAAATGAATAGGGGTTTACTAAAATCATTTTTTGAAAATGTAAATATTTTCGGAAATAATCGCTCCAGAAGTAAAAAAAATGTGCCCCCCCCCCCCTCTAACTTTTGAACCATATGTTTTAAAAATATAAAAAAAATTTCAAAAGTAGAACTTTATAAAAACTTTCTAGGAAAATTGAATAGTTTTTGAAAATAAATTACAAAATAATTTCTGAACTAAGTTTGTAATTTAACCATATAAGCAGGTGTTTATTGTACCTGTAATTTCTACAAAATCACAATGAAATGACGTGCTTTCAAATAAAGTAAAAACGGTGAAAATCGGTTCATGCAATAAATAATTATCCCATAAAAATCATCTTCCATACTTTAAGCTCGCGTGCAATAGTTTACTTAATTTGCCGATAGATATCGCTGTACGTGGAACGCTCATATCATATCCTACATGGCAGTGTTATTTTAACTCTTAAGTGGGGACACTTACTGTGACGGACGGAAAACTACGGAACCCTACACTGAGCGTGGCCCGACACGCTCTTGGCCGGTTTTTTATATTACCTTGATAATCAATTTATGACAGGAAAAGGTTTGAACTTTAGACAGGTGTAATCCTATTCAATATCAAATTTAAATCAAACTAGATATTAAAAATATATTCGATATCCTCTTAATAAAAAAAAAACTTAACAAATGCCTTGTACTTAAAACAATTTATTTCAACAGGTAACTAAATTTTTTAACGACTATCATTTCACGGTGCAATTGATAAAAGTGGTTAA
This sequence comes from Pammene aurita, assembly GCA_947086415.1. Classification (NCBI taxonomy): domain Eukaryota; kingdom Metazoa; phylum Arthropoda; class Insecta; order Lepidoptera; family Tortricidae; genus Pammene; species Pammene aurita. The sequence continues at coordinate 19,995,004 of OX352293.1, read as the reverse complement.
CTATACAAGTTATTTAAGGGCTTAATTGACCCTATAAATTGATAAAAATAGAATATTAGTTCCTTAGTACAGTTTTTGTGAAAAAGGCTCTGTCGCTTATCGTTTTTGGCATTTGCCAAACTGTATTTTATACACGACAGACCATTAAGCCTCACGTTGAATAAAAAAAATATTATTAACACCATCTGGAATTTTTAGTCGAATATACTTCCAGAACTACCCAGTTAAATTGGTACGAGTCAAACTCGCGTGTAGAAGAATTATATGTTTGAAGCATTGATTTATTATGTATTATACTTACTAGATGTGACATCTAGAACAAATTTTGTGCACCATGTTTGGCGGTTGACAGTTATGACAGAATCAAAGAGTAGTACAAGACTTATAGTGATTTTCACTACAACTTTTGGGACAAAAAAGTTTTAGGGATGTCATCTCCTGTCACTCAATGGTTTGAAGTAGGTATACAGATCAATTAAAGTTAGGTGCTAGTCTAGTGTGGAGTCTACTGATACTCAAAAACCTTTACTCGTAAGTTATGGAGAAAACATAAAAGTCAACCTAGAACCGCTTAAGTACGGAAAGTCGCTCATCCATTTAGAATGCACGATGGTTTTAAAAAATATGCCAATTTTAAATTATGGCATTCAATACTTAAAATAATAGGTTTTTTTACTATTTTTTTATAAGATTGCTGCTGATCCTATAAAAGCCTCTGGTCTCCAAAATGCTCGTGAACACTGGGATATAACCGACAACATCAAAAATCTAAATTTCGTCCTTATCTCTATGTATATGAAAAACTCATATGTGCAACAAAAAAAATGTTCATCATGTGTGGAAATGAGTGAAGAAGAATGCGCCAAAGGAGCAAAGACACCCAAATTCGATTTTAAGTGTTTACTAACCTCCTGATCCAGAGGTTAAAAAAACTAAGAGATTAGTCTAGACTGGTTTCCTTTCCTCCCGATATTTTGTGATAGAGCGATGCATAATTATTTTCTAAGAAACTGATTGGTACGAGTCTGGTTACGAATGCTTAATTCGAATACCACATTATACTTATATCAGTATTGAAATAAAATGAAAATGAATAAAAAGAAAATATTTATTGTTAAATTCAGGCACTTTACAGTGTTTTTAAGATTTATATATTCAACTTTGACACGTCTTTTGTCGGTAGCCGGCGAAGCGATGGCATCGATTATAAGTAAAATTAGAATAACTGGACGCTTGCCCGCTGCGGGAGCAACAAATAGTACTGGGGCATGCGACCAATCGTAACAGCCGCAAATATACGCGCCTGCGCGCCGCGGACACTGCGCGGTGACAACTACCCCCTGCTGCACCTGCCTTGTAATTCTGATCCCCATAGAAGGATCTATTTTTTTTTGCAATCTATCTATCTTCTCCTAGACGTTTTCGGCTACAGAGACTGCGTTCTACCGCTGAGAGGACGCTGCACGCTGGTGCGCTCTTAGGTGACTGATATAGCCAATTTTTGCAGCAAATGTTTGCAATATTAGCTACTAGCTAATACATTTAGGCCACAGTTAATATATTTTCTGTGAGCCGGCTAACTAGTTAACGGTGAAAATAAAAACTAGCTGTTAGTGTCATTACTCATCTTGGATAAATTTATAACTATTATAAGAATGATTTTTTACTAACTATTATTATAATTATTTTTGATGTAAGGATTATTTTTCTAAGCTATACTATACTCCAAGAACCTTGTCGCCGGAAAGTACGGGGTACTGTGCATCAAATCCGGTAGATCTGATGTTTTGCAGACTTGTTTATGATGTTGGCCCAATGAATAATCCAAGTTTGTGACCTCGAGCGCTGAACGCAACTTTGTCAAAAATCGAAAAATCATTTTTTTACAATTTGTCTAGAATTGTCTCTGTAGACCTAAGTTTCCGAAATAAAGCTTTTCAAAATAGATTATTTTTCCCAGAACAGTTTACCCTTTACCCTTCCCCTTCTCTTCTGGGAAAAACGGTTCTATTTTGAAAAGCTTTATCTTGGAAACTATTGGGTCTACAGAGACAATCCTAGACTTATATTGTAGTAAATTTAGTCTTGTTTAAAAATGTCTTGAATAGGTACTGTCAAAAACTAGTCTTTACGGGTTATAATCGCCAAAATCTGATTATTCGTTATTTGATAAAGTTGCGTTTGGCGCTCAAGGTCACAAACTTGGATTATTTATTGGGCCAACATCACAAACAAGTCTGCCTAAAAATCAGATCTACCGGATTTGACGCACACGATGATTGTATAAGGTTACTGGGTTTGCCGCGCACCATGCTGAGCTAGCGTCTTTTCTCTGTCATGATAAATGGCTTCCTGCCGACGTGAAAATTATGTTATTTAATTTTAATTCATCTTTATTTTATTTTTGTATGTATAAATAAATTATCATGCTATGTTGTTGGTATGAATAAATAAATTATCTATCTAGTCTCTTTGGAACCAGAAGTGTCGTAGAATGTATGAGCTCCCATATACATGTAAACCACGATACTTCTATTTCTGAACAAACTGTATGTACTTACTACAAGATTTTTAATCAAGTCCAGGAGACTATAATATTATAGGAGACTATATATATATATAAAAAGGATGGCGCAATGATTTTCAACCTTTTGATGCTTCTTTTAGGTGAAAAAAACCATAACCTTAATTTTCAAAATATACGCTGAAAAGCCTACATAGTTATTAACCATGTGCATAGTAATATTAACATGCATAAAATCTTTGGCATTCAAGCATTATACTATATCAGATAGAATAATCATGAAAATTCAAAGGTACTCCACACAACTTCCAACCAGAAAATATATAAATGTTTATTGTAACGGCCTCCTAGCCCAGTCGGTAGTGACACTGCTTACGAAGCAGGAGGTCCCGGGTGCGAATCCTGGTCAGGGCATTTATTTGTGTGGTTATCACAGATATTTGTACCTGAGTTATGGATGTTTAAATAAATAAATAATAAATAAATATTATGGAACAATCTTACACAAATCACCCTAGTCCCACGGTAAGCTCAATAAGGCTTGTTTTGTGGGTACTAGGCGACGATATATATAAATAGATATATATACATATAAATACTTAAATACATAGAAAACATCAATAACTCACGATCAAATATCTGTGATAAACACACAAATAAATGCCCTGGGGGGCGATTTTTGAGATTCGAGCGCTCGAATCTGACATTTTTAAATCTGAATAAAATGATGAAATGATGTTTTAAAAATAACAGCGATAGGAATTTAAAATCACGAATACTTAAAGTATTAATTTCATGCAAAAATAATGGCGACAAACTCTTCTGTGCGATTATTTTCGTGCTTAATTTCATTGAATTCGAGCGCTCGAAAGTCAAAAATCGGCCCCTGACCAGGATTCGAACCCGGGACCTCCTGCTTCGTAGGCAGGGTCACTACCGACTGGGCTAGGAGGCCGTTTCCTATGTATTTAAGTATTTATCTATATCTATCTATTATATATATCGTCGTCTAGTACCCACAACACAAGCCTTATTGAGCTTACTGTGGAACTAGGTCGGTTTGTGTAAGATTGTCCTATAATATTTATTTATTTATTTATTGTAAATAAATTATACGTATATAAAATAATTTGTGGCGCACGCGTAGGTCAGCAATAATATCCTATCGAACACTTTCATTCACTCTCGGATTGACTAAGATATAAGAGACAACTCAAGACTTATGGCAGCCATAAATTTTATGTATACTGTGCTACCGGGCATCGGCAATTCATTAACTTTATCTGAATATGGGCTTTATTCATTCATATCGGTTGCAGAATATTTCTATCATTCGTAGATAGGTACATACCAATCATGTGTGTGTCTATGCATTGTATAATGCATATTTATTTATTTTAATTATTGCACAATAACCTTATGCAATGAAGATAAACACGCAAAGCTTTATGCAGACGGCGCAACATTGCAAAAAAATCTTGTTTGGATACGTCGAATTCATACAGTCTATGGTACTCTCTAGACCTGAAAATGAAAAATAATAATTTATAATCTGTGGGCCTTATCCTCATTGTCATATCATAGGGTCAAATAAAAAAAAAAACATCTCTCCTGTTCAGAAAGTTTTATTTTCCTGGGTAAATAGTCGGGTGAAAAATTGCTTTTCCATCCCTAGCGTGGAAAGTAATTAGCAGTGTTAATTGTGGATTGAGCCGGTGCCCACCCGGATGCCCTGCTCTCCGACCACCGGCAAAACATTGAATTTGTCTTTTTCAAATTGTTCAAATTTTACTTAACATTTTTATAGATTATTCTTTATATACCAGTTTTATAAAATGTGCGTGTGGTATTGTACTTTCCTCACAGTCGAAATGAAAAGCAGAGTGTTTAACTCGGGTGAAATTACCCATTTCACCCTCGAGCTATTGGCGCTCTCACTGAAATATCTCAGGTGAAATGGGTCACTTTACTCACTTTCAACCCTTTGTTAACAATCTACTATTGTTAAGTGGTTGCAGGGAGTAAACTATTGCCATTAAAAATAATTACTCATTTATATAACGGCCTCCTAGCCCAGTCGGTAGTGACCCTGCCTACGAAGCAGGAGGTCCCGGGTTCGAATCCTGGTCAGGGCATTTATTTGTGTGTTTATCACAGATATTTGTTCCTGAGTTATGGATGTTTTCTATGTATTTAAGTATTTATCTATATCTATATATTATAATATCGTCGTCTAGTACCCATGACACAAGCCTTATTGAGCTTACTGTGGGCCTAGGTCGATATGTGTAAGATTGTCCTTATAATATTTATTATATTTATAATAATATTTATATAAAATAAAATTTAATGATAACAAAATGAATATTATTACAGGGTACCATATGGGTATTAGGTATCCAAAATGAGCTATATGATTAAAACGTATAAAACACGTCACGTGTAGCTTATTGTCAGTTATTTATTATCATAGATAGAGGTAAAACTACCCTCTTAGATGCATAATTATAATATTATTTATATTGCTTTACAAGAAGTCCATAAAAATCAGGCTCTTGTGCGCAATAATTTGTCGCACACTTTGTCGATTTACGTAGAGATTTCATTTTTTCACTAACAGATAGCGTATATTGCGTAGTTTTAGGAAGTTTTATTAAATCCATCTCGACAAAGTGGCATCTTTTTTCAAGACTAACACATTTATTTACATTAACCAATTTTACCAAGGCACACCTGACGAAGACACATTAAATACGTAATTAATTGAATAGTTGTGTTTATAATAAAAATTTTATTAACTTAGGTACCTACTTATCTGCCGAGGAATGTAAATAAATAAAGACTATTCAATTATACTAAGTATCTGGTCACGATTGGTTTGTATTTCAAACATTAATTATCTGACAATACTATCCTACTAAATCTGTTAAAATATAGTATATACATACATAAATCGGTGAAAACAGCAAATCTTTAGTAGATTTTTGGCATCTAGTTTATACAGAGTAGGTATATATTTAGGTACCTAGTTAAAGCCAACTTAAAATATACTCACCACAAACCGAAATCAAGAAGCGCTGACAACCTTTATCAACATGGCTTCACTAGCCAAAATATATCCCAGATCACACTAATCACCTAATTGGCGGGTATTATCTACCCTATGTGTGTCCCGTGACGGCGGGCGCACTCAATGCGGAAGCCGGTCTACCCGAATGGGGCCGGGATGCGTCGCGGGCGCGCCGCTGTCCGCGTCGCCTGCATGCGTCATCGATGCATTCGTCTTTACGGCGTTTTGCAAAACTGTATCAAACGCATATCGATAGAAGTTGTCACCGCAACAAAGGTGGTAACATATGTAACTGAGAAGGTAGATTTGGCTTTAACCTACTGAAAATCGTTAACCGTAAACGAGCAATAGTTGAATAAATTTAATATCAGGTTAAAATATTTCCACAGATTCCTATTATTTAAATTAGCATGCTTATTTAATTTAAAAACAATCTCGCTTGTTCATAAACGTGTTTCAAATAGGGAATCCTATCTCGAACCGAGATTGCCAATTCGAGATCTCGTTCGAAAAATCGAAGTCAAGATTGTTCCACTCGAGATCTCGCCAGTCAGACCGTCGAGATTGAGATTTGGTGACAAATAAGTTATTTTAGTCAAAATTGACTGAGAATCAGTATAAACCACATATTTAGGGTACTTCCTGTTACTTTTACTAAACAAAGAACATATTTATCGAAATTAATAGAATATTTAACATGATATCAGCTTCACTCTCAACTCAATAGCATAATTGTCAGTATATCGTATCTACGTAAGTAGGTCAAAGTGATAATGAATATTTGTTTTGTTAATAGGGCAGCTCGGTAGGTACACCGTGAAATAAAGCACAATTCACACTTTTTTCTTACTCGGTGATTATGATACTCAATTATTTTTTTAGGTGATAATAAAGCTTGTAACTCTCATTCGAGATCTCGAAAATATTAATCAAGATCTCGGTCGAGATTCGCAAAACCGAGATCTCGGTCGAGATTCGCAAAACCGAGATCTCGATCGAGATTCGCAAAACCGAGATCTCGTGCCATCGAGATTGAATCTCAGAAAATTCGCACGAAATCTCGCGAGATCGAGTTTCAAACCACATTTAGTTAAACTATGTTTTGTCCGTAATTAACAAACACAGTTGTCGAAGTAATCATAAGGTAAGGGAAAACGATTATTTACTTAAATTAGATTCGAAGCACGTTTATGAATAAGCGGGTATGTGTATAATTGAAAATAATTACTAAGTAGGGATGTGTACTATGTGAAAATGATGTGATTCGGAATGAGATGGTGAAGATAATATTAATATAGTTACAATAAGTATTATTTATAATTTAATAATCTACATATATAACAACTTAACTTCTACAATCTTTACCAATAGCTTTATGACGTACTTAATACCGCCAAATCCATCCTATACTTAACGCTAAATTATTAGGTACCTGCTAAACTTCTAAAGTGTTCTCCTTAAGGGTGTATTTTCATAAATGAAATTTTTATCCACTAAGTCAGAGGTCGGCAAAACGCGGCTCTTTGAAGGGCCAGTTGTGGCTCTTCGAGTTCCCCTCAATTTTTTTTAAATCAAATATTACAGTTAAAAAACATAAAACAGACAACTGCGGCTCTATGACCTTCCGAAAATTCCACATTTTTCCGCCATCAGGCTCTTTGTCAAGAAAGTTTGCTGACCCCTGCACTAAGTCTAACTATAGATTGGCTGTAATATTTTGATAAAAATAATATATATACGAATACGCGAATTTCAGGAATTTAGCTCAGCCATCTAATCAGCTTTTAAAAATACGAAAACATTTTACTAACTAACGCAATCTAAAAAGTTTTGTAGTAGTTTTAAGTATTTTTATTACTGAGCAATAAATAATTAAAAAAAATTAAAAAAATTGTTGGTAAAATGTTTTCGTATTAATAAATAATAAATAAATATTATGTGACAATCTTACACAAATCAACCTAGTACCACAGTAAGCTCAATAAGGCTTGTGTTGTGGGTACTAGGCGACGATATATATAATAGATATATACATATAAATACTTAAATACATAGAAGACATCCATAACTCAGGAACAAATATCAGTGATAAACACACAAATAAATGCCCTGACCAGGATTCGAACTCGGGACCTGCTTCGTAGGCAGGGTCACTACCGACTAGGCTAGGAGGTCGTTTTTAGGGTTCCGTAGTCAACTAGGAACCCTTATAGTTTCGCCATGTCTGCCCGTCCGTCCGTCCGTCCGTCCGTCCGCGGATAATCTGTGACCGTTAGCACTAGAAAGCTGAAATTTGGTACTAACATGTATATCAATCACGCCGACAAAGTGGTAAAATAAAAAGTGGAAAAACATGTTTTATTAGGGTACCTCCCCTATACGTAAAGTGGGGAGTGATTTCTTATTCTTATACGGTTAAATTACAAACTTAGTTCAGAAATTATTTTGTATTTTGTTTAAAAAACTATTCAACCTATCAAGTTGAAAATAATTTTCCTAGAAAGTTTTTATAAATTTCTACTTTTGAGATTTTTTTCATATTTTTAAAACTTATGGTTCAAAAGTTAGAGGGGGGGGGGGCATATTTTTTTTTACTTCTGGAGCGATTATTTCCGAAAATATTTACATTTACATAAAATGATGTTACTAAATCCCTATTCATTTTTAAATACCTATCCAACAATACATATATAACACGTTAGGATTGAAATGAAAAAAAAATCATTCCCGTCTTTACGTATAGGGGAGGTACCCTAATAAAATATTTTTTTCCACTTTTTATTTTACCACTTTGTCGGCGTGATTGATATACATATTAGTACCAAATTTCAGCTTTCTGGTGCTAACGGTCACTGAGATTATCCGCGGACGGACGGACGGACGGACAGACATGGCGAAACTATAAAGGTTCCTAGTTGACTACGGAACCCTAAAAAGGCCCCTGTGGCATGGTACCAAAGATGCTGGCTGCGTTACCCCGCTGAACCGCGAGACTAATACGTTGAGCGAGGTAACTGCCAGCTCTCCGGATCCCCGTTGCGTCTCGTAGTCTTTTCGATAGATCACCGAAAAGACTCAAAGCGCAAGGGCCCCAAGGACCCAGCGTTTCGACGCCGAACGTCGGCGTTTCATAAATTAAGTTAAATTATGCTATTCTTAATAACGTTAACGGTAAAGGTCTTGAATCTTTAATGAGCAAAATCTTCCAAGTAGAAGCATTTATCTATTTAGCGATTAGATCCTTAATTTTGGAACTGTTATCCTTAATAAGATTTCTATACAAACAGCGATATTGCCTCGTGACCAAGATTTGGGGAGCTCTCGCGACGTCAAACTTCGATCTGTTATTTTAGAGTTTTAATGTCAGTCTCTGGAAAGTGATGCAGTTTTAATAAAAAATACCTAGGCTTGTAAAGTAGGTGAGGATTTAATTATAAAAATAATTAGGCCAAACGTTCATCTTCTGGGAGATGTACATTTTGAGGGGCAACTACCCTTAACGAACTGGAATAAAAATGTTGTATATACAGCAAAAATTACAAAATAAATAGTTTTTTTGTAAACTGTACTCTTTTCCAAAAATTTGTTAATGCAGTTGAGTCCCTTTAAAAAAATTAAAGACTGTTTCCTTTCAGTGAAAATCTCAGCGTTTTAAGGTAGTTTCACTCCAGGACCGGAGTTATCTTTCCACACTGTATACTTACATAGTAAGGTATCGGTAAATACTTAAGTAAACTTTCACTCAATATCATTTGTACGTACTCATATTCAATGTGTGTGCCGCGCAAAAACAAAGCTTAAATTAACCCACTTGTTCATTCATGAGCAACAAAACCATGGTTGGAAATAGATATGTATTAATGGACCGCAGTCGTAAGAAGGTAAATCCTAGTGCAGTTGCATAATAAACTCCCCAAAGCTTCTAGTGGAAGTGTATAAACGAATATAGTGTTTTATACAATCGTTACATAATGGAGAGCTTTTCAGTCGAGTTGCGCGTTTCACGAACCTACGAGTGTACTAAGAAGGTACGAGATTGAAAATATTAATTATGTCACTATTGTATACAATACTTTTTCTACGAGTGGTCAAAATAGGCAAGCCGGTAAGAATTGAGTTCTATGAATGCCTTACAACCTGCTGCATGATACAATTTAGAAACTTCAATTTCTCGGTGGATGTGCCGGTACCCCTCCAACGGCGGCGGCGGCGCCGGGCGGTCACCGGCAACGGGTATGCTAAGAATAATATTGTATGTAAAGACAAGGCAGTGAAAGTGCTAGGTGCTAGTATAATATTGTATGGAAATCCTTAAGGCAATGGTTTGCGATGTTAAAATATGCGACCATAAAAGCTTCATCAAAAAGTATGCGCTCGTAGTTAGTTCGGTCTACAAAGTCTCAATTCAAGCATTGCAGTCGACGAGAAGATTTTTTTTAAATTTAAACTATCATAATTATTCGCTTCATGCGCAACAAGAACACCCATCTTATCGGTCATCAGTGTCATCACTTAAAGCTAGAAAGAGATAGGTCCCACAGTAACCCATACAAACATTTTCTGAGCAACCGAGTAGTGACGTTTTGGAACAAACTCCTAAAAGTCGTGGTTACGGCACAAAAAGTGAACCAGTTTAAAAATAAATAGCTAATATTCGTTTTAAAGTATTTAAGTATTATTTAAAAGTCGCGTTAATATCTAATTTTTAATAAAGGTTTAAATATTTATAAAAATGTAAGTGGGTATTCAAGGAATTCCCCATACGGCAATTAAAGGACAGTACAAATGAACAAATCGAATAAAATAATCATTGCTTCTAAAGCTTCCCGGCCAGGCTAAGATGGCACCCGTTCAGATAATGTGAGTAGAGGTATTAGCAATTTTGAACGACTTTTATTTTGGCCATATTTTAATGAGTTAAAAAGGTGTTCGATTGCTTGTGTAGTTTTAAAATTTACTTATATATTTTATTTTGCTTTATCTGATTGTAATTAAAGATTCGTGTAATATTAACGTAAGCTTCACAGGGTAGCTTAAAACCTGCCCTTCGTGTTAGTGTATTACACGAAGGGCAGGTTTTCCAAAGTTTTTTACTTGGGCGTTTCCAGAAATTGTTGTAAGTTTAATTTTAGGATTCTAAGAACTATTTCGTCATTTCTACGCACTTATATATTACTAGCTTTCCGCCCCGCGACTTCGTCCGCGTATAATAGCACCTTCGCACCCCTATTTACCCCCTCAGGAGTACAATTTTCCATAACGCTGAAAGGACTTATATTGTATTTTAATAAGTAATCTTTCCACAAAGTTAAGTCTCTAGCTCAAAAAAGTCATTTCCCTCATGCAAACTTAGCACCCCTATTTAACCCCCTCAGGAGTGGAATTTTCCAAAACACTGAAAGTAGTTTTATTGTGTATTAATAAGTAATATTTCCACAGAGTTTAAAGTCTCTACTTTAAAAAAGAAATTTCCGCCATACAAAGTTAGCACCCCTATTTAACCCTCTCAGGAGTAGAATTTGCCAAAACGCTGATATTCCTACAGAGTTAAAAGTCTCAGGCTCAAAAAAATTAATTTACCCCATACAAACTTTGCACACCTTTTTAACCCCCTCAGGGGTGAAATAATCCAAAACGCTAAAAGTACTTTTATTGTATCTGAATAAGTAATCTTCCTACAAAGTCAAAGGTTTCTAGCTAAAAAAAAAACAACATTTTCCCAATACAAACTTTTCACCCCTTTTAACCCTCTCAGGGGTGAAATTATCTTAAACGCTGAACGTACTTTTTTTTGTACTTTAATAAGTAATATTCCTACAAAGTTTGAAGTCTCTATCTCAAAGAAAGAAGTTTCCCGCATACAAACTTTGCACCCCTATTTAACCCTCTCAGGGGTGGAATTAGCCAAAACGCTGAAATCACTTTTATTATATTTTTTACTATCAGCGAACGTGCGAAGTTTTAAGTCTCTAACTTAAAATTTAAAATCCTATACATACAAACTTTTAACCCTCTTTTTACCCCCTTAGGGGATGAATTTTTCAAAATCACTTCTTATTATTTGTTTAAATTATAAATGTAACCTTACCTGCAAATTACAACTTTCTAGCTTCAGTTGTTAGGGCCTCGCTTTAATACAAACTTTTCAACGCCGTTTCAACTCTTCTGGGGTGGAATTTTGAAAAACGCTGAAATCAGTTTTTTTGTTTTTAAGTTATTAGCCTGAAAACGAAATTTCAAGGCTGTCACAAAAAAAAATCTCTATACAAACTTTCAACCCCTTTTTTACCCCATTAGAGGTTGAATTTCACAAAACGCTGAAATCACTTGTATTATTTTTCTATTATCAGTAACGGTACAAAGTTGCAAATCTCTAACTTTAAATTTTAAACCCCATCCATACAAACTATCAACCCCCTTTTTACCCCCTCAGGGGTAGAATTTTTCAAAATCGCTTCTTATTACTTGTACACATTACAAATGTAACCAGACCTGAAATTTTCAACTTTCTAGCTTCAGTAGTTTCGGCTCTGCGTGGATCAGTCAGTCAGTCAGTCAGTCAGTCAGTCAGGACAAAGGCATTTATATATAAAGAAAGAAGAAGAAGAAGAGTAACGAGGAAAGCTGGAAGTAGTTGTAAATTAATAAAATTAATATAAAATAAAAAATTAAAATACGTACAATTACGCCAATACGCCATACTAACTAACTTTGCTCGCAATTCTTGGTAGGAATAACCTAATACTTCTCGCAGTCAGAACAAAACTTAAACTTGCAATAATTTGTAATACGCTTAGGTACTTATAAGTAACTAATCGTGATACTTTCCACGAATATCGTCGATACGTTACTCTTGACGAGGACATTATTATGAATGGAAATGCTGGCATCTGTCAGGGTTTCCCAACATTTCTCCCAGAAATTAATCACATAAAAAAACAATTAAGATCGTATTGTTAAAATCTGAATGCGCCTTCAAGTTGGTGGCCGCCCAGGACTCCGAAGAGCTGTTTGCAAGGCATGGTTCCAGTCCAAGTTGGTGGCTGTGTCCGCCCAGGACTCCCAGGAGCTTTTTGCAAGGTATGGTTCTAATTATTTTTCCGCCAGTCGGCTCTGTCACAAGGTTTCTCCAGCAAGTAGCCTTTGGGCGTCCTTGGGGTTGTTTTCCTGTGTCAATATGTAAAGCGATTTTAACTGGGTGATCGTTGTCCCGGCGCATGACATGGCCATACCAACACAATTGGGTTTCGTGTAGTTTTTCTGGGATTGGTGCGACTTTAAAGCTGCCTCTTACAAACTCGTTCCTGATTCTGTCCAATCTGGTCACCCCCCTGCCCACCTCAACATTTTCATCATAAGTAGGCACATTTAAAACTGGCGCACATGTCGTAACGAGGAAAGCTGGAAGTAGTTGTAAATTAATACGTATAAGTATACTTACTTCTTTATAATGTGAACTGCCTTACCTACTTGCTTAATTAAATAGTCTAAACATTTAATTTATTTATTTTCTTAACATAATGGAATATACTCGTACATTATTTATCTTACTTATAAGATAATTATTATTCCATTCCGAGCATTAAGATACAGTAACTATTATTGTAAGTTAGCATAGAGTGGTTATTTAATTAAGTAATAGAAAAGTCCACAGAAGAAGCTTGCGTTTGGAAATTTTATTTGTAAAAACTTAGCTAAAACCAAACGGGTTTTTGTATGTAGCAGGGAAGCGTTCAAATAAACATGACATACCTAATAAGATTTCTAGACTCAATATTTACTTGGCAAAGGTTTGATTAATCCTGCCCACGTATAAAACAAATTTCATGTAAGTAGATTAAGCATGAATAGTTTTTTTTTTTATCATATGGCTATATATACATGTCACTGGATATCGATAAACATTTCTTCTCTCGAGTAGTAGTAGTGGGAAAGCAGATGATGAAGAAAATCCAGTGAGTGCTGCGAGGTCCATATGGGGCAGTGCAGCGGCCAAGTTTGTTACTCTTGTAGCACCACCCAGGGATCACGTGAAGGGTTGTCTAAGGTGTTTCCTAATACTGACGCATAGTAACATTGAACCCCCATAGTTGTTATTGTACCTACTCGTAGTAGTTGGGGTGTTTTTTTACCGTACACGTTCGTGCAAGAGAATCTTAGCTTAGTTAATGACTAATACTTAATTTGGTTTAATTATGATATAAGGAAGTGCCGTCGTAACTTATTTCTTATGCACGTTTATTTTGATTTACCGCAAAGTTGTATATAATATAGTGATTGAAAAGTAATATAATTTTCTGCATACTACACAGCCGCAATATAAGTTTACGATTCAAGAAATTTACGAGTATGGCGCTTTTATAAGAGCATTACATAATCATTCGACTACAGATGTTTAATGTTATGTTAATATGCTTTAAGCTTAGGGATTATTAAATACCCGGTTTAATTGATATAGATTTTTTTAACTTAACTCAGCTTGTCGGACTAGAAAATGCCTTTTAGATGTTAGGCAAAAAAAACTTTATTTTCGTTCTAATTGTAATTAAAATTTTATTTTTGTTTGAAGTAGGTAGACGCCCGCACTAATAGAGTAACGTTGAAATATTTTGTCACTACATAAGGATGAAAACTTGAGCTAAAACACCGGATCAAAGTCATCGAAAAATAGTACATTATTGCAGAGGACGGGAAAGATAAATTCGTGGACGAGCGATTTTTTCGAAAATATAAGACGGGTCCACGAATTTTTATTCCCGCCGAGGCATATATAACGCTTTTCTCCAAATGTGCGAGCAAAAAAAGGAAATTAAATAAATTACATATTTAGGTTAGCATTAAATATCATGAATTTATGAATTAGCTTTCCTTTACAATATTTTTTATACTGCCAATCATGTGCCAAAACTCATTCAAATAATATTTAAAAATCAATTTTCGTCAAAAACTATTTAAGACAGTATTAAATATGCTCCTTTCACACAACTGTAAAAGCTAATACCTTAAAAAAAGTTGTTTTGTCTATGATTATATGAAGCCGTATTCGCACGATCAGACGCGGTGGTCCTGCAAGCTCTGACACAGAACGAGACAACCAAGGTTTTTACCTCACTATCTCGCTCTATCCTATAGTTTGAAGGGATTGCCGTTCAGACGGTTGGCTGTTAGAAATGATATTTTTTAGTCGAATGAAATGTTTAAAAGGTAAAAAACAATGCGGACGACAAGTACAACTTGTCGTCCGCTAAAACAGGACAATAATGATTTTTATTTTTTTTAATTTGTATTAGTAAATAATGACGAACTTCACGTACTAATTTTACTACAGTAAGGTGAACATTTCCGAGCACATTGGAGAAATAGTACATTATTGTCGAGGAGGTGAAGTAGCACATTGATGGCTGAGTATTACGTTTAAACGGACGACTTTAGGAGTCCGTTTAATTTAATACAAAGCCAGCAATGGCCCTTCACGCCGAGTCCAATATAGTGTTTTATTCAAAATAATGCAAAACAGCCAACGTTGATGAACAACAAACAATATTGACATAAATAATATATTCATGATAACTTCTCTTCTAGGTTAAAATAATGACCTCTACCGCGAGCATCGAATTTCGATTCGAATCCTATAATTATCTCCATCGCTTCTCATTTTGAGTGAGAGAGACAGATTTATTCGAAACTACAATTTTTTATGTTTGCGGTACACGCTCAGCTTTGCCGCCTTTATATCTTTTTATTAAAAAGTTTGAAGTGTATTTTTCTTCTGAATTTACCGTAAGCTATTTGAGCTAAATAAAAAATCGCGGTACCAACATTATAAATAACAAACACCGATGTTGTGTTCTGGCTGTTTAGGACCTTTGCCTTTCTTTTGGTATGGCTGTTGAACTTTTTTTTAAGTTTGTACCTCGACAAAAATGGAATTTGTATGCAACATTTATGTCGCGAAATCGAGCCTGCAATTTCCGTAACTTTTTAATTTTTATTTCACCATAAACTAGGCACTTCGCCGCCTAGTTTTTAACCGTAAAAGTCAACCTTGCCGGACATTTTTGAATAAAGGATATTTTCTGACTAAAAACAAACTTAGCTCCGGAAAACACATTCAAAGAAGAACACTTTATTCGGGAAAATTCTTATTTCCCAATTAAGTGCCACACCAATTTGGAGTTGATGTAGGTTGGAAAATAAAAATCGATTAGTGGAATCCACGTGAAAATAGCCGGGAGGCGTGCGCTTGGCCGTGGAAAGCGAGTGCGGAGTGTGGATGCGGGAGCGGGCGACGGGCCTCTGAAAGCTCCGGTCCACACGCGGTGCCGTTAGCGCAGGCTCGGGCGGGCGGCGCGGCGGCGCGGCGGCGGGCGGCCCGTGGGAGGTACCGTTAGTGACGTCGCCGTCGTGACGTCCTCGCCGTGACGTCAGACGGCGCGATATAGCCGCCAGCCTCGGCGGCGGCGGCCTCAGTAACGCACCGCCCGTTCGCCAGCGCGTACCTCCGCGCGCCCTCTTGCGATTCGCATACTTCCGACAGACTGACCGAGTGAGTGAGTGCGCGTGCAGTGAGTGGGATGTGCCCGGCCGCATGAGGATCCTGCTAAGCGAGCTGGGATTGTCTGGCGCGTGCTTCGGCCTGACCCTGGAGCCGCGCGCCGCTCTGGACCCCGACCGCGACCGCCACGGCGACAAGCCAGCGCCAGGTCAGCGCCCACCACCACCGCGTACCTCCACTTCTGTGTTTATTTTCGCTTTCGTTGTGTAGAACCTCTGGGTGTTGTAGACTCTGTGTGGAACTGTCGTGATGATGGCCATTGGCTAGAATGCGAAGTGCGCTGCTGACGCCCTCCAGCAAATACTGCGCCCTTAGACAATTCCAAAACACACGTACGTACCCCCTTTTAAGTTTTTTATATTATTTTGTATTATTATTTAAGATTAATTTATAAGTTTCTTTTATGCATGCATCCTTTTTATTATTTTATATCCTTATCAAATTAAATTTATGGTTTATTATTTTTCCGCCAAAACAAGTAAAATTCTAATTTTGGGAAATTAATCCTGTACAAATGATAAATGTACCGCGAAACTTATAATTCTAATTTAAAATTAATCTAGCTAACTACATATTCACATAAGTTTCATAATAAGTTTATATTCATGTGTTAATTAAGTAATAGAATATTACTGAAAAGTAAATTAGACATAAACTTATATAGTAGTGTGTCTACTTAAAATAAAACAAATCAAAATATTTATTTTTAAAAAAATTTATTCGTTCTTCAGTTGTAAATTAGACATGTAGAATATATTAAATGTACCTAGGTATATTTAAATTCAATAAAGTTTCTGACATAGGTACTACATGATGCATCTGAATTACGTGTCCGTAGTACTTATTGATTAGAAATAAATATTTTTTTGTATTTTCTTACATAAATTGATGAGGTTAACTTTACTAATACTATATAGGTATTGAAAATTGTTGGTCACGGTAGTTATTTGAAATAATGAATAACCACAAACTTCTTTTTTTGTTTATGTAATTTAGTTTAATTTTAAATTTGTTAGTGTTGATTATTTTAGAAACATACTTAAAAGTAAATCAAAGCCAAATTAAAGCGTAACTCCCGCCAATATTTTTGTAGGTTATATTCATAAAGCTCTATGTTATTTGGTGATGTTGGAATTATTCAGTCCACCTATAATTTATTGCCATGTCATCACAAATTGCAAAATGTTGTTACTAGTGTCAAGTGACCGGCCAAGTGCGTGTCGGACCACGCATAATGGAGGGTTCCGTACCTTCAATGGAATAAGAACCAAACTAATACCAAAAGGTGGTATCTGATGACTAAGGAAGAAGTTTTTGAACACAATTTTTCTGACTTGCCAAGCGATTATTTCTGAAAATAATTAATCACAAAATGTTCAAAGAAACCTTTATTTTATTTTTAAAGATCTGTCGATTGATGTGCA
Organism: Pammene aurita; assembly: GCA_947086415.1. Lineage (NCBI taxonomy): Eukaryota > Metazoa > Arthropoda > Insecta > Lepidoptera > Tortricidae > Pammene > Pammene aurita. The sequence goes on along the minus strand of OX352293.1, from coordinate 19,977,431 downwards.
AAACGTTAATATTTGTTTTTTTTTTATTGAGTTACATGTACCTATGTAGGGGGCGCTCCCTCTAAAAATATTTTTTTCTGCAATTTAACTACATAACTAAATAGCGGCATAGAAAATACACCTTACGTCAAAAGTTTATTTAGATACGTCTTAAAGTTTCCGAGTAAAATGGCTATGACATAAGGACGGACGGGCGGACAGACGGACATGACGAAACTAAAAGAGTTCCGTCATTGCCATTTTGGCTACGGAACCCTAAAAAGCGATCTCTTACAGATAGTAGCTTAATTAGTTTTAATTTAATGTAACCTAAGCGTTTTTCTAAATTGTAATTTCATTGCAAGAGGGGATTTAATTAACGTTTTTGACTTATATTAACTATTAAAATAATATTTACTGTTTGTTCGGTTGAGTTGCTTCTGGCAAAGTGCTTAAAACTTTAAATTATCAATATAACAACAATTATATGCGCATGTTTACAACTTCCATAATTTTTATTAATAATTATAGCTTAATGACTAACAATTACAAATAAACAAATTACGTCTTCTAATTGCATGTCAATATTTTATATATTTTAGAGAATATAAATAAAAAACTATTATTATACATATATTGTTCACGAAAAATAATCAAACCTGCTGCTCCACATTTTCCAAGAATACACATTTCAATCCTTATTCATGTTTGTATATTTTCGATACATAGGTACTTTAGTACTTAACTAAATATATATAGGTACATATAATTATTAGATAGGTAAACGTGACCGAAAACTTGTATGATAATCTGTGCTAATAGTGCGATCGCAAAATTTACATTTTAACAGGGATAAAATCATAACATTTATAACCGGTTCAATAGTTCGAAAATAATAGCATGAAATTATCAAGACGCTGATCTTCTGTTTGCTGTTTTATATGTATTATCTAGAGGTTACTATTTCTGACCAGTAGTAATATTTAGATGTCAGGCATGAACTTTATATATTTAACCTTTCTTGCACTAAAGAAAATCAAAGAGTACTAAAGGGGGACTTAATGCTATAAGGCATTCTATACCAGTCAAACTTAAAGCAAAGCAGAAAGATTGTTTGAGAACTATAATTTAATAAAACAAATAATTCTCTTGACGCTGTTGACGCTCCTAAAAATGCTACATTTTTTGTAATATTTGCTTATAGCATAAAATATAGTAAGCGAACAAGTCGTGATGAAATCTAAGAACATTTCGACAGCACCCAGCGGGACCGGTCGGAGATCCACCGCCTCTGGCATACATTATGCTGTAGTGCCCGCTGACCGCGTGTCGCAACAATCCAGCAACAATCATAACATTACATACTCAATATGCATTCTACTCAGTTACGAAGCAGCTTATTGTTTAACACGTACTGTTCAAGTAATTACTAAGCTTCACCAGCATGTGTGGTTACAATCTAGGTTTATAGCGTTTCTCTAGACAGGACCGCATTCTGATGGTTGACGCGCGGACGCCGCGCGGCGGAAGACCGCCGGCTATACAATAATGCCTGTACATTATAGAGGGACCCTGTCGGCCTCTCAGCCTTGCCCAATCGTTGTCGCAACCGGCTGCACCTGCCGAGATGCGAGTGCAAATTGCCGTCAATATTATGCGTGATCTCAATCTTCTGCTAAAACTTACGAGTAGTTGCTAGCTTATTTTTTGTTCAGTTTTTGCGAGACCGGTACGGCAGCAATATTCAATTTTAATTATGCAGTTATGTTGGCCGATTAACTTATCTGCAGTCGATAGATTAACGTTGAATTGTACGGTTATAGCTAGCAGCCTTGAAGTTTATTTGGTTAGGCCTAGTTTTCCGCTGGTTAAAAATGCATAGCAAATCAGACACATCTAAATGAATATAGAAGCTAATACATATAAGCATACTACATATCTCTATAATAAAATAAATAAACAAATAAATATAAGGCCGACCAAATCAAAAGTTTCGTATGTAATAGTTATTTATTATAGAAAGGAGCAAAGTTGTTTTTCAACCTCTGGTGCTTGACATCTGAGCTAGCGATGGATTCCAAAATTGAGCCACGAGCGTAGCGGGTGGTTAAAAAAGTGGAATCTTGTGTGGTGTTCCACAGGGTGGTGTGCTGTCTCCTCTTTTATTTTCTATCTTCATTAATTCCATAACTCTTGATCTCTCCTCTTCGTATCACCTCTATGCCGACGACCTTCAAATATATTCGCAGGGTATGCATAGCGATCTCAATTCAGTTATAGAAGCCACGAATCTTGATCTGCTCCGCATATCAAATTGGAGTCAAAATTACGGTTTAAAAGTAAACCCCCTAAAGTCACAGGTAATTGTGATGGGTAGCGCTAAACAAATCTCCAAAATTGACTTTCTCAGGCTCCCTCCGATAGTCTTCGATGGTATCCAAATTCCTTTTTCCAACCAAGTGAAAAATCTTGGCGTAATCATGGATCGTTGTCTATCATGGGTGCCTCAGGTGAGTGAAGTGAGCAGGAAGATGTTTGCTGCCATAGGGTCTCTCAGACGGCTCCGGAATTTCCTGCCAAATGCTACTAAAATTGCGCTTGCTCAGTCGTTACTTCTCCCCAATCTTGATTATGCAGATATCTCCTATTTAGACCTAACCGAGGAGCAACTTAATAAGCTTGAGCGTATTCAAAATGCCTGCATTCGGTTCATTTTCGGATTACGCAAATTCGACCATGTTTCTAGTTTTCGTTCTCAACTCAAATGGCTCCCTATCCGTCACCGCCGTAACTCTCACATACTTTCTTTACTCTTTTCTATACTTTTTAACCCTGCAACTCCCCGCTACCTCAAAGAGCGTTTCTCTTATCTTAATTCTATTAGATCCTCTCAAAAATTGCTCCTAAAAGTGCCATCTTCATCTTCCAAATTTTATAATTGCTCATTTACGTTCCAGGCCGTTCGTTTGTGGAATTCTCTCCCTCTCAACATTAAACGCGCGCAATCTATTGGTAGCTTTAAATCGCAACTTAAGGAATACTATTTATCTCTTCCTTAGGTTTTTAAGTTGACACTGTTGTTTCTTATTGTGTGTATTATATATGTATATATGTACGTATATGTATGTTTATTTTGTATTTATTTAAGTATGTCTATTCATATGAATGTGCTGTGTTATCTATTTCGTCTCTTTTGGTTCTATGCACCACCTACTGCTTATTGTTTTTCTCTAGTCTCCACTACCCAAAGGTTGTCTGGAAGAAATCGCTCATTAGCGATAAGACCGCCTGTTGTTACCTCTACCTAAATTTATCTAATTGTAAAATTTGTGCTTGTAACTGTATGAGGTGTGCAATAAAGAGTATTTATTATTATTATTTATTATAATCTTGAGCATGCGGGGGCCTTCAAAGCACGAGTGGTTGAACAAACTTTGCTGTCAAGGGTAAAATAACTTTAAAATATTACAAATTGTAATCAAAATTAATCTTAATCAATATTTTTCATTCAAAATCATGGCATAAAAGTATATCCAACAAGCTAACGCGTGAAAAACAATTCAATACTTTAAAAAAATCTTTCCAATCTAGAGCACAAAAGGCAACTTTTCACACACTTATTAAAGGATAAAGTGAGCCTTTTCAAGCGGGTGTGGTGAAAAATATATATTAGGGGTAGACAATGATAAGGCACGCTATCACCAGCTGGACTGACGTCACGCGCCCCAACCCCGGGCGCGTCACAACCCCATCCCGCGCGCCCGCCGCCGTGGGCTGCTCACGTCACGCAGAGAGCTCCCATCTCGCAACCACCTCACGGGAACGCGTCATCGCTCAAGGAACGTGGTATCCTGGTCATTATACTTTTAACGTCACGAATTTGAAAGCAAATTCAGTTACCACACTCATCACTTATAAATTTAGCGATCTCAACATGCAGCTTGGCAGGTTAAACATTGACTTCATTAGACAAAAAAGTAAGATGCTAAAATCACAAATGTGATTAGTAGACATTTATAAGCCATTTAACAACCGATTTCAGCGCCAACAAACGGAGCTTTCCAATCTAAGTGTCTCTAGATTGGATAGATGCTTGGAAGCTGCAATTTTTTTCGCCCGAATAGGGAGCTTAATTATCTGGCAACAACTGAACAATACCTTTCCAGAAAAATAATGTACATCTATATTCCTATATCCTCTAGTTGCTTTTCAAGCTTTATTTAGGCCTTCATGTTCCAGCCGTCTGCTGTAATAGAAGCGCCCCGATTACGTCACAGTATAAAAATACTAAGGTGGTCACGTGGGGGCGGTGGGGTGGCAAGGAAGGCAATCTACACCCCGAGACTCGCCAAGCAAGAATATGTTGAAAACAAAATATCTTTAGAGCGCGTTTTCAATTTTCCGTGGGTACAAAAATTTGCAAAAACTTGTATGCGTAGTGCTTTTCTTAGAAAAAATACATCCATAATGAACTTTTTTATACTCTTAATATATTGGAGACGATTGAATCAGTTTATGTTTAATCAATTATTCATGTAAGTCAAAAATTAAAACATCACTTGCTAAGTCAATTTGCAAGAAATTAAAGAAATAACTACTTAACATGAAATATAATTCTAATCAAATTTAAATTATTTTGTTTTATAAGTAAGGTTCGAGGACGCTTTGCCGAGAGAGGGACGTCTGTTAAAAAGAAATACCGTGCGAAATAATTAATACGTTTATCTATCTAAGGATTACACCGAAACGGTAGAGCTAACAAAGCTAATAGTCCAAGTTCGAATATAAAATAATTTGTATTTATAAATTTAAAAAGAAACTTAGTATATACGAATGTTAGCAATCGTCACAAAACTGATTGTCAATATCAAATCCCATACATTTTGTCCTGGAATGTGACGGTTAGACGTTACTGAAACAGACTTAAGTCGTACTTTAAAGTAAGTACAAGTTAAAATAAAAATTCTCAGAGACGAGGTGCAAAGCAATCCTTTGTAGTTTTGTACAGCTAGCTAGTTAACCAATACGACGGTAACCCTCTCTTTAAAGTTTTTTTAGTTGTCATTTTGACCGTAACACAGGAGACAAAAGTAAATCGGTTGATGATAAACTCCTCTTCAACCATAAAATCATACGATTTTTTTTTTTGGGTGATGCTTTTTTTAATGAGTGTTGAATTCTTTATGATTAAAAAAAATGTCGATTTTCTTAATTCATTTTTGCTGCGAAAAATGCTTCGTTTTGAACGGGATAGTTAATGAGGGAACTGTATTTTTATACTTTATAAGAGTAACACAGGAGACATTACCATGGCAACTAAGTTATTAGCAATTAATTCGAATCTTTGAATACCTATCTATATCATTCCATTGACAACGTCTTTAAAACATAGGTGAGGTTAGAAATGTATTGCGGGACTCTGATCCATTCAGGTACGTATTGTTTCGTGCGCTCGAAGGGTGGCGAGGGGCGCACCGGCGGCCTCGGCCTCTGCATCGAGCGCCTGTGACGTCACGCGCTGTTACGTCACACATCGATCCGCCCGCCGCGCTCCGTTTCAAGGACGCCCTTGCCGACCCGCTACCCACATTTAAATTCGTGAAACAGCCTTGGTGTTGGTACCGTATTCTAATTTTCAAATACATAAACAATACATTAAAAAACAATCTATTTCAAACATAACTTCAACACACAACAAATAATCAACCAGTATTGAAGTTGTATAGGAGTTGCATCGGCCCAAAGACTCGTAATTATATCGTAATATTTAGATGCCTACTGAAGGTCTTTGTGTAGTCCGCGACAATAGCGAATGTCGAGAATTTTTATTTCGCTTCGGTAAAAAGTCACTTGCAAATTTATTTGCTTCTATTAGACTCAACGCTCAAAAATATTATAGAAGCTTGTAAGGCAGCTGTAAAGTGGTGGAGATCAAAGAATGCAAACCACTTCAAGAAAACAAACCCTAGAATTCTGGGTTTGATGCAATATTATGAGAAATTATATAAGTAAATAATTAGATTATATCATTGCTATAAGTTTCTGTTGGGGGAAAGTAGTGCTAAACAACGTATAATATGTAATTCATAGTTTGTCGCCTACTGTTTTTGTTTTCGTAATAATACGCAATGTTTTTTGTTCTAAAATTAAAATGCCCTTTATAACCCCCCTGTCCTTTATAACCGAGACAACTTCGGCAGTTTTTACCTGATTTGATATTACTATTTTCCAATTCAAAATGTTTTCTAGTCTGTCACTCTGACCTCCACCCATTAACAGCTACCAGAAGCCCGGATTTAGCAATAAGGATAGTATAGCAATCTAACCTGACGGGTTTTATGGCTCTCATTATTGTTTCATACTGACGTGGCCAGCTGTTAGTGCATTAGGTTAGATTGGAGTTTTTACCGACAGGCTGATTTTTGTGCTGGCCAAAACATATTTTTTGAAGACCAGTTAAATTATACCCATTGAGTAACAGGAGATGACATCCCTAAGAATTTTTTTGTCCCAAAAGTTGTCGTGAAAATCACTAAAAGTCTATACTACTCTTTAATTCTGTCATAGCTGTCAACCGCCAAACATGGCGCACAAAATTTGTTCTAGATGTCACATCTAGTAGAATACATAATAAATCAATGATTATACCCATATTTTTTGAGGCCATCTTACACCAATCAACCTAGCCTAGACAATGTAAAGATTGTGATTCAGTAGACGTGAGCAGGCTTACCGATTCAGTTAGCAACATAGCTGTTGTTTGAATATCAGTACCGTCGAGTTCCGTATTTTGACACATTTCCGAAAAAATCTTTCAAATTTGAAAGCATTTTAGTCCTTTATGGCCAAAAAACGTATTTTAGTACTCCTGACTATCAGTATATACCATTAAAGCTTTGAATTTCATTGGGTAACTTGGCAATAAATGGCCCCGAAGGCAATAGGCGAAGTTTGGGTGTTTTCTCCAATCTTCGCCTATGGCATGCCTTACCGCTAATTATAAACTTTTCTGGGACTTACACCTATCAAGTCTTATCTCCCTGGAACATGTTAATATAATATGAACCTTAACTACACCAGACTAGGCACATTAAAAAAAAAATGTGTAGTAGGCGAAGATTGGCAACAGTCTGAAGTTGTTTACATACATTTTCTAGGGCTGCCAAAAATTAACCAACATGTCAAATAAAGGAGAGTAATGGTTTATAAGTAAAAATGTGTATTATATAAACAAAAAACGTATCTCTTTTCGCTTATCAGTATTTTCGTAATTGAGATCAAATCAACCTTTGGCTTCTACACATAATTACCTTTTCAAAGTGAGACCGTACAACCGTACAATGATTGCCTTCTAAGGGTCCCTTGTTCATACCACGTATCTACTAGTACTACTGGGTACATCTACATATATCTTTATCTTACTAACTTTCCTCCAAATCGCTAATCCCATTTCCGAAAAACCAAACATAAGAAAATATGTACATTTGGAAACAAATTTGACAACCCTAGGGGTAGGCGAGGTTCGGTAATAAGATGGCCGCCAAATACCCTACCTATGTTTTATTCAATTGTGACTTCTAAACGTAAGCTAGCCATTAAATAATAGTTACATATTAAAAAGAAATAGTTACAGGATATAATCATGTAAAAAGTTTAACATTACCTGGCCTGTATCACTGTTTAAAACTGAAGTTAAAACATTGGCTTAAAAAAACGTGTGGTCGGTGTCGCGCAAAAACCTCACTGAATGTCAACTATATGAAGTTAGCCACAGATCGTTCGAAGAATGTTGACACCCGTAAGAAATACTTTGTATTTAGTAGTTTTGTTTAAGGCTTGCACTAAAAACATTTTGTTAAAGTCAATTTATGTAAAAATAGGCGAACATAGGTAGCACAGGCGAAGATACGCAACACGACGGTACCTATTAGTGTGATTAGCGCAAAAAAAATTGTTAAGATAAAAAATAAAAAGTTTTAAATTATTTACGACACGCATGGTCACTCTCCGCCGAATATCTAATCTACTGATATTCTCTTATTTTTCTGTGATATGTGTCATATAGATGTATAGTTACTTTGGAAATATCGTACCACACTTTTTGTAAAATTTTTTCATAATCAAAGTGCTGTCGTAACTGTCAAAGAGGTTTTATCTTTATTGATTTGTTTACGTAGATCATGGTTACAGATAATAAAATTTCTACGTAACAAAATGGTAAAAAAAAATAGAAAGGCGTTATTGTTTCACTTAAACATGATGGCGGCCGAATCATTATCGTTAACTAAGTGCGCCGTAGCAACCAAATTACATGCGATCCGAGCGGCTTCCAGTTTCTACTTTTTTGTAAGTCATCAGGATGTATTTAGGTTACGTAGACCATTTTTAACGCATTTTTCCTGTCAATTGTGTCGCCACATTTATTTATCTCTGGTCGTTAACCCAGAGCGTCCAAGAAGTGTCAATTTTACTACAATCGACCCAAGAGCCTCCTGAAACCGCTCTATTACATTATTACATTAACGCGGATCGTTACGCGCCGCTGACGTCACGACCACCACTCCCCTTTTCAAGTTCTTGAGTTCAACAGTCGATAGCACGTTGGCGGATACTATCTTTAAACAGTTGTTACTGGTTTGAAATTGACGCTTTCAAAAACTATAAATAGGTGGTCGATGTGACGTGCAAAAATTTGACGTTTTGTCAATTTAATTATCTATTTTTTTTTATACAACGATGGTGGGAAACAGGCATACGACCCGTCTGATGGTAAGCAGCTACCGTAGCCTATGTACGCCTTACCTAAACTACTAATGAATGATCAGATCGTCCAACAGAGTTTAAAATAATGTTTTTGCTATATTAAGTCTATTTTATTCTATCTAAATCATTTGGCGACCTTTCTTCTTTAAAATCACTTTAACCACTTTTACCTACTTATTTAAAACCTCTAATTATCTCTATCTCAATTATATTCCTACTCAAATATTCCAACAATTACGCTAAAATCATGCCTTATAATATAATGCAACTTACAACGAAAATAAAATGTTTTTGGCTTTGTCGGCATTGTATACATTTGCTAACATCTTAGCACCTATTATGCTCGGAAGAGACTTATATTTGGGAAAGTCTGCCAATAATAGACAAGACTACTTTCTAAAGGACGTAAAAATCTGAGCGCAGACATGCCGCAGCCTGGCTACACACGGCTATACCTTTTTAATGTTTTATGCGGCTTTCCTTACCGCACGTGCAAACGAGGGAAAGTCTACGTAAATACGGTAGCGATAAAGGGGGTGTGACGTTCGATGCTATGACGTCATGGCGCGCGCCCCCCCGCGCCGCCCGCCCACGTGCCGCCTTACAGCTGATAATCCTCTTTACAAATATTTTACACAAAACAAAATTGCCATAACAATAGCCATTCATAGAAGCGTCTATGTATGATAAACGTTAAGGCAAATAAAATAGCCTTCAATGACTTAACGGCGTACCGCTACCCGAACCGATTATGTATTTAACTTAATCCTTTTTATCGAAGGCTGTCGGATACTTATTAATCGGTTTACGCTAATTTCTTATGACCTTTTTAAGATGATGTTGTCTGGGGAAGCTAAATCTTAGGGCTGCGGACCTCAAATTTAGACTATTTATTTAATTTTTAATTGCAGCATCTAACCTTAGTCCTCTTTTAGTTCCACTGAACAGCTTTTACGAGAGCTGTAGTAACATGCAGTGCACCAAGGTAATCGTCCTCGTGACTATCTAATAATACGGAATAACCACGTGTGCTACGGGTAGTTAACCTACAGTGGCAATCATTTAATAGGTATATCGCGGAACTCGTTTTGTTATCAAGTCAAGTCATAACTTAACACTTTAGACGCCATGATACTTTTTGGTTTAAGTGACCGAAAATAACTAACTTGAACACAAACAGCGTACTTACTTACGCAATGATTATCACTTTACTGTTGTCATTTTTAGTAAGTGACCGTTCAAAGATAGTAACTGGCTCTTAACTATGACATGAATTAAAGGAATTGGAGCGTTCTACAACTCTCTTAAAAGCTCTCCAGTTAGAGAAAAGAGTAATCGTTATTGCCCTGAAATGCGGATTTGGCTACAGCAAAAGAGCCGATACATGAACATGACGCATGTCTTCGTCACTAGCCTGCTGAAGTCACATGCGTCACGGCAACGTTTCCGCAAACGTGTACAATAGCGGACGTCAGTTAGGAGACTGTACTGATATACGCATACTAAAGTACATAAACTATGACGTATGCAAGTGTTCCAATCAATACGACTTTAATGCAATCGGAGCGCCATCTATGTTCCCTCCTAGGTAAGACTAGGCAAGGCACCCTCGTCAATGCGATAGCTGCCTTTCTGTTCTAACGTTGCCTGCTACCAAATGTCTTTAATGATTAAAAGATGTCGTAGCGCTCGCATTCGTAGCAGTAGTTTTCCAGGTACAAAGTCTTTTAACTACACAGATAAATAGGATTAAATTTCACAGCGTAAGCTAAACCATCAAAAACATAAATGTGAAAGGCTGCCAAGTTCGATACTATGGGAATGCTTCGCCTATAAAAGAAGTGAGATCTGAATAAGTACCAAGTTCCATAAAAATACCTCAAATCATAAATAGTTATAGGAATGCACACTTGATTTCCAGCAGTTTTTAAGGTACATTTTGAATAAGTATCACGTTACATAGAAATACCTAAAATTATAATAGTCAGAGAAACGCACACCGGTTTTTTTAGCAGTTTCCTGATAACATTTATTATTTTCAGTACTTTTTAATGATGTAACTTGGCAAGTTTTAATAGAAAATTATATATTTGACACATTGCAGTCCAAAGGTGTCGATTCATTGCATTGGAAAGGTGTGTGGTGTGTGAAAACTTGCCAAGTAACATCATTAAAAAGTACTGAAAATAATAAATGTTATCAGGAAACTGCTAAAAAAACCGGTGTGCGTTTCTCTGACTATTATAATTTTAGGTATGTCTATGTAACGTGATACTTATTCAAAATGTACCTTAAAAACTGCTGGAAATCAAGTGTGCATTCCTATAACTATTTATGATTTGAGGTATTTTTATGGAACTTGGTACTTATTCAGATCTCACTTCTTTTATAGGCGAAGCATTCCCATAGTATCGAACTTGGCAGCCTTTCACATTTATGTTTTTGATGGGATTTCATTTATTTTTGTTAGGTGTAGGTTCTTTATTATTTTTTTATCACTTTTGCTTTAGGAAATGTCTCATTCCACTTAGGTATGTACTTTATACTATAACCCTTTATACTAAGCGTCTAATTCTATTTTACTATTTATTTATAAGTGATTTTTACAAATAAACTGGCTCCCTACACCTATAAAATGTACCTACTTACATATAATTACATACATGAATAACGTACTTTATTATGTTTGTAAGTACGCTACCTACATAGATAATTAATAACTTGGTAATACCTACCTACCAGTAGGTATTATAATTGGTGGCCTATTATGTAGCCCTAGAAGTGCACCATCCCATCTCATCCCGTGGCGTATCGGAGGATTCGGAGGGTGAGATGGGCAGTAGTATATATAATTCCATCTTAGAGTATATATGATTTCCATGTTCTTGAATCTGCGATTTTATTAGTTGTAAAATTAGAAATTATTTAGACTATGCGAGAAAAAATAGTCTTTTCATTTTTGTTTGAATGATTTAGCGCACCTAGTGTACCTAGTGACCTGCTTTGCACTTCGTAAATCGTGGGTTCGGTTCCCGCAACAGACACACACAGAGTGGTGAACAATATTATTGTTCTTGTCTTTAAGACAAACATGTATTGTCTTAAATTGGTATGTATCTAAATTTAAATAAGTCTTATCTCATTTCCAATCCATACCTACTTATAGTAGAACAAAATTACACATTCGTTGTTTTCGAAACTGACTCACACTTGGCCGTTTTCAGATTTTTACTTTATTTCGACATAAAGACAAACCTTCGAGCCAAATTTCAGGTCGGTACGACCATTGGAAGATAGACCCACTTAGTTCATTATGACTTCATAGTAGAACAAAGTTACACCTTCGCTATTTTTAAAACTGACTCACACTTGGCCGTTTTCAGATTTTTCCCTTTACTTTGACCTTAAGACCTATCTCCATGCCAAATTTCAAGTCAGTACGACCATTGGAAGTGGTCTAGGTTTTTGATGAGTCAGTGAGTGTATAGTAAAAATAGCGATTTTCTGACGTCAATATCTCAAGAACTGCTATAGGTAGAATAATGAAATTTTGTATTCTAGACAATTAAGGGAATGTCAACAGACACTCGAAATTTCATATGCGTAGATAAAATATGTTTTGAGTTATAGGGTGGTCGAAATTGGCCCGAAATGGTTCGTGTACTCGTAATATAACGCACGGCCGGTGTGTCGCTTTTTTTTGCTCGAACTTGGCGGACACACTGCCGTGTGTCTAGATCAGCAGTCCAATTCGAGGCAGGTTCTTTTTCTTTACAACTTTTCTACAATGTACAGCCCTTTACTTTTAAAATTACCTGAAATCAGTCTATTTTTAAGGTTACAGTATTTTTAAGGTACATGATAAGGGAAAAACGAAACCCTTATAGGATCACTCGTGGGTCCGTCTGTCTGTCCGTATGTCTGCCCTCTGTCTCAGCCAATTTTCTCGGAAACTACTGGACTGATTGAGTATAAAGGAGACCGTCAATCCCAGGCCCACTTGCGATATGGCCTCGTATAAGGTTTGTTCTGCAATTTTAAGCAAATACCCATTTTATTACGAAACTAAACAAAATATTTCATGAAAATGAAACGGGAATTAGAAATACATAATAAAAAGTAATTTCGTTGATCCTTCCGCGATCCAAATAGTGCTTAATAAGTTGCTAACGTCTTTACAGCATTGACATAAGGTTAACTTTACCTGGACTGAGACGGAACGGACATTTTCAGAAAGGAGTTACGTTTACTTTGCTAATCTAGTTTATGATTCTAGTTTGACACTGTCAATGTATGACGTCATCGTCATCCCAGTCTGTCGCATGATGTTATAATTATAAACTGGAGTTTACTCTTCGGCCACAAAGTGGGGCTGAAAGAAAGGACCTGCGTCTCGTTTTGACTTAGGACGTTATGACGGTATTATATCGTGCTCTTTCGATAACGAAACGCATTTTTTTTTACAATTTAGTAATGTCTGATACTAGTATGGATTTATAAAAGTGGATGTGATGGTTGCACTTTTTCCCTAACCACAGATGAACCTTATTACCGTGCAAAACAGTCGTTCAGTTCATAGGTGACTAGAAAAAACGGTCAGTTGGAGGGGATAATATGGGGGCCTCGCATAAAGCTCTATAAATGGAGTACGCTTCGCCTCATCTTTCCAAACAAAAAAGTCTGCCAAAATCTGAGGGGGGCGAGGTAGCACGCATGTGATGTTTTCAAGTCAAAGGTACATCATTGTCGGTTGTTAATACAGTTTATTTCTAAATGAATTTTTATGACAGCAACGCTTTATTGACAACCGACAAAGATGTACCTTTGACTTGAAAACACCAAACATATTTGACATGTTCTTTTTATATTTCATAACACTAAATGGAGCAATAGATAGTCGACTGTACAAACGTTAACATATGGTTCATTATTGGATGCAGTCTTTGCAAATGTCAAACAAAAAAGCCAAGGATCATTTTTGATTGTATTTTCAAACAAAATATAGCAGACAGCAATCCTTAAGCGCGTTAAATATGGAAAAATGTCAAACGTCAAATAGTTACTGCCCGTCAGAAAGAAAACGATTGTATTTGAATCGATTCTGTAAACGAAGCTTGATTTTCGATTTAGGTTAAATCTTTTATTACGAAAGTAATGATAAATAAAGTAAAACTTTACTTACATCTGAAATGGTATTTCATCTTTTTGTAAACTAGACGAAATATAACATTTTTTACATCCAAAAACAGCGCATAAGGGCATTTTCACGGAGCTTGTTATCCATCAACAGCGATAACGAAAGTGCGTGACATCGATTATTGAAATAGTTTTTATAGATGTACTAGATTTTCCTGCCAATACTTTTGACAGAGGGGAAATGATACCTAAGGCCTCTCCTGGTTTAGAACTCTCTGGGGCCTCGTTACAAAATTGACACACATTGACATTTTGACTTGTTGTCATGCTGGCATTATTGTCTAATGACGTCATAACTCCCTAAGTCAAAACGATACGCAGCTCCCTATTTTACTCTCTCTTTCGGCGTCACTTTGTGGCCCAAGAGTATACTCAGTTTAAAATTATAACTTCATGGATACTAGTAGTAGCGCACTAACAGTGCTAAACCTTATCTCTTTGTAATAAGTGCTAAGATTGTTTAGTTAATAGTAGCAGTGATGGTTTGACAGCCATTATCTTTGTTTACCCAAATACAAGAAATCAGCGGCAGGATCAAAATATGACTATTTATTATTTTATTATGATTTTCGTTTCATTATCATGTCAGATTTTGTGGATATTCTTTAAAAAACCGGTAGTTATTTTGTGCTATACTGTAAATCATAAACATGTACGCTTTTAAATATTGTCTTTATCACATTCATGTTTTTTCATCCCCGATTTCTCAATTTTCCCGTTAGATTTCATGAATATTTTATGACCACCCTGATCTAGAAATTAAGGCGAATGTTTTGATACCTATTTCATAATTATATGCACCTTTATGAGCTGGGGCAAATCGCCTAACAAAAATTGACGATCTCCTTTGGTACACTACCACATATGTAAGTAAGTCGGTGACGCAACGGACGTGTAACGTAAAGATATAATATTAATTTTATTTGAAGAGCTCGGTAACGATTTGTAAACGAAAATCGCTAATAAAGAAATGATAGCAGTCTTTTAGAAAATACTTTTGGTACATAAATTATTTTTATGCCCTATAATACTTGTATTTTAGGTACTTTATTAGTGAAGTGCGCAAAAAGACATTCCATCTACCTATTTGTGTAAAATACCGTAGGTGTGCAAACTGCAAATTGACTTAGCTAAGAAGTTTGATTGACCCTGTATTCAAATTATATTTATTTAATTGTCATTAACATATTTAAAAACTTCCCATTTAAAAAAAAACAGGTATTGAGAATTTTGAGTTTATTTCATTTGTTATCGCGAAAATAGTACATTTTGATGCAAGGGCGCATAGTAGGTAATTACAATGATGTTTTTTTATACAATCTTTTAACAACAACTGTAATTTTGCGAAAGTCGTCTAAGTACTCGTCAAGACGAATTAAACGAGCCCAAACTCGATGGCGTTGCTTCGTTTCATTGCAGAGTTCCTATGATCACCTTCCAGCTTCACAATAAGATCAGCTCCATATCATTATAATATTGCATTGTCACGTGATTTACCTATGCGGGCAAAATTTCAGCTCAGCTCAATCGGAAACCGAGAAGTGGGTCAAATTTGACTTGCGAGATATGATTACAGACAACGGGACAGTTGAAACTAAATAAAAATTTGTAAAAAAAACCTTTCCGCGAATGCATTAAACGATATTTTATTTAAACAATTGCGAGAAGATGACAAATAAATATTGGTGTAAAGTATGTGATTTTGCTTGTCAAAGCCACACAGCCACACAGTGGAAGAAATATCAGGAGGCATCTAGATTTTTTAAATTATTTTTAAATAAAATTTAAGCATCTGTAGAAATCTGCACTGTGGTTTTATAAGCAAAATAGTTTTTTAATGTTCCAGTGTAAAAATGGCCTAAATAAATAATTCAAAGTTATATCAGAAAAATAAAACTTCTATTTTCCATAGGTATTTATAAATTCCGTCACTCAATAGATATTTGTACAACAAGAGAAGAAAGTTCATTTTTTTATTTATACCACGACGGTGGCAAACAAGCATACGGCCCGCCTGATGGTAAGCAGCTACCGTAACCTATGGACGCCTGCAACTCCAAAGGAGTCACATGCGCGTTGCCGACCCTTTACAAAAAGGAGGATTCGCTGTGTTGACGGCTAAAGGAACAAGAAGGTCCCTCATCGTCAACACACTGGGTCCTCTGAGCTCTGGCAACCTTACTCACCAGCAGGAACACAACACTATGAGTAGGGTCTAGTGCTATTCATATTTACTTCGAGTGCTAATTTTGAATCTTGAGCGTAGAGAGGGACTCAAAAGCACAAGATAAGGTTCATTTTAGGTTTGCGCAAGTATGACCACGTCTCTCACTTTCGTTCCCAGCTCAAGTGGCTTCCCATTCGTCTGCTCCGTAATTCTTGAGGTCTTGTCCACTCTGTAGATGACTCTTAAATCCTGCAACACCTCCATATCTCAAAGAGCGTTTGAAGCGCCTCTCTCCTATCAGAGCGTCGCAAAACGTCGTTCTTGCTCCTTCACCTTCTTCTACTAAATTTTACAGAAGCTTTTTTACCTTTCGGTTTCATTTGCACTTCATAAAAACTAACATAGCTAGCAATGTATTTATTACCGGTACATGTAGATCGATTGTTTCTTAACGTCAAAAGTTACTGATGTGTTTATAGCTAATAGATAGTTTAACGGCATACTATGACGTGGTACAAAGGAACGCAATATGCCCCCTAACTTTATCATGATAAATATGATAATTGAGAACATGCGTGAAAAATATTTAATTTCTGTTCAATAAACAGGTTCAACAACACCAAATTAATATAAAAAACTGGCCTACGTGTCGGACCACGCATAATGGGGGGTTTTATACCTTCAATAGAATAAGAACCAAACTAGTACCAAAAGGTCGTATCTGATCCCTATGGAAGAAGTTTTTTGGAGATAACTCAAAAATGGCTAAACCGATAATGTTTAAAACCATTTTCGTAGAAAGCATGTAATAAGGTGCATTTTCCCAAATTGGTTTCATATATTTTGAACTTACGGTTCAAAAGTTACAGGGGGTGAAAAAGAGACACATTTTTTCTGATTTTCAAGCGATTATTTCTGAAAATATTTACTTAATCACAAAATGTACAAAAACATCGATGCTTTTTTAAAGACCTGTCGATTGATAAGCAACATGTTGATATTTGGTAAAAATTTTTTTTTTATTGAGGACATTTGTTTACAAAAGTACAATTTTTGTACAAAATCACCCAGAGTTGTAAACTGGTCCGCGATTTTCACTAAAATGCAAATTTGTCACATTAATTACATTTAGCGATGATAAAATGCACTCATTAGTATTATTCCGATTGTCACTTCATAGAAAGAACACTCACAAAAGCAAAAAAACACACTAGTGTCTTAGTGCGTTAAAACAAACTTTCGCACGTTACCCAACTAGGTACTCAGAAGACACTTATTGAATCACTAATTTCTTGAGCCACTTTTTGAGTTATACATTTTAGTTATTTATTGGTAAAAATAAGGCAAGGCAACAAACAAGCCAAACGCCAAAGTCAAACAAAAGACTTTGCCTCCTTATGTGTGTACTTCGCTTGTACAATGGGTTGTGCTCTGAAGAACTGTTTGATATGATGCCCACGGCAGCTTTTTATCACCGCACCGCCGCCGGCAGGGTGTTCATCCTCACACCCTAGAGCCCAAGGGGTCGCGCACTGTACGGTTTAAGAGGAATTTCCTCCCACGAACGCTGCGGCTGTGGAATGAACTCCCTGCCGAGGTTTGCCCAGCGGGCTACAGCATGAGGTTCTTCAAAAAAGGAGTGTATGGGTTCCTAAAGGGCAGGCAACGCGCATGCGAATCCTCTGAAGTTGCAGGCGTCCATAGGCTACGGTAACTGCATACCATCAGGCGGTCCGTATGCTTGTTTGGTATATAAAAAAAAGCGCACCGTAAAAGGAGTGACATGATTAAATTGACTGAAGAGGATAATGCTAAAATGGAATACAAAGAAAATGTCAACTTAAAACTACCTTACACCTAAATACTTACACTGACCTTCTGACTGACTTACGAACTACTGCATAACAAGCAAACAAAACCACAATCATTAATATAAAAAAAATAGATCATAACAATTCAATATAAAAAAGTATTTTATCTACACTCATACTGTAAGTACTCTAAAATGCGTTCAAAAACCGTAGACAATGACAAGCATTACAACAAACGATTTAACTATGATAAGTTTCTTATCTGCGGCAGTAACGTAATTTTAACTATGCATGCTCAAATATTGTTAAGCAATGAGTTTCAAATTTGGAACATCGAATTTGATAACATAATGTTACCGCCATGGCCAACTCGATTGGTCCCGCGCGAGCGCCGGCACAATCGAGTAGGCCATGACGGTACAATGGCGGTCATTCTATGGTTTCCGAACAATTAATTTAATATATATAATATGAGTGTAGATAAAGCAGTGTATGCAACTGTACGTAATTAGGCCTTAAAACACTCGTGTGATCTTATTATGAAATTCGCCTGCGGCTCATTTCATAAAACCACACTCATGTTTTAAGGACCCTTATTACGTAACAGTTACATAAACTACTATTCTTTAATAGTGGAGTAAGTACCTTTCAGTTCTTTTCAGTCAGTACCCACCTATTCTTTAACTACTTCATATCAAAAACCGGTCAAGAGCGTGTCGGGCAACGCTCAGTGTAGGGTTCCGTAGTTTTCCGTCCGTCACAGTAAGTGTCCACACTTAAGAGTTAAAAAACTTTATTTGAAAGCACGTCATTTCATTGTGATTTTGTAGAAATTACAGGTACAATAAACACCTGCTTATACGGTTAAATTACAAACTTAGCTCAGAAAATATTTTGTAATTTTTTTTCAAAAACTATTCAACCTATCAAGTTCAAAATAATTTTCCTAGAAAGTTTTTATAAAGTTCTACTTTTGAGATTTTTTCATATATTTAAAACTTATGGTTCAAAAGTTAGAGGGGGGGGACTCATTTTTTTTACTTCTGGAGCGATTATTTCCGAAAATATTTACATAATCAAAAAATGATTTTACTAAACCCCTATTCATTTTTAAATACCTATCCAACAATATATCACACGTTAGGTTTGAAATGAAAAAAAAATCACTCCCCACTTTACGTATAGGGGAGGTACCCTAATAAAACATTTTTTTCTACTTTTTATTTTACCACTTTGTCGGCCTGATTGATATACATATTAGTACCAAATTTCAGCTTTCTAGTGCTAACGGTCACTGAGATTATCCGCGGACGGACGGACGGACAGACATGGCGAAACTATAAGGGTTCCTAGTTGACTACGGAACCCTAAAAAACCCTGCACTGAAAAGCTAATTAATTTTGCTCTGTATATTTGACCTAGATTTGTTAGTTATGGGAAGTCTTTTCGGCAGAGATGCTTTCAATTCACTAGGCATATCGTTTCAACACCACCGTTTGATTATGGCTATCAACTCGTAGCCCTATAATTTACGTAGGCTGATCATAATATAAAAAGTTCTAATAAGTGAAGTTATTACTTACTAATTAGTGAACCCGGGTTCTAATAAATGAAGAGTCCAGAAGAAAAAGGATAATAGTTTATTATTTTTATTGCTATTGATTCAAGTTCTTACACCGTACAATATAACTACTTTGCACTATTTTCAAATTTTATTCACCAAATAATTTAAATTTAAAAGACAGGGTGTTTTAAACGAATCCTTAAATGGATTTAATAAATTAAGTACCTTCTAAGGGTCTATTTGTATCGTAACATATGTACATATGTAATGAATGAAATACATATATATCATATATTTCGAAACACATACATATATCGTGTTACTACTACCGACACTAATTCATATGTACTAATTAGTGTAGGTAATAGTACCTACCTATGTGATGTAATTTAACTTTTTACATTGATACAATATTTAACTAATTATTTGGTTGTTTTAGGAAGTTTTCTTTGTGCCCGCGTGATTGACTGGTAGAGGACGCTTTCTGGTCAATTGTACCTACGTTTTTACTTACTGTGCAATCAAATATATTTATATTAATAAATACCGGCTTATCAAACCGATGACCGCCATAGGAATAAATCTTTGGAGTATATGAATCTTTTTTTGGTCTACTGGGTAGTTACAATCTCAGGTATACATATTTACTAACTAATAAGTCTAATATAACTCTTTAATAACTAGTACCTACGGTGAATGTGGCACATGACAATGCTGCTGTCAATATCAAACTACCGAAATAACTTGTTTCTTTGTTACCTACTTATATGATACTTATGTATCTACAAAAACGTTAAAAAACCGGCAATAAATCTTATAAAAATTAATAAATACGAGTATACATTTAGTTTACACACAGCTTTTCTGCGATTTCAGATAAAAACTCGATAGCTCCGGATAAAATTTTTGCATGTTTTTTTATGTTTATGTATGTAAGCATTTTTTAATCATTCTACCATAAGACGTGATATCACGCGCTGACGCTGAGGACACGACTTTCCATGCGCGTGATTTGACGTCTTTGGCGGTCAAAGGGGCAAAATAAAATGACATGTTTTGGAAGATTTTGAAACTAAAGGATAAAATACTTAGTGGTCAGGGCTCTTGTATATCTACAACTTGATGATAAGTTTTGAATGCCTTCATTAAAGTAATTATTTATGAACTGCTTATTTCTAATATTTCTTGAACTAAACGTAAAGTTTGCTATGTGTAATCGTTATTTGAAAATGGACGAAAACGCGAATTACCCACAATAGTCGGTGGTGCACACGACAACAAAGGGCATTATACGGATTTTAGTGATGATGGGATCTCCTTTTGCATAGGGAGACTTTAGGACCCATAGGCCATTTTAGGAAGCAGAGCCACCTAAATTTATGGTGCGGTGGGGGTAAAAAGGGGGGGTTAAAATTTTTGCGACACATAGATTGAAAACTGTAAGTCTTAGCAACATACTTCAAAGACAAGAATTGTAGAGAATTTCATGAAGAATATTTCCGTCATTAAAAGTTTTGTGGTAACTTCAACCGTTTTTGTAAAAAAAATATGAATGTTCCTACTTTTGTGGGAAGTGGGGAAAACAATTGTTATATGTGTAACACATTATAGTGCAGAGTTTAGATTTGGCTTGAAAGTCTCGTTTTCAGGCCATGAATATTTAAGTAAAATAATTATTTTCTGTTGTGACCAGATACTATTAAAATATTATTATTGGTATGGTATTTATGGTACACCATGTATATTTGAGTTAGGTAAACATCCCGTTTCTAATAGTAGTTAAATTAGTATGTTATACGTCGTATTTTAAACGGTTTAATTGAAAGTAATGATGCAGGTAATGTACTCAAGGCTAAAATAATCGATAGGTCCTAGGTACCATTCATCACACCACTAGCGTAGCGTACCTAACCTAAGTTCATATACAATATAATGATATAAGGCGTTGTCCGTTGATAAAAGATTCAAGCGCCCCACGATTTTAGTTTTTTGTCTTTTCAGTGCTCTAGCTACATTGATGAGAAGAGTGGTGTGATTCCTGGTAGGTTCTAGAACCTACCGAATTATTTTTATAGCTTTTTGTACATTATCTATAGCATTGTTTATTTTCAATAAAAGCTTTTGAATTTACCTAAACAATACTTATTTTCTTTTCAAGTGGTTATGTTACTAAAACTGTCTAAACTCCGCTTACTTTATGATCCACAATGCACTGTGTTCTACTACTAAATCTCATTTTATACTTGATTAAGGGGGTTGTTAAGAAATATATAATACGTGGCATTCTGTAGCGGCAGCCATCTTGGATTTAAAATGATACTGAATCTATTAAAATGTAATTGTCATCAGAACTTAAGGTGTGCACCAGATATCGGATCAATTTGTCAAAATGACGAGGGTAAAATTTCAACCACAAAATTATGGAGATGTGGGATGAAGCATGTAGATATGCAGACTTGCATTCAGTTATGTAAATATTAGTTATAATAAATTAACAAATTTTCAAATAAGTTTGTGTAATGTCTAAGTAGGTATAACACAAAATTGTTATTTTTATTTTAGAGCGCACTATTCGCCAACAGACTGTCCTCAGTTGAAGATTTATACCTACCACTTAAGTTTTCTCTCTAAAAAAATGAACGGGCCCTTATTGTTAATCCCCAATGATGTACCTTTCACTCACTAGATAACAGGGATCGGAGAACTCCTCTATTTGATAATTGTTTTCGATAGGGTAACCCTATTATTTGGTTACAAAATTATATGGTTACCCTATATTAAATGTTATGTCCCTGTCTAATGTCCTGTCTGTGAAATTAGCTTGATAGGTAAACGTCATTTTGGATTTTCATTTCGGTAAGCGCTACATTATCATTATTAGCAGCAGCTGTAGCAGCCAGTATCAGTCCACTGCTGGACACAGGCCCCTCCCACGGCACGCCACTGTGCTCGATCTTCTGCTCTCCTCCTCCAATCCGTACCCGACAAGCGCTTACCTTTGGGTAACGCAATGATGTGCTTACTAAATTGATAGTTTTTAAAAACAACCGTACCAAATACTCACTCGATCTAATACCCCTTTATTGGTAACCGGTTCCGGTATCTTCTAAACGATCTCTTTATTTCACTTACGGATTATAACAATCATACTAAGGCAAGGTATATAATAGCGTTTGAAATGGGTGACGTCCATTTAGTTGTGAAAGATATAATTAGGCAAGCATTAGAGCTCAAATTACATCGTTTTTCCTACATAATTAGATTGTGGTTGATAACAGGCCTATTATTATTATTTTTTTCGTTAAAGATATTATAACCAATATAAGATTTATATACTTTTTAAAAAGGGGAATAACAGGGCTTTATCATGAAAATATATTTTTTATGTTACGACCATATTTAAAAAAATATAGGCATTTATTCAAAAAAATATCAAACATTGATTTCATATTTTTTATGTTTTCTGAGTTTTCTTATATAGAAAGGTATAAATAAAATACCAAAAATATCCGGCATCCTTGGTTTACACGAAAATGATATCAAACTTGACTATAGAGCTCTATTTTATTTTTAATTAATTATGGCGGGCACCCCCCACTTCGTCAAAAATTTGCATCAGAAATTTAATTGGCTCCCCTTCTTAAACTAATCTTAGAGCCTAAAGGATTAGCTCTGCAAATGGAAATTCCATCATCATCATTTTCCGTATAAATAAGTGTACACCACCGAACTTAAACCCTTTTAATTTATGGAGCCTATTTTCTCTTCGACCTAATGATAAAAATAATTTAATAAAATAAAATCGCTTTATTTCAGACAAAGGCCATATAAACACACAGCAAATTTATTATAATGTACCAACCTATAATCGTTCTTACATTATTTAACGCATATATAGTGTAGTATCTTACTGAATAATAGGGCCAACAATACCTAAACTATATTGCTAAATCATGAATTTTCGCAACAAAAGCTGGGTGTTTTGTTTATAACTTAATAAGACTGGAATTAATGGTTCCTAACATAATAGAAACTGCAAATGCCACTGATTTCATAACCTCCCCAGGGATCCATCGCTTTTTCGCCCCAAAAATTATGAATTATCCGAGTCTTTTAAATAAAAACTCTATAGACCGGCGTTAAAAGCTAGAATCAATTGCAGTGGATGGCCGTTAGCGTCGTTTCTATTATAATCGCTGGTTAGGTGTATACATAGGATTCAATTTTCGGGGCGTGGCGAATCAAGCACCGTGACACGATGTATTCAAAACGCTAATATTCGGCAGCTAAAACTGCAGTATAAATTAGGAGACCTTTCTTTTTCGCCGTCATTGTTGGTTGTAGAAGGGTAGCGAGCGATACCGGTGGAGTCCGTGAGAGTATATATCGATTAGGCAATTACGAGTGCTTGTGTTGAAGGAAGAATCAAAGTATGTTCGCCGAGGGTAAATATAAATGATGCATGGACAGTATAGCGTGATAGTTCAAAGCTCGCCGTCCGCGTCCAGCCCGCTCCCGCTCACAGCCCGAACGCTCTTGCTGTTCGACACACGTTTCCTTTGTCTAGATTGTCACAGTTTAATAACTTAAATAATATGACCAAACCAATAATATACTGATAAAACATTATTAATATAGAAGCAGTTGGGATAAGTTTTTGAAGTTGTATTTGACTTAAGCGAAATGTTTGATTGTTACAGGGCCGAGCGCCATAGAGCCGCGCTCGCCAAACGCTTTCACGTCCAACTCTACCAGCATGCTACTGCTGCAGACACACGTAAGTATTTCTAACTGTAACAGTTTATACTATAAAATTAAAATGTTAATTGCATTTCCCATATCATCTAAATCACAAAAACTTAACTATGTACCTTGTACATTTGTCTACCCTATTATTTTCATCAATGACTCAAATCTATAACTTCTATAACTATGCAAGTACATGTAGGCTAACAGAAACGCCGCCCACCATTGGCTGAGCGGTGCCCTACCGCCTCCTGCTTTAGCAACGCCTCCATTATCGATCACATTTTTTATTACAGAGCAACTACGGTTCGTCCTTCACTGATTTACTGTCACCCCAATATCAAGAGGATTCTTCGGAGATCTTAGAAGAAAACTTAGATCCATTCCCGGACGTCGAGTTTCACGCGCCGATCCCACCTGAGATCAAATCACATCGTACTACTCCAGTGAGCGAGACTCCCTCGCCCACCCTCGGCCCAGCCCTGCCTAGTTTTGAAGAGACTTATTCAGTGCGTTATCCAAAACCAGAGATGGCCGAATTTGGTTTGAAAATGGAGGAAGATTGCTACAATGTCAGTGCATATTCCCATCAAGGACACGCTTCTACGCACGTATTATACCAATATCAACCTTCAATTCCTTATGTTCCTTCTCCATATTACGCCCCAACGCAACAGTGCAGTCCTACGTTTGATACAGGCGGCGTGGCACACAATCAAGACTCATATTCACTACCCCCATTTTCGAGTTCCGTCGATTTACACGGAACTACGGATCAGAATCGACAAAGAAGAGCTTCACTGCCGGTACAGCGATCAGAATCGAATAGTTCGAATGACAGCCCGAAGATTCATGGATCGAAAGTGCACTGTATGCAGGCGTCGGCACCGAGCTCGGCATCCAGCTCGCCGGGGGGCGTGCCGCCCGACGGAGGCCTGCGGGCCGCGCCACCGTCGCCCAGCCAGCTCTGCGCAGTGTGCGGGGACACTGCCGCCTGCCAACACTACGGCGTTAGGACTTGCGAAGGTTGTAAGGGCTTTTTCAAACGAACTGTTCAAAAAGGATCAAAATACGTTTGTCTAGCGGAAAAATCTTGTCCTGTCGACAAGAGAAGACGAAACAGATGTCAATTTTGTCGATTCCAAAAATGTCTTACTGTCGGTATGGTCAAGGAAGTAGTACGAACAGATTCTTTAAAAGGAAGACGAGGAAGATTACCTTCAAAGCCAAAATGCCCGCAAGAGTCACCCCCAAGTCCGCCCATTTCACTGATTACCGCCCTTGTAAGAGCACACGTAGATACTTCGCCAGATTTTTCTAATCTCGATTATTCTCAGTACAGAGAACCTAACCCTATGGAACCGCCGATGTCAGACTCGGAAGTCATTCAACAGTTCTATTCAATCCTGACAACATCGATCGACATGATAAAGGTTTTCGCTGAAAAAGTCCCAGGATATACAGAGCTGTGCATTGAAGACCGTGATCAGCTTTTCGCTTCAGCGCGACTCGAATTATTCGTATTGAGACTTGCGTACCGCACGAGACCCGAAGACACAAAGTTAACTTTTTGCAATGGACTAGTCCTCGACAAGCGACAGTGCCAACGGTCATTTGGAGATTGGCTGCATGCAGTGCTCGATTTCAGCAATACACTGCATTCAATGGACATCGATATTTCGACCTTTGCGTGCTTGTGCGCGCTTACTCTGATAACAGGTAATTGTATTTATATTTATCTATGAACAACATTAAACAGAAGCCCTACTTTAAATAAATGCACCTAAGTTTAATTCAAGTACTTAATTAAACTTGTGCGTAATTTTATTCATGAACTAAAAAGTAAATAGACAAAATATTACGTCGGTGTACCTCGGTGGGTATTCTATACGAGTCAATGAAATAAATTATAAACTACGAGGTAACCCCCAAAAATGAGACAATAACAAAAGCAACGAAACCCTATCTCTGAGTTTGTACAAATAGGCGTAAGTAATTCAAGAAACTACGAAAATAAAACAATAGCTGTCTAGTTACGATCCGACTAGCGACGACGAGCTAACATAATTATTATTGCTAAAGTATATTTTTATTTGTTACAGAGAGACATGGCTTAAAAGAAACGCGGCGAGTGGAAGAGTTACAGATGAGGGTCATCGGCTGCCTGCGCGCGCACATGCCCAACGGCGGCGGCACAGGCGGTGGCGCGCCGCACTTCTCGCGCGTGCTGGGCGCGCTGCCCGAGCTACGCTCGCTGTCCGTACAGGGCCTGCAGCGCATCTTCTACCTGAAGCTCGAAGACCTGGTGCCCGCGCCGCCCCTCATCGAGAACATGTTCCGCGCCAGCCTGCCTTTCTAAACGGGCCCGTCCGCCGCCCGCACAAACTCCCCGAGGACCACTCCAGCCTTCAAAATCATCATCTTCTACTAAATCCATCATCTCTATTATTTTTATAAGTGTTTAGATTAGAATATAATATATTTTTCTAGAGTATAGTTGAAAATTATAGAACTCGATCTCCCGGTATCGATTTCAATCCTTTAAAACCTTTTTTTATATGATAATTAATTTGATCAAACAAGACAATCGTACCGCTTAAGTAGATAAGCTTAATTTATTGTAAACGTAGAAGGTAGTCGTATTTGGGTGTGATTTTGTTTAAACTTTGTCGTTATGTGTATTTACCTATAAATAGTCTGCATTTGAGTTACCGCTCGTGATCGATGGCATCTTGTCGTACAAAATATTCCTATGTTATTTACTTGCGTATTATATAGATGCGAATAATCTAGTCAAAAGACTTAGAAATGTTACAATATTTGGCTCGTGATCTTCGAGCTTTTATAGTAAATTTAATAAAAGTTACTTTACGAATGATACCTAAAGGCATTTGAAATGTGTATTGTTTGTGTCCTGTTGTTACGTGTTGTTGGAGAGCAGCTGTCGCCGCCGACGGCGACGGCGACGTCGGGAGAGCAAATTGTTGCAAGTTACCTTTTAGGTTTAAACTATTTAATAATACTTAGACGCTAGGCAGCTAAGGTAATTTTGTTACAGTAAATAAGGCCAGAGAGAAAGTTCAGCATCACCAATATGAATATGACTCCTCCGTGACTCCAACGTGTCTTAAAGAGTACCTTTTAAGGTAGAGTACTTCATTTGTTTCTTGTGTACATTCGTACCTTGAGTAAGCTTTAAAATTATACATACATATTATATATGTATGTTATATTATTATCTTTACCCTAAAGACATATCAATTATTCTCGAATTCATTATTTTGACAATACTGCATAACATTGCAAAAATGATGCTAATTAACTTGTCAATCATAAGAAGAGAAAGGGTTTCTTAAAAATTATTCCCAGTTACATTCAATATACATAACTTTTTATACGTAGTAATTAATAATTTGTGAGATACGATTAAACCATTCGTACACCTAATCTTATACTTTTAACAAAACGATATTGGTATTCAACCAAATGAGATTTGGAAGAACTAATGTAAAAATCACTGGACCAATACAAATCAATTAATGGAATGGCATATGTATACACGAAACGTAAGTATTTTTTTATTAACCACAAGTACCTAATGAAATTACCGTACTTGTGTTGAGAATGAAAGTTGCCTTGATAGTTTTTCGTAAATTCTTAATCTAGGACACCTATGATGACGTATGTGATGGTACATCCGTAAACTTTCTACCTATAGGTAGTAGGATTGGATATCTCTATAACTATTCTTGGACATTAGTTAATAGGAAGTAAGAGTCTAAGAGTGCGCGTAAGTGGATAATTTTTTACAATGTTTGTAAATGTAATTGTAGAATATTCGAATGCTGGACTTTTTACTCCACAGGCAGGACTCTTTTTATTCATATCTATTAGTTAACTCGATAGATATTTAAGTACCTACAAGTGGTCGCATACATGTCCCATCGTCTACCGCAGCCGCCTTTGAGTAACTAACGATAATGTGTTGGTTGTGCTTCACGAATATTGTTGTTAGCATTACCATTGTGAATCCTTTGTATAAGATAACTTCTATAAACTACCGCTTACTGAGTAGTCACCTACGCGCCTGTCGTTACTACATATAAATAAAATAAATGTAAAATTGCACTTAATTGTCTAAATATTTTTCTAGAGCACATAGTCTAAAATACAATAAAACACTCCGTCATATTAATGTACCTATCTAATAGTCTATATTAATAAGCATAATTGTATGTGGCTAACGCAGGCGTTTTCGAAGACTATCTAAGAGGTAGGCTTTTTTTACTTGACTTATAAAATTTTAAATAACACTGATACGCGCCATGTCGTAATTGCATTTCTTTTTTATCTCCAAATAGATAGATATGCTTTTGTTATTTGTACCTATGTTTGTACGTTACACATTTTTATTTCCTTGTAAATATATTTCGGAATACCTAATTATACTGATGCGGTTGCGTCTATTGAAAAGTCTAGTCTTATCATTTGTTCCATCAATAGAATTATACACTATTTAGGCGTACGAGTAGGTACCAAACGTTCGAGCAGCGAGGTGGAGAAATTAGGAAATCATAGTGCAAAATTAATGTAATACTACTATATCTATTTACTTTCAAACAGACTTAGGGCCTGTTTCACAATGTCCAAGTAAAGTCCTGAATAAGGTACTTGCCACTTATCTGACGAATAAAGTCATGGTTGGCGTTTCACAATCTTCAAATAAGCTTAACTGGTAGATAAAGTGCTAAGTTTTGCAGGTAGTTTTATCTGGCATTTAATTTATTTGTTAATAAGCTATCAAATGCTTTACTTGGACATTGTGAAACAGGCCCTTATCCTACTTACTTGATTAGCGATTACATTAGAGCTGTCATTCCTCCATTAGGTGTCAGACATAAAGAAAGATATCCTTGTAGGTAGGTATTATACCTATTTCCTTTTGAGCCCTTAATCAGAAGGCCTACCGCGAAATACAAAACTCGAAACATCGTTATCTGCGTCTCTTTCGTTCGTATCAGCAAGTGCGATAGAGAGGGATCGAGATAACGAAATTTGGATTTTCGACGTTCGCGCAAGGCCCTCTGAACTGGTTATGGGCCCAGGGAGCTTCTCACTAGTAGAGTCTGTTCAGAAAAAAAAATCGTGGCAGAAAACGGAACTAACATTTTCATTTTTATACGGCAAACGGCAACCAGGCCTAATAGTCATCAATCACCAGTAAAACTTTTCAAATTTATGTCCTTTGAATGTAATTGCGTATTTTTATACATACAAACCGCAAAGTTTATTTATAAAATAACATTGAAAAGGAGAAAAAGCATACATAGTTCTATAAGGGAAACAATATTTCAAATACATTTGGTTTTATCTACTAGATACAGCGGCTGAAAGCACTACCTAATATGGAGTACCGAAAAGTCTCAGAACGTGTGGCGGCTTTGGTGGGTATTCACATTGTATTTATGATTATTTGTTAATCTTCATGAGTGATTACAGTTTCCGACATAATATCAACTAGTATAAAACATTTAAAATAAATAAAAATATACGTAGGTACGTAAATATGTATACATTCATTATCATAGAATAACTCACAAAGAATATTGAAACTTTGCCATTTTTAGGGTTCCGTAGTCAACTAGGAACCCTTATAGTTTCGCCATGTCTGCCCGTCCGTCCGTCCGTCCGCGGATAATCTCAGTGACCGTTAGCACTAGAAAGCTGAAATTTGGTACTATCATGTATATCAATCACGCCGACAAAGTAGTAAAATAAAAAGTGGAAAAAAATGTTTTATTAGGGTACCTCCCCTATACGTAAAGTGGGGAGTGATTTTTTTTTTTTCATTTCAACCCTAACGTGTGATATATTGTTGGATAGGTATTTAAAAATGAATAGGGGTTTACTAAAATCATTTTTTGATAATGTAAATATTTTCGGAAATAATCGCTCCAGAAGTAAAAAAAACTGTGTCCCCCCCTCTAACTTTTGAACCATAAGTTTTAAAAATATAAAAAAAAATCTTAAAAGTAGAACTTTATAAAAACTTTCTAAGAAAATTATTTTGAACTTGATAGGTTGAATAGTTTTTTAAAAAAAATTACAAAATAATTTCTGAACTAAGTTTGTAATTTAACCGTATAAGCAGGTGTTTATTGTACCTGTAATTTCTACAAAATCACAATGAAATGACGTGCTTTCAAATAAAGTAAAAACGGTGAATATCAATCAGTTCACGCATTAAAGAATTATCCCATAAAAATCATCTTCCATACTTTAAGCTCGCGCGCAATAGTTTACTTAATTTGCCGATAGATGTCGCTGTACGTGGAACGCTCATATCATATCCTACATGGCGGTGTTATTTTTTAACTCTTAAGTGGGGACACTTACTGTGACGGACGGAAAACTACGGAACCCTACACTGAGCGTGGCCCGACACGCTCTTGGCCCGTTTTTTTATATCGTATTGATGGCAATCCCTTGGTTTGGTCACTTATTAGTCTACGGATAAGCTTAATGATAAGTGGTGTTGAATATTTACATCGAGACTCTGATTACGACAAATAAATGTTTGTCAAACGATATTTTTTTAGGGTTCCGTACCAATAGGAAAAAACGGAACTCTTGTAGGATCACACGCGTACGCGTACCTATCTGTCTGGCTGAAAATTTGCTGTAAAAATAATTACGATAACTCTATTGTATATTACTCGTATACAGGGTGTTTCCTGTAATAAGAGCAATAAATTAAAACGTAGATTCTACTCCTCAAACAATGAAACGTTTGTAAAAAAAATGAAGTTTTGATATTGTCTCTTTTTCATACATACTAAATAGTATTTTCAATGTACGTTAAAATCCGTCTGATTGACATTGCTTGTCACTCTTGTCACCCAACAGAAATAATCAATTTCGCAATACATTGCGTGTTCGAATAAACTTTAAAGTGAAATAAAAATCTAATTATAACTATTATAAGTCATTTTTAAAAGTCGCTGAACTAATATTGTCCAATTTGAGGAGTAGAATCTACGGTTTAATTTATTGCCCCTATTACAGGAAACACCCGGTATAGCATTGAGTTAGAATATACTAGATGTACAGTCTCAAACAAGATTTACAGAAAATATGGCTCTTGATAATTAGTAACCGGCCAGTCTCATCTTAAAGTGTAATAAAACTGACCAAGAAAGTGCTGTACGAGTTGTTCTTACAGCACTATTGTGGGGCAATTTTTTTGGGCTGATTATGTATCCCGTTCTTTAAGGTATATATATACTCGTAGGAATATTATTTTGAGATAATATATAGGTTTTGAGTCACAAGATCTTTCTGATATTTAGTGTCCAACTATACCGTGTTGTCAGCAGGCGCGGATACAGGGGGGGGGGCAACAGGGGCAATTGAAACCCCATAGGTCCATAGGTCCGGACCGCGAGATTTTTTGTGAAGGAAAGTGCCCCCCCCTGAACGAAATCCTGGAAAGTGCCCCCCCCCTGAACGAAATTCTGGAAAGTGCCTCCCCCTGAATGAAATCCTGGATCCGCGCCTGGTTGTCAGCATAACAAAAACTGTTATTTTGCACCGAGGAGCCCTCAAATTCTACGACACTTCTTTTTCCGGACAGACTGTAGCTATTAAATTTAAACTTTCGTGAGACATACTGACACTATAAAGTAAAAAGGCCACGGGCCGGTTCGAATAGCACTCTTAGTGCCTGAAAATGGAGATCTAGGCTCTCCGAAACATGTCGCGCGAAGTGACTTAAAAAGACGTGAGTGTAACCGTTATATTTTATAGACTGTACCTACCTATCGCTATATAGATCCACAAGCAAGAGGGCTACCTATTTTTTTTCTGCTACTGACAAATTTGACTAAATTATAATAAACAAACTCTATTTTTCACACATCTTACTTTAAGGAGCAATGAAAACAGTCACTTTGTATTGAAATTACGCGGTTCGCGATAGTGAAGATAAACACGGGGCCTAAACACAGTACTCGACAGAAAAGCTCATCATTATGTCACCATTATATAAAACTAGCTGTGCCCGCGGCTCCGCCCGCGTGGAATTCGGTCTGTGTCAGTAAGCGGCTAATTCACCCCTAATTTCTCTCCCGCTACCCTAGAGGCGGAACATGAAGTAAAGTTGACAGATGGATACGCTAGAGGACAGTAGTCCTAATAAAATATTTTACAATTACCACACTAAACTACACTCAAAAATGAATACTTTTTTTTATCATATTTTTTTGCATGATTTAAACGACATAGAGTAGTAGGTGTATATCGGACGATACAGGACCACTTTTGTATTTATACGTTCATGTCCACGGCAAATATCATCCAAATCGATCCTCCCGTCAAATCAGTCTAAGCATGAAAGGTAAGAACAGGCGCGGTTGAAATTGGGGTAGGGGGGGGGGGCGGTCGGGGGAGTATTTCATTACGTTACCGTAGGTAATGAATTTTCATACGTTTTTACCACACTGTCACACTGATGTTACGTTACTGGTTGCAATAATGGTGTTTTACATACGGTTCCGAACGCGGAATAGAGGATTTATGATATTGGTATAGATCAAGATATTTATTCTTCAATGTAAGCACATTACAATGCACCAATGAACGTCAGAGAAAAAAAAATACGTGATTGTCGTGGAACACTCGATTGGAACGAAGTATGTTATTGAATTTTCGACTTTTTCATAAATTTTGTGGTTGAAATTTTGGAAATTTCGGAAATTTTTGAAATTTTTGAAAAATTTTGGAAATTTTGGATATTTCGACAATTTATGAAATTTTGAAAATTTTGGAAATTTTGGAAGTTTTGGAAATTTCGGAAATTTCGGAAATTTTGGTAATTTTGGAAATTTTGGAAATTTTTAGTTTTTGAAATTTTAGTTTTTGAAATTTTTGAAATTTTGCCATTTTTGACATTTTTTACTTTTAGGTTCTCGACTTTTTTCACTTTTATCACTTTGTCACTTCTCACTTTCACTTTTCACTACACTCCACTTTATTCCATTTTATATATTTTTTATTTCATTCCATTTTACATGTTCCTCAATCGTAAGGGTGTCGCGTTTTCGTGACGTGACGGTCACGTGACTTTTTTTCGCCTAGCCCCCCATCTGCGAACCGTCCGATAAGGAACTTCGTTCCAAAACTACCACCGGTTCTAACCCTACACCTCTGGCCCAAGAAGTATTATGACCGAAAAGAAACTCGACGGGACTAGTTTTTTTTTAAAACAGATCACACACACAGAGATTTTATTAGATCTTAAAGATACAAAATAATGCGTAGTTCTTCAAGAAGACATATCAAAACAGCTTGAGAGACATAATGTTGGGGACATTTGTTTTTTTATAAAGAAAAATAAATCCTAATCTGATTGCTTCACAAAACGTTTGATATGTTTTCCTACCTAAACGGTGTCCTATAAATGTTAGATGATTTTGTAGTAGTTTTTTGGTTTGGGCCATGCATCTTTGTCCGTCATATATAGTCCTCGAACCTCCAATAACTCTTTGACTTTCATGACATTTTCAAATATTTCTTAAGAGCGGGTAAAGGTAAATTTAAAGCATCGACGGGTAACATGTTGGAAATATGAACACCTTGACCAAAAAATTACAAATTATTTCAATACCAAATTTCATCTAAATACGTACAGCGGTTATTGGTTGTTTCTTCTTATTTCCTTTTCTAGAGCTCAAATTATCTCCATACCAAATTTTATCTAAATCGATTCTGCGGTTAATAAATCCCTATACAAATTTCCAACTCCCTTTTCACCCCTTTATATGGGTTGATTTTTGGGGTGAAAACTATCCTTTGTCCTTTCTCGAGACCCATACTATCTCTATACCAAATTTCATCTTTATCAGTTGTTCAGCGGTAAAAAAATCCTCATACCAACTTCCAACCCCCTTTTCACCCCCACAAGGGTTTATTTTCGGGATGAAAACTATTCTCTCGTTTCTCGGGGCTCAAATTATCTCCATACTAATTTCTATTAAAAATTCTCTATACAAACTTTCAACCCCCTTTTAACCCCCTCCAGGGTTGATTTTCGGGATGAAAACTATTCTTTGCCCTTTCCCGGGACTCAAACTATCTCTACACAAAATTTCATCAAAATCCGTTCAGCCGTTTTCACGTGATGCGCTGTCAAATAAAAAGACAAACAGATAAACAGACAAAAATTCAAAAAAATGTTGTATGTATATGTTGTAATTGTGTAAAATGTATAGATAGTTTTTATTGAAAGTACCTTTCAGGCTTCACTTCCATTATTATTATTTTTTTTATACCAATTTTCATCTAAATCAGTTCAGCGGTAAAAAAATCCTCATACCAACTTCCAACCCCCTTTTCACCCCCAAAAGGGTTTGAAAACTATCCTATGACGTTTCTCGAGACTCAAATTATCTCCATACTTATTTCTATCGAAATCGTTTCAGCGGTTAAAAATTCTCTATACAAACTTTCAACCCCATTTTCACCCCCACCAGGGGTGATTTTCGGAATTAAAACTATATATTATCCTTTCCCGGGACACAAACTATCTCTATACAAAATTTCATCAAAATCCGTTCAGCCGTTTTCACGTGATGCGCGGTCGAATAAACAGACAAACAGATAAACAGATAAACAGATAAACAGACAAACAGACAAAAATTCTAAAAATTGTTGGAACGTGTTTTGTTATCGATTCTAAGTATCCCCAGCCAACTTTTTTTCGATTATCTTCCATGTACAGACTTTCGACCCTCTTCAGCTTTATTATATGTATAGATAGATAGATAGATACTAATTCGTACCTATTTAATAGTACATTATTGTCGAGGAGGTGAAGTAGCACATTGATGGCTGAGTATTACGTTTAAACGGACGACTTTAGGAGTCCGTTTAATTTAATACAAAGCCAGCAATGGCCCTTCACGCCGAGTCCAATATAGTGCTTTATTCAAAAATAATGCAAAACAGCCAACGTTGATGAACAACAAACAATATTGACATAAATAATATATTCATGATAACTTCTCTTCTAGGTTAAAAGAATGACCTCTACCGCGAGCATCGAATTTCGATACGAATCCTATAATTATCTCCATCTCCATCGCTTCTCATTTTGAGTGAGAGACAGATTTATTCGAAACTACAATTTTTTTATGTTCGCGGTACACGCTCAGCTTTGCCGCCTTTATATCTTTTTATTAAAAAGTTTGAAGTGTATTTTTCTTCTGAATTTACCGTAAGCTATTTGAGCTAAATAAAAAATCGCGGTACCAACATTATAAATAACAAACACCGATGTTGTGTTCTGGCTGTTTAGGACCTTTGCCTTTCTTTTTGTATGGCTGTTGAACTTTTTAAAAAGTTTGTACCTCGACAAAAATGGAATTTGTATGCAACATTTATGTCGCGAAATCGAGCCTGCAATTTCCGTACCTTTTTAATTTTTATTTCACCATAAACTAGGCACTTCGCCGCCTAGTTTTTAACCGTAAAAGTCAACCTTGCCGGACATTTTTGAATCAACTTACTTACTTACGTACTTTGCAATTTCTTTTACCCAATCTGTCGTGTACCCTGCCAATCCCTGATCTGAAAGTGCCCTAAGTTTTATTAAAACTGTTTATTCGACAGATCACGATGTATAAAACCGGTATTACACTCTGCAATTTATAGGGCCCGATCTGTCGTTTACCGGGGTGTAATTACGGTTAGGGCACTTAGGGAGTTGAAGGAGGGACGGGTAGGGAAATACAGGGTACACAACAGATTGGGCTCCAGAAATTTCAAAGTTTTATAGTCGTGACCTCCCTGCGCGAGTTTACGCCGCCTGCCTGCTCGGTAGCCGCGCGGCGGGCCAATGCTCTGCTCAGCTGTCTAAAATTAATTTACTTTTATGCCCTAGCTTGCTATCAACCTGCTATCTACTAGACTCGGGGCCGACTCGCTACAAGATTGACATTTTGGCTTTTTGTCACAATTTCATTATCTAATGACGTTATTACTTCCTAAGTCAAAACGAGATGCAGTCCTTTACTTTGACTTCTCTTTCAACCTCACTTTCTGGTCGAAGTACTAACATCAATTTATAAAGCTTCATGGTTGAAAATAAATTACTACAATTCGGACCGAAAGAATAGGCGTATTCACAATGTCAAAACTCCGAGTGACAGTGACACTAGGACAGCTCGACAATACTCGACAATCTCGACATTTACATTTTACTTGGCTACGCGCTACGCTTTAGTCGCTTTACTACATGTTTTAAGTAGTCTGTCTCTTTTCAGTTGTTTACAATATAAAATAATGAAGTACAGAGTACAATACAATTAAGTACCAAAAGATATCTCGAACTGTATTTGATTATGTACTTTGAATTAGAGCTCGTAATAGGAAAGTAACTACACTAAACGGTCGCTTCCATTATGTCCGAAACAAACCATATGAAGGACGTACTGGATAAGAACTTGGAAGATTTTGAGATCCAAGAAGTTCTCAACAATGGTACAGATCTCCGAGAATACGCATTGCAAGTTGACAAAGGTATAAAGGAGGCAGAGAAAAACTCAGTTGCGGATTACTTAAAAGAAAGTGGAAACATCAGCTCACTACATAATCAGATTGAGGAGTGTGATGGTATACTGGCTCGCATGGAGAGCATGCTCATGGTGTTCCAAGTAAGTACTTTAAATTCTTTATACTTACTCAATAAAAACAAAAATATATAAATATTATTTGAAACGGGATATTTACCATGTATATTTGTGTTTCGGCGCAGTTGCATGCATGCACCATCATCACCTGCGCCGAAATATCGGGTGCTCGTAAACACAAATATACATGGTAAATATCCTGTTTCAAATAATATTTATAATGTGAATGACCATGTGAGCTTGAAAACAAAAATATATGTATATCTGTAACTATTTCCTTAACCTGTTAACTAACAACATAAACAGTTGTTACCACACAATGTATAATTGGGTAAGATCTAAATAGCTAATTACTTATACCATAATTTGGTATCATAATTTACACAAAAGTTAACCTTTTGACCGCCAAGCATTGAACAAAAATGACGCGCCACCGACGCCACGTAATCGCGTTTTGTCAAGGGAAATTGAACTTTGCGGAAGCCCGCGTAGGTCCCTATTGCATTACAAAGCCTCTCGGCTGTAGCCATCGTTGGCGTCCATGGCACAACTTTTTGATGTCGGCCACAGCCGACTGTGGCAGTCAATAGGTTAAAAAAGAGACAGCCTTGTATATTGTACCTATATCTATCTATTATTATATATATTGTTGTCTAGTACCCACAACACAACACAAGCCTTAATTGAGCTTACTGTAAGACTAGGTCATTGTCCCATAATATTTATTTATTTTGGCTATGTGTGGAATGTTAGAACATTTGACTGGTTTACTTACACTTACTAAGTTTTGCACTTACTTACTTACACTTAATTACTTATCTAAGGGCCTGTTTCACAATGTCCAAGTAAAGTATTAGATAGCTAATTAACAAATAAATTAACTGCCAGATAAAACTACCTGCAAAACTTAGCACTTTATCTACCAGTAAGTTTATTTGAAGATTGTGAAATGTCAACAATGACTTTATTTGTCAGAAAAGTGGCAAGTACTTTACTTGGACATTGTGAAACAGTCCCTAAGAGTTTATTAGTAATAAAATTTAAACTTACATTTTTTTATGTTGGTTACAGAATGACTTGGGCAGTATCAGTAATGAAATCATCAGTCTGCAAAAGCGCTCGGTCAGCATGTCAGTGCAACTCTCAAACAGACAGGTCTTGAAAGGGCCACTGTCCTCCTTCATTGAAGATATGGCCGTTTCTGAAACACTTATCTTGTAAGTAACATGTATTTGTATTGAAGTAAAGCTAAAGTAAAGTAGCGCTGTGGAAGTGGAGATGGTTCAGACATACCCTTCGAAGAGGAGCATCAAACAATGCCAGTATCGCTTTTGAGTGGCTGCCTAGAGAGCGAGCTGCAAGCCATAGGACTCAGCTGGAGAGAGGCAAAGACGTTTGTTCCAGATAGAAAGGAGTGGAAGAATCTTGAGGAGGTTGTATGCACCTCCGAGTGCCCTAGGATCTACAACAACATATGTATTAATAGTACATTACTTACCAAGGACTGTAAAAGAAAGAAAGCCCGAAATCGTAGGTATTTGTGACCCGAGCCGTAGGCGAGGGTTGTAAATATGCGATAGAGGGCTTTCTTTTTTACTGCCCGTGGTGAGTTCACAATTTTACGTCTCCACCTGGGCATAATGCGAGTTTTACCGTACGCGTAGCGTGCGGTAATACTCACATTATGGCCAGGTGTGACGTAAAATTATATTAACATTTTTGGACTTTTCCATATACTTCAGTATTTTTCGCAGTATCAATACAAATGATATCCAGGTTATATCTTAAAACATATAGTGCTACTGTAACATTCAATTATTTTTGGGTTGATTTTACAAACACAATAAAGTTGACTGTTATTGAGATCTTATTACTTTCTTTTCAGTGGCATCAATAATGTACCAGTTTTGGATAAAGAATTTATGATCCAGTTGGCCATTTTAAGCCAAAAACTTAACTTTGTAAAAGAAGAAGACTTTAAAGAAACCAAAGCCTGTCATGATGTCAAAGATGTACTGGAGAAGCTTAAAATAAAGGCTTTAGCTAAAATACGAACTTACATATTAGAGCAGATCTATAAATTCCGAAAACCAATGGCTAATTATCAGATACCACAGAATGCAATGTTGAAGTACAAGTTTTTCTTTGAGTTCATTTTAGCCAATGAAAGGAATGTTGCACAAGAAATATGCAATGAGTACATAGACACATTGAGTAAAGTATACTACTCCTATTTCAAATCATATGCATCTAGACTGGACAAGCTCAAGTATGAGGAAACACCAAGTAAAGATGATCTGATGGGAATAGAAGATGGGGTAAAAGGAAGTTTTTTTCAGAAGTCAAACTTGAAAAACAAAAGCACTATATTCACGATTGGCAACCGTGGAGATGTTCTGGCTCAGCAACTGGAAGCTCCAATAATAGTTCCTCATGTACAACAAAAGACTAAGGTAAACAATATTAAATCTTGAAATGAAATCAGTATATGTTTGTTAAGGGACTGACAATAGCTAAATTCCCTCCATAATCTTTTTCAGCGCGAGTGAAAGAGAAACACTGTGTTACGATTAGTATGGGAGCTCAATTTTGCAAAATGATGAATTAAAAAAAAACTACGCATTAAGTTAGAAATATAAAATAACGAAGTTTTTAGTATTAGTGCGGCGGAATTTTGTCCTTAGTAACAGACGTATAAGTCAAGAAACTATAGACATACAACTGTTTAAAGCCAATTTTAAGATGTAATTTTGGAATTATTTTCTATCGAGCCGATTTCGTCCAATCGTGTATCGGAATTAACGAAGTTCTTCCAAATATAACGAATAATTACATATATTTTTTTTTTTACTTTCTCAAAACATTATTATACAAAACAAAACAGTATTTATAGCTAAAAAACTGTTCGAGTAAAGTCTCTTTGAAGGTCATCGGGTGTTGTCAGCCTCTAAAGTAGTGCCTATGCACACCGCGTTTTTTAACGCGCCATTGACACACGGGTGTATCGGAATGCACGCGAGTCCGATGCAGCTTATAGACCTTTGCACATCCACATTCTCCAGAGCGCCATCGACGCGCATTCGTATTGTTACAGAACAGACACAAACTTCCCAGTGTAATAAATAACGCCCCGTTAAATTAACGTGGTGTGCATAGGCCCTTACTTCTTGTTTTAGACTGACACGGTAGTTTAAATCCGTACGGTTTCATCCCTTACCCTCAAATATAGTAGTTGTCTTAATTTAAATAATTTGTCTTCTAAGTGCTAGTGATACAGCCTTTATAATTATGCAGTTAAGGTTGTATGATTATAAGCATTCCACTCCAAATAGTGACGTAATTCGAATTATACTTTTCTACTTGTTGACTGTAATGCTTGAATTGAGATTGTGTAGACCGAATTACTAGCGCATACTTTTCGATAGAGCTTTTATGGTCGCATATTGTAACATCGCCAACGATGGTACAAAGGATTTTCATACAATATTGTAACACTGTTGCCCGAGCCCGCCCGGCCACGCCGCCGTCGCCGGGGGGGACCGGCACAATGCCGGGAGATTGAAGTTACTCAATTGTATAGAGGCAGCAGGTCTTTCGTCGAACTCAATTCTTATCGGCTTGCCTATGAACACTCATAGAAAATGTATTGTATACAATAGTGACATAATCAAGCTTTTCAATCTCGTACCTTACTTAGGTCACTCACCAAGCTTCGTGGCCTAAACACGGTACTCGACTGAAAAGCTCTTAATTATTACGATTGTATAAAATACAATTTCCCAACAGCTACTTACAACAAAATCAATTTTGGTTTCAGTATTCATACGAAGCGTTATTCCGAAGTCTGCAATACGCGTTGGTGGACAACAGCTGCAGGGAGTACCTGTTCACAACAGAGTTCTTCCATGTAAAGGGGAGCCACGCCCAGGAACTTTTTGACAGGATACTAGGAAAAACCTTATCTTTACTTGTGGTAAGAAAAAAAACAAACAGTTTTGGGTCTAAGTATTGCCCCCAATGGATGCCTCCTAGCAAAATATTCACTACATTGTTAAATCCATACTAATATTATAAATGGGAAAGTGTACGTGTGTTTGTTTGTTTGTCCGTCTTTCACGGAAAAACGGAGCGACGAATTGACGTGATTTTTTAAGTGGAAATAGTTGAAGGGATGGAGAGTGACATAGGCTACTTTTTGTCTCTTTCTAACCCCCCACGTCCCTAAAATGGGGGGTGGCAGTTTGTATGGAGCATTCCGGGGGGCAATCAGGGAAGGGGAACCGTGTTACCCCGAATTTAACGCGAGCGAAGCCGCGGGCAAAAGCTAGTTATAAATATTTCCGCGAATCCCACTCAATTACATGGCATTTGACCTCCATCTACACTAGCGCCTCTAGCGGAAAATTCATACGCGATCGTCCTCATTAATTCAATTTAAACAAGTATTATATTATTCCTTTGCAGAAAAACGTTGAGAACTACGTCTTAGAATGTTACGACTGCCTGGCACTGTTTTTATGCATCCAGCTCATCAATAGATACCGGTGGATGTGCCACAAAAGAGCTGTGGCAGCTCTGGACAGGTAACAGCAAAACATTTGTACATAGTTACTAACTACAGATAAGGTAACCACTTACTAACAGTAACATTTATTTGATTATTAGTAGACTTTAAGCCGTGTCCAGATCATGCGCGGCGCGTATGTTTGCAGCAGTCGAGCGCAATATGACATGTTTGCGGGCTTGCCGTGGTCGAAGGTTTCCAACGCATAATCTGGACACAACTTTATTATGTTCAAAAACTTGAGCTTAATGTGTTTTGGGGAAAGTAAGTTATGCAGATCCAAATACCTGTTTCATCCTTTCTTACGAATGTCAACTACAACTATCAAAAAACAAAGCCACTATAGAAATGTAAATCCTGAGGCAGACCCCACACTGGCGTCTTTCGGGCGCCGACGTCATGCCAGGCGTCTACGCAATATCGGCGCGACGCTAGTGGCGTTTATCGAGCATCAGCGTCTCGCCTGCGATGACGCGACATCACTAATTACTTAGAAATGTTTAGTCTTCTAAAAGACAGCGCGTCGCCGCTGTGAGGGCGCTGGCTTAACGCTGACGCTCAATAGACGCCGCGGCACAGTTGCGCCGACGTTGCATCGCCGCTGCGCAGGCGCTGACACGAAGCCGATGCTCA
The DNA here is from genome assembly GCA_947086415.1 of Pammene aurita. Classification (NCBI taxonomy): domain Eukaryota; kingdom Metazoa; phylum Arthropoda; class Insecta; order Lepidoptera; family Tortricidae; genus Pammene; species Pammene aurita. Next base: position 19,935,322 of record OX352293.1, on the reverse strand, counting down.
AAAGATGCTAGTGTGGAGTCTACCTGAATATTTGATTTGTATATTATGGAGAAAACGACCATAGTTTATTTTCTTGCATTTTGCATACTTACCTAATTTAAGTTGGTTTTTCTGCATATTGTAATCAAAAAATTGTCTTTTTCAGTTACTGGGATTCCCTGTATAGCCTCCTGTGGCCAAGATTGGACTTTGTTTTGAAATTAAACATCCAGAGTGTCAGAGAGTGTGATCCAGCAAAACTATCAAACAAAGAGCTGGGGCCTCATTATGTAAGATTTATATTTTATTATTAATATTATTTAGGGTTGAGGGGCATAATACGTCTTCTTTTACTCGTCGCCGTTAGTTCATATGTATTTGCTACTGACATTCCAAAACGCGCTTACCGTTTACGATTTTGTTATCGGTTTCAGATCACTCGCAGATATGCGGAGTTCTCGGCGGCAATGCTGAGTTTAAGCGAACAATTCCCTTCGGAAGATCTCAGTAAACTCCTTCTAAATCTACAAGATGAAGTCAACTGTTTCCTGCTCAAAATGGCAGCTGAGTTCTCTCAACGTATCCAGCAGTTAATATTCTTGATAAACAACTATGACATGATATTAAGTATTTTAATGGAAAGAACAAGAGACAATACCAAAGAAGCTGAGAACTTTAGAGACCAATTGCAGGCCAGAAGCGCCGAGTATGTGGAAGAGATATTGAGCCCACATTTTGGAGGAATGATGCAGTTTGTGAAAGAAGGAGAGGTTTTCCTGGAAAACGATCAAAAGTCTGAACTACTGGCTATGGAGAAAAAGAGTCTGTCTCTAGTTACTTCGTTTAGCGCCAGCTGGAAGCAAAGTCTCGAAGAAATCCACAGAGAGGTGCTTGTGTCATTTCCTAATCTAGTAACAGGGTCGGGTTTGCTGCAAATGGCTTTAACAAATTTTGTACAGTACTATAATAAATTTGTTAAACTGCTGACACCTAATGCTAGAACGCAATTGGTCAATATTCACGTTATTATGGTAGAAATCAAAAAGTATAAAACAAATTTTTAATCGTAAACCATCTATTCGTTTAATTGCGTTTTGTATTTTTTCAATTGGTAACTTAATTTTTCAGTCTATGTAATCCAAGAATAAAATAATCACAAAATCATTGTTGACAACGCCTCTTATGATTGGTCATATCATAGTATATGTTACTTTGGTAACTGTACCCTGTACTATTGCACTTGGGTAATACAATATTTACATTAGCATAGCATCTAGTAAAATCGGCAAGTCTCAGTCAAAATATATGCAACATTTTGTGTGGCAGTTTGAAGCTGTCAAAATAACTTTCATTTCATTGATACGTATGGCCTCAATCTCGTAGGAACGCAATTGCAGTCCAGGTATTTCTACTGATCCTTGTCAGTAGACAAGGTTTTGAAAATAATCTATTGTTGAAGTCAAACAAAATCGACATTAGAATTTTATAACATTGTACCTAATATAAGGAAGAAAATAAAAATGTATGGGCACTGTTTTTAATTTTTTATTACCATTTTTTAAATTTTAGGTAGGTACACCACTTCGAAAATGAAGTAGACGAAATTAAATCGATCACAGATGTAGTATAATTATAGGTACTATTTACATGACTCAAGCGCCTTAAGCTAAGCTTAGTTCCTTAATATACTTAGGTACAATTAGGTTGCCGTACTTGGGTACTGCAGCTCCACCCTCTTTAATAAAATAAATCATATTTACTTAGCTTAAATCGGCTTACATCAGAGTCAACTTATAAGAAATAAAACTATTGTCCTTCCAAAAAATACTTCACTTAACATCACGATGTCACCGCACAATTTAAATGTTCAATTATAAATAAAGATTTTCGATACAACTTGCCTCCACGACTTCACTGGCCTTTCTCTAACAAAATTACTTAGTAATTCCTCAAATTCCGGTGAAACACGCTCTGGAGTCCAGCAAAGCAATGCTCTTATCACTCGATGTACGTTGTGTCGGCTCATGTATATCAAGCTTGTGTATATCGCTTCCTCCATTTGCGCCGAAGCTGGGAAGAAAAAAAATCTCGTGAGATTTAGTCATATTAAACAATATTTAAAACGAAATCCCTCACGTAATTTCGTCATTTCGATCGATGGTTGGATAGAAGATCCTAGAAGGCCCTAGTTGTCAAACGGTTTTGGGTACGTCGACATACAAGTCAAGTGTAGCACAGAAAAAAAAAACATTTATTTGTGACAACAACATAAAAATGACTGTGAACAAAGTTGCCACGAAATGGTGCCTGGGAGGCCTGGGAGACCAGCGCTGGTCACAACAAGTGATAAGCGTGTTGTGCAACCAGAGTGGAAACGTGATCTAGCTATACTCTGTATCTTTATGTATTTAAATAAAAGTAAATAAGATCTACCCTCAAATGGCTCCTTAAGCCAGTTGAGGGTAGATGAAAACATTACACGATCAAATAATATTGGTTAAAGCCAGGTCGTTAAGTGACAGATCCAGGCAGTTTTGTATTTGATCGGTTAACCAATAAAAGTTGTAACTACCCGAAAATGTAAAAATTGTTTGTTTACTTTTATTTAAATACCTAAAGACATAGAGTATAGGGTTTAGGGGGTTAGTAAAGTTAAACTCGCCGCGTGTAAACGCTCCTGAAAAAGATATTTGTTTGGTTAAAATAAAAAATAGAACTTACGATTTCGTTCCAAAATATCAAATAGCTGGTTCATTACAATCTCACAATTAACTTTCATTTCCATAGGGAATGGCTTTAGCAGCGGCCCAAGCAAAGCCACGCAGAACTGCTGGATTCTCTCTGGTACAGTGGCTTGCTCTATGATGGGCAGCAGCATGTTTTTAATTATGTGTTTTTGACACCATTGCGCGCCATTCCTCTTTGCAAGGATTATGACGGACATCCTTATCATTTTCTTTTCACCAGAAACATCTGAAACAAATAAATAAAGTTAATATTCTTTTCTTTTTACTACTACTTACAATTTGTTGATGTCGTCGTTTAAATGTGGGTACGTTTTGGCCCCATGAGTTGAGGTCACAACAGCACGGAACGTAATGAATTTTTATAGTCTGGCAAACCAATACCCGCAGCAACAGTATAATTTATAAGCTATACTCATACATATCTCTTTTTTAGTCACGATGGTATTGGCGCAATAAAGACAGTATAATTTTGTTTATCACGCTCAAATTGAAAAACTCACTAGTCAAACTTGGTCTATGGATAGTGGGTATTTTTTATTTAATATTAGTATTTTCTTGCAATAAGTTAAGTTAGTTTTGTTTGACAATATAATAATACCTCTTAACTCTAGAATAGAGTTTCGTAGCATCTCGAGAATTCCTGGTTCATTCCACTCCGAAATCTCATAGAAATACTTCCTATGGAGAATGTTTCTGATCTCTTGCACTCTGTTGAATTTATCTTCGCATTTGTAGAAATGCAGTAGGTAGACGAGACATTGGACCAAGGGATTTTTAGCTGCAAACAAAAAAAAACGTATGAAACCCAATAAAACATACATTAGAAAAATGTTATGAACTTATGAAATTGTGCAATGGACACCCTAATTCCAATATGCGTATCAAACATTCCTATAGCGTATAGCGTAGCTATAGTTAGTGGCCACTGATATAGTTACTGTCAAATTTTACAGGAATCGTCTCAAAGCAGGATACCTCAATACAGGCAATTTCTGTTCATTTGGGTAAAGATTTATTTTGCCTAGTTTCTTTCTTTATCAAGAGTGGCCAATAACTATACCAGTCACCCGACGTATCGTGTTCAAAGGGTAAAATAAATTTTATAATGACAAGTTTTTTTTATAGTACATTGTTAAATTATGAAGTAAAAATAATCATACCCAATCCCAAATGCGCCAATGGTAAGATGTGCATCCAGACATCCATGCATTGTTTGATGAGCGGAACTGCTTTGTACTGAAGGCAATACATGGCGTCCATTACAAATAGCCTCAGGCGGTTTCTATCCTTATTATATCTACACAAAACAGCATAGAAATGTGACAACGTTTCAATAACGTCGAATTCCGGTGTCCGGTTCAACATAAACAGCGTATATTCAATGTAGCATAATATGCTCTGCACCACGTTGAAGTTGGGCCAGTGGCCTCTCAGTTGTGCCACTACATATATGAGTATCTGTTCAACTTTGGTCATAGGCGGTGCGGGATGAACGTTGATTTTATTATATGACTCAATTTTCCTTGCAGGCTCTTTCAAGAAGTTTATAAGCCCACATATAACATGATTTGCTGATTTGGTTTTCAAGTCTTTGACCAATTTGTCCATTGCCGGTTTTGTCTCTGTAGGAGATAGCTTCTGTATATGAGCAACGCCATCTTCTAATTGTTTACTTATTGCACTAATTATATTATCTGAAAACAAAATAATTAAATTTAGCAAGGCATTTAGGAAAGTGTATCACAGTTAAACAGATTTTACACAAATCGACTATAGCCCTACAGTAAGGTCAATAACGCTTGTGTTGCGGGTACGGGACGACAATATAACAATGAATTCACGAACAAATATCCGTGACCAACACACAAATAGATGCCCTAACCAGGATTCGAACCCGGGAGCCTGCTTTGTAGGCAGGGTCACTACAGACTACCATAAGTAGACTAGGAGGCCATTAAAAATCCCGTAGCTTTTTTCAACTTACCTGCAGTTTTGGGCGTTTGTTTCATCCTTTTGCGGGCATATTTATCTATAAAAGCGCATAATATTCCAGGTTTTTTGTTGTCAGACTCTTTTGCTACATCAATGCTGGTATTTTGCATTGCTTGATCAGGTTTAGTCGGTCTGTCAATGTCATTGTTACTAAAAAGGTCCAGGTCATCATAACTAACAATATCGTTAGTAACTTCAGTTTGAATTTTATTCTGTATTTTCTTTTCAGGTACACTATCGGAGTTGAGGCCACAATCTTCGGTCTCTTGGTGGTGAATTGATGAACTGCGTAAGATTCTTTTCGGGACAATATCAGGATTATCACACGCCGGGCGCTTCAGCCGCTTCCGGCTTTCGAGTTGCTCTGTCTCAGCATTTGCCTTCTCATCCTCCGTTATAACAGAATTATTTTGTTGTATATAGCTTGGAATTTGTATATTGTTATTGTTGGTTTCAGTTTTATCGGAAATTACATTTCTGCCGTACCTTTTAAGTGCTGGAGATTTTAAATGAGATGTACTGAAGTGGCTAATTTGGGAAATACCTTCTTGTTCACTCTCACTTTTACTTTGAATGCGAGTTCGAACAGATTTCTTAAGCCCTGATGAAGACTTATCCTTTCCTGCAGGAACGCATTTTATAGTTTCAATTAGTTTTAAGGGAGCGGTCGAGGAGTCTCTATTTGCAGTGCCTTGTTTAGGACAATTAAGGCTCATACGAATATTAACAGGAAGATCTTTTTCTGGTAATTTATTTGTAGATACTGGTGACAACTTTTCTAGTACGCAAAAGCTATCTTGGATAAAACTTTTATTTGAGCTATTAATTTGCACGCCATTTTCAATAACTGGTGGCGGCAGCGTTTCAGACTGTAGAGATATCAGAGTATTCTTTTCCGGAGTGGCCACAGGAAAAGATTTTTTGTTAACCACTTTTTCCTTAGACTTTAATTCGGCCATAACTTGACAGGCTTTTTCATAAGCAGCTTTATCATTATTGGCGTCAACAGAATCGTCCAGGATCCTTTCTTTATTCGCCGTCAAACGCTTCGGCTGTATACGTAACTTTTGCCTAGTTTTTCTTTCTGGTAAATTTTCCTTCGTTATCTTACTTTTAGGCGCCATATTCTTCCGTAGTCTTTCTAATTTTGTCAACTTTTTCTTCGGCGTTTTCTTAACAGATTTTTCCTCGTCTACTGACTGTCGTCTCAACTGTTGCTCCATCAGAATCGCATGTAAACTGATTCTATCACTTTCACTGGAATCTGGTGCCAACTCAACAACAATTTCATGTTCGTATATCTCCTGATCCGACAACGCTTCTACCAATAGTGATTCTTCATTAAACATAGGATCTTCGAAGTGCAAGTTTTCTTTAGATTTGAAGCTAATATTTTGTATATTGCTGTTGTTTGAGGTATTTTCACGAGTGTCCGCTGGTGCGGGAGATAAGGCCGGTGACGGCGACGACGACAATGCTTCTACCGATAGTGATTCCTTGTTAGACATAGGATCTTCAAAGTGCAAGTTTTCTTTAGATTTGAAGCTAATATTTTGTAGTTTGCTGTTGTTTGAGGAATTTTCACCAGTGTCCGCTGGTGCTAGAGATAAGGCCGGTGACGGCGACAACGACAATGCTTCTACCGATAGTGATTCCTTGTTAGACATAGGATCTTCAAAGTGCAAGTTTTCTTTAGATTTGAAGCTAATATTTTGTAGATTGCTGTTGTTTGAGGAATTTCCACCAGTGCCCGCTGGTGCTGGAGATAAGGACAGCGACGGCGACGGCGAGCGAGACAACAACGTCATTGTTAGTTCAGGTACGATAAACTCACTCGGACTAGGAGGCGATGAATCTTCAAACAGTTCTTTCATTTTCGATATTCTGCCCTTGAAACCGGGTTTCCTCTTAATAACATCGGAATTATCTATCGTCTCTTCTTTGTTTTGGACGATGCAAGCTTTAGGTTCAGAATTTTGGGGCAGATGTAATCCATTTTCTTCCAAGGAACACTTATCCCGTAACATTTTTTGGGCTTCTGCATTTGTTGTGTTTGCATTAAGGATTGATAGGAAGCATTTAACGAAGGTATCGTTCATATTCGTAACTTGCTGGGCCAGTTTATCTACCGTGTTTTTCAGGGCAGCATTATCCTCTTTAAGTTTGACTGCGTCTGGGCACACTCCAGCAGTATGTAGTATGGTTTGAGTGGCGATGTTTGTAGCTACTTCTGTGCGTGGTCTTGCAGGTGTCGTTGGGATAGGCGTTATTAAGTTATGATTGAAACGCATCTTATCGAATATCATCTGAATTTCTCTATCACTGCTCTCGTCATCAAAGTTATTAATGTTGTTTACATCCAAGTGTATTTTTTCTGGAGTGTTCTCATTACTAATAGAATCACGGTCAGTTATTCGACGATTTCGCTTGTGTGGACTGGTAGTATTATCGGCAGTTATGTTGGTGTCTGTGCTTGTTGCCATATCAGCATACCGAGTTACAAATATCGGACTAACTACTCTGTCAACCATGATGGTTAAGCAATTATTGGATTTAGTTTTTTCTTGTAAACTATATTTATTAGATAGTTCTGAATCATCAGTCTCCATTGTCTTAGAGACAACATCTTTAAAGATGATTGGACTAGTAGCAATACTGGTAAACTCTGGTCTTAAAATAGGGCTTGTGGCCATGCTAACAACCATTTTATTTTTTCTAGCTACCATTTCACCACTTGCCGGGCTGTGGTGAATGAAATACTCAGGGCTCAATATTGAGCCGGCCAAACTACATGCTAAAGACGAGCCTCTGCCAGTGTCTGAACTAACTACTCCAGTACTACTTTCGGAATCATCTTCAGTATTTGTATTTTCTGAAAAAAAAAAAACTATTAAACCAAAACTAAATACGTAATATATCCCTGTACCAATAAAAACAATTCCTGTGAAGTTGCGAGATCAAAAGACTTCAGTTACAATACAGGACATATTTTAAAGATGAGATTATAATACCATGGATTAATTTACTTAAACAGTCATAAATTCAAGAAAGAGTACACCCTAATGAGTGATATTAAACATTTATAAAAAAGGTTAAATAGAACTTTACCTTCATTCATATTGGTGCTTTGTAGTTTGAGTGCAGTCTTATCTTTATTTCCATCTGGTGATCCCAGAACCTAAAAAAGAACATGTAGTTTTATAAAAACGGTTAAGTATGTGTGTAGGATGTGAGATGTGAGTTTCACAAAAGTTCAATGTGAAAAAAAAGTGCAACAAAACTGCACATTTGATAGAAGCATATAAAAACTACTTACATTATCAATCTCTGCACCCAAAGGTGAAAGGTGAAGGCAGTCTTCAAAAGCATCCTCATCAGAGCTATTCTCTCCACGAGTATCATTGTCGGCATCTGTGTTTCCGTATTTATTTAAAAATAATTTTATTTCCTTTGACACCTTTCCTGTAAACAATTACAATTTTATTTTAAAAGTTAATATACAACAGTTCAACATTATCTACAACTGTATTGCATAATATTGAGCAATAGTTTTATCCCCAAACGTTAAGCAAAGTATGTATCCGTGCAGGGAAAAAGATCACACTTGTTGATATGAAGTTAATAGTACAGTCGCCATCAGATATATTGGAGCGGCCAAGGTGGTCACAAATATCTAAACAACGCCTCTGTTGTCAAGGCAATAAAGTCCATGTTCAGATATTTTTGGTTACCTTGGCCGCTATTTTTTAGTTTATGATAATGAAGTCTCTACATGTCCCGATAATGTGGGACCTTTCACTAAACTCGACCACTTTAATGTGTCAAACAAAAATTAATAAAGCAGATCATTTTAAAAGCCCAAATTTTGTTTTTCTTGGTTCAAATACTAAAGTGCAAACAAAACAGCTGGATCTTCGCCAATCTGACCTAATCTCCCCAATCCAACAATTATTTTAGTACAAAACTAGATAGATTGGTTGGATATTGCAATCTAACGGTTTACTTTATTATCTGCAATAAAAGTAGGTAAATAACTTACTTTTTCCAAGGACAACTTCTCTGACACGGCCGATGTTTCCTCTAAGATAATCTACTTCTTTTTGGAGCGCTGCACATTTTTTCTCTGAATCTTTAAATGTTGACTTCTCCAGTTGACTTTCTATCTTCAAAGATTCAATTGTAGTTTCATTTTCCTTAACAAGTTGCTAAAACAAAAGGTTAACATTTGCATTTCTTTCAAACAAAAATCTTAATTTCTCAAAAATCAAGCCAAGCCAAAATAATATTTATGCAGAAATAGTTAGCAACTTTAACCTTTTCAACACCAGCAACGGATACATCCACACACCAGGGTAAAGCCAACAATGGATGTATCCGTCTTATCATAATATACCATACATTTTACTATAAACTCATTATTGGTTTGGCATATGAATGTGAATTGACATAAGGCATAAAAAAAGGTTAATTTTTAGTTTTTTTAAATCATATACAAAAACACCACTAACAAGCCAAGATCCCGGATACAAGCGAGCTAATATAAACCTTATTTGAAAGTATGAAGGTTATTTTGACAGCATACACCATAACGCTTATATCCTTGGCGTCCTTGGCGCTGTGGGCACGACTACTTATTACACCTTTAAGTGTTATTGGCGTTCAAGAGGATAAAAATAAATAATTATACATTGTTTGATACTACAGGATGACTACAAATAAAAACGAATTATATCTATATAGATAGTAAAATGCAGGTGAGGTTGAAAGAGGTACTTTCCCAACTTACTTCCAACTGTTTTGAATGTGACTGAATTCCCTCATATTGGTTTAGCACAGTATTGTAACTTTCTCTTAATGTTTTTTGTGATTCATTCCCTCTTTTTATTTCCTGTAAAAGAAACACACATTACAAATTATTTTTTATACCTATATTAAGGGTTCAATAAAAAGTTCGTTAACGCATAAATTAAAATAAGTCTGGGGAACTACTCATGGCCATGAGCCATAATGTTTAAGATTGACCTGTGTAAGTAAGTTGCCAAATATTCATTTATTTATTTTATGTAACCACTTATTAAGTATTTAAATGTTACGGTATTGTTTATTAGAATTACCTCTTCCAATCCAGCAGCCTGTTCCCTAACTCTTAGGTTTTCCATACAAGCCTGTTGATAGTCCTCTTTTGCCGCAAGAGCGAGATCTTCCAGTTGTTTGCATTCCGCTACCTTTGAATAGTACTTTTTAAGGACATCACTGAAACAGGAAAAATATGATTGTGAAATTATGAGAGCTGTCAGGATATTACTCCATCCTTCCACGTAAAATAGGCACATTAAATGTCGAGTTGCAGAAAACAGCCCGGGTAAATGTTAAAAAGAGTTGCACTATGTGCCAAAAGATACTTATAGATTGATAGACAATTGAGACAAAAAAAAAACTTGTTTTTGGAAGGAAATAGCAAAAAAATTGTATCATACAGGATCGTTAAGTCTCCAAACTTTTTTACCCAAGGGCCACGGCCAGACCTCTGCTTCCATTTTAGGAACCCGGTTGTACATAGTGGAAGCTAGCTCTCTTTCTCTGTTACATGTTCTTTCAAACCACAGTTTGGATACCCCTGACATGTGTGGCAAGAATATTGTCTTCGGTTGCCGCGATAGTTATTCATGAAATAAAACAATTAAAAACGACCCGTCGACGACGACGATTAGTCGACCCGTTGACCACGAACGCTGTAAAGTGTTTGAAACGTCGGGATGTAATTTAAACTCAATACACGCGATAAAATCCGTTTTTAATTGTTTTATTTCATGTGTGGCAAGATCAACACCCTGCCCACAGAGAGCAGTGTAACACAACCATGAATTAATGTAGTGCTTTGAGTCTAATTATTATAAGTAAATAAAAAAATACAGTGATAAAATAAAAATTACTGACCTTGTCCGAGTTACTTTAGTTTTAAGGACTCGTACTGTGTGCAGTGCCTTTTCCTGAAAAGTAAATAGATGAACTTAGTTTAAATTGATCTGTATTGATTTATGCTATATTGATCTATTAAGAAATAGTAACTAGCAATTACATCATTAACTTGAAATCATGCAAATCACATATGTCTATCATTACATTTATTGTAATAATATTTGCGTTTAGTATTATTATTAAACAGGGCATCAGCTGAGAATACACCTCTGATTCAAATGTTTTGATATTATTCAATTTGTGGTCAAGCCAAGCTTATGAAATCTCCAACGTTACTAATTTAGCTTTAATAAGTTATTATTGTTAATAACCTAAGTTATTTTATACACGCTTAATACAAACCAACCTATTTATGTAGGACATTACTGGATAGAATGTTTGCCGCCAACCAAAAACCAAGTATTGACACATTCAAACGATATCATGATTTATAGTATTACGGCTCATATTTATAAAGATACCAATAATTGAATGATTTTAAATAATAGATGATTGTATATTATTACATTACGTTAAACAATATTTTGATTATAACCTAACTTACCAGTTCGTATTTTGTTGATTCATGGAGAAGTTCAATATCAAAATCTAACACACACTCATCCATTGTAGAAGCCATAATTTAAATAAGGGTTTTTATTCACTTTTCGATAATTTACAGACCATCTTTTCAGTTTTTACATTATTAGCACACGACACCCGGCAAACATCGAGGACTCGGATATATACATAGACAAGACAAAATTGTTTTTTTTTTTTTAGTTATTGATTACACCACAGATAATGCTATTCTTTTTACTCATATAGGCGCATGCTACACAGTCGTGCAATTTGTAGGGTCCAACCTGTCAGATTGGTAGGTGTAATAAAAGTTAGGGCCCTTAGGGAGCTGAAGGGAAGGGAGAGGCAGGGTACACAACAGATTGGGCCCTACGAATTGCAATGTCTAATACCAGTTTTTGGGCGGTTAAAAGCCCTGTAAAAGCCCTAGTTAGCTTCCTAAATAATTTAGTTTCTAAAGTTAGTCAAGTCTAACCGCATTTACCAAGTAAATTTACTAGTGAAAAAAGTTAGGGTCCTAATTAGCATGCTAGTTCTAGTTAGGGCACTAAAAAAGTAAAGTGTAATAGGTCTCTAAAAGCCCTGTTACACTTGTCCTAGTCAGCTTCCTAAATGAGTTAATTTCTAAATTTAGTCAAGTGTAGCCGCATTTAGCAAGTAAATTTACTATGAAAACTAGTTAGGATCCAGAGAGTTCTAAACCAGGAGAGGCCTTAGGTATCATTTCCCCTCTGTCAAAAGTATTGGCAGGAAAATCTAGTACATCTATAAAAACTATTTCAATAATCGATGTCACGCATTTTCGTCATCGCTGTCGATGGATAACAAGCTCCGTGAAAATGCCCTTATGCGCTGTTTTTGGATGTAAAAAATGTTATATTTCGTCTAGTTTACAAAAAGATGAAATAACATTTCAGATGTAAGTAAAGTTTTACTTTATTTATCATTACTTTCGTAATAAAATATTTAACCTAAATCGAAAATCAAGCTTCGATTACAGAATCGATTCAAAGACAATCGTTTTCTTTCTGACGAGCAGTAACTATTTGACGTTTGATATTTCTCCATATTTAACGCGCTTAAGGATTACTGTCTTCCATATTTTGTTTGAAAATACAATCAAAAATGATCCTTGGCGTTTTTGTTTGACATTTGCAAAGATTGCATCCAATAATTAACCATATGTTAACGTGTGTACAGTCGACTATCTATTGCTCCATTTAGTGTTATGAAGTATAAAAAGAATATGTCAAATATGTTTGGTGTTTTCAATCAAAGGTACATCGTTGTCGGTTGTCAATAAAGCGTTGCTGCCATAAAAATTCATTTAGAAATAAACTGTATTAACAACCGACAGTGATGTACCTTTGATTAGAAAACATCACATGCGTGCTACCTCGCTTCCCTCAGATTTTGGCAGACTTTTTTGTTTGGAAAGATGAGGCGAAGCGTACTCCATTTATAGAGCTTTATGTTAGGATCCTAATTAGGATGCAAGTTAGGACACTAAAAAAAGTAAAGTGTAACAAGGCCTTAAGGACCATTCATCTTCAGTCTCTCTCTCTCATTGTATGTGACTCTTTCACTTATTGTATGGAATCTGGAACAACGCCCCCTACAAAAAGTTTTCACCTGCCTTAAAAATATCATCTAAAATATATTTATCGAACGAGCAGAGCGTAAGCGAAGTGAAGTTCTTACAATCAACTTCGGCTACTGAGCCGTGTCGGCATATCGGTTCCGCGATAACTTTAGAAACGCTTTTCTGATCTTCATGAAATTTGTTGGGGTTGTAGTTGTAGCAGAGATACATATAATTTGAGAGTTCGTATATGAGCAGGATCAATCAAGGCGTCATGGAGCTAGAAGGTGCGAAAAAATCATCACAAGGGTCTTGTTATATTAGTCATGTCGTTTGCAAGGAAATCGTGAGTTCCGAGTTCGAGGCGGACTACTTGTTTATTTATTGTTCTCTCTGAAGTGATTTGAAAAACTTTTGAAAGTAATGCTGACATTACACCTCCCTAAATCGGGCCCTTACGACAAGGATGCTGCAATGGGGAAGGCAACTGTCACAACGACATTTTAAACGATGGTCCATTATCCATAGAAAAGCTAAATATCTATGACGGGAAGTAGTTTTTATTTATCGAAAGAGCGGAGCGTTAGCTAATCGCGTTCTTACAAACAACTTCTGGCTATTGGGATGGGATGTCGTATATGAGCAGGATCAATCTAAGGGGTTATGGAGCTAGAAGGCGAAAAAAAATTTTCAGAAGGGTCTTGTTATACTGGTCATCTCGTTTGCAAGCAAATCGTGAGTGCTCAGTTCGAGGCGGACGGCGGACTACTAGTTTTAGCGAAAATGACTCACTCGGTTTGTAGTTCGCATGTGTATTGATGTCTTTATGTAAATGTGAAATGTTTTATTTTCATGCATGGCATCACTAGTACCGTCAATGTCAATGTCATCGCAATCGCATCGCGTATCGCGTTTGTTGGTTTTGGTTTGATTTGATTTGATGCCGCGCGCTGCTGCTTGAGGGAGGAGTCGAGGAGTACCAAGGCTTTTAATCTCTTATTGCAAACAAAACAAGCTTGTGAAGCTCGTGTATTGTGAGCTAGTTTTTTTATTAACACTACTACAAGCTTCTCGCGGCATCGACTTTGCCGCTAATTGGAACACCAAGGTCTTTAGTTTTCAATATTATTTTCCTGTAAATATTGTGCTAAGTAATTACGCTCGTAAAACTAGAAATAGAGAAGTTTAGTGCACTCAGTGTTTTATCATCCTAGATCTGTCATTGTGTATCAAGTTCAAGGTTAACTAGTCCGAGTTCATCAATAGTACATAAAGGGTTCGTATAACCTGTTTCTTATTATTGATTATTTATTTTGTAGATGATCATGTTTTTGTCACCGTGCACTACATATACTTGCTAGCTATTTCATTTGAACCACCACCATTATCTTTTAAGTTAATAAATATTTGCAAATCATGTAATTTATTAATATTTGTGCCTACTATAACTACTATTAATAACGGGGTATTTAACATGTATATGTCTATGTTTTTGAGGGTGCTTAAACAAATATACATGGTAAATACCCCGTTTTAAATAGTAGTTAAAATTTTAACCATGTCAGCTCGAAATCGTATTTTGTGCATACTTACCCACTAATTTAAATTAATAAAGTGGTTTGAGTAATTGTAATGTCATGTTCACACTTTTAAAAATATTAATTTCTAAATGTGAATAGCTGAATGTAGAGGAATATTCTCAACTCCCACTAGACAACCGGGATCATCCGACCTTCACAGCCCACTGGTTTAATTGAGTACCATATTTTCCTTACTCAATATGTAGCTATAAAATGCTTTAAAACTCCTCATATTCATTTATGCTTTATTTTTTCTGCTAAAATATTCATTAAATTAAATTGTTGCTGTATGCCTGTTGTATAAAACATTCTAACTAAAAGTAGTATAACTTGCTCACAATATGAATTTGGTTTGTTTCAGATGGTTTATCAAAGTAATGCCCTCAGACACAGTAGCTTGTATGACCGTGTGGAGAAGTTGCTTCTCTCATATGAATGGAGTGACTGCAAATTTACCGTGGCCGGAAAGCACTTCAAAGCACACAAATTGATTTTAGGCATCAGCAGTCCTGTGTTTGAAGCAATGTTCTATGGCCCCCTTTCCACTAATGAAGAAATAGCCATCACTGATATTGAACCAGATATATTCCAACTTCTCCTGAATTATGTCTATACTGATAAAGTTGAAATACCTTCTATCGAACAAGCATTTGAACTACTGTATGCATCCCGGAAATATTTACTGGAACACTTGTCTGATTTGTGTATTGCCTACATACAAGCTAACATCAGTACTGACAATGTTATCAGAGTCCTGAATTATCCTGATTATATGCAAGACCAACAGTTGGTGTCTTTTGCCCTCAAACTGTTTTGTGAACATGCCAATTATTTAATGCAAGAACATAAAAATGTGATCTCATGTTCATGTATGAAAACTATTTTAGAAAGCAATCATATGAATATATCAGAAAAGTCACTGATTATACATGTTTTTCAATGGACTCTGCATTATTGTAAACAGAATAATTTACCTGAGGATCTGGAATCTAGACATAACATTATGATTGAAAATGGCCTTTTTGAGTTACTACGGTTTTCTACTCTTACAGTTAGCGAGTTCCAGGAAATTATTGAGAGTAAAGATAATATTCTGCTACCTGAAGAAGCCAAAGATATAGAGGTCATTATTAAGAGGAACAAAAGTGATGAAGAAGATGAACAACTGACTAAAGCGAGCAGCCTTAGTTTAACTCCTCGGCGGCCCATAAAGCTACAGTGGGACCTCTGCCACCGCCGGCCATTGCGGTCAGCAGCTCCCATTGTCATAGATTCTAATAACAGTATCATAAGCAGCAGAATCAAAGTCAACAAGTCTGTCTTTATCAATTCTCTATGTATACCTACAAGGATGGCCCCAGTTCTAAACTTTCGGAATAATATTGGCAATTCATACTCTGAACAGTTCTTTGTCACTATAGAATGTGAATCAGACAAAAGTGTCTCTAAATTAACTAACTTTATGAACACAGTCGACTATGACTCTTCAGTTGAAATTGAGTTGTCGGAGCCATATTTTATAAAAAAAGATAAGTGGTATAGGATAACTTTTCAGTGGTCACAAGCGTTTGATACAATAACGTATGTTGTCGAATATCGTGATCGGGTTTTTAGTGATCATAGAGTACGTTTTGAATTTGACGACATGTCGTCCAGTGCCAGGGTCAGTGGCAGTTTCCTCGGAGGGTTAAAGTATTGCTTGTAAGTAATTTAATTTATTAATAGGTAGGTATAGTATAGAAGCTTGAAATGTGACTTTAAATCTCAGTATTAATTTTTCCACAGCTAAGTCTCGTTGTGTAATGAAATTAATAATAGTTACTGTAATCTCTGGTTATACCTAACTTGGATCTGGCTAATATTACTTACTTATCCCTTTCCTTCTCTTATCACTACATGAATTTAGAAATTTTGAAGATAAGTGAATAGTATGTACCGAGAGCTCTTTAAGTGTCTTTAAATTACTATTTACGTTCATAGAGATATAAAATAAGAAGACGTAATCCCACGAAGATAAAATTGTGATTCCATAATAAGCCGCAGTCTCGTGCACGCACACTAACTTTTGACGTTGGAACCAATCACCGCGAGCTGTATATGTGTGCGTATTGCGTGTAAACACGAAGGAATCGGCTCATTATGGAATCACAGTTTTATCTTCACGGCGTTACGTCTCCTTATTTTATAAGTCTATGTTTACGTTCACTGTAATTTTTAAAGGTACATATTTATTTCGTGGTTCGGGTTTGCGACGAAGTCGCGGAATAACGTGTTTATTTCTTGGTCAGGGATTTTATGAAAATACCTACGGCATTCTTAAATGAGAAGTGTTTTATGGTTTACGCCAATTAGCTAATGTATTATATATTGACTACACTTGTATATGGTTAGTTATTCCTAAATTAGTTCCTTAATCTTGCTCCACGTTGTCCTGTAGGTACCTATATATAAGTATTAAAAAAAAAATGATATGATAATACAGTATTTTTCGCCATACAGTAGTTGTAACATATTTACTACCTAATTGCTAATAATGGCAGAAGGTCAAATTACATTATCTCCTGTCCAAAACCCTTCTTTTTATATGTACATATTTTAATCACTAATTAAATTATGTACAACTTACTTTAGACCGCTGATTCACTAAGTTTTAAGCCATAACTAGGCAATATTTGGCATGGTAAGTAGGCAATGTTGAGCACGTTTTCAGTGTATAGTACCGGTGAACACGACTCCCATCGGCTTGCCTGATTTTCAGGTAGTTGAGCTGTTTTCCTACAACTTGTGTTGACGACGGGGATCCTTTTGTTTTTATCCGTTTAGACGTCAACACAGGGAACCCTCCTTTATATTAAAGGGTCGGCAACGCGCATGTGACACCTCTGGAGTTGTAGCCATCCATAGGCTACGGTAGCTACTTACTATGAGGCGGGCCGTATGCTTGTTTGCTTTGTTGATAAAAAATAAAAGCTTATTTGGAAAAGGAAATCCGAATTAACTTCGGCTTAGGTTAGGCAAGTACATGAAATGCCGAATGCTCCCATTTTTGCCGGGAACAGATACCAGATGCCCAGATCTAGTAATACGGATAGCATAGTTAGCATAGTAAATTAAAGTATTGTTGCTCTCGAAATTGTGTCACTTTCCAGAGCTAGCTCTCCGTCTAACACCTAGTCTGTGCGGAAAGAGAAGTTTAGTAGACTTCACTAGTTCCCATAAAAGCCACGAGGCTTCTTTTTCCGCTCAAACTATTGTAGTTTTCCCAGCTAACGCTCGAAGTCTGAAAATATGTTATGTCATTGTCTATTGTCTTATTGTACCAGTAGCAGTGCGCGGTTATGGTTATATGGTCATGACATCATCGCTGTGTATGTTGGTTTGTGCACGTTTAGAGGCCAAACCGCGTAGTTATGCCTCGCAGTTATCAGTCTACGTACCTTTAATAGATCTTGTGTTTGTAACAAGGTTTATTGTCATTTAACTGAATGGATGTCCGTAAATTTAAATACCTTGAATGTACCTAATAAATTAATAATCATGTTATTTATGCCGTCAAATTAGATCAATTAAACAGATGCCATAACAATAAATAATTAAAAGCATTTTGATTTTTACCTTTGCACCTAAGGTAAAGTCCGAGTGCTCGACACGCTAATAGTTGACATCCTGCTGTCACCTTTATTGCGAATGACTTAAGTTTAAAGATGGCATCTAAAGGAACAGTGACGAACACTCGGACGTTTACCTTATAAAACTTATAATTAGTTTCTTTCGAAGTTTTAATTGCTACCTACCATACCATTACCAACACTCCCATCAACATTAAGTAGTACTTACCTTATGTTCTTACTAAAGTTGGGGCCAGACGGCAGATAGCCGCAGATTCTGCCACGTGACATGGCTGACAACCAACCAACCGCCTCTACCAATGGTTGACAGAGCACACCTAGCCACCAAGGGCGTTTAAAGGTCATGTAGAACTTGGCACCAACCACTGGCTACATGGTTTAAAATCTCTGTTTTCTGTCAAGGTCTCGTGGCAGAGGGTTGTCGTTGTATGCCGTCTGGCCCCAACTTTAGTGTTCTTACATCTGGTTTTGAAGACTAAAAAAAATAGGTAGGTAAATAAGTGGTGTAGGATTTTTTCATGTGTACTCAATCCAAATTATTACTGTTATTTAATGGTGTTGAATTTTGACCTTAAACTTTTTTCGTACCTATCTAAGATGACCCGAGTAGACGTAAAACAGGCATTGGGTTCCTGGTACATACTGCTGTGCAAGTTGCGAGTTTATAAAAAGTTAAGAGAAGTTCTCGCAAATTGTCAGAAAGCATCAAAAGAAAAACGGAAAGTTTGAATCCCCATAAAAAATAAAAATAAGTTTTTCGAAATTTACTTATGTGAAAAATTCCGCAAACATATGGTTACGATGGGTAAAATATACCTATGTTTATGTTTTTCGGGTCTTACTTTACTAGAATAGGCAGGTACTTGGAACCAAGTCAAACGGTTAGTACTAATAACTCACCAGAATACCAATAGAGGTAATAAATAGGTCGATAGTACTATCTAGATCTAAGCAAGATGTAAGTTCATTGTGGGTAGGTGTTAAGGAAAAGTTTAATTCTCGGCCTAGACCGAGAATATTAATAAGACCTGAAATAGTGCATTTTTCAACAACATATCTGGGGTCCGCTTGGCAACCTAACCCCATGAATTGGCGTAGGCACAGACACTAGTTTGTACGAAAGCGACTGTCATCTAATGGAAGGTTTGATGGCAGTCCCAGAGGAGAAACTAAGCCTTATTGCGATTAGGTCCGGTTTCCTTACGATGATTCCTTTACCGAAACGCAGCTGGCAAATATCAAATGATATATCGTATAACATCTTCTAAATGCGGTTACACTTGACTAAATTTAGTGACTAAATCATTTATAGCTAACTAGGACAAATGTAACCAAGCTTTTAGTGATACTTACTGATAATGTATAATGGTGGAGGGTAGAATAAGTTTTCTGCCAACAAGCTGCTGTGCAGTTTGGCAGAAGAGTAATATTAATAAATTGTAACTTCTCTGAAATAAGTTGATAAATTCAAATAATAAAACCTCAGTGGTACGAAACGAACCAGAGATTGCACCCGAAACCTCCGGTTAGAAAGTCGGACATTTCATGTAGGTACGTTTTCCACTGAACGGGTGGAGTCCCGCCTCTTTCTAAAACGAGATTTTTTTCAAAAAAGGGTCCACCCGCCATCCCAATCTTATTTTGAGCGCAGCTCCTTTTGAGGAGAGGTATGCAGATTGTTTTTCAAGTTATACAGAGGTACACTGAAGGTACACTATAACCACATACATAATATGTGGTTTAATGTATCATTTACCTGGTCCACCCGCCATCCTGAGTATCCTGACGTCAGAATGGCGGGTGGACCCTTTTTTGAACAAATCTCGTTTTAGAAAGAGGTACACTGATTTTTACTTAAGGTACACTGAGGTACACCAAAGGTACAGTACTTTTATAAACAATTCGATAAAATTCCCGAGGTCCACCCGCCATCCTGACGCTCACCAAAAATCGGGCCGAGATATCGGTCTCATTCTCGGCCAAAATCTGCCAATTTTTGGCCGGGACTGTGATCGAGATCTCGGTCGGATCTTAGACTTTAACACGTTTTAATAATATAGATAATAGAAATAAAGATGTAGGTACATTTTTTTGTAGTAAAATATAAATGTTTATTAAAATAAATGTTATTTCTGACGACAAGACTTAAATGGTAAAAAAATGCAACCAGTGACGTGACAGGTAAATTAGGTATATTGCATTTTAGTGCTTGCTGAACTATAGGTATGATTTTTTTTATGATGTCGGAATTGTAGGTAGAAGTCTAGTATGATTCCGAGATCTTAAAAAAATACTACTATACCTACACACATTTGACTCAGCACCATGGACGGAGACGAAACAACTACGTATCATCGAGGTGGTCCTTCGAACTTTTTGGTAAGAAGTACGATACGTTCGGCTTCACGGATGCCACTTAATCTTGCTCCGTGTACAGTTGCGAAAAATCCAGGGACGGTTGCTTCGCCAGCAAAGAGCAGCTTCGGTGCCACAGGATCACACGGTCCTGGCACAGGAGTACCTAGCTCACATTGGTGGCTCACAGTAGAACAACAGCTCATGTACGAGTAAGACCCACAGAAATGAGGATCCGACGCCCATCGTGATCGTAGCATCATTTGGGGGTACGGTAAACATGGATTGCCAGTAAAGCGTCGCAGTAACAATGTTAGTCCTTCTGCAACGTCGTTGTCTACCATGGATTCCATCGCAGCGGCCTCTTGCCCCGAGATCCAAGCACATAAAACATGCTTACTACCAGGCAATTCGTCTACAGCACACACACCGCGAGTCCAATCACTTCGGCGTTGCATTTCCTCGGCAGACCATGCCAGTTTTAAATTGCCTTCGTGACAGACCCAGAATGGTTCCGCATATTCAAGGAACACTTTGTCAGAAAGCCCATACCCTAAATTGCATATCGCATCCAATTTACATGCAGGAAGAGGCGGCGCAAATAATTTGTCAGCCTGGCATTTAAGGCAACCGAGTGATACTGTGACGATTACATAATCTGCTGATATTTCTTCGCCATCACAACATTTGACTAATGTTCTGCCACAACCAGTAGAGCCTTCACCCCATCGGATCACATTTACGGCTTTGTTGTAGCGTATGCAATTATCTGGCAGGCCTCGAAGTAGCGGAGCCATCACACCTACATATCCTAACGGAACTCGAACACTCCCTCCAGGTAATTCGATGTAACTACCGTATTGATCAGCACTGACAAGGGACAAATCATCACCGCATCTGTTTCGTAAGATATTGCTCAAACCAAACATCACTCGCGCTGCATCATACCTCTGGTCTTCTGGAAAGTTGTGTAATTCTTGTTGTATACGCAAACCAATAAAATTAAGCAAAGTTCCATGAGAACGGTCGCCACCTAATCTAAAAAGATTTGCCGCCTGCTGTTCTATTTGTCGAAACGTATGGTAAGCTGTAATAGTTACGGGCAAATCAACTGCACGCCCCTCACTTGTGCAGAACAAACCACGTGATGGATCTAAGCGAGGTAAGGGCATTTGTAGTAGTCTATCTTGTGATGCGAGAGTATATACTGAATTCGGAAGGCAAGCGCCATAGATCCACTCCGCACCCATTTCTATGACGGAGTCTCCAAGCCAACAAGAATGGATTCTTCCACCAGGCCTGTAACAATAATTATTATAAACAGGTAGCAGCAAATAAAACTAAATAATCTCAAAGTGTTCTATCAAACTTAGTTACCTTTCTTTGGCTTCGAGAACTATAAAATTGCGAATTCCACATTGGTTTAGGCGGTACGCAGCTGAGAGGCCCGCCATGCCAGCGCCGATGACAACCACTCGCGGTTCCTGGCAGCAGGGTCCGATGCTACACGCATCCATCATGCATTTCTCCTGACCTACTACAGTTATTGCACCGCTCGCCAGCCTTCTCTGCACAAATGTTGACAACTCTTTCGTGTCATCCTTATCATCTCCTACGAGAAGCTTTTTCAATGTTAGACGGGATCTTGTAAATACCGGTTTCATACGAGATAACTTCATCGTGAAGTTGCACTTTAAACGAAAGATTTGGAATTATATTTACATTATCCATGTATTATTTAACGCCTTTTAATTTTGTTCAAACTTCATTACAATTTTGATTTGACTGCCTAGAAGACAGTTTTATTTCCTTTCCATAGGCACCTGTCAAAAACATTGAAAAAAATGTACCAGGATATTATAGACTAAGAACTGGCTACGTCAGATATGACACAATATTCGATTGCTTTTCTATCCTAAATGCTAGATCCGGGTATCAGGCAGGTTTTAATAGGTGGAGGTCAGAGCAAGAGACCAACATTTTTTTTTTCAGTTGGAAAAAAGTAGGTAATGCCAAAATAGGTAAAAAGTGCTGAAGTTGTGTCATTTAACAAAAATATTGTGTATTATTGCGGAAACAAAAACAGAATGCGACTAACTATACTATACAGATACACTGCATTATACAGGATAGATTTTCTTTTTGGGTCAGTGAGGGCAGCTACCAGATCCCGTGCTGCTACGCGAAATGGTCTTAGAAGACTTTCCCTCGATTTCAAGATAATGAAAATTGGTGTTTCGGTACAGAATTTGGAAAAAACATACGGGGTGCAAGAAAAAGTTCAATTTTAGCAAACTTTTTTATCCAAATCGATCCCATTCTTATCCAGGGTCAAAAGCTTGTATAGGACCAAACAAAAATTTCTGGATAGGAAAGCCATTTGTATGAAAATTATAACTTTTATTTTTCGCATGATTTTTGTTTTATACCAATCCATTCCATTCCTATCCAGTAAGTATTAATAGTATCTTAAGGGTCAACTTGTGGTAATGTACTAAAAATCACAAATGAAAGAAAACTTGTTCCATACATTTACTATATATGTGAATAAAATTTCACTTGGCAGTATATCATTTGGCACTACTTTCCCCCAGCAGAAACTTCTGGCTTAATTACATAATTTCCCATAATATTGCATCAAACCAAGAACTCTATGATTTGTTTTCTTCAAGTTATTTGGTAATGCAACTACACCAACGATCAGCTGCCAGATGCCCGGATTTAGAAATAAGCACAGTATATCATATAGCAAACTTACTAAAGGGGTTTCGTTGCTCTCATTATTGAGTCATATCTGACGTGGCCAGCTCTCGGTCTATGTACGTCCATAAAGTAACATTAATCTATCGTACGTCTACCTTTAAACCCGGCCAATCAGTCATCCGAACTTGACGGCATCAACATGGCATCAACATATTAAACCTTTATACGGGGATGCATCTTTGGCAACGTTGAAACAATGCATGGTCAGAGAGTTCTAAACCAGGAGAGGCCCTGAGTATCATTTCCCCTCTGTCAAAAGTATTGGCGGAAAATCTAGTACATCTATAAAAACTATTTCAATAATCGATGTCACGCCATTTTCGTCATCGCTGTCGATGGATAACAAGCTCCGTGAAAATGCCCTTATGCGCTGTTTTTGGATGTAAAAAAATGTTATATTTCATCTAGTTTACAAAAAGATGAAATACCATTTCAGATGTAAGTACAGTTTTACTTTATTTACCATTACTTTCGTAATAAAAGATTTAACCTAAATCGAAAATCAAGCTTCGTTTACAGAATCGATTCAAAGACAATCGTTTTCTTTCTGACGGGCAGTAACTATTTGACGTTTGACACTTCTCCATATTTAATGCGCTTAAGGATTGCTGTCTTCTATATTTTGTTTGAAAATACAATCAAAAATGATCCTTGGCTTTTTTGTTTGACATTTGCAAAGACTGCATCCAATAATGAACCATATGTTAACACTTGTACAGTCGACTATTTATTGCTCCATTTAGTGTTATGAAGTATAAAAATAATATGTCAAATATGTTTGGTGTTTTCAAGTCAAAGGTACATCTTTGTCGGTTGTCAATAAAGCGTTGCTGCCATAAAAATTCATTTAGAAATAAACTGTATTAACAACCGACAATGATGTACCTTTGACTTGAAAACTTCACACGCGTGCTACCTCGCCTCCCTCAGATTTTGGCACACTTTTTTGTTTGGAAAGATGAGGCGAAGCGTACTCCATTTATAGAGCTTTATGTGCATGGTAGAATAGAAGGTAACTTCTACTATCCATAACCTCCAAAGAGAATATAACACTAATAACCTGAACCTTGACAGAACCATTCATATTCATTATGACAGAATTGATAAAACCGATAAACCCAATTTAAAACCATGATAACTCATAGAAAGGTATAGAAAGTTGCACGGAGAACATTATTGTATTATATTATTATATCGTTTTAGACAGGCAGCTCGCGCTGATAAGTCTAAATCAAAGTTCACTAAGCAGAACATGTAAGTAAATGTATGCCTGTATATTCATTCAAAGAACACTCATCAACCCAGGGTGTTGTACTGTGTAGACTAGATTAACCACCTAATTAATCAATAACAAACTAATAAGTTTTTGATTCTTTACCTACCCACGCGTCTATGACTTAGGTACCTACGTGAGCTCGTGCTCGAATGAAGTTCAAGTATGAGTATTTACCTAGGTATATGTACCTATAAAATACCTAAGTTAAAGGCCTATTACTTCATTTTTACCATTCCCGTCTCGGAACAGAGGAGCCCTGGGTTTTTGAGTAGGATCATGATCATAGCTGCTATGAGTCCCCTTAGTAATGTACGAGAGTACTGGATTACTAACTTGCCTAAGGGGGCTCATTTATTCCTCCATTGGTCCTTTATGCTGAAATAACACTTTCAGTACCTGTACCCTGTCATATGGCGGATGAGGGGATTTTAAGCGTGTCTTAGGGGCCCTAAAAACTAGTGCTTGCTCACATTCTTAGGATTACGCCAAAGCATCATTAATCTATGGCCTAAGTGAACCTCGAGCTACTATAGGATGCAATTGTAAAACCTAGACGGTTTCTATTTAGGCAGGTATCTATAGTAAGTAAGTAGGTATGACTCCATCAGTCAGAAACCTCATAAAGATGATTCTTACAACTATTCGATAAACTAATTGTCGCTCTAATTAAAAATCGATTTTGATTGTTACCCAATATATAGGTACGGTTACGACTGAAAATATGGATACATTTTATGTGACAAAAACATGTAGATATCCAAAACTTTACGCCTTGGTAAAATAATGAAAAGACGTGGCTATATAATTATTTTTATCACATCTAATGTTCCATATTTTCATGCGTGACCTAGTAGTATTTAGCTATAAAGATTACTGTGTCTAAGTTTAATGCTAGTTTCCAATAAGTAGGTACCTACCAGTGGCGGCGCTTTAGAAATATTAGTAGGGAAGGCAGAAATAATTTGGCTTCCTTTTTTTACATGAGACTTAATAAAATTACTGGACTAGCTGAAAATTGTGTTCATTGATAATTGAATTTCTGTACGTGCCAAGAACAAAATCAACGAGTGTGGTAATGATAAGGAAGCTAATATCCGTTTTATGTCAAGGACATCCCCTACCTCTTCAAATTACCTATGAATATCAATAGCATTATTCGCACGAATAATTAAATACCTACTGTATTCGATTCTTAGCAGGAGTAAGTACGTTATCCTAACATGAAAAAAGCTACAATCGTTTTGTGATAGACAAGGCAAAGGAAATACGACAGTAATAACACCCAACTCTTTATTAACCTTTGAGCTGACGGCACTCTGTTTTCAATCTTTGAATCTTGAATTTGGTTGTCTATTGTTTGCCCGACGGTTATATGCAATAATGCCCATATGGCCGAATTTTACATGGCTGAATTTTATTTGCCCGAATGATTTGTTTACCATAAGAGTAAACCAGTACCTGGAGTGCGATTTTTGAATCTCACCAAGTGACTAATTCTCACCGATGTGAGTGATTTCCGAAAGTAAATCACTCACATCGGTGAGAATTAGTCACTTGGTGAGATTCAAAAATCGCACTCCCGGTACCGTCCCGGGTCCGTCGGTAGTGACCCTGCCTACGAAGCAGGAGGTCCCGGGTTCGAATCCTGGTCAGGGCGTTTATTTGTGTGTTGATCACAGATATTTGTTCCTGAGTTATAGATGTTTTCTATGTATTTAAGTATTTATCCATATTTATCTATTATATATATCATCGTCTAGTACCCATAACACAAGCCTTATTCAGCTTACTGTGGGCCTAGGTCGATTTGTGTAAGATTATATAATATTTATTTATTTATTTTATTAAGAGTTGTATTGTATCATATACTCTTGTTTGCCTGAATATTAGCTTCCATAATGATATAGTACCATAGTATTATTGTAGTCCATATTATTAGGTGCAATAATATTGTTAAATAGAATATTTAAACGCCATACTAAATTATTTGTAGTTTCGATTTCATCCTAGCTAAGCGATTGCTCATGAAATTCCTATAGGCGCTCGTTATTTATTACCAGGTTGTATTAGTTACTTTCTGATAGCAGTTTTATTTTGTAGGAGTTCACAGTTCTAACCTAACCTAACCTACTTTCTGATAGATGATAATCGAGTACCGGGAGCAATCCCTAGTTGGAAGCCGGACGCAAGGTGAATTGTTCGATCGGTGGAGGAGAACTTGGGAAAAACGCACTTACACTCATTTAAATCAGATGGCATTTGTTTTATGAGTCTTGTATGATGTGGAAAACGATATGCCCAAATGCCAACCCACTCCTATGAAATTTCATCCCTCTGTGACCAAACGTGTACACGTTGGAGACAAAAGTATTCACGAGTAAAACAATTCTGGTCACACCTAACACTCTTTAAGATGCTTTAAAAGTGGATATGATGAAGGTATATCCACAAAACGGGTGCAGAAATGTTGCCACAAATAAATTTCTCAACAGATATGGTAGTTTATTAAATATGTCGTGTCTGATACAAATTTTAGTAGTAAATTTAGGCGAAGTTAGTCATGACAGGCGTGATTCCGCCCACGAACGCTGCGGCTGTGGAATGAACTCCCTGCCGAGGTTTTCCCAGCGGGCTACAGTATGAGGTTCATCAAAAAAGGGGTGTATAGGTTCTTAAAGGGTAGGCAACGCGCATGTGCATCCTCTGGGGTTGCAGGCGTCCATAGGCTACGGTAACTGCTTACCATCAGGCGGGCCGTATGCTTGTTTGCCACCGTCGTGGTATTAAAAAAAAGATTAAGGTGTTTTACGGTAATTAATGAAAGCCACAGTCACATCATTTTCGGGAAAGCGAGCGAGGGGAAAATAAGAACTAAATCGTAATGATTAAAGCACGCATTTTTAACTCTGATATATTCTCGTAATTTTAGTTAACATTCAGCTAAATATATTTATATCATTACTACAATACATATTTGAAATATTTTGGACATATTACTACTTTTAATACATACATTACATATACTTATATTAATTTTATCTACTAAGTTTCAAAGTAAATCATATATTTGTGTAAAAACATTAAGTACACTGCATGTCAACTACTGTTACCATTTTGGTATATTTAACTAGCGGGCCCGGCGAACTTTGTTCCGCCAATTACAATTGTTTTGTCTTTATAATTTTTATAATTATTCTACTATTCAGGCCGGAGACAAACCCAAAAAATCAAACATCATTAAAACTAATTAAGTACAAATATTTTAAGAGAAATTAACTTACGCAGAAACAATTAACTTTAATATAGACAATGTAAAAACTTTTTATTTGATTTTTTTGTTTTAAAATATTCAGAACAAAATAATTAAATAAAAATTATGTCCAAACAATCAACCTGTGCAATTCACTGACAAGGAGCTTAACACTTTCTGTCAAGTGATAGTTGTCATAGATTTCATAAAGATTTCTTCTTTGACTAGTCACGCGTTATGTCGCCCTGTCAAAATATGGTTGCCTTTTTTTAACAAATGGCATTTATTACAAGAGCAAGGAGCAAGAAGTGACAGTGCGTGACTTACGGCGTCAAAGAGAATCAACACGCGGGGTCTATTGCATGTCGTCTGAGACAACATCAAATAGGATGACATTGAAATTGATTTAGGCAAGTGGCCAGTCAAGTGATAAAGTTAAGATATAAGCAAGGAGGTCTTATTACTGATTGTTTATCTCATGAACAGATTGTTTTTACGTAGCAAATTAACTCCAAGAAAACACCATAAAAAATATAATATACTCCATGAACTGAGTACTATCAGCGGTAAAAATATTTGTACTTAATTATTAGGTAGCTAACTGATGCAACGGCAAGATCCGTCCAGAGTACATTAAATAAATAAACTATACGAATCTCTGACAGAAAAAAAATCATGAAATTAAAATTAATAGCTTACGGTTACATTATACGCGGCTAGCACGAAGAGGCTAGGTTAGAAATTCAATAAGTAGGCACAATCTGCACAATAGAATAACAGAAGTTATAAAATACGTTAATTCGGAAAGATTCGAATATGGCTTATCTACTGGATCATTATTATCGTTTGCATTATTGTCATAATAAGTTTCCATTTATTTCGTTACTTTTATAAATTATTTAAAATAAATAGGTACATTCTACACATTAAATACTCGTATTACATTAGGTACCAAGCAGCTTAGAATTGTATTGTACATCATATGTATATATTAACTACATTATTATGAAATCCTCTCTTTCGCCATGGGAGTAGCTACTCGTAATAAGTTAATGATAATGGACAATAGGATTATTGGCGGGGAAACTTTAAATTTGTGAAAACTAACAGTATACTTATATCGTCATCCCTTGTTATTGATGGTCCCACTGGATATACTTGTTTACAAACCTATAAATCTATTAATCAATCACAACATACAAGTCTCACAACGTACACGCATCGATCTGTGTTATTATATTACCGAATAAAATTACACTAATAGAATAGGGGATTACACTTACAAAGCCGTCGTTGACTTTATCATTGATAAATCTTCTTGCAATGAAATCCATACTAATATTATAAATGGGAAAGTGTATGTGTTTGTTTGTTTGTTTATCCGTCTTTCACGGCAAAACGGGGCGACGAATTGACGTGATTTTTTAAGTGGAGATAGTTGAAGGCATGGAGAGTGACATAGGCTACTTTTTGTCTCTTTCTAACCCCCCACTTCCCTAAAATGGGGGGTGTAAGTTTGTATGGAGCATTCCGGGGGGCAAAGGGGAACCGTGTTACCCCGAATTTAACGCGAGCGAAGCCGCGGGCAAAAGCTAGTAATACTATAATTGGCAAACATTAGATTCTGAATGTTCTACAATTCCACAAAAAAAAATAGTTTAGCTTAGCACAAGGTTCTCTATGTGGTTTAGCTATTATATATATTTAGAGAACAACCAAGTTATTAAACTTTGTCGTTTGGATTTTCTATTTTACAAATAGGAAACCCTCATATTGTAAATATCAGGGCTATTTGAACTGGTTATCATCTGACTAAAATATTTCTATGATAGCGATCTAGTTGAGTCCTTAAATTAAGGATCTTAGGAAACGGTTTATTTTTTAAGGTTCTTCAATACTTCATCGGCTGAAGCCTTCACCTCCTCCCACGACTCCTGGATGTCCTTGTCTTCGGTAAAGCGAGAGCAGATAGCAAGCCTCAGGAAGTATACATCATCGATCTTCGACGGCACGAGGTGGATTTTGCCCCGGCCATTAATGGTTCTCAGCAGCTCCTCGTTAACCTCATTACTTTCCTTTAATTTGAAACAAACCAACCCCATAGTAACCTCTTCAAAGATTTCAAATCGCTCGTCTTCCAAGCACAGCTTTTCGAAGAGATGAGCTAACGCGATATGCTTTCTAATGTGCTTTTGAAGGTTCTCGACTCCGTACAGTCTCAAAACGAACCAGAGCTTCAGGGCTCTGAATCGACGGCCTAAAGGAATTTGCCAGTGTCGGTAGTCGGGAGCGGAGCCCTGCTGGTCGTGTTTCAAGTATAGAGGGTCCACGTTGAACGCGTCGACGATCCAGCGGGGCTGCTTCAGCCACATGGCCGAGCAGTCGAAGTTAACCAGCATCCACTTGTGAGGGTTAAAGTTGAAGGAGTCGGCTTTCTCGACACCTTTCATCAGGTAACGGTATTCGGGGCAGATGAATGCAGAGCCGGCGTAGGCTGCGTCGATGTGGAGCCACAGGTTTTCGTCCTCCGCACACAAGTCACCGATCTCGTCCAGCGCGTCGAAAGTGCATGATGACGTTGTGCCCAGGGTTGCAACGACCTGTAATACAAATATCTCATATCATAAGCAAATCGATAAACCGATTTCAACGAACGTTATTACAAACGTCTGAAACCTGGCAACAAATAATTATTTAAAATAACAATAATTTGTCAAGTTGAACAAGATGATGATATTGGAGATGATGTCAAAGTAGCGAAAGCAGATTCTTGGCTGACGTTGTAGCTAATAGATGTATCAGATTACTCATGAGAATGATAGATCATGGGAATGAAAGTGAGAAAGGGGTTCGCAGTGGTCTGATTCAGTAGGGGGTATCAAGTGTAAGAAACCCTGTTGTACTGCATATACCTAAAGAAACTTACGTAGAAGGGAATAAGCCCTTTGGCCTTATCTTTCTGTATCGCGTCGCGGAGGATGTCGGCGCGAAGCCGGCGCTTGCCGTCCGGCTGCAGGCAACGCAGCTTCACACCGCCGAGCAGGCCGGCGCGCTCCACCGACGAATGCGCTTGCTCTGAAAACATTTTATTCTTAATCAAATCTGGACGACGAAATATCATTTGATAGTTACCAGTCGTTTTCTGGTGGAGGAAAGCATCGTGTGGAAACCGGACCTAATCCAATAGGGAAACTAAGTGAATGCCTCAGCCAATTCATGGGATTACGTTGCCAAGCGGACCTCCGGCTCAATTGAGTGGCGAAAAAGCTGAGACAAACGCTAGGAGGATAATAAGAGTAAGCTTGGTTACAGGATTTTTCCTTGTAAGTACTTATTGGTAAACTAAATTACATTGTAACCTCTGTGTCAAGCTCGGTCATAATCATTCCACGAATACATTAAGGGTCGGTTGCACCAAACCGTCGGTCACCGTTAAAACATTAGCAATATTTTATTCTATGGAAATTTTCATAGTATCTACCCTACCGGGTAACGCTGATCAGTCCGTCAAAAGTGGTTGGTGCAACAGGCCATAAGTCTGGAAAGCCATAATCAGGATGGAAACCTTTATTAATAATGAATCAGCATTAAAGCGGTTTTTCATTGTTTCAGGATGGTTGAAGTGATCATTCAAAAGCTAGAAGTACTTTATTTTAACCTCAAAACGCCCATAAAATATTGTTTCGGCACGTATCATAAAGGAGTCCAGGAGCAAAATTATTAAGTGTAATTTGTGATGCAGTCCAGTGTTCGCGTCGATCTCCTTAAGTGACCAAATGAATGAAAAGGGGAAGCTTTTCTCATCTGCATCTTTTCAGTCTACACGCTCAAAAGTCAACACGCTCATCATGTGATCCAGAGTACAAACCACAGACACGTGTACTGTAACCGTACAGTCGATATGAATGTTCAGGCTACATGAGACCACAAACTCTTTAATTCGGTGCATGCGACGCGGGATCTGCTGTTTAATGTACTTACTGTTGCAATATCCTACAAGCTTAGAAATGATTTCCGAGTCGGTCCACTCCGGGTGTTGCTCACGCACTCTATGCATGACGCGGGACTTGGCCCCGAGTAGTGCCACAAGGGTAGCCTCGCTGGCGGTGCCCTGGATCACGCCGCCGCCTTCGCCGCCCGAGCGCGCCAGGAACTCCTCTGGCAGACCCAGCATCTGGCCTAGCCAGTCCAGCATCACTACTTCTAGCTCGGTGCATGCGGGACTAGCGATCTGGAAGGTTCGTTATATTTATAAGTATCATAACTTCATAAGTTTCACAATCATAAGGTATCGTGCTCCATTTTGATCGGTGTGCTGTGCTCCATGGACAAATCTTTACGAAAGGTGCGAGTTACACACGTTAGCTCTGTCTCAGCATGAAGTTTGTGGCATTTACTTCAGTTTATTTGTTTAAATATTATTGCTCAATAGAAATATGTGTAAATGCCGGATTTAATGCCTCAAGGCATTCTCTGAAATGCCGTCATTTCAGAGAATGGAGTCAACCATATCCACCGTAGGACCAAACATAATTTTTTTCGCGCTGTGTGAGAAATCTTGCTGATATTATATAGTACCTATACCTACCTACTAATTTATATATTATTCATTAAATTCATGAGTGCATTTTAATGATAGGAAAAGCCACCAGTTTTAACGTCGTTTTTTTTACGAGCAACACCTAGGTAATGTGCCTACAGAAAATTCCTAAAATATCGCTGCATTTTATCAGACCAAATGATGTGTGTGTACTCAACCTCATTGTACACATATTTTCGTTCAATTACCCGTTTTGATATTTTAGACCAGGGGTCGGCAACAGGCGGCCATCGAATAGCTCACTTGCGGCCCGCGAGCCTCTTATTAGATGTGGTCGTTATTGACAACTGACAAAGTGGTACCTTTTGCCTGATAAAATCACAAATTATTAACAAAGTGTGGCCCGCATCTATTTCGTTAGCTACTGGCTCTTGGCTGCTAAAAGGTTGCCGACCCCTGTTATAGATCTTGACTGTACGTACATATAGCAATCAAATAAATAAATGCTTGTTGACTCGGGCGATCAATAGCTATCTATTAGGTAATTGAAATCAATAATAGTCCCGTCACTAAACTTTAAGTTGTTCGAGGAGATCACATTTAATCCTACACTATTTTGTCCTTGGGATCTGGTTAAACAACATTTATTGAAAATATGTATTAAGTTTTTCCCAAAAAATACATTGTGCTTTGTTTAAAAAAAATTTTTGAAAATTTTAATGTTTATTTACCACAAACATTAAATCCTACACTAGAGATTTTTAATCCAAGGGGCTACCTGAATATTTAAAACAGTATTTGAAATATTCACCACCTGTCAAGTTGAGAATACATTAGAAATAATAAAAATGTTTAAAAAATTCAATAATAAACAAACACTAATTATACAAATGGTGATTTTTCACTATATTGTCGAGACAATTATTACGCTTCGTTTAAAAATTTTTTTACAGTGGTGACTGTATTATTACTATTTCTTAAATGATTTTAAATGATTTACGAATACGCGCATTAATTCTACACTCATGACTTTGATGCTCCTTTTAGCTTTAATAATATGTTACATAGTATCAAAATTTCACCAGTAGATATAGTGAGCATTTTCAGGAATTGTAAAATTAGTAATCAAAAAATAAACATAATTGGAGCGGGGCGCGGGGCGGAAACTACAACACATAAGACGTGCGGCGGCCGATACGATTAGTGCACCTAAGGTCATTGACCGTGTAGGTATATAAGAAGCGCAGAAGGGCATAGCGTATGGTGCGTAGTTGCTTACTTAGGAGTAATAATCAGGGTGGAATAAATAATGGGCTCATTTTATTTATCAGTATTACACTATTTTTTTAATCACACTGATAAAATATAAATCTTAATATTATTTTAATTTATATTTATATAAATGCCTATGTCCTGACTGACTGACTGAATGATCCACGCAGAGCCGAAACTACTGAAGCTGGAAAGTTGAAATTTGCAGATAAGGTTACATTTTTAATTTGTACAAGTAATAAGGATCGATTTTGAAAAATTCAAGCCCTAAGGGGGTAAAAACGGGGTTTAGCGTTTGTACGGTCAGGATTTAAAATTTTAAGTTAGAAACTTGAAACTTCGTACGTTTGTTGCTAATAAAAAAATAATAAAAGTCATTTCAGCGTTTTCTGCTATATAACCTCTAACGGGGTTAAAAAGGGGTTGAAACTTTGTAACGAAATATAAAAAAAAAATGTGACAGACTTGAAAGTTCCTTTGTAGGCTACTCAGCTCCAAACAAAAAAATAATTTCAGCGTTTTTCAAAACTCCACCCCAAAGGAGTTGAAACGGGGTTGAAAAGTTGGATTGTAGCCAGGCCGAAACTACTGAAGCTAGAAAGTTATAATTTTCGTTCATAATGTATATAAGAAATACGAAACAAATTTGAAAAATTAAACCCCTAAGGGAGTAAAAACGAAGAGTAAAAAATTTGTATGGATTAAAATTTTAAGTTGGCATGCAACTTCGTACATTTAATACATTAAAAATAATGAAAGTAAGATGAGCGTTTTTTTTTCATTCAACCCCGCAAACGGGGTTAAAAAGGGGTTGAAAGTTGATATAGATACCTACTTTTTTGTGACAGACTCGAAAGTTCATTTGTAAGCACTTCAAAACAAAAAAAAACTAATTTCACTGTTTTTCAAAATTCCACCCTAGATGAGTTAAAACAAGGTTGAAAAGTTTGTACTAAAACAAGGCCGAAACTGCTGAAGCTAAAAAGTTGTAATCTGCAGATTGGCTACTTTTTACCTATTTTATCTACTTATTAAAAAATAAGAAAAGCAATTTCAGCGTGTTTTGATATTCATCCCTTAAGGGGGTTAAAAAACGTTGACGATTTGTATGAAGAATGTATGTATATGACTTAAAAGTAAGTTGTATGATAATTAATATAAACAAAAAAAATATTCTAATACCAAACCACACATTTTATAAAGATGAAACTGTGTATGAGTACTATGAGTAGGTAGCCGTATTATAAGGGGACGAAGTCGCGGGCGGAACGCTAGTCTATCTTTAAATGCTTTTGTCCTGACTGACACATCAACGTAAACACCGAAACCACTGCAGCTAAAGAGTTGAAAATGTTAGACCAGGTTACATATATAATTTGTATGTACTAAGAGGTGATTTCGAATAAATCAATGGCTAAGGGGGTAAAAAGTGGGTTAAAAGTTTGTGTGGGTAGGATTTTTTTTTATACAGAGACTTAAAAATTCGTACGGTCGCTGATGATTAAAAATAATAAAAGAAATATCAGTTTTTTGAAATTCAACCCGAGTGTTAAAAATGGGTTGAAAATCTGTAGCTTTTGTTCGTGACTGACTTAACACTTTCACGACCAGGAACCCGACTGTTAGGTTCTCTCTTCGTAGCTACTACGCGCTACATACGACAAATACGTGGCTACGGGCTACGAGCGTAGCGCGTAGCACTAGTTGGTACGGAAAGTGTTAAATGTTCGTTTGTAGGCTAATCGCTTAAAAGTAAAAAAAAAAGTAATTTAAGTGTTTTTCAAAATTCCACCCCAGAGGAGTTAAAACGGGGTTTAAAAGTTTGTATTAAAGCGAAGCCGTTACATCGGAAGCTACAAAGTTGTAATTTGCGGGTGGGGTACATTTATAATATGTACAAGTAATAGGAAGCAATTTTGAAAAATTCAAAAAGGGGGTTCAAAATTAGTATGGGTAGAATTTAAAATTTTAAGTTAGAATCTTAAAACTTCGTACGTTTGCTGATCATTAAAAAATAATAAAAAAATATTTAGCAGTTTCTGAAGTTCAAAAGAGGTTAAAAGGGGTTAAAAAGAGGTTGAACCCCATTGAAGTTGAAAGATTGTATAGAGATTACAAGTTTTGAAAGACAGACTTGAAACTTCGTTTCTAGGCTACTCTTTATAATCTGTACAAGTAATATGACGCGATTTTGAAAAAATCAACTCTCAAAGGGGTAAAAAGAGGGTTTAAAATTTGCATCGGTAGAATATTTTTTTTTAAGTTAGAGATTTAAAACTTCATACGTTTGCTGATTATTAAAAATAATAAAAAATATTCTAACGTCTTTTAAAATTGTACCCCTGATGGAGTTAAAAAGGGGTGGAAGCTTTCAATCGCATTGATGTTGAAAGTTTATATAGAGATAACAAGTTTTGAAAGACAGACTTGAAAGTTCGTACCCACTTAAAACCAAAAAAGGTCATTTAAGCGTTTTTAAAAATACCACTCGAGTTTAAACGGGGTTGAAAAGTTTGTATTACAAAGAGGCTAGAACAACGGTTAAAGCTAGGAAGTTGTAATTTGCAGATCGGGTTACATATATAATCTGTACAAGTAATATAAGAAGCGCGTTGAAAACTTGTTTGTGTGGTGTTTATAATTTTAAGTTCGAGACTGCGTAAGTTTACTGCTAATTTAAAATAATAAAAGTGATTTTAGCGTTTCTTTTAATTCAACTCCTAACGGGCTAAAAAGGGGTTGCAAGTATGTATAGATATTTTGTGAAAGATTTAAAACGAAGTTTGTGGACTTAAAAGAAAAAAACCTTTTAAGGGTATTTTTTTAGGAACTAGCCATATTGTGCGAGGTGATTTGCCTACTAAACCACTTTTTCGTAGCCAAAATGGCAAAAACGGAACCATTATAGTTTCGTCATGTCCGTCTGTCCGTCCGTCCATATGTCACAGCCGTTTTACTCGGAAACTATAAGACGTATGTTAATAAAATTCAGACATAAGGTGTATTTTGTATGCTGCTATATAGTTGTGTAGTTAAATTGCAGAAAAAATTTTTTTAGGGGGGGGTGCTCCATCCATGTAACAAAAAAAAAACAAATATTAACATGTTGCACATCAATCGATAGGTCTTTAAAAATAACATTGAGGTTTCTTTGACCATTCTATGATTAAGTAAACAGTTTCAGAAATAATCGCTTCGAAACTCGAAAAAATAGCGTCCCCCCTGTAACTTTTGAACCGTAAGTTCAAAAATATGAAAGATTAAGAAGATGCGCGTTAGCATATACTTTTTAAGAAAATTGTTTTGAACATTATCGGTTTAGCCATTTTTGAGTTATTTCCAAAAAACTTCTTCCATAGGCATCAGATACGACCTTTTGGCATTAGTCTGGTTCTTATTCCATTAAAGCTACGGAACCCTCCATTATGCGTGGTCCGCCACGCACTTGGCAGGTTTTATTATTAGTCTTTCAGCGCCGTAACCACCAAAAAAACAAACGCAATAAACCGAAAACATCAAAACAAACGGTATTATCCGATGGGTATCCTAGAGTCTGACCAGCGAGTCGCTGCACAAGCATTTTTACAGAATTCTTCATATGGCAACAATTTTATCTGTCAAAAGTGTCAAACAACTGTCAAAATGTTGACAGCTTCTGTTACCAAACAATATTGATATTTGTGTCACATTTATGTGAGTTTTTATTTGCAAACATATGTTTGACCAGCGAGTCGCTGCACAAGCGTTTTTAGAGAATTCTATATATGGCAATAATTTTAGCTGTCAAAAGTGTCAAAAATATTGTCAAACGAGTTTACACATAACCTAGATTCTCAAATTCTCATGTTAGTTCATTCGTTACGGAAGTTTATAGTTTATATCGTATTATAATGGCTAAACCGATTAGAAGCAGTGTGAGGAGCATGTTATTTACGATAATCTGTAACTATAATCAAGTTCGACACGACGAAAATGAGAGATTACTAGAAAAGAAGCGAATATGGGACGAAATCATTCAGGCGACCGGTAAGTCATTATCAAACAATGTTGATGCTTCTTGTACCAAATTTAATTTACGAGATAGGAACATTTGTTTGTATTACTAAACTTATGATTTATTTATATTACAGCGGGCGTAGATGACGAAAATGTTAGAGAAACTATTCAAAAGCTAGCAAGCGAACTGAAGAATGTTATTGATAATAACGCATCAGAATCAAGTTATTTAGAGAAAGTGTCTACTATGACAGGTAATATAAATAATCTATATTTTCACATCTAGGTTTATTAATATTTTAGTGTTCTTTTGTTAAAATTCCTATTGTTAAAACTGTTTTTTTTTTCAGGTACAAGCATTCGTACACTACGCACAATTAAAAAAGAGGGTTCTATTAACCAAGGCCAATGGAATACGCCAGGGAAAAAACGACCCCGGCCACCAACTGTGTCAAATTTAGACAATTTTGATGTGTCAGCCATCCGTAATAAAATTAATGAGTTTTATTGCGTCAAAAAGCAGGTACCTACTCTAAGAGCCTTACATGCGGATTTGAAAGAATCTATAGGATTCTCAGGATGTTGTGAAACACTGAGGAAAATACTACACGAGAACGGATTTGAGTTTAAAAAAAATAAAGAAGAGCGCTCCATCCTCATGGAAAAGTTTGAAATATCTGGGTGGAGGCAAAGGTTTCTTAGAGCTATACATAAAAAACGGGAAGAAGGAAAAAATATTGTGTATCTTGATGAGACATATGTCCATCAAAATTACAGACCGAAGAAGTCATGGCAAGGGCCTTCAACTTCCGGTTTAGTTGAAAAAATTTCCTCGGGTAAGCGGCATATTATAGTGCATGCTGGATCAGAGCAAGGATTTGTGCCCAATGCTTTGCTTGTTTTTAGCACAAAATCAAGCAGCTGACTATCATGATGACATGAACAGTTCTATTTTTTTAAAGTGGCTACGAGAAATGTTAATCCCAAATTTGACTGAGCCCAGTGTAATTGTTATGGACAATGCCAGTTACCATGTAACACAAATAAATAAGCCTCCAACCATGCACAGCTTAAAGGCTGATATTCAAAAATGGCTAAGGGAAAATAATATCCCATATGAAGAGTGTTTCAAAAAGGAGGAATTGATGTGCCTCGTTGAGGAAAATAAAATTGGTCCCATATATGCAGCAGAGGAGTTATTGAAGCAGCATGGGCATGAGGTCCTTAAATTGCCTCCATACCATTGCGATCTAAACGCTATTGAGTTGATATGGAGCCTCACAAAGCGAAAAATAGCCAGCAGAAATGTGGGGCTACCGGGTTCAGATACGGAAAACTTGATCCGAGAATGTTTTGCAATGATTACCCCGGAAGATTGGAAAAAAAGTACAGACCATGTAATAAATGTGGAACGAAAATACAAGTCTAAGGACAACATTACAGACACTGAACTAGCTCCATTCATAATAGAAGTTCGGGAAAGTGACAATGACAGTGATAGTTCTCTGTCAGGAATTGAATTTCTTGAATCCGATTTCGATTATGATTCTTAAATAAATAGGCACCTTCTTTATAAACTAACAATATTAAAAGTAGATTGAAACTAAATTGTGTTTTCTTTCACCTACCTTCAGTTCAGCTCCATTATACAATATGTGACTTTTTATTATTACTAACTTTATAAGTACAACGGGAAGCATAAATATTTCCCTTGTGAAGGTTTACTTTAATAGCACAAGGGAAATATTTATGCTTAATAAATAATCGCCTGTAATTAACCCGAGTTCAAAACTTCAAAATAAAACACAAATAAAGTAATTTTTAATCCTATCAAAAATATAAATGTCATATGAGAACCAAGTTCAATATTATGACATATGCCTTGGTTGTTGACTTCAACGACCAAAGAAATGAGATTTAAAGGGTGCCGTTTAATGGTCAGTCCTGAAATTTATTTGTAACAACAAAGTATCATTTTCTATAACTTAGGAATCTTAGGATAATATAATAACTTACTTTTTGTACAGTTGAAGTAAAGATATTTATGTTTACTACATATTTTTGTAATGATTGACTGATTAGTCTACTAACAATTCGTTCCTTCGTTTTTTAGTATCTCTGATAATAATGATAACTATTCAATCATATTTTTAATTTTTAAGTGGGCTAAATTAGAAGCCAGGGGTTATAATTGCATTGCAACGATATCCTCAGTCTGTTTACTGTATTAAATTTACAGTCTGCTACGTTGCAGACTTCAGTCAGTCACTAATCAAAACAAAAATTAATTACGTATGAATTACCAAGTATCAAATTACTTTTTTTGCACTATGCTTCGTGTTACCAGTTAAAGATTTTTTGAATTTGCCGCTTTTTTTTTGTGCAGCCACTCGCTGGTCAAACTCTAGCAAAGAAGCTATAAATAGCAGGTATAGCTCTCCTATTCATTCATAGCTTACAAGCTAGTCACATGAAGTCTGCGAACAGATTACTGGTCACAAGACTACGCATTATGAAGCCTAAATCGACCTAGCATTAAGTTATTTCATATATTTAATTTGAAGTTCGCAGTGCCTTGGATTTACTGTAATGCTGTGTAACTGTTTTGAATGATAAATAAATAAATAATTGTGTTCAATACGTATTATGAAGTTTCTCATGACGTGACCACTAAATTCAGAGCTGAGAATGGCGTCACTCGCTTCTATCCTATACAAAATTTTCAATAATCCATGTGAATGATTTAACTCATAAACTCGATTTTTGTTGATATTTTTTTTGAGTATAGCAAATAAATTCTCTTGGTGTATCGTCCTTTATATTGACCGATGTTTGTCCAATGCAAGGAGTGTGCTACCCAGGTACGAAAATAACAGTTCGATTGCATCTATCTAAGCATCTAACCTAAAACCACAATATGCTCTGTTCTGAAATGACTGATTGGGGCAAACATAATGACATTTCAATATCGGAAATCAGATATATAGAAAAAAGTTTCGATAAAATATCTCTTTACCATTCCGTAGTACTTGCGAGTCTTCTGATTTGCTCTATCTAATACAAGTAGGTAAGTAATCTGTGCTACGTAGTAACCTTGCCGCGGAGGCGGGAGTTTTAAAATACGAACCTTAAATTATAAGTCGTTTATTTCGATTGCTCGTAAAGCACTTAGTATATTTACGATATTTTTTTGATTATGTATGTTAAATAAATAGAAAATTTAAGGAAAAAATATTCACAAGTTGTATAAAGTGATCATATTCGCCAAAAAAACTAAAAAAATGTCATAATAAATAGATGTAAACATGTCACCGTGGTGAAAAATTCCTGTAACACTTAGATCTGTATTAGTACCATACTACCAAATTTTCGAATTGTGTTCGAATTTCTAAGTCACTTTTTTATAAATATAAAGAAAAAATGTCACTTAATGAAGCTTACAGACGAAAGCTCAGAGAAACAATTCGGGAAATCTTTAAGTTAGTCATCACTTATTTAAACAAATACAATAGTGCTAGATCTCCAGTGTAGGATTTTGTCAATGTAGTGTTCCAGACGTTGTCTAGAATGTCTTCGATTTCCTGAAATGCACAATCACGTCACAGGGGAAAAATGTGTAGTGGGAATCTGACTACTCTACTTAATAACTAGAAAAAGCTTCCAAAAGTGTAGGATTTAATGCAAGGTAAAAATTTTTGGCCCCCGTCTTTAAGTAGTCTGTTGCCAGTGTTATCTTATCATGTTGTATGGTTTAGTTATCTGATGATTTGAAATGATTTACAGGCATAGTTTTTATATGGCTCGTGGCCTCACCATTAACAAAAGAACGTTGATTCTTCAACATGTTACCCCATGCAGGTTTTACGCTTGACTAAATTTATTTGTCAATGGCGTGAAAGAGTAGGTAAAGGTATTTAGGGAATTTACGACATTACAGAAGGTCACCCTCAAAAATATTATTGTTTTTAGCAGGATACGAAAATCAATATTTTGATGGATACTGCGTGCCTTATTCGGAGCGGTAATGGTCCAACAATGGGAAATTGGTCTGATTAGACGCAAAGACAATCGACAGTTCATCCATCATAACAGATAGGTACGTAAACTAATCTATCAACAGCCAACCAACCAATCTACCAACTACTAGCTTGTATTGTTATAAAATTATAAATTGTAATTGGCTGTTTTGAACCGGGCATTGAAGTAGGGGGAAATGGGAAAACTACAACTTCATGACATATATCCAGTGCCTTTTCATGCCGAATATACGAAAAAAATATTACAAATACTTACACGTAGCTGTTATTATTAGGTACGTGTGTTGACAACGATATAATAAATACCCATAGACTCATACCCGACCTAAATAATCGAATGTTTTGTATGCAAACCACAAAATATTGACCTAAGTACTTTTTCACGGTAACATTTAACTAGTCTACATACCATAAAGCGACTATTGTAAAAAGTAAACATGAGGCACTGATGTGCCTTATGCTTACTTTTCATCACACACTTGATCTGAATCAGTACTGATTTCATCAAATCGTAGATATTATTACTTATCTGGGTTTACGTTATGTATGACCTATGTATGACTTCGAAGACGAACAAAAATGCAAACATCTTTTCTGAAATTGTGTTTTAGCTTATTTCAGTGATCAGTTAAAAAACAAGAAGTCAACTACGGCCTGATCTATTTATTCTATGCTAAAAAGTACCTAATTATAAAACGCAACATCAACTCAACTTATCCAGAATAAATGTCTTGTACTTTTTCTTAATTTTTTGTTATAATTTCTTCACATATTTGAGAAAAGCACTATATATACCTCAGCGGAAACAGGAATTTTCTGCCTCGGAACTAGTGCCAGGCCTCAACATCTACAAGCATCGCCCTGGCACCCAAGTACCTCGTCAGAAAATTCCTTTCTTTCCAGTTTCCGTACATCAGCAATAATGTAGGTACTATTAATTGATTGATCATTTGCCATATCATGCTTGTTGCGTCGCATTTCAATGTAAGTG
Organism: Pammene aurita; assembly: GCA_947086415.1. NCBI lineage: Eukaryota > Metazoa > Arthropoda > Insecta > Lepidoptera > Tortricidae > Pammene > Pammene aurita. The sequence continues at coordinate 19,892,793 of OX352293.1, read as the reverse complement.
TTAAAAAAACGATTTTATACAGTTATTAGTACTTATTAGGCAACTATATAGTTACCTAAATACCAATAGCAAAAACATACATGTGGTAATCAAAAATTAAACGCCACCGCCGATATCCGGTCTCTATTGACATTAGAACGTACCTATATCGTCAAATGAAACTGAAAGATAAGTAGATGGTAGATATGTACCGAATGACCGTAGATACATAATTAGCAATTTTTTTTGCAATTTTGCCTGAGGGCGCGTATTGCATTAAGTTAGGCAATATTCAACTAGACACCTGGTCATATTGTGACCAGTTTATAATATTGTGTTATAAGTTATAATAATTGTTACTTATATCATGGAAGTATGGGACCGGTTTTCCTTGTTCGCGTTTCGTGTCGTGAACTTGACACTGGCATTGGATAAATTTATATACGTTTAAGAAGGTAAATGGAGCGCCTTTTTATGGTTCCGTAGTCAACTAGGAACCCTTATAGTTTCGCCATGTCTGTCCATCCGTCCGTCCGTCCGCGGATAATCTCAGTGACCGTTAGCACTAGAAAGCTGAAATTTGGTACTAATATGTATATCAATCACGCCGATAAAGTGCTAAAATAAAAAGTGTATTTTTTTTTTTAATTAGGGTACCTCCCCTATACGTAAAGTGGGGAGTGATTTTTTTTTTCATTTCAACCCTAACGTGTGATACACTCGCGATCAAAAAAATCGACTCAAGCAACATTTTTTACTTTTGGTCGTATTTCCGGAAAGCGGGAAATATTTTAATAAAACTTTGAATGCAATTTTATTACGAATTTATTCAGCTACAAAAAACAGTAAAAGACATCGATCTCAGTTGCGTAGTTTTTAGGTTATCGCAGTTTTTGTACAAAATGGCATTTTACATGGTTATGATATGCACGAGTTGTGCCCTCTTGAGACCAATAAAAACCGGTGTAACCGGTTATTTCTTATCATTCGCTTATCAGAAGTTGACCAGTGCACATCTCCTCGCAATCTTACACCGGAATCACCTTCGAAAAATGGATACCACCGAAGCTGAAGCCACCGAAGTCGTCACCTTGGTGAATCGAGGATTCTCGCAGCGTTCTGTTGCTGAGCAGCTGAATTTAAGCCAGTCTGCTGTCTCCAGAGTTTATCGTCGGTTTTGTCGGTTTGGAACCTTGAAACGGAAACAAGGATCTGGCCGTCAGCGGTGCACATCGGAGAGGGATGACCGCTTCATCGCCACCTCCAGTCTTCGTAATCGCCACCGTACCGCTGTTGCCATCCAGCAAGACCTGATGCGGAACCGGGTTGTGCCTGTTAGCACCTCAACAGTTCGGCGGAGACTCAAGGAAGCCAACCTTACCCCAAGAAGACCTGCTACTGGGCCCAAACTGACTCAGAGGCATCGGGACGCTCGGAAGGAATTCGTGGCGACCTACGAAAATTGGACCTACGACCAATGGAGCCGCGTACTCTTCAGCGACGAGTGCAGAGTGTGTCTCCATGGCAGCGACAGAAGAGGACGGGTGTACCGAAGACCTGGAGAGAGGTTCGCCCAGTGTTGCTTCGCTGAAACAGTCGCCTACGGTGGAGGTTCCGTCATGATGTGGGCGGGGATTTCCATGGAGGGGCGGACCGAGCTGGTTTTTGTTGATGGCGGGGGTCGGGGCGGTGGTTTGAATGCAGACAGGTACATCACCGACATCCTGCAAGACCATGTCGTCCCCTACGCCGGGTTCTTTGACGAGGGGTTCCATTTCATGCAAGACAACGCCCCTTGTCATACCGCCCGCGTCACAAAGGAGTACCTTGACGCAGTTGGCATCCCGACTCTGAAGTGGCCACCTCTGAGTCCTGATTTAAATCCTATCGAGCACTTATGGGATTACCTGAAACGCAAGGTTCGAGCTCGCAATCCTGCTCCGGAGACAATTTTGGCCCTGAAAGAAGCTTTGGTCGAAGAGTGGGAAGCATGCCCCCAGGATACCATCAGGAAGCTGATAAGGTCAATGAAGAGACGCATGGCATGTGTGAAAAAGGTTTTTGGTGGTAACACCAGGTATTAAAGATAAAAATAAATTGTTATTCGTTCATGAAAATGTTTTTTCTTTCGTTGTTAAGGTAATTTTTGCACCCAAATTTTACACCTCCTTGGTATGCTAGCTTGTTTTTCATGAACTGTTTGATTTTTCGCCTGAAAAACATGCTCGTATTGAAAGCTGACACTGTTAGCTCTAAAATGGTACCGTTGCTTTTTTGATCTCATGATTGGTTCCTGAGATATTAAACGATGAAATTAAAAATTAGTTTGAGTCGATTTTTTTGATCGCGAGTTTATATTGTTGGATAGGTATTTAAAAATGAATACGGGTTTACGAAAACGCGACACCCATACGATTGAGAAACGTGTAAAATGGAATGAAATAAAAAATATATAAAATAGAATAAAGTGAAGTGAAGTTTTGTGGACCCGGGGTATGTCCTTAAACTACGTCCGGACTTGGGTATGTCCTTAAACTATGCCAAAAAGAGAGGTATGGGCACTGCGAATGGCATCTCGCTTAGTGTGGTAGGGCACGTTCAGTGAATGTCATCTCGCTCAAATCTGGAGCAGAGCCTGACTGGGGAAGTACCTCCACCTTACAGAAAACCACAGCCAAATAGCACTAGACCCTACTCATAGTGTTGTGTTCCTGCCGGTGAGTAAGGTTGCCAAAGAGCTCAAAGAGGACCCAGTGTGTTGACGATGAGGGACCCTCTTGTTCCTTTAGCCGTCAACACAGTGAATCCTCCTTTTTGTAAAGGGTCGGCAACGCGCATGTGACTCCTGTGGAGTTACAGGCGTCCATAGGTTACGGTAGCTGCTTACCATCAGGCAGGCCGTATGCTTGTTTGCCACCGTCGTAGTATAAAAAAAAAAAAAAAAAAAAAAAAGTGTAGTGAAAAGTGAAAGTGAGAAGTGACAAAGTGATAAAAGTGAAAAAAGTAGAGAACCTAAAAGTAAAAACCGGCCAAGAGCGTGTCGGGCCACGCTCACTGTAGGGTTCCGTAGTTTTCCGTCCGTCACAGTAAGTGTCCCCAACAATAAACGTGTGTAAACTATTGCGCGCGAGCATAAAGTATGGAAGATGATTTTTATGGGATAATTCTTTATTGCGTGAACCGATTTTCACCGTTTTTACTTTATTTGAAAGCACGTCATTTCATTGTAATTTTGTAGAAATTACAGGTACAATAAACACCTGCTTATACGGTTAAATTACAAACTTAGTTCAGAAATTATTTTGTATTTTTTTTTCAAAAACTATTCATCCTATCAAGTTCAAAATAATTTTCCAAGAAAGTTTTTATAAAGTTCTACTTTTGAGATTTTTTTCATATTTTTAAAACTTATGGTTCAAAAGTTAGAGGGGGGGGACGCATATTTTTTTACTTCTGGAGCGATTATTTCCGAAAATATATACATTATCGAAAAATGATTTTAGGAAACCCCAATTCATTTTTAAATACCTATCCAATAATATATCACACGTTAGGGTTGAAATGAAAAAAAAAATCACTCCCCACTTTACGTATAGGGGAGGTACCCTAATAAAAAAAAAAATCACTTTTTATTTTACCACTTTGTCGGCGTGATTGATATACATATTAGTACCAAATTTCAGCTTTCTAGTGCTAACGGTCACTGAGATTATCCGCGGACGGACGGACGGACGGACGGGCAGACATGGCGAAACTATAAGGGTTCCTAGTTGACTACGGAACCCTAAAAATGTCGAAAAAGTCAAAAATAAGGTTGGTCATGGCGGTGTAATGGCGGTCATTCTAATGGTTTCAATGGATTTTTAATATGTGTGTAGGTAAAGCAGTGTATGCTTCTGTACATAATTAGGCCTTATTACGTAACAGTTACATAAACTACTATTTATCTCTTTTTAGGGTTCCGTAGTCAACTAGGAACCCTTATAGTTTCGCCATGTCCGTCCGTCTGTCCGCGGTCTAGCTCAGTTACCGTTCGTACTAGAAAGCTGAAATTTGGTGAGGCCTGATAAGAACTTTCAATAAAAACATTGAATAAAATCGGTTCAGCCGTTTTTGAATTATCAGTCAAAAACGCATAGTGAAAGGAAGTGCCGGATAGTAAAATGACGTAAGCGCCGCCAAATATCCCTTAATAAACGACCTTTTGAACAGATGTTTTGTAACAGGGCGGCATCTACGAAAGCCTGACATGCTCTTGGCCGGTTTTTTTTGCATTGTTATCCCGTAAATCACCCTTTAAGGATTACTAATTCCAATTCACGAAAATCCTCAGCCAGGTTATACGTAGCCTGTAAAACTTCAACGTCTAAAAGGGGGGGGTAGCCACTACACTCGATTGAGTTAAATTTGCATGGGTCATGGACCCCCCCCCCCCCCTCCAGGTGCACCGCAAATAGAAAAAAATCTTTTCTGCATTTGTGACCGAATTCCACGCGGGCGGAGCCGCGGGCACAGCTAGTTCACTTTAAATTAATTGCTAATGGAATCGGTTTTAGCTGAGAATAGACCGTTCATTAGTTTCATTACATTACCCAGTGTGAATGGAAGAGCTGGATACGTCAGATATCTATACATATAATAAAGCTGAAGAGGGTCGAAAGTCTGTACATGGAAGATAATCGAAAAAAAGTTGGCTGGGGATACTTAGAATCGATAACAGAACACGTTCCAACAATTTTTAGAATTTTTGTCTGTTTATCTGTTTGTCTGTTTATCTGTTTGTCTGTTTATTTGACCGCGCATCACGTGAAAACGGCTGAACGGATTTTGATGAAATTTTGTATAGAGATAGTTTGAGTCCCGGGAAAGGATAATATATACTTTTAATCCCGAAAATCAACCCTGGTGGGGGTGAAAATGGGGTTGAAAGTTTGTATGGAGAATTTTTTACCGCTGAAACGATTTAGATAGCAATGACTATGGAGATAATTTGAGTCTCGAGAAACGTCATAGGATAGTTTTCAAACCCTTGTGGGGGTGAAAAGGAGGTTGGAAGTTGGTGTGAGGAATTTTTTACCGCTGAACTGATTTAGATGAAATTTGGTATAGAGATAGTATGGGTCTCGAGAAAGGACAAAGCATAGTTTCATCTTCAAAAAAGGCCCCCCCCCCCCCCATCTTTTGAACCGTAGGTCCAAAAAATAAAAATAAAAATAATGGAAGTGAAGACTGAAAGGTACTTTCAATAAAAACTATATTGAATACAATCGGTTCAGCTGTTTTTGAGTTGTCAGTCAAAAACGCATAGTGATAGGACGTAAGTGCCAGATAGTAAAATGACGGAAGCGCCGCCAAATATCCCTTAATAAACGACCTTTTGAACGGATGCTTTTTAACAGGGCGGCAATTTCGGAACCCTACACTGACTGAACATGGCCCGACATGCTCTTGGCCGGTTTTTTTTTGCATTGTTATCCCAGAAGTCACCCCTTAAAGGCTTGGCCAAACAGACGGCGCGACCGCGGCACATGTTAACAAGTTAGCGACGTCGACGTCAAACAGACTGCGTCCCGCCGGCGTCGCGCCCCGCTTCTGTCGCGCCCCGCGCGTCCACGCGGCGCGGACGCGGCGGCACGCTGCGCTGCGCTGGGTCACATCAGTCGGACGTTAGGCAGCGCGGTGCGTAGTGCGAGCGTTAATTAATCTTGGCTTCGGAAGGAATGAGCAACGCTCCTTGCGCGCATGCTGTATCGGGCGCGAGTCACGCCCGCATCGCGCCGCATGACCCCCCCCCCATCGTACACGTCAAATAGAAAAATTCATTACTGACCCCCTCAAAAGATTATTTCTGCTTTAGTGACCCCCTAATTTCATAGTTACCCCCCCCCCCCTAGATTTTAGGCTGCAACCGCGCCTGTTCTTACCTTTTCATTCTTAGACTGATTTGACTGGAGGATCGATTTGGATGATATTTGCCACGGACATGATATGAATAGGTACAGTCAAGGACGTATAAATACAAAAGTGGTACTGTACCGTCCGATATACACCTACTAATATTCTATGTCATTTAAATCATGTCAAAAAATTTAATAAGGACGAAAAAAACTATTGATTTTGGAGTGTAGTTTTATTTAGTGGTAATTGTAAAATATTGTATCTGGACTTCTGTCCTCTAGCGTATCCATCTGTCAACTTTACTTTAAGACCTTCAAGTTCCGCCTCCAGGGGGAGGGAGAGAAATTAGGGGTGAATTAGCCGCTTACTGACAAAGCCCTAATTCCACGCGGGCGGAGCCGCGGGCACGGCTAGTGACACAATAAAACCAGTCTGGTTAGATTGCTACATTATCTTTATTGCTAGATTCGGGCATCTGGCAGCTTTTAATGGATGGAGGTCAGAGTGACAGACTAGGAAAAATTTTGAATTGGAAAATAGTAATATAAAATTCGGTAAAACTGCCGAAGTTGTCTCGGTTAAAAAGGACAGGGCCTATATTTCAACATTAGAACAAACTATGAATTACATTACACTGTTTTCCCCCAACAGAAACTTTTGGCAATTATATAATCTAATTATTTATATAATTTGTCATAATATTGTATCAAACTCAGAACTCTAGGATTTGTTTTCTTGAAGTGGTTTGCATAATTTGACCTCCACCACTTAACAGTTGCCAGATGTCCAGATCTAGAAATAAGCATAGTATAGCAAACTGACTAGAGGGGTTTCGTTGCTCACATTATTGTGTCACATCTGACGAGCCCGTCTATGAACAGAATGTGTTATAATTATAAATAGGAACGTAATATGTAGGTATATGTATACTGGTGTCCTAGGTTCCCAACACTGTGTAGTGCGGATCCACTTGCATAATTGATTATGCTAGTCAGTAAGCCACCTACCCATGTCACTTAGCCATGACCTAGTGGTGTTAATTTTCCCAAGCAACATAAACGTGAATGTCTTTAGACACGGAACGAAAATATACAAAACGAGAAATATACCTACAAAATGTTTCTTTTGTCATTTCTCCATCCTCTCGAAAAATTAAAATAAATGGCGTATCCAACAGATGTTTAGTCACGTTTAGTCTTAAATCTGTTTCTCACTACAGGGCGAGTTTAGCACTTATAATGTAAATAATTGTACTATTATTTTATGTAGGTAACTTAACCTATGAATCCTATTCTGGGGCTATAGTAATCGAGGTGAAACTGGTGAGAGAAGAGTTATAGTTAGTCCTAAAGAAGCACTTCGCATGTCAGGCATGAAGACGGGGTTGGGCTGAAAATTCGCACATGGCACGTAAGTGTGGAAACTAGGCAATTGCCTTGGATGACGCGGATATCACACTCAATGCCATCACGCTTTATTATTATCCAAAATCGATGCAACCCTTCGAGAATTTACAATAACCAAGTTATTAAAAGCGGTAGCCATAACCAAAACAAATCGTACCCAAGTAAATCCGATGCAGGCAATAGCACCACTTAGCATGTCAGCCACGATAGCTGGGTAGGAGTTCGCAGTGGGGAAGTAGGCGTGGAAGCGCGGCGAGTGCCAGTGGGTGACGCCGGTCATGACGACGCGCTCGATGTCGGCCATCACGGCGGTCCATGGCTCGGGCTGCTCGGGGGCTTGCTCCGGGACCAGCGGGCGCAGGTAGCCGGGCTTCACTGAGGGCACCACTCGCCTAGAATGTCATGTTTATAATTTTTATCTACACTCGCATTGTAAGTCCTCTAAAACGTGTTCAAAAACGGTAGGCAATGGCTAGCATTACCACAACCGATTTTACTATGATAAGCTTTTTATCTGTGACAGTAACGTAATGTTAACTTTACATGTTCAAATATTGATACGTTATGAGTTTTGATAACATAATATACACTTGCACGCGGCCGCCGACACGCTCCCTCCCGACCGCCGGCACAATCCAGTTGCCCATGGCGGTGCAATGGCGGCCATTCTATGGTTTCCGAACACGGCATTTAGTATAAATAATATGAGTGTAGATAAAGCAGTGTGTGCAACTGTACGTAATTAGGCCTTAAAACACTCGTGTGATCTTATTATGAAACTCACCTGCGGCTCGTTTCATAAAACCACATTCGTATTTTAAGAACCCTTATTACGTAACAGTTACATAAACTACTAAAACCTAGTCAGTGGAAGGTGGATTAGAGCTTACCTGTCCCTTATGTTTTCCAAGTACTCGGCAATGTAGTCGGTCATCGCCTTCGCGAAATCCTTGAAGTCACCCGCCTCCATGGTTTCTGTAAAATATAAAATTATGTATATAAATTATCACAAATCCAATAATTAGAACTACATTGTATATATGTAGGCACTTATATCCATCAAATAAAATTATAAGATACCTATAGGTAAATATGTCCTTAAATAAAAGTTGCTACAAACATATATAACTACTAAGCCTCAAAACCTCTCTCATCTTAGGGTTTAGTTGTTTGAAAGTATGAAATAAATTGAAAGTATTTGAAATAAATACAGGTGGCATAGCAAAATCTGGAATGTTACGCCAGGAGCAGACGTGGGGTAACTTGGCAGCTTAGCCAAGATGACGATCGTTTGTTACTTTTTTACCTGAGGGCCACCCTACACCTTACAAAACGTCGTGCGGGCCACAACTTAACTTGCAGTGGTGGGGGGGGGGGGAGTGTGCCGCAATACAATCAGAATTATTACAAAGTAGGGTAAACATTATATGGTGAGACAATTGCATCCGGGAGCCTGACGCAAAAACCTGACGTCTGCTTTCAGCCTTATAAATCATACACTGCAATACCTAGTCGGTTACTCGGTTCTAAAAATGACTGCTTTGGTCTACTTTATATTTGGCTGATTTTTATAAGGTTGCTTATCCTCCAAACGTCCACAATAAATACCTAATAAAAACATTGATACCTACCACGAAAATAACTACTTATTACAATGGACTACATGCGCATACACCAGCAACATAACTTAATTAAACATCACTGAACTGAAAGGATACCAGTAACACATAAACACCAAAGAACAACTAGAAAACAAGCAGATGATTTATGATGAAATCAGAATTCAGGACGAACCGAATTTGAGTGATGTGTCCTGGTGAGTCATGTTTCCACCTAGAAATTAAAGTCGTTTTAGTGTTGTTTACAATAGGCTATTCTGTTTTTGGTAATCACGTTAACTGATATTACGTGTAGGTAATTTCATATTGTGTCAAATTATGTGTTTCGAGTTATGTTAGCCAGACCTAACCTAATTATCCTGTTTTCAATATTTTAATTGGCATAAAGCGTAAAGACTGAGATGTACCAAGACATTTTACGTATTTATAACGGACGGACTTCAGAATTAATATTTTTTAAGAAAAAAACCGACTTCAATGGGGGAGGCCGCGGCCTGTGAAAGACTATAGTAGATGGTGCACTCATAGATTCCATACTATGAAATAACGTGCTTAACAAACACAGCGAAGAGGGCAAATCGTCTAACGTGAACTATGCGTTATGCGTTGTTAAAGAGTTCCGTTCTGATCATCATCAGCAGTTCCACTTCATCAAATATCACTTCTTTAAATTGTAAATGCTTGTTTTGTTGATGAAAATACTAAAATCACTATATGTATGCCTTTAACATTTGAGGAGTTACCTCGATTGGATCCCATCATCAGAACTGGAGCTTGAAAGTCTAACTTGCTTAACAAACACAGCGAAGAGCACAAATCGCCAAAAGTAAACTAAATATGCGTCGTTGAAAAGTTCCGTGCTCATCAAATGTTACCTTTTTGAATGAACATGCTGGATTTTTTTATAAAAAGACAGAAATCACTATATGTATATTTCGTAGGTATGCCTTTAAGATTTGAGGAGTTCCCTCGATTCCTTATGGATCCCCTCATCAGAACTGCGTTTGGACAAAAACGGGACCAATTGGTATGTATATACTTACAATCAAAAAAAGAATTTTCAAAATCGGTTTAGACATGACGGAGTTATGAATTGAGGACCTCCTCCTTTTGAAATCTTGAAGTCGGTTAAAAAAGCATGAGACGCACAACTGTTAAAATATTTTTTTAATGTTATACTTATAATTATAACACTAATTATAACTTTCTTTTTATGTGCTTAGTACAGTTTGTTTTGTCTATTTTTTCCTTTACATCGTTCTTGTAATACTAGGATCATACCATACCTATTTATTCTATAGTATCTACCTATGTAGTCTAAGCAGTCTAAATAGATTCGAGGGTTTGGTGGATTAACATGATGTTTACAAGTAAAGAGTTAATAACAATTTGAACTTACAGCCAGTGCCCATAGCGTAATTAGGTGTCCAATAACCTAGGTTACAAAGTTCAGTTAAATTGGTGGTCCTTGTTCAATGTCGAGAGAACGGAGCTTGCGCAACGCCGGGCGGCCAGCAAGTGGTGCGAGGTTATGTGCAGACCTCGCGGTGCCGATAAACGCGGTTTCGAACTATTCACGGCGCTAAGGGATTTTACACTAAGTATATGTTATAAATAAATGGCAATTGAACAGTCGAGTTCTCGCATATCTGTACACACGGGCATTCAAAAATATATGGGACCTTATTTGTATGGGTTTCGTCGTGTCCACATATTTTTGAACGTCCGTGTGTACAGAAATTGGACAACTCTACAATATCTACTAGATGTAGACATCTGGCTTAGTATAACTAAACAATGGCTACATCCTGATGGTGATTTTAGGTTAGTGTTTACTATCATATTCTTATAAATATCACAATTGCTCTAAATATGAAGTGTCTTCAAAAATAAATAAATATGTAAATGATTCTGTGGGCAACTGGGCCCACGGAAAAATCGTCCCGCGGGCTCATTCACCCCACACGGTTTTTTTTGTGGGTGAGTCGACCCGACTCAGCCCACGGGCTCAGACGACCACTCTCTACTGATTAAGGGTCTACTCGTCCCGCGGGCTCAGACGACTACTCTTTACTGATTAAGGGTCTACTCGACCCGCGGGCCCAGATGACATCTCTCTCTGATTGAGGGTCTACTCGACCCGCGGGCCCAGATGACATCTCTCTCTGATTGAGGGTCTACTCAACCTACGTCACGAACGACGGCACAAGGTCACTCAAAGAGCAATGGAGCTAGCTATGCTCGAAGTTTCCCTGCGTGATCGAATCAGAAATGAGGAGATACGCAGGAGAACTAAGGTTGTCGACATAGCTCAGAGAATTGCCAGACTCGAGTGGCAATTCAGGGTCCATCAGTGAACACCTACCTCGCAAAATGCCAACGCGGCAGAAAAACTACAACGCAAATTGTCTATGACGCCAAAAAACCTACAGTGCAACTTGTCTACGTCGAAAAATGTACACACAGCAGAAAGCCGACGTTGGAGAAAACCCACTACTCTAAATACCTACTTAGTATTAGGACTACATCGTTAAATGACTCTGTCGCAAAATGACTACTTCTTAAAATATATGGTGAGCAAAAACGATACCTTTAATAAAACTATTTCATACAAAGATTTACATTATGGAAGCATGGAAATACATCTTAGATGACATACACGATTCTGATGATTACCAACTGTGTGAATTTAAGAATGTGTTTACCGCTGGGCCCATTTCGACGCATATTGCCAGAAACGCAAATTACCTGATATTCACATGACCATGATTATATACGCGTATTACCATCTACGCAAAATACCATAATTTCATTTCGCAAATGACCGGATACTCAAATTACCATACCGATCAATCTACGCATACTACCAGAAACTCAAACTACCCGATACGCACATGACCATGATAGAGGAAGGTTAGGTCGTGGGCAACCCTACCTTATCGAGTAGCAGAATTCGGCGAATAAGGGGAAAGTACGTTAATACTTTCAGTGCCAAGAACTCCCCAAAGGAGTTCTCGGTAAAAGGAACATTGACTGTAAAAGGAACACCTTATTATTTACGTCATAAGGTTCACAAGATAAATAAATGACTACAAGAATAATCTAGATAGTAAAAAGTAGGTATTAAGTCCCAGGGGGCTATACATAGATATAGATAGTAGTAGGCGTAAAATAATTATATGTATCGGTAAAAGGAACATTGACTGTAAAAGGAACACCTTATTATTTACGTCATAAGGTTCACAAGATAAATAAATAACTACAAGAATAATAGATAGTAAAAAGTAGGTATTAATTCCCAGGGGGCTATACATAGATATAGATAGTAGTAGGCGTAAAATAATTATATGTATTGTTCCAACACAATCAATCAATCAATCAATGTCGGTTCCATTGACTGAGTTAACTCTTAAGCAGTATAGATTGGTCGACTGAACCCTTGGGCTGACTAGACCCTGTAGCGAAAGCGAGTGGTCAACTGAACCCGTGGGCTGACTAGACCCTGTGGCGATAGCGAGTAGTCAACTGAACCCGTGGGCTGAGTTGCCCAGACAGGTGGGATGACTCACCCACAAAAAAAACCGTGTGGGGTGAATGAGCCCGCGGGACGATTTTTCCGTGGGCCCAGTTGCCCACAGAATGAAAAAAATCTCAAAAGTAGAACTTTATAAAAACTTTCTAGGAAAATTATTTTGAACTTGATAGGTTAAATAGTTTTTGAAAAAAAATTACAAAATAATTTCTGAACTAAGTTTGTAATTTAACCGTATAAGCAGATGTTTATTGTACCTGTAATTTCTACAAAATCACAATGAAATGACGTGCTTTCAAATAAAGTAAAAACGGTGAAAATCGGTTCACGCAATAAAGAATTATCCCATGAAAATCATCTTCCATACTTTAAGCTCGCGTGCAATAGTTTACTTAATTTGCCGATAGATGTCGCTGTACGTGGAACGCTCATATCATATCCTACATGGCGGTGTTATTTTAACTCTTAAGTGGGGACACTTACTGTGAGGGACGGAAAACTACGGAACCCTACACTGAGCGTGGCCCGACACGCTCTTGGTTTTTATTTCCTTTTGAGGTACGGATGAGCGGGATGAGAACCCTAAAAAACCGGCCAAGAGCGTGTCGGGCCACGCTCAGTGTAGGGTTCCGTAGTTTTCCGTCCGTCACAGTAAGTGTCCCCACTTAAGAGTTAATAACACCGCCATGTAGGATATGATTTGAGAGTTCCACGTACAGCGACATCTATCGGCAAATTAAGTAAACTATTGCGCGCGAGCTTAAAGTATGGAAGATGATTTTTATGGGATAATTCTTTATTGCGTAAACCGATTTTCACCGTTTTTACTTTATTTGAAAGCACGTCATTTCATTGTAATTTTGTAGAAATTACAGGTACAATAAACACCTGCTTATATGGTTAAATTACAAACTTAGTTCAGAAATTATTTTGTAATTTTTTTTCAAAAACTATTCATCCTATCAAGTTCAAAATAATTTTCCTAGAAAGATTTTATAAAGTTCTACTTTTGAAATTTTTTTCATATTTTTAAAACTTATGGTTCAAAAGTTAGAGGGGGGGGGGACGCATATTTTTTTACTTCTGGAGCGATTATTTCCAAAAGTATTTACATTATCGAAAAATGATTTTAGTAAACCCCTATTCATTTTTAAATACCTATCCAACAATATATCACACGTTAGGGTTGAAATGAAAAAAAAAATCACTCCCCACTTTACATATAGGGGAGGTACCCTAATAAAAAAAAAAATTCCACTTTTTATTTTACCACTTTGTCGGCGTGATTGATATACATATTAGTACCAAATTTCAGCTTTCTAGTGCTAACGGTCACTGAGATTATCCGCGGACGGACGGACGGACGGACGGGCAGACATGGCGAAACTATAAGGGTTCCTAGTTGACTACGGAACCCTAAAAAGGGTGGTAAGTACAAGTGGTACATGTGTAATTGTGAATCTTATGCGTTTCTGTCTGGCATCGTAGCTCCCAAAACTTCCGATACGATTTCAGTTTTATTAAACCAAGACTTGTTTGTCGAGATAGGAGGCAGATCGCTTCTTAGCGATAAGACCGCCAATTGTTCTATTTCTACTTTTTCTATCCGTACCTTGTGTACAGTTTGTTCCTTTAATTTGAGGTGTGCAATAAAATTATATGTTTATGGAGTTAGGTTTTGACTCAACAAATAGATGGCACAGCGCAATATTTTTTTTCTTGGGGGTTTTATTAATTGATTAACTAATCTAACCGCTAAATAATCTTATAGATAGAGCGACGAGCGACTTCATAATTGGTGACAACTGTGCCAATACAAGAAACGCGGCCTAACTAAGTTTCCTCCGATTCTGCGCGCCACCGGCTCGTATCCGGTCCTTTGTGCAACGTTATATCCGCTTTAATACAATTTAGGTCTAAGTGGTCCAACCTTCACTGATTTATAGCTCAACCCATAACTAGATAGATACCTTTTATAGTCAAAAGGGTTAAAAGAATCTAGATAGGATATTTTATTGGCTAACTAATAAAGTGGGCCTCTAACTACATAAAAACAATAGCAATAGATAAGTATGCCCCCATATTATGCATAATGACTTTATCAGATGGTAGTTTAAGGGTGGGTTGCACTACGCATAACTAACTAACTGATCAACGTTAAATATGGCGACGGAGCTGTCATCCCATAGAAAACTGACAAACTTTTCATACAAGAATTTTTTAACGATGACGTTGACCTTAACAGGCGGTTTGGTGCAACCGACCCTAAGTGTTCGTTATTAATGAGCATATAATATAAACTATCATCTGACAAATTTTCATTCGGGAGGACCATTTTTTTTTAGTTCTTGAATCCACCAACGTAACGCTGCGACAGCTGACTTTCACAAGACCCTTAACTACATACTTCCATAGTTATCGCTATGGCTTACTGTCTATAATTAGATTTAGTTTAAAATTGTATTGAGATTATTGTGTCAATAGCATTCATTAAGCGAACTTGAGCGACATCTTTAACCGTAACAGATCATCATTCATAGAATCCATTCTAACCTTACCTTAGGACAGGCAAGAACCAAGGCACTCGGATGGATTACGAGATCGTGCACGCGATCTGACGCAAATTGCGAATTTGACTTACAAAAATATTTTCTGTAACTACCTATGTATATCACATAATTTGTTTTTGTCTCGTTCAAGTTTTAATAACTCCTAATAAATCGCGTGTAAAGGGTTGCTTTCAGGGATTTAAAGTATTCTATATTACCCTTCCCCAGAACAAAAACTAACGCACAAAAATCTAAATCGGGTTCGCAGTTATTGATTCCCCATACAAAATATCCACCCCCGTTTTTAACCTCTTAAGGGATGGTTTCTTGCAGGATAACAATTATCCTATGTTCTTTCCCGGGACTAGTTCCTAATATATCTTACCAAATTTCATCTTAATCGGGTCAGTCGTTTAAGAGTGAAGAGGGGACAGACTGAAAGATAGATTTACAAACAGACACACTTTCGCGGTATTAATATTAGTATTGGACTAAGAGCTGGCTACGTCATATATGACACAATAATTAAAGCAACAAAACCCGTCTGGTTAGATTGCTATACTATCTTATTGCTAGATCCGAGCATCTGGCAGCTTTTAATGGGCAACTAGCAAATTTTTTGAATTGGAAAGTAGTAATACCAAAATAGGTAAAAATTGTCTTAGTTATAAAGGACAGGGCCGATATTTTATGAAACAAAAAAAAGTAGGCGACAAACTATGAATTACATTTTACGTCGTTTCGCACTACTTTCCCCCAGATAAACTTTTGGCAATGATATAATCTAATTATTTATATAATTTGTCATAAATGTCATAATATTGCATTAAACCCAGAACTCTAGGATTTGTTTTCTTGAAGTGGTTTGCATTATTTGACCTCCACCACTTTACAGCTGCCAGATGTCCAGATCTAGAAATAAGCACAGTATAGCAAACTGACTAGAGGGGTTTCGTTACTTTCGTTGCTCTTATTATTGTGTCATATCATATCTGACGTGGCTAGCTCTCCGTCTGTATGCATTACGAGTATTTTATTTACCCATCGGACCACATTAGGATGTTCAAAAATTAAATAACTGGCTTAAAAATTTTACGTTCAGATTTTTCTGGCATAAACTACAATCAATGTAAAACCGTGACATACAGTTGTTATGGATTTTAATCGGAATAAAAAATTAAATAAAAAATCATTAGATTTTACTTTTATATAATACAAAACATAAGCATGACACACTTGGTTATTATTTTATTGTTTTTGTATTCCACGAGTGTACAATACAAAAACAAAAAATAAGTAATAGGTACATACCTGCAAACAATGATTATTACTTTAAGTAAGTAACATTAAGTACCTACACTAGTTATTAGTAAAATACCGGCGTAAACACCGTGTCCCCAACGGGGGATCCCCTGCTAACTTAAAACCAGTATGAGCGACCTACCGTAAGAAGCACCCACGTGCGTCATCGGAAACGGTATTAACCGCGTATGATTTCTGTTTAAATTACGCTGGTAGGAAAACCCCTGCACCAGATACAAACCCGCTTTGATTTTTATGTTATATCGTTATCGATTACGATTTTCATTTTCCTTGCATTTAGTTCACACGTGTGACGTGGTGGTAACGAGTGTTGTGATGGGTGACGTTGTGTTGTGTTATCAGTAGCGTAATACGGACAGGTGGTGGCATTATTGAGCGTAAAGGGCACTGGAGTCGCCTATGTTATGTTACATTTTATGATTGAATGACTAATGATTAAAATTATTTTTTTGTCTAAAACATACATTTCTTATTCAAGTAGTGCCAATATTTTTAGTTCAAATTATTGAATCCCCCTCTTTTTCTCTACTGGACCTTTGGCTGATGATTCCAACTCTTTTATGGTCTGCCTAATAAAATTGAGTAATCATATGAAAAATAATTCAAAAATTCAATTTAAAAACATTTGCACTACTTGAATAAGAAATGCATGTTTTAAACAAAAAGATGATTCAATCATTAGTCATTGAATCATAAAATGAAACCTAGGCGACTCCCGTGCCTAGTATAATGTCCGTACGCTTAGTTATCAGTGTCACGTGTGATGTGATGTTGTCGTCGTAAGATTTGTTGCCTAATGCTAGCTCTATAATAACTCTTTAATCAATCACGAGAATTTCATTCTAATCAATATCAATCAACCAATTAATTAATTAGTGCATGAATTTATAATGCACGTAAGTAATTAATAAGGCAATTATCACACTGGCGCCGCAAGCGGATGCGGCGACGGTGTGCAAGCGTGACAGCGCTATACACATGCAAAGTGCTGTCTCGCTCGCGCACCGGCGCCGCATGCGGAAACCGCAGCAGTGTGAAAGCCCCCTTAGACGTGCTAAATTTTATAGGACAAGGGCACACGGTAGCCGTGACAAAGACCAGTTTAATGACATTTAAAAGTTGACAAATGACCTTTGACTATCCTTAGGCTGTCCTAGTAAATCAATTGTCAAACTGTAACAGTTAATTAATTTTGATTATATAAGATACTTACTCCTATAATGCATAAAACATAAACTATATACCTAGGGACATTAGGTACTAATTATTTGTAATTAGGAATAGGTTTTTTTTTATTTTCATTCCCAAATGGCAAATGCCCTGCTTAGGATTATATACTAGCGACCCGCCCCGGCTTCGCACATAAAAAATGGTTATTGTGGGTTATCCCTAAGAGATAGACATCACGTACTTTTTTGTAGACCTTTTTAAGATGTACAATACTGTAGTACATTATTTTGATCTATCTCTTAGGACTCAGCCAGCGTTTGCAATGTAAGCGCAAAAAATGCGTTTATTTACTACATCACATTAGAAACCTCTAAAATCATAAGTGTTTCTCTACTATATTATGCATTTATTATACATATAAATCTCTTGAATCACTCTATCTATTAAAAAAACCGCATCAAAATCCGTTGCTTAGTTTTAAAGATCTAAGCATACATAGGGACAAATAGCGGAAAGCGACTTTGTTTTTTTACTATGTAGTGATATATACAGTAGTTAATTAACACTTAAGCAAAATCATATAGGTAACAACATTAACTACCAAACATTTTAAAATTTTAAAGCCTCTCTAAATATGTATAAAGATTTTGATGTTTAAATTATCTTTGTTTATGTAGTGTAAACAGGTTGTACAATTTACGTCATCTTTGCTTTCATAAAACGATATCAGATTATATTTCAGAGATTTAAAAAATAATAAATAGGGATAACGAAGTATTTTAATTGTGCAGACAAGGCCATTTTCCCTGCCATTGTCGTGGAACGTGCCTTTTTCGTGTTTGAGGGAGTTTCTTTGCAATTTTTCTCTATAGTTACAAGTTTTATCTAGTATCGTATTCCTTATACGTATGTATTACGTATCTACTCATGTTTTTTTTTATACCGCGACGGTAGCAAACAAGCATATGATCCGCCTGATGGTAAGCAGCTACCGTACCCTATGGACGCCTGCAACTACAGAGGTGTCGCTAAGATTCACTGTGTTGAAGACTAAAGGAACACAAGAGCTCTTTAATGGAATTTCATAAACGATGTTTGCTTTATTTTGCAGTTCTATTTGTATAAAATCGACATGAACATATGGGCTAGGCCAATAAAGATAAATAAAAAGCGTTTTGAGGAATTAATTCCCAGCAGGCTGGTAATCGTTTTAATTAAATACCTTCAATTTGGTCTTAAATGCATGTAAGCAAAGTTTGCCCAATCCCAGGTGTGCATTACTTTTATGCGATTTTTTTGCGCTTTGTCAGTTTTTTGCTTATAGCTTGAAAACGGTACGTCTGACGGAAAATGTAATCTATTTCAATATTAAAGAGGGTTAAATTCTGCTTCGAATGAGCATCTTAAACTTCTAATTCGGTTCAGTGGCCCAAATCAAAGTTAGAAATCGAGAAAATGTCTCATTGAATTGCTAACTCATATTTTGACTTCCATGCCACATATCTTTGAAATAGATTACTCCTGTTGAAAAACCTATAGAATAAAAGTTTTAGAGAATAAAAGTTCACGTTATATAGACACGTCAATTTTCAAATTAAGTCATTTTGAAAAACAAAATTTGTCACGAATTCAAATTCGGTTTTTTCTAAGGCAGCTTTCACTGCTGCGGTTTCCGCAGGCGGTGCCGGTACGCGAGCGAGATAGCGCTCTGCATGTGTATAGCGCTGTCACGCTTGCACACCGTCGCCGCATCCGGTAGCGGCGTCAGTGTGATACTTAATCGCCTTAATCCTTCTAAGTTGCATATTTTCCATAAACTTTTGTACGAGTAGCGACGTAGTTATTTTTTCCTAAATATAATTATATTAAACACTAGCTATTCCTGAAACTCCGCTCGGATGGGATTTGTTACGTAATTTCTCCTCCATCCCCCAGGGAGTGTATTTCTAAATTTAAGTAATTAATTACGTACCTACCTGATCTATGTCCATCCATAGAACGAATTACCTAGTTACAAATAGATTCTAGCTACGCCATGGTGGCCCTGAGATTTGTTTAAAAACGTTTAAATAGCAATTATTTTTTGAATGTCAAGTGTCACAAGTGTGTAAGTGGTTTGTTATTTGATGCGACATCTGAGAAAATATTACGATTTTTTCATTGTTTTCAATTGTTCAAGTATCATTATTGTTTTTCGCCTTATACACGGTGATGCAATACGCAGATTTTTTAAATTTGCCGCCTTTTTTTAGGGCCAAGATAGCGTATTAGCTAGAGTCTAGGTATTAAAATATATCCAAATCAGTTAGGTTCGTGTGACAAATGTATTGATAAACAGACATAGTTCCTTTTCTATTTAAAAATATTTAAGATTTTTCGAGTGATGCTTATAAATTAAATATCTAAATATATAAAAGAGAAACTGACTGACTGACTGACTGATTGACTGACTGACTGATTGACTGACTGACTGACTGACTGACATATCAACGCACAGCCCAAACCACTGGTTCTAGAGATTCCAAATTTGGCACGTAGGATCCTTATACGGTCTAGGGGTACACTAAGAAAGGATTTTTCAAAATTCACCCCCTAAGGGGGTAAAATGGGGGTCCAAATTTTGTATGGCGAAACAAGATTTGTTAGACTATTTTATTCGAAACTTCACAGGAGTATTCCTATCGATAAATGAGTAAACACGTGTTTCAGGTTTTTTGAAAATTCAACCCCTAAAAGGGGAAAATGTGATACATACAAACATACCAGTCTAACTGAGAACCTCCTTTTTGAGTACTTATAGTACGCGGGCGAAGCCGCGGGAAAAAACTAGTTTACTATAAGTATGTATTTAATTTAAAAAATTTAAAATCTAACATAAGTAGGTATATATTTAATATAGCACTTTTGCAACAAGTTTTAGTTAATTTATTAATATAATCAGCCGCAGTAATAAAATTAATAATTAACATTAAACTAAACTTAAATCTGAACCAAAGTTGTGTTCTAATTAAATACTTAAGACGACATTGTTGCACTTACCTAGTACGATTCCTCACAAAAACAAGACTTCTAACAAAAACACAGCCTTCACCTCGGTAATTTACAACAAAAATTCAAGTAGGTAATTGATTTGATTGCTTTCGTGCGATCGTTTATTC
This sequence comes from Pammene aurita, assembly GCA_947086415.1. Lineage (NCBI taxonomy): Eukaryota > Metazoa > Arthropoda > Insecta > Lepidoptera > Tortricidae > Pammene > Pammene aurita. The sequence continues at coordinate 19,872,159 of OX352293.1, read as the reverse complement.
GCGCAACGGACCGTGGGTCAAGACCGCTGCCACCTGAACACTACCGAGCGCCGCGAATCTCGCAGGCCTTATATACCCTCGTAGCAGCCAGCACACCAGCACCTATATAGTTCGCCCTCCATCAGGAAGATTAGCCGCGCGCATGAGCCCTCAGCCCGAATACTAATATTATAGCAGGCCACACTCAATCTGATAAGAGGGTTGCGTCCTAGTACTCCTGGTGCAATTCAATTTCAACGAGTAGTATTAAATTTAACAATTATTTTTATATTAAGAAAAGAACATGTATGAAAATATTTCTGTTTTCAACCGACTTCAAGATTTCGAAGGAGGAGGTTATCAATTCGTCGGGATCTTTGTTTTTGCTATATATATATATTTTTTTTTTATGTATGTTCACCGATTATTCGAAGACGGCTGGACCGATTTGGAAAATTCTTTTTTTGTTTGTAAGAGTATACTTCACAGTTGGTCCCATTGTAACCAGGTCAGGATCTGATGATGGGATCCTGGAGAAATCGAGGGAACTCTTCAACTATTATAGGCACACCTGTAGTGATTTGAGTATTTTTTACAGCAGCTCGAGTATTTGGTGTTGGAAAGGTGGATTGCTAAGTGAAGTCGGTTCTTTTTTGTTTAAAATTATTTTAGGATTCCGTTCCGTACCTCAATAGGTAAACATAAATTTAAAAATTTTCCCCTACGCAGAAACGTAAGAATCGATTTTGAAAAAATAAGTATGTCTAAGAACCATCGCTTTGAAATTGTTTTCAAATAGATAAAAAAGTCTAGCATGTATATCTCAAAAAAATATCTTTTCCGTTTTTGTTCTATCTACCGTTTTTGTCTGCGTGATGAATACACATAATCAAACCAAATTTCAGCTTTCTAGTACTAACTACTAACGATCACTGAGCTATGCCGCGGATAGACAGACGGACGAACAGAAGGACATGGCGTAGGTACATTACAGGAAAAAACCGGCCAAGTGCGAGTCGGACTCGCGCACCGAGGGTTCCGTACAAACCTGTAGGTATACAGGGTGTAATCGTTACTCGTTATAGGGGTAGTAACTTTAAAATATTTTTATTATATGATGTAACTAAAAATTTACGGTTTTCGCAATTTTTCCTTATCTGTGCTATAAGACGTTGCTTCGTACCAAATTTCAAGATTCTGAGTTCACGGGAAGTACCCTGTAGGTTTTGATTCCCATGCGAGCGAAAGTTTGCGGCATAAACGGCTGTATCTTTTGATTGCGTTGGCTTAGAAGTCTGATTTTTTTACAGCTCCAAGGGACAGTAGACCTGAGTATTTGATATAAATTTCAGCTTGATACCTACACGCGTTCCTGAGAAAAATGGTCTTGACAGACAGACAGACAGACGGACAACAAAGTGATCCTATAAGGGTTCCGTTTTTTTCCTTTCGAGGTACGGAACCCTAAAAATTATAATAAATCTACGGTCAAGCGTGAGTCAGTCTTCTTGTAAAAATTTTGTGACGTATTATGGAATCCTCGGGGCGTGAGTCTGACACTTGCCGGGTTTTTAGGGCTTCGTAACCAAAATGGAACCATTACCTTTATAATGTACATATTCGTTGAGTCCGTCTGTCCGTAAATATATACTTTTACCATAGAATTAACAGCTGTCGCCGCCTTTTGAACTAAGCAATTTTTTAATTATTAATGTAGAGTTAAAGAGTGAAATAGGGAAAGGGTTAAAAAGGTTGAAAAGAATGGAAAGGAATGATGAGAGTAAGTGAAGGGTACACGGAAAGAACATGTCTAGTCACTTTGACAACATTTTGAGTTACAACGCTTTTAAAGTTTGGAACGATTCAAATAATTATACTATTTTCCAAACTAGATGGTTTTTAAGAGTTAAAATGTGGACTTACGTTAAAATTTACAGCTGAAACAGAAGTTGTTAATAATAGTTCATTTCAAGCTCTAAATTTTGATATAAATATCTCATTTTACAAAAAAAGTGACTAGACATGTTCTTTCCGTGTACCCTTCAAGTGGTACTTATGTATACTAGTATACTCATACTTATGTATAGGTGAAACGGTTAAAAGACTAAAATGGGATAGTGGCAGCTAAAAAGGTTAACAGGGAGAAAAGATAAAAAAGGCGAAATGAAGATACATATGTGACAATATTAAAGGGTGAATGGGGAAATAGTACAAGAGTGGAAAGGATAAAAGGGAGAAAAAAGGTAAAGGGAGGTTAGAATGAATAGGTGGAAGGGTGAAAAAGAGACTGTGCAGAGTGTGCTGACAGAGAAGAGTGAATTCACAACTCCCTTTTTGTAATAAAATACATATGGCATAATTTTTGAATTTCTTGGCAAAAACTAATGATATCCCATAAAAACATAGCCATAGTATTCAAATAAGTACACCGAAGTTATGATAAATAAATGGATAAATAAATGATTATTTCTGCGTTCAGATCAATCAAGTAGAGGTACAGTCGCCATCTGAAATATCGGAGCGGCCAAGGTGGTCACAAATATCTGAACAACGCCTCTATTGTCAAGACGGTAAAGTACATGCTGATATATTTTTGAGTACTTTGGCCGCTCCGATATATTTGATGGCGACTGTACCTATTTTAAAAAGAAAAAAGTTATAAATACAAGTTAGAATGAATACAAATGTACAAGTACGTAGGTAAAAATATTTTCATATAGGTACATTTATACACATACATATACATAATACATACCTATACTACTTTGGTAAATACTCGCACCATTCCAGTGATAACGACCACGAAACCAAGGAAATTATGCATGTGCATCTTATTACATAAATAATCCCCATACTTACGCCTTTGACTGGTGAACATACGACGAGGACTGGATTTTTGTAAGAACTAGTTAAATATACCCACAAAATAATAGTTTATTGTGGGAAAACGAACACAGGTAGTTGACATGGGTCCATATTGGGTTGCATAAAACTTTAAGTCATATCCTTGCTGCGCATAACCACTTGTTTCATAGTCATCATTGCGCATACAATTAGAAAGTTATATTATTTTGTGTCATACATTTTTAGTCATAAGAATTTTGATCATACTCAGTAGTGGTCATAAATTTTTTGCGCAGATAAATTTAAATTATAATATAATACATTAAATGTCATAACAACTAAGAGCATAATTGTCAATAACTATAACGTTAACCCGCATAACGATTTGAAGCATAATAATAATCAACCATAAAGCTTTAAAGCTATAATATTATTATGCACCTATATAATAATATTATTATGCAATTAAAATTAGCTGTTTGTATTTTTTTTTATTTTATATAATCTTCGTAATAAACAATTAATTTTTTTTCTACATTTTCGGATTTTTTACTGTTCGTTTCTGTAGGGGTCGCAATTCTAACCTAACGTAACCCACTTTTCTAGTAACAGTTCGTTTCTGTGGGGTCGCAGTTCTAACTTAACCTAACCCACTTTTCTGGTAACAGTTCGTTTCTATGGGGTCGCAGTTCTAACCTAACCTAACCCACATTTCTGGTAACAGTTTGTGTCTGTGGGGTTCGCAATTCTAACCTAACCCACTTTTCTGGTAACAGGTTGGGACTGTGGGGTTCGCAGTTCTAACCTAACCTAACCCACTTTTCTGGTAACAGTTCATGTCTGTGGGGGTCGCAGTTCTAACCTAACCCACTTTTCTGGTAACAGTTTGTATCTGTGGGGGTCGCAGTTCTAATCTAACCTAACCCACTTTTCTGGTAACAGTTCATAATTTATCCGTGGGGGTCGCAGTTCTAACCTAACCTGACCCACTTTTCTGGTAACAGTTTGTGTCTGTGGGGGTCGCAGTTCTAACCTAACCTAACCCACTTTTCTGGTTACAGTTCGCGTCTGTGGGGGTCGCAGTTCTAACCTAACCCACTTTTCTTAATCTAAGTCTCTTCCTAGTTCCGTTCTCGTGTTTCTGTAAAGGGTGTTTCATTCAAGTAAATTATCAATGGAATAATAATATTTGAATTAAAATACAAGAACCAAATAATACGTGAAAATTTTTCTGTATAACAAAATTCTATGAAATTTCTATCTGTGAATGAAGGGGACACCGTTTTTTGGCTTATACTGACTTCTTTATAATTTGCAGGTTTTATGCAATTTTGTCCCGCCCAAGAGTAGATGTAGCCCCGCGAAGCAGGGCTCCTATTTCCGGACAAAAGATACCGCATTGTTCATAAGCTAATTCAAGCTTTGTATTTTTTTATGAATAAAATATGTTATGAAATATTAACAATATGCGTTGCAATACTTATAACTAAAGACAATTATGGTCATCAAACATATGACCAAAAATATGATGCCAAATAAAAGTATGACTATAAAAATATGCTTCAGCTCATTTATGACAAAAAACGAGGTATGCTCAAAAAGAATTATGACAAAAAATAATTATGACAAACTAATATATGCGAAAAGTGTTATGACAATTAAAAATATGACAATAGTTTGTATGCGACCAGAGGGAGACCCAGTTGACATACATAGTAGATAAAAGTGCTAGTTTCCCGTCCAGATCCAGTTTACCGTCCACTTGATTAAACTGCTGCAAATAAATAGGATTTTTTTTTAAGGTCAACATAGTTTATATTTCTAGTTTATTCTTTAGTCGATTTTTTACTTTTAAGCTTTTATTTTGGGAAAAACTTGAAGAGAAAACATATAAATAAGTATGGACGGAAAACTGACAAGAGTGGACGAAAACTAGCACAATCACCCTATATAAACATTTTACTCACCTGTAATGAATAGCTTAAGCACTATGAGGATAATTTTAAGGGTTTAAGCGACCATTATTATCACAGTGAATGGCGCCGGTGTCCGATAAAAAACCGTTGCTTGTTATAGTTTTTAAAAGCATTTTTTTTATTATGAGGTTTCTATGAGTTATTTATATTTAGTAATACCATATTTTGACACTTAAGGTAGACTATGGTAGAGTTGCTTACAGAAGGTAAAGTTGCCACGTTTGACGGTAACTTCCTCATTCATAACGTAACATATAATACTCATACTTATGTAAAACTCGAGTTAAGAGTCCGGTAATAGTAGTTTATGTAACTGTTACGTAATAAGGGTCCTTAAAACATGAGTGTGGTTTTATGAAATGAGACGCAGGCGAATTTCATAATAAGATCACACGAATGTTTTAAGGCCTAATTACGTACAGTTGCATACACTGCTTTATCTACACTCATATTATTTATTCTAAATGCCTTATTCGGAAACCATAGAATGGCCGCCATTGCACCGCCACCATGGCCAACTCGATTGTGCCGGCGGTCGCGCGGGCGCGTGTCGGGCTGTCGTCGTCGACGTCGGGAGCGTGCAGGTGTACATTATGTTATCAAAACTCATAGCACATCAATAATTGAGCATGAAAAGTTAAAATTACGTTACTGCTACGGATAAAAAGCTTATTATAGTAAAATCGGTCGTGGTAATGCTAGCCATTGCCTACCGTTTTCGAACACGTTTTAAAGAACTTACAATATGAGTGTAGATAAAGTTTTTTTTCGATTTCGCTCAAGTTTTCGATACTATTTTACAGTGACTAATAAGAACACTATTAGTTTGTATAGGTACATATATCGAAAGATAATTTATTTTTAAACTGCATAAGTGGAACACTTTTTTGATTTTATGTTTCATTTAAGTATATATAATTCACCTTAATCTAAAAGCTGTTTCGTGATTTATGCTTGGAGAGGTGGAAAAAGTAAGAGTTTTTTTTTATTTAAATGATATAAACTACTGAGTATGTAAAATATATAAATACGTTGTAAAGTGAGTCGTTTAAGGAATAAGTGGAACAGTTTTTTTCATTTTCGTACATATTTTTTAAGCAAGAGTATGTTTACCTAGAGCAATTTAAAAAAAATACGAAGTTTAGGTGGTATTTTTTGGAATGTTTTAAAGTACCTATATGATTAAAATGAAAATGTAGAAATAAACTTAGCTTAATATAAAACATATTGGACGGCCATAACACATAATAATAATTAATCAAGCGACAAGATTGCACGAATCAACGTCCTCACTAAACAAGCTCTGCGAGAATTGAGTTTTCAATAATAGTAAATGTGTACCATAAGTATTTTTTTGCAATAACATGACTTCTAATTATCTTATCAAATCAAATGCAATTCATGTACATTATTTCATGATTAGTGATTTTCGTTTTCAAATCTTTACCGGAACCTTAATTTTGACACAGGTCAGTGATTTGGACTAACTACAGTTGTGAGATTTCACTCACGGTAATATCCATTTTAGGGTTCCGTAGCTAAAATGGCAAGAACGGAACCCTTATGGTGGGGGCATACATGTAGGTAACTGATTGTCAAAAAAAAATGTTTCAAACATCAAGATGTTGCACATCAATCGATAGGTCTTTATAAATAACGTTGAGGTTTGTTTAAACATTTCTTGATTTAGTGAATGCCTAATTTTTGAAATAATCCCCAGGAAGTGAAAAAAAATCTGTCCCCCGGGAAACTGAAACTGTAACATTTGAACCGCAGATACAAAAAAGGATTTTGTTTTACATACTTTACATATTTCTTAAATTCTATTCTCTTAAAAAATTGTTTTGAACATTATCGGTTAAAGGTTTTATTGAGTTATCAGTTATCACCAGATACGACTTTTTGATAATATTTTTTTCTTATTCCGTTGAAGGTACGGAACACTCCATTATGCGTGGTCCGACACGCACTTGGCCGGTTTTTATAGAATATAATGTGTCTTTAAAGAGGTTGAAGTAAGGGAGCTTCAGCCGCCCCACCCTCTTAACTCTCGGCCTCGGCCCGAGGGGAATTGAATCAATTCCCTTTAAGTCCCGACAACTCGAGAAAATCCGTCTGGAAAAGTGCTCAATGAAAGGCATTAATATTTACCATAGCACTCATTAATTCAATATTCCTATGCGTATGCGTACCTAAGTTGCACAAACCTACCTATGCACAGCGTAATATCAGTGCCCAAACTATACCTTAAGTATCTAAATAGTTAAGTTGCTTTTGAGTAGGTGGTATATAATATTACCTACAGATTTTTAGTGTACTAGCTTTTGCCCGCGGCTTCGCTCTTGTTAAATTCGAGGTAACACGGTTCCCCTTTCCTGATTTAAAACACAGAAGAGAACTCGGAACAGAATATTATTAAAATTTCACCCCTTCTTTTAAGGGGTTGGGTGAAATTTTAATAATATTCTGTTGTAGTCTGTGTAGATTTCCAAAAAAAATGATGCATGATTTTTTTGTTAGTCACAAATAGTCCGCATACCAATTTTTAGCTTTCTACCTTGAAAATTGCGGAATGCTTCATACAAACTTCCATCCCCCATTTTAGGGAAGTGGGGGGTTAGAAAGAGACAAAAATAACCTTTGTCACTCTCTATCCCTTCAACTATCTCCACTTAAAAAATCACGTCAATTCGTTGCCCCGTTTTGCCGTGAAAGACGGACAAACAAACAAACAAACACACACATACACTTTCCCATTTATAATATTAGTATGGATTGTTACATAAATTAAAGAAATAGTTATATACAGGCTGGAGTTTTGTCATGGGTCAGTTCAGAAACCTGCTACCTAGCTGGATCCCGCTACGTGAAAACAATTTTAAAAACCTTTCTAAATTCTCTAATTTATGAGAATGCCTGGCTTCAAGAATAAATAAAAATTGTAACTGTAATTAAAAACAATAGGCAATCAGAGGTCAGAGGAGAAGATAATTATTATTTCGTTTCAAAATTATTTAGATTCTATTCGATTACGGATCAAAATTATCTTAGAGATCAAGCCAGTTTAAATTTAGGGCACTAAGAAAGCTACAAATCGAAGAAAACATTTTCTATACAGTTAGGCAGGTCTTCTAAGATAATTTTAGCGTAGTTACCCATCTTGTAGCTGCCCATATTGCGTCAAAAAACCTCCGTATATAAGCCAATTTTACGTTATAACAAATGCGTTAAAATTGCTTTTTAAAAATTACATCCTGTATACTCAAAGTCCACCGCATCCAAAGTTGGGTGTGTAATTACCGTTCCGCCGTGACGTCACACGAGACCACTCTCTGCTTTTGACTTCATAAGAGCGGCCGTCGAGAAATCATGGTCGCTTTATTCGCAACAATTACAAAAAGCATCGCTTCAAGAGAACCAGTATTAGTCTGCCCTCTGTATATGAAACCGTGAAACCGTTCGTTATTGCCAAGGCATCCTTCGGGTCAGGGCCTAAAGGATAAATTTGCCCATTGTATTGTTCTCAATGTAAACAAAAAGGATAATAAAATGATGGGATATTCATTCGTTTCTTTCATTCGGTAAGTAACTTACCTACTGTGAAACGGGGTAAGCTGTACCCCGGTACTAGGTACCTAGGACCTAGGATAGGTACTGACTGGCTATGTGCGAAGTGCATGGCGGCGAAACTAAAAGCAATGATGGCTCGGCTCCTTATTCCCTAAAAGGTCGAAAAACTCTATTAATGAAAACAGCCGCATAAAATGCTATCTATAAGATAGTTTGAAGTATTAGTAATACAAAAAAATACTTTTGAACCATATTTATTATTATTAAGAACCCAAAAATACGATTCTTACAGAAAGTGTCCTGTGAAGTGCGATTTATAGGTCATTTTTAAAAATTCATGCTAAATTAAAACGTACCACTATAGTAATGATATTTTTTATCGTGATAGAAATATATTTTAACTTTCATATGGTATTCTTTTTAGGGCAAAATATTTATAGAGTTTTCGTGGAAAAAATTAAATGTAAACGTGTTTTCATCAAAAAACTGGCATATAATCAGGAGGTATTTTGTCTATTATCCAAGATGAATCTTCGATATTTATTTCCATGGCCGTCTCAGACATGATATACTCAATTGAATTTTATTCAAGTTGAATAAGAATTGTTACCCTTTTTTTGCGTAATTTGGAAATGAACGGTACATATAACTGGAAAATCCGGAAAGGCCTTCCAAGACGACCAACTTTTTTCATGTTTTACTCGTTAAAATGTAATATTTGCTCCGATGGCCGTCAAGATAAAGAAATGAACTAATATGCATCAATAGTTGATTAAAAAAAACTAAGTACTTCAGCCATAGCCTTCGAAGAAAATGAAGCATTTCAAGAAATTTGTGCGTTTTGGGAATAAGGCCTCTTAAAATGGCGGTGGCGGTGGCCGCTTAACATTAGGCGGACTGCACAACATCTGTGACAAGTCGACAAGTTGACATGACAACACATTGTTGTAAAAAATAATAATATGTGCTATAAACTCTAAGCTGGCAGCAACTTACATTCAAAGCCAATAGTGAGAAGTAGGTATAGGGGTCAAATTATATGGGACACCGTCGGTCGGTGGAAAATGGTTTGTGACTTGTCTTGTGTAGAATGTATAGCCCGGAGAGTGAGTAAGGGGGCTAAATGGACGGACGGTTGCCATGGTAACGGGGTGGGAGAGGGCCCACCGCTTCAGGGCTTGCAACAAGTGGGAAATCATGATAAATGTCAATTGCAGTGATTTAATACACCCTCTGAAGAATCTGATTTTATCTTGTGCCTATTGTTGATTTTGGAGTAGGTACCTTTATACTGAAGTATTTAGGATTGCATAGACAAACAGATATTTGCATTTGTTTGTATTTTATTTATATTACTGTGTTACGGTGTAAGTACATAGTACAGTACGCTAACAGTTTTGAGCTTCGATAACTCACAAGTGCGATTTTCTTTTTTAGTTAGAGAATATGTTATGATTACTTATAGTAAAAAATATTTTCTAACAGTTTTTGACGTCGCGCTAGGTATTATATAGATATTTGTTAATAACAACAAGAAAAGATTATACAAGATATATTTTTCTTTACCATACTATTGCATTCAACTATTTCAACATCATCTGTCATTTTATAACAGTTTGGTCAATAGATTATGTGAGCATAATCGAAAACAATTTGTCAAAATATGAGTGACCTTGAATTCTAAACAAATTACAAATGGCTAAGACGACATATGCTCTTGACAAAACCGTTATAAAATGTGAAGTTATGTTGCAATAGTAAACAGCGATAGCCTGGTGGAGAAAAATAAAACTTACATAATATTTTCTATGTGTAGCAAACAAATACATGTATTATACCTAGCGCAATGCTAACAATTGTTAGAAAATATTTGTTATTATTAGTAGTTAACGTATTCTAACAGGTCACAAAATAAAATCGGACTTGTGATTTATGTAATTTTTATAGGTTAAAAAGGTGTTCCCGTACTCCACTATACATGAATAATCACTTTTAGAGTAAGCATTTTTATTTACCTTCAGGCTTCATTCTATAGCTAAAATAAATCGATACATAAAGACCATGACAAGACATGATAGAATAGATGCATTTCAAACATGAATAATATGATAGTTTTGCATACGAGTCATATACAGACATAAAAAAGTATTATTACAGCTACTTAGCTTAGTTACCAAATGCTTTGAAAAAAAGGTAAATGTCTCATGGCTTACCAAGAATGACTCTTGGGTCACCGAAAAAGTTTACCAGGGGACCGGTGACCCAAGACACAAATACGGCTTAGAAGCGGAAAAAAGTTGACCCAAAAACTAAACTTATTTGATTGCTTTCGCATATTTACTACTAGAGCTTACTGCCAATAGTGCCATGTACAGAGATCGGAAATTCGGATGCTTTTATACCTACACTTCGGCCTCAGTACCTATACACCGCGTTGCTGTTGAATAGCAAGGAGGGGGACTCAATTTAATTTTACTAATAAATTTCCCGGGATTTCCCGGAATACCGAAAATTTGGATAACATAAACACATACCTACGTATTAAAATATTTAAATAAACTATTTAAGTTGTTCCTATTTACAAAATGTTATCTAATTCATGTGTGTTTCATTTAACTAACAGTACAAACTAAAATTATATTGTTACTTTTATTTAAAATAATGGTACAAACGTAAGTATTTTTGTTAAATCAGTAAATTAAAACAAATGTACATAGCCATACAAAAGTACGAACAGGTATTCAACCTACAGCGACACACGTGGTATATTTGTATTTTCAGAGAGGCAGTTGATGCAGACTGATAAAAAAATGCAACAATTAAACATTGATCCATACAATTTAAAAGGTAATTACACAATAACATCACTAGAAAATGTCACATTACGTATTAAAAAATTTAGTTTCTCCCCAGTACCGAAAAGAACCGAGAACCGGGATTTTCATTTGTCGGTACCGGTTCCGACAAAGTTAAAAATTCCTGGGATTTCCCGGTATTTTTTGGTACCCGGAATTCCCGGGAGTAATCCCTATGCGTGACGTCACCCTGTATCCAAGTTAGTCTATATGTAATAAGTTAATAACTAGTAGTCCAAATGTAATTTTCAGTAAAATCAAGATGATTTTCCAATTTACTACCCAGCCTGTCTAATCCAGAATACTTAAACGCCATCTTTTTTTAGTTTATTGTCAAAATCATAATAAATTAATATTTTTTCCTGTATTGAAACATAATTTTCCATATTACGTAAGTAAATATTTTAACTTTAGAACAAATAACGTTGTGTATTATTGCGGAAACAAAAATAGTAAGCGACTAACTATAAATAAAATTGAATTATACATCATTTGGTAATACTTTCCCCTAACAGAAACTTCCGGCTATGATATCATCTAATCAATGACATAATTTCCCATAATATTGCATCAAACCCAGAACTCTAAGGTTCCTTTTCTTCAAGTTATTTGCATTATTTTACCTCCACCACTTTACAGCTGCCAGATGTCTGGATCTAGAAACAAGCATAGTATAGCAAACTAACTACAGTGGTATCGTTGCTCTCATTATTGTTTCATATCTGACGTGGCCAGCTCTCCGTCTATAATACTCAAACGGTTGTGACTACTTGTGATAGTTAGTACTGGAGCCCGCCTAAAAGCCCTGTTACACTTTGCTTTTTTTAGTGTGCTAACTAGCATCCTAATTAGGATCCTAACTATTTCAATAGTAAATTTACTTGCTAAATGCGGTTAGACTTTACTAAATTTAGAAACTAAATCATTTAAGAAGCTAACTAAGACAAATGTAACAAATGCAAATTTACTGTAAATGTATTAAAACTCTTACCGCTTGGCTTCCATGTAGCGTTGTAGAGCCCATCTCGGAGATCATGAAAACATAAGTCTTAAATGGGCGCTAGTATGTATGGCGTCAAGTTGATACTCGTAATACGATAAAATTACGTTAATTTATTAACGAGCTTGCCGCTCCAAATTTTGAGACACGGTAAAGCCCACTTCAAATAACCTACATACCAAATTAAAGACCATTCCGATGGGCGCATAAGATTTAAGACCATTTTAAGAAATATTCGATGCCATACGAAAAATAACAATATAACTTTAAATTCAGTTCAAAAATTCATTTAAATGTTATAAACATAACTGCATATTCATTTTTAAGTGTCTCGTAGTTAGGTATGCCATAAAAGTATAATAAAATAAGTTAAAAAAGTTTTTTTTTTCATTTATAGCTTAATAGCACAAAAAATAAACATAAACATAAATACTCTTTATTAAGAATAAAGAAACACATACAATACAAGTTACAAACAGAATAATCAGAAGTAAAACATAATTCAGAAAACTGGACGTGATGCTTATAGGCGTTTTATATCAGAAGCTAATGATAAATTAACGTAATTTTTCGTATTTTCAACTTGACGCCATATATACCAGCGCCCATTTAAGACCTTTAAGACTTATCTTTTCATGATCTCTGAGATGGGCTCTACAACGCTATATGGAAGCCAACCGGTAAGAATTTCGATAAATTTACTGTATGGCCGACTCCAGTACTATAAGGCCAAAAACTGGAATTTCAATTGGGCTTAAACTCCAAAGTGCCTAAAGGAATGGTCTTAAATTTGGTATATACGTTATTTTAATACGTGCCTCACAATGTGTGTCAAAATTTGGAGCAGTAGGATTAAAAATAAATTTAAGTCATTTTTTATATATTCTCAGTGCACTTAACTTGACGCTTGTCTGTTTAGGGATATCAGGGACTGGTATAAAACGCCTATAAGCATCACGTCCGGTTTTCTGAACCATGTTTTGTGCCATTAAGCTAAAAATTAAAAATAAATTTAGTTATTTAAGACCCCATGAGGGCATGAATACCGGAATTCCGGAATCTCGAAATACCGGAATCTCGGACCAATATTTACGATATTTCAATACCGGTATTGTTAAGGACCAATATCGAAATATCGGAATCCCGGTATTGGAAAGTTTTCGTAAAATTTTATGTAAATTTGATTAAATTAATGGGTAAAAGTACAAATTTGCAGATATTGAGTCTAATATTATAAGTAATTATTATTTTGAATGTACCTACTGCACTATTTATCTTCTTTAATCTTTGCTTGTTAAGTTTAAATATGGCTGGCTCATTAGTTCCGCAGGGACATTTAAATTGATACAAAATCAGCCCCATATTTTTTCGATTGATTGACGATTTTTATCAAATCAACCTAAGATGTTTCGGAATTTAACTACGAGTACCTAGACTAGTAAAATGAGAAAATCCGTTGATAACATTTTACAGAATTTATTTTTATATAGCGAAATGTATCATTATCCGTAGAAAAAATACAGTTAAAATATCGGTAAGAAAATGTCGTAGACCCTTGCACGTACTTGTACTACTTATTAAGTACCTATCTAATGTGTTTTCTCATATTGAAGTAATCAATCGAAGCTTGAAGAAAACAAGATTTAAATAGTTTTGTTAACTATATAATGACAGATTCACCGATGATATCTGTTTGTTTAGGTCAAAGACGTGCGAAACTTACATCTGAAAATGTTAGTTGTTGAATGTCCGCTATCGAATAATATTTATATATTTTTAATACTGGATAGGTAGTCCCCTACCTACAAACAAGCAAAAACTATCTAAGTTTTAAATTATGTTAATGGAACTCAAACGATAAACTTTTGTTTTTTGGGAAGTTGTAATATCACAAAATAATAACATTAGCTTTTCGAAAAAAAAAATTATCTTAAGATTGGTTATGTTTTGAGAAACAGAGTAGACAGACTACTCACCATTAAGCTTTTACAAGGAGCACGAGGTCACCACACATAAGCTCATTTAATTCGTAAATTTCTACGATTCGAACAGCACATCTCAATAGTATTCTACACCATTTTGTAGTATAACAATCCAGGTTAACCCCTATAACTTGATTTTCCTGGATATTTTTAATTCACATGGGTAATAATCAAAAATGTTAACTCAGCTGAAATAAGCGGTCGCGCTCTCATACGTACGGGAATATGAAACGATATAAAACGTTATGTATCCAGTTGCTGGATCACAAATTAAAAAGACCAAAAATCATCGATCAAGACGACTGTACTTATATGAAATGAATATTTATTTATTTATTTCATCTTTATTGCACAATACAAGATGGTACAAATGGCGGACTTAATGCCATAAGGCATTCTCTACCAGTCAACCAATGGGCTAAACGGAAAGGTTAAGTAGGTGCAGGGTCCATTAAATATTAACAAGTTGCAGCTAATAAATACAACAAAATATGATTAACTGTTAAGGTTGATTGAGTTTTAACTGATTTTAGCGTTTCAATAACGTTTTTAAATGGTCACCTCCAATACCGGTATTAATACCGGAATTCCGGTATTGAGCCGTAATATCGGATTCAATACTGGTATTGAGAATCGTCCGATATTTGCATGCCCTCCCATGACTTAAGTACTGCTATGACGAATATTCCAATTTAAACCTTTATATAATACTTTTTTGGTATATCTAACTACGAGACACTTAAATCTAAATATGCAGTTATGTTTATATCATTTAAATGAATTTTTGACCCATAATAAAATTATTTGTTATTTTTCGTATGAAATCGATTATTTCTTAAAATGGTAATAAAATCTTAGGTGCCGAGTAGAATGGTCTTAAATTTGGTATGTAGGTTATTTAAAGTGGGCTATACCGTGTCTCAAAATTAGAACGGTAAGCTAATTGATAAATTAACGTAATTAGGGTTCCGTAGCCAAATGGCAAAAAACGGAACCCTTATGGATTCGTCATGTCTGTCTGTCTGTCCGTCCGTATGTCACAGCCATTTTACTCGGAAACTATACGACGTATCTGAATAAAATTTACACATGAGGTGTATTTTGTATGCCGCTACTTAGTCATGGAGTTAAATTTGAAAAAAAAAAAATTTTAGGGGGGCGCTCCATAGATGTAACCAAATTTCAAAAAATATTTTTTAACCAAATATCAACATGTGACACATCAATCGATAGGTCTTTAAAAATAACATTGAGGTTTCTTTGACCACTTTCTGATTAAGTGAATATTTTCTGAAATAATCGCTTCGAAAGTCAGACAAATTGTGTAGCCCCCCCGGTAACTTTTGAACCGTAAGTCCAAAAAATATGAAAAAGTTTGAGGCGATGTGCCTTATCATATACTTTCTACGAAAATTATTTTGAACATTATCGGTTCAGCCATTTTTGAGTTATCTCCAAAAAACTTCTTCCATAGGCATCAGATACGACCTTTTGGTATTAGTTTGGTTCTCATTACATTGAAGGTACGGAACCCTCCTATGCGTGGTCCGACACGCACTTGGCCGGTTTTTTTTTTCGTATTTTCAATTTTTATACTAGCGCTAGTATGTAGGAGTAGTAGCCCATAGGGCGCCCATTTAAAACCTTTAAGACCTATGTTTTTGTGGTCTCCGAGATAACTCGTTATATGGAAGCCAAGCGGTAAGAATTTTGATAAACTTACAGTAAGGCGGGCTCCAGTACTATGACGTTTTATTTCATTCATTCGGTCACTCGAATCGGTCAATGTCACCGGTCACCGCTTCCCCTCCGCTTGGACACCCCTCCGACATCCTATTCCACGACGAAAGTTTAGGTTCAAAGTCTGGCCTAAAATTATTTAATAGTCATTTAGTTTTGTTAATCTATTGTTTAAGTTAGGTAGTTCCAACATGGCAAATCATAAATTACTTAGTGCCCTAAGGATCCTGAAAAATAGAAAAGATGTTAAGTTTCTGGCAGGTAAGATAAGACTTGAGACTTTGAAACTTTTCGAGTGCAAGCATAATTTGAAGGTTTTAAACATAGTTTTTATGGTAAAAAGGAATGTTATATTGTAATTATTGTTTTATTTAGGCTTCCAAAGTCGGAATTATGCAGCGGCTGCAGCTAATCATGTGCATACCAAGTGCAAAATAGTCAACGGTGTGTATGTGGTGACATTGGACTCCCCTAATGTTAAGGTCGGTAGAAAAGAAAACTTGAAGTTAAACAAAAACATGTATTTTCTATTATTACCTTATTGCATTGTCAAACAGTGCAGATCCACATCCATCTTACAGTATTTTTAAGATGGAAAATATTGGGCAAAGTTAATCTCATATTAGATCAATGTGCTAATTTTGTAAATACATGGTTCATTTGTTTTAATTTTTAAATACGTTATTTTTGATTTATAATGTTTTTTGTTTTTGAATATTTGTAGGTAAACTCCCTTAACACAGAGGTGATGAATGAAGTTACAAACATTCTAAATGAAGTTGAATCAAATCCTTCCATTGAAGCCGCTGTGTTGATATCTGGCAAGCCGGGATGTTTCATTGCTGGTGCTGACATTTCTATGATAGAAGCTTGCAAAACAAAAGATGAGGTGGTTAATTTATCAAAACGAGGTAATCAGTATTTCCTATTATATTTCTAAGCTCAAAGGTCACATAGTGGCAAAGGATTAATATGAAATAACAATTCTATTTCAACCTTTTTTTGGAGATTATTAAACAGGATAATTATCATCTTTTGTTTATGACATAAAATGACTCTCCCAATGATAGATTGGGCTGTGATTTCTGAATATTTTCATTTATGTAACCGTGATGTAAGTCCAACAGTGAAGGAAGTGAATGATCCAAATGCATTCAA
Organism: Pammene aurita; assembly: GCA_947086415.1. NCBI lineage: Eukaryota > Metazoa > Arthropoda > Insecta > Lepidoptera > Tortricidae > Pammene > Pammene aurita. The sequence continues at coordinate 19,855,055 of OX352293.1, read as the reverse complement.
TTCCATGTTGGTATGGCTTGTGGCCAAAACTTATGCAATGTCAATTGAATATGATTTTTGTTTCAAGAACATTAGAGCTGGATGTAAATGTGAATGATTAAGTTGTACCTATGTTTATAGCTTATTGCTATTAAATGGCAGTCATAAAAGGAATTTTTTATTATAATAATTTTAAACAAAAAAGAACCGACTTCACGTAGCATCCACCTTTCCAACAGCAAATGCTCGAGCTGCTGTAAAAAACACTCAAATCACTATAGGTGTGCCTATAATAGTTGAAGAGTTCCCTCGATTTCTCCAGGATCCCATCATCAGATCCTGACCTGGTTACAATGGGGCCAACTGTGAAGTATACTCTTTCAAACAAAAAAAAAAATTTACAAATCGGTCCAGCCGTCTTTGAATAATCGGTGAACACACTTAAAAAAAATTGCAAAAGAAAACAATGATTCCGATGAATTGATAACCTCCTCCTTCGAAATCTTGAAGTCGGTTGAAAACAACTGAGTCTGCAATAGATAGTTATGAATAAGAGTTTTTTGAAATGTGAATCAGAGAGAAAGCCATTTGGGATGCGAGGGCCAATTAATTATCACAACTAGTGATGTGATAACCTGGAAAGTGGACTATTCGAGGCAGAAATATATTTCTGCTAATCTGGCCAAAAATATTCAAGACCCTATTGAAGATTACAATAGTTGGGAAGTTTCAGTCTCGAAAATAAATTATTTAATTATTTTTTGAAATTTGGGGTGCAGTTTTAAAATTATATAATTGTGATTAGATAGCGTTAAAGCAAAATTGAACTTTAGACCGTTAGAAAAGGGTTGACATGGCTGTGACTTATAGTTATGAATAAGAGTTTCTAGAAGTTTTTGAAATGCGAAATGGATAAAAAGCCGTTCGGGATGCGAGCGCCAATTACTTATCACAACTAGTGATGTGATAGCCTGGGAAGTGGAACTATTCGAGGCAGAAATATGTTTCTGGTAATCTGGCCAAAAATACACCCACCCAATAAAAAAATACAAAAGTTGGAAAAAAAATATTCTCGAAAATAAAGTATTTCAAATTATTTTATGAAATTTCGGGTGCAGTTATAAATTTTTTTAGTGATAGTGTATTTTATTAACGTGGATCATTTCTAAACAGAAATTCACATCTTAGATGTAATGCCAAAATGACTAAAGTAAAGAGGAGCTGCAATTTAATAGATTTAAAGTCAGACATTACAAAATGAACTCTCAGTACTAGTTATAATGAGTTTTATCTAAAATTGGTAAAAACATTTTTAGGCCATGAAATCTTTAGAAGAATGGAAGCATCCCGAAAACCTTTCATTGCTGCTATTCAAGGTAGCTGCCTCGGAGGTGGGCTAGAAACTGCTCTCGCGTGCAAGTACCGCATTGCTGTTAAAGACCAGAAAACAGGATTTGGGCTTCCGGAAGTTATGCTGGGACTGCTGCCTGGCGGTGGTGGCACGCAAAGGTACTTTTGTATCTATGCATTTGTTATCTTTTATAACACTATACAAGTTGAATTCCCTCTATGCTACCATGCAACAATACTTACCTACTTCTAAAATATTTTGTGGCATTTTTTTTTTTATAGGTGTTATGTATTATTAGTTTTGTTATTCCACCTTTTACCTATTAATTTTATACCTGTGTACGATATCATGTAAAAATTCTCTTTTCACTAATAAATTATTTCTATTTTATTCCAAGCTTTTATTTAATTTATTTTCTCAGGTTGCCAGCTCTTACTTCGATCCCCACGACTTTGGACCTAGCACTTACAGGAAAAACAGTGAAGGCGGACAAAGCGAAGAAACTTGGAATCGTCGATTTATTAGTATCTCCCCTTGGACCTGGTTAGTTAATATTTACATTTTTCTCCTCATTTCAATGAAACAAGGTTTAATTATGTGAAAATTTTGATATCAGTTAAATATGTTATATTTAAAAAAATCATACAGATTGTTATTTATTTGGACATCCCTTCACTCAACTCGAAGAACTACAGGCTACAGTATGAGGTTCTTCAAAAAAGGAGTGAATAGGTACCTAAAGGGTAGGCAACGCGCATGTGAATCCTCTGGGGTTGCAGGCGTCCATAGGCTACGGTAACTGCTTACCATCAGGTGGGCCGTATGCTTGTTTGCCACCGTCGTAGTATAAAAAAAAAAAAAAAAACTGAGAATTGAAAATATTTAATACACATTATTTCATTCAAAAGATGATGATATTGATGTTTATGTTTAAATAACTTCTTATAGGTCTGGGCCTGCCTGCTGATAACACAATAAAATATTTAGAAAATGTAGCGATTCAAATTGCAAAAGACATTGCCACAGGCAAGATCAAGGTCGACAGAACCAAGACTGGTCTCATCAATAAAATTACCGCTACCGTCATGGAATGGGACGTGGTCAAAAATATGATCTTCAACAAAGCCAAGGAGCAAGTTATGAAGGCATCTCGAGGCCTTTACCCTGCCCCTCTGAAGGTAAATTAGTTTGTTTTTAACCAACTTTTAAAGTTCTTCAATCTAATGTAGGGGACTTAGGGGAGACCAGGTATGGTTGTCTCACAGGTTGGTTGTCACGGCAACCATAAAAAAAATTAAAGATTAAGTGAATCGCAATATATATGTGAAGTACGAAAAGATGTAGCTTTTGGGATCTTGTAACACGATTCACTTATTTTATGGGAGTCAGTTGGCGCATTTCTTAAACATTGGCACTATAATAATCTTGCTAGTGCGTATATTAATTGATTGCATTGTTTTTCAGATCTTAGAAGTAGTAAGAACGGGAGTGGACAAGGGCCGCGCTGCGGGCTACGAAGCTGAGGCCCAAGGATTTGGCGAGCTAGCCATGACACCACAGAGCAAAGGCCTCATCGGCCTCTTTAGAGGACAAACTGAATGCAAGAAAAACAGATTCGGCAAGTCCCAAGTTGATGTCAAGACTGTAAGTTCCTACAGCTTAAATATTATTAACCTGCCTTTTTTGTATGAAACTCCTCATACTAGTTAAGAGTCGCCAAATTTAACAAAGCAGAACCGGCTATAGGCAGTCAGAGTCACCTGTTCGCATTCCTGTTCGCGTATAGCCATTTCGTACCTGTAACTTGAGATTTTATAAAGTACGGCTAGCCAATAATGCAATCCATATTAATTGTCAGCCGGTGTAGAGTCGCGTCGTGACAGTTGATACGAAACAAAACATTTTCTTACGCTTTTCTGTTTTTACAAGAGTTACGTTACGCGGTTATATTGTACTAATGCTGATATGCACTCCACTCTAGACTAAAATACTATTATAACAACAATGCGCTGGTGCTACATGACTTTAAAACCTACTTTTGTTTGTACAGATTGGTGTGCTAGGCGCAGGTTTGATGGGCGCCGGCATTGTCCACGTGTCCATTGACAAAGGCTACAAAGTGGTCATGAAGGACGCAACCACGGCAGGACTCTACCGAGGAGTGGGCCAGATCCAGACTGGGCTCGGCAATGCTGTTAAGAGGAAGAGGATGTCCGCGTAAGTTTTTAAAAACTACGACGGTGACAAACAAGCATACGTATGTACGTGGTTATCAGCTAACCTATGGACGCCTGCAACTTCAGAGGAGTCCAGATGGCCAGTTGGGCTAAAAACATGTTTTTATACACTTCGCCAAATTTTTAGCTTGTTTTCTATACTCGCTATTATTAGCTGAACCATTCCGGAATTGACATACGGCGGTCTTTGGATCGGAATTGCACATCCTTTCGCTATTTGGCACCTAGACGGACTACTACACCCGGTCTACTCTTGCGGTCGGCCCTAAAATCAATCGTATAGTTGATGTAACCCTTCCAGTCTGATACAAAATGTACATATTTATTATAGTTTGAGTAATTACTACTTTTTTAAATACCACGACGGTGGCAAACTAGCATACGGCCCACCTGATGGTAAGCATTTACCGTACCCTATGGACGTCTGCAACCCCAGAGGATTCACATGCGCCTTGCCTACCCTTTAGGAACCTATACACTCCTTTTTTGAAAAACCTCATACTAACATTAAAGTTCTTCACTTCCAGCATCCAGAAAGACAGAATCCTAGGAAACCTCACCCCTACATTAGACTACGCCAAGTTCAAGAACGTGGACTGCGTGATCGAGGCCGTGTTCGAGGACATCAACATCAAGCACAAGGTCATCAAGGACCTGGAGGCTGTGGTGCCGCAGCACTGCATCATTGCCACCAACACTAGCGCCATCCCCATCACCAAAATTGCTGCTGGAAGCAGCAGGCCTGAGAAAGTTATTGGTATGTTCATTCGTTTTTATGTAAATAGGCATGATGACACATGTTGAATTATGCAATAAAATTTAATTGATAGGATGCAAAATGATCAATATATCCAACGAAAGTGAAAATGTATAAATTCTATTGAAATGGCTCAAAGATATCAAGCTGCAAAATTTCTAAATTTTACGATTTTTTATCTACACTCATATTGTAAGTTCTCTAAAACGTGTTCGAAAACGGTAGGCAATGGCTAGCATTACCACGACCGATTTTAATATGATAAGCTTTTTATCCGTAGCAGTAACGTAATTTTAACTTTTCATGCTCAATTATTGATGTGCTATGAGTTTTGATAACATAATGTACACCTGCACGCTCCCGACGTCGACGCCGACAGCCCGACACGCGCCCGCGCGACCGCCGGCACAATCGAGTTGGCCATGGTGGCGGTGCAATGGCGGCCATTCTATGGTTTCCAAATAAGGCATTTAGAATAAATAATATGAGTGTAGATAAAGCAGTGTATGCAACTGTACATATTTAGGCCTTAAAACACTCGTGTGATCTTATTATGAAATTCGCCTGCGGCTCATTTCATAAAACCACACTCATGTTTTAAGGACCCTTATTACGTAACAGTTACATAAACTACTATTAAAGTGCTTAATTAAAAAAAAAACAATGATACCATTAGATTGTTAACATTTTACTTTAAAATAAATTGTATAGCATCCATATACATAAACGCAACATTTCACTGTAAAAATAGCAATTTCATAATTTTTCCATACTTTAAACAGGGCGACTATGTGATCGTGACGTCACTTTTGCACGTCCTTTTGTTATGAGCGTTTTGAAAAACAAATGCAAATCTCAGACTTTAAGTCTCATTTCTGACTTTTATGTTGCTTTAACGCAATTGGCCCCATATAGACATTTGATCCTCACAACAAAACGAATCGATTGATACCATACATGAAAAAAATTCACCATGCCTATTATGCACTATTCTTTATAACATATTTTATGTATCTGTACAGTCTCCGGCAATAGTATCTTGCTACACGAAGGCCGCAAAAATATGTGACATGCTCTTTATGGCCCCACAAATAAGAGCGTGTCACATATTTTTGCGGGCTTCGTGTAGGAAGATACTATTGCCGGTGAATGTACTATACCCATGCATACAGCATGGATGCATGGCAATTTCGTCAAATAAAACAATGTTAGCATTATTTTAGTGTCACTAGCGAATTTCGCAATGTAAAAGTTGATTAATTTTTAATTATTATAACTTTATACATAACTGTGGATTTGCATCTATAAATTTCCACCTTAACTATATGGTATTATTCTCTTTCATATTTACAAAAGATCTAAAACCGAATTTTTTATATTTACAAGTGCAAATTTGTATATATTTTTTTGTATATTCGTTGTCCTGGTTATTAATTGAGGCCTCGAATGCACGTTTTCTTCAAGGCAACAGTATAAGACAAGTGAGTGAGTGTATGAGTGGAATACCCACTTTAAAAAAATGTAAAATAATTATGAGTTGATAGCAGGCGCCATCTGTTATTTCCGTTGTGACACTTGTAAAAGGGTCGGCGGGAAGGGTATCTAACTCTAGTGGTTGGCACCTAGATGTCGCTTACGGCTGCTATAAAGTCGATGTAAAAATAAATGCAAAAAGATGATTGAAGGCATTGAGAATTTCGTCAGCTCGGTAACTGAACCCATAGCTTAATTGGTAAAGCGATATCGAGCCCCGGTAAGGCGTATCGATGTTGGTTCAAGTCCAACTGGGTTGATTATTTTTTCAATGTTTTCAATGTTTGTATTTGATTGAATAACATACTAATGTATGAGTGGAATACCCACTTTAAAAAAATGTAAAATAATTATGAGTATAAGACAAATTAAACAAAAAAGACAAATCATACAAAACATTTATATTAATTTCGATATGTCTCGCAGGCATGCACTACTTCTCCCCGGTGGACAAGATGCAGCTGCTAGAGATCATCACACACCCGGGCACCAGCAGCGACACGTCGGCGGCCGCCGTGGCCGTGGGCCTCAGGCAGGGCAAGGTCGTCATCACCGTCGGCGACGGCCCCGGCTTCTACACTACTCGCATTCTTTCTACTATGCTCAGCGAGGCTATTCGGTGAGCAAAAATAAGATTACTTGTTGTTGCTGGATGGCCGAATGATAGGTCAGGTAAGGTCGCCATCACCGTCGGCGACGGCCCCGGCTTCTACACTACTCGCATTCTTTCTACTATGCTCAGCGAGGCTATTCGGTGAGCAAAAATAAGATTACTTGTTGTTGCTGGATGGCCGAATGATAGGTCAGGTAAGGTCGCCATCACCGTCGGCGACGGCCCCGGCTTCTACACTACTCGCATTCTTTCTACTATGCTCAGCGAGGCTATTCGGTGAGCAAAAATAAGATTACTTGTTGTTGCTGGATGGCCGAATGATAGGTCAGGTAAGGTCGCCATCACCGTCGGCGACGGCCCCGGCTTCTACACTACTCGCATTCTTTCTACTATGCTCAGCGAGGCTATTCGGTGAGCAAAAATAAGATTACTTGTTGTTGCTGGATGGCCGAATGATAGGTCAGGTAAGGTCGCCATCACCGTCGGCGACGGCCCCGGCTTCTACACTACTCGCATTCTTTCTACTATGCTCAGCGAGGCTATTCGGTGAGCAAAAATAAGATTACTTGTTGTTGCGGGATGGCCGAATGATAGGTCAGGTAAGGTCGCCATCACCGTCGGCGACGGCCCCGGCTTCTACACTACTCGCATTCTTTCTACTATGCTCAGCGAGGCTATTCGGTGAGCAAAAATAAGATTACTTGTTGTTGCTGGATGGCCGAATGATAGGTCAGGTAAGGTCGCCATCGCCGTTGACGACGGCCCCAGTTTCTACACTGCTTTCTCTACTATGCTCAGCGTAGCCATGTGAGCACATGTTATCACGAGAACACGTATATTTGCAGGATGGCCGAATTTTAGGTCAGGTAAAGTCTCCATCGCTGTTGACGACGGCCCCAGCTTCTACGCAGCTTTTTCTACTATGAACAGCGAGACCATGTGAGCACATGTTATCACGAGAACACGTATATTTGCAGGATGGCCGAATGTTAGGTCAGGTAAAGTCTCCATCGCTGTTGACGACGGCCCCAGCTTCTACGCAGCTTTTTCTACTATGAACAGCGAGACCATGTGAGCACATGTTATCACGAGAACACGTATATTTGCAGGATGGCCGAATGTTAGGTCAGTTAACGTCGCCATCGTCGTTGATGACGGCCCCGGCTTTTACTACTCTTTCTACTATGCTCAGCGAGGCCATTCCGTGAGCACATGTTATCAGCCGTGTCCACACCAGGCGCACAGCCTCGCGAGGAAATTGCCGCGCGAGGCGGCTCGGCTAGTGTGGACGTGCCTCGGCCGAGGCGGCGTGCATGTTTGCCTCGGCCGCGGCCGATCGGCCCGGTGTCGGTATTTCGGCACGCTCAAAGGCGCCTCAGTCGTTGGCCTCGCGAGGGTCTGGACGTGTTTATTTGGTGCGCGTGGTTATTTTGTTCCGTGCAAAACATTGAGCAACAGGAGATTAAAATAATCGAGCTGATTAGATGAACTTTTATTTGTATACTTAAGTATTACCTTTACACAATCCTTTAGATGTTATAAGATGGCATCACACTTCACTTCTGGTACAGTCGAGGACAAAGAGATGTATACACTTTTGGACCTTATTGCGTTGTAATAAGGTCCAAAAGTGTATACATCTCTTTGTCCTCGACTGTACAATTTTTGATATTGATTGTTTTGATATACGAAATAAATATTGGAGACTGGTGTAAGAGGCCCCTGTTGTCAAGTATCGTAATGTTACAAGCACTTTCTCCCTAACGGTGATCGATTCTCTAAACTTTGTATCTTGCCTTTTTAGTTTTGTATTTAATTGTAGACACAACAAAAACTCTGTTTTTTTTCAATGCGTCCAATATTAGTCTCTAATCCAGTTTCGGTTAATTCACTGTACACAGCCGGTTTCCGTATTGGGATCTAGATTTATATAATGGGCTCACCCAAAATCTCCTTTACTTTACTTTCGCCGTTTCTTTTGTATAGCTTTAAAAAGCAAAATAAAAGTAATAAAAACCACGGCAGTAATCACATGTGACGCCATTTTGAACAATTTGAACAGTTGACAGAGGGCCGCCATCTTGCCGAGCAATTTGGCTCGGGCTTTCCTCGCGAGGCAAACTTCCCTACTAAAAATGTACACGAGCACGCTGCCGCGCGAGGAATAGTCGTTTGCCTCGCGCGGCAATTTCCTCGCGAGGCTGTGCGCCTGGTGTGGACACGCCTATCATCTTATCATAGAAGATGAGGTACCGGTTTTGTGCTATTCTCAGCGAGACTATTGGATGAGCACAAGGAGACGCAAGTTACAGTAGTCCTTATTTCTCGAAAATCTTTATATTCGCAGGGAACATCTTTGTTGTGTCATGTGACTTATCGAACGAGCGGAGCGTAAGCGAAGTGAAGTTTTTACAGACAACTTCGAACACAACAGAACTGACAGCTGACTACCTAGACGTCCCTGCATTTCGATAGCTTTTTGATTTTGAATAGTTGTTCCGCGACAACTTTAGTAACGTTTTTCTGAACTTTTTGAAAATTGTTGGGGTTGTAACAGAGATACATATAATTTGAGAGTTCGTATATGAACAGGATCGGTCAAAGGGGTTATGGAGCTAGAAGGCGCGAAACGATCTTATATTGGTCAACTCGTTTGCAAGGAAATCGCGAGTTCTTAGTTCGGGGCGGACTACTGGTAATAAAATAAAATTATGCCGCTTCCGAAAATTTAGTGATTACATGTTTCCATATTTTCAACCGACTTCAAGATTTCGAAGGAGGAGGTCGATCAATTCGTCGGGATCTTTGTTTCTGCTAATTTTTTTTATTTTTTTATGTATGTTCACCGATTATTCGAAAACGGCTGGACCGATTTGGAAAATTTTTTTGTTTGAAAGCGTATACTTCACAGTTGGTCTTATTGTAACCATGTCAGGGTCTGATGATGGGATCCTGGAGAAATCGAGGGAACTCTTCAACTCTTATTGGCACACCTATAGTAATTTGAGTATTTTTTACAGCAGCTCGAGCATTTGCTATTGGAAAGGTGGATGCTAAGTGAAGTCGGTTCTTTTTTGTTTAAAATTATCTTGTATGTTTTGATACCATTTTTAATTTCAGGCTGCTCCAGGAGGGCGTGGACCCCAAGGCGCTGGACAACATGACGAAGCAGTTCGGCTTCCCCGTGGGCGCGGCCACGCTGGCCGACGAAGTCGGGATCGACGTCGGCTCACACATCGCCGCGGATCTGGCTAAGGTACGTCCACGTGTATATTCTGCGTAGGGAATGCAAACTGGCATTTTTTAAATAGAAATCATATGTATAAAAAAGTATTATTATTAATTAATAGCCTACAGTGTGTCCTACTGCTGGGCCTCCCCTCGTTTTTAGTCCGTCTCGTGACTCGGCCTTGGCAATTTCCAGCCAGTCTCTGAGATATCCATCTAGGTCAGGGGTCGACAAACTTTTTTGACAAAGAGCCTGATGGCGGAAAAATATGGAATTTTCGGAAGCTCATAGAGCCGCAGTTCCCTTCCCTTCAAAGACCCCTGATCTAGATCATCCCGACATCTCTGCCTGGGCCTGGCCACCCTCGGCTGTCTTGTGGCACCGTGGTTAATGGATGTTTTAGCCCACCTCTTAATTGTACTGCTGCGCTGAGCATGTGGCAGACATGGCCGGCACAGTCCGATTAAATAAAAAGACTGAAAGTGAGACACAGTAACGAGAGCAACGAAACCTCTCTAGTTTGCTATAATATCCGTATAACTTGATCTGGGCAAATGTAGATGGCAGCTATTCATTAGTGAAGGTCAAAACGACAGGCCAGCAAAACTTTTCAGTTGGAAAATAGAAATTAGGAATACGTCTACCGCTTCTCTAAAACTGCACTACTTAATTAGAAACAATATAGAACTCGGAGTCACAAAAAATATCTCTTTTATTTACGATAATATTAAAATATTTTAGGCATTTGGCGACCGCATCAGCGGTGGCAACATCAACATCATGCAAGACTTGGTGAAGGCTGGATTCATGGGGCGCAAGTCCAGCAAGGGCTTCTACGTTTATGAAAAGGGCTCAAAGAACAAGGAAATCAACCAGGATGCCATTGCTCTGGTGAAGAAATACTCCCTGGCCCCTCTCGGTGCCAACACTGTTGAGGACCAACAGCTAAGAATGGTGTCAAGGTACGTGCTTTTTTTTACAACAGATAGGACTTATCCAGAACTCAATGTGGTCATATTTAGCCCACTTTTTACCCATCTCCCTCTTGTTGATTTTTTGTTTTAACACTAATCACTAATCAATTATTTTTGACCTGTAAACGCACTAAAAACGATAACGATGCATCCGGGGTGCCAAGTTTGTTCGTACGCCATAAACATGCAAAACCCACATGCAACTTGTATGTACATTTTTTCGAATATATGTAATCAGATAGTGTCCACTTCGCGGTTCACTTTCACTTTTACATGTCATTAATAACATTGAGACTTTATCCATATTCAATGATTAGAGATGAAAGTGCTCTTATCATTCTCTAAAATAATTTACAGGCCATCTACAAGTATTCAATTTGTATATGATTCAGGTTTGTGAACGAGGCAGTACTGTCGTTGGAGGAGAAGATCCTGCACAGCCCTCTGGAAGGCGATGTCGGTGCCGTGTTCGGACTTGGGTTCCCGCCATTCACTGGAGGACCTTTCAGGTACAGTTCTTGTGCTCTATACAGGGTGCCATCTGAGACGTGATCAGTTATATGTTTTTCTAACTCCATAAACAACTAGCAGTTGAATGCCCCAACTTTTACTAAAATCATACATTTTTTTTCTTTTTTTTTACATGTTTTTGTAATTTATTTTTCATTTGACGGGGTTTTCGGGATATTTAAACTACTTATTAGAATATTTATATAAGTAAATTGAATTACCTCTTTGAAATGGAACTGTCGTTAATAACAATTTTGTCATTTATTCCGGATAAAATGTAATTTAATATTTTTTTTTACCTTAAATATCTTATAAAACTGTTTTACACTAATATTATCACTTTTGAAAGAAAAATAAATTACAAAAACATGTAAAAAAAAAAGAAAAAAAATTTCTGATTTTAGTAAAAGTTGGGGTATTCAACTGCTAGTTGTTTATGGAGTTAGAAAAACATATAACTGATCACGTCTCAGATGGCACCCTGTATAAAGAATGAAGTGTCCTTGTAAATCGACAAAGTGAGCCCTTTCACTTGTCTTCATATTACGGTTGGCAACCCCCATGTAATTCCGTTGGAATTGCAAATGTCTAGCCTATCGTAACAGCTTACATCAAGCAGGCTGACCATTTCTTCTTCACCATTGAGGTTTAAATAAACCTATTTTGTTACAACTCTGAACAGTTTAATGCACAAAATGTTTATCATACCTCGCTGTTAAAACTATATTTTCTCCCAGGTGGGTGGATCAATTTGGAGCTGACAAACTGGTAAAGAAGATGGAAGAATACCAAGTACACTACGGAGCGCCCTTCAAGCCCGCCCAAACCCTTGTAGACATGGCCAAAGACCCCAGCAAGAAATTCCATAAGTAAACTGCCAATTTAAATATTTTAAATGAGTAGATTACGCCAGAGATTTTGTGTTCATGATAGACACAGTGACGAATGGTCGAGGATATTATTGATAGTTGAGATAATGTAAACTAGTTTGTATAAGTGAAACTCAGATTTGGAATATTGTACTTTGATTTTATTATCACTATTTATTGTCCTTATCAACATTTTAATTTGGTTTTAAAAATAAGATTGTCTATTCAGTATTTTGTAAAAGAATCCGTGAATCTATATTGCATGATTGTTGTAACCTAATAAATTATTCTATTTTATACACGTATTGTTACTATTTGTGTGCCTAAATCATATGTGGTTTAGTTACAGAAGTCCAAGTCCGACTCATTTTAACAGCCCACGTGGGTTGCACCACGCTTAACTAACGAACTGACCAACGTTAAATATGGCAAAGGAGCTGTCATCCAATAGAAAACTGTCAAACTTTTCATACAAGATTTTTTTAAAGATGACGTTGATGTTAACAGACAGTTCGGTGCAACTGGCCCTTATATGTAAACTAGCTTTTGCCCGCGGTTTCGCTCGCGTTAAATTCGGGGTAACAAACCATACAAACTTCCACCCCCCATTTTTGGGAAGTGGGGGGGTTAGAAAGAGACAAAAAGTAGCCTATGTCACTCTCCATCCCTTCAAGTATCTCCACTTAAAAAATCACGTCAATACGTCGCCCCGTTTTGCCGTGAAAGACGGACAAACAAACAAACACACACATACACTTTCCCATTTATAATATTAGTATGGATGTAGGCTCTTTTTACCTGCATTACTAATTCATCACAAAATCCATATTACGCTTATCTGCGTCTTACAGGTTTGAAATAATTGGCCACGCATCTAAACACCATAAGACTCAAATAGTGGATATGGTAAGTAAGGGTTAATATGGAAAGTAATGGCTAGCTTATAAAACCGGCCAAGTGCGTGTCGGTCCACGCATAATGGAGGGTTCCGTACCTTCAATGGAATAAGAACCAAACTAATACCAAAGGGTCGTATCTGACTTTTTTTTGGAGATAATTCAAAAATGGCTTAACCGATAATGTTCAAAACATTTTCGTAGAAAGTAAGTATGTGATCTGATAAGGCGCATCTTTTCAAATTTTGTCATATATTTTGGGCCTTACGGTTTAAAAGTTACAGGGGGGGGGGGACAATTTCTTGACTTACGAAGCGATTATTTCTAAAAATATTCACTAATCACAAATCAAACTAACCTCGATGTTATTTTTTAAGACCTATCGATTGATGTGCAAAATGTTGATATTTGGTTAAAAAAAAATATTTTTTATATATAGTCTGGCAAACCATTTCTGTCAGTGGAAACGCGCGGCAAATTCAAAATACGTACATGTGGCAACCCTTTGTGTTGTGACACCGAATTTCATGACGAACATTTCAATTCACATTGAATTTGTTTCTAGTGTATTTCACTCTCTCATCTTAAGCGCGAGTGAGATAGAACTCCTGCAACGTTCCCAATTCATTTTAAATTCATTTTTAAGCCATATGTCAATTGCCTCAACCAGATTATCTGTTGCAGTTGGTGACATATGAGACGAAATATATTCGTCTCCTTTTTACACACCGTAAATGTCACCTAATGAAAGGGGCGGAAATACCAACTAAAATTAAAAACATAAAATTTTATGATCATTGCTGCTTTCTTCACTGATTCTTAGTGTTGTCATACTTTTGTTCGCTGTACATTGCTACTGCGTTCGTTGGGTGGCCAGAATATAGTTTCTAAATTTAGTCAAGTCTAACCGCATTTACAAGTATAGTCTGGCAAACCATTTCTGTCAGTAGAAAAGCGCGGCAAATTTGAAAAATCGCTTGGTGGCAACACCTGTCCTTGAATAATTCGAAAATTGTGCATAATTTGTGTTTTATCTGTGGCATGTAACATTTTTAATTTAAAAAGTTAGTTTTGTTTACTTACGTTTTTAAGTTTCAGGTTGCGTACTTTATTAACTTATAATTATAAATAGGAACGTAATATGTAGGTATATGTATACTGGTGTCCTAGGTTCCCAACACTGTGTAGTGCGGATCCACTTGCATAATCGATTATGCTAGTCAGTAAGCCACCTACCCATGTCACTTAGCCATGACCTAGTGGTGTTAATTTTCCATAGCTTAATTGGTAAAGCGATCGAGCCCCGGTAAGGCGTATCGATGCCAGGTGCAAGTCCGGCTGGGTTGATTATTTTTCAATGTTTTCAGTGTTTGTATTTGATTGAATAACATACTATTGTATGAGTGGAATGCCCCACTTTAAAAATCATGTAAAATAATTATGAGTTGATAGCAGCGCCATCTATTATTTCCGTTGTGACACTTGTAAAAGGGTCGGCGGGAAGGGTATCTAACTCTAGTAGTTAGCACCTAGATGTCGCTTACGGCTGCTATAAAGTCGATGTAAAAATAAATGCAAAAAGATGATTGAAGGCATTGAGAATTTCGTCAACTCAGTAACTGAACCCATAGCTTAATTGGTAAAGCGATCGAGCCCCGGTAAGGCGTATCGATGCCAGGTTCAAGTCCGGCTGGGTTGATTATTTTTCAATGTTTTCAGTGTTTGTATTTGATTGAATAACATACTATTGTATGAGTGGAATGCCCCACTTTAAAAATCATGTAAAATAATTATGAGTTGATAGCAGCGCCATCTATTATTTCCGTTGTGACACTTGTAAAAGGGTCGGCGGGAAGGGTATCTAACTCTAGTAGTTAGCACCTAGATGTCGCTTACGGCTGCTATAAAGTCGATGTAAAAATAAATGCAAAAAGATGATTGAAGGCATTGAGAATTTCGTCAACTCAGTAACTGAACCCATAGCTTAATTGGTAAAGCGATCGAGCCCCGGTAAGGCGTATCGATGCCAGGTTCAAGTCCGGCTGGGTTGATTATTTTTCAATGTTTTCAGTGTTTGTATTTGATTGAATAACATACTATTGTATGAGTGGAATGCCCCACTTTAAAAATCATGTAAAACTATGTATAAAATAAAAATAAAATACCAAAATCTCACGTGCGTTTATTAACTGCTGTACACTTCACACAATAAATATACCTAAAATAGTCTTATAAACGAATGACGAAAGGAAATAATAATGAAAGGAGTATTACTGAATAATATGTATTACAATTTTATTCGTACAAATTATGCAGCTAATCTGATTCCATTCTAAACTGAAAACTTGTATTTTCTGGTAGATATACTCGATTTCCTCGTCGGACTTATTATTTTAGCATTCAATGTTCGTTTCCTTCCTGGATTTCAACACTTTCAACTATTGTATTTTGACCGCATGATCTCCATCTAATTTTCTGTCCTTTTTATATTTTGGTTATTCATATTTCTTCGCACCTTCTTATTTATTGAAACGTCATAATTATAGGTACGTATATCAGAGTTTTCAATTATTTTATCTAATAATGCAGTTAGATTTACAAAATTACGACTAACTACACTGACGTAAGTACGAAAACAAAGCGACCGTGGCAATGCAGCCAACTTGCAAAAAAAATGTTGGTTCGATATACATTGCTGGTTTTCTATGGAGCAATGCTGCTGTTCGATTCGCCATAGAGTGTTGCTATATTTTTGTTTGATGTACATTGCTACTGCGTTCGTTGGCTGGCCAGACTATACATTTACTGCTGATGCTAGTTAAGACACTAAAAAAAGTAAAGTGTAACAAGGCTTTAAAAATGTAACAAGGCTTTTAAGGGCTTTAAAAGCCCTGTTACAGTTGTCCTAAATTTGGATAGAAAATCATTTAGGAAGCTGACTAGGACAACTGTAACAAAGCTTTATGTACCGGTTTATGGCTTCAATACGAAGCGTCAGATACCATGGACAAATTTCCATAATCCATAGACAATAGTCTATAATTTGGTTAATTCAGATCAATTGTGTGATATACCTAAAAGCCGTTACATTTGTCCTAGTTAGGCTTCCTAAAGAGTTAGTTTCTAAATAGCTTTAGCAAGTAAATTTACTATGAAAATGAATTAGGATCCTAATTAGGATGCTAGTTAGGACACAAAAAAAAGTAAAGTGTAACAGGGCCTTTATGGCCTTTTATAAAGTTTAAATAGCATTATTTTTGCGCAAAAGCACACGCGACAAGGAAATTTGACTTAAAAAAACTTGTATCCAGGCCAATAAAAAAGCTACCCTGTACCATAGGTATTTGTCACTGTCAATGTCAAACGTCAAAGTCCTGAAACTCCTGAAAGTGAAAGTCCTCAAACTAAACGAACAAACCTAAATAGGTTGAATTGGAATAACATCAGCATGCTATGCTAAATTACTGAGAATTGCAAGATTGAAACACATATTTCAGGATCACAATAGCCAATACTACCCTAACAAGGTCGATTCAGGGTACTTACGAATTTTACACTCAAAGCTACATTAATCCTATAACAGAGCATTTACTTTAAAATCGATTACTTAGTTACCACAAAAAACCACCTTGACAACTTGTTTTAATCAAGGTAAGGTTCTGACTGTTAAAATACTACACATTACTTACAAAATCTATGAACTAGGTACTGTTTTATTTACTTTAACTAGAATCGGTGCAGGAAGAGTACTCTTCTTAGAATTCATAATTTCCCACAGACCTAAAATGGCGCTTTATTTCCCATATTTTTACTACACTTCTCTTTTGACACAAACTATTTAAATTAAACTAACAATTTCTCACTTTCAGGTCAGTTGGTATCTTTTAACCTAAAAGACTGCTGAAGGCTACCCATCTACTTAAACTGATTGTGATTTAGTTTTGTTAAGTAATTTGTGAATGTTTTGAAGAGTTGTATAAAGAGTGGATCCATTGGTAATGCACTAAAGCAGGCATGCAATAATACTTGCCCTTCAAGGTACTTTCAGATATAATTCTTGGGATCCTTTACTGTATTTGAATGTGGCTTGGGCAAGATGTTGATAAAATTAGAGTCAATTACAAATAAGTCCATAAAACGAGTTCTAGAGCACATTTTTTACCTTTTATTAATTTTTATCCTTATCCCAGTATTTTTCTATTTTGAATTATGCATTGTGTTACCAGCGGTTGAGAAAGATAAGTTAAATCATGTAATACACCTGAGTTTGGCCTTTTTTCTGTTACTTAATATTGTAGGCAATATGATATATGGAATGTTAACTGATAGCAGTATTCAAGGAAGAATGTTAGATAGTAAGCAAAGTTCAGACTGGACCTTGTGTGCCGTCTGCGAGTGCCTGCGTCCTCCGCGCGCATGGCACTGTAACATTTGTAACATCTGTATTTTAAAAAGAGACCATCACTGCACCTACCTGACTTCCTGTGTTGGATATTTCAACTATAGATATTTTATACTTTTAACTCTTCATATATTCATTGCCATGGTATATGCATTTTACTATAACATTAAATTTTTGGCTACTTTTATATCATGGAACCATGGATTGGCAATCATTCGATTTGTTTTTCCACTAGCAAATTTTGTGGTAGATGCTAGCATTGAAAGTTTGTATATTTTTATAGTTGTGATAAATTTTGTAGTAGCCTTGTTTACAGGATTTTTAGTTTACTATCATTTTAGTAATGTGTTCAAAGGCCAAACTACACCAGAGAGGAAAAATAACGAATCTATTTACAATAAGGGATGGAGAAGAAATTTAGTAGAAGTATTTGGTGTAAAATGGTACTTAACATGGATTTTACCATTTATTCAGAGCCCACTGCCAGGTGATGGCATACAATGGCATGATGAAGCTAAGTACAAATAAATGTTCAGTGTTAAGATATTATCTATTTCGTCTCTTTTGTTTCTATGCACCACCTACTGCTTATTGTTTTTCTCTAGTCTCCACTACCCAAAGGTTGTCTGGAAGAAATCGCTCATTAGCGATAAGACCGCCTGTTGTTACCTCTACCTAAATTTATCTAATTGTAAAATTTGTGCTTGTAACTGTATGAGGTGTGCAATAAAGAGTATTTATTATTATTATTATATTATTTTAGTGACCTTTGGTAATGAATACTTAAAAGTAATTGTGATAATGATGACACAAATTAATATAGTTTAGGAAGACAATATAAGAAAAACAACTGTTCAAGCTTAATATTTCAATTTTTTATTCTAATAATATCTATACTGTAGTCTTATATACAATTATAATTTGTTATTATATTGACACATGTGTTTGTGAGATTACATAATTTCATCTACAAAATAAAAATATTTACAAAATTAATGTGTTTGTCATGTTATTGTCTATCTGGAATGTTAGAGTTGGGTAATATTTGTGCGAGGTATCTGCTGCGAATCCTATCGGACTGAACTTGCGAAATCTCTTGTGGAGCAGGTGCCTGGTCCTCATCCCAATCTTGAGGCCTTGAGTCAGTTTCCTCATGGTCTGTGTATTCCTCGCTGTCTAACAAGTTAGCAGTTTCGTCAATTGGTCTTGTCCTATAAAGAAACAAAAAAAATTAAATTAAAAACTACTCCCAGAGCGTTATTTATTCACGGGAGGTAATAGAAAAGTTTTATTGAGCTTATGATTTTTCATGGACATCCTACACTGATTGTCTTGGTCACATATTGTGACATAAGTAACTCACATAACCAACCTATAGATATAGCCTCATGACGTCATATATTAACAAAAACATAACAGAAAAAAAAACTTGTCACAAAGTTAAAAAAAAAAAAAGTAGTTAAGAATTGTGTTATAAACACAATTCTTAACTACTTTTTTTTAAATTATTTTTACTTGTTTTAAAGTGGGTATTCCACTCATACATTAGTATGTTATTTAATCAAATACAAACATTGAAACATTGAAAAAATAATCAACCCAGTTTGACTTGAACAAACATCGATACGCCTTACCGGGGCTCGATATCGCTTTACCAATTAAGCTATGGGTTCAATTACCGAGCTGACGAAATTCTCAATGCCTTCAATCATCTTTTTGCATTTATTTTTACATCGACTTTATAGCAGCCGTAAGCGACATCTAGGTGCCAACTACTACAGTTAGCTACCCTTCCCGCCGACTCTTTTTACAAGTGTCACAACGGAAATAACAGATGGCGCCTGCTATCAACTCATAATTATTTTTACTTGTTTTAAAGTGGGTATTCCACTCATACATTAGTATGTTATTTAATCAAATACAAACATTGAAAAAATAATCAACCCAGTTTGACTTGAACAAACATCGATACGCCTTACCGGGGCTCGATATCGCTTTACCAATTAAGCTATGGGTTCAGTTACCGAGCTGACGAAATTCTCAATGCCTTCAATCATCTTTTTGCATTTATTTTTACATCGACTTTATAGCAGCCGTAAGCGACATCTAGGTGCCAACTACTACAGTTAGCTACCCTTCCCGCCGACTCTTTTTACAAGTGTCACAACGGAAATAACAGATGGCGCCTGCTATCAACTCATAATTATTTTTACTTGTTTTAAAGTGGGTATTCCACTCATACATTAGTATGTTATTTAATCAAATACAAACATTGAAACATTGAAAAAATAATCAACCCAGTTTGACTTGAACAAACATCGATACGCCTTACCGGGGCTCGATATCGCTTTACCAATTAAGCTATGGGTTCAGTTACCGAGCTGACGAAGTTGAAGGCATTGAGAATTTCGTCAGCTCGGTAACTGAACCCATAGCTTAATTGGTAAAGCGATATCGAGCCCCGGTAAGGCGTATCGATGTTTGTTCAAGTCAAACTGGGTTGATTATTTTTTCAATGTTTCAATGTTTGTATTTGATTAAATAACATACTAATGTATGAGTGGAATACCCACTTTAAAACAAGTAAAAATAATTATGAGTTGATAGCAGGCGCCATCTGTTATTTCCGTTGTGACACTTGTAAAAAGAGTCGGCGGGAAGGGTAGCTAACTGTAGTAGTTGGCACCTAGATGTCGCTTACGGCTGCTATAACGTCGATGTAAAAATAAATGCAAAAAGATGATTGAAGGCATTGAGAATTTCGTCAGCTCGGTAACTGAACCCATAGCTTAATTGGTAAAGCGATATCGAGCCCCGGTAAGGCGTATCGATGTTTGTTCAAGTCAAACTGGGTTGACTATTTTTTCAATGTTTCAATGTTTGTATTTGATTTAATAACATACTAATGTATGAGTGGAATACCCACTTTAAAACAAGTAAAAATAATTATGAGTTGATAGCAGGCGCCATCTGTTATTTCCGTTGTGACACTTGTAAAAAGAGTCGGCGGGAAGGGTAGCTAACTGTAGTAGTTGGCACCTAGATGTCGCTTACGGCTGCTATAAAGTCGATGTAAAAATAAATGCAAAAAGATGATTGAAGGCATTGAGAATTTCGTCAGCTCGGTAACTGAACCCATAGCTTAATTGGTAAAGCGATATCGAGCCCCGGTAAGGCGTATCGATGTTTGTTCAAGTCAAACTGGGTTGATTATTTTTTCAATGTTTCAATGTTTGTATTTGATTAAATAACATACTTTTTTTTTTTTAACTCATCTCATTTATTTATAAAAATGTAAAATTATAAAAAACAGAATGGCCAACAACAAGTAAACGTCGCTAGTACAGGGTAGAAGTAGACGGGTTGGGTAGGGCCGCACCGTCATTGAAACCGAAGAAATGGATGGATTTGAATCTGTGCCGTGTTCCACGGATACACATGCTGGTGGCTCGGATTATCGAAATCATAATTTTGGATCTTAGCCAGCCCATTACTACACTAAGGAATCTGTTCCACCGGTCAGCGATGGCTTCACCGAGATGTTTGATGAACGTGGACATTTGCGGAGCGAAGATTCCATCGACGGATGTGATGAGGGGAGTGAAAGTTGCGTGACGTTTTTCACAGGCGTTCGTGTATTTCCGTTTTTTCTCTTCTTCGGCGGATTTTAGGACGGATGCTACCGCACGTGAGATATAAGAGGGAGCGTCGGAGTCTACGACACGGATATCAAATAACGCCTCCCTCTGTGCATCCCAGACGCCGCGGCAGCAGAGATCCCCGTGAGTCCACCGTCGCCTTCGGTGATGATGGGTTCTTTGACCACGTTCCCCCAAGCGTGCTGTGCTGGCATAGCATAGCTCACAAAATAGATCTCTTATTTCGTTGTGGCGTCGTGTTATTAAACCACCGGTTTTGCAGCAGGAGTGGTCGACATTGAAGTCATCATTGCCGCAGCCATCACATGACTTGGGCATGGAGACAGGTGTTCTGTGGTATCGCAGTGCCAGTGCGTCTCTAAATTCTAGTGGTGATAATTAATTTGGAGAGACTCGAACTCGCGACTCTGGGATACATGCCCATCGCTCTGACCAAACTCTTGTCTCAGTTGGTCAGAGCGATGGGCATGCAGCTATGGGGGTGCCCCCCATAATTAATTAAAAATAAAATAGAGCTATATAATCAAGTTTGATATCATTTTCGTGTAAAGGAAGGATGCTGAATTCATTTTTGGTATTTTATTTATACCTTTCCATATAAGAAAACTGAGAAAACATAAAAAATGTTTGATATTTTTTTGAATAAATGCCTATATTTTTTTTATTAATGGTCGTAACATGAAAAATTTATTTTCATGATAAAAGCCCTGTTATTCCCCTTTATAAAAAGTATATAAATCCTATATTGGTTATATCTTTAACGAAAAAAAATAATATTAGGCCTGTTATCAACCACAATCTAATTATGTAGGAAAAACGATGTGGTTTGAGCTCTAATGCTTGCCTAATTATATCTTTCACAACTAAATGGACGTCAACCATTTTAAACGCTATTATATACCTTGCCTTAGTATGCTTGTTATAATCCGTAAGTGAAATAAAGAGATCGTTTAGAAGATACCGGAACCGGTTACCAATAAAGGGGTATTAGATCGAGTGAATATTTGGTATAGTTGTTTTTAAAAACTATCAATTTAGTAAGTACATCATTGGGTTACCCAAAGGTAAGCGCTTGTCGGGTACGGATTGGAGGAGTAGAGCAGAAGATCGAGCACAGTGGCGTGCCATGGGAGAGGCCTATGTCCAGCAGTGGACTGATACTGGCTGCTACTGATGCTGCTAATAATGATAATGTAGCGCTTACCGAAATAAAAATCCAAAATGACGTTTACCTATTAAGCTAATTTCATCTCTATTGCTAAGACACATACAGACATAACATAACATTGAATATAGATAGGGTAACCATATAATTTTGTAACCAAATAATAGGATTACCCTATCGAAAAGAGTTATCAAATAGAGGAGTTCTCCGGTCCCTGTTATCTAGTGACGTTTTCAAGTGAAAGGTACATCATTGGGGATTATCAATAAGGGCCCGTTCATTTTTTTAGAGAGAAAACTTAAGTGGTAGGTATACATCTTCAACTGAGGACAGTCTGTTGGCGAATAATGCGCTCTAAAATAAAAAGAACAATTTTGTGTTAGACCTATTTAGACATTACACAAACTTATTTGAAAATTTGTTAATTTATTATAACTAATATTTACATAACTAAATGCAAGTCTGCATATCTACAAGCTTCATCCCACATCTCCATAATTTTGTGGTTGAAATTTTACCCTCGTCCTGTTGACAAATTGATCCGATATCTGGTGCACACCTTAAGTTCTGATGACAATTACATTTTAATAGATTCAGTATCATTGTAAATCCAGATGGCTGCCGCTACAGCATGCCGCGTATTACATATTTCTTAACAACCCCCTCAATCAAGTATAAAATGAAAGGGATTTACTAGTAGAACACAGTGCATTGCGGATCATAAAGTAAGCGGAGTTTAGACAGTTTTAGTAACATAACAACTTGAAAAGAAAATAAGTATTGTTTAGGTAAATTCAAAAGCTTTTATTGAAAATAAACAATGCTCTAGATAATGTACAAAAAGCTATAAAAATAATTCGGTAGGTTCTAGGTACTAGTCATCACACCACTCTTCTCATCAATGTAGCTAGAGCATTGAAAAGACAAAAAACCAAAATCGTGGGGCGCTTGAATCTTTTATCAACGGACAACGCCTAATATCATTATGCTAGTGGTGTGATGAATGGTACCTAGGACCTATCGATTATTTTAGCCTTGAGAACATTACCTGCATCATTATTTTCAGTTAAATCGTTTAATATACGACGTATAACATACTAATTTAACTACTATTAGAAACGGGGTGTCTACCTAACTCAAATATACATGGTATACCATAAATACCATACCAATAATAATATTTTAATAGTATCTAGTCAAACAGAAAATAATTATTTTACTTATTTTATTTATGGCTTGGATACGAGACTTGCAAGCCAAATCTAAACTCTGCACTATAATGTGTTACAAATATAACAATTATTTTCCCCACTTCCCACAAAAGTAGGAACATTCATATTTTTTTACAAAAATGGTTGGAAGTTACCACAAAACTTTCAATGAAGGAAATATTCTTCATGAAATTCTCTACAATTCTTGCCTTTGAAGTATGTTGCTAAGAGTTATAGTTTTCAATCCATGTGTCGCGAAAATTTTAACCCCCCCTTTTTACCCCCACCGCACTATAAATTTAGGTGGCTCTGCTTCCTAAAATGGCCTATGGGTCCTAAAGTCAACCATTATCACTAAAATCCGTATAATACTCTTTGTTGTCGTGTGCACCACCGACTATAACTTCTTCTAGATATTCTGATGTTTTATAATGTCCCTTCTTACACAACTTATCTTTGCAAAGGCAAGACCTGATATCAAGAGGAACCTTATTGTAAAATCGGATACATTGACCAAGAAAGGATTTACTACTTTTTAGGGTTCCGTAGTCAACTAGGAACTCTTATAGTTTCGCCATGTCTGCCCGTCCGTCCGTCCGTCCGTCCGCGGATAATCTCAGTGACCGTTAGCACTAGAAAGCTGAAATTTGGTACTAATATGTATATCAATCACGCCGACAAAGTGGTAAAATAAAAAGTGGTTTGTTTTTATTTATTAGGGTACCTCCCCTATACGTAAAGTGGGGAGTGATTTTTTTTTTAATTTCAACCCTAACGTGTGATATATTATTGGATAGGTATTTAAAAATGAATAGGGGTTTCCTAAAATCATTTTTCGATAATGTAAATATTTTCGGAAATAATCGCTCCAGAAGTAAACAAATATGCGTCCCCCCCCCCCCTCTAACTTTTGAACCATAAGTTTTAAAAATATGAAAAAAATCTCAAAAGTAGAACTTTATAAAAACTTTCTAGGAAAATTATTTTGAACTTGATAGGATGAATAGTTTTTGAAAAAAAAAATACAAAATAATTTCTAAACTAAATTTGTAATTTAACCGTATAAGCAGGTGTTTATTGTACCTGTAATTTCTACAAAATTACAATGAAATGACGTGCTTTCAAATAAAGTAAAAACGGTGAAAATCAGTTCACGCAATAAAGAATTATCCCATAAAAATCATCTTCCATACTTTATGCTCGCGCGCAATAGTTTACTTAATTTGCCGATAGATGTCGCTGTACGTGGAACTCTCATATCATATCCTACATGGCGGTGTTATTAACTCTTAAGTGGGGACACTTACTGTGACGGACGGAAAACTACGGAACCCTACAGTGAGCGTGGCCCGACACGCTCTTGGCCGGTTTTTAGGGTTCCGTAGTCAACTAGGAACCCTTATAGTTTCGCCATGTCTGCCCGTCCGTCCGTCCGTCCGTCCGCGGATAATCTCGGTGACCGTTAGCACTAGAAAGCTGAAATTTGGTACTAATATGTATATCAATCACGCCGACAAAGTGGTAAAATAAAAAGTGGTTTTTTTTTTATTATTAGGGTACCTCCCCTATACGTAAAGTGGGGAGTGATTTTTTTTTTCATTTCAACCCTAACGTGTGATATATTGTTGGATAGGTATTTAAAAATTAATAGGGGTTTACTAAAATCATTTTTCGATAATGTAAATATTTTCGGAAATAATCGCTCCAGAAGTAAAAAAATATGCGTCCCCCCCCCCTCTAACTTTTGAACCATAAGTTTTAAAAATATGAAAAAAATCTCAAAAGTAGAACTTCAGAAAAACTTTCTAGGAAAATTATTTTGAACTTGATAGAATGAATCGTTTTTGAAAAAAAATTACAAAATAATTTCTGAACTAAGTTTGTAATTTAACTGTATAAGCAGGTGTTTATTGTACCTGTAATTTCTACAAAATTACAATGAAATGACGTGCTTTCAAATAAAGTAAAAACGGTGAAAATCGGTTCACGCAATAAAGAATTATTCCATAAAAATCATCTTCCATACTTGAAGCTCACGCGCAATAGTTTACTTAATTTGCCGATAGATGTCGCTGTACGTGGAACTCTCATATCATATCCTACATGGCGGTGTTATTAACTCTTAAGTGGGGACACTTACTGTGACGGACGGAAAACTACGGAACCCTACACTGAGCGTGGCCCGACACGCTCTTGGCCGGTTTTTTCAGTCTGGTTACACTAGGTACAAGTTGGTTTTTGTTTCTTGTTTCTGTCGTGTATGTCGCATATTTTTTTTTAATGATGTTTATTTTTCTGCACATATAGCAGATTTTGCAGAATTGCGATGCAAACACACTGTGGTTTGGCAGAAGAACTGTTGTAGAAAAATTGTAAGCCGTTTCGTGAATAAACATTTTTTTTAAATCATTTATGAAAATCTGCTATTGCTGCTGAATGTCAAAATATCTGCTTCTCCGACATTGTCTCCTAATGAGGCCCTTATACCCAAATAATATAGTACATTGTTGTAGAGGCTTGAAAGTATGCTATAGGTGGATCGAGTTAGTTCGAGGGCCGACCCGCCAGCGGAGGCCCTCGAAGATACGAGTCCACCTATAGCGCTTTCGGCCGAGATATTACATAGAGCTTTTCACGACTACTGTGAGGAAATAAAAAAAAACATTTCTCATAATAATATAAATGCTTTAATAGAATATCCAATTCAGTATTTCATTCCGGCCATTTTACTTTTTTTTTTCACTTTCAAGAAGCGTTTTTCTGTTGTTTGCCTCAAACCGACTCATTACTTAGAGGCGTTTTTGATAGAAAATTGTGGTTTTCTATCAGAACCACCTCTAAGTAATGAAAAACGGGTAAAAAAGTAAAAACGCCTTAAGGGTGAATAAATTGTTTTGACGTTTCTTTTTTTTTAAACAGGTAGTTGGCCCGATAAACAACCTTATTTTATTTTTGAAACATAAAGTTGTGCCAAAAAAATACCTTTTAATGTTTTTAATGAATGCAACGACATAACTGGACAATTTACTTTCCAAATAATGACATTTCATCGCTACAATAACATTGCTGTAGTGGTGGTTCAGGTGCTACAGCAAATGCTTACTTTCCAGCTTGGATTTTGACCATCTTTTGTCAGATTTCCGAACAGTAGCGTGAAAAATAGATTTAACCGCGCCTTTTTGCAAAATAAATACACAATTTGAATCAGCAGCATACCCCTGTATTGTATATATTGTATCGTAACCAACTCATTAAAGAATAAGTAGTAACTAGGTGTTAGCTACTTTGCGAACCTCACTGGTTTCTGAAATTACAAACAAAATAGTTCCAATGATACTTACGGTTTAATAGATTCTCTCTCACTCGGAGATAAGTTCAGTATGCCATTGTTGGCCGAGTCTACGATATAGACGAGTACAGCAGCTATCAAGGAAACTGAAACAAGAGTTTCATTATGATCACCGCTCCCTATTGATCACAATGCAGTGCAACGAAAGTATCTAATAAGTTCACAAATGAAAGTTGAAACTTGTGAATTGGTATGGCACGATGTGGTATTTAAAAAAGTGCGTCCAAAACGATCGACAAGATACGATAATGCACAGTACAATAAAAATACTCTTTACGTCACACCTGGCCATAATGTGAGTTTTACCGCTCGCTACGCTTACGGTAAAACTCGCATTATGGCCAGGTGGGGACGTAAAATTGTGTACTCACCACGGGCAGTAAAAAAGAAAGCCCTCTATCGCATATTTACAACCCTCGCCTGCGGCTCGGGTCCCAAATACCTGCGATTTCGGGCTTTCTTTTTTTTACAGCCCTAGGTAAGTAATGTACTATTATTGCACACCTCAATAAAATAGAATAGTACCTACAGTACACAGATTAAAAGTAGAGGCAGTCAATAGGCGGTCTTATCGCTAGAGAGCGATGCGATCTCTTTCAGACAACTCACTGACATTTTACTGAGTACTGTCATTTTATTACATTTCTATTCAATATTTGTGCCCTGTAGGGCATCTTGTCAATCATTTGATGGTACACTCGATACCAAAAATATGTTTACACTGGTGCACCTTATTACAAAGGAGTAAGGTACCATAATGATAGTGCAAATGCACATTCATTCAAACAGTTCATACCAAATAACATAAGTGCTTGATGTAAATCTTACCAAATAGACAAGCCAAGAAGAACATTTCCAGCATCAAATATCCATATCTGTCAACAATAACTCCAGCGAGCAGAATTACAGTAGCCAATCCCAAGTTCTGGACAGCTTGACAACTGCAAAAAAAGAAAGGATGCTTTAAACATTGCTCTTAGGGTGGGTTGCACCAAACCGCCTGTAAAAGTAAGCCAAATGTTACGCTAATCGGAGCTACTTAACGATTGCTAACATAAATGGGTTGCACCAAGTGCAAAATAACAGAACGTAAGAGTTAAGCGGGATGCCACTGTCTAAACGCATTTCTACTCACATTTTTATGGTAGAATATTTATTCAATATGGCAACACAACCATAAATGCCAAACTAAACTTGTCAAAATCGTCACACGAAGAAAAAAATCTAAAGAAAGGAGCGCGAACTAAACTTAACTTTGCACTCTGCAGCTTGAAAATCAAGAATATACAAACATTTAACCATTCCTGAACATGTTTATTACTCAATCAAAAAGTGGGCTATCCATTGCGCCTTACGAGGAAATTTTTTCAAAGGATAATGCAACTTGTGCTGAGAGTGGAGTTTAAAGCGAAAGCCAGAATAGTCGGCTGGTGTATTGTGCATTATATTATAGTGAGTAAATCATCCTGCTAGTTTATTACTACTTACAGAACCCTAAACAAGTAAAGCCGTTGCTGGAAGCACCAAATGGCGAGAAGGAGCCCAATCGCAAAACAAAGGCATCACTAGTTTTAACTCTTGAAAATTCGTAAAAATAGGGTACTGAATCCCTCCAACCTGGTTGATTATGGCTGGCACTGTAACCAACGTCCTAAATATTGAACTTATACATGTACTTACTTATTAAATGAGTGTTCTAAAGTATCTTAACGGCCTCCTAGCCCAGTCGGTAGTGACACTGCCTACGAAGCAGGGAGTCCCGGGTTCGAATCCTGGTAAGGGCATTTATTTGTGTCTTTATCACAGATATTTGTACCTGAGTTATGGATGTTTTCTATGTATTTAAGTATTTATCAATATCTATCTATTATATATATCGTCGTCTAGTACCCACAACACAAGCCTTATTGAGCTTACTGTGGGACTAGGTCGGTTTGTGTAAGATTGTCCTATAATATTTATTTATTTATAATATTTATCTTTGTTAACAAATGATGAGTAGCACATATGTTACACTAATGAATAATGATACACAATGTTTTTTATTTCAGGTTTGAATTTACCTTTGGTATTGAAGACAAGATGAAATCGAGGCTTGTTATGCTACTCAGTGCCTAACTCCAGGATGTTTGAAAGTAAAAATGCAGTGATTTCAAGAAATTGGTAGAATCTCAATGTAAAAATAAAGTATAATTATACTAACCTAATCAATCAGTATTTTAATTTGTAGATGGAAGCAAGATCCTCCCCCCTCCAAACATATTTCTACTGCAAATATTATTCACCAGTTTTCTAGCACTTGGCATAAATAATCATAATCAATGAAACTTGACACTTGAAGTATTTTAAGTCAGATCAATCAGTTCTTAGATAGTGTGAAGCGGACCCTTGGCCAAAGTGAGCCAGCTTATTGATTGGACAAAAAGCTTCATATACTGAACCACAGATCTTTGATAATGGTTATTAACAATACTCTACTCTTGATACATGTTACAAATATTATTCAGGTAAAAGTGACCATAAAACAGTGTGGCTAGGATTCCAAAAATGTTTTCTTATCACTTGTATCTTAATAATCATAATCATTTATTTCTTTGTAATGATATATGTTTACAAGTCATACAACAGCCATGTAGGTAGGTACCTAGTTACTATTATGTTTTATTTGTAAATAGGTACCTATGCTGGTTGGGAAAGATATATGATAAAGAGAGACCTTTATTATTTATTACTAATAAATTCATAGTAAAATCATAACATAACACATATTTTATAATTGATTTTGAGCACTGATGATAGGACTAGGACTAATCAAAAATGCATGCATACATACATCATCTTAGGAAGCTTTTTCCCTTATAGAAATGTAAGTATGAAAATATATCTACTTTTTATACTTACAAAATGAAATGCATGTACTTATTTTGCGTACAGTCACCGGCAATAGTATCTTCCTACATGAACTGTACAGTGAGTACAATTTGGATTAAAAAAAGCATGTTCATAATAATGTCCGATTTAAAATATACTAATGGGGAAGGTATCTGTCAAAAGTCAGGAGGTGCCAGCATAAGTAGGCACCTACCACTAGTTTTGTTGAATGAGATTTGGCTTAAAGGGCTAAAATTAATGCCAGTAAATTCCAAATAAAACAAGAATTTGACACTATTGGTAGGACTGAGACTACAACCTATGCCGGCACCATCTGTAAACACTTGATTGGCCATAATCCTGATTGCAGCGACAAGCAGCAAATGGTAGGTAACAATTGCCATAGAAGAGCAACACACATGAAGTCAAATTAGTTGTCAGTAGATAGTTTATTTATTTATATGGGTTTAATGTTTCAATAGATCTGTAAAATCTTTGTGTTTATTTCACAAATTAAACTGAAATACAGTGTAAGCTCTTTATCAACACTCAAGGGACCGGACATTTTGTGACATTATCACAAGTTGTCATTAAATAGAGGCCTACTGTGCTTGTTTTAAGGCAAATAATGAAATCAAATAAAAAACAAGAATTATATGAATTACTATAATGAATTTTCATACACATTTGAATTTGTGGATACCTAACCATTGTTGAACTATTTTTTATTGTCCCACAACACATGACACTCTTATTTACTTGATTGTAAATTCCGCATCACACTTTATTTACGTGTACTGTTCTGAACATTGTTTAGTTAGGTGTCGAGGCTCGATTTCTGTAGGACATTGGCGATAAATGTTTGGTGGTATAACTTCATGCCCTTATTAAAAGCATTAAAGAAACCTCTCTGATCATCTGGCATCTTTTGAATCGTATGACTTGCTCCCATCAAGTCCCGTTCGTGGGCTGTTCTACCGTGTCATAAAACTTGACCTGGTCATTCCACCGCGTCGGAGGTTTACGTTCCCTTTTGTCTTCTACCTTGCAGTATTCAAGTCAACCGTTGTTTCCAAAGGTTTGGTCTTCATTGACAAAAACAGAGTGGTTTTTTAATGGTTGTCATGATTCTGGTCCTGCTCATTCTACGGCTGTCGGCTTTCATGACAATGACTGTAGGTTCTGGTATGTTTGTGATACATAACAGAAGTCTGTACTATTTCAACCTGAAGTCACTCGGCACTCGATTTTAACTAAATAACGCACTTTTTACAAAGAATTTTATGTACTTATTATTTAATACCGTTATCTGATCTAAAAATTGTGAATAAAACCAAACGTCAATCGTATACGCCTTTTTACGTTCAGATACTCGCATATATTTATTACTGCAAACAATATTTTAATATTTTTCATCAAATATCAGTCTTTTTGTCTAATAATGCATTTATCCTTGAAATACGAGACATTTTTGCAAACTGTCAGCCATATTTAAACGTAGATTTGAGTTAACCAGTGCTCGATGGCTGGTTAAGGTTAACGTAACTTTCTGACTGCTAAAGTGCATGGTGCAACGGAAAAACGGACTTGACGTCTACTGTAACCATGATGAGTTCGTTAAGTGTGCGTGGTGCAACCCGCCCTTAGTCTCTCTTTCTTACAACCATATTTGTTAAAAAGAGTGGCAATCAGCGAAATCGTAAATTGTAGCTCTGTATAACGCAACCTCAATAGTATAAGTTACTTACATGCCATATGCTGTTCCCAATTGATTCTCAGGTACGATAAGTGCCACCAAAGGCCACAGCCCAGCCGCTAATAATGAATAGGAAACTCCCAACAATACCTGAAATATGACGATTCATTATAAAATATAAGGGTTTAATTCACACCTCTTGTGTCAGCAACATGCCTCTCAGTAGCGAGCCAAGGGCTGGTTCGAGTAGCACTCTTAGTGCTAAGATGGAGACCTAGTATGTCTCACGAAAGTTTAAATTAAATGACGGTTCAATTCAAATTATCCTATACATTACTCCACTTCAGTATATTTCAGTTTTTAAGGTGCGTTTAGATGTCGGATCACGTCCGGCGAGTCGCATATATACGCGTCTACATGAGTATTTAGGCCACTGGACGAGACCCAACGTGTAATCGCACCCTTTAAGTATTAATATACTACGTACCACTCCGACGTATGGGTTGAAAAACGTGAATGCCAGAAAGCAGTGTGCCCCTATCGTAGTGATGTTACTTATAATGACCCACATTACATTTCTGCCAGTTTTGTCAATAAGCACGCCGAAAAATGGGCTCAAAGCAGCTGAGAGCAAGTACACCATGGAGTTGGCAGTGTTGGCGTCTTGAGGCAAAAAGTCAAATTTTCGTTCGAAGAATAGCCTGAAAACGAATTATATTAATTATTTTAGGTCTTATCACTCATAGTTATTATCTTCATTCAACGTAAATTGTGACATTCCAAAGCAAATAGCATTGCTAGATTACTGAACTCATTGACAAGGAGGTAGAGTCTGTGCGGATAGGGAAGTCCCGAAAAATGAGACCTTTCTTTCCGCACCAACATTACTAAGTACTTAGGAAAGCCACAAATTTTAATAACATTACGTACTTTCCTAGAGCTATAAATGGAAAAATGGCCAAATAGTATGCCACACATATCACAGAAACCAGCCAAAATACTGTTTTGAAGTGGAGTATGTCACTCAGGTGGAACGGCTCACTGTTCTCAGACTCTTCCAGCCTGCCCAAGATCTTCTCAGCTCTGTGGTCCATCCATCCGAGAACCAGACCACAAACGAGCGAGATGAGACAGGTAAGGGCAGCTGAAATTAATATAAAATGCAAAATTATGAACCAAGACCTCCTTAACACCTATGCGCGACACGGCATGCCGTGCTTGACGGTCTGAACCCCTTCCTACTAAAGTAAGGTGACACGCCATTTCCTATCCCTGCGTATGTATGTACGTATTTGTACGAAATTATTCGTGCTTCGCGTCCTTAATTTAACACAAGTAAATAGTCTACATAGGTACAAAATGACTTGCTGCAATGATCATGAGATAAGTCATAGTCGTGAAAGGGCATATACAAGATATCTCTATACTCCGCTTAGCGCGTTATTTCTTTAAAACCGAAGCTGCCAAAAAGAAGGGGTGCGGGAGGGAATCACGCAATGTCTGCTAGACAGGGAACGCGCGATGGTTCCGTGGGGCGTACGAGAGAGACATTAATGGTTGCCCTGGAGATGTACTAGTTTACTGTCACTTCCAATAATTAATGTCTCTACAGAGTGAAATTACCTCAAGCCTGGCAGCGGGGGTCGCCCGGTTATGCGGGGTCTTGGGTTAATTAGTCTATGTGAAAGGGTCATAAAGATTTTGGTGATAGTGATAGCAACACGTCAGAAAACGTCGAATGAAATAAAATCAAGTTGAAATTAGTCTTTAGATTGTAATAAGGCAAAACAAAATATAAATAAAAACAGAGTATATGTAGACGTACCAATAAACAACGCCGCTCCTAGTCGCTCATATCCCACAAAGTAAGTGGACATCCAATGATAGATGGGGC
This sequence comes from Pammene aurita, assembly GCA_947086415.1. NCBI lineage: Eukaryota > Metazoa > Arthropoda > Insecta > Lepidoptera > Tortricidae > Pammene > Pammene aurita. The sequence goes on along the minus strand of OX352293.1, from coordinate 19,821,860 downwards.
CCATGATCCAGAAGTTGACAGTGCTGCCGAACCTGGAGAAGGACAACTGCAGGCCGAACACCATGTTCAGCTCTTTGCCTTTGAACCAGAGGACCACATAGTTATTCACCACTACCTGTAGGGATTCTCCGCCAATTCTGAAAAAGATATGTTAATAATGTAAGAATGAATGTTTCTTCGTGAAAAGGCACCGTTTGGCGGAAGGCGCTTAAGTCTGACATTGTACAGATTCAATATTGTATTCGAGCAAATAAAGCGTAAGGTTGCGTTCCCACCAGAGATGAGCGAGGATGCGTTTCGAAGAATGTGTTTCTTAAGCGCCAATCCTAGAGCTGCTTTGTGCTAGGATAGGACGCGCGTTGACAGCGCTTTTGTGGCAATACACTCGCGCGTCGCCTGCGCGTTTTTTTACGGTGCGCTTGTAGCGATACATCTTGTCGACTGCCGGGGTTGCCCGCGGGCGCGGATATACAAACGCTTCGACGGTGCGCCTGTATCGATACAAACGCGCGTTGGCGGCGCGTCTGTATCGCCACGAACGCGCGTTGATGACGCGACAGAATCGCTACAAACGCGCGTCGACGACGCGTTCATAGAATGTATGTGTGCAAAGGTCTAGAAGCTGCGTCTGACTCGCGTGCAATTGGCGTGTGTATCGCTACACACGCGCGTCGACGGCGCATTTAAAAAACGCGGTGTGCATAGGCTCTATAAGACGCGAATGCAAGCAGAGGGCCGAGATTAAGTTCAATGGGTCAAGGCTTAAATAATAAGTTGAAATCCATCTCTCAATGTTGAAAAGTGGCGTGACGAGTTATGTTCGTAATAACTAGTACCTATGCAGTTAATCATATCAAACAATGATGCATTTATTTTAAAATTAGATTCAATATACACTACTCAGTTTCGTTACCAGATTAATAATCCTAAGTTTCTTATCAATAGCACTAAGGGTTACACTGATAAGAATTGGCTGTTTGTGCAATGTTTACACATCATGTAACTAATAGGAAACAGCAATGTGTACGTTTAATTGATTTAAAAGTCTCAACTGAATTGTATGTATGAAGTGATATGCATCTATAGCTCGTTTTTTTTTTTTTAAATATCGCCAATGTGTTTTTATCTTTTTCAGCCATATCAGGGAAAACTTTAAATGTGACTACTTTTTTCCATTATAAGCGATACGCTTAAGATGTACACTCAAGATGTAAGAGGCACTATTCGCCAACAAACTGTCCTCAGTTTGGCGAAACAAATATGTATACCTACCACTTAAGTTTTATTTTGAAATAAATAAATAAATAAATTAAAAAAATTAAAAAAAATTTAATATGGCAAATTTTTAAATTGTTTTCCCAAAAGGGGCACTACGATAATCACACGATTTTTTTTATCTGAAAAAAAAAACGAAGTATACATATGCACTTAAGAAGTCTAGTAAACATAGTCTTTGATATATAATCGTCAATTATAATAATAACAGTAACAAGCATTTTGTGTGCCCAAGTACACTCATGGACAATGAAAACATGTCACTTCACTTCATATTGAAATGTCCGTACAAGGACAATTTTCACTGTCCATTTTCATTTCTCATAAACCTAATAAACCTTGTTCTTAGTGTGTTGTAGTAGTGTTGTGTTGGTTGAATATTTATTCAGCAAAATGGAGTGTTGTGTAGTTAAATTGTAAATGACTTACCCAAAAACAAATCTTCCAAGTATCATCAGCCAGAAAGCATTTATATAAGCCCCTGCTGCAAAAATTACTGCTCCAATCAGGACAATAGTCATGTAAATAATTGTCCCCAGTCTCACACCAAAGTATCTGTAATATGAATACTAATGTATATTATGATGTGTTCTTTTTTAATACTAAATCTATGGGTATGCAAACTTTGCATTTGGTTGTTGATTGTGTGTCAATTTTTTTATTATTATTGGACAATCTTATACAAATCGACCTAGGCCCACAGTAAGCTCAATAAGGCTTGTGTTATGGGTACTAGACGACGATATATATAAAAGAAAAATACTTAAATACATATAAAACATCCATAACTCAAGAACAAATATCTGTGATAAACACACAAATAAATGCCCTGACCAGGATTCGAACCCGGGACCTCCTGCTTCGTAGGCAGGGTCACTACCGACTGGGCTAGGAGGCCGTTAAAAACAGGGCTTGTAACCGGTATTTTGCTCCATACTAAAATACCGGATTATTTTTTCGTTCTTTCATAACCTAAAAACAATATTTAGTTCTATGTAAAAACCATAAAATATGTAAACATATTGGGTTATTTCGAGGCTTTTTGCGAAAACCGGTTACAAGCCCTGGTTAAAAATGAAGTGTATTTATTAGTAAAAGTACTTACACAAAACATTTTATCTTAAGGATTAGAGTAAATTGAAAATTAGGTCACACGCGTGCACAGGTCAACATAATGTAGATATGTTTACCACAGTAGCTATATGAGTCAACATTGAAAACAAAGCACATACTTATCTACTAGGTATCCGCCTATGAAACATAGTATCACATTTGGCCAGGAATATATGGAGTACACTAGGGCAAACTGGGATGTGTTGAGGTGCAAGTCTTGTTTGAAATTGTCTGCCAGAGCCCCGGGAGTGTCATAACAGAAGTAGGAACCTGCAAGTTAGCCATTTAAATTAATCTAAAACATTTAAGGTCAACGTTATATGATGTGATTGTATACATTAGCATGTTATCTTCCAGTCTGTTACTTTGATAAAATCAAAATGAAATTTGGAATGGAATGCTCAAATATGGGTTAAGAAAGGGGGATACAAAGGGGGAACGCCGCTAGCGTGATGGGGACTATGCCACAATCGGAGCTGCTGGACGGGGTATTCTTTTTGTAACTTTGTGGGTTGGTAGGTATATAGTTTTTCTTGTTTTTAATGTAGTTTTATGTATAGTTTTAATTTTATTTTATATGATTTATTAAGTATTATGTTGTAATAAGTTTATTAAGTAATAAACGGTAAAGTAGTTAAGAAAAGGAAATATAAATATATTTAAAAAATAAAAATTCTTATTTTTTTAAACATACTTAAAGTAGATTATAAGATTAACAAAATATGATCTATAAATTGAAGAACTTTATATACTCTATATATTTAAAAAGAAAAAAAAATAGATAATAGATTCACAAAAGAAAAAATAGATAAGAGTTCAAAATTAGGGTATATAATATGCCCTTTATATGAAACCCTAATAAGAGCCAAAACCAAAGCAGAAGATATAACAATAAAAAAAACAACAATAACAATAAATATAAGAAGACTTAAATGGAAATTGTTTGGTCACCTGGTAAGAGGAAGCAAAAAGTGGAGCAAGCGAGTATCTGAGTGGTACCCATGGGGGTCCAAAAGGAAGAGTGGCACACAACTCAAGACATGGGAAGACAACATTCCCTAAGTTGCAGGAATAACCTGGAGTAATTCAATAGAAACGAGTGGAGATGCTTGGAGGAGGCATTTGCTGATTAGCAAACAGACATGCAGAAAATTAGAAACATAGACATACTAGCACAGAATGAGTAATGGTACTACGGTACAGAAAATTCACTCCTTCACAAAAGTCAGATTTAGGTATAAAATTCTACCTATACTCGACGCCTGCAAGCAAAATTGAAACTTATAACCGCGCACGAACCGTGAATCTTCTTTGCGCGCCGCAGTTTTATGACCACGCTGTGAGGGTTGTCACTTGACGAGTTTTGGTATCTACTGATTTATTATTTGTACGAATTACAAACATTGTCATAATCATAGTCTAAGAGCTGGCAACTTATTCATGTTAAGTTAGTTTATTGGACCGATGAACGTTTAACTGGGTATTTGTAACGAAATAAAATACAAATAAGTACAAAAATCAAATGTGTTTATTACAAAATTATCTTATAATTGTTTTTTTCTTTTTAGTCCCGTCCCACTGGCAATATTTTGAGGGTTAAGTTTCGAAAATTTTAAAGTCACTTATTATTGAAGTTGGAAATACAGTGTGTACATGAGAATATTTCAGTGCGTTTTGTGTCATATTCAATTGGTGATTTTTTTGTAATTCAATAATTTGAGGTTAACTTTTTTAGCTCGCCATAACTTGAGTAAAAGAATATTAGAGTTACAAAATATAACTGTTTTGTATTTAGAACAGTTTTATTGTTGCACAAAACCGGTTTGTGTCATTTACGTCGAGTGCAATTTGATATAGTATGACAACGCTAAAAAACTTCGTATAAAAAATTAGAGTTAATAAAATAAGGATTAACTATATCATCACCTTAAAATACGTCAATAAAATCAATATGTGTCAAATTAAGCAATGAAAATTTAAGTTTCTTGGTAAATTCGTTTTTTTAGGCTGTGATCGTTTCAATAAATTATTAAAGTCACCAGAGTTCACATTATAATAATCACAAAGGGATTTTAAAATAGATATTTCAATTTGTGTCACTTTCATCAATGATATTTCGACAAAAATTAAACAGAAACAATATTTGCGTTCAGACTAAGTCCTAACTGACCTTCATGGCAAGCCTGTTCGGCGTGCGTCTGTAGTGACCACTAGAAGTAGACCCCCGGCTTGCTTCTTAACAAGTTAAACCATGGGTCAACCAGGCGCTGGAATCTTAGCAGTTACGATGTAGGTACTTGCTCACGGAGGCGCGCGCGGGGTGATCTAGCTGGTACTCGACAAAGGAACTGAGCGGTGGAGCGGGGCGCGGGTAGCCGGGGAGTGGGGCAATGAACTCGTGCTTGTCTCGCCCCGATGTACCATTTAAGCAGTAGCTTACTGTTTGTTTGTGTTTTGACTAGACTGTTGAGTACATTTTCGAAGATTTCAAGCATCGTGAAGTATGGGTAGAAAACGCAACGTATATTTTTTGTTTTAGTTTCGTTTTATTTTTGTCTTACTTTTGTTTTATTTTTGTTAATATTTTGTTTTTATTTTGTCTTTATTTTGTCTTTATTTTGTTTTTATTTTGTTTTCATGTTGTTTTTATTCTGTTTTTATTTTGTTTTATTTTATTTTATTTTTTTTATACCATAACGGTGGCAAACAAGCATACGGCCTGTCAGATAGTAAGCCGTAGCCTATGGATGCCTACAACTCCAGAGGTGTCACATGCACTTTGCCGACCCTTTACAAAAAGGAGGAGAATATCCCGGCCATTTTTGATTTTAGAGAAAAGTTTTTCAAATAAAACACGCTTATTTTAGCGTTTTCTATAAGGGAAAATCATAAAAAGTACATGTTAAAATGACGCTAGGGAATGCAATACCGGTATTGCTTGTATGGGCTAATACCGGAATTCCGGGATTGCCCATACAAGCAATACCGGTATTGCATGCCCTAATGACGTCCCGTCGATGGTTTTTTTTTCGAAAACCAAATTATACAGGGTGACTGGTAATTCGACCTATTCCTTGAATGGGGTTATTCTAGAGGTTATTTACAATGTTTTTAGCCCAGTCACCCAGGGGTCTAAATTCAGTGATTTTCTAGTTATTCGAGTTTTTAGTGTTTTTCAAAAAAACGCTATCTTCCGGCCTTAAAATGGCATTTGTATAAAAACTACATGAATTAGGATGGTTAATTATTTATTTTCTAGTAGCCAATGAACAAAAGGTTACTCCGAACAAAAAAAAAACATGTCATAAAAATTAAGACTTAGAAATAAAAGGTAATAAATCACAAGCCATCTTACGTTTTTTTTTTTTTCAAAATCAAAGACGATTACCCTAAAAAAAGAGTATGACACTTCGCGTAAAAATAACAGAAATGGATTCCTCAATTCATAGCCTTTCCGAAAAGGTACAAATGTTGACATGATTTACTAAATTATTGAAAATAATAATAATAATAATAACAGAGCAGGTAGCGGGTGTACTGGAAGCGTACCAGACCCGAAAGCAGTTTTTTGTGTCACTATTGTTTCTCTTTGTGTGCTTGGTTTACCTTATCTTTCATCTTATCTTGACTTTTATCTTTTGAGGGTCCAGGTCATAACATGTTGCCCTTGGGAAGTATTCTGACATGTTCGTGTGTTGTGAAAGATGATGAATGATGATGAAAGCAACACAAATAAAGTTAACCAGAAACCAGTTTGTTTTTGTCACTTTTGTTTCCCTCAGTCCTTTGTTTACCTCCAGTAACCTATCTTATCTTTTGAAGGTCAAGGTCAGGACAGGTTGGCTTTGGTGAGTATTTGGACGTGTTCGTATGTTATGGTATTATTAATTTATGAAAGTAGTCATAATAAAGAATTCCTAACCAAAAACCGGTTTTTGTGTGTTTCATGACTTAAATTATGGATTTATGTTAGAGAGATTAATAGTAGTTTATGCAACTGATACATAATGAGGGGCCTTAAAACAAGAGTGGGGTTTAATGAAACGAGCGCAGCAAGTTTCATTATAGGATCACACGAGTGTTTTAAGCCCTAATTATGTACAGTTGCATACATTACTTTATCTACACACATATTGCAAGTACTCAAAGATGGGTTCAGAAGCCGAAGGCAATTGACCTGCATTACTAGGTAGATAGATACAAGTGCTGAAACATACCCACAGGTATAAGCTTAATAAAAATAAATAAATTAGAACCGATAAGGAAAGTATATTTATTTATTATAATATAGTTAATAGTAAACATTTACATTTTCGCAATTAAAAATGTTTCGACAAACAATAACTGACAAGTTGATAACATAAATGGCGGCCGTACAAACCATAGAGAAATATATATATGTACAAACTTCTGTCGCGAGTTTTTTTTTAATATTAGCCAACGGACGAAGTCCTTATTCTCATGTCATCCGAGATCAAAATGTCATGCGGCAGTGTTGGCCGTTAATTTTAATTAGAATTGAAAATTCATCAATAAGATTGAAGATTAATTCCGTAACTAATCAATTACACTAACATCAATTTTTACTAACGTTAGTTCGCATTGATTTTGTGACGTCGTCAATTACACTAACCGTCAATTAGAATTAACCTATTAGTTACACTAACGTCTCGAAAATTTAATAAGAATTACAGTTAATTAGATTAACGTTAGTGTAACTAAATTAATCCTGTCTTACACTAATAATTAATTTTAAAACTGCATCTCGGGTTCGGAAGTCGGGACCAATATCACAAGATGGAGCTCATGCTGGACCCTAGGGCTACCTACTGGATCTCGGGTTTGGCGCATCATAGACTCATGCTGTTTGGGCTCATTCGACTTGTACTGATGAGCAGACGGTACCGGTATCAAAATCTGGAGCTCATGCTGGACCCTGGGGATCCCTACTGGATCTCGGGTTTGGCGCATCATAGACTCGGGTGCGTAACGGTTCGTATAACAACTTTTGATATATTTTTAGTCGATATAACGATTAAGGGACATAATGTACTTTTGGTATAACAACATTTTGTATATTCTGAGAGCATCTAACTATCGTAAGGTATAATGAATTTCTAATATAATAAGTAATAATCTAACAGTCACATTGTATAAGGTATTTCAGATATAATTCTGTATGATATACCACTCATTTGGTCTAATGTAGTACTGGTATAATTTACAATTTTTACTACAATTACAAATACCTACCTTTGTAAACTTAAGGGCCTACATACCTTTGTAAAAGTAGGTTAGGTTAGAACTGCGACCCCGCGAAAACAAACTGGCGCTAGAAAAATAGGTTAGGTTAGGTTAGAACTGCGACCCCGCGAAAACAAACTGGCGCTAGAAAAATAGGTTAGGTTAGGTTAGAACTGCGACCCCGCGGAACCAAACTGGCGCTAGAAAAGTGGGTTAGGTTAGGTTAGAACTGCGACCCCGCGAAAACAAACTGGCGCTAGAAAAATAGGTTAGGTTAGGTTAGAACTGCGACCCCGCGGAACCAAACTGGCGCTAGAAAAGTGGGTTAGGTTAGGTTAGAACTGCGACCCCGCGAAAACAAACTGGCTGAATTATTATTTTTTATATTTTTCAATACATTATACCATAAATACTTATACCGATACTTCATTATACGCAGTAAACGTTATATTCAATATGTATTATATCGACTGATCATTATATGCCATGAAAATATAACATTTGTTGTTATACCAAAAGTTTATTATGCCGTTTAAGTGAATATACTCTATGAAATTATACTAAAAATTGTTAGACGCCTTGAAAATATATCAAATGTTGTTATACGGATCATTACACACCCCTCATGCTGGACCCTGGGGATCCCTACTGGATCTCGGGTTTGGCGCATCATAGACTCATGCTGTTTGGGCTCATTCGACTTGTACTGATGAGCAGATGGTACCGGTATCAAAATCTGGAGCTCATGCTGGACCCTGGGGATCCCTACTGGATCTCGGGTTTGGCGCATCATAGACTCATGCTGTTTGGGCTCATTCGACTTGTACTGATGAGCAAATGGTACCGGTATCAAAATCTGGAGCTCCTTTTTACTTTTACTTTCTTAGTAAAAGTGAAAGTCAAAGTGAAAGTGAAAGTCAAAGTGAAAGCCAAAGTGAAAGCAAAGTGAAAGTGAAAGTGAAAGTCAAACTAAAAGTCAAAGTGAAAGTGAAAGTCAAGGTCAAGTTCAAGGTAAAAGTAAAAGTAAAAGTAAAAATAAAAAGGAGCTATACCGGTACCATCTGCTCATCAGTACAGGTCGAATGAGCCCAAATAGCATGAGTCTATGATGCGCCAAACCCGAGATCCAATAGGGATCCCCAGGGTCCAGGATACCGGTACCATCTGCTCATCAGTACAAGTCTAATGAGCCCAAACAGCATGAGTCTATGATGCGCCAAACCCGAGATCCAGTAGGGATCCCCAGGGTCCAGCATGAGCTCCAGATTTTGATACCGGTACCATCTGCTCATCAGTACAAGTCGAATGAGCCCAAACAGCATGAGTCTATGATGCGCCAAACCCGAGATCCAGTAGGGATCCCCAGGGTCCAGCATGAGCTCCAGATTTTGATCCCGGTACCATCTGCTCATCAGTACAAGTCGAATGAGCCCAAACAGCATGAGTCTATGATGCGCCAAAACCGAGATCCAGTAGGGATCCCCAGGGTCCAGCATGAGCTCGAGATTTTGATCCCGGTACCATCTGCTCATCAGTACAAGTCGAATGAGCCCAAACAGCATGAGTCTATGATGCGCCAAACCCGAGATCCAGTAGGGATCCTCAGGGTCAAGCATGAGCTCCAGATTTTGATACCGGTACCATCTGCTCATCAGTACAAGTCGAATTAGCCCAAACAGCATGAGTCTATGATGCACCAAACCCGAGATCCAGTAGGGATCCGCAGGGTCCAGCATGACTTCCATCTTAGGATACCGGTCCCATTGCTTATTAATACAAGCCCCCGAGTCCAGAGTCAAAATCGAAACAAAAATCAAAACCTCGTAGCTTAACCTAATTTCGCGTTTAGTTAGGTAAATTATTAATGTCAATTACCAATTCAATCTACACTAAAAATTAAATTAATGTTTAAATTTTTGAGAAAGACTAAAAATTAAATATCTTCAATTATTAGGTATTCGCAAAGGATTAACACGTTAGTTACAATTAATTTCAATTCTAATTGAAATTAATTTGCACTAAACTATTAGTGTTCAATTTTAACTAACGTGTTTCAATCTTCAATTTTTAATTTTCAATTACACTAACGTTCGGCCAACACTGTCATGCGGTTTATGTCAAAAAATATATCGTACTGACGTTTCGTATCGACAACATTTTAAAATCTATGGATACTAGAATAGAAATCCATTGAAATTGTGTTGGTTTTGATAGCTGTTCCAAATTTGAAACTCATAACTTAACAATATTTGAGCATGGAAAGTTAAAATTACATTACTGCCACGGATAAGAAACTTATCATAGTGAAATCGTTTGTTGTAATGCTGGTCATTGCCTACGGTTTTTGAACGCATTTTAGAGGACTTACAATATGAGTGTAGATAAAGAAAGTAAAACAACCATTTTCTGAGTAAAATTAAATTTTAAAATAAATCATAATAAAATCTTAATAAAATTTTACTAAAAATTAATCTTAATAATAACAATGAACACCACACTAAAATCTTAAAAATAAACAACAATTTACAAATCTTGTTCGAATTGCCTGCCCTCATTTCGAATGCAAGCACGAAGCCTTTTGCGTACATCGGTGATTGTTACTCGCGGCGACATGCCTTCTTTCATGTTTTCAGCAGCGACTAAAATTCTTCCTCTCAAGTCTTCTACTCATCGTATTGGCCTGTCGTAAACTAATGCCTTCATGTGACCCAAAATGTAAAAGTCACATGGAGTCAAATCTGGACTCCTTGCTGGCCAAGGGATCGGACCGCCTCGACCAATCCATCCACTGTCACACACACCGGTACTAGTGAGCTGGGCAGCCATCGTGTTGGTAAATCATGGCCATCCTTGTACCAAGCGGCACATCCTCCAGCAGCGCGGTTATTATTATTTTCAATAATTTAGTGAATCATGTCAACATTTGTACTTTTTCAGAAAGGTTATGAATTGAGGAAATAATTTCAGTTATTTTTACGCGAAGTGTCATACACATTTTTTAGGGTATTCGTCTTTGATTTATAATTTTTTTTAAAGTACGATAGCTATTGATTTATTGCCTGTTATTTCTAAAGTCTTAATTGTTTGACATGATTTTTTTGTTTAAATAACCTTCTGTTCACTGGCTACCAGTAAACAAATAATTAACCATCCTAATTCGTGAAGTTTTTTTTTAAATTGCCATTTTAAGGCCGGAAGATGGCGTTTTTTTGAAAAACTCGAATAACTCGAAAACCACTGAATTTAGACCCCTGGTTGACTGGGCTAAAAACATTGTAAATAACCTCTAGAATAAACCCCTTTCAAGGAATAGGTCGAATTACCAGTCACCCTGTAAACAAGTTCAGAGTCCATTATCTCGGCCATTTTTGATTTTAGAGAAAAGTTTTTCGAATAAAACAAGCTTAGTTTAGCGTATTCTATATGGAAAAATCATAAAAAGTACATATTATAATGACGTCCCGTCGATAGTTTTTTCTTTGAAATCCAAATGATATACTGATATGTTTCAGGCGTCCATAGGTTACGGTAGCTGCTTACCATCAGGCGGGCCTTATGCTTGTTTGCCACCGTCGTGGTATAAAAAAAAAATATATATACAAGTTCAAAGTCCATTATCTCGGCCATTTTTGATTTTAGAGAAAAGTTTTTTCAAATAAAACACGCTTAGTTTAGCACGGAATAATCATAAAAAGTACACGTTATAATGTAGTCCCGTCGATGGTTTTTTTTTCGAAGTCAAAATTATATACAAGTTCAGAGTCCATTATCTCAGCCATTTTTGATTTTAGAGAAAAGTTTCTCAAATAAAACACGCTTATTTTAGCGTATTCTGTACGGAAAAATCATAAAAAGTACTCGTTAAAATGATACCCCGTCGCCGTTTTATTATTTAAGTCCAAAGGGTTTAGGCTAAGGAAGGTCGTGTGGCCCCTGTGAGGAATAGTTGAATTGGTAAATGTCAATTGTTTGTCGCCTCATAACTAGTAATCACTCCAACTTTTAGCCCTCTATCTTGAACTGTCACAGAGATAATGTCAAAAATGTATTTTTTTAACATTTTTTTCAAACTCGTATATCTCCTAATCCATAGCAGCTAAAGCATTGAAACAAAATCACAGCTACGTAGTTTGAGTGGGAGTATACCCTATAATTTTATTAATATTTTATACGTGAAAAATAAACGAAATAAATGTCAATTTATTTTTTGACAGCTCTTTCCAACACGTTTTTTTGAAAGTACAATTATGAAAAAAATCATATAAATTGCTTATAGTATTAGTTACTAGCATACAAAAACTCAATTGATTATATTTGGTGCAACATACTGTAAAAAAAAAACTAACGTAAGTATTCAAGTATAAAGAGTAGGCTTCTGAACTGAAACTTCGTTTTTAAGTTTTTTGTTTGTTGCCTAGCAACAAAGGGTGTATTGTTTTTAATTTGACGTATGACTGTCAAAAAAGATCACTGAACTACTGCTGTGTTAGCATTTGTAACTAATTTTACTAACTACTAAATCAACGAAACGACGGATGTGCTATATGTTTATTATTTTATAAACAAAATTAATTGGTTTCATTATAGTACACGTATTAACATAACGAAATAAATAACTCATTAGAGCAGATATCACTATATAAGTCACTTAGATAATGACTATCGTAATATTCGTCGTCCCAGGTATAGGACAATGTTATCCTGCAGTCATCGCAATATCCTTTTAACATAATATTTTCGTCAGAGAGCGATATCTCAATATCTGGTAAAGACTGTAAAAACAGTTGCTTCGCTATTAACTGTGGCAAGTTGAGCCGAAATATTTTTGATTTTATGATTTCCATCTGAAAGAATGTATATACATGAAGTTTCTGTTTTATTTTATTTACATTTAAAGCTTACTTTCGCCATTATGGAAAAATCGGACTCCTCTTCTACATAACGTGTTGTATATTCCCTTAAACAATCCACTATTATGTTAAATGTGCTAGCGTATAAACTAAGCGTTTGTCGATTCCGAATAACATAACATTAGACATTATGATTTATTAGGTATGAGCTATCTTTAAATTATAAAATACTATTATACAATTTATACGCTAGCACATTTAACATAATAGTGAATTGTTCAAGGGAATATACAACACGTTATGTAGAAGAGGAGTCCGATTTTTCCATAATGGCGAAAGTAAGTTTTAAATGTAAATAAAAAAAAAAAAACGGAAACTTCATGTATATACATTCTTTCAGATGGAAATAGACGTGTGCGCCGCCATCAAAATCCGCGGCGGCGGCGCGCCGGGAATTTTTGGCGGCGTGGCTGCGCCACGCCGGCGTCAAGGTCACTTTTCACGGTTCTCGTTTCGCATTAAAAATATTTTAAATATCAAAAACTTTTTAGGAACAAGGAACATATTATTAAAACGATATATAATGCCGTTTGCTTCAGTCCTGCCTATTTTTCGGAAATCGCTTTAATGTTGATGTTTTTCATAATTGTGATGAATTAAGATCCTTTTAAAGCCAACTCCATCTAGCCAGTGGCCGAGAGACTGGACTGAATCCATTATTATTATACCTCTCCATAAAAAGGCTCGACGCTAAAATGTGACAACGATAGAACTTTGTCTATTATATGTATCGTATACCAGTAAAGTATTTCTTTACATCATGAATTCGCGATTGACAAAGTTCCTGGAGCGGAAAATACCTGCAGAGCAGGCTGGCTTTCTGTCTAGGCGAGGAACACGGGAGCAGATTTTCATGTGCCAGATCACCGAGAGATGTCGTGAATGGAACAAGCCATTAGTCCTATGCTTCATAGATTACGCCAAAGCATTCGACTGTGTTAGATGGAAAAACATGCTGTACGTGCTCCTGGCGATGGGTGTCCCTGCTCATTCAGCTCCCCCTTATTGAGTACTTGTACGCCGAAACTGCAAGAGTGCGCATCGAGAACACCTTGTCGGACCAGTTCAAGCCGGAAAGAGGAGTAAGACAGAGATGTATGTTGTCTCCGGAGCTCTTTAATATCTACGGCGAATACATCTTACGTAAAGTCACCGAGAACTAGGACGGTGGCATATCAATTGGCCGCAAAACGATCTGCAACCTACGCTATGTTGACGACACAACGCTCTTGGCTTCCAATGAGGAGGAGATGTTTCTTTTGTTCCAGCGAATAGAAGCGGAGAGCATCGAATTAGGACTTCACGTCAACAATGACAAAACGCAAGTTAATGTTCGTACACCGAAAACAGTCTCCTCTACGAAGCCTAGAACTAAAAGACCTAGAATGCGTCAGCGCCTTCACCTACCTCGGCTCACTTATATCTAGCGATGGTAGCTGTGAACGTGAAATCATCCGGAGGATTCATATAGCGAAGAGTGCTATGACTCGGTTAGATAGGATCTGGAGAGATCGCGGCATACCGAGGCAGACTAAGGTTAGACTCATGCGTTCCCTGGTGTTTCCAATTTTCCTATACGGTTTTGAAACATGGACTATCAAGCAGATCTGAAAAGCCGTATCGACGCGTTTGAGATGTGGTGTTGGCGACGGCTTTTACGGATACCTTGGACTGCGATGCGCACTAATCAGTCCATACTAGAGGAGCTACGCATAAAGCGCCGGTTGTCTACGACGTGCCAGGACCACATACTTCAGACACCTCTCTTAACGCTCCTCGACGAATCCTCGAATCATCAAGACGGGAAAAGTTGAAGAGGCCCTCCCCCTGCAAGATCGTGTGCCCAAATCACTGCACCTGTAGTAAAACACGCGAGCTAGTTTAACACTGATTTATTCCAGTACAATGTAGGTAGACATAGTATTCTACAAGTACCCTAAACCTAATATACTACAGCACCCATGTAATTAAAACTGCAAGAAGTCATGCGTTTAGTGAGGGATATAAGCCTATGGAGGAACCTGGTCTTCAACAGAAGGACATGATCCTCAGCTCTGAGGGAACGTCTAGTGATGATGAAGATCCTCTCTCTCGCAAGTCGCAGTAGGTCCAAACATACCGTTCAGTATTAAGGATCAATCCTGCCACCGAAAACACTTCTTTTCTCAGGATAATTGAGTTGGTGGTACAATTTTGATGGCAGATTTATTATTTTCGTTACCAATCTTATTAATTAGGCCATCGAGTTCATATTTGTTAGGTGAGCGGTTAATCATACTCATCTATTAATCTCACGAAAGAGAAGGAATTGACCAAACCCTAAATATTTCAATGTGTAGATGTTTTCATGGTTTAATACGTCAATATACGTTGTAAAATTTTCATTTTACTTTCTTTCATCGGTAATTATCATTGGCTATTTTTTGCCGAATTCTGAAATTTTGGCCAACGGCGTGGATTTTGAAATCCGCGACGGCGGCGGCGGCGTGGGTCCCACGGCGCGGCTACGCCACGCCGGCGCGGCGCACACGTCTAGATGGAAATCATAAAATCAAAAATATTTGGGCTCAACTTGCCACGGTTAATAGCGAAGCAACTGTTTTTACAGTCTTTACCAGTATTGAGATATCGCTCTCTGACGAAAATGTTATGTTAAAAGGATATTGCGATGACTGCAGGATAACATTGTCCTATACCTGGGACGACGAATATTACGATAGTCATTATCTAAGTGACTTATATTGTGATATCTGCTCTAATGAGTTATTTAATTCGTTATGTTAATACGTGTACTATAATGAAACCAATTAATTTTGTTTACGTCACACCTGGCCATAACGTAAGTTTTGCCGCACGCTACGCGTACGGTAAAACTCGCATTATGGCCAGATGGAGACGTAAAATTGTGTACTCACCACGGGCAGTAAAAAAGAAAGCCCTCTATCGCATATTTACAACCCTCGCCTGCGGCTCGGGTCACAAATACCTGCGATTTCGGGCTTTCTTTCTTTTACAGTCCTTGGTAAGTAATGTACTATTATAAAATAATAAACACAGCAAAATAGCACATCCGTCGTTTCGTTGATTTAGTAGTTAGTAAAATTAGTTACAAATGCTAACACAGCAGTAGTTCAGTGACCTTTTTTGACAGTCATACGTCAAATTAAAAACAATACACCCTTTGTTGCTAGGCAACAAACATAAAACTTAAAAACGAACTTTCAGTTCAGAAGCCTACTCTTGATACTTGAATACTTTCGTTAGTTTTTTTTTACAGTATGTTGCACCAAATATAATCAATTGATTTTTTAGCTAATACTATAAGCAATTTACGTGATTTTTTTCATAATTGTACTTTCAAAAAAACGTGTTGGAAAGAGCTGTCAAAAAATAAATTGACATTTATTTCTTTTATTTTTCACGTATAAAATATTAATAAAATTATAGGGTATACTCCCACTCAAACTACGTAGCTGTGATTTTGTTTCAACGCTTTAGCTGCTATGGATTAGGAGATATACGAGTTTGAAAAAATTGTTAAAAAAATACATTTTTGACATTATCTCTGAGACAGTTCAAGATAGAGGGCTGAAAATTGGAGTGATTACTAGTTATGAGGCGACAAACAATTGACATTTACTAATTCAACTTTTCCTCACAGGGGCCACACGTCCTTCCTTAGCCTGCTAAACCCTTTTACTCCATGTAGTCAATCTTCAAAGTAAGGTAACTTCAAAGTTTTTGAGTTAAAAAAATGTTTCTAATAAAACTTGCTTATTTGAGTACATTCTACACAATAAGACAAAATGGTCCAAATTGTACTCAACCTTCAGGGCCCCATAACTTTCAAAACAAAATTTAAAAAAAATGTTAAAGAAAAGTTGCTTATTTGTATGTATTTTATACAATAAGTTAATAAAAATATAGCGTTATTATGACATCTGATGAACAATTTATTAAGCCCAGCCCGGCTCTTTGCTAGTCCAACCGAGAGGCAGATAACGAAATTTCGATTTTCGCGTTTCACGATTGGCACTCTATAAACAAACCGCCTTGATGCGTAAATTACATATTTATTAGTTACAAATGATCTGTGACAATTTGTCAAAATACTGTTTATATGGTAAACTAGGTTAACCGTGGCACACAGATCCGCCGTTGCAGTCCGTTACGGACTACGGTGTAGTCATACGTTATATCACCATTAATTACTTAAGTTTTATATTACTGCTTTCTTTACTATGAAAAATAAAGAAGAGCGACTAAAAACTCGCTGTTTGTGTTTGTCGCACTTATTACTATATGTATGTATAGAGTAATAATGTATAGAAAGCAAACGAGCTGCTAGGCAGCCTGGCCGGTACATGCACCCCGCCCGCGCCTTACCCTTCCCTGCGCATGCCCTTTACGCAAAAAAAGTTTTTGTTTTGAAAAATAAAAATAATCCATTGATTATAACGACACAAATTTCACACATTGTTTCGATACGCTTTTATAAAAATAATAACTTTAATATTTTATTGTACTGTTAACAGGGTTCTACAAGAAAAAAAATTAAATAAATAAATATCATTGATTAATATGGCACAAATTTATTCAAATACTAGATACCGATATTTTAGAAAGCACAGCAAGTACCTAATCAATCAACTCTAATTTTATATAGGCTTATAAAAGTCCACATGTTTGTGCTGATTGAATGTCAGTATTCCCATTGACGAAAGTGACACAAAACGCGTGCGTGCGTCAGTAACAACTTTGCTGTTACAGTGAAAAAACAATTTTGATCTCTAATTTTATATTCACCGAATAATGTTTAAAAACAGAAATGTCTAAGTTTCTACCTAAGCAACAACCTAGGGTGACACAAATTAGTATTATTAGCTAAGTTGTATGCCCTGAATTCTGTATGTGAAAAATAAGCATCTTTAATATTATCGAAACTTCATAATTTATTGGTACGGGTCTATTTAAGTATTGTTTAATTGATATATTTCCCCAATTTAAAATTTCGATTATTAAATCTCAGTCTCAACTCATTCATTTCCTGAGAAGGCATCTTTAGATTTCCATAAAACGCACTATAAAATATAACGGTTACACTCACGTCACTTTAGTCACTTCGCGTGACAAGGTGATGGAGACCTAAGCTCTCCGAAACATGTCACGCGAAGTGACTAAAGTGACGTGAGTGTAACCGTTATATTTTATAGTGATAGTATGTCTCACGAAAGTTTAAATTTAATAATTCCATAAAACTACTTAAATTTATTATAAGCTTTGTAGTGAGTAAACCTTGTATAGTCCAAATCAAGTGACACGACTATCGTGCGAGCCGAGTGGCAGCCCACTGCTATACGCCTGCCTGGGAGGCGCGCCGGCCAAATGTACCTAAACTGCGTAGTGACACCCCCCTGATACTAGCATACTAAAGGGACAAAACAATGTCTTCGATGTCATTAAAGAGGCTATAAATAAATAAATAAAGTAAATTGCCCTTTATGCCTGAGATATTGTCTATCAGACAACCATTGACCTTGATTAGTGCCAGAACAGCAAGATAAAGTTGTTTAAAATTTGTACAATTTTAATTTTATAATAGCTGCACACCTACAGTTTGCAAACACTACATGTATATTAATTTCAAATATGAATTATTGTAATTTTGTTTTAATTTATAATTATTGTCCGAAATAATGGAATGGCATGAGACATTATAGAATAGATAAACTTACCAAAACAAAGAAAGCACATTAACATCAGTGCAAAGAAGCGATGTACCCTGTTTGCAGGGTGACACCATGACGAAGTGGGCAGGGTTGTTCTGTTGCTGCCACTGGCTCCTGGATTCTCCATCGTGCTATAAAAAAAATCAAGTTACTATCCGAAAAATTTACTTGTATATATTCGAATGAAAAATGACATTACTTACCAGGCGGCCCAGTTCTCGCACTGTGTTATAATATCGACGAGACAAAAGCTCTGAGTCACTAATAAATAACTAAATGTAATACTACACCACGAATTGATAAAACATTACAGTCACATTATCGACAATACCAAGTAAAATTTTCTAGGAGCAAGTCTGTTTTACTCACGACTCAAAAGCGCTGATTGCGAGAGGGGATGTCGGTCAGATCACATTATATTGACGATAAAAGGGGCTACTCGTTAAATGGACCAATCAATAAATAAACAAACAACATTCCTATGCTGGTACTAGACACAATAAAATGGAAATGTAAATAGCACAAACTACAAAGTACACCCACGGAATGACAGGAGTTTGAAAGATTTGACTCAAGTGATATCGTTCTGATATTACCCTACAAAACATATTTTGTAAAGCGCGCTTAGATTTATGCCGAGTAAAATCTTTTTTGTCATCACATAAAGGTAATTTAAAGCTTATATTTGTCTTTACTTTCTTTAAAAAAAAACCTACATGATTGCTTAAACAATACAACCGGAGTCGCCATTGACACTGACAGGCGTTCCCCTCTGCCGACAACATAATGACCAATGGTCATACACATGTATCGACTGACGTTTATCTGACGTAGCTATTTGTACGTTACGTACGAATAGCCCAGTGTTGCCAGAGCACTACCAGTTAAAAGTACGGTCGCGTGTCAAAAAAAGTACGATTTTGACTTAAAAGGTACGATTTTTATTTAGTTCTACAAAATCGCCACATATAAGATCAGGGTGGTGTTTTATTGATGTACGGGTTATAATTTAGCTATTTGTCTCTCATTCTAACAAGCATATGCGTTAGAAATAGCTTTACATTGAAATTGTAAAGGTAACTTCTGAGAACTACGATCAGCGGGCCTACCGCGAAAGTCGTATATCGAAATTTCGTTTTCTCCCTGTCTATCGCACTTGCTTATACGAGCAAAAGAGATGCAAATAGCGAGGTTTCGAAGTTGGCAGTAGGCCTCAGGTAACGATATTAGTCGAGTGCTGATGCCTAGAATAGATACTCTCATGAGAAACTCGGGCCAATGTGAATGGAGGTAAGTAACGGCCAACCCGCACGAGGACACAGATTAGTGACTACACATTTTGGTGACGATTTCTGCTACTTTCATCCTATATTTCTGTGACACAGTCTAGTGGCAGTTGATTTGACACGTGACGTTATAGTGGTATAAAATAATTATGATTGAATACAGTGACCATATTTAGGTAGATATACCATGAGGTCAATATTAACTAGATGACATGCTCGATATTCACTACGATGCACATTCTAGATCGTTAATTTTAGGATTTATGGTTCATGAACTAGGATCAATACATCTGATTGGCGCTGTAAAGTATAATTTTAGTATGCTTTTGCCGGGTACGCTATAAAGTACGATTTTTAGTACGGTTTTCGCCGGGTAGGCCAAATAGTACGGTTTTCCGCAGGGTACGTTAAAGGTACGCAGAGGTCCAAAATAGTACGTAAAATCGTACCAAAAGGTACGCTCTGGCAACACTGGAATAGCCATACATTTGACGTTCCTCTCCCCCGCAAAAATAGCCAGACATTTTTGTATAGAAAATGACAGACATGGCTACTCCATCCGGGTTGAATTCTCTATGAAGGTACATGATAAATTAAGGCCAAAAATTGCAACTTCAACAAAATCTTATGCGCCCACCGGATCGGTCATAAAATTGGTATGTAGGTTATTTAAAGTGGGCTAAACCGTTTGTCAAAATCTGGAACGGTGGGCTTTAAAATAATTTTACGTAATTTTTTCAGTCAGTAATATATTCTCAGTGTACCTAACTTGACGCTTATCCAACTCGAACCAACAGCCTTAATGCCCTGATTACACCTACCGAGTACAGTGACGAGTCACTGCTCTCGACCGAGTGCTCGCTAATGCCCTGGTTACACCTACCGAGTACAGTGGCGAGTCAGTGCTCTCGGCCGAGTGCTCGCTAAGTGTAAACACATCGCCGAGTACTCGGCCGAGCGCTCTGCCGAGTAAATGGGCGAGACAGTCACTCGCTTCCCAATCTTTTTACTAGGCCGAGTGCCCACCCCCGCACTCCCCGCACTGACTCGCCGATTCGCTCGCCGGGTGTGAACAGTGCGCTCGCCCTGCGCATGCGCCACTCGCCACTCGCCTACCTTCTTTTTAAAGTTTATGCTACCAATATTTGATTATATGTTTACTGATTATAATAATTAACTAGATAGCCGGTGAAATTAGAGAGAAAAAAATGGCTAACAATAGGTGGGATGTGGAAACAACAATAAAATTCATTAATGTGTATAAACTCCATCCATGTGTGTGGAATTTCCAGTCCAAGGAATAAAAAAATAAACGAAACGCGACGCAGCACATCTAGCCATTCAAGAGGAAATGAACATTACAAGATGTTAAAAATACGATCAAAAATCTAAGATCCGCATACAGTTAAGAAAGAAAAAAATCGGCCAACTCAAAATAAAAACTAAAATTTGGAGCGGCTCAATCAAAAAAAAATCATGTCAATATATATTTATTATATTCTGTTTTTTAGTATTTGTTCTTATAGCGGCAACAGAAATTCATCATCTGTGAACATTTCAACAGTCTAACTATTACAGTTGATAAGATACAGCCTGGTGACAGACGAACGGACAGCGGAGTCTTAGTAATAGGGTCCTGTTTTACCCTTTGGGTACGGAACCCTAAAAAATTACTGAGTTCTTGAAAAGTGATATTTGTAGCGCCAAGATCAGGTCTCCTTAAAATACATGATCTCGTCTCGTCCAAATACGATTTTTTCTTAGAGCTAACAAGTTCATCAATTTCTCTATGAGGAGTGTTATTAGCAAGTTTATATATTTTCGAATGATATTTTTGCGATTCATAATTGGGTAAGCTCACCTTCCATGCACTTCGTTACTGAACACGCTGACGGACTCGCCACAAAATTCAAAAACGCGTGTAAGCAGTCACTCGGCCATTTTACTCTCTCGGCCGAGTGACATTTTGCTGTATCGCCACTATACTCGGTAGGTGTAACCAAGGCAATTGAGTTATAATATTAGTAGATGTATTAAACAAGATTTACCGAAAATATGGCACTTGAAAATTTGTTACCGGCCATGTCTTCTTATCACTGACTGGTCAAAACTGACCCAGAAACTGCTGTACGAGTCGTGCATACACTTTACAGCACTATTGTGGGGCAATTTCTGATTGTATATGCCGTTCTGTATTACATATCGGTGATTGACACTCGACTTTTCAATTTAATTAAACCATGGAGACTGTCGTTTCACCAGCAAAACAATAATTTAAAAAATGTTACAATGCAAGTCCAAAGGGCCCTTAATAATTTTCAAGAAATAATTTTGTAAGCACATCCGCTATAAACCCCTTTTGTTTTGATTTGGATTATCACAAATACTTACTACTAACGATTGTATACGACTACAAGGACAGTTTACAGACGTCGCATTTGTCGGTACGTAAATTTTGCAGTAGGCATTTTTAGTAGGTAGTTACTTATGTCAGTCGTCTCCAAATAGCGTGACTTTAGAACAGGAAGTAGAGCTCCCAGGGGAGCCAGCCCTTGCCCTTATCGTAGCTATGCGGAAATGTAGGTACTTACCAGCTAACAAAACCCCAGTGACACGAAACCGTTCGTCTCTTGTACATTTATAATCATATTTCAACTAGGAAAGGGAGCCAGCAAACTTAGAAAAGGAGGAGTAAATTAAAACTATTTTTTTTATACATATGCCATATGCTGTGAAATAAAGGTCTATTTGGTTCATACCTATCTAAGGTACCTACGTAAGTATTTTGTATTACAGATCCGCACAACAATAATAAAGTTATTCCAAGACAAATTTTCAACTATAAAAAAATTTGAATGTGTAACAAAGTGTCACTCTGCCGCGTCAAATAGGCCCCCAAGCGGTAACTGAAACAGCAATTATGTGGCAATTAAATAAGTAGGTAAGCACTCCAAATGCCGATTCTAAGAAAAAAAATCCTCAATTTTCTATTCAACTTTTCGAGGTTCATTTTGGCTTATTACTTTTTTATCTTTTATTATTAATATCCAACAATAAATTAGAGAGAAAATATATCCAACAATAAGTAAACAACTTATTATAACGTGTTTGTGTGTCAGTCCTTGGCACCGGAGCTCATATATCAAAAAAAAGGTTTTGACAGCGGCTTTGATAATCTAAATCTTAACTGTCGTGAAGGTTTCTCTACAACCATAATCAGTAGGTAACAAGCATTAGACACTGGCTGGAGTGTATCAGAGAATTATGGTAGGTAATGGGATAAAGTGTGAATGGCAATGAGGGGTTTTCTAAGTCAAGATAATTTTTGTTAAGTAAATATGTTTTCTGTTAGTACAATAAGCCTGTTGCGTAAGTACCTAATTAAGCTGGCACACAAAATATGTCCTACCTACCCGTTTGTTACCGAAACACATTAACGTCAATATATTCAACTGTTATCATTACCGTGTAGGAAATTTTACCTTTGACTTAATTTTGTCTTATCTGTAAGTACAGGCATAAGGCGAGGGTAAATAGTTATCATAAAGTGTGCTTTTGATTAGTAAGGCGTCGGCAAGGGTAGGTGACAGAAGCGTGAAAGCTTGCAGGGTGGTGTATTGTGGTGAACCAGCGGAGCATACGACGTGGAGTAGCAAGTACAATGAGCAGCGCAGTGCGCAAGGCGGGCGGCGGCGGGCCGGGAGGCGGAGGGCGGGCGCGCGGTTTCGGTTCGGAGGCGCAGTCCGCCTCGCGCAGGACGGGAGCGGTGTTCACTCGGCGGCGCGCCGCGGCGCGACATGCCCAGCTGATGTTTATTTATACCACGAGCTCGGTGGAGGGCGCGCGCGGGAGGCCCTCCCCTCCGCGGCACCACGGTTTCGCGTGATGCAGCCGAGCGAGCTAGCCGACGCCGCGCCCGCCGCTAGCGGAAACCCCCCGCAGCGTGGCCTCAACGGCGGCCGCTTCGATTTTGACGACGGTGGCACTTATTGTGGAGACTGGGAGGATGGCAAGGCTCACGGCCATGGTGTGTGCACCGGCCCCAAGGGCCAGGGCGCCTATGCCGGCTCCTGGCACTTTGGATTCGAAGTTTCCGGCGTCTACACCTGGCCCAGGTGAGAGAGTGACTTCGCCCGGGCCTCGCACATGCCCGAGCGGGAATCGGCGTCCGAAGCCGCTCCAAAAATAGGCTGCTATTAATAATTGAGTTCGGTGTTTCGCTAGAAAACGCGTGTAGCGACGGTGAAAGTGCCTCATGGCCTAATAGCGGCCAAAATATTCATATCGATCTACATATAGGTACCGACTGATAGCGACACGTGATAACAAAGGGTACCTATCTATCGACTCATGCTTGCTCTACACCACCAATTAACAGGCTGTCATTGTCACAGACATGCCCATTACAAGTTCAATGGAAGTCACGGCACAAATCATTACTTACTTTAGTCTTTATTACATCTAATTGAGAACAATTTAGCACGTGCGTTACGGCTGATGTCTTGGTATCATTTTCTGAGTTCATGATTGTTTTTACATGGTTATAATAACAAGAAGGAAGGAAACAAAGTTTATCTAGCAGCCAAATTTAAGTCGGTAAAGAAAATCCATTTACCTACCTGTTTGTTATACTTTGCATGTGGTTGTCAACCTTCAACCTTAGATAATTAAACGTAAATATATATATATATATTAGGTATCTACGAGGTTTACAGTCTAACTACAGACAAGACAAATAAAAGTAAGAATAGAAGTATCATTCGTACAGGTACTTATTTGATATTATACCTTTACTTTAAATGTGAGCGTATGTATTAAATAAGAGTTAAGACTGGATATGTACCAATACAGTGTAACAGAACTACAGTATGGCTCTGTCAGAATGCGTCTCAGTGCCAGGCCTTCCGGCTATTTCATCCAGCTAGCGGCTGCTCCAATGCAACCCACTTTCGTCAGGTCATTGATCCATTGAAAGAAACACGGGATTTCCCGACATTACTAATAATTTCCCTGGAATACTTTTATATACACGCATAACCTACCTATAATACTACGTCTGTTGGTCGGAGGGGTTAGTAGAAAAACTAGACAACACTGATATTCATTCGCCACCGTCCTAAGTTTTCATTTCTTTCATTTACATTATTTATTACAGGGCCTTGGTACCTACGATTTGTCGGTTTAATTAAGCTATTCTTAACCAAACCATTCGTTGAATTCCTTCGATTATTGTTCATGTAATTGAGTAGGTACTTTCAATGCCAGATAGTATATGTCATATAATATATTAATCGGTAATCTGAGAGTGTAAGATTGTCTCGCACTAGAACTAGAGGGATATTGTTTACTTAGTGCAGATTGATTTACTAACCAGTTAACTATGGGCTGTATCTATTTGCATACCTACATCTGCTCGTGCTATTATTTCGAGATGGTAGTAGAGTCTGATACGTGGCAACTAAGACTAATTCCACTGTCAATATTTACAAGCAAAAGTTGCTGTAATTGTTTGTAAGTAAATATTTGTATTATCTACATATAGGTACTTGTCTGCCTTATATACCTACTCATTAACAAATGTTTATCATAATATAATACGGTGGTATAATTAACAAGTTGTAAAGACTCAAACATTATATGTACTGTAGGTAAATATCGAATAAACCGCCACCATGATCTAGATAAGTAATAGACTTAAATGCCTATTATTATGCAAGTATATGTACCTATTATAGAAAATCACTCTATAAAATATGTAACTAAACTATCCATATTATATATTTTCAACCGACTTCAAGATTTTAAAGGAGGAGGTTATCAATTCGTCGGGATCTTTATTTTTGCTTTTTTTTTTATGTATGTTCACAGATTATTCGAAGACGGCTGGACCGATTTGGAAAATTATTTTTGTGTTTGAAAGAGTATACTTTACAGTTGGCCCCATTTTAACCAAGTCAGGATCTGATGATGCGATCCTGGAGAAATTGAGGGAACTCTTCAACAATTATAGGCACACCAATAGTGATTTGAGTATTTTTTACAGCATCTCGAGCATTTGCTTTTGGAAAGGTGGATGCTAAGTGAAGTCGGTTCTTTTTTGTTTAAAATTATATTTATTACACCGTTTAAATAACTGGGACCACTCGAAAGGTTCAAACGTTTATATCAATTTAAGTAAGTCATTTTGATATTTGCCTAGTAAATGTTAGTTTCGGATAAATTACTTAAAAATCGAGCGAATTTAGCTTTATTTTTTTAAGGTCGATTTAAAGTTTGAATTCATAGCGACATAGATGTTTTGATAACATAGATAGTTTTGGAAACCTCTCACCACATTATAGACCGTAATCCAGGAACAAATTTCGTAGACCATCGGGTCCGAGGCGATAACTTGTGAAGTGGTTAAGGGCGATGTAATGGATGTCCCAAAAAAAACCACAAAATTTAAATTTAATGGAAAACAGACTTTTTCCCATTATTTATAAAGTCAAAACACACTCAATAAGATTATGTGTGAAATAACACGTCGGGCAAATGGCCTCTATGGCTTTGCTGGCACATTATGCACTCTATTGTCAAGTTCGGCTGAATTTCACCGATGCAGTACCGAAATTCCTTCTTTAAAGCATGGGTAGTTATGGGCTTGTTGGCATAAACTTTTGACTTTAAATAACCCCAAAAAGAAATCTAAAGGTGAAAACAAGACCACATCCACCCATGATTTGAAGGAGGAAATTGGACGCTGCATCGGTGAAATTCAGCCGAATTTATGCAAAATGGACACGCACAATTTTGAAAAAAGTGTGTATATGCCAGCTAAGCCGTTGAGGCTATTTGCCCGACGTGTTATTCCACACATAACCCTATTAAGTGGATTTTAGAATTTTATATACAAATAATAATGTGTTTTCCATTAAATTCAAATCTTGCGTTATTTTGGGACAGCCTTTATAATGAGTCCTTGTGAAGGACAGAGGAACGGCCGCCATTTAATCAATTAAAAAAAACCGGCTAGGAGCATGTCGGGCCATGCTCAGTGTAAGGTTCCGTAGTTGCCGGCCTGTTACAATGCAACCGTTCAAAAGGTCGTTTATTAAGGGATATTTGGCAGCACTTACGTCATTTTACTATGCGGTACTTACGTCCTTTCACTAAACATCTTTTAGTGATATCTAACTCAAAAACGGCTCAACCGAAACTTATTCAATATAATTTTTATTGAAAGTGCTTATCAGGCCTCATTTCCATGTTTTTTTTTCAAAAATGTTTGACCCACGGTTTAAAAGTTAGATACAATTTTTGAACTTTCAGAAACTATTAGTTTTGTCAAAAAAATGGTTAAGAAGACCTCTATTATTTTTAAAAGACCTATCGAACGATACTCCACACAATATGGTTGGAATGAAAAAAAATTCACCCCCCAATTCATGTGTACGGGAGGTACCCTGATAAAAAATATTTTTCCAGTTTTTATTCTACCACTTTGTGGGCGTGATTAATGCACATAGGGGAAGCCCAGGAAAGATGCATATGTTAAGAGAGTAATGAAAAAAAACACCCCAATTGTTAATCAAAATAACACTTTATATTTTTAATTTGTACTATGTATGTACCTTTGGAAAATGCTATCACAAATCCTTAAACTTAAACAACTTCTTATTGTTTGTTTTATTTTATAGTTCCATTATCTGTTTTGCCCTACCACCTCGGGTAAATAAGGGGATATACCTCAAGGGCAAAAATAATACAATGACAAATATATGAATTAGGCATCGCCCTTAATAAATAGCTGTCTACAGTTGAATAAGAAATACAACCCTCATGGGCCTATTTTTGCACTGGTTATACTGAGTCTGTCTTCAGTGGGTAGGTCAATGTATCTTTTAGCGCACACTAAAAAGAACACCATAAATTATTCTCTCTTTTTTTCTGTTTTAAGAGAAGTTTTTGTTTGCTAGTTTTGCTGGGGCCTAGCAATAAGAAATATTAAGTTCTTTTCATTTTTAGTACCTTTTTGGAGTTTCCTGTACTAGCATTATCCGTTTTGCCCATATCCGTCTTGCCCGAAGTACTAAATATTTCGAATTGTTTATGCTAAGAATGCGTTTAACAGGTGGATAAAAAATTATAGTCACAATTTAAGCCCATGTTAATATACTATAGTTTTAACTAACCGTATTCGTAAACATACGCAACGTAATACAAAAATTTGATACAGTTGCTTTTCCAAAAATCACAACAAAACAGTCAAAAACTTTGTTTTTTTTTCCCACAACAAATACACGCGTTGTTTGCTTTGATTGTCATGGCGTCCTCTGGTGGCTTGTGGGTTGTGGTGGCTGCTTTACCGACTTCAGCAAGCCTATATGCGCTATCTATTGTATAGCTTTGGTAAAAGCCTCGGACAGACGGGGGGACGGATTAGCTGTACGTTAACAATATTAAAATAATGTGCAACAATCGTGAATGGTTCCATTCCAAATCAATGTTTATATTAATGTTGACCTTGGCCTATATTTAACTAAGTAGACCAACCTAGACCCTACTAAAATTAAATAAATTGAAATCAGAATATCAATTAGTTAATATAGTCGTATATGTCCAAGGCAAAGTATGAAAGCAACCATTGTAATCATATAATTCGTCTCAAACCTTAGCGCAGTGCTTAATTTAGTTTGCATTCTCGTAAAATTGCCTCTTTACACAGGCGCTGAGCATAATCAAGGTAGAGTTGATTGTTACCCTTTTCAGGTCAAGTTTCAGGGCGGTTTTCAGGCCAGGGCACGTAAGCGATATTCGCCCCATTGATCTTACGTTCCAAGAAAGCAACAAGTTGCCGAAATAACTCGGGTTACTCCTTGATTCTTAATGACCGCAAAGCCAATTCTTCCAACGTCATCATAACTAAGGCAGGTAAACAGGAGAATACTACTGACAACTGTAAACTTTAGTTAGTACGTAGTAGTTATAAAAGCATGGAGTGTCTAACTAAATCCGGGACCGGGACCAGATAGGATCGAGAAAACATGAAACAAGCACAAATAAAGTACAAATGCTGGACTAACAATGAGGTCAATCAACATCCACGTCCGTAGAGGGACTATGGTATAGAGATACCCTGAGTTTATACCCGGTAAGGGACAGATATTTTGTCAGATAAGGCCTACTGTCCACGGAAGCGTAGCTGCATAGACGCGTATTCGTCATTGTACGCTTGCTGTACGCTTGCTTGCAGCCTACATACAAAACCGTACAACTCTGTCCACGGAGCGGCAACGTCGCGTCAGCGACGCTGCATGCAAGCTTCATGCCGCCGGGCGTACCGCGTGTTATACGCCGGGGCCGGGCTGCATCGCACGGAACAGCACGTTGAGTATTTGTGAGAAAAAATGGTGGGAACGGCTGCAAAGTTTGTGCAAATAGTGGAAAAATATCCGTGTCTTTACAATAATAATCTCACGGAATATTCTCATAAAGATATTACTGAAAAGGCATGGAATTAGGTGTCAAATGAAATAAAGTGGTCTACAATTGATGTTTCTTTCTATATATAGATGTATCCAATATAAACGGCGTCTTCGGCTACTTCGAAGATAATAATAAGCCAAAATAACGTGTTCATCGTTGGACGACATCATCACGAATGAAAGGAAATGTAGATACGCTAACGCTACGCTTCGTGGACAACGTCAGTCTATGCAGCTACGCGTCGTGGACAGTAGGCCTAGTGATACCACATGTAAAGAAAGTTCCCCATTGCTTTACTTTAAATGTAGGTCTTATAGATCTATGCTTGGAAAGAGACAGACCCTGGCCAAATTATACCTACATAATCTTTTTTTAACTCCAATAACTCCGCCCAATCCAACTCTAATTCAGGGCCGGCCCGTCCATATAGGCAAACTAGGCGATCGCCTAGGGCGCTCGCATTAGGGGGGCGCCAACCGGCGGCATCGAAAAAAAAAATTTTAAACACTTTTGTACAAAAATATTTTTGATTTGGCGACAGTGTCACCAGCCACCGCCAGCCTGTGGGCAGTATTGCAGTAGTGAGTGCAGTATCTCTTAGTTAAATTAAGACACCTAATTAACAAAAAGACTTATTTTGGGATTGACTACACTTTTGTTTTAAGTATTTCAGAATGCTTTTTTCGCGCCTAGTCTCAAAATTAATACAGCAACAAACGTAAAGACATAATAGAGACGTCGTACAGAGATTTTTCATATTAAATATTCCTTCCTATTCCTATAGGCGATAGCGTTCTTGACATTTTGATAGTTTTTGTGTGGCATTGTCATTATTACTCATTTTCATAATCAATATGGTGTTACGAATTGAACATAATTGCTAAGACAGCATACGATTATTTTCAGAATTGGTTAACGAAAACTAAAGCAAAAAAAGTGTGGGTAGGTAATCAATTCTACTCTCAATTCTAAAATCTAAACAGACAATTTGTTTCACGTTGTATACGTCGAGATGAGACAGAAGCGTGTCAGTTTTTCAAATTTATTCCTAAATTTGATTTTTGTTTAATTAAGTCCCGATAATTAAGAGCAGGGCTTGTAACCGGTATTTTGTTCCATACTAAAATACCGGTATTTTTTTCGTTCTTTCGTTTACTATTTCATATTTAATCTAAAAATCTTACAATATAGTCATAACCTAAAAACAATACGAGTTCTACGTAAAAACCATAAAATATGTAAACATTTGGGTTATTTCGGGGCTTGTTGCGGAAACCGGTTACAAGCCCTAATTAAGAACTTAAAAAAATCTATAAACTTTTCTGGATTTCACCTAGTTTCAGAATTAATTTAATACCAATTTAAAAAAATTACATTTGTGACTCAGTCAAAACTCCTCGTAGCCCTCGTTGGTGGCGATGTCGCCACTTTGATGCTTAAAAAGCGCTGTGCTGGTAAGACGTTAGACTTTCAATCCAAAGGTCTCGGGTGCATACCCCGAGTTTTTCGGAACTTGTGTACGAAATATATTTTGATATTTACCAGTAAATTTTCGTTGAAGGAAAACATCTTGAGAAACCCGGAGCTAATCCCAATAAGGCCTAGTTTCCACTCTGGGTTGAACGGTCAGATGGCAGTCGCATTCATAAAAACTAGTGCCTACGCCAATGCATGAGATTAGATTGCCAAACGGATGCCAGGTTAAATGAGCCGTGGCAAAAAGCAGGGACTAAAGCTAGGAGGATGATTATGACATTGCAATGATGACCCTGTATACATATTCGTCTTATGAGAAAGGAAAGCGCCTTTAGCAGGGGGCTTGCATTAGGTAGGTACCCAAAAAAAATCCAAAGTATTTTTTTGTTCCATTCACGTTTTCCCCCATTGTTAGGGCACGTAGTGAACTAGGAACCCTTATAGTTTCGCTATGTCCGGCCGTCCATCTGTCCGTCTGTCCGCGGTCTAGCTCGGTGACCGTTCGCACTAGAAAGCTGAAATTTGGTATGAGTATGTGCATTATTCACGCCGATAAAGTGATATAATAAAAACTTAAAAATATTTTTTATTAGGGTATCTCCCGTACACATGAAGTGGGGGGTGATTTTATCGTGTTGGGTATCATTGGATAGAAAGAATAGATGTCTTGTCGAACATTTTTTGGATAAAACAACAACAAGTTATTTAAAAAAAATCATAGACGTGAGGCCTGCTAAGTACTTAAAACGAAAACTGGTATATTGAATAAAAGCGGTTCAGCCGATTTTGAGTTATCACTCAAAAACGCATAGTGAAAGGACGTGAGTGCCGGATAGATAAATACTTAAGCGTCGCCAAATATCCCTTAATAAACGACTTCTGAACGGATGTATTGTAACAGGCCGGCAACTACGGAACAATACCCTCAGCATGGCCCGACATGCTCTTGGCTGGTTTTTTTTATTTTCCTATGAGATCGGGTTTTCATTACTTTTTTATCTTCTGACGCTAATACGTCTAGCAATAAAAAGGAGTAGAAAGTAATTTTCTACTCGTTTTTGTTACTAGATTATTCCAAGAGCACGTCGGGCCCCGCTTAGTGAATGGTTCCGCAGTTGCCGGCCTGTTACAATACATCCGTTCAAAAGGTCGTTTATTAAGGGATATTTGGCGGCGCTTGCATCATTTTACTATCCGGCACTTACGTCCTTTGACTGTAAATCAAAAACGCCTTGACCGATTTTATTCAATACTAGCTGTGCCCGCGGCTCCGCCCGCGTGGAATTCGGTCTGTGTCAGTAAGCGGCTAATTCACCCCTAATTTCTCTCCCGCTACCCTGGAGGCGGAACTTGAAGTAAAGTTGACAGATACGCTAGAGGACAGTAGTCCTAATAAAATATTTTACAATTACCACTAAATGAAACTACACTCATAAATGAATCCTTTTTTTTATTAATTTTTTTTGGCATGATTTAAACGACATAGAGAGTATAGTAGGTGTATATCGGATGATACAGGACCACTTTTGTTTTTATACGTTTATGTCTACTGCAAATATCATCCAAATCGATCCTCCCGTCAAATCAGTCAAAGCATGAAAGGTAAGAACAGGCGCGGTTGAAATTGGGGGGGGGGGGGGGGGGTCACAAATGCAGACATGATTTTTTTCTATTTGAGGTGCACTTGGAGGAGGGAGTTCCATGACCCCCCCCCCCCTTTTAGACGTTGAATTTTTATAGGCTACGTATAACCTGGCTGGGGATTTTCTGGAATTGGAATTAGTAATCCTTAAGGGGTGATTTCCGGGATAACAATGCAAAAAAAACCGGCCAAGAGCATGTCGAGCGATGCTCCGTGTAGAGTTTCGTAGATGCTGCCCTGTTACAAAACATCCGTTCAAAAGGTCGTTTATTTGGCGGCGCTTACGTCATTTTACTATTCGGCACTTCCTTTCACTATGCGTTTTTGACTAATAATTCAAAAACGGCTGGACCGATTTTATTCAATATAGTTTTTATTGAAAGTTCTTATCAGGCCTCACCAAATTTCAGCTTTCTGGTGCGAACGGTAACTGAGCTAGACCGCGGACAGACGGACGGACATGGCGATATAACTGTTACGTAATAAGGCCTAATTATGTACAGAAGCATACACTGCTTTACCTACACACATATTAAAAATCCATTGAAACCATTAGAATGACCGCCATTACACCGCCATGACCAACATTATTGCGCCGGCGGTCGGGGGGGCGAAGCGAATTTTCATTACGTTACCGTAGGTAATGAATTTTCATACGTTTTTACCACACTGTCACAGATAATACACTGATGTTACGTTACTGGTTGCAATAATGTTGGTAATTAATTACATACGGTTCTGAAGGCGGAATAGAGGATTTATGATATTGGTGTAGATCAAGATATTTATTCGTCAATGTAAGCACATTACAATGCACTAATGAACGTCAGAGAAAAATAAAATACGTGAGTGTCGTGGAAAGTATGTGAATCGAGTGCGATTGGAACGAAGTTATGTTATTTAATTTTATTTCATTTTGACTTTTTCGTAAATTTTGTGGTTTTAATTTTTTTGAAATTTTAGAAATTTTGGATGATTTGGAAATTTTGAAAATTTTTGATATTTTGGAAATTTTGGAAATTTTGGTAATCTTGGAAATTTTTGAAATTTTGGAAATTTTGACATTTTTGACATTTTCGACATTTTTAAAATTCTCGACTTTTAAGGTTCTCGACTTTTTTCACTTTTATCACTTTGTCACTTCTCAATTTCACTACACTTCACTTCACTTTATTCTATTTTATATATTTTTTATTCCATTGCATTTTACACGTTTCTCAATCGTATGGGTGTCGCGTTTTCGTGACGTGACGCTTTTTCGTGACTGTCACGTGACTTTTTTTCGCCTTGGCCGGATCCGCGAACCGTCCGATAAGGAATTTCGTTCCAAAACTACCACCGGTTCTAACCCTACACCTCTGGCCCAAGAAGTATTATGACCGAAAAGAAATTCGACGGGACTTATTTTTTTCAAAACAGTAATACATTATTATATTAGATCTTAAAGATACAAAATAAGGCGTAGTTCTTCAAGAAGACATATCAAAACAGCTTGAGAGACAGATAATGTACCTATTGTTTAATTATAAAGAAAAATAAATCCTAATCTGACTGCTTCACAAAACGTTTGATATGTTTATCTACACTCACATTGTAAGTTCTCTAAAACGTGTTCGAAAACGGTAGGCAATGCTAGCATTACCACAACCGATTTTACTATGATAAGCTTTTTATCGGTATCAGTAACGTAATTTTAACTTTACATGCTCAAATATTGATGTGTTATGAGTTTTCATAACATAATGTACACCTGCACGCTCCCGCGCGGCCGCCGATACGCGCCCGCCGGCACAATCGAGTTGGCCATGGCTGTGCAATGGCGGCCATTCTATGGTTTCCGAAGAATGCATTTAGGATAAATAATATGAGTGTAGATAAATCAGTGTATGCAACTGTACGTAATTAGGCCTTAAAACACTCGTGTGATCTTATTATGAAAACCACACTCATGTTTTAAGGACCCTTATTACGTAACAGTTACATAAACTACTATTTCCTACCTAAACGGTGTCCTATAAATGTTAGATGATTTTGTAGTAGTTTTTTGGTTTGGGCCATGCATCTTTGTACGTCATATATAGTCCTCGAACCTGCAATAACCCTTTGATATTCATGACATTTTCAAATATTTCTTAAGAGCGGGTAAAGGTAAATTTACAGCATCGACGGGTAACAGGCGTCACTTCCATTCTTTTTTTCAATTTTTTGGACCTACGGTTCGAAAGTAAGATGGGGGGTGGGGGGGGGGGGGGGGGGTTGAAATAGAAACTATCCTTTGTCATTTCTCGAGACCCATACTATCTCTATACCAATTTTCATCTAAATCAGTTCAGCGGTAATATTTCCTCATACCACCTTCCAACCCCCTTTTCACCCCCACAAGGGTTTGAAAACTATCCTTTGACGTTTCTCGAGACTCAAATTATCTCCATACTCATTTCTATCTAAATCGTTTCAGCGGTTAAAAATTCTCCATACAAACTTTCAACCCCATTTTCACCCCCACCAGGGTTGATTTTCGGGATTAAAACTATATATTATCCTTTACCAGGACTCAAACTATATCTATACAAAATTTCATCAAAATCCGTTCAGCCGTTTTCACGTGATGCGCGGTCAAATAAACAGACAAACAGATAAACAGATAAACAGACAAAAATTCTAAAAATTGTTGGAACGTGTTCTGTTATCGATTCTAAGTATCCCCAGCCAACTTTTTTTCGATTATCTTCCATGTACAGACTTTCGACCCTCTTCAGCTTTATTATATGTATAGATAGTTTTTATTTTAACTACTAATCAGGGCTGACTTCTATGATTTTTTTTTTTCAAATAATTAGGACTTACGTTTCAAAAGTTAGATGGGGGGCACGCCCTTTTTTGAACATTCAGAGCTATTATTTACGAAACTATTAGTTTTATCCAAAAAAAAAATTTAAAAGACCTCTGATAGTCCAACCCAATGATACTCAACACGATAGGGCTGGAGCGAAACACAAACCACCCCCCACTTTGTCGGCATGATTAATGCACATACTCATACCAAATTTCAGCTTTCTAGTGCTAACGGTTACTGAGCTATAGGGTGGACAGATGGACAGACGGAAATGGTGAAACTGGGTTCCTAGTTGACTGAGGAACCCTAAAAATGGGAAAAAGCGCGAATGAAACAAATTGGGAACTAACCTACACACTCTTCTTCTCTTAAAAAATGGATTGCAAATTTTGACGGACAACTTACATATTTATTTACTTATATACTTACATACACAGGAACAGTGCAAGTTAAATAAAAGCTTGTAAAAAGGGCGCCATTTCTGTCTCTTGCCTAGGGCGCCAGGAATGCTCGGGCCGGCCCTGCTCTAATTTACTTACTCATCTGCTTAATCATGTAATTAATTCAACACAAAACCAGAAAGAACGGATATAAGTTGTTCAATCGAACTGCCATTTCGGTGTCTGGAGAAAAAAAAACCATTTTTTTGCTTGCTCCATCATCGATATTATACAGTCACTATACAGATATTTAATAGACTTAAACACCATATTAAAATAGTAGTTTTCGATACAACTGCGAGAAGTATGTCATTTTGCACGAGTACCGAGAGGCTCGGGTCAAGACGTGTGTCGAACGTTTTTAGGGTTCCGTAGCCAAATGGCAAAAAACGGAACCCTTATGGATTCGTCATGTCTGTCTGTCTGTCTGTGCGTCCGTATGGCACAGCCATTTTACTCGGAAACTATACGACGTATATGAATAAAATTTATACATAAGGTGTATTTTATATGCCGCTACTTAGTTATGTATTTAAAATTGAAAAAAAATATATTTTTAGGGGGGCGCTCCATAGATGTAACTAAATTTCAAAAAAAAAATTTTAACCAAATATCAACATGTGACACATCAATCGATAGGTCTTTAAAAATAACATTGAGGTTTATTTGACTATTTTGTGATTAAGTGAATATTTTCTGATATAATCGCTTCGAAAGTCAGAAAAATTGTGTCCCTCCTGTAACTTTTTAACCGTAAGTCCAAAAAATATGAAAAAAATTGAGGCGATGTGCCTTATCATATACTTTCTACGAAAATTATTTTGAACATTATCGGTTCAGCTATTTTTGAATTATCTAAAAAAAAAACTTCTTCCATAGGCATCAGATACGACCTTTTGGTATTAGTTTCGTTCTTATTACATTGAAGGTACGGAACCCTCCTATGCGTGGTCCGACGCGCACTTGGCCGGTTTTTTACTACAATGAAATAAAATTACATTTATATTCTGTCCGTGTACGAAAGACAGCTTCATTCAATCGCGCGTTGTTCAAGTAATACTATTGGGTCTCGTATACTGGTGGGTCATTTATAAGCGGGTCTCGCATAATACTCATTTATTTAAAAAATATCAATCAGATTACTTTTTAGCACTAGTGCATAAAATCAAACTTTACGCACGATTTGCAGACCAGATTACTTTTTAGCTCTAGTGCATAAAATCAAACTTTACGCACGATTTGCAGCTACCTACATAAACTAAACTTTTTGAGCAATTGCATTAAAAAAAGATTCTGTCAGAGTTGTTGTAAAATTTAATATTTTTACCCTATTCTACAGGGACAGTACCGGTATTATTTTAACTATATTTACCCAATTTTATGGGGAAATAACTTTTAAGGCACTAGCCTTAAAATAGCCCGGTGAAAGTGACATTGACAGCACGGCTAGCACGTCTTATAAGAGCGACTTAAGCCGCGAGTAGGGAAACCTTCCCGCGCCTGTCAAAAATCTCGCTTTCCGGTAGCATAACATGCACCCGCGGCTACAACTGACACGAAGAGAACTCAAAGTTATGCAAAGGATTTTAGTTCAAAGTCGCGAGTCACTGTCATTTTATGACACTGGCATTTAATCGCGAGTCTGTCGCTCCTTTCACGCGCAAGTTGTGCTGCCAACTAGCGACAACGCATGAAGTCGCGCAGATCTGTCTTTTGTCACGCCAGTCGCGCGTAAGACGTGCTAGCCGTGCAGATGTGTGACAAACATACGGTGACAGAAAGTGTATCATTGCGTACAACTCCCTATGCCTACATCTCTTTCACGTGTGATGTGATGTTATCCCCCTGTCCCCGTCAAATCTACGGAGGCTATGATCTATAAGGCTATAAGGGCCGGTTGCACTAACGCATCATCCCAATAAAACTATAACTTTTCATAAAAGAAAATTTTACTGTATAGTTTTTTTCTTATACCATGGTGGTAGTAAACAAGTATACGGCCTGCCTGATGGTAAGCAATTACCGTAGCCTATGGACGCCTGCAACCCCAGAGAATTCACATGCGCGTTGCCCATCCTTTAAGAACCTATAAAGTCCTTTTTAGGGTTCCGTAGTCAACTAGGAACCCTTATAGTTTCGCCATGTCTGCCCGTCCGTCCGTCCGTCCGTCCGCGGATAATCTCAGTGACCGTTAGCACTAGAAAGC
Source organism: Pammene aurita (assembly GCA_947086415.1). Taxonomy (NCBI): domain Eukaryota; kingdom Metazoa; phylum Arthropoda; class Insecta; order Lepidoptera; family Tortricidae; genus Pammene; species Pammene aurita. The sequence goes on along the minus strand of OX352293.1, from coordinate 19,784,235 downwards.
TGAAATTTGGTACTAATATTTATATCGATCACGCCGACAAAGTGGTAAAATAAAAAGTGATTTTTTTTTTTTTATTAGGGTACCTCCCCTATACGTAAAGTGGGGAGTGATTTTTTTTTTCATTTCAACCCTAACGTGTGATATATTATTGGATAGGTATTTAAAAATGAATTGGGGTTTCCTAAAATCATTTTTCGATAATGTAAATATTTTCGGAAATAATCGCTCCAGAAGTAAAAAAATATGCGTCCCCCCCCCCTCTAACTTTTGAACCATAAGTTTTAAAAATATGAAAAAAATCTCAAAAGTAGAACTTTATAAAAACTTTCTTGGAAAATTATTTTGAACTTGATAGGATGAATAGTTTTTGAAAAAAAAATACAAAATAATTTCTAAACTAAGTTTGTAATTTAACCGTATAAGCAGGTGTTTATTGTACCTGTAATTTCTACAAAATTACAATGAAATGACGTGCTTTCAAATAAAGTAAAAACGGTGAAAATCGGTTCACGCAATAAAGAATTATCCCATAAAAATCATCTTCCATACTTTATGCTCGCGCGCAATAGTTTACTCAATTTGCCGATAGATGTCGCTGTACATGGAACTCTCATATCATATCCTACATGGCGGTGTTATTAACTCTTAAGTGGGGACACTTACTGTGACGGACGGAAAACTACGGAACCCTACAGTGAGCGTGGCCCGACACGCTCTTGGCCGGTTTTAAGAACAATGTTTTTATTCTGATGGATGGTAACTATTTTGACGTGTTGCAATTAACCATATTTAACGAACTTAAGGACTGCTGTCGTCTATAGCGCGAAATTACAAGCAAATATGATATGATACTTACCCGATTTTGTTTGACATTTTCAAGGACTGCATCCGATAATAAACCATATGTCAACAATCGTAAAGTCGACCTATTGCTCTATTTACTGTTTCGAAGTCTGCGTGGTACATTTGTTTAGTGTGGGTGTGTATTTTAAGTGTGCTACTTTGTCCCCCTCAGGTTTTTGTTTGGAATAATAAGGCGAAGCCGCCTCTTCTGTTTAGAACTTTATCGCAGTTATAAGTTGATATATTTGTACTTACACATACATTTAAAATAAGCCCAGGGGCCGTATTCTAACTTTAAAACACGTATAGACACCATCCAACTTCAATACAACTCCAATGCATTAACAACGCAAAAGAGCTAAGTACGGCATAAACATCTGAATCAGAAATATCAGAATTTGCTTGAGAAATATTCCAACGCAACTCCAATACAACTTCAATATTGGTTGATTGTTTGTTGTGTGTTGGAGTTATGTTGGAGATAGGTTGTATTTTTATTGTATTGTTAATGTATTTTTAAATTAGAATCCGGCACCTGGACATAGTTCCGTCTAAATATACAAGTACCTACATATATTATGTCAAGCCTACAACAATCGTAGCGCTACGCCGTAGATGGCGTAGATAGTCGTAGCATTCATGTCTCAGAAGCGTGTGCCGGGCATTCATCAATGTGCGAAGGTTTGGGAAAAGTGCGAAGGTTTGCTGGTATGAAGTGACGGTATCAGATATCCATTTGTGAACGGGGTGCGCGAGTAGATTCACACATGCATTTTGACAGTTGATGTATGGGCGTGCGCATATGAGTAACGGTAATTGGAAAAAGTTCGGGAGAAACGACCTCAAAGTAGGATCCTTCTTCACCACGACAACGCCTCGTCGCACACCGCCAAGCAAACGATCGACTATTGGCCAAGGCAGACGTGGAATCAATAGGTCACCCGCCTTATAGCTCCTACCTCGCACCTTGTGATTTTTATTTATTCCCAAAAATTAAAGAAAAACTCAGAGGAAAACGTCTTATGGACGCCGAGGAAGCAGTGGCTGCGTTTCAAAAGCCCGTCTAAAAGACCCCTTAGGAGGAGTGGGCAAAGTGGTTTTTTTAGTGGTTCTATCGGATGCAGCGATGTATTGATCTAGAGGGAGACTATTTTGAAAAGATATAATAAAACTAATAACTTGCCAGTTTGTTCAGTTTTTGATTTTCTAAAAATTTTCAGTGTCACCGTAGCAAAGCGCCCCGCTGCCCCGCTCAGGCTGGGGCAGTCGAACTTGCTATGACATAGGTATAAGACCATAGCATCAAGAAAGACGCACCGGTTTTGTAAATAAAGTAAATTGTACTTTTCAAGAAGTTGCTAAATGTCAAATTCTGGAAGGGGAATCTTCTGTACTTGTGCTATTAGTTAATCTGTGGTGTGGAGAATTTATTTGAAACAATGGAAGTAGGTAAAATGGTGACAGTTCTAAATATTGTCGTTGCAAAGCCCGTGCAGAGTTAACGAGGCCAGCCTCTAGTACCTAACCTAATTTTAACAGCTTTTTAGATGTGTCTGTAAACGATGGAAACAACAGCCTTGCCCTGCGTTCGCTCAACACGCGAACTTGTCAAGCGTCAGTTTACATCTCATCAGTCCAACTCCGCCGGTGGCTGTTACGATTTCTAACCGAAGCCATTATATTACTGACGCGCGTTGCACAGCGGCTAACTACCTGCCAACTCTTTATTAAGCACTTCAAAAAAATATCGAAATTAGGATTTAATTTATGTACCTAATTATTCGTACCTAAATAATTATTTAGCCGATAGCAAAAAACATAAATGTGACTCAACTCAAGTTGGGAAATTTTTGCTTAATCGGTACTTAATTTCATATTTTATATTATATCGATGGCACTGAACTAGTTAGTTGGTTACAGTAATGAATGCAGATAATATGTTACATTAAGAGTCAGTAACCTGATATTAACTTTTTATTTGTCTCGTTCGGGATTTTCTTCAGCCGACAGCCAACGATTGTGGTTAGCATAGTAGCCTGTCTCCTGACCTTTTTCGTTACATATATGTAATGATTGATTGATATACTCGTACCTTCATTTCATATACAAATGGTAATGTTCAGACATAATATATCGCTCATGAATTCAATAAAAATCGTGTATCAGTGTGAATTTAAGCATAAATAAAGTGGGCGTATGTTAGCCACGGCCACATAAGACTTCCTTGTCGAATCAAATAGGCCCCTTTCAACAATCATAGTGAAATTATCGTACAGTTGAGTTCGCCATGGAGTGACCTTTATGCAAGATTCTAACCAGAATAAAGGATCGATAGATCCGGCTACACTGCTAGACATAACATCAAATGACGAGCCTGCAAAGTGAGCAATTATATATATCGCCCTATAAAGTTACTGTTTAAGTTAAGTTTAATTAATAAGTTTAGCCTTGAGCTCACTGACGGGGAGGAGCCCCGTCAGTGAGCTCAAGGCTACCCTTTACACTGAACTGTTGATATAACTTGTAATATTCAGTTACGCTACCGCAGAATGTGTAACAGGCGCGATATAAATAGAGGTTAAGCGCGCTTGTTCCGACGGTCAGAGCGGGGAACAGACCAATCCATTATCTTGCCGCAACTAATAAAAAAACAGAAAGAAATGAAAGCACTCATGTAAGGTTTACTGAACGGTGGGTATTTCGCAGTATTGTGGGACTAGGTACCACGTTTTTATAACACATTCCTAAAATCTGAGACAGCTATGCAAAAAGGATGAAAAAATAAACTATATTTCAGTTTTTAAGTAAGTACTAATTAGTAACTACAATAAAACAAAGAAATTAGCCCGTACTACGTCATACCGTGTAATGAGGTCATTATTATTCTTTGAAAACCGCCGACGTTGCACATAATTATGCAAACTATAACACGATTGCCTAGCAATTAAGAGAGAATTTAGTACAAATAAATGCCTTTAGTGTTTTGCCAAGTTCACCTTAATGTGAAATGTGAAGGTTATTTAAATATAAATGTTTGTTTTAGTATAGGTACCGGTAATTATTGAGTTTGGTATGTACGAGTAGAAACATTTCTATGAGTTGCCTATGAGTGTGCGCGTACTATCTTCGGTCGTAAATAATGTCTAGAAATACATTCCCTTTCGTAACCGGCAAATCTTCTGGCTATCATCGAATATCATGAACTATCACTATTGTTACCATGGCTATTATCAATATTATCATGAATTAAGTATATTAATTGGGAGTAGATTGTGATGAAAGAAGGCGACACATTGTATTCAATAATAGGCGCGTACACACCTGACGCACCGACTTGCGAGGAAATTGCCGTGCGAGGCAACTCGGCTTGTGTGGACGCCTAATAACGAATTTGTATAATTTATTAATCATATTTATTTAGATTATTGTGTATTATGTAGTGTATTGATTTTGTTACTTTTGGACCTTTTAATAGTACACTTACTTAACCCTCCTTCAATTGGAACATTAATACTTAACATTCAGTGCTAATCACGACACGTTGTCGCCACGCCTCTATGAAGCATTTCCGCTACATATCCGGAAACCCATGTTATCGGCTACGGCGTAGCGCTACGCGCGTAGCATAGCGGTACATGTGTTAACACTTTCCGTACCACACTTCACTACGCGCTTCGCTCGTAGCGGATCCTAGCGTTTTCCTCGTATGTAGCGGAAAGCGCCTACGAACAGAGAGCGCGCTTAGCAGGTTCCTGTTTTGACTTTCCTTTTCTTTACAGCGGAAGCTCATTTGAGGGGCAATGGCAGAACGGCAAACGGCACGGGCTGGGCGTGGAGACGCGTGGCCGGTGGCTGTACCGCGGCGAGTGGACGCAGGGCTACAAGGGCCGCTACGGGGTGCGACAGAGCACCACCAGCAACGCGAAGTACGAGGGCACCTGGGCCAACGGGCTGCAGGACGGCTACGGCTCAGAGACTTACGCCGACGGCGGTTAGTATTACACCTATCACTGATTATTAAGTAAAAGGGAATACTTCATCGGTTGTCATACTTTTCGGTTATTCATCGGGCGTTATTGCCATTAAGCAACTGAATATTATCCTTGAAAACGTCGCATACGAGTAGGTAGTACTAGTAGGTACAGTAACTACGTATAAACTGCATTTATTCTTTGTTGAGCTTAAAGTTTCGATTACGTTGGCACGCGAGCACAACAGTTAATAAGTTATAGTTACTCGTATATAATGTTAGGAGTAATGTAAATCTTTTTTAGCACAAGTTCTAAGGGTAGCGACAAGTCTAGCTGAAGTTATACCCACTAAAAACCGGCCAAGAGCATGTCGGGCCATGCTCAAAGTAAGGTTCCGTAGTTACCGGCTCGTTACAATACACTTACTTAAAATGTTGTTTTATATGTGATATTTTGCTGCACTTACGTAATTTTACTATGCGGCACTTACGTAATTTTTACTAGGCGTTTTTAAGTTATTACTCAAAAACGACTAAATCGATTTAATTTAATATAGTTTTCATTGAAAGTACTTATTAGGCCTCACTTTTATTAATCTTTCCATTTTTTTTGGACCCACATGGTGCAAAAGTTATAGTATAGGGGGTTAATAGTTAAATTTTTATTATTAAAATACTTCATGTATACGGGTACCTCCCACGGGTCTACATGAAGTGCGTGTAAATTTTTCCATTTCAACCCTCATAGAATTGAAGCGAAAAAAAGGGTGTCGTTGTATAGGTATTTTAAAAAGATACAAGCTTTACAAAAACTATATTATGATAAATTCAATACTTTCGGAAATAATGAATGGCTCCCAAAATTAAAATAAATGTATCCCCCGCCCCTCTGATGCCCCTGGGATGAAAGTTATCCCATGGGTCCAACATTTGTGGAAAAATTCATGTTGTCCTAATGAGTCCTTTCAATGAAAACTATATTGAACAAAAGCGGTTGAGCCGTTTTTGAATTGTTACAAATTGTTGTCATTTCATAGTAAAAGGAAGTAGTTGCTGCAAAGTGTCCTACAAAATAAGACCTTTTAGACGGATTTATTGTGAGTTGCGACGGGCCGGCAACTACGGAACATCACATTGAGCATGGTCCGAGTGTCTATCACTAACCGCACAACTTTGAAGTTAGTTTGGGATTCTGTTGTTGAAAAATTGTTTTTCGATGATTATTTTACACGGAGGACGAATCGAATTTGTAATATCAGTTACAAACAAAGCCTACATTTTAATGTTACGTTTAGTTTTTAATAAAAAAAACAATGTCATGTTGAAAGCAAGATAAAAAGGCAACAGAAGCCATTGAAACTTTGTTGTTGACTAAGGTCAAATTAAAACAAAGCAGGTAACAGCAAAAGTCGTATAAAATAAAAACAAAAACAGGAAAGTTTTGTTTTGAAATTGAAACAAGCTTTTGTTTTTAAAAATCCGGCCAGGTGCGAATCGGACACGCACCTTGAGGGTTCATCGAATGTTGGCTTGAGAGTCAAATCTTTTTTACACAATTTTTTTTTGTGATGGAACAACAAATAAACAATTATTGGACTTTTTCTTTTACTTATACTGTAAGACCTACCTTTTTGCCAATTTTCATGATTCAATTTTTCATGAGGTCTATGTTCCCATAGTTAGGTTACTTCCGTACCCACGGTTTTGGAAGTTTTGTAACTTTTTAAGGGCAAATTTTTATTTTTTTTGTGATTAACCCTTTTTTGGTTCTAGTAGGAAGGTATTTTCCGGTACCAGTTTTATTATATAGCCGCTCCGCTAAGGTATACCAATATAATATAAACATCCACATGAATATAGTCAACGTAAATAAAGTACTTGCATTGATGAACTAATTTTCTCAGATCTCATCTTGTCCGCCAACACGTGCGCGCGCGACACTCCGACTCGGCCGACACTTACCGCGGAATCCTCGTATTGAGAAATATCGCCATTCTATTATTTTCTCGCATCATGACATTCGTGCCAACTCACTGAGTCTGGAAACTAATTAGGATTAATTCAGCCTTGAAAGTCTTGAAACAACGAAAAGATATTTCATGAGACGTCCACCATCAAACGTCACGCCATTTTTACGGGTGACTCACGATTAGGTTAGGTATGAGTATAGCCATTCATAAATTCACCAACATGACTACGTATTTATGACATATTCGTCGCACATTAGTCACTATTTATACCTGATACGTAGCTCATCCGACAAGAATGTTGCCCTAGCACGAAATACTCCATTCATGTCGCACCGCACGTAGAAGGAGCCATTCACGAGGTTTCTGTTACGTATAGCTACTCTGTTCCATTATGCCAATAACCTCTATAAAAGAGCGCAGATGTGAGCGGGCTTTTAATGCGATGAAGTATAAAAAGCTGGGAGCTATGTACTTGTGATCAATTGCATTAAGAAATTACAATGGATTAAACTTATTGTTTATAGTATGTAAATTTATTTTCCATCTCATATAAAAAGATTGATCTTCACTTTAGCAAAATTTAAATACTAATAAAACCAGACTTAATTTAACTCTACTGCATCGTTGTTATGGTTTTTCGGTTTTTGGCAATCGACAAATTAGACGATGACCGCCGCTGCCGAGCTGACGTCATCTGCTTAGTACCCATTATAGAATTCCCTAACAGATGTGCGGGTTTTTCATTTTCATCACTTTTCTTGCCTATATGGTGCCAAATTATGTACAATTCATGTAAATGCTAAATAAAATGTCTAATTAGATTAGGACATACGCTTTAAAAATAGGAATGCCATGCTATGCTGTTTATGTTTATCCTACTTGTTCACCGCCCTTAAGTATAATTCCGCACTTAATTTTGATTTTAAGGATGATGAAATGGCTAGTAACTAGGTACCTATCTGATTTTCTGTCAGCGAAATGACTTATCAACAAATTTTAATTCTGACAACAAATGTCTCCAAAACGTCTAACGTATCATATGGGCGTTAAGCAATCTTTTTTTTCATATATATTGACATGGACTTGACAACTAATTCATAACAAGAAAAGGATGATCTGTAAATCTCACGTCACATTTGACAGGTCTTATCCCGTACAATATCAAATTAAAATCAAACAAATGTCAAATTAAAATTTACGAATAGGTCTTCTGGAGACCCACGCTAGGTAGTTTGACAAATACAAGGTTTAATTTTATGTGAAGTGCATAATCTAATCATCATAGATGTTTTCTCTTGTTATGACTGAGTTGTTAAAACTAAGCGGAGTTGTTCCAGTGGTGGCCACTGTATTCATGATAATAAAATAGGGTACGTATATCAGCCAAAAGCTTTTTGGTTTAATAAGTGGTAGGTAGGAAAAGAGTCGGTGCGGCGACGGCCGGCCGCGCCGTTGCAGCCGCCGCCCCGGTCGGCCCTCGTGTTATATATAGCCAGGCACGCTTGCCGCCGCCCGCGCCATACAATGTCGACCACTCGTTTAGACCAGCGCGTACAATAAAAATCACGATAAAGACCTTCATAAATCACAATCATAATTGATATTACCTAATGGCTAAACAAGCCAAATGACAAGACGTAGAGCTCACAGTACAACTAGGTACAGAAGCACTATTCCTCGTTACTGTCTAACATCGGAAAACTTGTGTTTATTTTTACTTTTTTACCACTTATTCATTTCGAATAATGACATAACGTTTGACAGCGGATACCAATTAGGGACATTACCTACGATTTTTCACAAAAGTCAAGTCATGTCACGAATTATAAGTAAATCAAGTCGAATTGCCCTAGATCTAATTAATTAGCAACCTAAATTGAGTTACATCTAAGTTGTTTGTTAATGGTCAAGGCCAGCTATTATCACTAAAAGCTATTATCAGTAATATCCTCGACGCTGTCCCGCGAGGCTAGTGGCTTGTTAACAGGTGACGTTATCAGCGCTAAATAAATTAAAAGCTAATTGATAATGATACCTCTCAAAGGTAAATAATTTCATTTTCTAATGTAAGTTGAGTGCTTCCACGTAAGAGCCTTCTCGTTAACAACTGTATGGCAGAAAAAATAAAATGCCTATATTAGTCAGTTTTCTATAGTGAATCGGCCCTTACATTAAATGGACTCTGGTTTTTTTTGTAAATAGCTCTTATATAGGAGTGTATTTATGCTGAGTATAAACATGCTAACTGTGACAGTTTTTTTAAATACCGTAGTATTGAATAAAAACTGTCACCGTCGTAACGGTGGCAAACAAACATACGCCCCGCCTGATGGTAACCAGCTAGCAACGTAGCCTATGGACGCTTGCAACTTCAAAGGAGTCACATGCGCGTCGTCGACCCTTTACAAAATGGAGGATTCACTGTGTTTTGTAAATAGCTCTTATATTGGAGCGTATTTATGCTGAGTATAAACATGCTGTGACAGTATTTTTTTTTAATACCACGACGGTGGCAAACATGCATACGGCCCGCCTGATGGTAAGTAGCTACCGTAACGCGGGACGTACGCCTGCAACTACAGAGGTGTCCCATGCGCGTTGCCGACCGTTTACAAAAAGGTTGTCGACTGTGTTGACGGCTAAAGGAACAAGATGGTCCCTAATAGTCAACACACTGGGTCCTCTTTGAGCTCTTTGGCAACCTTACTTACCAGCAGGAACACAATACTAGAGTAGGGTCTAGTGCTATTCGGACGTGGTTTTCTGTAAGGAGGTACTTCCCCGGTCGGGCTCTGCTCCTGATTTGAGCGAGATGACATTCGCTGTGCTGTGCCCTACCACACATAGCGAGATAACCAGACATAGAAGTTTTTGTGGCAGGAATGAAAATGTCATACGGACTTCCCAATGATATCAATTTATTGATTATACAATATACAGCATGAATTTATTATAAATAAATTACGAAAATGGTTTTCATTCGTTTGGTCCTAGTGTAAAAACAATTTTGTTGAAATAAAAAAATCCAATAAGTGCTAAAAATATAACGTATTACCATCACATAACATCGATAGGTAGTTATCAGCATACATGTAAATATTAACTTGGCCATTAAAATTAATATTAATAATGAAATGTCACTTTAAAAGTTATCGATAAATTTGATATTGGAAGGAAGAACCTAGTTAATTGTCATGTTTGCCGCAAAACTTCTGTCTGGAAATGACATTCGCAGTACCCAAACCTCTCTTTTTAGACAATTAAATAAGGACTTTAATTACTTATGATTTTTTGACTTATGATGTTTTTACTATTTTTTTTCGGGTTCTATTATCCAGTATTAGTTTTTTTTGGTGGTGATGCAAATCGAAATAACCATAATATTTACAATCATCTGAATAAGTATATAAATATCTACATCCCAATATATAGTTACACGTTTTGCTTAGTAGGGCTAGGTCGACCTGTGTAAGATTGTCCTATTACACGGAGAGCTAGCCACGTCAAATATGACACAATAATGAGAGCAACGAAACCAACGAACGAACGAAACGATAGCTATAAAGTGGTGGAGGTAATAGAATGCAAACCACTTCAAGAAAACCAATCCTAGAGTTCTGGGTTTGATGCAATATTATGAGAAATTATAAGAGTCCGGTAACGATTTGAAAACGAAAATCGCTAATAATTAAATTACGCACATGGATCGCATTTGATAAGATAGTTTCCAGTTATTGCAAAACAGTTCTTTGGGTCTATATGTATATATTAATATTTAATATCCTAAAACTGAATTCTTACAGAGCTTGTTTAGTAAGGACTTTGATTCGTGCAATCTTGTCGCTTGATTATTAATTATTATTGTTTATGGCCCCTAATTAGTCTTATATTATCTGCTCTACTCTTATATTAAATCATGATGTACAGTTTATTTCTGTATTTTTATTTTTGTGAAAAAATCACCTAAACTTCAGAAACTTTTCATAAAACTGCTCTAGCTAAACATACTCTCCCTTAAAAAATATATATGAAAATGAGAAAAACTATTCCACTTATTCCTCAGACGATTCATTTTCCAACGTATTTATGTATTTTACGAACTAAAGTAGAGCCAAACGATGTATAATGTAATTCATAGTTTGTCGTCTACTGTGTTTAGGGTTCCGGAAAACGGAACCCTCATAGTTTCGTCATGTCCGTCTGTCCGTCCGTCCATATGTCACAGCCATTTTACTCGGAAACTAATACGACGTATCTTAATAAAATGTAGGTAGATATATGGTGTATTTTGTATGCCGCTATTTATTTATGTAGTTAAATTGCAGAAGAAAATATTGTATGGGGGGCCCCCATACATGTAACTAAATTAAAAAAAAAATTTTTACCAAATATCAACATGTTGCACATCAATTGATAGGTCTTAACATGTTTTGATTCAGTCAATATTTTCAGAAGTAATCGCTTTAAAAGTTACAAAAATTGTATCCTCCTCTCTGTAACTTTTGAACCGTAAGTCCAAAAATGTGAAAAAAATTTAGAAGATGCGCCTTATCACATACTTTTTATGAAAGTTGTTTTGAACAATCTTGGTTCAGACATTTTTGAGTTATTTCCAAAAAACTTCTTCAATAGACATCAGATACCTTTTGGTATTAGTTTGGTTCTTATTCCATTCAAGGTACGGAACTCTCCATTATGCGTGGTCCGACACGCACGTGCCCGGTTTTTGTTTCCGTAATAATACGCAATGTTTTTTGTTCTAATGTTAAAATATAAGCCCTGTCCTTTATAACTGAGACAACTTCGACAGTTCTTACCTGTTTTGGTATTACTATTTAATAATGAAATAATTTTGCTAGTATGTCAAGCTGATGTCCACCGATTAAAAGCTGCCAGACGCCCGGATCTAGCAATAAGGATAGTATAGCAATCTTTACCAGACAGGTTTTGTTGCTCTCATTATTGTGTCATATCTGACGTGGCCAGCTCTTAGTCCTTTTTAGGGTTCCGTAGTCAACTAGGAACCCTTATAGTTTCGCCATGTCTGCCCGTCCGTCCGTCCGTCCGTCCGCGGATAATCTCAGTGACCGTTAGCACTAGAAAGCTGAAATTTGGTACTAATATGTATATCAATCACGCCGACAAGGTGGTAAAATAAAAAGTGGATTTTTTTTTTTATTAGGGTACCTCCCCTATACGTAAAGTGGGGAGTGATTTTTTTTTTCATTTCAACCCTAACGTGTGATATATTGTTGGATAGGTATTTAAATAGATAAGAGTAAATAAAGATATCATTTTTCGATAATGTAAATATTTTCGGAAATAATCGCTCCAGAAGTAAAAAAATATGCGCCCCCCCCCCCTCTAACTTTTGAACCATAAGTTTTAAAAATATGAAAAAAATCTCAAAAGTAGAACTTTATAAAAACTTTCTAGGAAAATTATTTTGAACTTGATAGGATGAATAGTTTTTAAAAAAAAATTACAAAATAATTTCTGAACTAAGTTTGTAATTTAACCGTATAAGCAGGTGTTTATTGTACCTGTAATTTCTACAAAATTACAATGAAATGACGTGCTTTCAAATAAAGTAAAAACGGTGAAAATCGGTTCACGCAATAAAGAATTATTCCATAAAAATCATCTTCCATACTTTAAGCTCGCGCGCAATAGTTTACTTAATTTGCCGATAGATGTCGCTGTACTTGGAACTCTCATATCATATCCTACATGGCGGTGTTATTAACTCTTAAGTGGGGACACTTACTGTGACGGACGGAAAACTACGGAACCCTACACTGAGCGTGGCCCGACACGCTCTTGGCCGGTTTTTTTACTAGCAACGTACAGGTAGAAAGTTACATTCCTGCACATGAGTAAATACTTCCATGGAAAAGGGGTCTTACAAATATGTGATGGTGGGACCCGGTGGATCCATTCTTACAAAGGACTGGGATGGTTACTCACAGGCCAAGAATATGCATGCTCGTTGCCGACCGATTAAAATGTTAATCGAGTAAATATTCATATTATTAACACTTTACAGCACTAACGAAGATTCTCACAGCCCACTGCATTTCTAACCGACATCAAGATTGCAAAGGAGGTTCTAATTTCGTCGGGATCTTTATTACTTTTTTATTTTATTTTATTTTATTATATCCATTACATTGATAGGCTTACAGTAGGATACCAAATCGCCTACAATGCTAGAAACTTAGTAACTAAACTACTAACTAACTGACTAAATACGTAAACATAATAGATATGTGCTGCTAAGTGAATTCATTACACATCGATTTTATTTTTGTAAGCAATGTGTGCCAGCTATCAGCGAACACGTCGGCATCCAGACTCAACACAAGTTGGTTAAAGCAGCACCGGTCCCCGAGCACCGGGCGGGTTGTCGGCGCGGCGCGTGCGCGGCCCCGCCGTCGGCGCAACAAAAAGTGGGCTGCGGCGGCGGCGCCCCGCACGACAGTATTGCTCGGGGACAAACAGACGAAGACCTTCCAACGCCACGGGGTTGTCTATTTGTACTCTTAGCAGTAAGCTATAGTGGACTGCGAGATGCAGCTTATTTCTATAATGGAGGGTCTCGAGTCCGACCATACCTGCCACAAAAAGTGACGGATATAGAAAAGGGTAAAATCCGTACTGCCTTTTGTAGAGATACCGTGCAAATTTCCTTAGTACTATTTCAAGGAAGAGCTTATAAACCAATTTATGTAATGTTCACCGATATTGACCGAAGAGGGCTGGACCGATTTGGAAAATCCTTTTTTTATTTGTGAGGGTTAACAGTTAGTCCCATTGTCATCAGGACAGGATCTGATAATGGGATCTTGGGGAAATTGAGGGAAATTCTTCAAATATTATAGGCAAATATGAGTGATTGAGTATTTTTTACAGTAGCACGAGCATTTGCTCAAAGTGATGTCGGTTCTTTTTCTTTTAAATTTGGTTTTTTATATAACATCCTTGCAAATTATGCAATTCTTTTTGTACCGAAATTAATATGCAGGTGGTTGATGTTATTCACTGTCCGTTCCAGGAACATACCAAGGACAATGGATGCGCGGCATGCGGCACGGGTACGGCGTGCGCACCTCTGCTCCCTTCGGGCTGGCGTCGCACTACCGCGGTGGCGCCCGCGACCACCGGGGCTCCATGTCCTCGCTGGCGGAGGCGGGCACGCCGGACCCCACCGAGCGCCGCACGCACCGCATGGACGAGGCGCGAGGCGGCTTCGTCCTCAAGAGCAATTCGGACGAGCCTTCGGGCCGTCGCGGATCCCTCATCGAGAAATCTAAGAAAGGACTACTCTCTGTGAGTTCTGATTTCACCCTACGCATGCCTTGGCTTATTAAAAGCGTGACTCACCAAAAGTTGACATTTACGACCAAATAACAGTGAATTCACACCAACGCCCACCCTCAATTACATCAAACTTTTGTTTTATTTTGAGACGCGAGTAGTACACGTGTATTAATTGTACCTATGTATAAATAATAGCAATTTCATTAAATGATTCGAGACGTTTACTTTGTTCCTATCATGACACTGATGCCCTGTAGCAACTAGTATATTGGTGTGTTTTTTTTTTTAGTTAGGGAGCTGGGGGCCAAGATTTCTAAATGATTTGATCATGGAGCAGAACTGGCAGACATTGTTAATATCGATGATTGTATCTTAAGAAACATTAAGGACCGCATCTGACACCATGACAGCGCAGCGTTGTCAATTGACAGCGCTTCAAAAATGTAAAAATGAGTATAAGTTTGGCTAAGTAATTATAACCAAAATGATGAAAATCGAAAAGGCAGACCGCTATACTTCTGCGTTTTTTAGGAATAATTTTCTTAAAAACCTATGAAAATTTTATGATTTATAAATGTGCATATCAAATGATCATAACTTTCATAAGGCAGATCTAGATTGTTCGATCCACAATGTTAAGGACCACAGAAAAATGGTCTGCCACCATGACAGCGCTGCGTTGTCAATTGACAGCGCTTTAAAAATGTCAACACAAAATGGTTTGGTAAATCATTTGATCATGTCTGCCTTTTAAACTGATGGTCAAAATTATCCTTAAAAACCGGCCAAGAGCATGTCGGGCCACGCTCAGTGTAGGGTTCCGTAGTTTTCCGTCCGTCACAGAAAGTGTCCCCACTTAAGAGTTAAAATAACACCGCCATGTAGGATATGATATGAGCGTTCCACCTACAGCGACATCTATCGGCAAATTAAGTAAACTATTGCGCGCGAGCTTAAAGTATGGAAGATGATTTTTATGGGATAATTCTTTATTGCGTGAACCGATTTTCACCGTTTTTACTTTATTTGAAAGCACGTCATTTCATTGTGATTTTGTAGAAATTACAAGTACAATAAACACCTGCTTATACGGTTAAATTACAAACTTAGTTCAGAAATTATTTTGTATTTTTTTTTCAAAAACTATTAAACCTATCAAGTTCAAAATAATTTTCCTAGAAAGTTTTTATAAAGTTCTACTTTTGAGATTTTTTTCATATTTTTAAAACTTATGGTTCAAAAGTTAGAGGGGGGGGGACACTTTTTTTTTTACTTCTGGAGCGATTATTTCCGAAAATATTTACTTTATCAAAAAATGATTTTAGTAAACCCCTATTCATTTTTAAATACCTATCCAACAATATATCACACGTTAGGGTTGAAATGAAAAAAAAAATCACTCCCCACTTTACGTATAGGGGAGGTACCCCAATAAAACATTTTTTTCCACTTTTTATTTTACCACTTTGTCGGCGTGATTGATATACATATTAGTACCAAATTTCAGCTTTCTAGTGCTAACGGTCACTGAGATTATCCGCGGACGGACGGACGGACGGACGGGCAGACATGGCGAAACTATGAGGGTTCCTAGTTGACTACGGAACCCTAAAAACGATGTAAATCGTAGAGGAAGAACAGCTACATACAATCATTCTTGACTGAACCAAACCGATTCATATTGATCTGAACTATCATCTCTATCGATATGAAACATTGTCAAGTCATTTACCAAATTGGCCCCCAGTCCCCCAGCTCCCTAACTATTTGAAGTGCGTTATTAATCCAAATTGGTAAAAACAATTATATGATTTAATGTTAGTGTGTGCATGTATTGTATTAACAATAAGTTATTTTCTGTAACTACAAATTTACTAAAATTATTTTTATTTTATTTGCAAGCCGGTAGCACAAACCGTTATCTTAGAAGAAATAGATATAGTGAAAGTAAGTACAAGTTATTACTTTGAGCAAGTTGAAATAAGATCCACATATTTTTACAGTTTAGATAAAATTTAAACTATCAATGATAAACTATTAATCAACGTACTCGTATATCCCATATCTAATCACGATCTTTTTGCGGCATGCTCTGCTTTTATTGAAAATATTTTGCAAAGAATGTCAGATATAAACAAACTTTTGTGATATCGAGTATACAAATTTGCTTAAGTACTTTAGTTTATCATTAGTGATCGGTAAAGTTATTCCATTTTCATGATAACGTAGTTCGGCTAATAGTACATTACTTACCAAGGACTGTAAAAGAAAGAGAGCCCGAAATCGCAGGTACTTGTAACCCGAGCCGCAGGCGAGGGTTGTAAATATGCGATAGAGGGCTTTCTTTTTTACTGCCCGTGGTGAGTACATAATTTTACGTCTCCACCTGGCCATAATGCGAGTTTTACTGTACGCGTAGCGTGCGGTAAAGCTCACATTATGGCAAGGTGTGACGTAAAGTCTATTATTAAGGCTATTAACGTAAATATGGGGCATATACTATGAACCCTATCGACTATATCTTAATTTTTAGTGGTCTAATATATAAGAATACAGGTTGTAATCGTTAAGTGTTAAATATAACAGATATCAGAAAACTTTATACCCAATGAGTAAAATAACATTAATAACTTTTTTATATAATATTTTAGGGGGTTCTCCGGGTGAACATGTTAACACCAAATGTCACATTTTTTTCCAAATATTAACATGTTGCAACATGCATAACTTGCAGCGATAGTTTTTAGGGTTTCATTAGTCAAAATGGCAAAAACGAAACCCAAATACATAGTTTTGGTATGTCCGACTGTCCTGCCGTCCGTCCGTCCGTAGCTATGTTACAGCCATTTTATCGTAAACTATAAAACATATATTGATGAAATTTTATGGAGAGGTGTGTTTTGTGCGCCACTACTTACTTTTGTAGTTAAGTTGCTGGAAGAAATGCTTTCAATGGGGCACTCCATATACATCTAACTCAGGGGTTCCCAAACTTTTTTTAGGCACGCCCCCCTGCTGCCTAAAACGAAATTCCCACGCCCCCCTTCGCTTCGATGCAAGGAAACGGAAGTAAATGAGCTAGCTAGCCCTGTTAAAATTTCCCGAGGCCTCGCGCCTCCCTTAAAACGTGGTGGCGCCCCCCTAGGGGGGCGCGCCCCCCACTTTGAAAACCCCTGATCTAACTGAATGTCACAAATATTTTCACAAATAATCACCTAACCAATCAACCACAAAGTAAAAAACACCGGCCTAAAGCATGTTGAGCCATGCTCAGGCTAGGGTTCCGTAGTTGTCGGCCCGTCACAATGCACCCACTTCAGAAGGTCGTTTCTATAGCATATTTTTCGGCACTTACGTCCTTTTACTATGAAATCACAACTTTTTGCGGTGACTCAAAAACTCAACAGATTTTCTTCAATAAAGTTTTTATTGCAAGTACTTATTACTCTTATTAGGCCTCACTTCCATGAATTTTTCGGGAGCTACCCCAATAAGATGTTTTTTACCGTTTTCTCAGCGTAACTAATACACGTAGGTGACTTATACACCAAATTCCAGCTTTCTAGCGCTAACGATCACCGAGCTAAGCTGCGGACGGACAGACAGACGGATGGACATGGCGAAAATATAAGGGATATAATATAAGTTGACTACTAAACCCTAAAAATGGTTATGTTCTTTCTCAATCCTTTGAACCGAAAGTTCTAAAATTAAGTATATACGTGTTACTTTATTACTACACAAAAGAAATACACAATCGTACAACAGACGGACTTAATGCTATAGAGCATTATCTGCCAGTCAACCTTCGGGAAAAGCAGATAAGTATCTCCTAACCTCTCCTTCCATTCCAAAATGATTTTTCTATTACTTTTCTTATTGCATTAAAGGTACGTAACCGCGCATTATGCAGTTGACCGGTTTTTTTTTATTAAATACCTATTTATCCAACGACAATTACCTAGCCAACCACCGGCTACCAAAAAACTATCTACCAGTACCAGCTACCAGTAACAAAAAAATCATCCCCACTTGCTTAAAAATCTAAAAAATAATCTACACCTATTTTTTCATGTCAGAGACTAGGTTAAGGGGTGAGAGTCAGAAAAAATTAAATTCAAGAAAATAAGCAATACGCCCTAGGGTAGACGGACAGACGGACATGGCGAGACTTTAAAAGCTCCTAGTTGATTACAGACCTCTCAAACTATAGTAAATTTGTTGATAAAAATCTGCGAAAACAGAGCACTCCACTGTACATTAAACACAATAGCGTTGACCCCATTCAGCGAGTTGACTGAGATTCTCTTACTACTAAAAATACAGAATTCCATTGAAATCATGTTTACTCTTATGCATTCCGCGCTGATTCAGTCCATCCGCTGCGCTGTGTCTCATTCATCCCGTTTACGTTAGGCATACAAATAAATGAAGATGTATCATTTACTCATAATATATGTTACAGGAAATGTTGAGTTAAGATTGTTGATACATGATTCAATACATTGATGGTTTATAAAATAAAATGCTCCGAGGCAATGAAACGACTTGAAACGAGAGACTTAAATAGGAAAATCTAAAAAGAAAACTCTCACTTCTGTGTATCGTAATGCTTAATTTTGGGTTTTGAGAACACGGTGTTTAATGCGTGTGATCACGGTATAAATGGGCTTTCGAAAAACCAAATATTTTGTATATAATATAAGTATGTTCATTGCTCAGCCACCCGTAACCCGAAAAGAAGTACGCTTTTAAAATATATTTATAAAAAGTCATTTACGTAATTTAGATCGAATTTCGATCGACATATTTAGATCGGTTTTCAATAGCTTGTGCCGCAAAAAGATCCCGCCGCAATTGATGTCTTTTTAACCGTTTCTAATTCTACAATATTTTTTACCAAAAATGCGTAAACTGGCATTCCAATGATGCCAAAATTAATAAGATTTGTTCTTAAAACTAAAATCACTTAGTAACTACACTAGCCCCGTAGGTTTTGTTGAATTAAACTGACAAAATGAGAATAATGACGAATAATTGGTTTTCTAGTCTATCCCTAAAACATTTTCTAGTTTCGTAATAATAATAGTTATATTATATAACTATTTGATGCCTCGCTACTGATGCTGCCGATACAAAAATGTTGAATACAACGTATCTATTACAGAAGCTGCGAAAGCAGCGAAGCGCGGGCGAACTGGACAAGAGAGGCACAAGCTCGGTGCGGTCGGGCGGTTCTGGGGGCTCTGCGTCATCCTGGGTCTCCTCCGTCGAGAGCAACCACTCCGCCATGACCCACGGCTCACTGCACACTGACTCTAATGCTAGTTTCCTCGTTGAGGTATGATGGTTTACTTGCTAACGCTTGCGTAGCTTAAATACTTAATACACGCAATAATTGCACGCTATTGACGCATTTTGGAAGAAATGTACAAATATTAATTTGTTTTTATCCGTACGTATGTAGATATGCATAAATTTGATGAAATTATTACATGAAAATGTGGAGAGCGGTATTAAATTGGAACTTCATAAGCCACATTAAATAATACTTTTTTATTTATTTGACATACACAGTGCATCTAGCGTATACCAATATACTTATAGACAGACACGTGTGCGAATAATGTCAAACAAATGAGTATCAAAACACATTAAAATTTAAAGTTCGAATGTGACTCCGTTCTTAACGCTAATACGCCTTATTGATTGCGTAGCAAAGTTTTTTTCTATCTTAGCAGCAGCATAATGATATACCGCCGTGCAAATCGTAACCTTATGGGCCATAAATAGTCCAGCGATCAACGGTTCGTCGGGATGACATACTAATTCGCAACAGTACCCGTATCTAAACCTTACCATTTGCGGTGGTAAAGTTGGTAACTGGTTAAGTATCTACCATAATTGTCTGCAAATAAAGTGAAAGCTATTTATTGTTTCAGGATGAACATTTGGAAGCTGGTGTCACGGAAACTTACATGGGCGAATGGAAAAACGACAAACGTAATGCATTCGGTGTGAGCGAGCGCAGCGACGGCCTCCGCTACGAGGGCGAGTGGTTAGGCAACAAGAAGAACGGCTATGGCGTCACGACGTTTCGCGACGGCACCCAGGAACAGGGCAAATACAAGAACAACGTGCTGATAACGAGTCAGAAACGACGCCACATGTTCCTCATGCGCTCTGCGAAATTTCGGGAGCGCGTGGAGTCGGCGGTCACCGCGGCGCAGCGCGCTTCCAAAATAGCACTGCAGAAAGCTGACATTGCGATATCCAGGTGTGTGATCTTTCCCTTTCGTAGCTTTCTAACTGATGGAAGGATTACGGGCTCCAATGTAATGGTATGGTGGTGGTATGTATCTGTAATTTTTACAAAAGGTGCACTGAAAAAAATACATGTTTGCTTCAATAAATCAACCTTGACCGCATATGAGCCTAATAAGATCTTGTTTGTTGAAGCTAAGAGAACTTAGTAAAAGTTATAATAAAGTTAGATATAGTAAATAAATATATTTTTATTCCAAACATTTTAATAGCAACTAAGGTAAAATGCATTTTAGTTGGACAAATTTTTTTTCAGTGTGACTATTTATTAAGAACCATACTTATTATAAAGAATAAGTGAAACATACACATAGCACCACGTTAAAGTAGGTCCCGTATTCTAATTTTAAAATACATAAACAATACATTAAAAACACAATCTATCTCAAACATAACTCCAACAAACAACAAATAATTAACAAATACTGAAGGTGCATTGGAGTTGCATCGGAATAATTTTCAAGCAAATTCGGATATTTCTGATTCAGATGTTTAGGCGCTAGCTGGTGCCGTATTCTAATATTAGAATACATAAACAATACATTAAAACACACTCTATTTCCAGCATAACTCCACCACACAACAAATAATCAACCAATATTGCAGGTGTATTGGAGTTGCATCGGAATAATTTTCAAGCAAATTCTGATATTTCTGATTCGGACGTTTAGGCGTTAGCTTTATTGCGTAGTTAATGCATTGGAGTTGAATGGTGTCTTAACGTGTTTTTAAAGTTAGAATACGGCCCCAGTAGACGAAAAGCTAGCCACGTCATATATGACACAATAATGAGAGCAAGGAAACCCCTCTAGTCAGTTTGCTATACTATGCTATGAGAATGGGTTCTCAGGGATGATTTGAAACCAATAGTCTTATGAAAGGTTTGTTTATTTAATGAATAAAACTTACATTTTGGTATTACTATTTTCCAATTCAAAAATTTTGCTAGTTTGTTTCTCTAACCTACACCCATCAAAAGCTGCCAGATGCCCGGATCTAGCAATAACCAGACGGGTTTTGTTGCTCTCATTATTGTGTGATATTAGATATATGACGTGGCCAGCTCTTAGTCCACAAGTATATATTTCCTATACTTACCCTTATTAACGGCATAAATATTTTCAAACTTCTAATTTCATACCGATGTCCAGGCAGAATCTATGTACATTATGATTTTTAAATAGCCTTATTCATTACATATAGCTTTAATCGAATATTACTAGACGTCGGTGATATACCGGGTGTGGCCTGTAATAGGAGCAAAAAATTAAAACGTACATCAAAGTCCGCCTAAATGACATTGCCTGTCAGTCTTGTCACCCTACAGATATTAATCAATGTTGTAATACATTGCGTGTTCGAATAAACTTTAAACTGTAATAAAATTCAAACTACAAGATATTTTTAAAAGTTGTTGAACAAACGTTGTCTAGTTTAAGTAGTAGAATCTACGTTTTAATTTTTTGCTCTTATTACAGGCCACACCCGGTATGATATTTATTAACCGACTTCAAGATTTGAAAAGAGGAGGTTCTCAATTCGGCGTGTATGTTTTTTTTTTTTTTTGTTTTTTTTTTTATGTTTGTTACTCCATAACTCCGTCATGTCTGAACCGATTTTGAAAATTCTTTTTTTGATTGTAAGTATATATATACAGATTGGTCCCGTTTTTGTCAAAATGCAGTTCTGATGATGGGATCCATAAGGAATCGAGGGAACTCCTCAAATCTTAAAGGCATACATATAGTGATTTTTATATTTTTATCAACAAAACCATCATTTTCATTCAAAACAGTGACATTTGATGAAGTAGAACTGCTGATGATGATCAGAACGGAACTCATCAACGACGCATAGTTCACGTTTGGCGATTTGTCCTCTTCGCTGTGTTTGTTTAGCAAGTTTAATTGTCAGGACATATTTTCGTCAAGCTCAAGTTCTGATGATGGGATCCATGAAGAATCGAGGGAACTCCTCAAATCTTAAGGGCTTACACATAGTGATTTTTGTATTTTTATCAACAAGTCAAGCATTTTCATTCAAAAGAGTGACATTTGATGAAGTGGAACTGCTGATGATGATCAGAACGGAACTCTTCAACGACGCATAGTTCACGTTTGGCGATTCGTCCCCTTCGCTGTGTTTGTTAAGCAAGTTAGATTGTCAGGACCAATTTTCGTCAAGCTCAAGTTCTGATGATGAGTTCCATGAGGAATCGAGGGAACTCCTCAAATCTTAAAGGCATACATATAGTGATTTTTATATTTTTATCAACAAAACCATCATTTTCATTCAAAACAGTGACATTTGATGAAGTAGAACTGCTGATGATGATCAGAACGGAACTCATCAACGACGCATAGTTCACGTTTGGTGATTTGTCCTCTTCGCTGTGTTTGTTTAGCAAGTTTAATTGTCAGGACAAATTTTCGTCAAGCTCAAGTTCTGATGATGGGATCCATGAAGAATCGAGGGAACTCCTCAAATCTTAAGGGCTTACACATAGTGATTTTTGTATCTTTATCAACAAGTCAAGCATTTTCATTCAAAAGAGTGACATTTGATGAAGTGGAACTGCTGATGATGATCATAACGGAACTCTTCAACGACGCATAGTTCACGTTTGGCGATTCGTCCCCTTCGCTGTGTTTGTTAAGCAAGTTAGATTGTCAGGACCAATTTTCGTCAAGCTCAAGTTCTGATGATGAGTTCCATGAGGAATCGAGGGAATTCCTCAAATCTTAAAGGCATACATAAAGTGACTTTGGTATTTTTATCAACAAATCAAGCATTTTCATTCAAAAGAGTGACATTTGATGAAGTGGAACTGCTGATGATGATCAGAACGGAACTCTTCAACGACGCATAGTTCAGGTTTGGCGATTTGTCCTCTCCGCTGCGTTTGTTAAGCAAGTTATTTCATTGTATGGAATCTAAGTGCACCATCTACAATAATGCTTCACCGGCTACCCCCATGGAAGTCGGTTTTTTTTTCTTAAAAATTATTTTTAGTACAAGCTTAAATTATGTTGCAGGACCGCCACAGCTCGAGGCAAAGCTGAACAAGCCGACGAGTCGGCAGACCAAGCAAAAGAAGACTGTGATTTAGCACAAATGACTGCAAAGCAGTTCGCCCCAGATTTTAAGCATCCTGGCTTGGACAGAATAGGATTAAGAAATAAATATAGACAAAAACCTTACGACTCGCAGGTCACGACGCCTGTATCACAAGAATCTGAAAAGATCTTGGAAGGAAAGAGCATTCCAAATCATATCCCTCCGATGCATTCACAGATTCCTCAAGCAAATCAAGCTCCTTACGGAGTGCCCCCGAGGCGACCATCTACGCAGTTCCCAAATAAACCTGTACAGTCTATAGATCCAAGGCTCACAAATAATTCCAATTACAGTACGGACGGCAGAACAAATTATTATTCTGATCAGGATCACTGGCCAAACTCGCAATCACAAGGACCGCAGTACGGGCAAAGTGAACAAATAAGTGGCTACGGCCCGAATGCACAACCACCTTATCGAGTACTAAATAGACAGGATGCCGTTCAACAGCAACCGGGTATGGATCAAAGTAGTCATAAGTATACAAACCAACCACGGAAATTCTCTTCAGCGATGAGACCGGCTCTCAATCTCAATCAGAGGCCCGGACCCCAGGATTGGAACTCCTCACAACAACAACAAGGAATTAGACGGCAAAGTATCCTAGGTCAGCCTACTCAAAATACCCAGGAAGCGTCGTATAGTGACGGTGCTGCCGGCAACTACGGACGTACTGAACTTCGAACCGGCACCGTACATTCAGAAGGACTGCACGACCGTATAGGGGGAAATACTATGCAATATCATCAATCTACGGAGCCTCAAGGATATCAGCAGCCTCTTGACCATAGACAACAAAGAGAAGGTTCAATGTACCGCCAAGCCAGCACCGACCAACCGATGTACAGACAAGCGACAGCCCCAATGGACGACGTAACTAACGGGCCTCGCGACCCGCGACAAGCGGGGCGAACATCTATCGACTACTTTGACCATTATAAAAGACCGCCAAGTAGAGATTCAAGCGTGGATCGATACGGGCGTCGATCGCGGCAGCCCTCAGTGGAAGCGACCGCGCCCGCGAGAGACTCGCGAGGCGGGTCAGTGGCGCCGCAGCAGCCCGCGCCGGCGTCGCGACCCGCGTCGAGGGCGGCGACTCCGGCGGCCGGCAATGGCCACTTAGCTTCGGGTCGCGGCTCGATATCACGGGAAACGCCATTCGAGGAGTCTATTATGAGGAAACGAACATTGGGGCAAGACATAGCACCATCGCCGTATCAGCCGAAGCGGACGGAGAGTTTGTGCATGACGCCGGCTCCTGCGCCGCCCCCGCCTGTGATGAGAGGAGGCGGCGGCGGCGGCGGTGGTGGTGGCGGACGAAAGGTAAGTTTATATGCAATTCTATTTTCAAATTCGAAGAGACATTTACTTACTTAAATATCAACACCTTAATCCGTCATCGATCAATCGTCAATCAGCACTAATCACGACACGCTGACGTTAATTTCATCTCTATAAACCATTTCTGATTCTTACATATCGAGAAATCCATGTTATCGGCTACAACGGCCGTAGTATCGCAGACGACAATACCGGTCGCAATTTAAAAGTACCTACTTTAAAATAAAACAGAAATCACAAAGTAAAACTATGCATTAACGTGATTACTGTGCCAAATATTAGTACATTGTTGTAGAGGCTTGAAAGTAAGCTATAGGTGGATCGAGTTAGTTCGAGGGCCGACCCGCCAGCGGAGGCCCTCGAAGATACGAGTCCACCTATACCGCTTTCGGCCGAGATATTACATAGTTACATATTATTTCACGACTACTGTGAGGAAATAAAAAAATATTTGTCATAATAATATAAATGCTTTAATAGAATATCCAATTCAGTATTCCATTCCCGCCTTTTTACTTTTTTTTCACTTTCAAGAAGCGTTTTTCTGTTGTTTGCTTCAAACCGACTCATTACTTAGAGGCGTTTTTGATAGAAAACCACAAACGGCTAAAAAAGTAAAAACGCCTTAAGGGTGAATAAATGGTTTTGAAGTTTCTTTTTTTTTTAAAACAGGTAGTTGGCCCGATACACAACCTTATTTTATTTTTGAAACATAAAGTTGTGCCAAAAGAGACCTTTCAATGTTTTTAATGAATGCAATGAATGACATAACTGGACAATTTACTTTCCAACTAATGACATTTCATCGCTACAATAACATTGCTGTAGTGGTGGTTCAGGTGCTACAGCAAATGCTTACTTTCCAGCTTGGATTTTGACCATCTTTTGTCACATTTCCGAACAGTAGCGTGAAAAAACTATAGTTGCATAAAAATTAAGAAAAATCCTCAACATTCAAACTATTTCAAACCTTCATTTTGAATTTGTCTCGGATGGTATAATTATATGTATAAATTATACCTATATTTAGCATAGTATAGCAGCGGGGTATAGTACTTATTTGGGTTCACAAATTACAAATCGATACGCTTCTAATAAACACAAATACTATAAGGTATATTCGAAAAATATCTAAACTTACTACTACGAGTATTATCAATAAACCGCGATTAGAATGGGATTAGGATTACGCACATATTAATTATGTCGTTTTAGAATGTGACATAAAATGGTATTGTCAACGGTAGAGTGTACAGATAAATAAAGATAGCGATTTTAGTCAGATGACCTTCTCCCACAAAGATTTTTTTAATTTAATTATATTATTTAAATAAAGTACAACCCGAAAGTACAAACACGTGTTTCACGTTTTTTGAAAATTCAACCCCTAAAAGGGGGAAATGTGGTCACAAGTCTGAAAATCAACATGGGTATCGTTTCTATGGTTAATCGGGTCGTTGATTACGAAAATAACAACGTTTTTAAAATCCAACGTGTCGAACGTGAAATACCATCTCCACTGTTGGGGTGCGATGGGGTTGAAATGTCTAAGTATCAATACAGGTGTCGTTTTTGTGTTTTTTTGGGACATTAATTACGAAAATGGCATCGATTTTGAAATTTATTATCGTGGACATGAAAATTCTTGAAAGTATTTGTAGCAAATTGTAATCTAATAGTAATAATCCTAATATATGTATAAAAGAAAAAAAATACTGACTGATTGACATATAAACGCATAGCCCAAACTGACATTAAGTAGTTTTCATCAACCCTAAGCTTGTGTCCCAAAAAACAATCCTAGAGGGGAAAAGAACCGGCCAAGTGCATGTCAGACCACGCATAATGGAGGGTTCCGTAGCTTCAATAACCATAGTAATACCAAAAGTCGTATCTGGTGCCTATGGAAGAAATTTTTGAAGATAACTCAAAAATTCCTGAACCAATAATGTTCAAAATAATTTTCACAGAAAGTATGTGATAAGGCGCATGTTCTCAATTTTTTTCATATCTTTTGGACTTACGGTTCAAAAGTTACAGGGGAGGGGGACACAATTTTTCTGACTTTTTAATTTTTCTGAAAATATTTACTTAATCACAAAATGTTCAAAGAAATCTCAATGTTATTTTGAAAGACCTATCGATTGATGTGCAACATGTTGATATTTGGTAAAAAAATTTTTTTTTTATTTAGTTACATGTATAGAGCGCACCCTTAAAAAAATTTTTTTTCTGATATTTAACTACATAACTAAATAGCGGCATAAAAAATACATCTAATGTCAAAATTTTATTAAGATCCGTCCCACAATTTCCGAGTAAAATTGCTGTGACATACGGACGGACGGACAGACGGACATGACGAAACTATAAGGGTTCCGTTTTTGCCATTTTGGCTACGGAACTCTAAAAAAGGGGTTGGCAGATTTTAATGGGTGGTGGTCAGAGTGACATACTAGCAAAAAAATTTAATTGGAAAAAAGTAATACCAAAATAGGTAAAAACTGCCGAAGTTGTCTCAATTATAAAGGACAGGGCCTATATTTTAACAATAGAACAAAAACATTGCGTATTATTACGGAAACAAAAACAGCAGGCGAAAGACAATTAATTAAATTTTACGTCGTTTGGCACTACTTTCCCCCAACAGAAACTTTTTAGGCAATGATATAATCTAATTATTTATATAATTTCTCATAATATTGCATCAAACCCAGAACTCTATGTTTTTTTTCTTGGAGTGGTTTGCATTTTTTGACCTCCACCACTTTATAGCTGCAATTTATATGTGATAAGGCTCATCTCATTTTTTTTCATATGTTTTTGGACTTACGGTTCAAAAGTTACAGGGGGGGACGGGGGACACAATTTTTCTGAGTTTCAAAGCGATAATTTCTGAAAATATCCACTTATTCACAAAATGTTTTAAAAAACCTCGATGTTATTTTTAAAGGGATATCGCAATCGATTTTTTTCACATCAATATGTGCAACATGTTTATGTTTAATAAAAAAAAATTGAAATTTAGTAAGCTCCATACATGTATGGAGGGGCCTCCTTAAAAATATTTTTTTTTGCGATTTAACTACATAACTAAATAGCGGCATACATAATACACCTTATGTCAAAATTTTCTTAAGATACGTCTTATAGTTTCTGATTAAAATGGCTGTGACATACGGAAGGACGGACAGACGGACGTGACGAAACTATAAGGGTTCCGTTTTGCCATTTTGGCTACGGAACCCTAAAAAGCAGCTTTTGAACTTTAGAAATCTCATAAATTGTATTGATTAAGTTTTCACGCACCGATAAAGAAAAACCGGCCAAGTGCGAGTCGAACTCGCGCACCGAGGGTTCCGTACAAATCTATAGGTATATAGGGGTAGTAACTTTAAAATTATTAAAAATATTTTTATTATATGATGTAACTAAAAATGTATGGTTTTCGCAATTTTTCCTGTATCTATGCTATAAGACGTTGCTTCGTACCAAATTTCAAGATCCTGAGTTCACGGGAAGTACCCTGTAGGTTTTGATTCCCATGCCAGTTTCGAAAATTTGCTGAATTTTGCGGCATAAACGGCTGTATCTTTTGATTGCGTTGGCATAGAAGTTTGATTTTTTCACAGCACCAAGGGACAGTAGACCTGAGTATTTGATATAAATTTCAGCTTGATACCTCCACGCGCTCCTGAGAAAAAGGGTCTTGACAGACAGGCAGACAGACAGACAGATAGACGGACAACAAAGTGATCCTATAAGGGTTCCGTTTTTTCCTTTCGAGGTACGGAACCCTAAAAATATTGCAACTGCGCAATTCTGTAATAAAAATATAAATGGTTTAATCTAATATAAATAATTAACCCATTCAGCGCTAATCACGATAGGTTGTCGTCACGACTCAACGAAGCATTTTCGCTACATAGCGGGAAACCCATGTTACCGGCTGCGGCGTAGCGCTACGCGCGTAGCATAATGGTGCATGGGTTAATACAATATACCTACTATAACTAAAATTAACCACAGGTACATATAGCCTTGGCCAGAAGTGTTGAGCACCCTTGCGATTTTCATACAAAACTCGAAACTTTAGTCCAGCGTTTGTATCTTTTTTGAAGTTATTTTATCAAATAATCCAAACTGAACAGGCATGTTTTGTTGAAGTTAGTAGTAACTGCATAGAATATTTCCAATTTGTCGCACCGACCTAAAGTCGCATTTTTGTGACCTTAAGTTTTCATGTTTTATAGGTATCTTGAAATTGTTATTAAGTGAAGTTTTCTAGATATATAAATAAAATATAACATTTTACGTCACCGTACATTGTTATTATTGGGAAATAATACTTAACATCAAAACTGTAAACAAAAAACTGCTATGCTCAACACTTCTGGCCAATTACTTAGGTATTTAATTACCATAAGGATACCATTTTTTTTAACACCACGACGGTGACAAACAAGCATACGGCCCGCCTGATGGTAAGCAGCTACCGTAGCCTATGGACGCCTGCAACTCCATAGGTGTCACATGCGCGTAGCCGACCCTTTACAAAAAGGAGGATTCACTGTGTAGGGTCCCTCATCGTCAACACTGGGTCCTCTTTGAGCTCTTTGGCAATCTTACTCACCAGCAGGAACACAACACTATGAGTAGGGTCTAGTGCTATTTGGCTGTGGTTTTCTGTAAGGTGGAGGTACTTCCCCAGTCGGGCTCTGCTTTAGATTTGAGTGAGATGACATTCGCTGTGCTGTGCCCTACCTCACATAGCGAGATGACATTCGCAGTACCCATACCTCTCTTTTGGACGTAGTTTAAGGACCTACCCGTGTCCGGACGTAGTTTAAGGACATACTCGGGTCCATTTCACCGTACATTGCTCTACATAAGCCGAATTCTATCAAAACCTGCTTTTCCTTGTTTCCTTTTCAAGTTTCAAATTTTACACATATTTTTTCACATTACAGGCTGCTCGTTTATGGGATTCTCTACCCGCCACCGTAAGACACTAAATTTCTCTCGTAAATTTTTTTTTTGAGTGTGTATGAGTATGGTGACTGTTGACTGATTTTGGTGCAGTGCATTTATATTTCAAATGTACATACCTACATTTATTTGTATATATGTATGTGTATGACTTCCCCCAATCATATTTTTTATCATTTTCACTTGGTTTTTTTACACCTACATACATACTTGTTTAAAATATGTTTGCCTCAAAGACATGATAAAACCGCCTGTTGTGTACCGTTTCAGTTAATTTAGTTTTCGCTCTAGTGAACAACTGAGAATTGTATAGTAGGTTTGTAATGTCATTTAATTCCATTTTTTCTACTCGTCGACTATAATGCTTGATTTAAGACTTTGTAGACTGAACTAGAGTCTGACTATTAAAATATTACTCAAATATTTGGCGGGAAGTTAAAAAAATCATGGGCTGGTCACACCTTGTGTAGCAGGAATAATAGTTTTGATACTAGAAAATACTTTTGACTTCTGTGCACACATAAGGTAGGTAGGTTTAGGTAAACAGACAGAAGTCAACGAAGTAAACAAGCTTCACAGGGTGTTAGAAAGATCTTTAACCGACTGCAACAAGAGAAATACACTCAGAAATTAAATTCCCCAAAACATGCTCAGAAGCAAGTAAAAACAATCTAATAACTATGTACTTGAGTTCCCTATTCACTTGTTTTAAGGGATGGTTTTAGTTTGTTTACATACTGTATAGACATGTTTCGCGAAAATATTTTTATTTATATTTTTACATAAAATTACTACTGACCAGTCAGTAGTGTTCTAAATATTGGTTTTCAGTAAGTAACTTCTTACGTTCCAATGTTTTGATATTTTCCAGAACTTCTAGTTTATCCGTTTCTTTACACACTTGTCCAGTTTATGAGATTCAGGTATTAATAAATTCACGTACTTAATCAAAGTTATAGGCAAATGTTAGAACTAGTACTTAAAGTATCAAAATATTAATAGAGCTCCTGCCTACAAAATTTTTGACGACTTGTAAACATTGCAGTTTTTCGTTATACAACACGCTTCACGTCAACTTCGCACTTTGTCGTAATTATTTACGAGCCTAAATAAAAGTTTGCGGACCTCTCGGTACAGTTATTTTTAATATTATTTAAAATAAACCCCTTATAAACCGTGAAAATTTTGAAATAATGACATAAATTGACAACAGACTTTTAGCTTTTTTTTAAATCATAGACAATTGGTGATACAACAAGAAAATATCTGTCAACAATATTTGGCTAGTCAGACTCTACTAGCGCATACTTTTCGCTGGAGCTTTTATGGTCGCATATTTTAGCATCGTCGACGATGCCAACCAGCACAATCCACCGGGAGATTGAAATTACTAATAAGTTGTATGTATAGGGAGCAAACTGTAAGGCATTCATCGAACTTAATTTTTACTGGGTTGCCTATTTTGAGCACTCGTAATAAAAAAGTAATAGTAGTTTATGCAACTGATACATAATGAGGGGCCTTAAAACACGAGTGGGGTTTAATGAAACGAGCGCAGCGAGTTTCATTATAGGATCACACGAGTGTTTTAAGGCCTAATTATGTACAGTTGCATACATTACTTTATCTACACACATATTGCAAGTACTCATGGGTTCAGAAGCCGAAGGCAATTTACCTGCATTACTAGGTAGATAGATACAAGTGCTGAAACATACCCACAGGTGTAAGCTTAATAAAAATAAATAAATTAGAACTGATAAGGAAAGTATATTTATTTATTATAATATAGTTAATAGTAAACATTTACATTTTCGCAATTAAAAATGTTTCGACAAACAATAACTGACAAGTTGATAACAGAAATGGCGGCCATACAAACCATAGAGAAATATATATATGTACAAACTTCTGTCGCGAGTTTTTTTTAAATATTAGCCAACGAACGAAGTCCTTATTCTCATGTCATCCGAGATCAAAATGTCGTGCGGTTTATGTCAAAAAATATATCGTACTGACGCATAAAGCTCTATAAATGGAGTACGCTTCGCTCATCTTTCCAAACAAAAAAGTCTGCCAAATTCTGAGGGGGGCGAGGTAGCACGCATGTGATGCTTTCAAGTCAAAGGTACATCATTGTCGGTTGTTAATACAGTTTATTTCTAAATGAATTTTTATGGCAGCAACGCTTTATTGACAACCGACAAAGTTGTACCTTTGACTTGAAAACACCAAACATATTTGACATATTCTTTTTATACTTCCTAACACTAAATGGAGCAATAGATAGTCGACTGTACAACTGTTAACATATGGTTAATTATTGGATGCAGTCTTTGCAAATGTCAAACAAAAAAGCCAAGGATCATTTTTGATTGTATTTTCAAACAAAATATAGAAGACAGCAATCCTTAAGCGCGTTAAATATGGAGAAGTGTCAAACGTCAATTAGTTACTGCCCGTCAGAAAGAAAACGATTGTCTTTGAATCGATTCTGTTAACGAAGCTTGATTTTCGATTTAGGTTAAATCTTTTATTACGAAAGTAATGATAAATAAAGTAAAACTTTACTTACATCTGAAATGGTATTTCATCTTTTTGTAAACTAGACGAAATATAACATTTTTTACATCCAAAAACAGCGCATAAGGGCATTTTCACGGAGCTTGTTATCCATCGACAGCGATGACGAAAGTGCGTGACATCGATTATTGAAATAGTTTTTATAGATGTACTAGATTTTCCTGCCAATACTTTTGACAGAGGGGAAACGATACCTAAGGCCTCTCCTGGTTTAGAACTCTCTGTACTGACGTTTCGTATCGACAACATTTTAAAATCTATGGATACTATAATAGAAACCCATTGAAATTGTGTTGGTTTTGACAGCTGTTCCAAATTTGAAACTCATAACTTAACAATATTTGAGCATGTAAAGTTAAAATTACATTACTGCCACAGATAAGAAACTTATCATAGTGAAATCGTTTGTTGTAATGCTGGTCATTGCCTACGGTTTTTGAACGCATTTTAGAGGACTTACAATATGAGTGTAGATAAAAAGTATTGTATACGATAGTGACATAATTAAGTTTTTCAATTTCGTACCTTACTTAGCGAGCTTCGTGGCCTAAACACGATACTTGACTGAAAAGCTATTCATTAAGTATCTCGCGATTGTATAAAATACTATTGTAAAATTTGTAAAAACGTGCGTCTAACTAATGGTGTCACAAGTAAACATGTACGTAAAATACGCCAAATGTAGAAAGCGGTTATAATAAATAAAATAAAAAACATAAATGAATGATGATAAGGGTTCCGTTTTTTCTTTTTGAGATACGGAACACTAAAAACCAAACAAAATAAAAATGGAAACCAAAAACTATACTAAAATGATAATTTAATTATATTTTCTCCAATGTGCTCGGAAATGTTCACCTTACTGTAGTAAAATTAGTACGTGAAGTTCGTCATTATTTACTAACCCAAAAAAAAAAAAAAAACATTATTGTCCTGTTTTAGCGGACGACAAGTTGTACTTGTCGTCCGCATTGATTTTTACCTTTTAAACATTTCATTAAACAGCCAACCGTCTGAACGGCAATCCCTTCAAACTATAGGATAGAGCGAGATAGTGAGATCAAAAACCTTCGTTGTCTCATTCTGTGTCATAGCTTGCATGACCACCGCGTCTGATCGTGCGAATACGGCTTCATATAATCATAGACAAAACAACTTTTTTTAAGGTTTAAGCTTTTACAGTTGTGTGAAAGGAGCATATTTAATACTGCCTTAAATAGTTTTTGACGAAAATTGATTTTTAAATATTATTTGAATGAACTTTGGCAGATGATTGGCAGTATAAGTAGTGCTCTATACTAAAAAAAAATATTGTAACGGGAAGCTAATTCATAAATTCATGATATTTAATGCTAACCTAAAAATGTAATTTATTTAATTTACTTTATTTCCTCGCACATTTGGAGAAAAGCGTTATATATGCCTCGGCGGGAATAGAAATTCGTGGACTCGCCTTATATTTTCGGACTCAGCTGCGCTTCGTCCGAAAAAATCGCTCGTCCACGAATTTATCTTTCCCGTCCTCTGCAATAATGTACTATTCTTTCGAAAAAAAGAGAACCGCCTTAAAAAAACCAACCCACTGAAAAGCACAATAGTATAGTACATTACTTACCAAGGACTGTAAAAGAAAGAAAGCCCGAAATCGCAGGTATGTGTGACCCGAGCCGCAGGCAAGGGTTGTAAATATGCGATAGAGGGCTTTCTTTTTTACTGCCCGTGGTGAGTACACAATTTTACGTCTCTAGCTGGCCATAATGCGAGTTTTACCGTACGCGTAGCGTGCGGTAATACTCACATTATGGCCAGGTGTGACCTAAAATATTTTTTATATAAGTACCTAGACCTACCTACCTCACCCTTCACCATGCTCCGTGTAACCCAAATTATTTTAATGTAAGACTGATCAGATTTTCTGAACTTTCTACTTACAATTTCGATAGCTTAATCACCCAACAAAAGTTTAAATAATGAGTAGTTTCTAATAAATAAATTAGGTTGAAGAGTGAACAGAGGAGTCACAAGTTTATGATAAAATAGTTGATTTTACAGATTGTAGAGTAGAATATTGGCCTAACGTGGTAAACGATCGTAAATAAAAATGATAAAATATTATTTATTTAAATTATAATATCAACCACCGCCTCTTACTGGTGATCTGTTAACATAGCAATAGAGATCCTTTTAATTTACATGAATATTTCCCTTTCAAACCCCATATCCTCCGAGCTAGCTAATAGGGAAATATATTTATCTTGGACAAAATATTTTATTGACTACATCCTAATAATGCAAACACCAACTTATTGCTATGGACGGATGATTGATCATCATCACACTAAATACTCTAAATAATGCCTATTTTATTTTATATTATTGTTATTAGGTATTCCTAAACTCCACAAAATAATTAATCAGCGTTTCGTAACCTAGTTTCAAATGAGAAGAAACGCTACAACAAACTCATTTGAATAATGTCTATCTGTTTTGAAAGCCCAATATTTATTTCCAACACAGTAAAATATGATATTTCTAGGGTCACCTAAAGCAAAACCCAATACTAAAATTTATAATAGTCCTAAACAGAACTTTAGGGAGTCAAACTAGCGATTACAGCATTAGTTTGACTTATTCCAATGTACTTTATCGTTTGACATCGGGAGCAAATCAGTCGTCCATCTCAGATTGACTCGCCTTCACAAGATATAAATAAAATTAAATTGAATGTAACCTGAACACAATATTTAAGAGATACCTTCCTTCTGCAATAGAAACCAAGAAAATCAGAATTTCAAAAGATTGTTTTAGAACACTTAATGATCTCACTAGCTTCTATTAGCTTTATACCAATAGATTTAAAAATCAAACCCAAAGTATTATATAAATCACCGACTTCAAAAGTTAAGTAAATACCCAGATCATTAAAAATTTTCTTATTATTTATTAGGTATTAATTACTTTTTGGCAGAAATTTGTTTTACGGGGTAGGAATAGAGACGGAATGGGGACTGGATAAGGATAGGGTGAGAGGGAGGTAGGTACGTATATAAAAATTACTTTGTGCTTTTCAGAGGGTTGGTTTTTTGAAAGCGGTTCGCTTTTTTTTAAAGAAATTAAATTATTATTTTAGTAAAGTTTTTTTGTTTCGGTTAGTGATAGGTACTTTGTTCATTTTACAACAACATACAAAATAAAATTAATATGCTATCCTACTTAATGGCAACCTCCTATGATCATTGGTTTCGGTGTTATGGCTACTAAAAAAAAAGCGTTCCACTGTCGCCCACCTGACCCTATACTTAAACCTTCTCCAGAATGTAACAAATACTTTTCTGAAAACCGCATCTAAATCGGTTTAACCAAACGCGAGATAATCGCGAACAAACATACGTACATACGGGTCAAACTGAGAACCTCCTTTTTTTGAGTCGGTTAAAAAGTGTCAAAAATTGTCTTACGTTATTAATGAACGACCCTTTTTTAGGGTTCCGTAGTCAACTAGGAACCCTTATAGTTTCGCCATGTCTGTCCGTCCGTCCGTCCGTCCGTGGATAATCTCAGTGACCGTTGGCACTAGAAAGCTGAAATTTGGTACTAATATGTATATTAATCACGCCGACAAAGTGATAAAATAAAAAGTGGAAAAAAATGTTTTATTAGGGTACCTCCCCTATACATAAAGTGGGGAATGATTTTTTTTTTTTCATTTCAACCCTAACGTGTGATATATTGTTGGATAGGTATTTAAAAATGAATAGGGGTTTAGTAAAATTATTTTTTGATCATGTAAATATTTTCGGAAATAATCGCTCCAGAAGTAAAAAAAAGTGTCTCCTCCCCCCCCCCCCCTCTAACTTTTGACCCATACATTTTAAAAATATGAAAAAATCTCAAAAGTAGAACTTTATAAAAACTTTCTAAGAAAATTAGTTTGAACTTGATAGGTTGAATAGTTTTTGAAAAAAAAATACAAAATAATTTCTGAACTAAGTTTGTAATTTAACCGTATAAGCAGGTGTTTATTGTACCTGTAATTTCTACAAAATCACAATGAAATGACGTGCTTTCAAATAAAGTTTTGAAAAAAATTACAAAATAATTTCTGAACTAAGTTTTTAACTCTTAAGCGGGGACACTTACTGTGACGGTCGGAAATCTACGGAACCCCACACTGAGCGTGGCCCGACACGCTCTTGGCCGGTTTTTTTTGTATAATAAAACCTTCTCCGGAATGTAACAATACTTAAACCTTACTCAGTATGTAACAAATACTTTTCTGAAAACCGCATTAAAATCGGTTCAGCCAAATGCGAAATAATCATATAAACATACGGGTCAAACTGTGAACCTCCTTTTTTGAAGTCGGTTAAAAAATATAAAAGCGTATGTTTAAAAGAGACTAGTAAAACATGCCGTATGAATATAATTACAATAGGGTTGTTCGCTGTAGTACTAAAAGCAGATTTGTCCTACCAATCCCACCATACACCGTAACATAACAATCTTTGGAAAGCTACTCGACTCAAAGCCATGACGCATAACACGCGAGGTAATTATCCGATAATCCATCTCTTTCGTACATTACTAATTCAAAGCATGTAGTTTTTGTCCCAGGGCCGCGATTCGAAAAATAAACACACTGGACAGACACAGCTCCAACTCCAACCCAACTCAACTCAACGCTATAACGACTGACATTTGTTATTCGAACTTTCATTCAACATTGGTCTCACGTTGGTCACACATTGGTCACACATTTGTCTCACATTGGTACAATGTGTGACCAATGTATGACCAATTCGTAGTTCGTATAATCTGCCGCTATCTTGCTGCCGCTAGCCGCCCAGGTTACTTTGCAGGCCTAGGGCCTAGGGCCTCCCATTACAGTCCCCTCTCGAGTTGCTGCGCCAGAAACAGGGATACTTCCGAGCCTGTTATAAGGCATGTAACAACAATATTTATTCGTGAGTTTGATATTTATATTTTACAGCCGAAGTTGTAGGTAACGGTAAAAGCGGAACACCAAATAGTAAACCTGAAATTTATAATGATACGTTGTTCTAAGACTACGAAGGTGGGATCCAAAATTAACTCATTTTTCGATAATATTTAGCAATCCAGCAGTCAGATTACAAGATCATAATTCACAGCTTTGTTTATCTAATAGCAGTCAAAACAAACAGCGTGCGTATCTATACAAATTTCCATTCGTTACCCAAACAGCTACGTACATATATACTCTGGAATCTAAACCCTGCCAAATTCGTATTGTTATTATGTTATTCGACTTATTCGTGTCTACTTACTACTACCTAGTCTACCTACCTACTTGAAGTATAGCATACCTACGCTTGTACACTGGTAGCAGCTAGTAGGCATGCTACTATGTTATATTCTCGCTACACCATGCACACTGTTTATCCTCATATTGGTGAAATTCATCACAAAGCACCTTCATAATTGATGAAACAAAAATGTAGAGTTTCTGCGCCAGAACCCGGAAGATTACT
Source organism: Pammene aurita (assembly GCA_947086415.1). Classification (NCBI taxonomy): domain Eukaryota; kingdom Metazoa; phylum Arthropoda; class Insecta; order Lepidoptera; family Tortricidae; genus Pammene; species Pammene aurita. Next base: position 19,746,268 of record OX352293.1, on the reverse strand, counting down.
TATGGGTAGGCAAACCATGCATCCAAATAAGCAAGAGCGGGAACTGCTCTACGAATGATTTAGAGGGCGGTCGATGCATTTTGTTAATATTGGTTATGACGATAAAAGCCTGTTAAAATATTACACAGGCAACCCGCAATATGAAATATTTTAATTTAGATAATCAGATTACTCAATCTCATTATGTCTAATTGTCTATTTAGATATGTATAATTTAGTGAAAGAGTAACTGTTCGGTATGTAGGACGCAACGTCGAGACGCGTACGCGTCGTTCTGCAGCCGGTTATGAATGTGGCATGTAGGCGGAGCGCGCGAGTCGGCGCCACGACCCGCGACTCAGCTCAGCCCGTTCTATTTCTATATCGAGAGACAGTCGCTCACTGCCGCTTTCCGCGCATCACCTCTTGCTAATTATACACAAATAAAATGTACTTTAATACCCGCAAAGAACTCTATTAAAACGTTTTTTATGCAATTATAATGTACTCGGACTAAGTTATCTTGGTGTAATGTGACTTTGACTCTTGGTGAAGTATCAGTTGGTGAATAAATGAGACAGTAAATTGAAGTATAGAAAATGTGGTATCAAGGAGACGAGGATGAGGATGAGGACCTCATGTGCTCGCCGGCGATCTTAGCGCGGCGCGCGTCGGAGAGTTGGATTAATGTGCCTCCCGTGGAGGTAGCTAATATTGTGAAGAAATAGTTACTAGATGACAGCTGCGATCATCTATAGCATATACACGGCATACATATATCATATAGTATATTAGCAGATAAGAAAGTACATCGCATCGTCCGGTATATTATTTTACTACTTTTGGTAAAGACAAATATTATGCGTAACTTACGGTCTTCATTTAAAAGTTGAAATAAATTTAGTTACATCTATATGTCTCTGTTCACTTTATACTTCTAGTTTATATTAGGTTGAAAGGTCAAATAGCAACCGTTTTGGCAAAAGTAACATCTACAAGTTGGGATTTTCAATCCTCAATAACTAGCGGAAACATAATGTTGACTCTAATAAGCGAGTAATCATTAAGATGTTAGGAAATAGAACAGACTTGAGATGAAGTATCCTTTATACCTTTACAACTAATGAAGGATCCTTTTCGTCCATGTGTTTCAGATGTTAAGCACGCCTCAGACGCTCCAGCGCAAGAAGTCTCTTCCGGACGTGGCGGGCATGCCGCGCGCGCCCGACAGCGGCATGTCCCGCGAGGAGGTCTCCATGCTGGGCTCCGCGCGGCGCGAGGAGGTGCGCCGCATGTACGAGGAGTCGGAGAAACTGAGAGCCAACCCTCTGCTGTACTTAGTCAGTCCGCAAGTGAAGGTGAGTTCTTCTGCAAATTTACAATTTTGAAGTAGCAGAACGCTTTGAGAGGACCGAGAGGAGAAATGGAAATCTAAAAATATTTAGAGGCTATGTACATTGTCTTGAACTAGATATGGATAGGCTGATGTTATGTGATTAATAGGATAATGTTATGAAATTACGTTGTAAAAGTACCTAGAAAACAAAAATAGCTACTTAGGAATACCGGAATTTGAAAAGTTTCGCTATTAAAGGATGACAAAAAGAAGCATGCAACACCTGAAAAAACGTGCCTTTTTGAAACAAATGGGAAATTATCATTTAAATTCAAGGTACAATCTTATGAATCTTTTGAACAAGTTTATATTCTATCATACACTACAATGTTAACCGGGTCCCAACCCGTGTGGATTTTCACAAAATAAATTGCTAAATTGTGGGTATGATATTTTCAGGACTGGTTCTCGCGGCAGCAACTAGTGATCCTGGTGCTCTTCATCAACATCTCGCTGGGCATCATGTTCTTCAAGCTGCTCACGTAGCGGCGGTGGCGGCGCGTCGCGCCCTCTCCTCAGCGCATATGCGACCAATGTATATATGTGTAACTCATTTTCAAAGTTACCGAAAAATAGCCAAACGTTTAATGTTCAAAAGTGTATACATTTTATTACCTACCCGAGCCTTAATTTGATACGAGATTTTGAAACATCTGAAACAAATACGTATTTACTTATAGTATTAATAAGGACTTCGGTTTGCTAGTGTATTTTCTTTGACGATGTGTAAGTGTGGTACGGGAGGCGGGCGGGCCGGCCGGCGCACCGCTCGCAGCCGCTCAGGCCTCCAGCCTGTGGCGTGGTGTCCATAGTCAGGGAGCTTGGACTTGGTATACATTAAGGAGCACAAGATTACCTAAGTACTTAATCTTTTTCAGCCTGCATATTGTAGGTTTTAGTAATCTTCTATAGTGACTGTATGCTTAAAACTATTGTAAAGAGAACAATTTTGAACGTTTTAAATATACATTAATGAAAAATGACAGTTACAAAAGAAAGCATTCATTCTCCATGCATAAGTTCTTTAAAAAACTTAAGGAAACCGGATCGTTAGTAAGAATATATACGTTTTAAGATTTTTTTTAATAAGTACAGTTGATGAATATGTACCCAACTAATCGAAAATTAAGTATAATCCCAAATTTTAAACTCGACTTTACAATTTATGACTAGTGAAATTATAAAATGTGGTGCTTTCATAAAACTTATGTGCCCTATATTGATAATGATGCTAAATTCAATTTTATTACACCTTGAAAGGTAAGCTGAAAATATCTCTTCGTAACCAGTAAGCAGTCCAAGGGGTTGTTAGTTCACGTACAATTAATGTAACCTGAGTGATTGATAAAGCACAAATTATACTATGTACCTACTGACCTACATGGATAATGTAAATACATCATAAATTATTAAACCCTTTTTAGATTAAAACAGATTTAAATATATTATTTTGCTTGTTATGATACTCTAAAAGTTATGTTACCTTTATGAACTTTTCTGTTGTAAACTATCCTTGTTTAGAGATTTTAACTTTTATGTTGCCTAGTTGATAATATACGAAAAGTAAGCCTTTACTTTTTATGTATATGACGTCAATTCTCGTAATCGAAAAATTGTATAGATAGGTACGTATATTGTATAAAATATTGTTCCCTTGTTTCTGCGACAAGGTGCAAGTGTGCGCGTGGGCACGCATGGGTGCGTGTGCGAGAGATTGTGGAGGGTTACCGACTAAGTACCGCACTAACTTTTATCACGTACGTTAAGCATGCGTCCTTTTCCTTCATAGTTTATTAATGTTATTCGAAAAGAGCGTATATTTTACGGCCGTGACAAACGCTAGTTTGAGGCGGCGGCGGTTACGTTTCGTTTTTTTACAACACAACGAACGTGTATTTATGGAGGGCATTCGTTGTAATTCGTTTCAAGAATAAACAACTTCGTAAGACAAATTTCACTTTTTCATTATTGTGTAAAAATATAAGTTATATCTCTAAGAATTTAAAATACTTGTATCAATTTTATCTACGTTTCACAAATAAAATATTTTAACAAAATGGCATTAATTATTTGGTTTATAATATAAGTAACTACCGTGTTTTAAATTAGTTAAAATACTATTGATACATATAACAATCGTAAAGCCGTAAGACACTTCTCAAATTACATCTAACGCTCTAACGGCGGCTGAATCAGGCGACTGGATTGTGGAAGTTGTGTTATGTTGGCTGAATATGTTGTCTTGTGGGCTGGAGGTGTGTTGGAGAAACATTGTAACTTTATAGCATTGTTTATATATTGCAAAATAAATAATATAAATAATAATATAAATCCGCGCTCGGGTCTACGGTCGAATTTTGGTTCAACATGACAAAATGGTACAGCCCATGTACAGCCCAGATACGGCGTAGCACTCGTTGTAGCCGGCTCATCTGTAGGTACACTAAACTCCTAGAGGGGTATTTATTACTTATTTAGATTTAAAAATTACAATGTAGTTAACATTAAGTTTGCATAATATTATTATTGCGAGAGGATACAATGACATTAATATCATATTATATAACATAAATATGCATCCTTAACATCCTTATCCTTACGCATGTCTCGCAGCCGCGAAGACGCTACAAAACATTTAAGTATTGATATTTCAGCCGTTTGATTAATAAGATGAGCCGTTTGATTCATAATTGTAATATTAAATAAATCTTAACCTTGTTCTCTGATTATGCGTCTAATAGGCCGATCGTTGCACTAAGCCTTGACCCACTAGTGCTCGAGTCTTAAGCCTTGTTTATCCTTGATCTGAACGACAAGGTACTGAAATACTTTTGTCATTAAATAATACAGCATGCTAATAATTTTTTTTTACATTATTGTTTGTATTGTATTTGGTCTACCCATAAATACGATGGTATCATATTTAAGCAATTAAAATTTTCTTATGAAAAAAAACCGTTTTAAATGCTTAATTATCCGGTTCTAAGGACCATTATCCATAAGTCATATAATTAAGTATATTTTGAATAAGTTTCCGTCTTTATCCGTTTATCGTAGTAGGTCTAAGTACTTACTGGCCTGATTTAATTACGGCATGCCCTATTTAGTCGAATTTAAATATGCCCGTAAGCGAAATACAAAGTATACGTTGATCAATTAGATTAATACTATAAGGCTTCTTCGGCACTACTCGCCTAATAACTTGACGTGAAAGGACGTCCACGTTGTGTTCCGTTCGTGCACATATATTTATTGTGAAACAATAACAAGGATGACGAAACATTCTAAGTCTGGATCTCAAACCCAGGATAAAGTTACGGTAAACAATACTTTATACATTATTTATAGTGAAGTGTCCGAATAAGAAATTCAAAAGCCTGAGAGAATTTAACTAAGTTTTTTTTTTAATTACGTGCATATTATTATTAACGAATAATATTTATATCCAAAACATATATACACCGTGGGCTGGAATAACCCGACAGATCTTAACCACGAATTTCTGAGACCAAAAGAAGGAAAAAATATTATGTGACTTTAGGTCAATTTCGCCAAAAACATATTTTTTTTTAGTTTTTTTTTTGTCCATTTTTTGAATGTATATTGCACATGAAAATCAAATTTTATTAATAAAATTATCGCCTAAAACAAATTGTTACATTTTATTGTAAAAATTAAGTTTCTGCAAAGTTTTCCTTGTCACTTTGATATCTGTCAATAAGGACGTGTAAACTATGTCCAATAGTGGCAACAACGCCATTAGAAAGGCGTTTTGTGATGAGTTATAATAAAAAGTGTATTTTTTTAAAATTGGTATTAACTCTGAAACTAGGCGTATTCCAGAAAAGATTATAGGACATTTTATTATCTAAATATGATCAGGAATACACTGTTAAAATCTGTCTAGTTATATGGGCCCACGGTGTATATATACTTACAAAGTGAAAAAAGAAAAGACTAGCTTGGGCGAGACTCGACTACTTAGCAACTAACGTTAACGAATATTGTGGTATATATACAAATATTACTATGGATATGAGTATATTTCACCCTACATATTTTTTGCTGCTGCTACATGTGATACATTGCAATTAATAAATTATTTCATATATAAAATTAGAACACCGAAACAAGTGAAGACGCAATCGACTTAGATGATTTATTACCGAAAATCGGCGAGTTCGGTATATACCAGAAGTTGCTGCTATGGTTAGTTTGCTTGCCAGCCTGCCTGCCATGCGGGTTCTGCGCGTTTAACCAACTGTTCATGACCGACGTGCCAGACCACTGGTGTAAAGTTCCTGAGCTTCAGAACATCTCGGAAACATATCGGAAAACACTGTCGATACCGAAAAAGGTAGGTACTGAAATCGCTGTTAGTGAGAATGAAACTTATCAGTAAAATATACGAACTATAGTATTTAAGTAGGTACTTACAGTACCTGTAATTATATCTTGATACGCTCTTATAAATATGATTTAATCAGATTGAATCAAATATTTTTGCGTCGTTAAGATATTTTTGAAGGTGACTCTAGAAGGGTGTATGAACTCTATATAAAAAATATAATAGTGATACTGATAAATGGTTAATAAAAAATCGTAGCATTTATAATTGATGGTCAACAAACGATAAAAATATTACCTATTTGGTACCTTAAGTACCTACGCACTATGTTTGTCGAAGTCAATATAAAACAAAACAGAAAGAATTCAATTCAGGTCGATGGAGTTAAATTGCCTGAGTAATTTTTTTTTTAAATTACAACGCGATTTTGAAATGTTTTAGGCGGATAACGTCACGTTAGAAAGATGTATCCGATATTCCGTCAATTGGACCAAAATTATTGAATCTGGGAGTGCCCAGGAACCCAACAGCAGTTGGCCTACGGAACCATGTTTAGACGGCTACGAGTATAATACATCCGAGGTGGTATCTTCTATTGTTATTGATGTAAGTACGACATTGTCTTTGGATTAATAATTTTAAACAAAAAAGAACCGACTTCACAGCCTACTCCACCTTTCCAAGCTACTGAAAAAAATACTGAAATCGCTATAACTGCCTATAATATTTGAAGAGTTCCCTTGATTTCTCCAGGATCCCATCATCAATCCTGATGACCTGGTGACAATGGGACCAATTGTGAAGACTCTTGACAATTGTGGATTCTCTCAAACAAAAAAAGAAATTTCCAAATCGGCCCAGCCGTCTATAATAATCGGTGAACATATTTTTTTTTTACAAAAAATTTAAAAAACTAAGTCCCCGATAAATTGAGAACCTCCTCCTTCGAAATCTTGAAGTGTGTTGATAATGAAGCTTTTTACAAGATTTTATTCAACTTACAGTATTTGTCAGTTTGTTGTTTAAAATATTTAGGTAAAATCTTTCAAGAGAGATTTGAACCAGAACTGGTCCGATAGAGCTGAAATTTAACTTGGATGACATATGATATTTTGGTACAATATATGTAGCTGGTCTGATGATGGAGACTGTAGTTGCTGGTCAGAGGAACTCTGTGATAAAACTATGGAAGCTCATTATGTTTAAGTTTTTAGAACCATCTTGTTGAGCAGCAGATGATTTTTGCAAAATAACTACAGTCGGCTTATGCAGCTGGTTTATTTTTCCGAAAAACTCTCTTTTTGTAATTTTTTATTGTCCTTAACTAATAAGTGTTATTTATGACCAGCTCTCCTTAAAAAAATTGCTTGCATATTTTTTTATAATTTCAGTTTAACCTTGTTTGTGAATACGACGTTTATCCCACACTCGGCCTAGTCGCCTTAAACGTGGGAGGGCCGATCGGCGTATACGGGTTTGGGTTACTAAACGACCGGATTGGACGGAAGAAGTCATTCTTTACCTGTCTGACCACCCTTCTCGTTGGAAGCATCAGCACTGCCTATGCTCACGAATACTGGATCTGGGTATTAGCTCGAGTTATAGTTGGTTTAACTATTCCCGCAGTATACCAAATACCGTTTATTATTTGTAAGATTCATTTCGTTGTCTTTTGTTAAGTTTTAATATTACATTGTTCCTTTTTATTAAATTTTAATTAGTGACTAAACGTGACTAATTTCCTTTCAGCTCTTGAACTGGCCGGTCCAAACTATAGGTCATTTGTGACGGTAATGACCTGCATATTTTACACGTTAGGGCTAATTCTTCTATCCATCGTAACATATTTTCTACGAGACTGGCGCTCACTGGCCCTGGCTACATCAGTACCTTTCCTTTTTTATTACTTGTACTGGTTTGTTTTACCAGAATCCCCGAGATGGTTACTGATGCGAGAACGGTTCGAAGAGGCGAACGATATACTTAAAACGATAGCCAGAGTCAATGGAAAACAAATGCCTGTAGAATATACTGAGAGGCTACAAAAACAAGTGCTAGAGCAAAAGGAAATGGGAAAGAAGGAGGTCAAAGTAGCAAGCGTGTTTGCTCTATGTCGAACACCGAACATGCGGCTAAAAACATTGTTGATTACTTTAAACTGGTGTGCTTCGGAAATGGTTTATGTTGGTTTGAGTTACTATGGACCGGCCATAGGCAGCAACCAGTACATGAGTTTCTTTCTATCTTCGGCGGTGGAGATACCAAGCTATTTGGTTTGCTGGGTTCTCATGGACCGTATTGGGCGGCGGTGGCCTCTTTGCTTATCCATGGTCATAAGTGGATTCTTTTGTATAGCGACAGTTTTATTGCCTAATGGTAAGTTGAATGGTTTACTAGTATCCGTTTCTGTGTGTAAATGAGTATAAAATAGGATATGATACGAAAGCATTTAAAAGTTCTCATAGCGCGATTCAATTCATTTTCTAGCGCTACGCCGTAGCACGTAGCAGGTACTTTCGGTTTCGTAGCAAAACACAATCCCTGTATCGCAAGTTGCAATATATATTTTAGCGTCAAGCTCTATTAAGGGGGTACCTATACCTATAGCTATGTTATTCCTGTTGCTTAACCCAGAAGGGCCAGAAGCCTGTTTAATTTTTTGTTGAGAAGTTTCTTGTTACGAATAATTTTAAATTTCTATGTTCTATTTCTGGATTGAATTGTATGTCTATTCAGATCATTATTTGTTTGTTATCATTTAGTTATCAAGTTCATTTTAAATAAATATCAAAATGAGATTACTTAACGTCAATGCAATTAGACTAACGTTTTAATAGCGTAGGTTGTAAGAATCACAATTTGTTTTGATGAAAACCGAAGATCATATTTATTTAATAACAAACATCCCTATGAAGTCAACCAATTTTTTTTTTAAGTTCCTGCCGATCATAAGTAAAAAATGCCAAGACAAATGCAATTCTGATTTGTCAACTGATTTAAAATACAATGGAATAGGAGACCTTTTTGTAGGTCTCTGGGCGGCTAGAGATTGTGTTTTAGTACATAACTAATTTTAATCACAACCCATTGTGTTACACTTATAAGAAGACAGAGAAACACTATGATATCGGTTAGGAGGTAGCCTTAGGAGCGTATAGCCCTTCTGAATTAATTAATAACTAGCGAGCCGCCCCGGCCTCGCACGGGATAAAAAGTTATTGTGGGTTATCCCTAAGAGATAGACATATAACATCGCGGATTTTTTTGTAGACCTTTTTAAGGTGTACAATACTGAAGTACATTATTTTGATCTATGTCGTAAGGTTGAGCCAGCGTTTGCAATATAAGCGCAAAAAAATGTGTGAAACCTCTAAAATAATCAGTGTTTCTCTACTATATTATGCATGTATTATACATATAAACCTGCCTCTTAAACCACTCTATTAAAAAAACTGCATCAAAATCCGTTGCGTAGTTTTAAAGATCTAAGCATACATAGGGACACACAGCGGAAAGCGACTTTGTTTTATACTATGTAGTGATGATTAGAATAGAATATTTTTATTTACAATTCCAATAATAACCACACATTTTTTCCAGATGCTCAAACGGCTACCCTAATCATGTACTTAATATCCAAATGTTTTATATCCGCTTCCTTCCTGATAATATACCCGTACGCCGGAGAGCTGTACCCGACCGAGCTTCGCGGCGTCGGCATCGGTACCTCGGCCTACATAGGCGGCTTGGGACTCATTGTTATACCTTTTATAAACTATTTGGTAAGAAAGGTTTTCGGATATTGCTCGTGGGCTAAGCAGCGCATCTGACACACCGCGGTAGTTTTAACCTCTTACATTTTCGTCCTTTTTTCATATCATTAATTAACTCATGTGTCCCACCTACCAACCCTACCAACCTGCTCATACATACTACTTTTTCATCATTTTCTATCACGGTCACGTTCATAAATGCCAATTGTTTGTTCACTACACTTTTTTCTCACCACACTATCCAATATCGTTCCATACGCCAGAACGCGTATCATAGTCGTCATTTTATCGCCTATCACGTCATGCATTACTTTCGCACTTACATACTTGTTAGAACGTGACAGCTATGGTGACAAGCGATAAAAATCCGACCATAGTAGGCTAGCAGATTAGCTTAGGTAAAACAATGGTTAAAAGTATCTACCAATAAGGCGGCGCGAATGTATCGTTATACAATTACTACAATTAGTGTAGGTTGAGATATTATTTTCTTTCTAGGGTTCGAGTAATCTGGTCCTGCCACTAGTGGTGATGGGTGCACTGTCGGTGGTGGGCGGTTTAACGGCCCTGCGACTGCCAGAGACACTCAACACGCCACTACCTCAAACCGCTGAGGAAGGAGAAGAATTTGGAAAAGACTGGAGCTACAAGGACTGTATGGTGTGCGGTGAACAGAGGTAAACATGTCAGACTTCTAAATAGTTGCTATCCAATCATTTCAATTTCACCTGCTCGGATAGACGCTTTTTATTGTTTGAAATCGACTTGAAAGTTCACGATGGTATGATGACATGTTGTATTATAATTACACTCAACAGCAAAGTTTGTTTACCGTTCATGCCTTAAAACTCTCGTCACGCTCTAGATTTCACTTAATTTGGTCAAATTCGGGTATCTGTCTCTTGGTGCAGTATTCTAATTTAAAAATACATTAACAATACATTAAAAAAATTATCTATCTCAAACATAACACTCAACAAATAATCAACCAATATTGAAGCTAAGTCTGATATTTCTGATTCAGACATTATTAGGCGCTAGCTCTATTGCGTAGTTTAGTTAATACATTGGAGTTGGATCGTGTCTAAACGTGTTTTAAGGTTAGGATACGGCCTTTGCTCAGGTCTTAATATTTTTTTACTTTGCTCTCTTGTTAAACCCTTAAAGTATTAGTAAGCCCAGCAATAATCTTGGACCCGGGGTATGTCCTTAAACTACGTCCGGACCTGGGTATGTCCTTAAACTACGCCAAAAAGAGAGGTATGGGCACTGCGAATGGCATCTCGCTAAGTGTGGTAGGGCACGTTCAGCGAATGTCATCGCTCAAATCTGGAGCAGAGCCCGACTGGGGAAGTACCTCCACCTTACAGAAAACCACAGCCAAATAGCACTAGACCCTACTCATAGTGTTGTGTTCCTGCTGGTGAGTAAGGTTGCCAAAGAGCTCAAAGAGGACCCAGTGTGTTGACGATGAGGGACATTCTTGTTCCTTTAGTCGTCAACACAGTGAATCCTCCTTTTTGTAAAGGGTCGGCAACGCGCATGTGACTCCTTTGGAGTTGCAGGCGTCCATAGGTTACGGTAGCTGCTTACCATCAGGCGGGCCGTATGCTTGTTTGCCACCGTCGTGGTATAAAAAAAAAAAAAAAAAAAAAATATAAGACGTTCGACTTTCAATGCAGAGGTCTCGGATTCAAACTTCGGCTCGTCCAGTGAGTTTTCGGAAATTATGTACGAAATATTATTTGATATTTAACAATCGCTTGAAAAAATTCAAAGGTATGTGGAGCCTCCAACCCGCTCTGGGCCAGCGTGGGGGCTATAGGCCTATATCCTGTGACCTCTCGTATACGAGATGAGGCCTATTCCCAGTATACAACAATACACGACGTATACAACAATGTGTTTGGACACCTATGTTGGAGCCGTTAATCACTAAGTATAACACGATGAATTTTTAAACTGAACCCATTTAAAGTTTTATGGCGCCACAGTCTACCGCACTTGGACAACATGCACGATTATTTGTCCCACTATGCGTCGCATATTTGCAGAACAATTGAACGAGGGCATAAATTTCGGTCAAAAATGTTGTAGAAAAGTTTCCACAATTACTCGAACATTAATTTAAAAAAAAAGTAAAAGGGTCTATCTGTATAGACGACACGTGAATAAGGATTATGTTAAGAGTATAATTAACAATATATTGAAATTGAAATAACTAGGGTACCTACACAGTATTTCGAACGTTTTCATTTGCGCTTATACCTCATCGACATATAATATCTTCCAAGTTATACCTACTATTTAAGTTGTGTAAATAAAAAAATTGTGTTCATATATACAGTTTCACTGGTCAATGTTGCAGGGCTGTGGCTGCATCCGAATCTTATGAAAACCTCGATCAAATGGAACTGACTCAAGCACCATTAATGGAAGACCAGGATCAAGTGTCCGAGCTGCCATCTCGAAGGCGGAGCTCCATGCGCAAATTAACGAGACAAAATAGCATTTTAGAAACGCAGAGAGACATTGACGGAAACATGAGAATGACTTACTGGTTTTAAATTAAAACAACGTAGGACAAACTCAAATGCAAATCTTTTTTTTTTGCTGTGCCTTATCTAAAAGATGGATGTAGGTAAACGTGGCGAAAAAGCTCGATGCATAGTACATGTATCTACGGAATAATTTCAGATAACTACGACAGTGCCGCTGAGACAAAACTGATTATCGAACGAGCGGAGCGTAAGCGAAGTGAAGTTCTTACAGACAACTTCTCGCTACTGGGACGTCTTGGCATTTCGATGGCTTTTTGATTTTGAGAGTTTGTTCCGCGATAACCTTAATAACGTTTTTCTGATCTTTATGAAATTTGTTGGGGTTGTAGCAGAGATCAATATAATTTGAGAGTTCGTATATGAACAGGATAGGTCTACGGGTTATGGAGCTAGAAGGCGCGAAAAAATCATCACATGGGTCTCGTTATATTGGACAGCTTGTTTGCAAGTAAATAGGGAGTTCTCAGTTCGAGGCGGACTACTAGTAATCGAACAAGCGGAGCGTGAAGTTCTTACAGACAACTTCGGACACAACGGAACTGTCAGCTGGCTACCTAAACGTCCCTGCATTTCGATGGCATTTTGATTTTGAATAGTTGTTCCGCAATAACTTGAGTACCGTTTTTCTGATCTTTTGGAAATTTGGTGAGGTTGTAGCAGAGAAAAGTATAATTTGAGAGTTCGTTTATGAGCAGGATCGATCAAGGGTTTATGATTATATTGGACAACTCGTTTGCGAGTAAATCGCGAGTTCTCAGTTCTAGGCGTACTGCTAGTTACATTGATATCATAACACATAGGGTTTGAAAAAAAGTTTCGCTTGTAAATGGTACACAAAAAGAAACTTAGGTATAAAACTTAATAAACTTAACTATAAATCAAAAAAAAATACGATAAACTTTAATATTATACTAAAATAAACTTACAAATAATAAATGCTTCCCAAGGTCGCCTTCGTGGGTCATGGTTCCCAGAAGGCTGGCAGCGTTGCCTCTTTGGATGGCCAGGCTTATCATCTGTCCCAAGAAGCTACCAGCCCTCTGGTTGCCTGAAGCATCGATGAGGCGCTTGGAAATCTTCTTGTACAGAGATTTCGCACTGGGCCCCCACGGTCCTAGGGTTTCAACAACAAACAGCGCAAATATGTAGCCCTCGCCGCGAACGGAATATTTGCGCCGTTTGTGTTGTTCCGGAGTTGTAACACTTGTAACTGCTAGCTTTATAAAATGGAGCATACGGTTGAGCCAATTACCACCCAATTTATCGTTCAGTTGGGAATGTGGGAGTCGGACTATCGCGCGTTAATCATAGAAAAAATCGGCTTATCATATCTTAGGCGCTGTATGCGTCTTTATTCCTTAGATCCATGAAAGCATATCAAACTTTAGTCCACGTAAGTCCCAATTTATGTACTTTGAATGTGTTCGGTATTATATGTATTTAGACCTACTTATGTATAATTAGGGCTTGCAATCCGAATATCCGAATATCTGTTTTATTTTAATATCCGTTCAATTTACTATCCGGATTTTTACGAAGTTAATATTCGGATAATACGAATAATTCGAATAACATTTTTTATACAAGATTTAAGAATCCTACTAAAAACATTCAAAATTGTAATGTAGATACATCTGTCGGTTGATTTTTTAAGTATGATAATAATCGAACGAGCGGAGCGTAAGCGAAGTGAAGTTCTTTCAAACAACTTCGGCTACCTAGACGTCTGTGCATTTCGATTGCTTTTTGATTTTGAATAGTTGTCGCGCAATAACTTTAGTAACGTTTTTCTGATTTATATAAAATTTGTTGGGGTTGTGTTGTAGTAGAGGTCAATACAATTTGAGAGATAAGTAAGCATGATCGATCAAGGGGTTATCAAGGAGCTAGAAGGCTGGACAAAATCATTGGTCACTCGTTTGCAAGAAAATCGCGAGTTCTCAGTTTAGGCGGACTACTAGTTAATTACATTATAAAAAATGCTTAATCGAACGAGCAGACCGTAAGCGAAGTGAAGCTCTTTCCAGCTGACAGTTCCGTTGTGTCCGAAGTTGTCTGTAAGAACTTCACTTCGCTTACGCTCCGCTCGTTCGATAAATATAATGGGAAAATCTTACACATCGACCTAGTCCCACAGTAATCTCAATAAGGCTTGGGTTGTGAGTTCTAGGTTATGAATATACCACCATAAAAGATATATATAGATACTGCCGTGGCAAAACACCCATGGCAACGGAACAACAATTGTGATTTATTGGTTCCGCTTATAATTTTCTCAAAAAAATTAAATAAATTAAAAAAACACCGTTTGACGATTTAGATAAATCCGACCGCAATAGACCAGCGGTACTAAAACTCGTCTCTGCGGAGACCGCAGCGCAGACCTGCGGAGCCCGCCTGGGACACGCTTAGCCGCCTTGACAACTGACATTGTCATCGAAGTGAAAAAATCAACAATATACAAGATGATTCATGTTTTAAATTAGTTACGACACGCATGGTCACTCTTCAATTAGAATACTCCGTCGCGTACTGATGTTACACATATCACAGAGAAACAAGAGAATATTCTGTCAAATTGATGTCTGGTTACTTTGGAAACATCGTATCTCACTTAATTTGACAATTCTTTTTCATAATCAAAGTGCTGTCATTATTGTTAAAGAGGTTTTGATCTTTATGGATTTGTTTATGTAGGGTGACCATGATTACAGGGAACAAAATTTCTACGACACAAAAAGGTAAAAAAATTCACAGATCTCGTGCTCTACACGATTTGAAAGGGCATTGAAAATGAACCTAGCTATTATAGATTATCAATGAAAAAAAAATAAAGAAAATCATATTTGTAATATATTTTTATTTGCCGTCACCGTACATTTGTCACAAAACTCAAATACAGTATTTAACGTACATTTCATTTTAATTTTAACATTTAATTTTAAACACAGTAATGACAATGTAAACAATTTTTATTTCCCATCACTACAATATTTCTCACAAAACGCAAATACAGCATTTTATTTAACATACATTTCGTTTTTTAATTTTGTAGCAATTTAATTTTAGACACACATAAATGACAATTTTATTTCTCATCACCGTATAATATATCTCACAAAACGCAAATACAGCATTGTATTTAACATATACATATTTCGTTTTTCAGTTTTGTAACAATTTAATTTTAGACACACTTAAATGACAATTTTATTTCCCACCACCGTACAATATTTCTCTCTTTTTTAAACAATCTTTAATCTAAAATCAGACGGCGTCAGTTAAATTCATACGTTCGCTTCTGGGACGAAGAATCGTCCTCTTCGTCGGTGGAGACAGATTCGTTACTGAGAAACGAACAGTTGATGAAATTTTTAGGTTGCGCTGCGACACCCTCGTTGATCGTCTGAAGTTCGAACGGCACGTTATTGTACGCCATGAACTCCAGGTCCGTGTCCAGAGATTTTCCCGAACGAGTGACTTTGAATCCTCCGACGTTAATAACGGCGAACGCGTGAATATACTTCGGCTCCATTACGAGCCGTTTCCATTTACCACAGACACACTGCATCTTGTCATTTACGAACTCCATCAATTGGATAGGAACGGTACTCGGCATGGTCTGCGTATTTTGAACCTTCACATTCCACACTCCTGGGGACATGGTACCTTTACTGTTCGGTTTTTTCGAAGTCAACAGTTTATCTTTCAAATTGGCCCAGGCCTGCACAGGATCGATTTGAAACTTTTTCACAGACTCGTTGAAGTCATCCTTCGACGCCACAGACTTCAAATCGTGAGCCAATTTATTCGTCAGGAACGAGTGCATCAATTTGTTGCTCGGTTCATGCCACCAGTATTCCGACGACGATACCAACATCTACAGTCGATGCTTCGGTTCCAGATGCGCCATATCAAAAATCATCTTGCGCTCATTAAATTCCTCGGCCGTGTTCACGAACACTCCGTACATATTTACGACGACTGCCAGTCGTATCGGGGCCTTGTACGAGAATTGACAGAAATGTGTTGATTTCTTAGGGATCTTGTTCAGTTTGACACGAAGACCGTTGACGTCACTCGCATCTCGAACTATCGGCGGCGCATCCGGACGAACGGAGTTCAAATTTGTCACAATCTCGTCGATGAAGTGTTTCAACTTGTTCGCGTCCGCAAACACACCGCGGATCGGTCGAGCTTGATACACACTCGCCACATTCTGCTGGCTGGCATCTTCCGCAGTGTCGTCCTCGTCTGATGAAGCCGAAATCTTCCGCTTTGATTTCTTCTCGGGCGGTACAGGAGTAGTCGCGCGAGAGGATATGCTCGACGAAGTGCTGACTCGAGGTTTAGCGGTTCGCTTGCCTTTCTGCATGAATTTTTCCAGCGCGGTCGACGCAGGCTCAACCGCGCTAGGCTCTTTCTTCTCACTATCCATCGTCGACGCAAGATTGATCCTGATCGTGTAACGATTCGAAAAAAATTATTTGCTGTCGATGTTCCGTAAGACATATGACAGACGATCCGCACGGCCGATCGTGACGCAAGCTGTGACTGACGAGGCGAGAATGAACCATCCACTCGCTAGTTCACTACAATACGTAATTAAAATATAAGTTATTACTACACAGTGATACACAATCAAAGCTCTGTGTCGCAAAGCGTGATGCGAGGCAGCCTTGGTAGGTATAAAGTAGGTCCATTACTATAAACAAACTACTCTACGCGTCACCCATTGAATTCGGAGAATCACAAGTAAGTAGGTAGGTACTGTGTTTATAATATGAATATAACAACGAAGTAGTTGATAGACATTCCAGAGGCCCGGTGTAGGAAGATATCAAGGGATTTGTAACACTAGTCATCTGACTTCTCACACTCACCTCTCACGGCGCGATCCCGTTTCCTTTTTAAACGGTCGCGTCGCAATAAGGAGGACGCTTGGACGCCGGCGTCGCACACGTGTTCTCATCGCCATCTCCAGAATAAAGTTTTCGCCCCAGAACAGAGTCTCCTGCAACTGCGACAGCACGTGCTCACCGCCCTGACGCAATTCTTCACCGATCGGCACCACAGTACAATGTCTTCTCACTTGATGAATTACACGCTTCTGCGGGCTATCAGTTATGGGGTCTGGAACTTCGGGGTCTCTGTCCGCAAACAGCGGATCGATTTGCACGTTGTGTCGTTTGTACAGCGGCGTATTAACGAGAAAGCGCAACCATTCCTTTATTATGCTCTTCGAAACGCAGCCAGCCATGTACGAACTCTTGTTTAACAAATTCTTCTTAATTCTGATGTTGAAAGCATAATCGTCGTGCAATGATCGAGGCAGCACCCTCATCATAGTGTCGACGTCGACTGGAACGTTGATGACTTGGCCGTACAATTTTTTGGATCCTTCGAAAAATCTCACGTGTCTTATAGACATGAATGGCAATCGCGGAGATATCAGTCGCTCGCTTATGGGACACAACGCCGGCAAATTTGCCTCTTTCGGATACACGAAGCTATTGATCGTTGCCAACAGCGGAGTTCGTCCTCGACGCAGCTCATTCAGACACGTTCCGCACACTTTGAACGTATCGACCGACGGATCGTATCCTATTTTCGCAACATATTTCCACACTGCAGAATCTTTCTTCAACACGCGCAACTTGTTGCTCCACCAGATCCTGTCACAAACGTGGCAGTGCGTATGCAGCGTGTATGCATAGAAATTAACATTCATATAATTTTTGAAATTGTCCAATCTGTTCTTGCGCAACTCAGCCTGGGTCTTCCTTCGTCGACTTCGCACCGCCTCAATATCTGCCACCGTGGACGCCGATGCGCCTGCTTCACTATCGATGGCAACATTTTGCTTTTCAGTAGTGCTCGATCTCGCGAAAAGCCTTGCACACTTCTCTCTATTTCTGATACGTGCTCGTTCACTCGCTCGCGGCATCGCAATTGTGACGGGCCAGCAACTACGGAACCCTATATTGAGCATGGCCCGACATGCTCTTGGCCGGTTTTTTCTTTTTTGCATAAAATAAACTCGATTTCATTTCATTACATTTTTGGTTTTAATTAATAATTATTTCAAATTAAAAAAATATATATATACCGTATGTAAATCTACCAGAATCATTTATTTAAACCAGTTGATCTGCACGTCGAGTATAGTACTATACCATGCTTTTTGTTAGTATTAGTAGATTATTTTTAATGTAATTGTTATTTTGAAATTATAAAATCTTACCTTTTTCTAAGTCGGTAAATCCTATAAGTATCATCCTGTGATTATGTTTACGTTGTGAGTGACAGATAAATGCAACCCCATTGTTAACTAGAACATTCACAATTTCCATGCATTCATTTTGAAGACTTCTTATAACCGTTTTAGGGCTTTTTTCAAGTTGATAAATGAAAGTTGTAGCCAAATTATGTTAAATTTATCACGTAAACGTAAACAATACCATCCACTTCATTTTACTTTCCTCGGTGACACATCATTGTCAAATTATTATTTTTCATAATTAGTAAGCGCCACAAAAGAGTTTAGCTAGGAATCAAATGACAAGTTAATTTTCAATGTCAACGTGTCTCATTCAAACAATGCATAAAAATTATCCATAATTCCATTGAATTTTAGTGCTGACGAGATAGTGGACATGATTCTCATCTACGGGGAATGCAGGAATAATGGTCCGGCAGCTCTTCGGCTGTATGCCGAGAGATTTCCGCAAAGGAGACAGCTGACTGACTCGCGTGTAATTATAAAGGCGATTACAAGACTGCGAGATAATGATAGACGTACCAGTAAGTACTGGTGGGCGACGTCCTCGTATTGACGTCAGAACTGAAGAACGGATCTTAAACCATTTTGCAGAAAAGCCTGGCTCAAGCGTTAGGAAAACAGGGAGGTTGTATGATATTAGTCATACAGCTGTCCATGCAATTTTAAAACGGAACCAATGGCACCGATTGTTTGTGGTTAAGGTACATGTTTTAAACCAAGATGATTTTTTACGGTGAATAGACTACGCGATTAGGGCATAAAGAAAAAACGAACGCTGTGCTACATCGTATTTAAATGATAAGTATGTTCACAGCTTTATTTCAAGTGAAATGTCATGTGACTCATGTGTTGAAGTTGACCTTGACTTGACAAATATTTGACAAAAGATAAAACTGTAAACAAATAATACAGGGTGTTATAGAAGTATGATTTAATGTTATTTTAGTTTTAAATTTTTTACCATGAGTTATAAAAAGTGTCTGTAGTTAAATAATTTACATGCCACGACCTTATTTGTCGCCTAAACAAACCTAGGTTTGAATAGATGTTACTGGTAAGTTTACATACTGTATATAGATAATTAAGTTTAAAATATAAACAAGTTTCGTTTTTTATGTTAACGTTTTCGTTTTAATTACATGCTTGTTACATATTTTTCGGACATTACATATTTATTTTTAAATTAATCCATACTAATATTATAAATGGCAAAGTGTATGTGTGTGTTTGTTTGTTTGTCCGTCTTTCACGGCAAAACGGGGCGACGAATTGACGTGATTTTTTAAGTGGAGATAGTTGAAAGGATGGAGAGTGACATAGGCTACTTTTTGTCTCTTTCTAACCCCCCACTTCCCTAAAATGGGGGGTGGAAGTTTGTATGAAGCATTCCGCAATTTTCAAGGTAAAAAGCTAAAAATTGGTATGCGGACTATTTGTGTGCGGTTCTGCGGTTTATTCTGTTCCGAGTTCTCTTCTGTGTTTTAAATCAGGAAAGGGGAACCGTGTTACCCCGAATTTAACGCGAGCGAAGCCGCGGGCAAAAGCTAGTAGTCGCATAAAACTTAGTCGAGAACATTTCCGAGAACATTCTCCGGAGCAAAGAGAATTAAGCTTTTTTAATGTTAATAATCTCAATTGGAGACAAAATTGCTGTACCAGTATCAATTAACATATGTGGTAAAATTATGAAGAAAAGAAAAGACAATATATATATGAAGAAATAAATGAGTCCTCTTCCAATAAAACTACAAAGAAATATGCGAGAAAGTTCTCGAGAATGTTCTCGTGAGAACGTTCCCGAGAACGTTCTCGGAAATTTCCCGAGATAGCAGAAATTTTTGCACTTAGAATAATTTTTTCGGTTTACAATGATCGTGAATATCTTTCAAACACCTTTAGGAAGATTAACATAAAATAAAAAAATCTGAATTTGTGCAGATTTGATGTACTTTCTCGGAAATTCTCGTCACAGAGAACGTTCTCGAGAACTTTATCGCAACATTCTCTCGTTCGGAAATGTTCTCGAGAACGGCACATCTTTATGTGTGCTAGCTATGTACTTATTAGAATAATTGTTTCCGTTGTTAAAAAATATGTTATAAAACATATATTTTTTTGATTTATTTAATTTTCCAAAAAAAATATCGAATTTTCCAAAATTTTTTTATACTATCCTAAAGCCCTTAATTTTCCGCGTCTATTAAGTTCTAATAGATCTTCGTATAAAACATAGTTTTTTTTTTTTTTTTTTTAAAGAAATAATCGACTTTTCCAAAATTTGTTTATACTACCCTAAAGCCCTTAATTTTTCGCGTCTATTAAGCCCTAATAGATTTTCGTATTTCAAAGCTGCGGAGTTCCACAGGGCTATGACGCCCGAGTAATACCGCACGGCGACGCTCCACGCGCCGCTAAGGGGGAGCATACCGCCCCCCCCTATCACTCCCACAAAAAAAAGTTTTAGACATAAAATATTCCCCGTCTCAATATCTCTAGGCGTCTCTCTCAGTTTTTCGATTTTTGACCTCGTTCACGAGATATCGAAGATATTCCGAGGGAAGGCGTTAAAAAATCAAGGTTTTTTTTTTGTTTTTTTCAATTGTCGAAAAAAGTTTTCGACTTTTACAAAAAATTTTTTCACCATCTGAAAGCGATTCAAATTCTGCGTCTTTTGAGCCATCATACGTCCTCATGGCCCTAAACCACTATATACCACGGGGCAAACACACTTTCAGCGAAAATGGGGCCC
The DNA here is from genome assembly GCA_947086415.1 of Pammene aurita. NCBI lineage: Eukaryota > Metazoa > Arthropoda > Insecta > Lepidoptera > Tortricidae > Pammene > Pammene aurita. The sequence goes on along the minus strand of OX352293.1, from coordinate 19,725,179 downwards.
TACCAGAGCGATCGAAAAAACATTTTCAATGTTAAAAAATTGAAAGGCGTTATTGTTTCATTTAAACATGATGGCGGCCGATTCATTATCGTTAACTAAGTGTGTAGGGTTGTTCCTGCTCACGTCTCATGAATCACCCTGTATATACATCTTATTCGCATATTTCTACCTAAATTGTTTCAACAATTGTGAAAGCACGCGCGTATGCCTGTTGTAAATGTGCGTGCAGTAACGGTGTTTTTGTTATTGAAGATACTATACTGACGTTTAATACCAAGGTATCTCGCAACCCCAGAAGACCGTACCCTGCACCCGACAATCGTTCTGCTTTATTTGTTTGTTGTAAAAGTGCGTGCAGTAACACTGTTTTTATTGAAGAAACTATACCGACGCTTATACCATACCAAGGTATCTCGGAACCCCGTAGGACCGCACCCCACATCCGACAATCGAGCGGCTTTATTTGTTTATTATAATTTTTAATTTTTAACAGTTTGTACATACCATTTTAAGTTCTATTAGTTTTATATTTATTTTGATTTAAGTTTTAATATGAGTTCCTCTTCCCATACTTTGACTTGCTCCCATTGCCCTGGTTCGTCTCGCAGATTCACGTCACACGGACTTAAAATACACATTGGACACCTTCACAAAGATGTAGCTCGCCGGCGTCACCAGCCTTCGGCCCCTCGGGTGGCTCCAGCACCAGCCAGACTGACCGTAACAAAACCTGTCCACAGGGCCCGCAAGTCACTCAACCACCTGGTACCGCCCTTAACCGACTCGGAGCCCTTAAATCATCGGCACGGGTGCTTCGCCACATCCCTAAGGGAGCGAGAAACCTGGCTGCGGAAAAATTAAGTAGTGTTATTAGTAAATGTATTGATACCAATGAGACTGTGGATTGGTGTGCGCTACTTACATTTGCGTACTCTGCGCTAAAAGCACCAGACGTCGAGGGCCCGGGTAATCTCACCACAAAAGTGAAGCATAATATCAATAATTATTTGCCGTGTTCTTCTGAAAGTGTTAGCAACGTGCAGCATTCCGCTCGCTTGTCCTCTGTACAGAGGATAATCGAGTCCAAAGTATTCGAGGGTGATGTGAGAGGGGCCGCTCGAGTGTTGATGTCAGACGACTGTATAGCACCCCCGGGCCCTGAGACTCTTGCTTCCTTACAGTCGAAGCACCCGTCCCCGTCCCGCCCTTTAGTTTTTCCTCGGGAGCCGGATAATTCCATTCAAGCCTTAACTGTCAACTTGGAGGAAGTAGTTCAATCGCTAGGGATGTTCCACAATGGGTCAGCTTCTGGTTTGGACGGAATTAGACCGGCTCATTTAAAAGAGTTGACTGCGAGCTCCGCTGGCGATAATAAGAGGGTGTGAAGCCGCTATTCATGCCACGCGCACGTTCGCAGCAGATCCAGGGAACTCGAACTGTGTTATCATCAAATTGGATGTTAAAAATGCATTCAATACCATATAGAGAGATGTTCTTTTAGGCGAAGCCAAAGAACACATACCGTCATTGTATCCTTTTCTATATCAAGTTTAATCACTCACCTTCCAACCTTTACTACAATAACTCCCTGATTCTTTCACAGGTGGGTGCGCAGCAGGGGGATCCACTCGGATCACTCACCTTCAGTCTCGCCATTCAGAAAATAATACCGTCTTTGAAGTCACCTCTGAATTTATGGTATTTGGATGACGGGACCTTGGGTGGAAATCCAGATATCATAAAGCAAGACTTGACTGTTCTACTTCCGCGTCTCTAGGAGTTAGGACTAGAGGTGAATGCGACGAAATGTGAATTTTTCTGCTGCGGACCCACTTCTTCTTCTAATGCGTTGTCATCATTCAGGACTTTGCTTCCAGGCCTAAAAGAACTATCGCGCAGCACATTTTATCTTCTCGGTTCTCCAATATTCCCAAACGCTATCCCAGATGCTTTAGAGACGAGAAGGCGACTTCTTCTGCTCGCTCGACAGCGTCTCTCTACATCGGTGCCCATGTCGCCCTGACTCTGCTTCGCGGTTCCAAAAATTACTTATCTTTTAAGAAAACAACACCAACATGGCTGTATCCTGATGAGGTGTCTACTTTCGATGAAACTTTAAGAGATACAACAGAAATTATCTTAAATGTGTCCCTTTCCGACGGTCAGTGGAGCCAAGCCTCGTTACCCATTCGGCACGGAGGGTTGGGTTTAAGACGCGCGGCTGACGTAGGCCTGCCAGCATTTCTTGCGTCGGCATATGGGGTTAGTAGCTTGGTATCTAAAATTTTAAAATCCAACGGAGACCAGGTTACCATTCCTTATCTCAGTAATGCCCTTGCAAAGTGGAAAACCCGCTACCCAGATACGTCCGTACCAGAAATCCCGCAAGTACAAAAATCATGGGACGAGGCCGGGGCCAGAAAGAAGCTGGCACGTCTAATGGATGCTGCAACAGGTGTGGATTTGGCTAGACTCAGGTCGGTGTCAAGAGCTGAAGCTGGTGCATGGTTACAAGCTCTGCCTGCACCTTACTTAGGAACCCTTCGCGATAGCGATTCAATACGTGTGGCAGTAGCTCTCCGCCTGGGCTGCGATGTTTGTGCATCTCATCAATGCATCTGCGGCTCCATGGTGGAAGCGAATGGCCATCACGCGTTGAGTTGCTGTCGCTGCTCAGGCAGATTTCCTAGACACCACGCACTCAATGACATCGTCCGGAGGGCCTTAGTATCTGCAAATATTCCCTGTGTATTAGAACCCCCCGGCCTCAGTCGCACAGATGGGAAAAGACCGGATGGGTTAACCTTAGTGCCTTGGGAGAGGGGAAAATGCATTTTATGGGACGCCACGTGCGTCAGCACCTTCGCCGCGTCCCACCTCCCCCGAACGATACAGACGGCTGGTGCCGCTGCAGAAATTGCCGCAGTGAGAAAACACGACAAATATTCATGCCTTGTTGGAAATTATTTATTTGTACCACTTGCTTTCGAGACGACGGGGTGTTGGGGGCTGAGGCAATAGCCTTTGTTAAGGAACTAGGGCGACGTATTGCCGAAAGGGGGTCTGATGTACGCGCGGGTTCTTACCTGGCGCAAAGGTTGTCCATCGCCATCCAACGTGGCAACACCGCCAGTGTGATGGGCACCTTCGCGCCTAGTACAGCTCGAGGGGGGCTCTTTGAGTAGTTTTTAGTTTAGTTTAGTTTTTAGTAGTGTTTTATATTTAAATTTGATTTACGTGTACTTTTATTCCGCAAGTTAATAAAGATTTTGATTTTGGACCCTTAGGTAATTAAATACATCCATAACCCAAGAGCAAATATCAATCATAAATACACAAGGGCATTTATTGCCCTTACAAGGATTTGAACCCGGGATCTTTGCTTTGTAGGCAGGGTCACTACCGACATTTGTGGAACAAACTTAATTTTTTTGCGCAATTTTTATTATTATTAATTCATTAAAGAACAACAAATAAACTATTTCCGGACTCTTTCCTTTACTTATGCTAGACCTAGATTCCTTCTTGCCGAATTCCATGATTCTAGGTCTATGGGAAGTACCTTCTTTTTTATCGTATAGCTACATGTCCCTGGAGGCATAGGTAGGCATTTCTTCTCTGAGGTAGTAGTAGTAGTGGAAAAGCAGATGATGAAGAAAATCCAGTGAGTGCTGCGACTGCTGCGAGGTCCAGATGGAACAGTGCAGCTGCCAAGTTTGTTACTCTTTTAGCACCGCCCAGGGATCACGTGTAGGGTTGTCTAAGGTGTTTCCTACGGACGCAGAGTAACATTGATCCCCAAGTGCCCTATGAGTTTTTGTAAAACGGCTACTAGACATGGCAATTTGTAGGGCCCAACATGTTGTGTTGGGAGGTGTAATAGGAGGTTGGGCCCGTAGGGAGCCGAAGGAGGGTGAGGGAGAGGCAGGGTACACAACATGTTGGGCCCTACAAATTGCCATGTCTAATAGCTGTTTTACTCACTTTGACTGTGACAATATAATAATGACAATGTGCGAACTGAAGGCCAAGACAGTTCGGCACGTTCAAGGTAAAGTTAGTGGTGACCCATAAATGAAAATCTGACTCCAATTAATATTATTATATTTAAACGTGTTATTACATTGAAATACATAGAAGTGTCGGGAGGTGTGGGAGCAAACTTGAAGCTTGCAAACCCCCGCGCGTCCCTCGCCGCGGGCGGAATGTGCAGCGTTGTGGGATTCGTAATCAAGTGTGTTCCCACAGTAATCCTCCCCTTGTAAAAAAAATGAAATTAAAAATCTAAAAAGTAAACATTGGTTTCTCTTACGGAACCATTACCTTATGCTACACATAACTTTAAATCTAATTACATACGAGCAACACTAACACTAGTAGGTACACAGGTTGTGCTGCGGTAGCACATTGCTCACTCGGATAGCCGTGGGAGGCGGCAGCGCCTCGACAGCCTGACCTTGTTATCATTAATGCAATTGTATCACGACCGGCCGGACCGTAAAATACTAAAACATTAATGCAACTCGGTGCCAGGTACTTTTACACATAAGAAAACTGAATGCTTGCCAACATTGTTACCTACGAACATATTTACCAACGTAAAAAGGACTTAGCTTCTTATGCCAAAGAATGCCTAAGTTCTTTTTGTGGACATCTAACGAAAACACATTTATACTTAATCCTAAATTATAAAAAGTAAACACATTAACAATCTATAAACTTAAATGTAACAACCATAACGACCAACCGTTCACGCAATGCTAAGTTGCGCTACTGTGTCTTAAAGAGACTATGTGCCATAGTGCATCTTGTTATTAGTCGTCGATTAGAAACCTAACTGGTCTATTAACGGCCCTTCCGCTGCGTGTGGTCCGAGTCACCGGTGCGGGTGTGGGTGACTGTGCCGCGGAAGGCGGTACTCGATCCACCCTGTCCTTGGATGTATGATTGTTTGGGGTTCTACGAGTACTACTTGGTCGAGATTTGTCAGTGTCATTGTCGGTATCCGTCTGAAGTAAAAACGCCGGTTTCACCCGATCGATGGATACACGAACCTGCCTGCCAGGGAGTTGTAATAAAAATACCTTCTCACCCCTTTCGATGACCTTATAAGGTCCGTCGTAAGGCGGTTTTAATGGCTTACGGACTGTGTCATCCCTGAGGAAAACATGCGTACAGGTAGATAAGCTTTCGTGCACGAAAATGGACCTATCTTGCCTATCTCGTTTAATCGTAGGCTTGAGCTTAGCGATATTATCCCTAATTTTCTCGACTACGCTGTACGGGTCCACAGGGTCTCTGTCTTGCGAAATGTCATAAAATGATCCCGGCAATCTAAGCGTACGCCCGAACGTCATTTCCGCTGCGCTTATGCCACTGTCGCTCCTACCTGACGTGCGTAACCCGAACATTACACTAGGAAGTATGTCTACCCATGAGCTTCCGACTTCGAGTTTGGCCATGAGCGCAGCCTTGAGAGATCTATGTATGCGTTCGAGGAGACCGTTCGACTGAGGCCTGTAAGGGGTGGTTCTAATCTTGTCTACCCCTAGAAACTTCATTAGCTCCGAAAATAACTTACTTCCGAATTGGCGCCCTTGATCGCTAGTTAGCCTTATCGGACAACCATAGCGAACAATCCAGCCCTCGTAGATAGTCTTAGCTACTATGCCTGCGGTTATTTCTTTTATTGGGAACGCTTCTGGCCAACGCGTATACCTATCTATGATGGTTAAAATATACCTATACCCATCTGTAGTCGTAGTTAACGGTCCTACGATGTCCAGATGTATGTGTTCGAAGGCGGCCGATTCGGGAAAACTACCTAGGTCAGACACGGTATGTCGGTTGACCTTCGCCTTCTGACATTGAATACACGACTTAGCCCAGTTGCCCACGTCCTTATTAATTTCGGGCCAAAAATAATTATTACTAACTATCTTCCTAGTCGTGCGAATTCCGGGATGACTTAACGAATGTAAGCTATCGAATATTTTCCTACGGAACTCTAACGGTAGATAAGGACGAGCCTTACGCGTGGACGTTTCACAGAGTATAGGTTTATTGCAGTTAGGTATATTTATCAATTTCAATTCTATTTTGCTCGCGCTGTTACGCCCGGATTGCGACATGTGCAAAACATAGTCGTCCTTTGCCTGTGCGTCGGCTAATTCTGAGAAATCAATCACTGTTGGGCAGACAATTGTTTCTACTCTAGACAGCGTGTCGGCGACTACGTTATCCTTGCCGCTAATATGACGTATGTCTGTAGTAAATTCGCTAATAAAGAGGAGTTGCCTCGCGCGTCGGGGGCTTTCTTTACTATCATCTCCTACTTTATTAAATACCGTGCATAGGGGCTTGTGGTCGGTATACAAGGTCAACTGGCGACCTTCAAACGACTTCCGGAAATGCCTAATAGATAGATATAGTGCGAGCAGTTCGCGGTCATACGTGCTGTATTTCGTTTGCGCCGGAGACAACTTTTTAGAGAAAAACCCTAACGGCTCCCATGAGTTATTTACCTTCTGCTGCAGAACACTTCCGACGGCGATGTCTGACGCGTCGCACATCAGGGCCAAGACCGCGTCGGGCTTCGGGTGTGCGAGTGTAGCGGCCTGTTGAAGACCTGCTTTACACTGCACAAACGCCTCTTCCGCTTGTGTCGTCCACACGATTTTAGTCTTGTCCCTTTTTTTAGTGTTAATTAAATACTTATCTAGCTCGGCTTGTTTGACCGCTGCGCCCGGGATGTGACCTCGATAGAAGTTGAGCATTCCTAAAAATCTGCGGAGCTTTCCACAGTTTCAGGCTTCGGGTACTCGGTAATGGCATTTACCTTATCCTCGAGCGGTTTGATACCTGCCGTCGAGACATGATGCCCCAGAAACTCGACCGACGGCTGTCCAAAACAGCACTTGTCGAGGTTAATGGTTATTCCGTACTTCGTGAATCTCTCGAACACTGCGGCTAGATGCCGTTCATGCTGCTCACTGGTGTCGCTAGCTATGATGACATCGTCTAAATAATTAAATAGGAAATCCAAACCTTGAAGTACGGAGTTGCTCATGAAGCGCTGGAACGTCTGGGCCGCGTTGCGTAGTCCAAAACTCATCCGGGGGAACTCAAATAATCCGAAGGGGGTAATAATACTACTTTTCTCTATGTCCTCCGGTGCTACGCTAATACAGTGGTATGCGCGGTTAATGTCTAATTTAGTAAACACTTTCTTCCCTGCCAAAATGTAGATAAAGTCGTGCAATCGCGGAATGGTGTACCTATCGGGCTTAGTTACGGCGTTAAGCATCCGGTAGTCTCCACAAGGTCGAATGTCGCCGTTCTTTTTGGCTACCACATGTAGCGGGCTAGCCCACGCACTTTTTGAAGGGCGACAAATCCCTAATTCCTGCATCAACTCAAATTCCTTCTTAACCTTCATATACCTATCTGGGGGAAGGGGCCTAGCACGCGCGAAAACCGGTGGCCCTGTAGTTTCAATATAATGAAGTACATTATGTGGTGCCGTCTCTTTAAATGAAGGAGGCTTAGTAATTTCCGGGTACTCGGACAACAAATTACGGAAGGGATGTTCAACGGCTACTACAAAAATAGAGGGTTGGTTGGTACTTACAATTTCCGCCGCGACCTTCAAAAGCGTTGTCAGGTCTATCAACCTGCGCTCGCTTAAGTCGACGAGCAGCTTATGATGGGCTAAAAAATCAGCTCCCAAAATAGGCTGCCTTACATCTGCTACCACGAACTCCCAACGATACGGTCTACGTAACTTAAGGTCCAAACTCATCACTTTAGTTCCGTACGTTTTGATTTCACTCCCGTTCGCAGCATACAGTTTATATCTCGCGCACTCGCGGCTATAAAGTAAATTTTTCGGCGGCAAAATCGACACATCCGAGCCTGTATCGACCAGAAACTGAAGTCCACTTACCCTATCCGTAATACACAAACGACGGCTAACCGATGTAGTGCGAACCTCCGCCGTAGATTGCACCATCGCCTTTAGTTTCCCGAACCCGATGATTTCCACGCGCACGGTTGGTAACATTTTCGCGCCTTTTCGCCGAATCTGTAGTGGAAAGCACAAAGCCAATCGGAACTGTCCTTTTCGCGACGCGGTGGCTCGTGTGAAGCACTTCTTGCGCGCGACCTTGATCTCCCGAAGCTGCGTCCTCGCCGCTTCTCACTTCCGTGACGAGTCCTTGTACGTTCCATGCTTGCCATTCTGGCGCTGAGCTTTGCTACCTGCTTCGTAAGGGCTGCGACTTCCTTCGATGTTCCCGGCGCGGTATCGCACAGTGGCTTGCTCGAAGGGCATGGCGGTTGTCTGACCTCGGACACGTAGTTATGGCGCGTTGCCTCGGCAACGTTGTCGGCAATAATTGCCAACTTGTCCAAGTCGCTCGTTTCGGCAACCGCAAGCACTCCGCGTACGTTCGTAGGGAGGCGACCTTGCCACAAAATCCGTAATGTATCGTCGGGGAAGTTTTCCCGGGCCAGGTCCTTCATTCTGTTCAGTAGCTGGCTGGGCTTCCAATCCCCGAGCTCCATTTCGCCGATTAACTTTTCAATCTGCCGGATCCTTGTGTCCTCAAACAAGGACAACAGCTTGGCCTTAAGCGCGGCAAACTTGTTCGAGGCCGGCGGGCGGGTTAGAAAATCCGTGAGCTGCACTATCACTTCTTTCGGCAGCTTCGCAACGACGAGGTCGAATCGCGCGTCCTCGCCCAATTTCTGAGGCGCGAGTACTGCCTCGATACGGATGAACCACACCCGTGGTTGGTCTTGCCAAAATTCCGGCAACCTTGACGATAGCGAGATTGCCATGATGTCCGGCTTGATGTCGACGTTGCTTGAAGTTGACGGGGCTGCTGTCGGCTGCGTGTGACCTCCAGCAGCGGGTGGGGCCGCCGCAGGGGGTTGGCCTTGTTGTCCTGCCGGTAGCCCGTGCATCTTCGGCCTTGATGTTCTTTCCAGAAATCACTTCGGGGTCACCACTGTGCGAACTGAAGGCCAAGACAGTTCGGCACATTCAAAGTAAAGTTAGTGGTGACCCATAAATGAAAATCTGACTCCAATTAATATTATTATATTTAAACGTGTTATTACATTGAAATACATAGAAGAAGTGTCGGGAGGTGTGGGAGCAAACTTGAAGCTTGCAAACCCCCGCGCGTCCCTCGCCGCGGGCGGAATGTGCAGCGTTGTGGGATTCGTAATCAAGTGTGTTCCCACAACAACATAGCTTTGTAACATTACAAAATTATCTATGGGAAAACAGTTAAAACGTAAGTACCTACGTGTCCAATCTGTAAGGGTCACATTCAAACAAAATATCAAAATATCGGCATGCAGAAGAAAATAATGTATAAAATAGTTTGGAATTGGATTTAATTAAAATTTTATTTACTTACTGATGATAATCTATTTCCTTTGCAGTGGATTGATTTTTACAAGTTTTCAACACGTAGGAAGGCATTTGAAGGCATTATTACATTGTCAATTGTCACTGTCAGCGTACATCCTAATGCTAAGAGCGTCGGCTAGTGACTACCATGAAGTTAAATACAATCTGGAGGTCATACTTCGACCACAAAGTGAGGCCGAAAGAGAGGGTAATGTAGGGGGCTGCATCTCATTCTAAGTAGAGTGACCATATGTACTATGATGTATGTGGGATTGGGATAGTATGAAGATAAATATAAAATTAAATATGCTTGTCGTCTAGTAAGTATTGTCCAGAAAGAGCAGTCTCATAGTTCATATGGGAACTTATACATTCTACTGACCTAAGGAGCTGGCTACTTCAGATACGTTGACGCAATAATGAGAGCAGAGAACCCCTCTAATTAGTTTACTATTTTAAACTTATTACTAGATCCAGGCATCTGGCAGCTATTTATCGGAGGACGTCAGAGAGACAGACCAGCAAAATATTTCAGTTAATACGTAAAAACTGTCGAAGCCTATCGCTAATATAATAACAAAAAAGTAAAAACATTGCGTATCGCTACGGAAAACAGTAGGTAGGCGACAATCAATACATTAACGTAACGTCATTTTGCACTATTTTCCCCCAACAGAAACTCCTGAAAATGATATAATCTTATTAATTGCATGATACTGCACTGCATCAAACCTAGAACTGTAAGATATTCATTTCTTACAACTCGTTTGCATAACACCGATGACCAATTGCCAGATGTCCGCGTCTTAAAATAGGGGATAGTTTGTGTAGCAAACTAAAACTAAGTAAGTACAGGGGGTTCGTGGCTCTCACTATTGCGTCATATCTGATGTGGACAGTTTTCCGACTTTAATATACATACTTAAATGTAAATAAAGAAAACATCAATAACATGAAACTGCTCAATGGTTGACTGGAAGAGATCTCTTCCATGTACAAATATTGTATATTAAATTCTTCCTGTTGTACTTTTCTGTGTACAAATGTTGTACAATAAAGTATATTTTAACGGCCTCCTAGCCTAGTCGGTAGTGACCCTGCCTATGAAGCAGGAGGTCCCGGGTTCGAATCCTGGTAAGGGCATTTATTTGTGTGTTTATCACGGATATTTGTTCCTGAGTTATGGATGTTTACTATGTATTTAAGTATTTATATGTATATATCTATTACATATATCGTCGTCTAGTACCCACAACACAAGCCTTATTGAGCTTACTGTGGGACTAGGTTGATTTGTGTAAGATTGTCCCATAATATTTATTTATTTATTTATTATACTGCCACTACTACAATTTTTTGTATGGCCTTGTGCCATTTTAGGACCCTTTCGAAAGGGCCTAAAAAGACCCGCGGGCCACTCCTGTCCTGTGTAAGTAATACTTAGGAACAGACCATGTACTTATGTACATTTCTGTAAAAACAACAAAACCGACCCGCAGCTTGCCGACATCATAGTCACCCTATTGTTTGACAATCTTAACTTGTTGTTAAATCGTAAAATTGAATGATTGTGGATTACCGGTGAAAGGAAAGTTTACTTTATTGTAAAGTCTCACCCCTGCACCCTTTTACGCAACATATCTTGACCATTTTTACTTAAAAATGTTGTTACGAAATGTTGCTGAGCTGAGCGGCGTCATTTGAAATAATATCAGTGACATATTATGTCAGTGATGGGACTGATGGGATGGGGATACCAGACCGTATTTTAAATATTACAAAACTTACTACTGTCTGCAATATTAATTGCAATTCTTTAATTTAATGAATGAATAATATTTACGTCGTAAAAAAATTCAAAGCCGCTAAAAGGGAACAAAGTATTAATTCAAATCTTGCAATAAATTATTATAAGTAGGAAGTAACTTCTAGTGTGTTACTAAAGTAAATGTAGATAAATAAAACCACATTGGTAAGTTTCATAAGTTGGCAGCATTGTGCGAGTGAGACACCGCCCCCTACATTATGCTCTCTATAGGACCGTTTTTATTACTTTTTACTAGCGACTGTTTTGCTCGGTAATAAGGTTTAACTGTGGTTAGGGAAATATAGTAAAAGTACTATCGGGATTGTCTTCTGATCCGTGGTGACTACTGACCAGAGCTCGGATTTTTCACGGCAAAACAAAACACTAGCGTAATTTAGCCAGTGCTTGAAATATTATTTTATCGATACCTATCGAGTCTTACTAGAGTATATGACAGGTATTGCCTCAGTACATTTTTTCTTTTTTTATTCGATGGTACACCTATCAGTGTGAATGTCAAAATTTAAAAACTAACAAACGTGCGAAAATTTCGAAAAACAGGAGACTTACTAGAGCTCAAAATCAATATTTTTGACCAGTCTAAGGTGACCTACTGGGGGTTAGAAGGTTGTGCATTAATTACCGGACATCCTGTATAAGTAATAAAATAACTTTTCATTTTAGCTTTGCCATAGTCGAGCAACAAAGAGGTAGGTCTGCATGTACAACTTAGAACGAAGTAACTATACCACCTCATTTAAAATGATAGAAACGACTGCAAATTTCATCTCACATGACATATGACATTCACACTTTAACTGTCATTTCATAACGTATAAAACGTAAATTGCATCTAGGTATTATTTATTTCGCAACGCATTGAATCCGACGTGTTGGATATACGTATAATAACTTAATATTGCAAGGTATCAATTAATACAAAAATGAGTAATGTACTCGTACAAGATCGGATCAAAACGTGGATTGAAAATCACCCTGAGTTAGTCTATAATGAAGTGACCTCCACTATATACTGCTCTATGTGCGATATGCATCTAAAACTGAAGAAATGCAATATTGAGAATCATGTGAAAAGCAACCGCCACAATTACCGTTCGGGGCAACCAAATAGGAAACATCAATTTTATTTCGATTTAATTATTTTTCTTATTTCATGCAACATACCATGGGCAACAGTCAACAACAATAATTTTCGTCATTTTTTTAACAAGTATTTATGTTGCGACTGCTCTATGACTTCTTTACCGGACGAATCGACCCTGCGAAATATTTATTTAAATCTCGTGTACAAAAAAACTATACAGGGTATAAGAGAGGTAAACAAAACCAATTATTTGTGGATATCTATAGACGAAACACCAGATTTCATGGGAAAATGTGTGACAAACGTGGTGATTCGGTCTTTGCAAAAAAATTGTTCTAAGCAATTTTATCTTTTGGGGTCGAAGGTTTTAGAGAAGGTAAATGGGGAAACAATAGCAAACCTAATAATAAACCAATTAAAATTTTTGTTTCAAAATTCTTTCAATGATAACGTAAACAATTTGCTTTTACTTTGCACAGATAGTGCCGCATATATGCTTAAAGCCGGTCGTATTTTAAAAGCAACGTTTCCTCGTATGAAACACATTACGTGTTTAGCTCATGGTCTGCACCGGGTTGCCGAAGAAGTGCGAGATAATTTCAAAGGTGTGGATGGGTTGATATCGAATGTCAAAAAGATATTCCTAAAATCTCCAGAGCGTGTACGCCTTTTTAAGGCAAAATATCCGTCCATTCCCCTACCTCCCGAGCCAATTATCACCAGATGGGGAACTTGGATATCTGCCTGCGGTATATTACGCTCAATACTATGAGCAAATACGTGATGTCGTCTCCATACTTGCTAATGACTCGGCAGCTATAAGAGCTGCAAAAAAATGTTTTCACGCAAACTACGACCGGAGTTAAATTTCATTCGCGACAACTACGAAGTAATAGCCTCTTCAATAGAACAATTGCAATGTTCGACTTTATCCATTGCGGAATCCTTCCTCATTCTGGATACTGTTCGTTGCTACGTAAACTGGAGTAAACTTTTACCAGTGATACGTAAATTTGAAGCCGTGCTCGAACGAAATCCTGATTACGAAATTTTAAGAGACATATCTGAAAATATTACCCGAACTGATAATGAATTCTATAAATTTGCTCCCTTGACGTCAACTGAAGTTGAACGTACATTTAGTGTACATAAATGGATTTATAGTGATAAACGCAACTGTTTACTCCCAGAGAATGTTGAAAAGATAATGATCATCTACTCCTATCACTATTACCCAAATAAAATGTCTTGTGCTGCTGTGTGTACTGACGTAGATTTTGAAGAAGAAATTGCGTCTGTTTCTAATATATAGTAACTTTATACAAATGTTTTTATTATTTTTATTACATATTAATTTTATTTGGTGACTTTTATTTCTACTAGTTCTGAATTATCGATATCGATAAAATAATATTTCAAGCACTGGCTAAATTACGCTAGTGTTTTGTTTTGCCGTGAAAAATCCGAGCTCTGCTACTGACAGTACTGACTAAACGTGTTGTTGCCGGTCGGCAACAACCACAGATATCAGAGAAAAGCAGATTGAAATTATAAGTTGAACTTTTCTATATTCCCGATCTGCTCTCACTAATGTACTTATCAGTAAGTAAGAAAAAGATAGACACCATGCTATCTGACAGGTCTTCAGCTGTCATTGTCTCAGCCTTTCATGACTTCGTGACGAGATTTAGTGCAGTGAATGATAATTGTCTACTAAATATCGACATCGATATTTACTGTTGATATCCGTAACAGGTATTCCAATGTTATAAAAAATTAACAAGTGCGTGTCGGACCACGCATTATGGAGGGTTCCGTACCTACTATCGAAAAAAAATATATATCAGAAACTTGTACTCGTATCTGCCTATGAAAGAAGTTTTTGGAGATAACTTTCTTCAACACAATTTTCGTAAAAAAAAATACAACGATATATTTTCTCGATTTTTTTAAAACATCGTGAGGAAACCGGGCCTAATCCTAATAAGGCCTAGTTTCCTCTCTGGGTTGGAAAATCTGGGTTTCTTATACTTGTGCTATTAGAAATTTTGATTCCCTTAAGTGTGTCAAAGTATGATATAAATATATTTTTATTGCGTTAACTCAGATAGGTATATGAAAACAAGGTCATATCAATTTCGTCTCGTTCTATCTTATAGCGTCGTACTACTCTGCCGTCCGCTGCGCTGAAGCATGCAGAATTGTAGACGATCGACCGAGCGCGGCGGTCGGCATCATGTTCCTACGTCTGGCACCGCCTCATATGAGATTATCTGTGGCAAAATAAATAAAACCGATATAAAACATTGCAATTTCTACAGAAAGGGCACAATCTGTCAGATTGCGACGTGTAATTAAAATTAAAAAAGTTGAGGGAGGGCAGGAGTAGTAGTAAGGGGTAGTAGTAGTAAGTAGGGCCAAGAAATTACAAATAATGCGTTGTCTAACATCGGTTTAAACAAGTGCTTTCTCAACTTACCTCAAGAGACCTCTGAAATATTGTAGGTATTGCATTTGGCAACAATATTTTTCCATTGCAAGTAGTAAAAAAAAGTCATTTTTAAAATGTTTCGAGCAAACCCTTTGATGTTTGTTCGGCGTCTAATTATTGACCCCACGGCGTCAATCCATTTTTAACGCAATATATTATATTCCGGAAATCTGAACAATTGACAATTAATTATGTAAACAATAATTTAATATAATAATATTTTTTGTTTGCCTATATACAACGTGCCCGTGAGCATTGCGAGAGACTTTAACAGTGTATTCATGATCATATTTAGAGAACAAAATGTCCTTTAAACTTTTCCGAAATTCGCCATAGTTTCAGAGTAAATACTACTTACAAAAAATTGCATTTTGAATTGTTTCTCAGTGTAAAATGATTTTTTGATGGCGATCACACCGGTATGGGGCATAGTCTAGACATCTCTTATTGACTGATATCAAAGACCTAAGAAACACTTTTCATGGACTAGTTTTTACGAGAAAAAATGTAGCAATTTACTTTTTCTGTTACTTTTTTCTAATGACATTTACTTTTTATGTAGAACAGCATTCCAAAAAACTGAAAAAAAAAAAAAAAAAAAAATTTTTTTTGGCGTTTTACAACAAAAGTCAAATAATGTTTTTTCATTCTTTTGACCTCAGAAATGCGTGGTTAAAATCTCTCGCAATGCTCATGGGCACCGTGTATAGTCTGGCCAGCCAACGAACGCAGTAGCAATGTACAGCGAACAAAAGTATGACAACACTAAAAATCAGGGAAAAAAGCAGCATAATCATCAAATATTATGTTTTTAATTTAAGTTGGTATTTCCGCCCCTTTCATTAGGTGACATTCACGGTGTGTAAAAAGGAAACGGATATATTTCGTCTGATCTGTCATCAACTGCAACAGATAATCTGGTTGAGGCAATTGACATATGCCTTAAAAATGAATTTAAATTTAATTGGGAACGTTGCAGGAATTCTATCTCACTCGCGCTTAAGATGAGAGAGTGAAATGAACTAAAAACAAATTCAATGTGAATTGAAATGTTCGTCATGAAATACGGTGTCTCATCACAAAGGATTGCCACATGTACGTATTTTGAATTTGCCGCGCGTTTCTACTGACAGAAATTGTTTGCCAGACTATAAATATTTCATATCGATAAAATATCGACATAATTATTTTCATTTAGTTACAACACTAGCGTTGTTTACAAAAATTTAATTTTACCAATAAATCTCAATTAAATCAACTTGGAACTACGCAAAAGGTTCTTATTTTACTGTATCCAGCATGTGCAGTTATCCGAGACTATTATATTACATAATGTGTTTGAAAATTTTGAAATAAAAACAATAGTTTCTTACCGATGAAAACTGGTATTTTCTCCGGACTTCTTCGCTGATTTGAACCACCTTCAGCGGTATGGAACTATGCACGAAATTTCTGCCTACATATAAATAATGAATATTCAATTTATACAGCTTAATTTTCAGAAATAACATGATAACTTGCAGGAAACCGTCTTTTGCTACAATTTTGTGTTTTGACGTCTCGGTTAATTTGACAGTATGGTTAAGTTTTAAGTCGAGACAATTCGTTAACAGCCGAAAAAGGTCGTACCATCTGTCCCATTCTAACTCATCTTGGTTAACCATAAATAACCAAAGAGACAACTATATGAAAAAAATTCTGGCTTATTTTTTCGGATCTGTTCTTTGAAATATCTGTGGCAACAACGAATGGCGCAGAAAACTAGTTCGCTGCGTCGGTTCTATACGTAGTATAATAGTTCAATGATTCCTCCCAAGTTATTTTATTCACGATTGTTTTATATTTTCATATGAGCTGTCACTAACTGGGTATGTATAGTCTGGCCAGCCAACGAACGCAGTAGCAATGTATAGCGAACAAAAGTATGACAACACTAAGAATCAGTGAAAAAAGCAGCAATGATCATCAAATTTTATATTTTTAATTTTAGTTGGTATTTCCGCCCCTTTCATTTAGTGACATTTACGGTGTGTAAAAAGGAGACGGATATATTTCGTCTGATCTGTCATCAACGCAACAGATAATCTGGTTGAGGCAATTGACATATGCCTTAAAAGTGAATTTAAATTTAATTGGGAACGTTGCAGGAGTTCTATCTCACTCGCGCTTTAGATGACAGAGTGAAATGCACTAGAAACAAATTCAATGTGAATTTAAATGTTCGTCATGAAATACGGTGTCTCATCACAAAGGGTTGCCACATGTACGTATTTTGAATTTGCCGCGCGTTTCTACTGACAGAAATGGTTTGCCAGACTATAAATGAAATATCCAAATTTGAAAGTTGGCATCGTTTCAGACAGATAGTCTATCTCTTTCGCCCTCGTTGTATGTTCATGGTTCATATACGCAGTTTCTGTTTTGTGCACTACATTTATCTTTAAAAGCCCTGTTACACTTTACTTTTTTTAGGGTCCTTATATAGCATCCTAATTAGGATCCTAAAAATTTAGAAACTAAGACTTGACTAAATTTAGAAACTAAATCATTTAGGAAGCTTCCTAGGACAAGTGTAACAGGGCTTTTAGGACCCGTAGGCAGCTGAAGGAGGGGACGGATAGGTATGGTACACATCAGATTGGGCCCTACAAATTGCAATGTCTAATACCGGTTTATTACCTTAAAGAATTCAACCCGGATGGAGTAGCCTTGCTGTCATTTTCTATACAAAAAAGTCTGCCGATTTTTGCGTGGGAGGTGAACGTCAAATGTATGGCTATTCGTACGTAACGTACAAATAGCTACGTCAGAATAACGTCAGTCCATAGGTACATGTGTATAACCACTGGTCATATGTTTTTTGTCAGAGGGGAACGCCTGTCAATGGCGACTCCGGTTGGTTAAATTCTCTAAGTTTACTACCGGTTTAAAGTTTAACCTTTTAACAACGTCCGAGGACTAAAAGCTCTGTTACACTTTACTTTTTTTAGTGTCCTAACTAGCATTCTAATTAGGATCCTAACTTTTTTCAATAGTAAATTTACTAGCTAAATCGGTGGCTAAATGCAGTTACACTAAACTTGACTAAATTTAGAACTAAATCATTTAGGAAGCTAACTAGGACAAGTGTAACAGGACTTTAACTGATAAAGTGCACTACACATACAAATAATTTTAAACAAAAAAGAACCGACTTCACTAAGCATCCACCTTTTCAACACCAAATGCTCGATCTGCTGTAAAAAATACTCAAATCACCATAGGTGTGCCTATAATAGTTGAAGAGTTCCCTCGATTTCTCCAGGATCCCATCATCAGATCCTAACATGGTTACAATGGGACCAACTGTGAAGTATACGCTTTCAAACAAAAAAAGAATTTTCCAAATCGGTCCAGCCGTCTTCGAATAATCGGTGAACATACATAAAAAAAAAGGCAAAAACAAAGATTCCGATGAATTGATAACCTCCTCCTTCGAAATCTTGAAGTCGGTTGAATACGTTTTTTGAAATGTAAACACTGACATGTGTTTTCTTGTCTGTGCTGCTACTGCTGCTGCCAGAGTGTTGCCAGAGCGTACTTTTTGGTGTGATTTTACTTATTATTTTGGACCCACGCGTATCTTTATCGTACCCTGCCAAAAATCGTACTAAAATCGTACTTTATCGCGTAACCGGCAAAAAACTATAGAGTCTGTTTGGAAGGAGAAGTGTCGTAGTTGTTTAAGCTTCCATATAAACCAGGGATGTTACCGGTTCCGGTTCCGTTACGTTGAAATTTCCGATTGGTTTTAAACATCCTCTTCGGTTCCGGTTCTGTTACCTTCAAAACAGAAGTTACATCGGATGTCATAGCAACACAGCGGGGGGCAATGAGCGGCGTATATTAAAAACAAACAGGTTTATACCAGTTTTTCAGCACTTGCTCATGTCCCCGCTTGCCTCGTGCTGCTATCACCCGGGCTTCGATTCTGGTTCCACTTCCGTTTTCGGTTCCGATTCCGTTTCTGGTTTCGATACACAAAATTTAAAACATCTAATTCCGCTTTCGGTTCCGATAAAACCACATCGATTACATCCCTGATATAAACTACAATACTTCTCTATCCGCACACACTCTACTCTACTCTCTCTTTACGGACTTTAAAGCGCCAATCACAAGTCTTATCAATCATCTTAGCTCGTCAATCACGAATTTCTAGAAAATCTAAAAGCTAGAATGCGTATCATAAAATGTTTAATGAATATCCAGCGAGCAGTATCAGTCAATATTTACTACGACAATAATAAGTGTGAAGATAGCTCATCTGTTTGATGTTTTAGCCTCATGCGCCCAATACACTCATGGCCAACTCAAGCAAAAGGAGGCGAGCGCCAATATGTGTTCAGTATATTGGCTCACCTCGCCACTATTCGGCAACGCTCTCCTCACTTCAAGCCTAGACAAGCTTTGTATAGACACATGGCCAACTCAGGCCAATGGCAGCAAGCGCCAATTTTAGACTGCCGTAACGTGTCAAATCAAGAGTCACTAGACGGTTGTGTCACAGAAATATACGATAGCTGAGAACGCCACCAGTGTGTAGTCACTAATTTTTGTGCTCACGCGGGTTGGTCAACTTGATCGTCAATCACCTGCATTCGCATTGGCCCGAGTTTGCATCAGCACTCGATTTATATCGTTACCAGATCGAGTTCTACAGAAGCTACATTTACAATTTCACTGTTTAACTCTCTATTTCTAACGATTATGGTTGTTATAATGAGAGACAAATAACAATAAAAAACACCAACGGTCTTATTTGTGATGATTTTGTAGAACTAGAAAAAAATCGTACCTTTTTATCCTAAATTGTACCTTTTCTGACATGCGATCCTACTTTTAGCTGGTAGTGCTCTGGCAACACTGGGACTGTCACTGCTGTGTGCTGTCAGTCTAGTCAGCGAAGCACACATCACCTTGTTGTGTACGTACGGATAATATTCCGTTACCGCTTCATATTGAGTGAGACAGTAGTTGTAGCTTCTTTACTAAAAATGTTCAAAATTAATAAACCAATATTAACCTGTGCTCTAATAGCATTTGCCACAGTTGTAGTATTGGGTCATTCACACTCCCATTCTCATGATGAGCCGCCGTCGTTCAAGTATTCGAGAACTGCAAACGAACAATACGAAACAAAGTCAGAACAAAAAAAGATAACGGAACCAGACTACGACCTGTACGTGTACGCCTTAAGTTCTACCATTTTTATAAGCATAGTGCCATTCTTTATTCTATTCTTCATTCCTATCGACGGAACTGTTGAGAAACAACCCCTACTGAAGGTTTTATTGTCGTTCGCGTCGGGAGGGCTTCTGGGAGATGCTTTTCTGCACTTGATACCGCACGCGCTGGCAGCGAGTGGCGGTGAAGGCGGAGAGCACAGCCACAGCCACTCGCACGGCGGCGGCGACCACGAGCCGCACGACATCAGCGTCGGGCTCGGCGTCCTCGGCGGCATCATCACCTTCCTGGTCGTCGAGAAAACTGTGCGACTGTTTAGTGGAGGACATGGACACTCCCATGGAGGTGACAAGAAGAAAAATGATGACAAACCGAAAAAGAAGGGAAAGGACAAAAAAGAGCCGGAGATCAAAATAGCTGGTTACCTCAACCTTGCTGCAGACTTTACCCACAACTTCACTGACGGATTAGCTATTGGAGCATCCTTTATTGCCGGAAAAAGTATTGGATATATCACTACTGTCACTATTTTGCTTCATGAAATTCCTCATGAGATTGGAGATTTTGCTATTCTGGTGCAGTCAGGCTGTTCTCGGAGGAAGGCAATGATGTTGCAACTGCTGACTGCCTTTGGAGCTATCTCAGGAACTGTTCTCTCAATTTATCTTAAAGGCTATGAGGACAGTGTTGTATCTAAATTGGTACTTCCTTTTACAGCGGGTGGTTTTATCTACATTGCCACTGTTTCAGTCATTCCGGAGTTGTTGGAGGGCGCTAACAAGCTGTCGCAGTCTATCAAAGAAATTGTTGCACTCTTGGCTGGAGTGTACATGATGGTACTTATTGCGCAATACGAATAGATATAAGTATTATGAGTAAACTCAGTGTAATGTAAATATTAATTTTATGTTGTACACCTTAATAAAATGTCAAAACATCACAATTATAATTTTTATCATTTTAACAGATTTCCTTGCAGTTACTACTTACTGACATCTTATATACTGATATGCAACTACTACAGAACCAATTATTTAAAGTTTCAGAAAGAAAATACAAATCATTACTATTTGTCTCCATACCAAAATACCCATATTTAAATGTTCTTTTCTTTTTCGTTCTTTGGTTAATTATTTCTATTTTAATTGGAAAATGTATTCACATGGAGTCATTACCTACCCACATAATTGAGTTCTATTCTACATAAAGAGCATAAATTAATTCAAAATTTTGGGCTATATGCAAAGAATGGTTCCCAATCCCTGGCTATACCACAAGCAACCGAAGCCGGGACAGATAATACACCAAATGCAGCTTTGTACATTTTATCTCTACATGGAGTCTACCTTTTCTAAAAATTATACCAAATAAAATGCATTAAGTTTTTGCACTAAGGAAATCATGATAAAACATGGAATTTTTATTATTTAGCCTTTTTAGTCAGAAGGCATGTGTAACAAATTGGTTGATAAGCCTATCAATTTGCTACAGCTGTCCATATGCAGTATGTGCTATTTTCTTGATGCAGTGATGGAGCCAAGCAAGTATTATAAAATTGGCTTACAATAACAATTTACACCCACCTATTGTTTGCAGTTCATTATGCTTACTCATAACATAACCAAAAGGTTATTAATTACAAACATAAAAGAGTATCAGGTCCAATACATGTCTAATCATTCCCAGCAGCTCACAAAGCAAATGCTTGTTGCAGTAATGTTATTTACCACTGACAAAGGAATAGCTTTAGCTATGATTCACCCCCAATACTAAGATTGATTAATAGTTTACATTAGCATTTCTAAACAGAAAAAAGTAATATGCTTGCCCAATTAAAATTCTATAATTTTTTTTTTCTTTGAAGTAGCCAACTATGCAATTTTTTTTATAAGAGCTAGCTAGGTGTTCATTAGCTTAACACATTCAGTGCCGAAAACCCGACTATCGGGTATTGTATGATTTCGTTCCCAGGCCGGACGACCAGATAGTCGGGATCGTAGTACTACAGCTTTAAATGACGACATTTTTGTGGCCTGGTGCGGGTCTTGTTTGGCTGGGTGGCAATGAATGTGTTAAGCACCTCAAAACTACGAGTGAATCTATAACTAATCTGCTACTGACATACTTGGCTGGCCATACATAATAGGGTTCTCAATAAAAATGCAGCTCATGGGGAAATTACATTTATTCATAGTTTACTTCTTCTTAGACACACCAACAGTACGTCCTCTCCTGCCGGTGGTCTTGGTGTGCTGACCGCGCACACGCAGGCCCCAGTAGTGACGCATGCCCCTGTGGGCACGGATCTTCTTCAGCCTCTCCAAGTCTTCACGGAGCTTTGAGTCCAAGTTGGAGGAGGTTAGCTGGCTGTACTTTCCGTCAACAATGTCCTTCTGTCTGTTCAAGAACCAGTCGGGGATTTTGTACTGCCTAGGGTTGGACATGATAGTGATGATCTTCTCTACCTAAAAGCAAATATTTTTATAGTCTACCAAATGTACCAGTACATAGAACATAGTACATAGAACTTCTTAATGGATAATACATCAAGAAGCTGGTGTAAACATGATTCAAATTTTGGTACCTCTTCCTCAGTGCATTCTCCAGCACGTTTGTCCAGGTCAATGTCGGCCTTCTTCAGGACGATGTTAGAATATCTGCGGCCAACTCCCTTGATGGCCGTCATGGCAAACATAACTTTACGTTTGCCATCGATGTTCGTATTCATGATACGAAGAATATGTTGAAACTTGTCCGGAATTACGAGCGACTGCAACAAGAGATATTTTTGTATAATCGGAAAAATATACATAAACACACATCGTAACACTTCCAAAGATAAAGTACAAATCAAATCAAACAATTTTCACTTCACGATTAATAAGAATTTAAAGGATTATATACCATTTCGGCGAATTTTATATGGCCAAACGTCCGCAAGCACTCTACAACAACATGAAAAGAACGTCAGAAACGTCAAAAACGGATTGTCAAATCTGTCAAAAAATGTTGCCCATAAAATTCAGCGTCTATGGATTTCAAACAAAGAATATAATACTCAAGATTTCAAAACTAAAATTCCTTTTCACAACTATTTTCTTATGGCAACTGTACACTCTCAGGCGAGAGCACTCGGGTGAGTCGAGTGTCTCGGGCAACGAGCTTTCGTCCGAGAAGATGGACGAAAAAAATGTTGAAAATACGAAAATAGTAGTTTATGTAACTGTTACGTAATAAGGGTCCTTAATACATGAGTGTGGTTTTATGAAACGAGCCGCAGTTTATATTATTTATCCAAAATGCCGTATTCGGAAACCATAGAATGGCCGCCATTGCACCGCCATGGCCAACTCGATTGTGCCGGCGGTCGGGGAGGCGCGTGTCGGGCTGCCGGCGGATGCGCGGGAGGGTGCAGGTGTACATTATGTTATCAAAACTCATAGCTCATCATCATCAATAGTTGAGCACGTAAAGTTAAAATTACGTTACTGCCACAGATAAAAAGCTTATCATAGTAAAATCGGTCGTGGTAATGCTAGCCATTGCCTACCGTTTTCGAACACGTTTTAGAGAACTTACAATATGAGTGTAGATAAATTAAGTTAATTTATCGCTCCAAATTTTAACACACGGTAAAGCCCACTTGAAATAAACTACACACTAAAGTTAAGACCATTCCGCTGGGCGCAGAAGATTTTAAGACCAAGAATATTAAAATTTACAGTATGATGGGCTCAAGTACTTTTTGACTTGGCAATAAAATAAACGCTCTACATACATAGCAAAATTCAGCTGACAAGATCAACCGGAAATGTAGAAATTTGTCTATGGTAGCGGAAATTTTTCTACGGCCTCCACACAAAAATTCAGCTAACATACGTGACAAAACTCCTTTTATAAATCAATTAAGATAAAAAAAAACGAAACGAAATTAAATTCGCGTCGGTGCTCGTCGAATAGTTCGACGGATAATTCGCGTACGAGTGCCAACACAAATATCCGTTCACCTAATCGTCTCCCCGACGCGAGCCTGACGCGAGCACGAGCGCGAGTGCCAAGAAGCATGTGTAAACAGTCGCGCGCTATTCGCCTCGTCACTCGCGCGCATATGATCGCACTATGAGGAGCGCCTAAAGAATGACAGTGAACAGCAAATTTATTTCCTAGCATCAGTTACATGTTGCAATTTTGAATTTTATTTTAGTGTGGCAACCTCAAAAAGTGAGTGTTCTTTCGTCGTGTGCCGGTTTCTTCAGATTTCGGCTCCCATATTTATCTTTAACTCGAATTTAAGTTAGAACACTAATACAAGATGCATACCGAACCGATGTTACAACTTATACAAATATTGGAAAAGACAATATCCCCCGGTAAGTTATCTTATTTCTTACAACAGAATGAGCATGGCGTTTCACTGTAATGTCAACCGACTGTTATCGCCTAATTTTGTCTGGGACACAATGAACTCAACCATTTCAGTTATCCTATTTAGTATTGTTTGAAATGTCGACCTTAAATAACGGGTGCACGTTACATTTCTTCAAAAATGTAAATATTCGTTACTTACATCTAGGATAGAATCTTCTGGTTCTTAATATCGTCTTGTTGTAACCGAAACATGCTGTTAGTTTCCAGCAGTTGTAAAGTCGATGCTTGATGCGAATTACCATGTTGAACTCGTCATAAACTTCCTTGAAAAACATATATTATAGATTATCACTTGGTTGATAACCTCACTTGATAAGGTCGATGATTTGTTACAAAGAAAATCAGACATTAACCTTTCTTAATTCTTATTTCAAAATAATTACACGAGATAAATTGAAAATTCCAGATCGAAATGAGTTGGAAGCAGCAGAAAAATACCTTGATCATGCAGCCGCCACAAACTTCACAACTTTCATCAAAATGCTGTCAGACGTGCTGGCCCAAGGCGGCAACAGCCAGGTGGCGCGGATGGCGGCCGGTCTGCAGCTCAAGAACCACCTCACATCCAAGGATACCTCACTCAAGCAACAGTATCAGCAGAGGTGGCTTGCTTTGCCAGAGGAAACTAGACAATATATTAAGAAAAATGTAAGGTCGCATGAGATGGAGTTAATTGTATTACAATTATAGGTTTATTATAGGTCACACTTGCAAAATACTGCGAAGATGAACATTAAAATATATAGAACTCAATGTTAAATCTATTGTTTTTGGTGTATCAAATGATCGTATCATATGAATAATTTGGGGGCATTTATGGATACACTTTGACCATAGGGGATCCTTTGTGTAATTGCCCCTAATTAAATTACACAAAAACTTGTTCTACAATCTTAAATAATGGGGCTCAAGCTCTGGGTCTGGATAGCCAGTACTTAAGTTCATTATCTCTTGCTAGAATGTGGAATTCACTCATTAAAGTGTTTTTTTTTTAATTATGGGACTGACCAGTGATTGGCCCTAGTCTCATCTAATGGAAAGTGAAGACAGAGCCTAAGATGGACCTTACCGGTTCAGTAATAGCCTATTCACTCTTGCTTTGAAGATACCAAGAACATTTTTGTCAGGCAATACAGATGGCGGGAGCGCATTCCATTCCTTAGCAGATTCCTTGGCCAGTTCTTGGCAGTTGGGTGTTTCAATGTTTGTATAGTTTTAAATGGTTTTTCTAGATCTTAATAGCAACTGGCACTGAAGACACCAGGCCCAGTTCAGCTGCTCAGTGCGTTGCTTATGTGGCGGTGGCTGAGCTCCCTGTGGGCCAGTGGAACGACCTCATCCCCAACCTGGTAGAAAATGTTGTTAATGCTCACTCTACTGAACTGAAGAAGGAGGCCACTCTAGAAGCCATTGGTAAGTTATCATTTTGAAACACAGTTGAAAAAGAAATGTAAACTGCGGCTTTATGAGCTTCCGAAAATACCATATTTTTCCGCCAACAGGCTCTGTCAAAAAAGTTTGCTGACCCTCTAAGTAAAAAAAATTATTGTTGCCATTTTCTAAGCTACTATATTTTATCTATAATTATTCAGGTTTTCCATTGGAAACTTCAACTTGTCCCTTGATGTAGGGCTCCTAAGTCTTCCATTAGCTTCAGCCCTTTGATGTTCACAGGCCTGAGGTCTACATTTTCACGGGCCACATACAAAGGCTGGATAAGGTTGTCATGCCTAATTATATCAAGTATCAAAATCCTTGACCATATAAAAAATAGATTAAAACATGAATAGATAGCCAACATTGACAAAACATATAGTGCTCAAAAGAAAAACCCACCAGATTATGTTATTGTTATTACAAACATTTCTTATATTCCAGGTTACATTTGCCAAGAAATAGATGCTGAAGTATTGACAGAGCAGAGTAATCACATCTTGACAGCCATTATCCACGGTATGAGATCCACAGAGCCCAGCAACCACGTGCGGCTGGCAGCCACACAGGCTCTGCTCAACTCACTCGAGTTCACTAAGGCTAACTTTGATAAGGAAAACGAGAGGAACTTTATTATGGAGGTTGTGTGTGAGGCTACACAGTCAAGTGATATGAGGATTAGTGTAGCAGCCCTGCAGTGCTTAGTAAGTATTAATTATTAGTTAAAGTATTGTCAATACTTAAAAAGAGGCACCAGCCTGGATGTTGTAATACTTTACAACATCCAGGCGTTTGGAAAATGAATAAATTTGGTTTTATTCAAAAAAAGTTGATGTTGAGTTGAAGTTTAAAAATAAAAAGGCCTTTTGGTCTAAGAGCTGGCCACGTCACTATCCTTATTGCTAGATCCGGGCATCTGGCAGCTTTTAATGGGTGGATGTCCGAGTGACAGACTAACAAAGTTGAATTGGAAAAAAGTAATACCAAAATAGGTAAAAACGGCCGAAGTTATCTTATTTATAGAGGACGGGGCCTATAATTTAACATTAGAACAAAAAACATTGCATAATATTTCGGAAACAGAAACAAGCGACAAACTTTGAATAATATTATACGTCGTTTTGCACTAATTTCCCCCATCAGAAACTTTTGGTAATGATATGATCTAATTATTTATACAATTTTTCCTAATACTGCATCAAAACCAGAACTCTAGGATTTGTATTCTTAAAGTGGTTTGCATTCTTTGACCTCCACCACTTTACAGCTGCCAGATGTCCGGATCTAGAAATAAACATAGTATATCAAACTAACGAGAGGGGTTTCGTCGTTCTCATTATTGTGTCATATCTGACGTGGCTAGCTCTCCGTCTATTTAGAGTATGCCAAAGAGGAATGGAGGAACTACTTAGGATTAAAACTTAGTTCATGTTGGAAACAAATAATTCAGAAAGTAGGTAATTACATTATTTATTTTATCTACACTCACATTGTAAGTCCTCTAAAATGTCTTCAAAAATGGTAGGCAATGGCCAGCATTACAACAACCGATTCTAGTATGATATAGTAGTTTATGTAACTGTTACGTAATAAGGGTCCTTAAAACATGAGTGTGGTTTTATGAAACGAGCCGCAGGCGAGTTTCATAATAAGATCACACGAGTGTTTTAAGGCCTAATTACGTACAGTTGCATACACTGCTTTATCTACACTCGTATTATTTATCCAAAATGCCGTATTCGGAAACCATAGAATGGCCGCCATTGCACCGCCACGGCCAACTCGATTGTGCCGGCGGTCGGGGAGGCGCGTGTCGGCGGCCGCTCGGGAGCGTGCAGGTGTACTTTATGTTATCAAAACTCATAACACATCAATAGTTGAGCATGTAAAGTTACAATTACGTTACTGCCACAGATAAAAAGCTTATCATAGTAAAATCGGTCGTGGTAATGCTAGCCATTGCCTACCGTTTTCGAACACGTTTTAGAGAACTTACAATATGAGTGTAGATAAAGTTTTTTATCTGTGGCAGTAAATATTGTTAAGTTATGAGTTTCAAATTTGGAACATCTAATTTGATAATGTAATTAAAGAAAGCACAATCGAGTTGGTCATGGCGGTGCAATGACGTTCATTCTAATGGTTTCCGAACATGTCATTTAGGATTTATAATATGTATGTAGATAAAGCAGTGTATGCAACTGTATGTAATTAGGCCTTAAAACACTTGTGTGATCTGATCTTATTATGAAACCACACTCGTATTTTTAAGGACCCTTACGTAACAGTTACATAAACTACTATTAAATGCACATATGGGATGGGATGTTTTTCAGTGTCAAATGTTAGCAAGGTTTAAAAATGTACTCATATTATTTGAATTCAATATTTATCTAATTAAACAAAGGTAACACATTTTTAAAACATACTATGTAATGCTCAAAACAAGTATAACTATAGAGTTGACACATGCATGCGTTAATGTAAATAAGGACAGTATACACGCAACGCGACTAATCTTAAAACACGTTTCTAGATGGCTGATAGCAAATCCTAATTAGCATACATAATTTTGTCGGTTTCGTTGTTGCCCTCCTAAAAACGGTGGAGGGCAACAAAAGTTTATATGATAAGGACCAACAATAATACGCCTTCTCTGTATACCTGTTGAATGATCTATAAGACCATCCTGTTCGGTCTTGGTGTTATTATTACCTTGCCCCGTATACAGGGTGTAATCGTTAAGTGTAGCCAGGCGATTATTCCGTAAATATAAGAGATATTAGAAATTTTCAAACTGATATCGAAAGTGCGTTATCCAATGAGTAAAATTGCATTAATAACTTTTTTGAAATAACAGTATTAATATTAAAAATATTAAGTTAAAACGCTCCCATACAGTTAGTACCTATGACGACTCACTCTCAAAGTAGAACGTCGGTGCCGTAAGAGATAAAACTGCTTGAGATTCATTATTTGCACGAATAAACTGTAATAATAGTAGTTTATGTAACTGTTACGTAATAAGGGTCCTTAAAACATGAGTGTGGTTTTATGAAATGAGCCGCAGGCGAATTTCATAATAAGATCACACGAGTGTTTTAAGGCCTAATTACGTACAGTTGCATACACTGCTTTATCTACACTCATATTATATATATTAAATTAATTGTTCGGAAACCATAGAATGACCGCCATTGTACCGTCATAGCCTACTCGATTGTGCCGGCGCTCGCGCGGGACCAATCGAGTTGGCCATGGCGGTAACATTATGTTATCAAATTCGATGTTCCAAATTTGAAACTCATTGCTTAACAATATTTGAGCATGCATAGTTAAAATTACGTTACTGTCGCAGATAAGAAACTTATCATAGTTAAATCGTTTGTTGTAATGCTTGTCATTGTCTACGGTTTTTGAACGCATTTTAGAGTACTTACAGTATGAGTGTAGATAAAATAATAAAACAATTCATGAATCATTTGATAACGGTGAAATGACTAGACCGTACAAACTAGTCTTTCAACGAACGTCGTACTAAATGTATGG
This sequence comes from Pammene aurita, assembly GCA_947086415.1. Taxonomy (NCBI): domain Eukaryota; kingdom Metazoa; phylum Arthropoda; class Insecta; order Lepidoptera; family Tortricidae; genus Pammene; species Pammene aurita. Next base: position 19,695,718 of record OX352293.1, on the reverse strand, counting down.
GAGGGTTTGAAGTTAATGTTTGGGATAGTTCTGATTTTATTAAAAGATATTAATGTAATTTTACTCATTAGGTGACGCACTTTCGATATCCATTAGATATTTTCTAATATCTCTTATAGTAATCGCCTGGCTACACTTAACGATTACACCCTGTATACCTAATATCCCAAGTCTATGATATAATGTGACACTTTTTTTGGAAAGTTATCATTTGGAATTCAATATTGTATTTCAGCAATAAAAGTAAATGCTAACCATGTCTGTCCACCAATATGTAATAAAGAACGGGATACACAATCAGACTATATAATTTTAAACAAAAAAGAACCAACTTCACTAAGCATCCACCTTTCCAACACGAAATGCTCGATCTGCTGTAAAAAATACTCAAATCACCATAGGTGTGCCTATAATAGTTGAAGAGTTCCCTCGATTTCTCCAGGATCCCATCATCAGATCCTGACATGGTTACAATGGGACCAACTGTGAAGTATACGCTTTCAAACAAAAAAAGAATTTTCCAAATCGGTCCAGCCGTCTTCGAATAATCGGTGAACATACATAAAAAAAAAAAAAAAAAATAGCAAAAACAAAGATCCCGACGAATTGATAACCTCTTCCTTCGAAATCTTGAAGTCGGTTGAAAAATGGCCCTACAATAGTGCTGTAAGAATGAATCGAACAGCAGTTTCTCTGACAGTCTTATTATGGTAAATCTTGTTTGAGACTGTACCTCTAGTATATATCCTAACTGAATGCGTTTATCCATCTTTTTAGGTCAAAATTCTATCTTTATATTACCAATACATGGAACCATATATGGGCCAAGCACTCTTCCCCATCACCCTGGAGGCGATGAAGTCTGATGTTGACGAGATATCACTGCAGGGCATTGAGTTCTGGTCCAACGTCAGTGATGAAGAAATTGACCTCGCCATTGAGGAGGCTGAGGCTGGGGATGCAGGTAAATACCCTGATTGATATTTTATGTTAAATTCATCCTTGAAACTGCACTCGGTTTTAATGTTTTTTTTTATTTGACACTGATTTTCAGTATTTGTTGAGTTGATGGTTGATAACTTGATAAGTGGTCCATGAAGCTTCAATTACGTCATCTATTAATATTAACCATGTGAGAAAAGGTAAATTAAACTTTATTAACCCTCTTGTTATTTGTTAGGTCGTCCGCCAGTGCGAACCTCCAGGTTTTACGCGCGAGGTGCTCTGCAATACTTGGCACCAGTTCTTATGCAGAAACTCACCAAACAGGATGACACAGATGATGAGCTGGAGTGGAATCCTTCAAAGGCCGCCTCGGTCTGCCTAATGCTCTTGTCCAACTGCTGCGAAGACGAGATTGTGCCGCACGTCCTGCCTTTCATAAATCTGAATATCAAACATGAGAATTGGCGATTCAGAGAAGCCGCTCTAATGGCGTTCGGCTCAATATTAGGCGGCCTAGAATCAAATACACTCAAACCACTTGTGGAAAAGGCCATGCCGACCCTCATCGAAGCCATGTACGACTCCAGCGTGGCCGTGCGGGACACGGCGGCGTGGACGTTCGGCAGAATTTGCGAGATCGTACCAGAGGCGGCTATCAATGAAACTTATCTCCAACCCCTGTTAGAAAGTCTCGTCAATGGGCTAAAGGCTGAACCTCGTGTCGCAGCGAACGTATGTTGGGCGTTCACTGGGTTGGCGGAAGCTGCGTACGAAGCCGCGGACTGTGGCGACTCCAATCAGCCTAAAACTTACTGTATGTCCAATTACTTCGACTTCATCATTCAGCGTCTCTTGGAGACCACGGACCGTCAAGACGCCGCGCAACACAATTTGAGATCGGCCGCCTACGAGGCGCTCATGGAAATGGTCAAGAATTCTCCCTCAGATTGCTATGTCACTGTACAGAAGACGACGATGGTGATTTTGGAGCGACTGCAACAGGTGTTGCAGATGGAGAACCATATTTCCAGCCAAGCGGATCGCTCGCAGTTCAATGACCTGCAGAGTCTGTTGTGCGCGACTCTTCAATCAGTTTTACGTAAAGTCACCCCCGAGGATGCGCCGCAAATATCGGACGCGATCATGACAGCGCTCCTCACTATGTTCGCGAGCAACGCCGGCAAGGCTGGAGGCGTTCAAGAAGACGCACTGATGGCCGTCTCTACCCTGGTGGAGGTGCTAGGAGAAGGGTTCCTAAAATACATGGATGCCTTCAAAAGATATCTTTATGTTGGACTTAAGAATCATCAGGAATATCAAGTATGCATAGCTGCTGTTGGATTAACTGGAGATATTTGCAGAGTACTAAAAAATAAGGTGAGTTGAGTGTTAGCAGAAGTGTACACCTTGCCTGTTAAGTGCCAACAGGCGATTAAAAGCTTAAAGTTATAAAAATATATTGATTCAAGAAGTAATTTTGGACACCTGTTTAAGTATAATCAGTTCTACCACCATGCAACCAAATTAATGTTGCCTTTTAGTTGAGGTTGTTATCTCCAAGTAAGCAGCCATTCTGCAGAAAGCATGAAACTTATCTGATGTGTGTATCAAGGATGATATAGACATGGATGGACAATACCCATACAAAATCGCGTTCTCTTTTCAGGTTAAAGAACTAGCGTCATCTATCGATCACACCAGACACTAAATCCTAGTTTCTAATACTTTGTTCGTCGCTTAACGCTGACAGAATAACTCGACTCCAGACTCGACAGATGGCGCTGTGGCACTGTGTACCGAAAACAGACGTATAGCCTAAACGCGATTTTGTATAGGCATTGTCAATCCATGTCTTAATCATCCTTGATGCCTATACAAAATCGCGTTCCTCGAACCTTCAGGCTATACGTCTGTTTTCGGTACGAAGTGCCACAGCGCCATCTGTCGAGTCGGAGTCGAGTTATTCTGTCAGCGTTAAGCGACGAACAAAGTATTAGAAACTAGGATTTAGTGTCTGGTGTAACCGATAGATGACGCTAGTGCTTTAACCTGAAATAAAAGGAACGCGATTTTGTATGAATATTGGCCATCCATGTCTATATCATCCTTGGTGTGTATTTAGATGCGGGAAGTAGAGACAAGTCGTCAAGGTATGGTATCGAATTTATGTTAAAGTGTTTGTCTATGTCGCAGGCACTCCCTTACTGCGACGAGATCATAGTGCTGTTGCTGGAGAACCTGGGCGACCCAACCATCCACCGCTCCGTGAAGCCGCAGATCCTGTCCGTGTTCGGAGACATCGCTCTGAGCGTCGGACCCGACTTCGCCAAGTACTTCGATGTCGTGATGCAAATGTTGCTGCAGGTAGTTAATACACGTCTTCTTTATTTGTTAGCATTGTGTGCGTGTGTGTGTTTAACTCAGTCATTTTAAATGCGGACGAGTTAGTGAAGGGTCCAATTTTTGATGATACACATAGAGACTACATTATATCACTAATAAATAACCTGCCAGTAATGCCGGCCGGCAGTGCCTTTTTTTATATACCACGACGGTGGCAAACTAGCATACGGCCCGCCTGATGGTAAGCAGTTACCGTATCCTATGGACGCCTGTAACTCCAGAGGTGTCACATGCGCGTTGCCGACCCTTTACAAATAAGAGGATTTACTGTGTTGACGGCTAAAGGAACAAGAGGGTCCCTCATCATCAACACACTGGGTCCTCTTTGAGCTCTTTGGCAACCTTACTCACCATAACCTTATTCTACCATGGATAGTATACTTATAGCATTACGTTGTAAAGATCCTAGCATACTTACTATGTTCGAACGAACAACGAGTATGTGCGAAAATAGTAGTTTATGTAACTGTTACGTAATAAGGCCTAATTACGTACAGTTGCATACACTGCTTTATCTACACTCATATTATTTATCCAAAATGCCGTATTCGGATCGCCATTGCACCGCCATGGCCAACTCGATTGTGCCGGCGGTCGCGCGGGCGCGTGTCGGGCTGTCGGCGGATGCGCGGGAGGGTGCAGGTGTACATTATGTTATCAAAACTCATAGCACATCAATAGTTGAGCATGTAAAGTTAAAATTATGTTACTGCCACAGATAAAAAGCTTATCATAGTAGAATCGGTCGTGGTAATGCTAGCCATTGCCTACCGTTTTCGAACACGTTTTAGAGAACTTACAATATGAGTGTAGATAAAAATACTTATTTTACAATACAATTCGCCTACTGACTACCCGTTTCGGCAATAATGTTCTAAATGTAAACATTTAATCACAGGCCAGCAATGCGCAAGTGGATCGTAACGACTTCGCTATGGTGGAGTACTTGGGCGAGCTGCGCGAGAGCGTGCTGGAAGCGTACACCGGCATCATCCAGGGCCTGAAGGGGGCAGGCGGAGAGGTATGCCTATTGTTTACATTTACTCTCTTTATATTTGTCATTTCACCATGTTTGTGTTTCTACTTAGACGGCATTGAGGAATGATTTCATTTCATTCACGTAAGTTTTATGATTAAGATAAGAAACATTATATTACATTTTATTGATATTATAAACATTGCAATCTTAGATGCTATATAGTCAGCACCTACCTTTCGATGTGACTTACAAGTCTTACAAGAGGAGTGCGATTTTTGAATCTCACCAAGTGACTAATTCTCACCGATGTGAGTGATTTACTATCGGAAATCACTCACATCGGTGAGAATTAGTCACTTGGTGAGATTCAAAAATCGCACTCCTGATGTTAAATTGTTGGAGATCAGATGCAAGAACGCCCAAAGACATTAAATTCACCAAGCCCTGGTAAGGTATATCGATTTAATCGAGTCCGGTAGTGGTTTGAAATCGCGCGAAGATACCAGGTTTACGCAGTAACCGCGCCGAAGGTGCCGAGACCTAGAAACTACTGGGCGCGATACTCGTGGCCGCAATGAACAATATTGATACTTTAGTAGCTCTTGCGTAATATCAGAACTTTTTTTAGGTAAAATAAAACTAGGTAAATTTGGTAACCGTTACCATGTTAGGTATTTATTATCACTTGTTTTATACTAAAGATATATTTAAATCTATACACATAAATGCGTAGGTATGTCCAGACTGACTGACTGATTAACACAGAGCCAAAACTACAGATGCTAGAAAGTTGAAATTTGCAGATCACGCTAGATTTATAATGTAATGTGTATAAGTAATAAGAAACGATTTTGAAACATGTTCAACCCAAACGAGGGTTGAATGTTTGTATGGGTAAAGTCGAAAATTTTAAGTCAGAGATTTGAAACTGCGTATGTTTATTAAATTCAGAATAATTAAAGAGCATTCAGCGTTTTCCGAAACTTTGCCCCTAATCGGGTCGTTAAAATGGATTCAAAGTTTGTATGGCAATTATACAGTTAGGTGCATAACTGAACCAATGTGCATCACTTTGACATGTTTCTTTCATTATTTCAGAAGAGGCTAGTTATTAAGTTACTATTTTATTATTAATTGGTAACAACGCTAATAAACTTACTGACCTATTATGTTATTGTAGATAAAAATAAACATTTTCTCTATTATAGTGCAGTATTTGGTACTGACTCAGTTTTGCACCGACATCGTTAAATGAAGATAAGTCTTATCAATTATGAAAAAAATAAAAACTTTCAGGTTATATTTGTTCGTCTCGGTGTCAGCTATGTATCCATATGAAAGCCAATTTCGATTCATTGCATTCACAATCTTGATTTTTTTATTCGTCCATGATTTTGAACCAAAAACCGTTAAACTACATTTTTTTTATTTAACCCGATATTGATATTTTTCTTTTACACAACCAGGTAAGACAATTAGTTGAAATAGTACATTATATGCTCTTTAAAATGAGGTGTATGACTTTTATATCACTCGATCACGTATTTTTATGGTTATCTCAGAATGAAGTCCGCTACAAAAATTAACTAACGAGAAAGTTGTTCGGCCATTTGCCTTGACTCAGTTTTGCACCTGACAATACATTGCCAGTAACTAATTACAAAAATAAGCCTGATTTAAATGTTTGATAACTAAAATAATGGTCAAGGAATTCCTTACTTTAAATGAGTTACTGAATTGGGAATGCCTAAGAAAAAATGAAATAATGGGAAAAATAAATTAGGTGAAATTTCACAGTTTTCGGTATGAAATTGAGAAAAATGTATAAGTCGGAAGAAAATAATTTGTGAAGCAGTTTTGTAGTGGTACCCAAGGATTAATATTTTACGTTTAGAACTTTTATGTAACTTTGATTGTTATCAAATTATTTACATTTTACTAAGGTACTAATTTTGACTCAGTTATGCACCTAACTGTATATTTTTTATAGTGAGAGACCTAAAAGTTAATTATTAATCTTCTTATTTAAATACAAAAAACCGGTTTCAACATTTTACAGAATCCCTCCTCAAGAGATATGAAAGGGGTTGAAACTTTACAACAGGTTAAATTTACATTATGTATGGATCGATGATTTATTCACTTTCTGCACTGTTTTCTCTAAGAAGGTGCTTTTGTAAGCAAAAGTGTAAAACGTCCAAAAGAATTGCTTTTACTCTCTTTAAATTACTATTCGTCCACTGTATTTTATTAAGATAAGGTTATACTGTATTTCTCAGATAAGTGAATTGTAATAGTATTTTAGAGAAATATTCTTAAGCCATAAACCATAGAACATATTTTATAGAGTGCGTAAATTTAGAGCGGAAAGCGAGGTTCAAGATGGTTGCAGTTCCTCGAGGTCTCCAAACGTCAATTGGTATGGACATAAAAACGAGTCATCTATTTAACCTTAATACCAAATTTCAGAACGGTTAGAGATATTTTGAGCTTTGTCGTATTTTGATTATTGGAATTAGTAATTTATCCCTCTTTTAACCAGGGACTGTTTTCGTTACGGTACTCGTATAAGCGGTACGTTAGCGCTAAAGAATTTCGGTACCTTTATAAAGGTATAACTATACCGGTTGAAATATAACGGTACGTTACGGGTATAAAATTACGATATCTCTGTTTTTATATACTGTACTTATACCTTTATTATAACGATAAACAATCGGTATTATTTCGGTATCGTAAGTTTAGATCGTAGCTCGTAAGGCGCGCGCGGCGATTAATGAACTGTGCGGGGAAGCGGGGCGCGGTGCACGTGGAGCCGGCAGGTAGCGCATACTTCAACCTCAATCTATATGATATTTCGGGACAGAAATATATCAGTTGCGCTACCGAAATCATACAGAAATAAGCGGTATGACGTCATATCGTTTTAAAACGTTAAGTACCTGTATTTTTCCGATATGCAATCCCTGCTTTTTAACCCCCTTAAGCGATGACGTCTGGAACAAAAACTTTCCCCAGACCTTAAACAATCTTTATATCAAACTAGCTTTTGCCCGCGACTTCGCTCGCGTTATATTCGGGGTAACACGGTTCCCCTTTGCCCCCCGTAATGCTCCATACAAACTTCCACCCCCCCCCCATTTTAGGGAAGTGGGGGGTTATAAAGAGACAAAAAGTAGCCTATGTCACTCTCCATCCCTTCAACTATCTCCACTTAAAAAATCACGTCAATTCGTCGCCCCGTTTTGCCGTGAAAGACGGACAAACAAACAAACACACACACTTTCACATTTATAATATTAGTATGGATTTCATTCAAATCACACAAACGTCACCCCCCTCTTAACTTAAAACTTCAGGGATGAAATATTCGGGGATAAAATATATTCTATATAATTTCCCAGGACTCACAGACTCGCCGTAGAACGAAATAGAAAAAAAACCATTACTGGACTCTTAATATTTGAAGTCCGACCAAGTAGTTTTTTTTTAAATGATTATTTTGGTTTTCATTGAATAAATACTAAAGTAGTACCTATACTTAATACCGTACCGTAATCTGATAGCTCTTGCCCTACCGAGTGGTTTATAATGTATGGCAGGACTCGGACTACTGTCCTAAATTAAAAAAAAAACTACTTTTTCACTTCTCATGCTCGTAAAGTTCGACTTTAAGTCGTGCGTGGACGACATAAAATCGTATTTTAAGGCTCCTTATTCCCTAAAAGGCCGAAAAACTCTTATTAATGAAAAAAACCGCATAAAATGCTATTTATAAGATAGTTTGAAGTATTAGTAATACAAAAAAATAATTTTGAACCATGTTTATTATTATTAAGTACCCAAAAATACGATTCTTACAAAAAGTGTCCTGTGAAGTGTGATTTAAGTGTCATTTTTAGGGTTCCGTAGTCAACTAGGAACCCTTATAGTTTCGCCATGTCTGCCCGTCCGTCCGTCCGTCCGTCCGTCCGCGGATAATTTCAGTGACCGTTAGCACTAGAAAGCTGAAATTTGGTACTAATATGTATATCAATCACGCCGACAAAGTGGTAAAATAAAAAGTGGAAAAAAATGTTTTATTGGGGTACCTCCCCTATACGTAAAGTGGGGAGTGATTTTTTTTTTCATTTCAACCCTAACGTGTGATATATTGTTGGATAGGTATTTAAAAATGAATAGGGGTTTACTGAAATCATTTTTTGATAATGTAAATATTTTCGGAAATAATCGCTCCAGAAGTAAAAAATAATGTGTCCCCCCCCCCTCTAACTTTTAAACCATAAGTTTTAGAAATATGAAAAAAATCTCAAAAGTAGAACTTTATAAAAACTTTCTAGGAAAATTATTTTGAACTTGATAGCTTTAATAGTTTTTGAAAAAAATTTACAAAATAATTTCTGAACTAAGTTTGTAATTTAACCGTATAAGCAGGTGTTTATTGTACTTGTAATTTCTACAAAATCACAATGAAATGACGTGCTTTCAAATAAAGTAAAAACGGTGAAAATCGGTTCACGCAATAAAGAATTATCCCATAAAAATCATCTTCCATACTTTAAGCTCGCGCGCAATAGTTTACTTAATTTGCCGATAGATGTCGCTGTAGGTGGAACGCTCATATCATATCCTACATGGCGGTGTTATTTTAACTCTTAAGTGGGGACACTTTCTGTGACGGACGGAAAACTACGGAACCCTACACTGAGCGTGGCCCGACACGCTCTTGGCCGGTTTTAAAAATTCATAGTAATTTGAAATTTACTGCTATAGTATAGTTTTTTTTTATCGTGATAGAAATATAGTTTAACTTTGCAATGGTAATATTTTTAGGGCAAAATATTCATAGGGTTTTCTTGGAAAAAATGAAATGTAACCGTGTTTTCATCAAAAAACTGGCATATACTCAGAAGGTATTTTGTCGATTATCCAAGATGAATCTTCGATTTTTATTTCCATGGCCGTCTCATACATGATATACTCAATTGAATTTAATTCAAATTGAATAAGAATTTTTACCCTTTTTTGCGTAATCTGAAAATGAACGGTACACCTAACTGGAAAATCCGGAAAGGTCTTCCAAGACAACCAATTTTTTTCGTTAAAATGTAATATTTGCTCCAATGGCCGTCTAGATAAAGAAATGAACTATTATGTGCATCAATAGTTGATTTAAAAAAACTTAGTATTTTCGCCATAGCCTTCGAAGAAAATTAAGCATTTCGTGAAATTCGCGCGTTTTGGGAATAAGGCCTCTTAAGCTCTAGGGCATAAAGTAAAATTTTCTTCTAAGACTAAGAATGTGGCTCAACAGCCAAACATAGTCAAAATATATTGTACAATTTAATAGAGCAGTAAAATTTTGTAGAATACTGAAACTTGTTCTTTTATTATATTCTTGCTATAATTATTAAAATTGCGTGTTTACTACAATTAAATAAATGAAATCAAATAAAAAAGGAGTTGATAATAGTTTAGAAATGCCCCGATGTTTTTATGACTTGGCAGAAAACAAGTATCTATGTCTAAATTCACATGTTGAAAATTAAAAAAAAAAACATTAAAAAATTAATTGGTGGGAACCATATTTGTTTTCATTTCATTGTAATACTTTTGTTACAACTTGAAATTGTTTTACGATTACCGGTAAATAATTTCCTCGCGATTGAAGTGAAAATTAGAGTGTAACCGTCGTCCATAAAACCCATTTTACACTTGACTTTATATCAATTATAAATGCCTCGCGTAAAATCGCACGTTTTATGCACTTGTTGTACAATCTACTATAGTGTATTAAAAATACATTGTCACGATCGTCTCGTTCTTTTAGATAAAGTTTGAAGTTGTTATTTAAGTGACGTGTGTCATGTGTCAGGTGCGCGCGGACGTGGCGCTGGTGGAGCCGCACGTGCCGGCCATCGTGAACTTCATGGTGGCCGTGGCGCAGGAGCCGGAGCGCACGGACGGGCACATGTCGGTGACGGCGGGGCTGGCGGGCGACCTGTGCGCGGTGTTCGGCGCGCGCGTGCTGCCGCTGCTGGAGCAGCGCCCGCTGCTGGACCTGCTGGCCGCCGCGCGCCGCTCGCGCACGCCGCGCACCAAGACGCTCGCCAACTGGGCCACCAAGGAGATCCGCAAGCTCAAGCAGCAGGCGCCGCCCGCTAGCTGGTCAGTATCTATAGTCTGGCAAACCATTTCTGTCAGTAGAAAAGCGCGGCTAATTCAAAATACGTACATGTGGCAACCCTTTGTGATGAGACACCGTATTTCGTGACCAACATTTAAATTCACATTGAATTTGTTTCTTGTGCAATTCACTCTTTCATCTTAAGTGCGAGTGAGATAGACCTCCTGCAACGTTCTAAATTGAAAGATATAGCCCGTTAAAGTTCCGCGTGACGTCACATTATAAATAAAAATTGTACTGAAATGTGACGTCACGCGGAACTTTAACGGGCTATATCTTCACCAATTTTTGTTTGATTGACAAAATAAAAAATACGTGACCAATATTTTTTGATAATCTAACTGACGGACTAAATATATTTTTTTAGGAAAGTAGCCAATTGCCTCAACCAGATTATCTGTTGCATTTGATGACAGATGAGACAAAATATATCCGTCTTCTTTTTACACACCGTAAATGTCACCTAATGAAAGGGGCGGTATACCAAATAAAATTAAAAACAGAATTTAATGATCATTGCTGCTTTTTTCACTGATGCTTAGTGTTGTCATACTTTTGTTCGCTGTACATTGCTACTGCGTTCGTTGGCTGGCCAGACTATAGCATTCACATTATTCCTACAGTTTGCCAAGGCCTGGGTGCGTAGCCAACGTGTCACTGTCGCACTAATATGGAAGAGTGATAGAGAGAGGTGACTACGATACGCTACGAAACATTAAATATCGTCACGTTGGCAACGCACCTTGGTGTCTGTTCAGCAACTAATTCCAAAAATTGGTATAACCACTAGTTTTTACGAAAACAACTGCCATCGGACCTTCCAACCCACCCAAAGAAGAATGTAGCCCATTTTTATTAAGGCCTGGTTTTTTTGCAATGTTTTCCATCACCAAAATATGACTGATTGATATCAAATAGGTCAGTCAGGACAGCTGCAAGACCCCGTGATGTTTCACTAAACGACGATAGACATTCACAAATTTTGAAAAAAATATACATACTCTCAAGGAAAAAACCGTAACAAAAAACATGGTTGATACAAATATCTCAAGATCACCCAGTTTAGGGCAATAGAAAACCCACAAATTAAAAAAAAAATATTTCCATTCATTTCACCTTGCCGTAATGAGGAAGCAAGTGCGTGGGAAACAATGTATCATTTCTACTTGCTTTTCCTTAGAATTAGCTTAGATGGTAAAGTTATACGACGATTTTTTTGCAATCTATATCTTTAAGGAGCTTTTATGAATGAGATATCAATGACACATTACAAAGTTTTTAGTGTCTAACTAAACATTGAAAAAACATAAAAATTTCGCAGTTTTAGGCAGGCGTCACGCTAATATTGACTCGAACCCTTTTCTGATCTCAGATAACTTCGACTACATAAATTTACAATTATGCCATAAACATAAATGAACTTATTTTTATTGAAGTCTCAAAACAGAATTTCAGTCAGCATTCGGTCGGCTCACGTCAGCAAAAGGAGTCGTATTAGAACGCTTTTCGTGTGCCTGCGGCGTGCTGTCTGTAATTCTATAAATGTATGGTTGCGATTATCTGCTAGTACTTTTTACCTCATTGAGCTGTACTTTAAATTTAACCCGTTCCCAGTTTGTCGACGTCGTACGTCGCCGGCGAAGTCTCCGCGAGTCCAGTGCGCGTATAGTCGGTTAGTTATTTCTTGATTCATTTATAAGTGGACTCGTAATATTTATTGTCTGTATAAAAAATGTATACAATGGTAGTAATATTTTTATGTTCTTACGGTATACCCTTAATTTGATTTTGAGTTTTATAAAAAGGCATGAACTCACATGATATTCCATGTCCGTGAAAACGTGTTGCGTACAGTACAGTTATATTATGATTGTGTACAATTTAATTCTTTCTGCTTCCAGATTTGAAAAAGCGAAATGTAACAACGACGTGATGCAGTTTCAAACCACCTGCTGCTCGTAACAACACTAATGTATGTCAGGTTATGTATAGCGGCTTTGGTGTCATTATTCATAAGTCGTTAGGTGCATTTGATTCCGGGTTTTTTTCTTCCGGTATAATTTTAGTAGACTGCATACTATTTTGGAGAATTAGATCTTATAAGCTGATTATGTGCGCTCAATACCTAATAGTAGTGTGTTTTAATGGAGTTAAAAATTGCTTATTTCTGTATTTAGAGTCTCCTCTGTCTAGTTTAATTCCTGAAACGCTGGCAACTAGCGAAGTCCTTCCGTCTTCTTCGTATCGAAAGCGAAAACATGGTACCTAAGTGCGGCTGGCCCGAATATTCAGAGGTTTTTTATATATATATTTATTATGGTTACGGACACATTCTGATGGATGGATGGATTTGCAGTTTTTAACTCCATCATTAATTTTAATATTTTAGTATTAATACGGATGTTGATTGAGCGACGATTATTTTAGTAAAGTAGATATTACATTGATAACTATTGTAAACAAAGAAACCTAAGAAAAGTAGTCGAGATTTTCATAAGCAAATTTAGTTAATACAAGTAGTACTACCTTGAAAGTGCTGAATGTTAGCTTTTTTTTCCCAGTTTATAGACTGCTTTCTCTGTTTCTTATTTTATAAGTAGTTTGTCAGCTGTGTAAAGAGTTGACACGTAAACGTAGGGTAAATGGCAGGCTTTTTAAAATGTAAAATGCCTATTATATTGATTAAGAGATTACCCTATGTTGATATTTACCTGTGTTGTCTATCAACTCGTAACCGTTATACTTAAGTAGGCTATAACGAGTTTTGACCCTATGAAGTATGCAGTTGAAATAAAATTATAGCCGGAAATTATATTTTACATAGTAAATGATATCAAGTCGGTAAATGATCGACAGCATGCCCGCGAACAATGCACTTGGCGCGTTTTACTATTCGGAGTAATTTAAGTACGCCTGACTATGTTAATCTTTCCATATTAATCTTTAAAGCATTTTTCCTATTTGGTATTTTAAATACAGACAGTGGCTGTGGTATCTTTACTTATGTGAGAAAAAAGTGATAGTGATTTTAATTTGAACGCGAGACTGCACGAAAGAGGACGAATGTTATTTTAGGCATGCACATGTGCAAGGGATTATGAATTTTATAAATTTATTACTAATTGTGTTTTGTAACCGTAAGAAAAGACGTATGAATGATTGAGAATGCATGTTGTGGAGACGAATGGATGATTATCACAGATCTTTTGTAAACTAAGGCATGTGTCGATCTTGATGGAGAGATGGATTATTGATAAGGTTCCATCAACTTTAATTGAGACAGAAGGCCGCCATATTGGTGATAGCTACTTGTTCATCACAGTTCTTACTTCCCAAAGACTATACGAAAGGAACGTATTCGTAAAAACATTTTAAAAAGTATGTTGCCAGTGCTATTCCAAGTGTTTGTGATGAGCGAGTAGACGGTGCCTTCGGATCTCGAGCTTACATTATTTGTACATATGTAATTAATATCGTTTCCTTACGACATTGAGTGGCAATCTATTGTCAGCCATGCGACTGAACACTCCTGAACCGCAACTCTAAGAATAGGAATATCAAATGTAATGAGTTTATATTAAAACCATGGATTTTAAGTCTGTGAAATCAGCTCAATTTGGTACTAAGCAAAATTATTTTGTTATATCAGCGACGTAATCAAATCACATATTTTAATTAAATATAGGATATACAGCTAGTTTGTCATCGGTGCGTGTCTATTTTCAAACGATTCGAATAACGGTTGTTTGGAATCGCTATTTCGATAATAATTGTTCATTAAACCATCACCTTCGTTATAGAAAAATATTGCAATCTGATCATATCCGTATTCCTACATTTTATAGTTAGCTAAAATTGGCATTCACAGTGCCAAAACAATTGGGCAACTTAATGAGCCGATAACTTAAATAGCAATAAAATAACTAACCTATCACATTTTGGAAATATGTATTCGTAACTTTGTGGTGCTACTTGTGAAGAGAGGAAATGATGAATGGGACAAACCGTTCTTTGAATTATACGTTCAAATACACGGTATTGTGTTTTACAAAAATATTTTTGTTGCTACAACTCCAGTCATCTTTATGGAACTCGCGAATACCGTCGTCTGTTATTTTCTCGCTCGTGTTACCTCGATGAGTGTCCATTAACTAGGTAGATTGAAACTTCGTGTTACCTGTTTCTTGAAATAGTCGATTCTTGGTTACCTAGTTTTATGAGTAATGTAGAACGAATTAAGCGATGCTCATTATTCCTTTTAGTTAATCGGCGCAGGTCGCTGAAGCGCGCGGGCATTATATTGAAATATTTATTTTAAGAGTCGTATATGTCGTAATTCTCAAATTCTGTCAAACAACACATCGCAGTTTGATATCGTTGCCATAACCGTCGATTGAATTAAGTGCCTTTTACTCGTACGAATTCGAGACGCTTCCTCAAACAAGATGTACACTCTTATCGGTTGTTGACGTTAGATTTAATACTATCGCCAATGAGTATTGCTTATCATTTATCTATAATTAACGCACCGTTCAACTGTACTTATAGAACGTATTCCACGCGGGTCGCTCCTGTATATTTAATGCACGCGTGTCTACAGTTGTTGGAGTGAAGGTTAAATAAATTATTCTGCGCGTTACATTACAATGGAGAGGTCAAATTTGTATAGTGCACAGTACCCTGTATAGGGCGTGTTTATAGTAGGTGACGTGAACATGTAGAGTCACGTCCATGTAAACGCAACTTTACTGTCGCGGTCTGAGTGTGGACCGACCGTGTGTCGGAAGTGAGAATGCCGATTGAGTTGGAGTGTCTGCTAGTCTGTGAGCATCACTGACAGGGATGATGTTTGCGCGAATTATGCAAGATTTTTTTAGTGTGTTTTATTGATCTTAACATTTTATTTGTATTGGTCAAATGATGCGACGTATTTAAAGTTTGTTTTAATTGAGTATGATAGGAGAATGTGTGAGGACTAGTGCCATGCCATGAAAGGTTCTGAATTAGAATCAAAAGGCATCGAGTCGATGAATACCACCCACTTTTCCTGCGCGAAAATCGATTAAAATTATTTTGTTACATCATTTTATTTAATTACTTTCTTTTGACTCTGAATACTATTCTGTAAACTGTTCTATAGTAAATAAAACTTAGATGTTAACAATGTTTGTAATAATTTATTCTCTTCCATAGTACAGTCGACTACAAAGAGAGGTATCCACTTTTGGACTTTATTACAACGCAATAAGGTGAAAATGTGGATATATCTCGTTTTAGTCGACTGTACAATAACCCTTATTCAGGATTGTAATATAGCTAGGGCTTGCAATTCGAATATTTCAAATAGTAATTTGTATGGAAACTATTCGAAATATCCGTATTATCCGGATAATTATTGCAAGCCTTAATATAGCGACCCTAGCACAACAGATCAGCACCCAGAACATGCCTGGCCATGTCAGGGGTTGCAACTAGTGTTCATTTTGGGCTTGCAATTCGAATATTTCAAATAGTATTTTGTATGGAAACTATTCGAAATATCCGGATAATTACAAGCCTTAATTATAGCAACCCTAGCACAACAGATCAGCACCCCGAACATGTCAGGGGTTACACCTTGTGTTTATTATGGGAGTAATGAGGTGAATCTAGACAATCATGCTCATACATCATCAAAGACATTGACTCATTAGTCAATGTTTTAATGAGTGTGAATAAGCCAAGATAACCAAAATGGGCAATCGCAATTAAAACTTATTTCATAAAATGAAGGTATG
Source organism: Pammene aurita (assembly GCA_947086415.1). Taxonomy (NCBI): domain Eukaryota; kingdom Metazoa; phylum Arthropoda; class Insecta; order Lepidoptera; family Tortricidae; genus Pammene; species Pammene aurita. The sequence continues at coordinate 19,679,427 of OX352293.1, read as the reverse complement.
AACTCTACCCACGTTGGTGTTAATCTGTGTCTTTTCCAAGTTTCAATGATATTCGTTCAATAATTCCTCGGTTTTCTTTCTATTCCACTCTCGGAAACTTAAGCCTGTTAATGGCTGTTATTTGACATCAAAGGCGAATGTAATTTTGTAACTAATACTACATGAGTTTTGCGAAACCCATTGGTTTTTGTTGAATCCTGGCATATTATTTGCGAACTTTTATTTAATCTTCGCAAGTGGGATGAAAAACATGGTGTGTGTAATTTGCAGGGCAGGAGTCGCTCTAGCTAAGGCATAATAGTTGGCTTTTCGTGAACAAAGGATTTACTTCGGCGTGATTATTCCTTAGGATCCTAGGATGGATTTGAGAAGTGGGCCCACCAATATTTTTGATGCAAATTTTTAGGGCGAGTCTCACAACTTTATCTTGATATCTACATCAGTTCAGATGCTAGGCCGAGTTTGGTATCATTTTTGTATTGGGGATGCCGAATTCATTGTGGTATAATTTTGACACTGATCCGAAGCAAAAACATGTAAACATAAAAATAACTAATTTTGAAATGCCCTGTTTCACAAGGAAAAAATCCATAACTTATAAATTATAAACATAAACAATTATGAATCTTGAAAAAATAAAAGGTGCTTTTATTATTCATTCATTCAAGAAAAATCTCATGTCTAACTAGAACGTTAGGTATATATATCGTATATACGGCGTGTAGTAAAAAAAACTGTTGACGGTGCTAAAAATTTAAATGGAAAAAAAATCTAACAAAGGTTTTTTGGAATGATAAGGTTGAATAAGAATTCGTTATTGTGGTAAAAGAATACAAGGTGGTGCTCGTGCATTCCGGTTCATGCCATATCGCGTCATAATATCCAAGAAAATTTGATTTTCATGACGTGTGCAAACGCAACTATATCATTCCACGGTCGCAAAAAACATTTAAATTAGATTTTTTCTGTTAAAATTTTGGGGACCACTAATCCACTAATAAATTATTGTGTTGAGCGTTATCGGTCTGTGCATGCTTAGTTCAGGGCGATAATCCGAAGCCATTTTTTTCACGGGGCGATAATTCTCGACCCAATAATCCGCGTCCATTATTTAGAGTCCCTTGGCTTCGAAATATCGGGTTGCGCATTATTGGTACAGATCAATAATGCTCGACCCAAGAATAAGCGACTCGATAATCGAAAGCCAAAAACCAGAATAGGTAGGTTTGGTTCGTTAGTTACCTTCACAGATAAGGTAACCACTAGATAAGCCTTACAAGGCGACTTGGGGTCACCACACGTTGGAGTAAAACGACTAATAAATTGCGCGGGCGTCCGCCGTGCCGTACAGTTGCGACCATGTTTTAGACCTGCACGTAGTGTGCGTGTATGCAAAATTTTTTTTTAATACGTAGTAAACTATTCAATATTCTGGCATATTGTAGTGTAAGGTGGTGTGGCAAATGTTTTTTTAACGTTAAGAATCAAAAGAGTTGGAATTACATTCCACTTTTACTTCAAAATATTTTTTTTACTTTAATATGTTTCTAGCCAGCGAAGTTCATTTTGAATTAGTCAATTGAGAAGTAGTTAGTATGCCCGTCTCTTTTTATCATGTTAAGAATGCAATGTGCTATTCCTTTCTTACGGAAGCACGTGTACGATAGTGATGTGCGGATGATGTGTACCGGACTTATATACCGGCTCCACGTACTTTCAACTTAACAAATATACGAAGTACAATAGAAAACAGGAGATCTTTGTTTTATTATCTTTTTTTCTTTTAGTTTGAGTAGTTGGTAGAATTTAAAGATTTATTCTGTCGGTAGTTTTTCTTTTCATATAGTTATAATAAATATGGGTATTACGGGTGCCACATGAGCGTTGCTTCTATAAGATACTTTCAATGGGTGTCACATGAGAGTTGTTTTAAGTAACTTTTAATTGGTGTCACATGCGCGTTGCTTCCATGAGACATTTTCAATTGGTGTCTTATGAGAGTTGTTTTAAGGAACTTTTAATTGGTGTCACATGAGCGTTACTGCTATGAGACGAGTTCAATGGGTGTCACATGAGCGTTGCTTCTATAAGACGCTTTCAATGGGTGTTATATGAGCGTTGCTTCTATAAGACGCTTTCAATGGGTGTCACATGGGCGTTGCTACTATAAAACGCTTTTAATGAGTGTCACATGAGCGTTGCTTCTATAAGACGCTTTCCATGGGTGTCACATGAGCGTTGCTTCTATAAGACGCTTTCAATGGGTGTCACACGAGCGTTGCTTCTATAAGACGCTTTCCATGGGTGTCACAAGAGCGTTTCTTCTATAAGGCGCTTTCAATAGGTGTCACATAGGAGTGGCTTTACGGAAGTATAATTGGGTGTCACATGAGCGTTGCTTCTAGAAGACGCTTTGAATTGGGTGTCACATGGGAGTCGCTTATAAAAGTACTTTCAATGCACAGATAAGATAATTTCAGATTGGTCTATAAGGCGACTAGGTAAAATTAATTGGTACTTAATACGTTTTTAAAGTAGGCAAATACACATTGCATTATTGTTATTTTGTTATCAATTTAGTAAACAGTAAATACCTCAATTAACAACAACAAATTACGGTACGGTACGGTACAGTACCGTTTACTTGTAGTACACATGTCCCATCACTACGCAACCACGTGATAGCGCGCGGTCCTTGAAACGACCAATCGCAGCGCCGCTATCACCCACCCGCCCCTCGCGTCTTCCGCAAGACTTGGTGGCTCGCGGTGCGAACAAAATGAGCAACATTATTGCTCTATAGGAGGTTCTCTGTGGTTACCTTCTAATGGCCGAAGGCCAAACCGCACAGAAATGGGAGCCCCGCGGTCAACATCGCTAACGTAAAGATAAGTGGTCGCCGATTATTGGGTCGTACATTCTCGGGCTGAGCAATTTGCGGTCGAGCAATTTCGGTACGAGCCGATAATCCGAAACCCATTAATCATCAGCGTCCACTACATGGCGATAATCTAAAGCCACTGTTTTTACAGGGCAATAATGCGCGACCCCATAATTCGCGTCAAAAAACCGGCCAAGTGCGTGTCGGACCACGCATAGGAGGGTTCCGTACCTTCAATGGAGTAAGAACCAAACTAATACCAAAATGTCGTATCTGATGCCTATGGAATAAGTTTTTTGGAGATAACTCAATAATGGCTGAACCGATAATGTCCAAAACAATTTTCGAATGTTATTTTGAAAGACCTATCGATTGATGTGTCACATGTTGATATTTGGTTATTTATTTTTATTTTTATTTAGTTACCTGTATGGAGCGCCCCCCTAAAAAATTTTTTTTTTCAAATTTAACTACATAACTAAGTAGCTGCATACAAAATACACCTTATGCGTAAATTTTATTCAGATACGTCGTATCGTTTCCGAGTAAAATGCCTGTGACATACGGACGGACAGACAGACAGACATGACGAATCCATAAGGGTTCCGTTTTTTGCCATTTGGCTACGGAACCCTAAAAAGTGGTCGCCGATTATCGGGTTGCGGGTTAACCGGACTCTAAATTTTTAACACCGTCAACATTTTTTTTACTAAACCCCGTATAATAACGTGTTCGTTTGACATTAGATTTTTCTCTAATTAACGAATAATAAATAAACCAAATAGCATATACTTGCTCATAGTGTTGTGTTCCTGCTGGTGAGTAAGGTTGCCAAAGAGCTCAAAGAGGACCCAGTGTGTTGACGACGAGGGACCCTCTTGTTCCTTTAGCCGTCAACACAGTGAATCCTCCTTTTTGTAAAGGGTCGCCAACGCGCATGTGACACCTCTGGAGTTGCAGGCGTCCATAGGCTACGGTAGCTGCTTACCATCAGGCGGGCCGTATGTTTGTTTGCCACCGTCGTTATATAGTTATGGATTTTTTTCTTGTGAAATAGGGAATTTCCACATAAATTTATTTTTTATTTTACATGTTTTTGTTAGGGAACGCTGTCAAAACTATACCATAAATGAATTCGGCATCCCCGATTTATACGAAAACGATACCGAACTTGGCCTAGTACTCCTAGTAGCTTAACTGATGTAGATATCAAGATAAAGTTGAGAGCCTCACCCCCTACAAATTTAAGTTTGCCTAAGTAAGAAAGAGAACTTGTCATGCGTTAAGAAGGGACAACATGATTCGTGACGTTACAGAGGGGCCTCTGTATAGTACTATTATTTACTCGGCGGTTATAGGCCTGGAGGCCTGGTTTAGTTTAGTCTTTAGTCTGACATGAAACAGTGCGGCCAGGTCGGACCCGGGGAGGTCTGGTCCAGTCATCCACATCATCATCATCATACGAAACTACGACAATAGCCATAAAAGTAAAAAATGGAATGTACTTAAAATCCTAGAACAAAAAACTGTATCTTTGCTCTCTCCTACCAGGGAAGAAAAATCCTCAGTTAAAATTACGCCAAAATTTCAAGTTGAATACCGGCTGTACACCCTTGCCGAGACACACCGACCGGGAGAGTGTACAATTGTACATGAGTTCGCTCGCTTTGCCTCGAGAAGAAATCTCTCCCCCGAGTGCTCTCGCCTGAGAGTGTACAGCCGGTAAGAGAGTCAAAGTGGTGTCTGTGACATAGCGAGTGCAATACCCCGTTTTGTTGTACCATGCCTACTACATCTATAATTTGTCGTAGACTGTATTTTACTATAAATTCATAAATAAATAAAAACCACCGCTTGTATAGTGTAGTCGCGGCTTTATCCTCGTATTCTCTTTGGCTCTATTGGTGGATGCTGAGAGGGGTGGTGGAGGAAGGAGCGGAGGGGGGAGCAGATCTGTCAAGTCGTCCACGCTTGTCGGTCTCGCGGTTATCTACAACTACATTCAGTGAAGGCATTTCTTTTATAATCGCGTTTTACGCGCGTAGCACGCATTTCATCAGATTTTAAAGAAATAAAAAACGGCCTAAAGCGGCATTTTTCTTTACAATTTTGTTATTATTAAAACTAAAATGAAGCCCCCGTACAAAATTGGTAAGTACAGTGTGTTTACCACATTTATTTCGCACAAACAACTTACTTTTCAAGACTATAGATATCCATGAATGCCTGAAGTTATAAACGTTTACTTTGATCCAGTTTTGGAAATTCATAGCCCTGAATGACATTATGCATGCGAGGCACGTAGTATAGGTTATGTTAGTAGTATGCTTCAGGTAGTTTTGCAATAATCACATTTGGAATCAGTAACACAGGATGCATAAAAAATTACCATTATCCTTTTTAAGATCGTTTCTTATCTACTTGTAAATTATAAGGATAATCCTCAATGAACTGATAATATGTTTCTAATCTTTCAATTTTATTGTAAATGTTGATCCTTATCACTATTCGACAAATTATTGTAGATTTTTATTACTGTTTGTACTCTCATAATCCCTGTAATTTAGAACAGTTGTTAGTACTGTTTTATTTATGAAACTGAAAATTACATATTAAAAAAGTAGAAAAAATATTAAAAACTTAAAAAATATTAAAGACTTAAGGATTTAATAAGATTACTGATTACTATTTATTTAAAGTACTAATTTCTGATGCTTTTATCATTAAGCTGATGAGAAGCTTGCCGAGTTGGGCCGCAACGAAATCATGCTGGCCGAGAAAGAGATGCCCGGACTGATGGCCTGCCGGCGCAAGTATGCTCCAGCACAGATCCTGAAGGGAGCCAGGATTGCTGGCAGCCTGCACATGACAGTCCAGACTGCAGTACTTATTGAAACCCTCATTGAAATGGGTGCTGAGGTGAGTCTATTATTCACATCCCATCAGAATCAATATATCGAGGGGAGCATGGTCAAACCTGATAACTCGAGCTAATAGGTTTTTGAAAATAGAACAATAAGCTGACATACGTTAGGTGCATATTTAAATCAAAAATTATTTCTACTTATTGGGTTTCACCTCGCATCCCTCGAATTATAGACGGTTTATTAGATCACAAGTAACAATTATATTTATCTCTTAGTGTTAAAAAGAATAAGGTGTTAAAGTAGTTTATTTTTGTTTATATCAAATAAGGTTTATCATGAGCACATTTTAGAGCTTGCTGTGTATATTAGAAATGAACCATTTTTAACAGTTAATAAATAATAGTTTGTGTGAAATGTAAAGAAATAAAACCTACTTTTAATAATAATAATTGATTCAACTATCAGCTTGAATGGAAATGTTCTATATCTAATCAAAGCTATTGTTGTCTTGTCTTAGTTTGACTGACAATGGCTTATCTTTTTCCATCACAATATGTCAATGCTATCTGATGTCATGACCTATAAAATTTGTTACGTTAACGTATCTTAAAAGGTCATTAAAACAAAGTAGGCTTCAAAATTATATATCCAAGTCTTATAGTTGATAAACTTGCATGTATCTTTTTTTACCGTAGCTGACCCCTAAAAGTGTTTTTTTTATTGTTGACATTAAAATTAGAGATGCAACATATATCCGGCCACTATCCGGTATCTGGCCATAAATTTACTATTTGGCTGGATACCGCAAAGTTGCATATAGACGTCGAGTTGCGGAAAACAGGCCACATTAATCTTAAACTTACCGCATAGTTGCATACTATCCGGCCGGATATCGGATAGTACAATGTCACATAGTGAAGTTTAAAAATGGGATGAATACATAGTAGACCACCAAATAATTTACTAACTAATTATTACGTCACGTAATTCTTAAAATAGTTGCGACCTGCATGGAGTGCCACCTGCTTGCGCGAATTAGGTTAACTGTAGGTAGAATTTTTGGCCGAATATGCGGCGGCCGGAGATCCGGCTATCCAGATAATGGGCCCACCGGATATGTGATATCCAACCAAACACCTATCCGTTGCATCTCTAATCAAAATATCAACTGGGGCTTCCAATCCCTGGACTTTAGTTATGGACTATACTGAAATACAAAACATTTAGTTCAGAAATAAAATTACATAACGTTACATTTATGCTGATCCCCACCCACACTAGGCATGGCCTGTCCTGTGGGGAAAATGAAACAGGTTAGGAACACAAAACATTAGTTAGAATAGCGGTCATCTCGGGGAATTATGGCCGCAACCCCCCAACGGAAGAACCACAAACAAATCATGCACAACAAAATTCATTAACCAGTAAACCCAGCGAAACAAAACAACAAAAAACTACACAACAGAACCTTAAACAAAGAAACAATTTCAAAACAAATGAAGAGCCTGTACGCAGAAAAACGCCACAAAATGACATTAAAACAGAGAAAACATTGAAAATTAGACAATAGAAAGATATATAGAGTTAAACAACGCACTTGGTAAAATAAACCATGATATAGTAGGATTAAGTGAAGTCAGAAGAATGGGCAGCAATATAGAAGAGTACGAAAACAATATCCTCTGCTACTATGGAGAAACCAAAGCAGGGGGGTGTCACTAAGCAGTTTAGGTACATTTGGCCGGCGCGCCTCCCGGGCAGGCGTATCAGGCGTATGGCAGTGGGCTGCCGCTCGGCTCGCATGATAGTCGTGTCACGTGGCGCTCGCGCAAAATTGAAAACACACAATGGCTTCGAAACCTAAACCTCGATCTAATCCGTATAAAAGATATTATATTGGTTGCCCAGAAACAATATTAGGAACTGACGAATACGGCTGCGGCATACCTACTTCCGTGAGAATCAGACATACTAGTTCCGGATAAAAATTTTAAGTTTACAGAATCAACGTTTGTAATTCCTACATATTTATCTTAAAAATAATAAATCAGTAGGTATGTGTAAGTACAAAAACTTATCAAGTGACAACCCGTGCCGACACTCACAGCTCGGTCATCGCGCAAAGAAGATTCACGGTTCGTGCGCGGTTATAAGTTTCAATTTTGCTTGCAGGCGGTGAGTATCGGTATAATTTTATACCTAAATTTGACTTTTGTGAAGGAGTGAATTTTCTGTACGGTAGTACTATTAGTTATTCTGTGACCAAAGGATTGAACGGAGTGGGGTTTCTAATAAAAAAGAATCTGAAGAACCAAATTCATAGGACTCTCAGAAAGAGTAGCACTGCTTCAACTCAACATAGAAGGGGTAGAACTTTCGATAATTCAGGTATACGCGCCCACAGATAAATCAAGCGACGATGAAATCCAAAAATTCTACAATGACAGACAAAGCTCACTCTCTAGGCAGCGACAAAATAATCGTCATGGGAGATTTTAACGCAAAAATAGGCTACCCCAAGAAGGAAGAAAATCTAATTATGGGCAAGTATGGCTACGGAGACAGAAACAAACTAGGGGGAAGACTCATAGACTTTGCATTAGGAAACAAACTTTCCATAATCAATACCTTCTATAATAAAAGACCGAACAGAAGATTGACCTGGATATCACCTGACCAAAACACCAGGAATTAAATAGATTACATAATGACAAACCGACCAGCACATATCACTAATTTCGAAGTCCTGAATAATGTACTATTTCCATCAGACCACCGACTTCTAAGAATAACATTTACCTTAAAACTTCCAAAAAAGGGTCGAAAAAACTTCCATTCCTCATCTAAAAGCCTAAAGACAGAAGAAGAAATTCATAGTTATATCAGATGCTTAGAGACAAAACTAGGAAACAAAACAGAAGATACAACGTGTTCAAGATTACTACAATAAGATAGAAAAGTCAATAATAGACAGCGTAACACAGAAGACTAAGACTGACCACACAAAAATAAACAATATCTTTAGCGACAATACAAAACAACTAATAAAACAACGCACAGAACTAATGTTTAAGAAAGACAAATATCAAGACATGAAGAAAGAACTTATCCGGCTGTTCAAGGGAACACAGAAGTACAAAGAGAGCTTTAAAAGAACTTAATCTAAACAAATCTTGGATACAAAAACTTGAACAAGACGAAGAAGAAACAAAAACAAGGAAAGACTTAATAAAGTATGCTACAAACTTTTATGAAGAACTCTACAGAATGAAAGACTACAACCACATACAAGAGGAAACACCCATTGCGAATAACGTAAACTTGTCAGTAAAGTAGATCGCAGAAAAAGAAGTGTACGAGCACATAAAACAGCTGAAAACCGAAAAAAGCCCAGGTCCAGATGGAATAACAAACGAAGCTCTATATCATGGTGCACCAATTCTGCTTCAACATCTAACACATCTATTCAATTTGGTACTTAATTCCGAAACCATACCAGAGCAATGGTGTACATCAGATATAATATTGCTGTACAAGAAAGGCGATCCCTTAGACATTGGTAACTATAGGCCAATCAGCTTACTGACGAGCATCTACAAACTGTTCTCCTCAATAATGTTAAGGCGAATATCCAAAACAATTGACGACTCACACCCAAGAGAGCAGGCTGGTTTCAGGGCAGGTTTCAGCACCACTGACCACATACAAGCACTAGAACAGATAATTGAGAAGTATAAAGAGTTCAATAGAGACCTATATGTCGCCTTCATAGATTATAGCAAGGCATTTGATAGCATCAATCACAGCGCAATCTGGAATGCATTGAAACAGCTTAGTGTGGACCAGATATACATTAATATTATAAAGAATATATACGCCAAAAGCACTAGCCGAGTCAAGCTGGAGACATGAGGAAAACAAATAAGGATATAGAGGGGGGTCCGGCAAGGAGATCCTTTATCACCCAAAATCTTTATTGCTGTCCTGGAAATCATATTTCAGAATCTCAAATGGGAATCAAAAGGCATTAACCTGGAGGGCCAGATCATAAACCATTTGAGATTTGCAGACGATATAGTCATAGTAGCCGAAACTGCAACATAACTAAGAGAGCTTATAAATCAACGGAAAGCACCAAAGCAGGCTTACAAATGAACACAAATAAAACCAAAATAATGACAAACAGCAAACAAATACAAATAAATACCAACGGCAACAACATAGACTATGTAGACCAATATATATATCTAGGAAAGCAACTGTCCTTCACAAAAACAAACAACGAAGAAGAGGTAGAAAGGAGAGCTAACATAACCTGGAGGAAATTCTGGTCACTGCAAGAAATCCTAAAAGGCAAATATAGCTTAAACCTAAAAAAGATTTCTACCGAGTCTGCTCTATGGGTGCCAAACATGGACTTTCACAGAGAAAGATAAGAACCACCCAAAGAGCCATGGAAAGGAGCATGCTCAACATAAATAAAACCGGCCAAGTGCGTGTCGGACCACGCATAGGAGGGTTCCGTACCTTCAATCATAGCCTAATTATAAAGGTCATTTAAATTTTTGACAGCTCGTCCGAAAAGACCTCACCTACGTCACATAATGATGCCATTCGTTGACATCTTCAATTCAGTCAGGGAGTTTAATTAATACACTATTCATGTTCAAAAATGTTAGCGTGCCGTTACTAAGTTTATTTTGTGTTTTTTAATTATTTTATACCTAAAATAAGCTTCATATAATTTTAGGTAATTGAATATAATACTTTTAGTTGGCAATTCATTTACGGCATGTAATTTAATGAGGACTTTTTTTTAACATTGTGGCAATACAACTATTTGGCGAGTATTACACTGACAGACGGCCATATTGTATTATCTCTGTTTCTTTTAAACTTATCACGCCGTTTCATTTTTGTCTGAGATTCCCAAATATTTGATAGATATATAATGTATATAATAAATATAATAATAGTTGCTCTTAATAAATATTGGTGTAGTGTAACTGCGTGTAAAACTTCATACCAACGCACTGAATGTGGAATTACGCTAAAATATTTTATAAGTTACGTTGTAATTGTAATGGAATTACGTTGTAATCTTTAGTAACATATTTATGAGTTTAATTTCTTTTTTCAATGGACTAATCCGTTTAGTAGAAATCAATACGCAAATTTAACAGTATAACGGCATGTCGTTAACTTTGTATAACGGGGAAACTATAAGAAATAGGAATAAATCAAACGTTGGTAGTATTGTACTTACATAGACTAATTATAATATTTTTTTTGGATTGACCCATTAATGAAGAATATCCCATAGGCGCACCGCACCACACATTAGAGCGGAATTTAGCTATTCATAGACAAAAGCGGAAATTTGTCTATGGTAGGCTGAATTTTTGTATGGAGGCCATAGACAAATTTCCGCTACCATAGCCCAATTTCCGCTTTTGTTTACGAATAGCTAAATTCCGCTCTAATGTGTGGTGCCCCTTAAAAACTATAACAGTTTATGGCCGGCCATGGATTCCGTCATAGGGACACCATAAGTAGATAATATTCAATACTGTGCGGAAAATTGTCTATGGTTTGTGGAAATTGTGGTTCGTGGAAACCGCGGATCTTCCGCATCATTTTCAAATCGATGCGGAGCTCATGCGGATGCAGATGTGGAACAAGTCGGTACAGGAACGTCTCTGCGACGGCGCACGTGCTAGGTAAAGTAACGTAGGTAATTTCACCATTACCCAATCAGAATATTGTTACGCTTTCGTGATTCATCGATCGAGCTCTATGTCCTTGACGGATAGCGATAAGAAATGAAGAGTTTGTTTTGTTTTGATTTTAGTGTTGAAATGCTATTGTAGGGCTTTGTATGATGTGAGTAGTACGAAACTTTAATATTTGTTTTTTTTTGTGTACTTATCTTACATCCGCATCCGTATTCCAGGGATGTGAGCCTTTTAATATCCGCATCCGCGGATGTCAAAAAATCAGTATTCGTAATATCCCTGATACAGAGCTCCTTCTTTGACGTTACGAATCATGTTGTCCCTTCTTAACGCATGACAACTTCTCTTTCTCACTTAGGGAAACGTATCGGATACTAAATGTCAAACTCAATTTTTTTGACAGAGATGCACACTTGCACACCCTTGGTATGGTGTCGTTTAGATATACCCAATGATTTGTTTTTTAATGGCACGGCATTTAATTTGCATTCTTATTATAAGGTCTAGTATAATTACTAATAATAGAGGTAATCCTCTATTAAATAATTTTCCCTATTTTAAAAGTTTGAGAACCACATCGTTCCCTGATGACGTCAGTGTGGTCACTGACGTCACGAGGTGTCAAAAATTTAACTGACCTGTATAATTAGGCTATGCCTTCAATGGAATAAGAACCAAACTAATACCAAAAGGTCGTATCTGATGCCTATGGAAGAAGTTTTTTGGAGATAACTCAAAAATGGCTGAACCGATAATGTTCAAAACAATTTTCGTTGAAAGTATATGATAAGGCGCATCTCTTCAAATTTTTTCATATTTTTTGAACCTACGGTTCAAAAGTTACGGGGGGGGGGCTACACAACTTTTCTGACTTTCGAAGCGATTATTACAGAAAATATTCACTTAATCACAAAATAGTCAAAGAAACCTCAAATGTTATTTTGAAAGACCTATCGATTGATGTGTCACATGTTGACATTTGGTAATTTTTTTTTTAAATTTAGTTACCTGTATGGAGCGCCCCCCTAAAAATTTTTTTTTTTTTTCAAATTTAACTACATAACTAATTATGTGTAAATGTTATTCAGATACGTCGTATAGTTTCCGAGTAAAATGCCTGTGACATACGGACGGACAGACAGACAGACATGACGAATCCATAAGGGTTCCTTTTTGCCATTTGGCTACGGGACCCTAGCCTAGACCCTAAAAATGGGAAATTTGGAAATAAAGGCTTTTTTTTTATTAGTTTAATTTCATAAAAGTAAACACAGTTTACACTAAAATATGATACTTTTTCTGGCCTCTCCGTTTGATATGAAAATGTAATATTCAGAATTCATTAAACTGCAAGTCATGTACAAGTGGCACAAGTGCTGTACCTACTGGCTAGATAGATAGGTAGATAACACCCTCCTATCTCACACAACATGTATATATTATGTTCGTCATATTTTGTTGATAGTTATAAATAATAATATTAATAAATATTATGGGAGTTATGGGACAATCTTACACAAATCGATCTAATCCCACAGTGAGCGCAATAAGGCTTGTGTTGTGGGTACTAGTCAACGATTATATAAATACATAGAATACATTAATTACTCAGGAACAAATATCCGTGATAAACACACAAATAAATGCAGCGCCGGATCTAGAACTTTTTCGAGGCGGGGCAAAATCTGAAAAATGCCACCCCCCACCCCTGCATATATTTGATATGTATTCTATTTTTTCCGTAATTATTAACTATCATATAATTTTGACCAACAGATGCCTACTACTCGTACTAGTCATGTATAGGCCTAGCTATTAACGGAAAGAACGCCACAACGACCACAACTTTATATGTTAAGCCTTTTTTTTCGAATATTTATGATTAGGATAACGTTATACGGCAAATACGGAAAAAAAATCGCTCTATTCTAAACCTTTTCTGCGCCCCCGTGCGTCGTAGTTATATGGACCGCCGAGCGGCCACAATATGATCACTTACTTCATCGAGGAGCAGTTTGGAACCTTATTCATCGAAAAGCAAAAGTTTAATAGGTCACAAATCACTTGGTCGGACAGACCTCAGCCTGGTCCGTTCAATTTTCAGACACTTTTAGTGGTGAAATTTTTGGGGTATTTTTACCTCATCGAGTAACAGGATGAAACCAACTTTTGTTGATAGCTAAAATAATGCTTTTACAATATTTTTTGGTCGGACAGCCCTCAGCCTGGGGGCCGATTTTTGACAATCGAGCGCTCGGATTCAAAGAATTTAACCTCGAAACAGCACACAAAAGTTTGTCGCTATTATTTACGCATGAAATTAATAGTATAAATAATCATGATTTTAAATTACTATCGCTGTTTTTTTAAAACATCACTTCTTCGTTTTATTCAGAGTTTTAAATGTCATATTCGAGCGCTCGAATCTCAAAAATCGCCCCCCTGGTCCGTTCCGTTTTCGGACACTTTTAGTGGTGCAATTTTTGGGGTGGCTTTACCTCATCGAGTAGCAGGATGAAACTAACCTCATTTGATAGCTAAAGTGATGCTCTTTCAATATTTCTTGGTCGGACAGCCCTCCGCCTGGTCCGTTCCGTTTTTGGACACTTTTAGTGGCACAATTTTTGCGGTGCTTTTTCCGTCTGTAGCCGAAATTTACGGCCCTATATTCATAAAATTTGGTGTGTGAGTGGCATTTATAACTCGCCAGATGTTGGAGCATAAGAATTATTTTTAAAAACAATTTTTAACGGGGCACTCCATAAATGTAACTATTGTAACGGTTGAATAAAACAAAAACAAATGCCGAAAAAACGTGTTCTGATAAGTCCCGTACGCTTTTAAAAATAAGTTTATGGTTACTAAATTTTTTTTTATACAATTAATATTTAGGAGGATATTTACTATAAAATTTTAAAAATAAAAATGTTTTAAATATTTCTTATGCTGCAATATATGGCGAGTTATAAAATCCACTCACTCACCAAATTTTATTAATATAGGGCCGTAAATTCCGGCTTCAGACGGAAAGCGCCCCAAAAATTGCACCACTAAAAGTGATGAAATCAAAAACGGAACGGGCCAGCCTGAGGGCTGGCCTACCAAAAAATATTGAAAGAGCATCACTTTGGCTATCAAATGAGGATGGCTTCATCCTACTACTCGATGAGGTAAAGACACCCCAAAAATTGCACCACTAAAAGTGATCGAAAACGGAACGGGCCAGCCCGAGGGCTGGCCTACCAAAAAATATTGAAAGAGCATCACTTTAGCTATCAAATAAGATTGGTTTCATCCTGCTACCCTGATGAGGCAAAAACACGAAACGAAACGGTCCAGGCTGAGGGCTGTCCGACCAAGTGATTTGTGACCTATTAAACTTTTATTTTCGATGAATAAGTGACAATAAATGCCCTGACCAGGATTCGAACCCGGGACCTCCTGCTTCATAATCAGGGTCACTACCGATTAGGCTAGGAGGCCGTTAAATTATATAGTTCGATAGTTATATTGATGAATTGAATAACAGCTTGTCGTCATCAAGTTTTGTCATCTTTATCTGCCACCTTTGATCTGTGTAGTTGACGTTATGTAAACATATTCAACAATATCTTAAGATTGCTATGGTTTATGAAGTAACATGTTATTCATTTTGCATAATATATTTTTGGTTAGGTAATTCTACTAAACATTTATTACATCAAATTGAAAACATGTGTGATGAAATTTGAATTGAAACAGGTTCTTTACCTATTTATATTAGGTATTACATGTTAATTTTGATGAATATTAAATATTAATAAAATTTAATTTATTTTGAGTATTGTTGAACAAAGCAAAATCGAATCTCCTACAAGTTACAATTTTACTGGCAACTTGTGGTTTTTTTCTGGTATGCGGATAACGATTCGACGAACGAAGTGGTTCGCTGTTATAGGCCAAAACCTAAGGCGATTATCACACCGTCGCCGCAACCGGGTGCGGCGACGGTGTGCAAGCGTGACAGCGCTATACACATACAGAGCGATATCTCGCTCGCGCACCGGTGCCGCATGCGGAAACCGCAGCAGTGTGCAAGCCGCCTAATAGGAGAATAAGGCACTCCTCACACTTGATTTGAATTCATCAAATCATATACAAACCATTTTCTATGGTTGCGGAAATTTGTCTAGATAATTATATGATTTGATGTATTTAGATCAAGTGTGTAGAGCGCCTTAAAGCCCTGTTAATTTGTCCTAGTTAGCTTCCTAAATGATTTTGTTTCTAAATTTAGTCAAGTCTAACCGCATTTAGCAAGTAAATTTACTATTGAAAAAAGTTAGGATCCTAGTTAGGACACTAAAAAAAGTAAAGTGTAGTAGGCCACAAACAGCACTTTTTGTCAAGGGAATGAAGGGAATAAAGTAAACACATGTACGTAAGTGTGTACGTTTCTATACCTACCTATGTGTCTGTGTATTGTCTACCTGTCTCTGTGTGTTTGTAGGGCTACAGTCCTGGTTGCTAGTATTCAACTTTGAATGTGTAGCATTAAGTAAAAACACAACAACTAGGAGAGTACTGAGACCTCAATACCAGAATCTGCTTTATCAGCCTGCTTGTAATTATGATATGTACAAGAAAAACGCTTACAATATGTGCATTGTTGTATATAATCAACTTCCAAAAGAGTTAAGACAATTGATGACAAAGAATTTAAGTCAAAATTGAATAAATGGCTGCAGGAAAAATGTTTTTATAAGATTCAGGACTATTTAAGCTTTAGTGGTTACTTGTTAATATTGTTTCCCTATTTAAAATGATTTTTATAACTATTGAAATTTCTATTGACTATTTTACATGTAGACCTTTCATTATTATTACAGTTATTTTCTAGTTACTAGAATCGAATAATGATGATTTTGTTGACATAATTGTTTTTATATCTAAGCTATAATTTAGGGGGCGTCCATTAATCGCGTCATATTGTATAGGGGGGGGGAGGGGGTCACGAAAAAATCACCAATGATCACCAAAGGGGGGAGGGGGGTCTGGATACATATCACGTGTAATTTTTTTGTTCCTCCGTGCTATACTGTATTATGGTCAATAAAATAAAATTTATCAACTTTTAAATGAATCAATCGTCAAAACCAGAGTAGCGCGCGGATTTTTGCCTCACAGCTGGAAAATTTAATTCTAGTGACGGGATCCATGAGGAATCAAGGGAACTCCTGAAACCTCATAAGCAGACGTATAGCGATATTTTTAAATCTAAAAACCAAAAAAATTGCATTTATATAGTGCTATTTAGTGAAATAGAAACTGCTCGTGAAGATCAGAATGGAACTCCTCTACGAGAAGGTTTTTGAAGTGAAAAGTTCTTTAGCGGCGCTGTGCACTTTTTGTGATGGGAAAAAATGTTAAACTCGCGACAGGTCACGTGACCGACAGATTCGTCAGATTGAAAACTCGTAAGACAGACACCTGACCTAATAAATAATTGTAATAGTTCTGAAGTGTTAAATTTTTAATGTAATATAAATTGCCATGTTTGTGTACGATAGCGCAATAAATGAATATTGTATTTTAGCACATAAATGATAGTACTTTTATACTGATAATTAAAGCAATTCGTGCAAAATTATTCCCTAACCATTCCAAAATATCAAAAACGCACAACGATAATATTCAAGTTTTCACTTCTGCCGGCACTCCCGGAGTGCACCCCGTTTTTTTTAACGTCTTGGCTCTTGGGACTAATTGTTATGAGATGCGCTATAATTGTAAATAATTTTTAATGGCATTTGAGATATTATTTTGTGAAGTAGGTTTTTAGGGTTCCGTAGCCAAAATGGCAAAAACGTAACCCTTATAGTTTCGATATGTCCGTCTGTACGTCGGTCCGTCCGTATGTCACATTAATTTTACTCGGAAACTATAAAACGTATCTTAATAAATATTTGAACATAAGTTGTATTTTGTGTGCCGCTACTTAGTTCTGTAGTAAAATTGCTGAAAAATATATTTTTAGGGGGGCACTCCATACGTGTAACTATTTGTCAATTTTTACCAAATATCAACATGATTTCACTCGCTATCGAGTCTTTAAAAATAACATTGAGGTTTGTTTGAACATTTTTTTATTTAGTGCATATTTTAAGAAAAAAATCGCCCCGTAAGCCTAAAAAAATTGTGCCCCCCCTGTTTCTTTTGAACCGGGGATCCAAAAAATATGAAAAAAATTGAGAGCATTATCGATTTTAGAATTAGTTATAGCCATAAAACTTCTTTCATAGGCAGATAAGACCTTTTGATATTACTTTTTTATAATAGTTACGAAACCCTCCATTATGCGTGGTCCGACACGCACTTGGCCGGTTTTTTTTTTTAAAGATTATTTTATTTTATACTAGCTTTTGCCCGCGGCTTCGCTCGCGTTAAATTCGGGGTAACACGGTTCCCCTTTGCCCCCCGGAATGCTCCATACGAACTTCCACCCCCCGTTTTAGGGAAGTGGGGAATTAGAAAGAGACAAAAAGTAGCCTATGTCACTCTCCATCCCTTCAACTATCTCCACTTAAAAAATCACGCCAATTCGTCGCCCCGTTTTGCCGTGAAAGACGGACAAACAAACAAACAAAAACACATACTTTCCCATTTATAATATTAGTATGGATGTATGTACATCTAGTTTCATTTTTTTACCCTTCACGTGTTAGAAAACTGTACTTACTTTAGTTAGCAAAAAATTACACGTCATATTGGAGGGGGGGGGGAGGGGTCCTGAAATTATCACCAAAGATCACCATGGGGGAGGGGGGGTCTAAAACAAGCCAAAATCGTATGACGCGATTAATGGACGCCCCCTTATATATCAAATTTGCACGTTGATTTTATATCGACAGAATACTGGTTCAATGTACCTTTTTCATTTCATTTCAGTATTTTACGCCAATATAGGTATTTATTTCAAAACGTGTACTCAAATTTGATCCCAAAATTTGGAACATTAAACTCATTCAATATATGGTAATTCCACAGGTCCAATGGTCCAGCAGCAATATCTACAGCACACAGGACGAGGCTGCTGCGGCGCTGGTGGCCCGCGGCATTCCGATCTACGCGTGGAAGGGAGAGACAGAAGAAGAATACATCTGGTGCATAGAACAAACACTTGTCTTTGCTGATGGAAAGGTAAACATAACATATTACTAAAGTATAGTTGCTAACTCTGTTGATTGCCAGCTGTTTACATTATGCCTATTACGAAATTTTTGCTGTATAAATATTATTTGCGTGGGCACTGCCGTGTAGTAGACTTAAATGTGACCTAGCTTATTATCAGTAACAATATTCCACATTGTCTTTTATGTTGTTGCAGCCCTTAAACATGATTTTGGATGACGGTGGTGATTTGACCAACCTGGTGCATAAGAAATATACTCAGTACTTAGAAGGTGTTAAGGGTATTTCAGAAGAAACTACCACAGGAGTTCACAATCTGTACAAGATGTTCAAAGAGGGAACACTGAAGGTACCTGCAATTAATGTTAACGACTCTGTCACGAAGAGCAAGTTTGACAACCTGTACGGCTGCAGGGAGTCTCTGCTGGATGGAATCAAACGGGCCACAGACATTATGGTAGCAGGAAAAGTTTGTGTGGTAGCCGGATATGGTGATGTCGGCAAGGGTTGTGCCCAAGCCTTCAAAGGATTTGGTGGCAGGGTCATAGTCACCGAGATTGATCCTATCAATGCCCTTCAAGCAGCGATGGAAGGCTTCCAAGTCACCACAATGGAAGAGGCATCAGAGACCGGACAAATCTTTGTCACTACCACTGGCAATCTGGACATCATTACCAAAGACCACTTCTTGAGAATGAAAGATGATGCAATTGTTTGCAACATTGGTCACTTTGATTGTGAGGTTGATGTTGCCTGGCTGGAAAACAATGCTAAGAAGGTGAACATCAAGCCTCAGGTAGACCGTTATGAACTTGAGAATGGCAATCACATTATTGTATTGGCAGCAGGTCGACTGGTCAACTTGGGCTGTGCTACTGGCCATTCTTCATTTGTTATGTCTAATTCATTCACTAATCAAGTATTAGCCCAAATTGAATTGTGGACGGCCCACCAGCAATACCCTGTTGGCGTCCACACGCTGCCTAAGAAGCTAGATGAAGAAGTAGCAGCTCTACATCTGGACCACCTCGGAGTCAAACTTACTAAGCTGACTCCCAAACAAGCCAAATATATTGGTGTTCCCGTTGAAGGCCCATACAAGCCAGATCATTACAGATACTAATTTTTGAAAAATACTGAACACAAAATGAGAGATGAAATAAGTGTCTGGCCAACTACTTAAATATTTACAAAGTTGATTTACAATGATTTAATACGAACTACTACTACGTTGATTATGCCACTGAATCAAATGAAATATAAGGTATACATTAAGTCAAAGTGTTTAGAGAACTCTTTTATAATATTGTAACTTGCTAATAAATGCATTTGTTTTCAAACATCATATGTTGTATTATTTTGCCTTAATAATAGCCAAAGACATGTAAAAATAATAATTAATAGTGGACGCAAACTGAAGAACTGGCACTCGACCACTTCAATTCATGCGATAATTAGGTTACAGCTAAGAAATGGTAGACTTATCTATCAGGCACTAATGTTTGACTATCTAGTTACTATAATATGCAAGTGCCTTCCATTCAAGTCAAATTTGTGACTACAATGTTTTGCACAAGGAAAATAATACGCAGCAGCGTTATACAAGATAGTGTGAAATGAGTATGTTAAGGGCAAATAACGAAAGACAACACGTGTATGGAAACTTTCTTATTTATTAATCTTATCTTGTACCAATCACTTCTTAGTGCTGCTGTTAGAAGTTTTTCTTCATGTAATAAAACACAAGTTCATGTTAGATGACATAACATAGTCACAGAAGGTAAGTAATAATTTTTCGTAATAAGGTAAATCTTGTAACAATTGTCTTGGTGCATATCTTTTATGTATGTTACTGCTGTTTTTATGTTATACCTACTTGTTTATGTGCAATAAAGTGTTACATACATACAATTGTCTCATTATGTTTTCAGTTTTTACATATATCTTATAAGAGCAAGCCATAATTTAATTTACATTATGAATCTCTAATCTTTTCTAGTATTATGCACCTTTATTGTTTCTTGTAAAATGGTACATTGTCATAATCATAATAAATTACATTATGAACCATAAAATTGGAGTAACTCTTCAACTTTTGGTTTAAGAATACACTTGTCCTTCAAATTGATGACCCACCCAGGCTCTAGCCCGTAGAAAATCTGTCTTGGGTCTTTTCTGACACTTAACATTGCATACTTAGAGTCCTTCTCCAATTGTGGTAATTGATATCCATACTTTTGAGCTAGTTTCAATCTTTCCTGTGAAATCAATTCAGGATCAGCTAAATACCCCCTTGACTCTGCACTTGTGTAATATTCAATAGCATCAGGTGGAGGGATCATACGCCGAGGGATGGCCTGACCAGATTCGAAAAACTTTTTAGGATTCTTAAGAAGCATAAGACTGTGTGGATCATAATATGCTGTAGTAATGACTCCACCATTTTTTTCAATGGCTGCAATTACTTGCTCACTGGCCCATTGGACCTCAATGTTTATTTTTGCTGAAAATATATCCGCTCCTTCATCTGTCAAATTGATTCCAAAATGCTTTTGGTCTGGGTAAATAGTGTATAAGCCTGATTTTATGACAGTGGCTATATCAATAGGCTTAGTTATATCTACACGATCTATGTCTATTAAACTTTGCAACTTCTGTAGGGATAGTGGAGGGTATTGTCTTCTGAAGCTGAAATAGAACAAGGTCATCATTTGTTAAAAGCATTTCAGTAATAAAGCAAAAGAATAGATACAATCAACTACATACACAAACAAACCCTTTGACCGCCAAAGATAAATCACGCGCTCGGAAAGTCGTGCCCTCAGCACCAGCACACGATATCACATCCAAAATCCCTCCCGACGATCTACCCCGGATTGTCTAGGAAGTTAATACAGCTCAAGAGGCCGCAGCTCAGACTAATTACCGGAGCACTAACTGGTCATGCCCTTCTAAACAAGCATCTTTTCACTCTAGGTGTCACAGACAGTCCGGGGGTGGCAGAATACCGGGCGAAACATCTTGGTTCGCCGAGGGCTCTCCCGGAAGTCGTCGGCAACGTAAAGGGTCTGCTAGGCTTCCTGGAGGAACTGGGTTGGCACGAATAGGCCACCCAGCACGCAAAATAGGCGCAATATACAGACGTAGAGTTGCGGAAATCAGCCCGCATTTAACCTATAACCTACCTACATACATTACATCCAAAATATAACCGGATTGTCTTGCACATTCATGCGCGCTGGCGCTGAGGGCACGATTTTTCCGTCTGATGCTGGGCAGTCAAAGGGTTAAGCCAGGTTTAGACGAAGCCAGTGCTGGCTGCCAGTGCTGGTTTGTTATTGGCCTTTTATAAACAGTTAACCAGCCAGCGCTACTGGTGGATATAGAGCACCGGCCAGGACTGGCTTTGTCTAAACCTGGCTTTAAAGTCATTAGCATTGCTTCTGTGGTAGTCCAGCTAGGCTAAAACTGAGACTGTAGAAAAAAAATACATATAAATTATTATTCACTCACTGGTGTCCTCTGTAGTAGTGTTCCTGGGGGACTCTTAGGTAAAAAGGGTTGTTGCCAGTTTCATAGCCCAGCCGCATGAAGTTTTGTCTCTGCCCTGATCCCTTGTTACCAGCGCCATGTTTATCACCACCATGCTGTCCTCTACCTCTTTTTTGCTGTAAACAAAAATAATCAGGCTGCTTTATTAGGGCAACAGTATAGATTATATTCGGTTACAATGTGTTAGATGTCAACTAGCTTTTATAGGTGAAAATTAAGAAAGAGACATGCGGTACGTGTGAAGTTTATTTATTTATAAATAAATTACGTGGTTTATATAAATAAAATCCTTACAGTAACTTTTGAGCCGGGATTATCACGTATATTTCCAAGTGATATTCGGGGTAGTGATCTTATCATAGACAGGGACTTCTCCGTTATTTGACGGGATCCCATGTTTTTAACAATAACTTAATATAGAGCTATTTTATTTGGTATTCTTCCACAGTTTTTAGTTTAAGATTTTTTTGAGGTTATACCTAAACGTCAAAATAAATGCAGGTGACATAATTTATAAATGGCAACATTTAGCTATTTAAACGGCTCATAGACATGGTAATTTGTAGGGCCCAACCTGTTGTGTCCAACTCCTGTCGGCCCCGACGCCCGTTATTATTCACCTTCCAATGACACCATATCGTTGTTGAAGAAGTGATGTATCAGATGTATACCTTAGGTTGTCTTAATTAGTCTGTTGTATAAATACCTTAATCCTTGCTTATGTTACGCGCTTTATGCATTGACTCAGCTAGGATCCCGCGCTTCTGTCACGCACGGGTCCTCGTACTTCATTGCTGTGTACTTTTCGCCGAAACAAGGTTTCGTCTTAATTATTTTTACTAAAATAATAGCTTTTTTGACTCGTTTCAAACAAGAAAACTATATTAAACAGTTTATCACTCCCCGGGGGAGTTCATATAACAAAAAAGCTAGAAAAATACATAAAGAAACTAAGTTTAGTGTCTGTGCACACCATGTGCGCACCAAGAAAAGATTTTTTCGTGTTGTTTGGCAAGATAAACCAACCACAAGAAGTATCTAGGCAATGACTAGGTATGAATTTCGTTATTTATAATACCGACGTCATGTCGGACATCTGTTGTTCATTTTCGAACTAATTACGAACATCTGATTTTACACCGAGTATTTAAGATGCTACGGGCTTAAGGACTGATTCTTAACAAAACTACCTACACATGAATGCGGATCATTTACCAGTGAAAGAGTAGGTAAATATAGGTTATATTATAACCTTAGACTTGCAAAATAAGTTTTTTATGCTGTAAGTACAAACCTTCAACGATACTTTAAAAGCAGATTAACAACTTGTCAACACCTAGATTGTCAGACATTGCCTGTAGATACGTAGTATCTACTAAGTAGTCTGTGGCCTGTAGTAAGAAGATACCTTACTCTGATATAAGTAAATCTAAGTAACACTCACTGGTAATTACCTACCATATATGCAAAGATCTTGGCAATGCTCAAAATAGAGCGAGATTGGTTATTAACCCTTTATTAGTATAAAAAAGGGGGGAGGGGAGATGTCCTCTGTCAATACTAGCGTATGCCTTGAAATGGCACCACAAGTAATTGATCCATTCGCTCTACATAACATAAAATTATTAATACTTATTATTTTTAAGTATGCATATAACTTCATATACATTAAAATATGAAGTGTACTATGTAAACAAACTAAAATTCACATTAAGTACAAGGACATATGTCAAATTGAGCCAAAATAGGTATCAAGCTCAGTACAACAACACTCAACGGGTTGTCACGTTTTATTTCCTAGTTTTATTTCATAAATAAAAGCCATTCTTAAGAGTTCCAGACTCTGTCAATAAAACCCATTTTCACTGATCTGAATGTGAATAAATAATCATGTTTTTGATTATTAGTAAAAACCCGGTAAGGGAACAATATAGTTACTAATCCCGTTTTGGGTCTCAAAAACTGTGAAACAATATTACAAAACATACCAAGGATTGCATATATAGAACATAGAGAACACTTTGGTTTAAGCTGGAACAGCTAGAACAGCTGGAATGGCTAGACAGAACATTTTTTATTTCCTGTAGGAAAAAGAAACAAAGCATCCTTTATAGACAGTATAATATGCGGGTCGCGCACAGTACGGTTCAAGAGGAATTTCCTCCCACGAACGCTGCGGCTGTGGAATGAACTCCCTGCCGAGGTTTTCCCAGCGGGCTACAGTATGAGGTTCTTCAAAAAAGGAGTGAATAGGTACCTAAAGGGTAGGCAACGCGCATGTGAATCCTCTGGGGTTGCAGGCGTCCATAGGCTACGGTAACTGCTTACCATCAGGTGGGCCGTATGCTTGTTTGCCACCGTCGTAGTATAAAAAAAAAAAAAAAAAAAAAATGCATGGAAGAAATAGATACAGTCAAGTTATACCTCTATATGAAATTAAGCAAGATTAAACAAAGTTTTATAATAGATGTATTCTTCTGGGCATAGTGGAAAGAGCCTCAAAAAATAACACATAAAACCCAACAAAAATAATTTACTTACTACTTATCTGTATTGTGTACCAACTTTAAGGAATGCCCTATATTCAATTGAAATCTTGGGACTTCCTTAATATCTTGCTTATTTTGTACCTCATCATCCAGCACGTTAAACCTGCCTCTTCTTTAGCATGTCAACAAGCTATGTGCTCATGCTAAACTGTTGGGTTGCAGAAACCCATAGCAGTGTAAGGTCATCTGAAAACAGATTGAATTCTACCTTCTAATCCTTCTATACAGCATGTAGAAAGGTAAAGTCACTCGTCACTGTTGCGGGGTTGCAGAAAGAGGAAATTAAGAGCAATCTAATCCTTTGCAAACAACTTCAATCCTACCTCTTAAGCATGTCGAAAAGCAAGGTTGCTCATGCTAAACAGCTGGGTTGAGAAAACCCATAGCACTCTGAGGTCCTCTGCAAATAACTTCAATCCTCTACCTCTTAAGCATGTCGAAAAGCAAGGTTGCTCATGCTAAACAGCTGGGTTGAGAAAACCCATAGCACTCTGAGGTCCTCTGCAAACAACTTCAATCCTACCTCTTAAGCATGTCGAAAAGCAAGGTTGCTCATGCTAAACAGCTGGGTTGAGAAAACCCATAGCGCTCTGAGGTCCCCTGCAAACAGCTTCAATTCTACCTCTTGTACATTATGTTAAAAAGCAAAGTTGTGCATACTAAACTGTCGGGTTACAGAAACCCGTATCAGTCTGAGGTCCTCTGAAAACAATTTTATCTTGCCTATATACAGTTATAAATTGCTAAGACAAATAAACTTTTGCAAGGAAGAAATACTAAATAACTTTCTTCATCCTATGGTGAAAAAACCAGGCTACATTTAACCTTAGAGGCCACTGGCTCTTTGTGTTCTAGAAGTATATTAAGGATTGGCTATCAATACAGACTTAACTAACTCAAAATTACAAACAAATTTTAAAACAACTGAACTAAGAATATCCCAGATCGATATGAAAATTATAACTTGAAGAAATTACCTATTAACAGACTTGTATTTTTAATACTTACCTTGAACATATACCTACTAATAACATGGACTCTAAATTATACCGGAATTCTACCATAAGGGTAGGCCGTTGTACGCAAATGTGCGGAGGCAAATATAAGCCACACTATGTCACAGGAGCTGTGCTGGCCCTATGAAAATGAGACTGATTCAGTGCTTACATCTAATATACCTGGATCCTTAGAAATTCTTTGAACAGAGTCCCTACTGTTCCTAGACCCCATTTGTGACTGGAATCAATATCTAGATTAGCCTAAACATTAGAAAAGATTAGACTTATGTCGAAAATGGTACTGACCGCCACTTCCATATTGAGACTAGATTGATGAATAAACACAAACAAATTCAATGTTTAGTTTAAAAAAAAAAAAAATCCTGTATTTGTCCTAATGCAAGTAAGATCCATAAATGATAGTAATCCTTATGAAACAAAGAGAAAGAATATAAGATTTCAAGGCAATCAATAGTAACATAACAGTATAGGAGAAATAATTTACTAACGAGGAAGATGTGTACCACACTGAGAGTGCCCTTACAAGAAGCAACTGTGTAAGTAAGTACTACTAAACACTACACTTGGATCATGTTAGAATTAACAACCATCAATGACAGATTAATGGACATTCATCAGTAAGGAGGAAGAATAGCTATTCTTGCTATCATTAATCAATTACATTGACTGAATATACATACAGGTATGTTGTGGAGCAGTCAACTTTATTATTGTGGGTGATATAGACTAACTATAGTTATATCTATATTCACACCCACGATTTACCTCTCAGGAAGTACAATTATTGACATAATAGTGTTATTATAAAATATTAAAGATATGGCTAGGGTGATTTAACTCATTATCAAATAAAAGCCTGTAGTATCCACTACATCCTGAAAGTGACTTCGTTTATGTCACATATTAATTTATATTTTTGCACAAATTATTCAGCAAAATTTATTTTAAATACTAAGGGTGGACAGTACTCAAACTCTTGTTTTTGAAAAGAAAGCTCTTTGAGTAATTATAAAATATGTTATATTTTTAATGAACCACGAAACCATTACCACGGTTAATAACATGATTGAATTCTTGATTATGTGTGAATAAAGAAATTACTTTTACAATGCTACTAAATGAATAGATAAACAGCATTTTTAAATGTGTTTGTGCATTTTATGCACCTAAGTAATTGGGTTCACACTGACTGTGACTGTTGCCTTGAATAAAAATTCAAAGTTTTTATAGTTAATTCCTCATTATACTGATATTAATTACAATTAACTTAATTAATAGAGTATAACCATGTAACAAAATATAGTTGTTCTTATTAGAATTCTTACAACTTACAACATACTGATCCCAATAACTAAAAGGTATAATAAATATAAAGATACAGATAAAACTACCTTTCTACCAGTCACTTTTATAGTAAAACTCTGGTAGATATTATCATTGCTTAACAACTTTAGAGTTGTTAAACAAAGCGGGAGCTTACTATAGTAGCTGAATCCTTAAAAGACAACAATACTGTTACTTACTTAATACATTAATAGACAGAACGTTATTTTATTATATCCTCTGCCTCAAAAATAAGGTGGATAATGGCTCCGAGACAAGTTTTCACTTGTCAGCCGTAATAAAAGATAAAACTCTAAAAGTTGGAGTTAGAAGATCCAACATCTCTAAAACATTATACTTACCGGAAAATAACATTAAAACCAACTAAATATAATGAAGAATAATTTGCTTTAATCAATTTTATGAACATAAGTAACAATATTATGTTGCCTAAGCAAATATTACTAGAACAAGAAGCAAATTACTCTGATCCAATTGGTTATTTTTTAATGTAGAACTTTAAAAAAGATAACTGGGCCATTTTCATCTTGAGTCAAGTTTTGTACCCTTGGTCCATATTATGTAAATGAAATCATTTATAATTGCTTATATTTTATACAGTTTTAGCTAATTAATAAATATCTTTTTGTGGATATTGCTGCGCTGAGTTTATTACTGACTAGTAGCTGAGAATTTCAGGTCAACATTGATGTGTAGTAACAATATCATGTTGCCTAAGCAAATATTACTAGAACAAGAAGCAAATTACTCTGATCCAATTGGTTATTTTTTAATGTAGAACTTTAAAAAAGATAACTGGGCCATTTTCATCTTGAGTCAAGTTTTGTACCCTTGGTCCATATTATGTAAATGAAATCATTTATAATTGCTTATATTTTATACAGTTTTAGCTAATTAATAATTATCTTTTTGTGGATATTGCTGCGCTGAGTTTATTACTGACTAGTAGCTGAGAATTTCAGGTCAACATTGATGTGTACCTACAAGTATCAGTGATATGCTTATGTACCTAATCAAGTAATCACTTTTACTAGACATCAGCAGATAACAAACATATCTTCAACAACGATATGGTGTCATTGGAAGGTGAATAATATAACCGTTTTACACTACAATAAAACGGATATTATACATCGGAAATGACACCATATCGTAATAAGGAGCTACTGATGTTGAAGAGTATGTACTCTTCAACATCAGTAGCTCCTTATTACGATATGGTGTCATTTCCGATGTATAATATCCGTTTTATTGTAGTATGCATTGACTCAGCTAGGATCCCGCGCTTCTGGCACGCACGGGTCCTCGTACTTCATTGTACAATGAAGTACGAGGACCCGTGCGTGCCAGAAGCGCGGGATCCTAGCTGAGTCAATGCATAAAGCGCGTAACATAAGCAAGGATTAAGGTATTTATACAACAGACTAATTAAGACAACCTAAGGTGAGTATACATCACTTCTTCAACAACGATATGGTGTCATTTCCGGTGTATAATATCCGTTTTATTGTAGTGTAAAACGGTTATATTATACTTTCCCTACAAATCGCACCTACCGACCCTATCTCACCAACAAATCGTCCCTACCGGCCCTAACTCAACGTTTACAGAGATGCTTTCAAAACATCAATAAAATGTATTGGTGAAGCACGGTGATAGTACTCATAACAACACACATTAAATAAAAAAAGAAACTGTTTTTTATTATTTTTTTATTATAGGTATTTAAAAGACCGCTCGAACTGCCTGAATCTAACTTCATCTGCCCAACCCTTTTCTTATCTAAATAGGTACAAAGCTAGATAAATATATTAATTACCAGCGAATGTACACATTTTAACTTTTATTTTAAATAAAAAACCAGACCCAATGTGTAGAAAATGGCTAACATTGTAAATAAAAAAGGTAAAATAACTCTAACGACCTCCATAAACAGCTGCGGGTGTCGGGGCCATAAAGCTCTATAAATGGAGTACGCTTCGCCTCATCTTTCCAAACAAAAAAGTCTGCCAAAATCTGAGGGGGGCGAGGTAGCACGCATGTGAAGTTTTCAAGTCAAAGGTACATCATTGTCGGTTGTTAATACAGTTTATTTCTAAATGAATTTTTATGGCAGCAACGCTTTATTGACAACCGACAAAGATGTACCTTTGACTTGAAAACACCAAACATATTTGACATATTCTTTTTATACTTCATAACACTAAATGGAGCAATAGATAGTCGACTGTACAAATGTTAACATATGGTTCATTATTGGATGCAGTCTTTGAAAATGTCAAACAAAAAAGCCAAGGATCATTTTTGATTGTATTTTCAAACAAAATATAGAAGACAGCAATCCTTAAGCGCGTTAAATATGGAGAAGTGTCAAACGTCAAATAGTTACTGCCCGTCAGAAAGAAAACGATTGTCTTTGAATCGATTCTGTAAACGAAGCTTGATTTTCGATTTAGGTTAAATCTTTTATTACGAAAGTAATGATAAATAAAGTAAAACTGTACTTACATCTGAAATGGTTTTCATCTTTTTGTAAACTAGACGAAATATAACATTTTTTTACATCCAAAAACAGCGCATAAGGGCATTTTCACGGAGCTTGTTATCCATTGACAGCGATGACGAAAATGCATGACATCGATTATTGAAATAGTTTTTATAGATGTACTAGATTTTCCGCCAATACTTTTGACAGAGGGGAAATGATACTCAGGGCCTCTCCTGGTTTAGAACTCTCTGGTCGGGGCACTGCCGATCGCCCCACAGATATCAGAGAAAAGCAGATCTGAAATTATAAGTTGAACTTTTCTATATTCCCGATCTGCTCTCACTAAGGTTCTTATCAGTAGGTAAGAAAAAGATAGACACCATGCTATCTGACAGGTCTTCAGCTGTCATTGTCTGAGGCTTTCATGACTTCGTGACGAGATTTAGTGCAGTGAATGATATTTTTTTACTAAATATCGACATCGATATTTACTGTTGATATCCGTAACAGGTATTCCAAAGTTATAAAAAAATTACAAGTGCGTGTAGGACCACGCATTATGGAGGATTCCGTACCTACTATCGAAAAAAAATCAAAATCTTGTATCTGCCTATGAAAGAAGTTTTCGGAGATAACTTTCTTTAACACAATTTTCGTAAAAAAAAATCGGTTGTCTGTAAAGTCGGTTTACTGACGATAGTTGAACGTGACAACGTCATAAGAAAATACTGATGGAATGGTTGCATTTTTCAAAAGAAAATTTTAATCTCACTGCACTTCATACTTGACGAAAACATGTAAATGTATTATTGTATAGCAGCTGTCCACGCGGACGCATCGCTCACTCAAGTAGGAGAGAGACAGATGTCGAACGCTGCCGAACGCGAAGGCCGATTGTGCCTCTTTGTCGCTCGTTCCACTCTCTCGCTTGCACTTCAAGCCTTAAATGGAACGCCTCAGAGCGAGGTAACGCCGCATGAGTCATGTTTTTTCGTGCGTGCAGCCGGCTCCATCGAATTATAAGACGTTGTCACGTCAAAGAAAAATCGGTTGTCTGTAAAGTCGGTTTACTGACGATAGTTGAACGTGACAACGTCATAAGAAAATACTGATGGAATGGTTGCATTTTTCAAAAGAAAATTTTAATTTCACTGCACTTCATACTTGACGAAAACATGTAAATGTATTATTGTATAGCAGCTGTCCACGCGGACACATCGCTCACTCAAGTAGGAGAGAGACAGATGTCGAACGCTGCCGAACGTGAAGGCCGATTGTGCCTCTTTGTCGCTCGTTCTGCGCTCTCGCTTGCACTTCAAGCCTTAAATGGAACGCCTCAGAGCGAGGTAACGCCGCATGAGTCATGTTTTTTCGTGCGTGCAGCCGGCTCCATCGAATTATAAGACGTTGTCACGTCAAAAATACAACGATATCTTTTCTCATTTTTTTAAAAACATCGTGAGGAAACCGGGCCTAATCCTAATAAGGCCTAGTTTCCTCTCTGGGTTGGAAAGTCTGGGTTTCTTATACTTGGGCTATAAGACATTTTGATTCCCTTAAGTGTGTCAAAGTATGACATAAATATATTTTTATTGCGTTAACTCAGATAGGTATATGAAAACAAGGTCATATCAATTTCGTCTCGTTCTATCTTATAGCGTCGTACTACTCTGCCGTCCGCTGCGCTGAAGCATGCAGAATTGTAGACGGTCGACCGAGCGCGGCGATCGGCATCATGTTCCTACGTCTGACACCGCCTCATAGGAGATTATCTCCGGTCGCAAAATAAATAAAACAGATATAAAACATTGCAATTTCTACAGAAAGGGCACAATCTGTCAGATTGTGACGTGTAATAAAAGTTGAGGGAGGGATGGAGAGAGACAGGGTACATGACAAAGTGGGGCCCAGAAATTGCAAATATTGCATTGTCTAACACCGGTTTAAACAAGCGCTTTCTCAACTTACCTCAAGAGGCCTCTGAAATATTGTAGGTATAGTCTGGCCAGTCAACGAACGCAGTAGCAATGTACATCAAACAAAAATATAGCAACACTCTAGGGCGAATCGAACAGCAGCATTGCTCCATAGAATAGCAGCAATGTATATCGAACCAAAATTTTTTTTCAAGTTGGCTGCATTGGCACGGTGCGTTCGTACGTCAGTGTAGTTAGTAGTAATTTCTTAAATTTATAACTGCATTATAGGATAAAATCATTGAAATCCCTGATATATGTACATATAATTATGACTTTTCAATAAATAAGAAGGTGCGAAGAAATTAAAATAACCAAAATATTAAAAGGACTGAAGATTAGAGGTGGAGATCATGCTATCAAAATACTGCTGAAAGTGTTGAAATCCAGGAACGAAACTAACATTGAATGCTAAAATCATAAGTCCAGCGAGGAAATCGAGTATATCTACCAGAAAATACACCTTTTCAGTTTAGAATGGAATCGGGTTAGCTGCATAATCTGTACGAATAAAAGTGTAATGCATATTACTCAGTAATACTCCTATTAATTATGATTTCCTTTCGTCATTATTTTATAAGACTATTATTTATTGTGCGAAGTGTATTTGTAGTTAATAAACGCACGTGAGATTTTGGTGTTTATTTATTTTATACATAGCTTAGGCATATGAAGGGAAACATTAAAATAATTTGATAAAGTAGCGGGGTGCTTGTTGCTTGTTAAATCTGATGTTTATCGCTTTGTGACAATATTGTGCACCATCCTATGCAACAAACGTTCTTGGACTTAATTTGGCACCAGTTTTCGCTTTGATTTGATCGATTTATATACACTGAAAGAAAGAACTTCAAATGATAATTCTATACAAAACTGCATAACCTCAAAGCCATATTTATCATGCAAATTTTATTATCCCTGCAAAAGGTAGGTAGTAGGTACCTACATTTATATCTTAGCCTTGTTAGTATATTTATTGAACGTAGGTGGCAGATATCACATTAATAAATAATAAAATACGCAACCTGAAACTTAAAAACGTAAGTAAACAAAACTAACTTTTTAAAATAAAAATGTTACATGCCACAGATAAAACACAAATTATGTACAATTTTCGAATTATTCAAAGACAGGTGTTGCCAACTAGCGATTTTTCAAATTTGCCGCGCTTTTCTACTGACAGAAATGGTTTTCCAGACTATATTGCATTTGGCAACAATATTTGTCCATTGCAAGTAGTAAAAAAACAGTCATTTTTAAAATGTTTCGAGCAAATCCTTTGATGTTTGTTCGGCGTCTAATTATTGAGTCCTACGGCGTCAATCCATTTTTGACGCAATATATTATATTCCGGAAATCTGAACAATTGACAATTAATTATGTAAACAATAATTTAATATAATAATATTTTGTGTTTGCCTATACCGGGTGTTGCCTGTAACATGAGCAATAAATTAAAATGTAGATTCTACTCCTCAAAGTAAACAACCTTTGTTTAGCGACTTTGAAAAATAACTTGTGGTTTAATTTTTAGTACACTTTAAAATTTATTCGAACACGCAATGTATTGCGAAATTGATTATGTCTGTAAGGTGACAAGACTGATAAGCAATGTCAATTAGAAGGATTTTAACGTACATTGAAAATACTATTTAGTTCTTTAAAAAAGAGACAATCTAAAGACTACATATTTTTTTTAAGTTGTTGAACAAAAGTTGTATTGTTTGAGGAGTAGAATCTATGTTTTAATTTATTGCTCGTGTTACAGGCAACACCCGGTATAAATATTTCATATCGATAAAATATCGACATAATTATTTTCATTTAGTTACAACACTAGCGTTGTTTACAAAAATTGAATTTTACCAATAAATTTCAATAAAATCAACTTGGAACTACGCAAAAGGTTCTTATTTTATAGTATACAGCATGTGCAGTTATACGAGACTATTATATTAAATAATGTGTTTGAAATTTTTGAAATAAAAACAAGAGTTTCTTACCGATGAAAACTGGTATTTTCTCCGGACTTCTTCGCTGATTTAAACCACATCCGGCGGTATGGAACTATGCACGCCATTTCTGCCTACATATAAATAATGAATATTCAATTTAAACAGCTTAATTTTCAGAAATAGCACGATAATTTGCAAGAAACCGTCTTTTGCTACAATTTTGTGTTTGACGTCTAGGTTAATTTGACAGCTTGGTTCAGTTTTAAATCAAGACAATTCGTTAACAGCCGAAAAAGGTCGTACTATCTGTCCCATTCTAACTCATCTTGGTTAACCATAAATAACCAAATAGACAACTATATGAAAAAACGTCTGACTTATTACTGACAGGTCTGTTCTTTGAAATATCTGTGGATCGCCCTAGATCGGGAGTCCTATTCCCTAGGTGCCATTACACCTACCAACCTGACAGGTTGGACCCTACAAATTAATTGCCATGTCTAATAGCCGTTTAAGGCGGAGGAATACACGATCCATTTTGAGTAATAACTATGAACACTGTTTTGGAACGACGCCTCCTTCAACTCAACTGTCACTGTCCAATTGACGTTTCCTTTCAAACTCGCCTGTCTACGTGTTTTTGTGAATATTTGTTGTCTGCTATAGAAAAAAGATAATAGAACATTTATATAGCCACTATAAAATGGAGCCCATCTATAACAATCCCGTAAGAAAACGAATCAATAAAATTTTTGATAGTCACATACTAACCGACAATAGTGAGGCTCTTAATACAATATCTGGACTGTGTACTTCGAACTCCTCTAACACCAGACGGATGCTCGTAAATGAAATAGAAAAAAGGGATATGTTAGTGAACAAAACTATTTCAATCGAGTACAATAAAGTAAGTGAAAAGCTACAGGTGCTGCTAGATTCTCTGAGTGCTTTAGATTCATCAGTAAGAGATATGTCAAACAAGTTACATGATTCTAAAACCAAAACACACCACTTAATTGCACAAACTACCAAATTAAAAGACGAAAGAAAAAAGGCTGAAAAGAAACTGGTATGGGTAGATGCATTTGTCAAAAATTTTAACATTTCTACAGAACAGAATGAGTATATTTACAATGTGTCTGTGAAAACACCACTTACATCAGACTTCTTTGGAACCTTGGCTCAAATTGAAAAGCTTAATGACAATTGCAAAACACTTGTTAAATGCTGGTATCAGACATCAGCTTTTGATGTAATGGAAATAACAGGCATCCAACAGGAGGTGGCCATTGAGAAACTGTATCACTGGACAATTGGAGCCTGCCGCAGCATTGATTCACCAAATAATGCCTTAGTGCCGAGGGCCCTGGCCAAGCTCCAAAACCGACAAGTCCTCTTCTCCAACATCATAGATGAATACTGCACAGCCAGAAAAGCAACCATTGTGCAATTGTTTATAGATGCTCTCACAAAGGGAGCAGACAGTGGCTCCAAGCCTATAGAGTTTTATGCCAATGATGCAAAGAGATATGTTGGTGACATTTTAACTTGGGTCTATCAAATTATACCCATAGAGAAAGAAAATCTTGCTATACTGCTAAAGGATTGTGACCTGCCAGATAAAAGTGATCAAATAACTCAAGCTTTGACAACCATTACTGAAGCATTATGTCCCTTATTAAAAGTTAGAGCAGAACTTATACTGAAACCAGATAAGGACCCATTGGTTCTGTGGTCTATATCTAATTTAATAAACTACTATAAAGAGGTCATTCAAGCTGTGATGCCTAAGGGACACTTAATTGATACCTTTACAGAATTACTGCAGAAGAGTGAGGAGGTATTTGTGATCACCCTGGACTGCAAAATACAAAGAGAACTGAGTCATGGTGTTAAAGCTCCACCTTCAGACTTAAATCCTTCTGTAGTTGTCACAAATCTTGTAAGTTTCTTGAGGGATTTATTAGCTATAATGAACTCGACACATAATATCAACAATTTGGATAAGAGAATTATAACAACCCATATCCTGGATCCCCTGCTCCATGCTATTAATGAGACTGCTTGTCACCTCAGCTCTACGGACATGTCAGTGTACACCTTGAATTGCATTTACCACATACAGTGCACCTTATCACTTCATACTATCATGGATGAATACAATGAAAGGCTGCAAGCTCAATCAGAAGCTCAAATAGACACACTGACCTCAGAACAAGCAAGTTTTCTTGTAGCAAATTTGAATTTGGGCCCCATTTATACTATACTGCAGGAAAAAACAAGTGGACCCATCTCAGCTATTCCAGGCATGGACACAGCTACTCTAAAAATGTTCTTGAGCAAATTTGATATGTTTATAGTGTCTCCAGAGGTCTACACACTGCCACAACTGAATTTACTCCTGAGTCACAATCATAAGTTGTTTGTGAAGAAGAGATCTTTTGAAGTAATCTTAGCTATTTATGGGCAGTTGTATCAAGCTGTGTACAACCCTGTGAATGGTTATATGAACCCACAGGATATAGTCAAAAGGACACCAGAAGAGGTCAATAAACTTCTTATGTAGATAAATATTATACAATTACAAATTATATGTATATGAATAAAAATATATGGCATTAATTAAGAAAAATGTTTAATATTTACATTTGTCAGTATTGACTTAAGTACTATGTATCAATATATATCATAGGTAGGTATTTAAAATAGTTCTTCATAAATAAAGTTAAGACACTAAATATCATTATTATTATTTGATCCAGTAACTGTATACAATCATCGTGTACGTCAAATCCGGTAGATCTGATTTTTTTGCGACTTGTTTGTGATGTTGGCCCAATAAAAAATAATAAAAAATCAGTCGAATTGAGAACCTCCTCCTTTTTTGAAGTCGGTTAATAATCCAAGTTTGTGACCTCGAGCGCCAAACGCAACTTTGTCAAAAAACGAAAATTCAATTCGTCTCCACCTACGCGTACGGTAAAACTCACATTATGGCCAGGTGTGACGTAAAACATTATTTATACGTTATTATTAATAATGTGAGAAAGAGTCGGGGCGACTCTTAGTTTTTTTAGCATATCACGATTGAATAGCCATTTTATTTTTTTGGTTTAGTTCTTGGCTGAAAGCTTATACCGCAATCGCCTGAAACCTAATACATCATTTTTTTTAAACTTTAAAGACGTCACACACATTCAAATGTATTTTCTGCTTTCTGCATAAATATGTAAATAACGGATTAAAGAAATACATTTATCGTTAATGTCTGATAAACTTATACTATACAAAAATTAATTATAAATAAATGAGTAATAATCGCTTAAAAATCTTTAAATATGGAATATACGCATATGGGTAGAGTATGAATTACATAAAGTTTACGAACGTGTGTTCGAATCGGCGATCTGATCTGTCACTGTCAATGTGAAGTTTAGTGTTTAGTTTATGTAGAGTAGTCGGAAATGCTTTCTAAATTAGAAAGGCTCTCGAAAATTTTACTTAAACCCAGGTGTATCTGCATTAATAAAACAATGGCTAAAAGTTCATTCGAATATGTTAAAAAGTTCGAATTAGACGACACATTACTGCCAAATACCTGGATTGTTGTGAGGCTAGACGGCAAGTGTTTTCACAAGTTTTCAGATGATCATCAATTTGAAAAACCTAACGATATAAGAGCACTTAGGCTCATGAATTATGTGGCATTTCGAGTCATGAAGGACTTTAACGACATATTGATGGGGTTTGGCCAAAGTGATGAATATTCGTTTGTTTTTAAAAGACAAGCTAATTTATACAAGCGACGTGCGGCAAAACTGTTAACTGTAGTTAACAGCAAGTTTTCGTCTTCCTACGTTTATTATTGGAGCAAGTTTTTTGGAGACAAAAAACTACAGTATCCACC
Organism: Pammene aurita; assembly: GCA_947086415.1. Lineage (NCBI taxonomy): Eukaryota > Metazoa > Arthropoda > Insecta > Lepidoptera > Tortricidae > Pammene > Pammene aurita. Next base: position 19,641,984 of record OX352293.1, on the reverse strand, counting down.
AACTTTTGATGGCCGTGTGGTGTTATATCCATCTGACCAAAATTTGATAGATTACATGAAGTGGAGGCAAGCCGACGTACACATTAACAACCTTTACAACACAACATTCTGGAACTTAGTTTTAAAAGGAAATTTGACTCCAACTGAGGTAACTTTGCTCATTAAGTCATTAATAAATGAAATCTATAATTTTGTGATATTCCAAATTAAGAATTTCAGTTTTTGTTTTCTTTAAGTAAACAAACTGTATCAATGTTGATGAGGAATGCTAGTACTTTTAAAATATTGATCATGATATATATTTTTTGTATTTGACAGAAATTACTTAATTCACCTCAAAATCTTGCTCATTAAAAATGAAAAGAAATATTGTTAATTTCAGGCAACTAGTGCCCTTAGATAAATACCAGCATACATAATACATAAATAAACTAAATCTTTTAATTTGGACATTAAGCAATATTCAGTAAGCAGGGCATACTACTTCAATTAATTGGTTTACTCTTAATGTTTCAGGCTGAGAAGCGGCTGTGTGGCACAGTGTCTGCAGATAAAAATGAAATACTTTTCAAAGAATTCAACATAAACTATAACAATGAACCCGAAATATTGAAAAGAGGGACTATATTGCTGAGGAAAACCGTGAAAGTCAACAACAATGAGAACTTACAAAAATCTGTGATTGTTGATGTCCACAATGACATGCTCAAAGACAACTTCTGGAAAGCACATGCCAGTTTATTATTAGACAGGCCAAAAGAAAGTTTAGTACACAGTGGACCCGCAACAGATATAATTAATGAACAAATAAATATACTGAATAAAGAATTATTACAATATATATTCTAAATTATTTATAGAAACTGTTTTCTGTAGTATATTCCCGTTGTAGTCCTTATGCATTTTTAGAGTATGCAAAAAAACAACAATGTGGCTTGGTTATTTGGCCAATGTGGTACAACATTTTGTATCTATAAAATTATGGCTTTAGCTGATCATGCTTTTTTGTTCCCATTAACTAAAAATGCATATTTAGTACCTACTGTACAGTCGCCATCAAATATATCGGAGCGGCCAACGTACTCAAAAATATCTAAACATGCACTTTATCGCCTTGACAATAGAGGCGTTGTTCAGATATTTGTGACCACCTTGGCCGCTCCGATATATCTGATGGCGACTGTATCTAAGCAAAATATGAATATTGAAATAAGAAAAATGGCTCCAACATCTTGGTCTATTAAAGGTCATTTAAGACATCAATTAAATCACATTTCAAATTTCTTTTATATGTTTTTAGTAAAATATACAACGAAATTACATATTTTTATGATTATTTTGATAATAAAAACATTTATCGATATAATTTTTAGTACACATTCATAACTTTATAAACGCATATTTTCTGTGAATTTAGTCTTTGACTTGTAGTATGATATAATAATGTTATGCTGATTTATAATACTTATTATGAATAAACATCGGTATCAACGTTCGAAACTCATGGCACTCGGTAAGGGTAGCAGAAAAAGAAATACATTTGAATATTTTATTAATAATATTGTTTAATTTATTTTTTATTTTCTCAATTATACTGCGGTAAACTGTACATATGTGACGTTTTCAACTCAAAGGCACATCATTGTCAGGTGTTAATAGAGTTTATTTCTAAATATTTTTGTATGGCAGTAACGCCTTATTGACAACCGACAATGATGTACCCTTGAATTGAAAACGTCACATATACATATATAAATACGTCATAGAACCTTAATACTCAGTTTAGGTACATTCGAAAAATAATACATGCCAAATAGGTAACGATTGTCAATTTAATTGTCACGCAAAATAATATGTGCTGAATCTACAACGTCAAATAATAGTTTATCGAAACACTCACAACTGGAAATTAGCATTAATAAAATTAACAAGTCCCAACCCAAATCCGTATTAGACTGAGATAATGGACTTAACGCAATATCCTGATTTTATATTTATGGATGAAGGTGCGTGCTGTATTATTTGCAAGATTAATATTAAGAAAAAAAAATACAACATAGATCAACACATACAATCAAAGTCTCACCAAACTAAACTATATGAGTCATCCTGCCATTTACAGGATATAACACGAGGCAACGCTGATTTCGAAATTAAAGACGATATGTTATATTGCAAATTGTGTCATTCGACATTATTCCCATCTAAATCTAGTATCGACCGCCATCTGTAAACTGATTTACACAACAGATCCCACAATAATAATGCACAAAAACAGTTCAATAAAGATTTAACAGAATTCATGGTTTCTTCGAATGTAACTTGCTCAAAACTAGACAACCCTAAATTTAGAAATTTTATAGAAAACCTTCTAAATAATAAATATGGAAACGATATTAGTGTGCCGAGTGAAACAAAAATACGAGTACATTGCTTACCTGAACTGTATGACAAAAATAAAAATGAAATCAGAGAAGAACTGCAAAATAAAATGATTTATCTCAGTGTTGATGAAACGTCGGATTCCGTAGGAAAAAAAGTGGCAAATGTTGTAATCGGAGCTCTAGATGGAACTAGTACCCAGTCACATCTATTTGCATCTAAAGTATTACAGGCGACCAACCATTCGACAATAACTGAACTCGTCAACGAAACTCTTGAAGATCTTTGGGGAAACCAATACAATGAACACTTGGATAAATTATTATTTTTTATAACTGATGCCGGATCGTACATAGTAAAAGCAGTTAAAAATCTTATTCGGCAATATGAAAATATGACTCATTTAACTTGCATTGCACATGGATTTAATTGAGTCGCAGAAATAATTCGAAATCTTTACCCTGCCACAAACAGTTTCATTGACTATAAAAAAAAATTTCGCAACGCTCCTTCAAGGACAAAATTATTTCGAGAAATGTATGGAAGTATTCCTCTTCCACCCCGACCGGTGATAACCAAGTGGGGCACATGGTTAAATGCTGCCTCATATTATCACAAACATTATGATAAAGTAAAATCTGTCATCGACGCCTTAAATCCGCGTGAAGCAAGTGCAATTGCTAAAGCGAAGAAAATATTCCGCAACCGGAATTTAAAAGCTGAGTTACTTTTCGTTACTTTTCTTTAAATATCGATTTGCATGGTTTGCAAAAAAAATTTCAACGTTAAGATTACATCAAAAGGGCAGAAAAGTTTATCTTAAACTAAATAATATGTTAAAGAAAAACCCTGGTTATAAGACTATACAAATTATAAACCAACTATCTAAAAACAAAGAGGTTTAAATCCCAGCAAGTGTAAATATTATATAATGCGTGCAATATTTTCAATACTTGACACACCTTCCTATAACCTCAGTCAGTGTGGAAAGGTCTTTTAGTCATTTAAAATGGATATATTCTTACAGACGTCAAGGATTGATATCAAAATCCATGGAATAAATTTTAGTAATCTATTCTAACCTTTAAAACATTTATACTTAGCGTCTTTTTTATTTATATAAAATAAAGGTTAAAAATACTAAGTGTATTTATTTGTATTTGTTTTTCTGCCAACCGTACATTGCCATGAAATTCGAACGCTGATACCGATGTTTAATTATGAAATCTTTTTAGACTCATCATGCCTAAGCAAAAAATAACTAATTAAGGTTAGAGAATGAATAGATACTTAAAAAACAAAATATCAGTGACACAAGATATGACAGTCACTTGAAAAGGTAAAATGCAACTTGTTTCGGACTGTAATTGTTACTTTTTTGTATTGTTAACTAAGTTTTAACCGTTATTTCCTCATTAAGTGTTTCAAGTGATAAATAATTTTTAATTTTATAGCATTTTTTCATAAGTATGAAAATAAGAGGCTCTATTACTTTACCAATGAATAATATGGTTCTACGAAAGTTAACGTTTTGTTTCTATATTAATATGATTATACTTTTTTTGCAAATTATTCTCTTTTATTTTTACTTCAATATTGAAAAAAAAGTGAAAATACAGAAAACACAATAAAAATTCATCAAGGGTAGAACCATTTTTCGCAATGTGCACATTGAACAAGGGGTAATAATTTCCCACCGGAAATCACCCCCTTCCACTTACCCCCTTCATTTTTTACATATTTATTCTGAATCTAGATACTAAACTTAACTATAAATCAAATCCATTTTCTCATTTGCAGATAATTGATGCTCTGTCCTATTAAGGGTTAATTGAAAAAGTCATATTTTGACTTCCATACCACATATCTTTGAAACAGATGACTCCTGGTGAAAAACCTATAGAATAAAAGTTGAAGACAATATAATTTCACGTTATATAGACATTTCCATTTTCAAATTCAGTCATTTTGAAAGACTAAATTCGGCATGAATTCAAAAGCGGTTTTTACTAATTCCTTCTAAGTTGCATATTTTCCATAAATATGAGGTGTGAGGCGTACATTTAATGCATTGTTACAACTAAGAACATTTAGGTGCAAATTTCTAAAACGTACCCAATCGGAAAACTATTTATACACCGTGTTTTTTTTTATTTCCGGTAATTTCAAGGGTATATTCCTGAGCTTAACTTAGGTTTATTTCTCAAAGACGCCAGTGGCCTAATTAGCTCCAGTTCTGAGGTAATCGATAGTCTTTTTCGTCTTTCTGATTGTGTAAATTTTTCTTTTAGTCTAAGAACCCGCTATAAAGTCATGTAACTGTATGTTAAGACAATACAATATTAATTTTGTACTAAGCAGAAACGTCTGCAATTAAAATTTCAATTTTATAATTGAAAGAAAAATGGAAAAATTCGGACCGGTGTTCCGAAAGGTCGCAAGTTCGAATCTTGCTCGTTGCGGTGAATTTTTTCATTTTTCTTTTAATTATAAAAATTTCAATACAATATGTTCCCTTTGTATCTAGGATTGTTAATATTCGAAATTTCATTGACATGTCATAATGTTCAGTTGAGTTTGGTTGTTTAGTTGAGTTAATATAGCTAGGTACAGATTGGGGAATCAATCAACAACTAATGAACCTATTTGACTTAACACACAAGTGCATCATTTTGTAGTGGTTTCTCAAAGTAAAAAAAAAGTAAATGTAGGTTTACGGAATTAGAAGGCATTGATAAAATATCGATTACCTAAGAACTGGAGCTAATTAGGACACTGGCGTCTTTGAGAAATAAACCTAAGTTAATCTCAGGAATATACCCTTAGTAATTACTAGAAATAAAAAAAAACACGGTGTATAAATAGTTTTCTGATTGGGTACGTATTAGAAATTAGCAGCTTAATGTTCTTAGTTGTAATAATGCATTAAATGTACGCGTCACACCTCATATTTATGGAAAATATGCAACTTAGAAGGAATTAGTAAAAAACCGTTTTTGAATTCATGCCAAATTTAGTCGTGAAATTATATTGTCTTCAACTTTTATTCTATAGGGTTTTCACCAGGAGTCATCTGTTTCAAAGATATGTAGTATGGAAGTCAAAATATGAGTTTTTCAATTAAATGAGACATTTTCCCGGTTTATAACTTTAGATTTCGGATGTACCGCTGAACCGAATTAGAAGTAAATATACTCATTCGAGGCTGAATTTAACCCTCTTTAATATTGATATATATGACATTTTCCGTCGGACGTACCGTTTTCGAGCTACAAGCAAAAACCTGACAAAGAGCAAAATTTTCGCTAAAAAGTTATGCACACCTCTTGGGATTGGGCAAACTCGGATTACATGCATTTAGGACCTCATGAAGGTATTAAAACGCTTTCCAGCCTGCTGGGAATTAATTCTTCAAAAAAATCTTATTTTCTTGGCCTACATCTATAGTACGATTTTTTAAGATGTCGGAATTGTCGGTAGAACTCCTTAGTAAGATTCCGACATCTTAAAAAATTACCACTAGTTGACTAAAAACCTTGATGGCGCAGGGTGTTCCTGTTAATCTCGAATGCAGCTAATAGAGGGCGCTATAGTCAAAATAATGCTAACAGTGTTTTTTGTAATTCCTCACTTTATTTTCTCCGTCTTATAAAAAGTATCCTAAACAATTTCTAATTTTTCAAACAATCCGTCTGCTAAAGTAGATGCTAATTTTTGGGCCACAGAGATATAAAATTTATGAGCCATTTTATTACAAGTTGGATATTCCACTTTTTTTTATTTGATTACTTTTTAGGTGATTTTAACTCAAAATTACAAGATTCTTATGACTTATAATGACGGTAAGAGAATGGAACTAATGAAAAATATATGAAAAAAGGGAGACATTTTGTATCCTACTGGAATCGAAAGAGTTCGTGATTTTGAGTCGATACCATCAAAAATTCCCGAAAAAAGTAGAGAAACAACATTAAATAAACGGTAACTATATTTTCTGCCACCACAATTTAGATTTGCCACCAGCCATCTCAGGAATAAGATATAAATAGCTGTTATGGTGAAGAATACTATGTTTTTCAAGCCAGGAAAAGTTGTGCATCGTAGGCAAAGTTGTAGCAGTTGACGGTATTTATATATATACTGAGTTCAAGTGACAAATCTAAGGTTGAATATTTAAGACGGGAGAGAAAGGAGCACACACTGAACTTTCTTTTTTCATACCAAAAATGGTTAAGTTGAATGTTTAAGACGGGAGAAAAAGAGTATTTATAAAGTTAACGACGTAATAAAGGACAAAGGGGGGCTCAAAGAAAAATTACACTTACCGATTTTTTCTCCATACCAAACTTAATGATAAGTTTGAATATTTAACAAAAGGAAATTTATAAAGTCAACCACGTGAAATGCGTGGAAGGGGGGACAAAGAAAAAACACACTGAACGAATTTCTTTGCAAACCAAAAATGATAAGGTTGAATATTTAAGATGGGAGAAAAACGAGTATTTATAAAGTTAACGACGTAACAAGCGTGAAAGGGGCGGCATAAAGAAATAGTGCTGGAGCCCGCCTAACTGGAAATTTATCAAAATCCTAACCAATTTTCTTCTATATAGGTAGTGTTGTAGAGCCCATCTCGGAGATCATGAAAACATAAGTCTTAAAGGCCCATAAGTATGTATGGCGTCCAGTTGAAAATACCATTTTTTGGCCTAAATTTATCAACGAGCCTACCGCTCCAAATTTTGACACATGATTTAGCCCACATCAAATAACCTACATACCAATTTTAAGACCATTCTGGTGGGCGCATAAGATTTTAAGACCAGTTGAAGTTACAATTTTTTGGCCTAAATTTATCAACGAGCCTACCGCTTCAAATTTTGACAGTAGTTAAAGGACCCATTCACCAAACCAAATCCCAATTTTAAGACCATTCTGGTGGGCGCATAAGATTTTAAGACCATTTTAAGAAATAATCGATTTCATAGAAAAAATTGCGAATTACTATAAATTCGTTAAAAAAAATATTTTGCTGGCACAAACACAACTGCATATTCATATTTAAGTGTCTTATAATTAAAAATGCCGTAAAAGTATTCCGCAATAAGTCGAAATTTTGAGAAATTCGCCACGGTCACGGGGGTCTTAAAACACTAAAATTATTATTCCTTTTAAACTGAATGGCACAAAATATGATTTGAAAAGCCAGACGTAATGCCCATAGGTATTTTCTACCAGTCACTTAAAACTCTAAACTAATAAGCGCCAAGTTATAGTGCTGGAGCCCGCCTAACTGGAAATTTATCAAAAAACTTAACAATTTTCTTCTTTATAGCGTTGTAGAGCCTATCTCGGAGATCATGAAAACAAAGGTCTTAAATGGCCACAAGTATGTATGGCGTCAAGCTGAAAATGTTTTTTTGGCCTAAATTTATCAACGAGCCTACCGCTCTAAATTTTGACAGTAGTTAAAGGACCCATTCAACAAACAAAATCCCAATTTTAAGACCATTCTGGTGGGCGCATACGATTTTAACACCATTTTAAGAAATAGTCGATTTCATAGAAAATACAGCAAATTACTAAAAATTCGTGAAAAAAAATGTTTTGCTGGCACAACCACAACTGCATATTCATATTTAAGTGTCTTGTAATTAAAAATGCCGTTAAAGTACTCCGCAATACGTCGAAAATTTTAGAAATTCGTCATAGCAGTACTTTAGTCACGGGGGTCTTAAATCACTAAAATTATTATTCATTTTCAACTTAATGGCACAAAATATTATTTGAAAAGCCAGACATAATACCTATAGGCATTTTCTATCAGTCGCTCATAACTCTAAACTGATAAGCGTCGGTTCAAAAAAAATATTTAATTGATACAAACACAACTGTATATTCATATTTGAGTTTCTCGTAACTAAAACTGCCTTAAGCGTATACCGCAATAACCCGAAACATTTAGAAATTCTTCATAGCAGTACCTTAGTTACGGGGATCTTAAATTACGAAAATTTATATTAATTTTAAATTTTATAGCACACAATATGATTTAAAAAGCCGCACGTAATACCTATACCTATTTTTTACCAGACCTTCATAACCCTAAACTAACAAGCGTCAAATTTGGCGCACTGAGAACATTTAACTGACTGAAAATACAACACAATACCTAGTTGATATAAATTATATTTTGATTATGCAAATTAATTTTATTCATAGTACTTACCAAAATGCTTGGTTTGAGAATTTTTGTCTTATTTGAGTCTATTTTGTTTGAATATGCAATTGTGATAGAGCCTAATAAAACAAAATTTCAAATTTCGACTTCATGGTAGAGCGTAACAACATTTGCTACGCAAATAATTTAAAAACAAGTTTGTAAATGGCTGACAGTTGAGCATAACCAGTTTACATAATTTAGTCGGGCTATCATTGCCCGCCATTCCTGCCAAAACTTTGGCCAAAAAACTATTACATTTAGGACCTTTCAATAGTAGGCAACAATCTACCAATGACAACCGACATTAGCTCTTACACTTTGTGAGAGTTTTATAAGACCATCCCGTTTAGTCTTGGTAAAATTTCAGGTCATCATCGAGCCTACCACTCTCTAAGGTTCGTTGCTAAATTTATGCCAAAAAATTGCAACTTCAACTGGTCTTAAAATCTTATGCGCCCACCAGAATGGTCTTAAAATTGGTATGTGGGTTATTTGAGATGAGCTAAACCATTTGTCAATATTTGGAATGGTAGGATTTAAAATAAATTTAGGTAATTTTTTCAGTCAGTAATATACTCTCAGTGCACCTAACTTGACGCTTATCAGTTTAGGGTTATGAGCGACTGTTAGGCATTACGTCTGGCTTTTCAAATAATATTTTGTTCCATTAAGTATAAAATGAATAATAATTTTAGTGTTTTAAGACCCCCATAACTAAAGTACTGCTATGACGAATTTCTCCAATTTTCGACTTATTGCGGAATACTTTTACGGCATTTTAATTACAAGACACTTAAATATGAATATGCAGTTGTGTTTGTGCCATCAAAATATTTTTTTTAACGAATTTATAGTAATTTGCTATTTTTTTCTATGAAATCGACTATTTATTAAAATGGTCTTAAAATCTTATGCGCCTACCAGAATGGTCTTAAAATTGGGATTTGGTTTGGTGAATGGGTCCTTTAACTATTGTCAAAATTTGGAGCGGTAGGCTCGTTGATAAATTTAGGCCAAAAAATTGCAACTTCAACTGGTCTTAAAATCTTATGCGCCCACCAGAATGGTCTTAAAATTGGTATGTAGGTTATTTGATGTGGGCTAAATCATGTGTCAAAATTTGGAGCGGTAGGCTCGTTGATAAATTTAAGCCAAAAAATTGTATTTTCAACTTGACGCCATACATACTTATGGCCATTTAAGACCTTTAAGACTTATGTTTTCATGATCTCCGAGATGGGCTCTACAACGCTATATGGAAGAAAATTGGTTAGGATTTTGATAAATTTCCAGTTAGGCGGGCTCCAGCACTAAAAGAACATACTGAATAACAGTTTCTATTTATACCAAAAATAGATAGAATGTTTAAGGAGCAAAAAGGTCACAGTTTCTTAATTAAAGCCGTTAAAGGACAAAGCTATTGGTTGGTTTCCTCTCATATCCGCCTCCATGAAAATGATGCCTTATTGGGCTTTCGGCCTTCCGGTTCACTTTATGACATTAATCATTAATTTGTGTTCGATCTCGGTCCTGCTTACTACCACAGAGGCATTTTCTACTAAGGCGCTTCGGACGTTCGGCTCTACAGCGAGCTTTGCCTTCAGCTCGGCAGATCTTTTAAGTCGCTCTCAAAACTAAGAAGATGATACGACCTACAGAACTAGTGTTAGGAGTTTCTTGCTTAAACTACAACCTTCAGTAAAACGGTAATTTCTTTTCATTCAAACCCGGCCAGCCTGCTATAGCTATTTTCAACCGACTTCAAGATTTCGAAGGAGGAGGTTATCAATTCGTCGGGATCTTTGTTTTTGCTATTATTATTTTTTATGTATGTTCACTGATTATTCGAAGACGGCTGGACCGATTTGGAAAATTCTTTTTTGTTTGAAAGAGTATACTTCACAGGTGGTCCCATTGTAACCAGGTCAGGATCTGATGATGGGATCCTGGAGAAATCGAGGGAACTCTTCAACTATTATAGGCACACCTTATTGTGATTTGAGTATTTTTCATAGCAGGTTCGGCATTTGCTTTTGGAAAGGTGGATGCTAAGTGAAGTCGGTTCTTTTTTGTTTAAAATTATTGTGTGATTATTACTCATAGTCCAGTAGTTATGTACATTTCACCTGGAAAGTAATCCAAACTCAATGGAACTTTAACGGGTAGTTCGTATGCTTGTGGAATTTGGAGGGGGGATAACATAACCTATTTTTTTTCTTTAGTTTTTTGCTTATATTTCATAAACTAAGCACTTCTTGTGTAGACCTTGTATGACAAAGTTAAATAGCAGTAAATTTCACACACTTCACACTTTGTGCAATGCGCAAAATATGGAGGTCTCTCTTCCATACCCGTGTTTACTGTATAGGTTTCTCTTTTGCCCATTATGCACATACATTATAGCGGTGTGTAGCATTTTACAAGTGTGTAGGTGCTGGAACATATTTCAGTTTTATTTACTATGAACGTCACTCATCTTCCTTTTTGTTTATGTCTATGGTTTGCTTACATTATTTGAATTTCTATCGACCCCCAATTTACTCAGTTTTGACTGCATATTGGGACATAAAAGTGGGGGGGGGGGGGGGGGGGGGGGGGGAACATCTATACTGGAGGACCTGTTTCCACTTCCATTTTTTTTTATTGTTTATATATAAGCTACGTGCATGCAAAGGTTCATGCCTTCTTTCGGATTGGACCAGACAATATGAGTTAGACTCGGACTATTATCATTAAATAAAAACAAAACATAACAGTTATACAGTTTAATAATCGATCTAATACAATTAATATTCATACTTTCAAAGCTAGGCAACTCTACTCTGCAGTAACGAATATTTTAGAAATCAAACAATGGAGAAAATAGTGATTTCTAGGCTTTGCTTTCAAAATAGGCTTGGCTTTTGATAAGCCAGTGTTCTGCTAACTGCTTCTTCATTGATTTTTTTTAAATTACAAGTTGTTCAATATTGTGAATAAATAGGTTATAATTTCATTAACACACTTATTTTACAAATACGAGTTGCCCATTCCTTATGACGGTCTTAAACATACATTTTTGAATGTGCATTATTCATATATAGTTTCATTGATAATACTATAAAACATGCGAAATAAATATTTATTCAAAATACAAGTAATAATTAAAATAATAGCCTACTCTTAAAATTGTCTTACTTGAAAATAACAATGGTAAACTTTATGCTATTACTTCCTGTTTCACGGAGTTGATGTCTGACCTTGCTTTAGTTGAAAACAACTTTTATATTTACATTATGTACGCAAGTCGTGGATGCAAGTTGAAAAGCAAACATATAATTATTTTAGAAAATGGGAATGTAGTTATCAATCTTCGCTCTGTGTTTCTGCGCGACGCACTCGCTAATCCAGACGATGTTGCGGCACTCCTGCTCCTTGAGCTTGAGGTACGAGTAGAACACGCCGAAGTGGAACTGTTGCAAGAAGGCGTGGACGTTGAGGCTCACCTGCAAATATTTCAAGTTTTGGTTAAAACAAAATGTGTATTATAGACGGAGAGCTAGCCACGTCAGATATAACACAATAATGAGAGCAACGAAACTCCAGTTAGGTATAGTATGCTTGTTTCTAGATCTGGACATTTGGCAGCTGTAAAGCGGTGGAGGTCAAAGAATGCAAACCATTTCAAGAAAACAAATCCTAGAATTCTGGGTTTGATGCAATATTGTAAGAAATTATATAAATAATTATTTTATATCATTGCCAAAAGTTTCAGTTTGGAGAAAGTAGTGCCAAACGGCGCATAATATAATTCATAGTTTGTCGCCCACTGTGTTTTTTTCCGTAATATCACGCAATGTTTTTTTATCCTAATGTTAAATTTAGGGCCGTCCTTTATAACTGAGAAAACTTCGGCAGTTTTTACCTATTTGTATTACTATTTTCCAATTCAAAAATTTTGCTAGACTGTCACTCTGACCTCCACCCATTAAAAGCTGCCAGATGCCCAGATCTAGCAATAAGGATAGTATAGCAATCTAACCAATCAGGTTTGGTTGCTCTCATTATTGTGTCATATCTGACATGGCCAACTCTTAGTCCATTACTTTTACACGGCTCCTGTACTTTTAATTGTATTAGGTACTATACTTAAGAGAGTTTAATTTGTTTAACAGAAATGTCATATTTTTTTGCTGCAAAGTATAGGTATCGCCACGAAGATTGAAGTCACGCACACAATAACATCTAATGTAATGACAGCGAAGTTTTTTTAAATATATTCTGATAAGAATTTTTATAATACAAATCACCCGTATTATATAAATCGGAGAGCTCCTGTAGCTAGGCGACACATAATTTTATGTACACAATGATATTCGCAACATCTAATCAAATATTTTTATTTAAATGAAGAGGAATCTAAAAAAATTTTATCAAAAAAGAACCGACTTCACTAAGCATCCACCTTTTCAACACCAAATGCTCGATCTGCTGTAAAAAATACTCAAATCACCATAGGTGTGCCTATAATAGTTGAAGAGTTCCCTCGATTTCTCCAGGATCCCATCATCAGATCCTGATATGGTTACAATGGGACCAACTGTGAAGTATACGCTTTTAAACAAAAAAAGAATTTTCCAAATCGGTCCAGCCGTCTTCGAATAATCGGTGAACATACATAAAAATAAAAAAAAATAGCAAAAACAAAGATTCCGACGAATTGATAACCTCCTCCTTCGAAATCTTGAAGTCGGTTGAAAATAAAGGTTTGTTGTGTAAAGGTGCGACCACACCGCTGCTTAAAATACGGTGACGCTACGGAATCGCAGTGACGCATCGTATCCTTACCGTTTTTATCGCAAGCCCTCCACACCGCTGCTCAAAATACGGTGACGCTACGGAATCGCAGTGACGCATCGTATCCGTACCGTTTTTATCGCATGCCTTCCACACTGCTGCTCAAAATACGGTTTGGAAGGTTCGCGTCAAAAATATTTCGTATGGGGCACGTCACTGCGTACACGTTGCGTCTGCGTATTTTGAGCAGCGGTGTGGAGGGCATGCGATAAAAGCGGTGCGAATACGATGTGTCACTGCGATTCCGTAACGTCGCCGTATTTTAAGCAGCGGTGTGGTCGCACCTTTAATAAATGTATTGTGGCTATGTAATAAAATAAAAAAATATTTGTGTAATATAAGTTTTTAGGTACATTCACTCATTCGTTCCATACATTTATGTTTTTTTTTGCACATAGTACTTCATTTGGCTGTGTGTTATTATTCACCTCAACTCTGGTGGCGATACCTATAAATATCTAATTGCGACGTTTTCAAGTCAAAGGTACACCATTGTCGGTTGTTAATAGAAATTATTTTTTATGGCAGTAACGCCTTATTGTCAGCGTCAGTACCGGACCTAGTAATAGATGGAGAGCTAGGCCACGTCATATACAGGGTGACTGGTAATTCGTCGTATTCCTTCAAGGGGGTTATTCTACAGCTTATTTGGAGTGATTTAAGTCCAGTCAAGCAGGGATCAAAACTCATTGGTTTTCAAGTTATTCAAGATTTTAGATTTTTTTAATAAATACCCGCTTTTTGACCTAAAACTAGTATTTTTTTTTAAATACGTATTTTTCAAATAAAAAAAAAGATTTTCCGAATAGCCAATGAATCACTGATTACGTAAAATAATAAAAAAAGTACAAAACATATCAAAATTTTGCAAATAAAAGCATCTGAAGTCAGAAATTTTTGTATTTTTTTTTTAAATCTTGTTACATTTTAAGGCATAACTAAAAAAAAGTAATAACACTTCGCGTACAAATTACAGAATTTATTTCCTCGGTTCATAAGCTTTCTAAAAAGGTACAATTTATGACATTTTATGCTCATTTTTTACAATTAATAATAATAATACGAGAGCAGGTACAGGACTTAGCGTACTTGACATTACTTGTTTGTGTCGTTTTAAACTCGCCGAAGGCATACTTTGTCTCCAGTTTCTTATCTTCTGAGACTTTAAGTTGCCCGGGGTGATACTTCGGTAAGTAATTAAGTAGGGGAATAAGAAAAATAGGAAAAATACAGTTTCATTATTAAATAAAATTTAATCTTAAAAAGGAAAAATTATAAATCTTGCTCGAACTGTTTGCCCTGCCTGCGTATGCAAGAACGAAGCCTTCTTCGTACTTCAGTGATTGTCACTCGCCTCGAAAGCCCGTCTTTCATCGTCTGTGCAGCTGCTAGGATTTTTTGCCGTAGGTCTTCTACGTCACGTATCGGTCTGTCGTAGACCAACGCCTTCATGTGACCCCAGATGTAGAAATCACACGGAGTTAAATCTGGGCTCCTGGCTGGCCAAGGGGTTGGGCCACCTCGACCAATCCATCTTCTTGGGTAGTTTTCATCCATCCACTGCCGCACACCCCGGTAAAAGTGAGCAGGGCAGCCATCGTGCTGATAAATCATGTTAATTCTTGTCGCAAGCGGCACATCTTCCAGTAGCGTCGGTAGCTCATCCCTCAAAAAAGTTTCATACGCGATGCCGGTTAATCGAGCTGGCAGAAAAAAAGGTCCGATTAAATTATCGTGCACGATTCCCATCCACACGTTCAAAGAAAATCTTTGTTGGTGAGCTCCTTCGTTTGATTTCTTTGGGTTTTGACCTTTGGGAGCCCAAAAGTGCAGATTGTGGTAATTTGTTATCCCGTCACGGTCGAAATTAGATTCGTCCGTCCACAAAATTTTTTTTTAGGTATTCGGGATCTTCGATATCAGCATTAATTAAAAATCTGCAGAAATCCATCCTTCTTGCTGGGTCTCCCTCTTCAATAGCGTGTACTGGAGTGTAATGATACGGATACTGTCGAGCTGAGTGCAGGGTAAACCACACCTTCCACTGAGACATACCGAGCCGGTTAGCCATAATTCTCGTCGAAGTAATACCGTCTGCCCGGAAAAAGTGCAAAATTTCTTCTTCTTCAGCAGGATCGTATTGTTGAGGTCTTCCAGCATCAGCTTGACGGCGTTTAACTGATCCTGTTTCCCGAATAAGACGGTACGATGAACCAAACACGCTTACGTGAGGTAAACGGCAGTTAGGGTAACGTAACAATAAATGATATCTGCGTATTCTTCAAATTCGTAAGTAGCCATTTGAGAAAAAACTCAGTTATCAATATCGTCCGAATTGGAAAGAAAGTTGAAAGTAACTAACTGATGGTTAGTCTCACCCCCACCCCATGAGAAGCATCGCCACCCAATAAAATTAAGATAAGATAAGGAACAGAAGGCGAAAAACCCGCCGTAAGGATTAAAGTGACACAAACAAACTTATTAAAGTAATTTAACTTCATTAGCTCATTAGCTAATGACCCTTAATCAGTTTGTTTGTTTCACCAAAGGCAATCTGCAGTGCCTACTACCTCAAGGAATAAGATAAGATAAGAAACTGGAGACAAAGTATGCCTTCGGCGAGTTTAAAACGACACAAACAAGTAAAGTCAAGTACGCTAAGTCCTGTACCTGCTCTGGTATTATTATTATTAATTGTAAAAAATGAGCATAAAATGTCATAAATTGTACCTTTTTTGAAAGCTTATGAACTGAAGAAATAAATTCTGTAATTTGTACGCGAAGTGTTATTACTTTTTTTTTAGTTATGCCTTAAAATGTAACAAGATTTGAAAAAAAAAAATACAAAAACTTCTGACTTCAGATGCTTTTATTTGCAAAATTTTGATAATGTTTTGTACTTTTTTTATTATTTTACGTAATCAGTGATTTATTGGCTATTCGGAAAATCTTTTTTTTTATTTGAAAAATACGTAGTTTAAAAAAAATACTAGTTTTAGGTCAAAAAGCGGGTATTTATTAAAAAAATCTAAAATCTTGAATAACTTGAAAACCAATGAGTTTTGACCCCTGCTTGACTGGACTTAAATCACTCCAAATAAGCTGTAGAATAACCCCCTTGAAGGAATACGACGAATTACCAGTCACCCTGTATTATATGACACAATAATGAGAGCGACGAAACCCCTCTCGTCAGTTGGCTATACTATGCTTATTTCTAAATCCGGACATCTAGCAGCTGTAAAGTGGTGGAGGTCAAATAATGCAAACCACTTTAAGAATACAAATCCTAGAGTTCTGGTTTTGAAGCAAGAAATTCTATATATAATTAAATTATATCATTGCCAAAACTTTCTGATGGGCGAAAGTTGTTCGAAATGACGTATAATGTAATTCATAGTTTGTCGCCTACTGTTTCTGATTCCCAAATAATACGCAATGTTTTTTGTTCTAATGTTAAAATATAAGCCCCGTCCTCTATAAATAAGACAACTTCGGCAGTTTTTACCTATTTCGGTATTACTTTTTTCCCAACAAAATTTTTTTGATAGTCTATCACTCTGACCTTAACCCATTAAAAGCTGCCAGATGCCCGGATCTAGCAATAAGGATGGTATTGCAATATTTCTAAAATAATATAATCTCGGGGTTCTGCTCTCATTATTGTGTCATATCTGACGTGGCCAGCTCTTAGTCCATAAGCTTACAGGCGCGCTATAACACCCTCCGATTAAAAATTAGAAAACTAGTATGAACTGGCAGATCGTGCAAATGCTGCCGCGAGGCGCAAAGATATGCGGGAGTTGTATGATATAACTCGCCTCAGTGGACGAAAGGCCCGTCAAGCGGTGAAACCGCTAAGGGACCTGCGCGGTCAACTGCAATGCACGACTTAAGAACAACTACAGAGGTGGACTGAGCACTTCTCCAACTTGTTGGCACAATCACAGTCGCCCCAGCTGCTTGCTGAGGGTACGTGCAGCCAAGATCAAAAACTGCTCTGCAGATGCAGATATTGCTGCTAGAATAAACAAAGCGAAGGCCGCGTTTGCTCAGCTCAAATCAGTGTGGGAGTCAAACGTTTTTACCCATCGCATAAAACTGGCACTTTTCGAGTCAATCGTGAAGTCGGTCCTACTTTTTGGTTGCGAGACTTGGAGATAACACAAGGCTTAACAAACAAGCTTAAAGTTTTTGTTAACAAGTGCCTAAGATCCTCCGTATCTTCGGGCCAAATAGGCTTCACAACGAGGAACTGTGGGCGCAGTGTAGACTAATCCCGATTGGGCAAGAAATCGCAAAGTGAAAGTGGAGATGGATTGGTCACAAAAGTCGCGTGCACTGCTCTCAACTGGAAACCCCCAGGAGGCGAACGTCGATCCGGTCGTCCCGTGCAATCATGGAGGCGCTCTGTTGCGAAGGAGCTAAATACCATTCAGATGAGCTGGACCCGGGGTATGTCCTTAAACTACGTCCGGACTTGGGTATGTCCTTAAACTATGCCAAAAAGAGAGGTATGGGCACTGCGAATGGCATCTCGCTTAGTGTGGTAGGGCACGTTCAGTGAATGTCATCTCGCTCAAATCTGGAGCAGAGCCCGACTGGGGAAGTACCTCCACCTTACAGAAAACCACAGCCAAATAGCACTAGACCCTACTCATAGTGTTGTGTTCCTGCTGGTGAGTAAGGTTGCCAAAGAGCTCAAAGAGGACCCAGTGTGTTGACGATGAGGGACCCTCTTGTTCCTTTAGCCGTCAACACAGTGAATCCTACTTTTTGTAAAGGGTCGGCAACGCGCATGTGACTCCTGTGGAGTTACAGGCGTCCATAGGTTACGGTAGCTGCTTACCATCAGGTAGGCCGTATGCTTGTTTGCCACCGTCGTGGTATAAAAAAAAAAAAAAAAAAAAAAGCTGGAGTGACGTTAGAAGCGCTGCTGGGGATCGAGAGACGTTGCGTAAACTCGTAAAGGCCGCCGTACCTCTAGGGTACCATAGGAACAACAACACCTTATTTTCAAGCGACAATGGTGTACCTACTTGAAAACGTCATAATTATTTTTTTTCTTAGCCTATCTCTGTGACTCACTGCTGGGTAAAGGCCTCACCTATAATTAATGAGTTATCTTTTTTATCGGAGTAGAATGGTGTTACTGGTTCTTTTACAATACATTATTAGAAAGAGTTTATTTTTGTTTTCTATTTAACATATTACCACTAATAAATAACGACAGGGAAAAATGAAAAAAAAAAGAAAAATTCTAGTTGGGGCTGTGATAATATCAAAATGATATGTATGTTATATAGTTACCTCGTGTTCAAAGAACTTGTCCTCAAGAGTCTTGTCGCCAACATTGTTGCCGGCGCCCTCAAACAGTGCCTGGTACTCGGCGTAGTACTCCGCCACGGCCTTCACCTGCTCGTAGTCGTCGGCGCGCGCCAGCGCCGCCAGTCCGTCGGGGTTGAGCTTGCCGCAGCGCGGGTACAGCTTGGCACGGTCGTCCTTGGACAGCTCCGTGCCAAAGGAGTTGATGGTGATGATGATGGCGCGGCGGTCAGCCTCGAACTACGATTCATTGATTCAATAAGTTAAATTCCATAATGGTTTTTAGTACAATTTTTAGAGTTCCGTACCTCGAAAGGAAAAAACGGAACCCCTATAGGATCACTTTGTTGTCCGTCTGTCTGTCAACACCATTTTTCTCAGGAGCGCGTGGAGGTATCAAACTGAAATTTATATCAAATACTCAGGTCTATTGTCCCTTGGAGCTGTGAAAAAATCAAACTTAAAAGCCAACGCAATCAAAAGATAGTCGTTTATGCTGCAAATTTTAGAGTTTTTCGGCACTCGCAAAACCTACGGGGTACTTCCCGTGAACTCAAAACTTGAAATTTGGCACGAAGCAACGTCTTATAGCACAGATAAACGAAAAATTGCGAAAACCATAAATTTTTAGTTACATTATATAATAAAAATATTTTTAATAATTTTAAAGTTAGAACCCTCGGTGCGCGAGTCCGACTCGCACTTGGCCGGTTTTTTTCTCTTTAAATTTACTAAGGTCATTCGATACAACAATAAATTTGTAACTTACAATTTGTTCCTACAAATCCCTCCTTTCGACCGTTATAAGGAAAAAAACGGCATCTTTATAGGATCACAGCCAACTTGCTGCGAAAATACTGGACTAATCAAGGTGAAATTTGGTTAAATGTCATATTGTGACCCAAAGAAGATGCGTGACGTAAATTAATTTGAAACCAAGTACCCATTTTTAGGTTGAATTAGAAAAATGATTGAAAAACCATATTGTGTGGCCTCCCACTTATCTACAAAAGTAACAAATCTACAACACAGTAAATAGCTCTTTACCTATACAGGACAAATTTTAACAAGATGTTATTCAACATTTAAATATCTGTAAATTATTAAATTTATGACCAACAAATCAAAATGCTAACTCATCACCCGATGGGTAGACCCCGTTATCGGAGGTGCAATTTGGTAGCTTGAAATTCTTAGGGATGGGTAAAAATATTTATGATGTTGATATCGATACTCTTCCTTTTTATTGGCAATTGGTTTATATACCATTTTTAGACTTAAATTTTACATGTTTTTTTTTATCACCCATGGTAATCATTGTCATCAGAAGTAGAAACCATTATCAGAAGTAGAACAATAATGATATGGTTGCTATTTTACTTTTCTAATGTTTCGAGTGTTGAGAGTTGCAGGGCTGTGCCTGAACTGAACGCTCTCGAGATAAACCTTACCCATATAGGAGTATAATACCAGCCATCTATACTGAAAATAAATTGTTTACGTCAATGTCATGTCATGTCACAAAAATAATTCGGATTATTTAGCTGTATTTATGAGCATATTTTATTCGTATATCATTCATATTCATAATATTGAAAATGCAGTCACTTCTCGCAGCATACCCTGTACTCCAAAAAATTAGAGAATGAACATTGTTATTTATAGTCATGCAAAAAATGCAAATTATGCAAAAATACTTTATAGTCATGTTTTACAAAATAAACACATATAATTAAAGTCTAGACTCTCATTATGGTAAATGAAAAATATCGACATACAGCTAGTATTTCAAAATATATTTTACCCATCCCTAAGAATGTCAAGCTACCAAATTACACCTCTGATAACGGGGTCTAGTGATGGGTCAAGTCTAGTTTGCAAAGTTCTAATATTTATTAGAAAGATGTTGAAATAATCTTACCTCAAGAATCTCACACATCACATCAGCAGTAGTTCCACCAATCTGTTTGCAGAAATCAAAGAAGGCTTCCAAGTAGGCCTTGTACAGGGTGTTACGGATGATCTCAATGTTCATCTCATCCAAATCTTGTTCGCTGATGCAGTCAACGAAGAATGGAGCAAGAGGCGTGTCCACCAGGACAGCATTGTACAGCTCAGCTGGAGTAGCGGCAACATGAATAGCTTCCATCTGTTCAAAGGAACCCAGAGGGTGGCATTTGGGGATCAGCTCAGAGATTGGGCGCTGGTGCAGGGTACCAGTGATCAACAGGATGATGTTGTCAATCATGTAGCTGTATGTAATGAAATCCAGGAAGGTGGACAGGGGCTCCACTGAGTGGTTCCTCAGATGTGTGAACTCGATAACGAGTTTTTCACGCAGCTTGTCATCAATAGTGGATACTGCCAGAGGACTGGGCTCATTAGACAGGAAAGTGCCATAGTCTGTTCCTTGCAGGTGAAGCTTCAAATCTAAAATAGGTAATAAAAATTGAGGAATACCTATCATTTGTAAAATACAGGTACTTTTTTTCATTATTTGTTCAGTGATGATTCCTGTAGGTTGCCTCGAAAGAAAAAGTGGGGAAATGTTAATTGACGAATTAGCATGGTACTCTTGGTTGCTTCCATTATGGTACAAATAAAAATTGAATTCATCCAAAATATGTTAAGTTTAAAATTTTTATCTAGCCAAATGAATTCAGCAAGCATATAAGACAATTATCTAAAAGTTAGTTTGATGCCCATTACTACCACAAGAATCTCTTCAATTTAGCACAGTTTAGTCTGGGCTTTAGCAAGTCAGCTAAGGGTATATCTTGCATATTGGCATAGGATTTCATGAACACATGACTACAAGAGAACCTTGAATATTGCGATATTAAATGAGCCCAATAATATGTAAATTGGAGAAATAAGAACAAAAGAATAAAACTGATACATTAAAGACTATAAAAGTGAAGCATTATGCTTTAAATTCGAGCTCTGCTAATCACCTAGGAAGACAATTTAGTCATTGACAAGTTTACAAACAATTAAGTACGACAAGGTGTGTCAGCTCTTTAAAACCCTAAATATATATGTTTATTCATCCTATTCGCAGGATGATTAATTTAAGATGTTAAGCTCTAAAGCATCCATTGAAAATGTAAATATATTGAAGTACAAGTCTGAATAACTTACCTTCCAATGTTTCGCATTGCACCAAGTTTAAGTAGTCCGCTTGCTTGAGGATTCCACACTTGAAACCACGACACAAACCCTCCAAATATCCAGCATCGATGTTGAAGATTGCTCCCTTCATTTTGATGGGATTTAATCGGAAATTTGGCTTTTCCTGCGGTTCACAAATCCTCCTACCCAGAGATAGAAGAATGAAACAGTCAGTCGATCATTGATCATATGATTTAAGCATAGACAAAAGACGCGTGTTCGTCCAGAACTTGGTAATAATAATGGTAAATTGTTACGGATTATTAAATCCAAAACTAATTTAATATAAAAGCTACACTATGACAAAAGTATTCTCTTTTATCCTATGCTTAAATATTTGTGAAAACTAAGAAAATAGCGAGAAAACTGTTATTTCGCATGTTAACATGCTTTCTGCCAACAATCTATAGAGAAAAAAAAGACGTTTGACGTTGACGTCTTTGGCATTACGATTTTCGAGTATTTGAACGCATTTCAGCATATTGCAAAAATATAAAACTGAAAACATAATATTTCTACTATTAAATATACCGTCACTATGTTACGTAGTTGTACTACCATTATTGTTAATAAAATGTCTCATAGAGGTAACTCGCTGATTATTAATTTTGTTACTAATGTCCTGTCTTATAAGTAAAGATATTTTTCCTTTCAGCCTGCGGTATTTTAAACTTCATAAACCATTCACACACTACAAGCACTGAAGCTAGTACTGAAGCTGAAGAACCTAACAAGACAGAATCTAAACGGTTGGCTGAATTCAGGAAAAAGCTAAGAGAAACTACCCCAATAAATGACCTAGGTGAGCAACCAGAATTTGATCCTAATGCAAAAGAAGACCCGCTGCCAGCGTGGCCAGACAATACCAACCCACATACAGGGGAGGTTGGAGGACCAAAAGGCCCAGAACCAACTAGATATGGAGACTGGGAAAGAAAAGGAAGGGTAACAGATTTTTAATAAACATTGTGATCTAGATCATATTTTATTGGCTATTAGCAGATTTACCAACAGTTTTAGGCATTTTTTTGTTAGTAGAGTCTTCTAGTTCTTTTGATTTGTAATAGTGGGGTGCCACTTCCAATAACCACTTGCTTTCTATTTCTGTAACTTGCCTCATGAACTCTTTTGATGTGAAAACAAGCTCATGATAGATAACCCAGCGAGGTAGCTCTTCAAATAATGCACTGTTAGGATGAATCATAACTGTCTGAAAAATAGAAAAATAAATAATGCATAAAGATTTTAGTAAATATCTGTAATATTACATACATGGTGATTCAGGAGATGTCATCAGCCACCATCATGTTTAAATGAAACAATAACGCCTTTCTAATTTTGATTTACCTTTTAGTCACATTTATTTTCTGTAATCATGGTCATCCTACATAAAGAAATCAATAAAGATAAAACTTCTTTAACAATTATGCTGTCATAATTGCACTTATATTATTAAAAAAAATGTCAAATTAAGTGAGATACAATGTTTCCAAAGTAACCAGACCAGGCGCGGATCCAGGATTTCGTTCAGCGGGGGGCACTTTCCAGAATTTCGTTCAGGGGGGCACTTTCCAGGATTTCGTTCGGGGGGGGGGGCACTTTCCTTCACAAAAAAACTCGCGGTCTGCACCTATGGGCCCCGTAGTATACGAGGTTTGCGTTTCAGGGGGGGGCAATTGCCCCTGTTGCCCTGTATCCGCGCCTGAACCAGACATCAATTTGACTCGTAGCACGGAAAAAGAATAGACTATGCGTGTGGTAAATAGCCCACAAATATATAAAAACTTTAATTTTTTATCTTAAATTTTTTTTTTGCATTATAATCACACTAATTCTGATATCAAACAATAGCTTGTTATTAACTGAATCCCTAGTATTAATCCTGCTCATGTCTACTGAATCACCTTATATTTATAAATAAAAAAAATTGTACCACAGAGAATGCTCTTAGTTTGTAGTTATTTATTGTAATATTATGAAAGTATTTACTTACTTGATTGTGTTTTACTGTCTTATAATGTCCACCTTTAGAAAATTTAGCTATATGGTAAAAATAGCCAGCAGTTATAGCTTTTCTAATATTAGAATCTTCAGAAATGCTGGATACCATTTCAATCTCCACTCGTTCCATCAGTCCTGCTAACTGCTCCCTCACATCCCGGGCCCTCTTCATGGACCGGTATTGAATGAAATTCTCATAACACCACTGCACGGAGAAGTCAGACTCAACCCACTGGTTGTATACATTCATCAGTGTCAAGTGATCACCAGAAGGATGAAAGAAGTTCTTTCTTGCAGTATCTGCATGAATAATCTTATCTTTAGGCCTATAAAACACAGAACTGTTCACTGATAACATGGCAGCTATTGTCACCAACTCTTCTGAACATTTGTATCTAGAAAAAACAGAATGTAATTAGCATAGACTTATACACGGTGGGGCCTGTAACTAAAGCAAAAAATTAAAATGTACATTCTTCTCCTCAAACTACGCAACGTTTGTTTGACGACTTTGAAAAAAAACTTGCGGTTTGAATTTTATTACATTTTAAAGTTAATTCGAACACGCAATGTACTATGAAATTGATTATGTCTGTAGAGTGACTAGACTGACAGGCGATGTCAATTAGACGGAGTTTTAAGTACATTGAAAATACTATTTACTTTGTTTGAAAAAATAACAATCTAAAAACTTTATGATTTTAAAAAGTTGCTACACAAAAGTTGTCTAGTTTGAGGACTAGAATCTACGTTTTAATTTTTGCTTTAGTTACAGGCCCCACCCTATATATTACTGGTCATTAGTAAATAATTTCTAATTCATTTCATGAACTAATTCCTTATCAATTATATGAAATACAAGTTAGGTATCTATACAGAACTTACTTTTCACTTGCCAGCAACATTTTTGCAAGCATGGGATCTGTAGGAAATTCTGCCATTCGCCTCCCAGCTTTTGTCAATTCCCCATGATGGTTAAGAGCTCCAAGTGCATAAAGTTGCTCTAACGCCAACACCAGTGTCTCGTGTGGTGGAGGATCTAGGAAATCAAAGTGGATTAGGTCATTGATCCCAAGGGCCTTTAATGTTAGGACAGCATTGCCCAAGTTTATTCTTTGGATTTCAGGGACTGTGTTATCTTCAAGCTCGTATTTGTAGGCCCAAGCTGTATAGAGTCTGAAGCATTTCCCAGGAGCAACTCTTCCTGCTCTACCAGCTCTCTGGTTAGCAGACGCCTTAGAAATTGGCACTACTATCAAACTCTCCATACCAGTCTTTGAGTTGAAGTTGTTTTGCTTAGCAAAACCTGGGTCGATGACATAAATAATGTTATCAATTGTAAGTGATGTCTCGGCAATGTTAGTTGCCAGAACTACTTTGCGAGCACCTTCAGGTGTCTGTTCAAATATCTTAGCCTGCATATCGCTCGGGAGGTTTGCATAGACTGGTAAAATAAGCAGTTCTCTGATTTTCTTTCCAAGTCGTTTTGTTCTCTCTTGTAACATTTCCACGCAGGTTTCAATTTCCTCTTGTCCAGTGAGGAAAACTAGAATATCACCAAGAGGTTGAGTGGCATGAATTTGCAAAATGGACACTACACAAGCATCAATATAATCAGCTTCAGGGGCCTTTGTATAGTAAATGTCGACAGGAAATCTTCTTCCAGGTATTCGGAAAATAGGTGCTTCATCAAAGAAATTTGAAAATTTTTCTGCATCTAATGTTGCACTTGATATGAGTAACTTTAGATCAGGTCTGAATCTAGTTATATCTTTTACAAGTCCGAACAATATATCTGTGTGCAATGTGCGCTCATGGGCTTCATCAATAATCATCACACTGTATGAGGCTAGATCTGGTTCTGACAGGAATTCTCTGTGAAGTGTTCCATCTGTCATGTATTTGATTACAGTTCTATCAGATGTACAGTCTTCAAATCGGATACTGTAACCAACTTCATTCCCAAGTTTGACATTCATTTCCTGTGCAACTCTAGCAGCTACAGACATTGCTGCCACTCTCCTTGGTTGAGTGCATCCAATTTTTTTGTCATCATCTGTAAATCCAGCTTCATGAAGATATTGTGGAATTTGTGTTGTTTTTCCTGATCCTGTTTCTCCTTCCACAATCAAGATCTGATAGTTTCTTATGGCTTCTATCAATGACTCCTTGAATGGGTAAACAGGTAATGATTTTTTAGTTTCCTCTATTGTCATGCGCATTTTCTGGTATTCAGATTTTTCCTTCTCTTCTTTTTTTTCTTTAGTGCCTTCGAGCTGAAGGGCCTGTATGAAGTCAATCTGCTCATCAAGCAAGAGTTCGTATTCATTGTCAGCTTTGGCATCTTTGGCACCAAACTTGAAGAATGCTGACTTGATTTGTTCCTGTTCCCACTTGCGTTGCTCTGAGTGAGGCAGCTTTTCATTTTCATCAACTTCAACATACTCTCCTGAAAACAAATTATATTTAGACAGATACTATGTTGTCTGAATGATGTTGTTTGAAAGATCTTGTTTGTTTAAGAAGTATTATAAAAATTATAAATTTAGTAATTATGTAAATGCTATCTTTTATTTAACTTAAGAATGTCCACATGTTGGAATATTTAATTGAGCTGAAGTATATGTATGTAAATTGGATGAGTATACAATCAGCATCATTCGTTTTGTTGAGACTCTTTACTAGACAGAGAGTTTACGATAAATTATGTTATCAAATTAGTCTGGATGCTGCTTCAGAAATTTATTTATATATTTTGAGAGGACACCATGAGATGTGCATTTGGGCTAAACAAAGACAAAAAAATAATAATAGGCAGTTAATGCACATGATAGTACAAAAATCCAAATAACAGTTAACAATCAACCATACCTTTTTCTCCTTTTCCCAGGTCCCGGGGCATGTGGTATCTCTGAACATTTTCCAGTTCTCTAGCCTTCTCATGTTCCTTAGCCAACTGTAGAATTGTCTTTTTGTGTTCTCTCTCTCTCTTTTCTCTTTCTGTTAATCTGCAATCAACAGGGCCCGGAATTAGGTGAGCTAAAATACCTAAAGTTCGCGAGAGGACATAATATAGAGTGGTTACAACCGGATGAAAATAATATTTTATTTGGATGGAAAAATTCAAAACCATATGAGAGTAAGGCCTAGGTTATGCCTCTCTAAGTAGGTGATTTTTCATTTTCTGATGTAAAGAACCATCAAAGAAACTTACAAAGCACTTACTATGAAAGAATAATAAAAATATACATACGTGCTTTCTTCGAAGAGGTACTCGTCATCCGCTATATCAGCCTCTAGCTCGACTACCTTATCATCCTTCCTCTTCTCCAAGTACTTGCGGCGAGACTGCACGCGTAGCTTCGGCAGCAACTTGTCCCGGTCTTCGGCTTCCAACTTGAGGCGTTTCGCAGCTTCTTCATATGACCTTTTACTAGAAGACTCGGCCACCTTTTTAACTCTTTCCTCATCGCGTTTTTTCAGTCTTGTTGCGAATTCATCTCGTTCCTTGAGATCTTTTTTTCGAGTTTCTTCGGCGCTGTCGCTTCCAGACGATGAGTATCTGCGCTTGCTGGTACTCATTTTAATAAATGTGATATTTACATTAAACCGAAAGCGTTAGGCTTTATAAATTAGGGGTTTTGATTCCAATTTCAACCAATCATGAAACACAAAATCATATCGAGTTTACACAATGCTTATTCATCGTAGTGAACAATTATCATTCCAAGATCACAATTTTTGTTTTTAGTATAATTCACGTTAACTTAAACCGAAACAATGTCTATTTTAATTATTTTCAGCTTAAGAATGTGTATATGTGAAGAAGTCATGGAGATGTATATGAAATGACACCTGTCACTGTCAGGCTGTCACGCCTGTCAGTAGCTGTCGCTGTCGTCGCCGATGACAAACTATTTTTTTTGTTAATTTTTATGACATGGCTACCTGGGGGCCTACCGCAAACTTCGAAAATCGAAATTTCTTTATCTTCAAATATGCAAGAGTGATAGAAAGTGAAACAAATTTGGAGCGGCAGGCTCAAAAATTGCAATTTGAACTGATCTTAAAATCTTATGCGCCCACCAGAATGGTTTTTAAATTTGGTATTTGGTTAGTTGAATCTCAGAGAAATAAACCAATGGAGTGGTAATTGTCAGGCGTTCCCCTCTGCCAAAAGTACAAGACCACTGGTCGTAGCGGTTATATAAAACTAGTTGTCGCGCGTCAAACGCCATTCAATGAATGTCAGTCAGCCCGGAACGATCTGAGGTAAAAATGCCGAATTGCTGCGTGTTTTCATGTAAGAAAAGATCTGAGTTATCTGGTTTACATAAGGATAACGTTTCTTTTCATCTGTAAGTATAATTACGTCTAAATATCATCAAATAGTGCACGAAATTAGCAAAAAACTAAAAATATTGTCAATCAAAAAGTGCTGCCACTTAATGATACTACATCTGCTTTAGGGTAATTTTTAAACTTGACTCTTCATAGTACATTGTACCATCGGGTTCATAATTGCATACCCAATTTATCAATGAATTCATTCATAAATTGGGTATGCAATTATGAACACGATTACATCGAGGGAGGTAAGTGAAATATTGCAAACAAGAGTAATCGACTCGAGTGCGGCAGAAATACGTCCTCCATTATGTCATTCATTGTCATTGTTATGACAGGTTAGACTACTTACACTTAAAAGATACTCCGTGGGTTAGGCAGAGACCCATTCGGCATACAGCCATAATTGTAAAGCATTGCTCTGTTAAAAAAGCAGTGTGTCTGTGTGTGTGTTGTTATTAAATTATTTCTAAACGTATTTTAATCGACTTTTAAATTATTCAAATTACATATTATTTTCAATCATTAACAAAAATGAAAAGATTAACGTCAGTACTTCAAAGGTAAAACACATTCACACGCATAGCTTTTTAAATTATATATGTCGTCAAGGACCGCCGAGGGCAGGGCTGTAAGGTGGTTTGGAACTCAAAAAACTGACACTATCAGGATAAACTAGCCTATAGCACATTAAGCACGGTAATGAAATAAAACATAAACACCGGTTTAACAACTGTATTGAAATCAAATCTTTTTAAAACCGTATTATGGGAAGGGCAATAAACTACTACTGGTTCGGAAAGGAGCCCCAACTGAGAAGAACCAGCGTAAGAAAATCAGCGTATGTGTGCTTGTAGTACGGCACAATAGCTGAAATTTGTCTATGGTCTCAAAAATACAGCTACCATAAACAAATTTCCGTTTTAATAGACAAATTTCAGCTAGTGTGCTGAATTCCGCACTGAAATCCGCTCTAATGTGTGGCGCCCCTTAAGTGAAATATACTTATAGATTCTTGAAATAACGATATTCCTGTTTAGAAATTAATTCGTTCCTTTATTTTCACCATACATTTAATGTAGCATTTTAATTTTGTATGGATTATACTTTATTTATTATAAGGTACGGTATACACACTTATCCCCTTACGAGTAAATAGGCACTTTTAATTTCTGACTCTGGTATCACTGTACCTAACGGGTAAGTTTTAGTGAAGGGACAGCACAAAAATAAATATCGATATTAACATTAGCAGTATGTTATACTTTTTATTTATGTTATTCAATCAAATACAAACACTGAAAACATTGAAAAAATAATCAACCCAGCAGGATTTGAACCTCGCATCGATACGCCTTACCGGGGCTCGATCGCTTTACCAATTAAGCTATGGGTTCAGTTACTGAGTTGACGAAATTCCCAATGCCTTCAATCATCTTTTTGCATTTATTTTTACATCGACTTTATAGCAGCCGTAAGCGACATCTAGGTGCTAACTACTAGAGTTAGATACCCTTCCCGCCGACCCTTTTACAAGTGTCACAACGGAAATAATAGATGGCGCTGCTATCAACTCATAATTATTTTACATATTTTTTAAAGTGGGGCATTCCACTCATACAATAGTATGTTATTCAATGTATAATGTAATGTTAGTATGTTGTGCTTTTTATTTATAATAGAAAATGAAGAAGAGATAATAGAAATAAAAACACAAATTGGAAACAGATGCCCATTACAATCAAAATATCAACTGCGAAGGACTCTGGAACATCACGATAGCGCTAGTGACTGATTCATCATTGTTCATTACAGTGAAAAATTCACTGAGGTGGATAGAGGAACGTCTAGTGTAATTGGAAGCACATTGGAACGGTAACCTAAACACGTGGGTTCGAATCCCGTGATGTTCCAAAGTTCTTTGCAGTTCAATGTTTCATTGTAATAGTTATTTGTTTCCAATTTGTAGTATTTTCCACTAACTTTAAAAGCAAATACACATCAAAATATTAAATTGATAATATAAAAGTTATTCTAAATCAGCTTGCAAGATTTGTCCTGAACAAATAGACAAACTAACTTACATAGAATACTAACATTGTAAGTAATATGCTGGTAGAAAAACTTGATATTTAATCACAACTTAACATTATAATTATATCAATAGCTAAACCTTAAACTTGGTAAATAAACAAAAATATATAACTAACCTACGATCAATGTTTCTCTGCGTCCGTAGGAAACACCTTAGACAACCCTACACGTAATCCCTGGGTGGTGCTAAAAGAGTTACAAACTTGGCAGCTCTACTGTCCTACCTGGACCTCGCAGCACTCACTGGATTTTCTTCATCATCTGCTTTCCCACTACCCTAGGGAAGAAATGCCTATCTAATCTATCCATATCCAGTGACATGTAGGCATACGATAAATGAATCTACGATAAAATGTGACATTTTCAAGTCAAAGGTACATCATTATCGGTTGTCAATAAGGCGTTACCATAAAAAAAATCATTTAGAAATTAACTCTATTAACAACCGACAATGATGTACCTTTGACTTGAAAACGTCACAAATATCGATACTTAAGTATATTATTATCGACGCGTTCCTCGCACTGTGTACGTTTACTTAAAGATGACATTATCTCGTTCACGGACAGGTTATCTGTGTCTGTGTTTATACTTGTGTGAGTATATTTTATGCTAGTGTTTGATAATTTTATCGTGTGCGTATGTAGCGACGTCAATGGAAAATGCATTAGTGTTAACAGTATTTGTGTGCGTTTCCTCGACCCCCGCGCCGAAATTGGCAGACTTTTTCTGATAGAAATTAGTGCGCGTCTCGCATCCGGTTGGTTTAATAATCAAAGAGTTGAATGGATCAAGGAACGAATGGAAAAATTTGGAGCGGTAGGCTCGTTGATAAATTAAGGCCAGAAATTGCAATTTGAACTGGCCTTAAAATCTTATGCGTCCACCGAAATGGTCTACATTCCCAATATGGATGGTAGAAGGTTATACCATCCATAGTAGGTTATTTGAAGTGGTCTAAGCCGTGTGTATAAATTTGGAACGGTAGGATGGATGCCAGACACATGACAAATGTAAGCCATCTTCCCGGTTAAAATTTTCATATTTAAGAATATGGGGAATTAATTCCTCAAAACGCTTTTTATACATCTTATTTGCTTAGGCTATTTGCACCTAATGTAATACTATTATATTATTCTGTGTGGTATAGACCCCTTACCCCTTTACCGAGAGATCCCGCATCCCGCCCCGCCCGAGTATAGTGAACTTAGTTTTAAGTAGGGTAGGTATGTGTTTTGGATTTTTTTCCGCGCACTTTTTTAGAAAGGTACTACTTATCTAGACACGCGGCAGCGTGTCAAGCCAAGTTCAAGCAAAGGAACTGGCTAGCCAGCGCCGAGTGTATATTACACGAACCACTTGGTGCCCCTTTTGACCCTTCTATAACTCAAAACTTCTTTAACGTAAACACATAAAACTACGTGTGTTTAATTATATCTGTCGCAGGGAAATGATTAAAACAGAGATTCGAACAAATCTCTAAGGGATATGATCAAATTACGCAGGATGTTAAAATGGAGACTCCATATCATCATTTCCCTAGAAACAATCAGTCTTTTCACCAAATCACTGACTCTGTTTAGTGGAGAGACAAAATCGGCGAATAAGCGCGATACGCTTTTTCATTTCACTAGATTTGTTTAGGAAATTGACAAAATCCCTAACTACGACAGTAAGTTGACGAAACGAACTCAATAAGTCAGCTAGTTTTATCATTTCGCTAAACGAGTTTAGTGAAATAATAAAATCTCAACTGGAAGATGGTATATGGTGATTTGATTAAATTTCTGATTTAGTGAAATGACGAAAGCAAGTCCCGAATACAACATTTTACAATAAAGCGATTTGATCAAATCGCTGACTAGATAAAGTGAAACAGATATTAAAACAGAGATTTTAACAAATCTCTAAGGGATATGATCAAATCACGCAGGATGTTGAAATGGAAAATTCATATCAAATTTACTCATTAAACCAAATCACTGACTCTGTTTAGTGGAAAGACAGAATTGGAAGGTGCGTTATTTGTGAAAATCCAGTGCATGCTCACGGTCACTATAAGATGTTGTTAGATTAGCTAATTACGTAATAACTTAAGACAGAAGGTCCCTTAAGTAGGGACTGAATAAATCAACCGACTTGGTATTACATGGATCTTACAACTTTTTACGGTAGAAGAACTGAGTTGCGAGTCTTGTTTTTTTTTTACAAGTTTTGTTTTTGATGGCATAAACAACTTTGATACATACTTAACTGATCTGATTCCTACGTAACAATTTCACGTAATCTAGTCTATATCTTCAATTTTTCTTTAGTATATCTTCAAAAATTTTGCTGCATTTTCCCTCTCAGCTCTAATATTGCTTTCTTTTTGACAAAATTGGCATTTAACGATTAAGCCTTAACCTTCTTCTCCAACAGTACTTCCACATGGTGCATGCACTGGATGTTCACAAATATTGCACCGGTCGATTTTGTCTTTCCACTGAACAGAGTTAGTGATTTAGTGAAATGACTGAATTTTTCTAGGGAAATGATGATATGGATTTTCCATTTTAACATCCTGCGTGATTTGATCATATCCCTTAGAGATTTGTTAAAATCTCTGATTTAATATCTGTTTCACTTTATCTAGTCAGAGATTTGATAAAATCGCTTAACTGTAAAGTAAAATATTGTATACGGTACTTCCTTTCGTCATTTCACTAAGTCAGTTCAGAGATTTAATCAAATTACCATATACCATCTTCCAGTTGAGACTTCATCATTTCACTAAACTTGTTTAGCGAAATGATAAAACTAGTTGACTTTTTGAGTTCGTTTCTAATAATAAGCAGCTACCGTAGCCTATGGACGCCTGCAACTCCAGACATGTCACATGCGCGTTGTCGATCCTTTAATATAAAGGAACTTGCCTATTCCGTAAGCTACATATACATCCTTTGTATCGCAGGATCATCAATTTATTTTATTGTTCTTTTGTTTTTTCTCGTCAGCTTTAACTGTCAAAAATATAAAGTAGACGGCAGTTTACCATATTGTTAAATGAAAAGTGTAGAATTTAGGTAAAATATTTGGTAAACGATGCTGGTTTCGAATTGTCTTCGTGCATCGCGGTTAGTACTCCTACTTTTTAACAATCAATTTAGAATAACATCCAACCAGCACAGTTAGTGTGTGTAACTATATTAATTAGAAAGTGACGGATAGTCAATCTCGCGCACCAGATACTATTGTGGCTCATTTCTGCTAACCGCGCAGCAAAATTATCTCAGTTGTTTGTTGCGAACCATAATCCTGAGATCCTAGAAATCCTAGAATAACTACGTTGTCCAGCGCGACTCCATTCATACAGTTACGTTCGAAGTATGGAGTCGCTTGCGACACCCTAAATCATACTAACAGGCGGGGCTGGACTGAGCAAGCATTACTCTTTCTCCAACTCTGGTTAAGGTTTAATCTGAAACCGTTTAAACTTATTCATATAAAAGGAGGCACCAAGTACCACTAGCATAACAGCTTTGCGGGAGCCCTCAATGGGGGCCAGCCATTTCTGCTATTAATAAATGATTGCGACGCCCTTTTTTAAAGTTGTCTCTCAACTAGCCCATACCTAAATAGGTACGTGGGTAAGTATGTGAGGGCTAGGGCTACATTTTCAGACATACCTTTATCATATCATCATATACCTACATTTAATTATGTACATATAATTATAAATGCATTTTATAAATCCAGGCCAGTGAACCGAGTTACTTAATTGTGCAATGAGAGAGCAAAGTTGATTTTTACTGCGAGTGTTGATTGAGAATCCCGAGCAAGAGAAGCCTAATGAATAGAAATAACAGCCACGAGATGTTACCTAAGCCATGAGCTGTACTTTCCAGATTTTAAATTTCTTAATCTGAGCATTCTGAGCCATCTTATTTGTACGAGTAACATAATCTTTGTTTATTAATCTATTTTAGGCGCACTAAGAACAATGATTTTCGACAAATAAAAACGTTAGTGCCTCAAGCATATGCATTGCTCCAGGATTCTGCTCAGAAACTTAAAAACAAAGCTGGAGATAAACTTTTTGGGCCAAAAGCGGAAGAGGTAAAGTTATTGTAATATTACCTACATATAAAGTGCGAAATTGAGTGGAAGCGTGAGGCTCAAAAGTCCAAAAAGAATAATTGGATTTTACTGCCTTTTTGGAACCCTACATGCATTTAGGCAAAAACAGCTGAATTTTGCGCGGAATTCGCTAGGTATCATAGATAAAAAAAATTGACATACATACAAAAATTCAGGTAATTTCCAACTTCCGGCTGATGTTTATCTATGAGAGCTCGAGCTCAGTGAAAGGCCAGTGACCTCTGTTTTTATTAACGGCTCACGTATTGATTGACTCCTTGTAGATTTGTATATATTTAGTTTACTAGCTTTTGCCCGCGGCTTCGCTCGCGTTAAATTCGGGGTAACACGATTTAAAACACAGAAGAGAACTCGGAACAGAATATTATGTTAATACGCTACTGTAGACGATATTATTTGTCTTTATAGCATATGCACGATTTTTTTGTTAGTCACAAATAGTCCGCATACCAATTTTTAGCTTTCTACCGTGAAAATTGCGGAATGCTCCATACAAACTTCCACCCCCCATTTTAGGGAAGTGGGGGGTTAGAAAGAGACAAAAAGTAGCCTATGTCACTCTCCATCCCTTCAACTATCTCCACTTAAAAAATCACGTCATTCGTCGCCCCGTTTTGCCGTGCAAGACGGACAAACAAACAAAAACACACATACACTTTCCCATTTATAATATTAGTATGGATTAGTATGGATGTTATTAATTATTATATTATATTTTTGTATTTAAAAACTTGTTTAATATCCCGCGATCTAGCCGGCTACAAGAGCTCGGGCAAACCCCAGCACAGAGTTTTTTGGAACGTACCAAATAGGTACCTATGCACGAAATATCATTTGATATTTAGATACGAGTCGGTTTTTGGCGAAGAAAAACATCGTGTGGAAATCGGACCTAACCCAGATAATGCCTAGTTACCCTCTGGGTTGGGAGCAGGTCAGATGTCGATGGCTAAACTAGCGACTGCGCTAATTTATGAGATTAGGTTGGATAGACAATAACCTACCGCAACTCACCCAAAGGGATCTCGCCTTACATTTGAAGGGATTTTACATGTCCAAATATATGTTTTATTTTGTAATCGATTGCAGCGCCATCTACGAGTTACTTTGCGCGTTTATCCTCATTTTGGTGGGTTGGCAAGTTAGATGTCATTCGCGTGCTTTCGTAAGAACTACGCAGTACCTAGCTAATTTGGTATAAAAAATCTTCGAATTAATGTCTTTAAAAATATTTTGCTAGATTGTCCGAGATGTTGACTTGGGAGATAAGAATTGTTTGATCACGGGCGCGAACAGCGGGATCGGTCTAGAGATGACGCGCTGCCTCAACGCGCGTGATTGTCACGTTCTCATGGCTTGTAGAAACACATATGCAGCCAATATCGCCAGTAAGAAAGCCTGTAAGAATTTAGATCGTGTGAGTATCGGGGAAGTCGATCTTGCCTCGCTTCGATCTGTGAAGAATTTCACGGACCAGCTTTTGGCAGAAGAGAGGTAAGCGTTGAGTTTGAATACTCAGAAATAAAATGTTGTAGACATGTAAATTATTTTATTACTTACGGCGCTGCGTTGCTATAATTTAATATTTGTGGGGGATTTTGTGAGAATTCACTGCATGTAATGTAGGTAAACTAAATAAGATATAAAAACACAGTGAATCAACTATTATAAAAACCTAATTTTTTCAGAAAATTCGACATCGTATTGTTAAATGCTGGTGTTTTTGGTATCCCACGAACTCTCACGGAAGACGGAGTAGAAACAATATTTCAAGTCAATTATTTGAGTCAAATATATTTGCTCATGAACATTGAAAAACTTTTAGCTTCTAACGCTCGTGTAGTGTTTCTTACCTCGGAGTCGCACAGGTTGGTTGATTTTTGTCTAAGGCCAACTGAAGTCCGCTAAATGTGTTTTGCGCCTAAATACTACTATGGACCATTCGGACATCCAGAAAAATAAAACTATAGGTACTACCATGGTAGAACAAAACAAGGTATAGCCATCACTACGTCACATCACAAACAACTTTGATTCTCAAACTTGTGATATTAACTAAATTAGTTGATGTAGCCACCTTGCGGAGTGCAGGTTTAGGTTCACTAGAGTTGCAGATTATACAGATTCCACTAAGCCATATCCACTAATTTATTTAAAATTATTTCAAAATTTAAAGTTTTCAAATTTGTCAATATCAAAGTGGTCTCTGTAACGAAGTGATTGTCTATATCTTGTTTTGTTCTACCGTGGTATATACCTTAAGTAATAAAATAACTATAGTATGTCTATCCTTACTTGTCTTATCATGTACCTAACTAAAGAAACGCTTGTCAATCTAGACATCGTAATGTCAGTTATTTTCACGGGTTTTCGGTCGTTACTTCGATTATTGAAGGACATTTTATTAGAAATTATATTTCTCAGTGGTTACTTGGTCGAACATACTTTCCGAGTTTCTTTAAGTATACGACAACATTTTAAGTAATAATTGAAGAGAAAAGTGTGATAATTTCATTGAGAAGTGTTTGTTTACATACTATGACAAGTAAGGACGGACAGACTATACCTACACCTAAGCTACCTAAACATGCATTCATGATCATATGGCCCTATCGTCTGTTCGCTCTGTCGTCACCGGTAGGACAGGTTAGGTGAATTTTAGGTAGTACCTTGTTCCTAGCTGCTCCCATTCTTCAGGTATGTATAATTGAATAGTTCCCAAGAGCAGCTAGGGCTCTAGGACATGGACCAAACTTGAGGGATGTATGTAGGTATCAAGGATGATTAGGACATGGATTGACAATGCCTATACAAAATCGCGTTCCTCGAACCTTCAGGTTATACGTCTGTTTTCGGTACTAAGTGCCACAGCGCCATCTGTCGAGTCTGGAGTCGAGTTATTCTGTCAGCGTTAAGCGTCGAACAAAATATTAGAAACTAGGATTTAGTGTTTGTGGTGACTAATAGATGACGCTAGTGCTTTAACCTGAAATAAGGTAAATTATTTATTAGTATATCCATGTACTCGTATTGGATGCTTAACAAATATATTTTCTGTGTTAAGGTACGTACATTGGCCTTTAGAGAAAAGGCTACTCCCCACTGAGGAGATGCTTTCGCTTCCGGCAAACGAATATACCTCGATCAAGGCATTCAACGTGTCGAAGTTATGCGCAATTTTCGCAATGCACTATCTGGGGTATCGGTGGATGAACACAAAGAGAGGTGTGTTCAGTGCGACTCCAGGATCCTTCGTCAAAACAAAGTTGTGCAGCAACTGGTGGGTCTACGAGTTGCTCTACATAACCATGCAACCGTTTAATAAGTCTATCGTAAGTCATTTAATTATACTCGTACAAGTTTTATTAGGTATGTTACCTACGTTGTCTGTTGTCAGTTCCATTGACTTTTTTTATACCACGACAGTGGCAAACAAGCTACGACCCGCCTAATGGTAAGCAGCTACCTATGGACGC
Organism: Pammene aurita; assembly: GCA_947086415.1. Lineage (NCBI taxonomy): Eukaryota > Metazoa > Arthropoda > Insecta > Lepidoptera > Tortricidae > Pammene > Pammene aurita. The sequence continues at coordinate 19,603,989 of OX352293.1, read as the reverse complement.
CTGAAACTCCAGAGGTGTCCCATGTGCATTGCCTTTAAAGTTGAATTCACTGTGTTGACGGCTAAACGGACAACACACTTCATGGCAGGCACTGGTATCCTTACCGTCCGGCGGGAACACAGCACTATGAGTAGGGTCTAGTCCCTACTGTATTATTATCGTGGTGCAACTAGATATCTAAATTGTCAACTTTTTATTATTCTTATTGCATTGTAGACTAGCCGAATTATCTCATTCACTGCTAAGCACCGGTCGTAGCGCTACGCCGTAGCCGTAGCAGATAAAACGTATTTCCTGGTAGGTATGTAGCGAAATAGCTTCGTAGAGGCAAAACGACAACATTTCAAGATTACGCAGTTGTCACACTGGTGCCGCAACGGGATGGGTGAACGAGAGTGCGCTATACACATGCACTGCACTATCTCGCTCGCACATCGTCGACGCATGCGGAAACCGCAGCTGGGGTAATAGCCGCCTTCGCGTTGAATAGGTTATGATGGTATTGTTTTACAAATGCACTTATTATGGCTAATTGTGAGAGGCTACATCGAAAGGTACCATTCGGCGGCCGGCGCTTACGCTTTTATTGTTCGAAATACAATACTGAATCTGTACAACGTACGAGGTAAGCGCATTCCGACTCAATCATACCTTTTCATGTAGACTGCCACAATTGGCCCTTCCGAAGGCTTAGCTACACATTCCGCGGTAGCTAGGATATCACTATAAAAGTACGAATACGATTTACTCGTATTACTTAGAGAATTCAACCCGGAGTAGCCATGTCTGTCATTTTCTATACAAAAAAAGTCTGCTGATTTTTAGGGTTCCGTAGCCAAATGGCAAAAAACGGAACCCTTATGGATTCGTCATGTCTGTCTGTCTGTCCGTCCGTATGTCACAGGCATTTTACTCGGAACTATACGACGTATCTGAATAAAATGTACACATAAGGTGTATTTTGTATGCAGCTACTTAGTTATGTAGTTACATTTGAAAAAAAGTATATTTTTATGGGGGCACTCCAAAATTAAAATAAATTAAAAAAAATTTTTTAACCAAATATCAACATGTGACACATCAATCGATAGGTCTTTCAAAATAACATTGAGGTTTCTTTGACTATTTTGTGATTAAGTGAATATTTTCTGAAATAATCGCTTCGAAAGTCAGAAAAGTTGCCCCCGTAACTTTTGAACCGTAAGTTCAAAAAATATGAAAAAATTTGAAGAGATGCGCCTTATCACTTATCATATACTTTTTAAAAATATTTATAACGGGTTACTCACGTACTTTAAGTCGATGTTTGCTCGACATGTTTCGGTCAATTTACGATGACCATTTTCACAAGCTGCCTTCCGCGACCCGTTATAAATATTTTTAATATGTTAGAGTCTCACGAAAGTTATAGTTACTTTCTACGAAAATTGTTTTGAACATTATCGGTTCAGCCATTTTTGAGTTATCTCCAAAAAACTTCTTTCATAAGCATCAGATACGACCTTTTGGTATTAGTTTGGTTCTTATTCCATTGAAGGTACGGAACCCTCCTATGCGTGGTCCGACACGCACTTGCACGCACCGGTTTTGCGGGGGAGGGGAACGTCAAATGTATGGCTATTCGTACGTAACGTAAAAATAGCCACATCAGATAAACGCCAGTCCATACTTTGTTTATGATCACCGGTCATATGTTTTCGGCAGAGGGATCGCCTGTCAATGGCGACTCCGGTTGGTTGAATTCTCGAAGTTGTATTATCACTAAATAACTGGTTACAGCCTCATGCCGCGGCAACGCCTCTGTACTGCGCAACCTCGCCCGAACTGGAAGGCTCGACAGCTATGCACTTCAAGAACTGCAAGCGCTGCGAGGAGAGCGAGCTGGCGATGGACTCGCACCTCGCGTTCCGGTTGTTCGACATGACGCAGCGCATGATCGACGAGCGCGTGCGCCACTTCGAGAGCCCAAGGCTCGAGGCTAAGGAAAAACCCAAGACCGAAGAAGCTGATAAGATTCCCAAAGAGGCCATGGAAGATGACCTCATGTCTAGTTATTCAGGTTAATGGTTTGACAAATAACTAAGCTAATAGACGTTTAAAGAAGCAAAAATGTATGTAATGACAGTTTCATTGTATAGCGCTGAGGGTTTCCGCGATCGAGATTTTCTCTAGATGGCGAGAGGACTTTTTTTTTGACAGTCGCTGTCAAAATCCACCAATCAAAAAAATATGATTAAACATGATTGGTGGATTATGTATGACAGCTAGACCTCTCGACACGGTGCTGCCATCTAGTAAAAAAACTTGATCGCGGAAACCCTCATTCGGCGCTTTGTTTCTTTTTGACGTTCTCGTCTCTTAGTTTAGTTGTCTATGTCCTTATGTAATTCTTAAATAGCTCTATAGCAATAAATTAATACTTGTTTTAAAATTTTATTTTATTTAACAATAATTAATAAAGAGATACAATGACTTATAAATAATGTACCGTAAACTTACATAGGTAAATAGATTAACAACTTAAATGAAATCGATTATTACGTAGTAATACTTAATGGAATTCATCAAAAGATAATAAATGCATTTTATATAACGACGACAGTAAGATAACTTAAGATCTGAAAGGCACAATAGAGTTATTAGGCTATCTTTGTAAAATGAGTCTTCATTTTACAAAGATAGCCAAACAAATTACAATTGAAGACAATAAGACATGTTTAATGATAATGAGAAATGATGTGCAGATACTTTAAAAAAAGCGAGCTAAGTTTCTAAACAAACCTATTCGATCTAAGAAGTTAAAATGTTTCAAAATCAACTTGTGCTGTATTATAATTTCTAACTTTAAAATACATAAACAATCTCCAACACACAACCAATATTGGAGTTAGTTGTATTGGAGTATTTTTTTTGTATAATTTGGCATTTGATGCTAGGGCACTTTGCCGATGTCAAGTATTTTAGGTACTATTTACCTGAAGAGTGCACCTATAAATTTTGCCCAAAATTTCGAATAATATAACTAATAATTTTCAAGCAAGTCCGATTCAAACTTTTAGGCGTTAGCTGTAATGCTTGCATTAAGGGGCTGACAACAGCTAAATTCCCTCCCTATCTTATTCAGCGCGAGTGAAAGAGAAACACTGTGTTACGATTAGTATGGGAGCTCATTGCAAATTTTACAAAATAATGATTAAAAAAAAAACGACGCATTAATTGAGAAATATAAGGCAACGAAGCTTTTAGTATTAGTGTGGTGGAATTTTGTCCTTAGTTACAGACGTATAAGTCAAGAAACTAAAGACATACAACTGTTTAAAGCTAATTTTAAGATGTAACTTTGGAATTATTTTCTATCGAGCCGATTTCGTCCAATCGTGTATCGGACGCAACGAAGTTCTTCCAAATATAACGAATATTAACATACATTTTTTTTACTTTCTCAAAACAAGTAGTTATAGCTGAAAGTGCTGAAACACTGTTCGAGTAAAGTCAATTTGAAGGTCATCGGGTGTTGTCAGCCTCTTAAGCATTAGAGTTGTATTGGAGTTGGATCTTTGTCTTAACGTGTCTTAAAATTAGAATACGGCCGCTTGTGTCATGAAAATTAGAATATCAAATGCAACCTAATACTTGTGTATTGCATTTGGCCGCTACCTTTTTTATGCAAGCCGTTATAAAGATATTGTAATTAATTTTGTTGTACAATACCTAACCATTTTCCACCCGCTTCCTAAAATAAGAAGAGAATAGTTAATTCTACTACTTATGCCAGCGAAATGTGGACCTTACAACCCAGAGAGACGAACTTAAACTTGCAGTGTTCAAAAGGAAAGTGCTCCTGAGCACTTCTTTATTTATGGTCCTGTAAAAGAACGTGATGATATAATATTCGTAATTGGATGGCCACATGGAGCACGAACATCGTCAGGTTCTGTAAGTCACAGCGTCTGAGATGGGCGGGTCACTTTGAAAGAATGCCGGAAGGGCAGCAAAAATAATGACAATGTGGACGCTGTAACAAAAAAGACTGAAAGGCAGGATTCAGCGATGGATGGATTGTGTAGAAGATCTCAGGAAGATGGGGAAGTTTGCCAACTGGAAGGTCGCCAGGGACCACTACAACTGGAAAAAGATTGTGGAGGAGGCCAAGACCCACAAAGGGTTATAGCGCCAACGGAACTAAAAAACGGTACCTAGTTAATTCTAATGAACACTTTAAGCTCTATCCTCTGTCTGGTGTGCTAGTAAAATTATAGACAATTTTTGGTTATATAGAAGAACTTCGTGGCCAGTTATCACGTTCATAGTGGTGCAGTCTTATTTTGTTAATTCGGAAATGAGTGCATAGGTCAGAGGAGATTCTCAATTCGATATCTAGGCCATTTCACATTTGTATCTTTTTTTAATGAATAAGAGTGTGGTCCCATACAAATTTAGCCAGAATCTGCCCGGTACTTACTTAATTCTCTTTACCTGTACAGTCGCCATCAATTATTATCCGAGCGGTTCTAAAAATTAAGTTTTAAAAACATCTAAAATATCTGAACTTTATCGCCTTGACAATAGAGGCGTTGTTCAGATATTTGTGTTGTTACCTTGGCCGCTCCGATATATCTGATGGCGACTGTAATATGGTAGCCATATCATCACTATCGCTTCTTTCGGGATTAATCTCACGGCCAAATGATTCAGTCGACGGGTTATAAGGGTTAGACATGTTTCCGACTTGTAGCTGAACTATTTAAACTGTTCTGAATCTGATAAATAGATAAGGATAGGATGATGGATACAGAAAAACACATGTTTAATCATTATTGCACTCGATGACATCGTTAGAATAAAATTCTAAGTAAAAAAATGAAATAAGTACAGGATGTTACATGATAATACCTATGTTCGGAAACAATAATAGGTTAGCTGAAAGTGGTCCCTTTTAGTGATAAGCTTGCCTTTGTGCGTGTACATAAGACGCAACGAAGAATTGTAAATGAAAGTTGACAAGTCGGTATAAAAGTTACTATCTTCAACCAACCGATAGAAATCACAGATATTTTATATATATTGGTGTAAGATTACAAAAATGTGTAGGTATGTTTTTAGCATATCTTTTTTTTCTTTAGCCGAAACAATGAGAGGTTTATTATAACTTTATTACCTACTCTATATGCAATTCAATGTTATCAGTCCTTTTGCAGAGTTGAGCTCATAGGATGGCCTTTTTTACAAATCTATAATATATTTGATATATAATGCTTATGCCTAATAGAAACATTTAAGAAGTTGCCTTTGAATATTTTAGGACAACGTATGCTCCGAATAACAAGATCGAAAACATTTAAAGCTAATGAAGTAATAGCTATCTACATTGTGAATAGTAAAGCTAATATAAGGCCAGGAACGCACCCGAATTTTCACGACTGCAGAGATCCTAAGGTTAAGTTAGACCTTACATCAGATTCAATATTAGTTAATCAGACATTAAAAAAGACGTTTTCTGACATTAAACAATACCTTGACCTTGGTCCAACGGATCTTTTTAAAACCGAGAAATAACGTAAATCGATTAATATGTATACAGTAGCTGTGTAACAGACAATAGGGAACCAATTCTATATTTTGAAGACTTCGTTTGAAAATACAGGAGCGTTCGTGTCAAGTAAACATTTCAAACTATAAATAATATAAGGTATAAGTACTCAAATAATATAATATTTCTGATTCTTATGACCTGGAGAAGGCTGACGACCAGTTGTTTTATTTACTCGATTTATAATTCATCTATGTAGAGACTTCAACGGCCAGCACAAAAAGCGCAGCTTGTTCGCTATTATAGGCGATGTTGACGAAATCGATCGCAGTCAGCCTCCGGATAATGAAACAAAGTTCGACAGTAAGGTTAACTCCTTTTATTACCCGGAGACGTCACGCTGGAGCCGTTATTTCAAGTACATAATAATTAATAGCGATCACACTGTGTGTTAAAACTCATCAGGTTTATTTTACATCAAGGTACTTCGATATGAATCATATAAACGAGTACTATTACTACTTACCTACTATATACTAGAAGCTGTATGGCGTCAAACTACACAGATACAGGGTGTAGCCACTATACGGGTTAGTCGGGTATGACGCTTGGTGCTCAAAAGGTTCTTCGTCGTTAGTGATTTGAAAACGTATCTTTCTCCATATATTTGAAGTGAGTCCAGATCTGGCAAATGTACCGACTGCGCGCCATTCGTTAATCCCTTACGCACTGCAACCACGCTCCAGTCATACTATGAGATGCCAGGATAGTTAGCGATCCCTTCGCAAACCGGGATAAACGCGAAAATTTACGTGCAGATTGCGCTGCATAACTCTTTGAATCTGTCAAATCCGTACACCATTGACAAAAAAATCTGTAGACGTTTTTTTGACTTTAACATAGTTAGGGAATGACGCTATTGTCTCATTTGCTAAATCAGGACGCACCCTAATCTACAGTGTGCGCTGGTTCTTGGTCTGCTTACCGCAGGTGGGCAGATGGCAATCACTTAACACTAACTATAGTTAACATGACTACATGTTAACATCAATATCTCCAGACACGAAAACGACCTTAAATCACTGTAATAAAGTTCATTTTGCCTTTAACGTTATAGTGTACCCTAGTAAAGCAGGATGCGTTTCTCGACCTGCTTGCGGCAGATGGGGCACACGGTGATGCGGTCGCCGCACATCTGGCACATGCCGTGCCCGCATAGGAAGATCATGTTCTTCAGCCGGTCCAGACAGATCGGGCACATCGTCTGCAATGAGACAGAAATATGCCAATAACAGTTATATCTTATACTATGCTTTTTCCTCCAGGTGCTAAAATCAGTTAAAGTTTGATTGCACAATTTCTACTTTGAAGCCGGCTGGTCCGATTTGGAAAATTATTTTTTTGTTAGACTTCACAGTTGGTCCCATTGTAACCAGGTCAGGATCCGATGATGGGTCCTGGAGAAATCGAGAGAACTGTGTAAATATTATAGGCACACCTATAGTGATTTTAATATTTTTACAGTGGCTCGGGCACTTTCCTTTTGGAAAGGCGGAGTCTAAGTGAAGCCGGTTCTTTTTTGTTTAAAATTATTTGTTTGACAGTTGGTCCCAGTGTCATTAGGTTAGGATCTGATGATGGATTCCTGGAGAAATCTCCTCTCTCGCTCTTGGAAAGGTGGAGTAGCCTAGGTGAAGTCGGTTCTTTTTTCTTTCCAACTTGTTTGTCGTATTTCTTGATAAACGTACCTGCTCCTTGATGTCCTGCAGCTGCTGCTGTAGTTTCTGCACGTCGGCGGGCGGCGGGGTGGCGACGAGCGCGGGGGCGGGGGCGGGTGCGGGGGAGGTGGCGGGGGCGGGGGTGGGGGCGGGGCCGGGCGCGGGCGCGGGCGCGGGCGCGGGCCGCGAGCCGTTGTTCATGTGGTGCGGCGCCGCCTGCGCGGGGGCCGGTTGACCTTTATTCACTTGAATTTGAGCCAGGTTGCTGCTGCCCTCCTTTTCTACTGTAAATAAATTGTAGGCTTATTTAAAGTCTGGTCAAATCAACTACCTACTCGTTACGATACGAAACGTCAAAACGATATGTTCTATAACTGTAAGTTAAGTTCATAGGAGAGACTATTTCGGTGATAAGACTCGTAGCAGTCAGCCATGTTGAGAAAATTAGTTGAAGATGGATTGTGGGCAACCCGATGGCGATGGATAAGTAAAAGAGATGCAAAACCATGGTTTAGTAATCAATTATCTGCTAAACTATTTTTACCACGCCTGTAATCGATTTTTTCCGTTTATAAAATTGATTGTTCGACTAACCGAAGCGAAGTACATATTCTCGCCTTCCTTAAATTTTAGATTAATTTGATTATAAAGGTTGAACACGCCAAAACTGGGGCACACAAAATGTAGTACAAAATTATAATAAAAGTGAAAAAGTATATTATGTTTTACACATTTAATAGCATATTTAACGCTGTTTAAAATAACATTCCATATTTTAGATTTGGTCTACACAGTAAGCCATTTTTCTAACTTTCCTACGTACACGGCTCATAAGACTTTGCACCATGTTAATAGAACACTGTCTTGACGCCCATGTCCACATCTTTTGTAGTTCAGGGACCGATTTTACTCCGCCGCCTTTCTTTTTTAAAATTCCCTTCATAATACTCCAGTACTCTTCAACGGGCCGCAGTTCCGGACTATTTGGGGGGTTGCACACTTTTGGTACCACCACGATCCCATTTGCAGCATACCATTCCATCACTGGTTTTGAGTAGTGGCAACTGGCTAAATCTGGCCAAAACAAAGGTGGTGAGTCATGCTTTCTTATGAAAGGTAGCAAACGTTTCTGCAAACACTCTTTTCTATAAATATCGCCGTTTATTGTCCCGGTAGTAATAAACGGCCGACTTCTTTTCCCACAGCTACATATTGCTTGCCAAAGCAGGTACTTTTTTGGAAATTTCGAACGTTTTTTTAATTTACACTCTTCAGGGGCGTCTACTCTACTTAGGCTGGTATAGAACTCTTGCCCAGGAATTTGTTTAAAGTCACCTTTTATGTATGTTTCGTCGTCCATGACGACGCATGCAAATTTGGTTATGAAATTCTCATAAAGTTTTCCGAGACCGTTTCTTCGCGGATGAGTTCTGTTTCGAGTCTCGATCTGGTGCTGCCTGGGCCTTATAACTCCTTAGGCCAGCCCTACGTTTCACTTTTTGAACATAGGACTGAGACATTTTAACTTTTTTAGCAACATCGCGAGACGAAATCTTAGGATTTGAGGCAAACATGTTCACCATCTTCTCGTCCTTTTTTTTATTCTTGACACCCTGCAAGCCTCCACTTCCTGGCTTCCGATCTATTGTTAGGTGCTCACGAAACTTTTTTAATACGCGACAAACCGTAGATTGAGGACATTTCAGTCGTTTCGCGATATCTCTGTAGCTCAGTAATGAATTTTCTACGTATTCGTGCAAAATTCGCTCGCGTTGTTGATGTTGTTTGCTCGACATTTTGACAACGAATAAACATAATTTAAAAAAACTTGATAACATTATAGGCCAGTGTCTTGTGACCAAGTAGGTGCCATAAAAGTTTGTATATCTCTATTATTTGCATAGCAATAGTCGATTGTACATGCCCCAGTTTTGGCGTGTTCAACCTTTAACTTATAACGAATCCTATCAATAATAGATTCATCCCTTCCCTATGAATACCTAATGTATATAGAAGATATAAACTGAAACAGAAATTATAGTGATATACAAGTATTCTCACGGTCTATGTTATGCGGTTGCACGGAGCCGTGCTGCAGCGGCGTGCGGCACTCGACGCACTTGCGCATGAGCGGCGCGCACGCGGCGCACGCGCACACGTCGCCGCACGGCCGGAACACCACCGTGGCCGGCGCCTCCGAGCACACCACGCACTCGCCCACGCGCTGCCGGGACGTCACGCACGCGCGGCAGATTAGACACTTCTTCACCTGCAATACCAATATAATACACTTAGTACAGTAAAGATACGGTTGCGTCAAACATTCATTTATAATAGCCTGATTTTTTTATTTTTCATTCTTATGGGATACTAGCCTTTTCCCGCGGCTTCGCCCGCGTACTATAAGTACTCAAAAAGGAAACGATACCCATGTTGATTTTCAGACTTTGTGACCACATGTCCCCCTTTTCGGGGTTGAATTTCAAAAAACCTGAAACACGTGTTTACTCATTTATCGTTAGGAATACTCCTGTGAAGTTTCGAATAAAATAGTCTAACAAATCTTGTTTCACCATACGAACTTTGGACCCCCATTTTACCCCCTTAGGGGGTGAATTTTGAAAAATCCTTTCTTAGTGCTCCCCTAGATCTTATAAGGAACCTATGTTCCAAATATGAAATCTCTAGACCCAGTGGTTTGGGCTGTGCGTTGATATGTCAGTCAATCAGTCAGTCAGTTTCTTCTTTTATATATATAGATTTATAGATAATATATGCAAAAATCCTACAAACTTTCCACCCGGAAGTAGTTAAATAGGTAAAGAAAATATATAAAAATATTGTATATTTTTATTTACAATAATATCAATTATTTTTATTTGTAAACATGACGATATTTGTCTTCTTTCTGTTGAAAGCGAAAACAAGAAACCGTGTCCATGTAAAACCACATAATTTACTAAATGTATGGCGCGGGCGATATAGAACGTGTTACCCCCTAGACTAAAAACCTGAAAACTGTTTGTTCAGAATCGAGAGTGGAATCGATTGCAGTATATCTTAACATGGGTATACTTATTCTTTAATTTTTATACTTTTTTACGTGTCGAGTCTAAAAGTTTCTAATACTACAGCTTTCCATGGAGATAGAGGTTGAATATTTTATAACGGCTGGCAGCTTTGACAAAAAATTTTTTTCACTGTACATAGGTTTAGCTGTCATGTAGGTTGTCATTGTCAAAGTATGTCATCGTATGTCATGTAGGTTGATAGGTTGACATAACATGACACATGTAGAAATGTGACAACAATGTAACAAATGTAGAGTTAACAATTGAATAGAATAGCAAGGAAAACTAAATATACGAATATCTTTCGAAATAAGTAACTGATTGAAAAAAAAATACTTTAGATTAATTAGCAATAATAAGAATCATTTGGGGTGTCTGGGGTTTTTAGTGGCTCAAGTAACACGTTGTATATCCTAATTCGTTAGAAACAAATATTTAGTAATATTTAAGTGGTAGTTTGTTCTTACAACTTTTAAAAGGCTTAGAAACGACATATTCATTAAACTCCTACAAGAAAAACGCTTGTAATATGTGTGCACATATTTGTGGCGGTTAGCGAATAACGATATTTTGTAGGATTTCATTGCGTATATAATACTAGTATCATGATCATGATTTCATGATATACCTGATATGATTTTGGACCTGGGTATGTCCTTAAACTACGCCAAAAAGAGAGGTATGGGCACTGCGAATGGCATCTCGCTAAGTGTGGTAGGGCACGTTCAGCGAATGTCATCGCTTAAATCTGGAGCAGAGCCCGACTGGGGAAGTACCTCCACCTTACAGAAAACCACAGCCAAATAGCACTAGACCCTACTCATAGTGTTGTGTTCCTGCTGGTGAGTAAGGTTGCCAAAGAGCTCAAAGAGGACCCAGTGTGTTGACGATGAGGGACCTTCTTGTTCCTTTAGTCGTCAACACAGTGAATCCTCCTTTTTGTAAAGGGTCGGCAACGCGCATGTGACTCCTTTGGAGTTGCAGGCGTCCATAGGTTACGGTAGCTGCTTACCATCAGGCGGGCCGTATGCTTGTTTGCCACCGTCGTAGTATAAAAAAAAAAAAAAAATATCCATTACATTAAAAATATTAGCTATTATGAATTATTTCCAATTCCACATATAGTAGGGTTTCCTCTCAGTACAAAAGTGAAAAAAATTGTGCGCATCGAGTAAAAGTTGTGAATTTTTGAGCATGGATAGAGTGCCCCACGATTAATATTTTTTAGTATTGGAGGTCCGTAAAAGTTTTGGACCTTCACGTCAAAATCAGGGGTCCCGTGCAATATGTTTTTACTCTCTGGTTAAAGCTGCTAGGGGTTGTGTGGTATAGTTTCCTTATAAAACAGACATGCAGAATTCGTTTTTGATATTAAAAAAGTAAAAAACCATATTAAAAAAAAAGTTCTGCGGAGAGGAAAAACAGGGGTTTTAACCGTTGTACCACACGGGGACCACGGGTAATTATTTTCCCCGTAGACCCACCCCTATTTTCCCAGTAAGGTCTAGAACGCAAAAAGACCACTCATAGGTAGGTTAGGTTCGTTACTTATCTTCTAATGGCCGAAGGCCAAACCGCACAGAAATAGGAGCCCCGCGGTAGCGGGGCTCCGTCGACATCGCTGACGTAAAGATAAACCCATTTTGGTGCAGTGGGTCTACGGGGAAAAAAAATTACCCGTGGTCCCCTGTGGTAAAAAAGCCGTAGTACCACGGTTAAAACCCGGAAAAACACTCAAAAAAATATTATTTTCTAGAACATTATATAGCTAATAAATGTCATTTATTTTTAAATAAAAAAATATCATAAGGAAGCATATTTAGCAGTAGGACCAGGGACAGCCCCAATAGAATACTGGGCATTGTATCACAGAGGTGGGACAGTCCACTGATAAGGCATTGGCTCCGCCTCCATGCGCCAGTGCCACAATTCAAACGGGCCATTGATTAATGTTTTATTTTATTTATTTAGCTTTTAAGTTTGTGTAATTATAATTTAGTGTTTGTGTTTTTTTTTTGTGTATATTTTTTAAGCCTTGTTTGTATGTGCACTTAACCCTGATGGACATTTGTCTGAAATAAATGAAATTTATTTATTTATTTATATTTAATGCAGTTTTTAAATATATACAATTTTAAAGCTTTTATCATACATAAACTACGCGAAAAAAATCGTTCGGAGTGTGCCTGATGCCAGAAATAGAATGAAGAAAAGAGCGCAAAGCAACGCGCAGATGGTGCTACAATCGTTCAAAACTCTCTTTTTGGATATGTCGAAGCCATTTTCTATACTTTAACCATTCAATTCCAAATTTTGGAATCCAAAACAAAAATAGAATCAATTGTAACCCGTAGGTTTTTAATCTGATTGACCAGAAATTTACACGTACCCTTGCAGCGCACACGTTGCAGCAGCAGATGTGCCCGCACGGACGGAACAGAGTATCACGCTTCGTATCAGAGCACACAAGGCACTCGTCCGCCGTAGGATCAGTGTGAACCGCCTCCTCGGGGACCGGCGCCGCCGCCGCCGCCGTCGCCGCCACCGCCGCGCCGGCTTCGCTGTCGGGAGTCATGTCGTTGCCGCCTGTGCCTTCCTTGCGGCATGTTGTCAGCGTCTTGCATAGGTTCGGATCGGGGCACAGGTCGAGAGGGGTTTGACCTAGAATTAGAAGGGAATTCATATTTATGTCTTCAGTTTCCGTGAATGCCTTACAATTAAAAGAGAAACGATTGCAACGAATAACGAATGAATGGAATAAAACTGACTCAAGTAAAAATATTACGGAGAAAAGAATAAATAAATGGTGCTGAAAATTTCATGTGTATGTAGCTTCTTTCCAGAGTTTTCTCAGAGCTGGAGTGCGACAGGCTTTTTGTTTTTGATAGAGATTAGCCTCCATCCACAAAGCAATGCGCGTGCGCATTTGTCCAGTCATTTTTGGTGCTTTGTGCGGAGAAGATTCACACAATGGACGCAGAGGACTCGATGTGTGCGTGCGCTGGTTCGGACAGAAGCGCGGCATCACGTGCGTCCTGCAGTCGCCTTACCTATTGTAGCGCGTGATAACGTAGCGCCTCATGCAACAGTGTGTCGCGTCGACGTTCTCCCAGGGTGTACTTACCTTTCTTGTTCTTAACGTTGAGGTCAGCGCCTTGTGCGGCAAGAAAGCACGCAATGGATGCAGAAGACTTCTTGTCCTGTGCGTGCGCTAGTCCGGACAGGAGCGCCGCGTCACGGGAGTCTTGCAGTCGTCTCAGCTGTTGTAACGTGTGGTGACGCAGCGCCTCGTGCAGCGGCGTGTCACCGTCCTGAAAATGCATTTTTCATGTAGCCATTTACCAAAATCCTGAACTCTTGAACGCGCTAAGTATTTCAATCTCGTTAGAGATCTCGAGAACATTAATCCTGACTAAAATTTTGAAATTGTAATCTCATGCCGACGAGATTGATTCTGGCCAATTCTCTTCAGGTCACGCGGTTTTGATATCTCGCGGATTGAGATTACATTTCCTACTGATTCGTAGTTGCTATGTAGTTCGTAACTACGTATTCCGTCCAGAAGATAACACCGCGTAGCGTACGGTACGGTACAGTACGGCCAGTACGGAGAAAACGTTGGTGATGTGCCATTTTTTTAAAAGTTGAGCGAGCCAGTATTATTAGTTTATTATAATGACTTTCGTAAAATATGGATAAATATTATCTGAAATAAGTGACATTTATCGATTGTTTAAATTTGTAGTACTAGTTAGATAACTTTTTTTTTTAATTTGTGCTTTCTACTCTGAATCACGAGCTCTTTCGATCCTGATAAGAGGAAAAACATGTCTAAAGTTTTATTTTGCTATTCCGTTACTATTTTTCATAGACTTCGTATGAAGGGAATGGAAGTACCTAACGAAAAATTTACGTAAATCGTGGGACAGCAGCATGTTAAGCAGCGGTTGGCTCCGTGCAAGCGGCAACCGAACTATCTGCGTGTGTTGTCCCACTTGTCCCTCCACCGCCAGGTGCATCGCGGTCTGAAGGTTCGCGATCTACTGACCAAACCTCGTGTTTGGAAATATAATACTTAGATACCTTTTCGTATATGTTAAGGTCAGCCCCGTGCGAGACGAGCAGCCGTACTATCTGCGTGTGTTGTCGCTCGACCGCCAGGTGTATCGCGGTCTGAAGGTTCGCGATCTACTGACCAAACCTCGTGTTTGGAAATATAATACTTAGATACCTTGTCGCAAATGTTAAGGTCAGCTCCGTGCGAGACGAGCAGCCGAAATATCTGCGTGTGTTGTCGCTCGACCTCCAGGTGCATCTCGGTCTGAAGGTTCGCGATCTATTGACCAAACCTCGTGTTTGGAAATATAATATTTAGATACCTTGTCGCAAATGTTAAGGTCAGCCCCGTGCGAGACGAGCAGCCGAACTATCTGCGTGTGTTGTCGTTCGACCGCCAGGTGCATCGCGGTCTGAAGGTTAGCGATCTACTGACCAAACCTCGTGTTTGGAAATATAATACTTAGATACCTTGTCGCAAATGTTAAGGTCAGCCCCGTGCGAGATGAGCAGCCGAACTATCTCCGTGTGTCATTCGACCGCCAGGTGCATCGCGGTCTGAAGGTTCGTGATCTACTGACCAAGCCTCGTGTTTGGAAATATAATACTTACAAGGAAGGGTACCCAACTGTCCGACTCCGATTTGATTCATTTTGATATATGTTATAGAGTAGTCTAAAATAACGGACACGTATTTTTTTTTAGCTGCCCAAACTCAACCTGTTAGGAGAAAATGGCCTTCAAAGTACTGGAAATTGACCAAACCTTCTAATTTCTGAGAAGAGATTTGTTCAAAAAAATTGATAATTAATTACTGGTTTCGTTATATGTTGGAGAACATGAATAAAGAATGGGGACGTGTTTTGTCATTTCACCACAAACTCATTTTTTATATAAAAAAACACATGTCAAAGTTTCATAAATTTCGTCGCTACACTCACTTCCTTATGGTTATTTTTTTGCTTAAAAACTTTTTGGTCCATGATCTCATGGTTTATGCTTCTGAAAAAAAAAAAACAATTGGCGGTTTTAAACTACTCTATAACATATATCAAAATGAATCAAATCGGAGTCGGACAGTTGGGTACCCTTCCTTGTTAGATACCTTGTCGCAAATGTTAAGGTCAGCCCCGTGCGAGACGAGCAGCCGAACTATCTGCGTGTGTTGTCGCTCGACCGCCAGGTGCAGCGCGGTCTGAAGGTTAGCGTTCTGCAGATCCGGCCGCGCACCGCCGCAGACCAGGAGCTCGGCCACCTCAGCGTGGTTGTTGAGGGCCGCCAGGTGTAGCGCAGTGTAGCCGTCGTCCTTCGCGTCATCCACTATCCATGGACGGGGCAGCTTTCCCAGCATTATCCTCATGGCGCTGGAACAACAAGAGGAGAATGTTACGACTAAGAAACATACTTTGACATCCTGTTAAATGAAGATAAGAGTTGTCTGAAATAAATATTAATAAGTGTATATATTGGCCAGTTTAAATATTTATTTTCGTTTTATCATTATTAATAAAATGAAGGTATTGCATTATGGTCTGAATATTTAAACAATTCTAATATTTTTCTTCTTTCATATTTATTAATGCAATAACATGAGTGTACTCAATAAAGTTTACGTGCTTTCAGGGAGTCTATTCGACATGGCATAACTGACAGTCGCATGCGAGACAACTATGATATCACACTTTTGTGACAGTTGATTCACCTAACCACCTACGTCAAAATCAACAGGTCTCACTAGAGGAATTTCTCTATTGGCATGGGCGCCATCTTATTGTTTTGACGTTGACGTCAGTAAATTATGGGAATCCCACGTAAGGCATTTGTTTACCTCTAGTAGGTAAAGAGAGCCTTGAAGCATTTTATGAAAACTCATTTGAAAGCGACATCTCTGAATGTCTTCTGAAACTAAATACGTCTATGAGTATGTGTGTAAATCATACGTGTAGTTTCGTGCTACAATACTAGGCTAGAATTAGGGTAGTCTACATAGACGGCTTACAAGCAATTTTTTAGATTTGACGATGCATTTTTGGGTGTAGCAACGATGACGAAACCTGTGCTTTGGGTAAAAGATATGTGACAAATATTACATATTGAATAAAAATGACTGGTATGAATGATTTTAAGATTTCCTGTAACCAATAAATGTTTTTTGTCACAAGAAATCAAACAATATATTGACTTGTAAACCGACCACGTAGATCCAATATTATGTAGAATAGGTTTATTGTAAATAAATTATAATATCAAGAATACAACCTTGATATCTATCTCACGTGTTTATATCGAGACCCGAAAAAGGGAATGATTACAAAATTATAACTAGTGTATGGTTAATAAAGTTGTATCTTGAACGTTGCGGGGGGCACTAGAAGCAAACAAACTGCTGCCGAGAGTATTACAACATTTTTCACCACGCCACGGCAAAAAAATACAAGCTTAGGTAAATACATAAAATAAAACAAATTAATTCTGCCAAATATTTATGGTTCAAAATCATCGTTCTATAACGTAAAGTAATAACTGTTCTCCCTTGTGAAAAAAAAAACAATTTTACTGACGCTTTAAAAAAATCAAGATAGGCGGTGGTGCTGATGTGGTGAAAAAGCATTCACACACAAGAAAATAATTTTAATAAGAAAACCTAACTACTAATAATTTAATTTTGCAATGTTTCTGTCTGTTTTAATACCTACTTATAGTGCTGCAGTCTTTGTTACGTCAACGTCTATGGAAAGTTTGAGGCATTTCAAAAACATCAGAAAAGAAATTAAATTCGAGAAATAAATGAATCTTACACAAATCGAACTAGGCCCACAGTAAGCTCAGTAAGGCTTGTGTTATGGGTACTAGACGATATATATATATTTGATAAATATGGATAAATACTTAAATACATAGAAAACATCCATAACTCAGGAACAAATATCTGTGATAAACACACAAACAAATTCCCTGACCAGGATTCGAACCCGGGACCTCCTGCTTCGTAGGCAGGGTCACTACCGACTGGGCTAGGAGGCCGTTATTTCTATCGGTAGCCTGGTAGTCAGTGCCTTAAAGCCCTTAAAGGATTGTTTGACATTTGATACTTCACGCAGATAAACATATAGAAAAATGGAGCAACAGTATAGTAATTATCAAAACAAACTCTGGTAGCCTGGCGGCCAGACGCCCGACTTACGCTCTAAGGATCGCGGGTTCAAACTTGGCTCTTACTACTGCCTCCTAACTTAACTAAGGTTTTAGACACTTCAAACAATATTACACATATTCTTCATAGATTCTAATTTAATGTAAGACTCTTATATTACAAAGGTATTCCTAATCCTGAGAGTTGAGGATGTTATGGAAATATAAACATATCAGGTAAATAAATACAGTGCACAGTAGTACTAGTCATAATCCTCATGATTATAACTAATTGCCACTAACAAGACCCAAGTTTTGAATTACTATTTAGGAGACTCGGGATATGAAAACCAATGGGTCTTCATTTCAAAAAAGAAGTTGACGTTTACTGCAAGTAAATGTAATTGTGTATCTGACTGACTTACGTGTAAGTTATATTCCAATATTATATCATATTATATTTCTTATATAATGAATTGATATGGTTACACATGTCACTTTAAACTATACATACTTGTTTCTTTAAACATCGATTTTTTTAAAGGGTGTTCAATTTTTCAGCTGCTTTCGCCACCGCATCTGTATGTTTATTGGATCCGGTGAGGTGAGAAGTCGCCAGTGTGTCTACGCATGTAGTATGCACATGTACATGGGGAATGGCTATACAGCCGCATACAGTCAAGGCGTTGTAGGAGATTTATTGCTAGTGGCTTGCTTAATCTGAGAAAATCTACTCTAACATAGCATCCAAATTACACAAAATAATGCAGAGCACAGTGAATGCAGGGTACTGTAGAGATATTCCCAACAGCAGGGTGGAAGAACACCTACAACTCATCGCATCGACATTTCTTTTATGGCATATTAATTGAACTTTAGGTTAAATAGGTAATGCCAATCATATTATATTTTAACAGTTATATATTTTTAATAAATACC
Organism: Pammene aurita; assembly: GCA_947086415.1. Classification (NCBI taxonomy): domain Eukaryota; kingdom Metazoa; phylum Arthropoda; class Insecta; order Lepidoptera; family Tortricidae; genus Pammene; species Pammene aurita. Next base: position 19,585,543 of record OX352293.1, on the reverse strand, counting down.
TACAATTAATAATCATAAAAATTATAAATATTAATGTGCTCTCAGTGAAAATGTCTTAAAATCATATCAATTTTAATATAATACTTCTAGAGGTATCTTACCTAGTTTGAACAGTCAGAAATCAACTTCGCGCAAAAGTTTCGTGGGGGCAATTACTAGAGGTCGCCTCCATCATTACTATCGGTAGCCTGGTAGTCAGTGCCTTAAAGGATTGTTTGACATCTGATACTTCACTACTTAAACATTATAGATACTGGTGCCGGCTATACTAAATTTATCAAAAATCTAAAATTACCGGTCGGCTTCCATATAGCGTTGACAGCGTTGTAGAGCCCATCACGGAGATATTGAAAACATAAGTCTTAAAGGTCGTAAATGGGCGCTAGTATGTGTGGCGTCAAGTTAAAAATACAAAAAAAAACCGGCCAAGAGCGTGTCGGGCCACGCTCAGTGTAGGGTTCCGTAATTTTCCGTCCGTCACAGTAAGTGTCCCCACTTAAGAGTTAAAATAACACCGCCATGTAGGATATGATATGAGCGTTCCACGTACAGCGACATCTATCGGCAAATTAAGTAAACTATTGCGCGCGAGCTTAAAGTATGGAAGATGATTTTTATAGGATAATTCTTTATTGCGTGAACCGATTTTCACCGTTTTTACTTTATTTGAAAGCACGTCATTTCATTGTAATTTTGTAGAAATTACAGGTACAATAAACACCTGCTTATACGGTTAAATTACAAACTTATTTCAGAAATTATTTTGTATTTTTTTTTTTCAAAAACTATTCAACCTATCAAGTTCAAAATAATTTTCCTAGAAAGTTTTTATAAAGTTCTACTTTTGAATTTTTTTTTATATTTTTAAAAGTTATGGTTCAAAAGTTAGAGGGGGGGGGGACACACTTTTTTTTAATTCTGGAGCGATTATTTCCGAAAATATTTACATTATCAAAAAATTATTTTAGTAAACCCCTATTAATTTTTAAATACCTATCCAACAATATATCACACGTTAGGGTTGAAATGAAAAAAAAAAATCACTCCCCACTTTACGTATAGGGGAGGTACCCTAATAAAAAAAACCACTTCTTATTTTATCACTTTGTCGGCGTGATTGATATACATATCAGTACCAAATTTCAGCTTTCTAGTGCTAACGGTCACTGAGATTATCCGCGGACGGACGGACGGACGGACGGGCAGACATGGCGAAACTATAAGGGTCCTAGTTGACTACGGATCCCTAATACGTTTATTTATCGTTACGCTTAAATTTTGACACACGGCGAAGCCCACTTACTTAACCACCCACAAAATCTACATACTTACCAAATTTAAGGCCATTACGGTGGGCGTATAAGGTTTTAAGACCAGTTGAAATCGCAATTTGTTGAGCCTTAATTTATTTTTGAGCTTACTGCTCGAAATTTTTACAGAAGCTATAAGACCCGTTTAGTAAGAAAATACCAAATTTAAGACCATACCGGTGGGCGCATAAGGATTTAAGACCATTTTAAGAAATAGCCGGCTTCATTACATCAACTGTAAGACACTCCTCCGTCTACAGCTCAGCCAGCCTCGTAGGTAAAGTCACTAAAATCTTACAGGACCCCCACCCCCAAACCATGGAACTGTGGGCTTAGAGGAGGCCAAAAAAGCTTGGTGAAGTGGTTGGCGGGTCAGGATGTTTTTACCCATCCAAATTGTCAATGGAGCTGGGAAGACGTATTGTGCCAAATTTCTTATGAGTCACTCACTCCTAAGTCGCAGCACTGGCTACCGGCTTACAGTGTGGACAGCTTTTCCAGACACTGTCAGTAATAATGACATTAATTCTCTACTCATCTTGCTCATCCTTCATTCATATACATAGAAAAGGATGGGTACAGAAATATTGACATTATTACTGGATAGAAATAAGTCAAATAATAATAACATTAAATAATTAAAATACTTAAAAAAAAAGAAAAAGAAAAAATATATGAATGTACAAAAATCTATAACATAAAAAAGTTAAAAACTAAAATAAAAACGTCTTCTAAGGCTTTTCCACAAAATATGCACTTAATGAATACACACAAATCACATGTAAGTTAACCAGTGAACGCACCGGGTAGTTCGGTTTAACTGGTCCCTATGCACAACATTACATTGTTGCATTGCGCTTGGTGTTACCGAGCGCCTTTGTTCTTAACTCGTCCACCAGTTTTTGCATTCTACCCTCATCCATTTAGCTTTAAGATAAATATTGTTTTCTCAGTAAGTGATTTATGTAAATCTTTTTGAGAAATAAATGTCTTAAACCGTATAGTATCTGGACCGGCACCTGATTGATTGAAATCTGATTCCGGCTTTGAGTCCGTGTTTGTGCTCCACACAGGTGTTATTGCGGTACTTAAGTAAATACCACATGCGTGCCTGTGGGATGCTATATGCGTAGACACACTGGCGGCTTCTCACTTCACCGGAACCAATAAACAAGCAGGTGCGGTGGCCAAAGAAGCTGAAAAACTGAAGACCCATAAAAAAAATTATACCTTTCGTAGTCGAGACCCTTGGCGCGTGGGGACCCAGTGCTCAGTAACTTTTTAAAGAACGCAAAAAGAGGCTCGTCGACTCAATTGGTGACCAAAGAGCTGGCAGCTTCCTCGCTCAACTCATAAGTTTTGCGATACAGCGGAGAAATGCTGCCACCATCCTCGTTTGCTAGTTTCTAACATGTCGATACATATAATATATATCGGAACCTCGACAAAACAAATACCCACGGTAAATACCCCGTTTTAAATAGTTTTTGTAACTTCCATAAAAAAATGCGTTCTACGACGTTAAAAAAAATTGATTTATTTAGAACGTCATATTGAATACCATTTTTTTTTTCAAAAATAAAAAAAATATAAGGCTGAACATTTAAGCATTCTTTTAGAAACATGAATGAATGAATGAAAGATTTATTCATGACAATTACAAAAAACATAATAAACAATAACATATACAACCCGAAACATTAATTGCCACGAAATCGTCGCAACTCAGCGTTAAATGCCGGCAGGGCCAGCGCTGGTCTTCCGTTGCAACCATTTGACGACACGGCGCATTGACGCCACGATCACATCCCCAAAGTAAGAATACCTTAATCAAAACAAGAGAAAAAAAAACAATAAAAAACAGGAAAAAAAAACATATACCTGTTATACACTTTATAACGGCATGTTAAACTATAAGCCACTTAAACATGGATATCCAGTTATGCGTGTGCCAATTAAGTAAATATTTGAAACTATTTCAAGTATTTTTTTTCAAAACTGTCCCGCAAGGTGAACTTTTACGGTTTAAAATTTAAAATAAGGCGGGGAAGTGCCTAGTTAATGGTCAAAAAATTTGGAGTGCTCAAAAATAATACAAATGCAAAAATTGCGATTAGATTCCAATCTTAAAATAGGCATGATGACACATATTGATTTATGCAATAAAATTTAGTTGATAGGATGCAAAATGATCAATATATCCAACTAAAGTGAAAATTTATAAATTCTTTTGAAGTGGCTCAAAGATATCAAGCTGCAAAATTTCAAAATTTTACGATTTTTTAAAGTGTGAATTGAAATGATTTTTAACATTGTACTGTAAAATTAATTGTATGGCAACCATACACATAACGCAACATTTCACTGTAAAAATAGCAATTTCATATTTTTTCCATACTTTAAACAGGGCAACTATGTGATCGTGACGTCACTTTTGCACGTCATTTTGGAGCGTTTTGAAAAACAAATGCAAATCTCGGACTTTAAGTCTCATTTCTGACTTTTCTGTTGCTTTAACGCAATTGGCCCCATATAGACATTTGATCCTCATAACAAAACGAATCGATTGATACCATACATGAAAAAAATTCACCATGCCTATATTGTATGCTCCCACCGGAATTTGGTATGTAGGTTATTTGAAGTAGACTTTACCATAAGTACAAATTTGGAGCGGTAAAACCACTGATTAATTAACGTTATTTTCTTGTATTTTCAACTTGACGCCATATGATATGATATGATGTTTATTCAAGAACAATTTACATCGTGTTATACATACTAGCGCCCATTTAAGACCTAGTAAGACTTATTTTTTCATGATCTCGAAGATGGGCTCTATATCGCTATATGGAAGCCAACCGATAAGATTTTTGATAAATTTACAGTGGGGCGGGCTAACAAGGTGTAATCTGTGTTCGTATCACGGATTTATATGAAGTGGATCTTTTTCTTAAACCTTGTCCCTAAGCAAGGATGTGCATTTCTGTCATTGAATTTGACAACTAGTATCCGATGCGTTTGCCTAAGTGAGAAAGAGAACTTGCCATGCGTGAAGAAGGGACAACATGATTCGTAACGTCAAAGAGGGACCTCTGTATAGTACTATTGTTTACTCGGTGCCCTAGCCACAGTTGAAAATTATTACCGAGTAAAAGAGTCGTTCATAGGCGACTAGCATAAAACCGGCCAAGTGCGTGTCGGACCACGCATAATAGAGGGTTCCGTACCTTCCATGGAATAAGAACCAAACTAATGACAGATGGAATAAGAACCAAACTAATGACAGGAGGTCGTATCTGATACATGTGGAAGAAGTTTTTTGGAGATAACTCAAAAATGGCTGAACTGATAATGTTCAAACTAATTTTCGTAAAAAGTATGTAATAGAAAAATAAGATAATCTTCTCAATTTTTTTTAAGTTTATTATATGGACTTCGTTACGGGGGGGGGGGGGGTTTCACTCAATTTTTCTGACTTTCGAGGCGATTATGTCTGAAACTATTCACTAAATCACTGCAATGTTATTTTTAAACACCTATCGATTGTTGTGCAACGTGTTGATATTAGGGGAAAAATAGTTTTTTGTAATTTAGTTACATGGAGCGCCCCCCATAAAAATATTTTCTCCTTCAATTTAACTACATATAGTCTGTCCAGCCAACGAACGCAGTAGCAATGTACAGCGACCAAAAGTATGACAACACTAAGAATCAGTCAAAAAAGCAGCAATGATCATCAAATTCTATGTTTTTAATTTTAGTTGGTATTTCCACCCCTTTCATTACGTGACATTCACGGTGTGTAAAAAGGAGACGGATATATTTCGTCTGATCTGACATCAACTGTAACAAATAATCTGGTTGAGGCAATTGACATATGCCATAAAAACGAATTTAAATTCAATGTAGAACGTTGCAGGAGTTCTATCTCACTCGCGCTTAAGACGAGAGAGTGAAATGCACTAGAAACAAATTCAATGTAAAAGATATGTGAATTGAAATGTTCGTCACGAACACGGTGTCTCATCACAAAGGGTCGGCACATGTACGTATTTTGAATTTGCCGCGCTTTTCTACTGAAAAAATGGTTTGCCAGACTATAATTAAATAGCGGCATGAAAAATACAACTTATGTCTAAATTTTATTTTATTCGTCTTATAGTTTCCGAGTAAAATGGCTGTGACATACGGACAGACGGTCTGACGGACAGACAGACGGACATGACGAAACTATAAGGGTACCGTTTATGCCATTTTGGCTACGGAACCCTTAAAAGTACTAAAAACGGTCCGATAGAGAGCATAATAGTGGGGGGCGGTACCTCACTCGCACTCGTTACAAAAATGTCACATTTGACACATATTCACATTTTGATTGTCTGCTGACGTCATTACCTCCTTAGTCAAAACGAGACACTCCCTTAGATAAGCTTCTCTGTCGGCCTCACTTTGTGACCGAAGAATGAGATCCACTTCTTATACATCCATGGTTCGATACCTACGTATACCTACTAAAAAAACCACCAAACTCTCTGCCATGGGATTCCCTACGTCCTGTCAACATATCTAAAATGGTGGCCATAGCCATAGACAAAACGCTCTAGCGAGACCTACTGACAGCTTGACAGTTCGGTGTATCACTCTATCACCTAGTGAGACAACTGTGAGAGCAACGTCTTACAGTTTGGCATCTCGAATAGGGGCCCAGTTGATTATACTATTATAATTTTATTGTGTGCTCAATGCTAACAAACAAGGCCATAATAAAGTTCCGCGCATAAAAGTTTCAACACAAAAACAGCCATTTATAGTGATGCAGCTGTTCAGATATAAATAGTACCTAGATAGTGTGACGGACTATATAGGCCTGTTCGCAACCGACTAGATTTCGAAGAAAGAGGTTCTCAATTCGTCGGGATCTTTGGTGCAATATTTTTATTATTATGTATGTGCACCTATTATTCGAAGACGGCTGAACCGATTGGGAAAATTGGCATCGGGTCAGGATCTGATGATGGGATCCTGGAAAAATCGAGGGAACTCTTCAAATATTATAGGCACACCTATAGTGATTTGTGTATTTTTTACAGTAGCTCGAGCATTTACTTTTGGAAAGGAACCTACTCCACGTGTTGTGTTCCTGCTGGTGAGTAAGGTTGCCAAAGAGCTCAAAGAGGACCCAGTGTGTTGCCGACGAGGGATCCTCTCGTTCCTTTAGCCGTCAACACAGTGAATACTCCTTTTTGTAAAAGGGTCGGCAACGCGCATGTGTCATCTCTGGAGTTGCAGGCGTCCATAGGCTACGGTAGCTGCTTACCATCAGGCGGGTCGTATGCTTGTTTGCCACCGTCGTGGTATAAAAAAAAGGTGGAGGCTATGTGAAGTCTGTTCTTTCTTGTTTAAAATTATTTGTATTATACTCTTATGTCTATAAATGGGGACCTAACTACTACCTAAATACTTAAACGATTGAATGAAATAAAAGTAGGTAAATATTTAATCATTTAGTTACATAGTAGTAGCCGTACGGTCGTCAGCAGATATATCGGAGAGGCGCGGCCAAAGTAGTCACAAATATCAAAACAACTTCTCTATTGTCAAGGCGATAAAGTACATGTTCCGAAATTTTGAGGGCCTTGGCTTGGCCGCTCCGATATCTTTGATGGCGACTGTACCTACTTCATATTCTCCATATGGCAGGTGTAGGTTTATACTATTTCTGTATCGAAACATAATTCACACAAACTGTGATATTTCGGTATATTCATTTTTATAGGTACAGTCACCGGCAATAGTATCTTCCTACACGAAGGCCGCAAAAATATGTGACACTCGTATTTGTAGGACCATAGGAGTACAGTCAGTACTTCTTTAGCCACCTTAAATCTAACAAATGAATTTCAGAGAACGACCAGGTATCTGTAGAGTGACAACGAATATATGTATTAGGTACCTAAATAAAAGTTGTGAAATGAACAAGATACTTAGACAGGAGATAACGCTTATTTTGAAAGATTGAAAAAATATGCGATGGGCCGCAAATATATTATCCACTCTGATTTACAATCTCCAAGCAGAACCGATATGTCGAGGTGGTTGAACCGAACCCGAAATAACTCAAGAGATCGTAGCATCACTTACAAGTTTCGGATTCAGAATCAAACACGACTACTGTGAAAAGGTGGATTGATTAGATTGTCAGGTGTTATAAATTCATGTAACCTTATAATTCAATCTGCATTATATACCTAGTACTCGTAACCACAAGTTGACATGAATGTCTTTAATCGACGAATGTAATAAACATATGACTTTAAATCAGGAATTGTTGTGAAATATAATTAAATAATATTTTTAGTTTAAAGAACCATTTATGGTTTTTATTTGATTGTTTCTAGGTACTTAGAGAAAATAGACTTTCCATTAAACACATTCATGTAGAGTCACATTCCTTCACATATCGACAAGGTAGTTAAACTCAAAACATCGGATTTGAAACTACTAACGGGCAATTGAATGGCTGGTAACAATAAATTAAGCGGTACACATTTTAATATGCTACGTTACGTTCAAAGAGTAAAAACGAACGAACTAATTAAATAAGGTCAAACGAGGCCGGGCGGCGGTGCCGGGACCTGTAGTCACTGCGCGTGCAGCGACTGGCCGGCGCGCCCGGCCTCACGGGCACCGGTCTCGAGTGCCGCGCTACCACGCGTGCGAATCGTGCACACTGCACACCGCACTTTAATACAACCGGATTGATCGCATCCAACACCCTCCGACATCAAATATACAATCTCATCTCCAACCGTTACATTTTGTTTTCCTAAGAAATCCGTGCATCTCATATGAATTACAATGTGAAACCGACCGTGTTTTTCATAAATATACATTTAGATGACTCAATGCATTTTTCTTGTGAGTTTTTAAAAATAAAGAATGAAGTGATTTTTATAAGTGACTGGATGACTATAATGGATATGTTTTACAGCGTCATGGTATGGTGAGTTGAATGATGTTTCCAGATACTCGTTTATTCAGATAAGAGCATTCTCTGAAATCGAAGCGTTGTAGTAAGGTAAGTACCCCACACAGAAACTACAAGGAAAATGTTGTCCTTTTTGTATCTAAGGATTTAGAGTCCTTATACAATGCAATGCAAAATCTACATCAGGCATGCGAGTTGTCACAAAAAACAAAAACGAATGGAAATAAATACTCCTTTTGGTCCGGTTACCAACGAAAATAATCTGATTGTAGTCTTTCTCTACATATTCTGTGGCCAACTGTTCTGAATAAACAACAAGGAAAACAAAATGATAACTTTTTCCGCAAGCTGCAATTAAGGACGCGAATACTTTTGTTTATTTTGAGCGTCTGATTTATATTGCGGTTACGAATTTTATCTTATTTGAGTACGGCGTCGGGTAGTTTCCGGGGAGTTTAACGCCGTGTGAGAGGCATAAATCGGTATCGGTATAATAGTAAAATGGTATTGGAGTGGCGAGTGCCGAACACAAATTATACGTTATTGACACAGTGCGGGCGTGGGGCCGGGCGGCGGGGCGGGCCGGGCGCGGGCGCGACCGCTGCACGCCGGAGACAAGAGTTATTATAATTGTAAAGCAGACCTACATATCCACCTAATGGTAGGCGCACCATTACAGGATTGTCTTTCACAAGGACAATAAAACCCCTGCATTATCATGATAACGCGATGGAATCCTGCTCCCTGTCATATACAGCGCTTCTGTTTATACGAGCTTTTATTTTACTTCCCTAGGGACTAATTCAACATAATTCAATGGCAGTGCGCGATATGGCCAGAATGTCAATAAGGCCAAAGTTGAAGTTAGTGGCCAAATGTAAATATTATTTGTTAGGATGCATTTTTTATCTGGCAGGAAGTAAGTACCTAACCTGTCTAAGGAAATGCATATTTTGAGGAGATATGTTATTCTGCCATACGTACAATACAACACAGTGCAAGATGTATTCGTACAGTTTGAAGAATCTTCAATGAAATGCACAGTCGACTAATAAACTAAACAGCTTGTCTCTCCCTTAGTTAGCAAGAATGCATTGCGAATGCACTACCACAATATACATTACATACACTTTGATCACTCTGTTGGCGTAATGTCTAACTATTATAATGAATTGTATGGGTACAAGGCTAACTCAATCCAAATAAGATATTATGTAGGCACAGTGTGTGTGTACGAAAGCTGCATGAACTTACACATATCGTGATTATAATATTCTGATGATAGACGTTAGGTTATAACAACCAATTTAAAATTGAAATATTTATAGCGTTAACAATTTTTTTACGGAGGAGGAGGAGGTAGGTTTTATGAAGTTAAATATCAATATGTATAATTTTATGAAATGAAGTATAAATAATAATAATAATATCATTATACTGATTTAAACTTACATGATTCTCACTCATTATTTTGACAAAAACGGGACTTAATCGCGTACACTCTCCTTGCGACCACTAGCGTTACGGCACGCTCGAAACGTCAGGAAAATAATAAAAGTAAGTGTACGCGATTAAGTCTCGCTTTTGTCAAAATAATAATATCATTGTGGTCAACAGGGTATTATTTATTTAGTCACAGACGTGTCAAATCACAAACAACGTGTAAATTTGAGCGCCTAGTTATACGACTTATAACTCAGAATGATATTTTTAAACCGAAAGGGAAAAATAAAACTTTAAATAAATCCGAAGTCAGACTACGGTGAACCGCAACCCCATTGCTATTCTCCTACAATGCCCATGTTGAAAAACATTGGGACAAAAACGGTACTTACATTCTTTTAGCTCGTGAATATTTTCGCAAAAATCACCAACTGTTTGCGTCGGTTTCGGAACCGCGCCCGCAGTTTTACTCAACAAACCCTTTTCACCCTTTAGGCATTTTATTTGCAACACTTCCAGCACAAGTGGCAAATTCTAAATGACAAGCTTAAACGTTGTAGTGGGGAAAGTCTAGAGCTTTTGCAGGTGTAGTGTTGGTTAAAATTCGAGTCGGATGAGTCTATTTTAAAGAACATGAGTCTGTTTCAGAGACTGTGCTCAAAAATAATCCGAGTTTTTTCGTGTGAGTAGTATTCTTCTTTGAATCATATAAAGCGCTTATTGGAATGACTAGATAGAGATATTGAATTTAAACTTTCGTGAGACATATTAACACTATAAAAGCTTACGATTTTACTCACTTGTATTAAGGTCACTATGCGCGATATGTTTCGGAGAGCCTAGGTCTCAATCTTCAAGCACTAAGAATGCTAGGCGAACCATGCCGTGACCCCTTGCTGCGGGGACGCGCTACCGACTCCCGACCGACCGACTGAGTCGAGTACTCGAGTCGGCCGAGTGCTTGAAGATGGAGACCGAGTGCTTGAAGATAGAGAGATGAGTCCTCTAAATAAAAGCATGAATCGGTCACACCATACTACTATATAAAAAAGTAATTTTAAGTGTTAATTTCATTAGAGCACTCAATTGAGAATATTTTGGCATAACCACGTTGTCGTGGTGTTACATAAATAATTTTAAACAAAAAAGAACCGACTTCACCTAGACCTTTCCGAAGGGAAATGCCCGAGCTACTGTAAAAAATATTTAAATTACTATAGGTGTGCATATTTGAAACGTTCCCTCGATTTCTCGAGGATCACGTCATCAGATCCTGGCCTGGTTACAATGGAACTAACTGTGAGAAAAGAATTTTCCAAATCGGCCCAGCCGTCTTCGAGTAATCGGTAAAAAAAAAAGCAAAACAAAGATCCCGACGAGATGAGAACCTCCTCCTTCAAAATCTTGAAGTCGGTTGAAAATATTAAAATTGACAAGCAGCCTTACAATCTAATAAAATCCATAAAAAGCGTTTTGAGGAATTAATTTCCAGCAGGCTGGAAATAGTTTTAATGGCTTAATTTAGTGATAAATGCGTCTAATCTGAGTTTGCCTACTCCCAGGGGCCGTATTTTAACTAAACACGTTTAGACATAATCCAACTTCAACAAAACTCCAATGCATTAACTACGCAATACAGCTAGCGCCTAAAAGTCTGAGTTAGAAAAATCCGGATTTGCTTGAAAATTATGCCGATGCAACTCCAATACAACTTCAATATTGGTTGATTATTTTCTTGTGTGTTGGAGTTGTGTTGGGGATAAGTTGTGTTTGTAATGTATTGTTTATGTATTTTAATTTGATGTATTAGAATTTTTGTATTTTGTATTTCTGTTGATTATATAGGGTGGGGCCTGTAACTAAAGCAAAAAATTAAAACGTAGATTCTAGTCCTCAAACTAGACAACTTTTGTGTAGCAACTTTTTAAAATCATAAAGTTTTTAGATTGTTATTTTTTCAAACAAAGTAAATAGTATTTTCAATGTACTTAAAACTCCGTCTAATTGACATCGCCTGTCAGTCTAGTCACTCTACAGACATAATCAATTTCATAGTACATTGCGTGTTCGAATTAACTTTAAAATGTAATAAAATTCAAACCGCAAGTTTTTTTTTCAAAGTCGTCAAACAAACGTTGCGTAGTTTGAGGAGAAGAATGTACATTTTAATTTTTTGCTTTAGTTACAGGCCCCACCGTGTATATGATAAGTAAGTAAGAGTTTGTATTAAGTCTACAGAAGACTCGTGTTAATCTCGTGTGTGATTAGTTCTTACTAATGTTTTGACATAATAACTGGAGTCTCAAGTCAAGAACCTGAATTATGAAAGCAAGTTCATTGTCGCCTTCTATTAAACACTTAATTAGCGAACACAAAGCTTTTTAGCTCGAGAATATTTATTTCAATTAAAATTATTAAAAAAGTGTCGCTTCATCTCCTCGGATATCCCATTTTGGACCATTCTTTCGAAAATTTCATAAATACAAAAATTCTAACTTTCAAAGCATCTTCATATCGTTTGTCCAAAATTAACATACATTCAGCTTATTGTATCATTAAACATTGTCTTTTTGTGCCAAAATTTACATACATTCTGCGCTGATCACACTTTTAGAAACTACTTTGATTTTAAATTTGGGATATTTAGTTTTAGAAACTTGTAAATTTTTAACATATCTTTTGGCGAAAGAACATGGTCCCAGGATAGCTTACCCATTAGGTTCGGCGGCCTGGGCATCCGCAAAATTTCTAGCGTGGCGCCACCTGCATTCTTGGCTTCAGTACACAGTACACGGCGTTCAAAGCCTCATTGGGAAAATTTTAGGTCCATCCATTGGGGTACTGGCTGCGCACTTTACCAAAACTAGGAATGTACTCGTATGGTCTATAACATGCCCCAACACGGAACCGCCTGCCAACCCATGTTCGCAAAGACAGCGGGATGAGCCGCTCTGTCTTCTAACAAGGACGGCTTAGACACGGTGCTAAATCCAACAGATCGGGCTTGTCTCATTGCCACCGCGGTATGGGACTCGGGTCCCCAACAATAGGCACATTGCAGGACAATACCACCTTTCGTCTAGCCTCATCTCTAAGAATATAAAGTGATCGAGACCTAGGTCAGATTTTTTATTTGTAAGTTTTAGTTTAGGTAAATTATATTCTTAGGTGTTATTTTTGTTTTGTTTGAATAAATATATTTCTTTAGGTATTTATTAGACAGGCGGCTAGAAGATCACGTATAGTATATCAGGAGGTCATACCTCAAATGATCATCATTAATAGTCATTCGACTGGAGCGTTTTACAGACAGGCTCTATATTTGTTTGTAAAATGCTGATCTAGTATATACTATTATACGAGTAAGTAAACATGACCATTTACGTTATAACTTTTATTAAAAACGGTGTATTAACCACAGAAACATAAAAAAAAACACTTACTTGCCACTCACTGTCACTTTGGAGCGGGACAGTAGTGCAAGAACTTAATTAATGAGGAAACTATGTCTTTTTTATGCAAGTCAGTGCAGTGTCCTAAAATTTTAAGTTGGCACCGACTTCAAAAATTAAGTAATTACCCAGATAATTATTAATTATCTTATTATTAGGTATTAATTACTTTTTGGCAGAAATTTTGTGCTTTTCAGTGGGATGGTTTTATGAAGGTGGTTCTCTTTAAACAAAAAATAATTTAGAACTCGCGTGTCTTAGAGTGAGCGTTAGTGTACATGTACAACTATTTGTTAAGTGTAAAAAAATATGTATAACATTTGATTATCTATGAATTTATTAGGGAAAATTTCCGTTCCCCTAAATGTATGTTTTCTTTCCAAATAAAAAATGTCATATGAAACTGTTAATACATTTCCGAGAAATCAACTTAAAATTAAAATATGTAGCTACTTATTCATCAATTTTTACTGCAAAATCAGTTTCCCAAATCACATAGGCTTAATGTTTATTGAAGTATACAATATTTTTTGGTGAAAGATACTTCTATGAAAAATTTTACTATCTTCAGAAAGGTACACTTATTGGGATATAACTATCTATAAATAGAGTATTCCTTTTCAGTTTGACCCCATAGCATGGACTGTTGTTGGATAGGTATTTATTTAAAAAGAAAAGGGTTCTTGGACAATAACATTTAATGACCTATTCGAGATGTTTCGATAATCGATAAGTCATAACTTTTGACTGATCCGGAGATCCGGATATTCAGCGAAAGCATATTTGTCCAAGCTGAAACGGAAACACTCCCTCGCTTGGTCAATGAACCTACATGCATGCGGCTACGCAAATGGAAACAGTTTATCTCTACAATACGCCGAATAAAGTGTTTTTCAGGTTTTCAGTTGACGATGGTGGTGTAGCGAGAAAAGTAAAGAATCGCAACGAAGCTGGCCGCAGAGCGAAGCAACTGAACGTCCAAAGAGCGTCTGTTGAATATTAATGCGACATTGTTATTGGCCACTAGTGCCCGCTGCTGCCCCAATCGCACATTTCCATAACTTACTATTCCCGATCCGTTGGGAATCAGCTCACTGTTGTAGGAATATGATCACTTGGACCACTCATATCTAACCAGTAAATTCAGTTTTATCTCGAGACTCCGCTACGTATCTACATAACCTACAACTGTATCATGTAAGCGAACATGTTCACTGGCTTATTCTCGGAGTTACTCTGCCGGCAATCGGCGCTACCCTACATTAATGAACGATGATTCACAAGATTACATTGATTGCCAAAGTCGAATAGGCTAGTCTTAAAATAATCAAAATAAATTTGGGTAAATGTACCGATACCAATTAAATCTAATTATGTTAAACAAAATCCAACGTAGGTGCCTCCTAATGTGCATAGTAAATTAAAGAACCTTCTCCTAGGATTCACAACTTTCAGTCGCCTACATAAGTTTAAAAACTTAGCCGAAGGATTTTTTATCGACGCCATTTAAAGTATTTACCAGTACCAACTACGAGTAGTAAAGAAAAAAAAAAGAAATAATAAAACACTTTTATTGTTGACTGTACCCATGCAGTTAGAGGTGAGGTAGGGGGGGGGGGGGTGAGGTAGGGGTGAGTAAATACTGAGTATTTACTCAGTATTTGCCCAAATCACTCAGTATTTGTCCAAAGCACCCAGTAAATATCCGTATTTACTCATTTTGGGTGGGTAAAAACTATTACTAATAAAATATTTTAAAAAGTATGGTTTAAGAACTAAATTGTTTTTTTATTGAATAGTATTCAATCTATCAAAACAAATGTTCAGAAACATTCAAGTTATTTTTGAAGACTCATTTCATGATGTGTGATACATTGATAGTTTCTGAATTTTTTGGTGGCATTTAGTTACATGTATGGAGTTCCCCTATTTAAAATATTTCTTACGAGTTTGACTACATAATCCAGTAGGTACTTTGATACATATATTTCAAATTTCTGTACTCCTGGGTGCACTCTAAATAGAATATACCCACCAATTTCGGTACAAACAGGTAAATACGGGTATATTAAGTATTTACCCGGTATTTACCAGTGAGTTTTTACTCACTAACCTCTACATCTCTATAGCCAGTATTATCATGTAAATTACGGAAGTATACCTTTCAGCTCAATCAGACACCGGGAACTAGTTGAAATTTAACTTACAAGATTTTATACACATACATATACGGGGTCAAGCTAAATAAAAGTGTATAAAAAGGATGTAAGTTGTAACTATTAATCGTATTGCCAAATATACGAATCGCCTGCTGAAATAATCGGTCTATTGTGAGTCAAACTTTACTTATACTACTGTCATTGAAAAGAGGTGCATATTAAACATCATTTTGTATTTCTTAATACACTAGTCTCCGCCCGCGACTTCGTCGGCTTAGAAGTCGTTAAAATATTCGTACCCTTTATTAACTTTTCAACAAACCCTTTATTAATTAATCCTTTCTTGGTGGAGCTTCATCCAATTTCGAGGCAAAGCTGTGAGTTGTCTGTCAGTCTCTATACGTATAATCCAGTTGAGTTTTATATATTTATAGATATCAATATCAGACTGTAATCCATTGTTACTAGTTAATATGTATGTATGTATGAACATACCTATTTATATCTAAGTTTTTTTTTTTTTTTTTTTTTATACCACGACGGTGGCAAACAAGCATACGGCCCGCCTGATGGTAAGCAGCTACCGTAACCTATGGACGCCTGCAACTCCAAAGGCGTCACATGCGCGTTGCCGACCCTTTACAAAAAGGAGGATTCACTGTGTTGACGACTAAAGGAACAAGAAGGTCCCTCATCGTCAACACACTGGGTCCTCTTTGAGCTCTTTGGCAACCTTACTCACCAGCAGGAACACAACACTATGAGTAGGGTCTAGTGCTATTTGGCTGTGGTTTTCTGTAAGGTGGAGGTACTTCCCCAGTCGGGCTCTGCTCCAGATTTGAGCGATGACATTCGCTGAACGTGCCCTACCACACTTAGCGAGATGCCATTCGCAGTGCCCATACCTCTCTTTTTGGCGTAGTTTAAGGACATACCCAGGTCCGGACGTAGTTTAAGGACATACCCCGGGTCCAAAAGTTAGACCGTGTACGGTCTGTAATATGATGACAATTTCCTGCTTACTGTTTTGTTCCCTTCAAGCAGACAAAAGATGAGTTGGCCGGCGTCCCACAAGCTTGTCTGTGAAAGTTTGCCAAAATTCTTTTATTGACTGAGCGAGTGAACGAGTGCCGAGGTTTACAGGCTGCGGTGGGAATATTCGGGCACTAGCCAACCGAGTAGGCGGCTCGACCCGTGTCGATACTGTCGATGTCGTACACTAGACGAGAAATAAAGAGTACCTCACATTACGTTTGACTTTTTTCTTTTTCATTCATGAAAACTCCAGATAAAATTAATACATTACAATCAGGAGGTAAGAAGACAGTTAAATTAATGTTCATTCAACTAAGTAACAGGACTTTCCAAGAACTTAGTTTTAATTAAATTCGTTTACATTTAATCTGGACATTAACAATGTATTAGCTTAATTTATGAGTTCGGTGTTGTTTCAGAAGTTCAGTGAACGCTGAGGATTGCCAGATCTCATGATCGGAACTATGTATAGACTGGCTACCCCGCGGGAGGTGACAGTGGTGGATGGTGTATAACTAATAATAGCCTCCCCTCCAGCGCGCGAGCATCGGAACGCTGACGGGCGCGCACATGTGGCGCCCGTCGACGTCGCACTCGGTCTGCAGACGTTTATTTTCGAAGCGGTCGTCACGCGGCGCGGTAACGCGGGCCACGGCGTTCCTTACATAAGAACCTCCGTCGAGCGCGCCCGCAACCACCCTCGGCTCGTGCACCTCGTCCAGTTACCGCATGTTGCAAGCCGGTGCACATTCGGGAAACCGATCCGACGAACGCCCGCCGCCGGGTCTATTTCGGGAAAATACAAATTTGGAATGGATGGTACTCGCCAGTCGTGAGCGAAAGCCGGCGGTTGACTCCATTTTTAGAGCTGGTCTGCGCGTGCGCAGCGCGCGCGCCGCCAGTGCTCCGCGAGCTGCCATCACGCTGCGTCGCGATCCACCCTTCCGCCACCTCTGGGTGGGTACTCGCGAACGGCTGCCACAACTTTTACCCGGGGATGTCGTCACGTGTAAAATATTTGTGTGTTGGTATATTGTCATTGAGGGCTGAAGATACAGCATGTGAAGAGTGAAGACGTCTCAAGAGCCAAGATAAGAAAGAAGCTTTGCGCGAGTTCCGTGCTTCCTTACTTCCCATAGTGCTTATTATCGTATGGAATGTAAAGAAGTATGGAGCTGCGCGGGCGTGCCCGCGGGTCCGGAAATCGCATCATCGCGGCTAACATGTGCCAAAGAAGCTTCTAAAAGGACTTATATTCTTGCCTAATGTGTTTCTGAGTGTATTATCTGTTTTGTCTGTAGTTTCAATAGCTTAAATTTGCGATCAAGTGAAAATTTACAGAGTATTAATTGATCAAGAAACTACCAAATTTTGTATCGGTGTGGCCCCACTAAGATATGTGTTTTAACATACTATGTGTAGTCTCATCACTTCGTTTGTCCCTTGATTTTTATCAAAGACGTGGGTGAATGAAATCGGTGATAAAATGTGATTGCTTGTTCGGTGGCAAGTTGTCGTAAACGCACATGTGGTGTAGGTAACAGTCTTAGTAAAGCAACATAAATAAACGCGACTAACCACCGCAGCTAGCCGGGCTCCGCATCACATTCCAACTTATATTTAGATGTACCTACAGAAACAGAGCGCCTGAAATATTTAGTCATGAAGATTCCTGAAAGCTTAACTACGAAGTTATTGTCTAGTCAAATTAGATTAAACGTGTCATGTCAAATTGAGAAGTTTCTTGAAATATGAGACTTGAAATTACTTTTTCAACCGCTCTACCTATATATTAAGCTTATTTGAATACAAAATTTCACGTCTTCAAAATTGAATTCGTTTACTGTGTTTTTTAACGTGCTATTTAATTAATTAATGTGTATTATATGCGTCTTCTTGTTAGTTCGACTTACATATTTATGTCGTTTGCTATTTCAACCATATGTATATACATATGTATTTTATTTGTGAATACAAACATTTTATGGGTATAATCATACATGTACACCAGCAAAAAAAACTTCGTTTATTATGTAGTCGTGTAGCGCGTCAACATTTAGAAATGAACCAACGGCTAAAAAACAACTGTATAGAATCGATTTTCTATTTATATACCTATATCAGTGACACTTCTTGAGTCAATAACTAATAATTATTTTTGATAGAGAGAGCTATCCCACGGCGTGGCAATAAGTAATCCTACGGTACAATGTTTAACTACTTTATTGAGGGACCAGTAACTTATGCTATCAATAAAAGTTCTTAGCGACCGTCTGTAAAGAAAAGGAATGACAAAAAAGGGGGTTTGAAACAAAAAGCGGGTGTGTTGGGCCGCGCCTGCGCCACATCTGGAGGGAACACTGCATCTCATTATGGCGGCGCGCGGTCGCGGCTGAATGGACCCATGCCCGTGCTGTGCCGTGACGTGCCCATGACAATGCCGAACAATTAGGGAGTGCACTGATTCGTTGCACTTACACAATTTGTATATTGTCTAAGATTCATCATGTTCCTTCCTTGGGCTTTGTTTATTTTTAACCAGGATTACCGTTTTGATACAATGTAATATGAGCATAATGGGTATATTAGGCATGCTACTAGATTATACATATCGAAACATAAGTCGTTAATATTTGTACATTTTGCTTTTATCAAAATGTCTATGTAGTAGCTTAACTTGTTTTACAGCGTTATTTTAAACCGGCAGTTTTAGAAACAGTAGGTAGAATCGTAAAGGTTCCTAATTATTGTTTTTGAACAATTTTATAAATTATTTTATATCTCTAGCAATACGTGATTCGAGATAAACTTTAATAGAAATACAGCAAATAAAAAGAAACAGATATTGAAGGCAAAAAGCGAAACTTGTGGCATACAGCTTTCTTATGTAAAATCTAATTCTGAAGCTGAACTGAAATCCAAGTGTAAATTAGCAGCTATATTTAATAGATAATTCGCTACGCTACAGTTGACCTTGAATTTTTTTTATTTGTCATTTTGTGTGCCCAAATTTTGGCGTATTCATACTTTATATAGATATTTGTTAGGTAGCCAGAATAACTTATATGTGGTTTGATAGGTAGCTATACTAGCTGTTAACGTGTATGTAATTTAAATTAAATAAATATGTAATAGGCAACTCAAAATTTATTTCGCACCAGGTAAAAAATTGTATAAACGTCATTGAATCATTCAAATTTACTATGTTTATCAATTTCTTTTATAAAAGGATTGCCTTTTGATTGTAAAAGATGGGAGTTCTATTTGTTATATAAAAGGAATGCCTTTTCATTGTAAAAGATGGTAGTTCTGAGTTATGAATTATAAAACACTTTAAACTCTTAATGATTTAATTTAATGGACTGAATCTTCGCTGTGGTGAATGCCAATAATTGAGATCAAATGTTATGGTTTTCCGACTTCTATTTGTTTATTTGTATAATCATACTTATTATTTCAAAACGACGGTATTGTAACTTGAGTTAACACAAAAGACAAAAACCGAGCCATGAATATTAAAGCCATTGAAGTGCCCGTTAAAATCGTAAGGGCACGAAAGAGCAAATTATTAGGTAGTATCGTCCATTGTTTTAAAAAGCAGCGAATACCGAGACAGAATAGCGCGGGAGTCGCTACTGAATTTACAATACTTTTTGTCTCGATAGTGAGCTTGTCGCTAGTATAACTTGACCTGAGTCCCTAAGCAAAATGAGGAATCAGAGATTACAGTAATGCTGGTGCTCATACGCGAAGCGATCAGTGAGTGTTGTGAGTAGAGGCGCAGTGGCGGCGGGCGATGACAGTGCGCAGTTGCGCACGCACTCCCATTACTCGCCGACAACAAATAAAGACGCGAGGCGTGACCGTGCCGCCGACAAACCGATTTGTTTCTATATGCACCTAAACCTATATGTAAGAGAGATTATTTTAATATTTGATCAATAACTTTTAAGACAACTAATTTGAATTAATTCAGGAGTGGCCCGTTTTATATTATAATCAAAAACTCATAGAAAAGTTTTATTAAAAACTCTCAACTTTCATATTAATACAATCAATGTAAAATTATTTATAAAGAAGTAGTTTAATTTAAATTTCAAACTTTATGATCTTAAGAATTAGTCATCATTTGATATGTGCGGTACACTCAGCAGCAAAAGTAGCTAAGCAGCTTAAGTGTTCAAAATGAGCTTGACACGCCTTTATTGTTAAGAGAATAAGAGCGCGTGGAGATCGTTTTGAACACCTGAGCTGCTTAGCTACTTTTGCTGCTGACTGTACGATCTGTACCCGTGTAAGTTACCCGTGACTGGTTTTTACTCCGAATTTTTATGACAAAGATGGGGTCACATAGCGGATAAAGTGAAAAAAATTTTGGATGAGCCTAATTTACTAAAACTGTCATTACAATTAGCATCATCTTACCTTGATAATAAGGTCTGTATTTGGCCACACTTTTTTGTTAAAGAGGGACAACTCGGTTAATGCCGACCATATCGCCATCGCCCACTGCACCGGCTACCGTGCACTATCACATACTACAGACCTGATTCGCGCCCTTTAATAGTCCGCCTTTTACTATACCTAATACAAAAGGTTTTCTATGAGAAAGGGATCTTGATCTACCAGTTTTTTACCACTCTCAAATCAGAAACAATTTATTCATGCATCCATGCAACGACCATTGCCAACAAAAGAATTGGAAACTAGACAGGGGTATAATGAATGCTAGACCGACCATTTTAATAAAGTTGCTTGCGTGCGATTTTGTTCAATACATGAATGGTTCTTATTCTTTCCTGCCATGTTCATGCCGTGTACTTTTTGATTGAGCTTTGCTTTAAATAAAAGGAAATCAGACCTTCAGCTATAAACGAATATGAAATCTATTGTCTATGAAATTATATTTTATTACACGTGTTGTAATTAATAATGGTTGCGGTTTTAAATAAAAAAATGTGTGAAGACATAGGTACAAACCACTTTATTAAAAAAAAAAACCGGCCAAGTGCGAGTCGGACTCGCGCACCGAGGGTTCCGTACAAACCTTTACAACTTAAAGGTATCATAGACCTGAGTATTTGATATGAATTTCAATTTAATACCTCTACGCGTTTACGAGGAAAAAGGTAGTAAGTTTAAAATTTTTAAAAATATTTATTGTATGATTTTACTAAAAATGTCTACTTTTCGTAATTTTTCCTTTGTCTGTACTATATGAAGTTTCTTCGTGCCAAGTTTCAAGTTTCTGAGTTTACGGGAAGTACCCTGTAGGTTTTGAGTTTCTTGCGAGTACTCAGTTTGAAAATATGCGACTTAAATTGCTATTTCTTTTGATTGCGTTGACATAAAAGTTTGGTTTTGCTACATCTGAAAGGTCCTATAGCCCTGAGTATTTGACATGAATTTCAATTTAATATCTCCACGCGTTTACGAGAAAAAAAATGTAAGTTTAAAATTTTTAAAAATGTTTTTTTGTATGATTTTATTAAAAATGTCTACTTTTTGTAATTTTTCCATTGTCTATGCTATATGACGTTGCTTCGTGCCAAATTTCAAGTTTCTGAGTTCACGGGAAGTACCCCGTAGGTTTTGCGAGTGCCGAAAAACTAAAATTTGCAGCATAAATGACTGTATCTTTTGATTGCGTTGGCTTTTAAGTTTGATTTTTTCACAGCTCCAAGAGACAATAAACCTGAGTATTTGGTATAAATTTCAGCTTGATACCTCCACGCGTTCCTGAGAAAAATGGTCTTGACAGACAGACAGACAGACAGACAGACAGACAGACAGACAGACAGACAGACAGACAGACAGACAGACAGACAGACAGACAGACAGACGGACAACAAAGTGATCCTATAAGGGTTCCGTTTTTTCCTTTTGAGGTACGGAACCCTAAAAATAATACATACGTTTGTTATAACTTGGTTTGGAGGTACGTTAAATACATTGATTTATATTAAAATGGAGACTGTTGTACAATCTATCTAATGTAAATGTTTGCCCTGGACCTGGACAAGTGGCCACGGATCACGCATCTAGTATATGAATAAAATTTTGACCACACCCGCTCGGAAAGGATCATTTTATCCATTAATAAGTGTGTGGAAAGTTGCATTTTATCCTCTAGAGTGGAAAGTAATTTAGTACAAATTTCGACTTTTTTTACCTTGTTGGATATACTTTTATGTAATGAGATTGAATGATAAATATTGGATACCAATTTATAATATTATAGGGTACAGCTTATATTTTCTTCGCATTGGTGTGGTGAAAAAGGGTGTTATTACACTCGGCATAAAAGTTTGTTAAGCCACTCATATCTTGAAGCCCTCGCAAGCTCAGGATTTTTGAACAACTCACTATGCTCGTGGCTCAATTTTGGAATCTTTCGCTGGCTCGAGTCTCAACAAAAGCACGAGAGATTAAAGAACAACTTTTCTCCCTTTTATAATAAATAACTATAAATCCTTCATTTCTCGTTTACAAGCATTCTAGGTATGCTACATAATACAGCATTATTTATTATTTAAGATTAATACGAGGGTTGCTACTTATATATCCGGAAACAAAAAAACAAACAAACGTACACGGCTGAAAATGGTTTTATTGTTTTTCAAAGTATTCCCCTTGATGATCTATGCACTTTTGCATTCGCGTGAACCAATTTTTAAAGCACTTCTGCCACTCCGCCTGAGGTACCTCCATAATGTGTTGTTTGAATGCGTCGACAGCATCTTCAGCGGTCGAAAATCGTTGACCGCGTAATTTATTCTTTATATTTGGAAATAAATAAAAATCGTTGGGTGCCAAGTCAGGGCTGTACGGCGGATGACCCGTTAATTCCACATTTTGACCCTCCAAAAATAGAGTTGTTTCGCGTGACGTATGACAGCTGGCATTGTCATGATGAAGAATGATTCTTCGTCGCTGGTTAGTTTTACGAATTTGTTCAAATACTTCCGGTAAGCAAATGGTCGTGTACCACTCTGAATTAACCGTTCTACGGTTTTCTAGTGGCACTGTAGCTACATGGCCATTAATACCGAAGAAGCAGGCCACCATTTGTTTCAATGTACTTTTTGCACGAGTAACTTTCGTAGGGTTCGGCTCATTTTGAAACACCCATACCGTTGATTGTTGCTTCGTTTCGGGATCGTATGCATAGATCCAGGATTCGTCACCTGTATAGATGTTATAAACGGCTTTTGAGTCACCACGGTTATATTTTTTTAACATTTTATTGCACCATTCGACGCGAGCATCTTTTTGCTCTTTTGTTAAGTTGTGGAGTATCCAACGCGAACAAATTTTTTTTACAGCCAAATAATTATGTAATATGCTATTAATGCTGGTCATAGAAATACCCAGAGTCGCCTCTATCTCGCGGTACGTAACATGTCGGTCGTCCATTATAAGTTTTCGCACAGCCTCGATATTTTGTTGTACAACGACCGATTTCGGGCGACCTGCATTAACTTCGTCCGTAAGCATACTACGTCCACGATTGAACTCACTAAACCAGTGATACACAGTAGTTTTAGATGGGGCTTCATCACCAAAAGTTGAAGTTAGTTGATCTATGCACTGTTGTTGCGTTAAACCACGCCGAAAATCATAATAAATCATAGCCTGAATATTTTCACGAGTGAGTTCCATTCTTGCTGCGAGATGACATTTAAAACCCGTCAAAAACAAAACACGAGCGTTAATAAGAAAGAAAAAATATACCGGCCAGTACTTAAAAAAGTTCAAATTTTACCATGGAGGTCAAATATGCTATTTAAGAAGATTGTAATCCCGGTTTCCGGATATATAAATAGTAGCCTATGTATACGTGTAAGTACATCTTGGCTTATTTTCGACCTGTACCCATTTTATAGCACACGTCAAATGCATCAGATTACTTGGCGACGTGCGTGGCCGATGTATGAAATACGCCTAATATTCGTAAGCAGGCACGGGGACGTCGGTAACCTACCCAACTAACATTTAAGTGCCAAGAATGGGAGGGAGGTGTAGGAGCTGAATTATAGTGAAAATAATTCTATTGACGGATACAAGAGTTCGAAGGATTTGTGGTATAGCCAGCTATAACCACGCTTTACCCCTGGACCTGGTACCTCATTTTCAGCTTTAAGCTCTAATCACTATAGGTACTAAATATTAATAGAGCTTTAAATTAATTACGAAAACCCTTGAAAATATATAGTAAAACTAAAATTTATAATATAAGCTGTAACGATCACCAAAACGTTTGTTGGGTATATTCTGAAGACAAATGAAGGATTTAAAATTTACACATTCATGAAGTTTATGCAATTTTAATGCTGAAAAATTAAAGAGATTTTAGAACAGTAGTGGTATTATTAACAAATTAAAAAAAAAGGCGATTTAAAATCGATTGTGACTGGAATGAGAATAAGATATTAATAGAGATTTAATATTTTTTGGCGTAATGAAAATACACACGGAAGGTGTATTTTAAATGTTATTATGTAAATTTTCTATAATTGTAATTAAATTAAATTATTAAGACTAACACTAGATTAATATTTTTGTTTGTTTGTTACTAACACTCTATGGATACGTTTGTCCGAAATAAAGAAATTATATTTTTTATTTTTGATATAAATGCCTGGCCTTATTTATGTCCAAATTAACTACTTATTACTTAAAAAATAACGCTAGGTAGTTATATTATATTAGGTAAGACTTCAAAAACACAAAGGAAGCAAAAGTAAGCGGGATTCAGAGTCAATTGTAGTCAGGTACAAAGCCTAATGAAAGTTCATTGCCGAATTTAGACATATTCGCAGCGCACGAAATGTTTGTGGTTATAACAAAAATTCTACCGAAACAAATTTATTTAATCGATATTCGACGAGTCAAAATAATGATCGATCAAATAATTACTTTTGTGCGAAAAGACATTGTGTTACGAACCAATACTACTAGCGGAGTATACTACCGGTACCGCACGTTTTTTTTTAATCATGGCATATTTATTAAACATTTCTGTATAATAAATAACAAAACGATTACAGCTATTTAATGTTTAAGAAAAATTGAAAAACCATTATGGGCTAATCACTACATAGTATAAAACAAAGTCGCTTTCCGCTGTCTGTCCATATGTATGCTTAAATCTTTAAAACTACGCAACGGATTTTGTTACGATTTATTTAAATAGAAGAATGATTCAAAAGGAAGATTTATATGTATAATACATGCATAATATAGTAGAGAAACACGGATAGATACTTTAGAGGTTTCTAATGATAATAACCATTTTTTATTCCGTGCGAGCCCGATTGAGGTACACGTCATTATGTTTATTATTATATACATAAATCAGCTTCTAAAATATTATACCCAGCGAAATCACACATTGTTGGAAGTGTTTTAAACGCGCGGCTCAGCACAGGGTCAGCACGGTGAGTCATTAATGTAACGCTGTTGCCTACTGCTTTCAATTAAGCAAATAAAAACTGTAATCACTCAATATGGGACTTTACATGCTGACGGGACATATTACGGATTAAGGAGCCTTTTAAAATCTTTTGTTATTCATCTTAATATCGATTTTGTTATTCGACGAGTCAAAATAATGATCGACCAAATCATCACTTTTGTGCGAAAAGTGTAGACATTTTGCACAGAATAACTAATACATAGTACTACCGTACAGAAAATTCACTCCTTAACAAAAGTCAGATTTAGGTATAAAATTATACCTATACTCGGCACCTGCAAGCAAAATTGAAACTTATAACCGCGCACGAACCGTGAATCTTCTTTGCGCGTTGCAGTTTTATGACCGAGCTGTGAGCGTCGGCACAGGGTTGTCACTTGACAAGTTTTTGTACCTATACCTACTGATTTATTAGTTTTAAGATAAATATGTAGGAATTGCAAACGTTGATTATGTAAACATGAAATTTTTATACGGAGATAGAAATTTTTATCGAGATTATGTCTGATTCTCACGGAAGGTATGCCATAGCCGTATTCCTTTGAAAATATGTCGGTCTGTTTCTAATATTGTTTCTGGGCAACCGATATTCAATAAATAAAGGATGTTTATTTTAACTATTACTAAGTAAGGACTTTTGGACCTTTGAATATCGTCCGGAAATTAAAAATGTTATTTCTGCTTCCTTGTTCTTACGTTTATTCAGACATCCGTAAATACATATTTTATACGGATTAGAGCGAGATAGGTTTCGGAGCCATTGTGTATTTCAAATTTTGCGCGAGCGCCACGTGACACGAGTATCGTGCGAGCCGAGCGGCAGCCCACTGCCATACGCCTGCCCGGGAGGCGCGCCGGCCAAATGTACCTAAACTACGTAGTGAAACCCCCTGCATTGTGTTACGACCCGTTACTTTATCTAGCGGAGTAAATCCCTGTTTAGTATACACTGCCGCACGTTTTTTTGAAATCTTGGCATATTTATTAACCTTTTATGTATAAAAAATAATAAATACCAAAAATTTTACAGCTATTTAATGAATAAGAAAAAATTTAAAACCATTATGGGCTGATCAATAAATCCCCATTTGATTGAGGTACACATCATTATGTTTATTATTATATACATAAATCAGCTTCTAAAATATTATACCCAGCGAAATCACACATTGTTTTAAACGCGCGGCACAGCACAGGGTCGGTGAGTCATTAATGTAACGCTGTTGCCTACTGCTTTCAATTAAGCAAATAAAAACTGTAATCACTCAATATGGGACTTTACATGCCGACGGGACATATTACGGATTAAGGAACCTTCTAATATCTTTTGCTATTTATCTTTAACATAATATGTTTACTGTAAGTTATTTTATATTTTGTAAAAGGCCTAATCGTCCTATTATTTAGTCCTCTTACTGCAAATAGGTACTGACTATCTGCAAAAATGTCATTTCGAGAAAACATGATTTCAAGTTTCAAGGGATCGTATTTATGCTGAAACGTATTATAATGTGAAAAATGTTTTTATTCTTATTAAGTTTGCTTTAGAATGATCATAAACATTCTATTCAAATTAAAGAGATAACAAATTTGTGACACTGAAGTGGTTTTACCTGTAGAAAGATAATATTGTATATTTCACCAATCAGCCTCTTTAAATTGGCGTTTGTCTCTGTTTTAGCTTAACTTTTCTAGTACTGTAACATAGCAAAATAATTAATAACTCTTACTGCCCTTGCTGGATTTCAGTGTAAGTCAAATTTATTACAAATATAAGCGGTTTTACCTGTAAGATTATATAGAACATTTAACGTATGGAATCTTAATTTGGCTAAAACCGTTACTATAACCATGTAAAAGATGATTTGGGGGGTCAACTATCTTTGAAACTAAGCATCGTATTGAAAAAGGATTTTACGACTTTATAGATTTCTAAACGCGGATTACGAAATTAAAAAAACATAATTTTAGACAAAATAAAACTTAGTCGGTAGTTTATCGAAATACAGCAACATAGAGACGTAGAGAAGCATATTCTAATAGCTACCTTTTATGAAACGTTAATGACCATGTTAGCTTAAAATCATATATTGACGAAATAGGTACATTCTTATAAAAAAATATGAGCATTTTAGAATTTTGCCTAAGGCTTGTTCCACTTAAAAATTACCCTTATATAAACTTCCACCGCGGACCAGACCGTGTTAAGTATAATTTTGTATTAAGTCTGGTTATCATAGGCTTATTTGAATATAATCTGCAGGTAATCCTATCTTATTTTACGTTAATAGCTTGAAATAAGAGAATGACGCGCAAAAATAACCACCAGACAAACATTTGGCACAGTTCCAAAGAGAGCCCACGGAGTCTCTCCAGAATGTAGCCTAGTCGCACTTTAGAGAGCTATGATGCTGATGTTAATAAAAAATGGAGTTGAATTAATTCACAATTTAAATAAGTATGACTAGACCTAAATAAAATCAGAAACGTGAAATACGTAAGTATGTATGTAATATGGAGCTCTGCATTGTATTTATGCGAGCGCTACGAGCTGAAATTGAAGTAAAATTGGCATTACATTTTACGCGTCTGAATAGCCTTCATATTAATCAAATTATTTCTTTTAGAGTGATTTTGTAACAATTGGCTGATGAGTGTCCACTAGCAACATCTCTGAATTTTTTTTATAGTGAGAGCATGTTGATCTAGTATCAACAGGGCTTGATTTTTGTGCGTTGAGCTTGTACGGTCAACCAATTTGATTCCTAGGCCACTGTAGAACCTTGTCGTAATGACAGTTGCCCGTGGATACGTATAAATGCCTATTCGCTTCCAAACTAGCAATTGTGATTGATAAGGTTCTAGAGTGGCCTAGGAATCAAATTGGTTGACTGTACAACTATCGCTCATGCATACAGGATGTAACAAAAATAGTGATGATCCGGAAATTTTTTTTTCGCGTGAAATAGTAGTTTTCGATACAAGTGCGAGAAGTATATTGCGAAAAAACTACAATGAAATAATAGTAGATTGTTTGACAAGGGTCTAAAGTAGGCCATATTACCACCAGGTGGTTATTTTCCCGACCGAAGTGAGGGATAATTGTTCGAGTGGTAATATGGCTTTTAGACCAGAGTTAATGCTGTAACGTTGTTACATTGTCTTTTGGTTCTAATTAGAATAGTTTCTTATCAATCAATTTCAACACCTTCGATTCGATCGGTTATAACAATGCTTCAAACAGCGCCGTTCGAATGCACCTTGTGTTTATCTGTATGGGGTTGTCATCTAATAAATTTAGCCTAAATTATGGGTTTTTCTTCTGTCATTTTTAATAACATTGGCGTTTCATAAATAGGTATTTTGGAAAATTAGTAAATGAAATGTAGTCAAAGAAAATGTATCTGGAAATTCTGAAAGCGGGTTTTAAAGTAAAGTATTTGGATATTTAGTATCATGTCTTTGACCTATTGATAGGAAAGTTGTTTCGCTGGAATCAATCAACAATAATTAGAGGGATTTATATTTATTTAATTGCCACCCTGAATTGGGTCCTCTGCCCTCTGGTTCCTCCATCTTGGGAGTCACTAGGGATGACTCGGTCATTTGATTTGCGGCCTTGTGCAAGGGGGGGCTCAAGCAGCCTTCTGAAATTTTGCCCTTGGTGGCAGCGAAGGTGGCGGTTCAATAATCCTCGGTTACCTGCAAAGGAGAATCGTAAGTAAAGATTAATAGGGTTTTTGGCTATCACGGCGTGAAACGTGTTCTAGTTATTTTGACCATGCTTTTGGTTTTCAGATTTGAACTTGCCTGAGGGAGGGCGTGCTCTGTAGAGATGTTATAGGAATATTTTCCATTCTCCGGTAAGGTTTCTTTCTTCAGTTTTGTAAATTTATCAGGGCTGTAGTTCAGTCGACTAATGCAGATAATTTATTGTTCCTTGCAGGAGTCGGGTGTTGTATTTTTCAACCAATGTGTTGTATTTGCAACCATTGTACAAAGTAGTACAAATGTTATAGTGAAGACTTAAATTGTACTCTCATATCATTATGGATCGAGCAGCGGCTCCTCCATGCGTTTCATCACCACATTGTTCCGGCCAAGCGGTCTGAGCTTCTCGGAAGTCGGTGCCCCGCTGCAAAGTCTGTGTGAGCAGTTTCCGGACAGCGTCCTGTAGCTTTGCGACGTGGCAAGCTTCTTGCACATCAGCGACTGGCGAAGAACAGCTTCTGAGGTCGGTTCAGTCCTTTATTAATTTTAAATGGCAGTAGGAATTCTGTGGAAAAGTAAATATCATTAGTTTTGAGAACCAACATTAAGTATTTAAATTTAGAAATCTCTGATATATAAAACCATAGGGACTAACCTAAGTAGTTAAGAATTTAGATAGAAACCTGAATAAATCTCAACCTTTGAACCTTGTTAACGACCTAGCTTAACCGCTGAGCTACTAGAAATTTTAGTTGGTGTCGAACTTAAACGAAAAGAGAGATTTATCCAGTGTTTAGATTTAAAAAGTTATTTTCAAAAGCAAGAATAGGTAATAAAGATTTAGTACAGTATCCACTTGTTTAATTTCACACCAGCCCTACATAGAGCAAGACCCTTGCGACATCAACATTTGATTTAGTGATTTAATAATAATTGTTTAATTGTGTTCAGGAAAACTAAGCTGTGGCATAGTTCTAGGTTATCAAAACCTAGCCTAAATTATATCTACCTGACAATGCATACAATGTTTCACTTCGATTGCGAGAAAATATCATAAAAATACTTATTATTTACACACAATAACTAAACTAAGGTGAAATTATGGTATAACTTGACGGTCTTTTAATTTTTTAAACTTCTTTGACATAGATACAAAATATAAATACCGCGAATAAATGCCACAGACGACGGTATAATTAGCTCTTTAAACAGTTTAAACACACTTTAAAGCGTTTCCCAAAAAATTAAATCTTTTTTAATGATTGTGAAGTAGGAACTAAAAAACACCTCATGTTTTGAGAAATAAATTGCGTTTCCTGATTGGTCGATTTTAACATTACTGTATTCTGATTGGTTGATATTAAATACAATGTTTTTTTAAGGACTTAAATTATTTACACAGTATACGCACCAAAAAAGTATCTAGCGTTCCGATTAACTCCGATATGTGTTGTGATTTGTGGATTTAATATAGTGAAGTGTTCTGATTGGTCAATTTAAAATGTCTTGTTCAAGTAATACTATTGGGTCTCGCATAATACTCCTTTATGCCCAATCGCGCGTAGTTCAGGTGGGTCATTTATAAGCGGGTCTCGCATAATACTCATTTATTTAAAATTCTGATCTGCAAATCGTGCGTAAAATCAAACTTTACGCACGATTTGCAGCTACATAAAGTAAACTTTTTGAGCAATTGTATTAAAAAAGTTTTTTTATCTTAGTTTTTCATAATTAGAATAAGATATCAATTATGCCCTTAAACGGATCACCAGCATTTTTGTTACACCTTGTATGGGACATGCAATTCAAGTGCAACCGTGCGTTTCACCATTTTGATTGTTACGTCTCACGTCAAAGGATCACTCGATGCAATGTTACATAGTAAATAAATAAATCTTTAAATTACTTTTGACAAAACGTATAATAGATGTGATGAGTGTAATATGTAGTCGGCGCTAGCGCCGTTCGTCAGCGCCCCCCAGTGAGCTAGAGCTGCAACTGTTCCAGGAACGCTGTAACATCTCGCTTGTGAATGTTACGGCAAGCTGCGGGACATTACCACGTTATCCCGATTGGCAACGATAGGTGGCGTTGTAACGCCAATCTACTTTTAGCGTGAAAACATTACAATTACAATATGAAATAATTTGAAATCGCTTGGTTACATTTGACTGTAATGCTACCATATTATTCAAAAGTTCGAAAACCTATTATTTCTGTCATAAATTTGTCAACAGGGAGCACAAGAAACGCAAAACGTCTCCACATAAAAAATAAACATCAAGAGTCGATTGATGGAAAAGTATACAATAATAAATTATTATATGTTTTTATTAAAAATATTGGAAAACCCACGAAACGATTGAACCGGTTTTTATAAAACATATCTAATTATTTATTACTCGTTAAAAAACCCTTTCAAATAAAAAAAACCCGGATTAAATCGGTTCACCGTTTTAGCGCTACAGCGCCATAGCTGGTAGCGGTCAAACTTATAACCCTCTTTTTGTGCGTCGGGGGTTAAAAACGATATCGCATCTACTTTTATCGACGTGACGATTTTACTGATGCTTTGTTAAGATCGGTTTTGATTAAAACATGAATCTATTAACAAAATCGAATTATTAGAAAAAAAAGCTTTAAAGCAAATTAAGCTTCACAAATTATGTCATAAGTCATAATTTGTGAAGTCAGAATTAACGGCCAACATACATTAAAAATATACGCCCGAACATGGTTTCAGACATATAATCCCTTCCTATTTTTAAAGTTATTTAATAATCATATTAACCAGAGCCTAAATATTCAAGAGTGCTGAGGAACAAACACAAAAATTTGACCATAACTCTTTTGGCAAACTTTAATGGTTCGCAAATATTTCATTTGGCAAAATGCCATTTTTTCAGAAACCTTTATTTTTTTGGTGTGCCATAAAATTTATGAATAGAAGAGGTAATCGCCCCTAGAATGCTGCCAGTGAAGCGCTGTAAGGATTTCAACCGGAGTCCAAAAACACTTCATTCACGGACCGTAACATTTGCGGATGCGCCTACGGAAACTTTCCAAAATTGTGGCATTTTCATATAATATTGTATGGAGATTTAAACTTTCCGTTTCTTAATTTAAATTTCCCATATGTTTTGTGAAAGTTTCAAAACTTCGGAGAACTTTTCAACTTTTTTGAAACATTCCGCATCACCTTTTTTTGAAAGTATACACATCAATACGTGTACGACATAATCCGTCATTCAGAGGTGTTTAATAAATGTAAAACGTACTAACGCGCTGCTGTAACAATGTGTTCAGAGACTTCCAAGGCCAACTGTACGCATAAAATAACATTTAGGCAATGGTCAAAGGATTGGCTGTTGTCTGTTTTACGTGGCCCAAAAATATTTAAGTACTTATAACCTTTTCCATAGTGCGTGGATGGGGTAACGGCCTTCATTGCCTTATTAAAGTTAATTTTGACTAGGAACGTAAGTTTAGCGCAGAGTAACAAAAAGTTACCTATAGTAAGTTTAAACAGGGAAGCAGCTTTTTTGTTATGAAACTATATTAAGGCGCTAGTCGCTGATTGTGGCCGAAAACTGTTACTTTCTAAGGGATATATCTCAATAACGGGTTATTCAAAAATTTTGAAAAAAATATATGTTATTTACCATTTCATGTACAACATTTTCAACGTTTGAATAACTCGTGTAAGGTATAGTTTCTCCGTTATGTAAATGTAACGAAATGTCGTTTAACGGTTGATGGCTTATTCGATTTAAAATATTGTTGAACTAAAAAATATGTACTACAGAACACTACAAACTCAACGTAGGATATTTAAATTGATTAAATTTTCTTAAACAACTTGATCATAATTCCACATTTCGTGCGTTATTAGCTCGAAAACGGCGTTGCTGGCAGTCGTGAGCTAGCTTTGAGACGAGGAGGCTGTGTCGCTCATCGCTCCGTGCTTCCCTTGTACTACATATACTTGTGCTTGGCCCGTGAGCAATAATATCGGACTTACTGTGCCTAAAGACTAATTAACTGCAGAGGGTTCATGCGGTGCAGATATAACGTGTCTTCCCGGAATCAATAATGTATAGACGTTTTATCTTTTAAGATAATGTACTCGTATGCATGTTTATGTACGTTCGTATAAAAAGTGTATTTTATTTAGACTATAATACAAGTAAAAAACAAATTAAATAAAAATGGAGAAAAAACAAAAATCATGAATCTCACATTGCCTGCTCTGAAAACAAATTTGGTCTTGTAAGTAAACTAAAATTATTATGTTTTAGTAGACGCATGCATCACGCAAAATAGGCATTAGTCGTCGAGTTGCGGAAATCTGCTAGTACTGCAATACAATAGACCAATAATTAATTTAATAAAAAACTCTAAAGAACCGAATTTATTTAAACATATTTATTTAAGAATACCGTGTTCTAAACGAATGTAATATGCGTTTTATTTTAAGATTAGACACAATCTTTAATGTTATACTTTATACTAATTTCTCAAATCTAGAAATTGCGAAGTAAACTGCAAAGTATTGCAGATAAACCGGCCAAGAGAATATCGGGCTATGCTCAGTGTAGGGATCCGTAGTTGCCGGCCTGTTACAATAC
Organism: Pammene aurita; assembly: GCA_947086415.1. NCBI lineage: Eukaryota > Metazoa > Arthropoda > Insecta > Lepidoptera > Tortricidae > Pammene > Pammene aurita. The sequence continues at coordinate 19,551,336 of OX352293.1, read as the reverse complement.
ATCCATTCAAAAGGTAGTCTATAAAGAAATATTTTGTGGCACTTACGTTATTTTACTATAGGCATAACTCAAAAACGGCTCAATCGATTTTATTCCATATAGTTTTTATTGAAAATACGTGATAAGTATTTCAGCCTCACTTCCAGGAATTTCCCCAATTTTTTTGGACCCATGGTTCAAAAGTCAAAGAGCATTTTAACTTTCGATGCTATTATTATTTACGAAAGTATTCGTTTTATCCAAAAGTTGTTTAAGAGAATATGCCTTAAACAACTTTTGGATAAAACGAATACTTTTTATCTTATCTTGAAAGACCTATCCAACAATGGGTTTCAGATACTTATTGTTTTACCACTTTGTAGGCGTAATTAAAACACATAATAACTCATACCAAATTTCAGTCTACTAACTATCACTGAGCTAAGCCTGATTGAGAATCTAATAAAAAATTGCTGATATTTAAGAGTTCAATGTATGTAAGAATAAAGGAAAAAAAGCTTTTTTTTATACCACGACGCTGGCAAACAAGCATACTACCCGCCTGATTGAAAGCAGTTATAAAGCCTATGGACGCCTGCAACCCCAGAAGATTCACATGCGCGTTGACTACCCTAAAAAAACTTTACTATGTCGGTGAAATGCAAATAAATACAAATTTTATATTAATTATCAACACAAGTGAATAAATAAATTACTACTAAGGGTTAATACTACCTATCAAATATCTTTAAAAGACCGGCCAAGTTTGTATCGGACCATGTATAATGTAGGGTTCCGTAGAAAGTAGTTTCTTGGAGATAACTCAAAAACGGATGAACCGATAATATGTGAAGTACTAAGCCTTCTTGGTATTTTTTCATATTTTTAGGGTTCCGTAGCCAAATGGCAAAAAACGGAACCCTTATGGATTCGTCATGTCTGTCTGTCTGTATTGTCTGTCTGTCCGTCCGTATGTCACAGGCATTTTACTCGGAAACTATACGACGTATCTGAATAAAATTTACACATAAGGTGTATTTTGTATGCCGCTACTTAGTTATGTAGTTAAATTTGAAAAAAAAAATATTTTTAGGGGGGCGCTACATACAGGTAACTAAATTAAAAAAAAAATTTTTTTACCAAATATCAACATGTGACACATCAATGGATAGGTCTTTCAAAATAACATTGAGGTTTCTTTGACTATTTTGTGATTAAGTGAATATTTTCTGAAATAATCGCTTCGAAAGTCAGAAAAGTTGTGTAGCCCCCCCGTAACTTTTGAACCGTAAATTCAAAAAATTTGAAGAGATGCGCCTTATCGTATACTTTCAACGAAAATTGTTTTGAACATTATCGGTTCAGCCATTTTTGAGTTATCTCCAAAAAACTTCTTCCATAGGCATCAGATACGAATTTTTGGTATTAGTTTGGTTCTTATTCCATTGAAGGTACGGAACCCTCCTATGCGTGGTCCGACACGCACTTGGCCGGTTTTTTAGACTTACGGATTAAAAGTTAGATGGGGGCTATTATATTTAGACTTTCAAAGCAATTATTTCTGAAAATATTGACTTAATAAAAAAGTTAAAAAAAATAGTATATATATATAAGATATTTTTAAAGCCGTATCGTACAACATGTTCATATTTACAAAAAAAAAAATATTTTTGACATTTAGTTTGGCATATGTATGTATGTATGTATGGAGTGCCTCACCTAAAATATTTTTTAGCAATTTAGCCAGAAAACTAAGTAGCGGCACATGAAACACACCTCTAGATAAAATTTCAGTAATATATGTTTTATAATAAAAATGGCTGTGACATACGGACGGACAGACGGACATGTTTCAAAAAACTTTTAAGGGTTCCGTTTTTACCATTTTGGCTATGGAATCCTAAGAAGTGTTTGCGCTGTGTTATATTTTAAAGATCTAAATTTAATGAGCTTACAGCTCTCATTTGTTTGACGATTTCGTGCACAAATACCGCTCCTTACATGTGCATTTTTACTATTCGCAACTCGCAACAGGCTTAGTTTTGTTAATTTATCGTAATTAAGTGAATTTTTACGGGAAATATTTAAAATCGCAACAAAAAAATAACCATCTATTAAGCTCACTTGCACAGCAAAAAAAATCCAAATTCACATGAAAACACCGCTTTGATGTGCATTCAGTTTTTTTTGCTGTACTAGTCAGTATTTTTTTATTTTTTTCTGATATGCGGAATATTTTTAACCATATTTCGTAAATTCATAAATATTTTGCCGCTCACTGTACTTCAAATTCAAAATCTAGGTTTTCATTTTTTTACATAAAAATCTACTTATCGAGATCGTTATTACTTATCTTATTTAGTAGCATTCCTAAAAAATATCACCGTAGTACTTAATCACAGTATTCAAATCACAAAACATCCACAAAAGGATTAGGTATGATTATTATAAATCTGCCCGCGCGCCTCTGAGTAAAGTCATAATCTTTGAACATTATTGCGGTACATCGCGGCGGATTTACGCACGATCACAATGAGAAGGTAGGGTTGCCAGATCGACTGACCCTATTATCGGGAGAATTAAACAATTTTTCGGCATTTTGGGACTTTAGTCGGGAGAAACAAAAATAAAATAAAATTAAAGTAAATACATTAAAAACAACAACATTTAACATTATTATTAGATTATTACTTATACATAGTCCGCTACCGATAGAAATGTCTACATAATTAAATACTATAAAAAATATCGGCCTTGTGCGTGTCGGACTACACATAATGGAGGGTTCCATAGGTTCAATGGTATAAGAAAAAAAAACTAATACTAAAAGGTCCTATCTGATTATGGAAGAAGTGTTTTAGAGATAACTCAAAAAAGGTTTATCCGATAGTTTTCAAAATAATTTATATTGAAAGAATATATATAGAAAGATGTATTTTCTTTTCTTGAATTTTTTTTGACTAACGATACTATAGTTAGAGTTGAGGGGATATAATTTTTTAGACTTTATAAGCGATTATTTTGAAAATATTCACTTAATAAAAAATGTTTTAGAAAACTTCAACGTAATTTTTAAAGCCCTATCGATTGATGTGCAACAAGTTGATATTTGTAAAAAAAACGTTGGCATTTAGTTACATTTAGTGCCCCTCTTACTACAAAACTAAGTAGCGGCATACAAAACATACCTCTTAATAACATACGGACGGATAGACAGAAGGACATGACAAAACTACCTAAAAGGATTTCGTTATTGCCACTTTGGCTGCGAACGGAATCCTAAAAAAATACAATATTTAACAAAATATAAAAAGTACCTAATTTATTTTTAGCTTGCCACATGTATTTTGTGTTGCTTTTCACAGATTTAACCACATTTTGTTATTTTTCACTATTTATGGAAGACTCGATATTCAAACAATTTTCCTCAAAATTGAGTCGAATTATTAACTCTGCTTTTATTCATCCCATGCACATTCGGTTCCTTTCGCTTTTTTAGGGTTCCGTAGCAAAAATGGCAAAAACGGAACCCTTATAGTTTCGTCATGCCCGTCTGTCCGTCCGTCCGTCTGTCCGTACGGTATGTCACAGCCAGTTTACTCGAAAACTATAAGACGTATCTTAATAAAATTTAGGCATAAGGTGTATTTTGTATGCCGCTATTTAGTTATGTAGTTAAATTGCAGAAAAAAGTATTTTCAAGGTGAAAATGGATTTTTTTTTTACCAAATATGAACATGTTGCAGATCAATCGATAGGTCTTTAAAAATAACATAGAGGTTTCTTTGAACATTTTGTAATTAAGTAAATATTTTCAGAAACAACCGCTTCGAATGTCAGAAAAATTGTCTCCCCCCCTGTAACTTTTGAACCATAAGTCCAAAAAATATGAAAAAAATTGAGGAGATGCACCTCATCACATACTTTCTAGGAAAATGTTTGAACACTATCGGTTAAGTTATTTTTGAGTTATCTTCAAAAAACTTCTTCCATAGGCATCAGATACGAACTTTTGGTATTAGGTTGGTTCTTATTCCATAAATATTCCATTGAAGACCCCTGGAAGAGGAGGAACCCTCCATTATGCGTGGTCCAACACGCACTTGGCCGGTTTTTTTGTATATGTTGTTTAGTAAACTAAACATTATTTCACAATACATAAGAATTGCTTACTGGAGTGGATAGCACGAAACACATGCCCCGGGAATTCGGAACTAACTTAATTGTAGTTTTATAAAATGAAGTTGCTTTTCCGGGAGATATTTTAGTTTGTCGGGAGTCGGGAGGACATACAAAAATTCGGGAGAATCCCGCCAAATCCCGACCGTCTGGCAACCCTATGAGAAGGGTACGCGGGTGGCGCGGGTAGAGAGCGCCCAAACGCTCAAGGACACTCCGGCGACAATCGTCTTAATGTAAGGACCAAAGTTGACGGAAGTACAACCTCCTGGCTTATATCTTAAAAAAAGATTGGCAAGTGACAATAACTAATATAAGGCATCGCTGGTATGATATCTAGAAATTGTCTTTACGAACCGAACCTCTTACCCAACGGATGAGAAATATTTGATGGTAAATGTCCTAACATGGTCACTTGACCCAACAAGGTGTTTGTTAAGGCGATGTAGGTCGGAGAGATTAATATAACACTTTTAGTGAGGAGTCTTAAATGAGTAATTAGTAGCATGTGTGGTCGGGCCGGAGAGCCCCGTGCCATCAGTAATGCGCCGCCTGGCCGGGACTGGACTGCTACTGCCAATGCTAACTGAGCGCTCGCTTCAAATAAACCAGTGTCAGGGTGTCCTCTACGTTATGAGCAAGGGGTTAGTGATTCAATGTTGTCATACCTTTTTAAATTTCGTTATACCTATTATGTTATAACTATGGAACTGTAAAAGGAAATAAACATTTTTTAATTATCAATGTTTACTTCATTATAGACGTGTGCGCCGCCATTAAAATCCGCGGCGGCGGCGCGCCGGGAATTTTCGGCGGCGTGGCTGCGCCACGCCGGCGTCAAGGTCACTTTCCACGGTTCACGTTTCGCATTAAAATATTTTAAATATCAAAAACTTTTTAGGAACAAGGAACATATTATTAAAACGATATATAATGCCGTTTGCTTCATTCAGTCCTGCCTATTTTTCGCAAATCGCTTTAATGTTGATGTTTTTCATAATTGTGATGAATTAAGATCCTTTTAAAGCCAACTCCATCTAGCCAGTGGCCGAGAGACTGGACTGAATCCATGGTTATACCTCTCCATAAAAAGGCTTGACGCTAAAATGTGACAACGATAGAACTTTGTCTATTATATATATCGTATACCAGTAAAGTATTTCTTTACATCATGAATTCGCGATTGACAAAGTTCCTGGAGCGGAAAATACCTGCAGAGCAGGCTGGCTTTCTGTCTGGGCGAGGGACACGGGAGCAGATTTTCATGTGCCAGATCACCGAGAGATGTCGTGAATGGAACAAGCCATTAGTCCTATGCTTCATAGATTACGCCAAAGCATTCGACTGTGTTAGATGGAAAAACATGCTGTACGTGCTCCTGGCGATGGGTGTCCCTGCTCATTCAGCTCCCCCTTATTGAGTACTTGTACGCCGAAACTGCAAGAGTGCGCACCGAGAACACCTTGTCGGACCAGTTCAAGCCGGAAAGAGGAGTAAGACAGAGCTGTATGTTGTCTCCGGAGCTCTTTAATATCTACGGCGAATACATCTTACGTAAAGTCACCGAGAACTAGGACGGTGGCATATTAATTGGCCGCAAAACGATCTGCAACCTACGCTATGTTGACGACACAACGCTCTTGGCTTCCAATGAGGAGGAGATGTTTCTTTTGTTCCAGCTAATAGAAGCGGAGAGCATCGAATAGGACTTCACGTCAACAATGACAAAACGCAAGTTAATGTTCGTACACCGAAAACAGTCTCCTCTACGAAGCCTAGAACTAAAAGACCTAGAATGCGTCAGCGCCTTCACCTACCTCGGCTCACTTATATCTAGCGATGGTAGCTGTGAACGTGAAATCATCCGGAGGATTCATATAGCGAAGAGTGCTATGACTCGGTTAGATAGGATCTGGAGAGATCGCGGCATACAGAGGCAGACTAAGGTTAGACTCATGCGTTCCCTGGTGTTTCCAATTTTCCTATACGGTTCTGAAACTTGGACTATCAAGCAGATCTGAAAAGCCGTATCGACGCGTTTGAGATGTGGTGTTGACGACGGCTTTTACGGATACCTTGGACTGCGATGCGCACTAATCAGTCCATACTAGAGGAGCTACGCATAAAGCGCCGGTTGTCTACGACGTGCCAGGACCACATACTTCAGACACCTCTCTTAACGCTCCTCGGATAGCCTGGAGAGAATCATCATGACGGGAAAAGTTGAAGAGGCCCTCCCCCTGCAAGATCGTGTGCCCAAATCACTGCACCCATGTAATTAAAACTGCAAGAAGCCATGCGTTTAGTGAGAGATATAAGCCTATGGAGGAACCTGGTCTTCAACAGAAGGACATGATCCTCAGCTCTGAGGGAACGTCTAGTGATGATGAAGATCCTTTTTTGACTCGCAAGTCGCAGTAGGTCCAAACATACCGTTCAGTATTAAGGATCAATCCTGCCACCGAAAACACTTCTTTTCTCAGGATAATTTAGTTGGTGGTACAATTTTGACGGCAGATTTATTATTTTCGTTACCAATCTTATTAATTAGGCCATCGAGTTCATATTTGTTAGGTGAGCGGTTAATCATACTCATCTATTAATCTCCCGAAAGAGAAGGAATTGACCAAACCCTAAATATTTCAATGTGTAGATGTTTTCATGGTTTAATACGTCAATATACGTTGTAAAATTTTCATTTTACTTTCTTTCATCGGTAATTATCATTGGCTAATTTTTGCCGAATTCTGAAATTTTGGCCAACGGCGTGGATTTTGAAATCCGCGGCGGCGGCGGCGGCGTGGGTCCCACGGCGCGGCTACGCCACGCCGGCGCGGCGCACACGTCTACTTCATTAAAATAAAATACAAAGACTGCTATATAAATAACAAAAAATTAAAACTTGATTCCACTGTATTATTGTCGGTACTTGCAAAAGTAACAAGTATTCCTACATTCAAGCTTGCTGCTGGATTGGACCATAATTACGTAGACCTATTTATACTGGAGTGTGACGACCGACTGATGTGAATGGAAGGTTCTCCACGAGAACATCAGCCCTGCTCCGGGTGCCGGACGTATAATAAACCGACACCCAAAATTATCTTTTCAAACAATTAGCCAAGACTTATTGCCCAACAAAATGCTTCCTTTATACACTCATTAGGCTTTTATTTTATGGCACACAAAATTGCAGTAATTTTTTAATGTGTCTTCCGAGCAATTAGGTTCTTTAATGGAATGATATTTGTACATTATTTACGAAACAAAGCAGCGAATCCTCTAAAGTAGTATGTTTACTTCAAGACAATAGTCTGACAGGTCTTGCCATAGATTGTAAACCACTTTGTACGGCAAGAGTTGTCAGATTACTTGCTGTCTTGAATTAAAAATGCCTAAATTGTCACTTTAGCTTTAGCTATCGAATGGAATGCTTATAAATTTGAATATTATGGTACGATCTTACACAAATCAATCTAGCCCCACAGTAAGCTCAATAAGGCCTGTATTGTGGGTACTACGCGAGAATCAATATAATAGATATATGCATATAAATACTTAAATACATAAAAAAACATCCATAACTCAGGAACAAATAACCGTCCTCCACCACTTTACAGCTGCCAGAGGTTCAGATATAAGCATAGTATTGCAAACTGACTAGAGGGGAAAAAAACGCCTCTGGATAACGGCCACCCTAAAGAAATACGTTAGTAGTGTTTTTATTGCCACTCAGCTATCCCAATAATAGCCATAATACTTGCCGTCCTACTAAACCTCTATACGAACACTAAACACTTTATTCGAGATTAATACGACTTATAAACTTGTTAGCAAGTTAATATAAAGACTCTTGGAAGCTATTGCTCAAAAATGAGTTGGAAACAGAATAATAATACTCCTGAGACTGGGGAGAAAGAGTTTTCTGTCGATAATGGAGTCGACCACAATACAGTTGGATGGAATTGCTTAAAATGGGGGATTTTGGTTGTTGTTGAATACCTGAGGTACTATTCAATAACAACTATTAATAGCATTTGAAAAAAAAAGACAATAACATAGGTACTAACTACTTAACGTGAAACAGTGAAACGTCTTGCATAGGACGCCAGTTAATTATTGATACAAATTTCTTACTAAAGGAGTGTTTTGATATGACTAATTGAGAAGGCTGTTGATTAGTCGTTACAAAAACGTGAACCAACAACAACAACATTCAAATGACAGAAGCAACAGTACAATATAAATGGTTAATGACGAACAATATAAATGGTTGTGTATCCTGAGAGATTCCTATAATTATTATGTTTAGGCATTCTATAGGATACCGGATTATACTATACCTTCCATTTTAATTCAGTTTCCTGTTCAACGTCCATTTGTATTTTTTAAATTGGCCTTTAACAGTAAATGTAGCGAGTCAAATTTTATGCTACCCCGTCCCACTGTGTAGCAAGGGCAGGGTGTCACATTTTATTTTCGGTCCACTTTAGGATCAGCTCCTTTGAGCCGTTTCCGTAATGATAGTGGCGCATACATATGCGCATATGTTCGAGTTAATTAAACCAGCAACTCCGGCATCGTACGTAAAGTAACCTGCTACATGAATAGTTACTCGGTGCCCGGCATTCGTGATGCTACACAATACATCTAACTACTTCTAATTTGCTTTAACATTTTGTGTTCAGTTAGCGAGGCATCGAGACAATGTTTGAATAACTGCAAACTTCCATCAACTTGTATCGCTGAGCAAAAACTTAGGACATGAAGTTAAATAGGGGCAAAAGTGGTACAAACAAGTTTTTAATAGAAGACTCAAATGTTATATTTTCTTTTAAAATACTTTATTGAACAATGATAGCATAAAATAACCCGTTTTTTTACCTATAGTTCTTACTAGCTGGCCAGGCGAACTTCATACCGCCGGCAATTTTTTTTTATTATTCCCCCATTATTTAAATAGTTATTCTGCTATTCGGTCGGAGATAAATCCCAAAAATTAAACGTCATTAACATCGGTTCAGCCGTTCTTGAGTTATATAAATGGTGTATACTTATTTTATATATAGATTAGCCATGGTTCAACGAGCAATTTTATAAATTGTACAGAAAAATCAGAACAACAGCCTGTGCACAGCTTTACCGTTACAAAAAGGGCCACTACATCGTTTCGTATTTAAAGAGACATCTTGATGAATTGAAACAGACAGAAAAGGTTCTCGAAAAACTCTATGTTGGTAATATTCCCGAAAGCGGCCGACACAATTCTTCATTTCATTCACGTTCCCCTGCGATGAAACTTTTTCTTTGCAATTTTTCCGTGGAGGTCGGGGGCGAGGCGGTTGAAGAGAGGGGGACGATCAGGTGGAGTTGCGAGTCGCAGCACGTAGCGCGCCCCGCGCGGCCCGGCGCCCGCGCCGCCCGTGCCCGCCCGCTGAATACAAACTTCATTAGCCGTTTGATAATTACCCCGTTAAACGCCCCTCACTCGCCCGACGATCTTCTAAACCACCTCTATCTACAGATAAACCCACGTAACCCTTATCACGACTTTGAAAGAAGTTTGTAGACACCGCAGGCAATCCATTTCGCAATTCCGTTGTACGCTGTATCATATGCCTCATTCAATATAAAAATATCCAGATAATACTTGGTCAATATTTATATTGAAGTTACGGAATTAATAGAGATTGTTACTTAAATGTTGATTGGTTACATTTTATTACATGCTTTTAAAAGACATATGTAACACTAACTTAAGCATTTAAAACTGAATTTGTGCTTGTAAGTATTTTGTTAGTAAATCTAATCGCGAAGAATAACAAAACAAACAAATAATTAGTTAGTATCTTAACATGTAGAACTACTTCTTGTAGCCTACATTTGAAATTGACTTATAGGTGCAAAGAAAACCTGTCGCATTGTGTATTAAATAAAAGACTTCCTGTAGACAGTTTTATTGCCCACAGGACCGATTCCATATCGGCAGAGTGTCACGGCACCGATACAGTTGACAGGTTGAACATGTCACAGCCATTGGCACTTGGGAGTTTTCCCAACTTTTTCGACACCGTTATTACGAAAATAGGAAACAATGCACACGAAACAAAAATAGGGACAAAATCATATGAGCCCTAGTAGTCAAGACGCATAATTTCTACTTAAACAGGTCGTATGTTGGAATCTGGGCTTATTTATAATGACTTCAGACACAAAATAATACTTACTTCGGAAAGTCCTTATAATCACAACAAGGTCTGTACTTCCCTTTAAAGTTGAAAATAAGATAACATATCGGCAGTAAACATATTTACACGAAATCTTGGGAGTGAACTCTGCGGTCTCCACTAGGCCCTTTTGAGATACAGATGGCAAAGTGATAAAATGGAAGCACGAGAAAGAAACTGGTGTGAATAGCGGTTGGTATGGTGCGGTCAGGTTTCGGGGTCATATGTGAACAATATTAGCGTGAGCCCAAAGTCAGAGCGTGTCATCCAGTCCAATCCGTTCCAGTTCGACCGCAGCCTAATCCCACGATTAGGAAATGCTACCCGTTGCGGACGCATCCACTTGTGCAAGAGGGATGAAACTATTATGTTCGATTCAGTGACTATCGACTAGTTGGAATCAAAACGATGTGAACGATAAATCTGTCGCGGCCGCGGTCATATCGCCAATACGTAGCCAGTGACTATTATAGCCTGTCGGTCTAATACACAAGTTACTAGCGGGTTTCCTTTGAAAATAAAGTTTTAATTGATTAAGTGCAGCTATTAATAAATAAGTTGAACATGGATAAAATGTAACCGATTTAAAATAAATTATCTACGTAAATAGATAACTGGAGTCGCGGGGAAGGACACGACATGGTTTTTATCACGGATTTCATTCTTTAAGGTGGTGAAAGGAGAGGAAAATTTTTATCTGCTCTAATTCAATGTTTTCTATTACATTTTATTTAGGCGCGCACGAAGTCGCGGGCAAAAGCTCAAAATAATATTGAAAATGTAATATATTTTGTGTGGTAGGAGGAGAATATCATGGACAAGGAATGTAAGAGACTGGTTGGACGTGGACAGTACAGAAAAACTAATTCGCATGACTTCAGATATAATGGCATATAGGCATAAGATCGCCAACCTCCGGGACGGAGAAGGCACTTAAAGAAGAAGAAGAATATATTAGACGGAGAGTTAGCCACGTCAGATATGACACAATAATGAGAGCAACGAAACCCTTACTGTCAGTTTGCTATACAATGCTTATTTCTAGATCCGGCAGCTGTAAAGTGGTGGAGGTCAAATAATGAAAACCACTTTAAGAAAACAAATCCTTCATATCTGGGTTTAATGCAATATTATGAGAAATAATATATATAATTAGATTATACCATTGCCAAAAGTTTAAGTCGGGGAAAAGAAGTGTCAAACGGCAAATTTGTCGCCTACTGTTTTTGTTTCCGTATTAATAGTTCTAATGTTAAAATATAGGCCCTGTCCTTTCCTTTATAACTGAGACAAATTCGGCAGTTTTTACCTATTTTGGTATTAATATTTTCCAATTTAAAAAATTTGCTAGTCTGTCACTCGGACCTCCACCCATTGAAAGCTGCCAGATGCCCGGATCTAGCAAGAAGGATAGTATAGAAATCTAAGGGCCACCCCACTTTAGCGTCTTTTGAGCGTCGACGTCGCGCGAGCGCACGCCTAGCGGCGACGCGGCGTCGGCAAGACGTTGACGCGACGTTTGTCGAGCGTCGGCGTCGCACCAGCGGCGACCCGGCGTCGACGCAACATCGGCGCAACGTTTGTCGAGTGTCGGCGTCTCACCAGCGCCGACGCGGCGACGACGCGATGTCTTTCGAACGTTAAGTATGCTATATAATGAGGTCTTGAAGACTTAACAGTTTAGCCCATTTTATCCTTAATCTGGAAATAATAACTTAATTGTTTTTCTTCATACATTTTTTTGTAATGTGTTGCGCACGGTAGTGCGATTCCTATACAAATGAAAATATGCTCGGAGTTAAAAAAAAGTATGGAATAAATGAGATACTAAATATATGAATGTAATGTTATACTACATTATCTCATGCGAATTTTCCTATTTTTAGTTCAAATTTGTTGTTTTTATTTTTGTTTTCATACAAAGTTTCACCCCACTTTTCACCCCCATGTTGAGTTTATGACATTTTATTTCATTTTATGCTAAACGGCAATATAACAAATATATTTTTAAAATTTCAACTTCATATTTTGAGTCGTTTAGGTTGTATGATGTCCGGCAGTCAGTCAAAAACATGAGGAATGTTTATATGGCATACTTAAACGTCGCGTTCGCGTCGTCGGCGCGTTGGCATTGGTGACACGTGGACGCTCGAAAAACGTCGTGCCAACGTTGCTTCGACGCCGCGTCGCCGCTAGGCGTGCGCTCGCACGACGTCGACGCTCGAAAGACGCTAGTGTGGGGTTTTGTTGCTCTCATTATTGTGTCATATCTGACGTGGCCAGCTCTTAGATAACATATTTATAACAAACATAATATGTAAACTTCATTTTGCTACTGGGCCGCGATTCGAAAAATAAACACACACACTGGACAGACACAGCGCCAACCCAACTCAACTCAACGCTTTAACTACATTGACATTTGCTCTTCGAACAGATTTTCATTCAACATCGGTCTCACATTGGTCTCACATATTGGTCACACATTGTACCAATGTGGTACAATGTGTGACCAATGTGTCGTTATAGCGTTGAGTTGAGTTGTGTTGGAGCTGTGTCTGTCCAGTGTGTGTGTTTATTTTTCGAATCGCGGCCCTTGACAGTTTTTTTTAACTTTCACATACATTTTTAAAATATAGGTATATACGCTTTATTTTTTTTACAATGCTCGAGGTTTCAAAGTTATCTTGCCAAGCAAATATTTACAAACAAATAATTTGCACACGTCTCGATCCAATCAGCATATTGGTTTTAATCAAGTCAGCAGTTCGTTAGATGGTTCTACACCACGTACATTTACCATTAGGTGTAAGGTAAGTATATATTGTTACGGGAAACACATAAGAACATACAATATAAATATTCGTTTAGTAGGTTGGAAACATGTGGGTTTACTATTATTTTTGATGACAATTCGGTTTCTAATATGCGAAAATGTTTGTCTAGGGTTTCGATATTGAACACATTTTTGAAGCATTGCCAATGTCTCTCTTCAGTTGTATGAAAAACTAAACATATAAATAAAGATAGCAAGTAATTAATGAGTAAATTCATTTACGCGATTCGTTAATACTCATGTATTATACGAGGCTTCGAAAGGCGCCCGTTCATAGAGCGATAATAAAAAGTGACAATTAAACCGGAACGCCTCCGGAAGGAAGAGACGAAACAAAAGAGGAAATGCGGATGAGCGGACTAGAGGGAGCTTAGAAAAATTTGGGAACAATGGGACAGGAAATGTGTTTTTTCGGCGAGTGGCGGCGAGAGGTGGGCTAGCGCATATTCGGCGTGAGCTTAACAGTTCGGCCACTACGTCGCTCGCTGGAGACAGCGGCGAGCGGCGGCCATAAGTGAAAGCGAGATACTGCACTGCGCTCCGACCTCTCTTTCTCACCCTGTGGCCCCTGTTAGCAATACAAGATTCACGGATTTTCAAGGATAAACCTAAAGATTAATTTAGATCTAAACATTGTGTTATTTTAAGGATATTGAAACGAATTATTAATGAATATCATAAGGATAACAAATATATTGCAGATTAAAAGCGCCTGCAGCAATGTGACTGCGACGCGTTGAACATAAAAATAAAACTAACGAAAACTACAGGAACCATAAAGGGAATGAACTAATTAAATAATACACACAATTATAATTACAAAGTAGATGGCGACTTAAGGCTGCGTCTCTATTCGGAATAAAGAACAATCTCGTGATTGAAAAATCTAATTCCGACACGTTAATGTTTTCCTGCAGAAAAAAGAGTGTTGTTGTTGTTCAAATTGTTTAAAATCTGATGGCATTTGATCCGATCGAAAAATTCACCTTGCGTCCGGCTTCCAACTCTGATGGTTCGATAACTGCCCGGCCTGGGCGTATGGCAATTTGTTTCCGGTGTCTGTATGTGATGAAGAACAAGCATGCTAATTTTCAAGCGGTTGCCTGACAATTTTTATTTTATTTTTTCTTCGCTCTCGTACAGGGAACCAGTCCAACCAAGAGGGATGGCATTAAAATGTCGTTATATAACCAGGGTACATTCTTTCAGGCAACCGCTGTTTCAATCGGTTGCCTCGTGATATTTTTTTTACACCCCCCGCGTATTTCCTCTCCAGTCCAAGTTGGGTCAGTTTGGGTTGCACAGGGCGGTTCCTCATCACTTTAGGAGCTTAACCGCGAGCCATCCGGTTGCCTCGCGGTCACTGAAACTACGCGTCATTGCTTTAACTAAAACGCTCATCGTCGCCCTTCACGATAATTGTATTTCGATTATCAAGGTAATTTCTCCATTTTCTTTTTAGACTACATGTCTGTACTTATATAGCTTTAGGATGACTATGATTTATCGACTAATATGGATATACTAATTCTGCATAAATTCGGCAGACGTACCCTGCCCGGTATTTTTTAAACACATGGTGACATTGGTGACACATGTAAGTATACGTATATTATAAAAAACGCGTTTCCTCCAGTTAAAACTAGTTTTGCGCATGCAGGCGCTGCACACGTTAAAACCAGTAAAACTTTTAAAAAGGTTCTAGCTCTTATAGTTTATGATCTCCTGGTACGTGAGCTAATTTTAACGGGTCTTCAAACACAGAAGGTGTGTTTGAGTGTACTATTTAGGGTTCCGTAGTCAAAATAGCAAAGACGGAACCTTTTATAGTTCTGTTGTGTTCATCTTTCCGTCCGCCCGTCCGCACGTTAAAGCTAATATTTTATTCGTAAACTATAAAACATACTATGATGAAATTTTATCGACAAGTGTGTTTTACGTGCTGATAGTTTGGTAGTTTTGTAGTTAACATGCTGAAAAATATACTTTTCACATCTAATCCTCTAGAAGTTCGTCTTTATGTCATACGTAGGCGACCGAAAGTAGCTTTTTATGCTTTAGAGCATAAAGTAACGAGCTCTTAGCCCAGTTGGTAGTGACCCTGCCTACGAAGCAGGAGGTCCCGGGTTCGAATCCTGGTAAGGTAATTTATTTGTGTGTTTCACACAGATATTTGTACCTGAGTTATAGATGTTTTCTATGTATTCAAGTATTTATCTGTATCTATCTATTATATATATCGTCGTCTAGTACCCACAACACAAGCCTTATTGAGCTTACTATGGGACTAGGTCGGTTTGTGTAAGATTGTCCTATAATATTTATTTATTTATTTATAAAGTAAAATCTTCGTCGAATACCAAGGCAATCGGTTCCACAGCCACATCACCTACTTTAACTTCATATAATAAACTTTTTAATGTATTTCGTTTCATTAGTAATCTAAGTATTATTAATCTAAGTATAATTAATTAGTACTAAGGCAAAGATACCAACAGCCAAAATACACATTAAAACTTCATGAAATAAACCTATAATTTTTATTTTGTCTCATATATTAGGTATATTTAAAATTTGTTTTTATTATTATTAGTAAATCAATACATGTAAATCTATGACAATAAGTTACCTATCATAGATAAAAAAAAACTATGAAATTTATAACTGCAGTATGTAACGACCAAGTTAGGTGTCACGTACCTACTCACAGTGTTCCAGGATCGCTTGGGACCTGACATTGTTTGATGGCTTTGCAGGTAGACGTGGTTTGATGTTCTAATTAAAAGCCTAATAGATTAAGAGAAAGGATATACCAGAACATTGGTATTTATGGCGATAGGATATAGCAGTATCACCCTCAGCAAAATTTTTCACTATAGAGTTAAAAAATTAAAACTAAAAAGGCATAATTGTATGCAATATTGAACGAAAAATGAAGACTATTTAATAAATGAAGAAAGAAAGAAACTACTCATGAAGTGGCGGGGGGAGGGGGGGGGGGGGATTTTTTTTCACCTACCATTGGGCTATCGTTGGATAGGTCTTTTTTAAAATAGGGGTCTTCTAAAACAAGTTTTGGATGAAACTAATACTTTCGTAAAAAAATCTGTGTAAAGAATCTTTTTTGTAGAAAATTTTATGTGGATGATTTAAGTACCAGAACTTTTTTTTGAATGAGTCACCGTTTGTTTTTTTTTTAATACCACGACGGTGGCAAACAAGCATGCGGCCCGCCTGATGGTAAGCAGCTACCGTAGCCTATGGACAAAGTGACCCGTTAAATTGCTCTTGAGTGTATTAAAGCTACACATAAATAATAATAAAATGCCTTTTTTGTAACTTTAATATAACAACACCCAATCGCTACGAGTAAACAAATAATGCAAGAATAACAATATTTAACAAGGATTTAGCAAGAGCGTGCGGGCTTAACGTGAGTGTGAGGACAAAGTTCGCTCGCTCCGTCTGCCGATACCGTGCAAGCAAAAAGTGGCTCGTGTACAAGTTGCACCGCGTAAGTACGGCTACGTCGTTAATATTAGATCCTTCTCGGCGAACTATGCAGTGCGCAAACTTGCTATGTTTTCTCGACACTTTAAATTATTTGTGCTATAAAATAGTAAATTGTTAACCAAGGGTTGAAAGTGACCCATTTCACTCGAGATATTTTTTTAGATTTCTTTCAGCCAATAGTTCGAGGGTGAAATGGGTAATTTCACCCGAGTTAAACATTCTTCTTTTCATTTCGACTGTGAGGAAAGTAAAATACTACACGCATACTTTATAAAACAGGTACGTATATAAAGAATAATCAATTATAAAGTACAATTTTAACAACTTGAAATAGTAGTTTTCGATACAAGTGCGAGAAGTATGTCATCTTGCACGAGTACCGAGGTTACTTGTCAAGACTCGGGACGAGTGAAAATGACACTTCCGCACGTGTGTCGAGCAACGTTTTTTAATACAATTGCGAAAAAACTACAATGAAATAAAATTACACTTATATTCTGTCAGTGTACGAAAGACGGCTTCATTCAATCGCGCGTTGTTCGAGTAATACTATTGGGTCTCGCATAATACTCCTTTATGCCCAATCGCACGTAGTTCAGGTGGGTCATTTATAAGCGGGTCTCGCATAATACTCATTTATTTAAAATTTTGATCTGCAAATCGTGCGTAAAATCAAACTTTACGCACGATTAGCAGATCAGATTACTTTTTAGCACTAGTGCATAAAATCAAACTTTACGCACGATTTGCAGCTACATAAACTAAACTTTTTGAGCCATTGTATTAAAATCTTAGTTTTCGATACAAGTGCGAGAAGTATGTCATTGTGCATGAGTACCGAGGTTACTTGACCCGAGCCGATAGGCGAGGGTCAAGAGTCGGGACGAGTGAAAATGATACTTCCGCACGTGTGTCGAACAACGTTTTTTAATACAATTGCGAAAAAACTACAATGAAATAAAATTACACTTATATTCTGTCAGTGTACGAAAGACAGCTTCATTCAACCGCACGTTGTTCAAGTAATACGATTTGCAGCTACATATACTAAATTTTTTGAGCAATTGTATTAAAAAATACAATTCAATGTTCTGCCGCTGGTCGGGAAGAAGGTCATCCGGAGGGGACACCGGCTCAATCCACAAAATGACATAACTCGATTATATTCGACTCGCCTAATTGTTACAATTAAAAAAATTCCACCCTAAAGTTGAAAAACCATGTTTGCACCCGGCTATCTGGTCTGGAAAATATAACTTTCCGAACAGAAGATATGAAAAATTTATTTTGAAATCGTATCGTGTCATTATTGCCATTGCATAATTGCAAATACAGTGTGGAAAGATAAGTCGGGCCCTGGAGGGAAACAACCTTAAAACGTTGAGATAGCTCAATTCGTTGAAAGGAAACATTCTTTTATTTTTCCAAAAAACTAATACTGCATTCGCAGTTTTTTTTTTAAGTTTCACTTTTTTCCATACTAATTGTATGAAAAATATTTTTATTATTATTTATGGATTCTCTTGTGCCCTAAAGTTTTTATCCTTGTTGGAAATAGGATCGATTGGCATCAATTGTCATAAAAATTATGTACAGCAAAAATTACAAAATAAATAGTTTTCTTGTAAACTGTACTCTTTTACAAAAATTTGTAAATGCAGTTATGTCCCTTGAAAAAAATTAAAGAATGTTTCCTTTCAGTGGATTGAGCTATCTCAACGTTTTAAGGTAGTTTCCCTCCAGGGCCCGACTTATCTTTCCACACTGTATACGTATATTGCAAATATATCTATTATTTATGGTATATCTATGTATTTACTTAAGTATTTTGAATATAAACCGCTTATCTGCTTCAATTTACACGTGTAGTTTTTTTCATAACTCTCTATAATGTTTAAGCACTACCTATGAAACTCTGTTCTTTATCTCCTGCTACCCTAAGCTTATCTGGAAGAGATCGCTAATAGCAATAAGATCACCTGTTGTTATTCTGAATTTGTCTCTGTATTTATTTTTCATTGTGTGGTACAATAGAATATTAATCTAATCTTATCGACGGGATATTTTAAAAATTTGGTTATTTTTAACCATTTGGAGGCGGGCGCTTGAGTCGTAACGTGTACTGATTCAATATTGCGTCAAGTAATAAAAGTGTAAGCGCCGGCCTCAGAATGATACCATTACTGATTTTTTCATTTTATAACGAAAATGATTAATAAGATTATTTTCTCAAACGAACTCCAGCTTATCATGAAACTGTTATTGATTCCGCAACTTGAAAATATTCTGCATATTCGTCATAACTCAGTTAAGATCGTTGGCAGTTATCGGAAAAATATGGTTGCCAAGTATGTCAACGAGAATACTTAAACATTTACCAGTTAGCATACCGGATATCTACAAAATACGCTACGCTTGCTACGAAACTCCCGCTACGCCGTAGAGGCGAATTGTGAAATACAACCAGTTAAATACTTTCTAGGTTGTAGAAAGTGTAGCAACGCACACCGGTCATAAATTTAGAAGTACGTTGCTGAATCCACGTAGAATAAATAGAATAAAGCAGCGATTCATATATTTCTAACGCGAGGCAGTGCTGCCATCACCTCTATTATTTGATTCGCGGGTGCAAACATTTGTCTTGGCGATGCAGGAGTCCCACCCCAACCTACGGGCAGTTAGCCAACAAACAGCAGCGCCGAATGCCTCCTAAAATCTAACCTATTTAGACTAACATGACAATTTTACTATACACTGCTGTCCGCAAGTATAGGTATTAAGACGTGGATACAGTTTGACACAAAAACAATCGTGTATAGACTCGTACTACTATGACAGTCCGCGCCATTTAAAATTAAGAATTTACCTATAGCTCCAAACTGTTTTTATCTGTGTATCACACATCCGTGATTTATTATGAGATCCCCTCTTTCGAAAATGCAAAACCTAGTTTCTGCTTAAGCACATTAAAGGGATGTTTAAATAAAGTTGGTGAGTCAGTTATGAACGTAGGTATTAACAGCATACTAGCTCGAGATTTAAACTTCACAACATGTACCAGTAATTGAGACATTGTTGTATCAATATTTAAATAACAAAGACTTTAGTGAATTGAGGACATGTAATAACTTTGAAGCTTAAAAACTTTTCCATTATTTTATAGTACTAAACCCAGGTACTAATAATTGGTATGGAGCCCTAAAAATGACAATGGAACTTTCTCAATAAAAAATATAAGACAATTCGCGAAAAGGGAAATTTTCAAAACTACAAATCATTGTAAAACACGAACGTTTGCAAATTTTAAGGCACTTTGTTGACAGGAAATCTCGGTCATTTCAAGAGTATAAAAAATTGAAGTCTAGAACATATTTTAAAACTATAAATACGCCGTCCAGTTTGTCTAAATTTAATAAAAGCCTTTGAAGCCGAGTATGAACTTAAGTTTATTTTTGACTTTATTTTCAACAGTTTTCTCGCCTTGGAAAATTTCTGTATCCGCCGTTACCTTACGGGCGCTAATACAGAGTTTATATTACTGTTAATATTATTATTAATTGTGTTTCAGTCGTGGGTGCTATATGTGATTGTGTTTCGACAGCGGATCGGTTTGTTTTTTATCATTAATAGGATTTGCAATTTGCAACGAAAGTGGATCGAGCGCCGGGCAGGCGGGGCTCGGGGCTCGGGCCGCTGCGGGTATTTCGACGTAATTAAAACAAACAGGAGGAGGCTCGCACTCCTCTCTAATTGCGTTCGCGTGGAAATAATCACGAGAATTGTGACAACGGATAGTGCCCATTCGGCCGTATTAATCTCGCACGTTACATATGTCATCGGCTTTGACGAGTGCGACGCTTTATGACAAAATTGTTCTTTCTTGCATATTCTTTAATTGTGTTATTCTGTAATTTAATTTATTTACAGACATTATGTGTTTTTATGAATAAACTAATATGTACTTTTTAATAATATATTTGCTATTTGAAACGAATATCTTTGGTTATCCACCTTCAAATGACCTGGCCCTCGTCTATTGCTTACGCACTTCTCGATAGAGACATCCATTGGTACAGCTGCCAGAAAGTTTTTTTTCAGAACCGATATTGGCGTGGTGTAGCCTTAAGAGCAGGCATTTTAAGTCAGATCAAGACTGGGAGAGGGCCAATCATCTGACGGGATTAAGTCAGGAACATTCTACAGGAACAGCTAAGTCTGGGTGGTGAGTTTCATGACCTGGGCCGAGTCTTGTTGAAAAGTCCAGTGTATTTTTTGAGCATCGTGCATTGTAGTGGATTAACTGCCGTTTCGAAAACCGTATATTGATAAACTTTTGGATTAAGAGCTGGCCACGTCAGATATGACACAATAATGAGAGCAATGGGTAAAAGTAATACCAAAATAGGTAAAAACTGCCGAAGTTGTGTCGTTTATAGAGGACAGGGCCTATATTTTAACATGAGACAAAAACAGTAGGCGTGTAACTATAAATTGCATTGTACATCTTTCTCGCAACAGAAACTTCTGGCTATGATATAATCTCATTAATTACATAAATTCCCATAATATTGCATCGAACGCAGAACTCTAGGATTTGTTTTCTTCAAGTTATTTGCATTCTTTGACCTCCACCACTTTACAGCTGCCAGATGCCCGGATCTAAAAATAAACATAGTATTGCAAACTTACTACGGGGGTTTCGTTACTCTCACTATTGTGTCATATCTGACGGGGCCAGCTCTCCGTCTATTTAGCCAAGAATTTTACTTGTTTTTCGCAAGAAGTGGATTTCAGAGACGCCTTGGTACTACACACCCCACAAAACCATGATTTAAGCTGGACGATAACCTCACTGAAACCTCCTCACTGTCCCATTGGATTCTCGAGAGTTGCGTACACTTTATTGTCTTGTTTTTTGTAGTGCTGATCGCTAGTAAAAATCTTTAAAGGCAACTTAACTTAAGCCAATTTCCCGATAGAAATAGTGCGTAATCAATAGACAAAAACAAGATAGTTTGAAGGCATGTATTAAAGTCAAATCAAATCAAATTCCGTCGGTTATTTCAAATTAAAAATATACTGTTTAAAAACTTTATTAGCTCACCTATAAATAAACATATATTTTTTTGTAAATAAATAACATTATCTTTAAAATATGCTTATTTTAATTTGTAACAGAACTTATGACTAGGTTAGTACTCATAAATTTTAGTAATCCATATCCATACTAATATTATAAATGGGAAAGTGTGTGTGTTTGTTTGTTTGTCCGTCTTTCACGGCAAAACGGGGCGACAAACTGACGTGATTTTTCAAGTGGAAATAGTTGTAGGGATGGAGAGTGACATAGGCTACTTTTTGTCTCTTTCTAACCCCCACTTCCCTAAAATGGGGGGTGGAAGTTTGTATGGAGCATTCCGGGGGGCAAAGGGGAACCGTGTTACCCCGAATTTAACGCGAGCGAAGCCGCGGGCAAAAGCTAGTAATTTATATACTCTTAATCAAATCCGTTTGTAATTATTGTTGGTTTTTTAAATTAAAATAGGTGAGATATTTTTATTTTACTAGACAATAAATATTTTCAGCCAAATGATGAATATTAAGATGAAACAGTAATGAAAACGGAAACATTTCGGAGTAAGAGGCTTTATTCTTTCAAGTCTTCAAAAACAATGCTCCACTAATAATGTTTGCAAAGAAGCATCTTTGTGACTTTAATAGCAGCGTTTCAGCTCAAAACAGTGGTAGGTTATAACTTGATTCACGTGAATTCCAGTTTCAAAATTAAACTAGTACCTGTTAAATGTAGTTATAACGACTTCTCTCTTAATTTACCTCTGAAGAGTTACGAAACGGGTCTAATTAGTGTTGGCGACTATAACGAAGCTAGTTGTGCATGGTAAGTTAAATGTATGACTACACTTGACTATATTTGTCTTCATGCGCATTCCCTCAAGGGGTATAATTAGAGTTGTAGTTATCAATGGATTTGCGGTTGAAGTTAGGCGCAGGCTAGCTGCGGATGTCGTTCGGCGCAAACAGCTTTCAACTGTGAAGCGTGGGTTTGAGTGGGCGCGGTATAAGTGATGCCCTGCTGTTAATAGGTATAGCCTCGAGTATTTTGCATGGGATTTTTGGATTTGGTTTGAATTGGTATAAAAAATACGCTTACTCGTATCCTATATTTTCTCTTCACTGCTTTGTTTTTTTTTAAATGAGGTATAATAGCTGCTAGCACTAGCGGCTCGGAATATTAAGGTTTATATAGTAGGGGAGCCTAAGAGGGGATTTTTGGAGTTACTCGAGCGCGTCAGATTAAGATATAGATATCTTGCAACCCGTGGAGATCTCCCTCAACCACTTTAAGCCGGCGACTTTGGTAGGTTAGTTGGTGGGGGGTTGGCGCGCAGTTAAAGAATTGATTGGTGGATTGTCGATTCAGTCATTTTGTTCCAAGTTGATGCTTTGATTGTGATTATACATAATCTGACATTTATCGTTTGGAATTTTCTTATTCGACGAATTCAATATTAAAGTACTATGAAGGCCATCGTAAATTTCAATCCCATCCATTCTTTAAGATTATCATACTGCGTCAACAGGGACATGTCTGAAAACACCAATTTTTAAATATCTGACGCGCTCTAGCAAGTACATATGACTTATTATTTGTTTAAAATATTTGAAAGCATATAGAAGCTACCCCACCGATGAAATTATATACATTATGTATTTTTTTCTTTTTACAATGTAGTCTTCAAAATGGTCTAGGTCCTGACGACGCTCAAGTGACTCCAAATTTTGCATCATGGGCTCCCTACTATAAGCATAGCATCCAGTCTAACATTAAATAGTCAATGATTCTTGTCTGAAGCGATACGTTATCTCAGGTCTTGCATATTTATTTGCTGTCGAAACAGTCTGCCCGATTGTTTGGTGGACTCTTATCATGCGCGCCGTTAAACGCGATAAAAATGGAGATGCTGAATATTGTTAACGTTTAGTTTTCTTATTTATTTAAATATTACATATTTTTTATTTTACTTCTGTGTTGAAATCTTGACGCCTATGATTCTGGTATGAAAACTTTTGTTCGAAATAACTATCATTCAAATAACACTGAGTTAGATTCGTCGTCAGAAAATCCCTTAGGTACATCGTTTTCCAGAAGAACCATTAACATAAATTTATTATAGGATCACTTTGTTGTCAGTCTGTCTGTCAAGACCCTTATTCTCACGAATGCGTGGAGGTTTCAAGTTTAACATAAAATATAAATAATAATTGATATCTGCCATCACTTGAAGCTGTAAAAAGTTCAAGCTTCTAAGTCAATGCAATCCAGGGCCTTAAGGCACAAGTAAAGGAAAAAGTCGGAAAATCATTCATTTGTTGTTCCATCTTTTTTTTTTGCGATTACTAACTTATTTGCAGTTGGTAAACTAATGGCGACCTATGACGATGTATGGAGACAACAATTTTTCAACGGCAACGTCAAAGTTTGTCCCTTAATCAAATTTTTCTCTTCCGTACAGCAATGTTCGATGATTGTTAAAATTGTGTTATGTACGGAAGCCTCAGTCCAGCTACAAGTCAAACAACATTATGGTGAATTATTCATAAATGAAACATAAAATCAGTAAAGTGTCCAACTTATGCAGTTTACAAAATCTTTCTGATCTTACAAAATATGCATACAAACTTATATAAATTTTGTTGTTTACTGGAAAATAGTATCGAAAAGTTGAGCAAAATCTAAAAAAAACGTTACCGGACTCTGAAACGCATGTTCTTCACGGAATATATGTTTATATTAGACATCGTAGGAAATGTTGCATGATTTGACGGTATTTATGATTGTCCAGTTTAAGAAATTAAATGAACCTCAAGTATGACAGCTGGATTAGATGACACTAGGAGTGCTTATATATTATGCGGTAACTCTGGTTGTCAGAAGTTTATTTTTACAATTCTGTCACCACAAAATACATAAGGTCTTAGTATCTAGTAAAGCTGTCAAATTCGGTCCTGGGTTATTTCTTAGACTTTACGCCTCTTCTCATCTTTAGCTTTTTTAATATAACTTCGGTGGCAAACAAGCATACGGCCCGCCTGATGGTAAGCAGCTACCGTAGCCTATGGACGCCTGCAACTCCAAAGGTGTCACATGTAATACGTTGCCGAGCCTTTACGAAAAGGAGGATTGACTGTGTTGACGGCTAAGGGAACAAGAGGGTCCCTCATCGTCAACACACTGGGTCCTCTTTGAGCTCTTTGGCAACCTTACTCACCAGCAGGAACACAACACTATGAGTAGGGTCTAGTGCTTTTTGGCTGTGGTTTTCTGCTCCAGATTTGAACGAGATGACATTTGCATTCGCAGTACCCAGCCGAGCTTTACTTAAATGATCTCTAAACACACGCCACATGATCTATGACAAAATAATAAAATAATAATCTATACATTCGTAAGAGCATAGTAACTATGTGACTATTAGTATCAGTATAAGAACAATAAATAACTAAAAAGAAATCTTTTACAACTAAAAGCCCTTACGTCGGCTCCGATACCCCTCTTTGTTGGATCTAAATCTTCGGCCAGTGCTCGAAAGACGCTTTAAGTTCTTAGAGGGACTAACCGCACTAGGAGTGCCAAACTCTACAGACATCACGAATGGCCGCTTCAAGGTAGTTTTAGTGGGATTTCCGTATAATTCATGGCGTGTTCTGTGCTCGACGTGACGATTTGTGAAATCTACTCGCTGTCTACGAAATAAGGCGTCTTCTGCTTAGTTCATAGTTACGTTCTGATTTTAAAGTAGGTAGATATGTTTAAAAATTGCAGGCTCATAACAGGTAGACATGCTAAGACATGTCTGTATTAAATCGTAGAGGCAGAATAAAGCAAACTTGCGTAATGTACTCGAACATTTTGTCTGCGGTTGTTTTATGTTTCCCTCATTGTTTTATTTTTAAAATAACGTCAGATCACAGATGTTTTCCTAGTTGTGTTGTGGTATCTATAGTATTGCAGTGGTACACAAGTATTTTACAACCTATTTGCCCATGTAATCAAATATACACACAACTAGATAAGTAGCGAAAGGTCGGGGTACTTTGACCAAATTCAGGTTACTTTGGCCAATATAAAAATCACATACAGAAGGCTCTAATAAAAAAAATACAGACGTAAATGGAGTTTTAATTAACCTCATGGCAATGTACTATTAATTCAATTCATTTATAAGACCTTAACCAAGTAAATTCCAAAGGCCAAAGTTACCCTCCAGGGCTCCAGGGCCCGGCCAGTAGCCCGAGGCGAGGTTAAGGTACCTTCCTTCAATGTTGATAGTTACATTTAAAACATTATATGATAGCGAACCATTGACATAGCTATGGTTTGTTTACACTCTGTAAGTGTAATATCACTAGCCTTTTCCCGCGGCTTCGCCCGCGTACTATAAGTACTCAAAAAGGATACGATACCTCTTGATTTTCAGACTTTGTGACCACATTTGCCCCTTTTGGGGGTTGAATTTACAAAAAATCTGAAACACGTGTTTACTCATTTATCATTAGGAATATTCCTGTGAAGTTTCGATTAAACTAGTCTAACAAATCTTGATCCGCCATACAAACTTTGGACCCCTATTTTACCCCCTTAGGGGGTGAATTTTGAAAAATCCTTTCTTAGTGCATCCCTAGACTTTAAAAGGAACCTACGTGCCAAATTTGGAATCTCTAGAACCAGCGGTTTGGGCTGTGCGTTGATATGTCAGTCTGTCAGTCAGTCAGTCAGTCAGTCAAGTCAGTCAATCAGTCAGTCAGTCAGTCAGTCAGTTTATTCTTTTATATATTTAGAGATATGTGTCAAAAAAAATATTAAACTAAGACTTAGCTTTATGAGAGCACGAGCATATGCGGTGTGCAGAACTGAAAATCTTTGTTTCGTTCGAGGATTAATTAATTACTTCATTATTCCTATTAATCTTTGTCCTGTTTTGAAAACGATACCAACCGTTCTGTTGCTTGTCAAAGTTAATATGTTGAATGAAATGATTGTCGTATATGTGATAGGTGTGTCATGCGCGTCGTATGCTGATCGGCAACCGTGGAGCAGATTAGCGCCGAGCAATGGGCTTGAGCATGGCGAAGAGAGCATAAACCGTAGAGGTACGGGCGTCGGTCGAGCCTGCAGACGGCGCAGACAGTGCGGCTCGCGGCAACGGCGGCGGCGACGCCTGCGGCGCGGGGGGCCGGCCGGCGCGCCGCCGCGATGCTGCGCGCCTCTCAGTCGAGACGCGAGTCCCGCCCGCCCTAGCCGCCCGTAGTTTCGCCCGCCCGATCGCCCATCGCTCATCCCGCGACATAAACCACGCGATAGAATACGCCTTCATATTCTTATCAGACTTTGGTTAGAGCCTCCCTTTGCAACTAAGATAATACTTTTTTTTTATCATCGTCCGAAACTCTTTAAAGATTATCCCCGCCGTCGTAGCGCCACGCGTCTCTATAGACGTTAAGTATTTTCGAAGCTTTCAGATGGACCGGAAGGGGGGCGGGAGGGCTGACGGATTCGGAGGGTTGCGGGGCGCAGGGCCCCTTGCGACGCGGGGTTAGTAGGTTCGCGATGTCGCGTCGTTGTCGGTCGGAATGCATTCGCGGACGTAAAGCAGTGACCTAAGGTGCCGTCGCGTTTCTCACCTGGGTCTCATCCTTGACTTAAACGAATAGTTTTACACTATTTCCTATTTTACTTTGAGTTGAATATCACCGTTCCGAAAGTTTTATGGAATTGTAATTGGGTCAGGCGAAACTAGATGCAAGGTCAAACCTGCCTAGGTGTCAACGAACCCTTTATCAGGTGCTTACGTCAGGTCGATGACGTCGGGGTCATCAGTTTAATGACGTCTTAAAAATTAATTTGAGTCAAATATTTCAAAACAATTTTGATATTAATCCGGTCCGATCTCAATGTGTTTAGGAAAGGAAGCAATTGGTCACTATTTGAAACCGGATTTTTTCAAGTGTCTTCATAAAGTACAGAGACGGAAGTGTGCAACGAGTGGCAGAGAACAGCGAGGCCGCGGCGTTAACCCTGCCCGAATTAGTGCAGCGGACGAGACTAAAATAGCGGTAGTCGGCGTGTACGGTTACATGCGCTGCGGCGCGTCAATGTCGGCGCTCGGCGCGCTGTACCGCGGCTGGTCAGCGGCGGGTCTGGGGTAAGCTTACACTGAGTCTGATTGTAGCGAGCTGAGCCCGGCCCTATATGTGGAGGAGCGGCGCTCCACCGCCGCCCGTCGCGGCCGTCGCTGCCGTCGCGCGCGCCGAGGCGCGTCGCCTCATGCCGCGCGTGTCCGCCCTCGCACCTCAAACGAAAAGCTATTTTCGGGCTCATCTGTTTCACAGTATATACACGCTAAATTTTACTCGTTTCTAAATATACCCAGCACGGCGTGTCTATGATGCCAACAAAACATATTTATAATTAAATTACAAATCGTTTTAGTATGGCAAATCTCGATTAGAGATTGCAAGATATATTTTCAAGAACAATGTGAATTTTGTACAGACTAGCTCAAGATGAAGATTAAAATCATCTGCAGAACGGAAGATATTCATTGACAGATAAACTATCTGAAGACGAAGAGGTCGGGAGGAGAGTTCGAAAGTGTTAGCGTTGTTCGCTTTAGCTGGTTGACTTCGGGTCAAATTGTAATTATTATATCATTTGGTCCCCTTCAACCAGCTGTAGTTGACATCTGCTTCGCTTTCCCGTTGCCGTCGAGAAGATTTTAATGCTTTTGCAACTCCTGTGGTAGGTATGTTACTAGTAACTACAGGAAGATGTGAAACTGACGTTGCGGATAACGCAATGTGTCTAACGTGTTGTTTGTTACGAATGTTGTCGGTTTGCGTCTTGTGCCTTGTTAATTTACTTGAAATATTATTTACCTATTTTGATTTACATTATGTGTAATTGGTCAGCTAAGGATCTGAATAAATTTACAGCTAAAAACTAGAACGACCTCACATCATTATTTGTATAATATTGAATTACAAACATTTTCTATTTAAAGCCTACCACCTAGTAATTACACGAGAATATTTCAAAACTGTAAGAATTATTCAACTAAATTTCTGTACAAAAAATTACAATGCACATACATATCCAGTAGAACAAAGCTTGTGCGTACTTTAAGTAATGGTAAGAGAATTAATAAGTAATTTAAATTTTGTATCACCACTGTAACTCAAAAAAATCTAATAAAAATATATTAACAAACTATAGGTAATCCTTTCGAAATAACTTCCCTTAAATAGCCAAGGAAGTGATTGTATGGTACCAAAATGACAGCTTAGGTATTTGATCTTTAATAGTTAGTCAAAGAAATATGCAGTTCTGGACTTATTTTAAACTGACCAAACCAGTGGACGTTTTCACGAGCTGTTCGAAATTTAAATTTTGTTTGGATTTAAAGAAATTTTAGGTCATTCTTAGAATCATGAGCAGAATTTATTATAAATATTAGAACACAATAATTATTACCTAATCGAACGAGCGGAGCGTAAGCGAAGTGAAGTTCTTTCAAACAACTTCGGCTACCTAGACGTCTGTGCATTTCGATGGCTTTTTGATTTTGAATAGTTGTCGCGCGATAAATTTAGTAACGTTTTTCTGATTTATATGAAATTTGTTGGGGTTGTAGTAGAGCTCAATACAATTTGAGAGTTCGCTCATGTGCATGATCGATTAAGGGGTTATGGAGCTAGAAGGCTCGAAAAAATCATTATTAGGGTCTTGTTATATTGGTCACTCGTTTGCAAGAAAATCGCGAGTTCTCAGTTAGAGGCGGACTACTAATTTATACCTTTTATTTTCGACTTTCCATTACACTACTTTCATCCATGGTAAAGGAGCGTTAAAATAATCAAGCCAGTCGGACTTAAACCGACATCGATATGCCTTAACGAAGCTACGATCGCTATACCAATTAAGCTACGCGTCAGGTTTAGCTTAAGGCTTATATTGGCTATCACTATCAGACTACAAAACTTTCTGGTGATTGCAATCAAAATATACCCAAGTATATCTCCATGACCAATCCATATACAAATATTTTTTTGACAAATTGAATATCAATTTAATTTTGTACATATTGTAATAACTTCTTCTTACATTTTAGTGTCATTCAATTTTTGTCGACATTGTAATATGTAATACTTACCGCCAGCAACGGAGCAAGACCCAGGCTACCGGTCGTCAGGGCCGTAGAAAGCTTCGGACTATGCGCGCCGTGACCAGGATTACTGCCTTCTAAATCCCTTGATCCAACCACAACCCGGTAGTGAAAGTCTCTCAAGATGTTGGTCGCGCAACTCTTCGCTGAGACCGTTTGCATAATCAACTATCGGTTCAATGTTCGCCGAATCAACGTTTCACATGGCGGTTACCTCGTGAGCCAACTTGAGCCAAGTCTAGGGACTTGCTGGCCTTGTCCTCGGTCTTCACGAGGTTTTCGTCACATTGGACGGTGATGTTGACAAGCATAGTCACTTAGTCAGGCGTTAAGATCGACCGCGGAATCGAATAAAATATCATAAAGTGCAACTAAAATGATTTGCCTATTCTATTTCCACAATGAAATGGGTAAAAAAAATAGTTTTAAAATTTAGGTTGTTTTCCTAACTATTTTGTCTCCCAGGTAGTTGCGGTGCCGACTTTGGCGCTAACGGTTTGATGGCTTTAGCGATGGCTTTATATTTTTTAGCGAGACCCGGACTTGCGTTTGGCAAAACGAGCCTTCGGAGGTACGTGCTTAAAGTCGTTTGTGCCAGATATAGTGATATCGATTGAAGGCAGTGAAGCTTTCTGGAGCCCGCACGCGAGGGAAGGATCGTAACGCGCGGCGCACTTTGATATTATAACGAGATTACTCGAGGAACCACTAACGGGCTGCCTGTTTGACTATTACTCGCTACCTACTAAACCATCCACTCTTAAGTCAAAATGACTCGTGTTAGTTTCGCATTTCGACGCCGTAAAGTCAGGCCCTTGAAAACGCTTTCAAAATAGTGGAAATCAAAGCATAAAATACCCTTCGACTTGGCCAGCTTCACAGAGAGTGGTCTAAGAGCATGACTACTATACATTACTACGTGCATGTAAACTTCAAATAAATAAATAAGCTCAAGAGTTTACATTAAGTTTTGTCGAAAATTTGTATTATTTGTAGTTTTATACAAACAATGCTACTTCACAGTTTTGTTATAACTTTACCACTTTTTATACAAAAATACCAAGAATAAAACACTTGACGACTTCTTGCTACTACATCTTCATGCTGGCACCACACTTCGCCTATGCGGACGAATATTCCTGTTGCGTCTCTTTCTTATTGTATGGAATAAGAAAGAGACGCAACACGAATATTTGTCCGCATAGGCGAAGTGTGGTTTCACCATCAGTTACGTACCTCAAGTATGCCAAAATTGATTAGGGCCCGATTGACGATCCTTATTAATATTAACAATCTATATATAAAACAAAGTCGTGTCGGTACACCATTTATAACTCAAAAACGGCTGAACCGATGTTAACCCCTTACCGCATGAATTATTAAAGGTTTGAATAAAAAAATATTTTTTTGCAAAATATAACTTTATTGGATATATATAACACTTTGACATAGTTATTGATTTTTTTAATTCATTAATAAAGAAACTACAAGGCAACGCCATATATGGCTTCATATGCATTATAGTGAATTCACTGGTTAATCATATTTGGCTTCGTATGCAGCTAGGTTTAATCGTATCGTGTTTACTATATTTTGTGAAAATCGGTAAAACAGTTACGTTTATCGTTAAAACATAAATATACCAAGCATTTCTCGCACTTTGTGAAAGAACGGTACTTCCCACAATATTTACGCAACAGGCGGATGTTTTTCGTCCAAATAGGAAAATGGTCAATATTATCGCATCTAACAGCATTGAGGGGTAGATCTTGAGATCTCATTGGAGTCTTGCGAAACTTTTTGGTCGAAACAGGAGACGCGGGTAGGCTGGAGGGAGTACCTAGACGACTTGATGTGGGTGTTGCGTTAATGCCGGCTGGTCTGCCTCTTTTTCTTGCACTAGGTTGACCTACTTTCAGAAAATGCTCTGCAACAGCAAGTTTGAAATAAAACAATGCCATATACTGATCTTCATTGATTATATAAATATAATATATAATATAAATATTATAGGACAATCTTACACAAATCGACCTAGGCCTACAGTAAGCTCAATAAGGCTTGTGTTATAGGTACTAGACGACGTTATATATAATAGATAAATACTTAAATACATAGAAAACATCCATAACTCAGGAACAAATATCTGTGATAACCACACAAATAAATGCCCTGACCAGGATTCGAACCCGGGACCTCCTGCTTCGTAGGCAGGGTCACTACCGACTAGGCTAGGAGGCCGTTAAATTTCGACGACCGATTCGACGCCATAACAACCATATTACGCCATATTAACAATACACATATCAACCATATGAAAAAAAATCCGTTTGTAACATTCGATATCGTAGATGAATCCGGTAATATCCAAGCATTGAATCTAATAGGTCGATACCTCCCGTGTGTTGGTTGTAAACATAACTGCTTGAGGAGAAGTTATATCTTGGTATTCCTTTTACTGTCGAACATAACGTTCTTTTTTTGTTGTCGGTTCGCTTCCCACATACGCCGATAGCATATTCTCTGTGTTTTATTGTCAAACCATGAAACTAAGCTTAACTTCACATCATCCATTATTGCCGTCTTTTCCTCCATGCTTCCACGTCCTCGTTTTTTCATCTCTTTTTCAGGAGGTATATTTGAGTTTGGCACACGTTTAAGCCATACAGTACCAAAAGGAAACAAACCATTTTTAAATAGATATACTTGAAGTTTTGGACTGTTAAACCAATTGTCAAAACATACCTTATAATTGAGATGTTGAGGAACCGTTGAGGTAAGTCGAGTAACCACATTTGAACTGACGCCAAAGTCAGGTGCATCAGCAGGATATGAATTACTTTGGACACCAGCAAAGATATCAAAGTCATAGCTGAAGCCTGATACTCCGCTTAAAACTTGGTTCTTGTAACCCCACTTATGTGGTTTCGCTGGATTGTATTGCTTTAACTCATGACGACACTTTGTAGGGATAATTTGCTCATCTACTGCTAATAAATTACACCTTAATGCATAGGAAGCCAAATATGACACGACATGTTGCATGACTCGAATGCATACGAAGCCAAATTTGGCCTTTACAAGAACAAGGTCAAAACTATTACAAAAACAACGTATATCGCAAAATCCATATATCACCTGTATTAATGAATGATTAAACTATGTATTTATATTTTTTTGATGTCATTACTTACCTTTGTATCGTTGTTATGTAGCTGGAAAGTTTATCTATTTACTCCGCACTGCACTGAACGAGCATCTGTCACTTACCCACAACATTATT
Source organism: Pammene aurita (assembly GCA_947086415.1). Taxonomy (NCBI): domain Eukaryota; kingdom Metazoa; phylum Arthropoda; class Insecta; order Lepidoptera; family Tortricidae; genus Pammene; species Pammene aurita. Next base: position 19,518,075 of record OX352293.1, on the reverse strand, counting down.
GCAATAAATTGACTACCCACCGAAATAAAAAAAACACGTTCCGATTCACGAAAACTAGCTTTTTAAAAATAGTATTGTAGTTTCGATATTGAATTAAATTTAATATCTTTAAAAAAAAATCTAAATTTGGTGAACAAATATGGCTTGGTATGCGGTAAGGGGTTAATGATATTTGATTTTTTGGATTTATCTGCGCCCCGAATAGCAGAATTACTATTAAAAAATTAAAGAAAAAAAAAATGTTGGCAGTACGACGTTCGCCGAGACAGCTAGTTATTTATAAACGAAAGGTTTTAAATGGGTTGTAAGTTTAAATCTGCATCATGCATCTTTCTAAGTCATACTTAAATGTGTTTTTTAAATAAATTTTTAGACAGTGAATATGACATTTAAATTAATAAAATGTATAATTACGGAATACGTCTGTGTTACAGACCATGCTGATATTTCGTATGTAGTTCCTACTCATAATTATCGCAGTGAAATCAATCATTTTGAACGATCAGAGCGAAATTAACCCAATTATCAGTAATCATACTTTTGAGTTTTTACTGTTTTTATGTAATTACGAACAATGTACATTTTAGTAAGGAAGGTAGAAATTTTACTACTTTTACTTTAAAAACGACATAAAACTTGATAGCATTATTGACTAGACTGCTTGAACGGTAGTACCAGAAAAGCTTTAAACCCTAAATACCTTAATAGATATATAGTTAGTACTATGTATCTACCTGCTTTAAATAACTAAATCCAAATATTCTATTTCAATTATTAATAAAATCTATTTTATTGCTTAATTTGTGAATTACAAAAAGAGACCGTGAAACCTCTGAGTTATAAAATAGCACAGTAAATTAAACACTGATGAACGTCGGTATCAAGAGCGACCATATTGGAAATTTCCCAGTGAAGAGTAAAAATATGTTTGCGTTATAAACATGGTTATTGTATGAACATGCCCATGTCCAAATGTCAGGGTTGATAATCGGACGCCCTAAGGAGCGCCAAACTTAACCTAAATAGGTTTTTATCCCTGGTAGAAATAAGATCGATGGGGTTAAAAAATAAGTGACAGATAAAATAAATATTACAGACAATCTTAGACAAATGAATCTAGTCCCACCGTAAACCGCATTTACATACATTAATTATCATATTATGATATATTTATTGTATTGACGTGTAACTTTGTTATTAATAATATATTTCATTTCATTTTATTTCATTTCATTTCATAAGCTTAATAAAGCTTGTTTCGGGGGTCCTCGAAGACAATATAGTATACAATAACGAATAGATATACGAGTTAAGACACCACTACAAATAACTTCACACATTTATTCTACTAAGGAAAAAACATTAGAACATGAGGAGGTGGACTTACCGACATATAGCGTAAGCACAGTACGAGTAAATATGTGGTTTCCTTTTTACTGGCTACGAAAACATAAAAAATATTGACCTTTAAAATTATTACTCCACCAACTTCGTAGCCTGTTTTAATAAATAAAAAAACTGTGTTTTTGTAAAGTACGGAAAAAAGCCAGTGTAAACATTTGTTTCCGGATTTCTGCAAAAAATACATCTCGAAATTCTGTGAGGACTCTCTAATGTCACGTCATGTGTCCTGGCAGTCTAGATATTTTTTTTAGGATTCCGTACTTTAAAAGGAAAAAACAGAACCCTTATAGAATCACGTTGTTGTCCGTCTGTCTGTCTGTCAAAATCCTTTTTATCAGGAACGCGTGGATGTATCGAGTCGAAATTAATATCCAATACTTATGTCTGCAGCCCCTTGAAGCTGTAAAAAATCAAGCTTCTAAGTCAACGCAATCCAAAGATATGGCCATTTGAGCCAAATTTTCTAACAATTCGCAGGGGAGGCAAAACATAGAGGGTACTTCCCATTTCTCATAGAATCATGAAAATGTTCTTTGTTGTTCCATCACAAAAAATTGCGATTACAAACTAATATGCAGTCGCTAAACTAATCGCGGCCTATGTCGATGTATGGAGACTATGTAGAGATTTTTCAACGATAAAATCATAGCTTGTCCTTACAACGTTCGGTGATTGTGAAAATTGTGTGATGTACGGAACCCTTTTTTGAAGTTGTACTTGCAATGCCGTGATAATTGCACTGAAGTCTGATTCGAAAACGTAAAGCAGAATATTACACATTTTGAGCTCAAAATATGTTTATATTTGAGTATCCTGCTTACTCTAAATATAGCAAACATGTAAATATCCGATTTGTGTTTGATTTATATTATGTATACCATGCCTGTCATGGTATTATTATTACCATGACAGGTCTATGGCTAGTATGTACCATAGTACAGTCGACTACAAAAAGATGTATCCACTTTTTCACCTTATTGCGTTGTAATAAGATCCAAAAGTAGATACATCTCTTTGTAGTCGACTGTACATACTAGCCATAGACCTGTCATGGTGGCCGCGCCATCGCCGCGTCGCCGCTGGGCGGGCGCTCGCGCGACGAGGACGCTCAAAAGACGCTAGTGTGGGGTGGCCCTATATTATGTCCTTCTTGGGGGAACGCGTGTTTGAGATTTATCTACTTTACAAAAGTTGTTTTTAGGGTTCCGTAACTCGAAAGGAAAAAACGGAACCCTTATAAGATCACTTTGTTGTCCGTCTGTCTGTCTGTCTGTCTGTCAAGACTACTTTTCTCAGGAACGCGTGGAGGTATCAAGCTGAAATTTATATCAAATACTCAGGTCTATTGTCCCTTGGAGCTGTAAAAAAATCAAACTTAAAAGCCAACGCAATCAAAAGATACAGTCGTTTATGCTGTAAATTTTAGAGTTTTTCGGCATTCGCAAAATCTACGGGGTACTTCCCATGAACTCAGAAACTTGAAATTTGGCACGAAGCAACGTCATATAGCATAGACAATGGACAAATTACAACAAGTAGACATTTTTAGTAAAATCATACAAACATTTTTTTTTTAAATTTTAAACTTACTACCTTTTTCCTCGTAAACGCGGGGAGGTATTTAATTGAAATTTATGTCAAATACTCAGGGTTATAGTACCTTTCAGATGTAGCAAAACCAAAGTTTTATGTCAACGCAATCAAAAGAAATAGCAATTTAAGTCGCATATTTTGAAACTGAGTATTCGCAAGAAACTCAAAACCTAAAGAGTACTTCCCGTAAACTCAGAAACTTGAAACTTGGCACGAAGAAACTTCATATAGCACAGACAAAGGAAAAATTACGAAACGTAGACATTTTCAGTAAAACATACATAAAATATTTTTTAAAATTTTAAACTTACTACCTTTTTCCTCGTAAACGCGTAGAGGTATTAAATTGAAATTAGTTATAAACATACTACAACTTTTGCTTGTTATAGGTTTGTACGGAACCCTCGGTGCGCGAGTCCAACTCGCACTTTGCCGGTTTTTTAAGGTTCCGTAGTCAACTAGGAACCCTTATAGTTTCGCCATGTCTGCCCGTCCGTCCGTCCGTCCGCGGATAATCTCAGTGACCGTTAGCACTAGAAAGCTGAAATTTGGTACTAATATGTATATCAATCACGCCGACAAAGTGGTAAAATAAAAAGTAGAAAAAATGTTTTATTAGGGTACCTCCCCTATACGTAAAGTGGGGAGTGATTTTTTTTTTCATTTTAACCCTAACGTGTGATATATTGTTAGATAGGTATTTAAAAATGAATAGGGGTTTACTAAAATCATTTTTTGATAATGTAAATATTTTCGGAAATAATCGCTCCAGAAGTAAAAAAAACCCCCCTCTAACTTTTGAACCATAAGTTTTAAAAATATGAAAATCTCAAAAGTAGAACTTTATAAAAAATTTCTAGGAAAAATATTTTGAACTTGATAGGTTGAATAGTTTTTGAAAAAAAATTACAAATTAATTTCTGAACTAAGTTTGTAATTTAACCGTATAAGCAGGTGTTTATTGTACCTGTAATTTTTACAAAATCACAATGAAATGACGTGCTTTCAAATAAAGTAAAAACGGTGAAAATCGGTTCACGCAATAAAGAATTATCCCATAAAAATCATCTTCCATACTTTAAGCTCGCGCGCAATAGTTTACTTAATTTGCCGATAGATGTCGCTGTACGTGGAACGCTTATATCATATCCTACATGGCGGTGTTATTTTAACTCTTAAGTGGGGACACTTACTGTGACGGACGGAAAACTACGGAACCCTACACTGAGCGTGGCCCGACACGCTCTTGGCCGGCTTTTTATAGAAAAACTTGGTTATATGGATGGATAGAAAATCAGCTGTCTATTGCAAAAAAGTGGAAATTAAAAAGATACATTTAAATTTATATCATAACAACAAATACGTAGTTCATAAACGTAACATTTCACGGTCAATATAGCAATTTTCTTGATTTTCCATATGTTAGGACGGGTGAATATCGTCTTGTGCCGTCTTATGTATTTTAGTATAATTTAGAAGCGTTTCGATCGTTTAGCATGAAACGAACGTCAAACTTTGACTCTTATTTCTGACCTTTTCACAAAAGTAATCAAGTAGTTAGACAATGATCCAGTAACTTTATACAATCATCGTGTGCGTTAAATCCGGTAGATCTGTTTTTTTTTCAGACTTGTTTGTGATGTTGGCCCAATAAATAATCCAAGTTTGTGCCCTGTGATCTACCGGATTTGACGCACAGGACCCCGTACTTTCAGGTGACAAGGTTCCTGGATTACAAATTATAAGTTAATTTTTCGCTGCACACATAATATATTGGCGATTTACATTTATTCTGAGCTTGTGACTCGAATAAGAAAAAAAAATGAGCTCTACTCGTTAACTTTTATTGTTTTGTTTATTGCCGAAGAAAAGTTTCAAGAAAATGTTTTTTTCTTATTTTTTAAATGTTGAATCAGTACGTGGAAAAAGCAAAAGGAAAGAAAATAAATAACACGTTTTTGTTTATTTCAGTGTTGGAGCCAAAATTTCCTGTAATCGCCATACTCGTGTACAGAGACAAAGGATTACTCAAAGTAAACATGTTTCGAAGAAGGCCTAAGTATGTGGGTTTTGGGAGGTCCCTCTTTCAAGGGACAAATAAATCTCAGTTAAGTGGCACGGTCGTTTTAAATATACGATTATGGGCAACTACGAGTACACGTATTATTTTATTTGCTCTTTGTCAATCATAGAACAGACGTAAACTCTTAGTTACCTGATTTCTTTTGTTATCATACCTGTGTACTTACAAGTTTCACAACCTGATGGTAGGTTGTAGTAGAAACTAAAGTCATCAATGTCATCATTTCATACCTGTGAACAAAAATGATCAAATCAGTTTGAGTACAATTTGTAAACATTATTTTATGAGCATCTTCTTTAAAAGAATTATGTCATTACGTTAAATAATGACATTTTAAATGAACAAATCATGAATTCAAAAACTCGCATGTATCGGGTTTGTACAACAAATATGCTTTTTGGAGTGCATTTTCTGATTTTCCTTTTGATTATGTTATGTATTACATAAATATGTATTGCCTCGATGCACTGATGTAATCTCAGATAATTCAACCAACTGGAGCGACCATGTCTGTCATTTCCTATACAAAAAAAGGCTGCCGATTTTTGCGGTGGAGGGGAACGTCAAACGTATGGCTATTCGTACGTAACGTACAAATAGCCACGTCAGATAAACGTCAGTCCATACAATAAATATGACCACTGGTCATATGTTTTCGGCAGAGGGGAACGCCTGTCAATGGCCGCTCCGGTTGGTTGAATTCTCTAAGGATGTAATAGATAGATAATCCCTATATCACCTTTTCCCTATCCCCACTTCTATACATATAATAAAGCTGAAAAGGGTTGAATGTCTGTACATGGAAGAAATCGATAACAGAACACATTCCAGCAGTTTTTAGAATATTTGTCCGACTGTCTGTTTAGTCGACCGCGCATCACGTGAAAACGGCTGAACAGATTTTGATAAAATTTTGTACAGTGATAGTTTGTGTCCCGGGAAAGGACATATAATACTTTTCATCCCGAAAATCAACCCTGGAGGAGGTGAAAGGTTGAAAGTTTGTATGGAGAATTTATAACCGCTGAAACGATTTAGATACAAATTAGTATGGAGATACTTTGAGTCCCGAGAAAGGACACAGGATAGTTTTTATCCCGAAAATAAACCCTTGTGGGGGTGAAAATGGGGTTGGAATTTGGTAAGGGGAATTTTTCACCGCTGAACCGATTAAGATGAAATTTGATATAGAGATAGTATTGACTTCGACAAAGGAATAAATATAGTTTTTATCCCGAGAATCAACACTAAAGGGGTGAAAAGGAGGTTGGAAATTAGTATGGGGAATTATTAACCGCAGAATCGATTTAGATAAAATTTGGTAAGGAGATAATTTGAGCTCTGGAAAATGTTATAAAATAGTTTTATCTCAGAAATCATCCCTTAAGTGGATACAAAAGTGGTGGAAGTGGAAGTTTACATGGGAAATAAACAACCAATAACCGCTGTATGTATTTAGATGAATTTGGTATTTAAATAGTTTGCGTTGTTATTAGGCTACAAAAATTCAACCTCTAAAAGAGGGGGTAGCCACACTACACTCGATTGAGTTAAGTTTGCACCTGAATCTTACGCGCCGTAACTTAGGAAGGAGGGGCAAATCTTTTTTTTTCAAATAGTGATAGTCATATATCGAGTACCCTGCTAAACTAACAGATGGCGCTGAAATTTATAATGCCAATGACGAAGGATTTTGCCAAATTAACTCTAAGTTTAGAATTGGGGGTACGGATATCAACATATTTCAACAAATTTTATTGAATAATTGATTTAATAGTACAACAAAATTAAACCATAATAAATTAATTGCCTTACATTGCACAGTGCCATTTTTTGGGGAACTGACTAAACATTAAGTAATCAAATCAAATAAATTAAAAATGAGTTTACATAGTTACGTAGTGGTAAAATCAAGACACACCAACACGCGTATAATGGCATGTAAAATATTTTATCTGGACTACTGTCTATAATAAATGTAAAGGTAAATAACTCGGTCTCTTTGTCTCTCTGGCCTTTACGCTTAGACCGCTGAACCGTTTTAGATGAAATTCGGTACGAAGGTACATAGTTTGACACACAACACCTTCAGTGCCAACTAATGCTACGAGCCGCTCGTAGCCCGTATTCGTCGCACGTAGCTTGTAGTAGCTACGAATAGAGAACCTGACCTGACCTGTAAAAAGAGAGAGTAACCTATGGCTTAAATTTGTGTTCTAATAAAATGGTTGCCTCTAAATTTAGATTAGGCCTAAAGAAAAAAGTCGTAGGCAGAAGCAGATTTTGAGTACAAGTAACTTAAATGTACCGATTAAACTTTTAAAAAAACTTAATTCAGTGACGAATTCTATGCAATAACATTTTTTTTACTAAATGAAAGCAATGCATAAATCGTGAAAATAATTGCAAATTGGATATAAAACCGGGTTAGCACAATGTATATGCACACCCATTCTTATAAAGTCGTAGTGTATATATGTCACAGGGAAATGATTAAAACAGAGATTTGAACGAATCTCTAAGGGATATAATCAAATCACGAAGGATGTTAAAATGGAGAATCTATATCATCATTTCCCTAGTAGGCCAAGAAAATAAGATTTTTTCGAAGAATTAATTCCCAGCAGGCTGGAAATCGCTTTAATACCTTCATGTGGTCCTATATGCATGTAATCCGAGTTTGCCCTATCCCAAGAGGTGTGCATAACTTTTTAGCGAAATTTTTGCTCTTTGTCAGGTTTTTGCTTGTAGCTCGAAAACAGTACGTCCGACGGAAAATGTCACATATATCAATATTAAAGAAGGTTAAATTCTGCGTCGAGTGAGTAACTTAACTTCTAATTCAGTTCAGCGGTACAGCCGAAATCAAAAGTTATAAACCGGGAAAATGTCTCATTTAATTGAAAAACTCGTATTTTGACTTCCATACCACATATCTTTGAAACAGATGACTCCTGTTGAAAAACCTATAGAATAAAAGTTGTAGAGAATACAATTTCACGTTATATCGATATCTTAATTTTCAAGTAGTCATTTTGAAAGACTAAATTTGGCATGAATTCAAAATCAGTTTTTTCTAAATCCTTCTGAGTTGCATATTTTCCATAAAATATGAGGTGTGAGGCGTACATTTAATGCATCGTTACAACTAAAAACATTTTATTGCAAATTTATAAAACGTACCCAATCAGAAAACTATTTATACACCGTGTTTTATTTTATTTCCGGTAATTTCGAGGGTATATTCCTGAGCATAACTTAGGTTTATTTCTCGAAGACGCCAGTGTCCTACTTAGCTCCAGTTCTGAGGTAATCGATATTTTATTAATGCCTTCTAATTGTGTGAACCTACATTTATTTATTTTTTTACTCTGAGAACCTACTACAAAATGATACACCTGTGTGTTAAGTCAAATAGGTTCAGTAGTTAGTGATCGATTCCCCAATCTGTATATTAACTCAACCAAACAATTGAACATTATGATATGTCAATGAAATTTCGAACATTAACAATCCGAGATACAATGGAAAAATTCACCGCGACGAGTAAGGTTCGAACTTGCGACTTTTCGGAACACCGGTCCGAATTTTTCCATTTTTCTTTCAATTATAAAATTGAAATTTCGATTGCAGACGTTTCTGCTTAGTACAAAATTAATATTGTATTGACTTAACACACAGTTATATGACTTTATAGCCAGTTCTCAGACTAAAAGAAAAATATACACAATCAGAAAGACGAAAAAGAACTATCGATCGTACCTCAGAACTGGAGCAAATTAGGACACTAGCGTCTTTAAGAAATATACTTAAGTTAAGCTCAGGGTACATACCCTTGGAATTACCGGAAATGAAAATAAAACACGGTGAATAAATAGTTTTCTGATTAGATACGTTTTAGAAATATGCAATTCAATGTTTTTAGTTGTAACGATGCATTAAATGTACGCCTCACACCTCATATTTTATGGAAAATATGCAACTCAGAAGGATTTAGAAAAAACTGTTTTTGAATTCATGCCAAATTTAGTCTTTCAACATTTTGAATTTCAAGTTATATCGACATCTCAATTTTCAAGTAGTCAATGACTCTACTTGAAAATTGAGATGTCGATATAACTTGAAATTGTATTCTCTACAACTTTTATTCTATAGGGTTTTCAACAGGAGTCATCTTTTTCAAAGATATGTGGTATGGAAGTCAAAATACCAGTTTTTCAATTAAATGAGACATTTTCCCGGTTTATAACTTTTGATTTCGGCTGTACCGCTGAACCGAATTAGAAGTTAAGTTACTCATTCGACGCATAATTGAACCCTCTTTAATATTGTTATACATGACATTTTCCGTCAGACGTATTGTTTCGAGCTACAAGCAAAAACTTGACAAAGAGCAAAAATTTCGCTAAAAAGTTATGCACACCTCTTGGGATAGGGCAAACTCGGATTACATGCATTTAGGATCACATGAAGCTATTAAAGCCAGCCTGCTGGGAATTAATTCTTCAAAACACTTTTTATAGATCTTATTTGCATGGCCTATAGAACAATTCAGTCATTTCACCAAATCACTGACTCTGTTTAGTGAAAAGACAAAATCGGCCAATAAACGCGACACGCTTTTTCATTTGACTAAATTTGCTAATTTATTTTCGTAACAAGTTTTGGGATACTAGTTATGACTATGAGTCTAGGTGTATTCGTCACCGCTTGTTGAGTCTCGAAGATAGACGTCTTTTATTTGACATTTCTGTGCTGTATGATATCATTTCAGGACGTATTGACAGTTCTTCAGTTTCTCTCTAAAAAATCGAGTACGGATTCTATTATTGAAACTAAGACAAAGCATATTTGTATTAAACACATTATTTTCTTATTACAAGTACATACACTCTCATATACACACTCATACACACACTAACACACATCAAAGTGCACTCCCGTACAGATAAGCTAGTTTTATATTTTGTTTAAAAAGTTCAATATTTCCTTTGCTCATGGTATTCACTTATGATTTCCACTTGTTATTGCATGTTAGTTATATTTTTTTGGTCATCTCTTTTTGGCTTTTTCTCTGTTATTTAAGTGTAGTTTAAGTGTTTGTATTATTTGTTGTATTGCTGTTGATGCCCCAAATAAAATAAAATAAATAAATAAATAAATTTGTTTAGGAATTTGACAAAATCCCTAACCACGACAGTAAGTTGACGAAACGAACTCAAAAAGTCAACTAGTTTTCGTAGAATTGCTTAACTGTAGAGTACAATGTTGAATTCGGTACTTGCTTTCGTCGTTTCACTAAACCAGTTCAGAGATTTAATCAAATCACCATATACAATCTTCCACTTAATCATTTCACTTAACTTGTTTAGCGAAATGATAAAACTAGTTGAATTTTTGAGTTTGTTTCGTCAACTTACTGTCGTGGTTCGGGATTTTGTCAAATTCCTAAACAAATCTAGTGAAATGAAAAAGCGTGTCGCGCTTATTTGCCGATTTTGTCTATCCACTAAACAGAGTTAGTGATTTGGTGAAATGACTGCATTTTTCTAGGGAAATGATGATATGGATTTTCCATTTTAACATCCTGCGTGATTTGATCATATCCCTTAGAGATTTGTTTAAATCTCTGTTTTAATCATTTTCCTGCGACATATATACCGTAAAGTCTAGTTAAATTCGCCGGACTCGTGTAATCGCTGTGCGAGAGGTAGCAAAAACGCTAAAGGCAGTGGCTGCAGCCGGCGGCAGCGGCGCAGCGCGACTTAGTGCCATAAATCAAAAGCCCCCGCGGGACCCTCCCATCACATAAACTAAGTATAAAACACTGCGACATTTTTTACACAAGATAATTTTCAAATGAATACTAAAGTATGAATCCGGAAACTAATCTCAACGTTTTGCGTTATGGATATTAGGAACATTTTTGGGAAACTAAAGAGGAACCCAAAGGAAGTACTAGTAGTAAAGAGGCCAAAGATTAGGTACTTGTTTTAAATAAAATAATATTCATTTATTTCAGACCAACAGATCTATAAATGTTAGACATAGGAAAAACTATGTAAGAATTTAAATGAAGACAAAAATACCAAACAATGAAATTAAACATAAAATACCAATAAAAACACTAGGTACACAATAGCTATTGTGAGAGCAGTGATGTTACCACTTCTTCATTATAAAAACGAAATTAAATGTATGTTTAAAATTTGTTCTTGCTCAGTAACATAATATAATTGTATAGTCGACTATGTATTCATTTACCTACACCTATACATAAATTACGTGTAATCCTATAGAACCCGGAGCAAATTCCAGCAATTAGGCTGACTACATGAAACGAACAAATAAACCTAGAAATTCAACCGTCGGTAATTTTCTTGTTCCGATTGAAGTTGTTTCAACGGTTTTGGCGTGCTGAGGTGGTCGCGCGTTACTCGAAATACGGCTTAGAAGGAAATCACCTGGCAGGCCATTAACCTAATTCACAGACGCGAAGACAGGGCGGAGACGCGGGCGGCAGCACCGGATTTAATATCACTCGCGCCAGTAATAAGATGGAAATAAGCCCACGAAGATACCTCGCCAATCATTGCTGTTCGCACTTCGATACCAACCATAAATTATTCGATTAAGTCTAGATACACGGCAAAAATGCGACACATAACACAACACACGTTGGTTACTTTACACGAAACATTTCCAATAACTTCGAGGTAAATTCTTTTTTCATCACTCCTGTTCGGAAAGTTTTATTTTCCTGGGTAGATAGCCGGGTGGAAAATTGCTTTAAGTATTTTTAATATAATTGTTACGATTAGCTGTGTTAATTGTGGATTGAGCCGGTGCCCATCTGGATGCCCTCCTCTCCGACCACCGGTAAAACATTGAATTTGTCTTTTTCAAATTGTTAAAATTTTACTTTAATAGATTATTCTTTGTATACCTGTTTAAAAAAAATTGCGTGTAGTATTTTACTTTCCTCACAGTCGAAATGAAAAGCAGAGTGTTTAACTCGGGTGAAATCGGTCACTTTCAACCCTTGGTTAACAATCTACTATTGACGTACTACGTACTTGCACAATTTTGTAACTCTTTTATTTTAAATACCGAATTCTCAATTTCATTAAAAATCTCTGGCCGTTCGCGAAATGTTTGCCGCTGCACACCACTATTTTCACCACTGACTGACTGACTGACACTAATTCATTCATCAAAATATTTTACTACTTCCCGGCGACCTAGAGAGTAGAAATTTGTGATCTGAGGAATATATCTAAAGATGATTGGTTACACAGTATGTACTACCGTTGTTCCCCCGAAAGCGCGTAAATGAGAATACATTTTAATCGTAATGCGTTTCATTTGCTCCGTAGACCAACAATACATTTAGACGAATTACATTGGACCCGGGGTATGTCCTTAAACTACGTCCGGACTTGGGTATGTCCTTAAACTATGCCAAAAAGAGAGGTATGGGCACTGCGAATGGCATCTCGCTTAGTGTGGTAGGGCACGTTCAGTGAATGTCATCTCGCTCAAATCTGGAGCAGAGCCTACTGGGGAAGTACCTCCACCTTACAGAAAACCACAGCCAAATAGCACTAGACCCTACTCATAGTGTTGTGTTCCTGCTGGTGAGTAAGGTTGCCAAAGAGCTCAAAGAGGACCCAGTGTGTTGACGATGAGGGACCCTCTTGTTCCTTTAGCCGTCAACACAGTGAATCCTCCTTTTTGTAAAGTGTCGGCAACGCGCATGTGACTCCTGTGGAGTTACAGGCGTCCATACGTTACGGTAGCTGCTTACCATCAGGCAGGCCGTATGCTTGTTTGCCACCGTCGTAGTATAAAAAAAAAAATACAAACAATAAAAAATTATTGTAACGCAGCAAAATAATTTTATGACAATTCTGGCCACTTGAATTTGAGTGGGTTATAATTGTATTCGACTTCGTATCGTACTGATATATATATATATACTAGAGCCCGCCCACCTTCAGGTCTGTGATAGCATTATTAGTAGGTATAGGTACTTTCATGAAATCATACGTTAGGCGGCGTAAACTAAAAAATGATTTCAATAAAAACTTTTGACAGTGCAGACAAGCACGAGGAATGCATTCGGGTTCAATATATCATTCCCAGGCTCAGAACATACGTCTCTGTCAGACCCAGCGCTGCCGCCCGTCTTCAAGACAATAAGACCCTGATATTAAAAGAAAGCCTTAGTGGGATACTGTACGTTTATGCACCATACTGTCGGTATTTATTAAGCTTGATGGATAACAAGAATACTTAATGCTATACAATTGTAGACTAATACATTAAAAGTTACAATTAAGTAAATTGATGATAAGGCTTCTTCCTATGAATGGCTTTATATTAATTAAAGACGGAAGCTATTAAATCAGGTCTAATTTTAATGTCAAAACTCTTTAGCTAATAAATTCATCAAAATATTTTATTTATTTATAAAAAAATATATTGATGTATTATAAGCCTCGGTCATTAAAATCTGTTAGTCGGTTATAAATAAAAAAAATTACAACACAAAAGATTGTAGTAATGTTTTTTTATTGAAAATAGGTTTAACTAAAGTCCAATTTGTTTTCGTCCAAAGTAAGTGCACCCCAGTATGTTATGTAGGTATTAATGGAAACTCGAAAAATGAAAATTGTAAAGAACTCAACTAACGGTGACAAAAGCAAATATCGGTGTAAGACAGAAAAGGTGTCGGCGAAATTATGACTTATAACTTCAACTTCAATAATTACGGCGAAATTATCACTTATAAGGTTCTGTCGTTGCCAAGAATATTTGTTACGTGAATGAAATATTTCCAGATTGGTAGAAATCAACTTGCAGAGTCAACTCTGTAATAAAAGACAATTCTTTAAATCCGGACGAAGCGAAAGCTGATACAACTGATTATAAGATGGCACAAGAGCTTTTGTATTTGCATAATTTAAAAAATCGTATTATGTTAACTCTGTTTGTTATATATAATAATAATAATCTATTATACAAGAGAGCAAAGTTGTTGTTGTTCGTGCATATACTGAGAACGGCCTCTTTTAACGAACACTTAGCCCAGTCGGTAGTGACCCTGCCTACGAAGCAGGAGGTCCCGGGTTCGAATCCTGGTCAGGACATTTATTTGTGTGTTTATCACTAATATTTGTACCTGAGTTATGGGTGTTTTCTATATAACTATTTAAATATTTATCTATATCTATTTATTATATATATCGTCGTCTAGTATCCACAACACAAGCCTTATTGAGCTTACTGTGGGACTAGGTCGGTTTGTGTAAGATTGTCCTATAATATTTTTTTTTTTTTTTTTTTTATACTACGACGGTGGCAAACAAGCATACGGCCCGCCTGATGGTAAGCAGCTACCGTAACCTATGGACGCCTGCATCTCCAAAGGAGTCACATGCGCGTTGCCGACCCTTTACAAAAAGGAGGATTCACTGTGTTGACGGCTAAAGGAACAAGAAGGTCCCTCATCGTCAACACACCGGGTCCTCTTTGAGCTCTTTGGCAACCTTACTCACCAGCAGAAACACAACACTATGAGTAGGGTCTAGTGCTATTTGGCTGTGGTTTTCTGTAAGGTGGAGGTACTTCCCCAGTCGGGCTCTGCTGATACTTAAATACAAAGAAAACATCCATAATTCAGGAACAAATATCCGTGACAAACACTGATATTTTATTTGTAAATATGCCCTGACCAGTATTCGAACCCGGGACCTCCTGCTTCATAGGCAGGGTCACTACCGACTATGCTAGGAGGCCGTTAAATCAAACCAATAAAAAATCAATAATTACCATTTTCGAATAAAGGTATATTCAACAATGTAATTTCAAAGCAAGTATTATAGAGTTGAATCACGCGTGCGCCTAAGAAGGACAGAATACACGCAACGCGGCTAATTTGGAAACACGTTTCGAAATTGCTGATGATAGCATACCGTAACTGGCATAATTTAGTCGGTTTCGTTGTTGCTCTCCTAAAAGCGGTGGAGGGTAAAAATGTTTATATTAAGGGCCTTTTAGTAGTAAGCAATAATCACAATGTGAGACTATGACAAGGACCGACAATAATAGCGCCTTCTCTGTCATACCTACTGAAAGTTCCATGAGATCAATCAAAAAAGAAAAAGTCAATACTACGGTACTTAGCAAACATGTAGTAAAAACTTCATTTTCGCAATTGTCGTTGACTGTTAATTATATTGACATGTTTACCGTATAATGTAGGGCTGAGCACTCTCTGCCCCTCAGCACCATCTAGTAATTGATAGCGTTAATATTATTACGGTATTACTACGGAAACTTTGGGTTGGTCTCGTTCAGATGGCGCTTCAGACTTTGAGTCTCAAAAAGTTCTTAGACTGTGGCGGTCTATATGTATAGTCTCTGGCCATAGGTACAGCTTGTTAACGACATCTAAAAATAGGGTAATAAGGCGACTTCTATCCAGTTCCAATGAAAATAATTTCGATTCGGTAAGCTTTAGTTATGGAAATTGCACAGCGTAATTGCACGAGACTTCAGTGCGCTAGGGACTATTATGACCGCCTTTACAGTAACTTCTATTATTATTAGTGTTCTTCGTTTTTCTCTAACTTAACGAGATTCTGCTTCTCTGTGTAATTTCAACAAAGTGATTTAGTTCTTCCAGTTTATTAAGGATTTTGATATAATTTTAATAAGGCACTACTTAAAACTGACCACAATTACAATCACAACTATGAAACAATTAATAAAAGGTACAGTCAACAACGAAAGTTGCCGAACTAAAACAAGTGTTTGAAACGCTGTTCAGTAGCTTATGTAATATTTATGTGTCTAGTTACTTTTGTAATCTTATTTCGTTCGGCAACTTTAGTTAGTTATGTTAACTTAGTTAGTTTAGCTATGTTAGCTTCTCATTTTCGTATAACATGCTATGCAATTGTAGCAGGTTGAGTGTTAACACGATATTTTTATTATGTTTCATATTGGACTAAGAGCTGGCCACGTCAGATTTGACACAATCATAAGAGCAACAAAACCCGTCTGGTTAGATTGCTATACTATGCTTATTGCTAGATCCAGGCATCTAGCAGCTTTTAATGGGTGGAAGTCAGCGTGACAGTCTAGCAAATTTTTTGAATTGAAAAATAGTAATAGCAAAATAGGTAAAAACTGCCGAAGTTGTCTCTGTTATAAAGGACAGGGCCCTATATTATGCATCGTTTGGCACTACTATCCCCCAACAGAATCTTTTGGCAATGAATTAATCTAATTATTTATATAATTTCTCATAATATTGCATTAAACCCAGAACTCTAGGATTTGTTTTCTTGGAGTGGTTTGCATTCTTTGACCTTCACTACTTTACAGCTGCCAGATTAAGCAAAGTATAGCAAAATTACTAGAGGGGTTTCGTTGCTCTCATTATTGTGTCATATCTGACGTGGTTAGCTCATGCATTTGATGGTTCGCATGAGCCGCCATAAAATAGTGAGGAGATTTAATTTCCGTTAGATTACAGGCTGCACAATGGCAGGTCTGGATTAAATATTTCAGGTGGTGCGCAGTTCTCGCGAGTTAGTGCGAGCTTGATGAAACGACATACTCTGCACTCGGAGCCGGGGGAAAATTTAATTATTGTTCCACAGCTACAGTTCAACATACTTTTAAATGGGAAAGTACATTTCTGTGACATTAAATGAATTTTCATGTCGAGTTACCATAATTATCAACTTAAACACGGTCCGGCCCGCTCCGCTAATAGCATCACATTCATAAAATACTATGACACAACATTCCGTTAAAGTTATGCTCATTGAATTTTGATAGCTGTTGGTACCCACACCATACTGCAATAATAAACATATTGAAAAAGTCGAATAACTGAATAAACAATTGGTACCTACCAACTCTGGAATTGTGCTGGATCAGTTTAACTCTACAATTAACATGTTCCAAAAGTTATGTAGACTTCAATGTCGAACTGCCAACGTCGCATTGACGACATTTGTTAGATTGTATACTACTTTTAAGTACACCTAACGCAGAATGTAAATAATTCGTGTATATGAGAGGTGTGTGTTTAATCGGCTTTTATACAATGTGAAACTAAATAAATGTGAACCGATGTATTTTACGAGTAGATAGTTATTTTAGGCGAATCGATCTGCTAATGGGATATGAATAAAGCGCGAACGGGGCTTGAGGCTGTGGCGACGGTACACAGGCTGGATCTAATGGAATTCACTTGTATGTAAACAAGCCGCAGCCCCCGTCCCACCTGAGCGTGCCGTGCGAGGTAAGTGGGTAACGATACTCCCGGACGGAATGTTATCTCTGTGCTCTGGCTTAATCGATTACGTACACACTAAACTACCTTTACTTGCACAAACGTTCAGTCGGGTTTTAACATGTATGATTAAGCTTCGGTTCATATAATAATAGTAAAAATCAGGCGAAGTTAGAGCGCCTCATGGATGTTGGGCGATAGTAAAAGAAATGTTATCGGCCAAATCGGTATAATACGATTATAAATTCGTGGTTCATAGAGTAATATGAAATGATTTTATGGTCATTAATATAAATTGAGTAATTAACAGGTAACTTAATAGCTATAATGTGAGTAGTTTCTAATGCATACGTAGCTTTAAATTAACATTTCTCGAAAACAACGGTACGAATTGTATGTCTTAAAAAGTTCTTGCGCAATAAAAGATAACATTACGATAATGATTTTTAATGGGAGGTATAGGCCTATAACCGAGGGGTCCTTAATATAGACTCAATAAAAGAGAAAAAAAAAAAATTAGTTAAGAGTAAAATGCAAAAACAAAAAGTTAATGTTAATGTAAAAACCTTTTAAAAGGAATAAAAGGGCTTTAATAATTATTTATTAAAGGTTTTTAATAAATACAATGATACGGCGTAATATAAACGCTTCTCTTCTTAATGTTAATATACGTACGTTTACGTTATAATGAGTAATTAGAAAATAGAGCAAGTATATCAAATTATCCAAAACATACGGGCGCCGTTGCACACTGGAACCCGCCCATACATCGCAGTGCTCAAAACTCAACTTTGCAATTGTGGGTATTTTGTACTCAAATTGAAATATATGCATAAACAGGGAAATATTGCACCTCATTGCAGAAAAATACCTTCATTATCAGTTATCATTACGTAGTTGCATTATGTCAAAGGTCTAGGATTTTGTATGTCACGTCAGTGGTAATTAGTATTGATTAACAAAATAGAGTTATTTCAAGTAATTGTAGTTGGTATAACTCAAAATCCGAATTGTCTTATCTTGATCAAGGTATGTAGATTATGTTTTACGTATTTTAAGTCCTAAAAGCACTTATTTGTTTGTGATAGTCCGACAAATAGTAACTTATATTGTAATTTAATAAAAATGGTCATATTTCCGATAATGGACACCATCTTTTGATAATTTTTAGGCATGATAGCTAAAAAAGTGATCATTATTAGGATTATTTATTCGAAAGAAAAAGATGTTGTCCAGTTTCCGAATACAGACCAAATTTTTTGCTCTGACTATTTGATCAGGCGTTTTTACTTTAGCGAAAATGTAACTTTTTCTCACTAAAACAATGGTTTAGTGCGTAATATTTTACCATTTTTACCTTAAGGTTATTTCTATACATTTCGACTGTTTCAGATGAAAAAAGTAATATTTTTTTTTTTCAACGCCGAGAATTGTGCAACACGATATTTAAAAGTAAATACAAAAGGTCTATAACGCGTTATCAGATACTAAATCTACTTTGAAATGTTTTTTATGCGAAGTTACTTCCAGTGAATTTAATTACTTAGACAAAGTACTACAGAAACCTGTTAGATCAGAATATTTATCATTTGCTATATCGGTTTTACATGCTTGGATTCGGCTTTCCGAAGCTTTGTTACACATTGCATATAAATTAGAGATACGATCTTGGAGTGTTAACAAAATGCATAAATCAAAAGTTGATTAAAACAAAAAAGGGATCCACAAAGAGTTTAAAGAAAAACTTTAATAAATAAAAATTCAACCAAAACCAGGTTTTGGCAATACTAATAATGGTAATGTGGCTCGAATTTTTTTCCAAAACTACGAAATATCAGCCGAAATTACTAAAATAGATGAAGGACTCATACGTCGCTTTTACATAATTTTACAAACAATTTCCAGTGGCTACAAGATCGATACGTGTAAATTCAAAACATACTTACAAAGCAAAGTTATATTATATGTAAAACTGTACCCGTGGTGTCGCATGACACCTACTGTTCATAAAGTCCTTATTCAAGGAGAAGCAATAATATCTGAGCACTTGATCCCTATAGGCAATTAAGTGAAGAGGCCCAGGAAGCGATGAATAAGGACTTTAAAAACTATCGAGAGAGATTTAGTCGTAAAACTTCTAGAATCGACAACATGACAGAGACTCTTGGTTTCTTCAGTTCCCATCATCACCTGCACACGACCTCTGCCAATTATTAATACAAAAATATTTCACCCGGAAGCTGTTGACATGTTTATCGATGAATATGTAACGTCATCGTCATCATAGGAATATTTTATATTGTAATATAATGTAAACAATAATTATTATAAACACTACTTGACATTACGAATGTGAAATAGTACGTTTTTTTGCTTAATTTTACTTATTGTAGTTTTGAGTACAGCTATATATGGGCGGGTTCCAGTGTGCGTTGTTGGCCTTAAACCAGATTGAAGCGCTTAGAATTCCTTACATAAGCGCTTTGCTATAATATCGGAAAAGAGATCAGAAGTTAATCTATCGGCAACATTCCTCGCGTTTCGCCGGAAGGCAGAGCCGCGCCGAGCGCCGCGCTGCGCCCGGCCCGCCGCTATGGCCCTTGTACACGCGACCTCATCTGCAAACTAATCGATCCCCTTTCCTTTGTAGCTAAATATGCAACCGATGGAGAAATTGCACACTTGCCATCTCTAAGTGAGAATGCTTCTGGCAGTCGAATGGATTGCACTTACAGTTAGTAAACTTTAAGAATTATCGCTATTCAGCAATGTATGTATGATGACAGTTTACTGCTGTACGTTCCGCTCCTACTCGTAAGATTTAATTAATACGTGATTTAAATATAATGTTATAAAAATAAAGAGTTACTTTCATTTTATAACCCTAAAAATGACGTTAGTATTATCAGCTTATCAATCGTCTAGCCGACGTAGGTACGTCATTTCATTGTTTATAGCAACAGTTCAGAAACTTTTGTCACAACTTTCTAAAGCATAATACATTATGTTTTTGAATATCGTCACGATTTGTGCCTCAACTTATACTATTGCAGTGCTTCAGTTCAAGAACTTTCTAAAATGTAGACGAGTTTAGAGAAATTTGTCGATTTATATGGACACTTAATTTTTTCACTAATAGATATAAGCATACAGGAAGTAACAAAAATACTAGTGATCCGTTTAAGGGCATAATTGGTATCGTATTGCGACTAAAAAACAGTAGAATAATATATTTTTAAACGCAAAAAAAATTGTATGGGGCATGTCGTGACAATTTTTATAACTTAGTTTTTGACATATACAAGATATCTCTATACTCCGCTGAGCGCGTTATTTCTTTGAAACCTAAGCTGCCAAAACGAAGGGGTGCGGGAGGAGAACTCGCAATGCCAGACAGGGAACGCGCGATTCTTCCGTGGAGCGTAAGAGAGAGTCAGACATTAATGATTGCCATGGAGACGTACTATGTTTACTGTCACTTCCATTATTAGTACCTCACTATAGAGTGAAATTACCTCGAGCGTGGCAGCGGGGGTCGCCCGGCTATGCGGGGTCTTGGGTTAATTAGTCTATGGTTTTTGATAATTAGAATATGACGTAGTTTAAGGCAGTACTAGTAAACTTGATATTGATAAAATGTTAACTTTTTCCTGGACTGACACTAATACGCTCTAGGTTAAGTATATGATGGAATTATAGCATAGTCCTTATCCTTATCCAGACCACACTTGAGACAAACTCGCATTGTACCTATAGGTACTAAGATTCTTCTGTAGCTTCTTTGTTTTATTTGAATTACTTGTACTTTGTTTTAAATATAAGAACATAACACGTATCAAAGTTATGTACATAAAGTCACTTATCTAAAGCACAAATTAACAGGCATTATAGTAAATCTAGACCGCAAGCTTAAAGCTTAGGGAAGTAAATCGCTGTGTGAGGGGTTATAAATTTGATGTTTATCTACATTCCCATTACGCCCGCTTCAATGCAAGTATTTAAATGTATAAATTACTTTTCAACGGTTTCTAAATTCACTATTATTATTAAAATATACATAATTACTTTATAAACATTTCTAACGTAAATAGCTATGAAGCTCACGGATGAGAGTTATCGTTTGTAGAGCGAGGAACTGAATGCACCACTACTACCACTAGTCTGGAATCCCTCACAAGTTTTACGTTTCCCTAGGCGCCCTCTTTCTAAACAACTAGCACCGTTCATGAAAAATCACGGAGAGCGCTAACCGCTCGCTCCTAGATAACAAATAATGCGGCGCCGGCGGAGAGCGGTCGGCGGGTGTCTCTTCGAAAAGTTGACATTTGTTGGTGTCGTAAAAATATAATGGTATAACTTGTATTTTACGACCGCTAGAGCCTTAGCTCAGAGCTAAGGCCGGGATAAGTGAGGGAAACTCGACCGTGTAACGATACATTTAGCTTCAATCAAAACAAGGGGATCCTTCGGTATTACTTATTAGTTTTCTATGTTTTCCGAGGCTTTATTGGAGTGGAAAAAATATTTTGTTTATCTCGTAATCTTTATAAGTTATTTATTATGAAACCATTTAGAAACCACGCTACATATTCTGTTCCAACCAAGGATGTTCCTTTTACTTTACTCTTAGTAGCAAAGCACCCTAAAAAATTAAAGGATTGCGACTTGCGATTGGAATACATTTACAATAAAATATAAATAGGCCAGCAGTGTATTTGTCTAGGTACTTTTATGACAATATATACCTACACATTTAGCAAATGTAATGGACAATTCTCGCTTTGAATATAACGCTATTTCAACACGGGTATTTTTCACACAGATAACTGTTATTAAAATGGTTTCAGTCCATGTCGGCCGTAAGCTGGAAATGTGAAACGGATACCGCTCCTATAGGGGAACTTAGGGCAATATGAGAACCCGGGACTGCACGAAAAATAACCAAAGGAAAAAAATCCTACGTAGTAACATAATTTAAAATATTATGTTTGTGTTGTTAGTTTTTCTGTAATTATCTATGTTTGTTATACATTAAGTCCTGGAGCACTGTCAAAAAATAATATCGCATAAGCATTCGCATGCGTTTTTTGTCTCTTCATACCAAAAGAAGAAGAATTCAAGTATTATTTTTGCTTAGACTAGTTTAATCCCATCAAAAACATTAAATACATGAACAAAAATGCCAATCTCGCAACGCAGTTCTTCTACTACCAAAAGTATTGAGATCTAATGTAAAACCAGCCGGTGTCCGCAGAACTCAATCCCCACTGTATTTAATTAACATGTAATTGTGACCCCTTGAATATTAGATGTCTACGAGTATACTTCTATAATAAATAGAATGACCTGGCGATCGCACGGCTAAATATACGTACAGTATAGCGCTAGCCGGCCTCCAATGGGTATACGAGTATATATATATCATTACATAATGACATGTAAGTTAAATCCAACAAATAAAAGTGGGGATTGAGTTCTATGGATACCGGCTGGTTTTATATTATCTTATATTAGATCTCAATACTTTTAGCAGTAGGAGAGCTGCGTTATGAGACCGGTATTTTTGTACATGTAATGTTTTTGATGGGATCTCATTCCTTTTTGTAAGTAAGGCTCCCTTTTTCCGTTCCACGTTCATATTTCCCCCGTACGCATGCCCACATCCGAGGGCATCTATAGGCAGCTTTTATTTTACTATTTACTCATCTATCTGTCTAATAACTTGGTGTAAAAGACTAAAATTATATCAACTGAAAAAGTAACTTTAGAATGTCATATATTTATATGGGATTGCAATGTTACTAGTGCAGTTTGTAAAACCAGACAACCCGACGGATATTGCGGTAGGTCTAAGTTTTCAGTGGCTTTATAGCCCTAATACTAGAATTGTTCAAAATTTGGAGCTTGTGGGTCAGCTAGAATTATAATGATCAGTCATATGTTAGTCAGTCAGTCAGTCAGTCAGTGAAAAAACTAAGGAACTTTGACTTGTAATAATTATTAAATTGTAAGATAAAATTAAATTAATTTTGGAAATATATCTGCCTTGTGTTATGGCCTCTTGTTCCCTGAAATTTCATTTATTTCGTTTAGCTCGAAAATGGCCTGAATGGCTTCGGGATAAGGATAGTACGGCCGTGCCTTTGTTGTTTGTTATGCTCGACTTGGCGGGGGCACTGCCATGCACCCAGATAAAATGATGCTTTAAGGTTAGTACGTACCTACTAAAATACGGACACACTGTCGGGCCCAATAGTGTCCCGGCGTATAAAAATACCATCTGATGTAAATGTAAAAATGATACCGATTATGATTGTTTGTTATGTTCACAATGCTACAGGTAAGGCTATTGTGTCTCAATCAGGAGGCAATATGAGTGGTGTAAATTTCTTGTACGAACACACGAAGGTAACTAAACGTATAATTTTTTGAACTGAAAATAGATGTCACCGAGGCCAGACCTGGCCTCGGACACCGGAGGGTTTAGTCACTTTTTCTGAAGTATATGACATCTATTTTCAGTTTATATATAGTAGTGTAACTACTTAAAAATTGCAAATCAAAAAATATTGAACAAAATAATTTGATTTGCTTCAAGATTCGTATAATTTTTTGTTAAGATAAAGATTTTAATAATTATATTAAATCATTTTTCTACTCCTGTACTTTTATCTGTCATTTATACATTCGTTAACACCTTTATAAGAACAGATAATACACTCGATGAAAAGTCTATCTAGTCTATTCCCCAAAATAACACTTGTTCTATAAAAGCGCCAAAATAGTATCGCGGAATCGCGTGCAAACACGGCTATTAATATAAAATAAATTACTGCCAACCTAAGAAACCTAAATAAACGCAGCGTTTTCAGAAAAAAAAACTTTAAAAAAGAAAAAATTATAAGAACCACAGACCTACTTCGTTTTTTACGTTTCCCGTTCGTTTGTTGGGGCGAATTGCAAACTTTGAAAGTAATTTAGGTATTTTTAGTAATCTCTGTAGCTCTTTAATAATTGATCAAATAACGACGGTATTTGTGTTAGTAATGTTAGTATTATTGAAAAATAGTGTTTTAAAAGGTAAAACTTAAATGATTGTTGATTATGTTGACAAAATAACTGCGATATCCATGAAGATTTCAATTTCGCATTTTATGTAAAAGTAAGTGTATTCGTAGAAAAAGTATTGTATGCAACGTCGTATAAGTAGGTAAAAAAATATTCGTGGCGTTTTTCTTAACAATTTTCGCCTACGGCTCAAATTGTTACCCACGCCACTCACCTTTTTTGACCCCTCTTATACAACTGTTGCATAAACTACTATTATTGTTTTTTTTTTATTATTATTGCTATTTAGACGTCCATTATAATATGTATTACAATACAAAGTCATTAATCCGACATGGTACATTTATGTTTACACCGTGTCCAAAAAGTTCGAATACACTTTGGAGGTCTTATAACTTTTTGTACGAATAGTTATTGTAGTGAAATCTGTATTTTATTAAAGCTATACTAATATACAAAATATACTGCAAATATTTTGGACTAACTCCACCTCTTACCTATTTTACTAGCTGAATACATTTTTCAACTCAATCTCACGCGGCACGCACCGCTTTCAAGGTTATTTCGTCCCAAATATGCTCGATATCTTTTTTTTCACTGTCCATATTTTGCTATTTTATAATAATGTAACCTACAAGTGCCTACAAGGCATGTAAAAACATACCAAATCAATGTAATAAACGCAAATCTGGAGAATGGAGTGGCCGTTTACTTTCGGCAATATAATCATCGAAATTAGCTTTTCTCAAAGCTTGAACAACGTTTGCACTGTTTTGAGCACAATTTTGTGAGATAATAATTTTATTTTTATTCCTAAACACAGTTTTCAAATTTTCAGGAGCGTTTTTCGACGAAAACCTCTGATTTATAATTTTCATTATTAATGTGCGACTTTATCGGTAAATATAACGAATGGCCCCACATATTTAACTGAACCCCACACTACCACCCATAGTTCCCTCTGGAGTCTGGGAACATTAACCTCATGGTTTAGGCTGTTTTTTATACTTGCTGCTCACAAACGATCGTTTTGAGCATTGTAAGGCTATTTTAATTCAATGAGTTTCTCGTCAGAATATCAACTCCTTCCTGCGTGCCAGGAATGTATTGAGTTGGATTATGTACTCTA
Organism: Pammene aurita; assembly: GCA_947086415.1. NCBI lineage: Eukaryota > Metazoa > Arthropoda > Insecta > Lepidoptera > Tortricidae > Pammene > Pammene aurita. The sequence continues at coordinate 19,492,485 of OX352293.1, read as the reverse complement.
ATTTTCTCGATTGCTACGGAAAAACGATGAACTTCACGTTTATTGTAGCTATGATATCCAGGATCCACCTCCAAAATACCACGTAAGGATCTCCTCAAAATTTTCAGATCGGCAGTTGATTTTTGGATAAAGTGGCTTTTGTCCTCTAAACTCGCACTCTCACGATATTTAGTATTTTAATGGTTCTAGCTGCGTAGCTGACCAGATTTTTTCCTGTCTTCTAAAGAGGAGCTATTTTAAGACCTTCTCATTGTTGTGTAAACGAGATTGCGTGTGATTCCAAAAAGTTTTACCGCCTTGAAAAAACACCTTTGCAGTCGCCATTACGAAATTTTGTACTAAATTGTTAATCGAAAGTACTTCATTGAAGAGTGAAGACAAATTTCAAGTCCTTGGCGTTTTTTACTATTACATTATGTTCAAGTTAACTTATTCTTTAGATTAATATAATAAATGGATGGCCTGCATGCCTTCCGGGTCAACGCAAAAATATGTGTATTCGAACTTATTGGACAGGGTGTATATTCACGTTATCACAACATTTCCTTATGCGCAGATTCCCGTATTGCCCGGAGTTCCCCTAGCTCTTAATTCTGTATAGATTCGATTTGTACAGGCGGCAGTTGGAATTTGGGATCGGAATGGACTTCGAATAAAATCTAATCAAACGGAATTTGTGACGGATAAAATAATTGAGATTAAACCTGCTTGTTCTACAGGATTCTCCTTTACTAGCGAAAGAAATACGTGATTGACCTCTGAGAGACATGCATAAACCTACTCAATTTCGATCCAGAGGTAATTGATCCACTTCTTCATTAGATAAATTATTTTACTCATATTGAAGTTACAATAAAATAACACATCAATAACAAATAGCCGATTTTATCCAAGGTTATCAATTCGACGGATCTTTATTTTTTTTGCTTCTATAGTTACAAATGCCGCTCCCAACCGCTACGCCGTAGGGCGTAGCAGCGTTTTCCCGCCAAAAGTCTGCTTGCAGTTAATGAAGATTATGAGCGTTAAATGTATTAAATCATTAAACTGTTAAACCTAAATATGAATTTAGAAACGCTAAAATATTAATTTAATAACACGATACTGTAATAAGATGTAACCGTCAACGTACAAACTTTTTTGTCATTTGCTGGTTTTCATTTTGAACATAATAGACGCAGTTGTGTAGCTAAGCTATTCATGCTCGGGCTCGGGAGGCGCAGAGGCGGTTCGTAACAGGGAATAGATTCCTTTAGTCACATTTATGGCTAATATATTCATGAAACTTTCACAAAAATATTTCTGAGCGCACACGCGTCTGCTTTGTTATGTTACAACGTCGAGTCGTACTTATATACATACACATAGCAGCAAAACGAAATTGAGGCAAACTTGCTAACCGTGGTTATCCCAAGCCGTAAAGTAAAATGTGCACGGGGCTATTTAATCAGTCCCATTTTTTTTGTTCCTAAGTCATGCATGTATTTTGTATACATACAAAGATGCTCTTTTCTTATAAGCATGTGTAGCTGCGGCTTTGGCATAATTGTGAGTCCGCCGATCCGTGTATGATTATTCTCATTTCAAATATTTGTTTATTGACATCTTATCGCTTCTATTTAAATTCACATTTTTGTTTTCTCCAATCCTTGTTGTTTTACAAAAAATTCAAGATGTTGCGCGTTGGAAGTAAATCTAAAGTAAAACTAAATGTTTACTCCGAAATAGAAAACCAAAGTAAATTCAAACGGGAAGAAGTAAATTGCGGTGTGAAAGATTTCGGCGATGCAGCGAGAAGCGGAGCGAAATAAAATAGCGAACGAATAGAGTGCACGTCACGTACACGCGCTCCGCGCACGCGACGCCGCGCAATTTCCGTTGTCGTGCTATCAGATGCGAGGCGACGCCCGCGCCGAGGCCGGCCCGCGAGCGCCATGTGAATTCGACCGAACGCACTGTTACAGCATGGAAAATACAGATGTTTCGTGAACATATTATTTTTTCAGGATTCCGCGCGTTGAAGGGAAAAAACTTAGCTTGCACTATTTTATCCCCACTAAGGTTGTCAGCGGGTTGAAATTCGAAATCAATCACATTGTTATACATTTTATATTATAAGGGCACGCTCACACCGATGCTCAAAATATGTTAAAGGAGAATTATGCATACAAAAACACAATGGCATAAGAAGAAAAAAAATTCAGCATATATCATGTAAGGTGCCTCTGGTGCTGCCTTCAAATGCTGGTACGGGCACATATTTGTGTGTTTATCACATATATTGTACCTGAGTTATAGATGTTTTCTATGTATTTAATAGTATTTATCTATAAACATCTATTATTTACACGTATATTGTAGTCTAGTACCCAAGACACAAGTCTTCTTCAAGCTCAAGACGGTTTGTGTAGATGTAGATAGTCCCATTTTTTTTATTATAATGTTCTTGCATTATGTTTTAAATAAATATCACTAAAGAACAATCTGTCGTAGACAAATAATAAAATATACCCCTAAATTTACATACTCAGTAGGACATTATTTTGTCCCTCAAGTCAGCATTATTTATCTTTTCCTTGTTAATGATTTGTTGTCTCTTTCGGCTTCTGTGAATCGTACCCCTCACAAACAGAACTAGGAGAACACAACTTAGTAGAGGGCATAGTGGAAAGAACGTGTGAGGCCCTGAGAGAGCGCACGTTCACGTGACAAGCTGACGGTCTTCCCATCTCGATGCAGCCGGCAGGCGATTTCTCATGTTTATAAGAGCAGTTTTATATCATCTGACAAATTTTAGTTTTAGTGACTTTTTTTTAGTAACTAAATGGCTGCCGTTCCTAAACTCACCAACGGAGCGGCAGCTGACCTTCACGAAACTTCATTCATTATCCATCGCTCTTAACCACCTCACAAGTTATCGCCTTGGACGCGAAGATCAACGAAATGTGCACCAGGCTCGGGGTTTAATACAAAGGTATTCTGCATCTAACACTGCGTCATCATCTCAAGCTGCTACTATTAGGCACAGTTAGGCCTCCTCACTTAAATGACTATTCTAGTATTCCCCATGCTAAGTTACGGTTCTAGTCTAATGCAAGTTAGTCTGCACACGATGTTTCCTTTGCCTGGAAAACTAAGTGTAGGCGATTATCCAATATCCATATCCACGACCTTCACGCTGCAGTTTGAAAGTCGTGTGTCCATTCCTTCGGAAGCCACTCCTCTTTATATAAATACCTGCTACTACATGCGTAAAGTGTAGCTCAATAAGAAAGCAGTATTCACTTAAGTAGAAATCGGGCAGAAAGGTAAAAAGTATCCACAGCCGGGAGTGCCCCTTTTTTGGTGAACTCGGAATGGATTTAATAATTATGCGGCAAAGTAGCGAAGCGTGTGGGGTCTAGGCGGAAGAAGGGAGTGGGGCAGGGCACGATTAAATCGCGGGCGTTTCGGCATGTAACAGGAAGTGGGTCAAGCGCCGCCGCCCGAGCTATTTATTGCGTTTCCGACCGAACTGCAACCGTTATCCAAGATTTTTTGCAAAATTATATTGCTGAATTCAGAATGTCTTAAAAACAGATAGGTATGAACATTTTTAGGCAATGTCGAGGTAGCTGAATATTTCATAACGGTTTCATTAATATATTATTATTTCGTCATCATCATCATTTCAGCCGAAAGACGTCCACTGCTGTACAAAAGCCTCCCCCACAACGAACGGTTATTCGCCGCCCTTAACCAGCTTTTTCCCGCGATTCTAACCAGATCGTCGGTCCACCTAGTCCGGGGCCTTCCCACACTGCGTTATTATTTCATAAAATACCTAAATACGAGCAAGCAAGAGTTGAAACTATCAGTATACCTGAAATAATATAAGGTAACCTGGACGTATATATTTTTTATTTATTTAAAGTGTATTTATTAAAAAAAAAAAATTACCGCAACTAACCATTTGAGTGCGCATGACGCAATATAGCAAAGCTCTATAAACCGCTCAAAAAAATTGAACGGGTTCTTGAGACATTTTTAATGAAACCCTTAAAACACAATTGTTTTCCTGACGAACACACAAGAAACTGGAATTCGAATATTGTAATTTCTATTAGCTCATAAGAATAAATCTTCACCTGCCTGAAGTATAATATTATTTTTACGGGCAAATTCCTCTCTCTCAACGCATAAATAGGAGGGCGAGTATGATGTTAGCGGCGAACGGCAAGTGAGTTAGTAAAACGAAAGCCCGTAGAGGCCCGACAAAGGGCATTAAAACTTCTTTTTGTTTGGTAACGCCCGCCGCCGCTCAGGCGACAGGTCTTGGAGGTAGACGTAGACGGGCGCTGCAATTACAGACAAGTGCCTTTAAATGAAGCGAGCTCTCGAGCACGGCACATCGCTTCGCACCCGACTGCGCCCTCTCCGCCGCGCCGCGATGCGCCGCGTCGTCATGCCACTTCCACACTCTGTTAATTTGATTCAAAGCGATTATTCCACTTAGACATCACAAAACTTTTTAATTGAATATCAATATGAACGCCACGATAAAGACGTCGTGGCCGTGGGTCTGGTCGTGGGATGTGCTTTTCAAACCTCATAACACTCACCCATTATTTCAAACCTGTTAGTGATTTGTTAAATCCTTATTTTCATTTCAATACTTAGCTTGTCTGAAGGTCTAGAACTCTTGTACCCGCATATAGGTTTAGGTTATGTCGTTTGTTAGCAAGTGCTAGATGGTGCGCAAAGTTTTTAAAAGCAGCAAACAATGTATTTGATGAAAAGTAAAGTATATACTATTTGCTTGCTGTAAATTTTACTGGTTAAAAGAAGCGCCTGAGAAGAGATTTATATTTTTCATGTATTATTCATTCACGTGTCTTGGAGCATTCTCATTTCAACGTGATATTTTGGCGTTGCGATAATGATATTTGTCGTAAAACCTCTTATGATATGTGAAATAAGAAAACCATTTTAACAGTAGGTATATTACGAAGTATTCAAACGTAACCAACAGTATCTAGGCAAAATTAATTTTTATACTAACTTCTGAAGCTGTACGAAACTTGTATTTCCTGTTCACTATTTTAATCTAAATTTTAATTAATCATACAAGGATAGCAAATGCCTTGGAGAATTCAACGTTTATATTAAACAATCCTTTAATTGTGTACCCTGGAAATATATATTTGGCCCATAAAGATATAATTTTGGTAAATTAAAGACGTTGTTTATTTGCGCGCTGGGATTTAATTACATATACAACACTGTTAAGGGAAGCAATTTTATCTCGTTTGGGTAACAGATACTGCGTTTATTAGGTCGAGGGAAACTCGAGCCAAAATGTAAACCAAAATGCTACTAATCAGAATCAGGTTGAGAAATTATGAATGTGCCCTAGCCTGAACAAAAACTGAAACACAATATTCAGTTGGCTCAGACTGGGAGTCATGTACAAAAAATGGGCATAGTTGGACATGAGAGCTGTACGTTGCTTTTTCGGGCAGATTAGTGCACAATGCGCGATGGCCAGTGTATCCGAAGATATTGATTTTGGAAAGTTGCCAAAAAAACTCCTAGAGCCGGCACGCGTCAACTGCCGCGCTGCCTGGGCCAATCCTGACGTCAACCCTTTTACGAATATTAAATTCTGTTTTGCCACTTCGCGATTCCACATTTTCTCGGAAAAAATATGATCTGTTTCGTAAGCCTTTGCATTATTCACCATTTTCGGCTGCGCGCCGTACCGCCGCCGCTCTAGTGTTTGTTACTTCACAGCTTGGCTTGTTTTAGATAAACTTTTATTTCGTAATGCTGATGAGAGGAGAATCATTTATGTTAAAAGTAAATTACGCTAAAATGAAGTTGTTACTACTTTTTTGCTGATTTATGGAAAACACTTCTGAAATTAATATTTCGTAAATAAAGAAGGCGGTGCATAAGTAGGTACCGGTATAGCTTCCATTTGTAAACGAAAAGTAGCAGAACATTATTGCATCCTAGAAATAGTAAGGATACTCGTAATTATAGCAATAACTAGTTTCTTAAACTTTCGTTATTAGAATTTCCGACAACAGCATTTTAACACTAATCAAATAATACCTATAATTTAGTGTACCTATGTAAAAAGTATATTTTTAAAAATCGTAACTTAATAACGATGTTTGTCGAGTAACTGAGAGAATGAGTGGCACATCTTCCCAACACTCACAACGGCGCGGCGCTGAGACGGTTGGCTGTCACGATACGAGCATGTTTACCTTGCACTGGCTAGCTTCATGTTCATCCTTGAACTTGAAAATTTTAGACTTTTGTTATTTTTGATGTGTTTTTTCATTCAATTGGCTATAAAACACTTACTTGTACACGTTTTTACAGATATCTTTAATTGTCATGTCTTCGCCTCAAGATTTATATTTATAAACGAAGGTAGTTGCCTTGCAACGTTACGACGTATTCGCACCCAGTTCGTCGGTATCGTAGAAAGAGAAAAAAGATATCTGTCTTCTTCTACGACACCGGTCGCTGGTCACCTCATTCTTGTCCGTGCGCGCGCGGCGATCGCACCTGGTTAAAGCTCTAACCAATAAATTAAATTTTAGTTCAAATGTTATGACTAAGGAAAAAATCAGGATCGGAAGAGTGATGATATGATTGCTTCGAGCCAATACGAGATATTGGCCAATAGCCAATTTTGCTCAGAGTTAATACGAGATATTAACCCGTAGCTATTTTTTCTTTACTGCATTTGTAGTGGAAAGTACAAATTTTATTTGTAAGCAAAAACAATGCAACAGTACTGCGATCAGGGAAACTACCCTAAAAATAAAAAATAAAAAAATTTACGTGATTAACACGTCATTTTTGTGGGGAATTTCTTTGGAGGAAAAGCAGCGATCTATTTGAAGCCCACCTAATGCCTGTGTTTGTGATATTCTTTTAAAGTGATATGCACTTCGCATAATAAGTCACATACTTATTCCCCGATCTAGCACGAGATGTTAGGCAGTGAACATTATAGCTCCGAGTTATTACGAGATAATAATCAGTAGCAATTTCACAGAGTTAATACGAGATGTTAACCATTATTTTTTCCTTGTTAAATATAAACTACCGCCGCCTCCACAAAATCTGCAAGCCGCAGAAATAGACAAACAATTGGGTGTATGGACCTAGGCCTCAGGAGGTGTCCCGTAACTCGCAGCGTGGCATTCGGAATCGGAACCTGGACCCTCGTCAGTTTTGCAGCCTGCGGAACCGGCATACCTAAGGACCCTTGCCAACGCCGAAGACTTCAGACGTACCTATCGATTTGTTTCGGAGGCGACGGAATATGGCGAATTGCGAAAAACGAAAACGCCAATATGTTTAATGGACTTAAGATCCTTGATACTTAGGAAATAAATAACAAAAACAAAAAAAAAAAAACAATACATTTCGTGTTAATGATATATATAATTTTTCAAAGGAATTTACATTTCACTTAGTGACAACTGTGTATATTTATATCACAGGCTATGCAACTTTGTCTGTAGTACATACCTACAAACAGCAAAACAGGATTTCAACTGATCAAGATCAGTGGGTAGAAAAACATTAACTACCACAAAAACTGCGTGGCTGCAGTGTTTTCTCTTTACTATTAGAAAATGCTAACATCAGATATAGTAGATATCAGCAAAGCAAAATCAGTTGGGCTATATTTTATGGATGCTCTGCAGAATAATAACAGGTCCCAAATTCTTATAGTACCGAAACACTGTGTAATCCAGGATCGTATTTATTTGGAAATAAACTCTGCTAGTTGCATATTTAACTTTAAAAAGCTGGCCGATTAAATACTACAGCCCCCAACCAATCCAACTTTAAATTGTAACATGAGGAGCCAACCGTCTCATCACCACCACCGCCAGCGTCATCGCCGACGAAAACACTCAGGTCGCGCGCGTCGGCACCGCCGTCCAGCAGTCAGCCAAGCACGCCCAGAGCCTCGCTCTCACATTTTTTTTAGTGCAGACGTTAGACATCAAGGTATGCGCAGATCCCGTATCTTCCTTCGTTGGCAATTAAAAAATAATGAAAACATAAAGTTTGTTTTTTGCCGAGCACCACAGCCGCGTACACACATTTGGGCATTTGTCCAAATATCTGTCTTATATCCTACTCTACTATGGATTCTATAGAATAAAAAAGAGACATTCGGCTCGGCACTCGGCGAGTCCCGCATGTGGGCAGTAATTACAGACAACACGAGTTTTTTTAATTTTGGTACAAAAAGTCGATATTGATTTCATTTCATAAAAAAGTCTTAGAGTAAATATTTATGAGACTGACATATACTGTATATACAAGGTGTAACAAAAATGCTGGTGATCCGTTTATATATAAGGATAATATATGATAAGGGACTCTTCTCTTTCCTCAAAACGGTTAAGATTTATTATTGTTATTTAAAGTACCTTACAGACTGACAGTGCTAAGGGATCAGACAAGTTTTAGGATTTGCATTTTACTCAAAAAATTATGACTTTACCCTTGACGAGCTAGAAAACAATGTCCTGATACGTTGGTTGCTGGATTTTTGGATATACTAGGCGACATGTGTCTCAATAGCCGTGGTTCCCTATTTATAAAAAAGTGAAATATGTTTTAATTTCCACACATCCATTACAATCTATGTACATACGATTTCAACGTTATTTTCCCTGGCTGCGTATATTACGCATTTGTGAGGCAGCAAGTGCCGCAACTTACGGTCAATCGGTCATGTGAGTATTGATCATCATCATCATCATCAGCCTATACTAGTCCACTGCTGGACATACGCCTCCCCTAATGAGCGCCATAGCGCCCTGTCTTCAACTTGCCGCATCCAGCATCTGCCTGCAGTCTTTCGCAGACCGTCATCCCACCTGGCCGGAGGGCGTCTTACACTACGTTTGCCGAGACGCGGTCTCCACTCGAGTATTGATGTTTACTCATAATTAGACCCCGGACTCTTGTGGCAATGACGTCACAATAGGGTGATTTGGGGAGTAAACGGGACGGTGCTATGAAACACGGTTAAAAACTCGGTTGTTAACCGAATACATTTTAATTAGATATTTTCAACAAAATTATCTAGTAAGTTGATCAATATTATTTTTTAGTGCAAACCATACAATTGTAAACTGGCTTGGTGACATTTGTGACGAACAAGGAGCGAGTGGCCGACAAAACCAATGCCAGTTTAACGTACAAATGCATGGTTTGCAAGTAATATAGCAAACGATAATATTGATCAACTTACTAAGTAATATTGTTAAAAATGTCTAATTTAATGTATTCGGTTAACAACCGAGTTTTTAACCGTGTTTCATAGCACCGTCCCGTTTACTCCCCAAATCACCCTATTGGACGTCATTGCCACAAGATTCCGGGGTCTACTCATAATACTAATAAGTTACAATATCCTTGTTGTAATATCCTTTGAGACTAATAGCACTTCTATAAAGGTCTGTCATAACGACTTTTGCGTTTGCTAGGAAGATAAAAAGTTTGATTGAGGTTTAATAAGTTTTATAAACTTGGGTGATATTACTCAAATAATAAAGTAAAAAATTGGACATCGAAATACTGGATATGACATGATCATACTCGTACATAATACAAAATGTACCTACTTTTAAATTTTAAACACATTTTGGGGAAAGGAACCTTATATCACTTATATGGTTATGGTACCTACCTACGCCTTTAGTTTGGCTAAACTTATTCATAAAATATTTCTAGTTGGTACTAAAAGGGTAGTGCACTTTATTAGTGCAAGGATACATAGGTACTTCCCTCTTCACATCTTCTTATACAGAAAATAAGACATTTTTTAGAACATAATCAACCAAAATATTTATGCATTTTCATTAGCTGCTTATATAGATAGTGTTTTTTTGAAAATAATTGGCGATATTTTCCAGGAAATAGTTACTTACTTATTCAATCCTTCGTTTTGATATGCTAACTGCAATCCTTTCAATTCATTCTACCAAGTGAGAATTGTCTCTTGTTGTCCATTCTAGTTTGCAACGACAAATCGTCAATTTTATTTTCCAAATCGAATTCTGTTGTGACTTATTTTATGGAATAAGCTAGTACCGTTCTTCACATAATTTTGACAATGACAAGACGAATCAATGTGTTATTTTGCGAAATATCCCTACCTAAAACTAATTTTGTATCCCATGTTTTCCAATTTATTAATAGGGCTTGGATAACACTAGGAAGTTTTACCAACCCATCTTCAAAACTTCAGATCAGTTTCAAATACAGGGAATTGTTATTCCACTTGAATGAAAATATATAGGTATATATATATACGCCAAAATCATTTCATTCGTCGAGCAGTCATGAAATATATATGTATTTTATTTTTATTTTATTTTTATTGTAAAAAAATCATTTACACAGCATGACAGTTAGTACTAATGCACTGTGAAATTTAAGACAAATGTATATAACTATATACCTTACAATATGCTTATACAACATTAAACTATTAAAGGTGTACTGACTAGTACAACAACAATAACAAGATAAAAAATATCAATAATAACAAACCTAGAATACAGAAGATTCACGTTTATCCATCGCCTCACAGAACCTCATACACGCTTCACGCAAAAACATCCAACTACTCGCAAAAATATCACATTCCGGTGCTGATGCGAGGAGCGCGCTAAGGTATTGTAGAGCGCGAACCAGTGGAGATTGGCTATGGGAAACAGTGCGTGTGTCAGGCATAGCGATTAAATTCAGATCTCTAGGTCGAAAATTGAATCTGGCTCGAGCTATAGAAGGAACGAACAGCCGTACGAGCTGTGCAACTAACTCAGGACAGTCCGAATTTCCACGCCAAGTGCTACAGGCAGTAATCAACAGCCCATAGTTACGCCTAACTTCTAAAGAGTTAAAACCCAAAGAGCCAAGCAAGAATTTTGTAGGGTATAGATATGGGTAATAGTGATATATTTTTTTATAGAAGAATCGCAGAAAGGCCTTCTGAATTTTTTCCAAAAGCAAGATATACGTGACCTCGTGCGGGTTCCACACGATAGCCGCTGCTTCCAGTTTGCTTCGGACTAATGCAGTATACACCAACTTTATAGCTCTGGGGTCATAAAAATCTCGCGCATTCCGGATAACAAATCCCAATCTCCGATAGCAATCAGCAGCCAAGACTTTCATGTGCTCATGAAAGTTTAGTTGCATATCAAAGATGACACCCAAGTCGCGTACAGATTGAACACGGGTTATGGCTGCAGGCCCCAGGAGGTAAGTAGCGTGCAAAGGACTATGGGTACGGCTAAAAGTCATTACCGAACACTTGTCGGTATTAAAGAGGAGCTTATTATTAGTGCTCCACTGATGAACACGGTCAATGTCCTCCTGCAAAGATGCACAGTCAGAGGGTTCTTGTACGCCGTAGATTAGCTTAAGGTCGTCAGCGTACAACAGACACCTAGCAAACTTAGGGACTGAGGCTAAATCGTTTATCATAACTCCGAAAAGAAAAGGACCTAAAATCGAACCCTGACTAACTCCGGAACACGTGTGATAGGGCTGGGAAACAAAGCAACCATGCTGCACATATTGCTGTCTGTCGCGTAGATAACTAGCAAACAACCGGAGTAACTTGGGCGAGAAGCCAACACTACATAGCTTACTCAACAGTATGTCGTTATCCACGCGATCAAACGCTTTTTTAAAGTCCAGGTACAGCACATCAACCTGTATTCCGTTATCTAAGTGCTCCGAGATGGAGTCGACTATGGTTAACAGGTTCGTTTCAACTGATCGCTTTGGCCTAAAACCGTGTTGAGAGTCACACAGATGTGGTTTAACTTGAGGGGCAATAAGCCTATTCACGACTGACTCAAATAATTTGGCAGTTGATGAGAGTATAGCAATAGGACGGTAATTCTCGACACTAGATGTTTCATTCGATTTAGGAATGGGGCGCACACGTGTAACCTTCCATTTACTTGGATAAACTCCGGTATTAAGGGCCAGGTTGAAAATGTGTACTAGCGGCCCGATTAGCCATTCCTTACAACCCTTAATAACATATGGAGGCAAATTATCAGGACCCGGAGAGCTATGGGGCTTTAAATGTTTTATAGCTATTAGTAGATCTTCAGGAGATATGGTACTAATGTTTATATAATTAGCACTACATGTTGTGTCGTCCCTAACGATCTTACTATAATCAAGTAGAGGTTTCGACGGAAGAAAGACACTTGAAAAGAAGTCCGCGAAAGCCTGTGCCGCCTCGGCTCCTTCATGCATTTTCCCATTAAAGCTAACCTGGTTTTCAAATCCACCTTTGGCTTTAAGACTGCTGACGTGCTGCCAAAACGACCGAGGATCATATGTTATTTTCCTTTGAACTCTGCAGACATAATTCTCGTAGGCTAGCGCAGACCTCAGCTTTATGTCTGCCCTCAGCCTAGAAAATTCACCATATATCTCACTATTACCTGTACGTTTCCATTCACGGTGAAAGTGTGCTTTCCGTTTAATATCCTTGATTAAGTCTGCGGTAAGATTGGATAGCGCCTACAAGCCTTACTATGTCTCAATTTCCTAGGTATGCAGTTGTCGAAAAGACTGTATATTATGCCATAAAAACGTTCGATAGCAATGTTAACATCGTGGATATTAAGGACATCTTCCCAAGATACCTCCGACATAAGCTGATAAAGGAGTAAATAGTTACCTTTGGGGAAATTCCAGTCGAGACTCGAGTCAACATTACTAGGTTGGATCTTAATAGGATTTTTTGTGTCTAGAAGAGGAACTGAGATCTCAAGCGGAGGATGATAAGCGTCGGGACACTGAACTAGTCCGCACTCTTTGATTTCTGTTACAGTAACCCCACGTTCATACGTATTATATACTTATACCAAAATACAATTGGAAAATAGGATCAAATATCGTTTTGATACTCAAGTAAAGGAGGACAGGTGAACTCACCATAGTATTTCGTGACGTCACAAGCTCGGTAGCAACGGAAACGGGTTATTGAGACGTTTCATAAAGGTTGTTTGACTCGATAGTAAAATAGCCTGTTACCTGAGTACGTAGGTAGCTGACTGATATTTTAAGCCATAAGTATTACTACATGATTTCAGTAATAAATTCGTATTATTATTTCTTTATATCTGGTATTTATCTTTAAAATTGGTTGAAAATGGCCATCCCATTTGCTTATTTATATTGGATGTTAATCAATAACTACTCTAGTTATACCTAACATAAAGTGAAGACTATTTGAAACATCTGCCGTAAATGGGAAAGACCCTGTTTAGATTTACCTTTTTCTCTATCATCGACCTGTAAAATTTCTAGCAAAAGTTGTAGATCGTATTACTAATTTCGTGTTGTTTATTTGACTAACACAAAATAAAATTTATATAAGTGTATAAATTGAATACCAACATACCTTATATTGAGTAACCTCTTAAGTAACATTTACATATCATTATATTTGATGTACTCGTAGGTACTGGACATATCTATACATATAATAAAGCTGAAGAGGGTCGAAAGTCTGTACATGGAAGATAATCGAAAAAAAGTTGGTTGGGGATACTTAGAATCGATAACAGAATACGTTCCAACAATTTTTAGATTTTTTGTCTGTTTGTCTGTTTATCTGTTTGTCTGTTTATTTGACCGCGCATCACGGGAAAACGGCTGAACGGATTTTGATGAAATTTTGTATAGAGATAGTATGAGTCCCGGGAAAGGATAATATATAGTTTTAATCCCGAAAATCAACCCTGGTGGGGGTGAAAATGGGGTTGAAAGTTTGTATGGAGAATTTTTAACCGCTGAAACGATTTAGATAGAAATGAGTATGGAGACAATTTGAGTCTCGAGAAACCTCATAGGATAGTTTTCAAACCCTTGTGGGGATGAAAAGGGGGTTGGAAGTTGGTATGAGGATTTTTTTACCGCTGAATTGATTTAGATGAAAATTGGTATAGAGATAGTATGGGTCTCGAGAAAGGACAAAGGATAGTTTCATCTTCAAAAAATCCCCCCACCCCATATGAAGCTGCGAAGTTTCAAAATTTTTCGATTTTTAAAGTGCGAAATAAAAAAAAAAACAATGATAGCATTCGATTTTTAACATTTTACTGTAAAATAAATTGTATTGCAACCATATAGGGTAAATCGCCAGTTACTGGCCACTGTCCAATAACTGGCCACCTCATACTAAAAACGAACTCTGCGTACCTACAAACAAAATTCATTTTAGTATAACGTGGCCAGCTATTGAAACCCTTCAGTTTCTACTTCAGCTTTGTTTGTAGGTAAACAGAGTTCATTTTTAGTACGAGTATCAGGTGGCCAGTTATTGGATAGTGGCCAGTAACTGGCGATTTACCCTACATAAACGCAATATTTCACTGTAAAAATAGCAATTTTTATATTTTTTCCATACTATAAACACGGCGACTATGTGGTCGTGACGTCACTTTTGCACGTCATTTTATTAGGAGCGTTTTGAGAAACAAATGCAAATCTCAGACTTTAAGTCTCATTTCTGACTAATGTGTTGCTTTAACGCAATTGGCCCCATATAGACATTTGATCCTCATAACAAAACGAATCGATTGATACCATACATGAAAACAATTTACCATGCCTATTACCACCATTATTGCAACCACTAACATCAGTGTATTATCTGTGACAGTGTGGTAAAAACGTAAGAAAATTTATTACCTACGGTAACGTAATGAAAATCCGCCCCTCCCTGACTACTATTTATCTCTTTTTAGGGTTCTGTAGTCAACTAGGAACCCTTATAGTTTCGCCATGTCCGTCCGTCTGTCCGCGGTCTAGCTCAGTTACGGTTCGCACTAGAAAGCTAAAATTTGGTGAGGCCTGATAAGAACTTTCAATAGATACTATATTGAATAAAATCGGTTCAGCCGTTTTTGAATTATGGGGAAAGTTAGTGTCGAATAGTAAAATGACGTAAGCGCCGCCAAATATCCCTTAATAAACGACCTTTTGAACAGATGTTTTGTAACAGGGCGGCATCTACGAAACTCTACACTGAGCATCGCCCGACATGCTCTTGACCGGTTTTTTTGCATTGTTATCCCGGAAATCACCCCTTAAGGATTACTAATTCCAATTTAAGAAAATCCCCAGCCAGGTTATATTAGGGGGTAGCCACTACACTCGATTGAGTTAAATTTGCATGGGTCATGAACCCCCCCCCCCCCTCCAAGTGCACCTCAAATAGAAAAAAATCATTTCTGCATTTGGGGGCCCTCCCCCCCACACCCATATTTCAACCGCGCCTGTTCTTACCTTTCATGCTTAGACTGATTTGACGGGAGGATCGATTTGGATGATATTTGCCATGGACATGAACGTATAAATTACTATAAATACAAAAGTGGTCCTGTATCGTCCCATATACACCACACCTTCTACTCTCTAAGTCGTTTAAATCATGCCAAAAAATATGATAAAATAAAGTATTAATTTTTGAGTTTAGTTTCATTTAGTGGTAATTGTAAAATATTTTATTAGGACTACTGTCCTCTAGCGTATCCATCTGTCAACTTTACTTCAAGTTCCGCCTCCAGGGTAGCGGGAGAGAAATTAGGGGTGAATTTGGCGCTTACTGACACAGACCGAATTCCACGCGGGCGGAGCCGCGGGCACAGCTAGTAAATATATATTTTCCTAATTTGGCGGTTATAAAAAAAAAATGTTAATGGAATGACAGTAATTATGGTATAGCCACACGATGGTTAAACCCATGTTGGATCTTGGTAAATTTCTACATAAAAAAAAAAAAACAACCTTCCTTAGCCAACTTTTTTCAAGGTAAAATCATACATTTATATTGGCTAAGAACATTATTTAGCTGGTTTGTTTAGGTACCTAAGTAATTTAGTATAATTAACGATCCAGTTGAGTCATTCAAAATGGGGTGGAACTCTCGTATTTTAGTTACCGTTAAATGGGCATTGCCTAGCATTATTATATATAGTAACGCACTTGTTACTATAGTATATAAAACATAAGTTTTATTTCATTATTGATTTCGATTTCAACATTGTATATCTCTAAACATCTACCTTCGTTTATAAATATAAATCTTGAGGCGAAGACATGACAATTAGATGATCAAACGAACTTACCTGAAGTGAAGTTCGATCTAAATTGTCATGTCTTCGCTGAAAGATTTAGAGTCCCACCCTACCCATACGAGCCCCTGTAATAACAATGTTGAAATAAGCTCTGAATAGAATGAGGTGACCAGCGACCGGTGTCGTAGAAGAAGACAGATATCTTTTTTCTCTTTCTACGATACCGGCGAACTGGGTGCGAATACGTCGTAACGTTGCAGGGCAACTACCTTCGTTTATAAATATAAATCTTTCAGTGAAGACATGACAATTTAGATCGAACTTCACTTCAGGTAAGTTCGTTTGATCATCTAATTGTTTGAGAATTCAGAGTAAATTATTGTGAGACAAAGGCAATACCTCCATTTTTGAATAAAACAGTTAATAATTAATTATGAAGCCGTCGTAACTATACGAATAGCGAGTTTCGCGGCTGAGGTTTTACAATGGTATATATGTTTAGTAACCACGCAGCCAGTACAAAAATGATGGACTATATATAATGGCAAAAACATTTCGCAAATAATCACTTAACAAAGAACGATTTACGAACTATTCATTTAACAAACCTGTCATTCCTACAAATGCTTATTTATAAATAATTACTCGACAAATATACATTTAGTAACTTTAACCCTTTGTAAACATATTGAACGACAAATTATTAATTAAAAAACTGACGTAATCTGACATTTCCAACTATCAGTGACGCTCGCCTGGTAATTTGTCTCTTTCTACTTGTTTCCATCACACTGGTTTTATCTCTAACTCCTTCCCTCTTCTGGTAATGTGAAAAATACTCCCAGCAACAGATTTTTAAACGCAAACTTGCTCGGAGCATTTTTGCCTGTTTTTGCATTTTTGTCATATTATAACGCATATTTTATAGGTATCTTTTTTGTATATATTGTTTATACGTAAGATCTTTTGCTACTCTAATAGCTGAGCCGCGAACCCTTTTGTTTTGCTGCAACGCACACAAACTTTCTAACTGGGTACCTCATCTGTTGTTTATTTCTTTATTTTTTTTAATTTCAACTTATTCTCTGATGTGTTATTGTTATATTTTTGCTCTTTTTGTATTGTGTGTTATTGCAGTAATCAAATAAATTATTTACCTATCTTTTCAAATGTATGATGTCGAATATATAATAACACCGCCACAACCTCTCCGCTTTGCCTTTTGGCATTAAGTTCGGTTTATGTACGATAAGATTTCCTTCGTGCAATAAAGATTAAATAAATCGTTTTTAAAATCAGTTATTTTGCAAAACGTCATTGGATAAACTATTGTTTCATAAATGGTTCCGGCATCGGTTCTGGTGCTCACCACTACTACGGCACGCTCGCTTTGGTCGTTCGGTTTTGCTCACTGTTAGCTCGCAGTTCACCTAACACGCTCCTCCTCGCTTCGCTCGTCGTCGCACCTATCTCGAAAATTATAGTCATATTTATTTAACTAGAACATATTACCTATTATTCTAATAATATGTGTAGTACTCATATATGTAGTACTACATGTATGAATGGCGTATACAGACACCATCAAATATGTCGGAGCGGCCACGGTACTCAAAAATATCCGAACATGCACTTTGTCGCCTTGACAATAGAGGCGTTGTTCAGATATTTGTGACCACCTTGGCCGCTCCGATGTATCTGATGGCGACTGTACCACGATGATTTATTAAATGAAGTGTTTGCCAAATATGGTTTTGTAATATAATGTTTTTTATCTACACTCACATTGTTAGTCCTCTAAAACGTGTTCAAAAATGGTAGGCAATGGCTAGCATTACCACAACCGATTTTACTATGATAAGCTTTATATCTGTGGCAGTAACGTAATTTTAACTTTACATGCTCATATATTGATACGTTATGAGTTTCAAATTCCGAACATCGAATTTGATAACATAATGTAAATCCTGTCCTCCTTCCCGACCAACGCCACGCGCCCGCCCGACCGCCGGCACAATCGAGTTGGCCATGGCGGTGCAATGGCGGTCATTCTATGGTTTCCTAACACTTCATTTAGGATATATAATATGAGTGTAGATAAAGCAGTGTATGCAACTGTACGTAATTAGCAGAGCTCGGATTTTTCACGGCAAAACAAAACACTAGCATATTTAGCCAGTGCTTGAAATATTATTTTATCGACACCTATCGAGTCTTACTAGAGTATATGACAGGTATTGCCTCAGTACATTTTTTCTTTTTTTATTCGATGGTACACCTATCAGTGTGAATGTCAAAATTTAAAAACTAACAAACGTGCGAAAATTTCGAAAAACAGGAGACTTACTAGAGCTCAAAATCAATATTTTTGACCAGTCTAAGGTGACCTACTGGGGGTTAGAAGGTTGTGCATTAATTACCGGACATCCTGTATAAGTAATAAAATAACTTTTCATTTTAGCTTTGCCATAGTCGAGCAACAAAGAGGTAGGTCTGCATGTACAACTTAGAACGAAGTAACTATACCACCTCATTTAAAATGATAGAAACGACTGCAAATTTCATCTCACATGACATATGACATTCACACTTTAACTGTCATTTCATTACGTATAAAACGTAAATTGCATCTAGGTATTATTTATTTCGCAACGCATTGAATCCGACGTGTTGGATATACGTATAATAACTTAATATTGCAAGGTATCAATTAATACAAAAATGAGTAATGTACAAGATCGGATCAAAACGTGGATTGAAAATCACCCTGAGTTAGTCTATAATGAAGTGACCTCCACTATATACTGCTCTATGTGCGATATGCATCTAAAACTGAAGAAATGCAATATTGAGAATCATGTGAAAAGCAACCGCCACAATTACCGTTCGGGGCAACCAAATAGGAAACATCAATTTTATTTCGATTTAATTATTTTTTTATTTCATGCAACATACTCGTACCATGGGCAACAGTCAACAACAATAATTTTCGTCATTTTTTTAACAAGTATTTATGTTGCGACTGCTCTATGACTTCTTTACCGGACGAATCGACCCTGCGAAAAATTTATTTAAATCTCGTGTACAAAAAAACTATACAGGGTATAAGAGAGGTAAACAAGACCAATTATTTGTGGATATCTATAGACGAAACACCAGATTTCATGGGAAAATGTGTGACAAACGTGGTGATTCGGTCTTTGCAAAAAAATTGTTCTAAGCAATTTTATCTTTTGGGGTCGAAGGTTTTAGAGAAGGTAAATGGGGAAACAATAGCAAACCTAATAATAAACCAATTAAAATTTTTGTTTCAAAATTCTTTCAATGATAACGTAAACAATTTGCTTTTACTTTGCACAGATAGTGCCGCATATATGCTTAAAGCCGGTCGTATTTTAAAAGCAACGTTTCCTCGTATGAAACACATTACGTGTTTAGCTCATGGTCTGCACCGGGTTGCCGAAGAAGTGCGAGATAATTTCAAAGGTGTGGATGGGTTGATATCGAATGTCAAAAAGATATTGCTAAAATCTCCAGAGCGTGTACGCCTTTTTCAGGCAAAATATCCGTCCATTCCCCTACCTCCCGAGCCAATTATCACCAGATGGGGAACTTGGATATCTGCTGCGGTATATTACGCTCAATACTATGAGCAAATACGTGATGTCGTCTCCATACTTGCTAATGACTCGGCAGCTATAAGAGCTGCAAAAAAATGTTTTCAAACACGCAAACTACGACCGGAGTTAAATTTCATTCGCGACAACTACGAAGTAATAGCCTCTTCAATAGAACAATTGCAATGTTCGACTTTATCCATTGCGGGATCCTTCCTCATTCTGGATACTGTTCGTTGCTACGTAAACTGGAGTAAACTTTTACCAGTGATACGTAAATTTGAAGCCGTGCTCGAACGAAATCCTGATTACGAAATTTTAAGAGACATATCTGAAAATATTACCCGAACTGATAATGAATTCTATAAATTTGCTCCCTTGACGTCAACTGAAGTTGAACGTACATTTAGTGTTCATAAATGGATTTATAGTGATAAACGCAACTGTTTACTCCCAGAGAATGTTGAAAAGATAATGATCATCTACTCCTATCACTATTACCCAAATAAAATGTCTTGTGCTGCTGTGTGTACTGACGTAGATTTTGAAGAAGAAATTGCGTCT
Organism: Pammene aurita; assembly: GCA_947086415.1. NCBI lineage: Eukaryota > Metazoa > Arthropoda > Insecta > Lepidoptera > Tortricidae > Pammene > Pammene aurita. The sequence goes on along the minus strand of OX352293.1, from coordinate 19,472,153 downwards.
GTTTCTAATATATAGTAACTTTATACAAATGTTTTTATTAGTTTTATTACATATTAATTTTATTTGGTGACTTTTATTTCTTCTAGTTCTGAATTATCGATATCGATAAAATAATATTTCAAGCACTGGCTAAATTACGCTAGTGTTTTGTTTTGCCGTGAAAAATCCGAGCTCTGGTAATTAGTCCTTATTACGTAACAGTTACATAATAATAGTTTATGTAACTGTTATGTTTTAAGGCCTAATTACGTACAGTTGCATACACTGCACTCATATTATTTATCCTAAATGTCGTATTCGGAAACCATAGAATGACCGCCATTGCACCGCCATGGCCAACTCGAATGTGCCGGCGGTCGCGCGGGCGCGTGTCGGCGGACGCGCGGTCGCGCACATTGCTTCAGGGGCGGAATGAAGTCCGAAAATTACATATTAACTAAAGTCATTTATTTGACTTAAATCTAACAGTAGAATAGTTGTACAACCCTGTACTGAAAGGATTTTAATTTTGATGTATTATTTATTTGTAAATAAATCATAAGAAACACGTAATGCTGAACACTTACGAATTTTTCGTCAAAAAAGTTGTTTCTTTCAGGTAATATATTTCTAAAACGCTAGCTAAAATACCCAAAATATGATTTTTATTTGATGTGCCGTATATAAAGGTATTTTTATGATAGATAATATCAGTGATTTCGTGTATTGGTTAGGGCATGGCTTGGATTAAAACAACATGGTCATGATTTTGGCCACATTCAACATTCAATTAGATATTACTTTTAAGCTACTCCTTCCTTTTCACCAAAAACTAGCACAAATGATACCTTAATTATCCAAAATGATTATCTAATTGATTCTAGCTGCTACTACTTGCAAACTTTTGAGTAATGACCATTAAAGTAATGAGCTCATTGAGATGTAGGAAAAATAATGACAGAGATAAACTAATTAATGAGGGTAGTTAATAAACAAATAACTTGATTTGGGTATAAAATGTGTACGGAGTTGTCTTTTTCTTCATTTACTATTATCGTTTCGAGAAAGTAACATAGTTATTATTGATAGTCATGGCAAGTTTCAGCATTTCAAATGCAGAGTTAGTCGAAATTGCTATTTCAAGTTGTTGGAAGGACGGGTTTAAATTAGTTTTAAAAGGGATTTGTAAAATAAATAGAAAAAAGATGTTTACTGTCATGAGTGTATATTCGAAGTGAAGTCTACAAAATTTTTAAAAGGAATGGAAAAACTAATAATGACATATCTGCACAACAGAGGTTACTATTCATTACAACAGCCGCCCTTAATCGAAGTTGTGCGAGACAAACAGAAAATTAAGTTATATTTCTAAACCTAAATTAATTGTACACCGTTTATGTACTATGGGCCCGAGTGGCTTAGTAAGTACATCTGCAGGATTATCGCTACTTCTAATATAATCTAACCTAACGACGTTGTTAGACACCTTCTCCCTAATAAAGTGATATCTGGTATCTATATGTTTCGTCCTGCTGTGGTGTACCGGATTTCGAACGAGATTGATGGCACTCTGACTGTCAGAAGCTAGGTTTACTGAATTAAGTTTACCTGTTATTTCGTAGATAAACCGACGTAAATAACATGCTTCCTTCGTCGCAGAAGCTAGCGCCATGTATTCGCTCTCCGCTGAGCTTAAAGCTACGGTAGGTTGCTTCTTGGACTCCCAGGATACTGGACCTCCACTTAATTTGAAGGTATAACCGGTATATGACCTTCTGTCAATCGTACAGTTAGCCCAGTCCGCGTCGCAAAAGCCTTTCAAGGGCTCTCCGTTCTTCCTGTAAACCAATGAATAGTCTATAGTACCCTTCAGGTACTGCAGAACCCTTTTTGCAGCAATCCAATGCTCCTTTGTATAACACGTATTAAACTGACTCAAAAAACTCGTGTCGGGCCGTGAGTTAACCGTCAGATACATGAGGCATCCTATTAGATTCTGATAAGGATAAGACTCACCAACTTCACCATCAGGTCTCCTTTCCATATTCTTCTTAACTAACGGAGTGTCCACAACTTTACATTCCTGCATGTTAAACTTTTCCAATATGGAGAGTATGTAATTTCGTTGGTTAACTTTTATTTTCTCGGAATCATACTCAATTTGCAATCCTAAATAGCATTTTAGTATTCCGAGATCTTTTAGTGAAAAATATTTCGACAAATCGCTTTTGACAATGTCAAATGTCGAATCTGATTTATAGAAGATTATTATGTCATCGACAAATATACCCAATATTACGAGTTCTTTACCAAAAAGTTTTAAATATACGCAAGGCTCGGAAGGAGTTCCTGTAAAACCTATTTTTAAAAGCGTTTCATTTAACTTTTTATTCCACGCTCGCGGTGCCTGTTTAAGGCCGTAAAGGGATTTCTTCAGTAAACAAACCTTGTTCTCTTTGCCCTTTTCGACAAATCCGAGAGGTTGCTCCATGAAGACCTCTTCTTCTAAATCTCCGTTAAGAAACGCAGTATCAACATCCAAATGCTTCATTCTTAACCCCATCTCTGCAGCTAATGCAAACAACGTGCGGAGTGAAGAGTGACGAATCACGGGCGCAAACGTCTCATCGTAGTCTACTCCCTCGACTTGATGAAAACCTTTGACGACCAGCCTCGCTTTATACTTTGTGATGTTTCCATATGCATCTTTTTTAATCTTGTAAACCCATTTACATGGTATGACCTTTTTGTTAGGCCTGTCTACTAAATCCCATGTATGGAGTTTTTTGAGCGAACTGTACTCATCCTTCATAGCATGGTGCCATTTATCACAACTATCGGCATGAGTAGCTTCATAGTATGTCGTAGGTTCTTCAGAGTCAACCGTTGACACATTATATGTCAGGAAATCTGGTGGTTTCCTATTTCTTGAGGGGTACCGCTGCTCAGAGACAGTTTCCTCTTCCAAACTTGCTGGCTCTTCATCTACTATAGGTAATCCCGCGTCACTTGAAGACTCTACTTCTTCGCAAGTCACTGGATCTTCCAACCTTTGAAGATTTGTTGGTGAAGATGTCTCAGCAGCAGGATCGGTACTCTCATCGCAATCAAAATATTGAGAATCATGACCAACCTCGGGCTCCTCTTCAAATATCAGTATTGAGTCCGTCTGTGTTGTCAGCTGGTCTTGGCCAGGCTCAGCCTCTTTTTTATTCTCGAATAGTAAGATAGGCTCTGATTGTATGACAGGCTCAGCTTGCCTGTGCTTTAACGCTGTAAAACAGTTTTCAAAAAAGGTTACATCCCTGGAAATCATTACTTTTCGTGGGTTAGCAGGATCCCTAAAAATATAAGTACCTGGATTTTCTGAATAACCGACGAATATTGCTTCCTGTGCCTTGACATCTAATTTCTTCCTGTGACACGATGGTATATGAATAAGTGCTCGACATCCGAACACCCGCAGATGACTAAGATCACCTCTGCGACCATACCATCTGTCAAAAGGAATTTGTCCACCTAAGGCTCTATGAGGAGACCTATTTTTCAGGTACACGGCAACTTGGAATGCATCTTCCCAGAATGCATTAGGCAGTGAGCTGTCAGCTAGCAAAGTTCTCGCCTTCTCTGTAATAGAACGGTGCGTGCGTTCTGCAACACCACATTGCTGATGACTGTACGGCGCAGTTGTTTGATGCTGGATACCTTTAGAAGCAAGATAATCAACAAACTCTTTATTAACAAATTCTTTGCCTCCGTCAGTCCTAACAGACTTTATTTTCTTGTCTAATTGATTTTCAACATAAGTTTGAAACAGACAAAATTTATTTTTAACCTCGGTTTTGGAAAGAATAAAATAAGAAAAAATCTTACGCGTATAATCGTCTACTATAGTTAACATATACCTATTTCCTTGAAAAGAGGTTGTAGACAAAGGTCCCATGAGATCCATATGGATCAATTCCAACGGGGAGGTAGCCCTATTAAATGCTACCTTTTTGAACGGTTTTCTTGCTTGTTTACCTTCCACGCAAGCTATGCAACTATTTTTATCGACTACTGAAAATTTTACGCCTACCTTGTGATTCTTCAGTTGGTTCATGCCAATACGACACAAATGGCCTAGCCTAGCATGCCAAAGTTTATAACTTTCCTGACAGTCAGAGCGCACATCCTGTGTCAAATAATTATCAGCCACATTCTCGGGAATATTAACAGTACCATCTAAAATGTACAGTCCACCACAGGGCGAGGCATGAGCAACAGATTCACCTGTAAAACGAAAATTATCAGATTTATAAAAATTACAACCATTAGTATCAAAAAGACATACAAAACCCTTCTCTACAGTTTTATGTACAGATAGCAAGTTAGCTTTTAAATCTGGTACAAAAGCAATATCACTAATCTTATTTACAACATTCTCGGGTGTATTTATTGAAATATCTCCAATTCCGCAGCACTTTATCTGTTCTCCGTTTGCGACAGTAACGGTACCTTCGTTTTGTATCTTAATGTTCTGAAACCAATCTCTTCTGGAAGTCATGTGCCTAGTACAACCTGAATCTACATAAATGATGTCCCTGCTTGAGCTTTTAGAAGTTTTGAGAGCTGTAAATGTAGTATCGCTGATAGTTACCGCATTGACTTTCTCTTTCTTGCGTCTCATTGGACAGTCTGGTCTCTTATGTCCGGGCATCTTGCACTCGTAACAAACTATCTCCTTGTTCTTGGCCGTCGACTTCTTCTTGACATTAAATACGGAATCTGATGAAGTAGCTGCATCTTTAGACATTTCGTTCAGCAGTTTTGTCTTTACTAAGTCAGTAGTCACCTCGATGTTACTATTTTCTAGAGCCATGATGAGAGGTTCGTATTTTGGTGTGAGACCTCCTAATAGTATCGCAGCAATAGACTTATCCTCAATGACTACATCTATATCCGCCAAGTCCTGTGCGGTTGACATAACTGCATTTATGTACAGTTCTATGTTGTCATAGTCTGACAGACTCAACCTGTACAGCTTTCGCTCTAAAGATAGTCTTCGTCCCATTCCCTTATCCTCGAAAGCTTTCTGCAAAGAACTCCACGCTTCGGCTGCAGTTTTCGCACATCGCACATGCGTGATAGCTGCACCATCTACTGTTAAGCATATCTTTGCCAGAGCTTTAGCGTCTTTACGTACCTTGGTAGAGGTGGGGGTCGGATCTCCATCTGGGTATCCACTTACTGTTTCCCATAGATCCTCGTGCAAAAGGTAATTGCGCATCTTAAATTTCCACGTAGGATATCCATCCTTACTTCTTAAACAGAATGATGGAATAGATGAGCTTGACGTAGGGGAATTTCTCACACTCGAAACATCTCCTGATTCGTTTAACATTTTACTATGAAATTATTTTACTTATCACACTTTTAACTAAACTCCTTATTACTTTTACGAACTTTTCGTGCTGATAACGTGTTGGAAGGACGGGTTTAAATTAGTTTTAAAAGGGATTTGTAAAATAAATAGAAAAAAGATGTTTACTGTCATGAGTGTATATTCGAAGTGAAGTCTACAAAATTTTTAAAAGGAATAGAAAAACTAATAATGACATATCTGCACAACAGAGGTTACTATTCATTACAACACAAGTGACCGGGATGTGCATAAGTGTATTGAAAGCCTGAAGATTAAATATACAAATCTTTCAGAAGCTATACTTGGCCAAATCTATATTCAGTTCAGTAAACAATTTTTACCTACTTTCACAAAAAAGTGGAAGCTGCATCAAGGGTGAGAAAGTATTTTTTTGACAAAAATAAAGATTGGCTCAGTGGTATGTTTTCAATACATACAATGCTCTTGACATCTTCAGACCCTTTTATTAATAGTTTAAGGGCTAAACATAATAATAAAAAAAACAGAAATAGACCATGAGGAAATAAAACAATTTTTTTTTTTTTTTTTTTTTTTATACCACGACGGTGGCAAACAAGCATACGGCCTACCTGATGGTAAGCAGCTACCGTAACCTATGGACGCCTGTAACTCCACAGGAGTCACATGCGCGTTGCCGACCCTTTACAAAAAGAAGGATTCACTGTGTTGACGGCTAAAGGAACAAGAGGGTCCCTCATCGTCAACACACTGGGTCCTCTTTGAGCTCTTTGGCAACCTTACTCACCAGCAGGAACACAACACTATGAGTAGGGTCTAGTGCTATTTGGCTGTGGTTTTCTGTAAGGTGGAGGTACTTCCCCAGTCGGGCTCTGCTCCAGATTTGAGCGAGATGACATTCACTGAACGTGCCCTACCACACTAAGCGAGATGCCATTCGCAGTGCCCATACCTCTCTTTTTGGCATAGTTTAAGGACATACCCAAGTCCGGACGTAGTTTAAGGACATACCCCGGGTCCAATAACATACCCCGGGTCCAGGACATACCCCGGGTCCGGGTCGGGTATTTTAAATAATAATTAATAAAGTGTGTTTTTATATTTTTTTATATTCTAGAAATAATAATATTATATTTATTACACCTACTTTGATAATATTATGAACCTATCAAATTTATTTATTAATTATTTTGTATTTTATAGTATGTTTTATATGATTTTAATACAAATCATACATTTTTTTAATGTTTGTTTCATTTTTTTTTATTCATTTTACCTATTTATATTGATAAAACCACATTTCATAAATGTTAAAACGCCCACCTTTCATAAAAATAATTAATTCCGCCCTACCATACAACCTGAACCACTGTGGCGCGTGCCGGTGTACATTATGTTATCAAAACTCATAGCATATCAATATTTGAACATGTAAAGTTAAAATTACGTTACTGCCACAGATAAAAAGCTTATCGTAGTAAAATCGGTTGTGGTAATGCTAGCCATTGCCTACCGTTTTCGAACACGTTTTAGAGAACTTACAATGTGAGTGTAGATAAACTACTATTATCTACACTCATATTGTAAGTCCTCTAAAATGCGTTCAAAAACCGTAGGCAATGACCAGCATTACAACAAACGATTTCACTATGATAAGTTTCTTATCTGTGGCAGTAATGTAATTTTAACTTTACATGCTCAAATATTGTTAAGTTATGACTGTTATGAGTTTCAAATTTGGAACAGCTGTCAAAACCAACACAATTTCAATGGGTTTCTATTCTAGTATCCATAGATTTTAAAATGTTGTCGATACGAAACGTCAGTACGATATATTTTTTGACATAAACCGCACGACATTTTGAACTCGGATGACATGAGAATAAGGACTTCGTTCGTTGGCTAATATTAAAAAAAACTCGCGACAGAAGTTTGTACATATATATATTTCTCTATGGTTTGTACGGCCGCCATTTCTGTTATCAACTTGTCAGTTATTGTTTGTCGAAACATTTTTATTTGCGAAAATGTAAATGTTTACTATTAACTATATTATAATTAATAAATATACTTTCCTTGTCAGTTCTCATTTATTTATTTTTATTAAGCTTACACCTGTGGGTATGTTTCAGCACTTGTATCTATCTACCTAGTAATGCAGGTCAATTGCCTTCGGCTTCTGAACCCATCTTTGAGTACTTGCAATGTGTGTGTAGATAAAGTAATGTACGCAACTGTACATTATTAGGCCTTAAAACACTCGTGTGATCCTATAATGAAACTCGCTGCGCTCGTTTCATTAAACCCCACTCGTGTTTTAAGGCCCCTCATTATGTATCAGTTGCATAAACTACTATTTAAGTAAATATTTTATCTACACTCATATTGTAAGTTCTCTAAAACGTGTTCGAAAACGGTAGGCAATGGCCTAGCATTACCACGACCGATTTTACTATGATAAGCTTTTTATCTGTTACAGTAACGTAATTTTAACTTTACATGCTCAATCATTGATGTGATATGAGTTTTGATAACATAATGTACACCTGCACCCTCCCGCGCATCCGCCGACAGCCCGACACGCGCCTCCCCGACCGCCGGCACAATCGAGTTGGCCATGGCGGTGCAATGGCGGCCATTCTATGGTTTCCGAATACGGCATTTAGAATAAATAATATGAGTGTAGATAAAGCAGTGTATGCAACTGTACGTAATTAGACCTTAAACCACTCGTGTGATCTTATTATGAAACTCACCTGCGGCTCGTTTCATAAAACCACACTCATGTTTTAAGGACCCTTATTACGTAACAGTTACATAAACTACTATTGTCTCATAAAATATTTGTAATATAATATTTAATGCAACGTTTAATTTGCGAATCGTTAATTTCCCTAACGTTGTTAGTAAATAAAATATATGAATCCTTTTTTACCAAATGATTGGATAATACGCTATTTTATAGCAGTCCTTGCTGTCCCCCACTTTAGGTCTCCCTGGACAGTCCCGCATTAGACGCTTTCCCGCTTAAGACTCGTCTCAAGCGAGTTTTACTGAACCAAGCTTGATACACCTATTTGATTATTCGATTCCATGGACTACCCAAACACAGATTATGAATTTTGATTACGGAGTTGAAATTGCTTCGACCTTTAATTACTTTAGGGAAAGTTGGACAAACGTGTTCTCGTTAAAAGGGTTAATCCAATCTTTTCTAACGAAATAGACACAGCATTTGCTTGATTAAAGACGAGACGGCGACGTCTTTCATAAAAGGTCGGTACATCTCCAAAGGCGTGTCTACCATTCGTACTGTACAAGTGCAAATGTCAATAAAATAGTGTAGTGTTCGTTTGTAAGAGTCTATTTTAAAGCACGTTATACATTTACTAAATCTAAGAGTAGATTTAAGTATAGACCCTCTGTAGAGTTTAACAAAGAACAACGTACCGTAAAGAGTATTGGACGAATGATTGCCGCAAAGTTTTCTTTCACATGCGCGTTCCTTATTTTTCTCTGTGAGCGAGTCCGTTTCCGTTTATCTTTAGTTGTTTTTTGTTAGTGTCAGTTTTGTTCGTTTCTTTTCTCATGTTCCGCCGTTGCATTTGTCGCATTCTAAGAAAACTATAGCTATTTCTCTACCTATCGTACATTTCAATTTTACAATATGGGTACAAATGTATAATACGATTACTTAAAGTAGCGAATATCAATGGTGTATTTCGACTCTTCTCAATGCTGAGCCCGACTATACTCTGGTAAGTAAAGGTGATCAATTGACGTAAATGTACTTTAAAAATAAATAAAATGCATTTCGGAGCGAAAACTCCAAGATCGTGCAAACAGCAATAAACGCGAATGAATCCTTAAATTGCTGTAGATTCATCTTTTATTCGTTTTACCTGTACTTGCTTGTAGTCAAACGGCTAATTAACGAATCATTAGTATTCAAGGGTGCAATGCCTGTTTTTTGATAGTTCGTGACATTGTTAACCTGCAAAACACTGCTATTACATGAAACGTGTCACTTTCTACTTCGGAGCTCTTTAATCAAATAATTTCATATTATTTCCAAATTTAATTTATTGCCGGAGTCTACTCGGCAACCTTGTTCCAAGGATAGAAGTGGACGCTGGCCGACCTGTTTCAAATTTTCTAATCAGACAGGGATAGTTGACTTATTGATGTTTCTTTTTTTTTCAGAGTAAGATCATAGCAAGGCTTGGCGACAGCTGTGGAGGGAAACAACCAAGATTAACGGCAGAAAGTGCCCTCTTAAGCACGATAGCTCAGCTAGTACCATTCTAAACGACCACCCATCCATTTAGTGGCCACGTTGCTTAACCTGGGTATTCGGTGTGAATATTGATGGGGCATCAGACAAGTAGGGCACCGTGAAAAGTTACCTAAATATTTCCCTAGAATCTGAAGCAACCCAACTGTGTAAGTACCTGCCACCACCTTACTTACATATGACCGCAGCCATAATACCACCACATATGTAGGTATAGTTACAGCGCTGTGCACGTGTTAGTGGGTAAGCTCAAGTTGTAGAGCTCCTAAGTATGCATTGTATTGACGGTGTGACATGTAGTTGTCCATAAGCTCATAATAAGTGCCTTTACAGAGTAAGCGACATTAGGCTACGGTGTTCGCTTACCATGAGGCCGTAGGCTGTACGCCATTGCTATAGCATATAAAACAACGTCGGAGGTACGAACGCTCATATTTATCAGGTTTACAACATAGTTCGCCGTTATTAATTACCAATACTACTTTATCCGCAGCGTACTTTAGCGTAGTATTTTTGATTAGGCATTCGCCCTGCGCGGGTGGTAGCGGAGTTTGCGTCTTCGCACTTGACTGCGCATCAATGGCGCTCGCGTCGCATTATCAGCCGTCACTTCGCTCGACAGGTGTCGCCTTCAGCCAACTCGGGAGTAAATTACTTGCTCCGAAGTCGCTGAATCAGCCCGACTCCCTAATCGATTTTCCTACCGTTCGCTCTACAAGTTCGAAACACAGATGAGTATGAAAGAGTACGCGGGAGCTACGCATAGAAGATATAGACGGAAAGCTAGCCAAGTCAGATATGACACAGTAATGAGAGCAACGAAACCCCTTTAGTCAGTTTGCTATTATATGCTCATTTCTAGATCTTGACAGCTGCCAGTAAAGTAGTGGAGGTCAAAAAATGCAAACCACTTCAAGAAGACAAGTCCTAGAATTCTGGGTTTGATGCAATATTATGAGAAATTATATAAATAATTAGATTATATCATTGCCAAAAGATTCTGTTGGTGGAAAGTAGTGCCAAACGACTTATAATGTAATTCATATTTGTTGCCTACTGTTTTTGTTTCCGTAATAACATGCAATGTTTTTTGTTCTTATGTTAAAATAATTGACAACTTCGGCAGTTTTTACCTATTTTGGTATGACCATATGCAAATTCAAACATTTTGCTAGTCTGTCTCTCTGACCTCCACCCATTAAAAGCTGCCAGATGGCAGGATCTAGCAATAAGGATAGTATAGCAATCTAACTGGACAGATTTTGTTGCTCTCATTTTGTGTCATATCTGACGTAGTCAGCTCTTAGTCCAATATTTAAATGTTTTGTAAGTACGACTCTTGGAGCGGGCCCTACCATGACTTGTAATAACAACTCATAATACGAGTAGTCATAATTTTACGCATTTTATTTTATCACAATAATATTTTATTATATCACGAAGTACCTAGTTCTAATTTTCTAATCTCAAGCATAACTCCAACACACAACAAATAATCAACCAATATTGCAATTGTACGAGTACGAGTATTGGAGTTGTTTTGAACCTGGATCGTGACTAAACGTGTTTTATAGTTAGAATACGGCCTATAGTCCTACTTTACTCCAGGGTGTTAACAATGCTGCAACGGTTTTTTAGTCTCCTTGCTTTGTGAGTTTAATAAAAAAAATCCTCTTAAATGTATAAAAAAAAAAAAATTTCAAACTACAGAATTTTTATTCTGTTCTTATCTCAATAAGACGTTTTTTATATCCGCAAAAAGTTTGTATGTTGCCAAATTGTCGAAAAAGCGGTAAAATTTCTCCAAAGTTTAACTTAATATATCATAACATTTTTTTATCCTCCTTATATGTTATTAAGGTTGCAAAAAAATAATGTACTGGTAGTAATGTAATGCTATGTAACGTCACGTCTGAAAATATGGACTTGTGACAATAGTAGATTGTTTGACCAGGGTCTAAAGTAGGCTATAATACCACGAGGTGGTTATTTTCCCGAACGACGTGAGGGAAAATTGTTCGAGTGGTAATATGGCTTTTAGACCAGAGTATTACATACTATTTTTCATTTCAACTGCGAGTAAATAAGAAAATAAAAAATTTAAATAAAAATACTTATTATTTACGCACCACTAGTCATTACTAATCTAAGGTGACAATATAATTTAACATGACGGTCTTTTTATTTTTTTAACTGCTTTGACACAGATTCAAAATATAAATACCGCGAATTAATGCCCCAGACGACGGTATAATTAGCACTTAAAACGTCTGTTAGACGGTTGCCAACAAGGCTGCCAACCGTCCAAGGTCACCCTGACCTTGGTTGGTGGTTAATACAATTTTGCTGGCAACAACTGTCTACACAGTCCGTCCAGAGCGAGGTCGCTCAGTCGGAGGGGCTTGTTGTTGCTATACCGCCTGGCACACACTTAATAGCTTTTTTTCAACGACTGTGAAGAAGGAACTAAAAAACACCTCATGTTTTGAGAAATAAATTGCGTATCCTGATTGGTGGATTTTAGAATTGCTGTACTCTGATTTTTGATATTAAATATAATGTTTTTTAATGACTTAAATTATTTAAACAGCATACGCACCAAAAAAGAATCCAGCGTTCCGATTAAATTAGATATGTGTTGTGATTGGTGGATTTAATATGGTGAAGTGTTCTGATTGGTCATTTTAAAATGTTTTGTAAAAAATAAATATGTATACATATTGGCGCTAGAGGCTATATGTACTACTTTAGTCCGCCTTGGTAAGCATAATATTTATGACACACTTTTTGAGCATGAGAAGTGAAAAAACATGTAAGTTAAATCAATCCAGTGGGGATTGAGTTCAATGGATTCCGGCTGGTTTTACATTAGATCTCAATACTTTTTGCAGTAGAACTGTGTTGCGAGACTGGAATTTTTGTACATGTAATGTTTTTGATGGGATCCCTAACTTATACTATCTAATTATGTAGTGTAAAAGAACTAAAACTTTAGCAACAGAAAAAAATAGTTTGTTATTGTATATATTTATATGGGATTACAATGTTAACTTTGCGGTTGGTAAAACTAGACAACCCGCGGTATGTTTTAATTTTAAGTGGCTCTATAGCCTAAACACTAGAAGTGTTCAAATTTTGGAGCTTGTGGGACTGCTAGAAGTACCCTAGATATATGATGATCGTGATCAGTGAGTCAGTGACAAAATTAAGGGATTTGACTTGCAACAACTCTTAAAGATGTTAAAATTCAATGATTGGGAATATATCTTCCTTGTGTTATGGCCTCTTGGTCACAGAAATTTCAGCCGTCTAGCTTTATCGACAACAAACGGACGGAACGACAAAAGGATGGCACGGCCGTGCATTTGTTGTTTGTTTAGCTCGACTTGGCGGGAGCACTACCGTGCCCCCAGATACATACATAAATATAATATATTTACCAGATATTAACAAATGCAGTGCAGTCCTTTAACAAACGAAATAAACGTACAAACATAATAGAAGTAGAAGCGTACAATATATACATATGTAGGTGGTATATGAGCAAAGCTTTGTAACACGCGCGTACACACCACGAACCTTAAATGAGATAGCATAAACAATTAGTACCGAAATTTGATTATAATTAGAACAGAGTATGTTACAGTTGGTAGATATATGTATATCAGTTGATGTAGAAGTGAATAGCAACATCCTGCACGCTAAGCGCAAGCTATGGTGCCGGATTCAGAATAGAAACTTTAATACCGACATTAATACCAATTCAATATTTGTATTAGTGTCATCCGTTCGCACACACGTGTCTTTAGTGCTCACAACAAATACATTGTCGATATCGTTGTGATACTTCAAATATGCTTCGGAGAATGACTCCCATGAGCTCGTTTTCGTATTTAAATAGGGAAATGGGAAACAGACGCGGTGAGTCGACGTAGCACTGGTGCCGTGGTATTGTTTTAATTAAAGTAATTGGAGGAGGCACGTTGAGTGCCGGCGCTCGGTTGGCATGATCTGCGCCTTGAGGATTTGCACCAATTTAAGACCGACGCATCAATTAATGGCAGCAACGGAGAAACGAGCTCTATCATGCAACTGTCTCCCTTATCCAAAGTACGAGCAACGCACTTAGGATAAGGGAGACAGTAATGAATGGTAAATTAACCCAGTGAATCCTTTAAGCTTATTAAGAGTAGCTCAACCCCCTAAAATTTTATATCACCTAAAAGGCAACTTACTGACCCTTATATATAGAGGCATGTAACTAACTAAGGTTTTGTAGTTTTTGTTGACTAACAATTTCAAAGATCGGATACCAGCAAGTATGTCACCGGCAAACTTCCAGTTTTGCTAAGATCCTTCTCGGGTGCCCTAAAAACAAATTAGGTACTCTATATCGCCCTTGTACCTCGTAACCCTAACTTGATGTACAACAGCCTTGGCGTGAAACCACCTTGCCGATTGATCCTGTCGGTTCGTATCTTTTACTGTTAAATACAACATTTATCAAGAACTTTCGCTGAAGGTAATATAAAGCTGCTAAATCCTAGTATCATCTGTGGGGATTACAGTTTACACGAGGTCGGGAACGTCGCGGGGCGGCACCGACACAACACATCTCTGAGCGGAGGCAACTTTACCAACTTTCTTAAGGGCGGTTAGCGAAGTTTGACGTGCTCGCGCTAGCACCGTAAGCCCAGGATTCGATACTTGGTAACAACATCCAATAGAGGAGCGGAGACGCGTGCTTACAAAATCTTATAAGTTGCATGTGGATGCAAGTGATAAGCATGCATAATTAATAAAAGGACAACATGAATAATTAGACGAACAAAAACCATTTTGCAATAGTAGTTTATGTAACTGTTACGTAATAAGGGTCCTTAAAACATGAGTGTGGTTTTATGAAATGAGCCGCAGGCGAATTTCATAATAAGATCACACGAGTGTTTTAAGGCCTAATTACGTACAGTTGCATACACTGCTTTATCTACACTCATATTATTTATTCTAAACGCCTTATTTGGAAACCATAGAATGGCCGCCATTGCACCGCCACCATGGCCAACTCGATTGTGCCGGCGGTAGCGCGGGCGCGTGTCGGGCTGTCGGCGGATCCCCGGGAGGGTGCAGGTGTACATTATGTTATCAAAACTCATAGCACATCAATAATTCAGCATGAAAAGTTAAAATTATATTACTGCTACGGATAAAAAGCTTATCATAGTAAAATCGGTCGTGGTAATGCTAGCCATTGCCTACCGTTTTCGAACACGTTTTAGAGAACTTACAATATGAGTGTAGATAAACGATTTAACGTCAACACTTTTTTCTAGAGGTATAGTTATCAAAAGTGGATTCTATATAAACTGAACCAGTTTTCATTGCTATACTACTTATTACACATAATGGTCATTAGATTGAACGAAAAGGTCGTTATGAGGTATTAACAAGCTTTTATCCGCTTAAGAGGGAACCGCCACGAATAGCTATTATTAAAATATACGTTCATAGCAGGGTCCAACATACTCATTTCGAAACGTTCTTTCAAACATTCCCTTTGCATTCAAATACCTACCTACCTACTAAATAGTGATATGTTAGCAAATAGGAAAGTTACTTTAGGCCTAGTCGCAGGGGCACCAGACTGTGTTATTAAAAGTTGATGGCAGACCGCGAGCTCGCAGCGCCCGCGTTAAGCGACGGGCGGACGGGATCACAGCCGGGGCACAGGGCCCAGGGGCAGGGCGCCATATAACTTGTACCTTCTATCGCCCGCGCCGCGCCGCTCCCGCTGCCAGCGCGGCGGTAGCACCTACCTCGAGTTTTATGACTTTAATCAAATCGTTTTAGGGGTGTCACGGTGTGCCCTAACGGCTGATTGTATGTGCGGATCACGTGTGCTGACCCGCACATTTTCTATCCACTAGATACAAATGCCTACAGGCTAAAATAGGATCGTTACAAATATTGCCTTTTATTATACCCATTGTATGCGAACACGCGAAACATGTATTAGAGTTACATCGTTTTATTAGTACAACGACTTTTATGCGTATCAGAGGTTTAGGGGTTTCCCTCGCGCGCGACTATTTCCTTAAGATCCAATCAGTTGGAAACGTAAAACGTGAGCTGACCCCATTAAATAATTTTAACAAAATTTGGAAAATATAACATTAATCGCAGACAGATAAACTTATTTATAAACAGTTAAATATACTACTATTAAAATAACAAACACATTTTATATGATGTCGTAAGCTTATCTCCGCGAGGCCGGTAGGTTAGTAATTCTTTTCTAAAACAGCGCGTAAAGTTATTCAAAATATGTATAAGTTACGTCCTAAGCTGGTCGTAAAATGGTATTACAGACGTTATGAAGAGCAGGGCTCGGCCGGATCTCATCACTTAGGGGTGTGCAGGCCTAGGATACCTTTCAATAAGCCCATAAAATTGCCTTATCCAACGCGAGTTTGGAGCCCGAATCGGCCTTCTCGGATGCTTATTAACAACAATGCACACGTCAATATAAGATAAATTTTGTAGGAGATAACAATATGTCGAGCGTTCGGTTCAGGTACAAGACTAATATCATAGGGGTTTGGCGTTCGTCTCGGGGTGAAAAATGTTTTCTCAGTAACCGTCGTCGAATATTCATGCACCGGTAGCGGGGTCGTAAATTTTACGACATCGATGTTACATACCGGAAAATTGTTTGCAGATTTAGAATTTAGACGCCTCGTGTACCTAACTACTAACAAATATGTTTAGTAGTTTGATGACGTAATAAATCTCGATGTTGCATACATACTTGGTAGCTGAAACTTTAAGGGGCTTTGAATACAATCAGGAATCTTATGCATTCCTGATTGTATTCATCTCGCTGGTATTTATAAGCAGATGTTATACTGCTGCAGTTTCCACATGCGGCGACGGTGTGTGAGCGAGATAGCGCTCTGAATGAGTATAGCGCTGTCTCCATCTATCCGGTTGCGACGCCAGTGTGATAACCGCGTAAATGCTTCCGAATAATCCTTCGTAGCGCAGACGCCAAGTATATGTCTTTTGATAGATTTATCTATAGTGGATAATGGTATGTACAGTCAGCATCAAAAGTAACTACGCAAACGAAGACGTCAAAAGTTATTTTTAAAAGGGAATAAGAGCTTTTGACGTCTTCGATTGCGTAGTTACTTTTGATGCTGACTGTACATACTTCTACTGAAAATAACATATATCAATATGTGTGTATTTGAAATTATCTTCATTAATATTGCCTGAATCCCACCCGGCCGGTGTCAAAGTCTGTAATTCTGTCGTGCTAATAATTATAGTTTCCGCATGATTGAGACGACGTCTATGGCGCGTCATTCATCAAAATCAGCAACGCCCCTGGGGAATTCGTTATTAAACAAAGCGACTTTCTTAAGTGTCTAAGCAGGCGAACTTAATCATAAAGTTGAGCTCATTTTAAAATAGATCGTTTCACTCGTTAAGGATTACGTGCTGCTACCCGATTTCATGTTTTTATTTTGAATTTATTTTCGGGTTTTGTAGTTCCCCTACACAAGTAAGTAGAATAGTATCCAGAAACTTTGGAAGCTATTGCGACTGCAATTAGGAGCAGCAAGTAGTTTTCCGAGGATGTAAGGAAGTGCATAAGTTTTTATGCAAGTAACAGTACTGCAATATCGTAAAGGCGGGCATAAAAGAAAATAGCCCCGTGTCAACCGATGCAGTCTGGGGCGTTATTCTCGTGCATAAACTTGATACATACTGAGTTTATTGAAAATCTAATCTAACGTGCGCATACTCTGCACAGCTACATACGTATAAGTGAGATACACTGATATTTATATTGAATTGGAATTACATTGATAAAGAGTTTTCGTATCTACATTTGCTCTTGGAAGTGCAGTAAGTTCTCATACCTGGGATTGTACCGCATTTTGTATTCATAGTCTTCCTTCTCTAATCGGTTCAAATCTTTGGCAAGCAATCTTTAGTTTTCAGTGCTAAAAATAAGCCTGAATAATTCATATGATTCACGAAAAAAAATCGTTTAATCGCTATATATAACGGTTGTTACAAGACATTATACTGATTAGTATATTTTTTTATGACAATCGTTTCACGATAATCATTATACAGCAGTTTTGTAGGGAATTGTTAAAAGTGTACTTATGAAAAATAAGTACTTAGTAGAACATGTTTTTGTTTCGTGGTAAGTAAAATGGATGTATCTGTAGTACTTTGTTGACAGGATAATTAATTAATAACAATATAAATATATTATTTAGGTACTATTACAGTGAGAACATTCTGTGAAACATGATTTCTAGTTATTAATGTAAAATGTGTTGTTATACTCGTATTTGAAAAAAATAGTATGAATTTATGTGATTTAAGATAACTTTCCGTATCTAGACACACGGCAGTGTCTCCGCCAAGTTCGAGCAAAAAAAAGCGACACACCGGCCGTGGGTACACGAACCATTTCGGGCCAATTTCGACCACCCTATAACTCAAAACATGTGTTATCTACGCATATGAAATTTCGAGTGTCTGTTGACATCTCCTTAATTGTCTAGAATACAAAATTTCATTATTCTACCTATAGCAGTTCTTGAGATATTGACGTCAGAAAATCGCTATTTTTACTATACACTCACTCACTGACTCATCAAAAACCTAGACCACTTCCAATGGTCGTACTGACTTGAAACTTGGCATGGAGATAGGTCTTAAGGTCAAAGTAAAGGGAAAAATCTGAAAACGGCCAAGTGTGAGTCAGTTTTAAAAATAGCGAAGGTGTAACTTTGTTCTACTATGAAGTCATAATGAACTAAATGGGTCTATCTTCCAATGGTCGTACCGACCTGAAATTTGGCTCGAAGGTTTGTCTTTAGGTCGAAATAAAGTAAAAATCTGAAAACGGCCAAGTGTGAGTCAGTTTCGAAAACAACGAATGTGTAATTTTGTTCTACTATAAGTAGGTATGGAGTGGAAATGAGATAAGACTTATTTAAATTTAGATACATACCAATTTAAGACAATACATGTTTGTCTTAAAGACAAGAACAATAAAATTGTTCACCACTCTGTGTGTGTCTGTTGCGGGAACCGAACCCACGATTTACGAAGTGCAAAGCAGGTCACTAGGTACACTAGGTGCGCTAAATCAGTCAAACAAAAATGAAAAGACTATTTTTTCTCGCATAGTCTAAATAATTTCTAATTTTACAACTAATAAAATCGCAGATTCAAGAACATGGAAATCATATATATTCTAAGATGGAATTATATATACTACTGCCGATCTCACCCTCCGATACGCCACGGGATGAGATGGGACTGGAACTTTGCCAAAGGTAACTATGTACTCTTGTACCAATTGTTTACTGAGGTCTCCTGGGATGAAGTGCTGGACTCTCGTAATGTCAACTCTGCAGTAGATCTTTTCTATGATTTAATACATGACATTTTCGATAAATGTATACCACGAAAGACTAGACCCAATAAATCAAGCAGGTGCTATCCAGTTTGGTTTACGTCCGACATCATCCGTGATATTAAGCGGAAAACTAGTTTGCACCGAGAGTGGAAGCATGGTGGTGATGCAGTTGTCTATGCCGCATTTTCCAGGCTTAGGACTAATATCAAAGCTCGTATCGCGACCGCTTACGATAATTACATTGGAAACTTAGAATCTAAACTGAAGTCTAACCCTCGCTCCTTCTGGCAACATATAAGTTGTCTGAAAGCCAAAGGAGGTTTTAACTCCCATGTCACCTTCGAAGGAAATGAGTGCCAAGGGCAAGATGCGGCGCGGGCTTTTGCTGATTTCTTCTCTTCCGTATTTTTGTCAAATGAACCTCACCTGGACTACCAGAGAGTTATACATGAGGATTGCAGTAGCAATTCTCATTATGTCCACATTGCTCGAATTTCTCCGTTGGATGTTGAAGTGTCGCTGAAAGGTCTAAAACCTCGGAGCTCCCCTGGCCCTGACAATCTCCCGGCTTATATATTAAAAGGTTGTAAGGAATGGCTTATGGCTCCTCTGGTACACATATTTAACTTGGCCTTAGTTACCGGGGAGTATCCAAACCGATGGAAGATCACCCGAGTACGACCAATCCCAAAGGTTAATAATTCAACTCAAGTTGAGGATCATCGGCCCATTGCCATTCTCTCGTCGATAGCCAAGCTGTTTGAGTCGGTTATAAATAGGCTCCTAACTCCGCAAATCAAACCGTTTCTTTGCGACTCTCAGCGTGGCTTTAGGGCTCGGCGGTCAGTCGATACCAATTTGCTAACACTAGTAGATTCCATTGCAGATCATTTGGATAAAGGTATACAGGTAGACGTGTTGTATCTTGACTTCACAAAAGCCTTTGATCGTGTAGATAATGACGTGCTGTTGAGCAAGCTGTGTAAAATCGGTTTCTCTCCCCAGTTGCTACGTTTTTTTGCTAATTATTTGCGCGATAGGATACAATATGTACAGCACGGTTGCTTTGTCTCACAGACCTTTCGCACTCGGTCTGGCGTCAGCCAGGGCTCTATACTGGGACCCCTGCTTTTTGGGATAATGATCAATGATCTATCTTCTATTGTCAGGTTTGCCAAGGTCTTGCTCTATGCCGATGATCTTAAAATCATTTACGGTGCGCAAGAGTTATCGGACTGCTTATCTCTTCAGGAATACTTAGATAGGGTATTCCGGTGGTGCGTAGAAAATCGACTGGCCTTTAACACAAGAAAGTGTGCGGTCATGACGTTTAGTAGAGCTCAAAATCCGGTGTACCATAAGTATCTACTGGGTGCGGAGACTATAGCCCGCGTAAACTCTGTTCGGGACTTAGGCGTCATCCTTGACCCTCACCTCAACTTTCGTGATCACATGATTTCATTAGCGCGTGACTGTTACAGGAGGCTGGGATTTGTTGTCCGGAATGCTAGAGATTTTCATAATCCTAGTACAATAAAGCTCCTTTATGGTGCCCTGGTTCGAAGCAAAATCGAGTCCGCCTCCGTTGTTTGGAACCCTTATGAGGCTTCTTATGTCTTACTTCTGGAGAGAGTACAAAAAGAGTTTCTGCGGTCTCTTTACAAAAAAATGTACGGGTACTATCCATTCTTATACCCAACTAAATTTCTCTTAGGCGTATTAGGTTACAACTCTCTGGAGGTAAGACGTAACTTCGCGCTCCTGATACTGTCTGTAGCATTCTGCGCGGGGAGTCGGACTGTATCGAACTAACTGAGCAATTGGTACGTCTACACGTTCCTTTGCGGACTAGGACCGACTTCCGACCTCGTGAGCCATGTCTACTGGCAGTCCCGTACTCTCGAACCGTGTCAAGGAAAAGCTCCCCTCTTATCCGATCTTTACTCCTTTTGAATGCGCTCCTTGCATCGACCCCGCAGCTGGACTTGTTTGCTGATAAGCAGGTTATTGTGCGTGATGAATGTTTGAGGTTCTGCGAGAAGATGGATGCACGGCCTTCTACAGTCATGTATTAGGTAAAGGAAACCTGTATTTATCTTGTATTGTTAATGTTATAATCTTTAATTATTTGTAAATAGTTTCCTTTAATTAGCTTTTAGTTAACAGTGGTTTGGTACTGTACTGTTATGCTGTTCAACTAAGTGTTTAAATAAATAATAATAAATAATAAATAATGGTGCACTTCTAGGGCTACATAATAGGCCACCAATTATAATACCTACTGGTAGGTAGGTATTACCAAGTTATTAATTATCTATGTAGGTAGCGTACTTACAAACAGAATAAAGTACGTTATTGATGTATGTAATTATATGTAAGTAGGTACATTTTATAGGTGTAGGGAGCCAGTTTATTTGTAAAAATCACCTATAAATAAATAGTAAAATAGAATTAGACGCTTAGTATAAAGGGTTATAGTATAAAGTACATACCTAAGTGGAATGAGACATTTCCTACAGCAAAAGTGATAAAAAAATAATAAAGAACCTACACTTAACAAAAATAAATGAAATCCCATCAAAAACATAAATGTGAAAGGCTGCCAAGTTCGATACTATGGGAATGCTTCGCCTATAAAAGAAGTGAGATCTGAATAAGTACAAAGTTCCATAAAAATACCTCAAATCATAAATAGTTATAATAATGCACACTTGATTTCCAGCAGTTTTTAAGGTACATTTTGAATAAGTATCACGTTACATACAGTTAGGTGCATAACTGAGTCAAAATTAGTACCTTAGTAAAATGTAAATAATTTGATAACAATCAAAGTTACATAAAAGTTCTAAACGTAAAATATTAATCCTTGGGTACCGCTACAAAACTGCTTCACAAATTATTTTCTTCCGACTTATACATTTTTCTCAATTTCATACCGAAAACTGTGAAATTTCACCTAATTTATTTTTCCCATTATTTCATTTTTTCTTAGGCATTCCCAATTCAGTAACTCATTTAAAGTAAGGAATTCCACGACCATTATTTTAGTTATCAAACATTTAAATCAGGCTTATTTTTGTAATTAGTTACTGGCAATGTATTGTCAGGTGCAAAACTGAGTCAAGGCAAATGGCCGAACAACTTTCTCGTTAGTTAATTTTTGTAGCGGACTTCATTCTGAGATAACCATAAAAATACGTGAGTGATATAAAAGTCATACACCTCATTTTAAAGAGCATATAATGTACTATTTCAACTAATTGTCTTACCTGGTTGTGTAAAAGAAAAATATCAATATCGGGTTAAATAAAAAAAATGTAGTAACGGTTTTTGGTTCAAAATCATGGACGAATAAAAAAATCAAGATTGTGAATGCAATGAATCGAAATTGGCTTTCATATGGATACATAGCTGACACCGAGACGAACAAATATAACCTGAAAGTTTTTATTTTTTTCATAATTGATAAGACTTATCTTCATTTAACGATGTCGGTGCAAAACTGAGTCAGTACCAAATATTATCTAATAGAGAAAATGTTTATTTTTATCTACAATAACATAATAGGTCAGTAAGTTTATTAGCGTTGTTACCAATTAATAATAAAATAGTAACTTAATAACTAGCCTCTTCTGAAATAATGAAAGAAACATGTCAAAGTGATGCACATTGGTTCAGTTATGCACCTAACTGTAGAAATACCTAAAATTATAATAGTCAGAGAAACGCACACCGGTTTTTTTAGCAGTTTCCTGATAACATTTATTATTTTCAGTACTTTTTAATGATGTAACTTGGCAAGTTTTAATAGAAAATTATATACTTGACACATTGCAGTCCAAAGGTGTCGATTCATTGCATTGAAAAGGTGTGTGGTGTGTGAAAACTTGCCAAGTAACATCATTAAAAAGTACTGAAAATAATAAATGTTATCAGGAAACTGCTAAAAAAACCGGTGTGCGTTTCTCTGACTATTATAATTTTAGGTATTTCTATGAAACGTGATACTTATTCAAAATGTACCTTAAAAACTGCTGGAAATCAAGTGTGCATTCCTACAACTATTTATGATTTGAGGTATTTTTATGGAACTTGGTACTTATTCAGATCTCACTTTTTTTTATAGGCGAAGCATTCCCATAGTATCGAACTTGGCAGCCCTTCACATTTATGTTTTTGATGGGATTACCTTTACCTCCCTTATGGGATTAGAAGCACATTGAACAGACCATTAGAGCACAAGATTCCAGAAATGTATACTTTTTTATGATACGAGGGCTGCTATTTATATATCCGGAAACCGGGATTACAATCTTCTTAAATAGCATATTTGACCTCCATAGTAAAATTTGAACTTTTTTATGTACTGGCCGGTATATTTTTTCTTTCTTATTAACGCTCGTGTTTTGTTTTTGACGGGTTTTAAATGTCATCTCGCAGCAAGAATGGAACTCACTTGTGAAAATATTCGTGCTATGATTTATTATGATTTTCGGCGTGGTTTAACGCAACAACAGTGCATAGATCAACTAACTTCAACTTTTGGTGATGAAGCCCCATCTAAAACTACTGTGTATCACTGGTTTAGTGAGTTCAATCGTGGACGTAGTATGCTTACGGACGAAGTTAAGGGAGGTCGCCCGAAATCGGTCGTTGTACAACAAAATATCGAGGCTGTGCGAAAACTTATAATGGACGACCGACATGTTACGTACCGCGAGATAGAGGCGACTCTGGGTATTTCTATGACCAGCATTAATAGCATATTACATAATTATTTGGCTGTAAAAAAAATTTGTTCGCGTTGGATACCCCACAACTTAACAAAAGAGCAAAAAGATGCTCGCGTCGAATGGTGCAATAAAATGTTTAAAAAATATAACGGTGGTGACTCAAAAGCCGTTTATAACATCTATACAGGTGACGAATCCTGGATCTATGCATACGATCCCGAAACGAAGCAACAATCAACGGTATGGGTGTTTCAAAATGAGCCGAACCCTACGAAAGTTACTCGTGCAAAAAGTACATTGAAACAAATGGTGGCCTGCTTCTTCGGTATTAATGGCCATGTAGCTACAGTGCCACTAGAAAACCGTAGAACGGTTAATTCAGAGTGGTACACGACCATTTTCTTACCAGAAGTATTTGAACAAATTAGTAAAACTAACCAGCGACGAAGAATCATTCTTCATCATGACAATGCCAGCTGTCATACGTCACGCGAAACAACTCTATTTTTGGAGGGTCAAAAGGTGGAATTAACGGGTCCTCCGCCGTACAGCCCTGACTTGGCACCCAACGATTTTTATTTATTTCCAAATATAAAGAATAAATTACGCGGTCAACGATTTTCGACCGCTGAAGATGCTGTCGACGCATTCAAACAACACGTTATGGAGGTACCTCAGGCGGAGTGGCAGAAGTGCTTTAAAAATTGGTTCACGCGAATGCAAAAGTGCATAGATCATCAAGGGGAATACTTTGAAAAACAATAAAACCATTTTCAGCCGTGTACGTTTGTTTGTTTTTTTGTTTCCGGATATATAAGTAGCAACCCTCGTATACCACAAATTTTTGCGATTTTTGGACCCCTTCAAGTCAGCACAGAGTTCCCCCTCAAGTCATGGCACCCCCAAACAACCCGTTAGAGTTTCATCAAGTTCGGAATTATTTTCAGGTAAATAACTGCTGGACCAAAATTGAGAATTTTAGATTTAGTGTGATTCTGATTTGAGATGACGTGTCGCCACACTCGGCCGCCATAATGAGATGCTGCGCGCGGCGCGGCCGGGCGCGGCGCAGTAGGCGCGCATGCATGTTGGATGAGCCGCGCGGCGCTGTACAGGTGTCGCCTTATTTTTAATGCACTGCACCTACTGCAATCCCACTGTAATATACCTAGTTGGTTAATAAGTTCTGTTACTAGAGTTTTCACTAAATAAATAGGAATAGGTGGCAATATTTTAAATATTCATGTATATCATTTAAAAGCTTATTTAATAGTAATTAGATTACAATAAATTGATATAAAAATTACTGTCGCACTTTTTCCGAATTCTTTATATATAACACTCGGGAAAAGCCGTGAAAAAAATACGTCAAATTACACTCCTTGTTCATGTTGATTTTAAATCCTATTTTTATTGTCATGTTTAAGACGCTTTAGTCTTGCACGATTCGGTACCTATATTCTTTAGCTTCAATTTGATATATGTATAGTTCACGAGGGCACGTCCGATAAAATAGTAGACTACATGTTACATATGCTACATAGCAGTCTAAATTTATGAGTTTTGTACAAAATTGCAATGTTTTAAATGAGAATATCTGTATCATAAACTCCTAAGAAAACTAAATGGTAGTTACGAAATTACCTCTAATAAACCAATTTCATACAAACAAGCAATGAAGCCCTCTAAACAAGGGTAACATTATTTGATACACTTTTGTAAAATATAATTTTCATAAATTTACCGCGTGTTTGCGTCTTCAGGCAATCTTGAGCTTTACAAGGATTTCTAATAAATTTACCATCTGATTTATGTATTATTAGATTTATACCATATTATGTTCATTAGAAACAATTATTAAACAATTATTATTATTGATTATTTATAAGTTTTGTTTAAAATTTGATTTTATATTTTTCTTTACAGAACTTAGTTACCAATTAGGTACAGCATGGCACTTTTCTGCGATTACCTAATTATAAAATGAGACTGCTGGGTCGTGCTGGAAGTTTAAGTGTACAACCGAATTATGGATTGAATTATTACCCTTTGAAAAAAAAATACGTACAAGATATATCTAACAGAACTATACCTAAGACACTTTTAAAACTCGTGTCAAGTATCATTTTAAAGCAATGCACAGTAAGATGCATACAATTTAGGAAGCATTTGTGTTGCATTTACGCTGAGACGTATGAGTACTAAGCAAGTGGAACGGTTATAAATGAAAAACTACATACATAAAACACGTCACATGCCTCTGATTCTACTATAAAATATAATAATAATAATAATAAATACTCTTTATTGCACACCTCATACAGTTACAAGCACAAATTTTACAATTAGATAAATTTAGGTAGAGGTAACTATAATTGATAAGGAAAACCCAAATATCGTCTTCGGTTGCCGCGATAGTTATACGTGAAATAATACAACTTTAAACGGATTCTTATATCGCGTATACTGAATTTAAATTAGATCCCGACGTTTCGAACACTTTGCAGCGTTCGTGGTCACGGGTCGCCTTAGGAAAAATATATTTACCTCCATCAAAAAACAACAATGTGCAAAACTACCCACATTATATTAAAAAAATTAATACAAAAAATAAGGGTGATTGCCCATGCCAGAAAGACTGACAAAGCTAGTTATACAATATCCAATTATTGAACTACTACAACTTTTCTTAAGTAAAATTAAAAAAGTAGTACTTACATAATTAAAATGTTCGTCAAATGCACATTTGGATCCCTAGTTGGTGGTGGTCAGTCGACCCGTGACCATGACCGCTGCAAAGTGTTCGAAATGTCGAGATGTAATTTAAATTCAGTATACGCGATATAATCTGTTTAAAGTTGTTTTAGTTTAAGGAAAACACAATTTCCAAAAGTAAAATGTTCTAGCTAAAGCTACAAAGTACTAAATATTGTAGCAATGTTGTACTAAAGGTACAACATTGCTACAATGTGCGACCAATGTGTGACCAATGTGAGACCAATGTGATACCAATGTTGAATGAATATCTGTTCGAATAGCAAATGTCAATGTCGTTATAGCGTTGAGTTGAGTTAGGTTGGAGATGTGTCTTTCCAGTGTGTGTGTTTATTTTTCGAATCGCGGCCCTAGTTATTACGTTTACGCTCATTTAATCATGAATTGCACACAAGTGCAACAGAATGCAGCATAGAACCCGTGTAGCGCAAATATACGTCCGATCGTAGCAATTCTGGACTGAACACACTTGATTGCTACGGGCGTAGCGCTTTACTACGCGGAGCTACGATAGGCATTGCATACAATGAAAAGCAGATTTGAAATAGCAACCACAAAAAATAAAAACTACATATTATTAAATTAGCCATATTTAATTTATTGATTTATTCTATAGGAAGTCCCGTATTGGTTGAAAATTGTTTGCGCCGGATCGTTTCTTATCTTTTTTAATTTATTTACAATGAGAGTAAATCTAGGCCATAATTCGTTAAACACAAGAACATAATACAAATTAAAAAAAGAACTTTAGGTAGCTAATTCCATTACGATTCGATGGGCGGCAAAAGTCGCCTTGGGTAAAGTCAAAGCCGGCAAAACGTAATTGCGACTTCACTAAGCCGGGTTCCGCGCGGTCCGATACGGACGAAAGGGGACCTCTCTGTAACTGCTGATATAAAAGCGGCAATAAATTTAACAGGATGAACGCACTACTTACACAAAACGAGCGCGGACGCCGGTGGCCGTAACGAGGGGCCGCGGCCGCGACTAGCTACCCGCGCCTGCCCGCGCCGCGCCGTCGGCCATTCCAGTTAACCCTTACAAACATTGCGGCCCGCATATCGTTAGCATACCGACCACTACTGTTAACACTAACACGAACATATCAAACTATTACCAACACTAACAAACGGTGTGAGAGCACACCTCATGCGTCTCCTATGTATATGTTGTAAGCATATTTTCCGAATAAAACACACATTATCGTCGAACCTAAAATTCCCACAACAAAGCGAACGCGAACACCGTCGTAATATCATTTGGAAATACTGGCAGAGTATTTTGCTCTTTGTTGCGACAAAAACAGCAGTAACAATGCTAGAGGAAAACAATAGTCACGTGAAATAAAAACACACTGAAAGAAAATAGTTAATGTCCTTACTTTGGATACACATGTTTATTGCTATGAAACATGGCAGCCTCATAACAATCCCTTTCACTCTCCACAAATTGGAAGGAGCGCGTAAAGGAAAACATGGCTATAAATAAAACTGGCAGATCAACTAGATAGACGGCCATTACCCGAGATAACCACGACTTATGTATATAGGCGATACGTTCGCTCGGCAGATTAACGGAAAGGGATTGCGTTTGTTTGCAGATATCGACGTGGAAGCATTTTGGCAAGTCACAGCTGGGAAATTTATTGTGTAAGATATCTTCTTACGGACTCATTAAAAAGGAGACACGTCGTACATAAATCAGGGGGTCGGGGCACGGTCGCGCACGGGCTGGGCTCGGCGCGGCGCGGCGCGAGCGCTGCGCGGCCGCTCTTATCGCCTCCGAGTGCCGGCAATAGGTGTTATCCGGTTCCGTCGTCGCCGCGCCATGTCTCCTATTGTACCTATACCTCCGGCCCGGCCTAACTTACTCCACCACCTCGTCGCCGAATCTTACGAACCAGTGAACCTTTTCTTTTACTCTATCTTAAGTAGTCGTATCTCAACTATTAAATAAAAATATAATTCTCACCCATACATATATTTATTTTATTATGTAAAGTTGGTCAACAAATTCCAATTAGTATTTTTTGTATTAAAACGAATGCACGTACGTAGCTATTTATATATTATTCCAGAGATGGGAATAAGATATAAATAGCTATTTGGTGAAGAAAACCATGTTTTCAAGCCAGGCAAACTTGAGCATCGTAGGCATAGTTGTAACAGTTGACGGTACTTAATCAGATGTTGTTCACTAAATATAAAAGAAATGTAAAAGTTTGGCCGGTATGTCCCAGGTTTAATAGCACACTTTTTATATATTTATAACTATACATTATCTCTTAAACAGCTCAAAAACAATAAGGCACCTGGTGAAGACAGAATTACAGCCGAACTTCTGAAGGCGGGTGGTAAACCGGTCCTTATGGCCCTTCAGAAGTTGTTCGACTCCGTTTTACTAGAAGAGAGAACGCCTAA
Source organism: Pammene aurita (assembly GCA_947086415.1). Lineage (NCBI taxonomy): Eukaryota > Metazoa > Arthropoda > Insecta > Lepidoptera > Tortricidae > Pammene > Pammene aurita. The sequence continues at coordinate 19,443,118 of OX352293.1, read as the reverse complement.
GGCATGGAACAGAGGTGTGGTGGTATTGTTCTTCAAAAAGGGCGATAACGCGTTACTGAAGAACTACCGACCCATTTCACTTCTGAGCCATGTCTATAAGCTGTTTTCAAGAGTCATTACGAACCGTCTCGCACGCAGGTTAGATGACTTCCAGCCTCCCGAACAAGCCGGTTTCCGAAGAGGCTTTAGTACCGTAGATCACATCCATATGCTCCGTCAGGTTATACAGAAGACTGAGGAGTATAACCTGCCCCTCTGCTTAGCGTTCGTGGACTACGAGAAAGCCTTCGACTCGATCGAAACCTGGGCTGTACTACAATCTCTCCAGAGGTGCCAAGTGGACTATCGCTATATCGAAGTGCTGAAGTGTTTGTACGAGAACGCCACTATGTCAGTCCGACTCCAGCACCAGATCTCGCTGCCTATTCCGTTGCAGCGGGGAGTCAGGCAAGGAGATGTTATTTCTCCTAAACTGTTTACCGCTGCACTGGAGGATGTTTTCAAGACTCTGGACTGGAGAAGGCTAGGCATCAACATAAACGTCGAGTACATCACTCACCTTCGGTTTGCTGACGACATAGTAGTCTTGGCTGAGACCATGGGGGATTTGAGTACGATGCTCGATGACCTCAGTAAAGCCTCCGAGCGAGTTGGTCTAAAGATGAACATGGATAAGACGAAGATCATGTCAAATACCCGTGTAGCACCAACTCCCGTTACAATCGGAGACTTTACACTCGAAGTTGTGGACGATTATATATACTTAGGACATACTGTCCAGTTAGGTAGATCCAACTTCGAGAAAGAGGTCAATCGACGAATCCGACTCGGTTGGGCAGCGTTCGGGAAGCTACGGCACAACTTTTTGTCCAATATTCCGCAGTGTCTCAAGACGAAAGTCTTTGACCAGTGTGTGTTGCCAGTGATGACATATGGTACTGAAACGTGGTCGCTTACAATGGGCCTCATAAGAAAGCAGAGCCGGATCTAGGGGGGGGCAGACCGGGGCCAATGCCCCGGGCGGCAAGCTCAGAGGGCGGCAAATTCGACATGGCAGACGAATACACATACACGTCTCATCACTCATCATCAACACAACCTTGACCACTGAGACAGGTGTCCAATAGTCCAGTACTTTTTTTTTTGCGGGGCGCGTAGGTCAACAACCAACGAAATGAAACGCGCTTTTATTTGAGGGCTTTTGAGGGCGGTTAGGGCACGCGTCGCCGATGCCGCCCCTCCGCCGCCGCACTTCTGCGCTGTGTGTACGAGTCGCGTAAAGCTCGCCACCGCGCCGCCGCCGCATCTCTGCGCTGTGTATACGAGACGCGTAAAGCCCGCCACCGCGCCGCTACCGCGCCTCTGCGCTGTGTATACGAGAAACAAAAGGCGGTTTTTACGCATATCGTATACACAGCGCAGAAGTGCGACAGCGGCGCTACGGCGGCGTGGCGGCGGCATCGTGTAGGTACACGATACCCGCAATAGAAGCACGGCGGCGGCGCGGGGGCTGCCACCCCCGTCTACCCTTAGCCTGCGTGTGAAAAGGTTGTTGTGTATTTGGTAACTCCTGCATCGGTATCTCTCAGGGTCGTGTTTTGTTTCAAATATAAAGTCAATTTGTGTTTACTATTTCCTTATTGGCGGTCTACAAAACATCTGTTTGTGTCAAAAAATCTGTTTATTTTAAAAACAGCTCACTATTAATCCCTCCTACTTACGAATTACTTTTACTAGGTAAGTATTTTATCGTATCTTGTGCTTTTTAAGTTACTATAGTATAAGATCCTCGTTAAAATTTATTTAAAAATTTAAATATATATAGGTACTTACACATGAAGCGGGGATGATTTTTTAAAGCTTTAAACCAATTGTTGGGTGTCGCTGGATAGGTATTTTAAAAATAATATGGGTCTTTTAAATCAATAATTGGATAAAAACAATAATTTCGTAAATAATAGTTCCGAAAGTTAAAAAAAAAGCGTCGTCGTCCCTCTAAGGTTTGAACCCTGGGCCAAAAAAAAAGGAAAAATTCATAGATGCGAGTCTGTTTTTGAGTTATCTTTTTTTCTTGAAAGATGCTTAGCTAGATATTAATATGTCCCAAAATGAGTCTGAGGTAATTTGGTAGGGAAAATAAATATGTGATTAATGCATATAATTAAAAACAAAATCCATACATTTTTTTTTGAGAATCAGAAAAATCTAATTTTCTTCAAAAATGGAGATAATCCAATCATTGGGGAATCATCTCCATTCATTGCCTTACAAAAGGTGGAGTAGAAAATGTTTTAATGGTTATTGGTAGGCTAAAGGATGGTAATTAAAATACTAGATTTGAGACCTTGAGGGAGGGGTGGTCGCGCGGCCACTATCTTGGTTTAAAGGTGCCAAAAGTCCATTTTTTAACCTTGGCGCTTAAACGGTTATCAGTATGCCTAAAATGTCTATGGAGCGTATGAAGAAGCTAAAATTGTCTACAATATTTCCATACACAATACATCTGTGAGTCTTACAGATATAAAGATACAGGGAGTGAAAAAGTGTATATTTTCTTATATAATAAGAATTTTATTTATTAGCTTCAAAGTTTTGTGCTTCGAGATAAGGAAATGAAGTCTCTACCACAGTTTTGTTATCTTCTAATGATTCTTTTAAAAGATATTCAAAAGTTGAATTCACCCCTAGAGCGCTTATAGAGGTGTTGAAAGTAGTAAGTCTCACACACAAAATCAATGTTCATCACTCGGCCCACTCAAGGTCTCAAATCTAGTATTTTAATAACCACCCTATAGTCTACCAATAACCAATAAAACATTTTCTACTCCACCTTTTGTAAGGCAAATGCTCCAATGATTGCGCTAAGATGGTTATAGTACCAATTACTCTTGATTTTTTGTCATATTTAATAAATTTCTACCAGGTGCACTTTTTTTTAAATCAATTTTTATAAAACATTCTCAGCTCATTTGAGTCAAAAACTTAGGAGCAGTGAGCTTTTTTTCGAAATAGATGTATGGAGCGTATCGGAAATATCGGATTTTCTTCAAACATAAAAAATAAACCGTTATATCCTCGCAGATGGTTATAATACCAATTATTAAAAAATACCATAAAAAATTATTATAAGCCTGTTTGAGTCAAAAACTTACGAGTACTTAAGTTTTTTTCTCGAAATTAAAAAATATCGGATTTTCTTTAAATATAAAGGCTAAAATGACGGATATTTATGATTTATTTATTTATGATTTTTTGATGATATTGTTATTATTGTTTTTTTTATTTGACTTGTCAGTGATTTGTTTCCTTGTGTTATATAGCATCAAAAAATTATAAATAAATAATTTATAAATATCCGTCATTTCAACTTTTACTTTAAATAAAATCCGATATTTCCTATACGCTCTATATATCTATTTCGAGAAAAAAACTTCGTACTCGTAAGTTTTTGACTCAAACAGACTCAGAATCATTTTTTATGGTCCACATAACGAGTAAAATTAATAAAAAAATTAAATAAATGTTTTCTTTTTTTTAAAAAGGGCACTTGATAAAAAAAGTAAGTATATCATAAAATCAGCAATAGTTGGTACTATAACTATCTGCGAGGATATAATGGTAAAATTTTTATGTTTGAAGAAAATGCGATATTTCCGATACGCTCCATACATCTATTTCGAAAAAAACCGGCCAATAGCGTGTCGGGCCACGCTCAGTGTAGGTTTCCGTAGTTTTCCGTCTGTCACAGTAAGTGTCCCCACTTAAGAGTTAAAATAACACCGCCATGTAGGATATGATATGAGCGTTCCACGTACAGCGACATCTATCGGCAAATTAAGTAAATTATTGCGCGCGAGCTTAAAGTATGGAAGATGATTTCTATGGGATAATTCTTTATTGCGTGAACCGATTTTCACCGTTTTTACTTTATTTGAAAGCACGTCATTTCATTGTGATTTTGTAGAAATTACAGGTACAATAAACACCTGCTTATACGGTTAAATTACAAACTTAGTTCAGAAATTATTTTGTAATTTTTTTTCAAAAACTATTCAACTTATTAAGTTCAAAATAATTTCCCTAGAAAGTTTTTATAAAGTTCTACTATTGAGATTTTTTTCATATTTTTAAAACTAATGGTTCAAAAGTTAGAGGGGGGGGGGACACATTTTTTTTATTTCTGGAGCGATTATTCCCGAAAATATTTACACTATCAAAAAATTATTTTAGTAAACCCCTATTCATTTTTAAATACCTATCCAACAATATATCACACGTTAGGAATGAAATGAAAAAAAAATCATTCCCCACTTTACGTATAGGGGAGGTACCCTAAGAAAGTACCCTAGTTGACTACGGAACCCTAAAAAGCTCACTGCTCCTACAACACACACGATTGCTAAAAACCTTGATTTTTTTTTAAATCGTTTTTTGTTAAACTGGACCTGGTAGAAAAATTTTGAGTACTTATGACAAAAAATCATAATTGGTACTATAACCATCCGCGAGGATATAACGGTTTGGCTTTTATTTTTGAAGAAAATTCGATTTTTCTCATTCGCTCCATTTTTTTTGTTAATAATATTAATTATTTTCCCAACCAAATTAGACTCATTTTGGGATATATTAATACCTAAAGCTATTTCAAGAAAAAAGGTACAAATTAAGAAACCTTTTTCTATTTCTGTGAAAGCCAATTTTCAGGCCACAGTTCGTTGTGGCGTTCTTTCCGTTAACAGGCCTATACAGGGTGGGGCCTGTAACTAAAGCAAAAAATTAAAACGTAGATTCTGGTCCTCAAACTAGACAACTTTTGTGTAGCAACTTTTTAAAATCATAAAGTTTTTAGATTGTTCTTTTTTCAAACAAAGTAAATCGTATTTTCAATGTACTTAAAACTCCGTCTAATTGACATCGCCTGTCAGTCTAGTCACTCTACGGTGGGGACCGTGTATATTTATGTCTAACAGAAGGTGTCTGTTGGTCAAAATTATACGATACTTAATAATTAAGGTAAAAATAAAATACATATCAAATATATGCAGGGCGAGGGCGGCATTTTTCAGATTTTGCCCCGCCTCGAAAAAGTTCTAGATCCGGCGCTGTAAGAAAGCTCAAAGTCACCCAAAGGGCAATGGAGAGGGCTATGGTTGGAGTCTCTCTGCGTGATCGCATCAGAAATGAGGCCATCCGCAGCAGAACCAAAGTAACCGATATAGCCCTCCGAATCGCTAAACTAAAGTGGCAGTGGGCGGGGCACATTGCTCGTAGAACCGATGGCTGTTGGGGCGGAAAGGTTCTCGAGTGGCGACCACAAACTGGAAGGCGCAGCGTGGGTAGACCCCCCGCAAGGTGGACTGATGACCTGGTGAAGGTCGCGGGAGTCCGCTGGATGCGGGTGGCGCAGGACCGGTCATTGTGGCACTCTCTGGGGGAGGCCTATGTCCAGCAGTGGACGTCTTTCGGCTGATATGATGATGATGATGAGGTGATGATGATTATCATGTTAAGTTTGATAAACGTTTATAAATTACTAACATTAGCCCGTGACTTTTTCATTGTGGAATTAGTAATCCACCCCCCCCGTTTTAAACCTCTTAAGGGATAATTTCGGGGATGAAAACTATTTAATATAGTTCTCCAGAACTCAAATTATCAGTCACCAGTCTTTTCCCGGGACTCAAACTATTTTCAACTAAATTTCAAATACCACATTTCATCCTAATGGGTGCAGGTTTAATTGTGAAGAAAAAACAAATAGACACACTTTCGCATTAATAAAATCAGCATGAATGAATAGGGGACACCGGTTAGACTAAAAAATTTCAAGCCGCAAAGACATGATATTACTAGATTTACTAGCATACTTAAAACCTTTTATTCAACAAATGTCCACTACATTTAAAATCACAAAGAGCACTAGCACAGATAATATTTTACGAACAGAACGGCTTTGTTCAATTTAAACTGATCGTGCAATAAATCATCAATTCAAAACCAATAAATGAATCACACGTTCGTTTAAAATTCATATTTCTACTATATTATTTAGTACATGGTGATTTATTAATGATTTTATTACAATAAGTTTCGTATAATCCTGAAAATAAATTTGATACATAGTCAATGCTTGCTGCTAAGGAATATAGATATGAGCAGGTTTGAATAAATTGAAATACTCCCACCTTCATAGGACACCTGAGGAAACGGATAACCGAGAACACTCTAATGGCATATCATAAATTTGAATGGTTAAAAGTTTGCCAGTACATTTACGACACTTTACACACAGTTAAACTTGATAAAGAGAAGAAACTGCCAGGCCTGAATCTGGAGAGTGTCTTCAAGAATAACAAAAGGACATTAAATTCGGTTTATTGCAAATATTCTTCGAAAAAAATGCGGCAGTGAGTAAAAGCTTTGTTAATGTTTTTTTGCAAAACTTATTAAAAGGCATATTCTCAAAAAGTCTTGAAAATTTTACAACAGAAAAAATTCTTTCAGATGTGTTTAAAACAAGGACTATTTTTCTATTTGTAGATTTAATAAACGAGTGTATTTAAGTAGATTTTAAAGGATCTAGACACGCGGCAGCGTGTCAAGCCAAGTTCAAGCAAAGGAACTGGCTAGCCAGCGCCAAGTGTATATTAAACGAACCACTTGGTGCCACTTTTGACCCTTCTATAACTCAAAACCTCTTTAACGTAAACACATAAAACTACGTGTGTTTAATTATATCCATAAGGACATCTAGAAGCCCAAATTTCATGAAGCTAGCTCAAACGGTTATAAAGATATGAAGGTCAAAAAGTCGTAAATTTTAGCACTGATTGACTGACTGACATATAGTACCTAAATCTAACCTACTTCCAGATGACCTAGAATGATGAAATTTGGAATCCAGCTCGGTAATTGTGTGTAAGCGTAGGGAAAAATCTAAAAATAAAAAAAAGTTAAAAAATAGGGGGGGGCCCATACAATTTTTTATTTATTTAATTGTATCGTTGGAACCGTTACAAACAGATATTTGAAACTATATGTATTATTATCTTTGCTATATAACAAATATAAAAATAAAGTTAAGTTAAAAAATAAGTGGTGTCCCCATACAAAAAACTTGTAATACGCGCTAAACGACCGGCCAACGGTGTGTCGTCGGCGGCGCGCCGCACCACATAATTATACACAGAACAGAAGTAAATCTACATAAAAAGAGAATGTAGACAATAGCATAAAAAAATTTCTTTTTCATGCTATTGTCTACATTCTCTTCAGTCATGCAGCGGAAACGCAAGAAAAAACATTAAATCTCAATACCTGCCTAGTTTTCTTTACAAAAAGTAATGATATCCCACCAAAAACATAAATGTAAAAAAGGAGAGCCAAGTTCAATACAAAAATTATGCTTGGCTGTGGGCTTCGCCGCAAAAAGAATGGAGATCTAAATGAGTGCCAAGTTCTATGCAAAATCCAAATACGTATTTATAGGAACAAAATAACATTATGAACAAGTATTAAACTCTATTTCTTTGCTTTATTGGATACCTATAACAATTGCTGTTATTTAAAAATGTGAGATCTTAAAGTAGGTTAGATTTGACTTGGCCAGTTTTTATCAGAATTAAAATTTATATATATGTTGAATATCTTTATAAAATGACTGATGTAATGAAAACTGGCCAAGTCATCTAACCTAAGTACTTTAAGATCTCACATTTTTAAATAACAGCAATTGTTATAGGTATCCAATAAAGCAAAGAAATAGGGTTTGTACTTGTTCATAATGTTATTTTGTTCCTATAAATACATATTTGGATTTTGCATAGAACTTGGCACTCATTTAGATCTCCATTCTTTTTGCGGCGAAGCCCACAGCCAAGCATAATTTTTGTATTGAACTTGGCTCTCCTTTTTTACATTTATGTTTTTGGTGGGATCTTATTTCACTCGGTTCTGCACCGTGAATTCCGTCTTGAATCACTTCATCATTGGTTGACTCGTGGTTGCCTATATTACTTATTCAGTGTAGAAAAAAAAAATGGGCCTTGCCTTGGAGGGGAACAAACTTAAAACGTTAAGATAGCTCAGTTCACTGAAAGGCAACATTGTCTTATTTTTCCTAAAAAGTAAACTGCATCATGGATTTTTTGCCTCTTTTCCATACCTACTAATTATATGAAAAATCTTTTTTTTTGTCATTATTTATGGCTTCTCTTATGCAATATACTTGGTTAGTATTAAGAAGTTTTTATGCTTGTTAGAAATAGGAGCAATCGGCATGAATTGTCATACAAATAGTTTTTGGCAAAAACCACAAAATAAGTAGTTTTTTTCGTGAATATATTTTACCTAGAATAAGTAAATGCAGTTATGTCCCCTTTTAAAAATAAAATAATGTTTCCTTTCATTGAATTGAGCTATCTCAACGTTTTAAGGTAGCCTCCAGGGCTCATATTTTTTTCCACACTGTATACATGCAGTGTCAGATACATTGTGCCACCAATCGCTACGCTCGTGGCTCATTTTTTGAATTTTTCGCTAGTTCGGATCTCCAAATAAGCACGAGAGGTTAAACGACAACTTTGTTTCCTTATATAATAAATAACTATTTCATGTACGGGTCCAGTCACAATAAATCTACAGTATACATATTCAAACAAATATTATGATTTGTGTATTACCGACACAAGCAAATACCCGTATTTGTGTAGCAATGGCCACAACACAATTTAGTAAAGGTCGCTAGCTAGTTTGCCGGACCCATGAGAGCCCAACTTTGCGAGGCATACTCTGCTGGGAATTTCTAACATTACGACCACCCGCTCCCTTAAATTATTGGACTTACGCACCCACTTATTCCTTGACGTAAGTGCTAAGTTTAGTTTCTTGTTTGCATGGCACAGTGCAGTGGTTTAAACCGTTACGAAAGTATGTTCATAATTTAATCTACGAAAGTAAACATGGCTTAAAAGCTTGTGTGAATAGCGAATTGTTTTTATCAAAGGATTCCGAAAGGTTCGGTGTCTGTTCAGTCTGGCTATAAACCCGAGTGACGTGACAGGTGGCTGTGTGAACAAATGACATCAAATTGGCGTGTAGATGTGCGCTTGGACGCGTAGCGCGCCACAGTGCTCCGCAGAGGCTTTTGCTTCGACACTGACTTTAATTGATCAGCGATTTCAATTAAACTACAACGGCGAGTTCACGAACGTCGCTATTGGAAGTAGGTACTGGTCGCTACTATACTTAATGACACCAGACATTCACTCAAAATGTCGTTGGCAGATCGCTCGCTGTGAATTTACGACACTGTGGACGACCAATAAATGCAAATTTTATTGTTTATGGCAGATTTAACGGCAGTGAACTCTTTTACCGATGCCGTAAAGTGGTCCTTGCACCACCATAAGGACAAATTCGCTTCATTTAACGCGCTTAAGTTACAAAACGATGACCCTACAAGTAAAGACGTGACAATGTGTTTTATTTTATATGTATATCCCTAAATTGGAATTGATTATTCAAAGTCGAACTACCCTTTGGAAAATATTTAATTAGGGTTAAAGAATAAATAAATAAATAAATGAGAAAATAAAGCTAAGAAGGTTGACCTACCTATCTTTGTAGCCGTTAATAAAGGTTGAGGGAGGTACGGCGCGGCATCTGGAGCACGGGAGAGGGAGATCGAGCGCGGCGCGGTCTGCCCGAGTACTGATAAGGCTATTAAAAGTTACGCTCACAGACCACCGGCTGGATTATACAGATACCTCCTACCGATACTAAAGGAAACCGTTCGTGAAGAAACAGCTCGGAGGAAAAGATGCCGGGATTGCAATAACACAAGCGCATCTAAAACGTTTACCGTGGCTATAATGTTGCTAACCCAAAGGAGAAAGTTATAACGTCTCAATTGTGTATCTACAGGATAACAACAATAAACAACAATAAACAATCTTTATTGCAACTTTAGGTGTACATTGATACGATTGGCACCTGGCTCTCAAACTAGGATTGCATCAAATTCTTTCATAGAGTTTATTACTCAATGAAATGGCTTTTTGCGTACCGTGCACAAATGAATAAAGATATTTGCAAATGATAAGAACATATCGAGGAGGAAAATCAGTACCAAACTAGTTTGTGAAACTATACTCCATGGACAGTGTGAGCGTGAACAAAAGGAAACGAGGGAGGGAATTTTGTTCAAAGCAATTATTGTGAATAGTGTTCACTTTAGCGATGGTAGAAATTCTCGTATAAATCGCGTCACAGACCACAAACAAAAACGTGCATGTGGACCGGCGCCCATTATTTTCGACTGCATAATCGCTTCGTCCGACGCCCGCATCGCTTCCCTTGCTATTTTATTTCCTCCCGGCATAGTTGTATTTTGACTAGACCGTGCCTTTCGGACCCCGACCTCGGTAGGGAAATTAAATCATGTTTAATTCTGTTAAGGTTTGGTTCCAGTTTTTGTAGTCGCAACAAGCCGATGAGATCGGTGACAGACCAAAGCCACCGCTACAATTCTGGCACAATGTGTGTCCGCTGCAACAGGATTAAATCCATTGTTACAGTAAAATAAGCTAATGTTAAATTAAATTGCATCACACTATAAATTAAGAACTTTATAAAATCATACAAAAATGAAATAAAAAACACACTACTATTTTATACATATTTCTTGAAATATTAGCTGACCCGGCGAACTTCGTATCGCCAACTACATTTTTTTTAATTTCCCCATAATTTTAATAGTTATTTTGCTATTCGGTACGGAGACAAATCCAAAAAATCAAACATTAAAATCGGTTCAGCCGGCCTTGAGTTATAAATGGTGTAACCGACACCACTTATGTTTTATATATATACTTATAGATTCAACATTGGATTGATTTCGGGCATTCAACTAGGTAAACTAATCCTTACAACGCAAAAACGGTATGCATGTGTCAATATTTTTGTTGCAGGTTGAGACAAAATTTTAAAACTTTATCTCTTGAATCGCACCCCCTGTTTCTCCCTCGACGCAGATTCACATCTCGTTATACTATTCGGCGGTTTCGTCAACTGTGCTAATTCAGTAAATTGATTAGGTCGCAAAGTTGCCCGCAGTCTGAAGCTTACGTCCCTAGTTCTATTCGCTTCGGATGCGGATTAATTGCTCACTTAATGCGGCTCGTAATAAACCAAATCCGGGGTCCTGACCCGTCTACTTAGACATTTTAGCTGGTGGATTGTTAAGCAAGTATCTGAAATTGAATTAGAAGCGTCTATAGCGAGCGTTGCAGCGTCGTCGTCGGTGCGAGTTGCTGCTCCCTCATCTAGTATGCGCTCCGCAACACGCGCAGATGAACCACGGTATTTGCACTTACGATATTGTAGCTCAGCTGCGGTAATTTTAGCTAATCATAATTTTGTGGAAACATTATTAGCGTTGCCTTGAGTTCATTAGATTGATACGGTTAGGTCACTTCAGTATTCCGCGATAAAGCGTAGCACGCCATAACCCATAGCACGCTAATTCAGTATGGAATATATAGTATGGAATTCGTCGTAGCATCATGACACGCTCTTTCGTTATTAGTAATATAAATTAGTTATTGATAAATATAATCTGGTTTTGTTACATTGGCTTAGCTTGGCTTTATCAAAGATTATACTTTTTCAACGGAAACAATTTAATACATAGCACACATAACTATTTATTCAAGATTTATGGAATGAATTAGCCACAGTGAGTTTGGCGCTTTACCAAAATAGATCAAAAGTAGGCCGTAGGCAACCCTACCTCATCGAGTAGCAGAATTCGGCTTATGTAGGGCAATGCACGGTGAAAAGTTATGTATTTTAGTACTTGGTAACCTGAGCTAAACCTGGAGCATTTTGTACAGTCAGCAAAAACATTATTTATAGATTGATACGGTTAGGTATCACTTTCAGTATACCGCGATAAAGCGTAGCACGTCATAACCCATAGCACGCTAATTCACCGCTCTACTTCATCGAGTAGCTAATTGAACTTTATGCCATTCGAAACTACTATTAAACCTGGTACTAAATAAAAAATAGTAACCAACTTTAAACCTGGAGCTTTTGTTATTCAGCCAAATTTTATGTATGAAGGTGAAAATCAACGAATGCAAGTACAACGTGCAAATAAGTTCACGGGATGATTGAAAAGCAGTTTTACGGGGCACATAAGTCACAGTTTATCGACAAGTGCCAAAAAATTATAGGTTGCATTGCCCAAAATTGGCAACTTCATGATTCTACCTTATTAAAAAATATTCAAATAATTAACCTAGTAGAAGATAAAACTTGTGCTATTCAAAATAACACTTCAATTTTTATATAATAAAAAATCTTAAAATATCAGGTTTTCGTGTTGCTGCCACCTTTTTTGGTGCTTCTCGATGAGCACTTACAAATGGGCCACATGCCCATTTGCTAGGTAATTAAGTAATTTTAGTAAAAAAATAGGCTCAGACTACCAGCAAAAAATTAAAATACATAACATTTCACCGTGCATTACCCTACCTAAGCCGAATTCTGCTACTCGATGAGGTAGGGTTGCCTACGGCCTACTCTTGGTCTAAAAGTGACGTTAGTTACTGTATCTATTAAATTGAAAGTATAATTATAACACTTGATTTCATCGAGAGTGTACATATTGTTGTTTTATTATAGTCTCAAAAATATAGTGGTCATGTTTTTTCGCTGAGTTTTATTTGCATAACTGAGTCTTGAAAACGTGCTCGAAATTTGTATAAAAATTAGAACAAATGATTACGGCGCTATGGGACCGTTTTAAGTGGACAGTAAATAATAAGCAAGTGTAAGCGAATGAAGAGAAGTCGCGGCCTGGGAGCCGGAGCAGAATGGAGCAATCAGGGCGAGAACTCTGACACAGCAATTTGGACGGCGCGCCGCCGATGTGTTATTTTGATTGCGCCGCTTTTGTGCGGTGGCTGTTTGTACGGCCGCTTCCTCGGCGCTTATAAAAAATATTTATGACTCCGATGAGAACCGAATATTGCCTCCCCACTGCCTTAATAACTTCCTCCGTGACGGAGAACCACAGTCTCCTGAGAGAGTATAATAGCGTATCTTGTTGCGTAAATACCATTTACAGTTATGTGACTGTTGTGAAACTCGAGAACGGTGACACAAACGAGGGGATTTTTAGTGCAGCTAGAATGTCTCTGTGAGAGTAGAGTTTACGCGAGTCTAATATTGTCGTAGATAATAGGCCGAGTTGTCTCATCGGGAGTGATCCCTCCTCCGGAAATTAAACCGTGCACGGAATGAGTGCCACTCTTGAAAGCATATTGCCTTGATGCTGTGATACTTGACAATATTACGTTTTACGAACATGAAAATTAAATCCGTGATTGTTTGTACACCGTCTTTGTTTAATCCACGGATTTTATGATGCTAATGAAACTCAATGGAAAGTTACATGAAAAAAATATTTAGAAGAAATATAAAGTCTGAGTACTTATAAATTTGGGAGAGGCGTTGTAAACAAAAGCAATGTCGACTTACTAGGATTGCATGCATATAATACTGAAGTTAATAGCATTTTAATTATATTAAGTTACTTTTTAAGAAGTTTAATACACATTTAAAAATATATTTTGCTCTTGGTCTAGCAAGTGCTTATTTTTTTCACACCAACTATTCGGATACGGGCTTTTTACCTTTTTTTTTCACAGCCTACCCTCTCGAAACTAAATAGTAATGGTATCGTTTCTTTTATTATGGAATAATGTAGATTAGTAGCCAATCTTTAGTTTAGATAATCACACATTTGACGAACACGCAGGTTTTCCTTTTTTACGAAAAATCTAATACAAATAAAAACCGGCCAAGTGCGAGTCGAACTCGCGGGCGAAGGGTTCCGTACCATTGTCTATTAAAACGGCAAAAAAACATGTATTCTGTTTTTTAGTATTTGTTGTTATAGCGGCATCTGTGAAAATTTCAACTGGCTAACTATCACGGTTCATGAGATACAGCCCGGTGACAGACAAAAACGGAAAAAAAATCATGTCTGTTGTATGGAAGCCCACTTAAATATTTATTTTATTCTGTTGTTTAGTATTTGTTCTTTTAACGGCAACAGAAATACATCATCTGTGAAAATTTCAACTGTCTAACAATCACGGTTCATTAGATACAGCCTGGTGACAGACGGACATTTATTTATTTGGCAAAGGCATCATGTGGCGGCTATTTTTTAATCATACCCCTATTATTCTATTCTATTAAATGTTCCCAATGAATATACAATCCAAATCATGAAAGTAAATAATTTGAATCATTTTTGCTTACATTTCTTATGATTTATTTTCAAATTTATTTCATAACCTAGCAAAGATTCTTTTATGTTTATCTACGTTTGCAAACATTACATTTTTGTTGTTGTTAAGTACTTGTTTCTTTCTTACATGGCTGGTGAGACTGGTGGGATCTCACCGGCAAGTCGACAACTCTTGCTTACTGGTGTACCACTGACTTAAGGTAAGGTGGGGTAAGACAAACGCAGTTTATTATCCCTGGAGAATGACAAACAGTATTGACATACCATACAAATGTTTCACTTCCCCGGTTTTTGTCTTACCCCACTTTACCTTAGGATAATTAGCACGTTTTAAACTCCTTACTTTTGGAACGCGAACAACGTAGCTGTAGTTATTTACATAGTAATTACCTATTGCCAACAGTGCTCTTCAATTAACATATATAATATTTTGTTAAAGGTTGTCCTTATCTTATGGGTTCAACGGTGGTCGACGAGATACACATGATTTTGAACTGTTGACAATGTCAAATACCAGGATCTTATTTTTGATTAAGAAAAATCAAGATCAACTTCACTTTTGCTAGGATGCTGTTTTAAAATAAAACTAAATCCGGCTTCGCCTCTGTCAGATTTTAAATCTCTTTAAATATCATACAAAATATTTACTGGTTTCCCTAACTTTAACTAAGCACATAGAAAGTAAAAAAATATATGAATCATTGTTATTTTTCTCAAAGGTGGTGTGAAGAACTATGTGTCACATGGTAGCAAAATTTCACCATTATCTTCATCTGGGTCATTAACAGTCTATAATAGACTCCATCGCTTGGTTTGGTAGTTATTATAGCGTTAATATTTCATTTTGCTCTCTATTATTTTTGTCACTTAGGAAACATTACATACATCGATCCAGGATAAAATGTAGCTCGGGTACTCTGTAAACTATATCCATGCAAATCACGTCAATTTTTTGCTCCATTGTTGCATGAAAAAGGGCAAACTAGCAAAGATATCGCATTTACATATTTAAAATTAAGGAAGGATATACCTAACATAAGTATCAAGTGCCTTTGATCTACTTTGAAGTACCGCGTTTGTTACACAAATTGATATATTTCAAATTATGTTATGTTTCAAATTATGTATAAATTATATTTCATATTAGGGAAACTTTTAAGTTAACTATACTTGTAGTGTAGGCAGATTTTTGGCAAGATTCAATCAGTTGATGATGACGGGATACGCTAACATGTCAAATTGAGGTATTTTTGTGGAAGTTTGCGATGAAATCAAAGTTTTTGGGAGCGTAGATGTGGCATGATCTGAAGGGATTTAATTTTTTTTAATTTTTGTGCCTTTCCTATTGTCCTGACCGGGTTGGTTCTTAAGAGACTTTAATCCCTGATTGAAACTGGATGGATTGGTAAAAAAATATTTAATTGCAAAAAGTGCGACTTTCTTGTTGACCATAATTTTCGAAAAAAAAAATATAGCAAAAATAATCAATTAATAAGTTATAAAAGGTCTTCTAAGACCATTTTCGCGTAGCGGCACGGGATCTAGTAGGTACTCGTAGCTGTCTTACAAACTGGTTAAAAATATCCCCTCACTTTATACCCTTGTATATACCTAATTATTATATACAGGAGAAAATCATTATCTTCACATAAAACCTGACTATATGCCCCTCCAGATCATGCTACACCCACGCTCCCAAGTGCTTTGATTTCATCAAAAAACTTTCACAAAAACACTTGAATTTTACGTGTTTGCGTATCTCGTCACCTTTAAGTACATTTTCTAGGCTTTAAGAACTTCTGATTTACAGGCTTGACCGAATTACGGCTATATGGAATAATTATGTAATTATTCTATATAGCCGTATTTATTTTAGTAGAGCGCTTTATTTTGACACAGCTAGGTAACGTTTAATAGGATAATTAAAATAATCGGTACGTGAAATTCTATTTGGAGATTTCATGTGATATTTGCAGTATTGATTGGTTCGCATCAATCGCGATATGCAAATATTTGTTCGCTCGCTGACCGGCAGCCGGTGATTTAATGCGTGTTGCGACGCTACGTTATGCAATTACGATCGCTTATTAAAAATTAACAGCAGCCTGGAAAACGATGCGCGAGTAAATTAAATTATATTAATATAACTATTATTTGTTTTGATATGAGGACTGCGATTCGGAGTTTTGCAATGGTATCCATAAGCATTATAGTAAATAAATTTTAAATTACAGACATGTGAGGCTTGAATAAATAGACACATACATTAGTAAGTAGTTTATGTAACTGTTACGTAATAAGGTTCCTCAAAATACTAGTGTGGTTTTTTAAAATGAGCCGCAGGCGAGTTTCATAATAAAATCACACGAGTGTTTTAAGGCCTAAACGTACAGTTGCATACACTGCTTTATCTACACACAAATTATAAATCCTAAATGACGTGTTCGGAAACCATTAGAATGACCGCCATTGCACCACCATGGCCAACTCGATTGTGCGAACGGTCGGGGAGGAGGGCTGGATTTTCATTACGTTACCAGAATCGATGTGGTTATGAATTTTCATACATTTTTACAACACTGGCACAGATAATACACTGATGTTACATTTACATTACTGGTTGCACTAATGGTGGTACTTACTTACGATTTCCGAACGCAGTACCTATAGAGGATTTATGATGTGGGTGTAGCTAAAAGCTACATTGTTATTATTGTAAGCAACCTTTTCAAATTCTTACGGTTTCAGTCATATCTGGGGGCACGGTAGTGACCCCGCCAAAACGACTAAAACAAAAAACAACGGCACGGCCGTGCCAACCTTTTCCCGAAGCCATTCAGGTCATTTTCGACCCCCATCTAATTCTGTTGTCGATAAAGCTAGAAGTCCAAAATCATCATCATCATCATCATTTCAGCCGAAAGACGTCGACTGCTGGACAAAAGCCTCCCCCAAGGATCTCCACAACGATCGGTCACTCGCCGCCTTTAACCAGCTTTTTCCCGCGACTCTAACCAGATCATCGGTCCACCTAGTCTGGGGCCTTCCCACACTGCGTCTTCCGGTACGCGGTCGCCACTCAAGAACCTTTCTGCCCCATCGGCCATCGGTTCTGCGAGCAATGTGGCCCGCCCACTGCCACTTAAGCCTGGCAACTCTCTGAGCTATGTCCAAAATAAGAGGCCATAACACAAGGAAGATATGATCCTAGGACCATTGAATTTCAACATATACTCAAAGAATTATTGCAAGTCAAAGTTCCTTAAGGCGATATGATTCGACTCACTAACCAATCTGAGGGGGTGAGGTGCGCGGCAAACCGTGAAGCCCCGCCCGCGCGTCTCGACCCGCTCGCCAAGCTCGTGAGCGCGCGCCGCCATAGCACACGGGTCACAGTATAATGATCTTATCATGGCAGTATTTTAACTACACCGTGCAAGGGTCACGTTCTTAGAGTTTTTATTGTATATGTATGTATTTTTTGTATACATTGTTATTAGTGATAAGAGTTAAGGTACCTGAAGGAAAGTAACAATTTTAAAGGAGACGGTCAATTAAGGTTCATAAATATTATTAACCTTAATCAATAATTTCAGCTGAATTTTACTTTACAGATTCCTTTAACTCAATAACGCTGCCATGAAATTAAAACGTTGTTACCGATCACTAGTACTTAATTATAAGCTACAAAAACAAAAAAGAACCGTTCCAAAGTAAATTAAAAAAAAGGAACAGGCATTTGATCTTATTATCACAATTTCCAATACTTTTGCTGCTGTACCTTAATAAATTATTGTTTTCAATACCTATCGACGTTATACCTACTTTAATTATCACACAATTTAAACGAAACAACGTTATCAAGAAAATAATTCAATTAAGTGCGAGTCAGACTACTTAAGTTGTAACTGACTGAATAACATTAAATATAAAAAAAAATGTCTTGAACCTCTCCTTATTTTGAACTCCCTGTAATCGCACCCCGTATTCCGCACCCTTCACAAATAATCTAATTTTTGTAAAGTTTACTAAATGTTTTTTATGATCTTGATCGCACAATAATGTGTAAAATGTCGTTGAATGTATGGGCTCCCTTACATTCCACGACTCTTGTCTTTCCGCGCGGACTCAATCTACATGAAACTTAACAAGCATTTGGGAAGGTGTGACCTATGGGTTACGGCTACAGAAAAAAAACCGTATTTAGGGCTCCGTAGCCAATATAGCAAAAACGGAACCCTTATAGTTTCGTCATGTCCGTCTGTCCGTCCGTCCGTCAATATTTCACAGCCATTTTACTCGGAAACTATAAGACGTATCTTAATGAAATTTAGAAATAAGATGTATTTTGTATGCTGCTAGTTAGTTATGTAGTTAAATTGCAGAAAAAAAATTTTTTAGGGGGGCGCTTCATACATGTAACTGAATTTCAAAAAAATTTTTATATCAATGTTGCACATCAATCGATAGGTCTTTAAAAATAACAAACATCGAGGCTTGTTTGATCATTTTGTGATTAAGTAAATATTTTCAGAAATAATCGCTTCGAAAGTCAGAAAAATTGTCTCCCCCCTGGAACTTTTGAACCATAAATTCAAAAAATATGAAAAAAATTGAGAAGATGCGCCTTTTCACATACTTTCTACGAAAATTATTTTTAATATTATCAGTTCAGGTATTTTTGAGTTATCTTCAAAAAACTTCTTCCATAGGCATCAGATACGACCTTTTGGTATTAATTTGGTTACGAGGTACGGAACCCTCCATTATGCGTGGTCCGACACGCACTTGGCCCGCTTTTATTTTAATTTTTCCTATTTAACTACTTGTCCAATAACGGGGCATATTTTGCAATAAAGCAAATGCGATGTGCAATAAAGTATTCATTCATTCATTCATATTTCAAGAAAATTTTAACGTATTACGGGAAAACTCAGTTAAAGGTGGAGGAGCGGATGATGGAATCGATTTTGATAGCATACGCAGTGTAAGTGTTATTTATACGTCATTTCATAGAAGTTTAACGTTTAAAATAACTCTATAGGCTTAGTAATATGGTTCCGTTTGGCACCCAAGGGTACAGAAACCTAAAAAAGAAAACACAAAGTAGAGAAACAGTCTAATTATTTAACAATCGCTCTAAAAATCAATCATATTTTTGCTAATAATTCACAACTACTTCTTTACATACATCGCATATGAACTTGAATTTTGACTAAAGGCCGATCCTTCTCTCTCCTGCTAATTTAAAGTAAGCACTTTTACACTTGAATAATCCATTATGATGTCCTTTTTCTTGAAGCTGGGCAAAGAGTTAATTAATCTCAAATATTCGGCGTCCTTGAACAGGTTTAAAACAATAATCTGTTTCTTTTTCTACTAGATATGGTTCAGTCAAATTAACTGCAGCATTCCTGAAACAGAATCAACATATATAGGTATAATACAATATAATTTTTAACAACTTCAGTATACACACTTTTCTGGCTAACAAAAGTAGTAGTATTTTTTTATTCTATCAGGAATGCTGCATTTAATTTGACTGAACCATGTCTGGCAGAAAAATAAACTTATTGTTGTTGTAAGCCTGTACAAGGACGCTGAATAGTTGATATTAATTGCCTCTTTGCCCAGCTATCTAAAAACATGTCACATTTTAACCATCTAATCGTGTGACATAATTAATGGATGAACCCTTATTAATATCAACTATTCGACGTCCTTGAACAGGTTTAAAATAACAATCAGTATATTTTTCTACCAGATATGGTTCAGTCAAATTAAATGCAGCGTTAATAAATCAGAAGCACTAGCCAGACTAGGCTAACAAAAGTAGAACCAAATAATAGTTAACTATGTGGCAATACTTTAGTCAAAATATATTTAGATTATGACGGTGTTGCTAAATGATTGTCTACACTTGGTTCTGCCTTTATTAGCCAGCCAGACTCTAAAACCAGTACATGCAGCAGTAGAAGTAGCTAAGTAGAATAAAACGTTCAAAATGATCGACACAGATCCTTATTATATTGACATTAGAGTCCGTGTCATAATTTTGAATACTAGGCCGCGTAGCTATTTCTGCTACTGACTCTGTGAATCCAATAACTTTTAGTGAAACTTTTATATTTTTATTCAGTTTAGCCTAGGCTTTATGTTTATTTATTACTAGTCACCCGCCCCGGCTTCGCACGGGTTGACAAATTATACACCTAAACCTTCGTCAAGAATCACTCTATTGATAGGTGAAAAGCGCATGAAAATCCGTTCAGTACTTTCTGAGTTTATCGCGAACATACAAACAAACACACAAACAGACAGACGTGGCGGAGGACTTTGTTTTATAAGGTGTAGTGATATTTCCTTTGTAATACTTACCTGCTAGATGTTGACCCCATATATATCGTCGTGATTCCTAAACAGAGATCAGGTTTAGATGAATGCGATTCGTTTAAAAATAAAAATTATAAATATTTGTTAAACTGAACTTACTCTTGGCCGATATAAGCTGGCAGCAAGGGTGTATAAAAGACATTAGGGAACATTCCGTACTTCCTTTGTATGTTATTTGCAATTGACTGCTGAAAACGTATAAAAGTTGACTTACACCGTAATGTAACAAATTATTTTCTATATTATTTTTTGATTCTTCCAAAGATCTATTAAATAATTTAATTTAGCCTAAATAATTATTTATTTTTTTAATCAGCAGACTATTGTGATGATGATGAAATGGTGACGAATAAATTATAAAACACAATTAAGCGCAAGATGAACTGCCTGCGCCTCCCTTAAACTCTCAATTATGTCAACTGTGGTCAAAGAGCACGAAGGAATATAATAATTTTGCAGATCAGACGTATATCTGTAAAGATGAAATACTTACTTACTGTAAAAATATTATACTTAATTACTCACAATTATATTATCTAGGCTAGGAATATAATATTATTGACATACATCGAAATTGATTGATGACCTAGTGAAAATACTGAAATACTTTAACTGTTGATGTAGGAAAACTAGTTAAGCACTTTTAAGCACCCCGTAAAGTATTAGATGCTTTTCTTATCGGAAAGTGCGTAAAATTATGCATCTCACAAAAACAAATCGTAATAGTACATTACGATACAAGATCGAAAAATAGGAAATTCGCAACGAGTGTCGAAATCAGTTGGAGTATAAGTACTTGCACCGTACCTACCTTTAAAATTTTCTTTGTTTATTTTTTTAAAGCACTCAGCAACTTTTTCTTGCGTTTCAAAGCTTTGTTTCTCATTGTTTGTAAATGGTAATATCACGTGACCGCGCGGAACACACTGACGCAGGTCCGTCCTCTACAAGCGCTGCCGCGCGACTGAATAGGGCTTAAGTGCGTTCGCGAGTGATGGCGCTTGCGAATTTTGTAGGTATTTAAACATAAAAAATATTTTAATGATGTTACCGAGATAAAGTGATCGAAATCATCTAGATTATCTTAACACCTATACATTTGTGTAAAAAACAAGTCAACAAAAGTTTGTATTGTAGCCCTGAGACTGATTTATTGTTAAAAAAAGGCGTAACTTTGGATTTTTTTTCTATCGAGCAAAGTTTATTTAATCATGTATTTGAGATCGATCACATATCTGCCAAATCCTTAAGTATGAGATATATTTTTTTCACAATTTTAAAACATTGTTTCTTATGTCTCCGAGGGATTCAAAAAACTGATGCGCTTAGCTCCAACGGGAAAAGCACGCCTTAATTTTGTCACTGATTCAGAGGGTCATACGAACGATCCGACGACGACGACGACGGTGGTATACACCTAAGGTACTTCTAGCAATCCCACAAGCTCCACATTTTAACACTTCTAAGGTTAAGGCTATAAAGCCACTCAAAATTTTACCGCAATATCAGTCGGGTTGTCAAGTTTTGCAAACCGCACAGGTAACATTGTTATCCCATATAAATATATGATATAACAAAGTTGTTTTTTCTGTTGATAAAATTTTAACTTTTTTATTTTACACTACGTAATTAGATAGTATAGGTTGTAGCATTACGCTACGTATCGTACGACATCTGTCGACTTTCTTTAGAACTTCTGAACTTCTGTGTCTAAGGCTAGGTCACGGTTGATATATAAAAAAGCGTACATTGTGATTCACGGCATTACAGGTAGATGGCGCTTATATCAGTCCGTATTTTGTAATACGTCTGGCAGTTATAAAATTGAGATAAGACTCGCGCTAATTTTGAATGTGAATTTTGAGGTATTCAAGATAATCTGGATTTGTTCTGGTCTTTTTTGCCATAATTTGCTTAGCTGCATCGTGATAAAGAGGATTTTTATGAGAATATTTGCTTATTTTGCTTTATTTTTGAGGTCGTTCTTAATAGCAGTAAGAACGACACAGAAAACACAATTAAATAAATTACTAATAAATAATTTGATGTTCTCGAAAGCAGGATGCAAAAGCTGTTGCTTAAATTAAAAAAGAGTTCGTGGGCCAGTGTCCGCTTTGATACGGCGGACCCAATAGCTCGCTGAACTCCTTTTTAATTTAAGCAACAGCTTTTGCATCCTGCTTTCGAGAACATCAAATTATTTATTAGTAATTTATTTAATTGTGTTTTCCTCCTCCTTCTTCTCCTCCTTGGCAGCCTCAGCGGGCGCCGCGGCACCGGCGGCGGAGGCGGCGGCGGGCGCGCCGGCGGCAGGCGCCGCCCCTACTCCAGAGCCGATGTTGGTGATCAGCTCGCGCACGTTTACGCCTTCCAGGGCCTTGGCGAACAGACCGGGCCAGTAGGGCTCAACGTCCACGCCGGCGGCCTTCAGGATGGTAGAGATCTTCTCGCCGGTAACGGCGACATCATCATTTACTCCGCTCTCATCTTAGTAGATGATGATGTCGCCGTTACTCCGCTCTCATCTTAGTAGATGATGATGTCGCCGTTACCGGCGAGAAGATCTCTACCATCCTGAAGGCCGCCGGCGTGGACGTTGAGCCCTACTGGCCCGGTCTGTTCGCCAAGGCCCTGGAAGGCGTAAACGTGCGCGAGCTGATCACCAACATCGGCTCTGGAGTAGGGGCGGCGCCTGCCGCCGGCGCGCCCGCCGCCGCCTCCGCCGCCGGTGCCGCGGCGCCCGCTGAGGCCGCCAAGGAGGAGAAGAAGGAGGAGGAAAACACAATTAAATAAATTACTAATAAATAATTTGATGTTCTCGAAAGCAGGATGCAAAAGCTGTTGCTTAAATTAAAAAGGAGTTCAGCGAGCTATTGGGTCCGCCGTATCAAAGCGGACACTGGCCCACGAACTCTTTTTTAATTTAAGCAACAGCTTTTGCATCCTGCTTTCGAGAACATCAAATTATTTATTAGTAATTTATTTAATTGTGTTTGTCCCTGTTCGGGCGCCAGCTGTAGCATTACGCTACGTATCGTACGACATCTGTCGACTTTCTTTAGAACTTCTGAACTTCTGTGTCTAAGGCTAGGTCACGGTTGATATATAAAAAAGCGTACATTGTGATTCACGGCATTACAGGTAGATGGCGCTTATATCAGTCCGTATTTTGTAATACGTCTGGCAGTTATAAAATTGAGATAAGACTCGCGCTAATTTTGAATGTGAATTTTGAGGTATTCAAGATAATCTGGATTTGTTCTGGTCTTTTTTGCCATAATTTGCTTAGCTGCATCGTGATAAAGAGGATTTTTATGAGAATATTTGCTTATTTTGCTTTATTTTTGAGGTCGTTCTTAATAGCAGTAAGAACGACACAGAAAACACAATTAAATAAATTACTAATAAATAATTTGATGTTCTCGAAAGCAGGATGCAAAAGCTGTTGCTTAAATTAAAAAAGAGTTCGTGGGCCAGTGTCCGCTTTGATACGGCGGACCCAATAGCTCGCTGAACTCCTTTTTAATTTAAGCAACAGCTTTTGCATCCTGCTTTCGAGAACATCAAATTATTTATTAGTAATTTATTTAATTGTGTTTTCCTCCTCCTTCTTCTCCTCCTTGGCGGCCTCAGCGGACGCCGCGGCACCGGCGGCGGAGGCGGCGGCGGGCGCGCCGGCGGCAGGCGCCGCCCCTACTCCAGAGCCGATGTTGGTGATCAGCTCGCGCACGTTTACGCCTTCCAGGGCCTTGGCGAACAGACCGGGCCAGTAGGGCTCAACGTCCACGCCGGCGGCCTTCAGGATGGTAGAGATCTTCTCGCCGGTAACGGCGACATCATCATTTACTCCGCTCTCATCTAGTAGATGATGATGTCGCCGTTACCGGCGAGAAGATCTCTACCATCCTGAAGGCCGCCGGCGTGGACGTTGAGCCCTACTGGCCCGGTCTGTTCGCCAAGGCCCTGGAAGGCGTAAACGTGCGCGAGCTGATCACCAACATCGGCTCTGGAGTAGGGGCGGCGCCTGCCGCCGGTGCGCCCGCCGCCGCCTCCGCCGCCGGTGCCGCGGCGCCCGCTGAGGCCGCCAAGGAGGAGAAGAAGGAGGAGGAAAACACAATTAAATAAATTACTAATAAATAATTTGATGTTCTCGAAAGCAGGATGCAAAAGCTGTTGCTTAAATTAAAAAGGAGTTCAGCGAGCTATTGGGTCCGCCGTATCAAAGCGGACACTGGCCCACGAACTCTTTTTTAATTTAAGCAACAGCTTTTGCATCCTGCTTTCGAGAACATCAAATTATTTATTAGTAATTTATTTAATTGTGTTTTCTGGCGCCCGAACAGGGACAAACACAATTAAATAAATTACTAATAAATAATTTGATGTTCTCGAAAGCAGGATGCAAAAGCTGTTGCTTAAATTAAAAAAGAGTTCGTGGGCCAGTGTCCGCTTTGATATATATCAACCGTGACCTAGCCTTAGACACAGAAGTTCAGAAGTTCTAAAGAAAGTCGACAGATGTCGTACGATACGTAGCGTAATGCTACAAGGTATACTACAAAAAGAAATGAGATCCCATCAAGAACATTACATGTACAAAAAATCCAGTCTCGCAACGCAGTGCTCCTACTGCAAAAAGTATTGAGATAATACATGACAATATGAGACAATAAATGATCTAATATTACAATATATAATCCAATAATTGTTGACTTGTAATATATATTACCAATAAATAAACATAAACAATATGTACACATTGATAGGCCGGCTAGTGCTATATATAGGTATCTATCTATCTATTCAGCCCGTATCCACCCACTGCTGAGTATAGGCCTCTTCTTTATTACGCCACTTTCCTCGGTCCCGTGCCAGTCCCATCCATTGCACACCCACTGTTCGGCAGATATCGTCTGACCATCTGGTTGACGGTGTCTACGCTGACCTTTTGGCCCATTTTAGCCACCATTCAGTAACCCGTTTCGTCCATCTTCCATCATTCCTTCTCGCCAAGTGTCCTGCCCACCTCCATTTTAATTGTGTGATGCGTTTGCCAATATCCGATACTTTCGTTCGGCGCCGTATTTCGCTATACGTGCTATTCGTATGTTTAGCCGTGCGATGGCCAGGTCATTCTATTTCCTATAAAAATAAGACACGTAATATTCAAAGGATCACAATCACGTTGTTAGTGAACTCCGGCACACCGGCTTGGTCTTACATTAGATCTCAATACTTTTTGCGTTAGGAGAACTGCGTTGCGAGACTGGCATTTTTGTACATGTAATGTTTTTGATGGTTTATTTTGTCCTTGCTATTCGACTCCTTGCAAAATTACTTGTGATAGGTATTTCAGGTGGTAAATCTAGAATATTTAATATCAGCATATTTAATATAAGTCATTAGCGGAAGTTTTGTGAATAAGCCAGTGATATTTACTATGGATGGATTATACTCAAACAAAATGAGCACAAATAAAAACTTTTTACAAAAAAAAGATAAACCGACTTCAAAAAGGATAAAATAAATTATTATATTATTTATATGCGTTACAAACTGATATGTTTGAAGTCGGTGCCAAGCCAAAAAGTTACAATACTGGTCAAATCAGCTTCAAGTCTGAAAATCACAAAACCGTTAATACGAACGAGGCGTATGTGTTCAGTGAATTGTTCTTCATACTATAGAACTAATTCTGGTATTGACTGTACGTAGGTTTTCATTCTAGTACAGAAAGAAAATATAATCATGCGTCTTATGATGTTTGTTAATAAACTTGTTTACTAGTTGTCGGACTAACCATATCTTGAACGGAGCCCGTGCTTCGGTTTGAATTATTTATTCTACTTCATCTAAGGTGTTTTATCGAAGTGTAAAAGAATTCAATGGCTAGATTGATTTTTCTATAGTCAGACACTGGGTGTGTGGGTCACACCTTTTCAGTAGAAAAAGGCACGATATTTAAATTTTCTATTGTTGACCATACGTGTTTTTTATTTTTATTTGCCGCCTTTTTCTGATTATTGACAAAGTAGACGTGTATCAGAGAATATATACATAGTTACCACATTTAATCAAAATTGTATTAGTAGTTTAGACGTGAAAATGTAACAGATAGATTCACATTCACCTTTTCAATATAAGTAGGTATCGATGTGTTTTGTGATTTTGACTTGAAGCTGATTTGACCGGTATTGTAACTTTTTGGCTTGGCACCGACTTCAAACATATCAGTTTGTAACGCATATAAATAATATAATAATTTATTTTATCCTTTTTGAAGTCGGATTATCTTTTTTTTGTAAAAAGTTTTTATTTTTCCATTTTTAGTGGTTATATAATTATCATAATCGGACAACGGATCTCGCAATAATCGGTGAAGATATATAAGAAAAAGTTCATATTACGTAATTCAATGTAAGGAAAGTTCCACTTATCATATGTGGTCTTCATCATTAGGTCCACTCCATCAAATTAGTGGTTTTTGAGAGGAAATGCTTGAGTTGCTTAAAAAGACAACCAAATCACCATACATGTGCCTTTAAAAATTGAGGAGTTCCCTTAATTCGTCATGGATCCCATCATCAGAACAGCACCAGATTAATGTGGAACCATCTCAGAGGTAGTTACTTTCAGACAAAAAAAGAATTCCTGAAATCGGATCACGGGTCTCGGAGTAATCGCTGAACATCCCACATTTAAAAAAATCATCATCATTATCATCAAAACAATTATCATCATGACGTTCACATCATCAAATTGGTGGTTTCCGAGAGAAAACCCTCGAGTTGCTTAAGAAAACACCCAAATTACCATACATGTGCCTTTAAAAATTGAGGAGTTCCCTCAATTCCTCATGGATTCCATCATCAGAACAACACCAGATTAATTTGGAACTACCTTGGAAGTACATCCTTTCAAACATAAAAAGAATTATTCAAATCGGACCACGGGTCTCGGAGTAATCGCTGAACATCCTAAATTAAACAAAATCATCAT
The DNA here is from genome assembly GCA_947086415.1 of Pammene aurita. Lineage (NCBI taxonomy): Eukaryota > Metazoa > Arthropoda > Insecta > Lepidoptera > Tortricidae > Pammene > Pammene aurita. The sequence continues at coordinate 19,415,400 of OX352293.1, read as the reverse complement.
CATTATCATAAAAACAATCATCATTATCTGGTCCACATCATCAAGTTGGTGGTTTCCGAGGGAAAACCCTCGAGTTGCTTAAGAAAACACCCAAATCGCCATACATATGCCTTTAAAAATTGAGGAGTTCCCTCAATTCCTCATAGATTCCATCATCAGAACAGCACCAGGTTAATATGGGACCACCTTGGAAGTAGACCCTTTCAAACAAAAAAAGAACTATTCAAATCGGACAACGCGTCTCAGAGTAATCGGTGAACATACATAAAAAAAAAAGCCCAAACCGAATACAGAACCTCCTCCTTCTATGAAATTGAAGTCGGTTAAAAATACTTCCAGGGTTACTTCATAACCTGGCAACGATTCTGTTATGTTTATCTATTTTGACAATAATTTCATCTTTGTCACTCTCATTGTTAGAAAATTACAGGTTGTCTCTTTCTCACGCGGGTGACGGGAGCTCATTGACACGTTCGCATCTCTCGCTGGCCGGTGCGTGACTAGCGACAGTTGTTTGAATTCACTCATTTTAAGTGCTTCACTTTTGGAGCGTGCATAACCCATCTGTCATTATTATATATCATAGGAATAAGCTCTAGTGACGGACACAATGGAGGGGTATGTATAATAACACGAGTTATGATATATGTGTCTGAACGACGCTGCAGGTGTCGCGCGAGGAGACCGTCACGTAAATCAGCACGCCGCGGGGGAGCGCCGCGCTCGACGCGCTTAGGCTGTGCTACCTCTATTCGACACGAACTTCATACGTCACATATGGTAAAACATATACTTTTTTACCTTACCCAATTAAAAACACAACAGCGCCGAGGGTACGGTATGGGTAAAATATGTACCAGCAACACTGTCCCAGCACGGGCGTATCATCAAAAACATCGCAAAAAGCCACAAGCGGCGCTGGGCGTAATGGCGAATATAATGTATGCTAATGAGGGCGGGTGGTACTGGCGGACGTGACGTCACGCGCCGGACCGCAGCCTCCGCCGGCCGCGCCTAACGAGCGGGTGTGCATTTTCAATACACAGGCCACTACCCCATCATTTGACTAGTTCACAAAGCGAACAGACATCCAGTGCACACAGCGTTTACAAAAATAAATGGTGGCAATTGATTACCAAGTTCAAATAAAGGGCAATTTTTCGTAAATAACGAAAATTGGATGTGATGTGGGCAACTCCTGAAGTTGTATATTGAAATTATTATTGAACACAGTGAATACTTGCAACACGTTTGTGACACTATTGAAGCGTTGCGTAGTTTATAATATTTAAAACCAATTGCAACATAAGAATCAGAATCAGAAATATTTATTGCATAAACTGTGTAGGTACAAGGAGATATAACTAGGTACATGTAAGAAGTATCAACAGTTCCACCCTTTTCGGGCATAAAATTTGTATCTTAACCTAAAATATACATATGAGAATCGTTTAATAATTAATTTAATTTTTGAATATTTGCATAAGTATAGAATTCTGTTAAGCTGTAGAAGGCTTTGTTTATCAAAAACATTTTTAGGGATCTTTAAAAAGCGTTTCCTTCTAGGCATTTAATTTCGATAGGAAGATTATTAAAAACTAGCCTTTTCCCGCGGCTTTGCCCGCGTACTATAAGTACTCAAAAAGAATACGATACCCATGTTGATTTTCAGACTTTGTGACCACATTTGCCCCTTTTAGGGGTTGAATTTTCAAAAAAACCTGAAACACGTGTTTACTCATTTATCGTTACGAATACTCCTGTGAAGTTTCGAATAAAATAGTCTAACAAATCTTGATTCGCCATACAAATTTTGGACCCCCATTTTACCCCCTTAGGGGGTGAATTTTGAAAAATCCTTTCTTAGTGCACCCCTAGACCTTATAAGGAACCTACATGCCAAATTTGGAATCTCTAGAACCAGCGAACAGTGAAGCTCCATATCATGCTTGTATTGTGATCGAACATTTACTTTGCATGATCTCTTTTTAAAATATTTAGGTTGGTTTTTTACAAGCAGACTTAACTCTAAAATGTAAATGCAAGTAAGTGTCAAAAAACGCTTATCTCTAAACACGTCACGAAGTGAATTATCTAAGTACATTTTAAAGATGGTCTTCAAGCATCGTTTCTGCAATATGAATGTTTTTTGTACATCAGTAGAATTGCCCCAAAAAATTACTCCATATATAAGTAGAGGGTAGACTGTACCGTAGTATGCACTTATAGTTATATTTTCTGAACAAGTTTCTGACAAAATTGACAAAGCATACCATCTACTAGAAATCGTTTTGTTAATCTCATTTATATGCGCCTTCCAATTTAAGTGTTGATCTATTTCAACTCCAAGAAAACTAGCATGGCTTACATTTTCTATTGTAGTATTTCCATTTGACACTGCAAAAGACTCAGGCTCAGTTTTATAGTTTATAAATTGTATAAGTTTAGTTTTACTAAGGTTTACATTTAGGTTTAGACTTTTGAGCCAGTTTATAATTTTTGTAAGTTCGCTATTTATAAGTTCCTGCATAGTTCCATCTGAATCTCCTTTTGAAAACAATAGAGTAACATCATCTGCATATAAAATACATGATACATCAACTATTTTTGGAAGTTCATTTAGATAGATCAAAAATAGGAGTGGCCCAAGAATACTACCTTGGGGTACTCCCAGCCGAACCATCTCAAACGAAGACTGTATATGTACAACAGTTTTTATTTCAGCATTGTAAGTTACAATTTCTACAGCTTGCTGCCTATTGCATAGGTAACTGTTTAACAAATTGAGAGCGTTTCCTCTTACTCCAATATGCTCAAGTTGCTTAAGAATTACATCATAACTTACACAGTCGAAAGCCTTTGACATATCGATCAAAAGGGATGCAGTAACGTTTTTTTTATTTACACTCTCCCAAACGAGCTTTAACATTTCAAGTATTGCTGTTGTTGTGGATTTTCCTTTTTGAAAGCCGAATTGATTTGAAGTCAGTATATTTTGTCGATTAAAAAAATTTGTTAATCTAATATGTATTGCCTTTTCGAAGATTTTTGAAAAACTAGGTAATAAGGCTATGGGTCTGTAATTACTCATGTTGGTTTTTCCCCGTCCTTAAAAAGTGGTTTTATTACAGCTTTCTTAAGATGATCGGGAAATATTCCAGTTTCAAGCGTTAAATTAATAATGTATGCAAGAGGTTCTATAATATGATTTACACATGATTTGATTACTTGAATGGGTATATTATCGTGACCCGACTTTTTGTTTTTTAAGGAAGTTACAATCTTTTTAATTTCATTTCGATCAACCGGAGCTAAGAAGATACTATTTGGAATCCTGTTTAATCTATATTTATATTCTTTTGGACCAAAACTATCTACTATGTTTTGAGATGTGTAAAATTTATTAAATGCTTGGGCTATGTCCTGGGGATTTAAAAACGTTTTTCCATCTTCATTTATCTTCGTTATGGAATTTGGAATCGAATTTGTAGAGCATGTATTTAGTCTTATTAGTCCCCATGTGGCTCTTTGCTTATTTGTACTCTTTGGAATATATCTAGCGTTTGATATAATTTTAGACTTTTTTATGACGTTCTTTAAAATTTTACAATATTGTTTGTACTTGATCAGCGCACATCTATTTCTCTTTGTTTTTTGATTAGTTACGTGCATCTTTCGTTTGCTCTTGCTAGATTTTAAAATACTCTTGGATTTCCAGTTTGGTTTCTTAATATATGATACTTTTGTTCTTTCTAGTGGGATGCATAGGTTAAAAAACATCGAAAAAATGTCGGCAAACGATCTATAAGCTGCGTTGGGATCTGTTTCTTTATATACATCCTCGAAGTTAATTTGAGCAATATAGTTATTGAAAATATCTAGATAATAGTCAATCCTCCGTCTTTCAACAAACCAATACTTTTGATTATAACTATAGTTTGTTGGCAATTCAATTTTTTGTCCAGTATGATCTGATATTCCCAAATTCATAACTATAGAATTGTACTTGTTGGTATTTGTCAGTAAGTTATCAATGCATGTCTGTGAAGTAGGAGTTATTTTTGTAGGCTCATTTATTGTATGTCTGAGGTTAAATTTGGCTAGTGTTGATAGAAACGTATTTGAAAGCTTATCTCTATTTAAAATGTTTACATTGAAGTCACCAGCTATGACAATTTTGCGCTTCAAGAAACGCGATCTAAGTGTCAGTTTTCTTAAAAGAACTTCAAATTTAGAAATAAATAAGTCAAAGTCGCCATTTGGCGATCTATAAACACATACAACGATATGTTTGATTTCGGGAATATTTATTCCGCATGCCTCAAAATGTATTTCTTCTGACATGTCCACAGCAACACCACCACGAGATTTTTTGGATCTACAGAAATATGTGACCAATTTAAAGTCGTAAATTTGTAAAATTGATGTTTCGTTCTTTCTAAGAAATGTCTCTGAAAAACATAGTATATCTATGTTTGAGGTCGATGTTAAAATTTCAATTTGATTTATTTTAGATTTCAGGCTTTGGACATTTTGATGAAAAACACCAAAACAATTTGCAGTTAAAGTAGCTATGTTTGTTTTAGGTTTAAGTCTTGGTTGTGAAAAAAGTAATAGGGAATCGTCCCTTTTTTCGGCAATGATTCATGTGAGACTGATTGAATGCAATCTTTTTCAGAGTTTTTATAATTGGATTCTACAACATGATTCTTTCCGAAATTATAGTATGCTTCTTTATAATCCATTTGATCAAACAATGCGTTTAATTTTATACAAATATCTTTCATGTACATGTATTTATTTTTACTCTTTATTTCATGCAAAATTTCAACAAATCTAAGGTTATCAATTTCCTTGCAACTTTGACGGAACATATAATTCATTACATTTACATCAATGTCCTTACTTTTTCTAATCCCTAAAATAAAAACGTCACAATCTTTTAGTGAATTTAGAGCACTGTTTAAGGCAATAAGAATATTCACAGGGTTTGTGTCATGTTCTCCTAGTGACAACACAACTTTGTCGCCTTTCGTAAAAGTATAGTGTTTCATAGAGTCTATAATGATGTCTGATGTGGCAACTGGAGTAATAAATTATTTTACATCGATTTTCTTGGATTCGTATCGCATTCTAAGCAGCATTGACGAAATTCCAACACATTGATCTCCACCGAACACCAAGATTTGGTTGCTATTTCGTGTTTCTTCCTGAGTACCGTGTACGGGTGAGGATGTGTTCTGTATAGCAATATCCGGTATAGGCAATTCAGTTTGAGTGGAGGGATTTGTAGAATTTGCTGAGGGAGAACGAACAGTTTCACGTTTCTCCTTGTGTACGCTAGATTTTTTCTTTTTTCCAGTTTTCGGTGTCGATTTTGGTGTCGGGGAGCCAGTATTACCGCCGTGAAGAAGCTTTCTTAAAGTCACAATTTGACGTTCTAGATCCGTGTGACCTTTTGTTAATCTTCTAACTTAGTGTTAGGTATAGTGAGAACTGTGATCTCGTCCTTCAGCTCAATAATTTGTGTAGTCTCCGTAAGATTGGGTAAGCTTTTTACGCTAATATTTTCATTCGTATCATTTAACGTTAATTCGGGAGAACTGCAGAAAGGTGGGTCTTTCATGGTACTGTTTCCTGGGTTTTCAGGTGATGAGCTCACGCTTTTTTGGAGTTCTAGTATAGGTTTCCTTCTTAATGTCACATTTGTCTGTTTAATTGGATGGTTATCGTCGCTGCAAGTGTTTATTCCCTGCTTGGACGTTGACTGCATCTCGGGGTTCGTTAGATCATTTTCCTTTCTTTGAGATATTAAGCTAATGCATTTATTACAATTCCAATTATCTTTGTTTTTCTTTGTCATAAGCAGAAACCTATTTATGGACACATTTGCTGTGCATTTTACGTGAAAAATTTTCTTGCACGTACAGCATTTAAGAAATTCCCTTGAAATTACATCGGCTCCACACGACGAGCATTTTGTTTTTTTGCCGTCTATATGAAACGACATTTTTTTTCTATATATACGTATTTTTATACAGAAGCAGGAATTTTAGTATAAAAAATTGTTTTAAATAATTGTGTGATTTATGTTATTCGATAATCGATTTGATGTTTATGATAAGTGTACGTATTTCTGAACGGAGCTTTTCCACACTGGTAACACTTTGTTTGACACTATTTGTGTTTGTTTTGTTGGTACGATTTCTCAAGTGTCACTTCACAACTGACTGTCTGTCAGTGATTTGAGGATGCACCCGCTGATTTCTTATTTTCTTAGAGTAATTATTTTTACATGTTTTTTAAAGTGGGGCACTCCACTCATACAATAATATGTTATTCAATCAAATACAAACACTGAAAACATTGAAAAAATAATCAACCCAGCAGGATTTGAACCTCGCATCGATACGCCTTACCGGGGCTCGATCGCTTTACCAATTAAGCTATGGGTTCAGTTACTGAGTTGACAAAATTCTCAATGCCTTCAATCATCTTTTTGCATTTATTTTTACATCGACTTTATAGCAGCCGTAAGCGACATCTAGGTGCTAACTACTAGAGTTAGATACCCTTCCCGCCGACCCTATTGCAAGTGTCACAACGGAAATAATAGATGGCGCTGCTATCAACTCATACAATAATATGTTATTCAATCAAATACAAACACTGAAAACATTGAAAAAATAATCAACCCAGCAGGATTTGAACCTCGCATCGATACGCCTTACCGGGGCTCTTAGAGTAAATAACGGGATAAAATAATCATTTGAAGATGAAACGGCTTAAGTTTTGTATCTTACGAGTGTTTATAAGTGGTCAGAAATCCTCTTCTGGGGCACGGCGTTGCACAATTTGTATCTTTTCTAAAAACCCGTACATGTGCAGATATACTTTTTTACACTTCACACTTGAGATATACACAGTTTACACTATTTTAAGTAATTTAAATACAAGGAGCTCGCCCGTAAACATGTTAGCTCAGCTGGGGTTGCCAGCGTCCTTCAATTTTCTTCGTCCTTTAATTTCAAGAGATTGTAAAGATAATACGTACCTACCTATTTTAAATAATTGTGTTATCATTATACGCTGTTTCTATGTTACCTTCATTAAAGAGCTCAAAGAGGACCCAGTGTGTTGACGATGGGATCCCTCATCGTCTGCTCTGGTTCCTTTAGCCGTCAATACAGTGAGTCCTCCTTTTTGTAAAGAGTCGGCAACGCGCATGTGTCACCTCTGGAGTTGCAGGCGGCCATAGGCTACGGTAGCTGCTTACCATCAGGCGAGCCGTATACTTGTTTGCCACCATCGTGGTATAAAAATAAGTATAATTAAAATAGAATAGAGTTATCTAAAATAGGTAAATGAGGACTTGTTTACATACATCCTTAAAGGTCATTAAACTATTCGTATTAAGTATACTTACACGTACCTGTACCAATACTACTACAATACTATATTAAATATAAAACCAGCAATTTTAAAAACAATTGCACCAAAAACCTACAATTAGCAACAGGAATGAACGAACGGTTTGATTGGAGCCGCGCGTCGTGTTCGCTGTGCAATGCTATCACTTCCAGGGTATGTTTATTGGTTTTCTTTTTCACTCGATTTTCTATTGCAAATATTGCAATACTCAATAATAACTAAAGATAGGTATACAAACTGGCAACTATAGTTTTGCATTCATAGTTACAACCTCAAGGCAATCATCAGTCTTATTATTGTGTTAGAGTGAATCAAACTATGAAAGATCACCTATTTTTGCAAATATTCCCGACGTAGATTGTAGGGATAATATGAGATAAAGTCAGCTCCTAGCTACTGTTTTTTCGAGGTAGATGCATCATCCATCACATGGTGTCGACTGATTTATGGCAGTAGCGAACCGGAGCGACACGGGCGTAGCCTTCTCGCGATGACGACGCGATTAAGAGCAGGGCCGAGGCGGGCCCAGGCGGGGGTCGCGAGACGTGACGTGACGTGCGACTCGGAATCGCGTCTTTACGTTACGCGCTTACATCACGGCTTTGAGTAATCGCGGGGGTGGATAGTTGCACACTAACATAATAAGCCATTACACAGTACGAGTCTCCCGTATGATACCAACGTTAATAAAACATGATACGAATGTTTTATGAATGCACGGTCATTCCATAATGTGCAGATATAAAAGCGCTGGCATGAGTCGTACGCAGAAGCATATGTACATACCTATACGGTTATCAGCCCGTGCTCCCGCGAGAAAATTGCAAGTATACATCATAAATGCGTGACGTTTTAAATTACGAACCGGCAGCGGCTGGGCAGCCAAGCATAAATCAACAAAAATATAAGTTTTGGTCAGTTTCGAGTTACGTTTTTTATATTCATGTTTAAACTGTGCATATATGCGATTTCAATAGCATAAAATACAGTTCAATCAATTAATGAACCGTAACAAACTTCCACTCCTATGGCTGCAAAAACCTCTTTTAGAATAAATATAACTCTTTTACACGCAATTCTCAAGTGTGCAATATTTTAGGTGCTGGTTTGGCTGATATTTATGGCTGGTAAGTCCTGGATTTATAAAGGGGCGCAACACGGTAACTAATTTTATACAAGTGAAAACGATTTGTGCCTATAATATTACTTTTGCCACTACTTAAATAGGATCGCAATCTTTTAGATTCCTGTATGTTAGTGTATATTTATTTAGCATTTAAAACCACAGTGTTAAATCTTCTTCTGAAATTGGCAGAGGGTGAATTTATGTTGTAGGAAGGCTCAGAGCGAGCAAATATCTTGAGTGAAATTGTGAAAACGGCAAGTTTACAACCCTTCAACAAAGGTATGTTTGGCGGGGGTCGTACGGTCAACCAATTTGATTCCTAGGCCACTGTAGAACCTTGTCGTAATGACAGTTGCCCGTGGATACGTATAAACGTAGCCTATTCGCTACCAAACTAGCTATTGTGACAATGTTCTAGAGTGGCCTAATAGGAATCAAATTGGTTGACTGTACAGCAATAATATAAATGACGGCATAGTGAAAGGAAAAAAGTTCTTGCTTCAGTATCTCGATTAGTTTATTTAATTTCTAACTACCCGTTTAAAGCCCGTCACAGTAGGAGACATACAGTTAGGTGCAAAATTGAACCGCTTTCTACTAAGGCCTGATTGGTTACAAAGCGCCAAATATAAAACTCTGGTACTGAAGTCAGTTCAATTAAAATTAGTTTTCTATAATTTCCCAAAGTCTGCTCTCCATAGTGAATCGGCCCTTACATTGAATGGCCTCTGATTTTTTTTGTTAATACCTCTTATAGTGGAGTGGAGCTTATTTATGCTGAGTATCAACATCCTACCCCTGACAGTTTTTGACTTATGATTTTTTTATAATAAAAAAAATTTGGGATTTATTCTAGCGATTTGGTTCAAATTTAAAGTTATTTTTTATTTTGATTTGCACCACCAGCAAAACAATATTAGACATCATAATATATATATAAATATACAAGAGAAAGAGAAAGTTCTTTTTTATGCGATTGTGAATTAGTGATAACACGAGATTCTTTGCTCAGAATAGACCGTAGGTACTTACATTGGCTACCACTCGCCTAAATCTCAAATGTTATAGGCGGTACCTCCTATCACAATTTGTGGCAGCAGTATTTTAATGACATACGTAAAAAAAGCAAAGTTAAATAAGCCCTGCGCGATCGACATAACAAACGTAGATGGATATTATTTGTAGGCAGCACACGTGGAATTGGACCGGGCCCGAGCACTGGTCCGATGTAAAGAAAATTAACGAAGCGTCGAGATTTGAAACGCGGCGCGGTTCCGGCAGTGGGCTGCAGCTGCAGTCGTCACAAGAGCCCTAACGAGTGCCGAGGCGGGCTGCTCTCGCTCCTCGTGCTCTGTAGATCACCCTCTTGCATTTATTCATGTCGTTACCGCTAACGATAATTTTATCGTGTGCTCATTTGCCGGCGCCAGACTCGCGGTCATCCGTCAGCGAGTCCAAATCGACAATTTGTGCAACACTAAATTCTTTATTGCGGCGTAATTGACCCCGCGACAAATAACTTGCGGAGGCCGCTATTTATAGTTGTGATATTGTTGTTAGGGGGGCTTTTTGTGGGATTAGTCACAAATGGGCCTTAATATTTGATTACATCAATTTGATGCTTTATAGTACACACTGTAATATCAGTGGGTTTTAGCGTGCGATTTTCAAGCCGGAGGACGTGGGTCGTACGAATGAGTTTCTGCGTAATGAAATACAATTTGATATTCATTACCAGCTTATCGTCTTATCGTTAAATGAAACTCGTGGGTAACTGTTTGATTAATCAGAGCTTTAGCTAATTTTATATAATTACATATAGTTAAATAATTAGGTTTAGCTATAATACACATGGTAATCTTTATACACTGATAAAAAGTAAGCGGTAAGCCACCTAATATTCAAAGAGGTATAATAAAAGAGTTAACAGGTACTAAAATAAACTGTAGTAAGTCTATCTTTAAATTTCCTGGAGGTTGCGGGAGGGAGGTAATTGAATAGCATGGTAGACGGTAGTGTGCGGTAGTTAAGGACGCGGTTGGCCACTGCACGTCGCCAGGCACGGCGGCTACGGCATAATTGCACAAACTTTCATGTGCTTCGCATACATTTTCATAATTAAAGGGGCAGTTCGCACCAACTGGCAAAACTGGTAGAACTTATTTATAATCACCGCATCAATTACATTAATTTTAACTCTTACTAGTTTTGGTACAACTGGTTCTAATTAAAGTTTGACTGCCGCCATCTGTGTTGCAGCAGTAATTATGATATTACGTTTTTAGGATAAGATTGTTTTAGGTAGGTTTAGTCCGATACGAAAAAAATACTGGCTGGAAAGATTGCAAATGTAATCGAGGTCGGTGCAGACCAGATGGATATATGTACCAACTAAAGCACCCGTCATGTACAGAAGATTCGATCCGATTAAGACAAACTTTACAAAATGACGTGTAAAAATGTATATCCAGTGATAACCACGGTCCTCGGTAATAATGATTGACTGCAGCAAAAAATGTGCTTACTTTAATATTAAATACATCAAATCACAAACTAGAATAATAATAAAAAAGGAAAAGGAGTACACGAATCGCTGAAAAAACCCGTTAGTGGAAACTCTTACATCTAGTTCAAAGTAAACTTCATTTTATTAATCCGCTTATAACGTATTCCAATCCAGTAAAAACATATTTCAAATGCCTACTATCAATATTTATCGTAGAAAATCTATCGGCAACATTGTACATTACAGGTTTTATTTTTAGCTGTTATTCCTCTGGCAATATAACAAAATTGTTTTTCTACTCCAGCACTTCTATATGCCAATTAAATGACTGATAGTGGTATCTAAAACTACATCATTTAAGTGAAGGCGCTAAAGTCTATTTGTCTATAGGTACTTTCTATAACTGCTAGCAGTCACACAAAACATATTGTGCAACTGTTTTTGTTTTTTTAATACACCGACTTCCAGGTGCCATGTCTAAAAAGAGTTCGTTCTTGTTTACAATATAAATCATATTTTCAAATTGATATATACTTGAAATTATTTTTGCACAAACCATGATAAAAACATTATCATGTCTTTTTTAAAGTATTCATATCTTAAATAATTTAGTTTCCATATTTATGAAAAGCATAATAGTACTTTAATGTAAACTTTAGCATTGAGAGTTACTTGAACGAAGCCATATTTTTTTGCAATTGAAAACCAACTCGTGGTCTGTCTATGACATTTAGTCAAAAAGTTAATATTTAAAAAGTTTCAACACAATGTACGGCTTAATTTTTGTATTTAAACTCGTATATTATCTTAATATCAAGAAGTTTATGTTAATTTTCATAAAATAAGTGACAAGAAAACTTCACAGTGAATATCCGAAGACTTCGGCACAAAAGTAAGAGATATTAGTTGATAGAAAAATCTTAAAACAAAATTGATTTATGTACTCGTGATACTTAAGAACTTTAAAATTATTTATTAATTACGTTTTTGCTACTGTCGTAGAAAAAGTTTCGTGTGCAACGGTACATAATTAGGTCTTAAAATTCTCGGGTCTGTTATTACAAAATTCGGCTTCGCCTCATTTTGTAACTTCGACCCTCGAATCTTAAGAACCCTTATTATGTACCTGTTGCACAAAATACTATTACTAGATTTATTCAATTGAAACTGTTTTCTCCGCAAAGTTAAAGGGTTGATTTAAAATAAACAATGAGTGGATTCGTTAACGAACTTGTAGAAAATTTGTAGGTACGTGGGTAGCTTATTAGAGATTCCCGGTTCGTGATGGTGGGAGGCACGTGGGACCAGCGGCATGGCCTGTGGAGGAGTGTCGCCGATGGGCTAATGAAATAACGACGCCGAGTCGCGCAGACTGCGCTCGTCTCAACAACCGACATAATCTTCTTAGAAAGACGACCGACCGAGCTCCCTGCCCTAGCTTTTGCGGAATTAATTATAAATATCAACAGCATCAGTCCTTATTGGTACCTACATATTTAGTGTGTGGGAATTATACGCTGCCTATTACGTAAACAGTAAAGTAAAAAACGGTTTCTTAGGTATTATCAGAATACAGTTGTCACACGTGAGGGGCGTGGAAATCGCCTCTATTAAGATCAAATTATATTTCACGTTTTATACCTCATTGCGATTTTTTGATCCCATATTTACGTTTCAATATACAGGGTGTTTGGTCCATCGTTGGCCAAATTAAAATGGCGGATAGGTGGGGTCGTTCCCTATCTCACCACGCTTTCCAAAAATTTTTTTGACCGACGTGCATTTTTTTTTTTTTTGTTGTTTTGAAAAGAAAATCAGGACCAACTCGTTTAAAATTAAATTTTGATAAAAAATAAGTGCTAGAGACATGCAATTGTTATTGCATCGTGATGTGCAACGTTGCACTGATTTATTAAAGTGAAAATTTCGGACACCTAACGCTTAGTTTATTTTTTATTGGCCCTCGAAGGTTTTACAGCATGTAAAAATTTTGCCAAAGGTCAACTTTGATTTGCAATGAAAAAATAAATAAAAAAGATTACGTTCTTAAAATTCTTTTACTAAATTGTGTGTTTTATCCTCTTTCTAATGATGTAAAATAATCACGGAAAACCTTTCATAAACTTGATTTTTCCGCGGTTATTGTAACGGACACGACAGGCAAATCATCATTGCCCAAACATTGACGCCTCTTTTTTGAAATCCCGTAAGTAACAAGCGGGTTTGTTTTCTCGATGACCGATGAGGTTTGCAGGTTATTAAGATTTAAAACTTATCTTACGTTAATTTGGCCTTGGAGTTGAAGGTCAACTTTCACATTTCAGCGTGATAAGATAAGGAAGTGTTTTTGAAAACAACACGTGCAAAGCCGGTAAACACTGCTATCTCCCTCATACACAGCACAATACGTGCAGTTGTCTCTCTCTTTCATGGGTTAGACGTCAAACTGATCTATCAAAGGCCAGCAGTAGGGCTAGATAAGAAGACTACACTTTACTTAGGTAGTGACATCAGATTAAACTTGAGACGTGATTTAACCATCTTATGGTACATTAATCCTGAACCTTTCCTGAAAATTTTCCCCGGTTCTTGTATGGAAGCATCAGAAAAGTATCTACATGCAGGTTAAAAAAAAACATTTTCTTTTTAAATTTTTATTACACGTGTTATTTTTACAAATTTTGTTCAAACTGGCGACCTCCGTTGCGAATGCATGCATAGCACCTTTTTCTTATTTCCACTGTTGTTATTCGCAATCGAACTTCTGCTTTGATCACCTCGAAGGCCGCCAATATTCGTTGAGACAAATCTTCCCGCGATTCCACCTCCGTTTTGTAAACAAGTTCCTTCGCCCGTCCCCAGATGTAAAAGTCCAACGGAGTTAGGTCAGGAGAACGTGGAGGCCATGGAATAGGGCCATCTTTCCCAATCCATGAATTAGGGAAAGCGTTGTCAAGGTGCTCCCTGACTGTTATCCTCCAATGGGCCGGACATCCGTCTTGTTGGAAGATGATATGCCTATCCTCGTTAAAGTGCGGCACATTGTCCAGCAAATTAGGTAAATCATTTTGTAGAAAATGAAGATAGTTGTCTCCATTCAAATTGTCTGGCAGGAAATGTGGCCCGATGACTTGATCGCCAATAACTCCTGCCCAGACATTGACACAGTATCTTCTCTGAAACCCCCTATGTCTTTTTTGGCGTGGGTTTTCATTTTTAGGTGACCAGTGGTGGAGGTTGTGCACATTGAAAATTCCTTCTCTTGTAAATTTTGACTCGTCTGTCCACAGAATGCTTTTTAAAAAGTCACGGTCTTCTAAATCTGTGTGCAGCAATAAACGGCAAAACTGAACACGATTCCCAAAGTCGTTATCTTCAAGACCTGAAAAGAAACAAAAATCGAACAAGAACCTGTTCCTACTACATGTTTAATGATTGTTAGGTACAAATGACATGAGCAAGCCTGTTTCTTCACGGTTTACGGCCTCTAACTGCATAAAAAGCGTGAAAAAACAGACGTGCTCGCTGCGGCGGATTTCAGTTTTTAATTACGGTTATCAAACATCATGTTAAAATGTATGAAATTCAGTTCAAACGTTCAATACCTTGTACGGGAGTGTAGTGAAATGCGTGCTGGTTATTTTGGCGAAGAACTTTCCACACCTTCCAGATAGAAAGTTCGAGTAATGCAGCTACATCTCTTATGCTTCTAGTCGGGTCTTCCTCAATCATTGCCAAAATCCGGTTATCAACTTCAACATTGTGTCGCACCACAATCCCTCTTGGTTCATTCACGTTCAAATTTCCAGTTTCCCGTGAGCGTCGGTAAGTGTTTTGAAACACGTTCCGGTGTGGTAAGCGTCTGTTAGGGAATCGTTCCTGGTAGATTCTTTGCGCTGCTCGTGCAACACCATCAGCTTTACCATACGCCATCAAAATATCCGCGTATTCTTCATTCGTAAATGTTGCCATTCTCGAATAAACGAAGTAAACAGAACAGAGATTAACAATAACACTAATAAAACTCAACAAAAAACAACATCAGGATTGGAAATGGGTTAGCCACCAGAAACAGTCAAATAACGACTAAAGTCTAATCTGATCCCACAGTCTTATCTAGCCCTACTGCTGGCCTTTGGTAGAGCAGTTTGACGTCTAACCCATGAAAGAGAGAGACAACTGCACGTATTGTGCTGTGTAAGAGGGAGATAGCAGTCTTTACCGGCTTTGCACGTGTTGTTTTCAAAAACACTTCCTTATCTTATCACGCTGAAATGTGAAAGTTGACCTTCAACTCCAAGGCCAAATTAACGTAAGATAAGTTTTAAATCTTAATAACCTGCAAACCTCATCGGTAATCGAGAAAACAAACCCGCTTGTTACTTACGGGATTTCAAAAAAGAGGCGTCAATGTTTGGGCAATGATGATTTGCCTGTCGCGTCCGTTACAATAACTGCGGAAAAATCAAGTTTATGAAAGGTTTTCCGGGATTATTTTACATCATTAGAAAGAGGATAAAACACACAATTTAGTAAAAGAATTTTAAGAACGTAATCTTTTTTATTTATTTTTTCATTGCAAATCAAAGTTGACCTTTGGCAAAATTTTTACATGCTGTAAAACCTTCGAGGGCCAATAAAAAATAAACTAAGCGTTAGGTGTCCGAAATTTTCACTTTAATAAAGCAGTGCAACGTTGCACATCACGATGCAATAACAATTGCATGTCTCTAGCAGTTATTTTTTATCAAAATTTAATTTTAAACGAGTTGGTCCTGATTTTCTTTTCAAAACAACAAAAAAATGAAAAAAAAAATGCACGTCGGTCAAAAAAATTTTTGGAAAGCGTGGTGAGATAGGGAACGACCCCACCTATCCGCCATTTTAATTTGGCCAACGATGGACCAAACACCCTGTATGTTATAGTTACCGTAGGTATTTAAGGTTTAAAGTACTCACGCATACTATTAATAGAAGGAGCGCTAGCCACGTCAGATATGACACAATAATGAGAGCAACGAAACCCCTCTAGTCAAGTTGCTATACTATTCTTATTTCTAGATCTGGACATCTGGCAGCTGTAAAGTAGTGGAGGTCAAAGAATGCAAACCGCTTCAAGAAGACAAATCCTATAGTTCTGCGTTTGATGCAATATGATGAGAAATTATGTATTATATTATTGCCAAAAGTTTCTGTTGTAGGAAAAAAGTGCCAAACGAAGTATAATGTAACTCATAGTCTATAATGTTAAAATATAGGCCCTGTCCTTAATAACTGAGACAACTTCGACAGTTTTTACCTATTTTGATATTACTATTATTCAATTAAAAAATTTGCTAGGATGTCACTCTGACCACCACCCATTAAAAGCTGCCAGATGCCCGGATCTAGCAATAAAGACAGATGTATAGCAATCTAACCAGACGGGTTTTGTTGCTCTCATTATTGTGTCATATCTGACGTAGCCAACTCTTAGTCCATAAAGTTATTTATATTACCTATTGCAGCTGAAAATAATTTACGATATCGACACATAAGTATGAAAGAAAAAATGCTATACATACTTTGAGATATATGTGAAACGACTAAGGCGGCACATACTTAGAAGAATTATCAAAAATCAGCTGGAAGTCGGGACAAACCCAACTCCCGGTTGATTTTTATCGATTGCGACGTGACTAAGTTTTTGTATGTAGCTACAGACAAAATTCAGCTGGAAGTTGGTTTTTTTCCGACTTCGTAGTAATCAGTTTATTGATTTTTGTTCATATTAATACATACACATTGACCTAACTTGAAAATTATAACAAATTCTTTTTCATAAATTATATATTTTGGGTTTCGGGCCGTTTAGTTGTCATATTTATATGACAATATATTACGAAAATATAATAAATTACTTAATTTAGAAAGCGGCGCCCTCGGAAACTTCTTATTGTACAGGTACAACCAATTTATAAACAGTCGATAAAACAATATTAAACAGGAAGCCATCGTAATCCTACATCAAACATTGAAATTGTATATTTAATTTTGCCATATTTTATACAAAAGCAGATTAACAAGGAAAACGTAAAAGCAGTTTTTTCCAACCCGAAATAAATATCTCACTTTTCCATTAAGGACATAAAAGCAATTCCGCGAGAGTCGAATAATAACGAGGGGCACCGTTGTCCGTCCGCGGGCTTCTCAAAATGTTATTTGCATCACGGGGCGGTCCGATTGCCCCAATAACCGCTATTGTGTCCCAGTGGCGAGCAGCGAGCACGCCAAGCCCGGGGACGACGTCACGCAGTGGAAACGTTAGCGGCCCTTGCCTCGGCTTCAGCCCGCAGCTCGCTTGTGCCGCGCGCTCTCTCCGGGCGGCCCCTTGTGCAACTTTGAAATTGCATGCGCCCGAGAAAACTTCTACCTTTGAGAAAATTCCGAACGCTCCGACGTGCTCTCGATGTAAACTCGCAATAACCAGATACGTAACCACCGGAATTGCCAATCTATTCCCATATTGTTGTTGCCGAAGAGTATGCTGTGATACATGTATCATAAACAGTATATTGCTGTTAGCGCAATCATTGGAGCATTTGCCTTACAAAAGGTGGAGTAGAAAATGTTTTTTTTGAATGGTTATTGGTAGGCTATAGGGTGGTTATTAAAATACTAGATTTGAGACCTTGAGGGAAGGGGGGGGGGGGGGGGGGGGGGAGCATTGACCGCCATCTTGGTTTAAACGTGCCATAAGTCCGTTTTTGAACCAGTGTGTGAGACTTACTACTTTCACCCCCTCTATAAGCGCTCTAGGGGTGAATTCAACTTTTGAATATCTTTTAAAAGAATCATTAGAAGATGACAAAACTGTGGTAGAGACTTCATTTCCTTATCTCGAAGCACAAAACTTTAAACCTAATAAATAAAATTCTAAATATAATAAGAAAATATACACTTTTTCACCCCCTGTATCTTTATATCTGTAAGACATACAGATGCATTATGTATGGAAATATTGTAGATAATTTTATCTTCTTCATACGTTCCATAGACAGTTTAGGCATACTGATAACCGTTTAAGCGCCAAGGTTCAAAAACGGACTTTTAGCACCTTTAAACCAAGATGGCGGCCGCGCACCCCCCCCCCTCAAGGTCTCAAATCTAGTATTTTAATTACTACCCTATAGCCTACCAATAACCATTAAAATATTTTCTACTCCACCTTTTGTAAGGCAATGTATGGAGATGATTCCCCAATGATTGGATTATGTGTGCAAGTGAGGAAACTACGATCACAAGTAAGGCCTACAATACCTATGTCTTAGTCAGATCGTAGAATTGATGATTTCATGATATGGACAACCATTTCCTGACCTGGCCATATCGTTTAAGGATTAACGTGATGAAATGTCAATCCACGATTCAAATCATTAAATTAAGGTTTCCATAAAAAAGGATTTACTTGGTAAATTTATATCGCATTGTCTCACATCACTGTTTGTTCGCAGTTCACCTGTCAGTAACACACTCCTCTTTACTTCGCTGGTCGTCGCAGCTATACAATACAATACAATACAATATTCTTTATTGCACCACACAAAGAATGAAGAAGAACAGCAACAGATTTAACAAAGTAAATATTGGTAACAACAGGCGGTCTTATCGCTATTAAGCTATATTGACTCTATTATGTTTTTTGAGGGATTAGTCCCCAATCCTAATAAATTTATTCGTTGCATGGTCACACTATTTTCTTTCATTTACCTATTCAGTAACCTAATAGTAGTTTATGTAACTGTTACGTAATAAGGCCTAATTACGTGCAGTTGCATACACTGCTTTATCTACACTCATATTATTTATCCTAAATGCCGTATTCCGAAACCATAGAATGGCCGCCATTGCACCGCCATGGCCAACTCGATTGTGTCGGCGGTCGCGCGGGCGCGTGTCGGCGGCCGCGCGGGAGCGTGCAGGTGTACATTATGTTACCAAAACTCATAACACATCAATATTTGAGCATGTAAAGTTAAAATTACGTTACTGCCACAGATAAAAAGCTTATCATAGTAAAATCGGTTGTGGTAATGCTAGCCATTGCCTACCGTTTTCGAACACGTTTTAGAGAACTTACAATGTGAGTGTAGATAAAAATAAAAATACGTTTAAAAGTTACTGGCATCACGAGACAAACTCCTATCAGCGACTCAACAGTGGACAATGTAACTATTTTACCATGATTGGTCACATCATGCAGTGATCAATTTTAAGATCTGTTTACGACACCTACATTACTACTTTGCACTGAATATATTTGCGAAGAATCTTAATAAAATTGGGATTTAATAATTATTGTTTATTCAAATAATGTGAATGCCACAATCGAATTGTCTGACGACGTGAAGACTGTATACTGGTTATGATAGTGTGATGCAGCGCCATGAGCGCGCACACAAATGAGCTACGCACGCTGCGACGGAACGCCGCAGCGAGCGCACCGCATCGTGGCCGCCGGCCGACTGAAGCCGACCGCCCCCCCGCGCGTCCCCGCGCTCCGATCCGTATATAAGGCGCGCGCGCCGAGCATCGAGGCAGTGATTCTCGCAGCCGCCGCCCGGCTGCTAGGATTGCTGTACCCAGGCTATGACAGTCGCGGTGTTCGTACAGGAGCAATAGCACGCCATAGTCCTGGTCCCTTCCCCCTCGCCTGTTCCTCCGTATCCTGGTCTACAGCAGTTGCGGTGTTCGTATAGGAGCAATTGCACGCTGTAGTACCTACCGTCCATCCCGATTCCCGTATCCTGGTCTATAGTAGTCGCGGTGTTCGTATAGGAGCAATTGCACGCTGTAGTACCTACCGTCCATCCCGATTCCCGTATCCTGGTCTATAGTAGTCGCGGTGTTCGTATAGGAGCAATTGCACGCTATAGTATCTACCGTTTCCCGTTCATCCGTCACCCTTACCGTCCGCCGCCCGACCGACCCTGATCTCCGTACCGAGGGTCAAACAACCCCGCGTGGTTGTCGCGAGTAGACTAGGACCTCGCGCCCGTTTATACATCCCTAACTGGGAATCCCGTCCCGCGCTCTGTAGCATAGGTTAGCTTAAGTACTCTTAGTTAAGATAAATAAACCGGCATAAAAGCCCGCTGTATTTACCCTTGTTAATCAGTGTTTCTCTACTTTCCCCTGTGTCCCTCTCAACCCTGAGCTAGTTCGAGAAAACCCGAGGTCCCGTACGGACCGACGGAGTTGTGAGCCGTCTCGCCCGTTCCGACGCGCGGGACGACATCACATCTGGCGCCCAACTCAAAAACTCGCGTAAGAGCTCATACGCTCGAGGGGACACAGGATAGGTCACTATCACAGACTAATATCGCGTTTTCCCTGCCCACCCGAAGTAGGTAATTACCGGCAGTCCCGACACGCGATAGTCAACAGAACTAACTACTTATTCCCGTCTTAAAATAAAATAGCAATAAACTATTTTCCGCCTGTGTAATAACAGATTATTTACAGATTGTTCGAATATTAATTCGATTTAAACAGCAATACAAGACTCTCGTCAAGATATCACAGCAGCGCTAAATGCCAACAGCTTGGATATACCGTTTAAAGAAGCCGAAATTGATGGAAGTAGCAGCAGAGCGAGGCATACCGACAGAAGAGTTAACCGTCGAAGAAATCCGCAAAGGATTAGTCGAAATCCTGAAGAAAGAAGAAACTTCCCGGAACCTGAAAGAAGAAGATTCAAAAAACATGTCCGAAAACAACGCGAAAACGATCACCAAACTCATCAGAGAATGGAACTTAAAATTCAAAACCACCGATTGCGCGGTAGATTTCATAGAAAGATTAGAAGAACTGGTAGCAGCAAGTGGCATCGAGAAAGATAAAATACTACCAGCACTACCACAGATCCTGCAAGGAAAAGCACTCCTGTGGCACAGAAACAACGCAGAAGGATGGCAAACCTGGGAAGAATTCGTAAATCTCTTTAAACTTTATTATTTTCCGTGCAATTACGAAGAAGACTTACTCGCCAAAATAGTCGCAAGAAAGCAACAATTCCGAGAAAAGTTTGCGCACTACATAACAGACCTGCAAACACTTATAAGGAGATACGGAAACCTTAACGAAGCAGATCAGTTACACCGCATCCATGAAAACATGCTAAAGAATTACAAGATATACATTAAAAAGCAGGACTTCAAGGATATCGCCGGATTATTAAAATTAGCTACAGAATATGAGAGCTTCGCACTACAAGACACTACACCAGGGAGATATGGAGACACACACTGGAGAACGACAAACCCGGAAGGAAACACACACACGACATATACCGCAGGCAGAAACAAACCGGAAGAGCCGAGCGGACGAAGAACGCAAAGCTCCGGTGAGAACCGCAAGATACACCCCAAATACGATTCAAAGATTTGTTGCTGGGCGTGCGGAAAGCCCGGACACGACGCGGAGGCATGCAGGGGCAAGCGGCAGGTGTTCTG
Organism: Pammene aurita; assembly: GCA_947086415.1. Classification (NCBI taxonomy): domain Eukaryota; kingdom Metazoa; phylum Arthropoda; class Insecta; order Lepidoptera; family Tortricidae; genus Pammene; species Pammene aurita. Next base: position 19,393,844 of record OX352293.1, on the reverse strand, counting down.
TAGTAGGTGTGGAAAGCTAGGCGTACTCAGCAAGAACTGCTGTAGGAAACCAACCTGGGGAAAAAGCGAAGCTCTAGGCGCATCAGACAGTCCGAGAGAGGACAACCGCCCATACACAGAAATATATATAATGGGACACGAATACCGTGGATTGATCGATACCGGATCAACAAACACATACATTAATCAAGAAACATACGATGAGTGCAAGAAACAAGCCCTACTAGAAAGAGAAACAACAAGACCGATAATACTAGCAAACGGAAATAGAACCGAGTCAACAAAAAGCATTCTAGTGGAACTACAAGTGAAAAACATAAAAATAAAACACTGGCTACGAGTGTTACCGAAAGCAACCGATATAATAATCGGAATGGATGTGTTAAGAAGGCCATACAGTGGCCACAAGACCGAACAACTTACACCGACGACGAGACACAACCACCCGAACAAGAAAAAGAAAACAGTCAAACAACAGAGCAGCAACAATCCGAAATGAACCAGGCGACAGACACCGAACGACAGCCAGCAAACAAATCCGAACAAATGGAACCAGAAACCGACGCAAAGGAAAGCCCAGAGCATACACAGCATATTAAGACTGACCCGACGCTGGGGGAAATGCTCTCAGAAGCACAAAACAAAAAGCTGCAAGAAGTTCTACAGCGAGAATTCGAACTATGTGAGAAGAGTCCAAAAGGAAACACGTGGATAGAACACAAGATTAGACTCAAACACACAGAACCAGTAAAACAAAAGTATTATCCGCGGAACCCCAAACAGCTACAAATTATCGACACACACGTCAACGACATGCTGCAGCAAGGAGTAATCGAGAAGTCGCACAACCCGTACAGCTCAACCGTAGTATTGGTGAAAAAACCATCCGGACAATACCGTTTGTGTATAGATTTCCGGAAACTAAACGAAATCTCCGAAAAAGATATATACCCACTATCACAAATAGATGATATTTTAGAAAAGTTAAGACAAGCCCAATTCTTCTCCAAGTTCGACCTAAAGAACGGCTACGTCTACAGCTACTTCCACTCTAGTGGAGCCACCTTCCAAAGACTATTGGACATGGTAATCGGACCGGAACTCGAACCTCACGCATACGTTTACCTCGACGACATTATAGTGTGTAGCCCCACGTTCGAAGAACACATTATACACATGAAAGAGGTATTCCAACGAATCAGAGAAGCAAGACTACGCATCAACATGGAAAAATGTAAGTTCGCAAAGGCCGAGGTAGAATACCCGGGACACACGACAAGAGAGGGAATCAAAATGAACGCAGAAAAGATAAAAGCAATAACAGAACTAAAAGCGCCAGAAAACATAAAACAAACACGCACATTCATAAGCATGGCATCCTGGTATAGGAAAGTTATACCCAACTACGCCGACATAACCGCACCACTAGTCAAATTTTTGAAAAAAGGAGAGATAATCGTATGGGACACGCAACAAGTAACTGCCTTCGAAAAACTCAAAGGAAAAATAGCAACAGACCCTATCCTGACAAGGGCTGACTTCACAAATGTAAATGTAGAACGAGAATTCAATTTCGCACTCGACACATCGGTCCAACAATCAACTAAATATACCCCGGCAGTCCTACTATATGGAAGAAAACTACGGAACCCTAACGACCAAAATTCATTCCCGACAACACACATACAAGAATTCAAGAAACTACAAGAAATATATGAAATTGTGCGAAAAAAAAAACCAAGAAATGGCTTCAAAGATACAAAAAACTTATAACGACAAAAATAAAGGACCGTGGAACCCCAAAATGAGAGACCACGTATTAAAAAGAAATTTCACATTATCAAACGCAGAGAAAAGTTATTGCGCGAAATTAGCCCCAAGCACCATACATTATTTTAAAAAAAAAATCACCAGTTATATACCTACTACAAGAAAAACTACAAACGTAAAATTATAACACCACACATAAAAGATTTGATACCGTATAATAATTGAAAAAAAAACACAAAATCCAACCCGAATCTAGGAAGGCAAGTCAAAATAACTTAAAATAAAACGGAACATAAACAACAAAGTGCAAGCCAGACGTGAACGCAACCGAAAACCAACAAAATTGTTATTACAAATAAGGTTCACTTTCAAACATAAGCAAATTACACAAAAATGAACCTAAACCAGACCACATAAGGTCTAAACACAAATTTATCCCGAAAAATTATTTAAAACCAAAATAGCAACTAACACTCGTTTATCCAAGCTATCCCGAAAAATGTTGATAACCCAACCTAACAAAATATTTTTAATAAAAAAAAAACCGTAGATAAATATTAATAACACGGTCATAGAACCAAGAAAATAGATAATAGTCTTAAAAGTGTAAAAAAACATATCAAGGGAAACACGGATCCCCAAAACGTCACACATGGACAGAGGGGACATTTTTTTTTATAACCGTGATTATACAGGTGATTTTTCCCCACAGGTAAAAATCTCCAGAGCCGAGACGGGACTGTGATGCAGCGCCATGAGCGCGCACACAAATGAGCTACGCACGCTGCGACGGAACGCCGCAGCGAGCGCACCGCATCGTGGCCGCCGGCCGACTGAAGCCGACCGCCCCCCCGCGCTCCGATCCGTATATAAGGCGCGCGCGCCGAGCATCGAGGCAGAGTGATCCCAGTCCTAGCTCGCGTCAGGCTCTTCAAGCCATCAAGAACGTGTTAGGTGTTACGGTTAGGGTAGAACCTCCCAACAAGAGGAACTACGTCACGCAGTGTCACAACTGCCAGAGGTACGGTCACAGCGCTCGTGGCTGTAACTCTCCCCCCCGCTGCGTCAAGTGTGCTGGCGACCACTCGTCTCGCAACTGCCCGCGTCCGAAGGGTTGCAAGGACCCGGTAGGCCGGCGGTGTGTCAACTGCTTGGAGCGCAAACTTCCCCATGGGCATACCGCCAACTGGGGAGGCTGCCCCTGTGCTCCAAAGCGGAAGGACACCTCCGGCAAACCGAAGCCCTCGCAACCTGACGGGCGCAGGTCAGGCAAGACTCAGGTGGCTCCTCAGACCACTAGCGCACAAGAGTTCCCCGCCCTTAAGGCTGAAGGATTAGGGCTTGCCAATAGGAACCCGCCGCCCTCTGCGGTCGCAGCACCCTCTCCGGCACCCTCAGTGCCCTCGTCCCAGGGGGGCCCCGTTGCCCGAGGTACCCCCGCACCTCAAGCAGGCCGGCCTGCCCCAGGTCCCCTCCCAGTTTCTATACTGGCCTCAAAGACCCTCTCTCCCCAGGAGCAGAGGGAATATGAGGCTTATATAGCAAACGCTAGCAATTACTTCTTCGCCTCAGTGTTAGGCCGTCAAGTCGCTCTCCACCAGAATGAATAATAGTTGCCTCAAGCTTAAACCCAGTTCGCTAACCATCGGTTTTTATAACGCCGATGGCCTAAGCCGAATGAAGGATGAGATTACACTCTTTCTGCGCGATCATTCCGTCGACATCTTCCTAGTACAGGAAACATTCTATAAACCGTTTATGCAATGTTTCCGCGTCCCTGGTTACACTCAGATTAGAAACGATAGGATTGGTAGGGCCCGCGGGGGCACTTGCATCTTCTATAAAAGTTTCCTACATTGCATCTCTCTCAACCCCCCTCCACTGACAAATATGGAAGTGTCGGTCTGCCGCATATCGATGGACGGTCATCCCCCCATATCGATTGCGTCAGCCTACATCTCTCCATCACTTAACATACTACAGACTGACCTAGATATTTTAGCAGCCCTAGGCCCCTCGGTCATCGTGGCCGGGGACCTAAATAGCAAACACGTCGACTGGGGATGCGTCGCGACTAACCCCAACGGTAGGCTGCTCAATCGTCTGTTGATCGAAAGCCTCCCTTTCGATATCCTCCCTCCCCTTGAAGCAACCCACTACCCCCATACTGAAGGACACCGACCAGACATACTTGACGTAGCCCTTCTAAAGAACGTAGCGCTCACTCTGCGTTCTATAGAAGTGCTAGACGAATTAACTTCAGATCATAGGCCGGTCCTCTTGCGACTGGGCCCTCACTCCGATCAAGCCCCTCCTACCAGGACACTCGTGGACTGGGACAAGGTGCAACAAGGTCTCCTAAAGACAGACGCCCCCATACTTAGAGACATACCTGACATTATTACCACAACTCAACAGACTGACCAAGCGATCGACCTATTCACCAACTACCTCAACGCTGTCAAAAGCGAAGCCTCTAGGGAGGTGTCGGCCGAGGAAATCCAACGCCGCCCCCTGCCTAGGGAACTGAGAGAGTTGCTGACGAGGAAAAATCGCGCCATTAGGACCTACTCTAACTGGCCTTCCCCCGAAAATCGTCAAATCCTGAGGGGCTTGTGTCACGAGTCCAAACAGCGAATTGCCGAATTTCGGGAGAACTCTTTTAGGGATCTGATGGGGGAGATAAAGCCTAGTCACCAGGCTGACTGGAAACTAGCTAGATCTCTCAAATCAGATACCGTCTGGACTATCCCCCCTTTGGAACGCCCCGGTAGTCCAACCCGCGCACTCGAGGACGACGAGAAAGCAGAATGTCTCGCCAATAGTTTAGAGTCTCAATGTTCGCCCAGCCTCCTGCCTGCCGATGAAGCCCATGTCGAGAGGGTAAATTCTGAGGTGGACAGGAGATCGCGTCTCCCCGTAACTTCACCTCTCGTACCGGTGTCGGTTAAGGAAGTCCACGATCGAGTAAGGTATCTTCGAGTAAGGAAGTCCCCGGGTGCGGATGGCATCTCCAACCGCATGCTGAGACTTCTGCCCGAACATCTCTTACTCATTCTGGTCGGCATCTTCAATGCCGCCCTGTCCAATAGTCACTTTCCAGCCGCGTGGAAACGTGCCACGGTCATCGGAATAGCGAAGCCCGGCAAACCCCGGGCCTCGCCAGCCTCTTACAGGCCCATCAGCTTACTCAGCTCGCTTGCTAAGCTGTATGAGCGAATCATCCTCGCTCGGATTCTCAGGTTCACGACTGAGAATTCAATTATCACGGACGAGCAGTTCGGCTTTCGTGCCGGACACTCGTGCGTCCAACAGGTGCACCGCATCACGGAGCACGTGCTGGACGGCTTCTCGCGTCGAACAGGGTTGAAGACGGGAGCGATCTTTCTTGACGTGGCGAAAGCCTTCGACAAGGTCTGGCATAACGGGTTGATATACAAGTTATATCAGATCGGTATGCCGGACAGACTCGTACTCATAATACGAGATTTCCTTACGGACAGAAGCTTTTGCTACCGACTGGAGGGAACGCTTTCACCTCCACATCCTATTAGGGCAGGAGTCCCGCAAGGCTCCGTCCTCTCGCCTACACTCTATTCGTTGTTCACGAACGACATTCCTAGGCACCCGCGTGTCGAACTAGGGTTGTTCGCGGACGACACCGCGCTCTTTACGACGCACAATCGCTACATTCTTGTTCGGAAATACCTCCAAGAGGCAATCAATGGCCTAGGTCAATGGTTTCGTCTTTGGCGTATTGAAGTCAATCCGGACAAGAGCGCAGCGATTATCTTCCACCCTACTGCCATAGGTCCGACAGGCAGGAAGGTGGCTCCGGTCCGGCTTTTTGACCAGCCCATTCCGTGGGTTAACGAGGTCAAATATCTAGGCGTCACTCTCGACCGTCGTATGACTTTCAAAAGCCACATCCGTAGGGTACGCAACAGAGCGCTGTTCGTATTAGGAAGGCTAGGGCCGATGATTAACAAGTTTAGTAAAATGTCACTTAGAAATAAGCTGAAACTCTACAAGACTTGTGTTCGTCCAATCATGGCATACTCAAGTGTGGTTTTTACCCACGTGGGTATGTCAAGTCTCGAGCCGCTTCAGGTCGTTCAGAATCGTTTCCTCCGTAGGGCGACTGGGGCCCCGTGGTACCAGACGACCCTCAGTTTGCACCATGACGCGGGGCTTGACTCCCTTTATGGTTTCTTTAAGCAGACTGCCCGGCGTTATTTTGACAACGCTCCGCACAGTAGTAATCCGCTAGTTAGGAAGGCTGCGAACTACATTCCCAACCCTCCCCCCCTCGGACTCTTAACACGGAAGTCACTGATTAGGGGCCGCTCGGTTCGGCGGCCTAGGCACTACGTCACGGACCAGGACGACGCACTCACAGCGGCCATTCATGAGAAATGGAACGCTGTGCGTGCGCCCTCCCCCACATGTACACTGCGGCGCCCCCGCCGGCGGGGACGCCCACCTCGGAACAGTCGCGACCACATCGACACGTTCAGTCCCTTATCCACCCGGTACCGCCGCATACCGGATAGAGTCACCCCGACAGTCGTCGGGCCTAGCTGAGTTTCTTGCTGGAGTCTTCTCAGCTAGGCTAGGAGTAGCGAACCAGCGACAAAACCCCCATTAGCTCGATCCCCCCCCCACTCACCCAGATCAGGTTGAACTCGCTTCAACTGATCTCGCTGGAAGCGCAAGCTCGGTAGGAGCATTCCAGCGTAGCAAACTCATCACGTTAGGTCGCGGAAGGGTCCTGGATTTTCCCCCGGCAACCATCCCACCAAACAGTCCGCCCGCTTTAGCGCTCCAGAGTAGTCCTCGGGAGGCCCTAAAAGGAGTCCTCCCACGGCAAGCTAAGACCCCCAGCTAAATTCCACGGAATGCTGTAGCTACATGCAAAAAAAAAAAAAAAAAGCATCGAGGCAGTGATTCTCGCAGCCGCCGCCCGGCTGCTAGGATTGCTGTACCCAGGCTATGACAGTCGCGGTGTTCGTACAGGAGCAATAGCACGCCATAGTCCTGGTCCCTTCCCCCTCGCCTGTTCCTCCGTATCCTGGTCTACAGCAGTTGCGGTGTTCGTATAGGAGCAATTGCACGCTGTAGTACCTACCGTCCATCCCGATTCCCGTATCCTGGTCTATAGTAGTCGCGGTGTTCGTATAGGAGCAATTGCACGCTGTAGTACCTACCGTCCATCCCGATTCCCGTATCCTGGTCTATAGTAGTCGCGGTGTTCGTATAGGAGCAATTGCACGCTATAGTATCTACCGTTTCCCGTTCATCCGTCACCCTTACCGTCCGCCGCCCGACCGACCCTGATCTCCGTACCGAGGGTCAAACAACCCCGCGTGGTTGTCGCGAGTAGACTAGGACCTCGCGCCCGTTTATACATCCCTAACTGGGAATCCCGTCCCGCGCTCTGTAGCATAGGTTAGCTTAAGTACTCTTAGTTAAGATAAATAAACCGGCATAAAAGCCCGCTGTATTTACCCTTGTTAATCAGTGTTTCTCTACTTTCCCCTGTGTCCCTCTCATCCCTGAGCTAGTTCGAGAAAACCCGAGGTCCCGTACGGACCGACGGAGTTGTGAGCCGTCTCGCCCGTTCCGACGCGCGGGACGACATCACAATAGTATCATTGTGGTGTCGATAGTCAATATGATGCCAATTGTGGACTAACGAATGTTAAGAACTTCAAAGAAGAATGTTAACTTACTCGTATTGGAACCCTTCTAAAATTGGTAAATATTGTTTTATTTAAATTATATTTTCTTCATTGGGTAAAAATCCGATATAGGTAGATAATAGAAACAAAAGCAAGAAAGCCTACATTCTGAGACAATTTCCACTGAGACGTATAAACCAAAGAGTATTTTAGGTGTTACTATTATAAATGCCACTTCAGTATAATTTTGCATCACCTTGCAGAACAAAAAGTTGTTTACTGTAAATATACCGGCTTCCTTGTTAGTAGTGTTGGTAATGAATCTAGGATAATAGCAATTACCTGCGTAATATTTAACGATTGGGGGATTTATGATTATTTTCAATCAAAAATACTCTCTGCTCTCAAGTTAAACAACAAGTTTTTAAACAAATAATTTTCGCCCCATTTCGGTCGTACGGAATACGAATATATGGTTCAAGAGCTTTATTCTCAATAAGAATTTACAAAACACGCTTACTTGAGAACAATAAATATACAACTATATACAACTTAAAACTAACGTGCAGATAATATGCCAAGTGCCAAAGGAAAATTCTGACCAGAACCGAGATCCAAGACGAGCCTCAATATGGCGCCGGAATAATAGAAAAATCCAAAACACCAGATTTCTAAATTATAATCTAAGCTAATGGATAGTACTTTGATTCGTAACAATATTACTGTTAACCGTAAATTTTAGTGCACTCAAGAGCCATGTATCTAGAATAACTGAAGAATCTTTACCAAGCTGCATTTTAAATAGTAGGTTACCTATGGTAGAAATGGGTTCATAGGTATTGGCTAGGTTCGGCTAAACTTTTACAAGCATTATGACATTTATGACTTAGCAACAATGACTCATTAGTATCTTGGTACTTAACGTAACCAATTCGATAAGATACGAGGACGAGGTTGGAATTTAACAATTTGCTCATACAACAATAATACTACATATTTTTACATGTTAGGTAAGTACTTACCTGCCTACATATTTTATGCATGCTGCTGGTTGGATTTTAGGAGACCTTGAATCAAGATTACTTCTGTAATTGTTGACTGGAAAGATATGCTTTGAGGCATTATTTTGCATATAATTTGTATTCGGCAATAAAAATCATTTATGTGTGTGTGTGTCAATCATTAAAACTTTCTAGTCTATGATTTCGTACAGTTAATGTAACAGTTCGAGGGTTTACTTGCCTTGAGGTCGATCGGAATTCGCAGGGAGGGTTTCAAACTCGTAAATTCCTTGTACAATAAACGGATTCCTGGTATAAACAGTACCTACGAGTAAACCGCAATGTAACAGTGACTTTTGCAAAAAAATCTTAATCCTGTTTAGACTACAGGACAGGCAATTTCATCGCCACACATTTAAAGCCTTAATTATTTTTTGCCACGGTATATTTTAATAAGCCAAGAACTGCATAATAAGGTTAGTGCAAAATTGTAGACCGTGTTTGTCCCCCGGCTGTTACCACTTTAGCTTAGAAAAACTCACCATAACACCCCTGTGAAGCCTCCAGTTGTACTTTCACACTTAATTTTCTTGGAACACGGCAGCGGTAAGAAATAAAGTTAAAATTAAGACGCGAGTTTATGGGGCGTTACGGGGTGGAGGGCGCAAGGTGGGCGCGGAGAGCGGGAGGGGCGGCGGTGTGAGAAGCCATTCGAATTCACCGCGCGAGCTGCGCCGTAGATAGCGGCAGGCGGAACACGTACTTCACTTCCACTAACTCCAACTATTGACAATATTAATGCACGCTTAGCAGGGCCGAGCGGCGCCGTGCAGCGCCTATCCAATATTGCAAAAATAAAACAATTTCACAGCATGCAGAACTGGATGCGTGTGAACACTCACAATCAATATCCGAGTGAACGTGCTGCACCCTCTGCACGTCACCGATTTTTGAATCGAGAGACTCATTGTAGCGCACGATTCTCTCGCTGATTGGCACTAATTTATTCCATTCCTATGAGAAGTCTCCGGAAGTAACGCAAATATTAGACGAGCTCCGGCCCACGACGGCAGCCATTAATTCCAGAATTGAAATCTGGAATTGCGGCGGCGGCGGTGGCGAATTTACATTCATCGCGGTAAGAACTTAAATCAGGTTCTCCGTTACGATTCAGTTGCGATATTATTTTATTAAAATATGTAAATGACGCCGTTCCATTGCACACTCAGGTAGGGCCCTACAATTGCCAAGGAGAATCTCTCTAACGACACAATATTTTCATTACGGATATTATTACGCCTATCACCAAATTTGGGTGGTTTCACTGAATATTCTAAGAGGTAATAACTACCGGCATTTTAACCCAGAAGGTTAATTAATGTTAACTGGATGAGTTCGTGAATGTGATAGCTTAAATTTACTTGATAAATGTTTCTTTAAGTTTTGTACTATAAAAGTACAATCTATCTATCAAAGTACATCTATGACTAAATTACACATTATTTTATAAGGTAATAAGGTATACACACAATTTAGAGCCACAATACGGTCTAGGCATGCGTCTTTAAGCTTAATTCCACGTTAAAAATGTAATTATGAGAGTGAGTGCAGCGTAGCACTAACAAACTTAAGCGTGTGTGAAGTTGGTGTCAAGCGCATAAAAATGTAACAAAATATACATAAGGTCATGTCACGTCATGTTACGTAAGGTCACAGTAGAATATCATCATAACCAGACCATGACATTAAAGACTAAACTTATACCTTAAATAACACATCGATGCACACAGAAAGTTAAAGAGCCGTTTACGTAGCAGTTTTGCAAAAACATAACTTATAGAACTGGCTTCTACGAATAGAATGGGTTTTGTTGCAACGTGGTCGGCCCTTTAAATTAAATTAACCAAACGATGACCAACCGGTTAAATCTTCACTAGGTGAGGTTCAAATGTGCGTTCTGCGTACCTACCGCCATCCATATCCACACTGATATTATAAATGGGAAAGTGTATGTGTGTGTTTGTTTGTTTGTTTGTTTGTTTGTCCGTCTTTCACGGCAAAACGGGGCGACGAATTGACGTGATTTTTTAAGTGGAGATAGTTGAAGGGATGGAGAGTGACATAGGCTACTTTTTGTCTCTTTCTAACTTCCCTAAAATGGGGGGTGGAAGTTTGTATGGTTTGTTACCCCGAATTTAACGCAAGCGAAGCTGCGGTCAAAAGCTAGTCAGAAATAAATTCAATCAAAAGTCAGCCGATTGCAAATCTCTATCATCTAATGGAAAACCGAAAGAAAATGCCACCCTAAGTAATACATGTGGCTCAGTCTGATCACGTGGACTTTCTATAAAGTTTGAAAAACGCTGCCGGCATCTTCGAGTGATTCCAGGCACAAAGCAGTTTTCAATTTATCGGGAATAAATGCTTCGGTTGGCAGCTCAGACACCCAATTACCGCGCACAAAAGCTGATTACCACGCGGTGCGGGCTCCGGCGCCGGGAGCCCGAGCGCGCTCGTTGCAGCGCTCGCAGCGCCCTCTGTATCTCAACTACGAAGGCACTCTTCATTTAACCAGTTCCGCAAGACGCGACAGACACACAAACAGTTTGCTCCGGAGTAAATTGTTCTACGCTAAACTAATACCCAATATCATCTGCTTTTTCATTTTGAGTTTATTTTACAAGCCGAGTTAAACAATCATAATCGTTCGGAGCCGACGACGGTAAAGTTTTTTTGGAAGCGATCCAAAATACTAACCTATTAAATAAGAAGGCAACATGAAAACTATCTATCCCGTAGAGCTTTTAAGAAAGCAGGAAACTTTGGCAAAACTTTTATCTTACATGTAACAAAATTGCGTAGAATATATTGCATGTAAAGAATAAAACCTTTTGTATATTAAAGATGCAGCGAAACCTACACTTAAGAAAGTGAACCATAAGAACAGGTTACTTTTAATAGAATCTCCAACAAATAAAGTAATAGTGCGAAGGCTAATGTTTTAATTAATTTATAAACTTCTTTATTTTCATTTTTGTAAGCGTAATTTATAAACAAACAACTTTTTAATTAAATTACTCAAAACAGAATATAGTAGAGATACTGATCAAGATAAATAAGTAACCTCCTTAAGATGCTTAGATTCGGTAGTTAAGCTTAAAGTATAAAAGATAAAGATGAAGATAAGAGATAATGATGCAATTAGTACAATTGAAAGTATTTTACAAAATAAAATTATTCAAGTCAACCAAAATTATAATTAACTATTTATATATCGCACTGAACCTGTTTTATGCGTTACTAAGTATGTAACTACTAATAAATTAACATAATCTCCTTTTACATCAGAGAACCAACTACGTACACTATCAGTACTATCACTAGATCACACCTGTACATTCTGTACGAGGTGTCTCTGTCGAGACGCTCAGTATTGCGACAAGGCGCGTCCTGACGCGACGGGCCCGTGCTCGCGACATCTACCCTGGGAAATCACTGGCGCTGTCGCTTCTCTACCTGAATAAAAGGAATGACTGGAAACACAACTAGGTAACTACTATAACGCAAAAGTCGAACACCTAAGGATGCAATTACTTTTAGTTAAATATGTGACCAGTTTTCTCTGTAAGTATTTTTTATTTTTATTGACAAGCGACTTGCGGACAGGGAGCCACATTTTAATATTAAAATATTAATATGTTACGGTTTATTTATCAGTACAATTTTTTATATTATCATCCATATAACGCGTTCGTGCGTTGTCACTTTTTACTTAAGTAAAACTTGAATGTAATAATCTGTAGCTATAAGTGCGATCCTATAATTGGATTTCCATTTCTTATTAATTAGGGTCAGGGAGGGAACAGTGGCTAGGATTTTTTCAAGAGGCTGTGGCATGAAAAATATAAATCCCTGAACTAATTGTTGCAAGCACAGAGCACAGTGCATTATTAAACTTTCATATGTAGCAAATATATTTGCTGTTACTTTCACCAAAAAAGATATATCCATTCTTTTTTAAAAATTGGGAATCGAGCCACTGTGTACCCGTTGCTGTACACAGTGACTAGGACCCCCTAGTACACAGTGGTTCTAACAGTACACAGTGGCTCGAGTACACAGTGGTTCTAACAGTACACAATGGCTACGTAAGAATCGAACCTAAATAAACTTTATAACAAAAAACATTTTTGTTGAATAAAACGGTAATTAGAATAGGTAAGCCTAATTCCGGAATAATCGTTCCTGATTCATTCTTCATTTAAAATAGGTACTTACCTAATAAATGTCGCATGATGTATTCACTTTCATTTTATTAAAAAAAGAGTGCAAGAATTATTTTTAATAATAAAAGAACTTTTATTCTTATTAATGTACCCGACTGTACCCTCCCTGACCCTGGTGCTATTTTTTTTGATAGCCGTTGGATCTCCGTAACGTAAATAAATAAATAACATCAAAACAAATTGCAATTCTGTCAACATGTCATCGTGTTGATGTGGAACAATCTTATTTGACAGGAACTTGATAACCAATCGGTAATAATAACATTTATATCTGAGAAGCCAACCCTTTTCAATAACAAATTAAAATCAAACTAATATAAATTTAAAATGTTCTAAAAGCTTTCTCTGCGCTTAACAAGGTCTAAAATGATATATGTAAGGTTTTTCAACATAACTTCGTAAAAGTAAGAGACCAGACAGGTGATGTCGCCCCTGTCGGTAAACTAATAAGGCCCAGCATCTTCGGACGACGGACATCATGGGCAAGCGTCGTCAGATGAAGTCGTGACACCGAACACCCTGGGAAATCACTAGCGACTCTTCAACCTAAATAGAAACATGGCGGGAACGCGACTGGGTAATCGTTGGCACATTTTAAAAATTGTATTAATGTTTTATGTTTATGGTTTGAAAGCCGAAGAATACAGCCGACGAATTCAACTAGAGAAAACTATCAAAACGGATATTTTATTGAACCGTAAGTCAATGTTAGTGAAACAAAAAAAGCCGCATTAAGGACTCGTTATCAGTTTGAAAACGAAAATCGACCGAAAATAATGAAAAAAATTACTTAAATTACAATCGTTCATATAATTGTTAAGATATTAAAAATACCTACAATTAGGTAAATACGATACAAAATACGCCGTGTTTTTTCCGTTAATTTCAAGGGTACATTCCCGAGATAAATTATGTTAATTTTTCAAAGATACCAGTATCCCAATTCGCTCCATTTCTGAGATCATCCATTAGTTAATTTTATCTTTCCGATAGGGTATATACAATAATTGATTACCGCTGGGAACTGATACACCTGTGTGTTAAGTCAGTAAAATGTGCATCATCTGTATCTCGGACTATTTAAGGTCAAACTTACATTGTCATGTCATAATTTTGAATTGTTTGGTTCAGTTAATTATAATAGCCTAGTTACATTAGTGACTGATTTAATAAAAAAATATTTGATAAAAACTATTCATGCCAATTAGTTGTATAATAAATTATAATACGAATTTTATTACATATTATTGTTATTAATTTCGTCTGAACTATTGTAACTTATAAAACAATATGCCATTTAACTAGGTACATTAGATTTTATTGATTTATGTTGTGCCATGTAGTACTGTTTCACACAAAAGAGTATATCTTCAAAACCTACGATTAAAACCGAGTTTAATGCACCCTCTCCGCCTACCAGCCATTGTAGTCGGCCTTCATTAGCAGTGTAAACCTACGCGCTCTGGTTGAGTTATGGCGTCGTGTCATACGCTTAAGACGTATGCAAACAAGATTTATGTAATTAATTTAGGAGAATTACTGATAAGAGCCGGCTCGAGAACACACATATGTTATGGAACACAAAGGCCAGTATATGGCTCCTGTAAATTTCTACAATGCCTGGATCATTCGAGATGTTAGTAAGGTTATCTTGTTATATGACATACACACAGGTACTTCAATCTTTAGAAAATTTAAAGTTTTGACTCGAGGCTCATGATAGGGTGATTGTGCTAGTTTTCGTCCACTCTTGTCAGTTTTCCGTCCATACTTATTTATATGTTTATCTTCAAGTATTTCCTAAAATAAAAGCTTATAATTAAAAAATCTACTAAAGAATAAACTATACATATAAACTATATTGACCTTAAAAAGTTTTTCCCATTTTTTTTGCAGCAGTTTAATTAAGTGGATGGTAAACTGGACCTGGACAGCAAACTAGCACAATGACCCTATTATACTTAAATGCGAAAGTGTGATTTTATGAATTTGGACATTTGGTAGCTAGTTCTTGAATCGCGCAGAAACAGATAGGTATTTAAAAATGAATAGGGGTTTAGTAAAATCATTTTTTGATAATGTAAATATTTTCGGAAATAATCGCTCCAGAAGTAAAAAAAAAATGTGTCCCCCCCCCCTCTAACTTTTGAACCATAAGTTTTAAAAATATGAAAAAAATCTCAAACGTAGAACTTTATAAAAACATTCTAGGAAAATTATTTTGAACTTAATAGGTTTGAATAGTTTTGAAAAAAAAAAAATACAAAATAATTTCTGAACTAAGTTTGTAATTTAACCGTATAAGCAGGTGT
Source organism: Pammene aurita (assembly GCA_947086415.1). Lineage (NCBI taxonomy): Eukaryota > Metazoa > Arthropoda > Insecta > Lepidoptera > Tortricidae > Pammene > Pammene aurita. The sequence goes on along the minus strand of OX352293.1, from coordinate 19,378,794 downwards.
TTATTGTACCTGTAATATCTACAAAATCACAATGCAATGACGTGCTTTCAAAAACTCTTAAGTGGGGACACTTACTGTGACGGACGGAAAACTACGGAACCCTACACTGAGCGTGGCCCGACACGCTCTTGGCCGGTTTTTTTAAACATGGCGTATCAAAGTTTATTAAAGAAGTTCATGCGTCCACGTTCAGAGTTCATTATTAGTGAGCGTCCATTATTTAGGATAGGTATTTAGGGGAGGCAGGGGGTTGCGCAAAATCTCACCAAAACTCACAAGCCACCGAATACTGAGAAATGAGAAAAAAAACTTGTAATATTTGAGAAATAAACTGATAATTAGTGATCGGAATAGGTAGTGAAATTAGAATATTTTCTTAATTATATGGGGAAACGCAAAAATTAATAGTTTTTAACATGTTTATTTAACATTACTTTCGCTTTATAGTTGCAAGTAACGGTAGTTTAAGTATAATCAACACAATGATAAACTAAAACACAAAATTTTACAGTATTAGTAAACAATTAATACAATGAAAAAGTAATGTACACAAACATTTTTTCATTTGTTTCTTTGTATGAAAATAAAATAATTTTCCTTGTGTTGCCATGGTATGTTCAGTTTAACTTGATAGGAAGGTCTAATTACGCTCTTATTCAAAACCACCACCTACTTCAATCTTCACTTACTCCATTCAGCAGTAAATCGAAGTCCAGTTAGAATCAGCCAAAATACTTTCAATAAGATGATCACAAAGTTCGTTAATCAAGCCAAAGTCGTTGATTAAACCAGCCACTTAATAATTCGTGCGATCTGAAGAACATAAAACACTAGGTTGTAATTAGGTTTTAAATGTTATTTTTGGATCAGAAAGAGACATCACTAACAAAATAACAAATATTGGAATCTGCCGACTATTTCCCCCATCATATCGACCGCAGTCATAAATGTAAACAATAGAAAGTTAGAAAGGGCGAGTCAGGTACAGATAATTTAGGAATGCCTTTTAAAAACAACAAATACCAAAAGATAAGATGCACTGTTTGAGTACAAATAACGGCGATGATAACTATAAATTTATTTTTGTTTGCATGTAGGTATGTCATAACTAAAGTATTATAAATAAGTAAATATTTCATCAATGCCATATTCTATACTAGCAAAATTATTGTAAAATTATAAGTTTATAAGATTTCCGAATCAAACACGAAACTCTAAACTTTTCAAATGAAATCTCTGGGTTACAAGATGCCGGATTCTAATTTTAAAATACATTACCAATACAATAAAAATACAACCTATCTCATACATAATTCCAACACACAACAAACATTCAACCAATATTGAAGTTGTATTGGAGTTGCGTTGGAATATTTCTCAAGCAAATTCTGATATTTCTAATTCAGATGTTTATGCCGTAGCTGTATTGCGTTGTTAATGCATTGGAGTTGTATTGAAGTAGGATCGTGTCTATACGTGTTTTAAAGTTAGAATACGGCCAAGCTATATCCATACTAAGCATACGCACCGAAGTCTCGCGAAATTGCACTACCTATTCCGATCACTGCTGATAATGCACCGGTGAAACTAAATATAAGCTCTTTCAAAGGTATATATTTGTGCAAGCAAAGGAGACAATGGCAGCGACTCTAGATGCCTATCGTTTAGGCAGGGGCGAGCATGTAGCGGTCGCAGCTACTAGCACGGCCAGTCGACAGCTACGGTCGGAGATATTTACGTTTATCTTCGGGTAACGGCTTCATCGCAAGCTTTATTACGACATCCACTCACGTAATCCGCCGCAGCCGTCATAACTCCTCGTTTACCCGCCGCTGCTACAATGTTCTACACCGCTTTTCCACTAGCACTACACGGACGATGCATTCACCCCTCCGCCTCTGGACCGTTCAAACGCTTAGTTTTTATAGTTTACGAGCACATCTTTTAGAAAGATAGGTACCCTTCGAGTAGGATTAAGTAAAAAGGATAGAGCAAATACTTTAAGTGAGCCCTAAAAGTTTTTTTACTGTTTGAAAAATGCACTGGTTATATATTATATTGGTGAATCAAATAGTAAACGGTACCTGCAACGATTACTAACATAACCAAGTCAGCAAAAATATGTAACAGTTTTATTGGCTTATGTATTATCGGGTTCAGAATTGCATGGCCAATTTATGAATGAATTCATTGATAAATTGACCATGTAATTTTGAACCTGATGGTACAAATGAAATTGTGCCGGATTTGATGGTGCGATTTAATTGTGTCAGATTTTGAGTTTTGTTGTGTGAGAAATTATTGCACTGAGTTTTCTCCTAATGTTTTGCAAATTCAGTCAAATTAATTACTTTAAAAAATTTACCGAATAAATTTGAAAGCAACTATGATAATAATCCGGAAATTAAAATTTCCGCAGCCAATATTCCATCCACAAGTATGAAATAAAAGTAACAACTTGATACGACAAACCACACGAATCTAATGAAACAATAGATATTATTCCGATTACTGCACGGATTCATCCTTAGCTTGGTATTGTTATTTGTGAGGAGGGTAGGGTTTTCAGTCGAACTACAAACAAACTATTAAACGTACCTAAAAATGTTCACGCCTAAATTCTAAGAAGGATTGAAGCCCACCCAAACACTTCATAAAAGGTGAGCATACAATTCCATCGTGACAAATTTGTCCATTTGCACCAATGTTTTGAAATCATCCCAGATTTTAAATGCATAAAACATCTTTCAATTTAAATTCTTCCATTTTCTTCACAGTCGTAAAATACAGAAGGGTAATCCGGAATCGGCTTACGGCCGAGGGAGTTTTTAAACATTTTCACCTCCAAAGCAATTTCCTAAACCGGTTCATCAAACGGATTCAATCAATTTTTGCTTATTCCATTCTGTTTAAATAAGGACCCGTGGTTAATAAAGAGTTTCATTTTGATATAGACGGAAAGGGTAGGGATGATTCCAAACTTCAAAAGTGGCAACCCTATGCGCAAGGAAAGTTCAAGTGAAATAATGCGATCGCCAAATGTGGTCACACCAACTGCAAAAGCTGAACAGCATTGCAGAAAGGCCGAAATCGAGCGGAAGGGTTTGGTACAGGGCAGCTTAGTGCAGCCGCCGGAAGTAGGCCTCTAACCGCCCCTGTATAATAGCTTCCAAATTGACCCTTCCACTTCAGCCTGCAACCGCTACGGCGCCGCTGCTGGCGTCAGCATTATCGTAATACGTATCTGCTACCTATAGGTATATTTAAGTACTTAAGTAACTTTTCTAGCTAGCAATACTCGAAAACTTTCTAAGAGCCACATTCTAAATGACTTCCTGACTCAATCTCGCACGTGAATTCAATTATGTTGCCACTGCCGAGTGGCACAAATTAATTTTCATACAAAGGCATTAACACGGCGTCACATCGGAAGTGTTATTTCCTTTTATAGCAAAGGCAAATGTCAACCGACCGACGTGCCGGTTATGAGGATAGTCAAATACATTAAAGGGACGAGTTGCGCGAAATACTGGCATTGTAGGATCCTAAGCCCCGTTTAGATTAGATCAGACCTTCGAAATAACAGTGAATGAGGACGTGGATTAACTACGGTCCGGGGCACTCCGGCCCGTGCGCCTAATGGGTCACCGTTACGGGTAATGAGGGGCGCGGAGGGGGCGAGGCGCTTCGAGTACCCCCGGCTTCGAGCCGGACATATTTTGTGATTAGGTATTCAGATTGCTAACATCGGCTGAGATGCAATAATTGACTCTAGTAAATAAATTTCAGGTCAAAAGCTACGACATTGTTAATAGTCATAATTTTATGATTCTAGTGTGAAATAAAATGGTAATTGGCCAAAAACAAAAATAATGATTGCAAAATACGTGTGCCCGCCGTACTGAATCGATGTAGCCACAGATCAATTCAGATTTTTTGCAATTGGTCCCAGCGGTGGAAGCAGAAGTAAAGGTTAAATTCATTTTTCAATGTCAGAGAAGAAAATTCATTAAAACTTTGAAATTACTAATGGCCAAACGGACGGAGTGAAATTCGCTCTTAATTTGTACCGAAACTTTTTTCACGAATTTTAAGAAACGAAACGACTTTTGAAGTGCGGAAGTCAGGAAAGTGTTAATGATAATTGTTTGATTTGTTATTATAGGAAACATTTGTTATTCTGATTGCTGTTTTTTTCACAACATTTGGACGGTATGATAAACTTTTTTCTATTAAGAAATACGGTCGTTTCCCGAATAGGCTACCATAATTCCTACCTTGAAAGTAATTCATAGAAAGTAAAGGGCAAGTAGAGTGCTCATATTAAAAGTAATAAATCTGCGGAGAAGATGACGTCCCGACGGCGCTCACCAGCGGCCACCGGCACCCGGCCCACAGAACCATCCGATATTAGTTTACTTTTCCTCTCCAACTTACATTATTAGCTATCCACCCGCAAGAACTGCCAATGATAGTTTTTCAAGTTATTGAGAAAACGTCCTCAAGTCTTATTTTGTTTACTTATCTAGATAAACATCTTCCAAGATAGGCATCATTAGTGTCAATACCTAAGTAAAAGAATTGTCTCATTTTCGGTTCAAATCGAAGACAAAACGGGAAGATAATTGAGTTACGTTTAGTTAGTGAGTAATACAGACGCGTGCAGATGTAAGACAAGGGGAATAATAAACGGGCGAGTTATTAACATAGATGCAAATGCGTCGTTACGGTGCAATAGTACGCGCGGGACCCGCCCGAGGGTTTGCGAGGCGGCGAAGCGGCAGGCGGCGTGAGGCCCCAACTCCCAAAGCACTCTCCGACTAAGATACAAGACTCACCAACTTTGCAGAACAATGATATCTCCTAACTGGCACACTCCTTCCAGTGAGCTAGGTGCCTAGTGCGATGTGCATTGTGCACTTATAAATTACCGCGGAGCACGGGGCCACGTAAGTAACGCGAACTTTAGTATTTTTGCAACTGTGCCACGCAAACGGAAGAGTAATGTTTAGTTATTTAAACGCTAAAGTGTAGATTTTACTTTTGGTTTTTGAAGATTACAAACGTAAGTGTTAGTAGTCTTACATTTAACACTTGTTCTGATAAATAACAAATAATTACAATACTTCTTTATATAGGTAGAAACTAGTCAACTATTTTAAAGCCTCTAATGGATTGTTCAGTAACTGAGTTTTTATGCAAAGCTGGGAATAATAATAGCAAGGTAGCAAGTAAGCGTAATCACCGTTCAAAAAATCTGCCCCATTTTTCAGGTGTCAAAGGGGGCGGAGCTTGTCACAGTGATGCCCTAATGCCACGTCTAATGTTTTGAAATTGTCAAACTAAAATATTTTCATTTACGTGGGTTTCTTGGGGCTCCTTCTGGTGGAATACAAACTATTGTCATATTTTCGATTCTCATAACACTTTTGGGGGTTATCCTCATCTGGCAGAATAATATTGGTCTGAAATACACTTGGCATAACATATTTCGCAGTAACACTTTCGTTCGAATGGTAATTTTGCATTAAGGTATAGTTGGCATTACTACTACCACACATACGACACATTTTGCAGCACATTGGTTTGTAGAACATTACTTTGGCCGACTTTGGTTTAGCATCATTTTATGTACCATAATATTCCTTTAGCAATAGCATAATTTTTTTCTGCTAGCAGAAAAGTGGGTTAGGTAAGTTTTACGTAGTAGAATCCCACCAAATTTGCTATGGCATAAAAGGATTGTTAGGTATCTTGCGACCTCAACACACCCGACTCGCTATCAAAAAGGAAATTCAGTCCCAGAGTCACCGTTAGGTACGACGAGGAGCGAATCCCCCCTACAGGAACGTACTGTTGCAAGAAAATTGGGTTAGGTTAGGTTAGAGTTGCGACCTCCACGGAAACAACTGTTGCCAGAAAAGTGGGTTAGGTTAGGTAAGAACTGTGACTCCCACAGGAACATACTGTTGCCAGAAAATTGGGTAAGGTAAGGCTAGATTAGAACTGCGACCCCCGTGGAATCAAACATTTTTTTTAAAATAATGTTTAAGACGCATCATTCTTGCACAATTCGGTAGCTATATTCTTTAGCTTCAGTTTGATATACTTAAACGTGGGTCCGTTTGATAAAATACTAGACTACATGTTGCAAGTCTGCTTGTTGCATAGCAGTCTAATTCTATGCCTTTTGTGCACAAACATCTGTAGCATAAACTCGCAAGAAAACTAAACGGTGGTTACGAAATTGCATCTAATAAACAGATTTCATACAAACAAGCAATGGAACCTTCTAAACAAAGGTGTAACATTTATTTGATGCACTTTTGTAAAGTAATATTTTCATAAATTTAACGCGTGTTTGCGTCTTCAGGCAATCTTGAGCTTTACAAGGATTTCCAATAAATTTCCCATCTGATTTGTATATTATTATACCATATTATGTTCATTTGAGACTAAGATATCAAATAATTACTTATAATTTTTATTTATAATTTGATTTTTTATTTTATCAGTCACAAACCTGGTAACAGAACTTAGTAACCAACTAGGTACAGGTGAAAATCATGAAAGTAATTAGTAAGTTTAAGTGTTCTGTTTAACTATGGGCACTGATAGGATTTCACCGCTTGTTAATGTTAATTTCTTATTTTTTTTTTTTATACCACGACGGTGGCAAACAAGCATACGGCCCGCCTGATGGTAAGCAGTTACCGTAGCCTATGGACGCCTGCAACCCCAGAGGATTTACATGCGCGTTGCCTACCCTTTAGGAACCTATACACTCCTTTTTTGAAGAACCTCATACTGTAGCCCACTGGGAAAACCTCGGCAGGGAGTTCATTCCACAGCCGCAGCGTTCGTGGGAGGAAATTCCTCTTAAATCGTACTGTGCGCGACCCATTGGGCTCCAGGGTGTGGGGATGAACACCCTGCCGGCGGCGAGCGGTGCGGTGATAAAAAGCTGCCGTGGGCATCATATCAAACAGTTCTTCAGAGCACAACCCATTGTACAAGCGATAGAACACGCATAAGGAGGCAAAGTCCCTCCTGGAGACTCAAAGGTTCAATATCGCTCGTGAGTTTGGGATCGTCGACGATCCGCACAGCGCGCCTTTGCACCGAGTCAAAGGGCCCAAGCTGGTATCCAGGTGCTCCCGCCCAAAGGTGACAACAGTACTCCATGTGGGGTCTGACTTGCGACTTGTATAGGAGCAGTCTCTGCCCCGGAGATATTATTTAATGCATGACGAAAAAAATAAATACGTTAGTAAATAAATCATAAAATATTATTTTTATTTTGTAGTTTACTATTGCATAACACCGTCTATGTCAAACTTGGACGTATTTATTTTATGTTAACTTGATATTTAATTGTCATGAATCGGGTTTCTACTACCCAATGAAAATGTATTAAGTATCAATTGATTTTGACCACTCACAACGAGACAACTTTTCTTTTTTTTTTATACCACGACGGTGGCAAACAACCATATGGCCCGCCTGATGGTAAGCAGCTACCGTAACCTACTACCGAAATTGGGTACAATTTTCACATGATGTGTGGCTTTACTCGTGTTGGTATTGATGAATGATGATGCAAAGAGGATTAATATAAGTAGCTTGTTTGGCTGTCAGCTGGGAAAAAATACTTTGGAATTGTGTTTATCGAGATCCGAACACGACGCTAGCAAATCCGTGACAGACTAAAACAGGTCAAGCGGCTTTCCGTTGACAACAACAGCTTTGTTAGGGAGGATTTTATTGGCACAAATATTGTCCAAGTCGAGTCGCGGCGCACACTCCTCGTGATTTACCGAGCTGTTTACGCGAGCCTCCCTATCCCGAGCTACTGACATTTTTACAGCTCCACTTGCCCGAAAAGCAGAAATTTCATACAACACAAATCATCTTAACTATATTTTTATGAAAATTTTACCACCAGCTAGAACGCTAACGGAAACGTAAATGTTTTACGGAAATTTAATGAATTCCACAAAGGGTCTCGCTACTCTCGCTTAAGTAATTATTAAACAAAAGTATCTACACTTTATTTTACGTAGCTAATTTTTCCTGAGATAAAATAATGCCGTACATTGTTTTAAGGAAATAAGTCAATCAGATTTTTAATCACAAAAGCCTTATTTCGACAATTATTAATCCGGTAATCCTAAATTTAATAAAAATAGCCCTAAAGCCATCGAGATGTCAACTAACGGACTTTACACGTAAACTTTTCTATTTAAGTAGAAAAGTTGTGGAAGCGTTTTCATCTTTGGGCGAAGGCCGTCAGCCCCAGCGAGGCGGGTTGTCATTACACCGCGCCGAGTTGTCGGGGAAACAATCTCACCTCGTCGGCATATCAGGACAACACACTGTCAAACAATAACGACAACACTTTTCAATTACACCCCTGTGGAAGAAAATGTGTTACGACACCCTATTTGTTTTAATGGCGGAGTTTTTACGTCATTAACGTGTTTTTGACACACATGTGTAAAGTTTTAAAATAAAAAAGTAAAGTATGCATGTACATATTGTACATAAGAAAGGAAGGGTATGCCCTCTACGGTGATACATTTTACGGGAAGAAGAATTGATATAATCTTGTAATTATAATAAAATATGATATAATCTTATTGCGTTGCGCTTGCATTTATTTATACACCGTGGGCCCTTATACCTAGAAAGATTTTAACAGTGTATTCCTGATCATATTTAGACACTAAAATGTCCTATAAACATTTCTGGAATACGTCTAGTTTCAGAGTTAATACCAATTAAGAAAAATATACTTTTTATTATAACTCAGCACAAAACGCCTTTCTGATGGCGTTGTTGCCACTATTGGGCATAGTTTACACGTCCTTATTAACAGATATCTAAGTGACAAGGAAAACTTTGCAAAAACTAAATTTTTCAAAAAATAGAAAAGAAAAAAATTTTTTTTTGGCGAAATTGACCTAAAGTCACATAATATTTTTTCCTTCTTTTGGTCTCAGAAATGTGTGGTTTAGATTTGTCATGTTATTCGTGCCCACGGTGTATATGAAGGTATCCAAGCATATTAACATATTTAACAAAAAAAAAGAATCACTTTTCGTGTTGTTATTCTCTACTTCTAACTGAAGTCTGGCAAAGGCCCTAGAAGCTGGCATTGTTGTTTATAACTGCACCTACATTACTCGCATTTTGACCCTTTCTTATACGCCTGTGTCAAAAAACTATTTATATCGAAGTACGTTAGATTAAGGTTAAGAGGGCCAAAGTAAACGAAGTTATCCCATTAGTGAGCCTATTTCAAGACGCAATAAATTAAAGCCAAACAAGGATGCGCCGAAATCCGATCCACGGTAGGCAAACGTCCTCAATAAATTGGAAATTTACCTGGAAAGGAATCTACGGTGATAAATTTTACGGGAAGCGAATTCAGAAATGAAAGTTGGGTAGCTTGCTTTCGCTATAACAAAAAGTTTCTGATGACTCCGCGCATTCCGAAATGCCTGTTTCATTTTATGACTATTGGAAAACAGCTGTTGCAAAAAAGATCCATATTGAAACTTGTTCAAATTACTTCGAGGTCCATTACTGGAAATCGAAAAAAAAAACTAATACTTCTAAAGAGCCTTTAATGATGTGGCGTATTTGTAGATGCGCGGAATCAAGTTGGAAAGAGAGTAATTGTAGTGTGATACAAAGGCGAGTGGGAAGGGTTTTTGCTAATCCTTTTATCTTAGCTCAGCACGCGGTGAGGCGAGCGTGCTTGAAGCCTGTAGCTTAGGGCGCGGGGCGCACCTGTTCGACCATGATCCGTTTTGCTCTAATTTGCCCGTTTTATTTTATCGCTAACGTGTCTTAAAGGCAAGGCAGCATGGTTATTTTAAATATTTATTAATCGATGTTAACAAAATCAAATATCCAAATGTAAAAAAATAAGGGGGTTGACCGAAAAAAAAAATGTAACATACGGGCAATACCTAAATGCCTACCTCATATCTTAAATGTTCGACTTTAACTTACACCGCCACACTATCAACTAAATAAGCAGGTGTACATTAACATAATACTTATATAATTTGACTAAATGTACAAATCAAATCAAAATTCGGTTACTTATCTACGGCCACAAAACTAATCGATCAGTATTAAAGGAAAATATTTTTTTGTTTCCGTTAACTTGGACTTTTAATTCAAAGTGTTAAAACGATGAAAACCAAAAAAACTATCGAGGCGTAAATAATTAACACTGAAATCACTCAGGTACGTAAATAACAAAACAAGTTTCTTCTTAATCACGGTACGATAAGGAAGGTAGGTACATTAAAAAGGTCTGGCGTGACAACAAATCTAAAGGAAAAATCTCCGCCTCTGAGAGCCCAACGGTGATAAACGAGAAAAACTTTGGAACTAAATGGAGCATTCGAGATGGCGAAGCTGCGCTGCTCTCGCAGAATAATACTTCTCTCTGAGAAATAACACTTATAGTCCGCGAGGCTTAAAATCAAATGTCCCCGTTCTCTTTACGACTTTCATGCGAACGGCGAAGGCGTGTCCTGAGGAATAGCGACACGAACTAATGCCAATTTTATAACTTTGAAATTTATATGACACCGCTTCTACCCAAGAGGAATGATTCAACCTAACACCAGCAGTGAAATACTTAATTATAAACTGATGAAGTCACTTGGATAACTATAGGTTAGCCTTTATTCTGCGTTGTTAATTCAATTAGAAGACTGGGACTTCATGATAAATTAATATTGACAAATGCCTTTGAAAATTAATTTTCATAATTGTATTTGCAAGCGTGCGACTACGAACCTTATGTTGAATTATCCTTTGGTTTGTAATTCTTAGGAAACTGCAAGTAACATGTACCTGTATAAGAAGAAAAATATGTTAATTTTGATAATTACGAAAACAAATGGAAATACAATATGAGTAATAAAAAGATAAAGTAAACAAAGCTAGCAAGATTAAATAGTATTTGTTTTTCTATTAAGATAATCTTAAAACACCTAGTGATAAAGGGCGAAGGGTAGCGGGCGCTTTGTTTCGAGCAAACGTGCAGACAGGGACGGGGCGGACGGCAACTAAGGAAAGGGCAAGGGCAGATTACTCCAATTTACATTAATACGAGTTTTCCGGGCACAGTGTGACGAGGCGAGCGCTCAGCGAGGTGTCAGGAGCCGACGACCGGACCAAATCACGTGTCCCCCGAGAGTATCTACCTACCTCCGAACACAAGGATTATGTTATAAGGAAATAATTGTCGTGCCGCGCTAAAGGACCGCCCCCAACATATCGCGCGATACAAGGGTCGACGCGTTGTTTTTGTTGGTACTAACTTTCTCAATTTGAATAATTTTATTGTTGGGTACTTTCATAACTCATGGTAATTGGACTAACATGACTCTCTGGCACAGGAGTTGGAGTAAGTTATTGTAAATAATAACTATTCGTTAACAAAGTTTTACTTCAGTTTACAGGAACTATTTACATTTTACTGAAAACTTTGTAAAATAAAAGATTATCAAGGGTTTATAGCTTTTTTGGAATTAATACGAATGCATTTGAATCGTATGCAGCTACTAGTCTTTTGTAATCGGAAGGATAATTGTTATCAAGATTTATAAATTCTTGATCTATTCGTATCGATGCTCTAGCTATCACTCCATGTTCCGATGACATTGAGAAGCATTGTTCCTTATAATTATTTAAGTAGGTAAACTATTTATGTAATTGTCTAAAGAGGTTTGATAAAAAGATAATTATTATTATTGCACAGCACTTTTTTAAAGCTATCGATTATTGAAGATATGTTTCAATGTAAACTTTATATTCGTCTTCAAAATGATACAAACAATTTTATATTTACAGACAAAGCTGAGGGCAATCACTAGTGTATGGGGAAAACATCGATATAGTAATTCCCTACCTGTCATTAAATTTTGCACTCTAGATTCCGATGTCTGATGATGAATTTTAATTATCTCACCTTTATTCATGTTTTTTTTTAAATATCTATAAAGTACAAGCAACCAAATTATTTCAAAACCACAATATACTAAAATTGGTACCTACGATAGAACTAAAAAAAGTTTTGTAATATTAGCTTATTTCTCAGTTAAATTTAATCACAAAGAGAACGAAGCAGGACAAGTGAAACCTTGAATATGTATGCGCACTTGGAATGCGGTAATACGGGATGAATCTCTTCTTTGAAGTCGCGTTGAAAATGGAAAATTGAAAAGAGAAATAGTGCAAAATTACATTTATTTCATGCTGTAAAAACGCACTCTACGGTCTACAAAAGGTATACGGTATATTTGCATGGGAAATATTTATTTTATTATATTATTTGGTTATCATACATTTTTTACTTATGTCAGCTTCGGTTTTTGTAATATTTCTAACAGGCGTTTATAGGTAAAGTATTTTCGGGAGCTCTAATCTACTTAATAGGTACAAGTAAAATTGGCAGTGTGAGCTATGGGCAGAATGAAAAATATAAATATTCAAATTTCAAGTAAAAAGTAAGCAGTATAGATTATATTAATTAGACTACGACTAAATTATAGGCAGTGGTCTCATCAATGTAACGGCGATACGATCGTGGTGTAGTAGCGGTGATCGGCACGTACGTGTGGAGTGCGCCGACCACGTCAGCGAGCCGCTGAATGGCTGTGACGCCGCCCGAGTGTCACACCATCAATTATGTACCTGATTGACGACTTAACCGAACGCTTCTAGCACAAAGGCACAATGTTCCCGACAGATTTTATAGAACAATAGGACGTGTCGCGCTTTGCAGCGATTTGCTCCTGTCGATGAATTAGTATTACATGTCACGATGTGTCGTTACCGTATAAGCGTTATGGAATGTCAAGTCAAATACGAAAGTTGTCATTCACAGGGTATATCATCGGGAATTCAAACCCAACTCGTGTAAATACCTACACGACTATGCTATGATCGCTCTGGAGAATTCATCCGCCGTTAGATTCCATCCAGCAGAAAGGATAATTAACATAATTGGCCGTAAGTATGTGTATGCGTAGGACATCTTTCACTAATAAAATAATGCATGCATAATATCAAGATTTAAATAAATATTTATACGACGCCGATAAGACAAATAAACCACAAAACGTGAGTTTAATTACATTAGACCAACCCAGAAACAAAACATTAAAATGAATTAGGGTCGAGAGAGGGAGAGCATAGAAAATGCACGTGTAACATTACGTACTTTTCACGCTTCGTAAATCGCTGTGGAAAAAATCCTCTTTTATATAGAAATGAAAACAAACTTCACTCAAAGGGCAATTCCATAATGGAACCAGTTGGCTTCAGATGTGAGTGCGAGTAGGTGCATTACATTCACGTAGTGGAGGCTTGGTGCTAACCGCCAGATAGCTTTCTATTACGCTGAACGATTGGTAAAGAGCTCTATTACTATAACTAAACCCCTGAGCTCTCTCGGTGCAAAACAACGTTACATTGTGTTTGGATGGGAATAAGCATTTGTTAAAAATTTACCTAAATACTATGTTTCAATTTACTACGCTAACAAATGGTTAAATATCAAATATGAAGAGATTTTGGCAATGTAAAATGTAGAGTCATTCCTAGATTAAAATCTAGAATTAAATACAAATTTGTTTGTGAATCAATCAAATTATTTATATTTGGATACGTCACCGAGATGTTCACATCACTGACATGTGAACTGACGTATACTGTACTTATCCAATAATAAATTCTTATCTCTAACAAAACAAACATAGGAAGCATTAAATAGCCGCTCGACAACTTCTGTCCGAAAACATAAAGTGAAACAGGGAAATTGCTATAGGTATTTAAAGACCGTTGAAGTGATCTCATTTGAACAAAGTTTGTCTATCACCGAAATTCGGGGTGTAATTTGCGAACAGGGAAACTTTCACCTTATCACAAAATTCCACGTGGAGTGTTTTGTTGAAAATCCTAATTTCATTCACTGACTAACAAACTTTTTAGCCGTTGCAATATATAAAGGTAACTTTATATTTAAACTAACAAAAACTTTTTCAAATAGGCAACAATAAAATTCTATTAAGTATAAGGATATTTTTTTAGTATTTAAGATAGTACTCGTATTAGTAGTAGAGATAGTATTTAAATAAGAACTGTTTTTTTTTGTCGACCAAGAGAACAATATACATACCTAACTAAGGTATTATTCTGACATCTCGGGATATTTAAGACATGTCCGCATGTAACATAATCGCACTTTCTAGGACTTTATGATACTTCTACCGGTGATATAGATGAAATACTTTTCACAAAACAGCCATAGTATCATAGGCCAGTCATAGTATGGGCGCCACCATTGGCACGTAATTGTATTAAAATAAATCAAAACAACCTGATGCAAACGAGTTCTTCAGACATTTTCGAGTTTTCAGAAAACGATTAGAAATAAAGATGAGATAATTGTTACAGTTGGAAGCAAGAAGTTGTCACAGGCGGATAGGTCCAGATGTTGGCGGCACGTGACGGTAACGAGCGAAACGCAGCGTGACTCCGCTGCCGGCCGCCGCCGCCTGCTCGGTCAGCGAGCGTAATTGGAAAGACGCTCAGCCCGTGCAACTGCTGAGCGTGCTATCATTAGCGTCACTCACAATTTCGTAGCTCACGGCTCCACATTGCCGATATGAATTTCAGTGTTCATTAACTGAATGAGTCATACTCGTGGCAGTATTGCAGTGAGTTCTGCTCCTATAGCGGGGGTGCTTACTTAAAATTTTGCAATCTGCAGCAGGTGGGATGGCTTGAACTTTTAAAATCATATTTGATACAATAGGCCAAGAAAATTAGATTTTTTCGAAGAATTAATTCCCAGCAGGCTGGAAATTGCTTTAATACCTTCATGTGGTCCTAAATGCATGTAATCCGAGTTTGCCCAATCCCAAGAGGTGTGCATAACTTTTTAGCGAAATTTTTGCTCTTTGTCAGGTTTTTGCTTGTAGCTCGAAAACAGTACGTCCGACGGAAAATGTTATGTATACCAATATTAAAGAGGGTAAATTCTGCGTCGAGTGAGTAACTTAACTTCTAATTCGGTTCAGCGGTACAGCCGAAATCAAAAGTTTTAAACCGGGAAAATGTCTCATTTAATTGAAAAACTCGTATTTTGACTTCCATACCACATATCTTTGAAACAGATGACTCCTGTTGAAAAACCTATAGAATCAAAGTTGTAGAGAATACAATTTCACGTTATATCGACATCCCAATTTTCAAGTAGAGTCATTTTGAAAGACTAAATTTGGCATGAATTCAAAATCAGTTTTTTCTAAATCCTTCGGAGTTGCATATTTTCCATAAAATATGAGGTGTGAGGCGTACATTTAATGCATTGTTACAACTAAAAACATTGAATTGCAAATTTCTAAAACGTACCCAATCAGAAAACTATTTATACACCGTGTTTTATTTTATTTTCGGTAATTTCAAGGGTATATTTCTGAGCTTAACTTAGGTTTATTTCTCGAAGACGCCAGTGTCCTACTTAGTTCCATTTCTGAGCTAATCGATATTTTATTAATGCCTTCTTAAATGTAGGTTGGTGTAGGTGTAGGTAGGTTAACACAATTTTTTTTACTATGAGAACTCACTACAAAATGATGCATCTGTGTGTTAAGTCAAATAGGTTCAGTAGTTATTGATTGATTTCCCAATCTGTATATTAACTCAACTAAACAATTGAACATTATGACATGTCAATGAAATTTCGAACATTAACAATCCGAGATACAAAGGAAACATATTGTATTGAAAATTTTATAATTAAAAGAAAAATTGTAAAATTCACCGCGACCAGCAAGGTTCGAACTCGCGACCATTCGGAACACCGGTCCGAATTTTTCAATTTAATCTTTCAAATATAAAATTGAAATTTCGATTGCAGACGTGCAGACTTAACACACAGTTACATGACTTTATAGCGGGTTCTCAGACTAAAATAAAAATATACACAACAGAAAGACGAAAAAGAACTATCGATTACCTCAGATTTGGAGCAAATTAGGACACTAGCGTCTTTAAGAAATATACTTAAGTTAAGCTCATTGGAATTACCGGAAATGAAAATAAAACACGGTGTATAAAAAGTTTTCTCATTAGCTACGTTTTAGAAATATGCAATTAAATGTTTTTAGTTGTAACAATGCATTAAATGTACGCCTCACACCTCATATTTAATGAAAAATATGCAACTACGAAGGATTTAGAAAAAACTGATTTAGAATTCATGCCAAAGGAGAATGGGCATTTTGTACCATGAGTGTATACGATTGAGCCATATCTCATTTGAAAGGTCTTAACTAGTGCATTATTTAATTGTATGACGCCATCATTGGATAGCGTGCAGGGTCCGAGCTATTTAAAAAAAAAGGTTGCGCATATAAACGGTTAATTTATTAAATATCCGGTCTATAACCAGTTATAGCGTATTTTATATGAAAGAATATAAGAAATGCTTCACGCTTATTTACCACAACCATTGGAAAAATACGTACAGGGCTGGAATTAGTAGATGAAACATTTGCTCATATGTAAAAACACCTGTAGCATAGCGAAGCTAACGTGTATACAAAAGTCGTATGTAACAGCTAAAAGGTATTTTTATAAGTTATTTTTCGTAAATGATACTTGCACTCTAACGTATGCAGAGACCAAAATAAAACGGTTTTATGCGTTAATTAACTGTAATTAACGACGGCCTAATTCTTCTATTGAACACTAGATGGAGCTTTGGCAGCAAAATGGACAACTTTTGCCACTGGCGTATACAATTCAACCTTATCTCAAAGGAAAGGTCTTAATCATAGCATTAATTAGTTATATGGCACCGAAGGCCGTAAGGATGCACGGAAGCCGGTATTCATTATTTTGTGTCTGCGCTCTGGCCTAGCTGTGGCGAAAACTGGAACTAATTAACCTATACAAAAAAGGTTAACTTTTATACACATTTACATAGTTTATTCGCCTGAAATTAATTGTAAAAATAAGTCATTAATTTTTTGCGACTAATTAATGTTAAATGACCGCAATTAACTACTTAAATAATTAAAATCAGTTACTGGCGACATCTTGTATGCAATAGAAGAACCGACTAAGAGTCGAGTAGTTAATGCGTATGCATGTTTCGTAGTATAAAAAAATAAAAAAAGTTAAACTACATAAATATTAATAATGCTGGTTCCATATCATTGCTTTTTAACGCTCAAAAATCTGTGGTCTAAGGCTTCATGTCGCGTAATTATATATAAGTTAGTTTCTGAACGTTGACTATAAACTAACCGTTCTAGGGGATTACCTCAAACAACAGAATTTGAATTTGAAGATTCGTCTATTTGCCTTTCTCTTGTGCTTTCGCAAATTCGAGCGATAAAGAGGGAGATAGACTAAACTTCCTTTTTCGACTTAGTCCTGTCAAAAAATAATACTGTTTTTTTTATCACGACGGTGGTAAACAAGCATACGGCCTATTGATGGTAAGCAGATATATAATATAAGCAGATATACGTTGTCATGAGTCATGATGGAGTTTTTCTTAATGTTCATTTTAATAATGTCATTTAGAATTTTGGAAGCTAGCTCCATCTAGTGACGAGTAGAAAACTTGGAACTTCATTAAGCACAATTAATTAACATACAAAGTAGATATATTTTAGTTCCTGCATGCATTCTAGCTAAAGTATATATTACGAAAAATAGTTTATAAAAATACCTTTGACATGTAATATACGCCTCCCGTATACACATTAGCTTGGCTCTAAACCTAGCGATATTCATATCAAGCTTAATTTAAATTAATTAATTCTAGCCCTGTGAGTATTCAAACATGGGGTGTTTTACACAGAATTGAACCATTTCTCATATGCTTTCAGATAAACCATGGTATAACCGATTACATATCGTATCTTAAAAAAAAATGCTCTTTATATGTTCGCTCTTTTTTTGAAAAATCTCGGTCCCTGCACGATATCCAACAATGGTGCCATATAATCAAATAATCCGGTGATCACGAGCTTTAAAACGAGATACGTCTCAACAGTATACATCCATGGTACACTCCCCATACAAAAATGCCCATTCTCCTTTAGTCTTTCAAAATGACTCTACTTGAAAATTGAGATGTCGATATAACGTGAAATTGTATTCTCTACAACTTTTATTCTACAAGTTTTTCAACAGAAGTCATCTGTTTCAAAGATATGTGGTAAGGAAGTCAAAATACGAGTTTTTCAATTAAATGAGACATTTTCCCGGTTTTTTCTTCTTGATTTCGACTGTACCGCTGAACCGAATTAGAAGTTAAGTTACTCATTCAACGCATAATTTAACCCTCTTTAATATTGATAAACATAATATTTTCCGTCGGACGTACTGTTTTCGAGCTACAAGCAAAAACTTCACGAAGAGCAAAAATTTCGCTAAAAAGTTATGCACACCTCTTGGGATTGGGCAAACTCGGATTACATGTATTTAGGATCACATGAAGGTATTAAAACGATTTCCAGCCTGCTGGGAATTAATTCTTCAAAACACTTTTTATAGATCTTATTTGCTTGGCCTACAAAGACAGTTAATAACGACTATTTACAGAATATAAACCTAGTGGTTGTATTTGATTTTGAATCGGGTAACTTATGGGAGCCTAAAAGGTCGCGCACTGTACGGTTTAAGAATAATTTCCTCCCACGAACACTGCGGCTGTAGAATGAACTCCCTGCCGAGGTTTTCACAGCGGGTTACAGTATGAGGTTCTACAAAAAGGGAGTGTATAAGTTCTTAAAGGGCAGGCAACGCGCATGTGAATGCTCTGGGGTTGCAGGCGTTCATAGGCTACGGTAACTGCTTACCATCAGGCGGGCCGTATACTTGTTTGCCACCGTCGTGGTACAAAAAAAACTAGTAGCACCAGTTTTCTAAACACTGCTGTAGAATATACAAGTACCCAGTTTCGCAGATTACTGCATTTTGGCTGACCGTAACCGCTGCTCGTAACATAATTTACATAAATGGTTATTTTGTTTAATCATAATAAATCACTGAAACATAAATTAAATTCGCAGCGGACTATAAAAGTGTCAGGGATTTATAAGCTTTAATCACTATTTGGATCGTTAACCTCGTAATCTCTCCTTGGTTATTAGGTGAACATTTTAGCCGCATTGTTTCATAGCGACCAGAAATTTGTAGATACAAGTGGTTTTTGAACAATGTTTTATGTAAATAAATATATATTTTTTTTTAATATGTATTAAATAACGTAATGTAACGTATAGTAACGTATATATGTATTTATATTCCCGTTCTGGGTCTATGCCTCCTACCATAGCCTCCAAGATTTTCGATCTCCTGGTTTCATCATTATCATCATCATAATTTTAAGAGCCTGGTTCTTGTCGGTGGAGCAATCGCCATTCCGTTCTGTTCTCCGCTTATTATTTTAGCTCTTGATACGTCATGACGTTGGCATTTTCTTCGGCTTGATCTAGAAACGCACAATTTGTTCTTCCTCGGCCTCTTCGTTTCGGTATTCTCCCTTCAATAATCGTTTTAAGCCGGCATCTGTTCTCTCCTACCAAATTCAGCATTTCTTCGTTCGTTCTTCGTTCTCTCCCTCCCATTCCTACCATTCTTCTCCATATCCAAATTTCAAATGCACCTAATCATTCCTTATCACGCTGGGTTAATGTCCATGTCTCGCATCCGTATAACGCTATACTCCAAACGTAGGTTGACGCTTTATAAATCGCTTTCTGATGTTACGTGATATATTTGCTTTAAATATGTGTTTTTTGGAGTTCAACGCTTTTTTGGCCATAGCTATACGTGTGATGATATCCGCAGTATATTTCCGGAGTCGCTAGTTATTATCATGCTACTAAGTATTTACATTTGTTTAATTGTTCTATGGCAGTATTTTTAATTTGTATGGGAGCTATATGTTTACTTAGACTTTTCTGTTTCAGTTTTTTCCGGGAGGGTTAAAAGATAAAAGATATCTCTTTTCCTCAATTTAGGCCCACTACAATGCACTTATGAACGTCAGATAAAAAAAAACTACCACCGGTTCTAACCCTACACCTCTGACCCGAGAAGTATTATGACCGGCAAGAAACTCGGCGGGACTTATTTTTTCAAAACAGTAATACAGTAATATTATATCTTAAAGATACACAACAATCCGTAGTTCTATAAGAAGATATATCAAAATAGCTTGAGAGACATACAATGTACGTATTGTTAAATACTAATAAAATCCAAATCTTATTATTATTTAAGAATACGTACATTGTATGTCTCTCAAGCTGTTTTTTATAGAACTACGCATTGTTGTGTATCTTTAAGATATAATATTACTGTATTACTGGTTTTAGATGTCATTCGCCCACCGTTCTCTGGGGCGTCCTGTGGGTTAGACCTGGCCATGCAGTTATTTTGCTCTTCGGTGCGCGGGTCACATGCCCTGCCCACGTCAACTTCAGGTTTTAAAAAAATTGACTTGTA
Organism: Pammene aurita; assembly: GCA_947086415.1. Lineage (NCBI taxonomy): Eukaryota > Metazoa > Arthropoda > Insecta > Lepidoptera > Tortricidae > Pammene > Pammene aurita. The sequence continues at coordinate 19,358,226 of OX352293.1, read as the reverse complement.
AACCTAACACAATCATATTTTAAAATAAGATTTTTTTTTTAAAACTCATGTTAGGTTTGTAACAGTAAAAGTGCTGAGATTGAGCCTCTGCCTCCCGAGAGTAAAGCGAGTGATGTAGAGCATGTATGATTTTCATCTGGTTTGAATTTCCGTACATTTTTGACGCTCTAAGTTTGATGTTAAGGATGCTCCTTTCCATTGCACGCTAGCATGTTTGAATTTTGTGTTTTATACTATTGTCATATGTCCAAGTTCGGGATCCGTAGGTGAGATTGGGCAGTAAAAAATAATATAAATACATCTATTTAAGTATTAAACTATTTGCATATTACACATGGCTCAAAATAAGCAATGAAAGGTATGAAGCACAACTTGCCTGGTACACGAACTACCTGAGTTACTTTTAATAATGGAAAAGAAACAGTGTCCCGTAACTAAATGTTTGGGTGGCGGCAGTTTATGTGACGATTAGTGAGCATAGCGTAGAAGGCTCGGCCGTTCAATTTGCCGCTTCACTTGACACAATTCGACGCCTGACTCGGGGACAATCGCACTCGAAGCCCCGTCGACCTCCTTATCTCCCGGCGAGGTAATCTTTCCTTCCCTCGGCGGCAATAACTCCAAGTGGGCAGGATTACCTGCGAAGGGGCTTCGTAAGGAAACCACCTCTACAAAGGTTATCGATTCCAACATTGTGTGCATGCGTCAGACCAGCCCTTTTTTTATTGCGGTTTGTCTTTGGCACACTTCACATCAAAAGTAACTCATTGCACGGACTTTGAATTTTATTATACGAAAGACAACCAGTAGGTAGGTAGTTCCAATTCATACAAGAAGTGTAGGTAGGAACTGACGTAAAGTCAAATAAAGTAAAAATTATACAAAGAGACACTCTCTAGACAATTCGACTAGACCTGGGTTAGTTTAAACTAGCCTTGCTTTTTAACTACATATTTGGATTAGTTTAAATTATTAAAACTCACTAAATCAGAAATTCAAAAATTAAATACGCGACGATAATGCGATATCGAATTGAAACCTTAAAGTGCGAATCACGAAATAAATCGCTTGAGAAGGTAGGTACGTTTGCAAATAATTTCGTTGCTATGTAAATGTGAACACGTAAATTCCAGTCCTGTCTACGCGCGGAAATTGAATCGTTCGAGAACTATGCCAATACATATAATTTTTAGGATAACACGGGCCCACCGCGTCTACCTTAATAAATTCATAATCGGAACATTTATGCAATGAAAATTTAATGATGAAAGAGCGCCGGTAGCTCGACGCTCATGCAAGTTAGAGTTTAGTACATCTATCTAGGTTTTATATCTCGAGTCAACATCTTCCCGCCGTGTACGGATATAAGGAGAGTACTTTTTTTATAACCACATAGTTTTAAAATTCTTTTAACTTGCAATAGGAGTTTAAAAAAAATCTCGTCTTCTATGTATAAAGTAGAAATAAAAAAAAAACGATTTAGCGATAGAAAAGGTAGAAATAAACTTATATGATTGGTGTGAGCGACTATGAAAAGGCGCGGCTGTGTACTAGCGTCGGAGGTCATGGCAGCAGGGACGCAGAGATATTTCAATTTGGCCAGAGACGCGACCCGAGAGGCCGCGCGGCTGCTGCACGGCTCGCTGAGCCGGAAGCCCGCTGCGGGCTTCGCCAAAGAGCAAACACCGCCTCCGCAATCTTGTGCCACGTGGACCGTGCCGAACAATCGACCACGACAATCTACTAGTACAATTACCTACTCCACTACGGATAACTATATCTAAATATCGAGCTCTTGGGCTCGACTCTGTCCAATCGGTGCAATCGATATTTGGTATTCTCATTCGATTCGGATTCAACCGAAATTTATGTTTTAGTACATGTATGATCCGGCTCGAATCAGAGTAGGATAGTATAATCGTCTAAAATTTACGCTTTGTTTGAAGTTCCTGTATAGTAAGTCAACATTCCTGGCGCCGTATGTATTGCTAGCGATAAAATGCGGATTAGAGGTAAAAGTCAACGTTGCATATTGAACCTTTAAATTTCCACCGTCGTTTGATATAAAATAATAATATACCGGGTGAAATCTAAAATGTGATACAAGATAATAAAACCTAAATTCATTTATGATTTTGAACAACTTTTACTTTGGGTCAACTTTGTAAATTAAGAAAAAATGTAGCAGTTCAATAGGTCAAGGATTTTTATTTTTTGTAAAGTGAAATGAAAGTTTTTTATTTATTGTAAATTTACAAAGGTGACCCTATAATAATTAAAAGTTGTTGAAAATCATCAATAGATTCAGGTTTGATTATCTTGTATCACGTTTATAATTCACGCAATATAGCAATTGGGAAAGAGATCTCTAAAAAAATACGATGTCTGTATTGGGTATTTTTTCATGAAACACTAGAAAGGATCAGACTTATTTTCGCTCATCAGCCAACTTCCTGTGTTAGGGAGAAAACGAGGAAAAGAAATACACCCGGCAGAGCAGCCTACAGTCTTAACTTTGAAATTAGATTTAAACCGGTTGAGAGTATGTCAGCAAGCTATTCTAACTCACGAAAATGAATGAAATGAAGACTTTGGCACGAATGAAACTACATCAGCTTAAGTAATACGGTACTGCTGATTTAAAGTTTTACAGTGATAGTTGCTCCGCTCCTGACTTCCCGAAGATAGTATAAATGTAATACGTAGGTAGAAGTAAGGCACATTGCTGTGGTATCGCTAACGAGCGTATCTTAATTACATATTCGGTTACGTGTAAGAGAAAGCTTGAGCATCTCAGAACAGAATAATTTCATATACATACCTAAATGGTATCTTATACAATGAAGAATGATAATGTGAAAACTGTAAAATATGAATTAATTAAAACTATTGTATAAACTGCATATGTTCTTAAAGAATGTGTGTTTAAAGACTAGAAGACACATAAAAGAGCTAATCTCTCAAACAAAGGCATTATTGTGGTTGCTGCTGACGCGTGCCTAAGAGTATGTACCGCAATGGATACAAGAAACAAACCTTTAGGTAACAGTCCTTTCAAAAAGACATGTAAGAACGATGATGATGTTTTAATTCAAAATATTAAAAATAGGTACCGATATTGTGTTCTGGATGTTCAGGACTAACGCAACGCCTTCTTTTTGTATGGTCGTTGAACTTATTAAAAAGTTGGATATGATAAATAATGGAACTTGTATGTATGTAACACTATTGTCCCGAAATAGGGACTGTAATGTTTAAAACTATTTAATTTTTGACTGACCATAAACTATGCACTTCGCCCCATAATTTACATTTTACAAACTTGTCTTCGTGATACACAAATGACAACTTTATAGTTCAGTATCTGGTCTACAATACGGTCCCGCAAGCTTATACTCGTATATATTCAGATAGACGAACGAACCAACATAGCAAAACAACAAGGGTTTCCTGTCAAGTATAATACCTAAGGAGCGAAGGAATAAAGGTGCGACCACACCGCTGCTTAAAATACGGTGACGCTAAGGAATCGCAGTGACGCATCGTATCCATACCGTTTTTATCGCATGCCCTCCACACCGCTGCTCAAAATACGCTGACGGTACGGAATCGCAATGACGTGCCGTAAACGTCACGACTTTAACGCATGCTCTCCACACCGCTGCTCAAAATACGCAGACGCAACGTGTACGCAGTGACGTGCCTCATACGAAATATTTTTGACGCGAACCTTCCAAACCGTATTTCGAGCAGCGGTGTGGAGGGCATGCGATAAAAACGGTACGGATACGATGCGTCACTGCGATTCCATAACGTCGCCGTATTTTACGCAGCGGTGTGGGGGGCATGCGATTAAAACGGTGCGGATACGATGCTTCACTGCGATTCCGTAACGTAGCCGTATTTTACGGAGCGGTGTGGGGGGCATGCGATTAAAACGGTGCGGATACGATGCGTCACTGCGGTTCCGTAACGTAGCCGTATTTTAAGCAGCGGTGTGGTCGCACCTTTAATTAATTCAATTAACGGCCTCCTAGCCTAGTCGGTAGTGACCCTGCCTATGAAGCAGGAGGTCCCCGGGTTCGAATCCTAGTCAGGGCATTTATTTGTGTTTTCATCACGGATATTTGTTCCAGAGTTATGGATGTTTTCTATGTATTTAAGTATTCATCTATATCTATTTATTATAATAATATATATCGTACTCACAAGACAAGCCTTATTGAGCTTACTGTGGTACTACTCGTGGGTTGATTTGTGTATGATTGTCTCATAACATTTATTTAAATTATAAGATATCTAGATATTATGTAGAATTTCGCGCTTTGGGAAACTATAATGCAAGATTTTTTTTTCCAAGTTTTGATATTTTATGTATTTAAAATTATCTGACATTCAATCCGTTATTTCACTACGTAGTTCAGTAGGTACTTTAATCTCGAAACACCGGGTTCGTTTTAAACAAATATTATATTCCTGATATTTTTGGGTACAAAAATTTTACAGAGTTGGTGGGTCACACCCTGCGGCCACCCATCGCGCTAGTATTTTCCTCTCATTTTCTTTCTTTCGGAAAGTAACGAACTGTGTAATTACATTACAGACTCTGGAAACAGGGGCCCGGTCGGGTGCCGACGACTGTGCGCATTATGCCCGCTCTTCCAATTCCTTGCTTTCTAAACTCGGAGTGTCCATATAATACATATAATAAATACAATGTGATCTTTTTTCATGAGATATGAAGGTCAATTACGAAGTCACGAACCGCCGCAATACTTAATACTTTCCTATGAAATACAGATAAATGTGCGTTCGTAAAACTACAATAAATCTCCAAGTAATATAAACGCGCTGTCGACATCGGCGAGCGAGGCGCGGGGGTGCGCGGGTTGAAGGATGCGGGGGAGGGAAAGGGCGGCAATTTTTCTCTCCGCTGACAACATGATGTAACGCCAATATCGCACGCTGAGCGATTAAGCCGCGCACGCCGATATTTCAGACTTGCCCCTACTAACTGTCAAAGTGTCGACAAGAGCTATGAATGCTGCTGTCTGCGAAGTAAAAGCTACATATCACAACATTTTGTATTTCAACGAGATAACGTTGAAAGATTACATATTTGAATTTAATATATTTCAAGGTTTACATAGGGATTATCTGTAGTTATATAAATTCGACGACGCCCTATAGATAAACTATACAACCACTATAATAGACGTAGAGCTAGCCACGTCAGATATGACACGCTAGCCACGTCAGTGATCGGATGTTAGTGTGCAACACAGTTTTTTTACCTCAAAAATTATGCTCATATGGATATTCTTCGGGGTTTTAGGACCTACGTTGTTTACTTTAGTTATATCGAATATATTTCAATAACATTTTAACGTTTTAACCACTATATTTGCATAATAAATAAGTGTGTTGCACCCCGGCGTGTTGCACCGTAAAATCCGATCACTGGATATGACACAATAATGAGAGCAACGAAAGCTCTCTAGTCAGTTTGCTATACTACGCTTATTTCTAGATCTGGACATCTGGCAGTGTAAAGTGGTGAAAGTCAAAGAATGCACACCACTTCTCTAGAGTTCTGGGTTTGATGCAATATTATGAGAAATTATATTAATAATTACTTAGATTATATAATTTTTAACGGCCTCCTAGCCCAGTCGGTAGTGACCCTGCCTACGAAGCAGGAGGTCCTGGGTTCGAATCCTGGTCAGGGCATTTGTTTGTGTGTTTATCACAGATATTTGTTTCTGAGTTATGGATGTTTTCTGTGTATTTAAGTATTTATCCATATTTATCTGTTATATATATCGTCGTCTAGTACCCATAACACAAGTCTTATTGAGCTTACTGTGGGCCTAATTCGATTTGTGTAAGATTGTCCTATAATATTTATTTATTTATTTGTAATTGCCAAATGCTTCTGTTGGGGAAGTAGTGCCAAACGACGTATAATGTTATAGTTTGTCGCCTACTGTTTTTGTGTCCGTAATAATACGAAATGTTTTTTGTCCTAATGTTAAAATATCGGCAGTCTTTTATAACTGAGACAACTTTGGCAGTTTTTACCTATTTCGGTATTACTATTTTCCAATTAAAAAATTTTGCTAGTCTGTCACTCTGACCTCCACCCATCAAAAGCTGCCAGATGCCCGGATCTAGCAATAAGAATAGTATAGCAATCTAACCAGACTGGTTTTCTTGCTCTCATTATTGTGTCATATTTGACGTGGCCAGCTCTTAGTCCATTAACACCGGTAGACAAACACCAAGGTGCATGATCATTACTAATCATTAGTCTCCCGGTTTGGTAAGCGCGTTAAAATTTAAAAATAAGTAAGGTATGTTATAGCCACGTGAAAGATTACAGTTTAGCTTACAGGGGCCAGTTTTACAATGAACGTCACCTGAACATACATATGAGATGACCCAATTTAACACTCCGACACAACGAAGCTTATTTTATAAAATAACTTAATCTGCCTAATAATTAGTACTACGGTAGGCACGGCAAAAGCCGGTTCTTCATACAATAAAGAGAGCCTTTGACCATGGGGCTCTAAATGTTAGGATCGATTTTGCTCATAAAACTGAACTACCAACTTTTGAAAATAACTGGATTAGTAAAAATGTTTTCAGTTCAAACTTATTTGAGCAAGCAATGTACTACAAAATCATGTTTTTGAAGCGTGACAGCCGACGTCAATTGCTATTGCGTCATTGTATGACGTAAAAAAATATAATCTTTAAATTACCTTTTCTCCAACGTGCTCGGAAATGTTCACCTTACTGTAGTAAAATTAGTACGTGAAGTTCGTCATTACTTACTCATACAAATTAAAAAAAATAAAAATCATTATTGTCCTGTTTTAGCGGACGACAAGTTGTACTTGCCGTCCGCATTGTTTTTTACCTTTTAAACATTTCATTCGACTAAGAAATATCTTTTCAAACAGCCAACCGTCTGAACGGCAATCCCTTCAAACAATAGGATAGAGCGAGATAGTCAGATCAAAAACCTTGGTTGTCTCGTTCTGTGTCATAGCTTGCGGGACCACCGCGTCTGATCGTGCGAATACGGCTTCATATAATCATAGACAAAACAACTTTTTTTAAGGTTTAAGCTTTTACAGTTGTGTGGAAGGAGCATATTTAATACTGTCTTAAATAGTTTTTGGCGAAAATTGATTTTTAAATATTATTTGAATTAACTTTGGGAGATGATTGGCAGTATAGGTAGTGCTCTATACTAAAAAAAAACAATATTGTAAAGGGAACCTAATTCATAAATTCATGATATTCAATGCTAACCTAAATATGTAATTTATTAAATTTACTTTATTTCCTCGCACATTTGGAGAAAAGCGTTATATATGCCTCGGCGGGAATAGAAATTCGTGGACTCGTCTTATATTTTCGGACGAAGCGCAGCTGAGAAAATCGCTCGTCCACGAATTTATCTTTCCCGTCCTCTGCAATAATGTACTATTATTCAAACAGTTGTAGACTAAAAGTAGCTCAGTTTTATGAGCAAAAATCGATCCTTATGTTTAAAGCCCCATGTTCAACGGCACTCTGTATAACAGCAAGGCGCTACAAAGTTTTCTCGACAGCAAATCGGCTTGACGCCAATACACGTAAATATGTAACACGGAAAAGTTTTTAAAATATGTAAAGGTCGGCTTTCCATAGTGAATCGGTCCTTAAATTAAATGGGAAGACCTCTTATAGTGGAGCATATTTATGCGGAGTATATCCTAAGAATCCTAACCGTGTCATTTTTTGACTTATGATTTGTTTACTGTTTTTTTTTTAATATTAATTTTCGGGATGTATTTGAGCGAATTACTTAAAATTTCGAAATATTGTTTTTTTATTTAGATTAATTAGCATAACCACCAAAAAACCAATACCGGTTATCATAAAAAAGATGAATATTAAACAAAGTTTTGATGTGGTTGTAAAATAGTGACACCACTAGACTATTTTTGTCATAAATGTCATAATAGACCATACATATTATACCATACATACGACTCGCCTAAATATCAACATTTTCCAGGCGGTACTTCCTATCAAAAATCAGCAATTTGAGTCGGCAGTACTGTATTCTATTGGTGTTTTCTATGATATATACAAACTACTTTGCGTGTATTTGTTTAACACTTGCCGTGCCTCAGTTCGCTACGCGTTACGCTCGTAGTCTATTCTACAGTTTGCCTCGTATGTAGTAAACAGAATGGAAATGAGTTTGGATTACTTTTATCAACTATCAATTAATAAAAAAATCTAATACATATTTAAAAAAATATTTTGATATGTACACCACACCATAACTAGTTTCTAGTCGGTATTTTCTTTTTGGCGCGCCCGACTCGACCCAATAAAATAAAACTCCATACCTAGCTAATCCTTCGCACGTTTCTTAACAAACAAGTTTCTAATTTGAATGTAACCCTCACACCTACCTCTTCTGTCTGAGCAGATCACCCAATGGGACTTACGCAATGTGCTAACGATTATACATACATGCATACATACATACATACTTTTACTTGTAGCAAAATTGGTGGATAATTGTAATTCATGTCTTTTCCTACATTAAATGAGTGTTTATTTTGGAATTTTACTATCTTCTTTTTTAATGACTTGGGCACCAGTCTTTTAGGTGGATCATTCATTGTTCACTTTATAAAGCCTTACCTTCAAATCGATTCTCTTTCTGGCACGCCCGACTCGGCCCGATAAAATAAAACCTGTATCTAATCTCTCGCAAGTTTTCTGTCGCTGTAGAAGCTAGTTGTCAAGTCGCATCACGCAGGCAGGCAATCACTCGATAATAAACGCGGCGCGCCGAGTGCGCTGTACGGACGCACGTACTGCTGACGCCGCCGACTGCAACCTCCTCTAATACTGAGACGGATACGGGCTGTAAAGCAATCGCCTACAATGTAACCCAAGCGCCTCTTATACGTTTTAGCAGAACACCCTAATCAATCAAGGTATTTCGCGTTTAAGCCATTATAGTATGAAAAGTATATTGTATAGATTTATGGTCGGGTTCCATTTTAATTATTTTGAGGTTAGATAAATTTATTTATGTCCTTAGTTTTATTGTGTAGTTAGTTTTGAATCCATAAAATTTAATTTTTCAGTTCCGTCTTCAGTTGTTACTAAAATTTTAACCGCCAATAGATAAACTTGCTCAGAATTTACGTATAAATACGATCGTGATTTATACATTCAAAGTCTTGATACCATTATATTACTGTGGACCACTAATTATAAACTATAAACTTGAAGTTTTTTAATTAAGAGCGACTCACGAGGAAGCACTTAAATTAATGACTTTATTTATTCTATCCTGTATTCATAAATAAGCAGGGTTCTGACGCGACATTCACAATGCGACACAAGCCAGAGGATAACCAATATAGGGGTGGATTTTTATCATGTGAACATTAATTCCTAAGTGAAGATTATACTTATACTAGATAGCTTGCAAGCTTACCAGCTTGGAATAACATTCTTGGGCACTCGTGGTAGAGTCGATGATAAACGACAGTGAGGCGCCTGAGCGTCGGCCGTTGGTCGCGAAAAATACAACTGTCATCTTGACTGATGGTAAAATAACGCCTGCGTCATGCTCCGCTCTGCATGCCAAGAGCTATTGTAAGTCTTTTCATAGGCTGACCCTGCTTACCCGGATTACATAAAGGCATCAGAAGGTGCGGGTATCAAATCCCAGCATCGCGCGACATAATAGTTTCACGAACAATATACATTAGGTAGGTACCTACACTTACATTATTATTATCGTTTAAGCAGAACAATTTTTTTAGATCACTCTAATTGCGTCTACTTCGCACTTATACATATGTATATTAATAATGTCAGTGGCTGCCAACGAGATGCACCAAGACTATTGTCATGGCAATGTACGGTCAACCAATTTGATTCCTAGGCCATTGTAGAACTTTGTCGTAATGACAGTTGAACGTATCCACGGTCGACAGTTGAACGTATAAACGTAACCTATTCGCTACCAAACTAGCTATTGTGACAGATTCTAGAGTGGCCTAGGAATCAAATTGGTTGACTGTACAGTACACGCGGGTATGATATATTATAAGTCTAAAATCTAAATGGCGCTCCTGATACCTCTAACAAAATAATGAATATTGAATAGCCGAATTGCCTTCTAAACTCCTAGAGATAATTTCGTTAGCTCGAGTAGTTTTTATTAGACATGGAAGCCTGGTGCAGGTTTTTTGATGAAATTCAATTAAATTAAAATATTTTACGCGTTGCCATTATAACAGCCGCCATAAACCAAAAATCAATGGCCAGAACAACCAAAATTACTACGGCTCCCGGGATTTATTACGTATTATTTTATTGTTTTGGCTCACTTTCTAAGTAAGTGCCAAACTGCCAAAGTTTGTCGTCTTCCTCTTTTTATAATATTCTCAATATATCGTCATATTCATTAAGGTTATATTTGAAGTGGAAAAGTTCCCTTGTGGTTTACTTACTTACTCATTATTTTTATTTTTATTTTGATCGGCTGAACGTCGGCTACTGCTGAAAATTGATAATTCGAAAATTGCTTAATATAACTTTCAGTCAGCCATATCCATCGTTCGTTGATTGAAAAAAAAAATCTCGTATCTGCTAATGACTACGTAATAGCTGGACATGTGACAGCGCTTGTAATTTAATAAACGACTGGCGAAAACATGTGAAATGTTTTTCGTACCTACTAGGAATACAGATGGAAAAACTAAGGCGGCTATCACACAGCTGCGATTCCGCATGCAGCGACGGTGTACGAGCAAGATAGCGGTCTGAAAATGTATAGCGCTGTCTCGTTTACCCATCCGGATGCGGCGACAGTGTTATAATATAACCGCTTAAGGACGAAATTCACCCACAGATGAAGCTAATGTGTGTTCGCAATTCGCATATATGAGTGTCAGACAGTACGAGTATATTAACAAAGCTATCTGAAACAGTTACATAAACTTCAGTAGGTCGTAAATACAATAGGAAAGTGACTGCAACATAACAACACCACTCTTAATATAAATATTGCAATTGAGATCATGCGAGAAAGATATTTTAATTTACTTTGTTCAACAACGCTAAGTAAATTAATGTAGGTACTAAAGTGGAAATCAGCAATTATTTACTAACATTTTTGTGAAAGTAAATACAGTTTAAAATCGTTCAAGTGCTCCAATTTTCTTAATGCACTAAATGTATTTTTAACCGACTTCAATTTCATAGAAGGAGGAGGTTCTGTATTCGGTTTGGGCTTTTTTTTTATGTATGTTCACCGATTACTCCGACACGCGGGGTCCGATTTGAATTTTTTTTTCTTTTTTGAAAGGATATACTTCCGAGGTGGTCCCATATTAATCTGGTGCTGTTCTGATGATAGGATCTATGAGGAATTGAGGGAACTCCTCAATTTTTAAAGGCACATGTATGGTGATTTGGGTGTTTTCTTAAGCAATTCGAGAGTTTTCTCTGGAAAACCACCAATTTGATGAAGTGGACCTGATAATGATGATTGTTTTGATGATAATGATGATGATTTTTTTAAATGTAGGATGTTCAGCGATTACTCCCGAGACCCGTGGTCCGATTTGAATAATTATTTTTATGTTTGAAAGGATGTACTTCCAAGGTGGTCACAAATTAATCTGGTGCTGTTCTGATGATGGAATCCACGAGGAATTGAGGGAACTCCTCAATTTTTAAAGGCACATGTATGGCGATTTGAGTGTTTTCTTAAGCAACTCAAGCATTTCCTCTCGAAAACCACCAATTTGATGGAACGGACCTAATGATAAAGACCACATATGACATGTGGAACTTTCCTTAGTTTAAGCGGGTGTATTATGAACTTTTTCTTATACGTCTATACCGATTATTCCGAGACCCGTTGTCCGATTTGAGTAATATTTTTATTGTTTGTAAAGAATTACCTCGAAAGTAGCGGACTAATTTGGTTGGGCCTGATGATGGGAATCCATGAGGGATTGAGGGAACTTTTCAATTTTAAAAGCCTCATGTATGGTGATTTGAGTGTATTTTTAAGCAACTCGAGTGTTTCCTCTCGAGAACTACCAATTAGATGGAGAGGACCCGATAATGAAAACCGCAGATGACATGTGGAGTCCCTTCCATAAATAGCTATTTGAATTCGGTAAACATTGTGTGAAAGAAGGAAGCAAATTTAGTTTATGTCGAAAGAGCTGATTGAGATCCCGAGAAAGCGTAGCAAAAGATTCTACTAATTTATAAGCATGAGCGTAGCGAGGGCGTTTAAGGCACGAGGTGCAAAGTTAATAACGTCAATCTCGTGTGGCACATACAACTCTTCACCTTAGCCTTCACACCGACTACATCTGCATCGCTGACCGACTGCACCGCGCACCCTTGGGTTTTGATTTCCACCTCTATCAGACTAGTGATACCTATTACGAATATTTTATTTTATATGCGTCCTAAACGCGGGGGGTGGTACAGTCGACTACAAAGAGATGTATCCACTTTTTGACCATATTACAACGCAATAAGGTGAGAAAGTGGATACATCTCTTTGTATTTGACTGTACATTATTAACCGACTTCAATTTCATAGAAGGAGGAGGTCTGTATTTGGTTTGGGCTTTTTTTTATGTATGTTCACCGATTACTCCGAGACGCGTAGGCCGATTTTAATAATTCTTTTTTGTTTGAAAGGTTCTACTTCCAAGGTGGTCCCATTTTTAATCTGGTACTGTTCTGATGATGGGATCTATGAGGAATTGAGGGAACTCCTCAATTTATAACGGCTTATGTATGGTGATTTGGGTGTTTTCTTCAGCAACCACCAATTTGATGATGTGGACCTCATGATGATGGTTGTTTTGATGATAATGATGATGATTTTTTTTTTATGTAGGATGTTCAGCGATTACTCCGACACCCGTGGTCCGATTTGAGGAATTCTTTTTTGTTTGAAAGGAACTACCTCTAAGATAGTTCCACATTAATCTGGTGCTGTTCTGATGATGGGATCCATGAGGAATTGAGGGATCTCCTCAATTTTTAAAGGCACATGTATGGTGATTTGGTTGTTTTTTTAAGCAACTCAAGCATTTCCTCTCGAAAACCACTAATTTGATGGAGTGGACCTTGTGATGAAGACCACATATGATATGTGGAACTTTCCTTACATTGAGTAGGTATTATGAACTTTTTGTTATATATCTTAACCGATTATTGCGAGATCCGTTGTCCGATTATGATAATTATATAACCACTAAAAATGGAAAAATAAAAACTTTTTACAAAAAAAAGATAAACCGACTTAAAAAAGTATAAAATAAATTATTATATTATTTATATGCGTTACAAACTGATATGTTTGAAGTCGGTGCCAAGCCAAAAAGTTACAATACCGGTCAAATCAGCTTCAAGTCTGAAAATCACAAAACATATCGATACCTACTTACATTGCAAAGGTGAATGTGAATCTATCTGTTACATTTTCACGTCTAAACCACTAATCCAATTTTGATGAAATGTGGTACCCATGTCTATATACTCTGATACACGTCTACTTTGTCAATAATCAGAAAAAGACGGCAAATTAAAAAAAAATCCATCCAAAATTTGAAATATCGCACCTTTTTCTACTGAAAAGGTGGGTCCCACACACCCGGTGTGTCTGAGTATAGAAAGATCAATCTAGCCATTGAATTCCTTTACACTTCGATATTACACCTTAAATGAAGTAGGATAAATAATTCAAACCGAAGCACGGGCTCCGTTCGAGATATGGTTAGTCCGAAAACTAGTAAAAAAGTTTATTAAGAATCATCATAAGACGCATGATTATACTTTCTTTCTGTACTTGAATGAGAACCTACGTGCAGTCAATACCGTATTAGAATAGTTCTATAGTATGAAGAACAATTCACTGACCAAATACGCCTCGTTCATATTAACTGTTTTGTGATTTTCAGACTTGAAGCTGATTTGACCGGTATTGTAACTTTTTGGCTTGGCACCGACTTCAAACATATCAGTTTGTAACGCATATAAATAATATAATAATTTATTTTATACTTTTTTAAGTCGGTTTATCTTTTTTTTGTAAAAAGTTTTTATTTACATCTGGTTTCCTAACCAGACAAGTAGAATACTATTTATTTAAACCCATTCTTTCGCGCCTAAAATAACAAAAAATCCTTCAAAAACTTATTTCTTCCATACGGTTCTTCACAGCCTCGCCGCCTGTAACGTCAAGTACCACGCGCTTTTTGTATAGGCTGTTTAGACTGGCGGTGCAGACGCCTGACAAACTTCGCATTTTGACGTTTTTTGGAAATAAATAGTAGCTCACTTGAAACAGAATCGAATGACGTCTTCCAAAAAAACCGGCCAAGTGCGCGTCGAAACACGCATAGGAGGGTTCCGTACCTTCAATGGACTAAGAACCAAACTAATACCAAAAGGTCGTATCTGAAGGAGAAGGAGATTGGATGAAGATGTTTTTTGGAGATAACTCAAAAATGGCTGAACCGATAATGTTCAAAACAATTTTTGTAGAAAGTATATGATAACATCTCAATTTTTTTCATATCTTTTGGACTTACGGTTCAAAAGTTACAGAGGGGGACACAATTTTTTTGACTTTCGAAGCGATTATTTCAGAAAATATTCACTTAATCACAAAATCGTCAAAGAAACCTCAATGTTATTTTTAAAGACCTATCGATTGATGTGTCACATGTTGATATTTGGTTAAACATTTTTTTATTTTATTTAGTTATTTCAGAAAATATTCACTTAATCACAAAATCGTCAAAGAAACCTCAATGTTATTTTTAAAGACCTATCGATTGATGTGTCACATGTTGATATTTGGTTAAACATTTTTTATTTTTATTTAATTACATGTATGGAGCGCCCCCCCTAAAAATATTTTTTTTTTTTCAAATTTAACTACATAATTAAGTAGCAGCATACAAAATACACCTTATGTGTAAATTTTATTTAGATACGTCGTATAGTTTCCGAGTAAAATGGCTGTGACATACGGACGGACAGACAGACAGACAGACATGACGAATCCATAAGGGTTCCATTTGGCTACGGAACCCTAAAAATCATGCATGTTGCTAATCACGAAGAATTATTACTTTTCATAATTTTTACTTTGCAAAATTAGCCTGACTCTATTAAATAAATATACCCAAGAAACTCATATCTAAGTTAAAGTTTCCATTAGATCACATATAAATTAGTTGTGCCAACAGTTAGCTTTAATATCGCAAATACATGTTTCGTTTCTTAGTCGATGTAGTATATATATATCATACCAAATTAAGTTAAGTCCCGTTATTACATTATCAATTGCGGCAGCGGAATCCCGTTAAGAAAATCA
Organism: Pammene aurita; assembly: GCA_947086415.1. NCBI lineage: Eukaryota > Metazoa > Arthropoda > Insecta > Lepidoptera > Tortricidae > Pammene > Pammene aurita. The sequence continues at coordinate 19,342,769 of OX352293.1, read as the reverse complement.
ATGCTCAGAAGAAAACTATAGCGCTGCGAGTAATAAAACACAGGCCGATTGATTGTTGGTATTGCGGTCACGTTGCTCAGTTACTGTTTTCACGTCTGACGTAATAACGTTAGCAACAAAGTTATGGTATTTACGTGACCCGTTAGTCAGTAGCATACCGTTTATCCCTTGATCCCCTTCGTATCTTCCATGGCCTTGAGGTATTTATCAATCGATACAGTAATTATTACAGTGTTTTCTAGCGGGTGAAATTAAACAAAAGGTTTAAGAGTAGGAATTCAAAATAAACGAGTCAACCTCTCAATTATGCTTTTTAAAGGCATCTTCTAATATCTAATAAAATAGAAGAAAACGCTAGTCCCGAAATGTAAGTTAGTCAGGAGCTAAAAAGTAATAATATTCATAAAATAATGTATGAAAAACCAGAAAGAATTTACATTTAACTGTGCTCTTGGCTTGGGCTAATAAACAGAATTAATGATTTGATTAGAGAATCATCCATCAACACGGCTCGGTCAGTGCCGTAACTTCACCTGTGATTGAATGTGGAATATATTTCACCCGGCCGCGAATATTTCATTAAAAGAGCTTTATAAAGCCTCGCCATGCATCACGCGCCATGTTAGAGAGAGCCATGTCGACGGCATGATCCACTCGGCTTAGTATAGATATTAATACGTAAAATGTGATGGCGTGTACCACGCGACAAAGGCCGGAGATAAAAAAATACATATTCATTAAATTCATTACAATACCCCGACCACACAGGATCGTCCGGACTCTGAATTATAAATTTTATGTGTTGTGATATTCCGCCTTGTCTGTAATGTAGTATATTTATAACAAACAAAGGCACCAATAAACAAACGTCAAAAGTGATGATGGTAAGTAAACTGAGAACCATATTCAATTTTGCCGACGTATTTCGCCCATTTACAAACGTGTGGGCTGCCAAATACGAAAATCTAAAGAGGTGAATTCTGTGAAGCAACTTACATGCATACTCGTACATAAGACGAGGATGAGGAGGGTAGCTGATTCTAAGACGAAAACTTAGTATGTACGCGAGACATGAGAGGAAGGCGCGATGGGTTCTGGGGGGGATGCACGTACACAACTTTAACAGGGAAATCCGAGTTCCTCGGGAGTTTATTACCCTAGTCATATTTGCACAATTGGAGTGGGTGTCGGCGGTCTAGGCGCGCAAGCCTCGAACACTTATTTCACAGGCAAGAAATACGTTAGATTCAATTTCAAATCTGATGACAAAGCACCTACAAAAATATTTACCTTTGGAAAAAAACTATGCAAATAAAGATACCATTACCGAATTATAAATTAGGTCATTTAGAAACAGGAAAATTAAGTAAACATCAGTGTAAAGAATTAATTAAATTATATTATTTCACTGAATTAATAGGTTACCACGTAATTAATTGTTAAATAAAAGGGACGCTTTTACAAAACGCGAGGCCAACTCTGGTGATTAAGTGTCTCATTTAAATGCAGTCTCCCGGCGCGGACGCGGACGTCTCAAACGCAAAGGGAACTCGCGGAAAACGGAAGACGAGTCTCTTCACAAAAGGAAGGAGAGGTATTTAAATTAGCGTAGTCGCTGAAAAAGTGCACTAACAACATTAGCGAGTGGAACAATGGCTGAGCACACAAAGAACCGGAACCTCCAGACTAACGTATCTGGCCGTCAGTGGAGCGCGGACCGCCATTTGTACAGGGCACTACGTGCCCGTATTTACGTGCTATGTACACCTACACCCGCATACACTGACTAAAAGCTAATTACTACTGAAATATTGTTACTTTAAGAAACTTTAAAAACTTCTCGGCTTCGCAGTTTAAAATTCATATAAACTTCCCGCAGCGCAGAGCGAAAAAGAAACGTTTTTTTAAAGCACAATGCATTTTCGCGCTTCGTGATATCACTAGGGATAATTGTATTGATATATCAATAATACCAATCCAATTCATTTAATAAACTAAATTTCTTCACTGTAAATTCTAAAATTAAATAAACTAATGAATAGTAAGAATAAACACTGGAAAGTTAAAGAGGTGCTAAGCTTTATCTACAGTCTAGTAAATAACGCTTAAAGAGCAGAACTCAACCTAATGAGCTAAGTGAATCCCAAGTTAAATGACCGTTTTAACTATTCGTTTGGAAAATAATGAGATTAAAGAAAATCCATTCAAATTCACAAATTTACGCTTTATACCGCATACAGGGTCGGAACAAATAATAAATGTTTGATATGGGCTAAAGGGATTATGTTAATGTTGAAAAGGCAACAATTATGCCCAAACAAATTAGTAACAACATTAATATATCCTCTGTATCCGGCAACTTCCCCGCAATAAGCAGAATGTATTAGTGTTATTTATCTTAGCTCGAGCGCCAACAAAGTTTTAATTGCAAGCGCCGATACAATTTGCGTACAAATGAATTTATTCGCTGAATCTGTAGTGCAATCGTGTGCGGTGTGTGGGCGGGCGGCGTGGCGCGCGCGATGCGGATTATCCGCGAGTGCAGAGCCGCTAATTGCGGGTAACGAGCATCCGCACCACCCGCGCCCGCCTCCGCCACCTCTCTCGCGCTCGCGCCCGTGCCCGCCTCCGCACACGCCCCGCTTGTGCTACACGTTGCACTACGCAATCAACAAGCGGTTTCCGATCAAAACTGTACAATAGTCCCGGGAAAGCAGGGAGCCATGAAAGTAAAAGTCATCTTGTCAATAGGTAGCGAAAAAAAATCACCCTCCACTCGATTGGGAGGTTTTGTGTTTTACTACTTTGCCAGTGTGATTATTACACATACTTATACATATACATACATACTTATCAATTTTTTGGTTTCTGGTACTAACGGACATGGCGAAACTGTAAGGGTTCTTAGTTGACTACAGAACCCAACAAAGTGCCGTGGTTGCGTGTGAGGTCGTGTGAGGGTATGTATTTTGCGTCAAACAGGTATCATTTTGGTCCATTTAATGTGCATTAAAATTAATGAATTCATTAATAATGTGGCCAGTGTGGGTATGCATTTTTACAGCCTACCGTAATTTAAAAACCTTAAGATTGAAGTGTGAAGTGACATTATTTCTCTACTCATATCCTTCATATACATATACACATATAGAACATTATTGATTACTAATAGTGTCTGGACCGTTAACTGTCGTCACTTGTTCAATCTCTATGTAGTTACGAAACCAGTATTTACGTAAAATCCGTACGTAATAAAAAAACATTTTTCACTTCTGATGCTCAAAAAGTTTGTCATATTATGCTTACAAAGGCGGACTAAAGTAGTACATTTAGCCCCTAGGGCTAAAATGTATACATATTTATGATTTAGACAACATTTCAAATTGACCAATCGGAACACTTCACCATATTAAATCCACCAATCACAACACATATCGAAGTTAATCGGAACGCTACAAGATACTTTTTTGATACTTGTAATAAATTCGGAAAGTACTTTTTTGGTGCGTATACTGTGTAAATAATTTAAGTCCTTAAAAAAAACATTGTATTTAATATCAACCAATCAGAATACAGCAATTTTAAAATCGACCAATCAGAAAACACAATTTATATCTCAAAACACGAGGTGTTTTTTAGTACCTACTTCACAATCATTAAAAAAGATTTTTATTTTTTGGAAGTGCTTTAAAGCGTGTTTAAACTGTTTAAAGCCCTGATTTTACCGTGGTCTGTGGCATTTATTCGCGGTGTTTATATTTTGTATCTATGTCAAAGAAGTTAAAAAAATTATAGACCGTCAAGTTAAACCATTAATCACCTTAGTTTAGTTATTGTGCGTAAATAATAAGTATTTTATCTTATTTTCTCGCAATCGAAGTGAAAAATTGTATGCATTACTCTGGTCTAAAAGCCATATTACCACTCGAACAATTTTCCCTCACTTCGTTCGGGAAAATAACCACCTCGTCGTAATATGGCCTACTTTAGACCCTTGTCAAACAATCTACTATTATCTGCTTTAATAATTCTCAAAAACTAAACAATATTTTTTATTTTGTAACTAGAAATAAAACTAAGTCTCGATAAGCTTGTATATTTATAAGTATTATTTATAAATCAGATACAGTATATATTTAACTTCAACCTGACTTCAGCAAATCTACACTTTTGTGCACACAAATACACAAATTTGGATAAAATATGACCCGTTTCCATTTTCCTTCAGTATATTTACACTCGTATCTAAGTTTGACAACATAACAGTTTGACATTATAGTCACCACTAGCTGACATTAAGTGTATCACTACGAGACGGAGGGGCAGCCCCTGAAGGTCATTGCCGAGGGTAAGTCACTGCGTTAACTGTGAATGGCATTTTTATATTAGTACCGGAAAGTCTGGTTACATTGACCAAATAAAAGGTAACTTTAGCCGATGAGCAATTCCCATACAAAGGTTTAAGAAAAATCATAAAACGGTGGACGCTAGCTAACACCAACGACATGGCAATGCTTCAATTCTACATTCTACATAACTGTGTAAGTTTGGTATGTAATTAATAATTATGGATAGTATTATAAGTATATTATACCAAAAAGAGGAGGTGCATTTGTATTTAAAAATATATCAATTTGATTTCATTTTATTTTAATTTATTTATTATTTTAATTTATTTACCAAAAAGATTTTTTAATCAATACTAGTAGTTTATGTATCTGTTACGTAATAAGGCCTAATTACGTACAGTTGCATACACTGCTTTATCTACACTCATATTATTTATACTAAATGCCGTATTTGGAAAACATAGAATGACCGCCATTGCACCGCCATGGCCAACTCGATTGTGCCGGCGGCCACGCGGGCGCGTGCAGGTGTACATTATGTTATCAAAACTCATAACATATCAATATTTGAGCATGTAAAGTTAAAATTACGTTACTGCCACAGATAAAAAGCTTATCATAGTAAAATCGGTTGTGGTAATGCTAGCCATTGCCTACCGTTTTCGAACACGTTTTAGAGAACTTACAATGTGAGTGTAGATAATAGTAGTTTATGTAACTGTTACGTAATAAGGGTCCTTAAAACATGAGTGTGGTTTTATGAAACGAGCCGCAGGTGAGTTTCATAATAAGATCACACGAGTGTTTTTAAGGCCTAATTACATACAGTTGCATACACTGCTTTATCTACACTCATATTATTTATCTAAAATGCCGTATTCGGAAACCATAGAATGGCCGCCATTGCACCGCCATGGCCAACTCGATTGTGCCGGCGTTCGCGCGGGCGCGTGTCGGGCTGTCGGCGGATGCGCGGGAGGGTGCAGGTGTACATTATGTTCTCAAAACTCATAGCACATCAATAATTGAGCATGAAAAGTTAAAATTACGTTACTGCCACGGATAAAAAGCTTATCATAGTAAAATCGGTCGTGGTAATGCTAGCCATTGCCTACCGTTTTCGAACACGTTTTAGAGAACTTACAATATGAGTGTAGATAATAGTACATTACTTAAGGCTGTAAAAAAAAGAAAGCCCGAAATCGCAGGTATTTGGGACCCGAGCCGCAGGCGAGGGTTGTAAATATGCGATAGAGGGCTTTCTTTTTTACTGCCCGTGGTGAGTACACAATTTTACGTCCCCACCTGGCCATAATGCGAGTTTTACCGTAAGCGTAGCGAGCGGTAAAACTCACATTATGGCCAGGTGTGACGTAAAATATTTTATAGTTTCGCCTAACTGTGTAACAGTTTGTTGGCGAAAAAGAACAATCTTAACCATTAAAATTTCAGTTTACTTTCACACGCTCGTACTGTAACGTTAGGCGATTATGACACTGGCGCCGCAACCGGATGCGGCGACGGTGTACAAGCGTGACAGCGCTATACACACGCAGAGCGTTATCTCGCTCGCGCACCGGCGCCGCATGCGGAAACCGCAGCAGTATGAAAGCCGCCTTAAGTCTTTATTAGTAGGTAAGGTTTATAGTAACGTCAGTATTTTGACATCTGTGAAATTAATGTTCTTCAACACTCCATATCATTTATAGTGTTAGAACCTCCTTTAAGATACCAAAGTGTTTTGTATCAACAATTTTACTGATTGTGAGTGCTCGAACAAATATTTGAAAAAAAAAATCAATTAACGCAATAAAGCTCATATTTACTTGAATTTGGACCCGGGGTATGTCCTTAAACTACGTCCGGACTTGGGTATGTCCTTAAACTACGCCAAAAAGAGAGGTATGGGCACTGCGAATGGCATCTCGCTAAGTGTGGTAGGGCACGTTCAGCGAATGTCATCTCGCTCAAATTTGGAGCAGAGCCCGAGTGGGGAAGTACCTCCACCTTACAGAAAACCACAGCCAAATAGCACTAGACCCTTCTCATAGTGCTGTGTTCCTGCTGGTGAGTAAGGTTGCCAAAAATCTCAAAGAGGACCCAGTGTGTTGACGGCTAAAGGAACAAGAAGGTCCCTCCTTCTTGTTCCTTTAGCCGTCAACACAGTGAATCCTCCTTTTTGTAAAGGTTCGGCAACGCGCATGTGACTGCTTTGGAGTTGCAGGCGTCCATAGGATACGGTAGCTGCTTACCATCAGGCGGGCCGTATGCTTGTTTGCCACCGTCGTGGTATAAAAAAAATATAAAAAAAAGAATTGTATTTTAAGAGACGATCTTCTAGTGCATGAATTTTATTTTATGGTGTAAAATACTATTTTCGTTTTCTAAAAGAAATATATAAATCTATATATCTATCCACAGCAGAAATTCGGTTGTAAAGTCAAAAACTAGTTAGGTTTTCGTAGTGTGTTCGTGAGTGTTTAACTTTTCGTAAAACTTGTATTAAGTTTTATAATTTAAGTGAAAGAGAGTTTACCTATGTATTTACGACTAACTCCTAGAAATTAACATACAATATTTATGAGTCTGTTAGTTAATTAACTTATGCTTAATGTTTTATGTAAAAACTATAATTATTTTTTCAACACACCTGCTCGTAACGAGGTTCTTATTCCACCGCTTTTATGCTCATATTCCTAGATATTAAACTCGCGTGCATTTCACAATAATTATCCATCTAGTGAAATAATTTAATAATCCGATCAAGTGACGTTTGTACTCTAGTACCAAGTTGTACGTACTACGCAGACGAATCGTTGTAATTTAGTCGGCTATTAATTACCTTTACTTTTTTTTAACTCTTTATGAGTTTACATTATAAAAAAGTAAAAAAAGTAAATATATTAAAAATATACAGATAGAATACAAATTATACAGTGCTGATTGTGAATAAGAATAATTTCAACTTATTATACTACTCGTAATACACAATAAATTACGTTTTAAACACGAATTGTCTGTTTTAATATTGGCTGTTTGGCACGTCCGCGCCTTTGCCTCAAGCTGCACGCACATCCAAAAAAGAAAATTGCGCGCCATTTATAAGTTAACCTCAAATCATTGTTTATTGTTAGATTTTTCTCGTCGTGTTTTATTAATTTAAACTCATTATATTTTTAATGAATAAGAAGACAACTTTAGCGTTAATTTAACCTCTGGATATATTTCAAAATTGTGATACATACTAGTAAAATGTCATCATAAAAATCTAGTGAGCAATACGTAAGAATAAATACTATAATGTATTGCACAATAAATGTGAAGTCTTTAATTTTATGAAATGATTTGACAAAGAGTTCCAGATACTCAATAACATCACAAAAAAGGTTAGTTAAATTTAATTATCTTAGGTTCGTAAGTACCTCTATCCTGTAAACATTCTGACAATTAATGTATTTATCAAAAGTTATTAATTATACTATTCTATTATTTCCTCGCAAGTGTGTTGAAAAATGTCGTATGAAACGCGTGTGCTTGATCATTCCATAGCTCAGCTTCCTTAGCGCACTCACGTGCGTTCGTGCGCACAATATCGCTTCGTATGTAATGATCAACTTAGCACACTTGTATCATAATGTACTATTTGTTCAAGCATCTGAATGTTATTTAAAGTGAGCTGGTGCCGTATTCTAATTTTAAAATACATAAACAATACATTAAAAACAAAATCTATCTTCAACATAACTCCAACACACAACAAATAATCAACCAATATTGAAGTTGTATTGGAGTTGCGTCGGAATAATTTTCAAGCAAATTCTGATATTTCTGATTTAGATGTTTAGGCGCTAGCTGTATTGCATTGTTTAGGATCGAGTCTACACGTGTTTTAAAGTTAGAATACAGTGCCTGGTTCACTATCAGGTATCAGAAATGGTGACTTTCTTTTAAAACGGAAGCACGTCAAAGTACTAAAAGTATTTTAAAAAACCGGCCAAGAGCGTGTCGGGCCACGCTCAGTGTAGGGTTCCGTAGTTTTCCGTCCGTCACAGTAAGTGTCCCCACTTAAGAGTTAAAATAACACCGCCATGTAGGATATGATATGAGCGTTCCACGTACAGCGACATCTATCGCCAACTAAGTAAACTACTGCGCGCGAGCTTAAGGTATGGAAGATGATTTTTATGGGATAATTCTTTATTGCGTGAACCGATTTTCACCGTTTTTACTTTATTTGAAAGCACGTCACTTCATTGTGATTTTGTAGAAATTACAGGTACAATAAACACCTGCTTATACGGTTAAATTACAAACTTATTTCAGAAATTATTTTGTAATTTTTTTTCAAAAACTATTCAATCTATTAAGTTCAAAATAATTTTCCTAGAAAGTTTTTATAAAGTTCTACTTCTGAGATTTTTTTCATATTTTTAAAACTTATGGTTCAAAAGTTAGAGGGGGGGACACATTTTTTTTACTTCTGGAGCGATTATTTCCGAAAATATTTACATTATCAAAAAATGATTTTAGTAAACCCCTATTCATTTTTAAATACCTATCCAACAATATATCACACGTTAGGGTTGAAATGAAAAAAAAAACACTCCCCACTTTACGTATAGGGGAGGTACCCTAATAAAACATTTTTTTCCACTTTTTATTTTACCACTTTGTCGGCGTGATTGATATACATATTAGTACCAAATTTCAGCTTTCTAGTGCTAACGGTCACTGAGATTATCCGCGGACGGACGGACGGACGGACGGACGGGCAGACATGGCGAAACTATAAGGGTTCCTAGTTGACTACGGAACCCTAAAAATGGTTCCATGGTTCGAAAAAGGATCACCGCCGTGGCCTAGATTGCCAATGTCAATATAAAATAAATATCACTCATGTAGAATGGGTGAATTCTGTGTATATTTTTCCTTTACGGACAAAATCGAACGTGTAGTAATAACAAACGAGTACACTAGGAAACAAAAATAACCAAACGAACAAGCTGAACGCATGCACGAAGTCTCACAGGCAACACAGTTAAGAGACAGTGCATTCGGGCCAGCGGAACTGGCACAGCAGTCGGTATCCGGCCTAACAAAAGGGTGATAGCGTTACGTGCGTAAATCAAACGTCGCACAATAACAGACCCTCCCGGACCCCTCTCCCTCTCCTGACCACTGCCCCCTTCTCTCTACCCATCCGTTCACATAAATCTGCCATACAGAAATGTACTTTGCTCCAGCCACCACCCTGGCGTCCTCGATATCTATGCCAATAGGTTTACAATGTCAATCCTCTTTCAAATCTGCTTAAAAACTAGATATCGTTCTTTACGGATTCAGCTAGCTGTTTCGCGTTACATATAACAAACCCTTTTTATAGCAGACCATTCATTATTCGCGGAACACTGCCAACAGCAACATAACGGAAATGTATCAATTTTAGTACCGTGCCCCCGTGCCCGTATTATGTTCGCCAGGTTTTTCGAACCATTTCATTACAAACGTTTCTTTATGATACAGCGTGTTAGATAGTAATTAGGATAAAGAAACCTTAGCAGAACGTATACCTAGCGTTTAGCGGGGAATTACTCTATGGTGGTAAGTATATAAGTTTACCGAGAAGTATTTAGCACCAGAACCGTAGTAGTCAGTGCGGGAAATAACATTTGTCGTCCGGACGGTGCGATACCATCGTGCTTCGCTCTATTCGCTGCAATTAACGCTGCACAATGACCATATAAATCTTCTCTGATTGCTCCGTTCGGTCTCACATTCCACATAACTACATAGGTATTCGTTGAATAAACCGAGCAGATTATGTTGCCTCAGCGACTTCGTTTTGTATCGCAGGCTATGATGTTGTCAGACGGATGAAAAGAGATTGCGATGTCGGCTCAAAGGAAACAAAACGCAGACAATTAATAACTGTAACTGATGATGTCGGTAAGGAAAAGAGTAATGTCCTGGAGAGACGGCGGGGCTGGGGGGTGCGACGCCGCTGCCTAATCTCACCTATACGTCTCGAGCCGGAGAACAAACAAGCCGCGAGTCGAGATTACGCTCCGAATAAATCAATGTTACGACGCGTTAAAATATTTAAGCTCACGATTAATGCGGATCGCGGATACCCGTCTTATCTGAGCAGCCGCGCGCCGCAGCGGGCGCAGCTGCGCAGGCTGCCGATCATCGCTGGATCCCGCGACTAATTAATCACGGAGCAATACAAAGCATCGCTTAGCAAACAAGTATCTGCTGCGAATTAATCAATGCATTTATCTATTAAATTACCTTTTTTCCATAAATTAAAGAGATATTTACAAAAACATACCTGAATTAACTGGTTGCATTCACCACGAATAGAAAAACATTTACAGTTTAATCAAATCAGATAAGTCTAAATCCATACTAATATTATAAATGGGAAAGTGTATGTGTGTGTTTGTTTGTTTGTTTGTCCGTCTTTCACGGCAAAACGGGGCGACGAATTGACGTGATTTTTTAAGTGGAGATAGTTGAAGGGATGGAGAGTGACATAGGCTACTTTTTGTCTCTTTCTAACCCCCCACTTCCCTAAAATGGGGGGTGGAAGTTTGTATGGTTTGTTACCCCGAATTTAACGCGAGCGAAGCCGCGGGCAAAAGCTAGTAGAGCATAAAGCAAAACATTTTAATAGAAAACATAGCAAAGTGGAACTCGTCTTACAATATTTATAAAAGAAAATCTATGTTTTGATACCTAAACAGATCTGAGATATCTATTTAACACTATTATTACTTCCAGCAGCCGCTGACTCCCAATACAAGAAGGCTAAAATGAGTTTCACACAGATGCTACGCGGGAAATATTGGGTATTGCTACGCCGTAGACACTCTACGCTCTACGAAAACTTATAACTGTGCTATGCCATCTGTAGGTATGTTGACCATCACAAAGTCTTATTCAAGAATTCCGACGCTAATACTTAATACAATTACAAACATTCTACCAGCCTCTGCAGATATAATCCATTTTATCTTATTTTAATATCATTATCTGCGTAATTATCGTTTACCGTATAAAATTATCGAGACATAAAGGATTTTAACTAACGATTAAGCCTAATTAGTAACTCTCTCCCCTCATACCAGTGCCACAAGCAAATCAAGCAGTGAAAGTTTACGTAATCAATGGAGGGTATTCGTATGGTTAGATACGAAGCTAATTTACGAGGATACTTAACCGGAAGCTTATCGTATTCCGGTAATGTATCGCGAAATTGCCATAGAAGTTTTACAAGGGCTCGTTAGGGGAGCTGTAACGATAACCGCACGAGATAACTGTTTCTAATCAGACGTAATGACGCAGGCAGCTCCGCCGCGAGGCTCTCGCTCCCTCGGATGATGTCGCCTATGCCTTATCCTTTATTTGATTTCATTAATCGCCCACCCAATGTGCCCTGCGTAGTTCACCGCAAAACTTGTCTTCTGTTCTTTACTAAAAATAAATTTATTCCAGTAAAAACCAACAGGCGTCTTAAACTCGCCATAAGGAACTTCTTGTTATAGGAAGATTCCTAAGTCGTTGGATTAAATTCTTTCGACTTTTTTTACTATAAGAACTTTCCGAACCGAAGAGGATGGGTGCTTCTGATATAACGATATACTGCGGAAGTAATAAAATAAAACGATTTTACATCTCAATGGGGAAACGAACGTTTTTGTCGAATGGGAAAAGTCTTCGAGCGACTTCTCATTCCGCGATAAAATCTGGAACGTTTTACGGCAATCTTAAATTCGATTGCTGTTAAACAACAATCTAGGAATTTAAACGCTTTTTTGTAAATTGTATTTCCATTTATTCGGTCTTTGACATAAAATCCTTTAGCTTTACTTAGGCCTAGTTTAACTGAAAGTCGAAAAAATTATCTTAAACAGTCCAACGCAAAAATCGTAACGACAATTTGTGGAATATATTTAATGAATGTGGTGGAGAAAAATAAAGTTTTGGCTGAATAGTATGGTATTATTACTGCCTACTACTACAATGCTTTGTAAAAAGAAAATAAAAAAAATTCCTATCAAAATCATATTTTCCTATCAAAATAAGCGCCGCGTTTGCTTTTGAGGCACTGCTTCTTTGAACACACCGGAAAAGAACCAAAATGTCTCGCGATCAGGCTGCCAAGTATAATGAACAAGTCGGAGGCATTTTTACAAAAGTCGGTGAAGCGATTTAATAAGACAAATAACGTCAACTTACTTAATGAAGGAAAATAAGGCATGAATTTGTCATAAAAGGTCAGTTTTTTTTAGTATTTCGTATGAAAAGTCCCTTTAGGTAAACGTTCTAGTGCACGACACGCTAGTGCCCAATAGTGAAGATCTAGTATCACTTTTATTGCGAATTACTTAAGTTTCAAATTGACATATACTGTGACGGTAACGAGCGCCCAGACGTTTTCCATATATTCTTTAAATTTCTGGTCACGCTCTTATCGTACACAGTGTAAGTACATATAATTATCTGATGAGTTAACACCCAAAAGTAAAAACAGTTACAGTATGTACACTATTCCTTTAAAAACATATTCTCATCAAAAACCCATCCCTTACGCCACTTGGTGCGAAGATATTTTTAAGTAGTTCCCAAGTGGTGGAGTAAATCCTGACCGGACGGGGTCCAAAAGCATGAACTAATAGTGATTTAAAAAGGAATCCAGTAAGGTCCGCATGCCGGAGCACGTTCGGCTGTTTGTAATATGCGGCTCGGGCGGACACATGAAAAAGTAGCCGACGGCGACGGAGGTGACCGCGATGCGTAGACTACCATCCCATAGAGTGCGTATTTACAAGCACTTATAAAGCTTGAACACGCCAAAATTTGGGCACAGAAAATGACAAAAAAAAAATACAAGGTCAACTGTAGCAAATTGTCTATTGAATATAGTTGCAACTCTTTATCTATATCTATACATATAATAAAGCTGAAGAGGGTCGAAAGTCTGTACATGGAATATATTCTAAAAAAAGTTGGCTGGGGATACTTAGAATCGATAACAGAACACGTTCCAACAATTTTTAGAATTTTTGTCTGTTTGTCTGTTTATCTGTTTGTCTGTTTATCTGTTTATCTGTTTGTCTGTTTATTTGACCGCGCATCACGTGAAAACGGCTGAACGGATTTTGATGAAATTTTGTATAGAGATAGTTTGAGTCCCGGGAAAGGATAATAAATAGTTTTCATCCCGAAAATCAACCCTGGAGTGGGTGAAAAAGGGGTTGAAAGTTTGTATGGAGAATTTTTAATAGAAATTAGTATGGAGATAATTTGAGTCCCGAGAAACGACAGAATAGTTTTCATCCCGATAATAAACCCTTGTGGGGTTGTAAAGGGGGTTGAAAGATGGTACGAGGATTTTTTTACCGCTGAACTGATAAAGATGAAATTTGGTATAGAGAGAGAATGGGTCTCAAGAAAGGACAAAGGATAGTTTTCACCCCGAAAATCAACCCTAAAGGGGTGAAAAGGGAGTTGGAAATTTGTATAGGGAATTATTAACCGCAGAATTGATTTAGATAAAATTTGGTATGGAGATAATTTGAGCTCTGGAAAAGGAAATAAAATAGTTTTATCTCAGAAATTATACCTTAAGCGGATGCAAAAGGGGTGGAAGTTTACATGGGGAAGAAACAACCAATAACCGCTGTACGTATTTAGATGAAATTTGGTATTGAAATACAAGTGGAATAGTGACCCAATGTCCTAAAAATAGTACATCATATTTTAAAATTTCATCTTCTGGAACAAGATCTAATTTTGAATAAAAAAAGTTGACCTCGTGGGCCATTATGACAAAATTGTATCGTCCTAATAATTAAGCGGATGCAAAAGGGGTGGAAGTTTACATGGGGAAGAAGCAACCAATAACCGCTGTACGTATTTAGATGAAATTTGGTATTGAAATAGTTTGTAATTTTTTGGTCAAGGTGTTCATATTTATAACAAGTTACCCGTCGATGCTTTAAATTTAACTTTACCCGCTCTTAAGAAATATTTGAAAATGTCATTAATGTCAAAGGGTTATTGTAGGTTTGATGACTATATATGACGGACAAAGATGCAAGGCTCAAACCAAAAACTACTACAAAATCATCTAACATTTATAGGACACCGTTTAGGTAGGAAAACCTATCAAACGTTTTGTGAAGCAGTCAGATTAGGATTTATTTTTCTTTATAATTAAACAATAGGTACATTATCTGTCTCTCAAGCTGTTTTGGTTTGTCTTCTTGAAGAATTACGCATTATTTTGTATCTTTAAGATCTAATAATGTATTACTGTTATGAAAAATAATAAGTCCCGTCGAATTTCTTTTCGGTCATAATACTTCACGGACCAGAACCGGTGGTAGTTTTGGAACGAAGTTCCTTATCGGACGGTTCGCGGATGGGGGAAGGTCACGAAAATGCGACACTCATACGATTGAGAAACATGTAAAATGGAATGAAATAAAAAAAACATAAAATAGAATAAAGTGAAGAGAAAATTTTCGAATATTTCGAAAATGTCAAATATTACAAAAATATCAAAATTTCAAAAATTTCATTTTTTTTTTATTATTACCTACGGTAAGTAAAATCCACCCTCCTCCCCGACCGCCGGCACGCCGGTAACAGTTACATAAACTACTATTTATCTCTTTTTAGGGTTCCGTAGTCAACTAGGAACCCTTATAGTTTCGCCATGTCCGTCCGTCTGTCTGTCCGTCTGTCCGCGGTCTAGCTGAGTGACCGTTCGCACTAGAAAGTTGAAATTTGGTATCAGTGTGTGCATTAATCACGCCGCCAAAGTAATAGAATAATAACTAAAAAAAATATTTTTATTAGGGTACCTACACATAAAATGGGGGGTGAATTTTTTTTCGCTCCAACCCTATCGTGTTGGGTATTATTGAATAGGTCTTTCAAAAAGAATAGAGGTTTTCTGAGACATTTTTTGGATGAAACTGATAGTTTCGTAAATATTAGATCTGAAAGTTCAAAAAAGGGCGTCTCCTCCATCTAACTTTTGAACCGTGGGTCCAAAAAAATAGAAAACAATAATGGAAGTGAGGTCTGATAAGAACTTTCAATAAAAACTATATTGAATAAAATCGGTTCAGCCGTTTCTGAATTATCAGTCAAAAACGCATATAACTACGAAACTCTACACTGAGCATCGCCCGACATGCTCTTGGCCGGTTTTTTTGCATTGTTATCCCAGAAATCACCCCTTAAGGATTACTAATTCCAATTCAAGAAAATCCCCAGCCAGGTTATACGTAGCCTATAAAAATTCAACGTCTAAAAGGGGGGGGGGGGGGGGGGTAGCCACTACACTCGCTTAGTACACTTCAAACCGCGCTGCAACCGCGCCTGTTCTTACCTTTCATACTTAGACTGATTTGACGGGAGGATCGATTTCGATGATATTTGCCGTTGACATGAACGTATAAATACGAAAGTGGTACTGTATCGTCCGATATACACCTGCTACTCTATGTCGTTTAAATAATGGCAAAAAAAAATTATAACGACAAAAAAATGCATTGATTTTTGAGTGTAGTTTCATTTAGTGGTAATTGTAAAAAAAATATGAGGACTACTGTCCTCTAGCGTATCCATCTATCAACTTTACTTCACGTTCCGCCTCCAGGATAGCGGGAGAGAAATTAGGGGTGAATTAGCCGCTTACTGACACAGACCAAATTCCACGCGGGCGGAGCCGCGGGCACAGCTAGTTTATTAATAACACTTGATTTTCAGTTCAGCTTCAGAATGTAACAAACCAGTCGAACTTTTGGTAACCAGGACATATGATACTTTGCACTACATTTTAGTCGCACAAGTCACTGTTATTCGATATTAGCTGCTAATATACCTTTAACAAGATATTTGTTTTTGAATAGCCTTGGGTATGGACCAAACCTTTCCATTTGCCTTAGTTTAGGCTGATTCGCGAGTAGTACCCTACAGGCACAGTCAGTGACTCAATTATGTGCATACCGCTCAGATACTTTTATAGCGAAGTGAGTAATTAAATAATACCACCAAAACAGTAACAATCAGCTGTGATTTCAGCTCATAAGTTCTAATCGCTCTGTAAAATCTATTTTTATTATAAATATTTATTTGTTCAATCTTTCTCTGGTGTGTAAATTATCAGCTACGCTTGCCATGATTACCAAGCTAGCTAGACTTATAAATAATGAGGACACTAAACTTTATGTTTAACTCATAATCTTTATAATATATAATTAAGACGCAAAGGTTTCTAACTTTGTATTAGTTTGATTTGTTTTTGTGCAAGTTATATTACCTTTCACTAAACGCACTCAAAAATTAGTCAAAATGGTTGTACAATTTTATTTGACCGACATTTTGAACAAAAATAAATTTTGTTTAGCATCTCTCTTAGCAGCGTGAGCTCTCAAGAACTCGTTTTCATGGAAAAAAATAGATTTCATGACTATAGTCGTTAGTTAACAAAAAATCTATACTGCCTATGCAAGAATGCAAGAATGCAAGAACTCATAAGCAAAAATGTGTGCCCAAATTTTGGCGTGTTCAAGCTTTATGCATCGCGGTCGCCTTTACTACTACTTTACTTGTGACAAGACGCGAACTTAGTCTATTTTTCTTACGACAGTCCACGTTTACTCCTAAAATGTGTTGAATGAGTTTAGTAAAAGGGCCCAATTCGTGGATCCGATCGACACTTCATAATTTAACTAATAGATAGCGTATATTGTGGAGTTTTAGAAAGTATTAATAACCCCATATCGACCAAGTGGGACCTTTTTCCCTGGACTGCAAATATTGATTTAATTGATATTTGTTCTACAAGTTACAGGTAACTACGTACCTAAGTTGGTAAGAGTTTAAACGACAATTAACCAATATGAGAATACCAAGAAGGTGGTGACCACTCACCGTCTTGGTCCATCTCGTAGGTAACGTATCTGTGCCGCGAGGGTCCTCTCTGCCGCCGCATAATGAACCGGTCACGTAGCCACATTTCGTATTATTTCCCTGGGACGCGTCGCGTGACTTGAATAAATGCGGGCGGCCGGTGAGGCCGAGACGCGCCGCCAGCGGCTCCGGCGCCTCCGCCTCGCCTCCACACCTCCACAAATAAACCGCTTCACGCACGATTCACCAGCGGAGATTCATTACTCTTGCGTTTTTGAAACACCTCTTAAATGTATCTTTGAAACTAACTAAAATATAACACTTATGAGTTCCTTCAAAACACGGAAATAATCCTAAACAACAGTTTGAGTTCGCACTTACCTATTAATAAATGCTTCCCTGTACTAAACTTTATATCATCAAAACAATTTTTCGATTTGACGTATAAATTTCGTGCGCTCGCTGAAGCGAACGCTGTGAACAGCGTAGCCAAATGTATGCGATCGCCACGGACTGATAATCATGCATAAGAAATTTGCATTAAGTATATTGTTACTGAATTTTCGTGCTTGAACACGAAGAGAATATTTTAAAAGTAAGAATATAAGATTGCACCTAAGTTAGAAAAAATATTCTTTCCTCTTTATCGTCTTATTAAAGATCAATATTCCACATGCGAGAACTACTTAAAATGCCATTTGCTCTTGGCTTAGAGGAATCCATTATTCGGAAAATTAAAACTTTAGAAGTTAAAAGCAATTGGCTCGGCACGGGCTTCGATTCTATTTCCACCCCCAGCTAGCAGTGAAGGGTATAAAAGGTGTTTAGTTTCATCAGGCAATCATAACATAACGTTTCAAACTAATCTATACTGTATTACCGGTCTTATAGAAACACCTAAAATTATGTTATGTCTGACTGTTAAATCCTCATGCTTTAAGTGTTGAACTTTCCCGAAAATTATCATTTTAAGGTACGCCTTAAATAGGTGAAATGAGGGGCAGAAATTTGAATAGAATTACAATAACGAGTCGTACACCGATTAAGTCTAGCGACTTTGCTACTTCAGGCTGTGTTAGTTGTGCTACGGCATATTTCTTTAAAACTTACTTTCATCTACTTTATTGATTTACACATATTTCATTCAGAAGGTTTCGGCCATATCATAATTATATTATAATGCATGTTATAATTTAATTTCATACCCAAGAAAGCCACTTACACAAAATGCCAACACCACAACCCTTTTCAGTAGTAAAATACCGTTTTCAGCTCATGTGACTAATTTAGTCCTCGCTGACTTTACGCATATGCTGCACAGCAATAAAGACATCACATAAGGCGCAGACCACACTCTCCGAGCTCGGTATTAGACCCGTTAAGCACTTTATTGTGCGGCAGGCTCGCTCATAACTACCCGTTCTCTCGGGGACAGCGCCGGACAACAAGCGATGTTATGTTTATTTCAGATAAAGTTAAAGTTATAAAGCTACCCGTCGATAAGTGCTGCCCCTATGATATAACTTTACCGATAAAGGCGCTAAACGAGAATTTAATAAAGTTTAAAGTTGGATAATGTTTCAGTTTTTATTTGTTGAGTAGTTAGAAGTTGTATATATACACAGTTTGTGCTATTGAACTACTAAGAACAAAAATCAGACGAACCCGGGAAAAATTTCAGCCACTTTTTACATTAAACTTGCTTCTTGTATTTACTGCTTATAATTTGTAGGGTTTTGCACCTCCGCAAGTCTATAAAAGCAGGCTGATTTGCATTTTGAGAAGAGATTTCGTTGAAAATGAAATAACGTGCCCTATAAAATTCTCCTACCTTGGATTGCCTCGAAGCGCTGCATGATGAAGCGCGTTGAAACCGTTGTTGTTTGTGAGAGTCATATCAGCTCCGTGCTCCAGCAACAAGGTCAACATATCGTCCCGTTTCTTAGAAATTGCATCGTGTAAAGGGGTATCCCCTTCAGAGTCCTGAAACAATGAGAAAATATATCAGCTGGCGAATCGCAGAGAACTTGCATGCATTTTATTAGACAAAATCGAAATGCTATTTTATTGCAGTACATCACATTTGCACACATTTGACATCGCATGGCCGGTACGACTACGAATCCGTGTGCGCGTTTTTGCCAGTGCATAGAAAAAAACATTCGAGAAGTTACCGCCCGTTCCACATAGATTCAATTTTTCAGTGTTCATGCATTATTAACATAAAGCTAAGTGGTACGAGCACAACGAACTCATCAATACTATCAATCTGGTGGCAGCTGCTATGACAGTATTTGGCTTCTGAATTATGAAGCGTCGCCCATTCCCAGCACCGTGACAATTTTCTAAAACATCAAACCGCCCGAATGAATAATTAAGGCGTCGGAGAAGACGTTTAGGGCGTGGATTATGGCGACTTGCATATTTTATAAGTATCCGAGACGAGAGTGGTTCAGGCGAGCAGAGCAAGGCGTTCGCCGCACGGCTGCAGCCGGCTGCTGACGGGCGAGCGGGTGAAATCAGAAATGGTGTCGAGTTCTGTAATATAGGACGGCTGTGCAAAAAGCGCGGCCACCGCGTCATTATCATAATCACCGCTGCTGCGTTCCGCGCGCGCTGCCTACGGTGCCGCCCAAGCCGTTTCGCTTTGTGAGTGAGCATTAAGAGAACCGAGCGTTGTGCTCTGTCATTCCGCTATTCATTTGCCAGGGGCTGATGAGTGATTTTCGTTTGCATATATATATATATATATATATATATATATATATATATATATATATATATATATATATAACAATATATTTACATAGGTAAATAATAATAACTACACTGGAGAGAAAGCAATCAACGTTCACAATGAAAATACATCTTACTAATGATCTCTCTCACAAATAATAAGTAGCATAAAGTGGCTGGTGGAAAAATTCCGAAACGTTATCATAATGCCTACTACTTACTCGTATATGTACCTATGCTTCGTATCACAAACGATAAGATGAATTAATGTATAAAAGTATTAATTATTTGTTAACAAAGTAGATCAGACTGGTAGCTATACAAATATATTGTAAAATCTACGGACCTGACTCAACTACCTGAAATACTCAGTTAATGTTTTTAGATTTAACTTCGCCTGTAATTCACCATATTGCATTATCTTTAAGCGGCATCACATTTTGATTTAGCGGCTCAGGATACTCAGCATCAAACAGTATCTTGTTTGCTTTAGTTTTTTGTTTACGATCTAAAAATGCGTGCATTTTTTGCGCTTGCGGAATGGGTGTTGGTTGTGAATGGGAATTGCCCGCTAATATTTGGGTAGAGAAAAATACGCTAATACCAAGAGTGGATCGCGAATTAATAAAGTAAACAAACACGACTCAATTCTCTACAGATGTGACATTGTAGTCATGCATCAGCTAGATGACAAAGCAGATGACACCCATTCACGTCACGCCGTAGGTAATTCAGTGCAAGCCCGACCGCAGACATGGAGTAATTCGGCGCAGAATGGCACCATTAAATATTAATCGTATTGGCTCATAGGTGGCTATTACAATCTGTAATTCACGAACACGCTACGCAATCTTCATAACATGCAGATGTTAATGATGTAACTGCTGGATACACAATGGTAGCAAATAATGTTATGCAAGATTGCAGAGGACACGTAATTTGAGATAGAATTTATAATTTTGTCATGGTACGTGAAATTAAGAGTAGCTATAGAACAACTTTCTAAAGCAATGTTCTGCGTTTAGCATATTTTATTAAAAAACGCTAAAATATGACAAACTTTTACTATAATACAGGGTGGGTCAATAAGAAGTAGTTATACCCTATATTTATAAAATTTTAGTGTATAACATTTTTTTCAAGTATTATTACAAAAATATAACACATTCAGGGTTGGCAATTTTACATGGAGAATATGGTCTACCAAATCCAATCCCATCGAATGTCTCCAGCAGCACGGCAAAAGTAAGCACTTTTCATAAAATTTTAGCACATTTTCGTTGTTACATTCCAGTTACAGATACTGTTTAAACTCTAAAAAATCCATCGGCTTGTGACTGTTGTCAGGTACCGGCGATAGCCATTTAGACAATAATATCAGAAATGAAAAGTTCGAAAATATCAGCGGAGTTAAATAGAGGTTGGGCTATTTCTACCCAAAATTAGCAGCAATGTTCTCTGAGTTTTCACAGTATGTTTGATTGATGGAATGTTTTCGTCATTCGAATACAACTACTACAAATTCGTGTACAACCGAAAAATAATCCGTAACAAATTCGGATCTATACTTACGCTTTAACTGTTTTAATTTAACGTTAAACTAAGTGACGACACAAAAAGATTATACTACGTAGGTACACGTACGTATACGTACTAAACTCATTTCGGAATAGGCATGGTAGGTTTGCATACAAATCGCGATACATGCTTTACATATTCGTGTACGAGATGCCTATGAATTATGCTTACATTTTAGCAATATTTGGGCAGTTGAATAGTTCGCGGTCTAGGCCTGAAGGTGAAGGAAAATCTTTAAAAAAGCTTACTGCTATTTTCCCGCCTCTTTGGTAGTTTGAATGTGGCCGCAATAAAAAAACTAATACGTTATTTTTCGTGCACGTGAAAACGTCACCGTGTCACGGGTCTTGATCACGGGTATTTTAATAATTTTGAACAACGCCGCTTAGTAAGGATCAGCAACGTTAAAGTTATAAACATTTTTAGAATTTGCCGAAGGGTATATTGAAGAAATACAACAGGGTTGTAACACGAAAAGTGGGTTCGCCAACACGATCCAGAATCCAAACAAGAGTCTATGTAGTGGTTAAAAAAGGGGAGAAAGCACCGAAGAAATTGAAGGGAGAAAAGTCATCTTCGGCAGCGGCGACCGTTATTTGAGACTATATCCTTATTCAAATTCGAAGATTTGCCGAGGACAATGCCATCCAAGCGGCGGTGGAGAGTCATTTTGAGGAAAAGATGCATAATTATTTTTTCAGCGGCAGGTATTAAAGCATTATTTTTTCGATGCGAAGTGCATCTCACTTGCCGCATATCACTATATTGAAACATGAACATAGTTAACTTTATACTCTCTTTTTTCCCAAGGCCGCGGTTTTTGCAGCTGCCCCTCGTATTTGCAGTCAACTTTAGCTGTTATAAAAGCAGAAATTCTATTCACCGTGTATATTAAATATAGATGTATTTTTTATTAAAGACGTCTGTACGTAGTTTTTATGACATTGTCATAAAAAATAAAGTTACTTGTTTCATTGTTTTAATACAAGGTGATACTAAAATATCCTCACGTATAAGAATATATGTCAATACTGTTGTACCTACATATTTAGATTAAATTTTAAATTTTAGAATAGGCCACTATCAAGGAGACAATTGAGACATAAGACACGTCTAATTTTAGAAAACATAACTCTTCTTTCCTATGCTTTGTGAGGATGGATATGAGAGTCTTTACAGTACACATTCTTTGTACATAAATAATTGAGATTTGATTATCTACTAATCTATCCCTGATGGTTTAAGGGGGTAAAAAAGAGTTAGAAGTTTTTATGAAAAATCCATTAAAGAATCCGACAACGACGACGAAGCAGGAGAAAACTATAAAACATAGACATAATACATGGAATATTTCTTAGTAAAAACACCGACATCAATGGGGGAGGCCGGTGAAAGATTATTATATAGTAGATGGTGCATTCTTAGATTCCATACAATGAAATGAAAAAAATGTCTTGAAAATGTAACTTGTTTAACAAACACAGCGAAGAAGACAAATCGCCTAATGTGAACTATGCGTCGTTGAAGAGTTCCGTTCTGATCATCATCAGCAGTTCCTCTTCCTCAAATATCACTTTTTTTAATGAACTTTCATTGATTTGTTGATAAAAATACAAAAATCACATTCTGTAGGCCTTTAATATTTGAGGAGTTCCCTCGATTCCTCATGGATCCCATCATCAGAACTTGAGCTTGACGAAAATTTGTCATGACAACCTAACGTGAACTATGCGTCGTTGAAGAGTTCCGTTCTGATCATCATCAGCAGTTCTACTTCATCAAATGTCACTGTTTTGAATGAAAATGATGGATTTGTTGATAAAAATACAAAAATCACGTTATGTATGCCTTTAAGATTTGAGGAGTTACCTCGATTCCTCGTGGATCACACAATTCAAAATCGGTTCAGACATGACGGGGTAATGGAGTAACAAAAATAATAAAAAAACATACACGCCGAATTGAGAACCTCCTCTTTTGAAATTTTTAAGTCTGTTAGATACTTAGACTCACAGTAACCTTAATAGGTAGTTAAGGGTTTTGATATGTGTACTGTATGATTTGTGGAAAATCATAGCATATTATATATATTTATTTATTTGCCGCCGTTTAAGCGCTGGTGGCCTGGCGGTAAGACGTCAGACTTTCAATCCGAAGGTCGCGAGTTCAAACCCCGGCTCGTACCACTGAGTTTTTCGGAACTTATGTACGAAATATCATTTAATATTTACCAGTCGCTTTTCGGTAGAGGAAAACATTGTGAGAAAACCGGATCTAATCCCAACAAGGCCTAGTTTCCCCTCTGGGTTGAAAGGTCAGATGGTAGTCGCTTTCGTAAAAACTAATGCCTATGCCAATTCCTGGAATTAGGTTGCCCAGTGGACCCCAGGCTCAATAGAGAAAAAAGCTGGGACAAACGTAAGGAGGAAGAAGATTTATTTGCTGCCGTTCCCGTGAGTTCATGACGCTGAAGCCTGATTACTATTTTTTTATTTATCGGCTAAACCCGCCTGTAGTTTTGGCCTGTATTATTGTGGAAATTTCACCAATATTCACAACATTTGGTAACCGAAAAGCCAAATTAGAACCGGAATCTGTGTATGACCCAGCTGTGCGCGCTCGCTATAAACAGAGACGAGGCAGTAACGAGTGCCGCGGAAAAATAAGAAATTTGATTTACGCCGAAGGCAATATCCGCAGGTGCATATAAGCTGCAGCCACTGCACCGCGCTGGCAACGGCGCTACGAAAATTATGGCACTTTACGGTCTCATCATAACACTTCGCGTTGAGGAAATTTTAATTTACATTTACGTATGTATATAGTATTTCTAAACATACGTATATGAATATTTCCGCAAGCTATTTGGCTATGTGCGTGGTGCATATGGGGATACCAAAAGCGATTATCGCGTTCTTCATAGCCAAAATGTGTCGTAGGTTCAATTGCCAAATGACTTATTCGATACCCAGGCGGACGCCACTGTCGCGTCGCATACACACCCTATAGACGGAGAGCTGGACATGTCAGATATGACACAATAATGAGAGCATCGAAACCCCTCTAGTTCGTTTTCTATACTATGCTTGTTTCTAGATCTGGACATTTGGCAGCTGTAATGTGGTGGAGGTCAAAGAATGCTAATAACTTGAAGAAAACAAATCTTAGAGTTCTGGGGGTTTGATGCAATATTATGGAAAATGATGTAATTAATTAGATTATATCATAGCCAGGAGTTTCTGTTGGGGGAAACTAGTACCAAATGACGTATAATGCAATGTATAGTTTGTCGCCTACTGTTTTTGTTTCCGCAATAATAATAATACACAATGTTTTTGTTCTCATCTTAAAGTATAGGCCCTGCCCTTTATAAATGACACAACTTAGGCAGTTTTTATCTATTTTGGTATTACTTTTTTCTAACTGAAATTTTTTGTTAGTCTGTCACTCAGACCTCCACCCATTAAAAGTTGCCAGATGCCTGGATCTATCAATAAGGATGGTAAAGTAATCTAACTAGTCAGGTTTCATTGCTCTCATTATTGTGTCATATGTGACTTCGCCAGCTCTTAGTCCACTAGATCAGGTGCTATTGCGAATAGCAGTTTTAACGAAATGTGATGCTTAAATGTATAGTCTTATTCATTAAGTACATCATGTACCATTTATTAGGCTTAAGTATTACGGCACGACACGACTAAACGTTTTCATTCATTCTTTTTCTAAATAAATTATGGATGAGTATAGATACCTACCTACACCATGTATGGTGTTTATACAGACAGACTGAACCTCTATTCCAAATACGTAGTGTCACATCACGTACCGTATCTGTTCTCATAAACTTAGGCTGATTTGATTGTATTGCAATATTTATTTTAGTTCTGTGTCATATTCACTACGTGTCCATATTCTAATTAACTGTAGTAATGGGGCATAAAATAAAATTGCAAACAAAAATCGTGGCCATAAAACCTCCAGAATTTTCACACAGAATTTCTACGCTTTTATTTTCCTGTGAAGAAACTTTTTATGACATTTGCCACACCACTATAAATGTTGATGCTAGCCAACTTTCTCCATTACTATCAAAAACAAAACTAAGAGTCTTAATACGAATGTCTAATGAAAACCAGAAAACATTCGGAGCTCACTGGGATACTTTATTCGTAGAAATATGTATTTAGAACAAAAGAATTTGTAAAATGGGGGAAGTGGCAGCCAGTTTATACGGTTACCACACACAAATATAAAAGGGCAAGCGGTTCGCTTCTCTGGAAATAACAAACACAAAACAACAAGGTAATTACTCAAAGATAAGAACAACGCGGCAGGCTGGGAACTAAAGTGGGCGACCCTACCGAGGCGAGGCGGGTGAGGGCGCTACGGGCTGATGGCGAGGCAGATATCGCCTCGCCTCGCGCGCCAAGGTACCTGCTGCCCGACCGACGTTAAAAATTCGTCAGCCTTGATTAAAATGCCAAGCAGTCGTCGCATTATTGTTGACGAACAAAGAGTGACTGGTTTATCAGCGGAATTAATGTAAGCACTAAAAGTAAGTGCTACTCATGAAAAACGAGCAGCAGGGTTTTCGGCTAATATGAAGATTTGATTACCAGCTATGCCTTCTAATTTGCTCGGGAGCCCCCGAATACGACATAGTCCGAGGAAGAAATGCTTAATTTAATAAGATATGTACAAAGGCAGATTTTTTATTAAATTACTGTAATTTTATTAAAAACGTTAAAACCTTAATATAAAGCTTATATTTCTAAACTGGGTTTTCCGGACCCTTGGCGTTTAGAAGGGTATTTTCTAGGGGTATGCCCAAATAATATAATTAGCAAGGCCTAATATAAAAATTTGAATAATTTCCAAAAGAAATATCTAATTAATATTTATACGTTGTTAACCCACATTCGTAAATAAAACACTTGGGAGTTCGACAGCATACAGGCGAAGCTTCATCATTGACGAGGCAGAAAGAAAACAACTAATTGTTAAATTCCAACCCATTAAGTCGGGTATTACGGTAGGATTATTCACGGGCCATATACCGCGGCATCAGAGCTCGTTCATGTCGAGGCGCAGCTAGTTCACTGGTCTATTATTCCTTAACCTTACCGAACACATCGCCTCGGCCAAACTGGTGTGATTGTGATCTCAGATTACATATAGTTGTTACGAATCTCTAGGTAAAGTGGGGAAAGATATCAGTCCGGAAAAAATGTTGTGTGAATTAGAGGTAGGTTCTCTGTACGGCGCTTACGCGCAACCTAAGCTAAGCTATCGTGGTTCCGTCCCTAGCTAGATTTAAACAGAATCAAGTTGACGCAAGGACCTACTAGTTCTAATCTTGAAAATTGTCGAATCTTTTTTTAACTGCAGATATTATTAATTTAATATAATATTTAGTAGTGTTACTTAATGTTACCATTATGGAAACACTTTTTGAAAGATTGAATTGAAAAGGGCTTACAATTACGATACGTGACTTTAAGAGCTCATTCTATAGTTTTATTAGTCTTGTAATAAAGTAAAAGAAATCAAGGCTTTATATCGACCATCTGCATCCTGTATACTTATACGTACTGAACTCGTCAAAATGTTTCATATTAGAGACACCATAGCTATACCACGATAAAAATCGTTACGTCGGCATATATCTGCCGATTTACATCCGAATCTGGCTCCAATACAATACATCACGCGCAACGAACTAGAAGAACTCGCTGAACGCTACCCCTATTTATGACCACAGCGAAATATTCCCTGTTTGAATAACAAAGGTGCAGTATACCGATTTGTCTACCCAAGTTATTTATCCACCGATACTGATGTGTAAATTACCAGGTGGGATTTTATTTTAAGATCACTACAGCTACTTGAACTTTGTAGCTAAGCCAATACTTAAGAAAATTTATTCGCAATCAGATTTCATCACGAGTATAACATTTATAACGAGGTAGTTAACAGCGACGTCCATCGAAATTAAGAGATGATAAAAAAATGGCTGGGCAATTTTTATATGTAGAGGTGTATTTTTAAATTATTGAAAACGTAAACGATAACAAAATGGTCGCACTGTATATTATAAGTTCCTGGCAATTAGGAAATTTAACTACGCGTGGTGTTATTTCAAATATTGGATTGTAATGGATATTATATGATGAACGTTCTGAGCTGTAATCGCAGATCTGATGATTGATAATGCGGAATTAAGCCTCGCGGGTAACATTCTCGCAGTCCTCATTCAGCCGAAATTCGAAGGACACTTATAAATATGTAAGTACGTAGCAGTGCGACAAAGCTTGTAGAAAGCTTCATAAATCCCGCAGTCCATTAGTGCTTCAATAGCCATACTACGCAGTTCTTTGTTATTCAACTGGACCGCAGCCGCGGCGAGAGCTTGTGCTTTCGATATCGGAAAACGTTTAATGTACTCTGCGAGATTTAGCACCGAGAACTGCCAGCGTCGTGCCTCACGTTCATCCGGCGCGCACCTCTATTCACATTTTAAATTCTTCCTTTTAGAACACTGATTTAGATTTAAAACCCGCATTCCTCGATTTGCTCCGCTTGCATTAAGACTCGGGCGTGCCTAGTCGCCAAGACGTGTCAGAAATAATAAAGGTAAGGTAACCGTTACATGAATTGCTTACGGACATTCAGGAAATGTGTCGGCATTTGGGGAAAGTATTTATTAGATGAATACCTTTTACAAAGGTGCGAATTTGCCGATTACGACAAGAGGACTTTTTCTATCGCTGCGGCTAACGCGCAGGTGCCGGTAATGTGCTACGAATCAGATTTCGGGTCAAAAGTCAATATAGGAATAAGAATCGATATTATGTACTGATTTAAACTCACACGATTTTCACACATTATTTTGGCAAACCGTACGTATGTGTACGCGAATAAGTCCCGTTTTTGTCAATATAAAGAATCCATATTCTCATATAAATATAAATAATTTAGTAAATGTATTCAGTTTTCTGTATAATATGGTCTAGTTATTAAACCCGTAAAGAATGTGATACAATGTTATACCAATATCTGGAATAAACGGTTAGTAGTTCGGTCAGATTTCACAGTAGAATTCCTCTAATGAAATTGCTTGCGCGGCTTAACATCAATGGCTATAGTACATTTCAAATATCAGAAAGTGCTTTCGCTTCAAAATTGTGTTATAATTTATATTAGGCTGGTAGTAACGTCCATAAAGAGTAGCGATATAACTACTGTTGTTGTGACTACTAATAATGAATAAATAAATATTATGAGACAATCTTACACAAATCAACTTTGTCCCGCAGTAAGCTCAATAAGACATGTGATGTGGGTACTAAACGACGATATATACACCGTGGGCTGGAATAACTCGACAGATCTTAACCACGAATTTGTAAGACCAAAAGAAGGAAAAAATATTATGCGACTTTACGTCAATTTCACCGTAAAAAAAAAATTTTTCGTTTTTTTTTCCATTTTTTGAATGTTTATTGCACATGAAAAGTAAATGTTATTAATAAAATTATCGCCTAAAACAAATTGGTACATTTTTTCTTGTAAAAAATTAGTTTCTGCAAAGTTTTCCTTGTCACTTTGATATCTGTCAATAAGGACGTGTAAACTATGTCCAATAGTGGCTTCAACGCCATTAGAAGGGCGTTTTGTGCTGAGTTAAAATAAAAAGTGTATTTTTTAAATATTTGTATTAACTCTGAAACTAGGCGTATTCCAGAAAAGTTTATGGGACATTTTAGTATCTAAATATGATCAGGAATACACTTTTAAAATCTGTCTAGTTATATGGGTCCACGGTGTATAATAGAAAGATATCAATTATATGTGATGAACACACAAATAAATGCCTTCCTTACCAGGATTTGAACCCGGGACCTCCTGCTTTGAAAGCAGAGTCACTACCGACTTACTTGGCTAGGAGGTCGTTAAACAAACCGTTAAGGAATAAACAAGATTATAATAACAAACGGTTAAGAATGGTGACAAAGAGCATTCGACTTGTCCATAGGTCTGTATAAGATCAATGACTATTTCAAGTTCAGTTTGCTATTACACAGCAACGCGTTAATATTATAATGATTTTAATTAATAACTACAATGATTTTGGTCAATGTGGTGGAGGACGGAACTCTACAATTTCATAAATGTAAAAACTTGAATAGGCAGGTAATAAATATAAGAAGCGAGTGGCGAAGAAAGAAACCATAAAATTTCAGGTGACGCCGGCCCTTCCATAAATTTATCGACAGGTCGTGGTAACAGGCAATAAGGAAAATATTTATGAAGTAGAGTGGAGACGGGCCCGATTTTCATTAGCTAATTATTATTCTACGAGAAAATGCCTGCAGAGACTCATGTCTGTATGTTTTGGAGAGATTATATGATCAATCGGTTTTTATACTACATTTCGAATGTTATTTATACGGTGACAAACAAGCGGATGGCCAACATGAATTAAGCGTTATTTCACAAAGGTAATTTGAAAAATAATAATGTTTTTGGATAACTACATACTTTAATTTTCGAATATACATATTATAATTCATTGAAAAAAGTAAGTAAAATATTTCAGGAATATAAAGATATACTAGAATTATTGTAATATAAATTGGTAAAGACCAATAAACATTAATATTATTTACTCTTCCGCGATACCTATTATACTTGTTTCTATTGTATTGCGACGAAATGAGACAATTTCAGGCGAGTTCCTCATGCGTGGCGTTTAACAGAGCTATCTCGGCCCGAATTGGCACGTTTAATTGAACGCCTGTTTCACCCATTAGGGTACAGGACAACAGTTATTGGCAGTGGGCAGACGCCGGCCCCGAGCTCAGACCGCGCTCTAGAGCATGACGAAAAGCGCTACGGCCTACGAGTAGCAGGCTACGATTACACGAAACATTAATGTTCATTACTTATAGTAGCACTACCAGTATTAACAACCAACACAAACACGAAGTATATATTATTGTATTTTTTATAATTTCGTAGGTACTTCGTACCGTCATTAACAGGGTTCATTATTACTAAGCCTGGAGAGCGCCAAAAAACCTCATTTAAATAAACACGGCAGAAAGCGTTTTCTTTAGCTTTTGTTTCACCATGAAAGTCTATACCTTGATTGTCCTCGGCCGAAAGAGATATTTTAAATATTGCTTTCGGAAATAGTATTCCTTCTGAATGTGACAAGACCAATAAATCCCTTAATGGTGTCGTAAAATTTCAGCGGTATTATCTTGGGAAAACCGGGCTATTTTACATTCACCTGCGAGGTTTCCCTCCACGTCCAATTTATGTTAGTGGGCACAAAACGAACGGTGACAAATGTGAAAATAAAACGAACATACGTTTTATCTCTACGCTACCAGAGTCGGCTTTCCTGCTCGCGGCAATGCGGGAGGACCCGGGTTGCCGCGGGGGAGTGGGGCTAGCAGCGAGGCGGGGTGCGGCTCATGCAGGAGCGGACGCTGCCGCCGCCGTTGCTGCTGGCTAGGTCCCGTTATAGGAAAGTTTAAAAGTGTTCATCTTATATTATTAGGAGCGCAATTCGAACATATAATTTTAACTAAAGGTGCCGTGAGTTCATCGAAAAATATCGGGTATTTAGCACTGAGCGGCCGGCTGGCACGACCGGGATTGCGGGTATCCTTGTCATTGAACTATTATTTTTAGGGTTCTGTAGTCAACTAGAAACCCTTATAGTTTCGCCATCTGCGTCTGTCTGTCTGTATGTCTGCCCGCCCGCGGTTTAGCTCAGTGATCGTTAGTATTAGTAAGCTGAAATTTGGTATGTACATTAATCAAGATTGCTGTCCTTATTTTTTGCAAACCATAATATTATTTATAAACGTGTTTCGATTTTTCAAAAACTGAACGCATTGCCACTTAGGTAGATACTGATTAGACATTACTCGGAATAAATTAAGGAGTAAAATGCACAGCAAATTCTGCCAAATCAATATCAAATTCGCTTGAGATTTATGAAGCTTGATTGCCGCTCCAGAATGTTGTCATACTTGTTATTTTAGACTAAATAATATACATTATAGTCTAAAATACCGTTCGTGGGGCCCTCTGGCACTAAAACAAGATTCAAAGTAATAATAAGTTGTGACAAATTCAAATAGAGAGCCGATAAATTGAATCAATTTTATACCCACCAGTTTACATTTGTACATTTTCAATAATAAACAGGAAAACAGGTATTTAAACAAATAAAGTTAATATGCAAATTCGATTACAGTGTGTTATGATGATAATAAGTTGTGTTCTGGTAATTGGAAACAGCTACCGGACATATTGTAAGCATAGTTAATTTACACAATTGATATGCGTTGCCGTTGTTGTTTGTTACTGTCCTGCCGTTGATTTATTGAGTAAGCTACAATTGTTTTCAAAATTCAGAACACAGGCGTACTTAATTAATTAACTTAATTCCTTAACTTAAGAACTGCATTAAAAATATAACAAATACATGTTTCATTGTGAGTGCATTATAACATAACTTAAATAAAAAGAATCAAGTTACCATCATGCTTAGGTAAATAATTACCTACAGCACGTCATACTTATACAGTGAGCATAAACAAGAGGCCTACAACAAAACATCGTATTAATCATATCGCATAAAAACTCAGAACAGAATCTAACCCAATTAGGGTGCTCCGATTTATTACAACATAACACAAAAAGAGTAAATGCGCAACCCTACAAGGCCACGGGCCTATTAGAATCAGTATTTTTTATAGGGAACCATATATCAAATGTAGCTTGACATAAGAGTGAAATTGTTTCTGTTAAAAAACTCAATTTATAAAGAAAAGCCTGATTTTCTAAAATAGCTGTCTTTAAGAATCTATAAATTTAAAGAAAATCAGTATCAGTCAGAATCATGACAGGCACTCCATATTCCATCATTATGGTTACATAATTCAAGCAGCAAAATTCTTCAAGATGCAAAGAACCGCTTGCAGCCGACATTTATTATGGAAACGTCTTAAAAGCGTCCCTGGACTGGTTCGCAAGTCCTTCTTAAGTAAAGCATAGTATATGGGTAGGTATCTATAAAAATCTGTCTACTGCGAAGTACGATGGACGAAACTAAGTAGAACTTTTCCCAGGTTGGCGTATGTAAAAGGAATTTTTAAGAGTATTCGATAAATAACTCTTTGACCTGTCGACCGTAAATAATAAGAGTAAACAAAAGTTTCAATTTTATCATAGGTCTTCTGTACCTGGGGATCACATGATGTAACAGTACAATCTAAATACGAATTGTGCGTTTCACAAATAAGTCCGTAAATACGTGAAAAGCACAAAGGAGATCGTCAATTTTTGTTAGGTGATATGGCCCAGATTATTTAGGACCGTTTAGGAATGGTCCTTACCTTTGAAGAATCGTCATAATTTCTAGATCAGGATGGTGGCAAAAATATTGCGACATCTAATGGGAAAATTGAAAAATCATGCATAAAACTTGAATCTGACAGGGACAATATTTGAAAGCGTGCTTGCCTATGTTTTATATATTAATGTAAATAAAGTACCGATTTTTTAAAGATAATGTACAAAAGCGGACTTGAAAACAAAACGGGAATCATGATGAAATAATAAAAAGTCATATTTTGATCGTATTTATAGTTCCTGTATTTCGGTAAACAAAGACGGCTGTCAAACCATCGTTGATACTATTAACTGAACATTTCCTAACACCTATTGCGAAGGGATAAGGTTTACCACCGTTAAGTGCGATAGCACTAGTATCTGACACTGTAAAATTGAAAAAAAAGATGCGTTTCGTTATCGAAGGAGCATGATATTAACGGGTTGGCTTAAAGTAATGAGAATTTTCATATTGGAGAATCGAAAAATAAAGTCAATAACTACAGGTTAATAAGTTGTATTTCCATAAACTAAAACATATTCAACATTACAAACAAACATTAAAATATAGGAAAAGTCCCTCCATCTTCAAACTTTCGTAACTTGCTTCTGGCTGTTCCACTCACACCTTGGACATCATACAAATTGACTTTTTGAAATTTAATATGTACTTATCCAAAATTGTATTTGATTGGTAAATTGGCTTCCTACGCATCACTTACCATTCTTTTGAAAATTGCCAAATAATCTCTGATTGTTCGACGTTTAGAGACGTCACACTAGATTAAGCAAACTCTAAGTATGCCAAAAATAGTCAAAATTGTTTAAAAAGCAATCCCATACATTATGTATCAAAAGATGCCAACCCAGCAAGTCCCTAAAGCTCGACCAATCGAAGCTTCATGGGATATTTGTAGTAGGTTAGTATAAGGTTACGGGCAGGATGCCAGTTCTCCGAAACCATTAGAATTAAGGATAATATGGACAATTAAGAAATGTTGTCCAAGGTATGATGCGCATGGTCAGAATCACGTTACAAAAGATCGAAGCTGGAGGGCCTTTTTCTATATAGTAGTGATTGTTTGTAATGTCTAATATGTTCTAGTTCCTCGTAAAAAATCCATTAACCTGTAGCTATTGACTTTATTTTTAAATTTTTCAATGTGAAATTTCTAATTACTTTAAGCCAACCCGTTATGCCATTATGAAACCCACTTTTAATATTCAAGCTCCGATCAAAAATGCCAAAATACGCATTTTCAATCTTAGGCGTTTTAATACAGTCGATTTCTAATTTAAACTTTCGTATTCGTAGGCTTAGATACTATTTTAATATTACAATGTTCTAACTTACCGAACAGTATCAAAACGCAGATTATGTAACGGTATACTTTGACAGTGTCAAACCAAAAAACAATCCCGTTTCAGGCCAGGGTGAAGTTAAACTTTATGTCAATGCCATAAGGCCGTTAACGACTTGTCTTGCTGTATTTTAATCGCGGAAAAATCAACATAATGTTTATTTATTTAGTATTTCTAATTCCCGTTTCATTTTTTTGCAATATTTTGTCCACTTTAGTAATAAAATGAGTATTTATTTTACATTGCAGTACAAACTGTATACGGTTTATATCAGGTGGCCCAGAATTGACGATCTCCTTTCTATCTCGCATCAAGTATTTATCTAAATATATAAAAGAAGAAACTGACTGACTGACATATCAACGCACAGCCCTAACCGCTGGTTCTAGAGATTCCAAATTTGGCACGTAGGTTCCTTATAAGGTTTAGGGGTGCACTAAGAAAGGATTTTTCAAAATTCACCCCCTAAGGGGGTAAAATGGGGGTCCAAAGTTTGTATGGCGAATCAAGATTTGTTAGATTATTTTATTCGAAACTTCACAGGATTATTCCTAACGATAAATGAGTAAACACGTATTTCAGATTTTTTGAAAATTCAACCCCTAAAAGGGGCAAATGTGGTCACAAAGTCTGAAAATCAACATGGGTATCGTATCCTTTTTGAGTACTTATAGTACGCGGGCGAAGCCGCGGGAAAAGGCTAGTATAAAACATTTGAATAACGTTTGGGTGAAAAAATACATACTCTCGTATATATTATGTATTAATATAAAAAACAAGACAATCAATGTACGTCAAAGCTTTAATACCCAAGATGATAAAGGATAACTCAACAGATCATCGTGAAGTTAAAAACTAATTTATCAAAATAAGGCTTCACGAGGAGAAAACACGAATTATGTTTGTTTGATAATACTGCTTGTTAAAAAAAAAAGAAGTAGGTTAAAAACAAGTGATATCTGATAAATAAAGAGTTGTTTTGTGTGTTGCTGAGATACGAGAAATTGTTCTCCGAATTGTTTTAATTATAAGTCTATATATATAGACGTTTTTGCAAACTCAGTTTGGTTTATTTCCATGTCTTGACATACGTCGCACCCGCACCAATGATGTTTCTCTGTTTGGCCTAAAGGTTGACTGGTAGAGAACGCCTTACGGCATTAAGTCCGCCTTTTGTAACCGTATATTTATAAAAAGTCGCGAGTATATGAAAAATATTATTCTATATGTATAAACGTAAAAGTCCTGACTGACTCACTTAAATCAACGCCCAGCCCAAACCGTTGGACCTGCAGAGCTGATTTTTCATAATTCATCCCCTAAGGGTATAAAAAGGGGATTCTAAGTTTGTATGGATGGGGTTTAAATTTTTGAGATAGAGATTTGAAACTGCGTACGTTTACTAATAATTAAAAAACAATAAAAGCAATTTCAGCGTTTTTCAGAATTCAACCTCTAACAGGGTAAAAAAAGGGTTGAAAGTTTGTATAGAGATAAAAAAAATTGTGACAAACTTGAAAGTTCGTTTGTAAGCTACTAACTTCGAGGCAAAAAAACTAATCAGCGTTTTTCAAAATTCCACCTCAGAGGGGTTGAAACGAGGTTGCAAAATTTTATTAAAGGGAGGCCGTAACCGGCGACTGATGATATATAGACAATGAAGTAGCTCTGCAAAATGACCCCACAAAAAGTGAGCCGTGGGGGGCGGGCCTTACAAACTGAGCCGCCAAGCCGTTTAGTTTACAAATGGCGGTTCAGTGACACGGTCGTAGTGAAGTTTATCAGAAAATTAAATAATTTAGTAAACATGCCTTCTTGCGACGTAAAATGGTGTCAGAGTAGAACTGGAAACATAATAAAAAAGACGGGCACACTTATCATACGTAAGCTAAGCCGATAACATATTATTATAAATTTATTTTACCGGATAATTTTATATGGGGATGGTGCTATGCCAACTTTTGAACAACCATTACAATTTCTTACGATATTTTTTTTATTACTTTTTAATGAGATAAATGTTTTAAGTTAAATACACATGTTTACATCTCTTTTTTTTCATTGCACCTGTATGACAACTGCATTATTTACCTCATATTTCGTGTTCCAAATTGCTGGAAGACTTTTAATTTCAAAAATAAATTTATCAATGTCGAGATCCATTCTGATTACGTCCTATCTGCACAAAAATCTGTGCGGCACTGCGAAGCTCGGTATGATATACCCCGCGTCTCGCAC
The DNA here is from genome assembly GCA_947086415.1 of Pammene aurita. Classification (NCBI taxonomy): domain Eukaryota; kingdom Metazoa; phylum Arthropoda; class Insecta; order Lepidoptera; family Tortricidae; genus Pammene; species Pammene aurita. The sequence goes on along the minus strand of OX352293.1, from coordinate 19,306,161 downwards.
CGTATCACCGTCCGAAAGAGCGAATCGTCGTGCGTTCGCAACTTCGGAGGACGAGGCGGAGCCACTGTGTTATACAATACGGTTTTTGTATACAAATATAGATTCTACAGTACTAAACTAAAAATCGCAGTATCGGATGTCTTTGCGAAGTGCGGAGCAGTGTGACAACAGCCATACCCCGCGTCTCGCACGGCATCACTGGCCGAAAGAGCGAATCATCGTGCGATTCGCACGGAGAGACGGAGCCACTGTGTTATACAATGCAGTTTGTATACAAATATATTCTACAGTACTAAACTAATCGCTCGAAGTGCGGAGCAGTGTGACACAGGCGCGGATACAGGGGGGGGGGTGTATTATGGGGACCATAGGTGCGGACTGCAAGATTTATTGTGAATGAAATTGCCCCCCCTTGAATGGAATCCTGGATCCCGGCGCCTGGTGTGACAACCGCCTAAAAGTCTTGCGGCAAACGTATTAAGCCAGTAACCAGTAAAGTGACCAAGTATCTGCTTATTTACTTTAAAATAAAATTCAAACCTCTTACAACAAAAAATATACATTCGAAAATAGCTCTCTATTTTATGAAACCGTCCACTAATAATGCGTTTCCAATGTCACTGCTGCCTTGTCATTTTGAAGTGTCAGTGCTACGACGAATCACAGCAAAATCATTTTGCGATTGACCAATCGTATTTTAAGTAATTGTTGTAATCGAAAACAGACTAATATTTTGACGCGTTTGATTGGCAGCGTAGTGAGCATGCGTATATCGAGTTGTTTCCCAGTTTCACGCTGACAGTTTGTTTGAAGTTCTACGTCTAGATATATTATCAGTCGCCGGCCGTAACTACTGAAGCTAGAAAGTTGCAATTTGCAGGACGAGTAAATTTACAATTTGTACAACTATACAATTTGCTCGGTGCAAAGGCGCGCTGTGCGGATCGTCGACAATCCCAAACTCACGAGCGATATTCAACAATTGAGTCTAAGGAAAGACTTTGCCTCCTTATGTGTGTTCTATCGCTTGTACAATGGGTTGTGCTTTGAAGAACTGTTTGACTCAAACTCAAACTCAAATATTTGTTCAGTAAGTACAAAGGCACAAAGGCACTTTTACACGTCAAAGTAAAAGAGAAAAAAAAATCAAACTACACCGGTTCTAACCCTACACCTCTGACCCGAGAAGAATTATGTCCGGCAAGAAACTCGGCGGGACTTATTTTTTCAAAACAACAGTACATCAAAACTAAACAATACATATAAGTGCGTTGTTCTATAAGGAAACATATCAAACCAAGTTAGATTAACCAACAATAGGAAGAAAAATACCAAAGAAAAAAGATGAGTCCAAATCTGACTATTTGAAAATGAATTACATACAAGTTTGATATACTTTCTTACCTGAACTGTGTCTTCTACATAAATTTCCAAATTATAATAATCCATCATCAACAGTTAGAAACAAATTTTGAATTTAAAAAAAAAAAAAGTAAGCAATTCTAGTATACAATAAACATACTATTTCCAATTATCCTTAGAGATGTATAAGGTCTCCAAGTGTCTTGATCTATATATTCTATATAATCAAAAAATATGGATAATCAAGGACCGAATGTTGTGTCTAAAGCCAATTAACTAAAATTAAATATGATTAATAAAAAGTTACGTAATTGTGTGGCCCCAGTTAGCCTAAACAGACCGGTCTCCACAAACAGCACCCGTTCACGAGTATGACGCATATCTCAGCCGTCGCCTCCCTCAACCTTTCTTCGGGAAAGTGGCGACCCGATCAACGACGCCACCATAAGCAGAGCCTTTTAAGCGAGCATGACATGTTCAAGCTGGCGGGCTTTATTAATTAATAAAAACTAGCCACGTTTAGTCTGGTGAGAAACAATATTCTGTGCTCGTATTTTACATGCGCGAACTAAATTACAATATAAAAGTGACATAGAGATGTGCATGTCTCTAAGCGTCAGGATCATTAAATATATATCTATACATATAAATATTTGCGAATGCAAGACTTAGAGATGTATAACGTCTCTAAGTGTCCAAATACTAAATAAAAACAAAAAAAAATAAAAACGAAAAACAGGTAATGCTGGACACTAGTAAAGCTGCTTCATATGTACCTAATAATTTCTCAATTTGTATTGTACTAACCATATCAAGCTACAGGCTTAAAGGCATCGTTATCCTCAATGAATTCCTTTAAAGTATAGTACTCTCTCCTCAACAAATAGCGCTAAACATAAGACTTGAATTTATTTAGTGGCAAATTCATTACATCAGCGGGGACTTTGTTATAAAAACGTGTACAGTTCCCAGCTAAAGACGTACAAACCTTACCGAGGCGGTGGCCAGGCTCAGCAATCTTATCTTTATTTCTAGTGTTATAGTTATAGATATCACTGTTGAGCTTGAATTCATGGATGTTTTTCCGCACATACATAATGTTTTCAAGTACGTATTGAGATGCTACGGTAAGAATATTTGCCTCTTCAAATTTTCCTCTTACGGATGCTAGACCGCGCATTTTATAAATGCCACGTACAGCTCGTTTTTGTAGCACAAATATGGTCCCAATATCAGCCGCTTTACCCCACAACAGAATTCCATACGACATAACACTGTGAAGGTAACTGAAGTATACCAGCCTGGCAGTTTCACTGTTTGTTAGATGGCTGATTCGCCTCACGGCATAGGCTGCAGAGCTAAGTTTCCCAGCTAGGGTGGCTATATGTGGATGCCATTGTAATTTCGAGTCTAAAGTGACTCCTAAGAAAACAGTTTGATTTTCGAATTTCATTGTTTCATCATTTATTATAATCTTGCTGCTGTTAATCTGCTTGACGTTGGGAAGTGTAAATTTGATGCACTTCGTTTTCTTGGCGTTCAAAAGTAGGTTATTAGCCGTAAACCAATTTACTACTGTGGAGAGTGCACTGTTAATACTATCGAAGCACTTTAAATATCAGAGATGTGTCATCAGCAAATAACACTATATCATGTTTATCTTGCACAATTTTAGGTAGGTCATTAATGTACACCAAAAACAGGAAGGGACCAAGTATTGAGCCTTGAGGCACTCCGAGTGCCACAGGGGACCCAGAAGATTGAGTTCCATTAATAACCACTCGTTGTGTTCTATCCGATAGGTATGATGAGACGAGGTTAAGGGCACCATCTTTGATCCCGTAATGGCTTAGTTTTCTCTTTAGATTTTCGTGATCAACGCAATCAAATGCCTTCGATAGGTCACAGAATATTCCAACAGCATATTGTTTTTTTTCCCAAGCGGCAAAGATGTGCTTAAGAAGAACAGCACCTGCGTCAGTAGTCGAGCGACCTCTAGTAAAACCAAATTGATTTCTGGCGAACAATTCGTTTCGGTTAAAATGTGACACAAGTTGATTTAGAATTAGTTTCTCGAAAACTTTGCTCAGTGCCGGCAGTATTGAAATTGGTCTGAAATTGCTTGGTTCTGTTCTCGATCCTGATATGATGCCCACGGCAGCTTTTTATCACCGCACCGCTCGCCGCCGGCAGGGTGTTCATCCTCACACCCTGGAGCCTAATGGGTCGCGCACTGTACGGTTTAAGAGGAATTTCCTCCCACGAACGCTGCGACTGTGGAATGAACTCCCTGCCGAGGTTTTCCCAGGTTTTGCCACCGTCGTCTTATTAAAAAAAACAACTAACAACAAGCAATTTTGAATAATTCAATCCCTTAATGGGTAAAAAAGGGGTTAAAAGTTTGTATGGGTGGGGTTTAAAATTTAGAGTTAGAAATTTGAAACTTCACACGTTTACTAATAATTAAAAACCAATAAAATTAATTTCAGCGTTTTTCACAATTCAACCTCTAACAGGGTAAAAAAGGGGTTGAAAGTTTGTGTAGAGATAAAAAAAAATTGTGACAAACTTGATAGTTCGTTTGTAAGCTACTAACTTCAAGGCAAAAAAACTGATTTCAGCATTTTTCAAAATTCCACCCCAGAAGACTAGAAACGGGGTTGAAAAGTTTGTATGAAAGGGAGGCCTTTACTACTGAAGCTAGAAAGTTGTAATTTACAGGACGGGTTACATTTACAATCTATACAACTAATAAGAAGCGACTTTGAAAAATTTAAAATGGGGGTTAAAAGTTTGTATCGGTGGGGTACTAATTTGTAACTGAAACTATGTCTACGTTACCCGTTTTTTCGCCATAATTGCTATAAGTATAAATAGATTAAGAAGATGGTTCGGGGATTAACAAAAGTTAATTAAGAAGACACAATTGGATTCGAAACTCTGTATGAGGACCCGTATTATACGCGGACGAAGTCGCGGGCGGAAAGCTAGTACTATATATTTTTAATATATGTATAGGTACATAAATGCTAAATTATTTAGTTTTCGTTTCAGATATTTTTGAATACCTATTGATTCATATGCGACCATGCAAACTTGCGATCATGTGACGCAAGTCTAACATCAATGAATTTCACGTTTAAATTAGTTAATCACTGGGTCCAATTGTGTGACAATTATTCATTGTCAAATACAGTTGACAGTTAACACAACGAGTGAAGTTTCTGTATTTAAAGTCAAGAAACAAGATAACAAAGAGCGACAAATAACATTTCATGCAGGTACGCGACAAATGGACTCAGAGCTGGCCACGTCAGATATGACACAATAATGAGAGCAACGAAACCCGTCTAGTAAAATTACAATACTATACTTATTGCTAGATCCGGGAATCTGGAAGCTTTTAATGGGTGGAGGTCAGAGTAACAGCCTAGCAAACATTTTCATTTGGAAAAAGTAATACCAAAATACTCGTAGTTAAAAACTGCGAAAGTTGTTTTATTTATAGAGGACGGGGCTTATATTAATAATAATAATAATAATAATCTTTATTGACTTAAACCTAATACAAGTATAACTAATATTTGCACAGTACGCTAATAGCTTAAGAGAGACTTATGTATTAGGTTTGAAACAGTTTCACCGGAACTGAGCCTCTGTCTCCCGAACTAGGCGGATGCCTGTGACTCGGAAGTCAGTGATTGATTTCAACAATAGAACAAAATACATTGAGTATTATTACGGAAACAGAAACAGTAGGCGACAAACTATGAATTACATTATACGTCGTTTTGGACTACTTTCCGCCAATAGAAACTTTTGGCAATGATATAATCTAATTATTTATATAATTTCTCATAATACTGCACCAAAACCAGAACTCTAAGATTTGCATTCTTAAAGTGGTTTTCATTCTTTGACCTCCACCACTTTACAGCTGCCAGATGTCCGGATCTAGAAATAAACATAGTATAGCAAACTAACGAGAGTGGTTTCGTCACTCTTATTATTGTGTCATATCTGACGTGGCTAGCTCTCCGTCTAAAATAATGCCACAGAGTAAGTAGACATAACGGCGTAGCTCGTATATCGTAAGACTTTCCTATTTACCACCTCCATTTGTCTTTACAAAAGTTTTGTATTAGATACGTTGTCAATTTTGAGAGAATACTGGTGTATAGGTATTATTTGTCATTACTTCTGTAGAGTTGTCATTTTTGTCAGAGGCACCAAAATATTTTGAACGAGTTGTTTCTCAAGAACTATGAGGTGTTTGTAAACTAAATTAGACTTTATATTGCAAATATAGTGTGCTATAAAGTTTCTTTAGGAACTTTTGCCGTAACATACGTCCTTTGCTAGAATAAATGTTAGAAACCAAAATTTTCGTTTCGTGTTTTTTTAGAATTTGACATTGACCCGGTGTGATTCTGAGGTCTGAAACTCTTCTCTAACATAAGTATTTTACTCCTATTAACATATTTAAAAAAACATCCATGCCGGATTTGATGTAAGGCAACACACCTTAACAACTACCATTTCCAACCGTTAACGTTAAAAATTATATATACGAGTAAATAACTTGATTAATTTCATATGTACTCGTAAATTCTTATCATATTTTACTAATTTGATTTAATCGTCTGAATTTCATCAGGATTTTTTATCAGTTTTAATTACAAACAATAGTACAAAGGTACTTGAGCGCCGGGTGAGCTATTTCCCATACTCCCAGAGTAATTACACGGCGCTGCTGCTCACAAAGGGGGCGAGGTGGCGAGGTCGGAGGAAGCAGTAATTCTTAATGCTTACAGAGCGATTTTCTCAAAGCAAATCAGTATAAGTGTGGGGTTGATGTGTTTATAACAATCATGCATAAGCGTTGGTCATAATTTATATGAGCTCATAAGACTTGAATAGTCGTCAAAGCTCGGTCGGCATTGAGAATGAAAGCTCAGCGCGGGGAGTCGTAATGCATTGCCGATGTTCGTCTCAGGACTTAACGTATTTAAGATCTCTCCAGTTAACTTTCATCACTTTCATCAGGTTACAATTTAGACGTTCACGGAATCCTATTACCGCATTGAGCTGACAGATATTAAAAAGTTGTATGTAAATATAGGCGGGGAGCTAGCCACGTCAGATATGACACAATAATGAGAGCAACGAAACCACTCTAGTCAGTTTGCTATACTATGCTTATTTCTAGATCTAGACACCTGGCAACTGTAAAGTTGTGGATGTCAAAAAATGCAAACTACTTAAAGAAATAAATCCTAGAGTTCTAGACACCTGGCAACTGTAAAGTTGTGGATGTCAAAAAATGCAAACTACTTCAAGAAATAAATCCTAGAGTTCTGGGTTTGATGCAATATTATGAGAAAATATATAAATAATTAGATTATATCATTGCCAAAAGTTACCGTTGGGAAAAGTAGTGGCAAACGACGTATAATGTAATTCATAGTTTGTCGCCTACTGTTTTTGTTTCCGTTATAATCGTGTTTTTTTTTGTTCTAATGTTAAAATATAGGCCCTGTCCTTTATAACTAAAACAACTTTGGCAATTTTATCTATTTTGGTATCACTATTTTCCAATTCAAAAAATTTGCTAGTCTGACCTCCACCCATTAAAAGTTGCCAGATGCCCGGATCTAGCAATAAGGACAAATAGTATAACAATCTAACCAGACAGGTTTTGTTGCTCTCATTAGTGTTATATCTGACGTAGTCAGCTCTTAGTCCAATTGATAGTGGAGAAAAAGTTGTGACGTCGTTTGTATAGGTTTGCGTGAGAAGTGATAACTGATAACGCAAATATCAAAATATCATAATAAGCACCTCAAAACGAGAGCCATGGATCAAAAACATGACGTTAACACTTTCGCAACCGGGCAAAATTTTGGACAATACCCCAGAAACCGACAGAACTCGCCAGGCGGGTATGCAACGCAATGCCGCACGCCGCGAGCCCGGCATCTGAGCAAACATTACGAGTGGCTACCAGGCGGGTTCTCGGTAGTCAAAGTGTTAAGCCGGTATTTAGTGGATTGAGAAATATAATATTAAACTAAACAATCCATGTTGTTCCGAAGTCACCACTAATAACAGCCAAAGCGAATGTTTTATGGATTTATATGTACGATTCTGGATCACACAAATTGTTTTTTCTGGGCCGCGATTCGAAAAATAAACACACACACTGGAAAGACACAGCTCCAACCCAACTCAACTCAACGCTATAATGACATTGACATTTGCTATTCGAACAGATATTCATTCAACTTTGGTATCACATTGGTCTCACATTGGTCACACATTGGTCGCACATTGTAGCAATGTTGTACCAATGTGAGACCAATGTGAAACCAATGTGATACCAATGTTGAATGAAAATCTGTTCGAATAGCAAATGTCAATGTCGTTATAGCGTTGAGTTGAGTTGGGTTGGAGCTGTGTCTGTCCAGTGTGTATGTTTATTTTTCGAATCGCGGCCCTGTACGTAAGTACTGGTGTACAACATTTGCCTGTTTATTACGGTTGTATTTTTGACGGCTAAGCTAAATTAATGTAATAGTACATTATGGTACAAGTGAGCTAAGTTGATAAGTACATACGAAGCGATATTTAGAGTACGAACGCACGTGAGTGCGCATAAGAAAGCTGAGCTTATGTAATGATAATGATCAAGCACACGCGTTTCATACGACGTTTTTCAACACACTTGCGAGGAAATAACATAATAGTATAATTACTCGTCATAACTTTTGATAAATACATTAATTGTCAGAATGTTTACAGGATAGAGGTACTTACGAACCTAAGATAATTAAATTTAACTAACCTTTTTTGTGATGTTGTTGAGTATCTGGAACTCTTTTTCAAATCATTTCATAAAAGCTGAGCTATGTAATGATCAATCACACGCGTTTCATACGACGTTTTTCAACACAGTTGCGACGAAATAATAGAATAGTGAAATTTTTAATAACTTTTGATAAATACATTAATTGTCAGAACTTTTACAGGATAGATACAAGATAATTAAATTTAACTAACTTTTTTTGTGATCTTATTGACTGTCTGAAACTCTTTTTCAAAACATTTCATAAAATTAAACACTTCACATAATAAATCAATGATTTTTTTTTACGTATTGCTTACTAGATTTTTTAGAGAAAAATCTAAAAAATAATCAATGATTAGAGGTTAACTTTTAACATGGCGCGCAATCTTTTTTGGATGTGCGTGCAGCTTGAGGTAAAGGCGCGGACCTGTTATGACAAACAGCCAATATAACAAACCGAACAGCCAATATAAAAAACCGGCCAAGTGCGAGTCGGACTCGCGCACTGAGGGTTCCGTAGAAACCTGTAGGTATACAGGGGTAGTAACTTTAAACTTATTATAAATATTTTGATTATATGATGTAACTAAAAATTTACGGTTTTCGAATTTTTTACTTTATCTGTGCTATAAGACGTTGCTTCGTACCAAATTTCAAGATTCTGAGTTCACGGGAAGTACCCTGTAGGTTTTGATTCCCTTGCGAGTTTCGAAAATTTGCGGAAATTCGCGGCATAAACGGCTGTATCTTTTGATTGCATTGGCTTAGAAGTTTGATTTTTTCACAGCTCGAAGGGACCGTAGACCTGAGTATTTGATATAAATTTCAGATTGATACCTCCACGCGTTCCTGAGAAAAAGGGTCTTGACAGACGGACGGACGGACGGACAATAAAGTGATCCTATAAGGGTTCCATTTTTTCCTTTCGAGGTACGGAACCCTAAAAACAGACAATTCGTGTTTAAAACTTAATTTATTGTGTATTACGAGTAATATAATAAGTTAAAATTATTCTTTTTCACAATTAGGATTGTATAATTTGTATTATATCGTAAATGTGTATATTTTGTGTATATTTACTTTTTTAGAATGCAAACTCCTAAAGAGTAAAAAAAAATAAAGTTGTCGGAAGTGTCATTTTCACTCGTCCCGAGTCTTGACCCTCGCCTCTCGGCTCGGGTCAACTAACCTCGGTACTCGTGCAAAATGACATACTTCTCGCACTTGTAACGAAAACTACTATTTTAATACAATTGCTCAAAAAGTTTAGTTTATGTAGCTGCAAATCGTGCGTAAAGTTTGATTTTATGCACTAGTGCTAAAAAGTAATCTGATCTGCAAATCGTGCGTAAAGTTTGATTTTACGCACGATCTGCAGATCAGAATTTTAAATAAATGAGTATTATGCGAGACCCGCTTATAAATGACCCACCTGAACCACGCGCGATTGGGCATAAAGGAGTATTATGCGAGACCCAATAGTATTACTTGAACAACGCGCGATTGAATGAAGTCTTTCGTACACTGACAGAATATAAATGTAATTTTATTTCATTGTAGTTTTTTCGCAATTGTATTAAAAAACGTTGTTAGACACACGTGCGGAAGTGTCATTTTCACTCGTACAAAATGACATACTTCTCGCACTTGTATCGAAAACTACTATTATCATTTAGTAATTTGGTTAACAATCTAAACACCATTAACCTCGTATTCGAAACAAGTCGCAATAAAATTCAGTAAATACTTACACACTTAAATTACATAAACATCATATAAAACAAAAAAATATGTTCTATTTTCCTTTATCGGTATGGATATACCGATAAAGAAAAATAGATACAACCAGCTGGCACATAACCGTTGCATTTCAGATTTTTACAATGGTTCTTTCTTTGTCTCAAGAAAATGATATACTTTATGTTAAGGTTGTCTTAGTCAGGTTCTTTCCGCTTGCGTCTCCACGAGATTTTAAGTTTACCTCTGAGAGCTTTTTGTGATTTGATTCGAGAATCGTGCTATAAAACTGTCTAAAGCAGATCGTACATCTGGTTTAGCACTTTTCCAATACTATTTATATACGTTTTAAAAAGCAAGTGATGGGTACGTTTAAAGTAGATCGTATACGTGATTTAAAAGCGTCCCCTTACTACATACGAATTATTTGAACACATCTTCACATTTTATCTCGACGTTGAATGCAACACCCACAGATAAAACTATTATTAATGTGACCGCCAATGGTTTACCCCTACTTTTATAATTATTACTCAGGTCGCCAGGTTTACTGCAGTCGAATACGATACTTTGTTTCTAAACGGTAATTTATTAATAAGAATTAAAATTGATTCCTGCTATTAACGAATGGAAATAAAACAAATATGTACCGTAGACAACCGAAGTACGTTTACTCGAACGCATTTGTTATGCAAAAAATGCCGGCGGTGTCCTTGCAAAGTAGGTGCGTATACTCCGTATAGAAAATATTCAGAATATCGGAAGAGTGGTAAAAACGGCACAATAGGGAATTGGTAAAAGGCAGATTCAGATCACGGCTCTATGTAAAGCAGCGAACGAGTTAGATATTCGTTGATGGCCCCTGCGCTGCCTGAGTGCCGGCCCGGCCACCGCCACCGCGGTCCGTACTTATAATCTAATATTCGCAATTTACGGGGATCGCAGCGGAGCTCCCAGCGGAGCCATAGCACTGTCATCGCGCCAGCATACCTGCCGCTTGCATTTACCCTGCCGTTAACTCTGTCGTAGCTTTTTTATTTTTACGAGGCTAATTTAACACTTTAAAGCAGATCCCTTAACGTTGTTACACTTACACTACACTACAAGAGCAGATTGTTTTTTATTTTAAAGGCTCACGCGGCTCACATCTGTTTTGACCAACCTAACGGATAGAAATGAAAATGTATTACAGATTTTTAAACCATTAGCTCGGCCAGTAATAGGTATCGAATGAATGACCAATGTTTTTTAAAGTGTATTAATTTGTAATAGAAATGAATAAGCTACAGCTTCAAATAGCATTTTATTTTTATATTACTACGGTGGCAAACAATCATACGGCCCGCCTGATGGTAAGCAGTTACCGTAGACTATGGACGCCTGCAATCCCAGTTCACATGCGCGTTGCATACCCTTTAAGAACCTATACACTCCTTTTTTAAAGTTCATATATGTTCGAAGAGTGTCGTGTTTCGGCGAATCCGGGGCAATCTGCCGAATCCTACGACAGATCAGACGACGCAACGGAGCCTCGCAGTTACGTTACGTCGCCTAAATCGAACTATTATTAAGTTATTGTAAATGTTTGTTTTGTAGTTTGCAGAGCTTTGGTTATTACTCATACTGTAATGCCATGTAACTGATTTGAATAATAAATAGATAAATGTACTTATAGTGTCGGTCGTTAGGATAAAAAGTTACTTTGTAAAGGTATAACAAGGTTGCACAATGATTAGATACCTAACGTTTTTAAATTAAATTGACCTATTTTTGTATAATAAAGTAAAGTAAAAATAACGGAAACATAACCAGTACCTACGTAACAATTATACAGTTAAGTTACATGAGCTGAAAAATTTAGTCTAAAAACTGTTTTTTTTTTACTGCTAAATACTGTTTTTTTTATGCGAGAACTATTAATGAAGTGATATTTATTGGCGTTAAAGTAAAAGTACTAAATAATAAATCGTTCTAAGGTACTAAAAATGATCATAATAAAATATTGAGCTACCAAATAAGATAATGCTAATATACATGTAAGTATGTGTATGGATTATTCCAGTTATTATTTATCTTCACTATTAACAAGTATATCTATTGAAAAACATCTAAGGCTGGGTCTCAGCGCCGTCAGCATAAAAGTCTACTTCGAATCTCCTCACACTTAAGTAAATCTCCAACATCCGGCCCGATCGGATTCTGAAACTACATCCTCATGCTTATACGTATCGGTATTATTAATTTATTAGGTAGGTGTATGGAGAATTATTCCAATTATTATTTATCTTCACTATAATCAAGTATATCTATTGAAAAGCATCTAAGGCTGGGTCTCAGCGCCGTCAGCACAAAAGTCTACTTCGAATCTCCTCACACTTAAGTAAATCTCCAATATCCGGCCCGATCGGATTCTGAAACTACATCCTCATGCTTATACGTATCGGTATTATTAGGTAGGTATAGGATGTATCGTTTGGTGGAGGCTTTCACAAATTTTACATGTATCAAATTTAGAACTACATTTTCCAGGCTAGCATAAATAATTATTTATATTAGTAGTAGTAGTAAAACACTTTATTGCACAAAACAAGTATATGACCAGCAAAAATATAGTGAGTGTGTACAGAGGCGAACTTATCCCTTTAAGGGATCTCTTCCAGCTAACCTTTAAAAACCTACATTAAACGTCATATTCTAGTTAGGTTTCAATATAATAATTAATTTCCGCTAATACTTGCAGAAAATGTCTAATCCTTGTGTAGGATTATCTAAAATTATCATTGTCATATCAATAAAAACCGGTAAAGTGCATGTCGGACCACGCATAATGGAGGGTTGCGTACCTTCAATGGAATAAAAATCAAACTAATACCAAAAGGTCGTATCTTATGCCTATGGATGAAGTTTTTTGGAGATAACTAAAAAACGGCTGAACCGGTAATGTTCTCAATTTTTTTCATATTTTTGGACTTACGGTTCAAAAGTTACAGGAAGGGGACACACATTTTCTGAGTTTCGAAGCGATTATTTCTAAAAATATTCGGTTAATCAGAGAATAAAGAAACCGCGACGTTATTTTTAAAGAGCTATAAATTGATGTGCAACATATTGATATTTGGAAAAAAAAAATATTTTGAAATTTAGTTACATGTATGGAGCGCCCCAATACTAAAAATATTTTTTTCTGCCATTAAACTACATAACTAAATAGCGGCATACATGTCTAAAATTTATTAAGATACGTCTAATAGTTTCCGAGTAAAATGGCTGTGACATACGGACGGACGGACGGACAGACGGACATGAAGAAACTGGGTTCCGTTTTTGCCATTTTTGCTTCGGAACCCTAAAAAACGGCAGTTGATCGAGAAACGACTGCACGACTGTCGCCTTAGACTTCAACTGAGCCGATATTTTAGTAGAAAAGCGACAACTGTTGCTATAACTTAAGGTATAAAGTGACAACAATAGCAAAATCAGCATATATAAGTTAACTCTAATGTCAAACTTATGTTTTGTCAGTTTACACGTGGCTTCAACCTTAACCTTAATCATACTCTCATATCCTATAATATAAATGCTATTTTTACCTACAGTCGAATCCAACGCAATAACTAATGGAAATAACATCCAGTGTATCCAATTTTATTTCACATCAGTTACAAATTAGAGAACTAAAATACATCGACTCTCGGCTTTCGCATACTGAGCGTTGTGAAGTGCACTCTACGCTGCAGTGATAAGAGTTATTTATACTGATTATTTGCCAAAATTTTGTGGTACAGTCGAGGACAAAGAGATGTATACACTTTTGGACCTTATTACAACGCAATAAGGTCCAAAAGTGTATACATCTCTTTGTCCTCGACTGTACAAATACATAGGTACAAAAGCTCGGGTTGAATTTGCTTTGCAACGCACTCATTAATCCTGCTGAATGACATTTATTTGTGCACGGTAACTAATTGCTAGCAGCGCGTTATCCAAATTATAATCTAACCTAAGCGTATTGCGGACTATTTTGGGTTTGTTTAAATATAACAGGATCATTTAATTATTTCAGCTATACACGCTTACAAATCTTACGTACGGGTTAGACTCTCATTTATGTACGATACCTATAAGTACATCATTTTTTATAATTAAAAAAAAAAAACATTATTGGCAGAGGCAAACATTGACAGCTGAAACGTTTATACGATATATATATATATATATAACTATTCCGAATTTAGAAACCACCTACGCCTCTATGTTTAAAAAAAATCTTGACTGAATTATATAGAAATACAGCAACATAAGCTACCCCAGCCGCTAAATTATGCGTGTTTTAGCAATGGGCTGGCTCGACAGTGGTATTTTCACGAAACATTGAATTGGACTCTGTTGTTATAGTGACCACAAAATACTAGTTGACCACAATAAACATGTCACCGTAAAATTGTATTTACCGTTAGATTATAATCTATCTCGCTAGATTGTTACCTCAAAGTTCTAAGATTTGGACACCCTTTAGTAGGTATCAATATAACACTAATAAAAAACCCGTATGCGTGAAAATAATCTCGATGAATGGGTAAGGACTTTATATTATCTATACAAAACTAATAATTACCCAAAATCGCTACAGAAAAAAACGCTAAACAATAAGTGCTCATGTCTTACTAAAATGGGCCATAATCTTCTATAGAACCGGCATAGCTAACACCCCCATACCAGCTTGTTTGCGATGGATAAGATACAAATAAAGAAAATAAAAACAATAAAGTTCGTCAATAAAAATCTTTATTCAAAGTCCTGACAAATCGAAACGGAAAATAAATTCACTTAAATGAAACAAAGAGTCACTCATGTGTAACAAAACGTTGTTTTCATCGCAATCAAATTAAGTAACGCAACCCGGCGTGAACTTTTAAAAATGATATTTTGTCACGTAGCGTTAAAACAGCGGAGAGACAATATTCGCCTACACATTCGGAACAACCCAAAGTGAATGTCAACACAACAGCACAATATAATGGGGGCCCGCGGCGACATATTTACTCAAATTTGGAACCGGGACGTGCGGAGTCAGCAGTCTATTACGTGACCGTTAATAGCATTCAGACAGGCGGTCTCGAGGACGAGACTGCTAAACTAAAATACCTACCACGACACAAATAAACTGGCCACAGTAAATCCAACTTAAATGCAGATTTCTCCACTTCAACAGAAATGCTACTAAATTTTAAACGTATGAATGAATGAATGAAATTATTTATTCACAATGAACATATAGTATCATAAAATGTTGGTGGGTTATATATACAGTGCTTCCCTTGATATAACTATTCAGTCTATGTAGACATGTGAAAGTAGTTTGAAAGCTAATTGGTTAACAATACTATCAAGAAATAATTTTGAATAAACAACAGTAATTAAATTAATAAAATGTCAATAACATAGTTAAATTAACGGCCTCCTAGCCTAGTCGGTAGTGACTCTGCCTACGAAGCAGGAGGTCCCGGGTTCGAATCCTGGTCAGGGCATTTATTTGTGTGTTTATCACAGATATTTGTTCCTGAGTTATGGATGTTTTCTATGTATTTAAGTATTTATTCATATTTATCTATTATATATATCGTCGTCTAGTACCCATAACACAAGCCTTATTGAGCTTACCATGGGCCTAGGTCGATTTGTGTAAGATTGTCCTATAATATTTATTTATTTATATTTATTTAATTAATAAATAATTACAAGTAAATTTTTAGTTCATTTATGGCCTGTTTCACAATCTCCAGTTAAAGCATATCTGTCAGATAAATGTTTGCTGTCCTTATCTTTTATATGACTGGAGAAAAGGATAGCAATCATTTTAACTGGCAGATAAGTTTATCTGGAGATTGTGAAACAGGCCCTTAATTAATTAGTTAGAAGTCAACATTATCAAATTTTTACATAAAAGCTCAATTATAGGTGGCATTTCACATTTAAAAATTGTACGATAAATACATTGTAAGCGGAAGTCTTGTAGATTTGGGAGTGACAACCGACAACTTTCTACTTTTTGAGTTCGTTAATTCACAAAATATTGAAATTCAATTGAAGTTTCAGTTTCTAAATGGTACAACCCTTTTGAACTGGTTTGTTTCAGCGTTCCGTATATCAAAAGAAAAAAAACGGAACCCGTATAGGATCCCTTTGTTGGCCGTCCGTCTGTCTGTCTGTCAAAACCCTTTTACTCAGGAATGCGTAGAGGTATCAAGTTGAAATGAACATCAAACACTTATGTGTACGATCCCTCGAAGCTGCAAAAAATCAAGCTGCTGAGTCAACACAATCCAAAGATATGGCCATTTGAGGCTAATTTTCTAACACTTCATAGGGGAATCAAAACCCATAGACCTAGAATCATGAAATTTGGCTCTCAGTTGGTAAACGACGAAAGTCGATGTATGGTGACAACAGTTTTTTATAGGCAAAGTCAAAGTTTGTACCTCAATCAAATTTTTCTTTTCGTCACAGCAGTGTCCGGTGATTGTTCAAGATGAATATATTTTACCTTGCAAAAGCTGACTTTAGTACAAACTATTTACTTCAAGTTTTCCACGAATTTTCTAGATAATGACGATACTAACCGACCCAAGTTTCAGTTCCTGTGTGTCGAGGTTCAACTTCAGAGCATCTTGACATTTCATTGTCATCGAAGTTACGTAGGTATGTCAGTTTCCTAAATTTTTGCTCAATCGGATAACGAAATATAAAAACTCGCTTGCTAGATATAACCATACGTCGTTATCGCGGGAGCAAAAACGATTTGACAGTAGTCAAAGATTATGACAAATAAGATATAACAGAAGTGACAGTAGTATCAACAAGTTTGTACCTACGAGTTCAAAATTTATCGATGTTTTTTCTAATATCTAACCTTCGTACTCGACTTGATGAGTACATACTAAAAAGATTAGCCACGTAATCCTAACGACAACCTCTTCATTCACCTGTTATTCAAAACATTTTTCATTCATGATTGATTTATCTGGACTGGACTTGTAGATAAAGGATTATTTTAGACACACGAAGAGTTTTTTGTTCTCAAATAATAAAAGGTACTCGTAATTTTCATAAAAAATAAACCTTCTGTTAAACAAAATTTCTACTCAGAAAGACGCACTTTAACGAACGTAGAAAAGGAGCAAAACCAGTTTGATTAATCATTTCTAGCAAAAACATTGTAGATATGAAGAACTTCTTAGAGGCTAAGACGTGTAGGCATAATATTCTGTTTATATTAAACGGACATTCTGTTATATATATTCTTCAACACATTTGTTTTTGCTCCCGCGATAACGATGTATGGATATAACCCACACCAACAATCAAATTACATATACATAGCTGTTTGTGCTATTGTGAGTTATGTGGTTATCGCATCACATCAGATGACATTGTACTTATAAGTTAGTTAGTTATCACAGGTTGATCAAATATCAATGAACTTTGGACTTTAGTTTCTACCCACGTAAATGGCATTACTATCAGATCACAAAATACGGTTACATGGTTAAATTACAACATTGTAATTTCTCTGAATAGGTTTTATTTCCATTTAAGTAGAGCAAGGGGTAAATAACAACACAAATACTTATGTAAATACAGTGATTCCGACCGGCAATATCTTCCGAGCGTTTCCGCGTCATCAAGAAAGTTTGCTTACTGTAAGCAGTGTTCATTGTGCTGATGTTCCAGCCCGGGGCGGGGAAAGATCTATAAATTACTGGAACGAACTCGTTCTGTGCCAGATAAAGCTACGCCGCGAAACAATGCCGACGGACGAATGCCTGCGCAAAGAGAGCCGTACGTCTTTATGAACTATTCCCCCAACAAACCCGACGTCGTCCCGAAACTTCCCTATGCTCTAGTTTTATACATGGGTTATTTTGATGACTCCTGACTTGCAATTTACAAAAGGTTTATGGTCTCCACGAATACACATTTAATACAAACCAACTATATGTATCCATTTATATTTTAATAATAACTATAAAAAATTGCATCTGTAACGGCAGACTGATTTGCATTTTTACCAATCAATCATAGATCAAAGCAATATGTTGCTGAATATGTATTTATTTCATTTGAAGTCACGACTACACTCAATTTGTTTCTGAATTCACGTTCAAAGGCGAACGTTTCTCAACTTCCAATAATTTAATAAAGAAAGTTTATTGGAGTTCGGGAAGCGTGCGTGGCTGGCACGCTCGCCACAAAAAGCCGAAAACTTTGATTCAATTAAAACAGAAAGTTGGAGGAAGAAGTTACGGGCGCGGCCAAAGTGTTCGATGCGGTGACGTTAAGAGTGGCGAGCGACGACGGCGCGGCCGGCGCAAGAGACGACGTATTACCATAGAGGTTAAAGCACCTGCTTCTTGCTAACCAGCATAAATGTAATACCAGACTACACGCAATTATAACAGACCTTCGGGCAAAGTCACAATGGTTCAATGAGGCAACTTCTATGAAGAAATGAGAAATAGCCCTGTGCTGGCGCGCTGCCGGGCCCGCAGCTCCAAACCGCGGCGCCACATGCTTCCACCGCACTACAATCACTAAATCAAAAGTTAAACCTACTGGTTTCACGACTCCCGCCCCAGTTTGAACTTTCCTCTGACAACCAAATGTACGTACCCGTTAACATAAATCACGAGCAAGTGTTACGTTCATCTTTATGGCTAATAAAATTCTGTGTAAAGTTTATTCAACAGACCTTAATCGTTAAATGCCAATGAAACACTGGACACATTTCACAAGCAAAAAAGTTTCGGGTCCGGTGGGACACGGTCGCGCAGCCTGCGAAAGTCGCTGTAGGGAATAAGGGGTGACGAGCATTGTTATGCAAATTGAGGTCGTTATTTCGCTACGAGTGAGGAAAGAGCGCGACAGCAACGGCCCTGCCTGTGCCTGCATTTCTCTTTGCTTAACGTGCATTAGGCAAGAAATCCAGTCAAGAAAAACCAGTATATATATAACCCCGAGATCCACAACAACAACGCGTAATCTGAAATCATATGTATACTAGTTCGCTTAGGCCGAACGCTCGCCTGCGGTTAACATGCAATGGAAATGACAGCCTGCGCCCGGAGCCCGCACCGCCCGCGCACCGCAAAGACGTTTTGCATAATTGGTAATACAGTAGCTACACGGATAGAGAAGAATCAACCGTACTAGCTGTCTTCATTGCATATTGAAAAAGGGCTATTGACCGCAATTAAGTTATAATCCAAATGGAAGAATCGAGTTTGATATTTTATTGTTTAACAACCAACCCTAAGCATAAAAATGTAGCACGTGAATAGAGAAGTAATAACCAGCCATCGTTACTGCTTTTCAGGTACTTCTAAACGCTCAAAGAGGACCTAGTGCGTTGACGACCAGGGTCCCTCTTGTTCCTTTAGTCGTCGACACAGTGAATCCTCCTTTTTGTAACGGGTCGGCAACGCGCATGTGACACCTCTGAAGTTGCAGGCGCCCATAGGCTAGGGTAACTGCTTACCATTAAGCGGGCCGTTTGCCACCGTCGTGATATTTAAAAAAAAACTTTTGGTTGTACTTACAGGTTGGTAAAAAGTAATCAATTACAGCTATACATATATTGCGCATAAAGCACATTTGCATTATACAAATTGGTTGAAATGTATCCCCAACAATCAAAACCAGACCTTATCCAATCAAAGCCTTCGTCCGTTTCAAGAATCGACTCAATACTATTATAAGGAAAATATTTAGAGATGCCCTTTTCCCTGAATATTAAATTTAGTGTGAAATTTTTACGTATTTCTATTAACCTATAATAAACGATTTTATACACATTAGAATTTGAGAATTCCCACGTATAAGTTAAAAGTTCCATCTAAGCTCTTTTTATGCAACTTCTACATTGACCGTCTACGATATATTTTAAACTAGCAAGTAATCGAATCAAATTGCTGTGCATTTCGGAGGCACTGCAGGAAGACGTAAGCTTGGACCGTAATACCTTTAAGCGGCCTGAATTTATCGGTCCTAACTTGCGATTCGATAACGAGCAGGATTCCGTATAAGACCCCTCTGCCTTACCAACTTTAATTGTATTTGGTAGCTATGTGATAGTTCCGATGAACTCTCTTTACCTAATTTAGGATAGGGTGTAATTGCGGGCGAACTATGTGTTATTTTTCGTTCGAGTAAGTGCGGCTACCTTTTTCCTGGTTGACAAAGGGGGGAAATTGTTTTAACCTTTTGACCGCCCAGCTCGTCGACGAATAACTGTGTCCCACATGCCATGACACGTGCCATGGGTATGACACCGTAATTACTGTAAAGCGGCAAATAACGTTGTTGCATCTGGGACACAGCTTTCCGTTGACGTCATTTGGCGCCTTTGGCACTTAAAAGAAAATCAAATGCCTTTGTTTTTTCGTGTGTTAGACGAGTAGATATTAGAATACTTTTGAATGACGAATGTTTAAAGATGGTACATACAGCATTGTTCCTTCGTTTAACGTTGGTCAAATAGTAGTTTATGTGACTGCTACATTAAGGGCATTAAACTACGAGTATGGTTTTATGAAACAAAAGATGTGAATTCCATAATAATATCACACGAGTCTTTAATGCCTAATTATGTACAGTTACATACACTGCTTTATCTACACACATATAAATCCTTAATGATGTGTTCGGAAATCATTAGAATGACTGCCATTGCACCGCCATGGCCAACTCGATTATGCGGGTTGTTGGGGAGGAGTACGTCCACCTCCCCAACCACCCAGATAATTCAAGACCAACTGTTATGAATTTTCATACAATATTGTAATGTTCGAATTTTTGAATGTAATTAAAGTATCGGTCATCGATGCTCTAAATTAAACATTACAATGCACCAGATACAGGTTTCTTAAAATAGGCTTACCGTGTCTGAACATATTATAGGCCAGCCAGCTCTGCGCCGAATATGTATTACTTAGATAAAATGTATTAGAGAATTGACTAATATTCATACAGCTCGCTTAGAATATCATAATTATTTTCACAGTGTAAAATGTAATATTCTGGTTTGAGGTGAAACACAGATTATATTTATTTTGTTTCACACTAAAGAGCCAATCGATTTAAATGTAACTTAACTCTGTCTTCACCAGGTACCCGCTAGACGGGCTCTTTGTGTGTTGCGTATTTCCGCTACAAAGCGAGAAAACGTTGGAATCGGATAGCGTAGCGCGTAGGTGCGTAGCGGACTGCGGTACGGAAAGAGTTAATTACACAAATATTTGAAGAAATTAGTACAAAACTGAACCGTCCCACATATACATACAGGGCGTCCAACGACTTTGCCTCATGGAGGGGAAGTACTTTAAATACTGTAGAATTTTACTGAAAGAAGACTTCATTTTTATTTTAATAAATCGAACCGCAATTAAAGAATTTTAAATAATCGCCTGTCTGAACCGGGAATCGAACCCGCTAAATATGGTAGGTACCGATATGATTTTATTAAATGTGAAAATTCCTGGTCTTTTTAAGGTTCCGTACCCAAAGGGAAAAAACGGGACCCTATTACTAAGACTTCGCTATCCGTCTGTCCGTCTGTCACCAGGCTGTATCTCATGAACCGTGATAGTTAGACAGTTGAAATTTTCACAGATGATGTATTTCTGTTACTGCTATAACAACAAATACTAAAAACACACGTTTTACTGCAGACAACTGTGTGTTTAAGAGGGCTAAATTTGTTATTTCGAATAGATTGGTTTTATAAATGAGTGGCTTTGTAATTCTACTCTGGTTTATAGTAATGTATTATGCTGTTGGTTTTCCATGTATGTAAAATAAAAATAAAAAATAAAATAAAACAAAATAAAATAAATATTTAAGGGGGCTCCCATACAACACACATGATTTTTTTGCCGTTAGGTAATGGCACGGAACCCTTCGTGCGCGGATCCGACTCGCACTAGGACTGTTTTTAGGGTTCCATAGCCAGAATGGCAAAAACGGAACCCTTATAGTTTTGGTCATGTCCGTCTGTCCGTATGTCACAGCCATTTTACTAGGAAACTATAAGACGTATCTTAATAAAATTTAGATATAAGGAGTAGTAACTGCATGCCGCTATTTAGTTACCTATGTAGTATAATTGCAGAAAAAAATATTTTCAAGGGGGCGATGTGTACCTAAATTAAAAAAAAAATTTTTTACTAAATATCAACATGTTGTTTTGATATGTCTTCTAATAGAAATACGCATTATTCTGTACCTTTAAGATCTAATGTATTACTGTTTTGAAAAAATAAGTCCCTCCGAGATTCTTGCTGGTCATAATACTTCTCGGGTCAGAGGTGTAGGGTTAGAACCGGTGGTAGTTTTTTTCTCTTTCTGACGTTCATAAATGCATTGTAATGTGCCAAAATTGAAGAATAAATATCTTTTATCTTTTTATTTTTATTCCCCGCTAAAAGTGGTTAAAGGCCACTTTTAGCGGGTTCGATTCTCGGTTCAGACAGGCGATTATTTAAAACTCTTTGAATGACAGTTCTTATTGTTTAAAAATAAAAATGGAGTCTTCTTTCAGTAAAATTTCCTATCTACAGTATTTAAAGTAGTTACCCTCCATGTGGTCGTGGGACGCCCTGTATAGTCGTATATATTATGTCTAATAACAATTACGTTATTAAAACCTACACTCATTCATTTCATTCTAAAAATTAAAATTAAAGCTTCCTATCAGAAAATGCTGTGACCGTGCAACTAGTTACTCATCATATAGTAGATTGTTTGACAAGGGTCTAAAGTAGGCCATATTGCCATGAGGTGGTTATATTCCCGAACGAAGTGAGGGAAAATTGTGCGAGTGGTAATATGGCTTTTAGACCAGAGTAATGCATACTATTTTTCACTTCGATTGCGAGAAAGATAAAAATACTTATTATTTACGCACAATAACTAAACTAATGTGAAAATATGGTTTAACTTGATGGTCTACATTTTTTTTACATAGATACCAAATATAAACACCGCGAATAAATGCCACAGACGACGGTTTAATTAGCTCTTTAAACAGTTTAAACACGCTTTAAAGCGTTTTTAATGATGATTGTGAAGTAGGATCTAAAAAAGACCTCATGTTTTGAGAAATAAATTGCGTTTCCTGATTGGTCGATTTTAAAATTGCTGTATCCTGATTGGTTGATATTAAATACTATGTTTTTTTTAAGGACGTAAATTATTTACACAGCATACGCACCAAAAAAGTATCTAGCGTTCAGATTAACTTCGATATGTGTTGTGATTGGTGGATATAATTATGGTGAAGTGTTCCGATTGGTCAATTTGAAATGTTTTGTAAATCATGAATATGTATACATATTAGCCCTAGAGGCTAAATGTACTACTTTAGTCCGTCTTGCATAATATGACACACTTTTTGAGCATGAGAAGTGAAACATTATATATTTGTTCATAACTGTGAAAGGAAAACACACAAAGTTATCTAAACCCGCGATTTTTTAAGTAAGTAGTATATAGATACTATGCCTAAAGTATCTATAGCCCTTAGGGCATTTGGAGACACCACACTACACATCTCTAACTTATAATATAATACCTACCCCTCTCCGTTTGTGCCCAATGTTAAAAAAGATAAGGTTTGAATTTCGTTTGTCTTTATAATACATAAAAGACCAAAAAGCTAACGGAGTGCTTGATATTGAATAACTGTTTTACTCGACAAAGTAAAAGGGATAGGTAATGTTTTTTTATTTTCTTTTAACTTATCTTTTTTTTTTAGGGTTCGACTGTATGTGTTTAGACACCCTTAGAGAATTAAATCAACCGGAGCGGCCATGTCTGACATTTTCTACACAAAAAAAATCTGCCAATTTTTGCGGGGGAGGGGAACGTCAAATATATGGCTATTCGTACGTAACGTACAAATAGCCACGTCAGATAAACGTCAGTCCATACCATAAATATGACCACTGGTCATATGTTTTCGGCAGAGGGGAACGCCTGTGTCATGGCCGCTCCGGTTGGTTGAATTCTCTAAGGTCTAATCCGAAGGCGGACGTGTAAATAAATTAATTTTGCAGGCTTTTCACCGGTAAAAAAATGTTTTCATTTATAATTTTAAGATAAATAGTTTTTAAGTCCCTCCTTTTATTTCGGAAATAGTTGAGCCTAAAATTTTTGTGATTCTTTACCTATAAATTGCAGGAAGAATAAGTCTACGGGCAAGCGTGAGTCTGATTCAAGAATAAAATTGTTGAAATTGTGAAGGAACACTCGGGACGCGAGTCCAACACGCTCCTGGCCGGTTTTTTATTATTATCTTATCTGTATGCATTGACTGTTAATGTGAAACAATCAAATGCGAAATTTGCTTGATATGGCATCTTCCTCCAGCACTTAAAGCGATTGTTCTATTATGATGAAAGTTACCTCGGGTTATGACTAGTTAATTTCGCGCCCATTACTATTCCCGACGGAAGCAGCGAGAAATAATGTGACACTGTCACATGACAGGCGCAATATATTTTACTGTACCGAGGCCTACATTTTTGGGTAACAATATTGTATCTGTCTAATATGAATATAACAATCATCAACCATTATCATTAATATCATTATACTTACCTACCACATATTCTATAATGACACATTTTTTCGTTGTTTTTAACATTTTGACAAATCCTTATTTAAAGTACAATTGAGTAGGACATACTTTTTGAAATATGTGGGCTACACTATTTTTAGGTCGATACACCAAATCATACTGTAGACAATGAAAAGTAAAAGATAAATTATCTCTCTTCTTTTTTATAAGATTGGTTTTTGTATTTACTGCGTCGCGCTCTCATAGGCTATGGCTCTGCATTGACGTTGAATTAAAACTAGACTCACAGTCTATAATAAAATAATACCAATGTAATGTTTTACGTCTAGCCCGTTCCGGAATTAAGCCGGTAGTCAGGTTAAGGAACCTCGTTCATCTCTCCGACATCACAATGTTTTATGGCGCCTGTACAACTACTATTACGTCGGAAAGCCTCTTTGTATTAACAGATAACATTGTACGCAAAGAACATCAAACCGATAACACCCCGCGTACGAGTTAATGTTTCATATGGATGTATACCTACTAAACACCATCAGACATACATGACTGCCTTCCATTTTTTTTACGTCTATTTCATAGTTGAAGTCCTGACAATTAACCTCCTTTTTGATTGATAAGAATGATAAGACTAGTGACCCGAAAGTATGTTTTCTACGCAGACTCCAATCCGGCACTAATTGAACATAGGTATATATAGTTATCGTAATATTGAAACATATATAACTAAGAACCGTGCGGGTATAAGCTATACGTAATAACGTATACCTTTTTAGAATATAGTAAAAGTACATATAAAAGTTTGTCACTGAATGCAGGCCCAGAGCTAATAACAAAGGCGAGATTCATAAAGCGCTAATCGGCCCCGACCTAAACGCCTTAGGAGATCATTTTTCAAGGCATATAATCGACGGCCCTGCTAAAATTACTAAAGTTGCGGCCATCATATTCATATTTTCAGGCGAATTATCCAATATAATAAGTTTTAAAAGAGTAAGAGCCGACTTTTAAAAGGAAAAGTTCTTGGAAAGCACGTAATGGCTCATCCCACGATTCCTGCGCCCGAGGCAGAGCAAGCGGACCGGCAGCGTCAAATAAGTTTCTAATTGCTTATATTACCAAGTTGTATTCGCTCTTAGAAGTAATTAAGACAGGAAGTTAAACCCGCAAATTCACGTATTTTAATAGTTAAAACGGACCAAGAATCTAACCTTCCGTACTCTCAACTCTTTCTACAAAATCGCTTTTAGAGTGCACGCTCGGAAACTAAAAGCACTTTGATATCTTTATAACCCACAAAGGTTTGTACCTTTAGTAGCGAAACCCATTGAACCGAAGTGTTGAAATGCAGCCGAGTGGAAAAGTCATGAAAAATAGCGTCCCTTCTTATTGTGGCGTAAGCCTCTCGAAGCGAGGTGACAAAACGTTCGCTCGCAGCGTTCGCTTGCTGCGCGTAATAAAAGTGTCATACTCGCACGCCACGTGGGCATGCCGCCGCCTACCTGCCGCACACAGCGGCCCATCGCCGCTTACCCTCCTAAGTTGTCAATTTTTGTATGAAAATAGGTAACTTATTTATTTAATTAAATTGTCAAATACAATATTTACACATACAAAATAATACAAACAAGTCAAATTAACACTAAACATAAAACTTACAATTTTTTTTTAAATACTACACTCAAACCAAAATAAAAATCATCATCTTTAATTAAATTTAAACTACAAAAATAAATACACAAACATACACAGATGAAAATATGTATTATTAGAAGATTACAAGCGTATTATTAACGCACGAGCACGCGACACACTGACAATCTTAATCAATTATATTTGGGATTAGGTATCTACAAAAATTAAACTAGCTTTGGTCCGAATTTTGTACGCGTCTAATAAATATAGGTAAAGTGATTGTTTTATTCAAATTGGTTCAGCCGTTTATACGTAAAGAAGTAACAGACGGGCAGATAACAGATTATTTACTTTAGCATATTGCGTGGATGCGGGTGGCGTAGGACCGGTCATTGCCACTCTTTGGCAGGCGGGGAGGCCTATGTTCAGCATTGGACGTCATTCGGCTGATATGATGATGATTATTATACAAGATTTAACAAAAATGCTGGTGATCCTTTTAAGGGCATGATTGGTATCGTGTTCTAATTATGAAAAAGTAAGAAAAAATAGTATTTTATGTAACTGTTACGTAATAAGGGTCCTTAAAACATGAGTGTGGTTTTATGAAACGAGCCGCAGGTGAGTTTCATAATAAGATCACACGAGTGTTTTAAGGCCTAATTACGTACAGTTGCATACACTGCTTTATCTACACTCATATTATTTATCCAAAATGCCGTATTCGGAAACCATAGAATGGCCGCCATTGCACCGCCGTGGCCAACTCGATTGTGCCGGCGGTCGCGCGGGCGCGTGTCGGGCTGTCGGCGGATGCGCGGGAGGGTGCAGGTGTACATTATGTTATCAAAACTCATAGCACATCAATAATTGAGCATGAAAAGTTAAAATTACGTTACTGCCACGGATAAAAAGCTTATCATAGTAAAATCGGTCGTGGTAATGCTAGCCATTGCCTACCGTTTTCGAACACGTTTTAGAGAACTCACAATATGAGTGTAGATAAAAATCTTTTACACCCTGTATTATCAAATCAAATTAGTAGTTTATGTAACTGTTACGTAATAAGGGTCCTTAAAACATGAGTGTGGTTTTATGAAATGAGCCGCAGGCGAATTTCATAATAAGATCACACGAGTGTTTTTTGCAGCCGCGAAAGCTGAAGACGCCAGTTCAAATCTGGCCTCGGACACCGGAGGGTTTGGTCACTTTTTCTGAAGTATATGACATCTATTTTCAGTTTATATATAGTAGTGTAACTACTTAAAAATTGCAAATCAAAAAATATTAAACAAAATAATTTGATTTGCTTCAAGATTCATAGATGGCAGCACCATCTCTCTCGCTATACCAGAATCACGTAAGAGATTCGGATAGGAGGTGCAAGCACGTACTGCGCATGCCATTAGAGTATGGTCAACGGCGCCTAGCCGTTTCAAATTCAGAGATTGCATATACATGAGAAAATTTGTCAAGTTCCGCCGTGACCGGGTGGTCTAGTGGTCAGGACGTCAGCCGCGAAAGCTGAAGACGCCAGTTAAAATCTGGCCTCGGACACCGGAGGGTTTGGTCACTTTTTCTGAAGTATATGACATCTATTTTCAGTTTATATATAGTAGTGTAACTACTTAAAAATTGCAAATCAAAAAATATTAAACAAAATAATTTGATTTGCTTCAAGATTCATAGATGGCAGCACCATCTCTCTCGCTATACCAGAATCACGTAAGAGATTCGGATAGGAGGTGCAAGCACGTACTGCGCATGCCCTTAGAGTATGGTCAACGGCGCCTAGCCGTTTCAAATTCAGAGATTGCATATACATGAGAAAATTTGTTAAGTTCCGCCGTGACCGGGTGGTCTAGTGGTCAGGACGTCAGCCGCGAAAGCTGAAGACGCCAGTTCAAATCTGGCCTCGGACACCGGAGGGTTTGGTCACTTTTTCTGAAGTATATGACAT
This sequence comes from Pammene aurita, assembly GCA_947086415.1. Taxonomy (NCBI): domain Eukaryota; kingdom Metazoa; phylum Arthropoda; class Insecta; order Lepidoptera; family Tortricidae; genus Pammene; species Pammene aurita. The sequence continues at coordinate 19,277,985 of OX352293.1, read as the reverse complement.
CTATTTTCAGTTTATATATAGCAGTGTAACTACTTAAAAATTGCAAATCAAAAAATATTAAACAAATTAATTTGATTTGCTTCAAGATTCATAGATGGCAGCACCATCTCTCTCGCTATACCAGAATCACGTAAGAGATTCGGATAGGAGGTGCAAGCACGTACTGCGCATGCCCTTAGAGTATGGTCAACGGCGCCTAGCCGTTTCAAATTCAGAGATTGCATATACATGAGAAAATTTGTCAAGTTCCGGCGTGACCGGGTGGTCTAGTGGTCAGGACGTCAGCCGCGAAAGCTGAAGACGCCAGTTCAAATCTGGCCTCGGACACCGGAGGGTTTGGTCACTTTTTCTGAAGTATATGACATCTATTTTCAGTTTATATATAGTAGTGTAACTACTTAAAAATTGCAAATCAAAAAATATTAAACAAAATAATTTGATTTGCTTCAAGATTCATAGATGGCAGCACCATCTCTCTCGCTATACCAGAATCACGTAAGAGATTCGGATAGGAGGTGCAAGCACGTACTGCGCATGCCATTAGAGTATGGTCAACGGCGCCTAGCCGTTTCAAATTCAGAGATTGCATATACATGAGAAAATTTGTCAAGTTCCGCCGTGACCGGGTGGTCTAGTGGTCAGGACGTCAGCCGCGAAAGCTGAAGACGCCAGTTCAAATCTGGCCTCGGACACCGGAGGGTTTGGTCACTTTTTCTGAAGTATATGACATCTATTTTCAGTTTATATATAGTAGTGTAACTACTTAAAAATTGCAAATCAAAAAATATTAAACAAAATAATTTGATTTGCTTCAAGATTCTACACTCAAATTATTTATTATAAATGCCGTATTCGGAAATCATAGAATGACCGCCATTGCACCGCCGCGGCCATCTCGATTGTGTCGGCGTGGCCAACTCGATTGTGTCGGGGCTCGCGCGGGACCAATCGAGTTGGCCATGGCGGTAACATTATGTTATCAAATTCGATGTTCCAAATTTGAAACTCAGTGCTTAACAATATTTGAGCATGCAAAGTTAAAATTACGTTACTGCCGCAGATAAGAAACTTATCATAGTTAAATCGTTTGTTGTAATGCTTGTCATTGTCTACGGTTTTTGAACGCATTTTAGAGTACTTACAGTATGAGTGTAGATAAACATATGTTTCATATATGTATATTTATTATAATTGAGATAGAAGCAACAGGATAGTTTTACGTTTACTTTAACCCGAAGTTTTACAATTTCAACGCATTTAAATGAAAGAAAATTCCTTTCCAGTCCTCTCTGCGTCTACTTTTAAAAGAATACCGTACGTCAAACTTTTAACAAATGCTCAGTTTGAGTATTTTCTACGAAGCAGATATTGTAAAGAAATGGAAATAACAATCGGGAAAGAAACGGGTAGACTCTTAAATTTAAAAGATGTAAAGAAAATGTGTATATTCTTGCTTTCAAGTTGGCAATAACGCCTTGGATATGGAGCGTGCTCGTGGCATTACCGGGGCCGTAAATTACGGAGGTACTGCCACCGAGCTTCAGCCGCGGTCGCTATCTCGCGCGGAAATCACTCACTGTCCGACACATCTCGACTACACTTATTTAAATTCTAAATAAATGATACGAGGATAGTAAAACGCTACCTGCATTTCAAGCAGCGCGTGCCTGCCAGCATTAAAAAAGTATACCAATAGGGATAAAGATACATGATGAATTATGCCAATTTTTTTAGTTGATAGGATGCAAAATTAACAATATTAGAGATGCAACGGCTAGTTGTTTGGCCGTTGGCAGTATATTCGGCCAAAAAATTGCCTACAGTTAAGCTAATTCCAGCACGCATGTGGCACTCCGCGTGAGAGTCAACTTGTTCAAGAAATTGTAATGTAACTAAAGTAATGCCCTTTATTGAATGTAAGAATCACGTGACGTATAAAGTAATAATAATAATACTCAAGTAAATTATCCGGTGTCCGGCCGAATAGTAAAATTGTGGCCGGATATCCGTTGCATCTCTAACGAATATATCCAAATAAAGACAAACATTAAAAAAGTATATTACTTTTAAATAAATTGTACGGCAACCATACACAAAAACGCAACATTTCACTGTCAAAATATTTGATCGTGATATCACTTTTGCACGTCATTTTGTTAGAAGCGTTTTGAGAAATAAGTGCGAATCTCTGACTTTTCTGACTTTTGTAGACCCCTTAGAGACATTTGATCCTCGCAAAAAAATGAATCGATTGATACTACGAGTATACTTGAAAAATAAATTCATCATGCCTATTTCAGAAACACAAAAATTCGCTTAATCATATCAAACTTCAAATAGACGGAGAGCTGGCCACGTCAGATATGATACAATAATGAGAGCAACGAAACCCATCTAGTTAGTTTGCTATACTATGCTTAATTCTAGATCCGGACATCTGGCAGCTGTAAAGTGGTGGACGTCAAAGAATGCAAATAACTTGAAGAAAATAAATCCTAGAGTTCTGGGTTTGACGCAATATTATGGGAAATTATTCATTAATTAGATTATATCATATCCAGAAGTTTCTGTTGGGGGAAAGTAGTGCCAAATGATGTATAATGCAATTTCTTGTTAGCCGCCTACTGTTTTTGTTTTCGCAATAATAGACAATGGTTTTTAATCTTATGTTAAAATATAGCCCCTCTCCTCTATAAAGAACGGTCAGAGTGACAGACCAACAAAGTTTTTCCAACTTAAAAACTTTGTTGGTCTGTCACTCTGACCTCCACCGATTAAAAGCTGCCAGATGCCCGGATCTAGCAATAAGGACGGTAAAGCAGTTTAACTAGACAGGTTTCATTGCTCTCATTATTGTGTCATAACGTGGCCAGCTCTTAGACCAAAAGTTTAGTCGACATTTCATTGACAGATAAATTGCGGGAATACAGTGCGCAATATAATATCAGACGTAACTAGTTAAGTGGAAACAGATTATGACCACGTATGTAACCAATATATTTTTGATTTCATACTTGAAGTGCACATTGCAATACTCCTAAAATAGAACTACAATGCAACTCATAATGTTCTCAAGGGATTTTAGTAAAAGCATTAAATAACATTGCAAAAGAATATTTCGCAAGGAAAATACAAAAGGCCAACTAAAATTCTGTGCTAGAGTTTACGAGACAGGCGCCTGAAATAAACAAACCAACAGTAAAACACAAAGGCCAGAGTTTCGGGAAATGGGTGCTCATTTTCTATTTCGTCACTGCGGGCAGCAGATGAGACTTTAGGTGCTCGCATGGAACCCTAGTTATTGCAGTACGTTCCGCACTATGCACCATGCAGGAAACATGTTGCATATTAATAGCTTTATCGTCGAGATACCGAGCGTCTTTACGCTTACCGTTCCGTACAACAGACCTCGTACAGTGAAGTAGTGAACAATATATTGAGTTGAGAGCGGCATTATTATCGTACAATTACTTTTTCCGTTTACGTATCGTAATTGTACTCGGAATTAGTTGTTACGAATGCAGTCAAGTAAAACGCTATGAGAGTGATATTTTTGTGATAAGATGTTTTGTTGCCTTAATCGATCGATGTGTTGACTGAACATCGTTCGATCAATTTCGTTTTGTTGTTCAGTCGATGCGATATCAATATACCTACATATCGAAAAGAAATCGACAATTGGTTTCGTAACATCATAAAATATCTAACATACCTACATCTATTTAATCCAGTACGGTATCGACAGTTAACAAGAAAATGGTGTCCTTAAGTTAACAATATACAAAGCCATCACTAAATAAATAAAAAAGATATACTCTGGATTGAAGAGCTGACGAAAACCGCCTTTCTCTAGTTACAATGTAAAGATATTCGAATGAAATAAAGCTCAACACCTGTGTAAAAACTAAAGGGTTTCAATGAACGCGGGAGTATGTGTCGGATGTGAGTTTGCGGCTAGAGGGGGGCAGCGACCGGTCGTGGCTTTCCGTGAGAACTCCTGCTAAAAGGCAAAGTTACGTGAGCCCGAAACCCTCACCAACACATGTACATTACATCCTACTTTACTATAATAAAAATGCGCTTAAATTTACTAAAGCGCCTTATCACGCCGATAATAAGTTTGTACGTAATTAAACTTCTTTGTTGGAACGTACTCAGGCCATTTTTTAAGGTTGACATATTTATTATATCAGACCAGGACAAAACCGGAGAATTACAACCACGCATTTTTTCAACCAAGGCAAAAAATCCTTAGTATGTGACTTCAGGTAGATTATGTAAAAACGAAGAAGCCAAAAAGTTTTCATTTTCTTTGAGTTTTATTATCAATAAATAAGACAGGAAATAAAGAAAATCATTTTCCATTGATTTCTTGGATTTAACACTATCAACAGGATAATTTTACAAATATATTTTAAATGTAACATTGATTTTAAATGGTTATGTACCTATATCATATTCAAGGACAGTAAAAAGAGGATGCGTAATTACCAAACAAGAACACTGGTTACGAATATTTTAGATGAGTAAATACACAAAGCTACAATTTCGGTGCGGCGAGGGCGGATACAAATTAAAACATTAACAATAGGTAATTCCCTGAAGCTAACGAGCGGCTCGCGCCATTATCGCCCGCCTATGAAACTGGATTATTATATTATTATTATCGTGTTGTGACCACCTATAACCTCCTTTTTGATTGATAAGAATGATAAGACTAGTGACCCGAAAGTATGTTTTCTACGCAGACTCCAATCCGGCACTAATTGAACATAGGTATATATAGTTATCGTAATATTGAAACATATATAACTAAGAACCGTGCGGGTATAAGCTATACGTAATAACGTATACCTTTTTAGAATATAGTAAAAGTACATATAAAAGTTTGTCACTGAATGCAGGCCCAGAGCTAATAACAAAGGCGAGATTCATAAAGCGCTAATCGGCCCCGACCTAAACGCCTTAGGAGATCATTTTTCAAGGCATATAATCGACGGCCCTGCTAAAATTACTAAAGTTGCGGCCATCATATTCATATTTTCAGGCGAATTATCCAATATAATAAGTTTTAAAACAGTAAGAGCCGACTTTTAAAAGGAAAAGTTCTTGGAAAGCACGTAATGGCTCATCCCACGATTCCTGCGCCCGAGGCAGAGCAAGCGGACCGGCAGCGTCAAATAAGTTTCTAATTGCTTATATTACCAAGTTGTATTCGCTCTTAGAAGTAATTAAGACAGGAAGTTAAACCCGCAAATTCACGTATTTTAATAGTTAAAACGGACCAAGAATCTAACCTTCCGTACTCTCAACTCTTTCTACAAAATCGCTTTTAGAGTGCACGCTCGGAAACTAAAAGCACTTTGATATCTTTATAACCCACAAAGGTTTGTACCTTTAGTAGCGAAACCCATTGAACCGAAGTGTTGAAATGCAGCCGAGTGGAAAAGTCATGAAAAATAGCGTCCCTTCTTATTGTGGCGTAAGCCTCTCGAAGCGAGGTGACAAAACGTTCGCTCGCAGCGTTCGCTTGCTGCGCGTAATAAAAGTGTCATACTCGCACGCCACGTGTGCATGCCGCCGCCTACCTGCCGCACACAGCGGCCCATCGCCGCTTACCCTCCTAAGTTGTCAATTTTTGTATGAAAATAGGTAACTTATTTATTTAATTAAATTGTCAAATACAATATTTACACATACAAAATAATACAAACAAGTCAAATTAACACTAAACATAAAACTTACAATTTTTTTTTAAATACTACACTCAAACCAAAATAAAAATCATCATCTTTAATTAAATTTAAACTACAAAAATAAATACACAAACATACACAGATGAAAATATGTATTATTAGAAGATTACAAGCGTATTATTAACGCACGAGCACGCGACACACTGACAATCTTAATCAATTATATTTGGGATTAGGTATCTACAAAAATTAAACTAGCTTTGGTCCGAATTTTGTACGCGTCTAATAAATATAGGTAAAGTGATTGTTTTATTCAAATTGGTTCAGCCGTTTATACGTAAAGAAGTAACAGACGGGCAGATAACAGATTATTTACTTTAGCATATTGCGTGGATGCGGGTGGCGTAGGACCGGTCATTGCCACTCTTTGGCAGGCGGGGAGGCCTATGTTCAGCATTGGACGTCATTCGGCTGATATGATGATGATTATTATACAAGATTTAACAAAAATGCTGGTGATCCTTTTAAGGGCATGATTGGTATCGTGTTCTAATTATGAAAAAGTAAGAAAAAATAGTAGTTTATGTAACTGTTACGTAATAAGGGTCCTTAAAACATGAGTGTGGTTTTATGAAACGAGCCGCAGGTGAGTTTCATAATAAGATCACACGAGTGTTTTAAGGCCTAATTACGTACAGTTGCATACACTGCTTTATCTACACTCATATTATTTATCCAAAATGCCGTATTCGGAAACCATAGAATGGCCGCCATTGCACCGCCGTGGCCAACTCGATTGTGCCGGCGGTCGCGCGGGCGCGTGTCGGGCTGTCGGCGGATGCGCGGGAGGGTGCAGGTGTACATTATGTTATCAAAACTCATAGCACATCAATAATTGAGCATGAAAAGTTAAAATTACGTTACTGCCACGGATAAAAAGCTTATCATAGTAAAATCGGTCGTGGTAATGCTAGCCATTGCCTACCGTTTTCGAACACGTTTTAGAGAACTTACAATATGAGTGTAGATAAAAATCTTTTACACCCTGTATTATCAAATCAAATTAGTAGTTTATGTAACTGTTACGTAATAAGGGTCCTTAAAACATGAGTGTGGTTTTATGAAATGAGCCGCAGGCGAATTTCATAATAAGATCACACGAGTGTTTTTTGCAGCCGCGAAAGCTGAAGACGCCAGTTCAAATCTGGCCTCGGACACCGGAGGGTTTGGTCACTTTTTCTGAAGTATATGACATCTATTTTCAGTTTATATATAGTAGTGTAACTACTTAAAAATCGCAAATCAAAAAATATTAAACAAAATAATTTGATTTGCTTCAAGATTCATAGATGGCAGCACCATCTCTCTCGCTATACCAGAATCACGTAAGAGATTCGGATAGGAAGTGCAAGCACGTACTGCGCATGCCATTAGAGTATGGTCAACGGCGCCTAGCCGTTTCAAATTCAGAGATTGCATATACATGAGAAAATTTGTCAAGTTCCGCCGTGACCGGGTGGTCTAGTGGTCAGGACGTCAGCCGCGAAAGCTGAAGACGCCAGTTAAAATCTGGCCTCGGACACCGGAGAGTTTGGTCACTTTTTCTGAAGTATATGACATCTATTTTCAGTTTATATATAGTAGTGTAACTACTTAAAAATTGCAAATCAAAAAATATTAAACAAAATAATTTGATTTGCTTCAAGATTCATAGATGGCAGCACCATCTCTCTCGCTATACCAGAATCACGTAAGAGATTCGGATAGGAGGTGCAAGCACGTACTGCGCATGCCCTTAGAGTATGGTCAACGGCGCCTAGCCGTTTCAAATTCAGAGATTGCATATACATGAGAAAATTTGTCAAGTTCCGCCGTGACTGGGTGGTCTAGTGGTCAGGACGTCAGCCGCGAAAGCTGAAGACGCCAGTTCAAATCTGGCCTCGGACACCGGAGGGTTTGGTCACTTTTTCTGAAGTATATGACATCTATTTTCAGTTTATATATAGTAGTGTAACTACTTAAAAATTGCAAATCAAAAAATATTAAACAAAATAATTTGATTTGCTTCTAGATTCATAGATGGCAGCACCATCTCTCTCGCTATACCAGAATCACGTAAGAGATTCGGATAGGAGGTGCAAGCACGTACTGCGCATGCCCTTAGAGTATGGTCAACGGCGCCTAGCCGTTTCAAATTCAGAGATTGCATATACATGAGAAAATTTGTCAAGTTCCGCCGTGACCGGGTGGTCTAGTGGTCAGGACGTCAGCCGCGAAAGCTAAAGACGCCAGTTCAAATCTGGCCTCGGACACCGGAGGGTTTGGTCACTTTTTCTGAAGTATATGACATCTATTTTCAGTTTATATATAGTAGTGTAACTACTTAAAAATTGCAATTCAAAAAATATTAAACAAAATAATTTGATTTGCTTCAAGATTCTACACTCATATTATTTATTATAAATGCCGTAATCGGAAATCATAGAATGGCCGCCATTGCACCGCCGCGGCCATCTCGATTGTGTCGGCGTGGCCAACTCGATTGTGTCGGGGCTCGCGCGGGACCAATCGAGTTGGCCATGGCGGTAACATTATGTTATCAAATTCGATGTTCCAAATTTGAAACTCAGTGCTTAACAATATTTGAGCATGCAAAGTTAAAATTACGTTACTGCCGCAGATAAGAAACTTATCATAGTTAAATCGTTTGTTGTAATGCTTGTCATTGTCTACGGTTTTTGAACGCATTTTAGAGTACTTACAGTATGAGTGTAGATAAACATATGTTTCATATATGTATATTTATTATAATTGAGATAGAAGCAACAGGATAGTTTTACGTTTACTTTAACCCGAAGTTTTACAATTTCAACGCATTTAAATGAAAGAAAATTCCTTTCCAGTCCTCTCTGCGTCTACTTTTAAAAGAATACCGTACGTCAAACTTTTAGCAAATGCTCAGTTTGTGTATTTTCTACGAAGCAGATATTGTAAAGAAATGGAAATAACAATCGGGAAAGAAACGGGTAGACTCTTAAATTTAAAAGATGTAAAGAAAATGTGTATATTCTTGCTTTCAAGTTGGCAATAACGCCTTGGATATGGAGCGTGCTCGTGGCATTACCGGGGCCGTAAATTACGGAGGTACTGCCACCGAGCTTCAGCCGCGGTCGCTATCTCGCGCGGAAATCACTCACTGTCCGACACATCTCGACTACACTTATTTAAATTCTAAATAAATGATACGAGGATAGTAAAACGCTACCTGCATTTCAAGCAGCGCGTGCCTGCCAGCATTAAAAAAGTATACCAATAGGGATAAAGATACATAATGAATTATGCCAATTTTTTTAGTTGATAGGATGCAAAATTAACAATATTAGAGATGCAACGGCTAGTTGTTTGGCCGTTGGCAGTATATTCGGCCAAAAAATTGCCTACAGTTAAGCTAGATCCAGCACGCATGTGGCACTCCGCGTGAGAGTCAACTTGTTCAAGAAATTGTAAGGTACCTAATGTAATGCCCTTTATTGAATGTAAGAATCACGTGACGTATAAAGTAATAATAATAATACTCAAGTAAAATATCCGGTGTCCGGCCGAATAGTAAAATTGTGGCCGGATATCCGTTGCATCTCTAACGAATATATCCAAATAAAGACAAACATTAAAAAAGTATATTACTTTTAAATAAATTGTACGGCAACCATACACAAAAACGCAACATTTCACTGTCAAAATATTTGATCGTGATATCACTTTTGCACGTCATTTTGTTAGAAGCGTTTTGAGAAATAAGTGCGAATCTCTGACTTTTCTGACTTTTGTAGACCCCTTAGAGACATTTGATCCTCGCAAAAAAAATGAATCGATTGATACTATACTTGAAAAATAAATTCATCATGCCTATTTCAGAAACACAAAAATTCGCTTAATCATATCAAACTTCAAATAGACGGAGAGCTGGCCACGTCAGATATGATACAATAATGAGAGCAACGAAACCCATCTAGTTAGTTTGCTATACTATGCTTAATTCTAGATCCGGACATCTGGCAGCTGTAAAGTGGTGGACGTCAAAGAATGCAAATAACTTGAAGAAAATAAATCCTAGAGTTCTGGGTTTGACGCAATATTATGGGAAATTATGTCATTAATTAGATTATATCATATCCAGAAGTTTCTGTCGGGGGAAAGTAGTGCCAAATGATGTATAATGCAATTTCTTGTTAGCCGCCTACTGTTTTTGTTTTCGCAATAATAGACAATGGTTTTTAATCTTATGTTAAAATATAGCCCCTCTCCTCTATAAAGAAGACAACTTTGGCAGTTTTTATCTATTTTGGTATTACTTTTTTCCAACTTAAAAACTTTGTTGGTCTGTCACTCTGACCTCCACCGATTAAAAGCTGCCAGATGCCCGGATCTAGCAATAAGGACGGTAAAGCAGTTTAACTAGACAGGTTTCATTGCTCGCATTATTGTGTCATATCTGACGTGGCCAGCTCTTAGACCAAAAGTTTAGTCGTCATTTCATTGACAGATAAATTGCGGGAATACAGTGCGCAATATTACTAACCAATCAGACGTAACTAGTAAAGTGGAAACAGATTATGACCACGTATGTAACCAATATATTTTTGATTTCATACTTGAAGTGCACATTGCAATACTCCTAAAATAGAACTACAATGCAACTCATAATGTTCTCAAGGGATTTTAGTAAAAGCATTAAATAACATTGCAAAAGAATATTTCGCAAGGAAAATACAAAAGGCCAACTAAAATTCTGTGCTAGAGTTTACGAGACAGGCGCCTGAAATAAACAAACCAACAGTAAAACACAAAGGCCAGAGTTTCGGGAAATGGGTGCTCATTTTCTATTTCGTCACTGCGGGCAGCAGATGAGACTTTAGGTGCTCGCATGGAACCCTAGTTATTGCAGTACGTTCCGCACTATGCACCATGCAGGAAACATGTTGCATATTAATAGCTTTATCGTCGAGATACCGAGCGTCTTTACGCTTACCGTTCCGTACAACAGACCTCGTACAGTGAACAATATATTGAGTTGAGAGCGGCATTATTATCGTACAATTACTTTTTCCGTTTACGTATCGTAATTGTACTCGGAATTAGTTGTTACGAATGCAGTCAAGTAAAACGCTATGAGAGTGATATTTTTGTGATAAGATGTTTTGTTGCCTTAATCGATCGATGTGTTGACTGAACATCGTTCGATCAATTTCGTTTTGTTGTTCAGTCGATGCGATATCAATATACCTACATATCGAAAAGAAATCGACAATTGGTTTCGTAACATCATAAAATATCTAACATACCTACGTCTATTTAATCCAGTACGGTATCGACAGTTAACAAGAAAATGGTGTCCTTAAGTTAACAATATACAAAGCCATCACTAAATAAATAAAAAAGATATACTCTGGATTGAAGAGCTGACGAAAACCGCCTTTCTCTAGTTACAATGTAAAGATATTCGAATGAAATAAAGCTCAACACCTGTGTAAAAACTAAAGGGTTTCAATGAACGCGGGAGTATGTGTCGGATGTGAGTTTGCGGCTAGAGGGGGGCAGCGACCGGTCGTGGCTTTCCGTGAGAACTCCTGCTAAAAGGCAAAGTTACGTGAGCCCGAAACCCTCACCAACACATGTACATTACATCCTACTTTACTATAATAAAAATGCGCTTAAATTTACTAAAGCGCCTTATCACGCCGATAATAAGTTTGTACGTAATTAAACTTCTTTGTTGGAACGTACTCAGGCCATTTTTTAAGGTTGACATATTTATTATATCAGACCAGGACAAAACCGGAGAATTACAACCACGCATTTTTTCAACCAAGGCAAAAAATCCTTAGTATGTGACTTCAGGTAGATTATGTAAAAACGAAGAAGCCAAAAAGTTTTCATTTTCTTTGAGTTTTATTATCAATAAATAAGACAGGAAATAAAGAAAATCATTTTCCATTGATTTCTTGGATTTAACACTATCAACAGGATAATTTTACAAATATATTTTAAATGTAACATTGATTTTAAATGGTTATGTACCTATATCATATTCAAGGACAGTAAAAAGAGGATGCGTAATTACCAAACAAGAACACTGGTTACGAATATTTTAGATGAGTAAATACACAAAGCTACAATTTCGGTGCGGCGAGGGCGGATACAAATTAAAACATTAACAATAGGTAATTCCCTGAAGCTAACGAGCGGCTCGCGCCATTATCGCCCGCCTATGAAACTGGATTATTATATTATTATTATCGTGTTGTGACCACCTATACAATTATCGGAAAAGTAATTGCGTTTGTGTAGCCGAGTCATAGCCGAGTTTTATTACATTACATGCGTTGTTGTGAGTAGGTAATCAATTGCCTGACAAACAACGGTTTCGTCAAATTTAATTAAGGCCAATTATATTTAACTGACCCTGGAAACTGAATTAAATTATAAATCCTGAATAAACATTCCAAGAGTTCGCTGTAACGTTAATTGAAGAAAAAGAAGAGAGCAGAATAAAATTACGTAGTTCATAAAAATAAAGTGTGTTGGTAGGAAGGCACTATGAGGGGGCATAAAGCGTGACGCCGTAAAGGCAGCGCATTAGGCGGCCGCTGCCAGAAGCTGTCCATTATCTATTCGGAGCTATTTTAATTAGCATTGCAGTAATAACAAAGCGGGGGCGAAGTTTTTGTGGCCTCTCGGGCGACGTCTGCGAGCCGATGTCGGAGGCTGCCCCGCCTTGCCTCTCCCGCCAACAACAACTCGATAGGGAATACTTAAAACAACGCCTCTCTCACTTTGCTTATAAAGTTATGCGTGCTGAAACTCTAAATATTACACGTTTCTGGCAAAAGGCCTGAATGTTAAATCGCCCGAGTGTTCTCAAATGGTTATTTCGACTCTGCTTCACTCGCTTAGCGTCGTAATGTTCGATTGCTTGTGTGACCTTAATCCCATAGATACTAGTTATAGCGTAGTAGACATTAGCATTTACCATGAGTTCATAACTATTTTAGATTTCCAGTACCGATAGACCCAATAGTTTATGATTCACTTTATTTTTTAATTATTGAGAATATCACAAGTAAGTAATAATTTTAAAAATTAAAAATTGAGGTCGATTACAGATCTTATTTGTAGGTATATCATCTCCGCAAAAACAATTGTAGTTGCAGGTGCCCATAGGCTGCAGTGGCTCTTAAAACAACAGTATACTGCTATCATGGTTAGTTTTCCTTAATGTGTATTTAAGATAATTTTGTAAATAATTCTTAAAGTAACTCTTTCTAAATTATTACGCACTTTGCAACTATGTAAATACCTACACGTTACAAAGCAACTGTTACGATTGTAGTTCGGAACAACAATACTCAGAGTATCGGTAATCATCAATCCATACCAAGTTGGATCACTCAGGAACACAATAGGTTCAACATTTAGGTCCGGTGCTACGCCGTGTTCTACGCCGTAGCTCGTAGCAAGCAAATCTTCGTGTGTATTCATTCGTAGCTTAAAGTCCGCATACGTGAGTCTGTGACGTAGGTCTGTGTGTCATGAGGGATTCGAGAATAGTTACATATATCAAAACCTTGAATAGTAAAGGAAAGCGGCACGTAGGTAATGTTAATATTTATAAATTTTATTTGCAACTGTATAAATACAAAATACAATTCATAATATTTATATTTATACCACACCATTGCTGCGTAACTAAGTTGAAAAGTGTGGTTGTGTTACGTTTCAAACTTGTATTATAATTTATAACCCAGCATGGAATACGAGTTTGAACAGTAGACTTCAAATATATGTACACGTTTGTAGCTTATGCCATTGTAATAAGGGTAAATATGTTTACATATCTTTGACGTCGTCTGTACATTCGTGTGGATTTTAGTCGTGTAGTGTATTACCATAACTTACTAAGGGCCGGCGAGCAATCGACAACGACAGACTAGAACAACTTAATCCATAAAATCCTTACTATACACGGTGTAACATGAGGAAACCATACATAATTAAGAAATTCTGCCTCTATAAAATAAGGTATCAACTGTTTAAATCACAAACATAGTTTTGTAGTTATGGCAGAGTAAAAGTCGTCTTGAACAGTGAACTAACAAACACTTTCTATGGCTGTTTTTAATGGTACACTTTTGCACCGAACTATAAGCCACCTAAAAGTAACTTGAAAAATATGCCCCATTAAAGCAATTGCATGATGATTTTATAGAGGCAGAATTTCTTAATTATGTATGGTTCCCTATTTGGAGTTTCCATAAGAGGAACTAGAAATATTCGAAAAAATAAAAATGTGTTTTTTTCTACTTTTCGATTCTAAATTACAAAATAACCGTAAATTCTAAGTATATCATATGTAAGGCTGATTTGTAGGAAATTTTAAATAGTACTGGTATGTATTAATCATGTGCCCCTCTCCTCGATCGACATCCACTTCTCCACATTCTACTAAGATGCTACTATTGGGACAGTTTTGCACCTAACTGTAAATATGAAAAACTGCCAAATTCGTAAATAGCTTCGCTAATAAAACTAGTGAAATCTAGTTAACAGAGTTTTTTCAAAGTTGCAGCTTCTGTCACGCATAAGCGTTTTTAATTGCTTAATTAAGCATAAGACTTGATGTTATTGGTTATTAATAGCCTAACCCTCTGATTCTCCAGTACCTATGGTAACTGTCTTAGCTATGCTGACGATCTTGATTCTGTTGCGGTCTCCTCAATTTCACAGACAGGATAACTTCAAGCAAGCTCTTCTAGTTGGTACTTAATGGAAATGACATCCCTGGGATGTAAATAATTACAATCTCTCAAGTACCTACTCGAGAACCACGATATTTTTATAATTGCTGCGGATCTCGGTGACCCAGTTCCACTTGTGCGTCGGGTTTTATAGTGATCTACGAGTGTAGGAATACATCCCGGTATCTAAACTGAATCTGCGCGACCGCGAGCGCTAGAACAAGAACAGCACGCTGATCTTGGCACGTTTTGTGAAACTGTCTCATATACTTTCCAGTTTCATATCGGAACATATTGCATAACATTTTTATGACTCTAATCGCACTTATGTAAATTTAAAGCCAAGTAAGTTGTTTTGCAATTTTTCTATATAATACTCTCAAAAACGGAAATAGAGGAATTAGTTGATTGTAAAATATCAAAGTCTGACTCTATCTTAGAGATTGAGATAGTAGTTTATGTAACTGTTACGTCCTTAAAATACGAGTGTGGTTTTATGAAAGGAGCCGCAGGCGAGTTTAATAATAAGATCACACGAGTGTTTTAAGACCTGATTACGTACAGTTGCATACACTGCACTGCTTTATCTACACACATATTATAAATCCTAAATGACGTGTCAGGAAACCATTAAAATTTGCACCGCCATAGCCAACTGGATTGTGCCGGCGGTCGGAGAGGAGGGCAACCGCGGTCGGGGAGGAGGGCTGGATTTTCATTACGTTACCAAAATCGATGTTCCAAATTCGAAACTCATAATTTAACAATATTTGAGCATGTACTCGTAATGTTAAAATTACGTTACTGCTACAGATAAAAAACTTATCATAATAAGATCGGTTGTTGTAATGCTGGCTACCGTTTTTGAACACATTTTAGAGGACTTACAATGTAAGTGTAGATAAAATAAATAAACAGATGTCTCTTGTGACTAGACTAGTAAATTTAGAGGCATAGTTACACAGTCCTATATTTTATGCGTCGGGACTTTTATATATCCTTAGAAATACTTCCCGGTATCTGTAAACTGGATCTGCGCGGCGCGACAGCCCCACGACCTCCCGGCAGCTCTTCACCGGCTGCGACTCTAGCGCTAAAACAATACGCTCTTGAAACATTTTGTGAAACTGTCTCGTTTACCTTTCCGGTTTTATCTTGGACACTGATAATGCAAGTTTGTTATTTCAACATTTATTATAGGTAGTTATTTAAATTAAACTTTGGGGGCTACTCGTCAAAGTAACTGGCTAAAACTAGTAATTCCGCCATTTTCCGCGATTTCGCTCCCATCATTGAGTACATGCATGAATTAATTTTATTTTTTTATTTAACTGTTTACATTGTTTTAACACTAGGAAAAACAAAAATTCGTTCAAGAAGCTTTTCGTTATTTAATAAAAAAAGATTGAAAATCTTAAAAAAGTTTGAGCGGTTGAAACGCTCATAATTTTTGGCGCGAAAATGACAGATTGTGATGACGTCACATCTCACAAAATTTTATAGGTTAGTATCAAGTTAGTATGAGATTAGTTCCTACTTCAGTTGGTGTTTCAAATATTTCAAAGTTATATTCGCTTAAACCATGGATGAAACTAAAAAACCCTTATATACGGGTATTACCTAGTGCCAAAGTGCATGAACAATATAATAAGTGCACCCAATAAGGTGTTTTTTATCTGCCGAAAGACGTGAAAACTTGTAAACCGTGGTGCAAAATGATGAGAAGACTACGACTTTTTATTGCTGTGAAGATCGCTTCAACGTAAGTAAATAACTATTTATCTTGTATTCAAATATATTTATACCTAGTTAGAGTAATGTTGTGTCTACAATTACATATACATATACCTTAATAACGTTACTTGCAAGTGTAGGTGCACTGGGAACGGTGCGTACCTTAAGAAATCATTATATAATGTCTGCTGCGAATGCAGAAGACGCTGGTTCGATCTCAGCCCTGGGTACCGGAGGCCTAGGTCACATTTTTCCTTTGTAAATTCGCCTTCAGGTATATCGGTGTGGTCACAAATATCTGAACAACGCCTATATTGTCAAGGCTATAAAGTGCATGAAGAATGATGGCGACTGTCTTTGATAATTAAACCAATCGCGACTGTATATGACATACCTATATAAGTTTATAATTTATATTCTATGTACTGCTGCATTTTTTTTTATACCTAGTTAAGGATTACCAACAATGGAGCCAATTTTAGAACAATGTAGGACCATATTATTATGATATTGTACCAACTACTAACATTAAGAAAGGTTTTCTTTTAGGACTCGTTAAGACTTATTTTCTTGTACAGATTTGTAAAATAAAAATATGTATTCATTTCAGGTCGAAGAGGATACAGAAAATGACATTCAACATAAAATAATGAAGGAAAGTGTGGTAAAAGTTCCACTTCTATTAAAGAAAGGAGTTTTGCTATACTTAAATGCTAGGCTCCGAGAGCTCCACATGTTGAAGCCCCACGCTACAGTAGACCATATTTTAATATCTGTATTAGACAAGGTAATAATGGTAGGCTGTCGATAAGTAAACATGCAGGTTGTGTTTAATAATAAAAAGATTTCTATTTTACATATGTTTTATTTTTATTCAATAATAGGGGTAGTAGGTAGGTACATGAAAGCAGCTAGAAAGATAGTGTTAGAAATAGTAAGTACTGTACATAAATCTTAATTAACATTACTTGATACTAGCGGAGACTAGTCTCTGCTAGTATCTGCAAATAATTTATAAAACTAACAATGTCCATTCAATAACTTGCTTGCTCTTGCTTCAGAGTTGGCACCTTGGAGCCTCAAAAATTTCTTAGACGTTGCATCTCTATTTAATACATATACTCTGTAATAGTACTTCATATATCCTTGACTTTAATCAATTTAAAGCTAGTACCAACGGATGATAGTTTGGATTTCTTGCAATAATATTTGATGCTAGTTGTTGGTTGGTCCGCTGCACTGGTGTAGCCATGCCATCTTCCTAAAACAATATAATAAACTAATTAATATCTTTCTGTGGGGCTAGTATATAAAATTACCGATAACTTAAACTATATTGTTGTACAGTTATTATCAAATATACCAGAGCGACCAAGGTACTTAAAAATATCTTATCATGGACTTAATCACCGTGAAAGGCGTTGTTCAGATATTTGTGACCATCTTGGGTGCTCCAATAAATCTGATACTGTACTAGAGGTATAGATTTATTATAAACACTGCCATATGTATGTATGTATATAGCATCAGTAATGCAGACATAAATGGGATTGGACATTTGGCATGTTTAAAACAAAAAAATCAACTATGCCCTGGCAAATCAGTTCACATGACAATTATATAATAGCTCTAATAATTAGACCATTCATATATATATCCTTGTTATGCCTGAGGCTGGAATGGACACTAGCGCATAAGCAGCAGCGGTGGGTGACTCCATCAAAACTTAGATTTTAATTAATCTATCTCAGGTAACCTAACGACATTTGCTCACAACACTAAGCTGAACTCCTACTATAAGATGGCTCTAGCCAGTCAGTTACTCTCCTTACAGAAATGAAAATCAAATATGTATCCTTACCCAAGTGTGCTGCACAATGTTTTCACTGTTAACAGATTTAACTTTGCCTTCTGTGTTGTTACAGTACAATTTTTGATTTGGTAGCTCCGGGGTGATTCTAGCTTTTACATATCACCATCTCAGCATACTTGCACATAGCCAATGGTCATGTTATGTCTATTGTAACATCATTTCAAGTACCTGTGACTCACAAAGAAAATAATGATTATAATTATGCAATAAATAACACTTCACATCTAAGATCACATCACATGCCTGTTACGGTTTTTGGAGTAGATAAGTAATTTATAGGTTATTGTTTTGGATTTCCAGTTTAAATCATTACACATAAGTAAGTAATAGATTAAAAATTATAATTACCTTGCAGTTTTCGCTCCTTTCATCTTGGCAGGCGTTAACATTGTTATTATTGGTGAAATACGACGATATCATAAATGCATTATATTCTTGTCCAGTTGCGTCTTTACAAATCCGCTATCCGTCATTGTACCTGTGTTGTTGTATATTATATTATTATAAATGAGAAATGGCAGTGCTGCAGTATCTGGGTGACATAGTTGAGTTGAGGATAATGACTGACATTGACTTGACATCAGCTCAGCACAACTGAAACTGACTACAGCGAGCGAGCGTTCGTTCAGATACTAAGCTTTAATCTACTTATTACAGTGTATAATGCATATTCTAATCATCGGATTACATAATCTACCATTTACCATACACATTAAAAAAGTATAGTATCATCTTACTTATGCAAACTAGGTTAGTTCTAAATAAAACTAGCTTGACGTATTTTTAAGGAACCAATGGAGGACATTTATTTAAGAGCAAACTTATTGAAACCCAATGGAAACCCAGCATAATGCTTACCTCAAATTCGTCTTTAAGTGCCGATATTTGAATTATAACCGCAAAAAGCTGCTAAATCACCACAGAAACAATTTGTAATCAGTTTTCGTCTAAATTCAGTGTCTGCCACGAACAAAATAACAAATCTGTCAAGTATGTGACGTCACGAGTACGTTCGACCAATAGCGTTGCGTTTAGATTATTAGGTTTTTGCGCGAAATTTTTACACTTTTTAAGTATTATTTTAAGCAAATAAATGTTAACTAAATTAAAAAAATGTGTTTGTAGCATAATATTATGGCAATAACCATCGTAATAAAAAATATTTCGGTAAAATTTAAACTTCATGCATGTACCTAATTAAAAATGTTCAGTATGTAGGTCTTTGCCTAGCGGAGTATGGTTGGTCGTTAAAAAAACTCCGTAACGTTATCGTTTCATATTTCTATTTTTGAGTTCAATATAAAGTTAATTTATGTAATATAACCAGAGTGGGCTATGAACACAGTCACGCGGAGGAAGGGGTCGGCGCAGCCTCACGAGACACGTCCCCTAGGACGACATCGACATTACATTTCGCTATAAATTTCATCCACAGCCGCTCCTGAACTTGCTTCTTCGGCTAAATCTTTCATATAAAAAGTCCTTTGTTTTCACTGACTTAGGTATTTCCAATCGAAGGGACACGCTGCACCGTAACGCTTGATATTAAAAAAGTTTTTCTATAAGGACTACAGAGTCCACGGAGCGGGCAAAGATTCCATTGCAATTAAACGTATATTTTTTACTTCTGTACTTCGCAATCTGTGAAGATTTTCTTTATACGACAGCGGCCAGAAAATTCTTGCGGTTCTTGCGAATCGATGCCAACGAAATGCTACGTATTCAATACTTTCGTGTATGAATCCGAGCGAATATTTGAATACCTAACGTCTACTAGCTGCTTCCAAACTTAAAACGATTTTTATGTAAATTGCGGCAGGTATGCCAAGTAGGTAGGTATGTATATAAATCTGTAACCACAATAACAAGAGATTCACATACAGATTTCAACTATAAGTACCATTCTAAAAACATGCTTTAATATAATACAAAATTGGAAGGCTACTTTGTACCAAATATCTACTTGAATTTAACTGCCTAAGTAATTAAATACCTAAAGCGCAAAATCCCTAACAATATAGACGGCCGCTTTGCGCAAAGAGCAACGTTGATCTTTATTATCCATCCTCGCAGTTTACAAAAGCCGGCAAAAGGAGTTAGAATAAGTATCCAATCTAAACAGGGACAGGGAGACATTTGTCCGGCAAAATGTCGCTCGGCGGGTCAGGTGGCACACGTTGAAAGCATTGAAAGCGTTCATAAATTTGCACGGTGCGAGGGTTTACCGGACGCAGATGGCGCAGGCACTGCAGCTACTACAAGCCTATTTATTCCTACTGAGAAACATTATACCCTCATTAAATACCATATTGCTAATAACGTTTTACTCGCTCTTTCCGAATACTCTCTTGTTTTTTATGTGGAGATTTACAACATCTGACACTTCCGGGAATTTTGGTAATCAGTAAGCTTTGAGTATATTCACAGTCAGAATATAAGATCAAATGTTTATTTTTTCTTTCACTTTCTTTTGTGTTGGGGTTTAATATATTGTCATTACTTGGAACAATCTTCCAAAAAGATAAGTAGGAACATAATAACTAATGTGGGTACAATGCGCATTAATGATTTAGGTATTTCTATAATACAACGACGTTGTCCTATTAAATAAATAGATATATGACTTTTCAAATTATTACTTCTTAACTTATACACTTGTTTGTACAGTCGCCGTCAGGTATATCGGAGCGGCGAAGGTGGTTACAAATATCTGAACAACGCCTCTATTGTCAAGGCGGTAAAGTGCATGTTCAGATATTTTTGAGTACCTTGGCCACTCCGATATATTCGATGGCGACTGTATTTATTTAAAATATATCAAGGAAAAAAGGCGTAAATAAATGACGTTACGAAGTGAAGCGAAAAGGGGACACATACCCATTGAGCCACGTCGGAAGTTAAATCAAAATATGCCTTATTACAAAATAAAACAATGCCCTGTAACTTAATTTATATATTTATAACGCCGGTACCAGCATAACAGGATCAAAATTCCGAACAACGTGTCACGAGTAGTAGAGGTGGATCGACTAACGAAGTAAACAATCGACACAGACGAAGCGCGTCCGACAACAGCGCGGAGACAAAGACCTGGCAAATCTAATTATTATATCTTGTACCGGACAGAACAAATATACTGATCAAAGACGCGTAGGTAGTGCTATTTGTATGAGGACACGCATACCTATATGACATATCTATATATATATTAAAATTAAGACGGATTGGTGGCCACTTTCGGATGAAAGGAGTCCTTGGCGTCCGTTGGCTCGTTGGGTGGATAACATTCGGAAGGTCGCTGGTCACTTCTGGATGAGATTAGCTCAGGACCGGGACAAATGGCGTACTCGAAGAGAGGCCTATGCTCAGCAGTGGGAGACAAATGGCTAAAATGATGATGATGATGATATTAAAATGTACCAGAAAGTAGTTAAGTACTATGAAAATACTTCATTTTTTAGGGTTCCGAACCAAAATGGTAAAAAACGAAACTTATGCCGACTCGGTCCGTCTGATAGAAAGCCAATTTGGTCCGAAACTACTGGACTGTTTAAGCAGACTTATAGAAAAATATTAAGAATACGATCAAGCTTGAATCGGAAATGAGAAATAAATAAATAAATAATTTGTGTGGTGTAC
The DNA here is from genome assembly GCA_947086415.1 of Pammene aurita. Lineage (NCBI taxonomy): Eukaryota > Metazoa > Arthropoda > Insecta > Lepidoptera > Tortricidae > Pammene > Pammene aurita. Next base: position 19,256,248 of record OX352293.1, on the reverse strand, counting down.
CCTGGGGGTGCAAGTCCGCATCAAACTTGGAAGGTTGTTTAAACTAGATCGTTTTTTTTACATATTTAGGTACTATTTTTTAACATATCACTTTTTAGAAACGGAACCCTTATAGTTTCGTCATGTCCGTCACAGTTTCGTCACAGCCATTTTACTCGGAAAAAAAAGTACGTATCTTATTAAAATTGACACATAAGGTGTATTTTGTATGCCGCTACTTAGTTATGTAAGGTCTTTAAAAAAACATTGACGTTTCTTGGAAAATTTTGAAATTAAGTGAATATTTTGTAAAATAATCGCTTCGAAAGTCAGAAAAATTGTGTCCCCCTTGTAACTTTTGAACCGTAACTCCAAAAAATATGAAAAAAAATGTGAAGATGCGCCTTACCACTATATAACTGCGATAACTCAAAAATAGCTGAACCGGTAATGTTCAAAACAACTTTCGTTGAAAGAATATGCAAAGACGTTTAATTATTTTTATAATTTTTGGATTTCCGGTTCAAAAGTTACATTGTATCTGAAAATATTTACTAAGTAAATCAAAAAATGCTCAAAGAAACCTCAATGTCGTTTTTAAAGACCTATCGATTGTGTGTAATAGGCGTGTAATAATTAGTAAAAAAGAATTTGACAATTAGTTACATGTATGGAGGGCCCCCCCACAAAAAATATTTTTTTCAGCAATTTTACTACAAAACTAAGTAGCAGCATATAAAATACACCTTATGTAAATTGTTGTTATGTCTTATAGTTTTCGAGTAAAATGGCTGTGACATACGGACGGACGGACAGGCGGACATGATGAAACTATAAGGGGTCCGAATTGCCATTTTGGCTACGGAACCCTAAATATACAGACAAACTAAGAACCTCCTCCTTATTTTGAAGTCCGTTTAAAATCAGTTTTAGTGAAACCATCTTTATTCCCATTTATGTTTTGGTAATAATTTTAATAACTCTATAACGCTGTATAATTTACAAACTGTCGAAGTTGTTAGAAAATACATAAAAAGGTCATGCATTTCAATACGGAAACTAAAATAACTGCCAACCATAAAAGAAAAATAAAGTTTGCAAAATCGCCGAGTTTTGATTTCAATCGCTCCGAGATGTTCGACATGTTTCTGAATGACAATTCCAATTTTCTGATCAAAGAGTGCCCGCGTAGTTCAGTGTGTGGAGGCTTTTGTAACCGTCTACATTTGAACATAGGCTATTCTGGAAAGCAGTCGAACATCACTCTCCCCAGATACGACCATACCAATTCATGAATACCTTTAGTTTCACTTTACAAAGGTTACATTGTGCAGCGCTGACACAAATATATACGAAGAAGTATATTTTCCGTCGAACAGTTTCTCTTGCCGAATATTTCAATATTATTTGACCCAGCAAGGCCCCTGTTTACAGATTTAAACTTATCGATGCTAATAAAATTGTCAAAGGCTAGGAGGTAGTGTTCGGAATTTCATTTAATATGTCAATCCGACCAATACATTGAATGAAGACCTGTAACAAGAATCGAAGAGATAAGCACGTGTAGTTCGGTCAGAAGGAATAAATGAGTGAGCTTTAGATTTATGGGACTCTCGGCGAGTGGGTGTGGAGCAACAACAAATGGGACCTTGTGAACCGCCTACTACTTCGCTTGCTGTAATGGAGCGGTGGAAATAATTACGCGATAGGTTTCCGAGTATTTCCCCAGTGCAATTTATCAGCAATCATCTCATTTTAAAATTACTTCAAACATTGTTTAGTAAAACTTTAAATCCTGCATTTTTATTATTTCGTACTCGTATCTACTATTTAAACGTTGAAAGTAAACAAATAGAACTTTACTAAGTATTCCAAAATATATTACATTATAAAACTCACTCAATTTGATAATGTTAAATTTCTTGTTATTGATTCTTTCCACTTTGATTTTTACTTATGTTGATTGTGTTCAAAATGTATATCTCGCTCTTCTTCAAGTGCCTCGTTCATCGCTGAGGTTATGCATATATAAGCCATTCTATCTGAAGTCATGCGAAGATGTATCCCCTAATTCATAAACGTCTTACAAGCCTCATTTAACTTATAATTGTGTGTCCTTATTTATCTATTTGACAGTGACTTGTTAAAAACAGATAAAACATAAAATTACCTAAATGAGGTTTGTAAGACGTTTGTCATGTTATAGTTTAAAATCATGAGCCTGTAGTTAATTGGTTAACTATTTGAAATTCATGAAAGTCTTATTTATATAAATAAATGCATCATTCCTGACCCAGTTATCATCTACGTATACCCAAAATGACTGTAGGTAAAATTTTAAATTTTGTAGACCAGGTTGCTTATAAAACGTAACCAATCACATTTTTTTTTTAATTTAATCCCTCATCATCGTGATCATTCTCTTGTCCTAGTCTCATTTATGTGGGGTCGGCGCAGCATGTCTTTTTCTTCCACACATCTCTGTCATCCGTCATCTTACAGTCTCATCACTCACACCTTTCTTTTTATATCATCTCTTACACAGTCCATCGACCTTTTCCTATGTCTGCCTCTTCTCCTACATTCCTCCACATACATTCTTAATACCTTTCTCGTAGCATGACTTTCATCCCACCGCATAACAACCCCTATGGGCGTTTAAAAAATGTCAAGTGAACGGAGTCGTGAGAAACACTAGTACCTACTGTAATTAATATAAGTGTAATTGGCGCAACGAGTCTGAAAATCAAGCATGTGAAAAAGTTGTCCACGCAGAAATAAAATTTCAACTTTACGCTCCAAATTTGTTTTGAAGAACAAAACAATAACTCGTGTCCATTAACACTTGCAGCGGCTACAGTTGCGGACGTATGAATTATTTTGGCGATGCGAGGTGTACCGGAGAGTATTCCGCATTCCAGGCGTGCGCTAGCAAAGGTGTTAATCCAATCGCTTATACAAACCAACGCTCGATCATAAGATATACATGCGCTCTCCGCTTTCCTACGCTCGTTAGTAATTTCTAAGACGCTGTTACTCTGGTTTGTCTGAGAGTTCGATTTAGCTGCGCTTGGTACGCAATGAGAACACGGTCAGTGGGCTTGGTTGCCCGCTTGCGAGATCCGACCGACTACGCTCACAACAGTGAGCGGCGCGCCGCCTGCATTCCATTCTACTGGCTCGACACAACACCTCTTGCCGCACATTTGCGTACCTATATCCTCTGTCGCGGTCCCATCGCGTCACACAACAGAATTCACACATATACAGATAAAAAAACCATGCCTCGCTGCACTGCTCCAAACATGAACGAATATTCTGTTTTCATGTTTCGGATATGTACGAACAGAGAAGTTCATGTAACTCGTAATAAATCAGGGATTATTAAGATAAGCGACAAACATTACAAATATAAATATGTTAAAGAGGATGGTTAAATGGAGAGTGCTTATATAGCTAGACGAAAGAAAAGTAGATGGGTATATCTCAATAAAACCGGCCAAGTGCGTGTCGGACCACGCATAGGAGGGCTCCGTACCTTCAATGGAATAAGAACCAAACTAATACCAAAAGGTCGTATCTGATGCCTATGGAAGAAGTTTTTTGGAGATAACTCAAAAATGGCTGAACCGATAATGTTCAAAACAATTTTCGTTGAAAGTATATGATAAGGCGCATCTCTTCAAATTTTTCATATTTTTTGAACTTACGGTTCAAAAGTTACGGGGGGGGCTACACAACTTTTCTGACTTTCGAAGCGATTATTTCAGAAAATATTCACTTAATCACAAAATAGTCAAAGAAACCTCAATGTTATTTTGAAAGACCTATCGATTGATGTGTCACATGTTGATATTTGGTTAATTTTTTTTTTTTAATTTAGTTAGGGGGCGTCCATTAATCGCGTCATATTGTATAGGGGGGGAGGGGGTCAAGAAAAAATCACCAATTATCACCACAGGGGGGAGGGGGGTCTGGACACATATCACGTGTAATTTTTTTGTTCCTTGTGCTATACTGTATTATGGTCAATAAAATAAAAATTATCAACTTTTAAATGAATCAATCTGTCAAAAGCAGAGTATAATTGCACTAGCACTATGATTGTAAATATTTTTTAATGGCAATTGACATATTATTTTGTGAAATAGGTTTTTAGGGTTCCGTAGCCAAAGTGGCAAAAACGTAACCCTTAGTTTCGTTGTTTGTCTGTCCGTCCGTCCGTCCGTATGGCACAGCCATTTTACTCGGAAACTATAAAACGTATCTTAATAAATATTGAAATATAAGGTGTCTTTTTGTATGCCGCTACGCTACTTAGTTTTGTAGTAAAATTGCTGAAAAAGATATTTTAAGGAGGGGCACTACTCCATACATGTCAATACAATTATACGTCAAAAAAAAATTTTTTTTTACCAAATATCGACATGATACACATCACTCGATAGGTCTTTCAAAATAACATTGAGGTCTGTTTGAATTTTTTTTTATTTAGTGAATATTTTAAGAAAAAATCACCCCGTAAGTGTCTAAAAAACTTGTGTCCCCCCTGTCACTTTTGAACCGGAGATCCAACAAATACGAAAAAAATTGAGAACATTATCGGTTTAGGAATTATTGAGTTATCTCCTAAAAACTCATTTCATACGCAGATACGACCTTTTGATAATACTTTTTCGATAGTAGGTACGAAGCCCCGTGGTCCGACACGCACTTGACCGGTTTTTTTTCTATTAAAGATAATTTTATTTTATATGTATACATGTAGTTTTTTTACCCGTTACGTAAGTAGGTTCACGTGTTAGAAAACTGTACTTACTTTAGTGAGCAAAAAATTACACGTCATATTGGACAGGGGGGGAGGGGTCATGAAAATATCACCAAAGATCACCATGGGGGAGGGGGGGGGGGTGGTCTAAAACAAGCCAAAAACGTATGACGCGATTAATGGACGCCCCCTTACCTGTATGGAGCGCCCCCCTAAATTTTTTTTTTTTCAAATTTAACTACATAACTAAGTAGCTGCATACAAAATACACCTTATGTGTAAATTTTATTCAGATACGTCGTATAGTTTCTGAGTAAAATGCCTGTGACATACGGACGGACAGACAGACAGACAGACATGACGAATCCATAAGGGTTCCGTTTTTTGCCATTTGGCTACGGAACCCTAAAAAGACGAACCTGCGAACCATCTCTGACAAATTAGGGAAAATTCCTCGAAATTTCGGGTCAAGAAAACCACAAAAGAGCTATTATTGAAATATGATTGAAAGTGTAGCGTAAGACGAATGTCAGGATTGAAGCTAGAAATAATCGGTGGCCTACCCCTAAGATAAACAAACGATATACATATGTAATATAACGAAGAGAAACTATTGTTCGATGTTGACTGAAATTTTGATGGAATAGGTATATAGAGGCGAACAATCGTAAGGTTTGCTTCTGCAAGCAGAAGACAGGAAGACGCGTGGCGCGTTATTTACGAGTCGTGATTCCGGCGTAGCGGGGACACTGAGGGGTACATTTAATAAAATAATCTGATCTTGATTTGATATTAACATGATATAAATAAGTCTCAGTGTATCTCGACCACATGCATATTTTTGTGCTAGCGAGTTGCACTGCGAGTTACTAGAAATTAAATAATATCAAATTAAAATCTATTTTCTGTAGTTCGGAAACCGCTCCAGGAATATAACCGTGATGTTGCTCCGAATGCATTCTTTATCCGTTTACTGTTAGCTCATTGCACATTTGCAATCGCTGATTTACAATACTATAGTTTTTATTGGTGAGTTGCAGTGTATTCAAAAACTTCCAATATGTGTGGGCCCTACGGAAGTCCAGCTCTAGCTGACATACTAGTTACCATTTTGCTGAGCAGGGTCCATTTCGTGGTGCTACACCAATACGTTTTTATTTTGTTTGTCTGTAAATTTTTATGTCATATTGTGTACGTCATGAATAAATATCTTGCACCTTGAATCAATAGAAATAGCTGATTTTAAGCCTAGCAAAGAACGTTCAACGAAGGCGACCAAAAGTATCACAAACTTATGCAACGCTACGAAAAACGAAAATTTAAATACAGACAAAGTCGAGATAAAGATTTTATTCCGTGAGACTTGCTAATTTAAGCGAAGCATCGAAGATACATTTTTATCAGGGGAGCAAACTTGCAGGCGTTTCAGGGACATAAAACCTTACTTAGCGAGCCACAAATCCTCGTAACGCTAAGCCGAGATAAAACACTAAGCTCGCAACGAGGCGGGGCTGGAATTTTTCACCTGCGGGTGCAGCCCAGACATCACAGATCACTTGCGTAGATTGGGCATGAAAGGACGACTTGTGGTCACGCATTGGCGCTCACATAGGTAATAGATATCAAAGCGGAACCGCTCATTTGGATTGTGTCTCACGGTCTTTTAACCCCTTGACCGCCAAAGACGTCAAACTACGCGCACGGAAAGTCGTACCCTCAGTACCGTGATATCACGTCCAAAATACAACCGGTTTGCCTAGCGCGCTCGCGCTGAGGGCATGATTTTTCCGTCCAATGCTTGACGGTCAAACGGTTAAGGGTAATAGTTAAACAAGTCAAAGTAATAAACATATCCTGTGGTAGGTATAAAGTGGTGTAAAGATACATATGATCATTCTCACGAGCGGCCTTCCGGGAAGGCAGCCGGCGCGCGCGCGCTGCCTCGCTGCAAAAAATCGACTTAAATTAGGTGAGTAACCCGCTATAAATATTTTTAATATGTTAGAGTCTCATGAAAGTTTTATAGTTAAAATATACATAAGTAGAGTAGGACGAGAAAGATACCGCGATTTTTAAAGAACATTTACAGAAAAACGCTACAAAACACGGAGTTTAATGTGAGGCAATCAACTCCAGACATAATACGAGAGGGCAAGTGTGTGCCGCGCGATATTACTCACACAAGAATTATGATGTTCTGTAATGAAACCCTAGCCCCGAGCCAACTTATCAACCTTTTTATATTACGGATCTTAGAAGTTTTCGTTTTTCCACGAAAATCGTTCAATGGAGCGATGCTCGGCTCATATAAAAGGCCGTAATAGAATCCGCACACCCCGGCCGAGCCCACGCGTGCCGAGGCATGTCGGTGTATGAGAATGTAATAATAGGAGACTAGTTAAATATCAAGTAACCGGGTGGTGGCGCGAACTTCTACTGCCATAAACATCAACGTTCGTATTTTAACCAGTTTTGTATGGTAAACGCATTTTACCTGTCCTACATTCACGGCGAGCATAATATTACGAGTGTGCTATTTATTTAGGAAGAGCGAAATGATAAAAGTTTTTAGGCTTCTGTACAATCTGTACATCTGTCAGGTTGTCAGTAGGATCAGTAGGCAGATAAATTAATTACAGATAACAATCTAAAGCCAAGATAAATTTGATTTTAATTGTACCTAATATGTAAAACGTTTTTCATGGAAAAAACGACGCTTGTGATTTAACACGGTGAAAGTTGTTTTCGTCTAAAATGAATCCTCTTGCCAAACCTTATTTGCCTAAACTCCGTTTATTTTTTACTCAAAAGCTTTTAGTAAACCTAATCTAGAAGCATTACAGAACAGCTACTCTCCAGGATTAGCGGAAACCGTAATAAATTACGCGTTCGCTCGGTTCACTCATTCAAAAGCACTTGTCGCAGCGAAGGCGAACGCCGAGCGGAGCGGTGGGCGTCAACCTCTGAGATCAGCAAACAGAGAAGAGTAATAAAGCCATTAATTCCGCTTTACGTGCAAATAACATAAATCAGACTGTAGCGCCTCGCGCCGCAAGACCGCTCCGACCGGCACGCAACGCCGCGGGTGAATTAAGCGCCTGTCATACGTCCTGCGCCGAGCACGCCACGCCGCCGCCCCGTCACCAGATTAAACCAATCACCACAATATAACGTTTGCAAAAACACAACAGCCCCTATTTGACTAATCCTTGAAAGCTTTCGCTTTAACGAGAACGTTGTCGATAGACTAGCAATTAATGTTTAATTAATCGCCTAAGACCGGCGATAGGTACAATGGCTATTTGTTTTTCCTTAACAGAAATTGTAACAATCGGTAAACATAGAGCTATTCCTCAGCATTAATGGTTTTCTTTAACGCCCAGTTCGCTAAAATTTATTGTGTTCGTAGGAGCTTAAAAATGTCTATACACTAAAAGGAAGCGAGCGCATTTAAGTAGACAACAACAATAACAATATTAATGCCAATGCTTCTCCTTGCAAGCTGGACTCGTTCCGGGGATTAACGAAAATTAGATTTCAATAAGACGCTTGAGTCGAAGCGACGAACAAATCTAAGCCAGAGCGGGCAATGCGCAGACGGTCACGCTCCTCCTTTTAATGCAATGTCAGCAGCCCACAGCCTCCGAGCCCCTACTGCCGTACACACACCAACCGAATATCTAACCAAGCCCGCCAGATTACATTACACTAGTATAACAGCCATTATACGTAGACGTCTGTTGATAACAAGTTGTACGAGTATATGACAGCAGTAAGCTTGTATCATCTCTAAAGCTCACCTACACTAAAAGTAAAAAAAAGAAACACGACTAAGCTCGCCTATGATGTCGTTTTAGGAAAAATTATAATAGCATTTGCATTAATATTATAGTACCCGACTTGAATTTGAAAAATGGCTCCGGATTACGACCCACATAAACTTAGGTTAAAAATTGTGAAGAAATATTGCTAACAAAAACAAGGAAAATAAAATACCCAACGGACGTTAAACATAGAGCCGTACTGAATAAAAAGGTCGCCTTCCAAATAAATTATTCCCCAATTCGGCCGTTCCGATTCAAATTGAAAGAACGTCTTAGTATAGAGATTTCTCTAGCCGCGAAAGAAGAGAGAATACAAATAGGCATATAAACGGAAATGAAATGGCTTTAGATCGGAGTCATTTTTCATGCAACGGTAACATTGCAAATGTTAGCTGCAAAAATATCCGAAATAGTATTTAAGATGGTAAAACCGTCTGAATAAAATACTTTAATAAAATATGAAAAGCCAGCTATTTGCGTCCATGGATTGGAATGGCCAGGAAATATAACATATCCTTTAGATATTCGCACGCTATACACGTTCCCGAAAGATAGCTCGCATAATTCTCACAGGGATGCCGCGTAGCCCTACGAAACAATAGCAGATTATCAAACAAAACGGCGTAAATAGTCCTTGGAATAGGAGGAGTAGGGCGCGGGCTGAGGGCCCGGAGGATGTCCGCGTCGCGACTCGAATGCTAGATGAGAAAACAAACAAACTCGCTTCGCAAACGGCGCTTTTCCCTTATTACTATTAATATCGTCTGCAATTTCAATTCTACTATAACATGCGAGGCCATTTGCATGAGAAATATGTTTACGGATTATAAAGATCTTTCTGCAAAAAAATTCAGTTTAAAGCATATTACTTTAGTTATTACTATCCTATTAGCAATTCAATACGAAGCTTAACATTAAATTAATATACATTTGGTCATATCATAAATATGGAGGACAAATTGAGTGTAGAAATTATTACAATACGTCTAAAATAGCAATATCGATTCACCTACCTGGGTGCATGCCAACATAGTCCCACGAGAATGTATGCGCCGCCGTTCAATTGTTCGACAAAGGCGACTAGGAGGAAATGTAGTTCTTCCTCCTGCTTAGACGATAGCATGGAAAACTTGGACCCGGGTTTTGTAACAATCGACTTTCCTAAGTGGCCTTTTACCTGCACAAAATGTCTGAGCACGGCATTCATAGAACGGTGACCTCTACAATGCTAGACTACGGGGACAGTTAAGCTGACACAAGGTGAAATTTATTGGAAACGTTATCAATGCAAACCTGGTTTGTATTTACCGAAAAAAAAAATAACAACCCCAAACAAAAATGTAGGTAGGTCGTAGTATTATGTGACAATTCAATTATCCTTCAGTCAGAGCGACGCAATCTCGCTGCGTCTCAAAACAAAGACCCTGCTAATAGTATCGCGCAGCGGATAAACAGCGCGACACCGAGTTTGTGTTGAAAAAATAAAGGCGCGACGACGCCCGAATAAATGAGCGCGGCGATAAACAGGAGGATCCGTTCCGAGCGGAGGGTCGATATCGAAATACATTATTCCCCGATCCGAGTGTTCCGATTCAAATTGAAAGAGCACCTCCAACATGAGATTTCTCAGGCGGCGAGTGGGCGCAGAATATAAATCGACGCATAACCAGAAATGGAAGGGCTGTGAATTTCCGTTTGGTGGCAAGCGGCCCTCGCACTGTTTGCTTATAATGTTGTTTGACTCTAGAAAACTCTGCAATAAGTTATAGGCCTATAAGTTTAGGGGGAGACAGTTTTTGCAGTTGCGTTCTGTTACTAGGGACAAGAAACATCCAGTTATATCGTGAGCGTGGCTAAAGTGTTTCTTTCAATCAAAATAAGACAATTGCCAGAACAAAATCCATTTCCACTTATCAATAACCCGGTTTAAGAGGGGGAGATTAAGAGTCAAAAAATGAACTAATGTTAATCTGCGTCGAAGGCATGCGATTGATATATAATTATTCGAAAAGTATACATTAAGTTATACAGTGCCCTGCAAAACTGTTTCTACAATTTGTCTGCAGGTGAGATACTTGTTAGGCTACTTATTGCTTGTTATGCTAATATGTTATTTATTGGCACACTTAAGCGACATCCTGTTTGTGATACAGATGTCACTTAAGTGTACCCAGTAGGTATTCCTTTAGCTGTTCGCTTAGAATGTTGTTTAACTCTAGATTGTGCTTAAATGAGTTATGGGCTCGGTTTTTTGGTGAGCCTAACGGAGACCTGACTGGTACGGCAGCAGCAGCACATGTAAAACAATACAAGATTTCATGTGGTGTATCAGGTCATCGGATTCTAACTGTTTGCGGTACTACTTCGAGCAAGAGCAAAAATCACCTTATCCTAAGTAGCATTTGTACGGGACAAAATACAATAGGACCCATGATGAAATAAGTTTAAGAGTTGCCTTGAAAGTCAAAGAGTGAAAGTTGTTTTATTCAGCTAAGAAACAAAGTAATTCGCATTGAAAATTGCGATACGACTTGAAGGTTTGACCCAGATTATGAGATGTGATGATTTAGATTTATTCATTTCGTGACAATTAAACATAAAGCTTCCGTGAGACTCAGACATACCTATATTAAATATATAAAAGCGGGTAACTCACGTTTTAAGTCGAATATCGCTCGAAATGTTTCACTCCATAACGAGAAGCTTTCATGCATTATTATGTATTGACAAACAATAATATTTTTTAAGATAAGTACTGAAATTCTCATTCGCTATAACTATAAATAAGAATTCCGCAAATATAGGTTTATCTAATATAATACCTACGGATTACACTAAAGATTATTTATAAACTTTAGCACACTTAATTAAAATAATGACACCAAAATCTTCCGATTAGGATTTTTAGTTCAAGCCCCTTAGGACGTCTTGCGTTGCGTCGTTTGCGACTCTAAGTAGTCATATGTCTCTAAGTAGTATTCAAGTCGGCCTTGGTTTGCCAAGGCCGACTTGAAATTTGTAGTCGCGCCCGATAACGCGTGATAAATAAACTAAATAGTGCTGGAGCCCGCCTAACTGGAAATTTATCAAAATCCTAACCAATTTTCTTCCATATAGCGTTGTAGAGCCCATCTCGGAGATCATGAAAACATAAGTCTTAAAGGTCTTAAATGGCCATAAGTATGTATGGCGTCAAGTTGAAAATACAATTTTTTGGCCTAAATTTATCAACGAGCCTACCGCTCCAAATTTTGACACATCATTAAGCCCACATCAAATAACCTACATACCAATTTTAAGACGAATCCGGTGGGCCCATAAGATTTTAAGACCAGTTGAAGTTGCAATTTTTTTGCCAAAATTTATCAACGAGCCTACCGCTCCAAATTTTGATAGTAGTTAAAGGACCTATTCAACAAACCAAATCCCAATTTTAAGACCATTCTGGTGGGCGCATAAGATTTTAAGACCATTTTAAGAAATAGTCGTTTTCATACAAAAAATAGCAAAATACTGTAAATTCGTTAAAAAATATTTAGCTGGCACAAGCACATCTGCATATTCATATTTAAGTGTCTTCTAATTTAAAATGCCGTAAAAGTATTCCGCAAAAAGTCAAAAATTGGAGAATTTCTTCATAGCAGTACTTTAGGGCTCTCACAGACGAGCAGTACGCGACACACTGTCGGCGACGGTCGCCGACGGTAGCTGGCGACTAGGGTTTGCAATATCCGTCAATTTTTAATATTCGGATAATTTGAATAGCAAAAATTTTTTTTATCCGAATATTCGGATATTTCGGATAATTTCGGATAAATACGGGCTGATAAATGAAAAAAAAAATATTCTAAATGATATAATTCGAGAAATAAAGCGATACAATAACCGAGTAATTTCTTTCAATAACTTAAAAAACCTGTAATCAGCAAATATTGGTCTATCTTAGAGGATATTTTTAACAGCATTAAATTATTAAAAAAGAAATAAACACAAGCAATCAACAATAATTATACAAAGATAACGTTTAAAACATATAACACAGTAGAACAAATGCACGAAATCTTAATAGAAACAATTATTAAATGTCTATGAATCAAAATAAAACCGAGATATCTATGTACGTGATATAATCATAACAAAATAGTGCAATAAAAAAAATTCGTGATTCGAACTTCAAATAAACAGATAACTTCTTTGAGGATATTTAAAAAATTTAAGATACTTGTCTAATTAACAATTTTTGATATTTTTTAAAGATGTTTTTATTACACGATAAAAAGGAAACAAACAAAATAATCAACGAAAAATATATTTATAGAATCGTGTAAGGCTAGAACAATTAGGATATAAATATTACGTCAAAATTAAATACGAAAACAATCAGCTTTTTATAAATTTTACAATCAAAAGAGACTAACATAATAAGATCCGAGAAAACTTAATGCATCAATGAGTCTTGCTGCGTTCTAGACCGTAAACTATTACACAAATATCCCGCTGCAGAAAACGCCCTTTCCGCTTCCACACTTGTGGGCGGTATTGTCAGTAACGCGTTGTATGTTCGCTGCAAGCTGTCAGGTCAGATCTATTGCCGCCACTGTCAAACAGGGCCATTTCAACATTGATTTGAGTTTCCAAGTCCAAATCAACGTGTTGAGATTTGTTGGATTCATTCGATATACCCGCGGACAAAGTTTTTTTGATTTCATCTTGAAGTTGGTCTTTTATCGTTGTAGAACTTGTAGAAGTGCCGGGTACAGCTCCGTTGCCTTCGGTTTGATTGTCTAGATGTAAAGTAGTACAGTCGAGGACGTCGTGGTCGATTTGAGCTTGCAAGCAATGTTGTATTATTGTGTTTTTGATACGGTCATTTGTTGGGTTTTCAAAAGGATATTCAGACAATCCTTCGTTATAGAAGTTTTTGGGATTATGTTGATATTTGAGAGCGCCGATAACTTCTGGAAGTGAGCAATTCTTTCCTTGAGTGCATCCACCAGATTCATTGATAATAGGCTCCCATCTTCTGACAGTCTTTCGATCATAAACTTCATTGCAACTTCAGCCGTTAGTAAATTTGCATCGCGTTGGCATATTGCTTCGACTGCTGCCTTTATTATGCGTATATTAGTCAGCCGGTTGTCAAAATTGGTTCGGGTAACTTCGAAATAACGTAATAAATAAGTAAAACGTGATTTTATACACTGTTTATGCGTTGTATAAAATATCCGTTTTATTCGGATATTTAAAGTTGAACTATCCGAATATTTTCGGATACTATTTTTAGCGGATATTCGGATAATTTGAATATCCGAATATTCGGATTGCAAACCCTACTGGCGACCGCCTGCGACAGCTATCGGGGACGGCCGGCGACGGTCGCCGACTGTCGCCGACGGTCGCCGATTGCAGTTGCGGCGTCGCTGTCGTGTCACAGCGCGCATTCGTCGATATGTAGTTCAAGAGAGAGCACGTATTTTCTTTACAAAAAATCCGGCTATATGGATATGGAAGAAGAAGAATTACTATTACTTTTACGCCGTCGACAAAGAAAACGAAAAAATCGGAAATTGTGGGTGCATGAAATATTAACATACAGAGAACAGCACAGTCAATTTGTTAGTCTGTATCCACTATTACTGAAAGACGTGAAAAAGTTCTTTAACTTCTTCAGTGCTTTTATTTTCAAAAACAACCTCCATCCATGCTCTATTTTCAATTGTTTTATTGTTTTATTACTATATCCCTTATCCTTATAATTCCATATACACACATGCTTTTTTAATGCATCAACATCACAATCGTCATTACCATTACTCATTTTGAAAAAGAAAATACGTGCTCTCTCTTGAACTACACATCGACGACTGCGCGTTGTCACGACAGCGACCGCCCGCGACAGTCGCCGACGGTCGCCGATAGCTGTCGCAGGCGGTCGCCAGCGACCGTCGGCGACCGTCGCCGACAGTGTGTCGCGTACTGTCGCTCGACTGTAAAGCCCTTAGTCACGGGGGTCTTAAATCACTAAAATTATTATTCATTTTAAAATTAATGGCTCAAAATTTGATTCTAAAAGCCAGACGTAACGACTATCTTAGGCATTTTCTACCAGTCGCTCATAACTCTAAACTGATAAGCGTAGAGTTAGGTGCACTGAGAATATATTACTCACAAAAAAAATGACGTGAATTAATTTTATATCCTACCGTTCCAAATTTTGACAAACGGTGTAGCCCACTTCAAATAACCTACATACCCATTTTAAGACCAATGCGGTGGGCGCATAAACAGCTATTAGACATGGCAACTTGTAGGGCCCAACATGTTGTGTACCCTGCCTCTCCCTCACCCTCCTTCAGCTCCCTACGGGCCCAACCTCCTATTACACCTCCCAACACAACATGTTGGGCCCTACAAATTGCCATGTCTAATAGCCGTTATACGATTTCAAGACCAGTTGAAATTGCAATTTTTTGGTCTTTATTTATCAACTACCGCTCCAAATTTTGACAGTAGTTAAAGAACCCATTCAACAAACCAAATCCCAATTTTAAGACCATTCTAGTGGACGCATAGGATTTTAAGACAATTTTAAGAAAGAGTCGATTTCATACAAAAAATAGCAAATTACTATAAATTTGTTAAAAAATATACGTAATTGGCACAAACACAAATGCATATCCATACTAAAGTGTCTTATGATTCAAAATGCCGTAAAAGTATTCCGCAATAAGTCGATAATTGGGGAAATTCGTCATAGCAGGACTTTAGTCGCGGGGGTTTAAATCATTAAAATTATTATTTATTTTAAACTTAATGGCACAAAACATGATTTAAAATGCTGGACGTAATGCCTATACCTATTTTTTACCAGTCCCTCGTACATAACCCTAAACTAACAAGCGTCAAGTTAGCCGCACTGAGAACATTTAACTGACTGAAAATGTAACGTAAATTTATTTTTAATCCTACAGCACCAATTTTTCAACACGGCGTCGCTAGCGCTACATTCCAAGTTCAAGTCGTATCTAATTGACATCTTATTTCATTCACGTTTTCAATCGACCACAAGACAATACCTAGTTGATATAATTATAAATATTTTATGAAAATTAATTATATTCGTAAGTATTTTTATTCGTAATTAATTATATTTGAGACTGACTCTATTTTGATCTTATATGCAAGTGTGATAGAGACGGATATAATGTGCTGGAGCCCGCCTTACTGGAAATTTGTCAAAATGCTGCTCCTTATTTTCTTCCATATGGCGTTGTAGAGCCCATCTCGGAGACCATGAAAACATAAGTCTTAAAGGTCTTAAATGGCCATAAGTATGTATGGCGTCAAGTTGAAAATACTATTTTTTGGCCTAAATTTATCAACGAGCCAAACAATTTTAGTGATTTAAGACCCCCGTGACTAAAGTACTGCTATGACGAATTTCTCAAATTTTTGACGTATTGCGGAATACTTTTACGGCATTTTAAATTACAAGACACTTAAATATGAATATGCAGATGTGCTTGTGCCAGCTAAATATTTTTTAACGAATTTACAGTATTTTGCTATTTTTTGTATGAAATCGACTATTTCTTAAAATGATCTTAAAATCTTATGCGCCCTCCAGAATGGTCTTAAAATTGGGATTTGGTTTGTTGAATGGGTCTTTTAACTACTGTCAAAATTTGGAGCGGTAGGCTCGTTGATAAATTTAGGCCAAAAAATTGCAACTTCAACTGGTCTTAAAATCTTATGGGCCCACCGGATTGGTCTTAAAATTGGTATGTAGGTTATTTGATGTGGGCTAAGCCGTTTGTCAAAATTTGGAACGGTAGGATTTAAAATAAATTTACGTAATTTTTCAGTTAGTAATATATTTTCAGTGCACCTAACTTAACGCTTATCAGTTTCGACTTATGAGCGACTGGTAGAAAATGTTTATAGGCATTACGTCTGGCTTTTCAAATCATATTTTGTGACATTAAGTTTAAAATAAATAATAATTTTAGTGATTTAAGACCCCCGTGACTAAAGTACTGCTATGACGAATTTCTCCAATTTTCGACTTATTGCGGAATACTTTTAGGGCATTTTTAATTACAATACACTTATATATGAATATGCAGTTGTGTTTGTGCCAGCTAAATATATTTTTTAAAGGAATTTATAGTAATTTGCTATTTTGTCTATGAAGTCGACTATTTCTTAAAATGGTCTTAAAATCTTATGCGCCCACCAGAATGGTCTTAAAATTGGGATTTGGTTTGTTGAATGGGTCCTTTAACTACTGTCAAAATTTGGAGCGGTAGGCTCTTTGATAAATTTAGACCAAAAAATTGCAACTTCAACTGGTCTTAAAATCTTATGCGCCCACCAGAATGGTCTTAAAATTGGCATGTAGGTTATTTGATGTGGGCTAAATCATGTGTCAAAATTTGGAGCAGTAGGCTCGTTGATAAATTTAGGCCAAAAAATTGTATTTTCAACTTGACGCCATACATACTTATGGCCATTTAAGACCTTTAAGACTTATGTTTTCATGATTTCCGAGATGGGCTCTACAACGCTATATGGAAGAAAATTGGTTAGGATTTTGATAAATTTCCATTTAGGCGGGCTTAAGCACTAAAATAAAGCCTGTCCCTTTCCAACTCTTTGCAGATATTATGATGAGTGATGACACAAAACTTCACTATATTACATACCTGTAGGTATCCACGTACTCGTAAAGACAGACTTACACCACAGTATACAAGGAAAGTAAACCACATGAATCAGTAAGAAAAGATCTGAAACTATGCTGAGATATTAAGATTTGTGGAGTTGTTATCATTGATAAATTCACCGTGGTTCTTATAAAACCTGCATGTCTGAAGCTTTGCACATGCAGATCCATAGCATATTGCATTATACGTAAATATAATATATTCTCGACTCTTTGTACGAAATCTCTATTACGAACAACCTCCATTTATTTGGCTTAGCATAAGACCTAAGCTACTTTTATGTCACCCACTTAACTTTTATCACCTGTCTCGAACAAATGAAGTAGTTACTTCATAAAATAAACCAACTTTATATTTTAAAAGAGCTTAGACGCTGGTACCATAAAGTCCGTCACGTATATAAATTTGGAACGTAAGGTATTCCAACTCTTTCCAACGTATAGTTAGAAGTACACGGCGGCGCCCCTCATCGCGTATTCTGTCCAATTCGCAACACGCTCAACAGATATTTACGTAACTGGCGCCTTTGCTGACTTTTGGCACCGCCTTTTACTTTACGGCTAAACCGAAGCACATAGCAGGTTCTACAGAAATCAACACCAAAAAGTAAATAGCGAGTTTTTACGCTGTGTAAAAGAATTGCAGATTGGTGAGCTTTGTGCTACGCTTGTTTGTAGATCTAGCAAGCTACGGAATGTAATTCTATTAAAACTCTGCTGTGTTCAGCGACAAACAATTCGATTGAATTCAAATTCTGTTCCTACCTAATTTTCAGTATGCTAAGCGCTGCGAGATTAAGTTTTACGTCGCGTGTACAAATTCTGTTTTCAATCTTATCTCGTCATGTCATTAGAATATTGGAGAATTAACTTAGCAAAACCGATAATAACCTACAGTATAGTCAAATTACCTTTTTTTTAATACCACGACGGTGGCAAACAAGCATACGGCCCGCCTGATGGTAAGCAGTTACCGTAGCGTATGAACGCCTGCAACCCCCCCCCAGAGGATTCACATGCGCGTTGCCTACCCTTTAAGAACCTATACACTCCTTTTGTGAAGAACCTCATACCTAACGTAGTATTTTTAATTGAGTGGTATAATCCGACAGCTCCTTCAATCCAAAATAGCTTACATATAGAAGGAGTCTATGAATTAAATGTCTATGAATCAAAATAAAACCGAGATATCTATGTACGTGATATAATCATAACAAAATAGTGCAATAAAAAAAATTCGTGATTCGAACTTCAAATAAACAGATAACTTCTTTGAGGATATTTAAAAAATTTAAGATACTTGTCTAATTAACAATTTTTGATATTTTTTAAAGATGTTTTTATTACACGATAAAAAGGAAACAAACAAAATAATCAACGAAAAATATATTTATAGAATCGTGTAAGGCTAGAACAATTAGGATATAAATATTACGTCAAAATTAAATACGAAAACAATCAGCTTTTTATAAATTTTACAATCAAAAGAGACTAACATAATAAGATCCGAGAAAACTTAATGCATCAATGAGTCTTGCTGCGTTCTAGACCGTAAACTATTACACAAATATCCCGCTGCAGAAAACGCCCTTTCCGCTTCCACACTTGTGGGCGGTATTGTCAGTAACGCGTTGTATGTTCGCTGCAAGCTGTCAGGTCAGATCTATTGCCGCCACTGTCAAACAGGGCCATTTCAACATTGATTTGAGTTTCCAAGTCCAAATCAACGTGTTGAGATTTGTTGGATTCATTCGATATACCCGCGGACAAAGTTTTTTTGATTTCATCTTGAAGTTGGTCTTTTATCGTTGTAGAATTTGTAGAAGTGCCGGGTACAGCTCCGTTGCCTTCGGTTTGATTGTCTAGATGTAAAGTAGTACAGTCGAGGACGTCGTGGTCGATTTGAGCTTGCAAGCAATGTTGTATTATTGTGTTTTTGATACGGTCATTTGTTGGGTTTTCAAAAGGATATTCAGACAATCCTTCGTTATAGAAGTTTTTGGGATTATGTTGATATTTGAGAGCGCCGATAACTTCTGGAAGTGAGCAATTCTTTCCTTGAGTGCATCCACCAGATTCATTGATAATAGGCTCCCATCTTCTGACAGTCTTTCGATCATAAACTTCATTGCAACTTCAGCCGTTAGTAAATTTGCATCGCGTTGGCATATTGCTTCGACTGCTGCCTTTATTATGCGTATATTAGTCAGCCGGTTGTCAAAATTGGTTCGGGTAACTTCGAAATAACGTAATAAATAAGTAAAACGTGATTTTATACACTGTTTATGCGTTGTATAAAATATCCGTTTTATTCGGATATTTAAAGTTGAACTATCCGAATATTTTCGGATACTATTTTTAGCGGATATTCGGATAATTTGAATATCCGAATATTCGGATTGCAAACCCTACTGGCGACCGCCTGCGACAGCTATCGGGGACGGCCGGCGACGGTCGCCGACTGTCGCCGACGGTCGCCGATTGCAGTTGCGGCGTCGCTGTCGTGTCACAGCGCGCATTCGTCGATATGTAGTTCAAGAGAGAGCACGTATTTTCTTTACAAAAAATCCGGCTATATGGATATGGAAGAAGAAGAATTACTATTACTTTTACGCCGTCGACAAAGAAAACGAAAAAATCGGAAATTGTGGGTGCATGAAATATTAACATACAGAGAACAGCACAGTCAATTTGTTAGTCTGTATCCACTATTACTGAAAGACGTGAAAAAGTTCTTTAACTTCTTCAGTGCTTTTATTTTCAAAAACAACCTCCATCCATGCTCTATTTTCAATTGTTTTATTGTTTTATTACTATATCCCTTATCCTTATAATTCCATATACACACATGCTTTTTTAATGCATCAACATCACAATCGTCATTACCATTACTCATTTTGAAAAAGAAAATACGTGCTCTCTCTTGAACTACACATCGACGACTGCGCGTTGTCACGACAGCGACCGCCCGCGACAGTCGCCGACGGTCGCCGATAGCTGTCGCAGGCGGTCGCCAGCGACCGTCGGCGACCGTCGCCGACAGTGTGTCGCGTACTGTCGCTCGACTGTAAAGCCCTTAGTCACGGGGGTCTTAAATCACTAAAATTATTATTCATTTTAAAATTAATGGCTCAAAATTTGATTCTAAAAGCCAGACGTAACGACTATCTTAGGCATTTTCTACCAGTCGCTCATAACTCTAAACTGATAAGCGTAGAGTTAGGTGCACTGAGAATATATTACTCACAAAAAAAATTACGTGAATTAATTTTATATCCTACCGTTCCAAATTTTGACAAACGGTGTAGCCCACTTCAAATAACCTACATACCCATTTTAAGACCAATGCGGTGGGCGCATAAACAGCTATTAGACATGGCAACTTGTAGGGCCCAACATGTTGTGTACCCTGCCTCTCCCTCACCCTCCTTCAGCTCCCTACGGGCCCAACCTCCTATTACACCTCCCAACACATCATGTTGGGCCCTACAAATTGCCATGTCTAATAGCCGTTATACGATTTCAAGACCAGTTGAAATTGCAATTTTTTGGTCTTTATTTATCAACTACCGCTCCAAATTTTGACAGTAGTTAAAGAACCCATTCAACAAACCAAATCCCAATTTTAAGACCATTCTAGTGGACGCATAGGATTTTAAGACAATTTTAAGAAAGAGTCGATTTCATACAAAAAATAGCAAATTACTATAAATTTGTTAAAAAATATACGTAATTGGCACAAACACAAATGCATATCCATACTAAAGTGTCTTATGATTCAAAATGCCGTAAAAGTATTCCGCAATAAGTCGATAATTGGGGAAATTCGTCATAGCAGGACTTTAGTCGCGGGGGTTTAAATCATTAAAATTATTATTTATTTTAAACTTAATGGCACAAAACATGATTTAAAATGCTGGACGTAATGCCTATACCTATTTTTTACCAGTCCCTCGTACATAACCCTAAACTAACAAGCGTCAAGTTAGCCGCACTGAGAACATTTAACTGACTGAAAATGTAACGTAAATTTATTTTTAATCCTACAGCACCAATTTTTCAACACGGCGTCGCTAGCGCTACATTCCAAGTTCAAGTCGTATCTAATTGACATCTTATTTCATTCACGTTTTCAATCGACCACAATACAATACCTAGTTGATATAATTATAAATATTTTATGAAAATTAATTATATTCGTAAGTATTTTTATTCGTAATTAATTATATTTGAGACTGACTCTATTTTGATCTTATATGCAAGTGTGATAGAGACGGATATAATGTGCTGGAGCCCGCCTTACTGGAAATTTGTCAAAATGCTGCTCCTTATTTTCTTCCATATGGCGTTGTAGAGCCCATCTCGGAGACCATGAAAACATAAGTCTTAAAGGTCTTAAATGGCCATAAGTATGTATGGCGTCAAGTTGAAAATACTATTTTTTGGCCTAAATTTATCAACGAGCCAAACAATTTTAGTGATTTAAGACCCCCGTGACTAAAGTACTGCTATGACGAATTTCTCAAATTTTTGACGTATTGCGGAATACTTTTACGGCATTTTAAATTACAAGACACTTAAATATGAATATGCAGATGTGCTTGTGCCAGCTAAATATTTTTTAACGAATTTACAGTATTTTGCTATTTTTTGTATGAAATCGACTATTTCTTAAAATGATCTTAAAATCTTATGCGCCCTCCAGAATGGTCTTAAAATTGGGATTTGGTTTGTTGAATGGGTCTTTTAACTACTGTCAAAATTTGGAGCGGTAGGCTCGTTGATAAATTTAGGCCAAAAAATTGCAACTTCAACTGGTCTTAAAATCTTATGGGCCCACCGGATTGGTCTTAAAATTGGTATGTAGGTTATTTGATGTGGGCTAAGCCGTTTGTCAAAATTTGGAACGGTAGGATTTAAAATAAATTTACGTAATTTTTCAGTTAGTAATATATTTTCAGTGCACCTAACTTAACGCTTATCAGTTTCGACTTATGAGCGACTGGTAGAAAATGTTTATAGGCATTACGTCTGGCTTTTCAAATCATATTTTGTGACATTAAGTTTAAAATAAATAATAATTTTAGTGATTTAAGACCCCCGTGACTAAAGTACTGCTATGACGAATTTCTCCAATTTTCGACTTATTGCGGAATACTTTTAGGGCATTTTTAATTACAATACACTTATATATGAATATGCAGTTGTGTTTGTGCCAGCTAAATATATTTTTTAAAGGAATTTATAGTAATTTGCTATTTTGTCTATGAAGTCGACTATTTCTTAAAATGGTCTTAAAATCTTATGCGCCCACCAGAATGGTCTTAAAATTGGGATTTGGTTTGTTGAATGGGTCCTTTAACTACTGTCAAAATTTGGAGCGGTAGGCTCTTTGATAAATTTAGACCAAAAAATTGCAACTTCAACTGGTCTTAAAATCTTATGCGCCCACCAGAATGGTCTTAAAATTGGCATGTAGGTTATTTGATGTGGGCTAAATCATGTGTCAAAATTTGGAGCGGTAGGCTCGTTGATAAATTTAGGCCAAAAAATTGTATTTTCAACTTGACGCCATACATACTTATGGCCATTTAAGACCTTTAAGACGAGATGGGCTCTACAACGCTATATGGAAGAAAATTGGTTAGGATTTTGATAAATTTCCATTTAGGCGGGCTTAAGCACTAAAATAAAGCCTGTCCCTTTCCAACTCTTTGCAGATATTATGATGAGTGATGACACAAAACTTCACTATATTACATACCTGTAGGTATCCACGTACTCGTAAAGACAGACTTACACCACAGTATACAAGGAAAGTAAACCACATGAATCAGTAAGAAAAGATCTGAAACTATGCTGAGATATTAAGATTTGTGGAGTTGTTATCATTGATAAATTCACCGTGGTTCTTATAAAACCTGCATGTCTGAAGCTTTGCACATGCAGATCCATAGCATATTGCATTATACGTAAATATAATATATTCTCGACTCTTTGTACGAAATCTCTATTACGAACAACCTCCATTTATTTGGCTTAGCATAAGACCTAAGCTACTTTTATGTCACCCACTTAACTTTTATCACCTGTCTCGAACAAATGAAGTAGTTACTTCATAAAATAAACCAACTTTATATTTTAAAAGAGCTTAGACGCTGGTACCATAAAGTCCGTCACGTATATAAATTTGGAACGTAAGGTATTCCAACTCTTTCCAACGTATAGTTAGAAGTACACGGCGGCGCCCCTCATCGCGTATTCTGTCCAATTCGCAACACGCTCAACAGATATTTACGTAACTGGCGCCTTTGCTGACTTTTGGCACCGCCTTTTACTTTACGGCTAAACCGAAGCACATAGCAGGTTCTACAGAAATCAACACCAAAAAGTAAATAGCGAGTTTTTACGCTGTGTAAAAGAATTGCAGATTGGTGAGCTTTGTGCTACGCTTGTTTGTAGATCTAGCAAGCTACGGAATGTAATTCTATTAAAACTCTGCTGTGTTCAGCGACAAACAATTCGATTGAATTCAAATTCTGTTCCTACCTAATTTTCAGTATGCTAAGCGCTGCGAGATTAAGTTTTACGTCGCGTGTACAAATTCTGTTTTCAATCTTATCTCGTCATGTCATTAGAATATTGGAGAATTAACTTAGCAAAACCGATAATAACCTACAGTATAGTCAAATTACCTTTTTTTTAATACCACGACGGTGGCAAACAAGCATACGGCCCGCCTGATGGTAAGCAGTTACCGTAGCGTATGAACGCCTGCAACCCCCCCCCCAGAGGATTCACATGCGCGTTGCCTACCCTTTAAGAACCTATACACTCCTTTTGTGAAGAACCTCATACCTAACGTAGTATTTTTAATTGAGTGGTATAATCCGACAGCTCCTTCAATCCAAAATAGCTTACATATAGAAGGAGTCGTCAGATTAGTTCGCCCATTTAAAAATACTGATTTATACGTTTTTAGAGACCTTAACTTCGCTTTCTATACATTATTTAGTTTTTAAAATAGGTCTGTAAAAAATATTCTTAAGACATCTTCGCTTTGGTGCCTCAAACGTCTTAATTATTTCTCGACATTTTAATGAATGAAGCATAAAAATGCTGAATAGAGCTGTTGCTGTAGGTACGTTTATTAAGAGGAGTGGTGTAGGCAGTGATGTACAAACAGAGTCGCGAGGAGGGCATTTAGCCCGTTAAGGCTGATTGTGAGAGTGCCCGGAGGCAGCGGCCGGCGCGGGCGGGCGAGGCACCGCGGCACAGACAACATACCAGATTCCGCATTATGAAGCGCTATAAGGAGTAGTGGTCACCAAACATAATAGAGGGACGTTTACTTCTAAAAAAACTACGCCGCGAACTGCACCTGCGACCTACTGCTGTTGCGACCTCCGCAATTTGATACAACCTTCAACTGATCATATTTACCCTTGGTTTTTTTTTTACAATATGTTTTTTATTTACGTGTGTTTTGTTGTTTACACGTAACCACAACTGAAATGTGCTGGGGCGGCTTTCAGGTTATAGAATCTTTATAGACATTTTTTTTATACCACGACGGTGGCAAACAAGCATTCGGCCCGCCTGATGGTAATAAGTTACCGTAGCGTACCATAGCGTATAAGGGTAGGCTTTAAGAACCTATACACTCCTTTTTTTGAAGAAACTCTTACTGTAGCCTGTTATATGTTTCAGTTGTGATCTGTTTTCCGCGCGAGAGGCCTGACCCGTTGAATCATTTGGCATTTCATTCGTACTTTATATTGCCGTGCGCGAGATGTAGTCAAATCGTCAAAAGATCGAAGAAAAAGAATCGTGTTTTAAAGTTTACATTGGCCTATTGTTGAGATGGAAGCGCCATTACTCGGTGGCCGCGTCTTGACTTAGGTCTCCGCCTCAGTGGAAAGGCAGCCTATTTTTTATTCCCGCACGTCTCCTCTCATCTGCGCTCGTGTCCGCCTCAGTGGAAAGGCAGCCTATTTTTTTATTCCCACACGGCTCCTCTCATCTGCGCTCGTGTCCGCCTCAGTGGAAAGGCAGCCTATTTTTTTATTCCCACACGGCTCCTCTCATCTGCGCTCGTGTCCGCCTCAGTGGAAAGGCAGCCTATTTTTTTATTCCCACACGGCTCCTCTCATCTGCGCTGTGTCCGCATCGGTGAAGAGGCAGCCTATTTTTTTATACCCCCACGTCTGCTCTCATCTGCGCTCGTCCCCGCCTCAGTGGAAAGGCAGCCTAATATGGTCAATCTAGTTGGTAAGTCTGTGCTCGGAGACGCCACTCTAACTTAATAAGTACGAGACGCCGCCATCCCTGAATCAAGGTGACGCGCCTTCACAATGCCCTATTCAGATTTAAATAGCTTTACGCCCAATTGCGTTTCAATATGCCGCTAGCTCGCCGTGATAGTTATTTCATTAAACAAAGATATCTGAGAAAGTTCATAGCTGAAATACCGGAGACAATTAAGAAATTTCTAATTTAGAAATTATCTGAGGTAATTAATTTTCTAGAAAGTTTATTGAAACAATGCTGTTTAATTTTTATAATTAAACTTGACGATTGAACATTAATTTGGGTGGAAATGAAGACAGTAAGGTTTTGCTTTGGTTAATTTCTAGTAGTTTAGAATATCTGCGAAATCCATGACGGAGCACAGTGCTTCTGAGTTAATCAGCGTTTCTAGAGATGCCAAGCGTAGCGTTTGTTTCAAACACCGAATTTAACTAACTAAATTAAACCCACTCCGTCTCATATAACTAAGAGAATTTGCGTTCAATACTATCTGCTATAGATGTAACCGTCTACCTAGTTAAGCAACCGTGTAAGTACAGGTATTATTTTTAAGTTATTAAAACACGTGTATAAAAGTGTAATGATATGAAGCCTGTCAGAGATAGAGTTCATAGCGATTTACCGACACTTTGGAAATATATTGCTTCCAAATGACTTTACTTGGTCCGCTTTTGTACAGTCAGCTTCAATGGCATCGTATCGTATATGGAAGAATCTACGAGTATCTAAGGCCCCATTTACACATTGATTAGTGTTTAGTGCGAGTTCATACATTTGCTACTTGTGTTTAGTAACAAATGTATGCACTCGCACTAAATACTACTCAATGTGTAAATGGGCCCCTACACGCGTTAAAAGCGTTATTCGTGAACACCTATTATATATTTATATCTCAAATGCCGATATTGATAAAAGTTTGTACATATCCGTTCATTTTCGTATTTTTTTGTGACACAATTTATCACGTAAGTTTAATGAATTAATTTCATAAAAAGAGAGAGCTAGCCACGTCAGATATGACACAATATTGATAGCAACGAAACCCCTCGAGTCAGTTTGCTATACTATGTTTATTTCTAGATCTGGATATCTGGCAGCTGAAGTGGTGGAGGTCAAAGACAGCAAACCACTTCAAGAAAATAAATCCTAGAGTTCTGGGTTTGATGCAATATTATGAGAAATAATATAAATAATTATATGGGAAAGTAGTGCCAAACGACGATAAAGTAACCTACTGTTTTTGTGTCCGTAATAATACGATGTTAAAATATAGGTCCTGTCCTTTATAACTGAGACAACGTCGGCAGTTTTTACCTATTTTGGTATTACTGCTACTCTGTCACTCTGACCCATTAAAAGCTGCCAGATACCCGGATCTAGCAACAAGGATAATATAGCAATCTAACCAGACGGACTATGTTGCTCTCATTATTGTGCCACATCTGACGTGGCCAGCTCTTAGTCCAAGACTACATATTTCTTTCTGTTAAGCTATTATTGTCCTCGATATTTTTGATTTGACGCGTGGTATTATTATTTGATAGTATCGCTGCCGACTGTACCTCCGTAATAACAACGTCACCTGCTTAAGGTATGATTTACGCCAGTATCGTAGAGGCATCTAACGCACGCGTTACCATGAGAACAATGGAGCGTGACAACTGAAGGTTAGAGGGGCAGGGCGCCAAGGATGGGGCAAAGTTTGGCAATTACGGCGACCGCATGTCTGAGAGCGTCGCAACACTCATTACAGAACTCAGCCTAGATTAAAAGTCCAAGAGACACGGGTCCCGGAAAACGGCGTGGCGGTTTCGCGTGGATGAGACGAGGATTAATGCTGATCAGAGAGAAGTTCATTTATACAGACAGTTAACCTCCATACAATCCTTGATCCTTGTTGTCGAACATTTTAAAATTTTCAACTTTGTTCTTTCATTTGAAAAATTAAACCTTAACTTCTTATAACCTCAAACCGTTAAATTAAAATTCACT
This sequence comes from Pammene aurita, assembly GCA_947086415.1. Classification (NCBI taxonomy): domain Eukaryota; kingdom Metazoa; phylum Arthropoda; class Insecta; order Lepidoptera; family Tortricidae; genus Pammene; species Pammene aurita. The sequence continues at coordinate 19,228,650 of OX352293.1, read as the reverse complement.
GACCGATGCCTAAAGCACAAAACTTGAGGTCATTTTAGAACCTAACGTTGTTCTATTTTTTAAATAATTTATACTTTCCAATTTGAAGTATCGATGTTAAAAAAGTGAAATGATCGTTGCCATAAGCAAACCGCTAAAGGGAATGCACGTAGCCATGGGGACGCAGCTATGCGTTAGAGAGAGCAAACGATATTGCAATCTCGTTCCGACGTATAGCTGTGTCCCTTAAACTAGGCCATGATGAGTTGAAAACCCATATTGGAGAGCCTTTACTCGTAGCAGTCGTAGCGTAGCGCGGAGACGTGTCTACTCGCGAAATTTCTAGATGTATCTGCGGGGGAAGGGGGTAAGGTCGCGGAAGAAAACTTCTTCTATTTTTTTGTCTATTGTTTGCCAGTTCTTACTTGTAATTACAACGTTACGTTACGCAACGATTTGTGCACTGAGTATTATTTAGTTTGAATAAATATTAAAAAAAACATTAATTTACATGAAGAAGTATTTATGAACGTAAAAATTAAATGCTAATTACGTCGGAGACAGTGTATAAAGAGTTTCTAAGTACTGTCGTATACTAACTTGCGGGAGCTCGCAAATACCGAGATCCAGCGGGACTGGAACTGTCAATCCAGCTGAATAGCGGGATTGAAATCCTCATGCGGGATTGCTTTCCCTACTACAACAGTGCTACAGCACACGCCGTTGAAGATTACAGTCTTTGAATATTTACTTGTCCCTGACGCCGACACGTCTAACCGGACGCGCTAACATTTCTGCGATACTTACACCGGATTACAGAGGTTTCAATGGACGAAAGTAATCAACGTTATAAAAGTAGATAAGACCATAATGCGAAGCCGTCATTCTTAATTAGACTGGTTGATGGAAGTTGAGCGTATACATAGAAATCAGTCACGCTACAACATTACTAGGCGGAGTGCTAGCCCCGTCAAATATGACACAATAACGAGAGCAAGGAACCCTCTAGTTAGTTAGCAATACTATCCTTATTTCTAGATCCGGACATCTGGCAGCTGTGCATAGGTTTAGGTCAGATAATGCAACGACTGAAGAGTAATATAAGGTTTCACGCGGGTACGGGGGTTTTACCATCTATTTGAGTTTATGAGACGAAACAAATCATGATTTTAAAGTTAGAATACCCCTCTGAGTATTGTTGGGATTATATCGTCTTTAATATTTTAGTTAAGTAAAATATTAAGCATTTGCTTGTTAAAATACCACAACATTACATTTAAATTCAAGTTTGAGTCTCACGTAGGCGTAGACGCGTAGTAGCGGTTATCACTAACATGAAACATTAAACGTACATACTCCTATTCAGTTCCTGTTAATACGTCCCTTTATATAAAACGAGGCAGTTACAGTAATTAATCCAGCCTCAGGCTTCATTTACTTCGGTGTGCGCTCCCGGCAAAACTTTTATAGATATAAGCCGCTTTATTTAAGGAACAAATTATCAACTTGTGAATTTATGATAACAAAAGGTATTGGTACTTACTACCTATGTATTTATATTAGATAGTAAGCATAATCCCCTGAAGTTACACAGGAAAAAGTAAAATTGAAAAAAAAACCATTTTAGGTGAGCAAGATTTGCCAGCGCATCAAGGTTTTTGTTTTTGTCTAGACTTTACGGTTTAAACTGCTACATGATTTGATATTATTTGATTGATGATATCCCGTGTCTTCTATCTATCTCGACTTCTATAGGTTTCAAATATGACATGGCATCCATCATTTCGCCCTTGAATGCAGCAATAAATTATAGAGGAATTACGTTATTCACTCGTTACTACAAGGATTTCATCTTTGCATTTGTTTTTACGGAACCCTTAAAAGGAACGTGCGCTGTGGTGTATGCAGCTTACAACCCATGTCCATTTACAAATAACGACCAGTCGAAAAATACGACATAATATAAGTAAAACCTAAGGTTAGCGAGCCCAATTCTAAATTCTAAAATTTTTATACAAATTGATATTGGATTAATTTAGGTATACGTACCAGCAACATTAGCGAAATGCAATACTAGTACTTAATTGTACTGTCAAATCAAAATAAAATCAAGTAGACTTCTTTATAAATTCTAATGCATGTCTCCAGTTTTTAACTTTAAATAATTTTAAAGAAAAGAGAACCGACTTCAATTAGACTAAACATACTCAAATCACTATATGTGTACCTATAATATTTTAAGAGGTCCCAAGATCTCTCCAGGTGCCCATCATCAGATCCAGAACCTTTCAAGCGAAAAAATAATTTTCCAATCCAATAGCTAAAAAAAGCAACAATAACAAAGATCCCGCCAAATTGAGAGCCTCCTTCGAAATCTTGAAGTCGATTCTGTTGAAAACTTTCCGAACATGGTTATGTACAGTCACCGGCAATAGTATCTTCCTACACAAAGGCCGCAAAAATACGTGACACGCTCTTATGGCGCTACAAATAAGAGCTTGTCACATATTTTTGCGACCTTCGTGTAGGGAGATACTATTGCCGGTGACTGTACTACCTTCAAATTTCTGATATTCCATAATTACGAAACGAGAAGCTACGCGTAGGAAATGTTTGAGGTTTAATGTTTATTAAATAAACATTAAACCTCAAAAATACATTTAATTTCTGTAACATGGCCATAGCGTTAGGAATAAAAGAAATATATTTATCTAGACCCATATCATAACATCCCTATAACATGTTCAGAAACGATACGCTAACGGCATATATTAAGAAACCTGTATCTATGGTGCATCGTAAAATTTACTTAAGAATGTCGATGACGGATACTTGAACTAAATGCACATTTTGAACCCATTCTGGTATAGCGATGCCAGAAGATGTTCGAAATTTGAATATATGTACTTATGACAATCTAGTTGATAATGATTTGAAATCTAGTTGGCCATAGAGGTGCAATGGGTGTCATTCTAATGAATCTTACACGTTATTGAGGAGTTATAATATGTGTGTAGATAAAGTAATGTATATAACAGTACTTTCATATAACAGTGGGTGTGCAATGGATGGGACTGGCACGGGTCCGAGGAGGCCGGCGTAATAAAGAAGAGGCCTATACTCAGCAGTGGGTGGATACGGGCTGAATAGATAGATAGATAGATATAACAGTATGTAATTAGGCATTAAAACACTCGTGTGATATTATTATAAAACTCACTTCGTTCTTCTTATAAAACCACACCCGTATTTTAAAGTCCTTATGTAGCATTGACATAAACTACAATTACTTTATAACGGTACGTTTCTGTATATTAAAAGCAGAATTTCTAACTGTCAACTCAATGCGTAATTGCACTCAACCTACAAATATGGAAATATGACATAAATGTGGTACGAGCCCGCTTGTCAACTAGGGCACGTATGTACCGAGCGAACGCGCGCCAATTAGGACGGCTATGATGCATGCTGATTTCCGAATAACGACACAAATCGAAAAATATCTTGTGAATTTTTGTTAACACGGAGACACGCTGGTTATAAATACGAAAATAACGTTGAAAAGTTGTTGGCGGTTATAACGTTCTTAAAACACCGTTTTGAGGATCCGACGGATAGCGTGTTAGTGGAGTACGGGAACGCCTATTTTACGTCACATTTTATTTTAAGTCACAAGTCCGATTTTATTTTGTAGCCTGTTAGAATAGGTTAAGTACTAATAATGAAAGATATTTTCTAACAATTAGCATATTAGCATTGCGCTTGATATAATGCATGTATTTGTTTGCTACACAAAGAAACGATTACGCAAGTTTTATATTCTCCACCAAACTATCTCTTTTTATTATTGCAACATAACTTCACACTTTATAACAGGTAAAAAGCATATGTCGTCTTAGCCATTTGTCATTCGGTTAGAATTCAAAGTCACTTATTTTTACAAATTGTTTTCGATTATGCTCACATAATCTATTGACCAAACTGTTATAAAATGACAGATGATGTTGAAATAGCGGAATGTAATAGTATGGTAAAGAAAAATATATCTTGTATAACGTTTTCTTGATGTTATAAAGAAATATCTATATAATACCCAGCGCAACGTCAACAATTGTTAGTAAATATTTTTCACTATAAGTAATCAGATTATATTCTCTGAGTAAAAAATAAAATCGCACTTGTAAATTATCAAAGCTCAAAACTGTTCGCGTCCTGTAGTATATATTATGTAGTGCCTAAAAATAAGTAAGGTTTTTCTTTGACAGCTCTACTAAAATACTTTCGTAGTTAGAGTGACCCACTTAAGCCTCCATCAGCGCCTCACTGCCAATTGGCCGAAAGTCTATTTATGTGATTTTCAAACTGAATGGAGCTCAAACTCCATAAGTAGATTCTTTATCTGATCGCTTTAAAAGGGGAGCATCATATTAACCTGCAAACTCATGATGGATACACAGTGTTGCAACCGCGCGAATCGCCTCCTTATAGCCGAATTTCAGGCGGTACGAATTTCTCCCTTTTCAACCGACTTCAAGATTTCGAAGGAGGAGGTTATCAATTCATCGGGATCTTTGTTTTTGCTATTTTTTTTTTTTTTTATGTATGTTCACCGATTATCAGGGCCCGGAATTAGGTGAGCTAAAATACCTAAAGTTCGCGAGAGGACATAATATAGAGTGGTTACAACCGGATGAAAATAATATTTTATTTGGATTAATACTAAGTACTTGTTTCCTTATCTTTCTATATATACTATAGTAGTACTAGTAGCTTTCACTATTTTGACGCTAATACGCCACTCTGACAAGCATTGATAATGAATAGGAAAATACAGATTACTAATTTAAAATATATGTCACATTTTCAGATTTATTATTATAATGTTAACTTTATGGCTGCAATGTAACCATTTTTCATCATTACGACTATTACTTGCAGTGCCCGGATGAATATCGAATACCCGGAATCCAAATAAAATATTATTTTCATCCGGTTGTAACCACTCTATATTATGTCCTCTCGCGAACTTTAGGTATTTTAGCTCACCTAATTCCGGGCCCTGCCGATTATTCGAAGACGGCTGGACCGATTTGGAAAATTCTTTTTTTGTTTGAAAGAGTACACTTCACAGTTGGTCCCATTGTAACCAGGTCAGGATCTGATGATGGGATCCTGGAGAAATCGAGGGAACTCTTCAACTATTATAGGCACACCTGTAGTGATTTGAGTATTTTTTACAGCAGCTCGAGCATTTGGTGTTGGAAAGTTGGATTGCTTAGTGAAGTCGGTTCTTTTTTGTTTAAAATTATTAGATACTAACATCGTATGTGATTTTTTTATACGACCGCCTCAATATGGGCCAAAACTCTTACTCTAACACTAACCTGCAAACTCGGATGCACGGCGAGCTGTAACAGCGTCCTGACGACGCCCAGATGTCCTTTGTTCACCGCTATATGCAGCGGCGTCTGCCGGCGCCTGTTCCGCGCGTTCAGATCCGCACCAGCGGCCGCGAGCGCCCGGAGCGCCGAGGGCTCGTCTCCGAACGCCGCGTGGTGCGCCGCGCGGTCGCCGTCGCGGTCTTCCGCGTCCGCGTCCGCGCCCGCGTCTACGAGCGCGCGGATCACTTCTAGGTGACCGTTTTGAGCTGCCGCCTGTTGCGAAAATTACGGTGTTATTCAAATAAACTGGCGTTTCATATATGAGTCGCTTAACTTCAAACTCGGGTAAATCCATGTGTCAGATTATGCGATTTTGGTATTAATAAAAGGTAATAGGGTAGATATTTGCTGAGAGGGTCGAATGGATTTACCCGAGTTTGAAGTTAAGCGACACAATTATCTCTAAACTGGTAGTCCGCCTCGAACTCAGAACTCGCCTTGCAAACGAGATGACCAATATAACAACAACCTTATGATGATTTTTTCGCGCCTTCTAGCTCCATAACCCCTTGGTCGATCCTGCTCATATACGAACTCTGAAATTATATGTCTTACTGAGTTTATTGTGGGTACTAGGTCGGTTTGAGTAAGATTGTCCTATAATATTTATTTATTTTATATGTATCTCTGCTTCAACCCCAACAAATTTCATGAAGATCAGAAAAGCGTCACTAAAGTTATCGCAAAACAAACTCTCAAAATCAAAAAGCCATCGAAATGCCGAGACGTCCCACTAGAGCCAGAAGTTGTTTGTAAGAACTTGCTTTGCTTACGCTCCGCTCGTTCGAATATTAAAATTATTCTACCAACGCATTCTGCAAAGAAAACTCATGTGTGTAAATGTAAGACTTCAATATGCGGGGTACAGTATGAGGTTCTTCATAGAAGGAGTGTATAGATTCCTAATGGGTAGGCAACGCGCATGTGACTGGATGGTAACTGCTTACCATCAGGCGGGCCGTATTCTTGTTTGCCACCGTCGTAGTATTTTAAAAAAATGCCCGTAACATCTGAGTGCGTAGCCAACGTGCCAATCGTTAACGCTCCGTAGCGTGTCGTAGTCACCTGTCTCTATCACTCTTCCGTATTAGTGCGACAGTGACAGTTGCGTTTCGTTCGCTACGGAGCGTTAACGATTGGCACGTTGGCTACGCTTACTATCAGGATCATACACTAGTTACCTATACCTGGCCATAGAGGTATACAAAAATAACTTCGTACCTAGAAAAAACTTTGAGCAACGTATTTTGTAAGTAAGAACCACTTAAAAGTTTCTGTTACAGAGATAACGTTTATGACTGAATTTGTTACAAACTCGACATACTTAAACTTTAGTTACGAGGTAACCAGCGGAAAAAGAAAGAAGTTGCACCAAATTACCGGTTTACAGCTTAGCATCTCGTAAAGCTACATAGTAGCTCAACTCAACAGAGTTTAGGACATTGTCACCAGCGTTTTATACCGACGACAGGAGCGAGGAACTTGTTGAGTAACATACAATAAAACCATGATTACCCTTGTAAACCATGTATTGGCCGCGCAACATTGAGCGAGATGAATAGAAGTAAGTGACGTCACAAACAACGTAGTTTGAGAAGTAAATGGAATTGTGTGAACTTAGTCTAGTGATGTTCCACCGGATAAAATGTAATAATTAGACATTTACGATATAAACTAGTAGTCCGCCTCGAACTTAGAACTCGCGATTTCCTTGCAAACGATTTGACCAATATAAGAAGACCCTTATGATGATTATCTTTCGTTAACTGACTAAAGCGATCAAAAGGGTATACACTCACTTGCCAGAATTTCATTTGCCAGAATTTCATTTGCCATAATAGCCAACAGCCATAATATTGTTTCCCATAGTTACATATGCAATATTTATTGTTTACTATATTAATCACGTGCCAGAAACTTTGTTTCCCATAAAATCAATTTCAATAATATCATTTGTCATGATCATTGTAAGCCATAATATCACTAGCCATAATATCATTTGCCATCCAAATTGCTTCCCATAAAGTAGGTCAGGTTAGGTTAGAACTGTGACCTCCTACAAAATAAAATGGCTACCAGAAAGTAGGTTAGGTTAGGTTAGAACTGTGACCTCCTACAAAATAAAACGGCTACCAGAAAGTAGGTTAGGTTAGGTTAGAACTGTGACCTCCTACAAAATAAAACGGCTACCAGAAAGTAGGTTAGGTTAGAACTGTGATCCCCCAAAAAGCGAACGCCTACCAGAATGTAGGTTAGGTTAGGTTAGAACTGTGATCTCCTTCAAAATAAAACGGCTACCAGAAAGTATGTTAGGTTAGGTTAGAACTATGATCCCCTAAAAAGCGAACGGCTACCAGAAAGTAGGTAAGGTTAGGTTAGAACTGTGATCTGCTACAAAATAAAACGGCTACCAGAAAGTAGGTTAGGTTAGAACTGTGATCCCCCAAAAAGCGAACGGTCACCAGAAAGTAGGTTAGGTTAGATTAGAACTGTGATCTCCTACAAAATAAAACGGCCCCTACATAATAATATGACTAAGTAAATATTTTTAGAGCGCCTACAGGAATATAGTGAGCAAATGCATTGTTTGTATGCATGGATTCGGAAAACCATTATTTAGTATGGCGTTTAAATATTCTATTAAATAGTATTATTACAATTAATGATATGGGCAACAATACGTATGGCACTCGTACGTTCTGAAATCTAATAATCGGGTAAACAAAGAGTATGTCACATAATTTTTATGGTAAACAAACCATTCGGGCAAATGAAATTCGGGCAAATAAAATTCGGGCATATGAGTATTATTTTATATAATTTTCGGGCAAACAATAGACAACCGATCAAAAGTTGTTCCAGACGATTTATGGTTTGGTATAATTTGTAGCCGTGTATCGACGTGACGTCGACTTGATACTGATAGAGTAAACCCATAGAAATCTAAACTAGTAGTCCGTTTCGAACTGAGAACTCGCGATTTACTTGCAAACAAGCTGACCAATATAACCAGACCCATGTGATGATTTTTTCGCGCCTTCTAGCTCTATAACCCGTTGACCGATCCTGCTCATATACGAACTCTCAAATTATATGTATCTCTGCTACAACCCCAACAAATTTCATAAAGATCAGAAAAACGTTACGAAAGTTATCGTGGAACAAACTCTCAAAATCAAAAAGCCATCCAAATGCCGAGACGTCCCAGTAGCCAGAAGTTGTTTGTAAGAACTTCACTTCGCTTACGCTCCGCTCGTTCGACTATAAGAAACGTCTCTTGCGTGTAGCTCTAGTACAGGAGCCAGTTACCTGCAGCGCGGTGTGTCCGCCGAACACGCCGTTGACGTCGGCGGGTGCGTCCGCGCGCGCCAGGATGTCCGCGCAGCGCGCCGCGTCGCCGTTAGTGGCCGCCTTCACCAGCTCCTCGTTCGTATCGCCCGTCACGTGAGTCTCGAATAGTTTCTTCAGGAGCGCCGATAGGCGCTCACCTGTATTGCACAGAATAACTTTATAACGTCATCACCAAACCAGACATCATAACTATGCAAGAAATTATTAAAACATTTTTGCTACGAGCGTGGGAGGTCACCAACCCGCCCAGGGAACTGCTGCTGATATATTTTACGACTTGTCACCAAAGAGAAAATTATTGGCTAAATTTGTACCTGGCTCGTGGGCAATCAAAGGAGGATTTAAAGAATTTAAAATGGAGCCATTACTTTTTTATAATAACAAGCTGCATCATTTGTTCAACGATTTATAATATCCAATACGTTTAAATACTGAAATTCGTACAATTCGTTCAACAACTGTCAAACTAAAATTACCTGAAGAGTTTTCCGGAATGGTGCCAATGGAGGAGACTTTGGTGACGGCGTTGGGGTTGTACGTCCACGAAGTGTTGCACACCTCCACTTTCAGGTCGTTGTCGTGGTAGATCTGCTGCACACGACCTATTTTGCCGAGAGTCTGTAACAAATACTATATCAGTATCAGTTGATCATCCCATTGCCCAATGCCCAACGTTAACTCTGTCAGAAACACTTATCCATGCTACTTAAATTTGGACTTAGTTTTGTGCATGACGATGCTATCGCCGAGAGGTGACGTCGGCTGACGTCACATCCGAGCGAGTGAAGTGGGGCCGACGGGGTTCTCACACCACGCAGCAGAACTGTGGTGGGAGGGAGAAGACCGGCGCGCCGCACTTTTGAACTTGAGTTCAAGCAAGAACGTTGTCTTTATTAAAAATATAGTTTTGTATCCTACTGTTAAAGTTGATATACATCTTTGGTTTCATTTTTTCACGCCGATAATAGTCACTTGTAGAGCTTCTTAGATATTTATATGTCGGATTTCAAATTGGTAACGAACTCGTTGTGTTTATTATGCATTATAGCAGATGTCTCCAATTTTTTAGCTTTTTTCTCTTCCATTACTTTTTCGCAGGATACTTTGTATGGAATTAGACTCCCTCGTTTATGCGGACCAAACGGTACAGGGATTCATTCGAGCGACGGGAAAGAACTGCTTGTCTGGCGCCGCGTTCATGGTAAACTAATGATGACGTATGGTAGTGGCATCAGTGAACTCTGAGACCGAAGTCCAACTAAAATATGACATACCGGCGCCATAGCCTCAGCCCACTCGCCGTGGCCGCGCTGCAGCACCTTGACCCGCTCCTGGTCGGCGCAGACCTGCACGAGGTCGCCCACCGCGAACCCGCTCGAAGCTGTCCCACTGCCTGAAGCAGATGCGCTCATGTTGCCGCTGCATACCTACAAAACAATAATTTGAAAGAAAAAAGAACCGAAATCAACTCTAGAACTGTAGCTACTGTAGAAAATACTAAAATCACTATAGGCGTGCCTATAATATTTGAACAGTTCCCTCGATTTCTCCAGGATACCATCATCAGATCCCGACCTGACGACAGTGAGACCAAAGTGTGTATACCCTTTCAACAAAAACAGAATTTTTCAAATCGGTCCAGACTTCTTCGAATTATCGGTGAATATACTTAAAGAAAACGGCAAAAATCCTCCTCCTTCGAAATCTTGATGTCGGTTAAAAATAGTATCTTCAAGTACGTCCAGTGGCTTATTTAATAAAGCTACAAGTAACAATTCACAATTTATAAGCGGTAGTCTCTTTACATAGGGTTAGAAAGATACTTCTGCTTGTAAATTGTCATTTGTAGCATCCTCGTAGCTTTATTAAATTGGCCACTGGTCTGACGAGTACGCCGTTCGCGCGCGACACTGCACGCGCGCTAGAAACGTACGTTTAAGTGCATGCTAGTTCCTTCCGGAAATGGTTGAACGAATGTCGTGCTTACTGAACTTTTCTCAGATATAGTTCCTGCTTATCTAACCTAACAAATCTAACTATACCTTTAGTGCAGTCATTGAAGCGAAAAATACGGTCTTACCTCCGAATTTTTTTACTGTGAACCGATTTGCATGAAATTTTGGAATTAGGCTCATCTTACCCTTAACTTCAAAAGTGAAAATGATCTGAACTCCGCCTATTATTTTTAAGGGGTGTAAACAACCCCTTAATGGAAAAATTGACATTGAGCCATTTTATCGCAAGAAAACATGTCTAATAGTAAGTGGTGAAATTGTAAAGTATTTTCTAACATAATTACCTCATATTAAAATCATTTTCAACCCCTTGAAAATCTTACAACCCTTGCAAACAACCCCTAAATTGAAAAAATCACAAAAAAATACTTTGGTATGACATAAAAAGATGTAAGTATAGAGTAAGTAATATTTTATATTCTCTATAATAATTATCAAATTTTTAACCCCCTTTTAACCCTTTAAAACTACCCCTTGATAAAAAAATTTTTTTTTTTTTTTTATAAAATGAAAAGGATTTAAATATTATTCCATACTCTCGAAAATGATTATCATATTCTTAAGCTTTTCTACCCTTAAAACTACCCCTAAATTAAAACAGTAAATATATATGATTACATATTTAAAAATAATTTAAAAATATTATAGTCTATGGTTCGTTCTAGATTGATGAAATATGAAAGTCTTCTACGATTCCGAATCGATCCATGACACTGAATAAAGTGTTATCCTTCTTCGCTTAGCCCAAAACTGTAACCTGCCGGTAGCGCAGGCGGTGATGCGGACGCTGGGCCGCATGCGGTAGCGTCCCTAAAGGCCTAACACCTCCGGAGGTTGACATCGGAACAACGAGCGGCATACGCGGGTTTCGTATTCCCTCTTAGGAGGTGTTTAGTTATGGTCTTTATAGACCACGTCGCGTCAAACTGATGGAAGCTGCACGACGGTGGCTCGCTGTTCCTGCGAGCAGGCTGTCGGCGACGCTGGCGCTCGACGTGCCGGTTGTCCAGCACGAGAGTTCAACGGGTACGCCGTGGGCCTGCGACCGCTGTAGGCCTGCCGTAGTGTAACCAGGTACCGAACCGTTAGCTAGCGCGGGATTCCGCAGCCGAGAATATACTGACCAATTGTAAGCACAAACCCTGTTTGTTATTAATTAGGGAGTTAAGATATAAAAGAAGTGTAGTGGAGGGGTATTTACTGCAAATGCTGAATATAAGTGTGGGATGTTTAATAAATCTTGTCGCACAACCTGGGATTTTCATTTTACAAAACCAAGAATCATTTCAATATATACACATTACAATAGTTGTGGGTCTCTATTATACTGCGTACTTTCACATTGCTCCAAATATTCACACTCCGAAATTTTCAGTTACTAAGTAGAAAAAAATATGATAAGTTTTTACCAGGAGTGCGATTTTTGAATCTCACCAAGTGACTAATTCTCACCGATGTGAGTGATTTCCGATAGTAAATCACTCACATCGGTGAGATTTGTTTAGGACCATAACTCCTTCAATTTTCATGCTATCACAATTTATAAAAAACCATTGTAAAGGTAATTAAGAGAGCTACAACATCCTTCATTGCAATATATAGTAAAAAACCTTTTTCTAAAACGGTGAAGGGTTAAAGGGCTTAAGAGAGGCTGTGATTGCGCTGCCACGCGCTCTTTAAACAATCATATCTCCGTCAATTTTTGTTTGACAGAAAAAACAAAAAAAACAAATTGTTTGTCAGAAAAATACCTAAATTTTTAATCCATACACTTTTATACGTATCTGTCGTCATTTTTGAGATATTATGAAAAAAAAGTGGGTTTTTAAAAAATTTGAAATTTTGTTTTTTTTTAAATCGTGACTTTTTTGAAAAATATATGTCCTGAAGCAGCCAAACTGATATTATCTATCAAACTCTTCATAATAAAGTTAATTCTAGGCGGAATACGATTAATTTTAATTTTGGTGGAAATGGCACTTATGAAACCCATTGATTTAAAAGAAAAAACATTAGATGCTCCCCTTATTTGCAATACAGCTCACTTATTTTACGTGCAAAAGACTTTTAATAGTGCTCATTTTAAAGCTTATTTCAAGCACTACAAAACCCTATTGTATTAGAATGCATAAAATGCATCTGCTCGCCGCTAGATGGCATTGACCACATCGATTAAATTTCAGACAAAATAAAAAACGGCTTTGATCTTTAATATCTAGCTTAATATTGCACTTAGAATACTTTATAAAAAACCAAATTGTTCATTGTTTTACCTGCTACAATTTTGTTTTTTATAAAATTTTCGATAAAACATATATTTTTGGAGATATTTGCAAGAAACCGATGAAAAACGTGAAAAAATTGCGAATTTTCAATTGCCAATAACTTGAAAAGTATTGGATTTTTTGAAAAACTTTATAGATGATTTTTTGCTTAAAATTAGGCCTTCTATCGATATCCGAGGTTATTTTGAAAAAAAAAGAAATTCACCCCCGAGAAGGGGTGGCAACCACCCCCAGGGTGGTTGCGGAGTTCAAATCATTTTCACTTTTGAAGTTAAGGGTAAGATGAACCTAATTCCAAAATTGTATGCAATTCGGTTCACAGTAAAAAAATTCGGAGCAATAATGCTTCAATGACTGCACTACTTAGTTAACACAGCAGGGTTGAACGTCCACCGGTTGCCACTAGGATACGTAACGACGATGTCATGATCTTCGTCGAGACCGAAAACGGTGCCGGTGGTCCCAAGGCACTCGAACATACCGTCCTTACCCAACCTAATTATACCTTAGTTAACACAGCAGGGTTGAACGTCCACCGATTGCCACTGGGATACGTGACGACGATGTCATGATCTTCGTCGATACCGACAACGGTGCCGGTGGTCCCGCGGCACTCGACCATGCCGTCCTTACCTAACCCAACTATACCTTAGTTAACACAGCAGGGTTGAACGTCCACCGGTTGCCACTAGGATACGTGACGACGATGTCATGATCTTCGTCGATACCGACAACGGTGCCGGTGGTCCCGCGGCACTCGACCATGCCGTCCTTACCTAACCCAACTATACCTTAGTTAACACAGCAGGGTTAAACGTCCACCGGTTGCCACTAGGATACGTGACGACGATGTCATGATCTTCGTCGATACCGACAACGGTGCCGGTGGTCCCGCGGCACTCGACCATGCCGTCCTTACCTAACCCAACTATACCTTAGTTAACACAGCAGGGTTAAACGTCCACCGGTTGCCACTAGGATACGTGACGACGATGTCATGATCTTCGTCGATACCGACAACGGTGCCGGTGGTCCCGCGGCACTCGACCATGCCGTCCTTACCTAACCCAACTATACCTTAGTTAACACAGCAGGGTTGAACGTCCACCGGTTGCCACTAGGATACGTGACGACGATGTCATGATCTTCGTCGATACCGACGACGGTGCCGGTGGTCCCGCGGCACTCGACCATGCCGTCCTTACCTAACCCAACTATACCTTAGTTAACACAGCAGGGTTAAACGTCCACCGGTTGCCACTAGGATACGTGACGACGATGTCATGATCTTCGTCGATACCGACGACGGTGCCGGTGGTCCCGCGGCACTCGACCATGCTGTCCTTACCTAACCCAACTATACCTTAGTTAACACAGCAGGGTTGAACGTCCACCGGTTGCCACTAGGATACGTGACGACGATGTCATGATCTTCGTCGATACCGACGACGGTGCCGGTGGTCCCGCGGCACTCGACCATGCCGTCCTTACCTAACCCAACTATACCTTAGTTAACACAGCAGGGTTGAACGTCCACCGGTTGCCACTAGGATACGTGACGACGATGTCATGATCTTCGTCGATACCGACGACGGTGCCGGTGGTCCCGCGGCACTCGACCATGCCGTCCTTACCTAACCCAACTATACCTTAGTTAACACAGCAGGGTTGAACGTCCACCGGTTGCCACTAGGATACGTGACGACGATGTCATGATCTTCGTCGATACCGACGACGGTGCCGGTGGTCCCGCGGCACTCGACCATGCCGTCCTTACCTAACCCAACTATACCTTAGTTAACACAGCAGGGTTGAACGTCCACCGGTTGCCACTAGGATACGTGACGACGATGTCATGATCTTCGTCGATACCGACAACGGTGCCGGTGGTCCCGCGGCACTCGACCATGCCGTCCTTACCTAACCCAACTATACCTTAGTTAACACAGCAGGGTTGAACGTCCACCGGTTGCCACTAGGATACGTGACGACGATGTCATGATCTTCGTCGATACCGACGACGGTGCCGGTGGTCCCGCGGCACTCGACCATGCCGTCCTTACCTAACCCAACTATACCTTAGTTAACACAGCAGGGTTGAACGTCCACCGGTTGCCACTAGGATACGTGACGACGATGTCATGATCTTCGTCGATACCGACAACGGTGCCGGTGGTCCCGAGGCACTCGAACATGCCGTCTGTCCAGCCGCCGTGGCCGATCTGGAGAGACTGGACGATCTCCAAGTCCAGATCAACGTTAACCTGAAGTTCATAATTACAAATAAGTTTTCAAATACAGGTTTTGTAAAGACGACAATTGTCAAACTGATTCGATTGAAGCTTACGAGGATGTGATTATCATTCTCATAATTTTTTATAGTACATTACATCAGAGGTCGGGAAAACATGGATTTCCGGCCAAGTAGGTATAGACGGCCGAGCGTAGCGATGCCGGATAGAGATACGAGACCGTGAATCCGTTTTCACGCCGAGGCATGTATAGTGCTTTTCTCAAACATGCAATGAAATAAAATAAAATAAAAAACCAAAAGGAGAATGTTTTATTCAATCTAAAAAACGACCATGAAGTAAAAATTAAAAAGTTAAAATCAGCTGTTCGTAAAACCTGCCGCCATCTTTGACGCTGTCTGAATGAGGTTGGACGTTGAAACAAAAAAAAAGTTACTTTGCAGGCCTAGGCCTGAAAAGTTGTATGAAATCCCATTTCAGGCCGCCTCGAGATGCTGCGCCCGAAAAAGGATACTTCCGAGTCTATTATGGGGAACGTAAAGAGAATATTTCATTGCATGTTTGAGAAAATGTCATTTCCTTTAGTCAAATCCAAATGATGCTACCTGCAAATCTACCTACAATTGAGTAAGAATACTCAGTATTGTATTGCTACTAAGCCGCATGGTGTCAACATTATACCTAACTGATACGTTCAGAGCAATAAGAGACAGTGACAGTACGATCTTAATCTAATGTTGTGCAGTTGCAAGTCAATTTTACATTGACACATCCCAGCCATTGATTTATTATGTATTCTACTAGATGTGACATCTAGAACAAATTTTGTGCGCCATGTTTGGCGGTTGACAACTATGACAGAATCAAAGAGTATTATAGACTTGAAGTGATTTTCACTACAACTTTTGGGACAAAGAATTTCTTAGGGATGTCATCTCCTGTTACTCAATGCTCCCAGCAAAATGTACATAATTCACAGCAAAATATACGGTTTTATTCTATCATTTTTCCAATCTCAATTTAAAACCAATGGTAATTAACATATACAGATGTATTTTCTTTTTTGGTCAGTGAAGACAGGTACCAGATCCCGTGCTGCTTAGCGAAAATGATCTTCAATTTTTATATAACATTAATTGTAAATATAAAACAGTGGTTTCCTTACCTGATCACCGACTTGCAATCCATGCGGGCCCGTGCGCCCGGGGCCTAGCTCACCCAGTAGCGGGAGGTGTTCTTTGTATACATTTTGACCTTTTACGTCATTCATGACCTGAAAACAAAAGACGGTTTTCTTTAAGATTAGATCGCCTACCTACATTTTATCAATTATCATGTATCAGACCAATGCTTCTTATAAACTAGTAAACTCTGACGCTTCTATGTTGTGAATTACAAATACAATTCCAATTTAATTTAATGGACTTATGGGGTTGGTTGGTCATCAGTTTCATCACTCATCTCATCACTTTATCAGTGTTATGCTCTGGCAAATTTAGTTATATAGCTCAAGTTAGTATGTACAATCAGCACTTTTGAACCAAATTTCCTTGATTTTTTTAGTACTTTACAGATGTGGAGTTCTTTTTAAGACTGCATTTTAATACAATACTCACTATTTCACAGATATTTTTATTTCATACAAAAGAGCATGTTTAAGAATTGCATACTCCAGTACTTTGGGGGCGTCCATTAATCGCGTCATATTGTTTAGGTGGGGGAGGGGGTCAAGAAAAAATCACCAATGATCACCACAGGGGGGAGGGGGGTCTGGACACATATCACGTGTGATTTTTTTGTTCCTTGTGCTATCTGTATTATGGTCAATAAAATAAAAATTATCAACTTTTAAATTAATCAATCAGTCAAAAGCAGAGTAAAATTGCACTAGCAATGATTGTAAATATTTTTTAATGGCATTTGACATATTATTTTCTGAAGTAGGATTTTAGGGTTCCGTAGCCAAAGTGGCAAAAACGTAACCCTTATAGTTTCGTTATGTCCGTCTGTCCGTCCGTCGGTCCGTATATCACAGCCATTTTACTCGGAAACTATAAAACGTATATCTTAATAAATATTTAAATATAAGGTGTGTTTTTGTATGCCGCTACTTAGTTTTGTAGTAAAATTGCTGAAAAAGATATTTTAAGGAGGGGCACTACTATACATGTAGTTTCATTTGTTTACCCTTTACGTGTACGAACGTTACGTAAGTAGGTTCACGTGTTAGAAAACTGTACGTCATATTGGACAGGGGGGGGGGAGGGGTCCTGCAAATATCACCAAAGATCACCATGGGGGAGGGGGGGGTCTAAAACAAGCCAAAAACGTATGACGCGATTAATGGACACCCCCTTTCTTAAGTACCATATTTGTGACACCTTTTTGGAAAAGGTACCATTTGGGGGATGCCGGTTAGGTACGTTACACAGATTCAAAATTGAAGTGGAGCGATAAAAGCGTAAGCGCCGGCCGCCCAGTGGTACCTTTTGATCTAGACTACACATTTTAGATTTAGAGATACTTTATTACTCATAAGAACAATACAGTTCACTAAATTTATATTTTATTATTACCTTAAGATCAGCCATGCCCTCAAACCCAACTCTATACAGGTTCTTGGCTCCATTGTCCCAGACAACGTAGGCAGCCGACCGAGGACTGGCCGCGGACCAATCTTGGACCTCATTCACTTTCCCTCTCCTGCCGTTACCACCGTCTTGGTCTTCCCATTGCCAGTCAACCTTTAAATGGTACAAGACAATAAAATATTTAAAAAAATATGGGCAAGTTAGTTGTTTAACTTCTGTTCAGTGGTTTAAATTATGATTATTAGAGGATTTTTTTGTTAGGTGTATATTAATTTTCCGTTGTCCGATAACAACTAGGCAAAATAAAAAAACATCTGCTTACTTTGGTGGCTAATTCCACATGAGTTTTTTTAACCATAGTGACTCAATGGATGCATTTTATACCCACATATAGTAGTTTGAGGAGTGTTATTTTACTTATTTTTAGTTAGAAAAAATATCAAATTAACACAAACTAAAATTGAATTAAAACATACAGTAAACATTCCACAATAATGATGCAAATTATTTGTTTAACATATTTTCAGAAAACACTGTTGGATTTTTTTTTACATTTTATTTACATTACTTTTCATTATAAAACTTTAGATGAAAAAAACAATTGCTTATTATGTTTAAATTAGACACTATTTACAAATAACTTTTATAACGAAATTCCTTATGGGACGGTTCGCGGATGGGGGCCATTGGTGGCTAGGCGAAAAAAAAGTCACATGACCGTCACGAAAACGTGACACAAAGCCATACGATTGAGAAACATGTTAAATGAATAAAATAAAATAAAATAGAATAGTATAAAGTGAAGTGAGGTGAAGTGAAAAGTGAGAAGTCAAAAGTTAAAAAGTAGTCCAAATAGTCAAAAAAAGTAACAAAAAAATCAAATAGGTCAAAAAAGGCAATAAATGCAAAAAGTCAAATATTACACAGAAAACACAAATATTGCAAAAAATAACAAAAATGTCAAAAAAGTCAAAAATTTTATTACATAACTTCGTTACAACTGTGTTCCACGTATTTACAACGTTCCACGACACTCACGTATTTTTTGCCTCTACCGGTTGTTAAGGTTTCTTAAAAAATATCACAATATTATATTATATTACTTAATAAGCAGCTAGGCAGTTATGACAACTAACAGACAGTTATCATTAACAAGTACTAGATTTTAATTTAGATACTTTAATCAAAAGAAATATTTTTCTATGAGTAAAAGAAATGCTTACCCCTCTAACAACTCTAGCTCCTGGGAATATTCCTCTCACAGCTTGTTTCTTGCTCTTGCGCCGGGGCTCCACGAGGCAGCGCTGCGCGCCAGGCGCACTGATGCGGTAGAATCTGTGCCGCAGGTGGTGCTTGTCCCCGTGGTAGCAAACGGAACACAAATCATAGTTACTGCATTCAGCACACTTCCAGCGGATACCTAGTCAGTCAAAGAAAATAATAAGTAAATTTATACTAAAATCATTAACGAAATGATGGTTTCTAAAACTATAAAGCTCAAGATTTATATAGCATGCATTTAAAAAATCTGTCCTATTCTTTAACACTTTTCTACAATATGTTTGGGAGATAATTGTTTACAATTTCTTGCGCTGTCCTTTTGCTCCGTGTCCTTTCTGATGCAGAGGTTATCCACAGTGAATCAATGAGGCAATGCTGCAAGTGTAATAGGTACCTTTGCGTTGGGAAGGTTGCGGGCAACTACGTCTGATAGGGTTTTTGTTTTCGTGTTGTTAATGTACACTTAGTTTTATTTAGGAGGAGCTTTTATTTTTATGTTTATAGTTCTAAACTTTGGTGTTTATTGTTATTAATTATTGAATTGGTGTGATTTTATCTGTAATTAAACAGACAATAAAAAAGATCAATTCAATACAAAAATACCAACTGTTTCATTCAGAATATAACTATCTTTTTGTATCCTTAACAATTTATTTCTAATTTAAAATATCCTTTGTATGAATATCTTTAATTCCTATTCATCTAGAAAGTCAGTCCCTATGAGGCTCACAATCATAACAATACCCTTTTTTACATGAAACTTACAATTTAGGATTTTAATTTAATAATTTATTTAAGAATCATATTAATTTGATGACAAATTACCAAATATAGGTTGTTGCCTGCATGTATCACACATAGTCCCTTCATGTTTTACACCAGTGGGGGCACTGTCCAAGATTCTGAGATCATATGCTCCAGAGCATCTGTAATTCGCAGCAGTTCCATTGTCCCAAACAACCACAACCTCTTCTGGTGATTCGAAATTTCTTACAGTACCTACATGACCCTCCCCACCATCCTGAAGAGTTTACAAACAAGTTAAAAAATGCACTTTATCAACTAAACAACATTGTATTTTATGATTATATGTTAATAAATACAACAAAATAGCAGAACAGAGTTAAAGGTAAAGAGTTAATATAAAGAAAATTAGAATTCTCACGATAATACACAGCTACGAAGAAATATGTAGAAGTGCATCGTCTAAAAGATACATTTCATTGTTTGTAACTAGCTTTTTTATGTATAATAATAAACACGTAAATCAAGCGGCATTTAGATAAATTGTATATATAACATATCTCAAGTGTTAAAGTCGTGGTTGATGTGGATATATCAACTATAAACATCTATGCAGCACCTGTTTGCCCCACTTCCAATCTGGACCCCGTATAACACGAGCTCCTACGCCTTCCATCATAAATCTAGTCGCTCTAGAAGATGTTGAAGAACCTGGGACACTAGGCTCCATTATGATGATCAAATTTCCAGCTACAAATTAAGAGTAAAAGTTTAGATGAAAACTGAAACGAAGCCCTTTTCTCATTGAATGATCTGTCTGAAGTGTCTGACAGTGACAAACGTCAAACCGTCTGACAATAACATTCCGTTTAGAAACATTTGTGTCACAATATTTTCGTTCAAACTTGGCAAGATATTTCATGTACCGTCGTAGTCGTTTTAAACTGTGTCTGGAATGGTACGCTAGTGTTTATGTTGCCAGCACCTCTATTTTCCGGTAAATTTATAATTTTATACGTCTCCTTCTAATAAACCTTATTAAAAAATAATAATAACGCAATGGATTATTTTTTGCTTAAAACATACCAAGGTCCTGATGGTAGAAAACTGTAGTGGAATTAAAGAATAAATAATAATGGGATTGCTTGTTTGCGATAGTTAATTTATTTTGCTAAGCAGATAGATTGTTTACGTGATGATGAATAACATTAGAAACATAGAACATAATTATGTCACTAAACAAATTTAAACACTGCCATAGAATTTTGATGAGAACAGCCAGCATCTTCCAACAGGTCCGTTTTTTGGTCTTTACTCTATTTCGGATACATTTGGACATAGTGGTTTACTAAGATATAATTTAATACCATACGACAACATTGCCTTTGTTATTCACAGCGATATAATAAAATTGATAAGATATTTTTATAATAATGAGGATAAAACCTGCATATTACAAATAGTGCTTTTTAGCCGCTGACTCTGACTCTGTTCTAGTGATGGGTCAAACCGTTAAATTTTCAAACCGAATAAGTCGACTCCGTTGTACACCCAAACCGGTTTGCAAACCGGTTTGGCCAAACCGATTTACCAGCTATCGTTTTTAAGTATCAGTGGCTCAAACCGCATCGTAGTCGCTCGGTTTTGAGTTGAGTAAATCGATTTGTTAATTTTAGAACTCGTAGAAAGTGAAATAGAGTTTGGGGTAGAATTACGAGTGTTATCACTATTTTGCAGTTCATCCGAAATCAACAATTCATCTGGATGCTTTTTTATAATGTGCGCCATCATCGTGCTTGTGTTTCCAGTATATTTATATGAAAATGCGCATCCTTTACACACAACTTTCTCAGCACTCGATTTTTCAAACACGTCCCACACAAAAGATATTTTCTTCCCTCCCGGCATCGTAACAAGTAACACAGCTATTTAATTAATTATTTATCCAAACTACTATTACTTATTTATATAAACGTTGACTTAAAATCTTATAATGTAGGTAGATAAGTAATAATTCGCGCGGTAGATCACTATTTCATTTATTGTTAAAGGCTCAAACGGGAAGCAGTATATATGAGCAAGCAGGAAAGAGCTTGCGGTCTCGTCAATCATCGGCCCGAATTCGTGCATTTCCGTAAGCCGCGCGCTTACCGATGCGACGCGAGACTGCCAAACCGACCCGAAGCTAACCACCAAACCGTGACCATACCGAACCGATCTCTTCTAGCTCATGCAAAATTGAACCTTACAGTTCAAGTTATAAGTTTCATTTTACTTTACCATTAGGTACCAAGTCGACTTGACTTTCTTCGACTCGACTCAATAATGGCGGCAATATGCCTAGCAACATTTTTCTTCGTGTTTTGAAGTCGATTTGCATTAATTACATCTCTTTCCTCATTATGTCAAATGAAAGTGACGCAGCAACAAATCGAAAAAGCAAGTTTCTAAGGTTTGCGGGTGGATCTTTAAGTCGAGTTACGGTACACTCACGTCGGTTTGATCGACTTCAGGCACAGATCGGTTTGAACCGGTTTGTGAAGTCGAACCGTTACATCACTACTCTGTTCTACAGGCGGTATGGATTTAACGGACTCAAGTAAGCCTTGAGTAACCAGAGGTAACAATAAAAAAATCTGCTATGTAGGCGACACCCACAAAAGGAACATTATTTTTTCTTACTACATAAACATAGGATATAACCTCTATGATATATAATAATGACAGATGGGTTATGTACGCTCCAAAAGTGAAGCACTAAAAATGAGTGAATTCCAACAATTGTCGCTAGTCGCGCACCGGCCGTGAGATGCGGACGTGCCAATGAGCTCCCATCACCCGCGTGAGAAAGAAACAAACTGTAATTTTCTAATAAAGATGTATTGATCAAAAAAGATAAACATAACAGAATCGTTGCTAGGTTATGAAATAACTCTGGAAGTATTTTTCTGCTCATTTTGTTAGAGTATAACCCGTCCATAGTAAATATCATTGATATAACCTACGTTAGGATTCATAATTCCGTCCAGTAATCTGACAGCACTTTACATACTGACAACTGCTTTGTACTAATCTTTATGTAGCAATTACAGACTGAGGCATAGCATTGAGAATTGGCTGAATTAAATAAAGTTGTTAACAATAGGGAATATAACGCAAAACTCTGCGTAGATGGGCACTGGCACTAGCACAAACTGACTGTCTACCGATTATATAGGGACGCAGCAGTGGAGGAGATAAATTATAACAAGATGACGAATGAAAGAGAGATTTACTTAAAATATAAAAACTACATCTAGATCTTAACCTAAGGTGTTGTCCTATGACCCGATGTTAGGTGTCAAAAGGCACAGAGTGGATGCGCACTCTGGTTTTATCAATACGACGGGACCGATTGCCCAATATCGATGATGCGCGGCGCGGGCGGCTGCAACGTAACGTGGTGACGTAGACACATACGCAGGCGTGATGCATTGCTGATGACGCGACGTTGTGACGTATACCGGTGACGTAGCCATGCTGTGGTGCAGTGTGCGAGGTGCGTATATAACAACCGCGAAACACGAAAATCGAAATTTTATTATCTATCACTCTGTCACTCCTGCATATACGAGTACGAATCTAGCGATAGAGGCATATAACGAAATTTTCACTATCGCGTTTCGTGGACAAACCGCCTTGATGCATAAATGACATACAAAAGCCTTCTTACTGTATTAGTTTCATTACATTGTTAAGGACCATTCATCTTTTGTCTCTTTCTCTCGTTGTATGGAATCTGGAACAGCGCCTTTTACGAAAAAAATTCACCGGGCTTCCTCATCATCTGTGAAAACTTGGCAAAAAACTGTTTAAGGCCTAGTATGTCCAAGTACTCTATGGTTTACAATATGTGCTAGTGCTGTACTCTGGCGGCAGAACATTATAGTAATATCTCTTATTAAGTTAATAAAATATGCTGGCTTTTTATTTAATATTATCAACCCAAAAAATAATGAGCGTAGTTCAGTTTATATTAAAGTTACAGTTTTACTAGCCAGAGTAGCGAAACTTTAAAAGAAACCTATTACGTGCGCGCCATCTACAATAGGGAAGGCTGGTGAAAACTTATTGTAGAGGCCACTGTTCCAGTTTCCATACAATAACAGACAGAAGACGAATGGTGCGTATACACTAGTATCTGGTTAAAGGTAACATTTTCCCTACGGCATCAATGTAATGTAATGTAATTTGAAATTAGTTCAGAAATCAGTTGATTTCTATTTCGGAGCAAATTGAGACAACATTGAGTAATTTTCACTTAAATAAATATAAAGTACTTCCCGCTATACAAATTTAGCTTTTTTAAGGACCAATGTTGGATGTGTCACTTTGACAGTTACCTTCCCCATTCGTTTTTATAAACTTTGCCGATTGGCTGTTGAATTTATCGCATTTTTTATTACTTAACCAGCAACCCCATAACTGTCAAATCAATGAGAACGTAACGAAATGGAATGGAATATCAAAACCAATCAAAACGTCAAACTTATTTGCGGAAATTGCGGAATCGTCGGGTTTCAGATAAAAATAATTATGAATTATTTCATTGAATCATCCACCGTTAAATTTCAGCTTTGAACTTTATTCACATTGAATAAAGCAGCTTTTAATTGTCAGTCGTGGCGGACGCGTAACTGGAAAGACATAACATACAGTGATACAGTGGTTTTGTAATACGATTAGAGTCATTAGAGTTTGAAGAAGTTTTTATGAGATACAGTAGTTAAGGTATCCACTATATTGAAATTACTATATGAATAGTGTTGTTGTATCATTGTTATAACTGCTCAAAATGCCCAACCATCGCAATAAATACGAGAAAGCAAGAAGACGTCTGGCCGCTGTGACTTTTCTAACTAACATATCTCTGGACGGGACGTTCAAGGATACGGAATTATGTCACGTCGTCAAGAAAAGCGAGAAACCCGACACCAAGGTCGTCGAGATTGTGAATGGGGTTGTGAAGGATAAGGGGCACGAGAGTGTCCGTCGTAAGGCGCCGCAGAGCCCAGCGCACCGCATCACAGACAATCACTCTGTGAGCTCTGACTCCGATCCCAACACTAGCATTACGCCGGTTAAAGCTGTTACTAGTCATGTGTTTAGAGAAAGGTATGCAGTACAAAGATTGCTTTAAAATACTTTCCTTTTTTTTCTTATTTAAGAAGTATTAAATAAAAATAGTCATTGTATGTGTACCTCACCAGAAAGGTCCAAGTGTTGTATTCTTGTTTTTAGTTGTCCACATAGAGGTGCTCAGTTCTCAGACTTAAACATACCTAGTTTAATTTTGTTTGAACATATTAACTTAATGAGGCACCTGCCTAACTCTCTAATTTCTGTCCCTGTACCTAGCTATCAGGTTTAGTATCAGTAATGATAGATAGATTGATAGAGAGAGAGATCTTTATTTGCAACCAAGTAACCAATCGAGTACATGACAATATTGACAATACAACCTATGCAGATAAATAATCCCATAGTCTAAAAACCTTTTACAAAAGTTTTACTATTTATTTATTCTATTAATTACATTAATAGGCTTACTGTAAGGTACCAAATCGCCCACAATGCTAAAACTTACAAACAAAATAAGTAAACCTAGCAAATATGTGCCGCTAGCTAAATTCATCACAAAATTACTTGATGATAGCAAGCAACTTGATGATATCTCTACTTAACCAAGACTTTACCATTGTAATCTTTTCTATTTTGACACAAGCCCATCTCTTATTCGCCTGATAAATGTTATTGTTTTCTAGATGCTGCTCCGGTAATCAAGAGTCATTCAAAGAGAAACTCGCTGGAGCTCGGACCAAGAAGGTGCACCTATCATCACTTACTGGAATAAATATTGATGACAAGAGCAGTTCAGAAAGTTTGAATTTTGGTAATTATCTTATCTGCACAATCATATCAAGATCGAAACATGATCACATAGTTGAAATATATGCTATCAATGTTGTTTAGATAGTTCTATTATAGATAACAGAAAATATTGTTAGATTAATGGGCCATTTTATTAAAAGTTGTACATTCCACACTTTTTAGGACAAAAACTGTGTCCCAAGTTTTTTTTTCCATTCTGTTACAATTTTTCCATACACTTCTCATGGCAGTAACGGAATGGAAGAAACAAAAAATATTTGATAATTTTGGGACACTTTTTGTGTCCTAGTAGGATCAAAAGAGCTTGTGATTGTGAGTCGAAATCACATAAAAAAATCCAAATTGGTGTCAATGAATTTAAAAACAAATTAGACAAGCACAATAAAAATATAATAAATTTGTCAAGACCATACTGGATACAGGCACTATCAGTTATTACAACTGCTTGCCTGCTTATAAATAATAATAATAATCATGCGCGCAAGATAGTCTGCCTTTCTAATGAATACAGTTAGAAAGATATAGTTAATCTATTATGTGTATAAGTTAGCAAGCACACTCATGCTAACCATTATCAGAAAATTATTGGCTTTGCATCATTGAATTAGAATATTCATAGTAGAGGTACAGTTTCAAACAAAATTTACCGAAAATATGGCTCTTGAAAATTTGTAACTGGCCAGTCTTATCACTGACTAAAGTCTAATTAAACTGACCACGAAAGTGCTGTACTAGTCGTTCACAATCAGTCGGGCAGATTGTGTATCCCAATTTTATTACATATTGGTGCATTGCATAAATGCCAAAAAAGAAGCTCAAATGAAGTGTGACTTTTCTGAAAATTGGTAGATTTAGGAGTTTCTTTTAATTCAACCATGTAGTATAAAAATGATCCTGTAAATAATCTTCAACTTAAAACGCAAAAAGAAAAATCATATATGTGTTTTTTTTAGGACGCTTCCGCACAAGCAGTACATGTATCCCTGAGAACTATGTTCCCACAAAGGAGGTGCGCGTAGTTCGACCATCAGCCAAGGGTGTATCGTTCAGAGACGAGAGGCTGGCATTTGTACCTAGCTTAGGTGTGCCATGTGTTATATTCAGTACTATACCATATTCGAAAACTGTAAGGAATCCTCGGTAAGTATAAATGTGAAAACTTAAGTCTGATCTATATTATGCATGATGCCTTACACCTTAGTATTCAATTAGATATCTGCTTATGTGCCTACTTCCGTAACATAATATTTTAAATGCGAAAGTAGTCTGTCTGTCCGTTACCTCTAGGTACCTTACTATTAAGATGAAATTAGGTGTGGTGACAAAGTCCCAGGGAAGAACATATAATAGTTTTTATCGTAAAATCGCTCCTTAACCCTTTGCCAGGCCGCACCAATCCAGAATATCTTTTTAAATCCCAAATATCTTCAAAATAGTTGTACTGGGTAATTCATTTAATGGCCTCCTAGCCCAGTCGGTAGTGCCCCTGCCTACGAAGCAGGAGGTCCCGGGTTCGAATCCTGGTCAGGGCATTTATTTGTGTGTTTATCACAGATATTTGTTCCTGAGTTATGGATGTTTTCTATGTATTTAAGTACTTATCAATATTTATCTATTATATATATCGTCGTCTAGTACCCATAACACAAGCCTTATTGAGCTTACTGTGGGCCTAGGTCGGATTGTGTAAGATTGTCCTATAGTATTTATTATTCATTTACTCGTAAAGGCGTAACTCGTAAATTTTGCGTAAGTCCAACCTAATTTGAACTGTAGATATATAATGATATGGTATCCTGTTGTCCTTCATCCAGGGCATGGCTGTCAGAATGAAATTCCTTATTCGTATCACATTGTGTGGTTGTGGTTATAACAAGCTGCTTTAGCACAAGCAGTCTGCGACTGGTGACGGGTAGAGAATACCTTGCATTAAGTCCTCCATTTGTATATTTTATGTGCAATAAAGTTTAAATAATTAAATAAATAATTCCATTGGTCACGGCCCTGCAATCTTCTCCAGCTCTGCAAGACAATATTGCAGCCAGTTGAAGCAGCCTCTATCTTGCTTCAATAGGCGTGTCCACACCGGACGCACCGCCTCGCGAGGAAATTGCCGCGCGAGGCAGCTCGGCTAGTGTGGACGTGCCTCGCCCGAGGCATTGCGGCCGCGCTTGCCATTGCCTCGAGCGAGGCACGTCCACACTAGCCGAGCTGCCTCGCGCGGTAATTTCCTCGCGAGGCGGTGCGTCCGGTGGACACGCCTAATAGGTGGTTGTTTTGTTCCAACCCATCGTTAAACATGTCCTATCCAGCGTCATTTCCGAAGAAGTATCTCATTCAATTCTCATAGTCTAGATATGGCTCATATTAATTCTTTTGTTTTAGTTCTGACCACAGAAAAGACGGTGTTCGTCGGCGCAATACTTCCGGTTCCACAAGACCACTCTCAGCCATCACTGACAATGGTGTGGATCCTTTCGATCTCCTTGGACTTGAAAAAGAGGAAAACGGCCAAGATATATCCTATTCAAAACTGCTTATACCATCTAGAGTGTGCACTAGAGAGCAATATCGGAAGATGTATGAAGGGGACTTTAGTGACAAAGCGAACTGGAAAATGATGAACAGGCATCCTCATGTTATTGCCAGGTAATTTAAGTTATATTTTGACACTATATTCATTTAGTGTTTACTATTTCAAATTAAGTCACAGATATTTTATCACTACGTTCGCTGACAGTACGTCGATAGGTGGTGTACTTGTTCATGTAAACTTAACGACGATTAACTGTAGCAGTGTCAGCGAAAGTATTAATAGGCGGGTCCACATAGACCGAGCAACATTGCGAGGAAGTTTCCGTGCCTTGGCCCAGGCAGCTCGCACGTTTACACGGCCCGAGCTGCTTTGCGCGACTATTTCCTCGCATGGCGCTCGGCCTGCGTTGACCCGCCTGATGGCATGCTTTAGTTGTTTTTATGATGTTCACAATACAATGATAAATAATAATATGCACCGATTGGCTACTTTCCTAATGAATCAACTCAGCAGCTGAGTTTTATGAAACGCTGAAAAGAGTTGTCTCTGAAAATTTACGAGTATATACTTCGAGTATATAGTATATATTGTCGCGCGAGGCGGTGCGTCAGGTGTGGACCCGCCTTATGATGATGTACATCCTTGATGCTTATTGAGTTTTATTGGTATTTAAATTATTTAAACCGCAGAAATATGGGTTTAATTTCATGACTGCTACGAAGCAATTAAATTTACCTATAGAAAAGTTGCCAATTGATCTATTTTTTTATAAGGTGAATCATAGTGGTAATACATGAACATCCTGTCACTAGACACCACACATTAAATCGGAATCAAAGTTCACTACATACCATCGGCAATACTGTTAACTGACAATTTGTAATCCCTATTGCAATGGCATAAGGTCTACCAATGGTCAGTTAAGTGTGTTGCTGTTTGTACGTGTTCATTATAAACAGTCATAAATCGGTATCATTACAAATACCGCTATAATTAGTACAATTAGTAATTACTTTAGATATTACATATCAGCGCCCACATGCATCCGTCATTTCATCACTAACCAATTTATATTTCAGGACTAAGTTATTGACGAGGCACACGGATAAAAAATGGTAAACAATAATATGTTTCTCCTAAGCTATGCAGCACCCATAACTATATTTACCTCAAACTATAATATGTACCGTGATTAGTGCCTCTTAGATTGATTCAATTGCTTAGATATATTGGTATTTATGTAGAGTTCAACCCTAACTCTTCGCCGATTTCGCAGCGGCACATAGAGATGGGTAGGGGTGAGTAAATACTGAGTATTTACTCAGTATTTATCCAAAGCACCCAGTTTAGCAGGAGCTAAGCTGAGTATTTACTCGGTATTTACTCCTGACTTTACTCACTACCGATCTCTAGCGGCATATGTGCTATATACACGTCATTCCTTTTTTATAAAAAAATCACGCTTGTAAAATCAGTGCAGAGTTCTAGGTCTAAATACAGAAATATAATTACCTTACAATAACATGTATAATATTTGTATACAATAACTTATTTGAACATTTTATACCAGCCGAAATAAATCATTATGCATGTAGTATTGTTAGTTGTAAGTACTCGTAATTTTAAATCGGAATCCATATGCTTTGCATTTTATAAAGAATTATACATAAGTACTTACGCATGTTGTGAACTTGTAACTAAACAAACGCATTTGATAGGGCGCCATTTGTAACATCTTTCATACAGTTAACTCTGCAGAGGGCCTTAGCCAAGTGATAATATCGAAACTTACGAAAATCATGTATGAAAATGATCATGTGAGATATCGTCCGCATTTGTCATTCCGATACATTTTATATCATTTAAAATGATTAATTTTACAGGCTTTTTTATTAGCTCACAGTGCTTGTTTGTTTTGTTTACGTAGCATCTTGCGAGCCAGATTTGAACTAGTTTCTGATGCCCGATTGAGTTGAAATTTAACATACCTTCGTAAATCGGATGACAATACATTATTTTGGTACCATCGAGCTGGTGCCGGATTCTAATTTTAAAATACATTAACAATACAATAAGAACACAACTTATTTCAACCATAACTCCAACACACAACAAACATTCAACCAATATTGAAGTTGTATTGGAGTTGCGTTGGAATATTTCTCAAGCAAATTCTGATATTTCTGATTCAGATGTTTATACCGTAGCTGTATTGCATTGTTAATGCATTGGAGTTGTATTGAAGTTGGATCGTGTCTATACGTGTTTTAAAGTAAGAATACGGCCCCTGGTCTCTAGATGGACACTTGGCTATAAAAACTCTTTGATAAAACAATGAATGCTCCTTGTGTTTGGGTTTGTAAGAATAATGTCGTTGAGCAGTAGATGATTTGCAAGAAAAACAGTCGGTGTTAGTTTTGTAAAAAAATGAAATTGACAAAATCTTATCTTATTTCGTTTAGCCTTGTCGATACGATTGTCATGCTGCGGCCGCAGTTCCTAATACCTTATCCTTATTGTGGTGAAATTAGGCCTACGAATGATCAGTTAAGTGTGTTGTCATATACAGTCAGCTGCAATTGAAGGAATGTTTACAAATACAACATTTCTAACATTTTTGGCGGATTTGTGTTTTTGATGTCATCATGTTCGTCTCCGAAGGGGCTACGAAAGGTGGAAAAATCTTTGTCCAAAAACTATTGTTGTTGAAAAATAGCCATTAAAATTTCCTGCATACTTTTTTTGCTTAAAAAAAACCAGACGCCAGACGATAAAAATAGCGGAATTAAGAATTATAATAAAATAAATTATAAATTAACATTAAAACAGATAATTTTAGTAAAAGTAATAAAAACTCTATAAAAAATATATATATACAGGGTGGAAAGATAGGTCGGGCCCTGGAGGGAAACTACCTTAGAACCTTGAGATAGCTCAATTCGCTCAAAGGAAACATTTTTTATTTTTCCTAAAAACTAAAACTGCATTCACAGTTTTTTTTTTTAATTTTCACTTTTTTCCATACTAATTGTATGAAAAATATTATTATTATTATTTATGGGTTCGCTTGTGCCCTAAACTTGGTTGGTATTTAGAAGTTTTTATCCTCGTTGGAAACAGGATCGATTGGCATCAATTGTCAAAAAAAATATTTATGGCAAAAATTACAAAATAAATAGTTTTTTTGAAAACTGTACTCTTTTCCAAAAAATTATAAATGCAGTTATGTCCCTTTAAAGAAATTAAAGAATGTTTCCTTTCAGTGAATTGAGCTACATATCTCAACGTTTTCAGGTAGTTTTCCTCCAGGGCGCGGCTTATCTTTCCACCCTGTATATATTTCATATTGCACAAGAACAACGTAACTAACCGAAATATTACAAAAACAACATTAGTGACAAAGTTTATTTCATATCTATTCCTAAAAATAAAGAGCCTTATAACAAATAAAGAGAAGAGCTATTCCTAACTTTGTGGCCATATATCTTTATTGTCCTTAAAAATCAAGCTTTAATCATTATTATTTAAAGAGAAATTTAGTTTTAATCGATCTCCTGTAAAATCATGCCCAATGTAGTTATGTTGTTTTTGTAAACATCTCTGCAATTATATCTAACACAACGAAGGGCGCAAATAATCAACACAATCTTATTTGTAGAGCCAAATCAATCACATATTTTTTGCGGCCTTTGATGTATAAGTTATTAATGCAGGTTACTGTACCAGGCTAAATGGCAAAAACATTTTTTACCAAGTATCAACATGTTGCACGTCAATCGATAGGTCTTTAAAAATAACACCGAGGTTTCTTTGAGCACTTTTTGATTTAGTGAATATTTTCAGAAAAACCGGCCAAGTGCGTGTCGGACCACGCATAGGAGAGTTCCGTACCTTCAATGGAATAAGAACCAAACTAATACCAAAAGGTCGTATCTGATGCCTATGGAAGAAGTTTTTTGGAGATAACTCAAAAATGGCTGAACCGATAATGTTCAAAACAATTTTCGTAGAAAGTACATGATAAGGCGCATCTCTTCAAATTTTTTCATATTTTTTGAACTTACGGTTCAAGAGTTACGGGAGGGGGGCTGCACAACTTTTCTGACTTTCGAAGCGATTATTTCAGAAAATATTCACTTAATCACAAAATAGTCAAACAAACCTCAATGTTATATTGAAAGACCTATCGATTGATGTGTCACATGTTGAGATTTGGTTAATTTTTTTTTTAAATTTAGTTACCTGTATGGAGCGGCCCCCTAAAAATTTTTTTTTTTCAAACTTAACTACATAACTAAGTAGCTGCATACAAAATACACCTTATGTGTAAATTTTATTCAGATACGTCGTATAGTTTCCGAGTAAAATGCCTGTGACATACGGACGGACAGACAGACAGACATGACGAATCCATAAGGGTTCCGTTTTTTGCCATTTGGCTACGGAACCCTAAAAATCACCTAAAAAATTGTGTCCTCCCTCCCTGTAACATTTGAACCGGCGATCCAAAAAATATGAAAAAATTTGAGAAGATCCATCACTGTGATATTTTAACGAAAATTGGTTTGAACATTATCGATTAAGGCGTTTTCGATGTATTTCCAAAAAACTTCTTTCATAGGCAGATACGACCTTTTAATATTAGTTTTTTGATATTAGGCACGGAACCATCTATTATGCGTGGTCCGACACACATTTGGCCGGTTTTTTACTTAGTTCTGCTAAGAATTTAAATCAGATATAACTTAGTAGACGAGTAGGATCTTTAATTCTTATTCCATCTGTCCATATCATGTCATCGCCTTTCAGCTCAGTGATGACAGCAGTTATCGTGCGGATAGCGTGACATTTATTTGATGACTAAACGAACTTACCTGGAAGTGAAGTTCTATCATAATTATACGAAGTGCTTCGTCCGAAGAGATTAGTATCTTGATTTATTTGAGATATGTAGTTACACGCCAAGTGACACCACTGCAACACTGAAGTTTAGAGTTTTTTTTTTTTTTTTACTTCCGCTTCCGCCCGCTTCCGGTCCTAGACTTCATTCAGTTCAGAGTAGATATCCAAATCTTCATTGATGACATTTTCTGTAATAAATGTGGGTTACCTAGGGGTGGGAGGGAGCTACTAATCTCTTCGGACGAAGCACTTCGTATAATTAAGATAGAACTTCACTTCCAGGTAAGTTCGTTAAATCATCAATTATACTCGTGCTTCGTCCTCGAGATTAGTATCTTGATTTATTTGAGATATGTAGACTTTGAGAGATGTACAGGAAATTATGGCAATGAAGAAGACTGGAAATATAAATCACATATTATGTTTATTAAAAATATCAGTATGTTAATACAGGCAGTTATCACTTATCGAAGTGAACATAATGTAATATTCTAGAATTAAAATTATTAGAGAAATATAGTTACAATTGTGCCATGTACCCAGTAACTACTTAATATAATAGATCATGTTAATTGGTATGTGAAGAAAATACTGCCTTTGCAAGAGCGCTGTTATCGTTGTTAATTACGACTCTATTATAAAATTTTCCAAATGTATTAGAACCATCACTCCAGCCTGCTGTATTTCTGATCGAATCAACCGTGACTCCACATCTGAGTGCCTTCGAGGTAGCAGCATGTCTTGTGCTGTGGGCAGTGAAGATTGATTCATCTATTCCACTATTTTTAAGTGTTGATTTGATCCAACGGCTGAGTGATTGTCCTGATACTGCATCATGCGGTTTCTTGAAACTTATGAATAATTGATTAGACCTGCGGAGTGGCTTTGTCTTATCTAGGTATGCGATTAAAGTTGTGGCAGGACATATTTCCGGTTTTTCTAGGAAAAAAGGAAGTACTAATATTGGTTGTTTACCACCTGGTTTAGACGTTTTAATTAAGTCGGGTATTTTTATAATCAATTGGGCATCTTGTTTCTCAACGTTAGTGATACAAATTTTAGAAAATGTTTGTACCCTGTGTGCGGTAGCCAGAGCCAATAAAGTTATACATTTTTTTGTTAAATTTTCAAGTGACAAGGTTTCGTTTGGAAATTGGGTGCATAAGTTATCCAGAACGATAGAGGGGTCCCAAGTAGCGTTGTATTTGGGCAACGAAAGCCGCAGTCTGTGAACGCCCTTAAAAAATCGCGATACTAAATCATTGTTAGAAATATGAGGTCCTAGTACCAACGAGACTGCTGATCTAAGGCAATTTAGTGTACCAAATTGGCTACCAGTATCGAATTGTTTTGTAAGGAAAGCAAGTACGGAAGTGATTGGCGCTTCATACAGATTAGTATCATTATCTAAGCAGAAATTGAACCACTTCTTAAGCGCTGTATCGTACTGTTTGATTGAATTATTGGATAGTGAAGCCATCATGATGTTAATTGTCTCCGCTGGTACGTTGCGTCGCAGTAGCGTTGACCGCACAATATACCGGCAACCAGGGTAAGTCTTGTCTGTATGTTCGGGTTGCTGGAATGAGACAAAATTACGCCCTCATTAGGTTTAATTATTATGGTTTCTGAGATGAGCAGCTGTAGAAAAAGTGGGTACCATGGTTGTGTTTTCCACATTGGTACAATCATTATTCCCCGTGCCCGGTCAGAGGTGATTTTTCTTAGGGTTTTGAGTATTATAGAGAATGGAGGAAAGGCGTAGAAATACATTTTAGACCAGCCTAATGTGAATGCGTTGATTGCAAATGCGTCTGGGTCTCTGTGCCAGGAGACATATTTACTGCACTTAGCATTTATACGGCTACCAAATAGGTCTACTTGAGGAGAACCGAATTTATGTGTGATTTTATTGAATGCAGCGTTCGATAATTCCCATTCAATATCGGGGTGAATGCGCCTAGATTCAGCGTCGGCTACTACATTTTCAGCTGATTTTATGTATGAAGCGAATAAATAAATGTGTCGGGATTCACACCATTGCCAGATCTCTTTGGTAATCTTTGTAAGATGCGGGTATTGTATTCCACCCATTCGGTTTATGTATGCGATGGCTGTGGAATTGTCTATGCGCATCAGAATTCGACAGTTCATTAACTTTCTAGCGAAAACTTTAAGTCCAAAAAATGCAGCTAGCAGTTCTAGGTAGTTGATATGTAATTCTTGTTCTGTTTGGGACCATATTCCGCTCGCCGTTTCGGAGCCGCAGCACGCAGCTCCCCACCCGGTAGTAGAGGCGTCTGAAAAAATTTCAAAATGGTAATAGTCGTCCCTAATTTGTCGGACAGAGTTTTTGGCTGCTGTTAACCACCATCGGAAATCTGGCAATAGTGTGTCTGGTATGGTCATATGTTTGTTATAATTGTCATCCTCTTTTAGGTTAATATATTTGCATCTTTCAAATTGTTTTGTATAGAGGAGGCCATATTCTATTGCTGATGGGCATGCTGCCACTAAGGACCCTACTAGTTGTGCGAACTTCCTGATTTTACACCTTTTAAGTTTGCTAATTATCGATATATCTTTAGCTATTTGCAATCTTTTGTTTTCTGGTAAAGAGATTTGGAGATTTTCAGAATCAATGATCAACCCTAAGAACTTGCATGTTTTAGAGGGTAAAGGGCAGCTTTTTTCTTGGTTGATTATGAAGCCTAGACTGCGTAGCAGTTTAGTTGAAATATTGAAGTTTTCTCTGCATTCCCTATATGTTTGGCCTATTATAAATAGGTCATCTAAATATATTGTAGATAAGAAGCCACAAGTCCTTAGCAGTTTTACAACTGGTTTCATTAATTTGGTAAATATGTATGGTGCTATATTTAACCCGAACGGTAACACATTGAACTCAAATGTTTTCCCCGCCCATAAAAATCTTAGATATTTTCTAGAATATTAATTAGCAGATAGGCATCCTTTAAGTCTATTGTAGACATATGACAGTTTTTAGATACTAGTTTAATTGCGGTTCGGAAATCTTCCAGTTTGAAGTGGTTTGTTTTTATAAACTTATTTAGATTTTTTAGGTTTAAAATAAATCTCATTTTTCCATTTGGTTTAGGTCGTAGGAAAATGCTTGATATAAACTGTTCATCACATGGTGTACATTCCGAAACAGCTCCTATATTGAGCAGGTTTTTTATAGCCTCATCGTAGTAGGCTCTTTCAGCATCCGTATAATGCGCTACACTGGGGACATGGTACTGAACTACAGGGTTCATAAACTTAATTTTGTAACCTATTATCCATGATAGGATAGTTTGGTCATCAGTTAAGATTCCCCACTGTGCATGAAACTTAGATAATTGGCCAGCGTACATTACCGGGTCTAACGGCGTCGGTAAAGTCTCTGTGTATAGTGCGATGTCTTCGACGAGTTGCTGTGCCTCGGCGTCCGTGTGTATTTGGCTGACTGGTTCGATGTCGCTGCATGTGCAGGCTCGCGGCTTCGCTGAGGGCCCTGCAGCCTGCGTGCTGGGGCCGGCGCCTTCCAGTTTAAATGATTCGTAGATGTGGTGAATGTTTTGCCTCTTGTCTGGGTTTTTGCTTTTAGGTCTGTGCCCGATTTTGACACTGCTTTGGCTGTCTTGAGTGTTTCAGCAAGACCCTCTCCGAAAAGATATTTGTCAATTTTTGCATTCGCCACATGATCCTTTAAATCTTTTTTAATGGAGAAAATAGCGAAATTACGTCTTGTTACTGACTACTGATATTGAATGTCACACACTATGCGGCCTATATTATATCCATAATTTGTTTAAGCCTATTGTTGTCCTTTCCGTCTGCCGCCAACTCTTTATTTATCATATCTGCTGTTGCTGCTATGGCGCATGCTAGTTGTTTTTGTCTGAGCTCGATGCCCTTGTCTCTTTTTGTAACAATTTCCGTTACAGCAGCTTTTATCTCGGCATTCATCACTGGTGCACCAATTTTTGTACAATTTGTAGGCAGTAAGTATTTCTGCAAAAGTTCTTGTCTTGTTTCTTTTGCTAAGCCTGTTGTAGCAATATGTTCCAGTCTGCTTGCTAATTCACTGCGTATTTCTTTGGCATATTCCACGTTGTCTGAAGGGTCTGCACGTAGGAATTCCAATATGGAACTGTCTAGTGTTGGGCACTCCTTCTGTAATTCATCTGTTTGTATTTCATTGGTGATGGTTTGATCTGCCGTCCCCATTATGGCACTAGCATCTTTGTGCATATCCGAAGATACCACCTGTATGATTAGCTGAAGGTGTCAAAGCCGGTATATTGTCAGGCCTCAGGTTTTCCGGTTCATGATGAACTGTAATTGACACATGACACTTGTTAGATATAATTCTTTGAAACTGTAATGTATGAACTCGAGGTTTCTATTACATGGGTGCATCGGATCAGTCCCAAAAACTGTCCAGGTTTGCAAGTTTTGCGTTGGATCAGTCCCTAAAACTGTCCAGATTGGCTAAGTCTTTTTGACGGATCAGTCCCACAAACTGTCCTGAAAAAAGACAAGTTGTGTAGCCACTGTGATACAGTCCCAAAAACTGCTCTGAGAGTGGTTTGCTTAAGTTGACGTTTCTTAACCTATTGACCGCCACAGTCGGCTGTGGCCGACATCAAAAAGTTGTGCCATGGACGCCAACGACGGCTACAGCCGACAGGCTTTGTAATGCAATAGGGACCTACGCGGGCTTCCGCAAAGTTCAATTTCGCTTGACAAAACGCGATTACGTGGCGTCGGTGGCGCGTCATTTTTGTTCAATGCTTGGCGGTCAAAAGGTTAAGAATGTGCGATGCGGTCCCATAAACCGATCAGAGTACATTGCTTAAAACACGTTAGTTAATTAGTTATGCATATTTTTCTGTTTACCTGTGAAAAATATGACGAAATAAATTACTTACTTGAGTCGGGATTTCCGTATTCAGTGTATTCGGAGTAGTAATCCTGATATTCTGGGTCATATTCGTCTTCGTATTCGTCTTATTTGTCATATCCGCCACGTTTGTCGCGAACGCGATACAGCTCTCTTTCCAGTCTCCGGATTTTGTGGCGAATTTCATCGTATTCGTCACGTTGCCGTTTTCTTTTCGGCATAGTGAGTAATATTACGCTTTTGAATTAACTCCAAATATACGGTAATTACTTGTATTTTGTAATATTATTATAGCGAGTGTAGAGTGGTAACGCACTAAAAACGTGAATGAAGTCTAGAACCGGAAGCGGGCGGAAGCGGAAGTAAAAAAAAAAAAACTAAACTTTAGTGTTGCAGTGGTGTCACTTGGCGTGTAACTACATATCTCAAATAAATCAAGATACTAATCTCGAGGACGAAGCACGAGTATAATGACAAAATTTATACTGAAACTACAATGAAGTATGTGTATTTGTCCAGTTTGCTGAAATCGTTACATGATGTGGACAAATGGATTTTTTTCACTTAAGTATATATTAATTCCATATTGCATTACAAAACTTAAGCAATATAAAATGTAATAGTTATAGTTAAACAGTCTCATCCTACTAATAATTCTCATTATATTATATTCATCTTCATTATACCGTATCTAGTCTAAATAGTACCTATATTACATATTTAATATTACTTCTGCTTGCTAATGCATATTTAAGTAGGTATTTCTTGCATCTTATATAAAAAATGCATGGGTGATAGAGGTCATCGTACCGCTTGTCCTGGTTGCATCCTAATGGGCCTGGGATCCGCATGGGTAAACAATAACCATACACAATCCTTCTGGGCCTTAATTAGCTGTCTGGGGTCATACCTACACAAGCTCAAAAACCAAAAGTTGTTTCTCTTGTTTCCAAAGTTAAAAATACAAGAGCCGTATCTCTGGTTGTTACTGACCAAAAGAGCTCTTGTATTGAACTGTATGGCAGTGGCGGCGGCAAATATTCATAGGCAAGTCGGAGCACATTTGGTCTGCCTTCTTTTGTATGGAACGTGCTCAGCTTCCTGATGGTTAGAATTAGAATTTGCAAAGAAACACGTATGATCCACTTGTTTTGTGATTAAGATTACAGAAATTACAGACCCTATTTTAAACATAAAATCTGGACGTCCCACTTGTGCGAGATTAATTTTTGTGATTCATGTGCTGTATTACTTCACCAAAGCCGTACCGATATGCCCTTTTTGGTGGACGTAACTTTTTGCAAGCCTGAGATTGAGCTAGCAAAGCAAGCAGCAAGTAGGAAGGAAAACCAGGTCACCAGACGAAATCTTTCCTGGCGCCCATTTATTTAGTTCCAGTCTAGATTTAAGTAGAAGTCTTAATTAGTATAGACCTTAGTTCGACTGTTATTGTTTTTCCCTCAACAACACGTAACATAAATGGCTGATGCCGGCCGGTGGAAATAGAGATCTTCAGACGCCTCGCCACTGTTGTATGGTTATCTTTTTCACTCTGTAATTTCGGCAAAAGAAAGGACAAATTAGAACCTAAATCTATGTATGATCCTTCTATATTTTTTCCTAGTATGAATCTACTGTTAAACATGGTTCCAATTGCAGGTGCTTCTCGTACGAGTCGTCGCAGAGGCCGCAAATGGCCGCGTCGCCACCTCTATCTACGGTTGACAACAAAATATTCGATTGGGATGAAACTTCGTTACTGAAGCCAAAATATGTGAGTAAGATGTTCGAAATTCGTAAAAATAAAAATAAAAATTTTTGATTGTATTTTCCTTTATGGTCACTTGTCTATTTTTTTAAATATTTACCTAGTTACAGTTGCCATCAAATATATCAGAGCGGCCAAGGTACTCAAAAATATCTGAATATGCATTTTGACCATAGAGCTCAGATATTTGTAACCACCTTGGCCGCTCCAATATATCTCTTAGCGACTTCTAAGGTAGAATTAATAATTCAGTGGAGTGATTTGACAGCTCTCGGCATACAAAGCGGTTGTCAAATGTATGTAAAGTTCTGTCAAATCACTCCGTTGAATTATTAATTCTATCGTAAGTCCGAGCTCTTGGATTGTAATTGTTGTGTATCTCAATTAAATACTTAGAACATTTGTACGAAATATTACCAGTTGTTTCCCAGTGTATTGACGATGAGGGACCCTCTTGTTCCTTTAGCCGTCAACACAATGAATCCTCCTTTTTGTAAAGGGTCGGTAATGCGCATGTGACACCTATGGAGTTGCAGGCGTCCATAGGAGCTGCTTACCATCGGGCGGGCCGTATGCTTGTTTGCCACCGTTGTGGTATAAAAAGATAAACATCGTAAGGAAACCGGTCCAAACCAAATAAGGCCTTGTTGCGTATGCAAAGTTTTGTGAGTAAGAGCTTGTGCTAGGTCAGAGTGACAGACTAGCAAAATTTTTGAATTGGAACATAGTAATACCAAAATAGGTAAAACCTGCTGAAGTTGTCTCAGTTATAAAGGATATATTTTAACACTAGCTTTTGCCCGCGGCTTCGCTCGCGTTAAATTCGGGGTAACACGGTTCCCCTTTGCCCCCCGTAATGCTCCATACAAACTTCCACCCCCCATTTTAGGGAAGTGGGGGGTTAGAAAGAGACAAAAAGTAGCCTATGTCACTCTCCATCCCTTCAACTATCTCCACTTAAAAAATCACGTCAATTCGTCGCCCCGTTTTGCCGTGAAAGACGGACAAACAAACAAACACACACCCTTTCCCATTTATAATATTAGTATGGATAGTATTTTTTATTTTATTTATTTTTTTATACCACGACGGTGGCAAACAAGCATACGGCCCGCCTGATGGTAAGCAGTTACCGTAGCCTATGGACGCCTGCAACCCCAGAGGATTCACATGCGCGTTGCCTACCCTTAGTATGGATTAGAACAAAAAAACATTACGGAAACAAAAACAGTAGGCGGCAAACTATGAATTACTTACATTATACGTAGTTTGGCACTACTTCCCCCAACATAAACTATTGGCAATGATATAATCTAATTATTTATACAGGGTGACTGGTAATTCGTCGTATTCCTTCAAGGGGGTTATTCTACAGCTTATTTGGAGTGATTTAAGTCCAGTCAAGCAGGGGTCAAAACTCATTGGTTTTCAAGTTATTCAAGATTTTAGATTTTTTTAATAAATACCGCTTTTTGACCTAAAACTAGTATTTTTTTTTAAACTACGTATTTTTCAAATAAAAAAAAATCCGAATAGCCAATGAATCACTGATTACGTAAAATAATAAAAAAAGTACAAAACATATCAAAATTTTGCAAATAAAAGCATCTGAAGTCAGAAGTTTTTGATTTTTTTTTTCAAATTTTGTTACATTTTAAGGCATAACTAAAAAAAAAGTAAAAACACTTCGCGTACAAATTACAGAATTTTTTTCCTCAGTTCATAAGCTTTCTAAAAAGGTACAATTTATGACATTTTATGCTCATTTTTTACAATTAATAATAATAATACCAGAGCAGGTACAGGACTTAGCGTACTTGACTTTACTTGTTTGTGTCGTTTTAAACTCGCCGAAGGCATACTTTGTCTCCAGTTTCTTATCTTCTGAGACTTTAAGTTGCCCGGGGTGATACTTTGGTAAGTAATTAAGTAGGGGAATAAGAAAAATAGGAAAAATACAGTTTCATTATTAAATAAAATTTAATCTTAAAAAGGAAAAATTATAAATCTTGCTCGAACTGTTTGCCCTGCCTGCGTATGCAAGAATGAATCCTTCTTCGTACTTCAGTGATTGTCACTCGCCTCGAAAGCCCGTCTTTCATCGTCTGTGCAGCTGCTAGGATTTTTTGCCGTAGGTCTTCTACGTCACGTATCGGTCTGTCGTAGACCAACGCCTTCATGTGACCCCAGATGTAGAAATCACACGGAGTTAAATCTGGGCTCCTGGCTGGCCAAGGGGTTGGGCCACCTCGACCAATCCATCTTCTTGGGTAGTTTTCATCCATCCACTGCCGCACACCCCGGTAAAAGTGAGCAGGGTAGCCATCGTGCTGATAAATCATGT
Source organism: Pammene aurita (assembly GCA_947086415.1). Classification (NCBI taxonomy): domain Eukaryota; kingdom Metazoa; phylum Arthropoda; class Insecta; order Lepidoptera; family Tortricidae; genus Pammene; species Pammene aurita. The sequence goes on along the minus strand of OX352293.1, from coordinate 19,186,321 downwards.
TAATTCTTGTCGCAAGCGGCACATCTTCCAGTAGCGTCGGTAGCTCATCCCTCAAAAAAGTTTCATACGCGATGCCGGTTAATCGATCTGGCAGAAAAAAGGTCCGATTAAATTATCGTGCATGATTCCCATCCACACGTTCAAAGAAAAAACTTAGTTATCAATATCGCCCGAATTGGAAAGAAAGTTGAAAGTAACTAACTGATTAATTACTACATGACCTATTTAAACCTGGTTAGTCTCACCCCCACCCCATGAGAAGCATCGCCACCCAATAAAATTAAGATAAGATAAGGAACAGAAGGCGAAAAACTCGCCGTAAGAATTAAAGTGACACAAACAAACTAATTAAAGTAATTTAACTTCATTAGCTCATTAGCTAATGACCCTTAATCAGTTTGTTTGTTTCACCAAAAGCAATCTGCAGTGCCTACTACCTCAAGGAATAAGATAAGATAAGAAACTGGAGACAAAGTATGCCTTCGGCGAGTTTAAAACGACACAAACAAGTAAAGTCAAGTACGCTAAGTCCTGTACCTGCTCTGGTATTATTATTATTAATTGTAAAAAATGAGCATAAAATGTCATAAATTGTACCTTTTTAGAAAGCTTATGAACTGAGGAAATAAATTCTGTAATTTGTACGCGAAGTGTTATTACTTTTTTTTTAGTTATGCCTTAAAATGTAACAAGATTTGAAAAAAAAATACAAAAACTTCTGACTTCAGATGCTTTTATTTGCAAAATTTTGATATGTTTTGTACTTTTTTTATTATTTTACGTAATCAGTGATTCATTGGCTATTCGGAAAATCTTTTTTTTTTTTTTTTGAAAAATACGTAGTTTAAAAAAAATACTAGTTTTAGGTCAAAAAGCGGGTATTTATTAAAAATCTTGAATAACTTGAAAACCAATGAGTTTTGACCCCTGCTTGACTGGACTTAAATCACTCCAAATAAGCTGTAGAATAACCCCCTTGAAGGAATACGACGAATTACCAGTCACCCTGTATAATTTCTCATAATATTGCACCCAGAACTCTAGGATTGATTTTCATTTCATGATAAAGTATTATGTTTTTGTCCCAGGTACAGTACTGCCCCAACGTCCTAGATGACCCAGAACTAATCGCAGGCAAGCACAGGACTCTACTAACGTTCACGTCGTACATGACCTCAATCATCGACTATGTCCGTCCACAAGACTTGAAGAAGGAACTCAACGATAAATTTAGAGAGAAATTCCCTCATCTCAAACTAACGTTAAGCAAGTTGAGAAGGTAAGTATTTATGTATTTCTTGGAATAATGTGTAATCCACGTGTATGTCGTATAAGGGCCTGTTTACACATTGATTAGTGTTAAGTGCGAGTTCATACATTTGTTACTTACTAAACACAAGAAGCGAATGTATGAACTCTAATCTCGCACTAAACACTAATCAATGTGTAAATGGGGCCTAAGAAATACAATATGCTATAACTAACTTTACTGAATTTGTGAGACTTTCCTTTTTACTAGAAATATTAGTTTAGTTTTTTTTTATATTTGAGAATGCTTTTCCCAGGCATGAAATGTCATCGCTCCAAAACTCGGCTTTCTAGTATTTTAAGAACTATTTAAAGGACATACCTAATCAACACATCGTTGCACTGATGAGACGCTCCATAAACAAACCATAATGTTTCTTGAATTTTCAACCGACTTCAAGATTTCGAAGGAGGAGGTTCTCAATTCGTCATCTTCGTTTTTGCTTTTTTTATGTATGTTCACCGATTATTCGAAAACGGCTGGACCGATTTGAAAAATTCTTTTTTTTGTTTGAAAGAGTATATTTCACAGTTGATCCCATTGTCATCATGTCAGGATCTGATGATGGGATCCTGGAGAAATCGAGGGAACTCTTCAACTATTATAGGCACATATTATACAACTATTATAGGCCTATAGTGATTTGAGTATTTTTTTACAGCAGCTTGTTATCAGCTTGTATATCAGATATTATTTGCAGATTCATCTCTTACGTATGTTGTAATTTTTCAGCATTAAAAAGGAGATGCGTAAAATAGCGAAGCACGATAGCGGTGGTATCGACTTGCTGTCTGTCGCCCAAGCATATGTCTACTTCGAAAAGTTGATTCTGGCCAATCTCATTACAAAGGATAATAGGAAACTGTGTGCCGGTGCGTGCTTGTTACTGTCTGCTAAACTAAATGACGTCAAGGGAGAAACGTTGAAGGCGCTAATTGAGGTATTCTGTCTATATCATACCTTAATTATACTTTATTTCGTTGCGTTCGTTTCGTTACTTTTCTGTCACACAGTACTGAAATAATTATATAGTTTAGGGCAGTATCAGCAACCTTTGTTGTAACTAAACCAATATATGTTCGAGAGTGATATTCATAATAGATGTGTCGTGGTGTGTTATCTGTGTTAATCCTCCAATGCTCCCAGAAACTGCTATTAAATAATTTATCCAACAGCGCATCGAAACAACCTTCAGAGTGACCAAAAAGGACTTGATAAAATTCGAGTTCGCGGTCCTAGTGGCCCTCGAGTTCGGGCTCCACGTGCCGCCGTACGAGGTGTTTCCGCACTACCAGCGACTGCTGCACGACTCGTGACCTTGGCGACTGCCGTGCGCGCGCGCCATCCTCCGCCGCAGGATGTCCACACTGTCCGCGCGCCCTGAGTTCGATAGGTACTGCCGAGAGTACTAACGCATCGGCTACGCAAAAAAGTTAAAAAACGCTCCGAGTAATTTGTTTTAACCTAAGTGTAGTGGGGGATGGGAGCGTGAAGCGAAATCGCTGAGTGCATTTTTTTCGCGGCTGTCGGATAAGGGTGAAATGTCATGCTTACTAGAAAACGTCGATGTCAATGACTTCGCGAAGCAATGAGAAACACGCAAAAAACTTAGATGGAGCTGCAGATTCTAAGTGATAAGTGACATTTCGTATGCTCAACTTAAAGATTTTTAATTAAAAATTTGTAGTATAAATATTTGGCAAATTTAACTAACACTACACACAACACAAAGAACAAGTTAACAAACAGCGGGAAAGATAAAGCATAAACTACAGACGGCCACCTTCCTTGAAACCAATTACATACCTTAATCAGTAATCACATTCGATACCTTATTCACTCTTTGTGTATAGAATAGAATACGTTTATTTTTAATGTTTTTAAGATCTCTGAGACGTGTAATAAGTAATAACACTATATGAATGCCAATCGGTAGGAATATGGTAAATTAGACCCCATGGCTCCAGTACTAATAGGCAAACAAATTTCAAACGACTTTCAAATGATGGCGGGAAATATATTATCTCTATCTGATAAAAGGCTTAAAAACGGGGTATTTGCTAGCTGTGCTCGTTGATCAAGTTTCAAATATTTCGCCACACTTACATGCGCCATTAACACGGAGTAACTGAGTAAACATCCTGTTTTTAATAGTACTTAATTCGTTCTAATGTTAACGACTGTGTTAGCTTGAAATCGTATGTATATGATAGTCGAGTTGTTTGTTATACCTATCAGTAAAGAGAGAAAGGTAGTAAGAAATGCATACGCACAATGAATTGAGTACTTACCTACATACTAAAGGAAAACAAGCTAAGTATGTTAACAAAAAGTTCAAGCTCTGCACAGAATTATCAGATCGATAATAGCTGATTTTCAGCTTGCCCCTCGTTTAACTCTACCCACAGATAACCTCAACCACTAGATAGATCATAAGTACAACTCGAAGTCAGGTACTAATTTTGTATGAGAGCGAGACCGCTTATTTCATTTGAGTTAACGTTTTTGATCAGTACCCATGTGAATTAAAAATATCTACAAAATTCAAGTAATATGGGCTAAACCTGGATTGTTATACTACATAATGGTATAGAATACTATTGAGATGTGGTGTTAGAATCGTAGAAATTTACGAATAAAATTGAGCTTATGTGTGGTGACCTCATGCTCCTTGTAAAAGTTTAATGATGAGTAGTCTGTGACTCTACCGAACAATATTTATTGGTTGGTATTGTTCAATAGAAGTAATATCAGCACTCATGGCTATGTACCAAACTAGATGTGATATGTACTTAGCTCGTTAGTTAAAGGGATTGCAATAACGATATGTATATCCAAAATCTTGTTAAGAACCTAGTTTTTTTTTTGTAATACCTTGTGTAAGTATTTTATTTTTTGATAACACGTTAAAGCAAATTTAATGTTTGGCAAATTTTAGCAACATAATTTAATATAGGTGGTTTGTAGCTCGGCGCGTTTCCACACAACATAAAAAGGTCACATACGGCTTTTCGTGAACCGAAGATATCCTATGGCATGATTATTCCTTAGGATCCAATCCAAGTATGGATTTGAAAAGTGGAGCCACCAAGATTTTTGATTAAAATTTATTTTAGGGAGGGAGGAGGCTCTCAACTTTATCTTGATATCTACATCAGTTCAGCTACTAGGCCAAGTTTGGTATCGTTTTCGTATATAAGATAAGTAATTTTGATATAGATATCTATTGGTCAAAATAGGAAGTAGCAGAACATCTTTGAAACTCTGAGCAAATTGTTGTATTATTCTTACAATCAACAAGGTTTTGAAATATACAACTAATTCTTTTAAAAAGCGAATGTGAAAAATCTTACTTAAAGTACTTACACACACATACACACACACACACACACACACACACACACATACTAACACACGCATACCCCAGAAATCTACAAACGACTTCATTGTTATATTTCATTGCGTTAGAGTGACTTCAAGTTGTTAGTGTCCCGTGTATAGTGAATTATAAAGTGTCAAATAAAATACAGCATCTCGAATATGTCAGTATCATTAGAAGTTAGAAGGAGTACATTTGCTACAAGTCGGGACAAGTGCACCCGTCCCCGTACCGTAAATAAAGGGTTTAATTAAGGCCGTGCATCGGTTGGCTTAGACCACGCCCACCTGTCAGAGACACGTTTATCGCTTATGTGCACGAGAGAAAGAGATACAAAGCTTTCACAAGATATGTGTAATGTTTTCAATTAATTTCACTGTAGTCAAAATACCATCCTTTCAACGTTTTATATCTAATGTTTATGCCTTATGTAAGCTAAAGAAAATAAGGAATAACAGGATCCATCTTTGGATTTTTTTTTGAGAAAATTTTAGTATTTTTTTTTATTTTAATATATACTCAAAAAAGTGTTTTTTTTTCATTCTGACACTAAATCGCTTGACAATGTGCATTTTTTTTAAGCCCCTTAACACCCTTTTACGCAGGTTGGTCACGGGGAAGGGCCTTTAACCCTATATTTACGCTTTTATCTATATATACGAATTAAAACTGGCCCATAAGTTAGGCTTACCTACATAATTTGCATTCCTGTATAATGTATATGAATACATATAATTCGGTTACTTCTCAAGGGCTTATCACTGCCATCAGTGGTTATATTGAGCTAATCAAGTTACTCATAATAATACTAACTGAACTCTTTAACGTAACAATGTATCCTAGCCTTTATTCGGCTAACTGTAATGTTATTGTATGACTATGACTGGACAAAGATGGCATTTTAAACCTGTTAGATTTTTTTTTTAAATAAGGTATATTTAATGGGTTATATTATATCACATGTGTAGACATTTATTAATAAATAATATTAAATAATATTTGGGGAAACGCTTACACAGATCATCCCTTTGCTGGCAATTATGCTCATGCGATATGTAATCCGTTGAATTTGCCTTGTTCCATGAATATTTATCGAGGCAACTGAAGAATGAAGATACTAGTTAAGTTTGTTTTCAACCGACTTCAAGATTTCGAAGGAGGAGGTTATCAATTCGTCGGAATCTTTGTTTTTGCTATTTTTTTTTTTTTTTTTTTTATGTATGTTCACCGATTATGCGAAGACGGCTGGACCGATTTGGAAATTTATTTTTTTGTTTGAAAGCGTATACTTCACAGTTGGTCCCATTGTAACCATGTCAGGATCTGATGATGGGATCCTGGAGAAATCGAGGGAACTCTTCAACTATTATAGGCACACCTATGGTGATTTGAGTATTTTTTACAGCAGATCGAGCATTTGGTGTTGGAAAGGTGGATGCTTAGTGAAGTCGGTTCTTTATTGTTTAAAATTATTTTTAATTACGTTCTGATTTGACACTTTATACTTTACTTTCTCGAACGATGTAATATGTAAATAAGTGTTCATGTTGGAAAAACAAGGCCTAAACGTAGCTCAATAATTGAATTAAAGTTAATTTATGGCGATTATCGCTGTGCCAAGGTTAGAACTAGTCCAATTATAAATTATAGTTATAGGAAGGAATTGGTATTTAAGTAGGTAACATACTTTTACCTTAGCGAAATGTTTATAAATATTAAGATATATAATATATAATGCTGAAAGATGATGGAACTGTGATAAAAAGTGAAATTATTAGAAGTAACACCAGCAAAAAATTGGTACCTATTTAAGTGTTTAGTATTTATAGATTATAGGTAATAATATGTAAGGTGTATTCGGGTTAACAAATAAAATAAATGGCGAATAATTCCGAAAATTGACCCTCAATACAATGGAACATCAGTGGTTTAGAAATGATTTTCAGCATTATTTGTATTTCAAAATTACTCGAATACATCACCTTATATGAATGAATTGTTTAAGGGTAGATAAACATTCGTTTCCGAAATGTGTTTATTTTTGCTGTTAATTTTCTTGAATTTGTAAAATTGCGAAAAAGAGTACATTTTAAAAATATGTATGTTTTTTCATATGTAATATAATTTGGTTACATACCATATACAACTTTTTTCTTACTTTGACCCCACAAAACATATTTAGGTACCATTTGGTAAATTAAATGAGGTATCTTCATCTGCTACGTAGGTAATTAATTTTTAAAATGAAAGTAAAATATCATAGGGCGATTGTGCTAGTTTTCCGTCCATACTTATTTATACATTTATATTCAATTTTTTCCCGAAATATGTGAGCTTAAAATAAATTAAAAACTACTAAAGAATAAACTATAAATAGAGATTTGTTGACCTTATAAAGGTTTCCCTAAAATTTTAGTGAGCAGTTTTCAAGTGGACGGTAAACTGGACCTGGACGGGAAACTAGCACAAATAACCTATATGTATACCTAACCCAGAAATTGGTTGCCAGAAGTTTTTTTTAAATAAATAGAATGTGACAACACACACTCGCTGTCAACTCTGCGTAGGTTTAGTTTTGCCTCTAGATGATCATATAGGTAAGTATGTTAAATCGTATAATGTGTTTCAAGTTAGAATCGATTGTTGATGTCTTTCTTGATTTCGGAAAATAAGTTGACATAAAGCGGATTTAACGCCTTTGGCAAAACACTCGTTTTGTAATAACATTTTGTCCGCAAAATGCATTTAACATTAGCCTTGAGTCGATCAATGAACAAACAAGTCTAGTAAATTCTGCGCGCGAATATTTCACGGGTCGCCCACATGTCGCCCATATCAATTTCCCCACGTTTAATGCAAGATACATAACGAGCAGCCAATGAAACGAGAAGGTGTAGGCTCAATGCCGGAAGTGCCGCTACCGTTCTTTATTTCATTCACTAGTCATTTATGCGCTAAATTAGAAAATTACACGAATTTTCGCTATTGATGATGCAAAAAATTTAACACTTTGTGAAAGTTTCACAAAATTATAACGGTTTGAATATGTTATGTAACTTATGTATGTTGCATGCAATTTGGATTTTGTATGAAAACAGTCGCCATTTTTTTCTTAGATATTTATTATACGTTGCCAATATATATACGACGGATGCCATTGGCATACCTAGACTCTAATATTTAAAAAAATACGATACCATAAATAAATATATGTATATTCTGTCGCCAATTTTAGGTCTAAGTAATGATCTGGTATTCTTCCTCTTTGGAGCCTTTAGTACTGGCGGGGACCGCAAGGTCTGCTACGTTACGTGATACAAAGATAAGCCCCATGGCACATGTTCATAAAAGTGATGCTGAGTCCCGAAAAAATAGTAAAAAAAAATTGGAACTGGCCGAAAGCACAAAAAAGTACCACTTCCGGTGTAAAAAATGGATGGTATTTACCTACGTTTACTACCTCATTTGATATAAAGATGACACTTCTGGCAACAAACAGCATTTTGTATGTAGGTACCATATATCTAAGATGGCGCTCATTTCTCTGGTAGGTACAGAAAAACCCAATCTGCCAGGTCATGTATGGCTGGAAGTGCCCGGCAGACTGGTTAAAAAGTAACGGGTTTGACTCCCAAATTTACGTCACTTATGAACCAGTCTGCCGAGCACTTTCGGCCATGCAGGAACTGGCAGACTGGGTTTTTAGGGTTCCGTAGCCAAACTGGCGAAAACGGAACCCGTATAGTTTCGTCATGTCCGTCTGTCCGTCCGTCCGTCCGTCCGGACCTCACCAAACGGTTGTTTTTATAAGATATTTTGCGGCACTTACGTCATTTTATTATGTGGCACTTACGTCCTTTTACTATGCGCAAAATGCATTGCGGTTTTATTCGATATAGTTTTCATTGTTCTTGTTGTTAGGGGCTATGTAAGGCTCCCAAGCCTATGTATCACTGCGACCATTACTGATCTATTATGATCGCCACCTACTGCAACTCTCGGTCTAACCCTGCAACTTCAAACAGTTCCAGGATCTTTTTGATCTCGAGAGACTTTAACTCCTCTGGGCGTAGTATGTGCCTGCCTACCCAGAATTAAGTTACGAGTGCGCATTAGGGAAGGGCAATCTGCGAGGATGTGCAAGGGCGTCTCCTCTGCAGTTTTCATTGAAAGTACTTATCAGGCAGGTATACATGAATTTTCCCAATTTTTTTGGTTCAAATGTTAATGGGGGGTTTAAACTTTCGGAGCTTTTATTTACGAAAGTATTAGTTTATCCAAAAATTGTTTTAAAGACCATGTTCTTTTTTTAATGACCTATCCAACGACACCCCACACGATAGGGTTGATTTTTTTTTTTCAGATTTTGTTTTACCACCTTGTCAGCTTGATTAAAACACACCAAATTTCAGTTTTCAGTACTGACCATTAAAGCCGGGGACGGACAGACGGACTTGGCGAAACTATAAGGGTTCATATTTTACTACGGAACCCTAAAAGTGGCAACTTACGAAAAAATGTCGCAAAAATCTTAAGTAGAGTATAAAGTGGATCACTATAAGAGTGTGCACCCCTAACAAATTATTACACTCTTAAGTGACTTAGTTTTGAAAAAAAAAATAGTTATTACTTACCTTATTACGTAAAGATTATTGGAAGAAAGGTAATTAAATAATAAAGAAAAATTGTCGAGAGGGCCTATACTTTGGCTCCGCGCCCCCCTCACAAATCTGCATTACCATTTTCCAGTCCCGTGTACGATAAAAAAGTGAAGTGTATCTCATAATACATATGTCCCAAAGAACATACTCGTAATAATTAGCAAGTGCGTTCTGCGTTACACCTTTATGTGTATTGAACATCACTTATTAAAGGTATGAACGGTAATTTCAATCGTGCGTGTAATTGTACGCATGTAATTGATGAATCAATTTCAAAAGAAAATAAAAACTAATTTAAACCCACATCAATCAACGTAGCGTGTAGGCTTTAATCCACCTCGTTAAACGATAAGTAAAGTAGAAAATTTACTGTAATATATGGGTCACTGTAATCGTGACTGTCGCATTGCTTCACTGAGAAATTCACTAGTTGCACTTATCGAAGATAATTATACCAATGCTTATTAGGTATTGAAACATCCGTTCCAAATTATGCAAGGTAATAAAAGTGAAGAAAATACAATTTAACGCGCATTCACGCGTTATAATAGGCGAGTTAAGTTGTCTATAGTAGCTGTTCGATAATACGATGAGTTTAAAGGTATTGCTTTAAGCAAAGCGAATGAAAATTGCGAAACTGTGAAAATGGAACAAATTTTAATTTTGATCAACACTTCCTTCTGGATAGGTAGGATATTTTATCTTAATTTAGTTAATATTAAGTAATTAAATTTAACGCAAAATTTGATCCATTTTCAAATATAGAATAAATGTTTTATATTAAATGTTTTTGAAACGCAGCTTGCAAAATATTTATATGTAGATACATCTTTGATATAATGAAATACAATAAATATATTTTTTTATGTGTTCGGCTTGATGGTTAACTGGTAGATAATGCCTTCTGGCATTAAGTCAGTGCAGTAAAAGTTTAAATAAATAAATCCTCGTGTACAATGATAAGGAGGGAAACCACTTAAGAATGTGTCCTGTATGGGGCATTAACTAATAAGTATGTTTCCCTACTTTTTAAACGCCCGCCTTGCAGCCCGAAACAGCTTGACTTATTAGCCATTAATTTAATAGGAAAAGTTTATTTATAATTACTTAACTTTATTTAAATAATTGACTCTCTTCATGGTTTTACTTATAGAAATGTAAATTTTAGATTAGATTACAACCTTTCCTTCAGCAACTAACGCCTTATTATTAATAGATGGGTATAAGTAATGAAATAAAGTCCACTCGTGTTAAGTAAGCTCAATTTACAAAAAAAACTCATTTATATTCGAGGGACTTTATTGTTTTAATTGGCCAAATTAGTTTTTTCTTATTTAGCGAAACAACCTATTTAAGTACTCGTACCTACTAACCCACAGAATATAATAATGTTTGCAAAGTTGCAGTAGTTACCTAGCTCCTAGTTACCTAGTCCTTTATCTGTTAACAAATAGGTACATAAGTATTTCCTTTTTTAAATTTAACTTCTGTACATGTACTAAGGCTAAATAACAATAATAAATACATTTAAGAGCAAAGGCAATCAGTATCTATCGTTTTCTAGTAGGAAGAATACTTAAGGTTTATTTTTACTAAAACAATGTTTACGAAGCAGGTAGTCTAAGTAGACAATCCTTCAACACTAATATTTGTTTGTTGTATTGGGATCTTTATAAAAAAAATCGATACGATATAAGTCGATACTTTCAGATAAGTATACCTATACCTATACCTAATGGCTCCGAATGTTAACAAAAAAAATGGTCTTCTTGCCCCGACCATGCGACGTTTTTTTATATGAGTATTTGCCCAAAGTTTTCAAAATTCTTTGTCGAGATTTTGCAGAAAGATATCCCACCTTATAAGTAAGAGAACGTAAGATAAATTCCGCGAAAACATTCCTTTAATGGATTGCTCCATTGTATGCTATTAAAATCACTCCATTGTGACGGACGGGCAACTACGGAATCCTACACTGTGAACAGCCCGACATGCTACTGGCCGGTTTATTGTAGTCTGAAAATACCTATTTATGCCTTTAAACAGATTATCACTATTTCTGTTTCACCTTATGTATTGTCTAAAAAATATAACAATTTGTTGCTAATATATCTACTACTTATACCTACCAATAAATTTAACAATTGACGTGCAGCTAAGCATTGCTATTAATTTGCGGTGGTTTGACAAATCAGTGTAACTGTCTAATTAATTTAGTTACATTTTTACTGTGTAGGTACTGGTGTTATATTGCACACTATGCCTATTAAATCATACTTGGGGAGATGAAGAGATTGAAGAAGATACACCAAAAAAGGGAGCACATCTCGAAGGAGTCATCGCACCGTCCGATAATTCAATATTAGAAGCTATACCAAAAAAGGGAGCACACCTCGAAGCAGTCATCGCACCGTCCGATAATTCCTCCGAAGTTGACCTAAACGAAGACTCCTCTATTTGGCAATTCTGGCGGCCTTGGAAATTATGGAATTGGGGTAAAGATCTTTATAATTATGTATATATTTAATTTACTGATAACTTATAGTCAGACGCAGTAGTAGCTTAACTTGTGTAATTGTGAGGTGTTTAAAATGATCGTTACACGCATTTGTTTTGTTTACACCATGCTCTGTGTCAACATCATTTCAAGCACCTCTCCTGTTTAGCTACTTCTGCGGTTGACTTAATAACAAGGAGAATTTCAAAATTATATGGATTACCATATCGCTGGCTCAATATTACAGGGTTCTATGTTGCATTTTCGGGGTACTTAAATTTAGACTTAGTGTCACTATGACAGTGTTCAAATTTTTTATTTTATGAAATAGGAGGCAAACGAGCAGACGAATCGCCTGATGGTAAGCAATTAACGCCGCCCATAGACGCCCGCAAAACCAGAGGGGTCACAAGCACGTTGCCGGCCTTTAAGATGGGAATACGCTCTTTTCTTGAAGGTTTGAAGGTCGTATCGGTCCGGAAATACCGCAGACGACAGTTCATTCCACAGTTTTGTTGTGCGAGGCAGGAAGTTTCTCGAGAAATTTCGATCCAATAAAAGTGAAACATAGAACCCTGTAATATTGGGCCAGCGATATGGTATTTTGTATCTACCATTACCATTATCTACTGACCGCTGAAGAGAAAGATGCATAAAAGTTTCCGCGTTTTTTTGTCGAACTTCCAACATTTTCATAGACATTCGGCGCCAGCTTTTGTGAATTGTCGATAGGGATATCGACTATTTTCTCAGCCAAAGTTATAGTTGACGAAATTATGATTTGCATCGATTCGCCATACTTAGGTACAAGTTGTTCGAGGGTCTGGCGCAAATTATATTTCGTTAAGCTAGGTATAAGATAATAAATAGATAGAAATAAAGGTGTAAAATACTTATTTACATCCAATACAAGATATGACTTATCACTTAGGTACTTAAATTAATTTGAATGAATGTAATTGTCAAGACTAATTAATACGTTTTATTTGATAGGTCGCAATCTGATGAATGAAGAATATAATGAAAACGAAAAAAGCAGTTATGGATATGGAAGACACGGCATGTATCGGCATCGAGACCCGAAAAGATCTAAAATTAAAAATAAAATAAAGTTCCTTATTAAAATACATCAATTTGAAACGTAATGATAAGTTTTGTTATTTCATAATTTTACTAACATTCTCAACGTGTACAGTCAGCAGCAGAAAAAGCTGAGCGGGTGAGATATTTAATATTATCTTAGCGCGACTATGGGCCAAGAATAGTAAATATAGGGACGTAATCCCGCGAAGATAAGATAAAAAGTAAGACGCAGTCTCGTGCACACACACTCCCTTGTCGGGTTTGTTTGAACCAATCACAGCTCGTCCACGAGTTGTATAGTGTCCGTTTCTAGCGTAAACACGAGGAAAACTTATACTTTGCTGTCTGTTACGGGATTACGTCTTTCCATTTTCTATGTCCATGGGCGCGACTTTATTGTTACGAGATCAGAGCCTGAGAAGGTCATTCTGAACACCTCACCCGCAAAGCTACTTCTGCTGTCCTACACCCTATTGTGTTGTCATGTCCTTGCGCCTATTTAAGAGCTTAAATTGCTCGGCTCTTGTCAGGAGAGTATTTTTCAGCTTACTCTCATCCTACTTATCCTGCGGGGCTGGAAGTTGGCATCTTACATGCCTATTGACAACCGACAATGATGTAACGTACCTTTAGCGTGGTCCCACACGCACTTGGCTGGTTTTTTTTATCTTTGATAAATGATTTGATTATATTCTCTTTGCCTTTGATAATGATAACTATTAGGCGACGTCAGACTGACATCTTGTCATTAAACTTGCAATTATTTGTGGTATTTTAGCTTTGAATATTATTAAAGTCGTTTTAAAATATTAGTTTTTATAGGTAATCTTAAATGACACGATGTTTTACGTCGATAGTCAACGAACAACGACCCGCAGGGACAGCTCCCTCATAACTACCGCCCGCACTATCTCAGATCGGGGGTCCTCACTGATGGTTCGTGGCCACTCCAGCGCACATTTCGACAGCGACCTTGAGGGCAACGTTATTACACACGTTCGTCCTAAGGGCTCCGTGCAAAAAGAACTGGTTACTTTACTCTTTGAGTCTATGCTTAATCACATTGTGATGTCTTGGGAGGTTATTGAACCGGAAAAGTCTAACTTGGAAAGAGAAAAGACTGCTAGTGAGGTCACTGTAACCACTGCTAAAAAGAAAGGAAAAGAACCGCCAGGTAAACTCAGTTGCTTCAAACTAGATTTACGAGATAGTAATAACAAAGACACAAAGGGTTAGGAATGTTAGGATCCCATCGCCCACTGGTTTGCACAGAAACTTAGCGGCTCTCAGTACCTGAATTCTCCCTGGGGAGCCTTGTAGACGGAGAGCTAGCCACGTCAGATATGACACAATAATGAGAGCGACGAAACCCCTCTCGTTAGTTTGCTATACTGTGCTTATTTCTAGATCCGGACATCTGGCAGCTGAAAAAGTGGTGGGGGTCAAATAATGCAAACCACTTTAAGAGTTCTGGTTTTGATGTAGTATTATGAGAAATTATATAAATAATGAGATTATATCATTTTCAAAAGTTTCTGATGGGGTAAAGTAGTCTAAAACGACGTGTAATGTCGTAATTCATAGTTTGTCGCCTACTGTTTCCGAAATGTTAGTCTGTCACTCTGACCTCCACCCAGTCGGTTAAAAAGCTGCCAGATGCCCGGATCTAGTAATAAGAATAGTATTGCAATCTTACTAGACGGGTTTGGTTGCTCTCATTATTGCCAATTGCCATTGTAATTTTATTCGATATTTGTACGTGGGGTCGCGATATCTGCGTACGAGAGAAAATGTGATGTATGTATCACATGATAACATGGCGAGTTGGCTAGGCCTGGAGTTAATATTTATTTTAATTTTTTTACTTATAGGTATTTCTTAACAACATGAAATTTTTTACATACGATTAAGGGACTCGTGAAATGCGCATGTTTCCTATAAGTCTTAGGAATTTGTCATGATAGAAGCCCCCCCTCTTCTTGTAGGTATTTAAGTTCTAGGTATCTAGATTGGCACTTGATATAATAAGTATAATTATAAGGTGCGATGGGGTCACTAAAGGGTAAGATTAGTCAATAGATATTTCAAATAAGTACCTCGTTCCTTGTAAGTATCTAGATTATGCACTACCATAATAGTTTTCCATCGTATTTTATCGGAATTGTTCGTATTTATCGTGCTCTCTCGGCGACAGATGATTTTCAATTAGCTCCGTAGAGCCACTTTGACATTTTATATTTACTTTTTTACATTTGGTACTAAATTATGAAGTTACATATTAATGGATATAAAAATGTCATTCATTTAATATAATAATTTATTGACACTTCGGGTGCCGTCGTATTCTGATAAAAATCCGAGTTTTCCCGATGGAAATACATTATGCACTACATCTGTACTTGCTAATGACCTATCATTATATATTCTAGCAAAAACGGCCAGATCGAAATTGACCAGGACGAAATCAGGTTCAGTTCCGGTACAGTATTCATGATTATTTGTATTACCTATATTATATTTTCTAAACATAATTATGTAAACGAAAATATTTTCATTAAGATAACCGCTTCAGATAGAACCATTGCCATACGTTCCGTGGTGGTCGGAACCAGACGAGCGTGCGATCATTCGCTTCAACAACGGAAATCTATACGAAGGGAACATTTCTATGAAGTGTATGCATGGAGAAGGGCGGTTCCAATGGGCTGATGGCACAGTCTATTTGGTAAAAACAATGAGTGACCTTTATTTAAAAAAAGTAAATTGACAGCAGTAAGTACAGTCACCAGCATAAATATATGACTATGGGCAGCCCTGCAAAAATATCTGATTCTCCACTGAGGGCAAAAGTATATGACGACACTTCCACGGTAAAAATATGTGATGGTTTCTGGCCGGCATAAACATCGTTTTGCATCGATCAGCATAAATATCGGATCCGTCCACTTAAAAATATCTGATTACCTATCAAAAGCAAAATTATGTGACTACTGCCACCGGCATAAATATCTAACCACTGTGAAAGCTTTAACATCGGATGACAGGTCGACCGCATAAATATCTACATAATAACAAAATCAAAATTATGTCATCAATATACAAAACCAAACCCTATTTGGCTGGCATAGAGGCCATAGAGGTCTTAATTGTAAAAAGCTATTTGACAGTTCACGAAAAGAGTGCAGACTTGTCATTGAACTGTCATTGGATATGTCTATCTCACATTTTCTATCACGAATTTGACACATTCAAATTCATATGTTTCATTGCATTATAAGCTTCATTACAATATTTACGATTTATTCATACAGTTAGGATTAGGACTCGGTGCGACTGCCGTCAATATGCGAGAAGCGATATTTTATTTTATTAAATTAAAGAAAAAAATCGCGGCAACACTGTTAACGGTTGATTTACGTATATAGGGTAAATAAATTGTTAATTTAAAGAAGCAGTACTGTTTATTCAATACATTACTTAGAACATTTACGGGTAGTATTTTTATAATATAACTTCCCGGCGACACATAATAATATCTAACTAGTCACTACAATACCAGGTTAATTTTTGTTTTGTTCACGGTCCTTGTTACTCAAGTTTGCAATATTCTTACGAATTATTATCACTCTTGTGAAAAAAAAAAATCTAAATAAATCATAAATAAATTAGTATAAAGTCCATAACTCCCTAGGGAACACTCACCATCGGGAGGTAAGTGAAATATTGCAAACGAGAGTATAATAGGTTTCTAATCGAAAAAGCACGAATGTCATAAAATATTCACAGTTTCGCACATCCATTCGTAAATGTAGGACTACATTTACGAATGGATGTGCTGCAGGGGCAGATTCGCCCATTTTAAATCGGGCGAGTGACTGAGGTAAAGGGGTCTATACCATACGTCGTTATCGCGGAAGCAAAAACGATTTGACAGTAGTCAAAGATTATGACAAATAAGATATAACAGAAGTGACAGTAGTATCAACACGTTTGTACCTACAAGTTCTAAATTTATCAATGTTTTTTCTAATATCTAACCTTCGTACTCGACTTGATTACTACATACTAAAAAGATTAGCCACGCAATACTAACGGCAACCTCTTTATTCACCTGTTACTCAAAACATTTTTCATTCATTTGTCTGGACTTGTAGATAAAGGATAACTTTAGACACACGAAAAGTTTTTTTTTCTTAAAAATCAACGCTAGTACTCGTAATTTTCATAAAAAATAAACCTTCTGTTAAACGAAATTTCTACTCCAAAACGAACGTAGGAAAGGAGCAAAACGAGTTTGATTAATCATTTCTAGCAAAAACATCGTGCTAGATATGAAGAACTTCTTAGAGGCTAAGACGTGTAGGCATAATATTCTGTTTATATTAAACGGACATTCTGTTATATATATTTTTCAACACATTTGTTTTTGCTCCCGCGATAACGATGTATGGTCTATACTCACCGCGTAATGGCACGAACTTGACGTCTGGATCGCCATTAACCGTATTCGGCGCTCCACACACACACACTGAATTCATCAATTCGTAGACAAAATCAGAGGTAAATGCTTAAATTTGTCTATGGTAGCTAAAATGGTTTATTTCTACGATTCGTGTGTGATGCCAAGGTTCATTGGCTCCAGAGTTGGGGACTCATAATTGAAGTCAGTGATTTGATTAAAAATTCTCATTATTAAATCATCGCTGATTAAAACATACCATAAAACAATCAAGTAATTTCGCCAAGAATATATCATTAACGACGGGTGCTGATTTAAACGAAAGTAATGCTAATCTACTAAAGTCAATCATGATTCGTTTAATATGATTGGAATATTTTTAAGTTGATTTATATTATTACAAGGATATCAGGCCTTTATTCTGAATTGTAGAAATTTTCGTTATTATACATTTTGAATAGCAAGTAATTTAATTAAAAAAAGTGGTTTGTAAAAATCCTGTCAAGCTAAAAAGGTTTCTGCAAAATAGACCTATCTGATAGCAACTAAAATCTAATATAGGTAACGAAAAGTGTGGGAGGATTTTGTTAGTCTTATCTCACTGCTTTATTTATTTTTTATTTACCTACTTCTTTCAAATTGAAATCAATTAACAGTTAATAGTGAATGCTTTATTGTGGACTTCATATATATGAGGCTAAAAATGGCTTCGTCGTTTTTTTTTTGTAAATAAATAATTTTAGGCAACTACGATATAGATGTGATCAGATATTGAGGTAAACATCAGTATTCTCGATAAATTCTAGTTTTTATTGCAGTTACTAAAACGACCGGTTAATATGCCCTAATCTGACTTTATCTTTTACATTATCACCAATTTTGATTTAATTTTAATACAAATTTTGATAGAATGAGAATTTACCACATAATCTACCAAATTAAATTATTACTTTCGTCAAAAACCAAATAGAATGGGTAGATATTGCAGAACCGAACTCCTTTTTAGGGTTCCGTACCTCGAAAGGAAAAAACGGAACCCTTATAGGATCACTTTGTTGTCCGTCTGTCTGTCTGTCTGTCAAGACCATTTTTCTCAGGAACGCGTGGAGGTATCAAGCTGAAATTTATATCAAATACTCAGGTTTACTGTCCCTTAGAGCTGTGAAAAAATGAGACTTCTAAGCCAACGCAATCAAAAGATACAGCCGTTTATGCCGCAAATTCGGCAAATTTTCGCTTGCAAGGGAATTAAAACCTACAGGGTACTTCCCATGAACTCAGAATCTTAAAATTTGGTACGAAGCAACGTCTTATAGCACAGATAAAGGAAAAATTGCGAAAACCGTAAATTTTTAGTTACGTCCATCATATAATAAAAATATTTTAAAGTTACTACCCCTATATACCTACAGGTTTGTACGGAACCCTCGGTGCGCGAGTCCGACTCGCACTTGGCCGGTTTTTTCTTATATCGGGAATACAAATAGAATTCAAATTAGCCTAAGCATATTAAGGTAACCCTCGGAAGCAGAGATAATACGCTGGAAACTGTTATATACTTTCATTATGATGTTTTTAACGTTATCTCTAAAATCTCGGAAAATCTCGTGTCTGGGCCTGAAGTTATGCAAGGTCAAACTCCAAAAAATGGGGTTTTCGTGATTATATTGGTTTTTATAACTCGATTTAAGTTGACATCTATTAGTACATTGTAGAGCATAAAATTTGCAACAAGTTTTACATGTACTTAAGCTAAAAATTGTTTTAGAAACTTCAAAGTTATTTTATAAGACCTATCTAATGATATGGCACACGTTCCTAAAAATATTTTTTTTTAACATTTAGTTGCATGTATGGAGTGCCCCCCTTAAACATATTTTTTACTACAAAACTAAGTAGCGGCACATATATTAGACCTTTAATTGAGATTTATTGAATATACGCCGTATGCGACCCGCCCGCCCATCTGTCCGTTAATCTGCATATCACAGCCATATTACTCGGTATTAGCTTTTAAACTAAACGTTTTGACACATATATCAGCCACCCGTCAAGGAAACAGCACTATACATATGCAAAGCGCTATCTCACTCGAACGTCGTCGCCGCATGCGGAAACCACAGCAGTGTGATAGTTACCTTAACCGTAACCGAAAACTGCAATGAAATCGAACGGGCCGTTTCAAAGATTAGTGGGAACATTGATTTGTACACTTACCAAAAAATGTACAAACAAATGTGTCGGTATTTTGGTAAAGGTAACATTTGGCAGCTTGGCACATACGTTTTTTTTGCTCGAATACAATATTGAATCTGTATAATACATTTTATGACGTAAGCGCCAACCACCAAGTGATACCTTTACCAAAATATTGTCACAAATAGCCATTTATCCTAAATGTATATAAGGTCGGTGTTAATAGAAAAGTAAAATAATGTAACCAAACACATTTACCTTCATTGCTACAATTACACTTTTTTAAAGAACAATTATGTTTTTTTTGTCAATTCATACACAAACTTATTATTTACATATTTTAGTGAAAACAGATTTCGTTAATATTATTTTGTCATGATTCAAATGCCTTTCTTGCATACAAATTCAGACATATTTGTTTACCTTATTTTACTTTTCTTTTGACACTGACCTTACTCGTACCGCCTCTGTTCCGCTTCCGTCAGGGAAAAAATAATGGAGCTAGTAGCTATGCAAAATCTAATCGTATTTAAACATCATTAAAACAACTAAATCGTTAGTTTAACTAAGCATCTGTCTTACTAATGTTATCACTTCAGCTAAGTAATCATGATAGAAACTGAAAATCGTCATGATTTACTCATGTCGGTGCTCAATCTGATTGGAAAGCTCATGATTGAAATCGTAATCATGTTTATATGATAATTATGATAAAGATTAACGTTCTAATTTTTTACTTTAGTTTCAAAACACCAATTTTTTGCCCAACCCCGATTGGCTCATTGCTCTCCTGTTGCCTCCTTGTCGCTTGTCGGACAGGTGCCTTGCAACATGCAATAAAACAAGGTCAATATTCAATAATTTTATTTTGCACTATTTATCTTCAGTATTATAAATTTGACCATTCTGGGCCCTCCAGGTTATATACTGAATAAGTCTTATGCTGTATTTTCACGAATACGGCCTAAATTTTTAGGATGGTCGATTTTGCATCTTCCACTTGCAAGTAATCCATGATTTCACGGCATTTATCTAAAAACAATATTAAATTACAAATGCATTATTAAGTCGGTAGAACCTATTGATTACGTAGGTAGTTATCAATATCATGTAAGTAAACAAGAAACAACTCACATAAACTCTCAATGGATTCATTATATAATGGAGCGGTCTATTTTTTCGTATATTTAAATAATCCTATGCTTCAATTGCTCATAGATTTGATAAGACGCGCTATACATGGCATTGAATTAATCTAATTATTACGAGTTGCAATCCATGCAAAATAATAATTTGACTTGTTTATTTCTAATGTGACATGCCATATTGACGTAAAAAAATTACTTTTTAATGATAGTTTAGGATAGTAATAAGAAGGTTTATCACATCTATTAAACGTCATGATGAGTATCAACCATACCATCATATACCATTTACTGCTTTATACCAGCTAGATAAGGTTTGGTTTTGTATATTGATGACATAATTTTGATTTTGTTATTATGTCAGATATTTATGCGGTCGACCTGTCATCCGATGTTAAAGCTTTCACAGTGGTTAGATATTTATGCCGGTGGCAGTAGTCACATAATTTTGCTTTTGATAGGTAATCAGATATTTTTAAGTGGACGGATCCGATATTTATGCTGATCGATGCAAAACGATGTTTATGCCGGCCAGAAACCATCACATATTTTTACCGTGAAAGTGTCGTCATATACTTTTGCCCTCAATGGAGAATCAGATATTTTTACAGCGCTGCCCACAGTCATATATTTATGCTGGTGACTGTACCTAAATATTAATTGACTTCAAGTTCCTAACACTTTATTGCAGGTAATTGTAGCATACAGTTCCAAAGGACTTTTCGTTTCTAAGGTCTCGTGCCGTGCTACAGCGTAGGCGTAACGCTACGAATTGTGTCGCATAAAGCAGTCACCGCTATGCTACGCGCGTAGCGCTACGCCGTAGCAGATAACATGGATTTCCCCCTTACTCGTAGTAACGAAAATGCTTCATAGAGGCGTGACGACAACGTGTGTGTTTATTTTTCGAATCCCAGGGCCGCGATTCGAAAAATAAACACACACACTGGACAGACATTGATCACACATTGGTCACATATTGGTCTCACATTGGTACAACATTGGTACAATGTGTGACCAATGAGTGACCAATGTGAGACCAATGTTGAATGAAAATCTGTTCGAATAGCAAATGTCAATGTCGTTATAGCGTTGAGTTGAGTTGGGTTGAGTTGGGTTGGAGCTGTGTCGGTCCAGTGTGTGTGTTTATTTTTCGAATCGCGGCCCAGCCCATGTCGTGGTTAGCGCTGAATGGGATAATAAAACAAAAAAGAAATTCTATTTACAATTTATATTTTTAACTAGCCCTTGCATTTTAAATAGCTAAGTACTTGTTTGTCGAGTGAGTAGGCAGTTATAGTTATTTTATCTACACACATATTGTAAGTTCTCTAAAACGTGTTCGAAAACGGTAGGCAATGGCTAGCATTACCACGACCGATTTTACTATGATAAGCTTTTTATCCGTGGCAGTAACGTAATTTTAACTTTTCATGCTCAATTATTGATGTGCTATGAGTTAATGTACACCTGCACCCTCCCGCGCATCCGCCGACAGCCCGACACGCGCCTCCCCGACAGCCCGACACGCGCCTCCCCGACACAATCGAGTTGGTCATGGCGGTGCAATGGCGGCCATTCTATGGTTTCCGAATACGGCATTTTGGATAAATAATATGAGTGTAGATAAAGCAGTGTATGCAACTGTACGTAATTAGGCCTTATTACGTAACAGTTACATAAACTACTATAGTAACCTTTTCAACTGCAATACTATACGTGTAGGCAGTACCTACATAGGTACTACATAAAAATTCGTGAGACAATAACATATTAAAAATATTTATAACGGTTTACTCACGTAATTTAAGTCGATTTTTGCTCGACATGTTTCGATCAATTTACGATGATAAAACATGTCGAGCAAAAATCGACTTAAATTACGTGAGTAACCCGTTATAAATATTTTAATAAGTACTACACAAGTACATACTTAACTACGTAATTTCTCTATATAGGTCAGGTTTTTTGTTTATTTGACATGATGACATCTATCCCAATCAACTATTCTATATTAAATTTAGGGACATTTCAAAAACAACGAAATGGTCGGTAAAGGGATGATCCAGTGGAAAAACGACACGTGGTACGAGGGCGAGTTCGCATGTAACCTGCGGCACGGGCACGGGCTGTACGTGGACTCCCGCACGCGAGGCTCCTACGTCGGCGGCTGGCACCTGGGCACCAAGCACGGCAACGGCACCATATACTACCCGGGACACTTCAATTCGTACGACGGACAGTGGGATCATGTAAGTCTTGTTACGACTAATCGGCTCAAGTGTAAGGCCCCATTTACACATTGATTGGTATTAAGTGTGAGTTCATACATTTGTTACTAAAAACAAGTAGAAAATGTATGGACTTGCACTTAACACTACGGTAGAATTTATAATTGTACGGAGTGACTTGACTAGTCAACAAACACAAATGTTGTCGCAAGTCGGCCAGTGCTGTTCTTATCGATATTTTTATTTATTTATTAAGAGTTCTACAAACGCCGCGACTTGGTGGCGATTTTGTCGCTGCAACTTGATTAAGACTTAAAGCCCCGTTACACCATCGGTATTCAGCATCTTAAATACAGAATGCGGTAACATGATGACGAAAATGTTTGTTTACGTTGCTTGTCCGAAGTAATTATTATTTGTTGATAAAATAGAGATACAGTTTGGTCGGATCATTTCCCGTTATGTTTACGAATTAACTTAGGTGTAATTCGACCGAAAAATTATCCTTACTTGTTTGAATGTAATAATAATTTTAAGGTTAAATGCGGGCACAGGAGTGCTTATCAAATTAGTCGGTACAAAATGCTTTGCACTGATTATTTAAAATCAATTGACTTTCCGAAAGAAATGCGTGATTGCTGTAGATCTGGATTTTGTATGAATGATGAATATAAAAATATTATCTCTCGTTTATATTTGAGTATCGTGGCGGCTCTCAGACGGGCTGCTCTGCTATGTTACCGTCACAAACGTCCGATAAGAAAAAAACAAGAAGTGTGTTATTGGATGGAACAGGCACGTTTTAGCCACATTTGCACAGAGTGCTCGCCATGTTCTATTCGCCTTGTCCTCGCTACTCATACTTGCCTTAGGTGCTAATGAGAACTATTTTGGTGCCCATAATTAAGAGTAAGCTAGGGGATATATCGGATAGAAATATCTATAGGCCTATATCCTTGTGACTAGGTGACTACTCTGGCTAAGGTGCTTGACGGCTTGCTTAATATTCAGTTGGACAAATATCTGACACTTCACGACAATCAGTTCGGTTTCAAACCCGGACTATCCACTTAGTGTGCCATACCGAAAGTACAACAAAATAAAGCTTAGGGAAATATTTATAATAATAAAACTCAATACCTGCCTACTTAAAAACATTATCTACTTACGGGGCTACTATGAAAGATTTTATGTAATTGGCGTCCCTCTCGCACCTAAGTAAATAACCCGCGTGTGAGAGGGATGCAAACGACATGAAGGCTTTAGTATACACAATATCTCTGCCTTCAGATCTGTACTTCCTTATTAAGTCTAGGTAGATTACTCTTTTAAGTCTAACGTAGTCTTTTTCCATCAGCATTTTTCTATTATTAGTAATTTCCTTGAATAGAAAACTCATTTGGCGAAGTATTCTTCTTAGTGTAAAATCACATCCTTTAAAATTCATCGTTTCTATTAATTTGGAGTTTAGTGCTTTTATTGTAGGGACTTGTTTATAAATGACATGAAAGTTATTTATAACTTTTCGTCGTATCACTGCATAATATCGATGGCGGAGTGTGTCATGGACAAATTAATAAGTTAATGGACCTTTCCTTTCATGACGCTCTTAACCAATTCCAATAATTTTATACAAATTGCATTTTTATTTCTCAGCGGCAACTTATTTCAAAACTCTAGTCTAATTTGAATATTGTTGCATTTCAGCGTTTTACTAATTTCAATTTGGTAACATTTATGGATCCTTTAAATGGAATATTATTGGTAGTGTTTAGTACAACATTACACTTTTCGATACTTTTTATCGACATATACCCATGACTATTTAATTTTTGCTATTCCAGGCAACATTTTAACTGTCAGTCATGTGTCAAGTCACTTTTTATAATTAGAAATTCAACCATAATCAATGCGTAAATAGCCCACCAAATGAAGGAAAACTTAGAGGAAATAATTTGTGTATAGCCAAATTTTGGTGTAGTTGTAGGCAAAGGTATCTTACACAACATACTAAAAGTACCGGCGGATGGGGGCGCCGCTAGCGGGGAGGAGGGGGTGCAAAGGTCCCTTATTTTGGTTTTTCGTAAATAACTCGGTAACGGTGGCTCATACGAAAAAATGTTCTATCGCTTAATTAATTCACATATAATTTTCTATAAAAAATATTCTTTGTTTTTTTTTGCTGGGATCAATGTTTAATGAGATATCGAGGAAATACGATAAACACTTTTTTAAACTTTCGGAGCTAATATTTACGAAAGTATTAGTTATATCCAAAAATTGATTTAGAGTACCCTTATTTGTTTTAAAATACCTATTCAACGATATCCCACACATTAGGGTTGGAGTAAAAAAAATATTTACCCCCCCACTCCATGTGTACGGGAGGTACCCGAAAAAATAAAAAAAATTCACATTTTATTTTAAAACTTTGTCTGCGTAATTAAAACACATACTCATACGAAATTTCACTTGTCTAGTACTAGCCATCACTGAGCACGGTGAGCAGGGTGCCTACCCTTATAGTTTCGGCATGTCCGTCTGTCCCCGTCTGTCCGTCCCCGGCTTTGCTTAGTGATGGTTAGTACTAGACGTCTAGATGGATAGATGGGGTCAGACGGACATGGCGAAACTATAAAGGAAAGAAGTGAAGTAGCAGGGTGAGCAGCTTGCTCAGTGATGGTTAGTACTAGAAAATAAAAAAATCGTATGAGTATGTGTTTTATTCACGCCGGCAAAGTTTTAAAACAAATTCTGAAAAAATATTATTTTTTCGGGTACCTCCCGTACGGAGTGGGGGGGTAAATATATTTTTTACTCCAACCCTAATGTGTGGGATATCGTTGGATAGGTCTTTCAAAAACAATAAGGGTATTTTAAAACTATTTTTGGATATAGCTAATACTTTCGTAAATATTAGCTCCGAAAGTTTAAAAAAGTGTTTATCGTATTTCCTCGATATCTCATTTCATTAAACATTGATCCCAGCAAAAAAGTGCAAAGAATCTTTTTTATAGAAAATTATATGTGAATTAATTAAGACTGTGTCGAGGAGGGTAAATTTTCAGATTCTGTCAAATTACCCAGATACACACATTACCAGACTTCACGCACACTACCACACTTCTGGGGAGACAGGTCATTGACCACAATTTTTTTCGGTTGCCATTATAAGTTTGACTACACGCCCTCCTTTGAGAAACTGAAACCATAGGTAATATATGCGTTCCAAGAAGACAGCGAAATAATATATTTTATATTTAAATGATTAGTTGCGTTTTTGAGATACGAGTTTTGTAAAGATATCTGTAGAAGTCAGATTGACAATGCCAAGAACCACTTTATATGGCTCTCGATAAGGTGTAAAATCAAATGACCTGATAGGATTGAACAACGTCTTTGGGCGGATTTACGTACAATATCTTCACAGCTACAGTTTTAAATTTTCTATGTAAAATTGGCAAAAGAAATATGTTAATTTATACATTGTTTTTATACTACGACGGTGGCAAACAAGGATACGGCTCGCCTGGTGGTAAGCAGCTACCGTAGCATATGGATGGACGCCTGCAACTCCAGAGGTGTCACATGCGCGTCCCTAACCCTTTACAAAAAGGCGGATTCACTGTGTTGACGGCTAAATGAACAAAAGGGTCCCTGGTCGTCAATACACTGGGTCCTCTTTGATCTCTTTGACAAAGCTTACCTACTCACCAGCAGGAACACCACACTATGGGTGGGGTCTAGTACTATTTGGCTGTTGTTTTCTGTAAGGTGCTCTGCTCCATATTTGAGCGATACATATTCGTGGTTCTACATGCAGTACTAAATAACCAATAATTCTACTTTCAATCCGTTTAAATTTTATTTTTAACTTACGTTTGGCATACTTCTTTCGTGTGAAATTTTTTTAGTATAGTATTGGAGCCACGGGTATTTAAATTTATCATATTTCTTAGCGATTTGCTTCCATACAGTGTTGTGGCGGGCGTTTCACACCGCACATTATAAACTTATATGTCTTAAATTGTCTGAAGGGACCTTACTCGCCGAAAGGATCAGGGACATCATAACCGAAAAATAAAGGTACACACACAGGTTTACAGTTTTAAAACGGTATGACGTCATGCCGTTTGTTACAGTATGGTTTCGGTTGCGCAACCGAAATTTTCTGTACCGATATAGTATAGTATAGTATTGGAGCCACGGGTATTTAAATTTATCATATTTCTTAGCGATTTGCTTCCATACAGTGTTGTGGCGGGCGTTTCACACCGCAGATTATAAACTTATATGTCTTAAATTGTCTGAAGGGACCTTGGGGGCGTCCATTAATCGCGTCATACGTTTTTGGCTTGTTTTAGACCCCCCCCTCCCCCATAGTGATCTTTGGTGATATTTTCAGGACCCCTCCCCCCCTCGTCCAATATGACGTGTAATTTTTTGCTAACTAAAGTAAGTACAGTTTTCTAACACGTGAAAACGTAACCTACGTACACATGAAGGGTAAAAAAATGAAACTACATGTATGCACATCTCACTATTTTCATATTATATTAAAATAATATTTAATAGAAAAAAACCGGCCAAGTGCGTATCGGACCACGCATAATGGAGGGTTTCGTACCTAATATCGAAAAAGTAATATCAAAAGGTTGTACCTGCCTATGAAAGACGTTTTTTGGAGATAACTTAATACTATCTTCCTATAATATTCTCGATTACTTGGATCTCCGGTTCAAAAGTGACGGTGGGGGGCACAAGTTTTTTAGACTTACGGGGTGAATATTGATATTTGGTTGTGATTATTGAAATTGTTACATGTATGGAGAAACCCCCCCCCCCCCCCCCTAAATATATATTTTCAGCAATTTTACTACAAAACTAAGTAGCGGCATACAACAATACACCTTATGTTCAAATATTTATTAAGATACGACGGACATAACGAAACTATAAGGGTTAAGACGTTTTTGCCATTTTGGCTACGGAACCCTAAAAACCTACTGTGAAGAAAATAATATTTCAAATGCCACTAAAAATATTTACAATCATAGTGCATCTCATAAGAGTCATAACATAACCATAACAATTAGTCCCAAGACGTAAAAAACCTTGTCGTGGTGGAGTTCCATTCTGGTCTTCACAAGCAGTTTCAATTTCACCAAAATAGCATTATTCAAATGCAATTGTTTGGTTTTTACATTAAAAAAACCGGCCAAGAGCGTGTCGGGCCACGCTCAGTGTAGGGTTCCGTAGTTTTCCGTCCGCCACAGTAAGTGTCCCCACTTATGAGTTAAAATAACACCGCCATGTAGGATATGATATGAGCGTTCCACGTACAGCGACATCTATCGGCAAATTAAGTAAACTATTGCGCGCGAGCTTAAAGTATGGAAGAAGATTTTTATGGGATAATTCTTTATTTCGTGAACCGATTTTCACCGTTTTTACTTTATTCGAATCACGTCATTTCATTGTGATTTTGAAGAAATTACAGGCACAATAAACACCTGCTTATACGGTTAAATTACAAACTTAGTTCAGAAATTATTTTGTATTTTTTTTTCAAAAACTATTCAACCTATCAAGTTCAAAATAATTTTCCTAGAAAGTTTTATAAAGTTCTACTTTTGAGATTTTTTTCATATTTTTAAAACATATAGTTCAAAAGTTAGAGGGGGGGGGCACATTTTTTTTTACTTCTGGAGCGATTATTTCCGAAAATATTTACATTATCAAAAAATTATTTTAGTAAAATTCCCCTTCCCCTATTCATTTTTAAATACCTATCCAACAATATATCACACGTTAGGGTTGAAATGAAAAAAAATCACTCCCCACTTTACGTATAGGGGAGGTACCCTAATAAAACACTTTTTTCCACTTTTTATTTTACCACTTTGTTGGCGTGATTGATATACAGTCGTGGCCCACTAATTAAGAACGAACACATTTTATATAACTAGATGCAGAGCAAACACCTATAACTTACTTAACTCAGCACAATGCAAGTAATGAATGTCAATTAAAGTTTTATTATGTTCCTAGGTAGTAGCAAAATAGTTTTATTTACATACATTTGCATGAACATATTGATAATCAAAGAATATATAAACTTGTTACGGTTTAAAGTACTTTGTTACTGGCCTTCTAATTAAGAACAGAGAATTTGAATTCTTGTATCTCCCAAAGCAATTGAAAATAACTATCATGTCACTTGGTTTTCCGTTTATTTGATATCCTATTTATTATTATTTCGTGTCTGAGAAGAACCGTAAAAATGGGTAAAAATGCTAGTTGTGATGCAGGAATCAGAAACGTTATAGTACAATTGGTGTTAGAGCGGAAGTGGTCATATCAAAAGTTTGCTGAACACCTTAAATGTTCGAAAACGAAAGTATTTAACGCTATAAAATATTTTAAGAAGAACCAAACATGCCAGAAGGTCCAGCGGAAACAACGCCCACGTAAGTCAACCCCCCGAACTGACGCCTTAATTGTTAGAATGGCTAAAAAAATCCTAAACTATCTTCTACCGAAATAAAACGCCAACTTTTTGGGGAAAAATCTGGTCTCGCTGCCCGTACTATACGAAAACGACTGAACGAAGCGAATTTATTTGGTTGAGTAGCTCGTAAGAAACCATTGGTGAACCAAAAAGACAGAGATGCAAGGATTAAATTTGCAAAAGAACACAAGGACTGGACTTTGTCTCAGTGGAAGCATGTTTTATGGTCTGATGAAACTAAAATAAATAGAATAGTATCTGACGGTCAAATTTACGTACGCTGACCACCAAATACGGCTTTTGAGTTTTGATCCTAAGTGTACTACCGTAACGGTGAAACATGGCGGAGGGAATATTCAATTGTGGGGTTGTTTTTCTTGGCATGGCGTTGGACCATTGGTGCGAATTGAGGGTATTATGAATCAACATGTATGTAGAGATATTTTGTAGAAAACCATGCTGCCATATGCTGAAGAAAATTTACCAGTAATTTGGAAATTTCAACAAGATAACGACCCCAAACACACTGCGAAATCTGTAAAGGACTGGTTCCAACGTAAATCTATTTCTGTAATGACTTGGCCCTCTTGCAGTCCAGATCTCAACCCTATAGAAAACCTCTGGAACGACGTCAAAAAAACTTAAGCCAAAAAAAATATAAGAAATCTAAATGAACTTTATGATGGGGCACTCGAAGCTTGGAGATCTATACCTGTGGAAAGATGCCGAGTGCTAGTGGAGTCTATGACAAAAAGATGTCTTGCAGTGGAACAGAATAAGGGATTCCCTACCAAATATTGATTTAACATTAGCATTTTCTTTTAGAATTCGTGACTTTTCGTTTATGTTCTTAATTAGTGTGCCAACTTATTTATCGATGTCGTGGGATAAATTAATTTAAAACTTTTTTATTATTATTATCTATAAAGTTTTTGGTGATAAAGTTTGTTTTAATCAACTCCATAAATACTCAAATTAAATAATATTAACGGATATAAATAAAAATATCAATATGAAAGTCAAGCTTAGCGAATGTTATAAGAAATCTGTGTAATACTAAGGCTGTTCTTAATTAGCGGGCCACGACTGTACATATTAGTACCAAATTTCAGCTTTCTAGTGCTAAGTTAGCACTGCTAACGGTCACTGAGATTATCCGCGGACGGACGGACGGACGGGCAGACATGGCGAAACTATAAGGGTTCCTAGTTGACTACGGAACCCTAAAAATCGCTATACGTCTCCTTATAAGGTTTCAGGAGTTCCCTTGATTCCTCGTGTATCCCGTCATTAGAATTTGATTTTGATAAAAATGAGATCAATCTAAGTGACCCCGTGCATAAAGCATAGCGACGCCTCGCCCGTTCAACTAAACGCAGAAGTCCAACTGCGAGGCAAATTTTACTCTGGTTTTCACAGATTGGTTCATTTAAAACTTGATAATTTTTATTTTATTGAAATATTTGAAATGAAATATTTGAAATACAGTATAGCACGAGGGAACAAAAAAATTACACGTGATACGTGTCCAGACCCCCCTCCCCCCTGTGGTGATCATTGGTGATTTTTTCTTGACCCCCTCCCCCCCTATACAATATGACGCGATTAATGGACGCCCCCCTTACTCGCCGAAAGGATCAGGGACATCATAACCGAAAAATAAAGGTACACACACAGGTTTACAGTTTTAAAATGGTATGACGTCATGCCGTTTGTTACAGTATGGTTTCGGTTGCGCAACCGAAATTTTCTGTACCGATATATAACGGCACCGCCATTTATTGCGATAACTTAACCGTTTTCTTAAACGACTCCCCGTGCCCCGCCCCATGCTCACATCCTTTATCGCCGCTCGCGCCACCGTAGCAAGTACATACATACATCGTAAAAGCTACGGTCAATAATGTTGGTACCGAAATTATAACGGCTGTATATTGTTATAAAGGTATAAGTACCGTAAAAAAAACGTAAAAATGGCGATATCGTAATTTTATTCCGAAAGAGTATTTTTTTCGCTCACATACTTCACATTACTCTTTAAAATATATCGTAGGTATGGTATGTATACTTTCTGAAATGAAAAATAGTAGGGATATTTAATAACTTACATGAAAAAATTTAATAATCTCCCCTTTTGTAAATTAATCTAAGACCCAAAAGGACCAACTCTGAAAAAAGGATTTCCGTCATCACCATTTTCCGTATAATTAAGTGTACATTACCCCCCCCCCTTCCCGCTAGCGGCGCCCCCATCCACCGGTACTTGTAGGGGCCAGCTAGCCCTTACACTTGCTTGATGTGATTGAGTGCGTTGAGATGAAGAAGAAGTTGAGTTCAAGTTATACTAGTTTATTAATTGTATAAATGTCACAGAGTTAGGAATACTATTTAGCTGTTCCTTCTGTTGATGTTAATCGTACGCAAGGTAGGTATGCACTGTCGTCGCTTTACTTACAATATAGTGCCAAACCGCGGGCTTAAGTAGGCCGCTACGTAAACGGAAAAATGTACAGTAGTGAGACTGTACATGCTGGCGACTTCAGAAGAAGAGAAAGTTAAGATAAAGTCAATAGAAGGAAAGCTATTACAAAATTTACTTAATAAGTTTTAAATCAATTAGAGTTCAAAGTTGAACGCCACATTGTCGTTGGACTCGTTGGTCGCGAGGTGCTGGCTCGGGCGCGGTGCGGTGTTACTCGTCGGTCTCGCTCTAGCTTGCGGCCGGCTTCTTTCCTTTGGCATCGGTTGAAGTTCGATATCCTCGTAGTGTGGCTTCACTGATTGCAGTGAGCATTGTTTTTGCTTTCTGATTTTACATAAGTTAGGATAGCGCCTTCCCACTCCCCAAAGAATGGCAGCAGAGATGGCTATAGCTAGCAGGATGTAGCATATGGCATATTGATGGATGTCATGTATGGTGAGAGCTGTTGGGAAGTTTTGCTCTCTAGTCTTCTCGTACAGTATTCTTCTGTGTCCCTGGTTTCATGTTCAGCATAGTAGAGATGCGGTATGTTGTGGTAGGTCAGGTTCGCAATCCGATTAATTGATGATGTTATTGAGGGCACGTTGACTTCGTAGTTCATGTGCACCCTGCTGTTGTACTGGTTGAGTGAGTGAATAGTTAGGTATTTCGATTGCATAATGCATCCTTGTGGTAGAGTTACTATTCCCGTGGATGTCATAGTGTGTGACGTCACATCTTCTTCGCATATGGCCCGTAATGTGCAAGTATCGCAGCAAACGGCGAGCCAAGTGTTCGGTGAGTGTAATTCGATCCAGGCGTCTTTACATGACGCGTGCGTGACGTCACATGGTGTAGTCATGCGGTGGCTTATTAGTTTTGCTTCGCATGGGATGTTTTCATTGTGCAGGTTGAATACTGGTAAGTTTTTGTTGCATATAAAGTTGTCGGGCTTCAGTTGGATGCATTGTTGAAGGTCATCTTCCGTGAAAGAGATGTAGGTATTTTTCTGAAAGTTCACGGCGATGTATTTTGCGCTTGCTCGCACCATGACAGTTTCTTGAGCCCTCTTGATAGGTAGCGGTATAGCGCGATGTAGTGTGTAATCTTCATCAGAAATCAGGGGTATGTGTAGCTCGAATAAGAAGTAGGTATCCGTGACTCGAGCCTTGACATACAGTAGTTTGTACAAGTCCTTAATGTCTTCCCGTATGTTGTTTACAGGTAGCGATATAGACCTGGGTAGTTTTCCGGCGATAATGTTCATTTGTTCGATTAGGTTGACAGGAGTCACGAGATGGACGTCAATGTGACCCTTATAAACGTCGGTTAAGGTGTTAAAGAGCATTTCTTGCATGTTCTTCAGATTGTTGATAAGTAGGTAAGCTGACAAGGCCGCAGAGTTAAAGTAGCTGGTGGCCATGGCGATTTCCAAGGTAGACTCAATTTTTGCCAAATTTATGTTTGTTTCGTTCATGAAGGCTTCGATGACGCTGAATTGTTGCAGTATGTTGGCTTCATTTTTTTTCAAAACCTTGTTCTGTAGTTCAACTATCGAAGTTTGATTTTTTATGAGTTCGAGTAAGTAGTTTTCGTTGCTATGTACGGCTTCTATGTCGTTTTTGTGTTTCTCAGCGAACCGTTGATCCAGGATTCCGAATAAACTGTTTGCTAAATAGCCAACCCCGTCTACGAGTCCACGTTTCTTCCTTTCAGTTAAATGTTTGTGTGGGGTTAGCAATATAGTGTTGTAATATTGCAAGAGATCTATTTCGTGGTGCAGCTGGTTGAGAGTAGTTTTGCAGTATCTAGGATCCGTCATCTGGCACCAATCTTCCACTCCGCGTAGGTAAGTTTCGATGCGACGAACTCCTTCCCCATAGTTAGTTAAGTTGTAGTACATAAGTAATGTCCATTTATTGTGTATTACTTGTATCTGGCCAATTGTGTCGTAGTATATAGGTCGCTCGGGTTCAATGCTCGTGATATGCGCTGACGTCGGCGCGCCGGTAGCTTGCGACCCTGACATCAGTGCGCACGTGGTTATGAAGGTTGTAAACAATGTAAATAAAAAACATTGCTTGGGAGCTTTAGTTTTTCTAATATATCTTGCGGGTTTCTTCGGGTTTGTTTGTTGAACTTCATTATTTTCTTGCGATGATGTGTCTTCGAGTTTAGGTTTCGATTCCACCGGTAATGGTGCAAGTTTGACAATGGGTCGCTTGAGAGTTGCATTTTGAGTTTTTATCGTAGTTATGCGAGTTAAGCCGTAGGCGCCCGGATGGACGTCTGTGACTCGTCCTAAGGCCCATTTTCCTGGCGGCAGGTTGTCCTCCTTCACAAGAACAATGTCGCCCCTTTCAATATTTTTTGTTGGGGTGTTCCATTTGCTTCGACGTTGAAGTTGAGTTAGATAGTCAAATGACCAGGTCTTCCAGAATCGCTGTGTCATATGCTCAATAAGTTGCCATCTTCGTCGTAGATCGATGGCTTTAGTGTCACCATGATCCGAGTGCGGCAGTGACAATGTTGCGGAACCGGTCAAAAAATGGCCCGGGGTTAGGCAGTTGTAGTATTCGTCGGGGTCCTCCGTAAGGGGACAAAGAGGTCTACTATTCAAACAAGCCTCGATCCTGGCCAGAAGTGAAAAAAATTGTTCAAAAGTTAGTTTCTGCTCTCCGAGCACTCTTCTTAAGTGATACTTTAGCGACTTTA
Organism: Pammene aurita; assembly: GCA_947086415.1. Classification (NCBI taxonomy): domain Eukaryota; kingdom Metazoa; phylum Arthropoda; class Insecta; order Lepidoptera; family Tortricidae; genus Pammene; species Pammene aurita. The sequence continues at coordinate 19,151,674 of OX352293.1, read as the reverse complement.
CTGCGGCTTCCCAGATGCCGCCTCCGGTCGGCCACGCAGGAGCGTTGAAATGCCATTCCACTTCCAGTTTCCCAATCTCGTCGAAGAAGCTTGAGTTAGACAGCATTTGCCTAAATTGTTCGAACTCTTGGCGCATGATTTTTGATGCACCAATAAAGTTAGAGCCACAATCTGAGTAAACATGTTTAGGCGTGCCTCGACGGGCACAAAATCGCTCAAAAGCTGCCAAAAATGTTTCAGCGCTCATGTCTGATGTAAGTTCTATGTGCACTGCTTTAGTGGCCAGGCACACAAATATAACTATGTATCCCTTTGAAGTCTTGACACCTCGTCCTTTGTTTATTTTGACTTCTACACTTCCAGTAAAGTCTACGCCAGTATGCGTAAATGGTCTAGATGGGATAGTTCTCTGCGGAGGTAGATCAGCCATTAGTTGATTTGTCTTCGACGGTTTGAAGCGATGGCAGCGTACGCAGCGCTGCAATTGGTCCTTTACCGCCCTATTTCCGCTAATGATCCAGTAGCGCTGCCTTATGTAGTTAAGGGTTAAGCGCGCTCCGCCGTGTAATGTTGCTGCGTGCCCACGATGAATGACGAGATGAGTCATGCGCCCTTTCCTGGGTAAGATAACTGGATTCTTCATTCCCGGGGGCAAGTTAGAGTTGTTTAGTCGTCCGCCAACCCGAATCAATCCCTCTTCGTCCAGGTAAGGCTTCAGTTTGTATATGCAGCTTTGTTTCGATATAGGTTTATTTTTAACCAACAATTTGTATTCGTTATAGAATGCCTCCTTTTGTACGCGTCTGGTTATAAGTTCATTTGCGGCAAGCAATTCATTTGTAGCTTGAGTCAGCCTTTTGCTTGTGTCGCAAGGTTGCTGTGAATCGCATTATCCACGCGGTGATTCGAATTACTCGTGTTAACGAACTGTGTTTATCAAGTAGGTCGGTTATAAAGTTATTGTCTTGATTTGTAGCTAGGGTTGCCTCTTCGTTTTTTAATGTTCCGACGTTAGTTGTAAAATGGCAAGTTAAGTTTTGAAGTTCATCCTCTTGCTCGGTTTCGGGAAGTGCCGGTCCGTGCCACCAGAGGTCGTAGTTGATCAGTTTGCTCGGGTACATGCCTCTTGAAGCGCAGTCACTTGGATTGTTTTCAGATTTGATATACCGCCACTTGTCGGCTGGTATTATTTGTTTGATTTTCGTAACTCGATTAGCCACGTATTTTTCCCAACGTGACGCATCCCCCTGTATCCACGCTAGAGTTACTTGAGAGTCACAAAATGCTTGTATAGTGACATCGTAGTCTCTGTAGGCTTCTGTCACTTTCTTCATGAGTTGAGATAGTAAAAGAGTTCCGCACAGTTCTAATCTCGGAAGAGTAGTTTTTTGAGATGTAGGGGCAACCCTAGTTTTAGCCGCTAGTAGAGTTGTACGTAGCTTCCCGCTTTCGTCCGGGATGCGAGCGTAGATAACGCAGGCGTAGGCTTTCTCACTTGCGTCAGAGAACCCTAAAATTTCGATTTGCTTGGAGGTCCCGCCGATCCATCTATTTAGCTTGACCTGGTTTAGAAGTTGTAGTTCAGTTTTCAGCTTAAGCCATTCTTCTTGTATTTCGTTTGGTAAAATTTGGTCCCATGACAAATTGCTGGTCCAAACTTTCTGAAATATTAGCTTAGCTGTCACGGTTACGGGGCTATACCAGCCTAAGGGATCATATAGGCGTGATATTTCTGACAGTAGCGTTCGTTTTGTTATCTGTATCGTAGTTTCATTTTGTAGATTCCAGTTAAGTGTAAATGTGTCCGAGGTAGGGTTCCAGCCAAGTCCTAAAGTTTTCATGGAGTCTTCATGCTTGAAGTCAAATATTTGTTTTGAGATTTGATCTTCGTTTAGGGTTTCAAGTAGAGTTTTATCGTTTGCTGTCCATTTCCGTAAGTTCATGCCGCCGCCTTTAAGTAAGTTAATTAATGAGTTTTGTAGCTGCTTCGCTTCCTCAATTGAGTTGCGGCCGCTGATCAGGTCATCGACGAAAAATTGGGTTGTCAGTACTTCGGCTGCTTCGGGGTACTTGTGACCGTCGTCGATAGCTAACTGCTTTAAAGTTCTCATGGCTAGCCAGCCTGCACATTTCTGTCCATAAGTTACTGTGCAAAGTTGATACGCTTTCAGGGTTTCAGAGGGTGAGTTTCGCCATATTATCTTCTGAAGATGTTGTTGATCTTCAGAGACCCAAATACATCTGTACATCATTTGGACATCGGCGCAAAATGCATATTTGTAAGACCTCCACTTCAGTATAAGCGCTTGAATGTCCTTATGTAGGTTAGGACCTTTTTGCTGTAGGCTGTTTAGGCTGTAGCCGCTGCTAGTTTTTTGCGATGCATTGAAAACAACGCTTAGCTTCGTGGTGGTGGCATTTTCCCTTAATATTCCATGATGAGGAAGGTAGCAGTCTTGTTCTGAAGACGAAGCTGACGGCTTCATGTGCTGCAAGTCGGAATATTCCTTTATGAATTCCTTGTACATTGCGGCGAGCCTGGTTTGTTTTTGTAATCTTCGTTCAAGTTGTAAAAACTGAGATATAGCTACTTGTTTGGGATTTCCCAGCTTTTCCTCGTAGTTAGTGTTTAGCGGCATTTTCACGATGTATTTTCCATCGGGGCCTCGCTGGACAGTTTGTTGGTAGTGGATTTCACATTGATCGTCTTGAGATGTATCCTCGTCGTTCTGAGTGATATCTTCATTTTCCCAAAACTTTGTAAGTTCGTCCATGTTGACTAAAGTTAAGTGGCAGCTAGGTGATAGAGACGCTGTCAGTCTCCCGCTGATAATCCATCCTAGATGGGTCCGCTGTGCAATGGGAGCCTTTCCCTTGCCCTTGAGTACTCCATCCATGATAGCGTCCGCGTAAATGTGAGACCCTAGCAGAAGGTCTATAGGTCGAGATACGTTGTAGGCAGCATCCGCTAGTTGCAAGTTTTGTAAATGCGCCCAGTTTCCTTTCTTGAAAGTAGAGTTGGGCAGGTTTCTAGTTATTTTGTTGACTATAAATACTTTAGTTTGGAATGAATAATCGGAGTGTTGGGACTTGCAAGTAATTGCTGTCTTTCCTTTACAGCTTCGAGTTCCAATTCCAGTTATAATTCCGTTTAACTTCGTTCTAGTTAGTTTCAGTAGTTGTGTGGCGTTTTCAGTTATAAGGTTAAGTTGAGACCCCTGGTCCAGTAATGCGCGAAGCGTTATAAATGTCCCGTCGTGGGATTGAAGTTGAAGCTCAACCGTAGTTAGGAGGACCTCTGGGTCTGGATCATCTGCGGCTATATGATGGCTCGATGGTCCTTGAGATGAAGTTGATGTTGATGGCTTTGACTCGAAGTTATTTTTTCTATAATTAGAAGTTATCTGTTTCTTGTTGTTATTGTGCAATAATGAATGATGTCTCAAATTACATTCCTTGCATGTTTTGCTGGATCTGCATTCCTCGTCCCCGTGACTAAACAAGCAGTTTTTGCAAACCCGTAGTTTCGCAACTGTGTTGTTGCGCTGCAGCGTGTCTAGGTCAACGAACTTCGGGCATTGCATCAGCACGTGTTCCCCGTCGCAAAGTGGACATTGACCGTATGTTGTATGATATACTTTGGAGTTATTCTTGAAATAATTAGAGTTGTTATAGTTGGTTTTCTTGGCTTGATATTCTTTGTTGAAAGTTTTCACGGCTGCTGGTTTTTGCTGGGCGGTGACGTCCTTCTTTGTGCGCTTCATGGTTTCGTAAGCCATGAATTTGCTCTCGAGGAAAAAAAGAAAATCATGTAAGACTGGAATCTCTCGGTGGTCTTGAAGATCCCGTACGTAATCGCTGTGCGTGGTGGAGTCTAATTTCAAAGTCATCAGATGTACAATGACAGGATCCCATGTTGTAGTATCCAAGCCGATATTAGTTAATCCACTCATGCATTCAGTAATGACGTCATGCATTTTTTTCAGGTTGTATGCTTTAGGTTGTTGAATTGTAGATAAGTTGAGTAAGGTATTCATGAATGAAATAAATTGAAGACGTCGGTTATCGTACCGTTGGTTCAGAATCTCCCAGCATGAATTGTAGTTCTCGGCGTTTATTGTCAAATGTTGAACTAATCTCTCCGCTTCTCCTCGAAGTTTAGTTTTAAGATGTTGCATCTTTTGCGCCTTGTTGATCGTTGGGTTATTGTGAACGGTTTCTATGAAGAGATCTTTGAACGAAATCCATTGGTTGTAGTTTCCTGAGAATTCAGGTATAGAGATGCGCGGCGCAGATTTTTGATAGTGTAAAGTTGACCATATCTTGCTGTTGAGTTCCTTTCGCATAGAATCGTGCCTATCTTCTATGTTGGCGAACATTTTGTAGTAAGTTTCATGTGTGCCTTTAAGTAAGCCATCTATCTCCCAGTGCAGTTTATCGATGTCTGACCACTTGGATTTTAAAATGTTTAGATTGTCTTCTAACTCCCATTTCTCGTTGTTGGAGGCTGTATCGATCTTTGACATCGCTCGATCGATGGCCTTGAAGTTACATTCTTGTTTGTTCAGCAGTTGAATAACGCCGTCTGTCCCTTCTTCGGTATCTTCTAAGAATCCCGTCAGGTCAAACTTGACTGAGGCCCTCGCTTCGGTTAGATTATGCATTGACCTTAGCATATCCGCCTTGGTGGCCTCGTACATAGTTTTAGTTTTGGAGTAGATATCTTCCAAGAAGTAGTTGATGGTTTTGTCCTCGATTTCCTTTTCAAGGACCTCATGTTGGCTCTCGAAATCAGCCCATAAGGTGTCGAGAGAAGTTAGTCGTTTGTTCAAGTAGTCTTGAGTTTTCCTGGCCGCTGAGTCTTTCTTGTAGTTAACACACAGAGACTTGATGCTATCAAAGCAGGTTTGTTGAAGTTGAAGTTTGTTCATGATGAGTTAGAAGTTAAAGTTGTCTTGCAGTTAGTTAGTTAAGGTTAAGTTTGGATGAGTTAAAGTTGTAGTTAAATACCGTAGGTAACGCTGGAAATCTTCTCAGTAGTTATCCGACGATATGGAGTGAGTTGTCCCAATCCGTCCTCACCTCCGCTTGCCGTTGCGGTTCCTAGTACGGGCCGAGATAGTTAGTCGCAGTAATCTTCAAGCTCTCGAACGAATCTTTCAACGAAGCTGAAGACTGTAGTGGCGATGGTTCGTTCCGAAATCCATGCTGAGCTCGAAGGACACGGAAAGGTTCGAAGGACCATAAAAATGTAGGGGCCAGCTAGCCCTTACACTTGCTTGATGTGATTGAGTGCGTTGAGATGAAGAAGAAGTTGAGTTCAAGTTACACTAGTTTATTATTGTATAAATGTCACAGAGTTAGGAATACTATTTAGCTGTTCCTTCTGTTGATGTTAATCGTACGCAAGGTAGGTATGCACTGTCGTCGCTTTACTTACAATATAGTGCCAAACCGCGGGCTTAAGTAGGCCGCTACGTAAACGGAAAAATGTACAGTAGTGAGACTGTACAGTACTTTTAGTATGTTGTGTAATAGTAGATTATACACCAAGGGGATAAAGCACTGTTTTATGTCACGGGCGCAATATTGAATCCTGAACGTAACGAAGGACTCCAGATTTTACTCCCGAGCGCTGAGTCCTGGGTGCAGTGAGGGGTTCAAGCGCGCCCGTGACAAAAACAGCTTTATCCCCGAGGAGTATACTCTACTTTTCTCACCTCTTGCGAGACAATAAAATAGCTAAGGCTACTAGAAACGGATTTTTATTAAAGTAAATCAAAAGTAAAAACCGGCCAAGTGCGTGTCGGACCACACATAGCAGGATTCCGTACCTTCAATGGAATAAGAACCAAACTAATACCAAAAGGTCGTATCTGATGCCTGTGGAAGAAGTTTTTTGGAAATAACTCAAAAATGGCTAAAACGATAATGTTCAAAAAAAAATTCGTAGAAAGTATATGACAAGGCGCATCTCCTCAAATTTTTTCATATTTTTGGACTTACGGTTCAAAAGTTACAGGGGGGGACACAATTTTTCTGACTTTCGAAGCGATTATTTCACAAAATATTCACTTAATCACAAAATGGTCAAAAAACCTCAATGTTATTTTTAAAGACCTATCGATTTATGTGTCACATGTTGATATTTAGTAAAAAAAATAAAAAATAAAAATTTTGTTACATGTATGCCCCCCCCCCACCCCTAAAAATATTTTTTTTTTCAAATTTAACTACATGACTAAGTAGCGGCATACAAAATACACCTTATGTGTCAATTTTATTCAGATACGTCGTATAGTTTCCGAGTAAAATGGCTGGGACATACGGATGGACAGACATACAGACAGACATGACGAATCCATAAGGGTTCTGTTTTTTGCCATTTGGCTACGGAACCCTAAAAATTGATTCTTGATACATTAGTCCATTTTATTCGAATTTTATCTCCAATTTTTATAGAACCTGCAGTTTTACTCCGTATACTGCAGCGTCTTATGACACTCGCGGCATTTGTTTTAGGTATTTCAAAAAGGTGACCAGCACGATTTTCCAAATAAATTCGATTTTCAAATCAGTTCGACGCGGCGGCGCGGGCCCCGGCTGGCGTCGCGGGGCTGTGCACCGTGCGGACTTTACCAAATTAGACTTTAAGCACATAACAATAAGAACTATGGGAAGTGAAATCATATTATTAACCAGCGGGTTATAATGAGATTTAGTACAACATTATAACCCGGCTAAAGCCAAGGGCTATAATGATTACCTTTCGGTGAGGTTTGCATGATATATAATTTGGCATTGTCGAGCAGGTGGTGTGAAAAATACCTTTATCTACAACTACACCAAAATTCAGCTATACACGAATTATTTCCCCTATCAGGCAGTTAAGCGTCTTCGTTTGGTGAGCTAAAATGGGCCTTTAGGTGAAATCAAGTCATAACTTTTCGTTTATTTGACGAACCATAGGTATAAATCTATGGACTATGACTTTTAACATCAGTCTTTTGACGAATGCTAAAAGGCGGTGTTTGAAGCCATAATTATTTAGTTAGGTACGCTACGTACACATGTGCTACGCTATTTTGAAGTGCGTAGCAGCATTCTCTATTTCCTCTCGATATTGATGACTTCTATCAGAATTTTATGTTGCTTTGTATTTATTCCTAACCGATGCAAGAGGAAGCAAATTATGAGTTACACATAGATAATACCTTGCTATGATATGTGCGTAGCGCTACGTCGTAACACACAAGGCGGATTTATGATCGGAGAGGCGTAACGACAACGTGTCGTGATTGGCGCTTAATTAACAATTACCCTTTTCACCCAGAATATAAGACATGGACTCGGATCACGTGAATACTGCTACGACAGTGGCTACAAAGGAGGCTGGGACTCTTACAAGAGAGAAGGACAGGGTTTGATGATATGGCCCAACCACGATGTAAGTTTATCTCAGTATATTTTAGAAATGATGCCTATTCTGAAGAGTAATATATTTTTCTCAAACATGCTCGGAAATGTTCCTGTTACGTTCGTAATTAGAGACCAGTAGGGACTCTTTTCCAAGGCAGGTTCAGCGCGACGTACGTAAAGGATTTTCATACAACATTAAATCACTCAGCCAGTAACTGAAGCACTAAACAAGTAATTTTATTTCCTTACATGTTTGAGAAAAGCACTATACATGCTTCGACCGTAATCAGCTTACCTGGCTTCGTATTGTAGCCGTCTACTAAATACTCAGCCAGGAAAGCTTACTTACTGGTCTCTGCAGTAATGTACTATTATCTACACTCATATTGTAAGTTCTCTAAAACGTGTTCGAAAACGGTAGGCAATGGCTAGCATTACCACGACCGATTTTACTATGATAAGCTTTTTATCTGTGGCAGTAACGTAATTTTAACTTTACACGCTCAACTATTGATGTGTTATGAGTTTTGGTAACATAATGTACACCTGCACCCTCCCGCGCATCCGCCGACAGCCCGACACGCGCCTCCCCGACCGCCGGCACAATCGAGTTGGCCATGGCGGTGCAATGGCGGCCATTCTATGGTTTCCGAATACGGCATTTAGAATAAATAATATGAGTGTAGATAAAGCAGTGTATGCAACTGTACGTAATTAACAGTTACATAAACTACTATTTACATAAACTACTATTTAGAGTCCTTGTCAAAGATATGTTTACACTTTTGAGCCTTATTACAAGGTGCAAAAAGTATAAACATATCTTTGACGTCGTCGACTGTACAAACAAGAAGGCGAAGAGAATACATAGGTAAAGTGACTTGAATAGAATTAATGAACTTTATTTTTACAGTAAGAAAAGTTGGTTACCTTACTTGGTCCAGTTTTTATAAACGATGTTACGCCTAACTTGTGCTTAATACTTTTTAGTTCTATAGCGGTGATTGGAAAAACAATGTTATGAGTGGTTTCGGTATTTACATTTGGAATATGTACTGCAATAACTCGATGTCCATGCCCTCGATCAACATATATCGCGGCCAATGGCACAAGGGCAAACGCAATGGCTTCGGCTCTCTGAATTTCGGTTTTGGCATGGGTTCACATTACAAGGGCGAGTTCAAAGACAACTTGAAGAATGGAGCCGGTACATTAGTCGCTAATAATGGTCAGATCTTAGCGCATAAAGCCTTGTTTAACGATGATAACCTCGGGCCCCATGACTCAGATAACGTGTGCGAACAAGCTTCTCAATCGCCTCGCAATCCTCGTTTGATGTTAGCTCAAGTGCCGAAGCCAATTGAATTTGACGTATGTGATAATCTAAGCCTAATTTATCACGTCCATCACGCTTTAAATAATATTGATCGCGAAGCCGAAATAAGAGCTGCTGTCATCAATAAGTTCATAAGAAATAATCTTGAACCCGATGGCGTTGCAAATATTAAACGCAAAGAAGACATCCCAGAAGAAGCAAATTTAAACATAGAGGCATTGGTAACATTCGAAGAAACATCTCTACGCAAAGCTCTACAATGCTACGAAACAGAATTAAGGAAAATTTACATCCATTATGCGAAAATATGCAACACGGAAGAGATAAGTTTCCCACCGAGTCTTATCCGCTTGTACCTTTGGCAGCTGTATTTTGACTGCAAGATTCATGAAAAAGGTTTAACGCTAGTACAACTAGATAATATATTCTTCAAAAATCCTGAGTGGATTGCACGTACACCACATAATCCATTCGAAACAATATATTTTTGGCAATTTCAACACGGCCTCATTACGGTTGCGAGTAAATTGTATGCCAAAAGGGAGTTTCCAGGCCCGAAACCAGATACAATTTTGGCAAGTGCGTTTAGAAAATTTATGGACAAGGATGTCTTACATGGCTCAAGTCGCCATAAAGGTATGTATTTCAAAATAATAGCTAAGCCCTTATTGTAAGTAGGTACCATCGGGTTTATAATTGCATACCCAATTTATCAATGAATTCATTCATAAATTGGGTATGCAATCATGAACCCGATAGTACTTGGGACTGGGACATCAGATCCGAATCTTTTATTTGAACGTGACTTTAATCTTAGTGTAGGTAGGTACTGCCTCAATGGCTAGCGGCGCTGGTGGTACATTCTGGGGCGCGACCAGCAATTTGAGCGGTGTTCAATGAGGTCACTCGCATACAGTTGCAATGATCTAAACATATAAAAGAAGAAGTCCTGATCTACCATCAACGCACAGCCGAAACTACTGGAACAAGAAACTTCAAATTTGGACCAGAGCTTACTTTTACGACGTATGCAAGGGATAAGACGGGATTTTTGGAAATTCCACCCCTAAGGGGGTCAAACAGGGGTGCAAATTTTGTATGGGAGAAAATTTTTTTTTTGAGCTGAAGACTTAAAAATTCGTCAAAAGGTTACGAACTTAAATCCAAAGAAAGTGTTTTCAGCGTTTTGCAAAATTCTAACCCTAAGAGGGTAAAATAGGGGTGCAAAGTTTGTATGGGAGAAACTTCTGTTTTAGAGTTAGAGACTTAAAACTTTGAAAAAGGTGCAAAGTTCGTATTGGAGAATTTTTTATTTTGTGTTAGAGACTTTAAACCTTTTGTTTTTTGAAAAATTCCACGGCGATCTTTCCGTATTCCAACACTTATTCACTTATTAGGTTCACTACTCCCCAGTAGATGGCGTTACTGGTCTCATCATAAATATGTTTTTGCCGTTGATTGTATTCCATTAAGTAGAGAAAATGAACGTATTTAAAACATTTACATTTAGATTACATGTTGACCCTGTAGGATGTTAATTATTTCTTTACGTTATTAGTTTCTCTTTTCGGTATTAGTAGGTACTATCGGGTTCAGAATTGCATGGCCAATTTATGAATGATTTCATTGATAAATTGACCATGCAATTTTGAACCCGATGGTACCTATAATAATATTTGTTTCTAAAAATAAATATTGATTGGTTGTTCTGTCTGGTCTGGTCTTAAAATTTAATGAAAAAATACGGAATATTAAAATACATTCAGCAAAAAAAATATTATAAGCAAAGTACCTATCTTAAAGTTCTTTACGATTGTCTTAGTCGAGTTGTAATTTTTAATTGCATTAGCGTAGCGTTAAAAAATGATTAACTACTGAATCTAGAATGTTGTAATTTGCAGGACGAGTTAAATTTACAATTTTTACAACTAACAAGAAGCTATTTTGAATAATTCAACCCCTTGATGGGTAAAAAAGGGGTTAAAAGTTTGTATGGGTGGGGTTTAAAATTTTGAGTTAGAGATTTGAAACTTAACATGTTTACTAATAATTAAAAAACAAAAAAGTAATTTCAGCGTTTTCCAAAAGTCAACCTCTAACAGGGTAAAAAAGGGGTAAAAAGTTTTTATAGAGATAATTTTTTTTGTGACAGACTTGAAAGGTCGTTTGTAAGCTACTAACTTTAAAGCAAAAAAACTAATTTCAGCGTTTTTCAAAATTCCACCTCAGAGTTGTAATTTGCAAGACGGGTTACATTTACAATCTGTACAACTAATAAGAAGCGATTTAGAAAATTTCAACCCCTAAGGGGTATAAAATCCCCATTTTATACCCCTTAGGCCCCTTAACCCCCGTTAAGCGTTTGTATCGGTGGGGTTTAAAATTTAGAGTCAGACATTTGAAACTTCGTACGTTTACTAATAATAAAAAAATATAAAAGGGGTAGAACGTTTGTATAGAGATTTACTATTTTTAGGGTTCCGTGCCTCGAAAGGAAAAAGCGGAACCCTTATAGGATCACTTTGTTGTCCGTCTGTCTGTCTGTCTGTCTGTCTGTCAAGACCATTTATCTCATGAACGCGTAGAGGTATCAAGCTGAAATTTATATCAAATACTCAGGTCTATTGTCCCAAGGAGCTGTGAAAAAATCAAACTTAAAAGCCAACGCAATCAAATTTTAGAGTTTTTCGGCACTCGCAAAACCTACGGGGTACTTCCCGTGAACTCAGAAACTTGAAATTTGGTACGAAGCAACGTCTTATAGCACAGATAAAGGAAAAATTGCGAAAACCGTACATTTTTAGTTACATCATATAATAAAAATATTTTTAATAATTTTCAAGTTACTACCCCTACATATATACCTTCAGGTTTGTACGGAACCCTCGGTGCGCGAGTCCGACTCGCACTTGGCCGGTTTTTTTTTGGTTGAGATTTACTAGGAATTATAATTTCTATTTCCGTTCCATTTCCATGTTCCAGAGTGAACACTGACAATAGTTTGGTCATCGTATCGGCAAATAAAACCACCACAATTTAGTACACAAAGAAGTTACGCAAATAATAGGGTACATTTACTAGGCCAGGCAATAGAGAGGTTGACCTCGCATTAACTCCTCAGTCCAAAAAAACTTTACAGCATGATAAAGTGTCAGGAGTAGATGGTATATATATATTTTTCCAAAAAAAAACTATTGTCCTTCTTAGGTTTTTTTATCTAAACTCTTACTTCGTCTATATTTACGTTTGGAAAAATGCTCAGTCTAATTTTATTGCACTAGAAATATTGACTTGATGTATGTTAGCAATGTTAAAAATATCAAAAAAAAATCCATAACTGAACATATTTTTTTATAAAAAATATGTTTTTTGTGTTATTCACATCGGAAATTTGCTCCGTCTTTTTTTTACTGAAGTGACATTAAATGTATGTATTCTACGTATGACAAAAAAAAATCCAAAAATTTCATCATCAAACTTTTTCAGTATAAAAATTTGCTTATTATTCGCAGTAGAATATTGCTCCGTCAAAATTTTTTTAAATTATATTTCCTTTAAGAGTTTTCTTGCGACTGTACAAAAATCCAAAAAAATATCCTGCGTATTAAAAAGTTAAATCATGTCACAAATAAAGATACCTAATATTTCACTCGTTAGTGGAATGCGCACGTGCAGGACGCGGGACGCGGGAGCGGGGATGCGAGGGGCCACGCGCAGCGTTCTCGTTATCTTCTTTAATAAACTCAAAGAAAAAGTTTACTTTTATGGTTTTGCACGTTACTAAAATATACATTAACACTACATTAATACCCCCATACTGTTAGTAATTTTATCTTAATTGATATAGAGTCTGTCGTCCGCGCTCGCATGAATCGGACGTGTTACTCTTGCACTAAATCTTTATTCGTTTATTTTAAATCTAAATTACGATTGGTTGAAAAGTGTGATCGCGATTCCTTGTTCCTCCTGTGCGTCTGTTATGCGTTGGCTCCTCCTTGGGGGCGGTCATAGAAAGAGACATCAACTTTTTGGAAGTTCGCTGGGATCGAGCCCGAGGTGCTGGATTGCGAAGCCATCGTCGTTGCCGCTGAGCCGAGTCCTCATTACGTGCTAGCGACGAAAGTAAGCAACGCAACGAGACGCGTAGTTTACCATCTGACGTCATTGCAGCCGCGGGCATCGCCTACGCCATCGGCGCTACGAAGTGCTACGAGTGTGGCGTCATCTGCTATATCGCTACGTCGGATCATTGTAGGTGCTTTGTACCCAGGTGTGCTAATTTGATCCCTATTTAAGCCGTGTTACGAGTGAAATCTTTCTGCAATGGCGGCAATGCAACGAGGCGATAGTACGGATACCGATTTAATCTGTCACGGCTGCACACAGGAGCTTGCGGTCGGTGAGGGTTACATTCAATGCATGGTGGCGACTTGCGGTAAGCTGTACCATCATCTCTGCATCAATAAAACTCTCACGCTGGCTGAGCGAGACACCTGGATGTGCCCTGAGTGCAGGATCACTTTCAAGGAAACAGGATCAAATTGCGGGACGCCAGTTGGTACGCCATTAACAACTAAAAACATTAGCGTCAGGAATAAAGGTGAAACGATCGTACTGCCCACACAAAGCACACTGAGACCGTCAGCTGGCGAAGCTGCGTCGATGGCCGCTGAGATGAGCTCTATTCGTGACCAGATGAGCATGTTATCGGAGCAGCTGGCCGACGCCCTTGCTGCTGTTGCGAAATACCAGGCTGCTATCGCTGACTGTTCTGCTAAGCTTGATAATGTCAGTGAGCGGCTGCAACAACTTGAGCGAAACCCAGCGAGCGAATGTCACTGCGAGAGACCGGATCTAGGGTCCTCCTTCACTGATGTATCAGAGCCGAAATCAAGGCGGAAACGTAAGGCCCGGAAGGCAAAGAAATCTACATCAGTACCAAAGGAGAATGTAGAAGATGTCAGAGCAGATGCGGCTTCCGGCAGTGTCAGCGTTGCAGCTCCGTCGTCAGCCGAGTCCGGGGGCGACAGTTTGGCGTGTGGTGGTGATATCTCTTCGGAAAACGAAACGGACGCTGCCTACGTCAGCCAAGACCTAGGTAAGGACAAAGTTTTTCTAAAGAAGCGCTTCTCCTCACTGCGGTGCACGGCTGGGCCTGAAGTTACGTCACTAAAGGCGGTAGAATTCCTCAAGTACATACACCTTTGGAATATGGCATCGGGCCCCGACGAAATACGTGCGTATTTGGAAACTATGTGCCCGGACAAAACTTGCACGGTCCTTGAGCTAAAACCTAAAGGATCTTACAGGTCATATAAGATTGGCGTCCCGAGCCTGTTATATGTCAAATGTTTATCGGCAGACGTGTGGCCTAGGAACGCTCGGGTGAAGGCATGGTTTTTTCGAAGACGACAAAGCAGCGGCACAGATTCGGGAAAGCCCAAGCACGAAGACGAAAGTAGGTCCGACGGTAAACATGATATACCAAAATGTCAGGGGCTTGAACACGCGGCTTCAGTACTTCAGACACAACCTGCTGGCTCTTGATTGTGACGTCGTAGCAGTGACGGAGTCCTGGCTTACCGGTGCCGTTAACGATGCCGAGTTGGTGAGCGGTGGGTGGAGCGTAATGCGCCGAGACCGCGCCACCGGAGCGCGCGGCGGCGGTGTTCTCCTCGCGGCGCGCCCTGGCATCGAGCTTCGGCGTCGGGCGGACCTGGAGACGCTTAACGGCGAGGACTTATGGGTCACCTTCGTAGCGAATCAGGTGGTGTTCAATGTGTGCGTCGTGTACATTCCTCCCAGTGCTTCCGATGAAACTTATATGCGGTGGTTTGAGAAAGTGGAGTCAGTGATTGACACACTTACAGGTGTAGTGCTGGTGGCCGGCGACTTGAACTTGAATCCGTTGTATGCGTCAAAGAGTGTACTTAGCTATTATTGTTATTTCTCATCAGTATGTAGTTTGAATGAGATGAACGAGGTGACGAATGTACACGGAAGTAAGCTGGATGTCGTGTTGATGTCGGAGCGCGCCACTGATGCTGTGGTCTCTCAAATGGCAGGTGAGGGATTGGTCCCGAGGTCTGATGCGTACCATCCTCCATTGGAGATTTCTATTCCCGTGAGAAGCTGTGCGCGTCGACCGGCTGCGGAGCGTTTGGATCCCAGCAATGTGGACATGCGTCGGGACTGGAACTTTGCTAAGGGCAATTTTGAGCTTATGTACAAATTAGTCTCCGAAACAAGTTGGCAAGAAGTTCTCGGCTCCGACGATGTCAACATCGCTGTAGACGTATTTTACAAACTAATGTATGCAATATTTGACCTCTGCGTACCCAAACGGAAGCGGCCTACCGGTTCTTGTAGAAGGTATCCTGTGTGGTATACGGCTGACCTGATCAATGATATCAGACAAAAAAGTAATCTGCATCGGAAATGGAAAGCTACAGGGGATAAGGATGTATATAAAAAGTTTGCTTTATTTAGATCCAAGGTTAAAAATCGCTTAGCGTCTGCCTACGATAGCTACATTGCGCGTATCCAAAGTACGGTTAAAGTCGATCCTCGCGCATTTTGGCAGCACCTGGGCAGTCTTAAGACAAATGGTGGTTTTACTTCTCGGGTAAAGTTCAAAGACAAGCAATTTGTCGGTAAGGACGTGGCTAGCGCTTTTGCTGACTATTTCTCGAGGGTCTTTCTACCTGATTCCCCGCTTCTTGATCCATCTTTGTTGGAAAATGCCGATAGGAAGTCTAACGCCAACTGTATTAATATTAAATCAATCTCATTAGATGAGGTTGAAGCTGAGATTAAACGTTTAAAGGCCAATAGCTCCGTCGGACCTGACAATCTGCCGGCGTATATTGTTAAGGGTTGTATAGAATTTCTAAAAATCCCGCTTCAATATATTTTTAATCTGGCGCTCTTTTCTGGGTCATATCCTCAAAGTTGGAAGGAGTCTAGAGTGAGACCTATCCCGAAAGGGGGTGACACGTCTGACGTTGAGAACTATAGACCAATTGCCGTTCTTCCCACTCTTGGTAAGCTCTTTGAGGCCATAATTCACCGGGCTCTGTCTTCGCAGGTTCGACCCTTTTTGTCTGACGCGCAGCATGGCTTTCGGTTTAATCGCTCGGTTAACACGAACCTTTTAACACTAACCGACTCCATTGTTGTGCACCTTGACAGTGGTATTCAAGTCGACGTCGTCTATTTCGATTTTGCGAAAGCTTTCGACCGCGTGGATAACGACGTGCTACTTAAGAAACTTGATGAAATTGGTTTCGCTCCCAAGTTGCTTACCTTTTTCGCTGATTATCTGCGCGATCGGAAGCAATTCGTTCGACATGGATGTTTTGTCTCGACTCCTTACCATACCCGGTCTGGTGTCAGTCAAGGCTCCATCTTGGGGCCATTTTTTTTCGGCATTATGATTAACGATCTCCAATCGGTTCTTCGGGCGGCTCAGTGCCTATTGTATGCCGATGATCTCAAGTTGGTATACGGGATTGAGCAAAGAGCCGATTGTGAGACGTTACAAAAAGACATCGACTCGGTGTTGCGGTGGAGTATTGAAAATAAACTTCTTTTTAACCCTGCGAAATGTTGTGTGTGTACATTCAGCCGCTCTAGCAACGCTATACATGCCCAATATTTGCTTGGGTTGAATCAAATAAATCGTGTCTCCTCTGTCAAGGATCTTGGCGTGGTGTTCGACACGCAGCTCACTTTTCACGAGCATATTTCATCTCTCGCTAAAAGCTGCTTTCGAAGACTGGGTTTCGTGATCCGAAATCTCCGCCATTTTCATGACCCGGTTTCCATAAAAATGGTTTACAACGCTCTGGTAAGGAGTAAGCTAGAGACTTCGTCGATCGTATGGAACCCCTACGAATCAACGTATACCTTACTTCTTGAGAAGGTACAGAAGGCATTCTTAAGATTTCTTTATAAGAAAATGTTCGGATTTTACCCGTATCTTTACCCAACGAAATTCCTACTCGGCTCCCTTGGGTACAACTCGTTGGAGGTCAGGCGACAATACCATTTGCTAATTGCAGCATGTCGAGTCTTGCGTGGCGAGTCGGACTGTCCTGAACTCGTAGAGCGTCTCGTACGACTGTTTGTTCCGGACGTGGCCAGGATTGCCCTCAGACCGCGGCGCCGCAACCTGTTGGCCGAGCCGTCGGCGCGCACAGTGTCGTGCAGGAACTCGCCGCTGCCCCGAGCTCTCTCACAGCTGAATGCGCTCTTGGCATCAACACCGGAGTGCGACTTGTTTGCTTGGCGATGGGCGGCAGTGTGTAATGAATGTCTGAAATTCTGTGAGGCGATGGATGATAGGTGCTCTACTGTTCCAATATAATCTGTTTGTTTGTTACCAGTTATTTGAGTTACTTAATGTACATATTTCTAGTTTGTTAGTCTAAGTTTCGTGACGCATTGGTAATGTAACTGTTATGTCATGTAAACATTTTTACAATAAAAAAATAAAAAAAAAATAATATAATTTGTAGTGGTGCTAAACGCCTAGTCACAGTGTAAATAAAAAAGTAAGCCAGTTGTAATATATTTGACACATTTTAAAAATGCATGCGTGTTATGTAGATGTGTCATATACAGACTCCGTTATCAGTGGTGAAAATTTAATGATATCGAATCATAGGGTTGTCACACAATATTTTATTTCGAGTACAACATGTGACATATTAAAAAAAAAACATAATTTTCAATTATATCACCGCTCCATGACAAAAAGGTTACATTCGTTGAGATGATATTTTCATTAGGTAACATTTTCCGTAACTCTGATGTCTGGTTATCGCTTGTGCAATACAATTAATTTTTTGACCATCTTTTTCCACTTGTCATAATTGTTTTGAATACTGTGACCATTTCATCCTAGAAACCGTCATACGATTATACGATTATCATATATACGATTTAACACGTTTTAACACGAATTTTAGTCATCTTACTTTAAAATGTATTTGCACAATTGTATCATATTACTGAAAAAAAAAACACAAATTTATTTATTTATTAGAAAACTATAATCTAATAGGTACCGTACCAGGCTTACAGATTCGAAAAAATTGGTATCTATTGCACAGTTATACTAAATTTAGTAACCATTTCCGCGTCGCTGAGACTGAGAAACTGAAAAAATTTAGCAAGATTATTCAGGAAATCTATACTTTTACTGAATTAACAATTAAGTGATTAATATGACATCAATCATAATTGCCGAAAAAAATACAATTAAGTAACTATTATGGAGTTTATATACCAAATTAAACCTCGTTAAAGTCCTTTGCCTTAATATACAGGGTGGAAAGATAAATCGGGCCCTGGAGGAAAACTACCTTAAAACGTTGAGATAGCTCAATTCACTGAAAGGAAACATTTTTTAATTTCTTTAAAGGGACATCACTGCATTTACAAAATTTTAGAAAAGAATACAGTTTTCAAAATAAGTATTTATTTTGTATTTTTTGCCATAAATAATTTTTATGACAATTGATGCCAATCGATCCTGTTTCCAACGAGGATAAAACTTCTAAATAACAACCAAGTTTAGGGCACAAGAGAACACATAAATAATAATAATAATATTTTTCATACAATTAGTATGGAATAAAGTGAAAATTAAGAAAAAAACTGTGAATGCAGTTTTAGTTTTTAGGAAAAATAAAATAATATTTCCTTTGAGCGAATTGAGCTATCTCAAGGTTTTAAGGTAGTTTCCTTCCAGGGCCCGACTTATCTTTCCACCCTGTATAAATAAAATAAGTATATAGTGTAATGTCCTTGACTTTTCCTCTTATTTCCTGTTGGCTCGTCAATACATACCGCACGTCCGCCCTCTGTCACGGTCGGGCGCCTACTGCCATATGTACTCGAGACAACTATACACTACATCCCTTTCTTGTTTTTTTTTATTTATTTGTAAATTTAAATAATACATTAACATACTTTTAATTTGGATACACGTATTAACGTAAATACAATTCACATACTTTGTGGATTATCCAGATTACTTTTCCTTAACACAATTATCACAGTGTAAATACCCCATTTCTCTAATTCTTCTCCATATCGATGTCACTTGTCATTTCATCATTTATATCACCGTCGTCTCCGTTTACGACACTCCATGTGCCGTGTATCTTTTTTTTTTTTTTTAAGTGGACTATTTTTTTAACACTGGATTTCGGTAGCTTGACTGCTCCTAATTTTGTTTATTCACAATTGCCCATGTGTTGACCTGGCAAACTAACATACTCATAGGGCTTAGCGTCTCATCCTCATTTTAATAATGTAGATAAATTCGAGTAAGTACGTGAAATGTGGAACGCTTCACGATTTAGCGTGTTTTCCCTTCGCAGGGAAGTAGGTAAATGTACTGATGTAGCAAATACTCGACTATTAAAAAATGGTTAAGAAAGGCCAAGAGTCTCAAGTACTTAATGTATTGCAACTCGTTTCCAATTGTTCACTATATTTAATCAGAAACAACCCAATACTGGTTTTATGCAAACCTTAGATTTAAAAGCACTAAAAACTTCGATGAATGAGGTGTTTGTTAACCAGAGACTGCTTTGTTGGCACTCTTTGCTGTAGCAAATAAGGCTCCAGTTCTGGGCAAGACCGTTTATATTTCAGGTTTTTTTGAGGGAGTTTGCCTGTAGGATCTGAAACTCCCATCCCAAACCATTAGAAGATAGTTTTAAGAGCATTACATAGTATGTGTACTCATGATGTCTTAACCATTCAAACGAGGTATTATATGTATTTTTTAGTAATAACAGATTAAATAAAGTCTTTATGTGCTCATGGCAATGGCAACACTTGTACATGGATAGATCACAGAAACATGTTATACTACTTGCAATTTTTTTTACAATACCAAAATATTATATGTAGAGTCTCAAAATATTTACAAGTAAGTTGCCAAACCCTTGTAGGGGCATTTTTGTACATTTCGGTTTTCAACATGCTTGCCTACGCAGCAGCATGATAGTTTCCCTGCATCGAGGACAGGTTGAAATATCAATTCATTATATGCTTTCATTTAATCGGTTATATTCGAGAGGCGGAACAATGGCTTTAACCTTTTCACCACCATGACCACGTTATATGATAAGCAAAAGAAAATGTTACTAGGATGCATGAACGTTCAACTGAAGCTGTAAACATGGTCGTCGGTTAGTTCCGACTGTGACGTATAATGGGTCCACTTTAGACTGCTTATCTGCAGATTAATAATGATTGAACAATACACCTTACGCAGGTTAGGGTCTTTTGCCTTTTACATCTTTTTCCATTGTTGATGAGGTCCAATTAGCCCGAAAGTAATTTGTGAATAGTATTTCTCTAGCTATAGGCTAATGAGGATAAAAATCCTTAGATTATAAATGGTCCATTTTAACCGTTATTTTGGAACCATTTCTGACGCTTTTCTGAGGTCTAGTCTCTAGAGACTCGGCAACATAGACTGTATGGATTTGAAATTTCCAAATCATAACCAATATGCGCGTTTATCCTCATTGCCCAACCAAATTATATATTTACTAATGTGCCTTGCGAAAGCTGAATATTATACCAGTTTGTCGCAATAACTAGAAAGCAGATTCCAAATAATAATGATATGACTATCATATTTTTATACACCTTTGCGCAGGCGTCACGCCTATCTTATCATTAAAATTTTACTAGAATACTGTCTAAAGGGAAATATTGTACTTCAATAGCACTTATAAGAAATACTCGTTTTAAACGAAACTTAAGAACTTTCGCTCTTGTATACAGTTGCGTATCAAGCATAGTATCAAGTTAGTAAGAAAGTAAGTAACTCACATCAAATGTTAAAGGATAAAACCGTACAGTACGGTTACTTGTAAATCAATACTTACATTATAGTAATCATAACATTTGCAACTGCATACAAGAGTATACTTTTCTTAACAATCTCAGCATACTAGGCTATCGTCGCCTAGTACCCACAACACAAGCCTTATTGAGCTTACCGTGGGACTATGTTGATTTGTGTAAGATTGTCCCATAATATTTATTTATTTATTTTCTCAACACAATATAATGACAACAATTTGTTACATAGCTTGTGTCTCTGAGAGTAGAAATACAAGACCTTTAAAGGGAGCTTTATCAACTCTCTAGCGTATCCACACTTTTTAACAAGAATATTTTTTTTTTGGCTACATATTTGTAACAATTGTAACCTCAACGGTAATGTGCATATTGATATCCCTATCCTCAAGTTCAAATATTTTTCCAACTATAAAATTGAGGGTATGTTCCTCGCACTTCAAAATTTGAAATAATTTCATGCCATATTTAAACAAGTATCGGTAAATAACGAATAAGAATAAGAATAAGAAATCGTTTATTGTTTACCGTGTCAAGCATAGGTGTTACAAAATAAAAAGTAGCAACGGTTAACCCTTTCGGGTATACAATATTACATTTAAATATATCTAACAAGTTACAACTAAGTATTTATTAAACTAGACTTATTTATTTACTAATACTAATTATTACACAATATGTTTATGAGATCAGTTAAGTAAGGCTAAATTAGCACAAACGATAAATACAAGTTAAATATATTATACTTTAAATGGTTTTAAATAAAAAGTATTCATTTAAATCATAAAAACCATGCTCGATTAGCCACTGTTTTAATTGGCGTTTAAATGAGAGTCCAGTCAACATTTTTATATTAGCGGGTAGATGGTTAAAGACTTTGATAGCCATGACGAATGTGCTTCTGGCATACATTTCATTGTTAATAATCGGGAGCAGTATATTGTACCTATATTGATGACGCAAATTATCACGTTGTGCAGACCAGAAATTGAAGTTATATTTATTGACTGACACAAATGAACACAGCTCCAGGATATAAAGCCCAGTTAAGGTAAGGAATTTCTTCTCCTTAAAAATATGTCTGACGGATGCGTTATAATAGAGGCGGTAAATACTACGAATACAATCTTTTTGTTGTATAAAAACTCTTTTCACATCGACAGAATTACCCCAGTAAATTACACCATAATTGAGCAAAGGGTAAACATTTCCATAATAGGCACTTTTTACTATGTCCTCTGAGCAAGTACTAGCTAAAACGGAGAGGGCATAACACTGGCTGGATATTCTTTTACATAAGTTGTCAATATGAGATTTCCAATTAAGATGTGAGTCTACAGATACCCCTAAGAAACTAGCACTATTTATGTTTTGTATTACAGTACCCTCATGTTCTACATTGAAGGCCATTGGGTCTGTTTTATAATTCCTAAAATGCATGGTTTTAGTTTTGTCTATATTAACTTTTAAGTTTATGGAATTAAGCCAGTCTATAACTGTTTTTAAGGTATTTTTCATTTTCGTTTCAAAGTTAGGATCTAAATGTTTATCTGAGAATAATATAGTTGCGTCATCAGCAAACATGACACATACTTCATTGATGATTTTTGGTAGCTCATTTACATACAGTAGAAATAATAGAGGCCCAAGAATACTCCCCTGAGGAACTCCAACCTTAATGGGTTTAAATTCGGACTTTGTTGTTTCGATTGTCTTAGTTTTCTTATTATAGTTTTGAATTACCGTAATACAACATAACCACAGACAACATAATTTGAATTACGCGATCTATGTATGTAACACCAATGAAAGTCATGTCATAATTCAATTAATGATTTTTCGGAATTTAAGGTTTAACACGTCTTGAGAGTAGTGCGATACGCAATTCTACTTGTAAAATCGGAAAATATATCAAATGTTAAAATTTGTATTTTTAATAATATATTGAATAGGATAGCCGCGATGAGGCGCATCCTTTTAATTTACTTGATTTTATTATTACTTCACTATTTTGGATCGGTTCCTAATCCTATTTGAAACTGTTTTTCAAGGTATAAAGCAAATAGGAACCGTATTTACTGTGTGTGAAGTAGTATTATAGTTAAGACTTAATTAGCCGAAGAAGGGGTTGACTTGAGGAAAGATGGTAAATTAGATACTTTAATAAATTTTAAACGGTCACAATGTATTGTTTCGAACACAAAGATTTGATGAAAGTTTTATAATATTATTTCTTGGAAATCTTAGGTATCCATATTTATTATAATATTATAAAATAACTGTGAGAGCTATGTGTTCGTGATCCGAGGAGATGGGCAAGAGAGCTGTCAAAGTGACAACCACCACAGACAACATAATTTTAAATAGTTGCATTCCGAACCATCACTACAACACACCATTAGGGATATCATCTCCTGTTACTCATAACAG
Source organism: Pammene aurita (assembly GCA_947086415.1). Taxonomy (NCBI): domain Eukaryota; kingdom Metazoa; phylum Arthropoda; class Insecta; order Lepidoptera; family Tortricidae; genus Pammene; species Pammene aurita. The sequence continues at coordinate 19,128,597 of OX352293.1, read as the reverse complement.
AAGATGATATCCCTAAGAATTTTTTTTTTCGAAAAGTTGTAGTGAAAATCACTACAAGTCTATACTACTCTTTGATTCAGTCACAGCTGTCAACCGCCAAACATGGCGCACAAAATTTGTTCTAGATGTCACATCTAGTAGAATACATAATAAATCAATGCAACACACATAAGCTGCATCATTTTGAACTTTCTTCATCTGTTTAGTTTAGCGGCGAGAAAAAGTATATTATATTATAACGGAGGAAAAGGACAAATTGGTCCCTCTTTTACGGTAGCCAACTTTTTCTATTTTTTTGTTAATTTCTCTAGTACCAAATTCTCCATTTATTTCACTTTTATATTTAATACCTATTTGGACCATATGCCTATTTTGCAAGTCTATTCAATATGCTACGTATGAACTTATATTTTTCTTTCAATAGGAGTTTAATGATAATAACAGACACATTTAACAATTGTGTTTAAAAGTGCTAATTATTATACAGACATTTAAGTAAATATGGTCTTTGTCTTTGCAACTACAAGTATTTGCTTTATAGTTTCCGGATCATAAAATTCATTCACATGTAGGTTGTTATAAGACAGTCTGAAACCCCAACTGCACAGCAACAACTTATTCATCAGCAGCTCCAGCAACCATGTGGGTAGTTATCTCCCATCTCGCTCGTTCATTACATCTATCACTTTTTAATGTCCAGATCGTATCATATGATTTAATCGCGCACGTTAGAGGTTTTTTTTTCGATACTAAACAATACAATTTAATGTCTAATTGTTCAGTATTATCGACTGCTTTTCAAATTCGCAATTTAATGCCTCAGTAGTAGATGCCAATTAAATGGTCAATGCTAAGTATTACAATTTAATGTGTAAGTATTATCTACTATTATTTGCAATTCAATGCATTTCCAACCATAAATGGATAAAGTTCCTTAGTAGATGCCAATTACATGGTCATGCTAAATAATACCTCTACAATTTAATGTGTATGTATTATCTACTATTATTTGCAATTTAATGCATTTCCAACCATAAATGGATAAAGTTCCATAGTAGATGCCAATTAAATGGTCAATGCTAAGGATTACAATTTAATGTGTGAGTATTATCTACTATTATTTGCAATTTAATGCATTTCCAACCATAAATGGATAAAGTTCCTTAGTAGATGCCAATTAAATGGTCATGCTAAATAATACCTCTACAATTTAATGTGTATGTATTATCTACTATTATTTGCAATTTAATATAACATTTCCAACCATAAATGGATAAAGTTCCATAGTAGATGCCAATTAAATGGTCATGCTAAATAATACAATTTAATGTGTAAGTATTATCTGCTGTTATTTGCAATTTAATGCATTTCCAACCATAAATGGATAAAGTTCCTTAGTAGATGCCAATTAAATGGTCATGCTAAATAATACCTCTACAATTTAATGTGTATGTATTATCTACTATTATTTGCAATTTAATGCATTTCCAACCATAAATGGATAAAGTTCCTTAGTAGATGCCAATTAAATGGTCATGCTAAATAATACCTCTACAATTTAATGTATATGTATTATCTACCATTATTTGCAATTTAATGCATTTCCAACCATAAATGGATAACGTTCTATAGTAGATGACAATTAAATGGTCAATGCTAAGTATTACAATTTAATGTGTAAGTATTATCTACTATTATTTGCAATTTAATGCATTTCCAACCATAAATGGATAAAGTTCCTTAGTAGATGCCAATTAAATGGTCATGCTAAATAATACCTCTACAATTTAATGTGGATGTATTATCTACTATTATTTGCAATTTAATGCATTTCCAACCATAAATGGATAAAGTTCCATGATAGATGCCAATTAAATGGTCATGCTAAATAATACAATTTAATGTGTAAGTATTATCTGCTCTTATTTGCAATTTAATCCATTTCCAACCATAAATGGATAAAGTTCCTACGTAGATGCCAATTAAATGGTCATTAGGTACTGTATGTACTTAACAATACAATTTTGTGTACCGAATGCACCGACGCTTCCTGCCATCTTTACCTACACTTTACCTACAACCCATTTTCGCAATAATAAGAGATTTCTTCTACCTACGTGTAAACGCATGTAGGTAATCGGCTACGCACCTACGAGCAAAGCGCCCGCTAGGCACTTAATGGATTAAATGCATAAAAGTATCAAGTAAATTGGCAAGTTAACCGACAGAAGTGGTTTAATGCAGATGGAATCGTGTCATCAATTTCCTTCTTCCCACCCGTGGTGCACAATGTACTATATTGTACCTACAAAACAACACATGACAATGGCCAGTGTTTGGCGTACAATAATGTTGATTCTATTGCATGTTATGTCATTGAATGTCTGATAATGTTTATAGTTATATCAACCATAGGTAGATGCCAAAAATAAAGATGCTGCCTGCGGGCCTCGCCTCGGATACCGGAGGACTTGGTCACTTTTTCTAAAGCATATGACATCTACTCCTATTTCGACTTATAACAAAATAAATAATTAAATATTACACACAGAGAGAAAAAAATACAGTTGTCACAGGTGAATTACACAACAGACATAGATCTTATTTAAGCGTCATTTATAAGTACAACTTATGTTTAAATTTGGGTAAAATAAAAAGTTTAAGTCATCTGGCAAGTGCGCTGTTTCGGATATGTCTTGATATACCCGTTATGAAGAAATCTATGGTTATCGCTCTAGCGGGGAGGCGGGGGCGACGACAAAAAGTCGCGCGTACCAGATCTGTGGGCACGGCAGTTCCCCTGCCAAGTCGAGCAAAACAAAGGCACGGCCGAACCATCCTTTTTCCGAAGCCATTCAGGCCATTTTCGACCCCCCTCTAATTCTGTTATCGATAAAGCTAGAAGGCTGAAATTTCTGTGACAAAGAAGCCATAACACAAGGAAGATCCCAATATCATTGAATTTCACTATATACTTTAAGAACTATTGAAAGTCAAAATTCCTTAATTTTGTCACTGACTCACTGATTACGATCATCGTATATTTAAAATACTTGTAGCAGTCCCAGCAGCTAAGCTCCAAATTTTGAACACTTCTAACTTCTAGGGTTAACTCTTAAACTATAAAGCCACTGGTTCTCTAGTTTTATAAACCGTATCCCGGGTTCTCTAGTTTTACAAACCGCACAGTTAACATTGTAATCCCATATAAATATATGAAAGAAAGTTATTTTTTCTGTTTCTTTTTATTATAAAAATATAAACATCTAATATTCAAAAGATCACAACGACATGTTGTTAGTAAACTCCGGCACACCGGCTTGGTTTTACATTAGATCTCATTACTTTTTGAAGTAGGAGAACTGCGTTGCGAGGCTGGCATTATTGTACATGTAATGTTTTTGATGGGATACAATTTATTGCTTTAGAAATGTACATGTACTCTCTTCTCTCTAGTGATTACTTGACGAGTACTACCCAGCTAGGTAAATGTGTACCAGGCCAGTAATTTGTCGTAAGGGTGTGCCCTTAGGACAAATTACTGGCCTAGTGGCTTAGTGTCACAACACTAAAATGCTCAAACTTGGTTGAGGCATATAGCATGCGTACCTTGAGACCGGTAGGGCGTTTCTCAAAAAGTCCTCGGCAATGCGCCGAGGGTCATGTTTCTGCGTTGAACAAACGTTAGCGGCATCTATATAACTCGATCAATGTACCATCTGTTGGTAGGCGGCGTGACTAGTGTCGAAGCGTAGTTGTATCGGTGCATGCGGCTGCATTGTGTGCATTATGACACTATAAGCGTCATCTGTTGGCGTGTAGTGGTGATGGTGTTCTATTTAGTGAGGCAATGATACTCTGATGCTTCCATTAAATACTAAATTGTTTAATTAATAATATAATGATACGAGTTAAGTACAAATATGAAATTAGACAATTATATAATTGAAGTAACTTACTCCACTTTTTTCACTATGACGCAAGCATAGCTGAGTCGTAGCCGCGCATGCTAAACTGGACTCAATAGCTGAAGCACGACGACATATTACTGCGTGGTCACTCGCTTTAAAAGGCTAGACAAATTTTTCATTTCGAGATTTGACGTAATGTATGTGGAATATTTTTTGGAAATTTCGGTTGTGGCTGTTGAATTGACTACCTTACGTGAATAAAACACGAAACCAGGCTGAGGAATTTTCCATAAAGTTTATGAAATATACTGTAATAACAATTTTATTTTTAGAAGTTTTTTTTTGGATATTCGTAAATATTATGCTAAAATAAGATTAACGTAACACCCACTGTTACAAACCTGACTGAGAAATTTTCCAACCAAAATGACGAGTGTTACCAATTACTTTTGAATAAAAGTGACAGTTTTATTTGATTTTTTTTTGAACTTTTGACAGTATCTGTCAGTAATCAAAATAATTTGTTTAGTGAAAAAAATATACCCTGAGAAAAATTCCAGTACAAAGTATTAAGCTTTTTGTACATTTTTGTAAAAATACCAAAACTGACATACTTGTTTTTTTTTTTAAATAGTGTTTTGTGTTTGTTATGCCCTATACTACATCCTAGCAAAAGAATAATCGACTGAGGAATTAATGCGAGGTCTCCATACAACGACCCGGTAGATTTCCCACACTATACGTTATTATTTGCATATTAACACTTATTTGTAACGGAAACTCATCTGAAACTATGTCTACGTTACCCGTTTTTTCGCCAAAATAGCTATAACCATAAATAGATTAAGAAGATGGTTCGGGGATTAACAAAAGTTAGTTAAGAAGTTACAATTGGATATGAAACTCTGTATGAGGAACCGTATTATACGCGGACGAAGTCGCGGGCGGAAAGCTAGTATACTAAAGGTTGAACACGCCAAAACTTGGGCACGCAAAATTTGTCTTTAAACCAGTTTGAAAATAAATAACTACATTATGAATACCACATTAAATGACAAAGTTAATGAATTCTAACATCACATTTTTAATTTTAATTAATTTTTACACAGTAAGCCATAGATCGAACTTTTCTACGCACACGGCTCATAAGACTTTGCACCATCTCTTTAGAAAAGATTTTTGTCGCCCAGGTCCATATTTTTTGTAGCTCAGGGACCGATTTTACTTCTCCGCCTTTCTTTTTTAGAATTCCTTTCATAATACTCCAGTACTCTTCAACAGGCCGCAGTTCCGGACTATTTGGCGGATTGCATATTTTGGGTACCACCATTATCCTGTTGGCGTTGTACCATTCCATAACTGATTTTGCGTATTAGCAATTGGCTAGATCTGGCCAAAACAGCGGTGGTGAGGCATGCTGTCTTATAAAAGGCAGCAAACGCTTCTGTAAACAATCTTTCTGATAAATATCGCCGTTTATTGTCCCGGTGGTGATAAACGAGCGACTTCTTTTACCACAGTTACATATTGCCTGCCAAAGAAGGTATTTTTTTGGAAATTGACCTCATTTTTTTAATTCTAAATCTTCAGGAGTATCTGTTCGAGATTTGCTAGTATAAAACTCTTGACCAGGTATTTGTTTACAATCCAATTTTATATACGTCTCGTCGTCCATCACCGCGCATTTAAATTTTGTAAGAAAATCTTCATAGAGTTGTCGCGACCGTATCTTTGCGGATAAGTTCTGTTTTGAGTCTCGATCTGGTGCGGCCTGGGCTTTATAACTCCTCAGTCCTGCCATCTGTTTCACTTTTTGGACATAGGACTAAGACATTTTGACTTTTTTAGCAACATCACGAGATGAAGTCGTATGATTTGAGGCAAAAATCTTCAAAATACTCTTTCCTGTTTCTGTTTCTTGACTCCCTGCAACCCACCACTTCCTGGCTTTCTATCTATTGTCAAGCGTTCACGGAAACTTTTTAATACGTGACCAACAGTAGATTGTGGATATTTCAGCCTTTTCGCGATATCTATGTAGCTTAACATGGGATTTTTTACATGTTCGTGCAAAATGCGTTCACGTTTTTGATATTGTACGCTCGACATTTTGCCAACGAATAAATAAAAGAAAATAAAACTATCATCATTTTATAGCCCAGTTCCTTGTGAGAAAATTGTTGTTTCGAAAGTTTAAATATCTCCATTTTCCGAATAACTATAGCTATTTTTATATGCCCAGGTTTTGGCGTGTTCAACCTTTAATATAATCGCGACACAGGACACGCCGCTGGCCGCCACCGTTCGAGCGGCATCTTAGAGTACTCATCTACATAAACAAAATAAAGTTGAACGTGGCCTAAATTTATTTCCTTTGATTAGATACCTGCTGTGACCAAACATTGAATTATCTATAAGTCCATAGAATCTATGTTTTTTTTTGTTTTATCGTAAAGGTCACCTCGTGAACGGCTACGGCGTATACGTGCCCCTGAAAGCCCTGTATGCCCTGTACCGCAGTCTGGGCGAGCCGCACACGGTGCGCACGTTTCTGTGCACCGCGCTGCGCCCTCACCACGACTTGGAACACCCGCAGCCTGCGATGGTCGAAGCCCCCGACCATTGCCTTCCGATCGGGCGCAACGAATACGTGTTTGAGGAGGATATGACATTTACAATTGGTGCGTAAAGTTAATCGATGGATTGGATTAGAGTCAACAAGACTACTACATTTCATCTTACTTGTACCTTTTCATTTTATTTTACAATATGTTCTCATAGATATCTGTAAATTTATTTCCAGAAGGAGAGATAGGAAAATGCATGATTGAAGATTCAAATGACGATTTAAAACTTTTCAATTTTGGCAACCTGTCCTGTAAAACTATTATAAAAATATTTGCTAAAATATTTCCCAACATCTTTGAAAAAAATCACGTATTGAATTTGGACGTCGAAATAACGTTTTTTGAGTTCTTTGAAGCATTTATATCTTGCACGGAGGAGAGTATTCGTCTGAAAGAGAACCAGATCAAAGAGGCTCTTGCCCAAACTAATTTTATGCCGTTATGGAAGAGTAAGACGTAATAGAGTGATTCGATATCGAGAATTACGTGCTGGATTAGTAAAAAAAATTAAGACATTTAGGTGTTTTACTGATCGTGAATGCACCTTTTGCCCAGTACGAAAAGCGAAAGTGCGATCAGCGTAAAGGTAACGCCGTATGAGCTCATTCAATTGGTTAATAATCAGAGGACGCGAGTGTGAAGCCGTTCCGCAAACTTTTTCGTCTTTTATCGCGATTTTTGTTCTTACATTTTAAGTACGTAAATCACGTTACGTTTGGACACGCGTTAAGGTGCAGTTCCGAGCTAAGCGACACTGACGCCACTAACGCCGCGTTAGTATAGCCCCGACAGAGCGATAGTACAAAATTATATAGAAATACATGACGGCGTGTACGAACACGGCGATACTTGACGCGGCGTCACTGCCGCCGTGTTCGTACACGCCGTCATGTATTTCTATATAACCTTGTACTATCGCTCTGTCGCGGCGATAGTAACGCGGCGTTAGTGGCGTGAGTGTCGCTTGGCTCGGAACTGCACCTTTAACCACGAATCAATGAGAAGGTAGTGATTGCTCTCACTTTGTCGTGGGCAAAGAAAAAAGACGAAAATCACGGATTAAGGCGCGAAATCAACGTGCGAAAATGTGAGGCGGCCTATACTTACGTAGCGGGAGGTCTCGCTACGCGCTACACGTAGAGTTAGTTATGAAATTTTAAATAATGAAATCTACTACTTTGATATGATAAGATTATATTCCTTAGACATATAGTGAAGCGTGTGCGTTCGTCTGATAGTCCAGTAAAGATGATATAAACGGAATTCCGCCATCTGGCTGAATATTGTCTAAGTATAAGGATCCATATTAAAACCAGAACCCAGTGTACGGTCAACCAATTTGATTCCTAGGCCACTGTAGAACATCGTCGTAATGACAGTTGCCCGTGGATACGTATACACGTAACCTATTCGCTACCAAACTAGCTATTGTAACAAGGCCCAAGGTTCTAGAGTGGCCCAGGAATCAAATTGGTTGATTGTACGTTGCACTTATATAGTAACCAGATAGTTGCACTTGTATAGTAATAGAGAGCTGGCTACGTTTGATATGACACAATAATGAGAGCAAGGAACCCCTCTAGTTAGTTTGCTATACTAAGCTTATTTCTAAATCCGAACATCTGGCAGCTATTCATGAAGGTGGAGGTCAAGGAATGCAAACCACTTCAAGAATACAAATCCTAGAGTTCTGGGTTTGATGCAATATTATGAGAAATTCGCCCAATTCGCTATACTAGAGTCTGTCCGGAAAGAAAAGTCTCGTAGAATGTATGCTCTCCCATATATTAATATAAATCACGACACTTCTCTTCCCCGATCTTTAACGAACCGTATTTTACTGGGCTGATTTGAATCGTGCATTAGAGTTAGATATACATATACAACTTCAACCTAACTATGGTGCTTATATATTTCTGTGGTTTTACCTCCTTTTATATGTGTTTACACATTGACGTTGAACTATGAGCTTGACAGCTTTTTGACTTTTATTTATGTTTGAATTGTAGTCCTTTTAATAACAGATTTTCTTCATTATTTTACTCTACCAATCCAATAAATTGTGACAATGACCAGGAGTAAACACGCTACTGAAAAAAAGCCCGAGCAAATTCTGTTCTCTAAAAATACGTACCAGACGCCCAGAGTCAAAGTTGTTCACTGGCAATTTGCCTTGGAAGCTGAGAAAAAGGATAACTATGTGTATCGGGATCAACTGAGCAACCATTTGAGTACTTACAACAGATTGGGTACCCAGGATATTGGAACGGGGATGACGGAGACGAGACACATGCTAGCTCAAGTGTTTACTAAAGAAGACCCCGTGTATCCATTCAAACCGCTGGTTAATTTCACTTCTTATCCTTGCACAGAGTAAGTTCATAATGACTCGAGCTGTAGTAGTAGTAGCTATAAGGTGATTGTGCTAGTTTCCCGTCCAGGGTCAATTTCCGTCCACCTGACGGTTCTGATACAAATATATGGGGAAAACTTGAACGTAATAAATGAATTTCCCTGCGGAAGTTTGGTCTTGTTGCGATCCATAATATCTAAGAAACAATTCTACCATTATAAAAAAGTAATTTGACAAATAGTGCCTTTAAAAATAAAACATTATTAGCCGCCTCGAATTCGGCCCTAGCTAATGTCATCGCAATGAAAAAAAAAAACTTGTGGCGGGAAAAGTTTATGATGAGTTTTATTAATGATTTAGGCAGTGCACTAAATATTTTTGGCACGAATTATCTATTTTAAAGTTAATTGTACAAGATTTTAGAATATAATCTAAATATATAAAAGAAGAAACTGACTGACTGACTGACTGACTGATTGACTGACTAAATGACTGACTGACATATCAACGCACAGCCCAAACCGCTGGTTCTAGAGATTCCAAATTTGGCACGTAGATTTCTTATAAGGTCCAGGGATGCACTAAGAAAGGATTTTTCAAAATTCACCCCCTAAGGGGGTAAAATGGGGGTCCAAAGTTTGTCTGGCGAATCAAGATTTGTTAGACTATTTTATTCGAAACTTCACAGGAGTATCCTAACGATAAATGAGTAAACACGTGTTTCAGAGTTTTTGAAAATTCAACCCCTAAAAGGGGCAAATGTGGTCACAAAGTCTGAAAATCAACATGGGTATTGTATCCTTTTTAGTACGCGGGCGAAGCCGCGGGAAAAGGCTAGATGATTTAGGCAGTGCACTAAATATGTTTGGCACGAATTCTCTATTTTAAAGTTAATTGTACAAGATTTTAAGTGGACATTAAAGTTTTAGAATATAATTAATATATAAACTTTGTCGACCAAAACTAGCAGAGCAATTTGGCATAAATTTAAGTTTTGCGACCACCTGATCCCGGAAACCCTAGGTAAAACAGCTAGGTAAATATTTCTAGAAAAAATCCGGTTTTTAGTATGATAAGTCTCCTAGATTTATTCCTCGAAACAGGGGAGGGGTAGGGCTAAAACGGCTATTAGACATGGCAATTTGTAGGGTCCAACCTGTCAGGTTGGTAGGTGTAATGGCATCTAGGGAGTAGGAGTCCCGATCTAGGGCGATCGGCAGTGCCCCGACACCCGCAGCTGTTTATGGAGGTCGTTAGAGTTATTTTACCTTTTTTAGGGTTCCGTAGTCAACTAGGAACCCTTATAGTTTCGCCATGTCTGCCCGTCCGTCCGTCCGTCCGTCCGCGGATAATCTCAGTGACCGTTAGCACTAGAAAGCTGAAATTTGGTACTAATATGTATATCAATCACGCCGACAAAGTGGTAAAATAAAAAGTGGTTTTTTTTTATTTATTAGGGTACCTCCCCTATACGTAAAGTGGGGAGTGATTTTTTTTTCTTTTCAACCCCAACGTGTGATATATTATTGGATAGGTATTTAAAAATGAATAGGGGTTTCCTAAAATCATTTTTCGATAATGTAAATATTTTCGGAAATAATCGCTCCAGAAGTAAAAAAATATGCGTCCCCCCCCCTCTAACTTTTGAACCATAAGTTTTAAAAATATGAAAAAAATCTCAAAAGTAGAACTTTATAAAAACTTTCTAGGAAAATTATTTTGAACTTGATAGGATGAATAGTTTTTGAAAAAAAAATACAAAATAATTTCTGAAATAAGTTTGTAATTTAACCGTATAAGCAGGTGTTTATTGTACCTGTAATTTCTACAAAATTACAATGAAATGACGTGCTTTCAAATAAAGTAAAAACGGTGAAAATCGGTTCACGCATTAAAGAATTATCCCATAAAATTCATCTTCCATACTTTATGCTCGCGCGCAATAGTTTACTTAATTTGCCGATAGATGTCGCTGTACGTGGAACTCTCATATCATATCCTACATGGCGGTGTTATTAACTCTTAAGTGGGGACACTTACTGTGACGGACGGAAAACTACGGAACCCTACAGTGAGCGTGGCCCGACACGCTCTTGGCCGGTTTTTTATTTGTTAGTGTTAGGTTTTTTATTTAAAATAAAAGTTAAAATGTGTAGATTCGCTGGTAATTAATATGTTTATCTAGTTTTGTATTTAAATAATAGAAGGGTTGGGCAGATGAAGTTAGATTCAGGCAGCTCGAGCGGTCCTTTAAATATCTAAAATAATAAAAACATTTTCTTTTTTTATTTAATGTATACTGTTATGAGTACTATCACCGTGCTTCACCAATACATTTTTTAGATGTTTTGAAGGTATCTTTGTAAACGTTGAGCTAAGGCCGGTAGGGACGATTTGTTGGTGAGGTAGGGTCGGTAGGGGCAATTTGTAGGGAAAGTGTAATAACGGGCGTTGGGGCCGACAGGATTTGGACACAACAGGTTGGGCCCTACAAATTGCCATGTCTAGTAGCCGTTTATACGATAATGCAGTGCCGCAATCCCAAGTGCTTGGCCTTATCTGTGGCAGCAGCATCGTTAGATTGGAGATGATTTAACGGCCCCCCCTAGCCCAGTCGATAGTGACCCTGCCTACGAAGCAGGAGGTCCTGGGTTCGAATCCTGGTCGAGGCATTTGTTTGTGAGTTTATCACAGATATTTGTTCCTGAGTTATGGATGTTTTCTATGTATTGAGGTACCTCAATACATAGAAAACATCCATAACTCAGGAACACTTTTGATAAACTCACAAACAAATTTATCTATTATTTATATCGTCGGCCAGTACCCATAACACAAGCCTTATTGAGCTTACTGTGGGCCTAGGTCGATTTGTGTAAGATTATCCTATAATATTTATTTATGCCGAAACGTAGCGCCTGATCTTTTATATTATAACTTATCATACTTTAAACCGGATTTTTAATTATTTTTTATTTATTTAAAATACGCTGCCACTTTTTTTACATTGCAGCATCGTCATTTCGTGTCCATTAAAGACGTGACTTATTATATATATATATATCATCTAGGAGACTTATTGAACTAGGTTGAGTGTCGTGGGCTCTTGTTCTAAGATGGATGTATCAACTTTTAGACCGACTGTAAACCGTCCACAACATTATAAAAATATTACATTTATATATTTTTTCTCTCTGAGACCTGCTGATAGAGACCTAAAATTTAAACAAATATACTTATATCGCGAGCCGCCAGTACTTAGCAATGAGTGCTCGCATTTATAACAAAGCCAACAGATGCATAAACATCTATATCTCAAACCGCTACGACTGTAAATCCAAATTAATAACCTGGCTACAAACTCAGACTTATCAGGAGACTGAATCTCTCTTGAACTGTATAAAATAAGATTAACAAAAATTATAGGTCAATCTTACGCAACCTTAGCCTTACCTTAACCTACGGTTTCCTTCCTGACGACTCACATACCCATTAACGAACACCTGAGATCTACACTAAAACTGATTCTAAATTAGCCTACATGCGCTAAATGCACTTATCCATCTCCATTCACTCCCACTAACAATTACACCCATACTAAACACACACACACACACACACACACACACACACACACACACTCATACACACGCGCGCGCGTTGTCTCGCACATAAAAATGACATACAATTAAAATTCAACCCTTGTCTTATTCTCACTTGGCCAAACTTGTCTTCTTTATACTACTACTACTACTCTTAGCTGTTAAAAATGTGTTTTCTTTTTTTGTTTTATGTTTTTTTTCTTAAGTTTACAATATCAATTTATCACCGTGTAACTTCCCTCGGAGGAATCACTGACTCCCGAGTCACAGGCTTTGTCCTAGTTCGGGAGGCAGAGGCTCAATCCCAGCACTTATACTGTTACAAACCTAACGTAAGCTTTTGTAAACTAGCATATCTTATGTTAAAATATGTCTGTGTTAGGTTTATAAGTCAAATAAAGATTATTATTATTATTACTTACTAAACTGAAAATGTGATTTAAGGGTAACTCTATAGACATTTTTGCTAACCCAAAGACGTGAAAAGTGTCGGTCTAAAAGTTGATTCGCCCAGACACAGACTTAATTACTATTATCGACACAGTAACTATGCCTAAGTAACCGCAGAGATGACGTCACCAATTATCTTACCGATACCCATCATAGACATATAAAATAAGAAGACGTAATCCCACCGCGCATAATAAGCCGGGATTTTGTGCACACACACTCACTTTTGACGTTTGAACCAATCACCGCTCGTCCATGAGTTGTATTTGTGTGCGTGTCGCGCGTAAACCTATGATATATAATAATGACAGATGGGTTATGCACGCTCCAAAAGTGAAGCACTTAATATGAGTGAATTCACACAACTGTCGCTAGTCGCTCACGGGCCAGCGTGAGATGCGGACGTGCGAATGAGCTCCCGCCACCCGCGTGAGAAAGAGACAAACTGTAATTTTCTAACAATGAGAGTGACAAAGATTTAATGATTGTCAGAATAGATAAACATAACAGAATCGTTGCTAGGTTATGAAATTACTTCGGATTAGTTTTCTGGTCATTTTGTTAGAGTATAACCCATCCATAGTAAATATCATTGGCGTAAACACGAAGAAATGGGCTTATTATGAACACAGTTTTGTCTTCACGGCGTTAAGTACGTCTCCCTATTTTCAACCGACTTCAAGATTACGAAGGAGGAGGTTATCAATTCGTCGGGATCTTCGTTTTTTTTGCTATTTTTTTTATGTATGTTTACCGATTATTCGAAGACGGCTGGACCGATTTGGAAAATTATTTTTTTGTTTGAAAGAGTTATAAGGCTTGTTCACGTAATAAAGTAGCCACCTAGAAGTAAGTCTTCACAGGAATATACTTAGAAACTTTTTGCAATGCTAGTACGTGTGATTCAAAAAAATATATAATCAAGTTCAAATCAAGGTCATTGAGTAAATAGAATGAAAATGCCGAGAATAAATGAAAATATTCGTAAATTAATTATTGTCGCCTATTGCACCGAAAAGGGTGTCTCGATGCGACAATTAGCAAAACGATATAAAATATCTAAGGACGGTGTGCGAAAAGTGATCAGTAAATTTGGGCAATTTCATACTCTACATGATCTACCAGGTCGCGGTCGAAAAAAAGGCTGCGTGAAGCCTAAATTGGACACCGCAATAGCTCCTCGTTCCGCCATAATCCATCGGCCTCTGTTCGAGATATCGCCAAAAAGGTAAAGACATCGGTTGGAAATGTACAAAACGCTAAGAAGAGAAATAATCTTGTGACCAGAAAGAAACAAAAAATCCCGAAAAGGACCCCTGCTCAGATCGAAAGAGCAAAATGTCGTGTTAAAACTTTGAGCAAGTTTTTCAATCAAAATCGCGACCGATGCATATTAATGGATGATATGTAAAAAAAGACATGAGAACTTTACCGGGGCCTCAATTTTATACGTGTGTGGCTGGCCGGGATGTTTCGGAAGAGCATAAGTCAATCGCTTTTGAAAAATTCGCCCCTAAAATCATGGTATGGCAAGCGATTTGCTCATGCGGGCTGAAGAGTTCGAGCTTTTTTACTACTGGCACAATCAACGGAGATGTCTACCGACAGGAGTGTATTAAGAAGCGAATTTTGCCCTTATATAGGAAACATGAACGTTCCCCTATATTTTGGCCGGATTTAGCTTCAGCTTATTACGCTCAAACAACCTTAAATTTGCTCGATAATCAGAATGTTATTTATGTGGCGAAAAACATGAACCCGCCAAATTGCCCAGAACTTCGCCCGATAGAAAGGTATTGGGCGAACATCAAGCGATACCTGCTCAAGAAAGGTGCAGTAGCGGACAGTGATGCTGACTTCAAAAGAATATGGAACGCAGCCGCTCGTCAGTTCACTAACACGTCAATAACTACACTAATGGCAGGCGTTCGAAAGAAAGTAAAACAATTCTCCAGTTCTTGAGGATTCCGCAAAAAAATGCATTGTATTTTATTTTTTGAAGGTTTTCTTATATAATAACCTGTTTTTGTTATCTGTAACGTTAGAAGTAAACGATTTATTTACGTTTTCATATGGCTACTTTATTACGTGAACATGCCTTACTTCACAGTTGGCCCCATTGTAACGAGGTCAGAATTTGACGATGGGATCCTGGAAAAATCGAGGGAACTCTTCAACTAGTATAGGCACACCTATATTAATTTGAGTATTTTTTACAGCAGCTCGGGAATTTGCTTTTTGAAATATGGACGTCGAGGCTAATAAGTAAAGTCGGTTCTTTTTTGTTCAAAATTATATATATCTGAGGTTCCCATTCTTAGGTATAATTTAATCACATACCGGGTCAACCATTGTGACAAGTAGGACACTTTCTTATCCCCGTAGCCTATGGACGCCTGCAACTCCAGAGGTGTCACATGCGCGTTGCAGAACCTTTACAAAAAGTTTCACTGTGACGGCAAAAGGAACAAGAGGGGGGTCCCTCATCGTCAACACACTGGGTCGTCTTTGAGCTCTTTGGGACTTATATAAATGTACTATCCTCCTAGAGTTTGTTCCGAATTTCTGATACGACTCAATATAAGAGCCTGGTGTGTGCTTGGCCACCTGATCCTAAGAATCACTTAGGAACTATTTATTACGAAAACTACCGCCAAGTACTTATCTGACCTTTCCAACTTCGCAAGGAGGCATATATTTAAGACGTCACTGTGTGATCCGGTTTCCTCACGATGTTTTCCTTCACCGAAAAGTGACTGTTAAATATTTACCTATAGGTACCTAAGTACTTGTCAAATGTTATTTCGAGTTCCAAGAAGATAAGTGGTGCTAGCCGGGGTTTGAACTCACGATGTTCGGAACATGGGATGGAACATACAACATCAATATATGTATTTTAGACTAGTAGAAATTACAAATTATTATTTACTCCTATTGCAATGTTTTGCAGTACTCCAGGCAGGAATCGGCAGATGAAGAAAGCTAATCTGGCACAACTCCCGCCCGATTTCGGCGTAATGGACTATATGACGACAAACCAAGATGACTATAGGAACCCGTTCCCGTCTGTACTCAAACCGGTAAGTAGGGTAATTGTGCTAGTTTCCCGTCCAGGTCCAGTTTACCGTCCACTTGATTAAACTGCTGCAAATAAATGGAAAAAACTTTTTAAGGTTAACTTAGTTTATATTTATAGTTTATTCTTTAGTAGATTTTTTACTTTTAAGCTTTTATTTTGGGAAAAACTTGAAGATAAACATATAAATAAGTATGGACGGAAAACTGACAACAGTGAACGAAAACTAGCACAATCACCCTATCTTCTATGTGACGCTTTCTTAGTGTGTTGCACCTTAAACAAACATCGAATTAAGGTAGGCGTTGTTTTTGCTTTTTTTTAATGTTGTACACCGATTATTCGAGAACGGCTGGACCGATTAGGATTTTTTTTTGTTTGAAAGGGTCTTCATAGTTGGTCACATTGTCACCAGGTCAGGATCTGATGATGGGATCCAGGAGAAATCGAGGGAACTTTTCATATATTATATACAGGGTGTTTGGTAACCGGATGCAAAGCCGAAAGTAGGAGATAGCCTAGGTCATGTAGAACATTTTTAGCCATACTTGTCTTAGACAAATGTTATTAGTTTTTTTTAAATTTAAATTTAAAAATTTGTCGGAGAAAACTGCAAAACTTCAGACTAAATCGATAATTAGTACTTTTTTTACTGCAGGTAGATTTTTTTTTGTTTTATTTCGTATTGTGCAATGTCTATCAAACACTAGAAAAGTGATTTCAAACATCTGTGTCTAAAGAAAACAAGTTGACAGCGATTTAAAATTTTAGTTACATGAAAATGTAAACGATTTAAGTGATTTCAAAGTACGAAAAAAATAAACTAAAATAGCCACGAATTTTCAAACCATTTTAAAAACATGCTTGGCTTTTACCCTTTTATTTAAGCTATCAAACACGACTGTAGCTACTGTATCCTTGAAAATAAGCCACCTAAACCAACTGGGTAGCTAAAATGTTTCACTCTACTTATGATACTTGTGGTAGTTGTGGTGACGAATCTCATTATGATTTTACAATAAAACATTGGTTCTGAATACTAAGTTGGCGTTGACTTGACATTTGACTTGTTTTAAAAGGGTTAAGTGTACTGGACAAAACTACCACATGCAATTTTAACAAACAAAGGCTTGCGGCGGTGAGAGACAAAAGGGACTGATAGCGGCAGGCGGCGGGCGATAAGACAATCATGTCTCAAGCCATTTTATCTTTGAAAATAGGCTACCTGTACTGTTTAGGGACTGTATAAGAGGGAATGTTTAGGGTAAATTAAAACAAAAGCATAAAAGATAAGTTATTTATTTTTACGATCAACACATTAAAATTACACATCATCGCTCGTTTTCAAAATGTGACCCGCCGTTTCGAATACAAGCACGAGCCCGTCTTCTTACTTCTGTGGTGGTTGTTCCGAATATCATTTCTTCCCTCATCCTTTCGAACGCCGCTTCTATCCTCTCCCTCAGCTCTTCTACGGTATTAATGACCTCTTGTGTGTAGACTAGCTCCTTAGCTCGGCCCCAAACGAAAAAATCCAATGGTGTCAAATCAGGTGACCGAGCGGGCCAAGGGATTCGTCCGCCTCTGCCGATCCAACCGTCCGGGAAACAGTTATCCAGATGCTCCCTTACAGCCAGAGAGTAATGGGCGGGACAACCGTCGTGTTGAAATGTCACTGCACCGGGCAGCTGGTCTTCGTCAATAAGCCTGGGCAAATCGTTTTGTAAAAATTCCAAATAATTTGCCCCATTTAAATTATTTGGCAAAAAATGTGGCCCAATAAGGACTCTGCCGATGATTCCAGCCCACACATTGACGGAAAACCTTCTTTGGAAGGACACTTGCTTTTTCCAATGTGGATTGTTGTTTTTGTCAGCCCATTGGTGTAGGTTATGGAAATTTGTGATCCCCTCCCGGGAAAATTTTGATTCATCGGTCCAAAGAATGCTTCGCAAAAAACGTCGGTCTTCGATATCCGCATTGAGTAAAAATCGGCAGAAGTCCACTCGGCGTGCAGGATCTCCTTCGTCCAAACCTTGAACTCCGATGCCGCGAAAAGGATATTTTCCCTCACGATTCATTGTGGCCCATACTTTCCATGTGGACAAGTTCAGATTACGAGCTACCACTCTGATGCTCGTATTCGGATCCTCTGCAAATGCCTGTAGAACGTCTTCCTCCACTTCAGGGCGATTACGTCCTGGATTCCCTCCATGTTGCACAGCAATACCATTCTCACGTAGCCTTCGGAATGAATTGTAAAACACTCTCACATTAGGCAATCTCCGGTTTGGAAAACGCTCTTGGTACATCCGTCGGGCCATCGCTCCATTACTGTCAGCTTTGCAGTACATGTAGATAATGTCGGCGTATTCTTCGTTCGTAAACTCCATGTTTACAATGAAGAAGTCGTAATTACACGTGAAGGAGCGCCTACGGCAGCTACAACTTGACACGGTAAATTGAGATGAGAGCGGGAAATTAAACCACAATGAACGTCTAATCGCAACTGAAGTTGTAACTAGACTAAATTACTAGTTTTTGCACAAATACTCATGTAGCTAATCAGTTTATCTTTGTCAATAAAGCACAAAACCGATCATCTTTGTTTAACGCCGCTCACCGCCTGCCGCTATCAGTCTCTTTTGTCTCTCACCGCCGCAAGCCTTTGTTTGTTAAAATTGCATGTGGTAGTTTTGTCCAGTACACTTAACCCTTTTAAAACAAGTCAAATGTCAAGTCAACGCCAACTTAGTATTCAGAACCAATGTTTTATTGTAAAATCATAATGAGATTCGTCACCACAACTACCACAAGTATCACAAGTAGAGTGAAACATTTTAGCTACCCAGTTGGTTTAGGTGGCTTATTTTCAAGGATACAGTAGCTACAGTCGTGTTTGATAGCTTAAATAAAAGGGTAAAAGCCAAGCATGTTTTTAAAATGGTTTGGAAATTCGTGGCTATTTTAGTTTTTTTTTTATCGTACTTTGAAATCACTTAAATCGTTTACATTTTCATGTAACTAAAATTTTAAATCGCTGTCAACTTGTTTTCTTTAGACACAGATGTTTGAAATCACTTTTCTAGTGTTTGATAGACATTGCACAATAAGAAATAAAACAAAAAAAAATCTACCTGCAGTAAAAAAAGTACTAATTATCGATTTAGTCTGAAGTTTTGCAGTTTTCTCCGACAAATCTTAAAATTTAAATTAAAAAAAAACTAATAACATTTGTCTAAGACAAGTATGGCTAAAAATGTTCTACATGACCTAGACTATCTCCTACTTTCGGCTTTGCATCCGGTTACCAAACACCCTGTATATAGCGATTAAGTATTTTTTACGCTAGCTCGGGCATTTGCTTTTTGAAATGTGGACGTCGAGTCTAAGTGAAGTCGGTTCTTTTTTGTTTAAAATCATTAACAATGGTTTTAGTTTCAATTCTGCCAAAAACTAACTTTGCAGATAAATGGGAAAAACTGTTTAAGGTCAATATAGTTTATTCTGTACTAGATTTTTTAATTCTAAGCTTCTATTTTGGGAAAATCTGGAAGATAAACATATAAATAAGTATGGACGGAAAACTGACAAGAGTGGACGAAAACTAGCACAGTCACCCTACTAATGTACCGAGGGAAACTTTCCAAAATTTTTCATATACGAAAATTTCGGGAACTTCTCATAATTTTGTATGAGGATTGAAACATTCAGTTTTATAAATTTAAATTTCCTATATTATTTTAGGATAATTACTGGAAATTTCCGAGTACATTTCCAACTTTTCTGAAACTTTCCGCAACTTACATATCAGTAATCCCAGGGTTTTGTTTTGACAATTCGTCTGGTAGTATGCCTCAAAGGAGTGTTGGTTTCAGCTGACGATGTCATCACCCCCATGGTTGCTGAACCGCGTGATCCGTTCGGACCTGACACACAACCACGGAACCGCTCCGCCGCGCGGCGACTACCAGTGCCTCGACACCCACACCCCAATCGGCCACATCCGCCAGCTCAGACGGTTCCGATTCCAATCTTTCGACCCTGCCACCTGCCTCCAGAACTTCCCAACTCTTAAAATAAGATTGGACCAAAATGACAACAAGGTTTAATTCAAACCACTTTATGTCAAGAAAAAAATAATAGAACATGCATAATGAAATTAATAAAACACAACGAAAAAATTAAACTTAAATCCAACAAAGTTTTAACATAATGTAGCTACTTGTTTGTAATACATTTTAACAGAGTTGTTTTAGCAACATATTTAAATGCATCTTTTTTTAATAAATAAGTTTGTGTTTGGTCTATTCAGGTCTAGTCACCATCAGATATATTGGACCGGCCAAGGTAGTCACAAATATCTGAACAACGCCTCTACTGTCAAGGCAATAAAGTGCATGTTCAGATATTTTTGACTACCTTGGCCGCTCCGATATATTTGATGGCGGCTGTACATTATAATTTACTACATATTTTAAATTATTATAGAGCTTATATTGTTGACAAATTAAAAAAAAGTAGCAAGTCATTTATATATTCAAAGTAAACAATTATTTTACTTTAAAATATAAGGCCACTGCAAGAAGTATTTTCATGTAAATCATTGATAGGTATTATCAATTTACCCTGTCACATTATTTGAACTCAATGTAATTTAAGATTTGCGGTATTAGTAGTGCAGTTACTCTGAAGCAAAGTAAAGTGCAGGGGATTATCATGCCTAACTAGAACAACTGATCCTGATGTTTCAAAACTATCTGTTGTTACTGTATGTTAACAATGTCCTATTCTTAAGCAATATAAAATAAGTTACTTTAATTAACACAAACTGTTACATAACATTTATCCATTAAGAAAAAATCAGCCCTTTAACTATAATATGTAAAAATGTAAACATATAAAAATGGAATAAGTTAAACTGAAAAGGTCATAGAAATAGAAAATATTCTTAGAACTTCTTTCGCTTAAAACTTTTTCCTTTCTTGGACTTTAATTTACGTTTATTTGAGGTATGATTACTACTAGTCCCTGTGACTTCTTCCGCCAGCATGCCAACTGTTGTCAACTTTTTCCTGCGGTTTTTCTCAGCTTTAGAGACAGGAAGTCTGGTGAGGTAACTTTCTTCATATTCAACCCGTTCCTGTTCTTGTTTGGATATTGAGTGCTTGACATGATTCCCTGTAGTGACTTCCAGTGGTGCTTCAGAATACTCTTCTCGCAGTTCACTCATCACTCTTGAGTTAAGGAACTGTTTCTTTGACCTCTCTTTATTTTTCTTGTCACTGTCAGCCCTAGAAGAGCTCTCCTCAAAGTGTACGGCTGCCAGTTTAGGGGGGACATAGACATTAGACTTGCTAGAATCCTTCTTCATTTCATCATCTTCTAAGGCATCACTAGAATCATCATCGTCATCAATCTTACTAACTAAATTAGCAGGATTCGCTCTGAACGACTGAGGGTCTTCTTCCGTAGTGGAACCCACTGCTGCTGTTTTGACAAGCTTGTCAATTTGATACTTTAATTTAGAATCTACAGGACGTATCTTTTCAAGCACAGTTCGAATTTCTATGAGCCTATCAACAGATGGATCTGAGTCAATCTTCTCGCCAGAGCATTTTCTTAATACTATATATGTCAAGTTAATCAGGTAGCTAAGAAGCATTTGGTACTTCATTTCTAAGAAACTTAATCCTTTGTCAGTAGTTATTTCTCCAGTTTTGACGCGGACTAGCATGTTGTCCACAAGTTGTGAAACCTGCTGCACATTCATGTTCATTTCTTTCAATAAATTAACGGCTTGTGGCAGATCAGGCTGCTCTGTTTCTTCTGCTGCCTGAAATAATCATTAATAAATATTTAATGATCTGATTATCACACAAGGGTTTGCTAACTAATGGATTCAATTTGAAATCAACATGGACATACTGCAGTTCTGCTGCACACTAATAACTGCAATTGTTTCATTTGATTGTAGGTAGTCTGCATCTACATCTAATTTATTGGAGTACTATCGAATTTCAAGACGTACAAATTTTCATAAACATTACATACAGTACCCCATCTATTCTCTATTGTTCGAAAACCAAACTTGTATAATGAATTAATGACTGATTTCTTGCCTAAAAAAATTCTGATTATTTAACACGGGATATAAAAAAACAGAGGTCAATAAACTGATCAAGAATCGACAAATGAATGAATTTATCAAGCATTTGTTAATACAATTTCTCACCTGAACCATGTTGCTGCGGGCTTAAATAACCTCTCCTTTACAAAAGTAAACTTAATTTTAGGAAATGTTTAAACGCCTATTTCACGGACTGCGTACAATCATTAAGGACTTATACTTCGTATTTCAATAGCCAAAATAAATTATTCTTTTAACTAATAACAAAAGAAAATGTGAAACCGACGCGCACCGTCGTAGGCTTCGTGTTTGTTAATTGTTTATGGATTTTTTTTTTTTTTAATTTGTTTGATTTGATTCATGGATTTCAAGTCATGAGCGATCAAAACGAAGCTTTATTTCTTTAATATTTGAACTCGCATTGAAACGTATCATTGCTCGCTCACTCACAGTTTTTTTTTGTCTATGGTACTAAGTTGTTTATTCATTAATTTAAATGAATTGCATCATTTCGATTTACAATAAATGTTTATCGAGAAATGTTTCTTTTAATTAATTTAAGGACATCAAATTAATCATATAGTCTGGCAAACCATTTCTGTCAGTAGAACAGCGCGGCAAATTTGAAAAATCGCGGGTTGGCAACACCTGTCTTTGAATAATTCGATAATTGTGCATAATTTTTGTTTTATCTGTGGCAATGTAACTATTTAAATTTAAAAAAGTTAGTTTTGTTTACTTTCATTTTAAAGATTGCGTTTTTTATTATTTACTTATTAATGTAATATCTGCCACCACTGTTCAATAAATTAATGTACTTACTAAGAAAGCTCAGCTAGGATATTAATATAGGTAGTGTACTTAATATACCTTATGCAGATATTTAGCGTGATACATTTGGCTTTGAGGTTATGCAGAGTTTTGTATTGAATTATCATTTGAAGTTCTTTCTTTCAGTGTAAATCGGATAATTACAGTGAAAACTGGTGCCAAATGAAATCCAAGAACGTTTGGTGCTCAATATTGTCGAAAGAAAGCGGTAAAAATCAGGTTTAACAAGCAGTACCTAACTACAAGCACCAAGCACTCCGCTACCGTCCGATATTTTAACAAGTCTTTGTAATGTTTTCCCTTGATATACCTCAGCAATGTGTACAATAAATAAACACCAAAATCTCACGTGTTTTATTAACTAATTAATGACATACACTTCGTACAATAGGTCAGTGCCTAAAAATAGTCTTAAAACCATCTTAAAACAATGAAAGGAAATCATAATAATTAGGAGTATTACTGAGTAATATGTATTATGCAGGTAAGTAAACTTATTCCATTCTAAGCTGAAAAGTTGTATTTTCTAGTAGATATGCTCGTTTTCCTCAACTGGCGTTATGATTTTAGCAATCAATGGTTGTTTCCTTGCTGCGTTTCTACACTTTTAACTATTGTATTTTGACCGCATAATTTCCACCTCCAATCTTCTGTCCTTTTAAATGTTGGTTATTTCAATTTCTTCGCACATTCTAATTAATACAAAAGTCATACATAATAATAGGTATATCATGTATGAGTTATTAAATTATTTTAAACAATGCAGAGTTAAAATTCTCTACAACACAAACTTCACTGACATATGACTGACGTACCTACGGAAGAGCGTGGCCATTTTGTTCGATCTACATTGCTGCTTTTCTATGGAGCAATGCTGCTTATCGATTCCTCCTAAAGTGTTGCTATATTTTTGTTTGATGTCCATTGCTACTGCGTTCGTTGGCTGGCCAGACTATATTTGCAAAATAATCTTATTTATCAAATGACAGCTAGTTAGTTGTGTCTATGTGTCTTCTCTGTGGTAGTTTAGTTTGATTGCGGTATGCGGAATGTCATTGTCATTTTATGTATTTTATTTTATCAATAAATATTTAGAAAAATGGATAAAACATATATAGTAAGTAATTGTTTTAATTATTAGCCATACAGTTTGCTTTAAATTTGACGTACTTACTGATAAGATTTCATTTCAGGTTTTTTCCTTAGCGATTATTGTCAGCCTCATTCCTTATAATAATGGATTTTATGTTCCGGGAGTAGCACCAGTGGAATTCAAGAAAGGCCAAAGAATTGAAGTTAAAGCAGTTAAAATGACCAGTTTGCACACCCAATTACCGTATGAATATTATTCGCTACCATTGTGTTTACCAAAGAATGGCACCTTCGTATATAAATCTGAAAACTTAGGCGAGGTATTAAGAGGAGACCGTATAGTAAATACACCATATGAAGTCCATATGGCAGAAACCATTAAGTGCCGACTTTTGTGCCATCAGAAGAATAATCCAATAAATTGGAGTGTTGAGGAGTCAGAGAAAGTTGCCAGCAGAATTGAACATGAATATTTTGTTCATCTGTAAGATTCTTTTCTTTTAATCTATTTAATATCAATAACTTTGCAGCATAACAAAAATAATAACCTGTATTTTATATTTTTCAAGGTTAGTTGATAATTTACCAGTCACTACAAAGGTTCTAAACAGAGATACATCAGAGAGGAACTTTGAACAAGGCTACAGACTTGGATTTATGTTCAAAGGAAAGGCATATATCAACAATCACTTGAAATTGCTCTTGAAGTACCACAAGCATAGTCAGTAAGTTACATAGATACTGAATACAGTCAAGTTTTAAAGTGATTTAATTTATAGATCAGTAATTACAGGATTTTACCATTTGTTTTCAGGGATTCTTATCGAGTAGTGGGTTTTGAAGTTGAAACAGTATCAGTAGACAAGGATGAATACACCTTTTTAGATGATTCCTACCAGTTGCCTTCAGAGCCCAAGGCTCAGCTGGTGAATGAAGACACTGGTACTAAGCTATACTTCACATACTCTGTGGAGTGGGTGGAGTCAGATATAAGCTGGGCATCAAGATGGGATGTCTATTTGGGGATGAAGGATGTACAGATACATTGGTTTTCGATTGTCAACTCCATTGTTGTCTTGTTCTTTTTGTCAGGTATTTATTTATTTAGGCTAGTTATTTTTTAGTCTAAGCATGATGGTGTGTCAATTTTGACATATTAAACATTCAAACCAAAAAATGTAAGTACCTTTTCAGCATGGCACCCACTTAATACTATTATTACTGTGGCAGATATTATAACAGGATAAACCTTGTTGGGACAATTGTATTATAGTGATCATTTTTTAAGATGTCGGAATCTTACTAAGGAGTTCTACCAACAATTCCGACATCTTAAAAAAATTATTGACTAAATGAAGGATGACAATGGCTCTCAAGTTCATACAATATTAACACATTCATTGCCACCCAGCCAAACAAGACATCCGCGCCAGGCCACAAAAATTTCGTCATATAAAGCTGTAGTACCACAATTCCGACTATTGGGTTGTCTGGCCTGGGAACGAAATCATAAAATACCCGATAGTCGGGTTTTCGGCACTGAATGTGTTAAGTATCAATCCCATTCTTCTTTTAGGTTTTATCTAAGTTTTTACAATCATCTGTGAACTATTTTGTGGTATCACACACAAACCATGATACTTGAGTTAGTTTGGGACCATACTTGCGAGCTCTTGGCCTATGCATTGTTTTATGGTGGCTTCAAAAATGTTATAGTATATGTTATATTACAGGTATATTAACCATGATTATGGTAAGAACGTTGCGGAGAGACATTGCTCGGTATAATTCCGATGAGGGAATTGATGACATGATGGAGGAGACCGGCTGGAAACTGGTTCACGGTGATGTCTTCCGACCTCCACCTAAGCGAATGCTTTTTGCAGCTGTTATTGGAAGTGGCATCCAAGTGTTTTTAATGGCACTTATAACTATTTGTAAGTAATAATACTATATTTAACTAATTGACTCAAAAAATTATATAGAATGTGTGTGATGAATGATTATTATCCATATCATCCATATGGAATGAAATCATATATTTAAAGTAAATAATACAGTACAAACTACATTTTAAAAATAACATTGTCTCGTAGCTGGTAAAAAAAAGGGTTAAAAAAATAAACCTTATGTGATTATCAGATAATCTTTTTGAAAAGATACCATGGTCCTGTATTATTTATGAAATATCCTTAAAATTGTAAAAAAAAAATTTTTCACTTCTCATGCTCGTAAAGTTCGACTTTAAGTCGTGCGTGGACGACATAAAATCGCATTTTAAGCTCTAGGGCATAAAGTAAAATTTTCTTCTAAGACTAAGAATTTGGCTCAACAGCCAAACAGAGTCAAAGTATATTGCACAATTTAATTGAGCAGTAAAATTTCGTAGAATACTGAAACTTCTTCTTTTATAATATTCTTGCTATAATTATTTGAATTGCGTGTTTTCTATAATTAATATTAAATATGAAATCAAATAAAATAGGAGTTGATAATGCTTTAGAAATACCCCGAAATGTTTTTATGACTTGGCAGAAAACAAGTATCTAAGTCTAAATTTACATGTTGAAAATTAAAAAAAAAAAGTTAAAAAATTTGTTGGTGGGAACCATATTTGTTTTCATTGTAATATTTTTTTTACAACTTGAAATTGTTTTACGATTACCGATAAATAATTTCCTTGCAATTGAAGTGAAAATTAGAGTGTAACCCTCGATCATAAAACCCATTTTACACTCGATTTTATATCAATCCTCGCTCGCAAGCTCGCTCGGATGGATAAACGCCTCGCGTAAATTAGTACGTTTTATGCACTTGTTGTACAATCTACTATTATTTTTAGTACACTAATCTATTCATTCAACCTTATAAATCAGCATGTTCCATTGCAATTTTTTTTCTTTTTTATCATTTTCAGTTGTGGCCATGCTGGGTATGCTCTCACCAGCCAGCAGAGGTGCACTGATGACGGCTGCCATATTCCTGTATGTGTTCATGGGCCTGATCGCTGGGTATTACTCTGCCCGCCTTTACATCACAATGAAAGGCAAGCAATGGAAGCAGGCTGCCTTTCTAACGGCCACACTTTACCCTGCCATTGTTTTTGGCACCTGTTTCTTTTTAAATTTCTTCATCATGGGCAAGCACTCAAGTGGCGCTGTACCGTTTTCGACGATGATGGCTTTGTTGTGTCTCTGGTTCTGCATATCACTTCCATTGGTTTATTTAGGATATTATTTTGGATGCCATCAACAGCAAGCTTTTCAGCATCCTGTAAGGACTAATTTCATTCCAAGAAAGGTTCCAGAGCAAGTCTGGTACATGAACGTTTTGGCGTGGTAAGTTGACGAACATATTGTTGCAAAACCATTTTTCTTTTTTCTGATTCATATTGGGCCCATAACCTATAGTCAATAATACAACACTCATATATCAACCCAACGAATAAATTAGAAAATAGAAATCACTATGACATTTGATAAGTCTGAAGGAGACAGATGGTAACAAATGTTTATGACATGTGATGGTAACAATATAAGGAGGACAAATACAAGAAGTAAGAAAAATGCTGGTGGTCCTTTTAACCTTTTGACCGCCAAGCATTGAACAAAAATGACGCGCCACCGACGCCACGTAATCGCGTTTTGTCAAGCGAAATTGAACTTTGCGGAAGCCCGCGTAGGTCCCTATTGCATTACAAAGCCTGTCGGCTGTAACCGTCGTTGGCGTCCATGGCTCAACTTTTTTATGTCGGCCACAGCCGACTGTGGCGGTCAATAGGTTAAGGGCATAATTGGTACAATCAACCATGTGTCTAGGGCATGCAATACCGGTATTGCTCGTATGGGCTAATACCGGAATTCCGGGATTGCCCATACAAGCAATACCGGTATTGCATGCCCTACATGTGTCCCATACCCATACCAAAAAAAAATTTCCCCGTCAAAAAAAATTCTACTTTTACTTCGTCGCAATACGGTACCAATTACGCCCTTAAACGGGTCACCAGTATTTTGTTACACCATGTATGTTTAAATTTTCCAGTACCCTAATGATTAGGGTCTAATCGTATTATCATTTGATTTTTTGTTAGTCACAGTAAGCAATTAAACAATTTAAATTTAATAATATTTTTTCTATTTTCAGTATTCTGATGGCTGGAATTCTTCCATTTGGGGCTGTGTTTATAGAACTATTCTTCATCTTCAATGCATTATGGGAAAATCAATTTTATTACCTGTTTGGATTTTTGTTCCTGGTATTTTGTATTTTGGTGATATCAGTTTCACAAATCTCAGTTGTTATGGTGTACTTCCAGTTGTGTGGTGAGGTAAATATACTGTTTCATTTTGTTACGTAAAAGACTATGTGAATTAATTGAATCATACATTGCTTGCTTAATGAAAACATATTGGCATGTACGTTGTTGAGAATATTTTTTTGTAAAGGTATCATATAGATGACGCAATGAGGGTTTCCAGAATCCTCGGTGGCGGCGCTTTTTTTTTTTTTTAATGAATGGCTTTTACTCCTCGCCTATTTTATCGAGGTGAATTCTGCCAATGTCAAGGTACACTTAAGAATTTATTCATTTTCGTAAAATTTAATAAAAGCAACGTTGTTCGGTTAAGGCCTTGGTAAAGCGATAGCCTCCTTACAAACACGTGGGTGGCCGGGTAACCGTTTGTTCAACTAAAGGGTGGTTACTCGCGTTTTGGGACTAATTTTTCATTAGCTGCACACTTGTTCGTTAGGTCACCGCACAATAAGCTATCAATATTATTACACACTGAACTACGTAAATGAGCAAAAAACAAAAAACTATTCCTAAGACGATGCAGCCATCTTGAAGCGTAAACGATTATCTCTGGCGGCGCTTTGACATGAGGTCTTTTTGACAGCAGCTGTCAAAATCCACCAATCAAAAAAAAAAGATTAAATACGATTGGTGGATTATGAGAGTTATGAGTGACATTTATGACTAGTCCTCTCGCCACGGTGCTGCCACCTGGTGAAGAAATCGATTCAGGAAACGCTAATTTCAATGCAAAAATCGCATACAACTTCGATACATCGCCGTCTACGACCAACGAAATAAATCGATGAAACAAGTGCTACAATGCAGGGCTTGTAACCGGTTTTCGCAAAAAGCCCCGAAATAACCCAATATGTTTACATATTTTATGGTTTTTACGTAGAACTCGTATTGTTTTTAGGTTATGACTTTATATTGTAAGATTTTTCGATTAAATATGAAATAGTAAACGAAAGAACGAAAAACACCGGTATTTTAATATGGAGCAAAATACCGGTTACAAGCCCTGCTACAATGTATTAAAAATCGAAAGTGATTTGTTCCGAGGTCAATGTGCCTCGGCAATTGAGAATAAAATTGTACAAAGAATACTTAAAAAAAAAGTGTTTCAAATCATAATTATTTTACATGTTTTTTAAAGTGGGGCATTCCACTCATACAATAGTATGTTATTCAATCAAATACAAACACATCAAAATCACATTGTTTCAAATCATTATTTCCTTATGTTTTCAATTCAAATCCGTTTCCGTTGTATATTGATACAAGACATTAAATGGGTAACAAACGAGTGTGTAATGTACCTCCGAATATTGTCTACCTATATAAATTTTGTTACCCTGTAATCAAAGAGAATTTATAATTAGAGAGAAACAGTATAAGAAAATTTTCAGTGCTCTGTCCTAGATGGCGCTGTACGGCCCCATACATTAAGCGGTAACTCTGCGTCGGCTGCACCAGAGCAAACCAAGAATTACCGCATAATGTATTTGTATGGGGCCATACAGAGCCATCTAGTAATGCTATCAAACTTGGAGCACAAAAATTTCTTTGACTGTGCCCCTCTCGTCTGAAAATATGGAAACATTTAAATATGTAGTGACAAAAATATGTAGTCACGACTCTATTACCAAGGCGTAAAAATCTTGGATACCTACCTGTCTTTATAAAATTCAATCCATGTTTTCAGACGTGTCTGGTTCATTCTCTATAATGTTAGTATGACTTGATAGTTATATATGTATAAACTCTTTATTGTACAAAAAACAACCCGATATACAACAAAAGTAGTACAAAGGCGAACTTATCCCTTTAAGGGATCTCTTCCACCTCTAATTATATTATTTATTTTTTCAGGATTACCATTGGTGGTGGAAAAGTTTTATAATCTCTGGAGGATCTGCAGTTTACATCTTAATTTATTCAATATTCTACTTCTTCACTAAGTTGGAGATTACCGAGTTCATACCTACACTGCTTTATATTGGATATACAGGTAACAAGTAATTCTCGTCAATATTTTTCTGGCAAACACTTATTGCTGACTGTATCTATGAATAGCATTGTCATGTAAAACCGCCTCCTAGCCCAGTCGGTAGTGATACTGCCTACGAAGCAGGAGGTCCCGGGTTCGAATCCTGGTATTTGTGTGTTTATCATAGATATGTGTACCTGATTTATGGATGTTTCCTGTGTATTTAAGTATTTATGTATATCTTTCTATTATATATATCGTCGTCTAGTACCCACAACACGCAAGCCTTATTGAGCTTACTGTGGGACTACTGCGCCTGCGATTCTAATGTCACTTTAGAAATAAATGAAGTGAAATCTGCTTAACTTAAATTTTCAAAAATAAAGTACACTATGTCAGCAGCAAAAGTAGAAGCAAGTGAGGTGTTTACACAGATCTTTAGTTACTCTTACTCTGATAAGGATAATCTGTTCGGACAGTTTGATCTCCTGGCCCGGGTAGACTGCAACTGTACTGCTGGTGACTGTCCATTTCCAGGGATTTATTAATTTTATTATTACCGTCAACTGCTACAACTTTGCCTACGATGCTCAACTTTGACTGGCTTGCAAAACATGGTTTTCTTCGCCAAACAGCATCTTATTATCTTATTCCTGAGATGGCCGCCTTTATCCCTGCACTGTCCCATATGGACCTCGTAGCACTTACTGGATTTTCTTCATCATTGCTTTCCCACTACTACCCCAGGGAAGAAATGCCTACCTATCTATATCCAGTGACATGTAGCCATACGATAAATAAACCAGGCAATAAAATATTTTTTTGTTGTTACAGGTCTAATGGTATTGACTTTTTGGCTTTTGACTGGCACTATTGGATTTTTCGCTGCTTACACATTTATAAGGAAAATTTATGCGGCAGTAAAGATTGACTAGATATAAGAATTAAATGTAATTTTTGGAAATAAATTATTTGTGTGTACAAGTTTTATTTGTATTGTAATTTATAGATTAAATTAATTGTTGTGTTGATCTGATTGACAAAGAACAAATGTTTTTGCTAATGAAATAAGTTGTGTAAATATATATGCAATATTATGTGCATTTAGAGATTATTATTTTATAATAAAATTTAATTTACATTTAGTATCTCCTATTTATGTGTTTTATTCGCGAGACATTAAGTATATTCTATGCAAAGAGATTAAAACCTTTAGAGTGCATCTCCTTAAGGCGCACCATACACTTGAACTGAATTCAGAAATTCATAGATAAAATCATACGGAAATGCTTAAATTTGTCTATGGGCTCCATACAAAATTTCAGCTACCATAGACTAATTTTCACAACCATAGACAAATTTAAGCATTTCGTCTGATTTTGTCTATGAACTGATGAATTCAGATCAAGCGTGGGGAGCACCTTATAGTTGTGGAGCCGGCCATACTGTAAATTTATCAAAAACTTAACGATAGCGTTGTAGAGCCCATCTCGGAGATCATGAAAACGTAAGTTTGTAAGGTCTTAAATGGCCATAAGCATGGCGGAATAAGCCATAAGTATGCATGGCGTCAAGTTGAAAATACAAAACAAATACGTTAATTTATCAACGAGGCTACTGCTCAAAATTATGAGTTATGATATGACACACTGTTTAGTCCATAGACCTATAATCTCTGGTTTATCCAGAGTAGACCCATTTACAACGAGCAGTTCAACTTCGAACAAAAAAACAGCAGGCCTCGAGTAAAATAAACTGACGACGCGACCGAATTAGACATGACGAAATAAGTGGAGTGGACGTGTTAGTATGGAGCTACCGTTGGACGAGCAAAATCTTTCTTTTTTTTTGATAAAAATGAATATGTGCATACTTGAGTAATTTAATAAATTATTGTAATTTACAATTGGATCCGGTAGGCGCCGCTGCAATGGCAATTTCGGGGATTTCGTGGTGAGCGTCAGGATGGCGGGTGGACCTCGGGAATTTTATCGAATTGTTAATAAAAGTACTGTACCTTTAGTGTACCTTCAGTAAAAATCAGTGTACCTCTTTCTAAAACAAGATTTTTCCAAAAAAAGGTCCACCCGCCATCCTGACGTCAGGATGGCGGGTGGACCTGGTAAATGATACATTAAACCACATATAATGTATGTAGTTATAGTGTACTTTCAGTGTACCTCTGTATAACTTTAAAAACAATCTGCATACCTCTCCTCAAAAGGAGCTACGCTCAAAATAAGGTCCACCCGCCATCCTGATGTCAGGATGGCGGGTGGACCTGGTAAATCTTGCACTATATCACTCAAAAGGTATGTGATTAGTTTGCATCTTCAGTGTACCTCAGTGTACCTTTAGTAAAAATCAGTGTACCTCTTGCTAAACCGAGATTTTTTCGAAAAAGTTCCACCCGCCATAAATCTTATTTTAAGCGTAGCTCCTTTTCAGGAGAGGTATGCAGATTGTTTTTAAAGTTATACAGAGGTACACTGAAGGTACACTATAACCACATTCATTATATGTGGTTTAATGTATCATTTCATAGGTCCACCCGCCATTCAGCCGGGTGGACCTTTTTCGAAAAAATGTCGTTTTAGCAAGCGGTACACTGATTTTTACTAAAGGTACACTGAGGTACACTGAATATGCAATCTAATTACACACCTTTTGAGTGATAAAGTGCAAGATTTACCAGGTCCACCCGCCATTCTGACGTCAGGATGGCGGGTGGACCTGGTAAATCTTGCACTATATCACTCAAAAGTTGTGTAATTAGTTCGCATCTTCAGTGTACCTCAGTGTACCTTTAGTTAAAACCAGTGTACCTCTGTCACTACTGTCTTCACCCCTTATAGAAAACTGTCCCAATATTTACGCACACCAAAAGACAATTTCCCACTTGAACGTCCAGGTGTTTATAAAATAGACTGTAGCTGTGGTAGCTCTTACATCAGTCAAACGAAGCACACAATCTCATGCCGTATAAAGGAACACATCCGAGCGTACAGGAACAATGATCCTCGGAAATCGGCGATCGCGGAACACCTGCTGGAGGCGGGAACAAATCATTGGATTGAGTTACACAACCCTCAGATACTTTCGACCGAAAGGCACTACGTATGTAGTCATGAGCCAGGATGGTCAAAGAAGCCATTGAAATTCTTAAATATAAGAATTTTAACCGGGAAGATGGGTTTCGTCTATCAAGTGTCTGGTATCCAGTGATCCGGAAGTTCTCTAATCCAAAAAATACTGTTTCGCAAAAAAACGCGCGAGTTGATACTGTAAGTGTTGTGTGTCGCAATCGTGATCGAGTTACTAGTGAGAACGCGGACAGTAGTAGTAGCAGTGACAATGGACGAAAAAAGCGAACTCGAAAGAGGGTAGATCGCTACGGTGTGTGGGTAGACCACTAAAACTCGCCGCAACGTTAGTTACTACGTGATGATGGTGCATGCAACTGCGCCGAAATATCGGGTGCTCGTAAAAACAAATATACATGGTAAATATCCCGTTTCAAGTAATATTTATAATGTGAATGACCATGTGAGCTTGAAATCATATAAAGTTACTGAATGGTTAAATTTCAATTAAACCCGACGGGTGGCGCTGCAATGGGACGTATAAAATATATAAAAATCATGAAATTGGTGTAACGTAATTGTGGATGAACCTTTATTTGAAAGAAAGGTGAAATAGGACCCCTTATCTCCGAAATTACTAGACCTAAATTTAAAAACAAATGCAGGAAAAATATTTGCGTATATATTACAGGAAAACCTATAAGAACTATACGATCAAGCGTGAGTCCGACTTTATAAATCAATACAAAAATCTTGTATAAGTACCCATTGGTTATTTTAAATCTTGTATAACATTTATGAACATCAACTCAACTGCCATCCTGACATCAAGTTGGCACCATATCGCGGCGAGTATAGACCCCTTGATACTGTAATATCCATTGTTTTGGTTGTATTCCGAAATTAGATGCCATATACATTGCCGACTTCTGAACAAAGAATATAATACTCACTAGGAGCGTCTGAAGCTTACGAATCAATCGACTGATCTAAAAGAGCTATGTATCAAAAATTGCATGTTATACGTGAAGTTTGTAGACACCTTAGGCGTTAACTTTTAAGTTTTGAACGTTTTCCGGATAGGCGCTGTAACTTTAACGTCAATGTCAAAATAAATAAGAATGACCGGGGCAGTAGGAGGGAATGTCATTTTGGTGATAAATATTATTTTATAACGTAGTATTTTAAGATTCCAAAATTTTATGTACAAAATGGAAACCAAAGTAGCGGTAGTCACTGGTGGTAATAGGGGCATCGGATTCGAGATCGTAAAGGGGTTATGTGCAAAGTTCGACGGTGTTGTGTACCTCACAGCTAGGGACGAAGAGAGAGGAAGACAAGCCGTTAAAAAGCTAGAAGAACTTGGCTTGAAAGCGCTATTCCATGTTTTGGACGTTACTAGTGAAGCAAGTGTTCAAGACTTCGCCACATACGTCTCCACTCATCACGCGGGCATAGACGTTCTTGTAAACAATGCTGGAATCCTTGATTTCGATAAATCTGTTTCATCCTATGAAGATGCAAAGAAACTTATGGATACGAACTTCTTTAGTTTATTAACTATATCGAGAATATTATATCCTCATTTAAAGGACAATGCTCGAATTATAAACATCAGCAGCGATTGGGGCTTGCTTTCCAATATTCGAAAACAGGTTTGGTTAGACACTTTAGTTAAGGATGACCTCACGGTTGAAGAGATTTTACAATTTGTTAATGATTTCCTACAAGCAGCAAAGAGTGGTAAAAGTTCATTTGCTGCATTTGCGGGTCATTATGGAGATTACAAAGTGTCTAAAGTAGCCATGTCAGCTTTAACGTTTGTTCAGCAAAGGCAGTTTAATGAGCAAAGCAAGGCTGTAGCCATAAATTGTGTGCACCCTGGGTTTGTCAAGACTGATATGACTAAAGGAATGGGAGACTTCACCCCCGAGAGAGGCGCCCGAGCACCGCTGTACCTGGCCCTGGAAGCTCCGCCCACACAAAAAGGCACTTTCGTATGGCATGATTGCCACCAAGTTAACTGGGATGATTGAGGATCAAATGGTTAAATGATTGTTAGTGTTACAACCATGAAAATCCTGTGATAATAGTGTCACATACACTTTAAACAAGTACCTACTATAAATATAAAGATTTTTCTTTTTTTAAGTTATGTTTTTATTTATAACCTTGTACATATAGTTAAATGGTTGGGATGTTATGTTTGAAAGGATTGATTCATTAAACTGGTACAGCGAATTGTAATTTTATTCAAGCAGGTACAGTCATCAGATATATCGGAGCGGTCAAGATGGTCATAAATATCTGAACAACGCCTCTATTGCCAACGCCATAAAGTGGATGTTTAGATATTTTTGAGTACCTTGGCCACTCCGATATATTTGATGCCGACTGTACCTAATGCAAGGTAATTATAAGTATGAGTTTAAATACAGAATAATTAAAAGTACCAAAGCAAGATCATTTAGAACTTCCAAACAAACAGATTATTCGAATAAAACATGGCTTGTTAACTGATAAAAAGGTCAATGCTTGCTTATCTGTAATATGAAGACTGTCACTGATAATGTATTTTCATGTTGGAAAGCTGTGTACATTCATTATTTAGATAATATTCCAATGCAATCTATCCAGTGGTAAAAAAAACCGGCCAAGTGCGTGTCGGACCACACATAATGGAGGGTTCCGTAACTTCAATGGAATAAGAACCAAACTAATACCAAGAGGTCGTATCGGATGCCTATGGAAGAAGTTTATTTGAGATAACTCAAAAATTACTGAACCACTAATGTTCAAAATAATTTTCGTAGAAAGTAAGTAATACGGCGCATCTTCTCAATTTTTTCTGACTTTCGAAGCAATTATTTCTGAAAACATTAACTCAATCACAAAATATTCAAAGAACCTCGTTATTTTTAAAGGCCTATCGATTGATGTGCAACATGTTGATATTTAGTAAAAAAAAATTTTTTTATTTATTTAAGTACCTACATGTAGGGAGCGCCCCCCTAAAATTTTTTTCTTGCGATTTAACTACACTAACGCGTAAATTATATTAATATACGTCTTATAGTTTCCGAGTAAAACGGCTGTGACATACGGACGGACGGACATGACGAAACTATAAGGGTTCCGTTTTTGCCATTTTGGCTACGGAACCCTAAAAATTACGCTGAAAGAATTGCTGAATGAGTGATCTGTGTTTCTACTGAAAAAGGGTACAGTCGACGTCACACATATAGTCTGGCCAGCCAACGAACGCAGTAGCAATGTACAGCGAACAAAACTATGACAACACTAAAAATCAGTGAAAAAAGCAGCAATGATCATCAAAATTTAAGTTATTAATTTTAGGTGGTATTTCCGCCCCTTTCATTAGGTGACATTTACGGTGTGTAAAAAGGAGACAGATATATTTCGTCTGATCTGTCATCAACTGAAACAGATAATCTGGTTGAGGCAATTGACATATGGCTTAAAAATGAATTTAAATTTAATTGGGAACGTTGCAGGAGTTGTATCTCTCTCGTGCTTAAGATGAAAGATTGAAATGCACTAGAAACAAATTCAATGTGAATTGAAGTGTTCGTCATGAAATACGGTGTCTCATCACAAAGGGTTGCCACACGTACGTATTTTGAATTTGCCGCGCGTTTCTACTGACAGAAATGGTTTGCCAGACTATATGTATAAGTGTAGACATATATCTGTACACGGCACGGCTGGAATCAAGTCCACCTTTTGTACCTGTTGTTGTTACCACAAGTGAAATACTTATTTTATTCCGATTATTATCGGAATTAAATGCGAAAATAAAATAATTCTCTAACTACAGATAAGGTAATCTCTAACCCACCGATATGTATAGTCTGGCCAGCCAACGAACGCAGTAGCAATGTACAGCGAACAAAAGTATGACAACGCTAAGAATCAGTGAAAAAAGCAGCAATGATCATCAAATTTTATGTTTTTAATTTTAGATGGTATTTCCGCCCCTTTCATTAGGTGACATTTACGGTGTGTAAAAAGGAGACGGATATATTTCGTCTGATATGTCATCAACTTTAACAGATGATCTGGTTGAGGCAATTGACATATGGCTTAAAAATGAATTTAAATTTAATTGGGAACGTTGCAGGAGTTCTATCTCACTCGCGCTTAAAGTGAGAGAGTGAAATGCACAATGCACATTTCAGATGTAAGTAAAGTTTTACTTTATTTATCATTACTTTCGTAATAAAAGATTTAACCTAAATCGAAAATCAAGCTTCGTTTACAGAATCGATTCAAAGACAATCGTTTTCTTTCTGACGGGCAGTAACTATTTGACGTTTGACATTTCTCCATATTTAACTCGCTTAAGGATTGCTGTCTTCTATATTTTGTTTGAAAATACAATCAAAAGTGATCCTTGGCTTTTTTGTTTGACATTTGCAAAGACTGCATCCAATAATGAACCATATGTTAAAATTTGTACAGTCGACTATCTATTGCTCCATTTAGTGTTATGAAGTATAAAAAGAATATGTCAAATATGTTTTGTGTTTTCAAGCCAAAGGTACATCTTTGTCGGTTGTCAATAAAGCGTTGCTGCCATAAAAAAGTCATTTAGAAATAAACTGTATTAACAACCGACAATGATGTACCTTTGACTAGAAAACATCACATGCGTGCTACCTCGCCCCCCTCAGATTTTGGCAGACTTTTTTGTTTGGAAAGATGAGGCGAAGCGTACTCCATTTATAGAGCTTTATGCCAGGAACCCATAAAACAGGTACCGTTCCGTTCTATGAAATTTAGTTTACTATCATGATTCTACGCCATTTTGCCGCCTATGACAAAGCATGTCTTTATTTTCCAGCAGCGTGACATGTGTTGGACATGTGTACAGTCGCTATTGACGCTGTTAGAACGATCGGCTTTCATCGACAAAGGGCCTCATAAGGGCCTACCGTAACCACCCTATACTTCAACTCATTTAAACTTCTGTGACTCAAGTGTAAAGGGATACCTATATTAAGTCTAATTGGCTCAGTGGAAAAGAGCACAAGTCCTAAAATATATATATATTTTTTAATTCTACGACGGTGGCAAACAAGCATACGGCCCGCCGCCTGATGGTAACCAGCTACCGTAGTCTATGGACGCCTACAACTCCAGAGGTGAAGCATGCGCGTTGCCGACCCTTTACAAAAAGGAGGATTCACTGTGATGACGGCTAAAGGAACAAGAGTGTCCCTCGTCGTCAACACACTGGGTCCTCTTTGAGCTCTTTAGCAACCTTACAGCAGGAACACAACACTATGAGTTGGTTTTCTGTAAGGTCCTACTTCCCCAGTCGGGCTCTGCTTCCGATTTGTAAAGATGTAGTTTAAGGATATACCCGTGTCCTGACGTAGTTAAAGGACATACCCGGGTCCAAAAAAAACATGTATTATGTTGTATTATTTATAGAGGATTTTATTACATATTATAAGGTAACTTGGTTTAGATGGCGCTTCAGAGTTACCGCATAATGTATGGGTAGTCAGTGCTCCTCTATTTATACATTTTCTTTGTCAATAGGTACGCTACAGCTACTGAACAACTTTAACTATGGGGCCAACACCGAAATCGAGAGGAATAGGATTAATTAGGTTTGTAAAAGTCATTCTGTAGTATGGCCAGGGGCGTATTTACCCTAGGGCCAAGAGGGCCATGGCCCGGGGCGGCCGGACGCCACGGGCAGCGTCTGCCGCCCTACGCGCTGGGTTCAGGGCGCCGGGGCCCGGGGCGCCTAATTTCAAAATACGCCCCTGAGTATGGCCTAATTCATCTCGTTTAATATGGCTAAGGGTTGGAATTGAAAAGCACCTTGTATATTTGACTCGATACAAAATCGAAAACACACACATGTCTACATGGACATGGGTACTTACCTTGCTTTAAATCCATACTAATATTATAAATGGGAAAGTGTATGTGTGTGTTTGTTTGTTTGGCCGTCTTTCACGGCAAAACGGGGCGACGAATTGACGTGATTTTTAAGTGGATCTCCACTTAAAAATCACGTCAATTCGTCGCCCCGTTTTGAACTATCTAGTTGAAGGGATGGAGTGACATAGGCTAATTTTTGTCTCTTTCTAACCCCCCACGTTTGTTACCCCGAATTTAACGCGAGCGAAGCCGCGGGCAAAAGCTAGTAAATAATAAAGTCTGATATGTCCACTTACCATCATGTGCGTCATGCTCAAGTATCTGATCTACCTACTCTTCTTTGCTACCTACCATCGTAGTTCTAGACGTCTTAGCGGTAAGAGGTATTAAAAAAAAACGGCCCAGTGCGAGTCGGGCGCCCCCAGGGGTTCCGTACGTCACACAATTTTAACAAATGTTTTTTTTCTTACGTTCGACTCACGCTTGACCTCTGTAGGTATTATTTTTCCCTGTGTTAATAATATTAGATAGGCAAACACTATTATGTAGAAGATACGCCCTCGGTGTAACCAAGTAAGTCGGTAGGTACATAGCAAATCTCATTATGGATTTTCCAATGCGCGTGCAGCTCTTTATAAGGTTTCAGCCCGTTGGCTGTCCTGCTTCCAATCTACATAATTGTATTACAAAATCGCGATGGCAGGGTAGTAAAGGGTACACAGAAGCCAGATTATTGCTGTGTGGACATACAGTGAACATACATATCTACGTAAACTGTGTAGGTACGTAGGTGCTTAGATGAAGAAAGGATACCCCTTTGTATTAAGCCTTAATAATTAAGGTATCTAAACATGTGGATAAAAATGGTAGGTGGTTGAATCAACTTTTAGATGAGGGAAATTTTTGATATGCTCCACTTATAATATCAAATATTAGATTGAATTCTGTCTAGGTACATGTTTGTTAAGTCAGACAACTAAGCCAACACCTTAGTGTAAAAGTTCACGAAAACATATATTTTTCAATTAATATCTATGTATTGTAACGCAGAAAATCACGTTGTCCCCAGGTTTTGTATAAAAAATGTGCATTTTCTACTGCGTTACCGGATTTATTTGAGAATGTAGGAACGTTTCATGTGTTTAATAGGTGTGATCGGTAAATCTGGAAGTCTAATTATAACGCATATCTAATTAGTATCACCCTATAGACGTCTGCTATGTTTTTATATCGTAAAAGATAATTGGTGTCCTAAAAGTTGATTCACCCAGGTACCTAATCAGTTACAATATAATATCTTTTATTAATAAATTATTGCAACAAATCTAAGTTAATACCAATTTTGGTACTATATTGTAGACATTTACTTGCACCAATTCAATCCAAACCGGTATACTCTACCAACTGTCACAATATATCAAATGGTCGACGCGGCACATCGATAGCCCAGTTAGACTAATAATAATAATAATAGAGACTTTCGCTACGGGGTTGTGGTTGGATCAAGGGTCAGATTCAGAAGGCGGTAATCCTGGACGCGGCGCGCATAGTCCGAAGACTCCGAAGGTTCCTCACTCTGCGGCCCTAAACACCGGCAGCCTGGGCCTTGCTCCGTTGCTGACGGCACCCTAGGATAGGTTTTTTTATAATGTTTTTATTGTTTTTGTGTGTTTTAGATTGTATTTTACTTTTATAAAAATATTGTCAAAACCTAAAAGCTAAGACAGAAAATGAATAAAGAAGGTAATAATAATACTATACCAACCTACATCTTAGTAGTACCTACACATATTCCGCAGTAAAGTAAGCAATCTACCAATTTGTTTTCTTATCAGTCCAATAGATTAAAAATTCTTTTAGTGCTCCATACTCATTAGTCATATTAAATCGATGTGTATCACGCGAGGGCCGTGCTTATTTTGATTTGGTTACATTACTCGACAAAATGAAATGAAACACAACAACAAACACTATTAATTCGGAATGATCGTCGGAACGCGGCGGCTAGGTGGACAACTTGCTGTTCACACGTCACCCTACCCCATTAGAATAGATTGTTTGTTGTCACTGAATATTAACCCTGTTACAGAATTCTTTCAATAGTGATTCAACGTTAGATACTAAGGCGGCTTTCACACTGTTGCGTTTTCCGCATGCTGCACCGAAGCGCGAGCGAGATAGCGGTTTGCATGTGTATAGCGCTTTCACGCTTGCACACCGTCGACGCATCCGTTTGCGGCGCCGGTGTGATAGCCAGTTTGACCTCGGGTAAAATGTGAAATATTAAAGCTAGCGCTATAATTTTGACAAATGACAAATTTTGCGTTTGCGACGGATATTTTGACAAATAATGGTTAATTTACCAAGGGCGGTAGAGTGTGGTGCCATAGAATTTTAAAGAGGTGCAGTTTAAAAATGGTTTAGAAAAAAATTGGTTTGGGGTTTTGTTTTGTCGATAAAATTCATCATACTATGGTATATAGTTCAAGAGTGAAATGGGTAATTTCACCCGTGTTAAACACTCTGCTTTTCATTTCGACTGTGAGGAAAGTACAATACCACACGCACATTTTATAAAACTGGTATATAAAGAATAATCTTTAAAAATGTTAAGTAACATTTGAACAATTTGAAAAAGACAAATTCAATGTTTAGCATCACACTTGCTCGACAATAGTGATATTACACACAGGCTTACAGAGCAGTTATGGCCGATTTACCTCCCACGGGCGGAAAAGTTTAGTTTTAAAATATACATAGAAACTTCACGTCAGTTGCGACTAAGGAGGTTTCATTCCCGCCAAGGTTTATATCCTATCTTGAAAGTTTTGCTACAAACCATTTTTACTGGACATTAAACTTATACGGTAAGTACAGTCGCCATCAGATATATCGGAGCGGCCAAGGTGGTCACAAATATCTGAACAACTCCTCTATTGTCAAGACGATAAAGTGCATGTTCAGATATTTTTGAGTACCCTGGCCGCTCCGATATATTTGATGGCGACTGTACATTTAATTGCATTATATTTAAAATGTTATTTTTCTTCAGTGACTTTACAATTCTTTTAACAAATTTAATTTTGAAAATCGATAGATACAATCTGTTAGAGTCTGACTAGCCAAATATTGTTGACAGATATTTCCTTGTTGTATCACCAATTGTCTATGATTAAAAAAAAACTAAAAGTCTGTTGTCAATTTATGTCATTATTTCAAATTGTTCACGGTTTATAAGGGGTTTATTTTAAATAATATTAAAAATAACTGTACCGAGTGGTCCGCAAACTATTATTTAGGCTCGTAAATAATTACGACGATGTGCGAAGTTGACGTGAAGCGTGTTGTATAACAAAAAACTGCAATGTTTACAAGTCGTCAACAATTTTGTAGGTTGGAACTCTATTAATACTTTGATACTTTAAGTACTAGTTCTAACAGTTGCCTATAATTTTGATTAAGTACGTGGATTTATTAATACCTGAATCTCATACACAGGACAAGTGTGTAAAGAAACGGATAAACTAGAAGTTCTGGAAAATATCAATACAATCAAAACATTAGAACGTAAGAAGTTACTTACTGAAAACCAATATTTAGGAGAAATCTGTGGACTGACTGGTTAGTAGTAATTTTATGTAAAAATATAAATAAAAATATTTTCGCGAAACATGTCTATACAGTACGTAAACCAACTAAAACCATCCCTTAAAACAAGTGAATAGGGAACTCAAGTACATAGTGTTGGGGATATCGCTAGGATTATAAAATAATCGAGTACTTTACCAGTATTTACACTTATATTCGTTTGTTACAAGGTTTAAATATGAATCAATTACACTATATGACAATAATATTTTCAAGACGTCTTTACAACAATCTGGTCAAGATCCGAACGGCGGCCGCAGCTGTATACCCGTCATTTTAAAACATCAAAATGGCGGGAACGTGCTACAAGGAATAGTCAATTGACATTATTTTAAGATGATGCTAAATAAAAAGTAGTTATCCTTACAAGTTAAAGTATTTAATAATAATAATGCTTACAGCTCGGCCATCCTATTCGAGGCGAGACCCTTCGCCAAAACATAATGTAATAATAGCTCAAATAAAATAATTTACAGATCAATTATGACAATACAAGGTAATGAATACAAACTGTTTAAATACCCGTATTAATAACATAATTAGAGTTTTGGATCTTAACACATCGGATTTAATACATTTTCTCTTGTGATAAGTTAATGAAATAATGTTTTTATATTACTCATGGTCATGTCAACCCTTGACTATCAGTTTCACATCATTGTAGTATATTATTATAAATGATTATACAATGTAAAATA
Source organism: Pammene aurita (assembly GCA_947086415.1). Taxonomy (NCBI): domain Eukaryota; kingdom Metazoa; phylum Arthropoda; class Insecta; order Lepidoptera; family Tortricidae; genus Pammene; species Pammene aurita. The sequence goes on along the minus strand of OX352293.1, from coordinate 19,084,887 downwards.
AACTATCATCGATAATAAAGTATAGAACGATCGATAAGAAAGATAATAATAATAGCTCAAATAAAATAATTTAAAGATCAATTCTGACAATAGAAGGTAATGAATACAAACTGTTTAAATACCCATATTAATAATATAATTAGAGGCTTGACATTTTCTCTTGTAATAAGTTAATGAAATAATGTTTTTATATTACTCATGGTCATGTCAACCCTTGACTATCAGTTTCACATCATTGTAGTATATTATTATAAATGATTATACAATGTAAAATGAACTATCATCGATAATAAAGTATAGAACTTCACAAGAAGTTCACAAAGAGTTGATTACTCATTATCTTTATGATTAAATTAGCCTTTGTACAAAAGTGCTCATTGTAAAAGTAGTACATGTTTATTTCATTCAGTGCAAACAACAAAGGAAATAAATGATTATTCTATCGACTTGATTGCTTATCGACTTCATAATATTTAATTATTAGGACTTTATCATCAAGTTTGAGTATTACGAATAAGAGATATCATAACAGTTAAAATTATTAAATAGTGATGGAGTTTGATATATCAATACAGCAAAGGTCAAAATAATGATTTTTCTTCATAATATTTAATTAACATGACTTTATCATCAAGCTTAAGTAATACCAATAAGGTGTAACACAGTCGTTAAAATGATTGAATAATGATAGAGTTTGATATATCAATACAGCAAAGATCAAACCAAAAGTTATTTTTCATGATATTCAATTAAGATGACTTCATCATCAAGGTTAAATAATAACAATAGTGATCAAGTTTGATACATTTCTATACAGCAGCAAAGATCAAACCAATAGGTAATTTGTAAGCGCAATTATTGTTTACGTTATTGAATAAAATATTATCAGACTGTTTAATGCATTTGAAAATTCAAATTAGAAGGAAACTCTTATCACTTTCACATGAATATAGCACAACACCACATGTATAACCACATGATTGATTCAGACCAATTTTATTAACACTCACAACGTAGTTGAATACATAACGACAGCGGAGAGTCGTGCAGAGTGGCGTAGCGTTCTGAACCACACCACTACACATGACGTGACGACCATGATCACTTTCGAGAGCTTAGCGTCAGAGAAGATATAGGTGAAGATGATGCCTTTCTTGAGGAAGAAGAATATCATAACCCTAGCCATCTCACTTTGGCGCTCCTGGGTCGGAAGTGTTCTACACCCCGACCCTCTCACCTGGGCACTCCTGGGTTGTAAAGAAATACCAAACCCTGGCCCTTTCACCTGGACGCTCCTGGGTCATCAGTCTGAAACTTGTAACACTTTCTTTAGAAACGTGAATAATTTAGTTTTGTTATTTTCAACATATACACATTTCAACATGTGTGATTACCTAAATATTATAATGACAATTATGTAATTGTTTATTTACGTTTTAAAAGTATAAGTTTAATAATTAAATATTATTACCTATTATCTATTTAGTATTGCAAGAAATAAATGATTATGATTATTGAGTAAGTAACTTTTGTTTGGTTAACGTTTGCTTTTATACCACTTGACGCGTGTGATTAAATGATGAGATACATGTAATTGCTCGTACTAGTTTAAGAAAAGAGTAACATTTTGGATTAAAATATATGATTTCCAAGCGCGGAGTTGTTTTAATTTATTTTAATTTGGTTTAATTTATTTTAAGTTGAACTTCGAAGTGTTCTACTGTGGTTAGTTACCTAATAAGTATAGTGATATACGTTTTAATGTTATCTACCGACAATTGTCTAAAAGTACAATAAGGCAATGCTAATGTAACGCAAACTTATTCTTTTGTAAGCGTATTATTTAGTATAGGTATAGTATATTATTGATTACTAGCTGTGCCCGCGGCTCCGCCCGCGTGGAATTCGGTCTGTGTCAGTAAGCGGCTAATTCACCCCTAATTTCTCTCCCGCTACCCTGGAGGCGGAACTGGAAGTAAAGTTGACAGATGGATACGCTAGAGGACAGTAGTCCTAATAAAATATTTTACAATTACCACTAAATGAAACTACGATACACTCAAAAATGAACACTTTTTTTTATCATATAAATTTTTTTTGGCATGATTTAAACGACATAGAGTAGTAGGTGTATATGGGACTATACAGGACCACTTTTGTATTTATACGTTCATGTCCACGGCAAATATCATCCAAATCGATCCTCCCGTCAAATCAGTCTAAGCATGAAAGGTAAGTACAGGCTCGGTTGAAATTGGGGTAGGGGAGGGGGGTTACAAATGCAGAAATGATTTTTTTTCTATTTGAGGTGCACTTGGAGGGTCGGGTGGGGGGGTCCCTCAATTGAGTGTAGTGGCTAACCCCCCCCCCCCCCTTTTAGACGTTGAATTTTTATATGCTACGTACAACCTGGCTAGGGATTTTCTTAAATTGGAAATAGTAATCCTTAAGGGGTGATTTCCGAGACACCAATACAAAAAAAACCGGCCAAGAGCATGTCGGGCGATGCTCAGTGTAGAGTTTCGTAGATGCCGCCCTGTTACAAAACATCCGTTCAAATGGTCGTTTATTAAGGGATATTTGGCGGCGCTTACGTCATTTTACTATTCGGCACTTCCTTTCACTATGCGTTTTGGACTAATAATTCAAAAACGGCTGAACCGATTTTATTCAATATAGTTTTTATTGAAAGTTCTTATCAGGCCTCACCAAATTTCAGCTTTCTAGTGTGAACGGTAACTGAGCTAGACCGCGGACAGACGGACGGACATGGCGAAACAATAAGGGTTCCTAGTAGTTTATGTAACTGTTACGTAATAAGGCCTAATTATGTACAGAAGCATACACTGCTTTACCTACACACATATTAAAAATCCATTGTAACCATTAGAATGACCGCCATTACACCGCCATGACCAACCTTATTGCGCCGGCGGTCGGGAGGGAGGGGCGCACCGGCGGTCGGGGGGGCGGATTTTCATTACGTTACCGTAGGTAATGAATTTTCATACGTTTTTACCACACTGTCATAGATAGACACTGATGTTACGTTACTGGTTGCAATAATGTTGGTAATTACATACGGTTCCGAACGCGGAATAGAGGATTTATGATATTGGTGTAGATCAAGATATTTATTCTTCAATGTAAGCACATTACAATGCACTAATGAACGTCAGAGAAAAATAAAATAAGTGAGTGTCGTGGAACACTCGATTGAAACTAAATTTTTGAAGTTTTTGAAATTTTTAAAATTTTGGAAATTTTGGAAATTTTGAAATTCTTTGAAATTTTTGTTCTCGACTTTTTTCACTTTTATCACTTTGTCACTTCTCACTTTCACTATTCACTACACTTCACTGCACTTCACTTTATTCTATTTTATATATTTTTTATTTCATTCCATTTTACATGTTTCTCAACCGTATGGGCGTCGCGTTTTCGTGACGTGACGCTTTTTCGTTTAGCCCCCCATCCGCGAACCGTCCGAGAAGGAACTTCGTTCCAAAACTACCACCGGTTCTAACCCTACACCTCTGGCCCAAGAAGTATTATGACCGAAAAGAAACTCGACGGGCCTTATTTTTTTTTAAACAGTAATACATTATTAGATGTAGTAATACAAAATAATGCGTAGTTCTTCAAGAAGACATATCAAAACAGCTTGAGAGACAGATAATGTACCTATTGTTGTTTGTGTTTAAGAAAAAATAAATCCTAATCTGACTGCTTCACAAAACGTTTGATATGTTTTCCTACCTAAACGGTGTCCTATAAATGTTAGATGATTTTGTAGTAGTTTATGGTTTGAGCCATGCATCTTTGTCCGTCATATATAGTCCTCGAACCTGCAATAACCCTTTGACATTCATGACATTTTCAAATATTTCTTAAGAGCGGGTAAAGGTAAATTTAAAGCATCGACGGGTAACGTGTTATAAATTTGACCAAAAAATTACAAATTATTTCAATACCAAATTTCATCTAAATACGTACAGCGGTTATTGGTTGTTTCTTCCCCATGTAAACTTCCACCCCTTTTGCATCCGCTTAAGGGATAATTTCCGAGATAAACAGATAAACAGACGAAAATTCTAAAAATAGTTGGAACGTGTTCTGTTATCGATTCTAAGTATCCCCAGCCAACTTTTTTTCGAATATATTCCATGAACAGACTTTCGATCCTCTTCAGCTTTATTATATGTATAGATAGTTTTTATTGAAAGTACCTTTCAGGATTCACTTCCATTATTTTTTTCTATTTTTTTGGACCTACGATTCTAAAGTAAGATGGGGGGGAGGCTTTTTTGAAGATGAAACTATCCTTTGTCCTCTCTCGAGACCTCATACTATCTCTTTACCAATTTTCATCTAAATCAGTTCAGCGGTAAAAAGATCCTCATACCAACTTCCAACCCCCTTTTCACCCCCACAAGGGTTTGAAAACTATCCTATGACGTTTTTCGAGACTCAAATTATCGCCATACTCATTTCTATCTAAATCGTTTCGGCGTTTAAAAAATCTCCATACAAACTTTCAACCCCATTTTCACCCCCACTTGGGTTGATTTTCGGGATTAAAACTATATATTATCCTTTCCCGGGACTCAAACTATATCTGTACAAAATTTCATTAAAATCCGTTCAGCCGTTTTCACGTGATGCGCGGTCAAATAAACAGACAAACAGATAAACAGATAAACAGATAAACAGACAAACAGATAAACAGACAAAAATTCTAAAAATTGTTGGAACGTGTTCTGTTATCGATTCTAAGTATCCCCAGCCAACTTTTTTTCGATTATCTTCCATGTACAGACTTTCGACCCTCTTCAGCTTTATTATATGTATAGATAGATGATTTTTAAAACATATAGGCAATTTATTTTGCGTTAATTTTACTTTGTCACGATTACTTAGCCACGCTAAGATAATTTTTATACAAGTTTATTAATCAGAATTTAATTATCATATTTGTATCGATGTTTCAATTAATTGATTAAAACGATCTTGTATTGCAGCAGTCTTAGTGGTCTGATACTATGAACTTTGATAAATATGTGAAATACTTATATTATAATAATAAATAACTTGTTTAGTAGCGATGAAAGCAAGCTAAACCAAGTGTCGTTATTATCCTATTTTGTACTAGAAAAGTCAGGGACTTAACCAAAGAATTGAAAATAAAATAATTACTGAACCATCAATATTTAACTAATGTAAATAAGCAGTATGTGGTTTTGCAAAGATTTATTATGCAAGTTCCTTACGAACCTCAATTTGCACTAGTCGCAGAAAGTTAAAACTGGATACATGAATTAAACAACCCTAATTTTGCCCTTTTGTCACTGAACTCAGGAGGACATAACATGATAACGAATAATATTAACTATTAATTCCTTTATTTATTTCGCTTCTTATGTTTATTATTGCTACTGTATTCTTTTAACTAACTGTACGGATAATATTAAATATGATGTTTAACTCCTTTAATTTCTTTCTCTTCTTGTGTTTATTATTGTTATTATATTCGTTTAACTAACTGTAAGTTTAGCTCAGTATACTAAATTCAAAAAGATTTATAAAATGTACTTTTTCAAGGTGGATTGACCCATTTAGTAAAAGGGATTTACCTGTTACCCAGCTTTCATGTTAAATGTCGTTAAACTTTACTATTAGGTTAAATGTAGGTAGATAATTCATAGAAATAGGTATTGCACTTCATTAAATTTTAAATTCTCAAACTGTACAAACGATTAAATTCACGTCTGATATTTGTTATTAGGCATACATACAAAATATTACAATTGCTTTTGATGAGCTTTAATAATAAAAAATAGTAAATGTAATCAGAGACCACTTAAACAACTATTTTGACGTCTTATTTGATTAGATTATCTGTGATTTATTTCATTTGAGTTAGTCATGTAAAGTATGAACACTTTACATACATGACTGCAAATAAAAATATTGGCGTTTTACGTACACCTACAAGAACAAAGCTTTAAAATATATGATGATGTATATCGTGCATTCTCATAATCGCATGATATTCAAAGTTTATTGATTACTTTCCCTAAAAGTGATAAAAAATATTGCTAGGTATATTACGGTAAAACTGAATGAAAGTTTAGCACATTATTCACTTGTGTTGCGCAGGTTTACATTTAAGTAAGTTTGATTCGAAGTAACGCACGTTCATCCACGTGCGTTTGATAGGTACTAGATTATTAAGGTAGGTCTGAAAAAACCCCTGCACGTTCATCCACGTGCTTTACATAAGTAGGTTATATAGGTAAATACATCTATCTAGGTAGGCCTGAAAAAAAGGTTTGACATGTCCGTTCACTTTTGTTGCATTAACCCCACCATATACGTGGTCGGGTTTGACTATCATTGGCATTTATTCGCGTTTTGACTATCATTGGCGTATTCTTCTCACTCTATGATTAAATAATAACTCTCCTTTCTTTTGAGAGTTATGTAAAAAGGGAATGATTCAGTTCCTAAATTTCCAAGCAATACTTTGCTCATTAGTCATTAGTGGACACAATTATGACAATTACATTAGGTCGTCAAATCATCATCGATTTTCCATCAACTTCCTCTGTAATTAAAATCGGTTATCCTTTACTAGGTTAATTGCCATCTAAACCTTTATACAGGCAAAAATAGAGATCAATTATTTTTATTTTAAGATCATTTAATTGTACCTAAGAGATCAATTTACATTATAAGTGATTATATTATTTATGATCATATACCTCGATAAAACAGAATACACACATGGGATTATATGCGTGTTAATATGCCGACGACATACACGAGATTAACAAATCTCGACTATTAAGGTTCTTGTTCTAATTTTGTTACTTTATTCTGTATATAAACAGACGTGTGGATAGTCAATGTACCCATTTAACTTAACTATTGTGATTTAATCATGAACTTTATTGATTGGGTCGAATACAATAAGGAAGTAAAGATTTCAAAAATACTTCGGTCAGTTACCACACCGAGACTTTAAGTATAAAAGGTAATTACTACGAGTATGAACTTTATAGTACCGTTTATTAAGACGAAATATGTATGGGATATAACTTGTACTTAGACAATACAGGCAAGTTATTAATTATTGCAAATAATACTTTAATTTCTTTACACACTTTATTTAATCACCTTGGTTCATATCTCTGAAATTGATTTATAAACTAAATCCGAGTTAATACCAGTCTTAAGCTGTTACTTAGCTGTGGCGTGAACGATCACGTAAACTTGAAAACTTTACGCTGCTATGTATATCCAAACGCACTTGCTATAATTATCATTTAACCATAATTATTTTTAACGGCAATAATGGTTCACGAGAAGTAATAGTCATTATAAGCATTTTAATAATATGAAGTGATACATAAGCGTGAACCACTTAGAGACACACTACAAGCGTTAAGGAGTTACTAATAAATTATTGTTTCATTTTAATCACATTCATAAAGCATATTAATTTCATTACTGAATATTCCACATTGAAACAATAATTATATTTGTTTGTGGTAATAATGGAAAAGGAAAGTAAAATTTACCTTTTCCTAAGATTTATTATTACTTTCAACTTGTTTACATATTTACTTATTAGAAAGAGATACAAAGTATTTTGAATGCAGCCTGCTTATGGCATGATATTCATAAAATTATATTGAAATAATATGCGCTTTTCAAAAAGGGCTTAAGAGGCCTTATTCCCAAAACGCGCGAATTTCACGAAATGCTTTTTTTTCTTCGAAGGCTATGGCGAAAATACTAAGTGTTTTTAAATCAACTATTGATGCACATAATAGTTCATTTCTTTATCTAGACGGCCATCGGAGCAAATATTACATTTTAACGAGTGAAATATGAAAAAAATTGGTTGTCTTGGAAGGCCTTTCCGGATTTTCCAGTTAGGTGTACCGTTCATTTTCAGATTACGCAAAAAAGGGTAAAAATTCTTATTTAATTTGAATTAAATTCAATTGAGTATATCATGTATGAGACGGCCATGGAAATAAAAATCGAAGATTCATCTTGGATAATCGACAAAATACCTTCTGATTATATGCTTGTTTTTTGATGAAAACACGGTTACATTTCATTTTTTCCACGAAAACCCTATGAATATTTTGCCCTAAAAATATTACCATTGCAAAGTTAAACTATATTTCTATCACGATAAAAAAAAACTATACTATAGCAGTAAATTTCAAATTACTATGAATTTTTAAAAATGACACTTAAATCACACTTCACAGGACACTTTTTGTAAGAATCGTATTTTTGGGTACTTAATAATAATAAACATGGTTCAAAATTTTTTTTTTGTATTACTAATACTTCAAACTATCTTATAAATAGCATTTTATGCGGCTTTTTTCATTAATAGAGTTTTTCGACCTTTTAGGGAATAAGGAGCCTTAAATAATATCGTAAGATATCGAAAAAAATAATTTACTTCATATGAAATAATTAATTTAAAATTATTTCCCGCAAATCTTCGAACATAAATTACCGGGTAGTATTTTAAAAGATTAATTTGACTACTGCAAAATATAAGTAGTACATATTTACCATTGAGACATACTGTAGGCGAATTATACGGTTATAATAATACCAACGTTATTTTATATAAAATTTAAGCGAATATCAAACTATACTTATTGAAAAGGAATTGAAAGTTAGGTCATAAAAGTTGATTTCAAATAGCAGAACATATTTTTATGGATTGTGAAATTATCTTCATTAGGGATGATGACAAAAATATCTGACTTACTAATCTCTCTAAAAATTAATTATATTGATTATATAACAACATAACAAACATCTCCATCTAACATGTGCATATCAAAAAGAGCAACCTTTGGCAAAATGTCCATGTAAGACTAACCATACGAGTATAAACCTCCGGACTTACTCCGTTACGGAAAATACAGTTTACCTTCAATTATCAATAAACATACCATCTTACATGTGCATATCCAAAAGAGTAACCTTTGGCAAAATGTCCATGTAAGATTAACCATATCAACCTCCGGACTTACTCCGTTACGGAAAATACAGTTTACCTTCAATTATCAATAAACATACCATCTAACATGTGCATATCCAAAAGAGTAACCTTTGCAAAATGACCATGTTAAACTAGCCATATAAACCTCCGGACTTACTCCGTTACGGAAAATATAGTTTCACCAATCAAACTAATTTATTATCTAAAAAAAATGAAAACCTTACGTTTTTGTGCGGCGTGGCAAAAATCCGATCGATTTTTGTTAGATCCCACTGCTGAGATGTTGGGGATATCGCTAGGATTATAAAATAATCGAGTACTTTACCAGTATTTACACTTATATTCGTTTGTTACAAGGTTTAAATATGAATCAATTACACTATATGACAATAATATTTTCAAGACGTCTTTACAACAATCTGGTCAAGATCCGAATGGCGGCCGCAGCTGTATACCCGTCATTTTATAACATCAAAATGGCGGGAACGAGCTACAAGGAATAGTCAATTGACATTATTTTAAGATGATGCTAAATAAAAAGTAGTTATCCTTACAAGTTAAAGTCGGTTAAAGATCTTTGTAACACCCTGTGAAGCTTGTTTGCTTCGTTGACTTCTGTCTGTTTACCTAAACCTACCTACCTTACGTGTGCACAGAAGTCTAAAGTATTTTCTAGTATCAAAACTATTATTCCTGCTATACAAGGTGTGACCAGCCCATGATTTTTTTGAATTTCCCGCCAAATATTTGGGTAATAGTTCAATAGTCAGACTCTAGTGTATATTTTAAACTAAACGCAGTTCTTGGCATTATCTGTGGAAGAGTTTGTTGAAAAAAGTTGACAATCACTTTTAGCGCAAACTACTCAAACTATTCATTTTATTGTTGTTTTCAAAGCATATTTCGTTGTTTAGGCACAAAAAAATAACTAAACATGACTTCCTCGTCAGAATCAGACTTAGATGATTGATGATTGATTTGGATGTGCATTAAAATCAACACCACCGGAATTGTTAAGTGCGGCTCAAGTGATCAACGACAATTTGCTTCCAGAAAAGTCAAAAGAAAAGTATAATCAAGCTTACGAAAATCATATCTTATTGAAATAGAAAATACTTTACTTTTAATATTAAACAGTATTAATAAGTACTAATTGTACGATTACTTTGAACTTTAATAAAAAAAAAAAAATTGATATTTTTTTATTTCCTCGCAAATGTGATGAAAAACATTGTGTGTATCTGGGCAGGAATCCGCTCCGCCTTCGGCGTCGGGCTTCTAATAGACTCTCGTTAGTAATTTCCTTCTTCCCACCCAATGCACAATGTATTATTGCCGGTGGTTGAGAAGCAGGGCATCCGGGTGGGCACAGGCTCAATCCACAATTAACACAGCTAATTACTTTCCACCATAGGGATGGAATAGTAGATTGTTAACCAAGGGTTGAAAGCGACCCATTTTACCTGCGATATTTCTGGCGCTCGAACGAAGTGAGAGCGCAAATTGTTCGAGGGTGAAATGGGTAATTTCACCCGAGTTAAACACTCTGCTTTTCATTTCGACTGTGAGGAAAGTACAATACCACACGCACATTTAAAAAAACAGGTATATAAAGAATAATCTATAAACATGTTAAGTAAAATTTGAACAATTTGAAAAGACTAATTCAATGTTTTGCCGGTGGTCGGGGAGCAGGGCATCCGGGTGGGCACCGACTAAATCCACAATTAACACAGCTAATTACTTTCCACCCTAGGGATGGAAAAGCAATTTTCCACCCTGCTATCTACCCAGGAAAATAAAACTTTCCGGACAGGAGAGATGAAAAAGCAATTTTCCACCCGGCTATCAGCTCATGAAAATCATACTTTCCGAACAGGAGAGATGAAAAGAATTTTTCACTTCTCATGATCAGAAAGTGTGTGTGTCTCAAAAAGTGTGTCATATTATGCTTACCAAGGCGGACTAAAGTAGTACAATAGCCTCTAGGGCCAGTATGTATACATATTCATGATTTACAAAACATTTTAAAATTACCATTCAGACATAATAAAAAAAAAAAATTAAATTTAAACTGTTTATTATAATGAAATGGGTTAATAACAATTTAACTTAACTTAGTATTAATCTTTTACATTTAAGATTGTATTACCAAGCTATTGTTTTGGGGTCACATAACAAACCAACATCCATACACATATAGATGACGAATCCATAAGGGTTCCGTTTTTTGCCTTTTGGCTACGGAACCCTAAAAAGATTTTAAAAAATTCGAAGCGCATTGAAGCGTGTTTAGAGCGCTAATTATATCGTCGCCTGTGGCATTTATTCCCAGTGATTATATTTTGTATCTGTGACTAAGAAGTTAAAAAAATAAAAAGACCGTCAAGTTAAACCATAATTTCACCTTAGTTTAGTCATTGTGCGTATATAAGGAGTGGTCCTGAAATAAAGTAGCAGTGTACAATCTTGTGTATTTTTTAATTTAGTGCTAATTTTGAAGCAGTATATTTATTTTATTAATCCGTAGATACAATACAAATAAATAAAAATACAATCATACAACATACTTTGTAACCTTTTGAACAACATAATTTGACAATCTTCAATCGACATCCGCTACAATGCCACAATTGTATTTCCATTTTCACAACCCGTTTTATGCTTTTCAGAATTTCATCTTACCAAGAAGCTACATTAATTAACTGTATTTTAGCTAGGATAGTCAGGAAGACTCTCTCATCTAACCTCTGACAAAGATTTTTCTATGGGAGATAATCTTCTATGAAAAAAGGCGTTACGCGTACGTTTAATTAAAAATTACTGTAACTACCTTAAAATGAAGCCAGATAAAAAAGTTTACTATTGAAGAAAGACAATTTATTAAGGTATAAAATAGCTCATCAAATCAAACTATAAGAAAAAACATGTTTTTGAGAAACACCTCAAAAATTCTGTCAGAAGACGCTGTTCAAAAAACTATGTGTATGATGGAATACAAAAGGCGAAAACTTCCAAACGCTGTTTTATTTAAGTATGATTGTATTTATGTTTTGTATGATTGTATCTAGAGATTATTTAAATATAAACACTGCTTCTAAATCGGCACAAAATAAAAAGATAAATCAAAAAAGGCACGGCTACTTTTTTTCCGGACCACTCCTTAATAAGTATTTTTAACTTATTTTTTTTATTTTCTCGCAATCGAAGTGAAAAATAGTATGCATTACTCTGGTCTAAAAGTCATATAACACCTCCTCTTGTTAATATGGCCTACTTTAGACCCTTGTCAAACAATCTACTATTTTATTTTGTATTTGTACCTTCATGAAAAGTTAATGAACGCGGACGTATTCAGAAACCGATATTGATCTTAAATTGTTACCATAATTTACTTTTTTATTTAGGTATTTAAAAACAAAACTCTAAAATAAGAGCTTTGTAAAGCGAAGCATTAAATTGAGCTTAAATAAGCTACATAAAGTAGTAGGTTTTTATGTGTCATGTCGATGGAATTGGGTACTTTCCTGGGCCGCGATTCGAAAAATAAACACACACACTGGGGGGCGATTTTTGAAATTCGAGCGCTTGAATATGACATTTAAAACTGTGAGTAAAACGAAGAAATGATGTTTTTAAAATAACAGCGATAGTAATTTAAAATCATTATTACCTATTTATACTATTAATTTCATGCCTAAATAATGACGACAAACTTTTGTGCGCGATTATATTAGAGGTTAAATTCTTTGAATTCGAGCGCTCGATTGTCAAAAATCGCCCCCCTGGACAGACACAGCTCCAACCCAACTCATCCCAACTCAACTCAATGCTATAACGACATTGACTTTGCTATTCGAACAGATTTTCATTCAACATTGGTCTCACAGTGGTCACACATTGGGCTCACATTAGTACAACATTGGTACAATGTGTGACCAATGTGAGACCAATGTGAGACCAATGTTGAATGAAAATCTGTTCGAATAGCAAATGTCAATGTCGTTATAGCGTTGAGTTGAGTTGGGTTGGAGCTGTGTCTGTCCAGTGTGTGTGTTTATTTTTCGAATCGAGGCCCTGAATAAAAAAAATATAATTTTATTTAGTCCGTCAGTTAGATTATCAAAAAATATTGAAAGATATAGCCCGTTAAAGTTCCGCGTGACGTCACATTTCAGTACCTACAATTTTTAGTATAATGTGACGTCACGCGGAACTTTAACGGGCTATATCTTCACCAATTTTTGTTTGATTGACAAAATAAAAAATACGTGTCCAATATTTTTTGATAATCTAACTGACGGACTAAATATATTTTTTTTAGGAAACTAGCCAATTTGATTGGTAAGTATTCATAAGCTAATACTGAATAATAAAAATTAAATAAAGTGATACTCGTTACAGGCGCAGGAATAGGAATGTGTAAGAAAACAAATACGATTACTGATAAATATTTATATATTAAACTGGCCTAAATTAATTATAAATCTTTTGACAAGATACACAAAAAGAAAACAAAACGGATGCAAGTACTTATTCGAACTACTGTGCCTAAATATCGTCTGAAGAATTCGACGTGATAATCATCTACTCAAAAGGTAAGTACTCAAGACTGACCAAAGGTTGCTTGCGGTAATGAGGGCTCTACTTCGATACAAACATTTTTTCAATTTACAACAAACTAGGTAAATAATTATGAAAAAAAAAAACAATTGACTTTGTACGTATATTTTAAAACATATTAATTTCAAATCTATTTATAATCCATTTGTCAGTTTCATAATTGTACAAAATCGGTATCAAACTGCAATGTAGGTACATACACATACATAAATGTATAGATAACTGACACTGGTAGACGAGTAAAGTTTTCGTAGCGGGTACTCTTTGGTGTTCTAGCCGTTATCTTCACCATTGTGCAGATTCAACGTGATACCACACTTGCAATGAGAACACTCATTTAAATTATAAGTACTTATTATTTAAATTAACTTAACCTTTAATTAACTATAACATAAAAGCGTATATTTAAACCATTGCATCAGGTGCTCGTTATTGCTAGTATACGCGTAAACGTACCTATAATATGATTTATGATATTATTCATAATTCCATCACTTTTAGAATTAAATTTCACCAATTAAATTTGCACTATTGATTTATTACAATATAAGGACAAGGCACACTATGATAATTAGGTACTATTATAATATTAAAGTCTATTATTTTACTGGTACTTACCTATCATTTTTGACAACTGCATTACCGTTTTCATTTAATATTCAATTTCGGTAGTCTTAAATAGATTATATAATCAGAATCACTTGCCGAAATAAAACGCGTTGTAACTCTTGAACAGTTTTTTTCTAACTATAAATTAAAAAGAGAAAATTAAATTGATAAATGCACGAGTGGATCATAAAAGTTTTCGGTAGATATATTATTTACTAGCATACCCCGATATTAAGCGGGCAGTTTTGTGGCTGGTCATATTAGTGATGTGCAATGTCAATAATTTTTTTAGCGAGTTTTAGGAGATATTATATTTTTATTGTTGTGTTGGGTCATAAAATGAAAAATAGTTCGGGCCTGCGAAGAGAGAGTTATCTAATTTATTAAGTAACACGGTGCACGCTCACTCTCCGTGCTCATCTTATTAGTATGAGGAAAAGATGTAAGGAGTGGAAATCACGAATGAGCAATCAAAAGATAAACATGGAGTCTCTAAACCTGCTTAAACTAGTTGTATCAGATAGAGATTTTGTTTAGTCTCATTGCAAGTGATCGAAGTGATTCTATTTGTTTTTATACTTATTTTGGTAACAGGTGACAGCGTCAAAAAACTGAACTTTGTATTAAAAATTAACCCGGCTTTACAACAATAACCGAAATTGATAAATTAATAAACGGAAAAGAATGCAATATAGACGGAGAAATAAATAAAAAAAACTTTCTAGTACTTTACTATCATGAAGTTTTTACCAGTCATGTCTCACACGTCGGTACGAGTATAAGTAGAGCGCTATATATATGTCACGAGAGTTATTTGAATAATTTTTGATACTGAGTTTATCTGAAATATATACCTGAAAATTCCATTAAAAACATTTTTTTTCAGATTGCACATCACTAATGTTAGGTAGCCACCAAAATGCCCGCTTGATAACGGGTCTGATTTACTAGGTACCTATGCGTATTAGGTAATGTACGTTCAAAATAGTATTTTTACGATCTAGTACCTGTTGGTAACCAAGAAAAATTTAAATTGTATTAACAACTTACTAGCACTTCCAACTTTCTCTCTCAATTGCTCAAAGGTTAACTGGAAGAAATCCCTTAAAGGGATAAGTTCGCCTTTGTACGTATATGTTGTGTTATATATATTTCGTTGTGTTTTCTTGTACAATAAAGTGTTTTACTACTACAATCCAATAGTACCTATTTAAGTATTTTTGAATGAAGTGATAGTGGTTGCTTGCTGGTGTATACAGTAGAACGGAAAAGTCAAGATATAAATATAGAAAAAATCATTTGGTCAAATAATATTAAGTAATTCAAAAAACACAATCTCATCAGTTAAAGGGAAAGTTGGATTTATCTACTTCCCCCAGAGTCGCGAGTTCGAGTCTCGCCTGAGGCAGTGGATTTTTCTACTTTTCATTTATTTCTAAACATTGTGCAGCGTCGTTAGCAGACGTTCAGCTAAATAAAAAATTAATTGTAGTATGGGGTAGCGCATTGTTAACTGTGAATTCTCAATACAACTTGGGACTCCGATTTGTGAGTGGGCCGATTGAGAAGTGTAAGACTTCTCCGGCAGATGTCGCTAGGCGTACCCCTAAGACGCATAAAGGATATAGTGGAGAAATTTGCAGCCGTCACCATCAGGTAAGTCTCTAGCGATGGGCATGTATCCCGCGAGTACTTTTCCTTTATTTCTAAATATTTTGCTATCGTTAGCAAGCGTTAGCAGATGTTCTGCTTAATACAATAGTTATTTGTGCAACAAGAGAGGAAAGTTGGTTTTTCTTGCGAGTGTTGATTTCTCTTTCTCGCTTCGCTCGTGATTCAAAAACACGAGATGTAAAATAACTTTCCTCTCGTGTGACACATACAACTTTTCACCTCAGTAGTGAGAACATATTAAAGGTTAATGTATATGTATGTATTTCGAATTTATAATAGACCCCGAAATATGAAGTGGCAGTTCATGGCCTTCAATAAATTAAAAAACTACTTTTTCTCACTCCCTGGAGTGACGAAAGTCGCACTTTCATCACTCCAGGGAGTGACGAAAGTGCGACTTTCGTCACTGTGTATTCGCAGGGAAGTGGGCTTGTTCGAGCTGCTGAGGTGAAAAATGAATTGTCTCATCAATTAAGTACGTGCACCCCTGTGAATACTAGGTAATGTTAGAAAACTTTCATATAATTCAATTTAAGTTTAAATACTAACGTAAATGCATGTTAAATTTAATTAATTATTGACTTTGACAATTGGTTGATCATAGATCATAACAATTCTTAAGAATGTTGGTACTCGTAAATCCTTAAATTAATGTCATACAATATAATATCATTAGCACAAAGTGTAATAAAGGCATTATACCTACTTACTTAAATCTTATTCTAAATAAATAAAGCGTTTCACACTTACCTTAAACTAAGACACTTTACTTTGGTTTTAAATAGACTATTATTATATTAATGGTCTGCCTGCAAGTTTTAGACAGGTTTCTGGTACGCACCCTTAAAATTAACTATCTTGTATGTACACTATATTTTTTATCACGTTGATATAGGACGGATTAATTGATTGTAGGTACAACATCTATCACTACATTATTCTGAGATCCGCGTGTCCATCACAAAATGTTCGAATTAGGATTTACTGTCCGAGTTGAGCACCTTGTGATAGACACCCAAGTATTCAGTTGTTAACATTGACCGGTTATTTATTGGTTCAAACTGGTAATTGTCTTTGTCTATCAACGTATTACATGATTCGACGTTCAATCATCATATGCGTTATGTATCTATGCAATAAAATACTAGATACTTGTTTCGGCGCTATATCTAGGGTAACAACGATTGATAAATATACGCAGCCTCGGATTCACAGAATCACATTTTTTTTAAACTAGAGACTCAAAGGTAAACAGTGATCATAAGGATTTTATACTATGCCAATCCATACATAGTTTATGTATTATTATCATTTAAAACACATTCAAATTTAATTTCAAATTGTAAATTTTTATTAATGACGTGTTTATCTTTGGTCACTAAAAATAAAGCAAATATTTAGTTGAAAATGTAATATCCAACCAACTTGTCTTAGCTGTGGTAACAATAGTAGGTATGAGGCAAGTGTCCCACCGCCCAGAATATAGAGAGAAACGAGTAGGAATGAGCAAGCGTTTTCTTAGCAGGCATACATACAACTCTCAGCTATAAACGAATAATATTTTCTTATTTTTATTGACTTGGGCAGGGTCTACTTGCACGAGAAAAAGCCGGTAATTAGTCGCCGCCAGACCAGTTGGACAGATACCTAAAACAATGACATTGAGTCATTTGACTGACTTGAGTTCACTTAGAGACTACTTCAAAGTTCGCGAAACAGCTGTAAAATATTCAAAGTTTAGTTGGTGACAATAGGCGCTAGAGGTGTGGGGGATTCGTCGCCGTAGTAGCGGTAGCGGAGTGGCTGCGGTGGCGCATCGGCGTCGGCGTGCTGCGAGTCGCGGTGCCGGCGCAGGTCCACCTTGCGCTGGAACGCCTTGTCGCACAGCCCGCACGAGAAGGGCTTGTAGCCGGTGTGCTTGCGCATGTGCGTGATCAAATTAGAGCTCTGGCTGAACGCCTTCGAGCACACCACGCACTTGTGGGGCTTCTCGCCTGCAACAAATGTTCTCTATCAATATTTAATAGTATGTCACTGTTGAGCCACTACGCCAGCCAAGTGGATTAGAGCAATAAGACTACTTAAAAAAAATGTATGTAGGTACTTAGTTTACTTCGATATAGTATAAATTGTATATTCTCTTAATATATAATTATATAAAGTTGTCATAACAAATGACTAGTCTTGCGTCTATAGGATTAAAGTATAACCTGAAATAGAGCGGGGTAGGTACTAGGTATCCTATAGGTTGCCGTGAATGCTGAAGACTCTGGTTAGATTCCAGCCCTGGTTACCGGAGGCCTTGGTATTTTTTTCTTTTGTACTTACATGACATCTAATTCAGTTTATAATTTATTAACTGACTTCAAGATTTCAAAGGAGAAGGTTCTCAATTCGTCGGGATCTTTGTTGCTATTTTTCTTTTATTATGTATGTTCACCGATTATTCGAAGATGGCTAGACCGATTTGGAAAATTATTATTTTTGTTTGGGTATACTTGACAATTGGTCCCATTGTAACCACGAGAAAACGAGGGAACTCTTCAAATACTGTAGGCACACCTATAGCGAATCAGTATTTTTTCCAGTAGCTCGTGCATTTGCTTTTGGAAATGTGGAGTCTAAGTGTGAAGTCAGTTCTTTTTTGTTTCAAATTATTTTATAGTAATGTTGAAAATTACAAATAAAAAGTAATTCATTACATAATTGGATTTGTTCACTAGTTAGTTACAGGATTCTATTTTTTAATCCAGATATTTAATCGTAATAAGTTACTTAATGTAATAAATAGTGCCTAGCGATTGAATTTAAAAGGTAATTCACTACTTTATTAAAACAATAATTAAAGCCAAGTATCCTATTTCACTGAATACAGTAAATCAGAAACAGGTGCGTAGATAATAGGCAAGCGTTCCAAAATGATTTCGACATGTATTTAATTATAACATGCGTGGAATCTACTGACGATGGCGTGCCATCACCTCGTAATTAGGCTTCTATAAGCAAACCACTACTTCTCATAATCATAGCCTCCTTTATTATTTATAGTGAAGTTCTCAAACTGATTTAATATGCAGAATCGTTAAAGGTACACTGACATTTATTAGTATTCCTTCGGAAAGTCAGGTGGAAAAAATAATAAAGAATGATTGTTAGTCAAAGTGCATTTTTAAAACAAGTAGGTACAATCCTATCCCTTCCTACCGAAATATGAAATTTCCATCTGGTAAAAATGATCTACAATTTAAATATTCGAGTGATACTTACATGAAGCTTGGTCAGTTAAAATTCCGTAGTTTTAAAGCGAAATGATATGTGCTGCTGTAACTCGGAACATGTTAACAAAATGAATAAAATGTATTGTAAAGATAGAACAGGATTTAAGGTAGGTTTTTGCCGGTGGCTGGCCAGTTCGGAGCGCCACGTGAAGGCCTGTGAAGGCTGGCGGCTAATTGCAGGCCGAGCCGCATTTTGGAATATTGATGGTGAGGCATTTATCGGGAGGACGAGCACCATGTAGGGCCGTTGTAAATCATTGGGAACAGAGCAGCGACGTGACGAGACGTCTCCGGCCAAGACAAATATGTCCGTCACATTTTTTAGGTAATTCGTCTTGTCGAGTTTACTGGAAGTTGTCAGTTCGTTATAAAAAACGTCCCTCTTTGATCGCTGCAGCTTCGATTGCGGTCGCGCACGTAGATAGCGCTAAGTGCTGCCTATAAATAAACCGCCAGAACCAGTATAAGATTTATATAGGTTCAACTAGCAGTTTTTGTATCAAGTACCTACCAACGTACCAATTCCTAGTTAATTAATGTAGAATTATATTTTTACAGTAGCCCATATTAGGAACATAAAATGAGGGTGTACGTATAAAGAACTTTCAAACACGACCAATACGAATTGAACGCTTAACGACGAACTTAAGTCATATCATTATACTTTTTGCAAGAGCCGTGTCTATGATACGATATAGCTTTTAATAACTTAACATAAAAAAAATAACGCAAAATTATAATTTGAATATTAATTTTAAAGGATGACCCCCTAAGAGCTACCGAGTCTCAACAATAGTTAGAACACTATTTAAATATCAGCATTTTACTATTTCTATTTTGTCAAAAAACAAGTTACCACATTCGGAATAGATTTTTTGATCAATTTATTTATATAGCCGCGACTAAATCAGGCGAAAGTGATATCAGGATTGTTCTATTACATTTTACTTTTACTATTAGATATTAATTAATGTTCTCAATACTACAACCAGCATCCAGTTATTTTTGTTAAAGTGACTCCTTCAAATTTCAAAATGTTAAATATAAAAATCTTTTACGATCCCTCCTCCTAGTGTTTGCCCCAGCTTTTTGCCACGGCTCCGATCCCAGGAATTTGCGTAGGCACTAGTTTTTACGAAAGCGACTGCCATCTGACGTTCTAATCCAGAGGCGAAACTAGGCCTTGTTGGGATTAGATCCGGTTTCCTCCCGATGTTTTCCTTTACTGAAAAGCGACTGGTCAATATCAAATATATTTCGTCACAAGTTCCGAAAAACTTAGTGGTACGAGCCGGGGTTTGAACCCGAGACCATCGGATTGAAAGTCTGACGTCTTACCGTCAGGCTACCAGCGCTTCCTTTACGACTTACGACCCAAATTCTTTACGACATGCGC
The DNA here is from genome assembly GCA_947086415.1 of Pammene aurita. Taxonomy (NCBI): domain Eukaryota; kingdom Metazoa; phylum Arthropoda; class Insecta; order Lepidoptera; family Tortricidae; genus Pammene; species Pammene aurita. The sequence goes on along the minus strand of OX352293.1, from coordinate 19,064,264 downwards.
AAGAAAGGTTTCAGGACATTTATGGTATATATGTCGCAGGGAAATGATTAAAACAGAGATTTGAACAAATCTCTAAGGGATATGATCAAATCATGCAGGATGTTAAAATAGAGAATCGATATCATCATTTCACTAGGAAAATTCAGTCATTTCACCAAATCACTGACTCTGCCGTGTGGTGCCGGCTTAGAATTGCTCCACCCCAACTCTTCCCGTGGGTGTCGTAAGAGGCGACTAAGGGACATACCGGGGGGCGGGCAGCAGCGCCCCTGCAGAACAATCCCACCACCAAACTGCGATCCCCAACCCGCATGCCCAGCGTGGGGATTATGGGCATTACCCCTTGATGTTGAGTTTAGCCAAGAAATGGCCCCCAGTTCCCGGCCGCCTCGCTATTCCTGGCCATGGTAGCGGCCACGGTAACGGCGGGGCAGGGGGTGCTAGGAATCCCCGGGCTACAACAGGCTACCACACACTTTCAAAATTGACCCTGGCAACGTTTAACGGACGCACTCTGAGGCTTGACCATCATCTAGCGCAGTTGGAAGTGGAGTTAGAGAACATTAAATGGCATGTTCTTGGGTTATGTGAAGTCCGTAGAGAGGGGGAGGACACCGTAACCCTAGACTCGGGCCATCTTCTCTACTTTCGCGAGGGTGATAAAACATCCCAGGGTGGCGTAGGTTTTCTCGTCAATAAGGCTCTCTCTAACAACGTCCAAGAAATCTCCAGTGTGTCGACCAGGGTAGCGTACCTGATCCTTCGGCTTTCCAAGAGGTATAGCATGAAGGTAGTTCAGGTTTACGCACCGACCTCGGCACACTCGGATGATGAAGTGGAGGATATGTATGAAGACATATCCAAAGCCTTGCACAACACCACAAAGGCTCACTTCAACGTTGTTATGGGGGACTTTAACGGCAAGGTGGGAATCCAGACTGGCAACGAATCCCGAATAGGCCCGCATGGTTATGGAGTTAGGAATCACAGGGGGCAAATGCTTGTCAACTTCCTTGAGAAAGAGGAGCTGTTCTTAATGAACTCCTTCTTTAAGAAACAGCCTCAAAGGAAGTGGACATGGCAGAGCCCCGACACTGTGACAAAAAATGAGATCGACTTCATCTTGACGGATAGCAAGCACATATTCAGAGATGTCTCAGTGATCAACAGGTTCAATACCGGATCCGATCACCGACTGCTCCGAGGCTCTCTGAATATCAACTTGAAGCTTGAAAGAAACCGTCTGATGAAGTCCACGCTCCGGCCTAACCCAATCCAAATCATCGCGGGTACCGAGAAGTTTCAGCAGCTTCTCGGGAATCGATTTGTTGCCTTGGAACCCACTGATGACGCTGACGAGACCCTACACAATCTGGTCGAAACGCTGAGGGACGAGGGTATCAAGTTCTGCAGAAAACAGCATACTGGCAGAAAGTCCAAACTCTCGGATGAGACTCTGGGGCTGATGACAAGAAGACGGGAGACCACCCAAGCGACTTCGTTAGAGAGGTCAGACCTGAACAAGCGAATTGCGAAGATGGTACGGCGCGACCTTCGGAGCTCCAACACACGCCTCATTGAAGAGGCGATAGAGCGAAACCGAGGGTCCAAAGTATTCACTCAGCAGCTTAGCAGGAGCCACCTGACGAAGCTTAAAACGCACGACGGGAGGACCGTATTGTCGAAGCCGGAGATCTCCGCCGAGATAGAGGATTTTTATGGCCGGTTGTACTCAGCACATGCCCCCTACACTCAACGAGATGACCATGATTCCAGAGCCACCCTGACACGCCACTATACCGACGAACTGCCGGACATCAGTCAAGACGAGATCGTGTTAGCTCTGAGGCAGCTTAAAAATGGAAAAGCCCCCGGTGAGGACGGTATTACTTCAGAACTTCTGAAGGCAGGAGGAGCTCCTGTTATACAGGAGCTGCAGAACCTCTTCAATGCCGTCCTTCACAGTGGGAGAACTCCTAAGGCGTGGAGCGGGAGTTTGGTGGTGCTCTATCTTTTAAGAAGGGTGATAAAACCCTCCTTAAAAACTACAGACCCATCACACTTCTGAGCCACGTCTATAAGCTTTTCTCACGAGTGGTCACGAATCGTCTCGCCAGGAGGCTCGACGAGTTCCAGCCACCGGAACAGGCTGGGTTCCGCGGAGGATATGGCACCATAGACCACATACACACAGTGAGGCAGATTATACAGAAGTCCGAAGAGTATAATCAGCCCCTGTGTCTCGCTTTTGTGGACTATGAGAAGGCCTTCGACTCCGTGGAAACGTGGGCTGTTCTGGAATCCTTACAGCGATGCCAAGTAGACTATCGTTATATCGAGGTGCTGAGATGTCTCTCGGAAGCCGCCACTATGAGTGTCCAAGTACAGGGCCAGCAGTCTAAACCCATCCCATTGCGCAGAGGGGTGAGACAGGGGGATGTCATATCCCCGAAACTGTTCACGAGCGCATTGGAAGACATGTTTAAGACGCTGGACTGGAAAGGTAAGGGCATAAACATAAACGGCGACTACATCTCACACCTGCGATTCGCTGATGACATAGTCGTAATGGCGGAGTCGCTAGAGGAGCTGACCCAGATGCTGGACGGCCTAGTTTCAGCCTCGCGACGCATCGGTCTTGGCATGAATTTGGATAAAACCAAAGTCATGATCAATGGCCACATTGATCCGGGACCGGTCGTCGTACATGGCCACCATCTTGAAATTGTTTCTGAGTACGCCTACCTTGGGCAGATCCTGCAGTTAGGTAAAAACAATTTTGAGAAGGAGGCCAAAAGGAGGATCCAGCTAGGCTGGGCAGCATTCGGGAAACTACGCCGAGTCTTCTCGTCATCCATACCGCAATGCTTGAAAACGAAAGTTTTCAATCAGTGCGTCCTCCCCGTAATGACCTACGGAGCTGAGACGTGGACACTCACGGTAAGGCTGGTCCACCAGTTCAAAGTCGCTCAGCGAGCTATGGAAAGAGCTATGCTCGGAGTTTCTCTGAAGGATAGGATTCGTAACGAATACATCCGACAGAGAACCAAAGTTATCGACATAGCTCAAAGAATTAGCAAGCTGAAGTGGCAGTGGGCCGGCCATATCTCGCGAAGAACCGACAACCGCTGGGGTAAACGTGTTCTTGAGTGGAGACCGCGTCTCGGCAAACGTAGTGTAGGACGCCCTCTGGCCAGGTGGGATGACGATCTGCGAAAGACTGCAGGCAGATGCTGGATGCGGCAAGCTGAAGACAGGGCGCTATGGCGCTCATTAGGGGAGGCCTATGTCCAGCAGTGGACTAATATAGGCTGATGATGATGATGATGATGACTGACTCTGTTTAGTGGAAAGACAAAATTGGCCAATAATAATCATATCCCTTAGAGATTTGTTCAAATCTCTGTTTTAATCATTTCCCTGCGACATATATATATATATTATGCCTTAAATAAAGTCTGCCTTCGTATAATAACTGATATCAATTTGCTAGCAAAGTTATTTCGAAAGCTTATTTCCAAATATACACGGTGAATCTGAGTAACCCGAAAGATTTTAACCATAAATTCCTGAGGTCATAAGGAGTAATAAATGTTATATGAATTTAGGTCCATTTCGCCAAAAAAAATTTTTTTTTTCTTTTTTTTTCGGTTTTTTTTAATGCTTTTGAACATAAAAACATAAATGTTATTGTTAAAACTGTCGATTAAAATAAATTAGTACATTTTTTTTCGTAAAAAATAGTTTACGTAAAGTAATCCTTGCTACTTTGACATGTCAATAATAATGTCTAGACTAGTCCCCATAAAGGGTGAAATCGCCATCAAAAATGCGTTTTCCACTGAGTCACAATAAAAAATGTTGTTTTATTTAGTTGGTAGTAACTCTGAAACTAGGCCAATTCCAGAAAAGTTTATGGAACATTTTAGTCTCCAATTATGATCAGGAATTTATGGTTAAAATCTGTCGGGTTACTCAGATTCACCGTGTATATACCGGATGGATTTACTTTTTGGGTCAGTGAGGGCAGCTACCAGATCCTGTGCTACGCGAAAATGGTCTTAGACGACCTTCCCTCGATTTCAAATAAATGAAGATTGGCGTTTACAGATTTTGGAAAAAACATACAGAGTGGGAGAAAAAGGTCATTTATGACAAACTTTTTTTTATGCCAATCGATCCCATTCCTATCCAGAATCAACAGATTTTATAGGACCAAAAAAAAATTCCGACTAGAAAATCCACAAATCGAGGAAAAGTTTTCCTATACAATTTGCATGAAAATGTAAACTTTCCTTAATAGGACTGATTGGAGAGGTAGAACTCCAGAGGATTCACATGCGCCTACCCTTTAAGAACCTATACTTTACAATTACATTAATGAAAATACTCTTATTTCCTATTATATATATATATATGTGTGGGTTCGAATTAGAGCCACAAAATTGATTGGATTGCTGAAAAAAACACCTGTGTTTGAGCGTATTTTTTTTACTATCTAGAAATACTTCGATTCAAAAATATACGTCCTTAAAATCGTTTCTAAACGCTGTATACAAAAAACCTGTCAGATATATCATCATTTTGCAAAAATATCATAACTCTCAGTGTAAGTACAAGGATCGATGGCTAGAAAAAAAATGATATAAAGCCCATTTATTTAGAGGCTTTTAAATTCGACTAGTCCGTATGAATGAAGGGCTGAACGGCTGATCGCGAAGCGATACACCTTCGATTTAATGAACTTGTCTCGGAAGAGGCACTTCGGTCATTATCTCGTTCCCAAGCGGCTCGTTAAAAGCGATGAAAACGGTTGAATACTCGTAATGATATTCTTGCGATTGTCGCCTTACTTATAAAATATTCATAATTTAATAATTAACAATTTATATCCGTGTACCTGTGCAAAGTACCTTCACTGTATATTATCTTTCAAAAGATTTAGGTATTCAATCGCTTATTCAAATCAAAGGCCGATTTAGACTTAAGTATGGTGTTAGGAAAGTTTGATGTGGAAATAACAGGGTGAGGCGAAGTTGTAGTGACAGTCGCGTTAAAGAGGGCTGTTATGCCTGTTATCGAATGTCAGAACCAGACGTTGTAATAAACTAATAAAGTGCCGTATTCTAATTTTAAAATACATAAACAATACATTAAAACACAGTCTATCTCAAACACAACTTCAACACACAACAAATAATCAACTAATATTGAAGTTGTATTAGAGTTGCATTGGAATCATTTTTAAGCAAATTCTTGTATTGCGTAGTTAAAGCATTGGAGTCGTATTGAAGTTGGATCGTGTCAAAATGTGTTTTAAAGTTATAATTTAGAATACGGCCCAAAGTATGCTTCATCAATTTACGAAGATTTTTATGCTATTTAAATACATCAAAATTTTCATAACTTTAACATGTAAGTAGGTATAAGTTTGTACCCACAAACTTATACAAAATAATAATAAATTTGGCTTTATTATTAACTACGTAAATTAAGTCTTAGTAATAAACGAATCTGCACTGCGAAATAGTACCTACCTCCTTACCTCAATAATATTTAGCGTTATTGTTTAGACTTCTGTAAATTATCACTTTACGATTCAAGATCAAAAGTAATTGGTCGTACTTGTATTCTCTACTTATAGTTGGAAGTTCTATTGCAGCTTTCATACTTACTTTGATCAAGTGGAAGTTGAATGGAGTGATGGTGCCATAATTTGAATAGTTAGCTAAGTAGTTACAAACTATGAAATTGCTCTGTGTTTATGCCATTATAGAATGCGTAAGTAAGAACCTATGCTTTGCTATGCTACGATTTTCTTATATTCATCGCTTATCCAGACTATCCCTGTAAGTGGGCCACTGTTAACGAGACTTCATTGAATTGGTCTTAAAACGCATTGAACTAATAAAAAGCATCTTTTGAGGGCACATTTTGGGTCAACAGCTCCTCGTGGTAAACCAGATGTAGGTACTCTTTGAGTAATAAGAATGGAAACTCTCTGGAAACTCTCTCACGTTGCTGGAAATGCGACTTTGACTGCCATCAGCCCGCGAGTGCAACTCCAACTCGAATATCCAGATTCAGATTTTAATAGGTAATATCCAGATTCTAGTGTACTGACCTGTGTGTATGTATGTGTGCTTCTTCATGTCGGACTTTTGGTGAAAGCGTTTCCCGCAGTACTGGCAGGGGTAGGGCCGCGTGTCCGAGTGGATGAGGAGGTGCGTCGACAGCGTGCTTGACCGTTTGAAGCATTTGCCGCACTGCTTGCACTGCGATAAAAATACGACTGTTATTTGTTGTTTGTAGACTATTCTCACTGAAACACATCATGATGATTCATCTGTTTCATAAAATTGCCAGTTGTACGTTGTATTGTCTACGGTTTGCACCAAACACAAATGGGTAGGTACGATTATATGACCGTAACATCAAGCGATCGAAGTTGATGTGTGGTCTAATATATATTTTGTTTAAAATATTTAGATAGGGACAGAATAATTGAAAATACTTATATCAAAGTTTTAACTAATAGGTATGCAAAACAATGTAAATGTGTGTTCTGAAACAAATGATGCGTTAATTATTAATTTGACGAGCAGCCTCGCGTCCGGCAGTGTCCATCACCTTCAGCGGTGACAGCCCGCAATAAACTAATTACAGGCTTCACCCCGCTTTCTTTGATTTCCTTCTACCCATGATGGCTAAAAACATTTTTTTCCCTGCCCAGTAATTAGTTTCTATCAACGGGTTATTACACGTATTTTACACGCAGTAAAACTCGATGTAGAATTTAAAATACCAGGTTTTAACTGAGGTTCGTTCGCGATCATTAATTCAGTACAACGGGAGTATTGACTATCTAATATAACTGAGAACTCATTCTAAGGAGCGTTTAGGTGGGAAGTAGATAATACAATCAATAATATTAGTATTGATTGCATACAATTTCAACTTTCATAATATGAAGTTTTTATAGTTTTACCCACATATGTAGTTCTTTTATACGATATAATTTATTCATAGATTTTGTGTAGGTATATTTTTAGAAACATTTAAGTAGGTAACTACCATAGTATTGAATAGTACTTAAATCATATTATTTCTATGCATGTTTGACTGCAAGTAGGCTGATGCACCAGGTAGAGCTACTAAATGTTACCAAGTATTGCGCTACCTCCTAACTTGAGTGGGACTCGAAATGAATACGAATTCTTAGCAAACAAACTCTTGCCGCTGTTGCTAGGATTGTTGGTTCTGGATTAGACAATAGTTTCTCTTTAGATTTATTTGAACAGATGTGTGTGGCATGCCACTGAATAATTTCGTCACCTGACTGTTGTGTATTCAAACTTCTTTTTTGTAAAATAAATCCGGGGCACGTAATGTTTCAGTTTGGTTAGTAAATGTAAGTATTTTTCGTGAGTTTCAAATGAATATCTTAACTTAAGTACAGGAGCGTTCTTCATTACCTTTTTACTTATTCATGCAACCTATTAACCTTAAATAATAATCAGCGCTCTCACGTTTTCAATATTTCTGTGTCTTTTTTACCTTTACATTGACGTTATATTAACCGCTCGAAACTTTTGCAAGAATGTGATGAAGCCACAAAAATTAATCGTATTTAGCCTCATTGCAGGAACGATTAAAGGTGTAATGAGGAGTGAGTAGCGGCCGTAATCGGGCAGTTAGCCGTTAAGTGCGCGGCGCGGCGGGGGCGCAATCCGCGGGGCTCGGTGACAGTTGGCCGGGCAGCTGCCTGCACTCGCGCGCACAAAAACTGATACTTTTTTGGCCGCCTTTTTATACAGTTGATGCACTTTCTTATAAACAACACAGGTGCTAGGGGATGACTGTCCACATATGGTTATAACCAATAGGATTTCTTCGTAAGCTTAAAAGTTATAAAATATAGACTAAGGAAAATAATTAATTGTTTATATATTTCATTTTCTAGTGTTTAATTTACCTTACATTCACACCCATGAAGTATTGCATACTCATGTAAGGCAGGTCAGGTCACATAGGCATAAATATATTCAAAGTTAAACGCGCATTTGTCTCAAACTTCGTAAAATATCACGTCAACAAAAAGTTACTTCAATAATTTAACCCAGGTTTCGAGACTAAAATAAAGAAGCTACTTACTTACTTATAAATGTATCGGATTATTAAAACGGCTCGTATTTGATTAAGCACTTAGCTAGATCGTAACGAGACGCACGCGAGCGCCACGCGCCTCACGCCTGCGTCCGTGCCGGCCGCAGCGAGCGGCCGCGTGCGAGCTTATGCGGTCCAATGCCTATGGTAAAGACATTGATAGGGAGGGACTTGTTAAAATTAGCCTACAGTTTTAATAGTTTAAATATCCTTTAAAAAACATTAATTGTGAACCCTTTATTTTATTTACGCGGTTTGTTAATTTTAAGTAGGCACCGCTATATCCGCCTGAACAAGTGAACATCGCATACCATACCCACTGTCGCGTCAATGCTACCACTTAATTTAATGATAAAGTGTGGAAAACATTGAGTGGCGCTGCAACATTTTTATCGCCGTATGACACAAGGTAATTATTCCTCCAATTATAAGCAGCCGCGCTGTGATATTAAAACTTGGAATTTTGATTAAAACCGATGCGGATTTTTATAATGGCGGCGTAGAAAAAAAGAACGAAAGATACAAAAATGGCGAGAAGACGAGCAAGAAGCCGCGCCGCACGACCCGTTTCGAAGCGCGACTACTTATTAAGACAAGGGCAGTTTTTGCTATTTGATTTGTTAAAGAGACTCAAACGGGCTACTGGTTTGCTATTTAAAAACATTTCGAACGGAAACTGGACAGTTATTCTACAGGTTATTCTGGACCCACAGGATGTCGCTTCGCTGATTTCAAAGCTGCAATTTTTTTTCGTCTTATTTTGTTCGCTAGAGAGCGAGCATATAGGTATTTTAAGCGCATACCAGGCAACTAAAAGATTTTTTATTGTCCACAATAAAATAGTAATAATTGATCAACTCACCTGAAATGACTTTTCGCTTCTGTTTTCACTCTTGATGAGTGAGAAATTGAGGTCAGCCGTAGGTGTTTGGAGGTTAGCGTAGGGTTGATGTTGCGGGGTGGAGGGACACCGGCAGGGGTCGGGGGTGGACTGACGATCGGCGTCGGGGCTGTTGCGGCCGCGCTTCACCAGCTCGAGCGGCGCGTCGTCGCGCGGCTCCCAGCGCGGAGAGTCAGGCTCACGCTCGCGCTCGCACGCGCTGCCTGGCGACCAGATCTGGCGGTTCTTCGTTGATAGGTTCAGCGGCAGCTCCTCATCATCTGCAAACAAACGTGCCAGTCAGGCGACCGTTCTTCACGCTGCTTTAAGCGCAGGTCACAGAGAACGTCTGAAAGACTCTAAAATCTCGACAGGTGTTTAATGTTTACAGAGAACTACGTCAATGTAAATTAAATTTATTACAAAATATGTAATCGAGGGAAAATATAAGTTAATCAAGAATATTTAAAAAAGTAATGTGTTGTGTTTTAATATGGTTATTTGCGTACATTTTCTTATAATGTTTATTTACTTTTTTTTGCTTGCCGTGCCGTATTGAGGTCATAGCTATAGATAGGCAGAAATAAGTACATTTCCAAACAAAGTTATAAGTAGCTAGATAACGAAGTGGTTGTCCGTACATTCCCATAAAATATTTTTTTATCTAAAAGTTAATTTAATACCTACTCATTATTTTCTTTACATATATCTAAACTAGCTTTTACCCGTGACTTCGCCGGCATGGGATTAACATTCGCCATAAGGAATGGCAAATATTAATTTATTGCGTATTCTATTTTAAGTCCACAGTGAGCAACAATTCCATACAAGGTTCCATCCCTCCTTTCACCCCCTTGAGGGATTATTTCTGAGATATAACTATGTCCTATGTCCTTCCCCGGGAGCTAAACTATCTTCATATAAAATTGCATCTAAATCGGTTCAGCGGTTCAAGAGGTAACAGACAGACACACTTTCGCATTTATAATATTAATATGGATTTCTTGCTAGGTAACAAGTAAATTGTGGTAGGTATGCTTTGCACATAACATAACATTAATATTACATAAATGCACCTATAGGTATGTACTATAAACGTAATAAACTATAATTATTGACATAAATAAACATCATACCTAAATGATATTTCTAGAGGTGAAATTAAAGTTGCGTAAATATCATCTTGTCACAAAACATGATGCACCTGCGCAATCAAATATTTTAAAGGTACTCTACATCTGATTTCAAGTCTCTCCTGCACCAGTTCGGCATAGTAATAAAATGCAATTATATGAAGTTCCAGCTTTTAACCTCCAAAGCAAAAAAAATCTGGCAAAGTCAGAGTCGGGACTCGGGACACCATGTGTTGTTGGTAAATAATCCTCATCGTCTGACCTTAAGAAGGCTTCTGATATTAAGCGGTTGTATGAAATTACCTATTTATGTAAGATAAGTACAATAAGGTAAACTAATATGGCTGCGTGTCTAAGCAAAAAAAGCTTTTGACAAATGACAAAATTTTAATATATAAATCCGTTTCCACTGAAATATAAGTAATTATTGTATATTTTTACCAAAAATAAATGTAAAATACTAAGTTTATGTGTATAATTTAAAATGAAACCAAAATTTATATACCACGACGCTGGCAAACAAGCATACGGCCCGCCTGGTGGTAAGCAGCTTATGGACGCCTGAAACTCCAGATGTGTCACATGCGCGTTGCCGACCCTTTACTAAAAGGAGGATTCACTGAATTGACGGCTAAAGAAACAAGAGGGTCCCTCATCATCAACACACTGGGTCCTCTTTGAGCTCTTTGGCTACCTAACTCACCAGCCGAAACACAACACTATGAGTAGGGTCTAGTCATGGTCTAGTGCTATTTGGCTGTGGTTTTCTGTGTAATTTAAAGATTATATAGGTTATAAAAAATAAGATTTATTCATAGTAAGATTAAAAATACTCTTTCATAGATCTGATTATAGGTAGTTGATTTTTTTAAAGACTTCATTGCATTGTTTTGCTTTTTATGTTACCTAGGTTACCTACTCTGGACCAGCTAACTAGGGCCGGCTCAGTTCTTTCGTAAAAAATCTTACTATGTCATTACGTATTTACAAAGAAGTAGTTACAGATACAGACTAACCTTTTTTTAAAACTATGTTGGTAAGTAAATTCATTCTGTATGTTAATTAGCTGTCTATGAGTAACATTGTAGGTATTCGCTATCTTTACGGCTGAATCTTCACAGGCAGCGATAGGTAGGTGCTAAAAGGCGACATTTTGAATAAGTAATCAGACCTCGGTGTGGAAAACTCGGTTTTCGTCGAGGAGGTAAACGACATTTAAACAACGTCGTATCGTACGAGTTATTAATCAGCACCTAACTTACACCGATAGCTATTCTAATGAGGCGTGCACCGAAAGAGGAAGCCTTGTAAGGAGGTCGACGCGACATGCGTATGTCACTACAGGTTTTCGACTGCTTTTAAAGGATTTGGGTTGTGTGACATATTCGTGGAAAAAATACAATAAGTACTTTATGTAAATGCGTTTGTTACAACCAGTATAATGTAGTAGAATACGTACCTATCTATTAACTGACACTAAAAATGCTAGTCGACAATTTATAGTAAGTATTCAGATTTTGTAAGATATTTCAGGTCAAACGTGCTATTAACTAGGGAGACATCTGCCCGCTGGATCTGTCTGGCGGATGTGCCTGGCGGACATATCTATGCGCGTATCCTAGGCTAATATTTGGAGGGTTGCTGCTATATAGTTACCTAAGGTGCGTGCAATGGTATAAGATTACTAACCTTCTCTAGGTGGCGTGTGTCTAGCATGTTCGATAGTGCCTCGTGGGTAGTGCGGGGAGTGCCGGGGCAGCAGCAGCGGCCAGACGCCTCCGCCAGCGCCGTACAGGGCCCCGAGGCCACTGCAGTACATCAATGCTCCTAGTTCTGTATACAATAACGACGTGTTAATATATCGAGGAAAATAAAAACGGGTCATTTCGTATAAAAAATAGGTGACCCATCCTTGAGTTTATTACATAATATACCAACTTAATGTATAAAAGTCAAACTGCCTTTTCTCATTGCTAGAGACTCTCATGCTAGCTCATTATTTTGTTAATTATCGCACAATAAATTGCAAATTCAAACTGGTTTTTCGTCGTACGTGGGGCTGAATGGTGGTTTGAACGAGAACGTACGAGTATATCAGCATAAATCAGAAATTGCACTTACCCGTTGCTCTAGCATACTGTTTCAATGCTCTGCCCGCTATCTCGATGTCTCCAAGCTGCAGTAAGTGATGGGGCAGAGTCGGTGACGGCGGCGGTGACTGAGGGGAGGATGGGGATTGCGGAGAGACACTTCGCTCAGGGGAGGGGTAGCGGTGCGCGGGTGGAGGGGACGAGAGCTGGAACTGCTCTGCCAGCCGGGACAGAAGCACGTGCCTGGACATCCTGGAACAAATATTACCGTAATGAAGATATCGCCGACCACGCAGTATCTCTTATTGAGACCAAGAAAGAGTTTTCACCACACCAACTCGGAAAGGCACGTACCTTGAAGCTAGAAACGGATAATGAGTAATTAAAGGGTTCCTTTTTATTAGGGTTCCGTAGTCAACTAGGAACCCTTATAGTTTCGCCATGTCTGCCCGTCCGTCCGTCCGTCCGTCCGCGGATAATCTCAGTGACCGTTAGCACTAGAAAGCTGAAATTTGGTACTAATATGTATATTAATCACGCCGACAAAGTGGTAAAATAAAAAGTGGAAATTTTTTTTTTATTAGGGTACCTCCCCTATACGTAAAGTGGGGAGTGATTTTTTTTTTCATTTCAACCCTAACGTATGATATATTATTGGATAGGTATTTAAAAATGAATTGGGGTTTCCTAAAATTATTTTTCGATAATGTAAATATTTTCGGAAATAATCGCTCCAGAAGTAAAAAAATATGCGTCCCCCCCCCTCTAACTTTTGAACCATAAGTTTTAAAAATATGAAAAAAATCTCAAAAGTAGAACTTTATAAAAACTTTCTTGGAAAATTATTTTGAACTTGATAGGATGAATAGTTTTTGAAAAAAAAATACAAAATAATTTCTGAACTAAGTTTGTAATTTAACCGTATAAGCAGGTGTTTATTGTACCTGTAATTTCTACAAAATTACAATGAAATGACGTGCTTTCAAATAAAGTAAAAACGGTGAAAATCGGTTCACGCAATAAAGAATTATCCCATAAAAATCATCTTCCATACTTTATGCTCGCGCGCAATAGTTTACTCAATTTGCCGATAGATGTCGCTGTACATGGAACTCTCATATCATATCCTACATGGCGGTGTTATTAACTCTTAAGTGGGGACACTTACTGTGACGGACGGAAAACTACGGAACCCTACAGTGAGCGTGGCCCGACACGCTCTTGGCCGGTTTTTACCTATTAAATTGACAAACCAAATATCAATTCATTATTTATTTACAACCTTGGTCACCTCCAGATTTACCATGAATATTATTTGTATGTAGTAAGTTAATCGTGAAAAATACCTTCATTTTCAAGAACCAACATTCAAGAATTTCCCTTTATAACCAACATAATGTAAGACAAAATTTGGTTAGTCAATTAGTTTAATTTTGCTTAGGTAGTAATGAGCAACATATTAAAATTCTCATTTCAAGTAGGTACATGATATTGTTAGGTTAATTGATAAATGCATTAAATTGCAGTGGTATCTTAGACTATACGAATAACCAAAAGCAAGTTTACACATTCGCAAAATGCTCGCAAAGGTATTTATCAGATAAAAATAAATTATCGATTATTTCTAAAATTGACCTAATTAGAACACCAGTATGTTTGAGAAATAAACCCTAAGGAATTTAATGTACCCTTAAAATTAACGAAATTAAAAAAAACACGGTGTACTTTATAGCCGAACTTCTGACATTCTTTCTCCGAGTCACGCTACGCGAAAGTATCAAATGTTCGTGCCGGAGACGGTGCGGTGTCATTTAAAGCATTCTTATTTTTGTGGACCTATCATTATCAGTCATTTTATGGCAAACAACTTACGGACTGTACTTACTCCCTTATATGTATTTATATCTATGCCCCTTTTTTAATTAGAAAGTAAAAAACACGCATAATTTGATGATCATAATTGGTGTATTCTTTTTCATGGACAGCATGACAGGCATACGCATAACCGCATATTTATCAAGATTTCACAGGCATTAGTGAACGATTCTAAAGTGGCGATATCATGGTAGTTTTCACGTGACCGGCGTCATTACGCCGACCATCTATTTGTCGACACCGCTCGCTCTGATTAATCCATTCGCTTGTGTTGACAGCGAATCGCATTAAAAGCTCAATCAAGTAAATGTAGAATCAGGATAATGGAGCGACACGGCGCCCTTGCGTACGCGCATTAATAATGCACACTTCAGCAAAAACAATCTTCATTAAACTAACGCACCTCGGCCACCCATTTGACCGATGAAAGTGCCTTACGTAAACATCAATTTACGGGAACTATAGCTATTCCCATTACAAATTAACAAAAAGATATCTGACTTTACAATCAAAATGTCAAAGCAAATCAAAAGTAATGAGTTTCAGCAATGATTTGCCGAAACTATCTAATAATGATGTTCTGTAATAATGACAAAATGTATATGTTAGGTTAGTCGTTCCTAAATTAATCGTACGGCGAAAGTGCACCTTATAGTCTGGATCCCGATAACGATTATTTATGAAGCAAATTGTGTAATTTCATTTCTTGTTCTATAAATGGGTCCGTTGATTCGAGCTATTACAGCTAATTGAGTAACGAGTAAACTTATGAGGGGTTTGTGTGTCGCAATTTCTTGTTTCAATAAAGAAGGATTCATTAGGTGGCGAGCGGCAATTATTTGCCAACGACTGCTGCCATATTTTTTACTGTGTGCCCAGCCAGTGGGAACTCGCGCAAGTGTCGGGAAAATCAATCAGCGCAATGTCGTATTTTTGAAAACAATAAATTGCAAAATAAAAGTAAGGCAAAAAATTGTTAGATTGAAAACTGCCGTAAGCTGATCTTTATCACATTTGAAATATTGTAGATATGTATTTAATTAGCCAGTAAAATCAATATCTTCTTCTTATTCTGCCATGCCCTAACGGGCGTCGGTGGCCAGCTTTGCGTAGTCTTTCCTATTCTCGGCCAGTCTTCATAAAAAACAACATAAAAAGACATTAAGACATATTGGACAGAGTTAATGATGATGTGACTTTATCATAAAGTGATTATATAGTATGTTTATTATTTATGTTTGAGCACTCCGATATAGAACAAATACGTTTGATGGGGAGGTAGAGTTGGTAGACACGAAGAGCGTTCATAGTCAGGAATATCGTAGTTTTATTATAATTAGGTGTAAATTCTAATCTAACGTAGATATGTGTGCAGCGTTATCGATTTAAATACATTCTAAAGGTTGCTGCGCTTTAAAATGTCCTGAGCCGGTTGAAAAGCGGTAGAATTATCCACTTCAGTGTAATTTGCAGTATAATCTGCCACTGGCGGAATGTAGGCCTGAATTAGTAATAAGCTGAGGACTCCCTTCGCTATCACTTATGACTTTTCAGTCAACATTTAAGCAGCTTGTACCAGCTAGTTATTTCATGATACCTTTGCAAAAATAACTCATTAGAAAGCCAATATGTTATGGCTATGTTAAGAGTAAGACAGTGTTTGTGGCCTGAAAAACCATGTATGTATAATTATAGTTAACAAAACTATATATGTACTAAAATTAAGAATTTTAATATCTAAATTGAGTATCGGTGTGTTTGGAACGTTTTTACCATACTATAAATAGATTGACTACTTCAAGAGTATATCTACACAGTATACATGTATGGGTCGTACAGTCACCGGCAATGGAGTCTTCCTACTCTACACGAAGGCCGCAAAGATATGTGACACGTTCTTTTTGCCCTACAAATAAACGCGTGTCACATATTTTTGCGGCCTTCTAGTAGAATGATACTATTGCCGGTGACTGTACATACACAGATTTCGGTACTGTTTGCTTTCCTATCCCAAAAATTAAGAAAACGTTTACTATTTTATTTTGCCACATCTTGAAACTACGTTTAAACCGTTTTAGCCAATAAGACTTCATTATCTATTAACATTCAGTACTTATCTAACTAAAGAAATAGGTTTTGTTTTTCTTCACACGTCATATATATGACTTGACTAGATAGGAAACCAGGTTAGTATGTAAAAATTAAATTAAATTTAAAATGTATAAGTTTGACCTCCAAAACTAGGTTACAAATGACTTGATTTAATTAATCTCCTCTCCATCATATTATTCCGTATTTGATTAACTAATTTCCTCGGCTTTTAAAAAAAATATAATTACCAGTGTTAAATTAAATATAAACGTAATACCATTAAATAACCGGTCTCTTTGGCAATTTTATACAAATTAATGAATGGGTAGGAATAAAGGGCGGCCCACTGCAGCGCATGGCGATCCTGCTCTTTTTTCAGTATTCGCTGCGTATTAAAATAAAGTGACCGAAATGTCACCTCCTACGTGTCTCGTATTCGTGCATAGTGTTCGCGACAATGTATCTTTACTACTTACAGTAAACCTATATTAGGTTTTCTTTCTTGCTCATAATTCATAAAGATACAAAAAGCTTTTATCTGTAATTTATATAAAAAAAGTACCTACGGGTATTACCCCTTCCTCTACCCTACTCCTTAGAGGTTAGGCGGAATATCGAGCTTTTATCAAATACTTGTCAACTCCTTAGAGGGAAATCGTATTGTTCCGTCTTGATCGCACGAACATTTTATCTATTCGTTCCTGATAACTATCTCCGAGGCCGTCCCCACTGTCTCCTAGCGGAGGAGACAGCTCACACAGTGGCCCACCAGCACTCTCCAGTTGTCCGCGTGCGGGCGTTCTTAATAGTAGATTGTACACCAAGGGGATAAAGCATTGTTTTATGTCACGGGCGCAATATTGAATCCTGAACGTAACGAAGGACTCCAGATTTTAATCCCGAGCGCAGCGAGGGGTTTATGAGTTAATTCCCGAGCGAAGCGAGGGAATTAAGACTGAGTCCTGAGTGCAGTGAGGGGTTCAAGCGCGCCCGTGACAAAAACAGCTTTATTCCCAAGGAGTATACTCTACTTTTCTCACCTCTTGCGAGACAATAAAATAGCTAAGGCTACTAGAAACGGATTTTTATTACAGTAAATCAAAAGTAAAAACCGGCCAAGTGCGTGTCGGACCACACATAGGAGGGTTCCGTACCTTCAATGGAACCAAACTAATACCAAAAGGTCGTATCTGGTGCCTATGGTTTTTTGGAGATAACTCAAAAATAGCTAAACCGATAATGTTCAAAAGAATTTGCGTAGAAATTATATGGTAAGACGCATCTCCTCAATTTTTTTTCATATTTTTGGACTTACGGTTCAAAAGTTACAGGGGGGGGGCACAATTTTTCTGACTTTCGAAGCGATTATTTCAGAAAATATTCACTTTATCACAAAATGGTCAAAGAAACCTCAATGTTATTTTTAAAGACCTATCATTGATGTGTCACATGTTGATATTTAGTTTTAAAAAAAAATAGTTACATGTATGGAGCGCCCCCCCCCCCTAATTTTTTTTTTTCAAATCTACATAACTAAGTAGCGGCATACAAAATACACCTTATGTGTAAATTTTATTCAGATACGTCGTATAGTTTCCGAGTAAAATGGCTGTGACATACGGATGGACAGACATACAGACAGACATGACGAATCCATAAGGGTTCCGTTTTTTGCCATTTGGCTACGGAACCCTAAAAATTGATTCTTGATACATTAGTCCATTTTATTCAAATTTTATCTTCAATTTTTATAGAACCTGCAGTTTTACTCCGTATACTGCAGCGTCTTATGACACTCGCGGCATTTGTTTTAGGTATTTAAAAAAGGTGGCCAGCACGATTTTCCGAATAAATTCGATTTTCAAATCAGTTCGACGCGGCGGCGCGGGCCCCGGCTGGCGTCGCGGGGCTGTGCACCGTGCGGACTTTACCAAATTAGACTTTAAGCACATAACAATAAGAACTATGGGAAGTGAAATCACATTATTAACCAGCGGGTTATAATGAGATTTAGTACAACATTATAACCCGGCTAAAGCCAAGGGCTATAATGATTTGCTTTCGGTGAGGTTTGCATGATATATAATTTGGCATTGTCGAGCAGGTGGTGTGAAAACAAACTTATTTCCTTTACACCGGACTGCGACTTGTTTTCTTGGAAACTACGCGAACTGAATGTAGTTTTATAAAGTTTCTGTGAAAGCCACATTTAACTATTTAAATAGTATTGTGCCTTCCTATGTAACATACCTAACAATTACTGTTATCTACTTTTTTTTTTGTTAAATAAGTACCTATAATAAATATGTTAATTTATCAGCGCATTGGATTAATTCTGTAATGCTGTTAAATGTTGTTCTTATCAAATAAATAAATAATGTAAGTTCATCAATAATATAAAATTTCCTTATTAAATAGAGCTTTTCTTCAATACCGGTCTTTATGAATGAATGAATGAATGCAGTGCTTATAAAGGCGGAATCAGACGGTTCATTTTTCGTTCATTTTTATGTTTCATTCCGCACCTTTCACCCGAAGTGACACGTCTGATCATAAAGTGAACCAAAAGTGCCGAACAATCACCCGAGGTTCACTCGGATGAATGTTCATCCGAGTGAACCGTCTGATTCCGCCTTTATGGTGAAATCCCACGATGCCGCATGCACGCTACGCACAAACTATTTGTAGTAGATCATGTAAATTGATTGTGCACAATGTGCACTACAGTGTAGTGTAATATTTCTCGCATAAGAAAGCTGCAAATATTTTGACGCCCTCTTATGACTTACAATACTTGTAGTGCAAAAATATCAGGAACTCAAGAACTCTAATATGGTAAATCGTTTTAATAGAAATAACAATATTAATGACCATGATATCATATTGTATAAGTAGAGCTGTCGGGCGTATATGCCCAGTGGACAGATCGGTGTCCAATTCCCGCTATTCATTAACTATAACTAGCCGACAATAAATTTTCCGGCTTAAATAAACCGGTAGAACGATTAAATTAGACCTAAATCATATACCTATATTAAGCTGTTTTGATATGTTTTCTTGAAGAACTACTCATTATTGTGTATCTTTAAGATTTAATGTATTACTGTTTTGAAAAAATAAGTCCCGCCGAGTTTCTTGCCGGTCATATCATAATACTTCTCAGGTCAGAGGTGTAGGGTTAGAACCGGTGGTAGTTTTTTTCTATCTCTGATGTTCATAAGTGCATTTAATGCGTCTAAATTGAAGAATAAATATTTTTTTCACTTCTCATGCTCAAAAAGTGTTTCATATTATGCTTACCAAGGCGGACTAAAGTAGTACATTTAGTCCCTAGGGTAAATATGTATATATATTTATGACTTACAAAACATTATAAATTGATGAATCAGAACACTTCAGCATATTAAATCCACCAATCACAACACATATCAAAGTTAATTGGAACGCTAGATACTTTTTTGGTGCGTATACTGTTTAAATAATGTATGTCCTAAAAAAACAATGTATTTAATATCAACTAATCAGAATAAAGCAATGTTAAATCGACAAATCAGGAAACGCAATTTATTTCGCAAAACATTAGGTGTTTTTTAGCTCCTACATACTTCACAATCATTAAAAAAAATATTTGGAAGCGCTTTCAAGCGCGTTTAAAGGGCTAATTATACCGTCGCCTGTGGCATTTATTCCCGGTGTTTATATTTTGTATCTGTGTCAAAGAAGTAAAAAAAATAAAAAGACCATCAAATCAAATCATAATTTCACCTTAGGTTAGTCATTGTGCGTAAATAATAAGTATTTTTATCTTATTTTTTATTTTCTCGCAATCGAAGTGAAAAATAGTATGTATAACTCTGGTCTAAAAGCCATATTACCACTCGAACAATTTTCCCTCAGTTCGTTCGTGAAAAAACCCAGCTCGTGGCAATATGGCCTACTTTAGACCCTTGTCAAACAATCTACTATTATCTTTTTAACCCTCTTAGGACTATTTTTGCGCACTTGATTGTCTCAGATGATTTGTTAGGTGACTATCACTAGTTCTGTTACCATCGAATACTTACGTAGTGTATGACTTTCAGGCGGTATGTTATAGGTCACGAATGTTTTCGGCGGCACCTGATCATTGTTTTACTTTTAAAACATATGTGCAGACTTTGCTTTGGTTGAGTAACTCAACTCAACTTGAGTTTGTATATTGAGACACTATTAAAACAAAGGCATCACACAAATTTTCCAATTTATATTATTTATACGTTTTTATACCACTTCGGTGGCAAACAAGCACACATCCTCCCTGATGATAAAGATGAAGCCTGCAACTCCACTCCAGAGGTATTACAAGCGCATTAATATTTAATAATATTTTCACCACTCCAAGGGATAAAGATATCCCATGAAAGCGGCGGGGAAAAACGCATTTTATCCACATGTGGGGAAAGTTATTTTTGTACAAGTTTTGACTTGTTTTTTGACGTTATCTGACAGTTAGTTTTTTTTGTATTTTATATAGCTTATATTTTTCCTGTGGTGGTGTGGAGAAAAAAATTGTATTATACTGGGCAGCAAAGTTTGTTTAACCTCTCTTACCTTGAGGGCCTCGTACGCTAAAGATTCAATTCTCGCAGTTCTCGCTACGCTTGTGGCTCTATTTTGGAATCTTTCGCTGGCTCGGGTGTTAATAAAAGCCCGAGAGATAAAACATCAACTTTGTCCCCTTGTATCATAATCAACTTTTATTTTGTATTGGTTATAGCTGTATAAACTAGAGATGCAACGGATATCCGGCCACTATCCGGTATTCGGTCTATCCGGCCACAATTTTACTATTTGGCCGAATACGGGATATAGTACAATGACACATACTTACTTAGGTTTAAAGACGGGATGAATACATAAAAAACCACCAAACAATTTATTTATAAATTATTAATAAATATTAATTGATAACGCCATGTGATTCTTCAACAAAGGGGATAACTTTAGGAATATAAATCGGACCCGGGGTATGTCCTTAATAATATAATAATAATAATAATAATATAATTTTTATTTCGGACTAATATCCATAAGGTGTTAGTTACAGACTTATATACTAGTGTTAGTAGGTACAACATAATACTTAACTAAAATACAACAAAACATTCATTTTCATTTTTAATTTACCACGGTGTGGAGTTTTGTCCAGTGCAATAGCAGGGGGGAGTCCCACCTGTCAACCAACGCTACCAAGATGCTGTTAGCACTGCCTCGCCATCTGGTTAGTAATGAGGCGCACCTCTTGCGCATGATTGCCGTAAACCCGTCGACTTGCGCCTCCGCAAACATTCCCGAGGCGCTACAGTGACGAGGCAGCCCCATCAGCATCCTGAAAGCGTTGTTGTATTGCACTCGTATCTAAGTAAAGGAAATTTGGTTAATTTTTACGGCGATCGAATGCCGTAAGGTACTTAGACAAGCTATGTATAGTACGATTTTTTTAAGATTCCGACATCTTAAAAAAATACTACTATACCCTAAATATGAATCGCGTTTTATTGGCAGTACCTATAAACACAAGGACAATTAGAAGGCCTGTATCAGTTATCGATTTACGTTTTAATATCTTTGTTACTGAAATTGATGACATTAATATAAAATACGACATTTTGAAAACCCGAAAAATTCGGTACTTATAATTATTTGTGTGTTTGTTTGTCTGTAGGTGCCGTTGTAGTTACTAAACGCAAGCTTTCAATCAATGCTGCAATGTACCAGGTGATAATATTTTACTAACGTAATTTTATAAAGTATTAATTAGGTACTAATTACTTAACAATTATGATTAGTAAATAAATAATTTAAGTAAAATAATAAACAATCCCGCTAAAATAATTATAAAGACTAAATAACTTAGTAGAAAATAATGGTTGCGCAGTCTTATTTATACATAATTCGACGTTCCCAATTAAAGATGTCAGATCTGCTAAAAATGTTTACAAAGCTAACATAAATACCTTAACTTTATAACCACTTTTTTACATTGTTAATTTTCCTTTTGTTTTCCGCGAAAACCAAAACAAAAATTTCGGATCTTAAAAGAGATGATAATCAAAAAGGTCGGTTACATCGATTACTTATACTATTATAGGTATGACCCTAAGTTCGGTGTGGCGTAAGGTATAGACCTCCTCCAACGGAGGACTATTACTAATAGCATCGAATGGATTAATAAGCATCGAATTAGGAAGCAAATAATCATAAAATATTGTTAAAACATTGAACTAATAAACTAATAATATTCATTAATAAAACTGTCATAAAATAAATAAATTTGAATTTTTATAATGCAGTGCTAATAAATCACTGCATTCAAAAACACTTTTGTTAAATCAAATTATCTCTGATTATTAAATATATAACTAATAAGGGCGGGCGGGCTTACCTCGTTTGGGCGGGAATCTGCAAATGATTTTCCTATCGCACTCACTGCTGGTTCCACTGATACGTCGACGTACTTGGAATTGATTTTAAATCCACCAATCTTTAGATTGAATCATAACTAGAAATTGTAGGGTAGGGGTGTAGACAGCAGAGATCGCGAGCGCGCAGGCTGCGAGGCTGGCATACGCTAGAGGTGCGATGCGATCGGCGCTCGCCACCTGACTGAGCGGAGGCTCTCGCGCCCCGACCTACCCGACACTACACTACCACTATAACGTTCTTTTTTCAAAACTCTGCTAACAAAAAACGAGCAGGTCGGGGAGGCTGCGCATTAAAGAAATGATTTGATGAAACGGCCACTTGACAGGTGGCTCGCGAGTGGCGTCGCTGCATCGAGTACCGGTTAATTGTCGGGTGCACATAGATAGTACGCCGGCGGCAAAGAGAAGCCCTGAAAAATTGCTTTTATACATTAATGCCCTCAAATAAGCGGTTGCTGCTTCTGTGACATTAAAGTACCCCTATTTTCAAGTGCTACTTTTATCTAGAAGCAGGTTTTTAAATTGCTCAGCCGAAGTGCATGTTGCGCTTGCACCTTTGTATCTCTTGATTTTCTTAATACATTCAAACAACGTTATTATTCTTAATCAGGTTAATCGCCGGTTTTTAATACAGTATATATACTTGTATAGGTTATATACGTATGTAATCAGTGGCTAATCCATAAATCCGAGTACTGTAATCGTATATGTTGAGATTAGAGGATTTTAGGCGCACGGGAAGCTCCGTTAGTTCGGGCGCGCGCCCCGCCCACCGCGCCGCATTGGCTGCCGTCTAGAGCTGGGCGGGGCGATGCTTAGATTTGACTTAGGAAATTAACGTGAAAATCTCCTGTGATTTGTTATATTTTATAAAATATAACTCTTTGTCGTGTCATCTAACGTTAGTAATTATTAAAGTAACAAAAATAATATAAGTCAAATACTTGCCTTAGTGTT
Source organism: Pammene aurita (assembly GCA_947086415.1). Classification (NCBI taxonomy): domain Eukaryota; kingdom Metazoa; phylum Arthropoda; class Insecta; order Lepidoptera; family Tortricidae; genus Pammene; species Pammene aurita. The sequence goes on along the minus strand of OX352293.1, from coordinate 19,040,608 downwards.
TTGGATTTTAGTTGGAGTAACAATCGATTTTTCAATGCTGAAAAGTATGTAAAAACGAGTCGCTGCAGACGCCGCAGGAGCAGCTGACCGAGCCTTATTTATTCGCGGCCGTTGTGAGGCGACGTGTACCTCTAGATACAAAGAAACGCAACATACAATACATTATCTACACTAGCGAAACAGATAGGAATGTTTTAATGATTGTACCTTTCTGTTTTTATTCGATTTACAAAACGGACCAATAAAACGAGACATAAGTATGCTTTTAAATATAGTTTTGATCTTTTTCCTGTCCTAAAAAGATGTTTCAAGCATATAGGGTTCGAAAAAGGCGAGGTTCATTCCGTTAACTCGTTTATTGAATTTTAATTAGGTTGCCACAATTTTTTTACAATATGATTCATTGTAGCAAATATTATAATTTTTGATCGTTTTATTCATGCTTATCGTAAATATGTGTGCTCAATGCTCATATTGTTTAAGTAAATGCATCTACGAATTAACAGTTATCTAATATACAGATTGTCTTATCATGTAATCAAACTTCTGACAAGCGAGACATTAATTTCATTTATTTTTGAAGTGATTCCTTTGTTCCTTCGATTACATTTTTTTTTTTATTATTAATTAGAAATGACTTTTTTCAGTGGTAATTTGGTTGAATTCTATACTTTATGAGTTGTTTAAGTACATAACACGATTTAAAGTGTGATAATGTCTTTAAGGATTTGTTCACATGATAATACTTGGGGCCGTATTCTAACTTTAAAACACGTATAGACACGATCCAACTTCAATACAACTCCAATGCATTAACAACGCAAAACAGCTACGGCATAAACATCTTAATCAGAAATATCAGAATTTGCTTGAGAAATATTCCAACGCAACTCCAATACAACTTCAATATTGGTTGATTGTTTCTGGTGTGAATGTTTGAGATAGGTTGTAGAGATACTCACCTGCGGCTCGTTTCATAAAACCACACTCATGGTTTAAGGACCCTTATTACGTAACAGGTGAGGTTTAACGAAACGAGCGCAGCGAGTTTCATTATAGGATCACACGAGTGTTTTAAGGCCTAATTATGTACAGTTGCATACATTACTTTATCTACACACATATTGCAAGTACTCAAAGATGGGTTCAGAAGCCGAAGGCAATTGACCTGCATTACTAGGTAGATAGATACAAGTGCTGAAACATACCCACAGGTGTAAGCTTAATAAAAATAAATAAATTAGAACTGATAAGGAAAGTATATTTATTTATTATAATATAGTTAATAGCAAACATTTACATTTTCGCAATTAAAAATGTTTCGACAAACAATAACTGACAAGTTGATAACAGAAATGGCGGCCGTACAAACTTCTGTCGCGAGTTTTTTTAAATATTAGCCAACGAACGAAGTCCTTATTCTCACGTCATCCGAGATCAAAATGTCGTGCGGTTTATGTCAAAAAATATATAGTACTGACGTTTCGTATCGACAACATTTTAAAATCTATGGATACTAGAATAGAATCCCATTGAAATTGTGTTGGTTTTGACAGCTTTTCCAAATTTGAAACTCATACCTTAACAATATTTGAGCATGTAAAGTTAAAATTACATTACTGCCACAGATAAGAAACTTATCATAGTGAAATCGTTTGTTGTAATGCTGGTCATTGCCTACGGTTTTTGAACGTATTTTAGAGGACTTACAATATCAGTGTAGATAAAAGTATTTTAAAATTAGAATCCGGCACAAGTAAGGATGAATTCTGTATACAATCTACTAATGAAAAATCCACATACCAACTTCGATTAACAGGAAGCTTCAGGGTAAACCTATTAATGAATTATATAGTCGATTAACTCTTTGTAATAGCAATCTCGGGAAATTCAATTAGGCGAGTAATCTGCTTTGGTTGCATCGTGTTGCGTTACAGGAGGTGTAGGGCTTCAGGGGAGGTGCTTCAGCGGCGCGTGCAGGGTGCGCCACAGACTAATGATCACAGAACATACATTGCATTATTATTTTTCCATAGAGTCGAAAAGACTAAGATTTTGAGTAGGAGGTTCTCAACTCGTGGGGATGTTTTTTCGCTTTGTTTTTTTATCGGATAAGGAGTGGCATCAAAATGCTTATAAATAACGACATAACATTAAACCAATTTTCGTTCATTTTTATTGAGGTGCTTAGGTGAGTCAATATACGTGGATAAGCAGTGGTTTTTCAGTGGCTATGTATTTGTCTGAGAAAATCATTAGTATTAATTTTACTTGAATTACCTACCTGGTCTTAAATAAAGTGCAGTCACGGCAGGAGGAATGTGATTGTCGTAGGTGATTTGCGTTGGTAGAGGCACGAGGCACGAAGCATCTTGCAGTCTGCAATCAAAATCACAAATATATATCTAAATTGTTTACATGTTTTGGGTAAATTAAAAAAAAACCGGCCAAGAGCGTGTCAGGCCACGCTCAATGTAGGGTTCCGTAGTTTTCCGTCCGTCACAGTAAGTGTCCCCACTTAAGAGTTAAAATAACACCGCCATGTAGGATATGATATGAGCGTTCCACGTACAGCGACATCTATCGGCAAATTAACTAAACTATTGCGCGCGAGCTTAAAGTATGGAACATGATTTTTATGGGATAATTCTTTATTGCGTGAACCGATTTTCACCGTTTTTACTTTATTTGAAAGCACGTCATTCCATTGTGATTTTGTAGAAATTACAGGTACAATAAACACCTGCTTATACGGTTAAATTACAAACTTAATTCAGAAATTATTTTGTAATTTTTTTTCAAAAACTATTCAACCTATTAAGTTCAAAATAATTTTCCTAGAAAGTTTTTATAAAGTTCTACTTCTGAGATTTTTTTCATATTTTTAAAACTTATGGTTCAAAAGTTAGAGGGGGGTGACACATTTTTTTTAACTTCTGGAGCGATTATTTCCGAAAATATTTATTATTATCAAAAAATGATTTTAGTAAACCCCTATTCATTTTTAAATACCTATCCAACAATATATCACACGTTAAAAAAAAAAACACTCCCCACTTTACGTATAGGGGAGGTACCCTAATAAAACATTTTTTACCACTTTGTCGGCGTGATTGATATACATATTAGTACCAAATTTCAGCTTTCTAGTGCTAACGGTCACTGAGATTATCCGCGGACGGACGGACGGACGGGCAGACATGGCGAAACTATAAGGGTTCCTAGTTGACTACGGAACCCTAAAAAGGAATAGAAAGCTTTTGTAACGGATAACGGAATTATTCGCCTCACTTCTTCAGACATCTTTTTTACTTCCGCTTTTTTAGACCATTAAACATGTTTTCATATTTACTAAGGTACTTACCATAGAATGTTTGTTTTGCTACCATAGAATCACTGTTCGCTAAAGTATGGTGTGTCATAACGGCGAGTCTCGTCGCGTGGATGCGCAGGCGTCGCGGGCGCGGGGTAGGGGCGTCACGGCCCGTTAGCGCGGATCCTCGGCGCGTGCACATGTCGCCGCGGCACGCGCCCGACTTTTTATCGTCCTTTTTCTGTTTTTGTTTTCTCCCTTTGTTCGAATTTGGAATTAAATCGGTTTTTTCGATTCGGCATTAATGAAGCTCTAGGTCAGTCGCGATTGCTTTCATGATTCAGAGATTAAAATGTGGACACGCGTTTTTATGATCACAGGAATCAGGATTATATTAACGTTAAGTATTAAATAACGTGTGTATTATTTAATACTTAACGTTGCTTCTAAGTAAAAAAATAAATGGTTTTTATTTGTTTCGACTTTTAATCTGACAGCGTTTAGATTGCATCGCAGTACAGGTTTTAAGTGAAGTCACTAGATAAGTACCTAAATCAAAATAAAACGCTGGGAGGGTACGTTTCAGCTGCGGGCGTACCGGTTTGCGCCGGCGCAGGCCGCTGTCGCCGCTCGCCATTCCTCGCAGTCAACTTTTATTAATTGGGCAGATGAGAGCCACGCTACCATGATGAATACTTCTACCTTATAAGGCCACCAGTTTGCGAAACCTTTTATAGATTCTCAATTAAAAGTGTCTATTATAGTTAATAGGACGCTCGGACATAGTAGTTTATAGAAAAAGGAATATTTTCTTTAAGTACGGGATAAAAAACAGGTAATATAACGGAAAAGACGATTAAGTGGAATAAAATATAGCGTTGGGGTGCTGGCGGCAGGTGGCTGCGGCCTAGTGCGGAGCCCGGCCTGTTCTGCCACTCCTGCCAGCGCATGCCCGACTGACTAACGTGTTTAGCATTGTAATTTCACGTAGGTTTACTTAGATGTAGATTTCTACATTTTATTTAAGTGATAGGCATACACTACACGCATGTATTTTATAAAATATTATTACACGAATTATTTCGTATAGATAGTGTACCTACGTTAGAGTGCAAGTGTGTGCTTATCTAATAAGAATCTAATCGGTAATAAATAAATTCAACACAAAATTGTATCGGTATAATTTTGAAGTGGGTTTTCTGAGTTAGGTATAAATGGATCTACTTGACCCGAACGAAAGACTTTTATTAAGACATATGTTGTTATAACTTACAACACTTTATCTAACACCTTATAAGTATGTTATCAGTTGAAAAAAAAACAAACGCTGTTTACTTATCAAATTAAATATCATAATACGTTTTTTAAAGAAATAATAATAAGATTTGTGTAAAATTCGGTAAACCCAAATCCGCAGGTGTAATCGAGACGGTCACATCACTACGCACCCTCGGTAGACGCGCCAAGATTCCCCACGGCATGTGCACCCTTAACGGATTTATGTAAACGTGCGGGTCGCGTGCCGCACAGATGCCTCCCATGCCGACCTAACCTGATTTAAATAACCGACTTACCTGTTCGGTTAGACGGAAGTGTCTTGTTACTAGTTAGATTTTTTTTGACGACGATGGCAAACAATCATACGGCCCGCCTGATGGTAAGCAGCTACCGTAGCCTTTGGACGCCTGCAACTCCAGAGGAGTCACATGCGCATTGCGCATTGTAGAGAAGATCAATTCGTCAATTGAATTTGAGCTCCTCGAAGTTTCAATACTGTCAAACACCTCACCTCACCTCATGACGTCTCCTTTTTATATGAATCTTGGTATACATGGCCAATTACTTGAAAATTAGTACCAGTATAACAAGACCCCTATTATAATACTTTTTGAGCCTTCTAGCTAAGCTACCCCTTTCTCGATCGTGATGCTCATATTTTAAACTAGTAATTACATTTAAATTTGAGCAACTACAAAAGTTATGGCGTTACAGACTATACAAAAAAAAACAGGCCAAGTGCGAGTTGGACTCGCGCACCGAGGGTTCCGTACAAACCTGTAGGTATATAGGGGTAGTAACTTTAAAATTATTAAAAATATTTTTATTATATGATGTAACTAAAAATTTACGGTTTTCGCAATTTTTCCTTTATCTTTGCTATAAGACGTTGCTTCGTACCAAATTTCAAGATTATGAGTTCACGAAAATTTGCCGAAATTTGCGGCATAAACGCCTGTATCTTTTGATCACGTTGGCTTAGAAGTCTGATTTTTTCACAGCTCCAAGGGACAGTAGACCTGAGTATTTGATATAAATTTCAGCTTGATACCTCCACGCATTCCTGAGAAAAATGGTCTTGACAGACAGACAGACAGACAGACGGACACAAAGTGATCCTATAAGGGTTCCGTTTTTTCCTTTCGAGGTACCGAACCCTAAAAACAAAATGCAGAGACTAGCCGGTAGCCTGGTGACAAAAGTTAAACGTACGATCGTCATTTTGCTCCGCTCGCTCGTTTGATAACCGCCAAGTTGAGCATTTCGGTTTAACTGATATATTTGGGTCAATTTTATTTTAAGTTAAGTCTTAGATAATCAATATTTCTCTAATAATCTACGCAATTATATTTCAATTAATCACTAACCTGTGGCATGTAGTGTTTTTTTGTCCTAGTTTATATTTTATTATATTTATTACATATATATGTATGTATGTATGAGCTGTGTAAATTTATTTATGTATTTTTCTTTCTTTTATATGTGTAAGTTTATTAATGTTTGGTTTATTTGCTTTGCAACACCTACTTTTCTGTTAATTTACAAAGGTTTCCGCTTCCCAAAGGTTGTTTGGATGAGATCGCTCTTTAGCGATAAGACCGCCAATTGTTTTGCCTCTCCTTTTTTGTTTGTGACTTGTGTATACTTTGTGTTTATTATTTGAGGTGTGCAATAATAGTACATTATTGTCGAGGAGGTGAAGTAGCACATTGATGGCTGAGTATTACGTTTAAACGGACGACTTTAGGAGTCCGTTTAATTTAATACGAAGCCAGCAATGGCCCTTCGCGCCGAGTCCAATATAGTGCTTTATTCAAAAATAATGCAAAACACAGCCAACGTTGATGAACAACAAACAATATTGACATAAATAATATATTTAAGATAACTTCTAGGTTAAAAGAATGACCACTACCGCGAGCATCGAATTTCGATTCGAATCCTATAATTATCTCCATCTCCATCGCTTCCCATTTTGAGTGAGAGAGACAGATTTATTCGAAAGTACAATTTTCTATGTTCGCGGTACACGCTCAGCTTTGCCGCCTTTATATCTTTTTATTAAAAAGTTTGTAGTGTATTTTTCTTCTGAATTTACCGTAAGCTATTTGAGATAACTAAAAAGTCGCGGTACGAACATTATAAATAACAAATACCGATGTTGTGTTTTGGCTGTTTAGGACCTTTGCCTTTATTTTTGTATGGCTGTTGGCTTTTTAAAAAGTTTGTACCTCGACAAAAATGGAATTTGTATGCAATATTTGTATTTGTATTTTTATGTCGCGAAATCGAGCCTGCAATTTCCGTAACTTTTTAATTTTTATTTGACCATAAACTAGGCACTTCGCCGCCTAGTTTTTAACCGTAAAAGTCAACCTTGCCGTACATTTTTGAATAAAGAGTATTTTTGTTGTTATGTTAACTCTGCTCTTAAGTAGTCTTATTATTATTATTATCCGTTCTATTTTAAAATCAGACGCTGTTACGGCTTTATTCTCTGCCCGCAATCATTGCCGTGGAGTGCAACGAGATTATGTTAAGTGTAATGTCCAGCCAGCCTGAGTAGCCGCTACTATAATACACTCAAATAAAACCGCTTAAAGGAGGTCTAAGACTATATATGGACCTTAAACAAGAGTAATAAAGTTATATCTCCATCGCAAATATCAAGCTCCTGTATTTGTTTGAAGACCCACCTTAACCAGTAAACATTCATGATTTATACGATGGAATTGCGAAGAAGCGCCATGGGCTTTTATTGCATTATTATCAAATTTATTCTTATTAAAGCTGCCCGTATTATAGAACGGGCGAATTATATCTCTATTTATTTTAAATTGCCTGAGAAATGATTGTAGGTGATGATACAATTTTTTAAATTGTGTGAATCTGTATTTCGCAAGTTAGTAGTTTTTCGCTTTTATTTGTGTGTATAATCACATTTGTTCCTGAATTGTGGATTTTTTCTACGTATTTCAGTATTTATCTATGTTTATGTGATAATCATAACGGCCCTTAAAGCGGCAATTACCTACGCCTTAATTGCTTGAAAATGATGTTGAATCTGTATAACGACTACAACGTAAGCGCCTGCCGCTATAATGACCCTTTTGATTTGGATCATCACAGATACATATATCGTTGTCTAGTCACTAAAAAACTAGCCTTATTGAGCTGTGTAGATAGTATGTGTAATATTATCCGATAATATTTATTTAAATAAACGCGATTTACTTATACTTTTTTAATTAGTTTTTCTAAACTCGTGTCAAATAGGTACGAATGTAAGATTTCATGTTTAATTGACTTGACATCGATATTAATGTCACCAGAAAAAACACGTTTAGGCGTAGCACAAAAAACGTGTTAATATTTTGGAAGAAAGTACAGTTTTTGGGTGAAACCTCTTCCGAAGGTGAAACTTGTTAAATATTATACACCTATAATTGCGAGGTCGTGTTGCAGGATTGAAGGTCCCAGAGCTACAGTTAGCTGGAGTCATATGGCGGGCGGGCGGCGCGCGTACAGAAACCGTAAAAGATTGCCGAGTGTACGCAATCGCGCTTCGAGCGGCACAAAGCTGTATTGTGTCGCGCGCAGGCGGCGCGCGTTGCACAAGGCCGTGGTTTCCCACTGCTTTACGCACAGTGTTGTACGAGTAATCCACTGTAAATGTGCCCTAGGTATCCTTTTAGATTATGTGCAGTTGGAGTACCCGCTTATAATGGTTCATATATTATTAATATTACAAGTGATTAGAACAACATCCAAGATACAACTCTTCTGCACTAATTGCGGTCATTCTTGTGCGCTCCCATATTGACTGAGCACATGTTGCCGGCTCCGAGGCCGCAGACTGCTGCTATGTTGTGGTTTTCGATTACTGCACGCGTAATTACTACGCACGCTCTCAACAATAACCCTTTTACGCTATTATAGTATTTTATAACTTTTATCAATAAATATTAACTCGCCATTAAAAACAAATCAACAGCAGTTAAGAATTGCGGTAGCCGAAGCGTCGCGCGTGTGTGCGCATAATCACAAAAGTACAGCTTCGAGGGAGGGTATAAATACTTTCTTGACTTTTGATTATTTCATGCTATCAGGAGCGTACACGGGTCTTTGACAATTTAATAGCATATGCGCGCGCACCTGCCATTGCAAAAAGTAGGCGCACGCTTCAGGCAGTGTGAGGCGCGGAATTCGTCGCCGCGACCATGTCCCTAGCCTATCGTATACGCTATTTATTGGTAATTGATTGGTAAGGTGTATAGGTTCTTTAGGTATATCCAGTTTTTATTGTTACCTACAAGCTACACAATAAACTTTAGCCGTATTAAATTTATGTGTTTGATCTTCCAATACCAATATCTATTAATAAATGGCAACTTCATTGAAACTACATAAAACAGTCAAATGTATTATTAAATAGTCAATACTGCCGAATGTTTTCAAGCAGGCGGAGTGCAAAAGTAGCTAAGTCAGATTATCGAAATGTGATACTAAACTTACCTACCAATTTCAGTACATACAGCACGAATACATGAGTGTAAGCGGAACGCGCTGATATTTGTAAGTTCATTTAAAAAATCTGAATGTGTCTTTAGCTTCTGCGCGGGCGCAGAGCAGTGAAGATGTCTGCGCGAGTTAACGCGCGCCCCGCGGCGGTGCTGCGGTCGCCGCGCCGCTCATGTCCGCTTAATGAGTATTTTAACTACTGCAGCTAAATCATACCCCACGTCCTTCATGCTCACTGTCTCTAGACTTACATGCTACCCGTAATGAGGGGTTTAAAGCGATGGAATAGATTTAACATGAAGCCTGGAGCTTGCCTAAGTGCCTATTGAGATGAAAATAAAAGTGGAGAATGCAGATCGTAAACAGCGACCGTAATCAAGGCCGGGATACGTGCGGGTATGAGTGGATATGTAATAAAATGAATATTCAAATCTTTGTCGCTTAAACGGACAGGATCGACTTAATTATTCGAGTTTATTTGATAGCTCTGTTATGTTCCCGATACCACACATATCCTTTACCAGAACTTTCATGGGATTATTTACACTTACATTGTAATGTTAATGCTAAGTAGAACAAGTACTTAAGGTTAAAGAAAATTAAAAATCCTAACGCAGTCAATGTCAGCTACCACAACTAAGCCCAATTAATCGACCTTATTTATAATTGTTAATACTATACCTATCATAAGAAATACTTACCAAGCCATCGCTATCGGTGCCCGTAAGAATAACTGTTAAACTAAAGTTGTGGTCAGTTGATCACATTATTAGGTTAGGTTATATGTTATTGATTTTGACCATTAGGTATATAAACATAACTAGAGGTTAAAATTGGGTGGGTTTACTTTGGTAACCCACTTACAATGGGCATTGAACGCTTTTTCATTGCAATTAAGCGTGCTTACCTGTTCATGTAAGGTATGCAATTCATTTCATTTTAATTCAACTGTGAAAGTTTTGGTACTATAATGTTGCTGAATGAAATCTGACCGAATACTCTTGTACGCAATATGCAAAACGTGACTGTTTCAGGCGATCGCGGGCGCTGAGCCTCCATGCATCCTCAGGCTAAGTTTCGTGTAACTGATAGCACTAATTTGTCCTCAGCAAGACGTATTCGTTCATTTAGTCATTAATAACATTTAAATAAATCGGATGGAAGAACGGTGCCGATGTAGCGGCCGGCAGGTGCCGCGAAGGCCGGGCCGGGAGCGCCCGGGCACCTCGCCTCCAGTTAATTGATTCCAATCAAGGCAAGACCCCCGATAACTCTCTCTGGACGCAGTGTGCTCTGCTGCGTAATTATAAAATTTACAGCTGACCGTAATGTTGGTAAGTAACACTTTGCTGGGGCCAGGTACGCATTACTAAGGTTTAAAAGTAAAAAGGATTTCTAGGCGCGTATTAAAGCGCGATAAAACTAAACAATTGCTTTGAAAGTGTAAAATAAATGAACACTGTTTTAATTACAATTTACTACAAACCATGCATGGGTATCTATTGGTCTTTGCATACTTACTGTAGTACAGTCAGCTGCAGAGTTATGTGACATACTGAGTTTCTATATGCAGGGGACGGGTCACATGACTGTCCAGCTAACTGTCAATAAACAAATAACTGAGAAACAAACAACTGGCTGCATATTATATTTATAACCTATATAATATTTTTGCAATGTGTAGATTAGATTTGAATTAAACCAGACGAGCACAAGAAGGCGATGATCTGCTAGGCTAGATAATTAGTTTCTTTGCTTAGGTAGGTAATGCATGCAATCTTTATGTATTGTTCTAAGTAAGAACTATTATGGTCTTTAGTTGATATATCTATAATACAGGATGTAACAAAAACACTGGTGATCCGTTTAAGGGCATATTTAGTTTCGTATTGCGAGTGAGAAAAAGTAGGAGAAAATTTTTTTGCATGCGAAATTTTTTTTTTATATGGGACACGTCGTTCCAGCCGGCCAACCCTCCATACAAAACCAACATTTTTTTTCCGCCTGATTTTTTTTTTTTTTCATAATAAGATTACGATACCAATTACGCCCTTAAAAGGATCACCAGCATTTTTGTTACACCTTGTATACATATTAACAGTGGAAGGTAATAATTGAAATCGTTATCGTAAAATGGTTCCAAATTTGATGTTTAATAGAGCGACTTTCTTGCACAATTCAAGCACCAATGGCATTATTCAAGAACCTATGCTATGCAAATTATAAGGTATTAATATAATAATTTAAGTTAAAAGATTCATGTAGTTAATAATTGCTGGCGTAGTGCATATATAAGTAAAGGCACAAGGCACAGTACGTTCCGCTTGTTGTCGAAAGCTTCTTAATCAGGGAGTCGAAGTGTTTTTTTTTTGCACAAAAATAACTCGTTATTAAGATAAGCGCAAGTTATTCCATTGCCGGATTCCGCATATCACTTTAATAGTTTTAATCTTAAACACTTATTCAAAGAATATAATCACTTATTAGTTTGATTTTAATTTGATATCGGTTAGAGTTGAACCTGACAAAAGTGAAGTTAATTGGTTATCAAATCAACTTGTTTTCTTATGTTGTATGTTGCTGTGTTCGAGCGTTGTCACTTTTTATTTAAGTAAAACTTGAATGTAATAATCTGTAGCTATAAGTGTGATCCTGTAATTGGCTTTCCATCTCTTATTAATTAGTGCTATTTTGTTTTGACAGCTGTTGGATCTCCGTAACGTTAATAAATAAACTCCATTTAAAAAAAGGCAAAAAAATATCTAAACATCAATACGATATGTCAAACCTTTTAGTCATATTGCTTATCAGAATTATGTTTCGCCATTGTTTCGCTTGACTCTAAGGTATCTCTAAAAACTCTAAATGTCATTTTGATGACAAAATAGATAATTTTGGTAACAAATCGTGATTATAAATACAAATCGCTCCTCTTCTGATACTTGAGTATTATTGAACACAATAGTTAAGCTGAAAAACCAATAAAGCATCATCTAATATCCGTACAAAGTTGCAATCCTACGTTTGCAATTGCTACTTAGTAGAGCTACGCGCGCTACGCCGTAGCTGATCAGTACCTTGCTTGCCGTTAGAAATAACATTACACAAATATTTATTCTTATTACATTATCACGGTTATGTTATTAGTATTGTTTATGAGATATAATACATCGACACTTTTTTGTAAAGGTGCTATTTTGCTGAAGGCGCTAACGTCGTACGGTGTACAGATTCATTATTGTATTTGAGCATTAAAAACGTAGAACTATTTTTGCATGATTTTAAAGTGGGGCATTCCACTCATACAATAGCTTGTTATTAAATAAATCAAATACAAACGCTTTCGAAAGCGATCGAGCCCCGGCAAGGCGTATCGATGCTGGTTCAAGTCCTGCTGGGTTGATTATTTTTTCAATGTTTGTATTTGATTTAATAACAAACCATTAAAAACGTAAGCGCTAGCCGCCAAATGCTACCTTTTAATAAACATCATTGAAATACCTATGATAGCAAAATGATTAAGATTTTATTTCCACTTGCAATAACAGGGGATTAACAAATAAGATGGGAAAAGTATATTTAATAGTTACATTATTCACGTGGAACAAAAATACTTACTATACTTTTCTTTTATGCTGAGCTATTTGTTTTACATAACGATGTATATAATTATATAGCTTGTTGGATGACAATTCTCGGAGCGAAAACAGTTAATCTTCTTACAACTGTATGTACCGCTTAAACATGGCCATGACCTAGTACTAAAGCCTTAATTTGTTTGGTCTACAGAATGCAATTCGTACAATTTGATAGGTACCATTAAATCGGTAAGTCACCGGAATTAGGATTGTTCATTTTTTTTGGAATGATGTATTTCGGAAACCATTTCGAGATATAAGGTTTTCAAGCAGTTTCCGACATTTGCTACTATATATTAATCAATGATTGAAGATATTTTCATAAATATATGAATGACCTTAGTTTGACCTTTCTCGTAGCTGAATATGTAATGTCATCGAAAAATCGATAAAAAAAAGTTACTGAACCATAGTTCTTATCAGTCACTCACGTAATTGTCAAAGTCATCATTGTCATAGTCATAACATAAATTTCAATTTTTTCAGTTAAATTTAAATCGTTTGTTTGTTGCGATTTGAATGTTATAATGAAATAGTTTTGTTCCTAAGTGTGGGAATGATTCCAATAATAGCACAAAAATATAGTTCGAATCCGCGAAGAAAATGTGGAATACTTTAAGTGTTACACATAGTATTGCTGAGAGTACCACTTCGATGTACCTGAGTATAATATTGATATGTTGGTAGGGTCACCACCTATTGTATTTATATGGTAATGTATAGCCAGAGTATTTACAGGCTTACCGTTTACCAGGAATGAGTTGTACTGAAGCAAAGCGGGCACAACGAATTTGACGACTAAATTCTTGAAAAATATTTCCGAAAAGTTGCATGTATAGTTGTATGTGGTTTATTTATACACCATCAATCACGCTCCGCGATTATTGAGCAATTTAGGGTCCTTGCTATAAGGGACCGTGCGTGAACTATAGACACAAAGCAGCACACAAACTGATTAGAAACATCGTGCAGATGAACATGTTTTAAGACTCAGTGTCAAGCTGTCCTTCAACTCATTTCGAAATGGAAAAATATGGAAAAACTATTAACAAAATTATTAAAGTGATAAAACGTTGTGTTGTTCCGGTGTAAAACGACATCCGGCATGACCAATCCAACACAAAAGGCCTAAAATATTTCCAGGCAGCCCATTTTTCGAAAATGACCGAGATGGTAAACAACGATAAAATTTCGGAAATTAGTGGCGAAATCGCCGCCCAAACCAGCATTTCAAATATTTATGATGCCATAACTGCAGTAAGTATACTTTGAAACTAGTATAGTCATTCATGTATGGTACTAAAAGACCTGTCCCCGCGACTTCACTGGCGTTTTACAATAACACTATAAGCTTACAATAATTTCACTTTGTATGATATAAATGAATATTGAATAGCTACGGGAGCTAGCTAGAGGACTTATCGCCATTCATGTCTGTACAGTTTAGATACCTAGTCACTAGTAGGCAATCTAGTGGTTCATTTATTACTAATGATTTCTCATTCATTTCAGCTCCACCGAATAAATTAGAAGGCATGTATGTGAGAAAAAACATGCATTTGTTCTGAGAGTTACTAAATAGAAGATTAAAATACAAACTTCTCGTGACAAATTTGCATGCAGCAGTAAAATTATATTATTACCTCCTAACTTAAACTTATACCAGAAAGCCAGAGGACAAAGACAACATATGCCAAAAACTGAAATTGTTCCTTGCTGTCACAGATTTTCTCATTGATAGTTTTGTGAATTAAGATGCTAATGGACTAAGAGCTGGCCACGTCAGATATGACACAATAATGAGAGCAACAAAACCCGTTGGGTTAGATTGTTATACTTATCCTTATTGCTAGATCCGGGAATCTGGCAGCTATTGATGGGTGGAGGTCAGAGTGACAGACTAGCAAAATGTTTGAATTGGGTAATAGTAATACATATAATAGGCCAAAATAGGTCAAAACTGCCGAAGTTGCCTCAGTGATAAATGACAGGGCCTATATTTTAACATAAGAACAAAACACATTGCGTATTATTACGAACAAAAACAGTAGGCGACAAACTATGAATTACATTTATACGACGTTTGGCACTTCTTTCCCCCAACAGACACTTTTTGCAATGCTAATTATTTATATAAATTTCTCATATACTGCATCAAATCCAGAACTATAGGATTTGTTTTCTAGAAGTGGTTTGCATTCTTTGACCTCCATCACTTTACAGCTGTCCCAGATGTCCAGATCTACAAATAAGCATAGTGTAGCAAACTGACTAGATGAGTTTCGTTGCTCTCATTATTGTGTCATATCTGATGTGGCTAGCTCTCCGTCTATGATGTTTGATGTTATGAGACTTTCACATTGTAGTGAATAAAATATTTTGTCTTTATAAGTAACTTATCATTATATTAACATGGTGCAATGAATGATATTATGATTAAGTATGATCTAAAAATATTGCTACAGGTAAGCATATAAAGAAATTGCAACATAATTAAATAAAATAGCTTTATTATTTTCAACAGTTGTTTTAATTGAAGAAAACCTTTCAAACCTTTGTGTGTAAAGGAATTATTAGCATGACACTTTTTATTTACCATTTTCTCTGAAACCGCAAACATGTTTCTTTGTACATGTAACAAAGGCAACATATATTTTTACTACGCCAACCAAATCGCACAAAAAATGAAGTAACAAGTAGGTATCTGATTTTCAATTACAACTGCTACCCGCTGGTCCATGAGATAGCGGTCTTGGACATGAACGTTTGGTGATTCTTGCTTGATGTTGAAGACAATGTTCACTGTTCACCTCTTGTGTTCTGAGCAGGACCACTCAAAGATGTTTATTCCACCAGTTTTACCACCACTTTATTTATTTATTTATTTATTTATTTAAAATGAGCGCTGCGTATTTTGGTCCTTTTATAGCTTCTGGAGGGAACTCAGGGATCTGAATTCTCGCTGAAAGTGGAAATAATATTAGGGTTATGTTTACTGTCAAGATGCATTGAAAAATATTAATTGATATTCGTAGTTATTATTAAAATACTTATACAACGTTATCTCACTGCGATTATTCATAGTTTTCGTATATTAGCTAGCCAAAACATATTAGTACTATATTGGTAGGAAACTGTTAAAATAGTATTTTATACAACTTACATGGTTGGTGGTACTAGTTATCCTGTGGTGTATTGTAACACTAAGAAATGCATCAATACCTTTTTAGCACAATAAAAGGTATTTTCAATGAAATTTTCTAAATAATAACAATGTTTATGTTTATTTACATGAAGTTTCGCTTGATACGGTAATACTGACAGATGACTTCATGAAAATGACAACTATTTTTTTTATGAATTTGTATGCTTGTGCTTTATCAATTCAGCTTAGCCATGTAATTTACGCGACATCTATCTCATATTTTTAATAAATCATAAATAACTAACTGAGACACGAAATACAAAATCATTCAAATTAGTATCTTTAATTAACCTATATTTTCAGAAAATTCAAATTTGTTCAAACTAAATATTTACCGATTGCATAGGGTCTGGTCCCGGGGATCCCTAAAAACACGCTCCGGCCGCGGCGGGCGCCGCCGTCGAAGCTCCGATTTAATTGCGCCCATTAATCCGCAACCACAGACCACTTACCTACTAGACGGACCATTTTACATGATAAAGTTAGTGGTAAACCTTGAATTAGTTTGGTCTTGTCGTATCAGAAATTACCGATAAATCGGTAAGTCGCTGGTAATTTTTACTAAATATTTATTGGGTACATTGTTGCTATTGGACCAACACATTTGATAAAGCAGGGCCCTTAAGTATAACACAATTTAGGATACAACTAAGTGCTGCTTGCTTTGTAGTTCCTGTTTTTTACATATTAACCCTTTATAGGGCAGCGGTCTCAAAAAAGACCACCTTTAACATCATATTTTTGTATTTTTTTATTTATAAAATTTTTACGAATATGTATTGGCGATGAGGCTTGAATTAAGGATTTTTTTCAGTCTTGCCCGTTAAACATATTCCAAGTGTCATTTAGTTATTTTATGTTTTGTCTGTTTCTAACAAACAACTGTCAAAGTGACAGATAAGGATAAAGGATTATTAGTTAAATTAGGTTGATAAGTACGTTTATGAATAAGGGAGGAAGTTATAATGGCACTACGTCCGATTTCTTTCCGGAATCGGATGACGGAGGTCGGATCTAGTGCGTAAATTACCATAGGAATAGTTCTACTGCTACTTCGGATCATATTTTCACGGGTTCGGATCGGATTCGGATCGGACGTAGTGCGAAACCGCTCTAAATCGTTTAAAATACGGAGTCAGTGGGAGGTAGTCTATGTCTGCGATCAACCGCTTCCTCCGCGTACGCGCATCCTTTTTATAGCCGATTTTACAGTAAGCATTATTATAATAACTAAAAATTACTGCAGGACGTGTACAGTTGAACCTTGAGTTTCTGAGCGGTTTCAATTAAGCAACTGATTATTATTAAACCCCACTTTTAGCGGATTTCCGATACTTACGCCCATGATAGGTAGATATCATCATCTTCCTGGCTAGCCTGGTGTCCACTCAGCAACCTAATACCAAGAATTTGCCGTTGGCACTATAGCTTTATAGCGATTGCCATCTGACCTCCCAACCCATAGGCTTTGATAGAATTAGGTCCGGTCTCGTTACAAATTCACGATGTTTTCCTTCACCGTAAAGGGACAGTCCCTGTAGACTGAAGCTCCGATTTAATTGCGCCCATTAATCCGCAACCACAGACCACTTACCTACTAGACGGACCATTTTACATGATAAAGTTAGTGGTAAACCTTGAATTAGTTTGGTCTTGTCGTATCAGAAATTACCGATAAATCGGTAAGTCGCTGGTAATTTTTACTAAATATTTATTGGGTACATTGTTGCTATTGGACCAACACATTTGATAAAGCAGGGCCCTTAAGTATAACACAATTTAGGATACAACTAAGTGCTGCTTGCTTTGTAGTTCCTGTTTTTTACATATTAACCCTTTATAGGGCAGCGGTCTCAAAAAAGACCACCTTTAACATCATATTTTTGTATTTTTTTATTTATAAAATTTTTACGAATATGTATTGGCGATGAGGCTTGAATTAAGGATTTTTTTCAGTCTTGCCCGTTAAACATATTCCAAGTGTCATTTAGTTATTTTATGTTTTGTCTGTTTCTAACAAACAACTGTCAAAGTGACAGATAAGGATGAAGGATTATTAGTTAAATTAGGTTGATAAGTACGTTTATGAATAAGGGAGGAAGTTATAATGGCACTACGTCCGATTTCTTTCCGGAATCGGATGACGGAGGTCGGATCTAGTGCGTAAATTACCATAGGAATAGTTCTACTGCTACTTCGGATCATATTTTCACGGGTTCGGATCGGATTCGGATCGGACGTAGTGCGAAACCGCTCTAAATCGTTTAAAATACGGAGTCAGTGGGAGGTAGTCTATGTCTGCGATCAACCGCTTCCTCCGCGTACGCGCATCCTTTTTATAGCCGATTTTACAGTAAGCATTATTATAATAACTAAAAATTACTGCAGGACGTGTACAGTTGAACCTTGAGTTTCTGAGCGGTTTCAATTAAGCAACTGATTATTATTAAACCCCACTTTTAGCGGATTTCCGATACTTACGCCCATGATAGGTAGATATCATCATCTTCCTGGCTAGCCTGGTGTCCACTCAGCAACCTAATACCAAGAATTTGCCGTTGGCACTATAGCTTTATAGCGATTGCCATCTGACCTCCCAACCCATAGGCTTTGATAGAATTAGGTCCGGTCTCGTTACAAATTCACGATGTTTTCCTTCACCGTAAAGGGACAGTCCCTGTAGACTGAAGAGATTTTGCACATAAATTCCGTGAACCTATTTACTAAGATTTAATGTCGAAGGTTTAGTACAGTCGCCATCATATATATCAGAGTGGCCAGGGTACTCAAAACTATCTGAACATGCACTTTATCGCCTTGACAAAAAAAGGCTATGTTCAGATATTTGTGATCTCCTTGGCCGATTCGATATATCTGATGGCGACTGTACCTAAACTAAATAAAAATGATTAAGTGAATAAATAATACACAATTTACTTAACGTTAATACAATACACATAATACCTACTCGCAAACCATCTAATTAGAACGAAGTATAAATTGCTCTATTTAAAGTTTACACCGGGCCCGGTACGGGTTGACAGTCTGAATACCGTTAATTAGCTAGACCGATTAAAATCGAGAAAAAAATGTTAATCAAAGGGCGAGTGTAGTGCAAAGTAGCACTTTCCATACAAGTACGTACGCAGTCAAGTCATGGTAGTATACTCCATTCCTTTATCCTTAACGCTATCTATATCTTTGATTCGTATTTTTAGTATGTACGTACGTACGTACTGTGTGTAGAAATACGTTAATGGTGACTTATTTGAAGTGTTTTATTTTAAATAACTTTATTTATAATGATGTAGTATAATTACACAAATAATATTGAATGCAAAAAATGCTCTTGTTATATTTCAGTACAAGGGCAGTAAGGTATAAAAAGTTAGGTAACAATTTAAGGATATGTAATTTAGAATCGTGTAATTAAAAAAAAACCGGCCAAGAGCGTGTCGGGCCACGCTCAGTGTAGGGTTCCGTAGTTTTCCGTCCGTCACAGTAAGTGTCCCCACTTAAGAGTTAATAACACCGCCATGTAGGATATGATATGAGAGTTCCACGTACAGCGACATCTATCGGCAAATTAAGTAAACTATTGCGCGCGAGCTTAAAGTATGGAAGATGATTTTTATGGAATAATTCTTTATTGCGTGAACCGATTTTCACCGTTTTTACTTTATTTGAAAGCACGTCATTTCATTGTAATTTTGTAGAAATTACAGGTACAAAAACACCTGCTTATACGGTTAAATTACAAACTTAATTCAGAAATTATTTTGTAATTTTTTTTCAAAAACTATTCATCCTATCAAGTTCAAAATAATTTTCCTAGAAAGTTTTTATAAAGTTCTACTTTTGAAATTTTTTTCATATTTTTAAAACTTATGGTTCAAAAGTTAGAGGGGGGGGGGGACGCATATTTTTTTACTTCTGGAGCGATTATTTCCGAAAATATTTACATTATCGAAAAATGATTTTAGTAAACCCCTATTCATTTTTAAATACCTATCCAACAATATATCACACGTTAGGGTTGAGATGAAAAAAAAAATCACTCCCCACTTTACGTATAGGGGAGGTACCGTAATAAAAATTTTTTTTCCACTTTTTATTTTACCACTTTGTCGGCGTGATTGATATACATATTAGTACCAAATTTCAGCTTTCTAGTGCTAACGGTCACTGAGATTATCCGCGGACGGACGGACGGACGGACGGGCAGACATGGCGAAACTATAAGGGTTCCTAGTTGACTACGGAACCCTAAAAAGGTGCGAGTATTAAGTTATATTACAAATTGTATCGTTAAAATGAAATAAAAACCATAAAAAAGAACAATAATTAACATTTGTAGTATTTTTTAAATGTATTTTTTAATATATTTATGTTAAAAGTCAAATCCCAAAATTCAGAAGTTAAAAAAATATTGTTTAGTAAACTGTTGTACAAAATAAATTAGAGTATAGGTTATGCGATGCGTGTGCCGGCGTGCGCACGCGCTGATAATTACAGGCAAAAGGTCGCGCGCGCACATTGCGCCGCCGCGCCGCCTGCGCGCTTCAGCACGCCCGCGGCATCAATGACATTTGATTATGCATGCCGCGCGAGAGTACCGTTAATCTGAAAATCATTACTTACAATTTGTAGAGAAAACTGATCTGTATAAAATATATTCTGTGTCTAATCATGTATGGTTAAATACAAAATATAGCGACTCTTTATTGTAGCCATATCATAGTTATTGACTACCTACACTGTAGGTCCTACAGTAGCTTTTAGGTTTGGCAGCACAGCGTCCTGAGTGGCGCAGGCTGATGCAGAACAAAGTACGTGATTTCGAGGAGCAACGTAAGGTTGACCTCGACTCTATACGCGACGAGCTGAAAACACGCCAGCCTGCTACTATTTACTACCACTACGTGGCTGGTGTCCTCACGTGCCCTCAATGTGCACGGGGGTTCACATCGAAGATCGGCTACGTCAGCCATCTTCGGGCGCACGAGCGCCGAACTATTTATTAGCTAGAGGAATTGAAGTGGTCGCCATGGTCGAAATCGGCCGGAAGCATTATAGCTTTTAGGTTTAAGGTCAATGAACCGTGTTTTCCGGAATTCGTCACCAACACCTCTAGCACACACAGGTATTTAACTGGATTACAGAAAGAAGAAACACGAACATCAAATAACAAAATTCGCGTTGGTTGTGACTTCTTATAGTGATTGTAAATATGGTAACTGAAGACTCATAAAATTGTTCATGCAATATTTAAAATAACATTTTTTGTTTTTGTTAAATAAAATGTCTAATCTCTAAAAGGTAATACCGTAAAATATTGTTTTTCAACGCTTCTGCTCAAAAGGACTTAATTACACTATCAGGCCATTACTTCATCAGTATTCACTACAGCTACTATTTATATTAACATAGCACATGCAGTATATTGAGTGCATTTAATAGGTATCAACTATTTTCATGCATTGGCCGCAAAAAACACCCGTTGACTTTTGTAATTTCCATATGAAGAATGCGCAAGTATTTGTAGAATCTTTGAGAAGCAATTACTTGACTGCTGCGTCTCTATGTGAGTTGAAACAGCAGTCCTGCCACTGTCGAGCGTGTAATCGCCTTATCTTATTGCTACTAACAGGCTTGTAATGATATAGATACAATGTATCGTTGCATTTGTAGCAAACAGTGTTTACTTGGGTTATTCGTTTTTTAATTTGCTGGTTTACTACGTTAATTAACGTTTTGCTATGTTTTTTCTTCTATTTTATGTCACATACATATCTATTTTAAGTACAATGTCAACAAACAAATTTTTATGTTTGAGAAGCATGGCGCCATTTCACTTTCAATGCAGATGCGTCCAAGCAGAGCCGATACGGAGCGAAGTAAGAGAAATACATAATTAAATTTGGTAACTTATTTACAGAATGTTCTATTTTAGGTAGTTAGGTAGTTTTTTAGGTAGTGTTGTGGGCAACCAAATAACTAGCCAAAAAAACGTAGGTAGATAGATATGTATGGAGGAAATAATACTCAAAGTGACCCATTTTACAATTGGGTTTTTACGGCAGTAGGTACGAGTACCTAATTACTTTATTAAAATGTGTAAGTACATACATTCATATGTACAAAAACGAAAAAGTATTCAACTACTATATACTAAGATTGATATAATAATACTTTGATGATTAGGTATATATTACTATTTTAATAGATATGTAATTATATTTAGACGTTTGTAGTAACTTTTAAACTGTCTGAACTTAAAACGTTTACAGACCGTTAGCAAAACCCTCATAAACTTCTAAGAGTAAGTAGTTCTCTAATTATATTGTACAAGCTGCATAAATGCCGTCAAATTGTGGTATCAAAAAAATATGCCTAGAATAATATCTGTGCACATGTTTATTCGTATTACTTATTGTTGGTCAAAGGATTCCAAGTCACGCGATGCAGTATTTAATTAAAATGCATCAAAAGGCAGTTATTTTTTAAAAGGTACTCATTTACCAGCCCCGGGTATGGAACCAAAGTAGGTAACTAAGTAAATCGCCTCAAAGTATTCGTAATGTTGTACAGAATACCATTATTATGTCTGCATAGTTGGTCGTGCAAACCAGTACCAGAATACTCAGACTTACTGCTCTATGAATGTTGATGTAAAGTTTTGGATAAATTATTATTTAAATAAATTCAGCTATTTAATCTTTTAAACTAAATTAAAAAGCATCTTATTTCAAACCGTCCACTAAGCTAAGCTATATATAAAAAGTGACGAAAACTTAACGGATTTTTGTAGCATCGATGGCGTTTTTTTTTTCAACCTGTTCTGATCCGTAATCCTAAAGGGAGGCAGCGGCATATATGCATTAATAGTCGCATAAAGTGCGTTTATTGGCCATCTAAAGCAGATGGCGCTCGCAGCGGGTCGGGCGGATTGTCACAATCATAACCAGATGAAATTCACGGTCAGTGGGCTCGTAATTGTGGTTCTGCTGCCCCAACGCTCGTAGGGCTGCCCACCAGTTTGAAAAGCCGGATACATTTAATGTGACAATAATATATGTAGCCACGACTTTATTACCAAGGCGTAATATCTTGGATACATCTTTTTGTCAGTTGGACGTGACTGTAATCTTAATAATTTCACTCCATATACCAAAAATGAGGCTGTTTATGTTTAGCAGACAAAGTAACAACGAGATCTTGTTAAAAATTAAATTACCTCATGCTCACCACAAAACTTTTACAGTTTTTAAACATTATTACAACTAAAGATAATATATACATTTGAAAATTACTTCCGTAGTTTTTTTAAAGCCTCTGTGGAGTCAAATGAATATGAATAATATGTTTTAAAACTGGAACGCGTTCCTTATTAAGATTCCGGCAACGATTTAAAAACGAAAATCGCAAATAATGAAATAAAGCATATGAATTTCATTTGATAACATAGTCTGAAGTCTTGTTATTGCAAAAAATACTTTTGGTTCATATATATTATTATTACCCAAAAACTCAATTCTTACATTACAAAGCTTGTGTGGAGAGGAGGTTGAATCGTATGAACTTGTCGCTAATAAAAAATAAAAAATTTGTTGTAATTGTTGTAATAAAAAATCTTTTTTTTTTATGACCCCCAATTTGTTTTATATTAACTGAATAAAGCATAAAGTCAAGTTTATTTCAACATTTTTAGTTTTATGAAATAATCAGACATAAGAAAGAAGTATGATATTTCAACTTAATTTTAACCTTGCCGGCGGAAAATAAGAGACATATCGACGCCGCGCGGGCAGCCCTGGCGAGCGAGGCGACACGTAATTGCAATCGACCGTCAGTAATCAACCGGCTCCGGCGTTTATCGGAAACATCTTTATTAAATTTATCGAGTCTCCATCGTCATTGCCACTCAAACTAGGCAACGAATGTCTCCTAAAAAATCTTGCGAAATCCTTATAAGGCGCTGATATTCTCTCCATATACCCATCATTTTTAAACGCCTGACGACCCTGACGTTGTTGATAATATTTTCAGTCGATTTAGGTACACACTTTAATGACATTTATTTCAGAATTACTAGATCCCAGTAATCGCAGATTTTGCAGCTAAAAAATTAACCTTTACGAATTAAGGTCACGTCCGAACACCCGCAGTTCGACAGGTGACAGCAAACAGCAATTTATTTGCGCCTTTGCCATAAATTCGTCCAAGTCGGATTGAAACTAAGCACATTTTTCACAAAATTACAAGCTTCATGCAGTGTAATCGCCGTGATGCATTCGCGGCTATAAATAAAACGTTTGCGGCGCAAGCGCGTTGAATCGAATCCGACGATGGCTGGAACTCGTTCGAGGAGCACCTGCGACAATTTTTATAGTATAAATTTGCATTAATTCATTTAGGCCTGTTTTCATCGCGACGGCGTATAAATGGGTTAGCCGGTAAATAGATCTAGCCGGCGGGAACGCTGGGAGGGATAGGGGGGAGAGGGTAATTGACGGAGTGTGCGCGGGCGTCGCGTCGCGAAAGCCTGTTTTGAATCGGAAAGCGGGTTTTGATTATGACTTGATTAGATATCTGATATAGGTTAGCGGTACTTTGGAATGAACTGAAAACTGTATTCGATTTGGTAGGACAAAAAAATATTCTTACCAACGTAAACCTTAACTATGAATTGAACTTTTATTGTTAAAAAAAAAGTGGAAAAGTGTACACATACACATATTTTTGGCGTAGATTGTATTTACTTTTATATATATTTTATCTATATATATTATATTACGTACATATATTATTTTTATTATATAGCATATTGACTACTTTATTATTTATATTTTTTTTTAATATCGACTTACAGCATTTCCTTTCTGTAAGTAGGTACTTACATATAGTGCTCGTTTGCTTATCTTATATATCTCTCTCAATTGTTCAAAGGTAAGTTGGAAGAGATCCTTTACATGGATAAGTTCGCCTTTGTACGTTGTATTTTCTTTTGTTATGACTGTATTATCTACAATAAAGTGTTTACATACATGCATACATACTATAGGTACCTACCGATAAAATAAACGAAAATTAACCTAAATAACTGGAATTTACAGGCACTACAATTTTTTTGTCAATAATTGGTCGATAGGCGACAAGTCAAATCGCTTTTATCATAGCCCTAGCCTGACCTGTCACGCCGCGTAGGCTGCCGCGTGTCGGTTACTTGCAACTGCACCATCGAACATATCAAATCTAACATCGCGCAGCCCTCTGAATTATGTCAAACTGACATTTGTTTGCCACTTGTCCAACCCATAAACAAGACAAGGCGAGTAATTAACATTTATAAGTGTACGCTTTGAGCTCCTCGGCCAAAGATATGTACGCATTTTTCGCCTTATTGTAATGGGATATGCTGCAAAAGTGTTGATTTATTTTTGACGTCGACGTACGGGTCTTCTTTAAGTTGAAATAAATTCTAGTATTGAAAGGGCCGGGTGTATTTCTATATTGCAAATTACTTACAATTAAATCTTATTGATTGCTTTAAAAAGATAGGGGCTAGATCGTTGATTAATTTGAGTACCTAATGCTTACATGGAGCATACTTTTAGAATTTATGTGTTAGGGTACACATACACATAGTCACATAAAATATAAACATGTCAACAATTCAAATACCATTTATCTGTTTTAATTTAAGTGAATTAAAAAGTGAAGATATAAATAGCAATTATTTGTTCTACTATTATATAAATAAGTAGGTACTCAGTTATCATTATTTATATAACTTGGGGGCAATTTTTTATGCATATAGTAGTTTTCAAATTATTTCGACGTACAATAAAATTAAAAAGACTTATCTATTGTAATCTTTGTGTCTCATTGAAACACAGAGAACCTCCTATAGAGTAATAATGTTGCTCATTTTGTTCGCGCCGCGAGTCACCAAATCTTGCGGAAGACGTGAGGCGGGTGGGTGATAGCGGCGCTACGATTGGTCGATTTAAGGACCGCGCGCTATCACCACGCTATCACGTGGTTGCGTAGTGATGGGACATGTGTACTACAAGTAAACGGTACTGTACCGTACCGTACCGTAATTTGTTGTTGTTGATTGAGGTATTTACTGTTTACTAAATTGATAACAAATAACAATAATGCAATATGTATATGCCTACTTTAAAAACGTATTACCAATAAATTTTACCTAGTCGCCTTATAGACTAATCTAAAATTACCTTATCTGTGCATTGAAAGTACTTTTAGAAGCGACTCCCATGTGAAACCCAATTCAAGGTTCCTCTAGAAGCAACGCTTATGTAATAAATAAATAAATAAATAAATGTGACACCCATTAATAGTTGCTTAAAGCCACTCCTATGTGACACCTTTCGAAAGCGCCTTATAGAAGAAACGCTCGTGTGACACCCATTGAAAGCGTCTTATAGAAGCAACGCTCATGTGACACCCATGGAAAGCGTCTTATAGAAGCAACGCTCATGTGACACTCATTAAAACCGTTTTATAGAAGCAACGCCCATGTGACACCCATTTAAAGCGTCTTATAGAAGCAACACTCATATAACACCCATTGAAAGCGTCTTATAGAAGCAACGCACATCTGACACCTATTGAACTTGTCTCATAGCAGTAACGCTCATGTGACACCAATTAAAAGTTCCTTAAAACAACTCTCATAAGACACCATTTGAAAATGTCTCATAGAAGCAACGCTCATGTGACACCAATTAAAAGTTACTTAAAACAACTCTCATGTGACACCCATTGAAAGTATCTTATAGAAGCAACGCTCATGTGGCACCCTTAATACCCATATTTATTATAACTACATACATGAAAAGAAAAACTACCGACAGAATAAATCTTTAAATTCTACCAACTACTCAAACTAAAAGAAAAAAGAAAATAAAATAAAGATCTTCTTTTTTCTATTGTACTTCGTATATTTGTTAAATCGAAAGTACGTGGTGCCGGTATATAAGTCCGGTACACATCATCCGCACATCACTATCCTACACGTGCTTCCGTAAGAAAGGAATAGCACATTGCATTATTAACATGATAAAAAGAGACGGGCATACTAACTACTTCTCAATTGACTAATTCAAAATGAATTCCGCTGGCTAGAAACATATTAAAGTAAAAAAATATTTTGAAGTAAAAGTGGAAAGTAATTCCAACTCTTTTGATTTTTAACGTTTAAAAACATTTGCCACGCCACCTTACACTACAATATGCCTGGATTTTGAATAGTTTTCATACTTATTCAATTTTTGTTCTTGCATATACGCACAATACGTGCAGGTCTAAAACATGGTCGCAACTGAACGGCACGGCGGACGCCCGCGCAATTTATTAGTCGTTTTACTCCAACGAGTGGTGACCCCAAGTCGCCTTGTAAGGCTTATCTAGTGGTTACCTTATCTGTGCATTGAAACGTCCCAGGATAAACATGTCCCGTATGCAACCCCTGAATGTTTCCCTAAAATACAATGAGCTTTTATATAATCCGGCTAATAATTATGTTTCAACGCACGTGTGTCGTGTTAGAGCGGACATGGAATTGCACTTGAAGAAGGCTCGCGGCTCGTCCGAGCCGGATCCGGGCTAACCGTCTCAACGGGTTTTCTGGAAACGGTTACAACTCTAGTATTTTGAAAATATCTTTTAATTTCCTTACTTACTCAAAAAACTCTGTAGCCGTTATAGTTAACTAGCCTTTTCCCGCGGCTTTGCCCGCGTACTATAAGTATTCAAAAAGAATACGATACCCATGTTGATTTTCAGACTTTGTGACCACATTTGCCCCTTTCAGGGGTTGAATTTTCAAAAAACCTGAAACACGTATTTATTCATTTATCGTTAGGAATACTCCTGTGAAGTTTCGAATAAAATAGTCTAACAAATCTTGATTCGCCATACTAATTTTGGACCCCCATTTTACCCCCTTAGGGGGTGAATTTTGAAAAATCCTTTCTTAGTGCACCCCTAGACCTTATAAGGAACCTACATGCCAAGTTTGGAATCTCTAGAACCAGCGGTTTGGGCTGTGCGTTGATATGTCAGTCAGTCAGTCAGTCAGTCAGTCAGTTTCTTCTTTTATATATTTAGATAATTTGGATTTCAATCGGTACCGAACTAACGCGAGCTAATGAAAATAAGAAATGAAGTTACTGTCAATTTTCAATTCAATTCTAAATTAATTTATTTCGAACCACAGTGGCCATTAACTTTAACACTGACTATAAAAATATGTTTGACTTGAAAACGTAATATTTTGTTAACCTTTAGTCGTCCCTTGATCAAATTAATTTCATTTGCATTAAATAAATGAACATGCTATATGAGAATCTATAAACTTAATGTTCATTTGGTCGTATAACCCGTCCTACTTCTTTGATCTTGAATGACTTTATATTCAGCCGACAAATAACTGGATATGTAGAATATACTTTATCTTCACGGGCATAATTGAACCATGTATATAAAGCGATCTGAAATCAATCGGAGCAATAACGTCCATCGATTCAAGGTAATAAAATCATTATTCAAAACTATTCATAAGATATTAATACGGGCCATACAAAAGACATCAACGGCATGGCGCGCGTTCCGCAGCCTGAGCTTCCAATTTCTCCCCACATGAAAACTGTATGTAAAATAAAACCACGACGCTTTTTGTGATACACCTTATGATATTCTAAAAAATCCAAGTTTTTCTTTAATGTAAAAAGTTGTGGGGTGAAGTTAAGAAGCCGTTAGCTTAAAATGAAGTGGATGTATATCGCTCCTGGAAATGACTACGTCCGTTTAATATCCAATAACATATTTAATTTAATAAGTTTACGATATGCTGATGTGCCCAGTAAAGTTTAAAAATAAAAAGAGATTGCAAATGATTGTAAGGCTACCATTATTTATTTATTTATTATTAGCTTCCATTTAAGTATAGGTATTAAATTGCAATAAATCGCTAATGTTCTTTTAAATGTTATTCAATTGAATCGTTCTTAAATAAAATAAACTAAAATGTTACTACTCTTATATTTATTTACCAGTCATATTCATACTTTAAATAATTAGATAAGGTAGGATCCAGTGTTGGCCGAACGTTAGTGTAATTGAAAATTAAAAATTGAAGATTAGACACGTTAGTTAAAATTGAACACTAATAGTTTAGTGCAAATTGATTTTAATTAGAATTGAAATTAATTGTAACTAACGTGTTAATCCTTTGCGAATAACTAATAATTGAAGTTATTTAATTTTTAGTCTTTCTCAAAAATTGAAACATTAATTTAATTTTTAGTGTAGATTGAATTGATAATTGACATTAATAATTTACCTAACTAAACGCGAATTTAGGTTAAGCTACGAGGTTTTGATTTTTGTTTCGATTTTGACTCTGGACTCGGGGGCATGTATTAATAAGCAATGGGACCGGTATCCTAAGATGAAGGTCATGCTGGACCCTGGGGATCCCTACTGGATCTCGGGTTTGGTGCATCATAGACACATGCTGTTTGGGCTCATTCGACTTGTACTGATGAGCAGATGGTACCGGTATCAAAATCTGGAGCTCATGCTGGGCCCTGGGGATCCCTACTGGATCTCGGGTTTGGCGCATCATAGACTCATGCTGTTTGGGCTCATTCGACTTGTACTGATGAGCAGATGGTACCGGTATCAAAATTTGGAGCTCATGCTGGACCCTGGGGATCCCTACTGGATCTCGGGTTTGGCGCATCACAGACTCATGCTCATGAAGTTTATTTAGCATGTAGTATAGCATATCTAGTACGTAGTGTGTTGTAGGCTAGTATAGCCGCATCGTCGACGCACTGTGGCACACCTGGGCTACAACAGAAGATCCGGGCTGGCTTCGCCAGCTTCATGCTGAGTTGTGGCCCTTTTGTGACAAACTATGTGACGCCTATTTTATGTATTATTTTTTTGTGTTACCTGTGTTTGTCATGAATAAATGTTTTTCTTTCTTTCTTTCTTTCTTTCATGCTGTTTGGACTCATTCGACTTGTACTGATGAGCAGATGGTACCGGTATCAAAATCTGGAGCTCATGCTGGACCCTGGGGATCCCTACTGGATCTCGGGTTTGGCGCATCATAGACTCATGGTGTTTGGGATCATTGGACTTGTACTGATGAGCAGATGGTACCGGTATCAAAATCTGGAGCTCATGCTGGACCCTAGGGATCCCTACTGGATCTCGGGTTTGGCGCCTCATAGACTCATGCTGTTTGGGCTCATTCAACTTGTACTGATGAGCAGATGGTACCGGTATCAAAATCTGGAGCTCATGCTGGACCCTGGGGATCCCTACTGGATCTCGGGTTTGGCGCATCATAGACTCATGCTGTTTGGGCTCATTCGACTTGTACTCATGAGCAGATGGTACCGGTATCAAAAACTGGAGCTCATGCTGGACCCTGGGAATCCCTACTGGATCTCGGGTTTGGCGCATCACAGACTCATGCTGTTTGGGCTTATTCGACTTGTACTGATGAGCAGATGGTACCGGTATCAAAATCTGGAGCTCATGCTGGACCCTGGGGATAATTATTAGTGTATTACATAAATTAATTATTAGTGTAAGACAGGATTAATTTAGTTACACTAACGTTAATCTAATTAACTATAATATATATATAGATCTATATATATATAATTCAAAGGTGACTGACTGACTGACTGACTGACATAGTGATCTATCAACGCACAGTCCAAACCGCTGGTTCTAGAGATTCCAAATTTGACACGTAGGTTCCTTATAAGGTCTAGGGGTGCACTAAGAAAGGATTTTTCAAAATTCATCCCCTAAGGGGGTGAAATGGGGGTCCAAAGTTTGTATGGGGAAACAAGATTAGTTAGTCTATTTTATTCGAAACTTCACAGAAGTATTCCTAACAATAAATGAGTACATACGTGTTGCAGGTTTTTTGAGAATTCAACCTCTAAAAGGGGGAAATGTGGTGACAAAGTATTGTTTCTATGGTTTATCGGGTCGCTGATAACGAAAACAACAACGATTTTAAAATCTAACGTGGCGGACGTGAAATACCATCTCTCCTGTTGGGGTGCGATGGGGTGGAAATGTCTAAATATCAATATGGGTGTCGTTTTTATGGTTTTTTGGGACGTAAATTACGAAAATGACATCGATTTGGAAGTTTAATATTGTGGACATGAAAGTGTTTGTGCCAAATTACAATCTAATCTATATATATATATATAACTCAAAGGTGACTGACTGACTGACTGACTGACATAGTGATCTATCAACGCACAGTCCCCGCGACATGTTCTTTTCGTGCGTTACAATGCGTTACGTTCTTTTTTAGTACTTTTAGTACGCGGGCGAAGCCGCGGGCAAAAGCTAGTTCTTATTAAATTTTCGAGACGTTAGTGTAACTAATAGGTTAATTCTAATTGACGGTTAGTGTAATTGACGACGTCACAAAATCAATGCGAACTAACGTTAGTAAAAATTTATGTTAGTGTAATTGATTAGTTACGGAATTAATCTTCAATCTTATTGATCAATTTTCAATTCTAATTGAAATTAACGGCCAACACTGGTAGGATCAAAAGAATAAATAAAATAAATACAACTTTTTTATTTATTATATTAAAATATAATACGAGCTGCGCAACATCGGGACAGGCCGCGTGCTCTCGTTTCGGAGACCAAGATTATTTTTAGATTGTTGAGCCAAAACAGTTACATAGTTAGTTAAACAAATACATATTAAATGGGTACGTGTTGTAATGAGCTAGTTAATGCTTTAGGTGTGTAAAATTACTAAGTACCTACATAAGGATGAGCTTTGTTTACTAACTCAAGGCAAGTCGGAACCAAGAGCGATTTGCGATATTTTGATTTTTAGTACGTATTTATGGAGCATAAACTGACTTCATAGCTAACACGATTACCTAAATTAAATTGACAAAAAAAAACAATCAGATACGTTTGAAATTGAACAGTTTTTGGTTTTTGAAATCACATTAATTGACCACTGGGTGTACACAAGTCTTCATAAGTAGTCCGTTCCAGTAACTTTACATCACAATCGCGATGAGCCGCGACTCGCCATATGGCGGCGCACATGCCCCGCGCCCAAATTGCAGGTTACATCTATCGCTTTCATTCAATAAAACGGTTTGGGGTACGACACGATTAAAACAACAATCAGACTTAGGTGGCCTATTAGCATAAACAAGTTGGATATTTCTTACTTGAAAAACTAGATCGAGAAAGTGTGGATGAGATTTCAATTGTATTAAACTTACCGATTGAAGTACCTAAACTTAATTTGTACAGTCATCTAACTCATTAGATCAGCTGATCGGCAGTATCGCAAGTATCATAACATTGTAGGTATTGATTGCTAGTATTGGCGATTGGGGTATGGAGATCAAACGTTGTCCAAATCTGGTGATAGGTATAGGTACAGCACAACTTCGATATCGCCGGGTTAAAGCAGAACAGACTGTCTAGGTTTAATTTTATTAGCAGAAAGTTGGTTTTGCCTTTGATCCTAAAGGCAGAAACATTATTTGGATTTAGGTTTATTAGCTGATAGTTGGTTTTGCCTTTGACCCGGCGATATGCCTAAATGTTTTCGCTCATAAAAAAATCTAGAATTTGAATCGCGTGCAAGGTAAATGATCTATTCCGATAGCTGAAAATATAGATGGTCAACAATATCAATATAAAAACGCATAAACAATAAAGATAAACCAAAAAACAAAATCATGACCATTTGATAAATCTGTCAATCGGTCCTACATACATATCCTGTAACAAGATGAGCTTGCGATAAACGTAGTAGGTAACACAACTCTGTCTAAATATTTATTGTTTTTTAGTAATTCGTCGGCGTGTCGGCAAGCAGTTTTTGTCCATCGAAATGTCCGTTTTGATTGTAAAAACAAACAATGTAATCTTATGTACGAGTATCAACAGTCTATTAATACACTAGCTTACACTAGTTACAAATATGTTACTCGTAACTACCAACCTGCTTATCTATATCGATGTATATGGAAAGGACAAAACTTAGCCCTAAAATTAAAAAAAAAACCGGCCAAGTGCGAGTCGGACTCACGCACCGAGGGTTCCGTACAAACCTGTAGGTATCTAGCTTACACTAGTTACAAATATGTTACTCGTAACTACCAACCTGCTTATCTATATCGATGTATATGGAAAGGACAAAACTTAGCCCTAAAATTAAAAAAAAAACCGGCCAAGTGCGAGTCGGACTCACGCACCGAGGGTTCCGTACAAACCTGTAGGTATCTAGCTTACACTAGTTACAAATATGTTACTCGTAACTACCAACCTGCTTATCTATATCGATGTATATGGAAAGGACAAAACTTAGCCCTAAAATTTAAAAAAAAACCGGCCAAGTGCGAGTCGGACTCACGCACTGAGGGTTCCGTACAAACCTGTAGGTATATAGAGGTATTTAGTAACTTTAAAAATTTTAAAAATATTTTTATTATATGATGTAACTAAAAATTTACGGTTTTCGCAATTTTTCCTTTATCTGTACTATAAGACGTTGCTTCGTACCAAATTTCAAGATTCTAAGTTCACGGGTAGCACCCTGTAGGTTTTGATTCCCTTGCGAGTTTCGAAAATTTGCGGCATAAACGGCTGTGTCTTTTGATTGCGTTGGCTTAGAAGGTTGGTTTTTTCACAGCTCCAAGGGACAGTAGACCTAAGTATTTGATATAAATTTCAGCTTCATACCTCCATGCGTTCCTGATAAAAAAGGTCTTGACAGACAGACAGACGGACGGACAACAAAGTGATCCCATAAGGGTTCCGTTTTTTCCTTTCGAGGTACGAAACCCTAAAAAGAACTTTAGCAATATTACATAAGACTAGGAATATACATATATACGAGGCTAGATAGTATTTCAACAAAGCCTATTAATAATGAGCACATTCATCTCTTACCCCATAACTAGTTGAGCTCACGAACAGCATGACAAACTAGTTAGCAACGCTTTAGGCCATTTGCTAAACGCCCGCGCACCCCTCAGCTTATGATCCCAATGATGCCCGCATCAAATCAGCGGTAACAGCCCCGAGAGTGAAGTTTTAATTGTTACACATTGTTTTAGATCGCAATATGTCGGCGAGCCGTTATCTGATGAAATATGTCCGTTATGATTGGCAAACAAACAGTATGGCGCCGCCATATGTCGCGGCACGTGCGCGTGCGCATCGCTGCCCGCTCAGGGATGAAGCTCCACTGTAGACTTTACAACGTTTTATGGTTAGAGCTTATAAATACAAATACTGAAGCAAAAAGATAAGTAGGTAGGTATTAAAAGTTCTTGCCTGATTAACTTTTTTACTGGATTGTTATTCTTAGAATTTCATTTTTATCCTCAAGAACATCATTCAGCATCAACCAATTCAATTCAAACATGTGTAATGTAAAAAAGTAAATTATCGGCGGCGCGTACATATAGAATGAACATAACTAAATCATAGTAATGCTGGTTGTTTTTTCACAAAATTTTGCATTTAAAGTATTACTTACGATCAAATGGTAAAAAATGAAATGTGATATCGTACAACGGTAATAGTCAAATTATTTCTCTTAGGTAGACTTTAAAGTGGTATCTTAATTAAGCCCCCCCCCCCCCCCCTAATTGCATCCTGATTGAGCCCAGCATAGGCCAACTACCCTGTCTATAAAGCTGGAAATCCTGGGTTTGAATCCAGGTAAGGTATTTATTTGTTTAATGAGTACGAATATTTGTTCCTGAGTGATGATTGTTTCTTTTGATTTCTTTGTATTTACGCATCATGATATTTATTATATATCTTCCTATACCTATCGTCGTCTGTAGCCACAACACTTATTGAGCTTACTGTGGCACTAAGTCGATTTGTGTAAAGATCAATCAATCGAATCTCACCATGCAAAAGGAAAGTATAATATGTACATATATGTATGTAATAGGAAAGCACTTGGAATATCTCACCTGGCCGTTGTAATTACCTGCATAACTCTATGGCGAGGGAAGCCAGGGTGCGGCATCATCCGTCACTATAATCGCTTGTTAATCATTTTTCGGTTGATAGGGCTCATCGCGCCGCCACCATTTGCGGATTATAATATTCACAGCTAAACCCCTTAGTATTGTGAAAAAAGTACGTCAAAAGCATGCATGTTGTTGAATTTAGCAATAATACGGATACCGTCCCCTGTCGGTACCAATATTACAAAGTACATTGGCTTAAGTACGAAAATAGTAACTTGTTAACCAAGGGATGAAAGGCTCGCAATTTTGACGAGCCTTCCACCCGACTTGAACACTGCTTACTTTTCTTTTTAAATAACAGAAAAGTAAAATAGGTACTTCTTTTGTTTTTAAAATAAATCTAAAGAAAAACAAAATCAATGTGGTTCTAGAAGTCACTTTTATTGATCAATTGGGCCAAAAGTATCATCATTATTATGAAATCGGGAGATAAATAGCGTAATAGAAACCACACGACAAATCCGTTTTGACCAGAATAAGTAGGTATTCACAAAAAAAAATTAAAATATCCCTACCACCTACTTTCATAATATCTTTGCAGCTTAATATTTGCTGCCTGTTTTACTCACTGGAGATACTGAAGTGAAAGTGAAAAAGCTAGCAATAAACGACCAGCCTCAAATCGATTTGTTAACCGCATAGGTAGTTACTCTTTTAAAAATAAAACGAATCAAACAAACAGTGGAGTAATAAACTCGAATCGAAGTTCGAAGTAGCGCCCGTATCGTCAACCGCGGCCCTACCATTGACATTGAACTCTGTGTGCGTTGAAGCCGGGGGAAACTGGGGACTGGATACGAGTACACGGGAGATACACCAATAAATCGATACAACGGGAAAGAACACTAAAATTTTAATTTCTGAGAAATACCCGTATAGCCTGGATATACATATACACATTCATTCTTGCCTTTTTACCCTACTGCCGAAGAAGGGTTATATTTTTTAAGAGTATGTATGTTGGTCTTTTTTTTTGGTACGCCCTATAGCCTACATTGTTTAACGGGTTACTTAAAAATAACAATATGGTGTCACTATTTAAGTCGCTAGTAAAATCATACCGCAGTCGGGATCTATTATACTTAATTATACTTTTTAAATACCAATTTCTTCAATTCGTATATTTAATACCGTATCGTGCGTTTAAAAGTGGAAAATTGAGTAAGTAGCTTTGATAGGTATGTACGTGTCATATTCCGTAGTGGAGTTAAAGAAGAAATTTTATGAAGAAGTATTACATCATTAACAGAATGTACGATAGGACGACGAATGCACCATTTATTTTCATTGTATAATGGATGAATATATTGGGACCCTTAGAGTACCTTTCGTAGAATATTATTATTTTTCCACGATAAAACGTGTCGCGGTCCCATCACCCCGCGCCTCCCCTGGCACCCGCATACCGTATGCCCACGGTGATTTGCATGCTTCTCTAAACTATTACATGTATGTTACATACAAACTGAACAGATAGCCGGCGTGATAACGACGTTCCGAAAATAAAGGGATCCGATGACGCAGACAATTACGGTAGACGTCAGCGCTTATCTTTCACATGATTGCCCGTAATAAAACCAAGCTGGGGGTACAATAATATATGGCCTGTAATGAGACAGGTATGCCGAGCGTATTGAATTTCAAATGTTTCAGAGGGAATCTATTTTCCTTATAATATTGTATTGGGCAATTTGGGCATTAGAAAAACTAAAGAACTCCTTGAATCCTTTGCAATTTTATTTGACGGGGTTACATTTCAAGATGATGGGATATTACATAGAAATTATAGGAAACTCCTGTGAAACAAAACTTCTTACTGCACATTGCACAATACACCTCTGTTTGGCCCGATGATGATTGAAACGTAGAGAATACCATTCGGCATCAAGTCTGCCGGCCGTCAGTAAATTTTTCAGTTTACTTAAATCAATTGGTTTTTTTTAGCAAACTTTGATATTTTATTATTACTTTATAAATAACATAAAAAACCAAACATACAAATAATTACAAACGACTATAAACTATACACACTTATATATGTGGAAGCTTGTAATTTGCATCTAGTTGATAAGTCTTTAACATATGTATATTAGGCAGTAAGCATCCCAAATAAAATAAAATAAACTAATACTTAGAATACTTATATAAAATACTTACTAAGTACCTACTTAAACTACTTAATAAACAAAAAAAACTCTAAAATAAGATAAGACTAAACTAAAACTAAGGTATTAAGCTATTGTTAATTTTTAGTTTAACCCGTATTTTTATATTTCCTTTCCAGGTTCAGTTTGCCGTCCACCTGACAAAGCTGGCACAAATATATAGGTAAAACTTAAATGTTAATGTAGTGACGGAAAACTGACACATAAGTAGGTAACCTACTAGCAAAAAATATATAATTATAAAAAGCCCGCATGTGTGATTTATTATTATATTACCCAGAAATAAGAGCTATTACTATAAATTAACCGTTAATCGATTAGTTCTTTATTTCCCACAGATAATCAATTAACCCTGAGCGCGCTATAAAACAAAGATAAGATTGCAAATGTGCGTATTCACACAATTAATTTTGCCCTCTTTCCTATCCACTCTCTTTAATTTCAATTTAGATTAAATATGGCGTAATAAATTTAACATTTTAATCAAGTATGTCGCGAAAGGAAATTGTCTATGGGCCCCAATTCTTAGGTGAAGTGCGATAAGGGCTATAAAACAAATAAACATCGCGGTGGAACTATTAGTGAGGTTGTTAATGTACGCACCTGGGAGCGCAGGTGAGCGGGGCAGCGATGAGGAGTATTCCCAATAAAAAATAACCATTACAACTGGGACCTCATGATCTGTAACAATATGGGGATACGCTTATACTGGTCAATAAACAATTCTCGGCGCTCAGTAGGTAAGTTGCGTGAAAACGGATGCGCCTGTGGGAATTAGTGTCTATTGTTTTTAGGACACTGGTTTCGAGTTGGGGTTTATTGGTTGCTGTCATGCGAATATTTGGGTTACGAATGCTCATTAGACGATATCGTAAAATTTTGTTGATCAAGCAAATTGCGACGACAGCGAGACTCGCATGTTTCGTGAAGGGAAAATAGTTTTCTCTTCGGACATTTATTTTAAATTGAGTTTTAACTTAAAAACGACTCAACCGACTTTATTCAATATAGTTTTCATTAAAAGTACTTATTCGGCCTTACATTTATGATTTTCTCCAAGTTTTTTGGAACCACGATCAAAAGTTACAGGTTACAGGACCCACTTTTTTAAACTTTCGGAGCTATTATTTACGAAACTATTAGGTTGATATAAAAATTGTTTTAGAAGACCCCTATTCTTTTTAAAATATCTATCCAACGACACCCCACACAGTAGGGTTGGAGCGAAAAAAAGCACCCCCACTTGATTTGCACGGGAGGTACTTACCATAATAAAAAAATATTTTTCCAGTTTTTATTTTACCACTTTGTTGACGTAAATTATGCGCATACTCATACCAAATATCAACTTTCTAGTGCTAATGACCACTTGAGATAAGCCGTGGACGGACAGACAGAAATTATACAGGCATGGCGAAATTAATTTTTAATATTTATTTATTCAATGTAGGTATATAGAGTGATTGAATGCTAACTCAACACATTATTTGCAATTTGCTAAATTGTAATGTATTCAGCCCAGCCAACTAAGGGTCCAAATTGACAGGTCTCAAGTTATTTTATTATTTAAACGTAAAGTAAACGTAAAACGTTATTTTACGTAAATTAGCTCCAGTAGGATAACACCTTTACTAATCCCCATATATAAATAAAGTATAACCATGCTAACTTTGCACCGACTTGGCACTCTTGGCGCCATACTTCACGTAAACCTTAGGTGGGCAACTTGGCGTGGCCGGACTATACAAAAAATCTTTTAAAACAATTAAGACTTTGATAAAATAGATATCAACATTTTAACATCACATTAGTTGTTTATAACTTGGTCTTAAGGTTTAATAGGGTGCACGAAATGTAAAATAAAAAGCAACTGATTAACACTTTCCCCTTTATTTAGAATAATTCAATAGTATTATCACATATCTGATCGAACTTGTATAGGTATGTGGGTAAGCACGCTATTATATTCTCTTTACGGAGAACACTTCACTCTTAACTGTTTACTAGGGCCCGGCGGCAACGCCCTTAACCGACCATTATTCATTATTAGACCTTACGCCGTTGCAATACTTATTACAAATAGCCAATTACAGTGTTGGCGGTGGTAAATAAGTCAAGCAAAAGGTATACTAAAATAAAAGGAACCACTGTTTGATAGGCAAGAGAATTCACCAATCCGCATAGATTACATCCCATAAACTCCGCAATATAAAGGACATACGAACATCGGCGGTAACCACATACACGGCGCTCTTATACTAAACTTTTACAGTATTATGCTACACCTGTGTATTAATAGAGTGCATGATTAAATAGTCCACTCTACTTCTACTACTTAATGTATTAAGTGAGGAGTTCAAATCAGGCACCGATTTAATGTTCATTAACAAGCTTAAACGGACACTACTGGACATGACGTGCTAGTGTCGACGAATTCTTCGCCTGTTACAAGTCACAGGTCCATTTACAGTATTTTAATAATTATGTTTTTGCTGCATACAACATATTATTCAAACAAAATGATGTTATAACTACTTATAAGTATTATAAAAGTGAAGTGTCAATTTTATGTCTTTTATCAATAAATTATCTATCTATCTACTCATCCTTCTTATCCTTTATAGATATAGAAAAGGACGGGTACAGAAATAATTACATTATTATTGACAGTGACTTAGAACTCAATTTTTGTTGATATTATTTTATAATTAAAAACACACAGGTCGTAAACGTGGACTTAACTGAAATAAGCTCGTTCTTTTATGCTTAATTGTAATAGGAGCGCTACGTGTAGTGAAGTGGTATTGTACCTACAACAATGAAAAGTAATATTTTTTTAGGAATGATCATTTAAAGTGACCCATTAATATTGCTTTTGAAATATTCTATCCAATGGGTAAGTAATCCATGCCAAACGGTTATACCGCAGCCGCGCGAGCCCTAGCAAACATGAACATACACACATGTTATGCAAAAAACTTGACAAATGCCAACGCAGCAGCGTACGTCCTAACAAATGTCAGGCAACCAGTTATCCTGACACCATAGACACCGATATGTCATAACCGCACACTGTGTTTATGTCTAACTGGCCACCTTAAACTGGGAACGTGCGGAGACTACGCAGCTGCGTCGCAAACAAGATATAAGTATAGATTGAGATATGGACATGAATTTTAAAGTGCAATGTGAACGTTGATAGTTCTTTGCTATCCTTTTGTTATCTGGACAAGTCAATCCACATAGAATATATATAATTCAAATACACACCGGTCCACCAACGCTGGTGTAAATTAGTTGAATTAATAAATTAAGTTTATCATTGTGTGTGGCTTTGTGGTGGTGTGTGTTTTGTACAATAAAGATTTTAGAAACACAAAAACGTCTTTTTTCTACTCCAGCACTTCTATATGCCAATTAAATGACTGATAGTGGTATCTAAAACTACATCATTTAAGTGAAGGCGCTAAAGTCTATTTGTCTATAGGTACTTTCTATAACTGCTAGCAGTCACACAAAACATATTGTGCAACTGTTTTTGTTTTTTTAATACACCGACTTCCAGGTGCCATGTCTAAAAAGGGTTCGTTCTTGTTTACAATATAAATTATATTTTCAAATTGATATATACTTGAAATTATTTTTGCACAAACTATGATAAAAACATTATCCTGTCTTTTTAAAAGTATTAATATCTTAAATAATTTAGTTTCCATATTTATGAAAAGCATAATAGTACTTTAATGTAAACTTTTGCATTGAGAGCTACTTGAACGAAGCCATATTTTTTTGCAATTGAAAACCAACTCGTGGTCTGTCTATGACATTTAGTCAAAAAGTTAATATTTAAAAAGTTTCAACACAATGTACGGCTTAATTTTTGTATTTAAACTCGTATATTACGTTAATATCAAGAAGTTTATGTTAATTTTCATAAAATAAGTGACAAGAAAACTTCACAGTGAATATCCGAAGACTTCGGCACAAAAGTAAGAGATATTAGTTGATAAAAGAATCTTAAAACAAAATTGATTTATGTACTCGTGATACTTAAGAACTTTAAAATTATTTATTAATTACGTTTTTGCTACTGTCGTAGAAAAAGTTTCGTGTGCAACGGTACATAATTAGGTCTTAAAATTCTCGGGTCTATTATTACAAAATTCGGCTTCGCCTCATTTTGTAACTTCGACCCTCGAATCTTAAGAACCCTTATTATGTAACTGTTGCACAAAATACTATTTTTATCGACCTACAACCACTTTGACAGATTTTACTTCTTTGTCATATAATCAGTAATTTCTGATGTGGTGTTGCCACCAGCGTTGGTGAATGGAGGTGTAGTTACAAATACGCGTTGTGACAGAGAACACGCACGAAGGGGTAACCTTAAAGGGGACACAAGTAGATAGTAATACAAGGGCTAACACGTTCCGTGGCCACTATGTGTATTATGAATTAAATCATATTTTGCTCCCTGCTCCAAAAAAGCTCCAAAGTAGCTTTTAAGAAAATTACATTAAAACTTCAAAAATAGCTCTTAGTAAATGAGACGCCACAGCTCCATATAAAACTATCGCTACACAATTTAAAAATATTTATACCTTGCGTAATCATGGAAATATACATAATGAATAAAGGTGACACCCATAAGTTAAAAATAGCACTAGTATTAAGACAAAGTTTAGTCTAATTTTACCCTTTGAAAAAAAGACGAGGGAGCAAAAACATCCTTAGCCTAAATGGTAACTACTTAAATTTAAAAATAAAACAAGTAAAATAAAAATAAAAAAGTACAAGGAACATAAGAATAATATCATGAAATAGACCATAGGCAACCTACGCATAAGAAAATTGAGATCACTCTGTTTTTGTCACGAGTACCGAGCGCGAAAAAAGGTCTAAAATGATTTTAATTTGATGCGAGTCGGATTTTAATAGCAGCCTCCGGTTATATTAATTAAGTTCGTGTTTGGACTGAGTACGCGAGTTCAGGCCACTTTGCATGATGACTGGTTACGCGGCCTATCTCAACGAGCTATAGCTTTATTCAGTCCATATAGTACCCCACATTGACTCCGCATTGTGCAGCATTTACGAAGAACCGCGATTACTACACACAGGCGATCTAATACTTGTTAAAATATGAGGTACACTGCTAACCGCACCATTTCATTGCATCCGATACCATTTTATACAACAACAGCTTATGTCGGTACGACACTTTCGTTTCGACATACTGCACCAAAGCACAAAATGCGGTTGCAGGTTTATATTAGATTATTATGGGAGTAGCAATGCGTGTAAATGTCATCTTATAAGGAGATAGACACTCCTAAGGTAAGTGATCTGTTATTTAACCTGTCTTGCGATAGACAAGTGTTATAAAGGCTGTACAATGTCTTTCAGCACCTGTTATTCATATAATAGCATTAAATTACTAATAGCTGTAAAAACTGCCACGATATGTTGTATTTACTACTGTAGCATAATGTAACATAGATTAATCCAATTATGAAACTAATAGCGGGTTTGCAAGAGTAACATTGGTGTATGTGTAATAGTTATGTTTTTTTTACTTTAGGTATCAGAGTAAGTTTCACTTTCAGCGAAAAAGGTATGCAAAAACGTTTTGAAATATCGAATGCCGAATTGGGTTTTTTTTTGGGGTTTGGCTGTTCATGTTTGTCAATCCTGAGATTGTCTAGTCAAATTCGGTTCTTGAATTAAGAAAAAAGTTTATGAATGGGGTTTATACTGTTTTACTGACGTAGGTCTGTACCTACATAATATTACGAGAATAATGAAACCTTGGACTTGGCTAAATACACCAAAGCTCTAAAATAGTAGTTTATGTAACTGTTACGTAATAAGGGTCCTTAAAACAGGAGTGTGGTTTTATGAAACGAGCCGCAGGCGAGTTTCATAATAAGATCACACGAGTGTTTTAAGGCCTAATTACGTACAGTTGCATACACTGCTTTATCTACACTCAAATTATTTATCCAAAATGCCGTATTCGGAAACCATAGAATGGCCGCCATTGCACCGCCATGGCCAACTCTCGTGTGCCGGCGGTCGGGGAGGCGCGTGTCGGCGGCCGCGCGGGCGCGTGCAGGTGTACATTATGTTATCAAAACTCATAACACATCAATATTTGAGCATGTAAAGTTAAAATTACGTTACTGCCACAGATAAAAAGCTTATCATTGTAAAATCGGTTGTGGTAATGTTAGCCATTGCCTACCGTTTTTGAACACGTTTTAGAGGACTTACAATGTGAGTGTAGATAAAAATAATTTTGATATTAATCTACGTGTAAATAATAATACATTAAAATGAGGGCAAATGTGCATACCATCGCAATATTGCGAAATTTTGTTTTACCATACACAATACTTTTATTATACCAGTATAGGCTTTATTAATTTTGTTGTAATATCTAACATTCTAACGTTTTAGATCATTTAATATCATCGATTTTACAACCATTTTAGCGGCAATTTAGAATTATAACTAAAATTAAGCGAAGCTTCTAGGTAACATCTGAGTGTTGGAATATACGCCTATATCTCGAGATCATCTGATTATGATACAGTGATTGATTATGTTAGTTACAGGTGTGATGATTAGGATTAGTACGAGTAAGAGATGCAAGACTATTATAATAGATACGAAACGAAAACAACAATTGATTTTTGCTATAACAATTAACATATTGTCAGAAAAACTCTCACTAAGAGGCACTCCTTTCCATTATTTTCACCAGTAAATTCAGGGAAAGAACACAGGAATAAAAGTTAATAACTGGTACAATATACGTTTGACACAGATCATGTCTGAAATATATTATCTAAAATATACCAAAGAAAATAATGGAACGGAGTGTACTCTATACTTTCATTCGATATTAGTATAGTTTTGTTTTCAGTACCGAATCGTCACCCGCATCCCAGGTTGTTTAATACCACCACAGACAAAATAAACATAGCACACGCTCGGAGTAGACAAACCATGTTTGACAATCTAGCTACCAAAAAACTCATAGTGTTATGTAGCGTCATTTCAAATCTGATAAATCTGAATCACTCCTCCGACATATTTATATTTGTTCCACTCTGAGCAGTGTAAGTAGTATAAGTAGTATTTTATTGCATGTGATGGCAAGGGCTATGCGATGAAATATTTTGTTAATTTACCTATAGCATATTTGTCTGCTCTAACTACATTCTTAAAGAATAAGCCTCTGAATATTACTCAAACCTCCGCCGGTGCATCACTATACGCCTCTATTATTGTGAATACATAACATTATTCTAACAATCAGCACTATAATGAAAAAATATCTCTTTCTAATTTGCGAATAATCACATATTGTTAAATATGCCTAGGTGGGCTAAAAATATATATGTATTACAAAGCGGACATGTATGTGAATATACAATTCCAATAATAGTTTACACATATATTTGCATAGATAGTAAAATGCGACGGAGTTACAAATATCAATGACAAACTTTTTATGAAACTATCGATAGACAATTAGACATACAGGTGAAAGAGAACGACCCAGAACCAATATATACACATGTATAAATGTATG
This sequence comes from Pammene aurita, assembly GCA_947086415.1. Taxonomy (NCBI): domain Eukaryota; kingdom Metazoa; phylum Arthropoda; class Insecta; order Lepidoptera; family Tortricidae; genus Pammene; species Pammene aurita. The sequence goes on along the minus strand of OX352293.1, from coordinate 18,995,770 downwards.
TATAATTACATCATAAGAAATAAAGACAATTATAAGTAACAATATTATCTAAAAAAAGTCACTATCAAGATGTAATACCAAATTAAGGAGCTTGTGTCAATTATATATTTTACGCGCGATTTGGAGTCCGGCAAAAACTTTAATGACCCAAACTCACAGGTTTAGCATTACAAACTTACAGTCACCATAATTATAAGTAAACAGCAGTCTCACTTAAGTTCTCAGGTATACATGTCGATAAAACAACTAAACCATTATAAAGTAAATGATCGCTACTATGTAAATTATATATTTGGCTACTCGAGGCGCTCCGATCCAATGAAATATTGGATTCTACGGCACTTCGATACTTATTGCAGCAATTTACTATTTCTATGAATGTAACTCTTAATACCATCTCAAGTATGACTATAAGTATAGCAACCGTATTGATTATGTAATTTAACAATTTATAGCCAATATTGTCATCTGGCGAGTTTCCACTGGTGTACCAAAGGCGGTATATTTTACTCTCATTTAACTGCCGATGTCCCGACGGACACAATACAAAATGGTGGAATTTTTAAACAGTAAAATTTTGTAAACTCACACAATTTTGTATGAAGATTTAAACTTTCCGTTTCTTAAATTATTTTTCGTATATTTCTATTGATAATTTCAGTAACTTATTTTTTTTAGGAACTTCGCAACATGTGAGGCTGTCAATATGATAAATGTTCATGTTCCTCTGATCTCGCCTCGCACAAGCGCTTTTGCGATTAGACATTTATTTGTTAAAATGGGGTAATATTTTAATACCGCCTTTGCCTTTTGTAACAAAACATAAGGTCCAACAGAACCATTTTTGAATCACCATCAGTACCATCACTTCATCATACGTCCAAATAACGCATATCTTCTCTTACCATGACGCGGACTCTTTGCTTGTTTGCCATTGTAGAATACTTATTTAAAAAGAACATAATTTTCTAGTTAACCTGCCAGTGTCAAGGGAAAACACCAGACAACTCCACAGGGATGTAGTGGTAAGTGTAAGGACAGTAGTATTTACTTGTGCACGAGCGAGGCGAGGCGCCTCACGCCGGACTTGCCCGAGCCCTTGGTCCTTTTGGTTTGCTCCTTCACGCCCCTGAAAAGTAGTAAATTCAAATAAGGACGAGATAAACAATAAGCCCCAAAAAAAAGGCCCGTACTGTAAGAACGACTCGTACAGTACTCGTAGCAGTTTCTCTGACAGTCTTATTGTAGTCTTATTATAGTATTTTCACGCATCACTTAAGGGGCTGACAACAGCTAAATTCCCTCCCTATCTTATTCAGCGCGAGTGAAAGAGAAACACTGTGTTACGATTAGTATGGGAGCTCATTGCAAATTTTACAAAATAATGAATAAAAAAAACGACGCATTAATTGAGAAATATAAGGCAACGAAGTTTTTAGTATTAGTTTGGTGGAATTTTGTCCTTAGTTACAAACGTATATGTCAAGAAACTAAAGACATACAACTGTTTAAAACTAATTTTAAGATGTAACTTTGGAATTGTTTTCTATCGAGCCGATTTCGTCCAATCGTGTATCGGACGCAACGAAGTTCTTCCAAATATAACGAATATTAACATATTTTTTTTTTACTTTCTCAAAACAAGTAGTTATAGCTGAAACACTGTTTGAGTAAAGTCAATTTGAAGGTCATCGGGTGTTGTCAGCCTCTTAATGCGTTCGTTAGTACAAAGTCCTCAGTGTCGGATAACTCCGAAAATTGCTCCAAATTGTGTAATTTGAAATGGAATATGTGTATATTCTATCATATAAGAGTATGTTGTTGCATTGTTGGAATAACCCGAATAAAATAAAATAAATTTATTTGATATTATATTGTACCGGCTGCCTGGTACTAACACCTCTTGAAACGCACATGACTTGTAATGTTGAACAAATTGAATTGAATTATCTACACCAACAGATAACCTCAACCACTAGATAATCATAAATACAACTCGAGGTCACCACACATCAGCGCTCCCGTACTAATTTAGTATGAGAGCGCGACCGCTTATTTCATTTGAGTTAACGTTTTTGATCATTACTCATGTGAATTAAAAATCAAGTTATAGGGATTAACCTGGATTATTATACTACAAAATGGTGTAGAATACTATTGAGATGTGCTGTTCAAATCGTAGAAATTTACGAATAAAATTGCATGCATGCAATTGCATGTGTGGTGACCTCGTGCTCCTTGTAAAAGCTTAATGATGAGTAGTCTGTGTAGTCTGTGCCTACACCTTACGAGATTTGTAGAAGTAAGTACCTCTTAATATAGTTCATTTCACTACTATATTACTTAGATAGATACCAGTTGCAGACGGTCAAAATTTTTCTTAGTCAAGCCGGGGCTCTGTTTGCAAGCAAGCTGTCGGAAAAACTGCTCTGGTACCTGAAAATTAGGCGAGCCGGCGGGAAGCGAGTTCTAGGGACGCGCCGCCGCTGATAGAAACTCCAGTGTACGATCACGACTAGGCAATTCGGAAAAAAGAACCACTCACAAGTATCGGGTGAGGTCCTCAATGTCGACGAGCATGGAGTCCTGCCCCATGTGGAGCTCGTCGCGCGCCATCAGCAGCTGCACGAGGGACTCGTTGAGCGACTCGATCTGCGAGTGTAGCTCGTTCACCACCACCTGCAATACCACACGGTTTATTAATTTACTACATTGTGATTTTAACCCTTTGATCGCCAAGCATCGGACGGAAAAGTCGTGCTCTCAGCGCCAGCGACAACGATTAAACAACAAGGCAAACCGATGAGGATTTTGGACGTGATATCACGTGCTGGCTCTGAGGGCGCGACTTTCCGTGCGCTGGATTTGACGTCTTTGGCGGTCAAAGGGTTAATGAAGCGGGGAGCAGGGGATCCCGTCATTTGAAAAATCTGAGAAATACTGGCTTAGTGCTTATCTAAGTAATAACTAGGATGAATGATTGTCTTGGTTCTTGCCTATTTATGACCAGGATACGAAAAGGGAAATGTGTATACCTTTTCAACCGACTTCAAGATTTCGAACGAGGAGGTTCTCAATTTCCACCCGATTATTCAAAAACGGTTGGACCAATTTGGAAAATTCTTTTTTTGTTTGAAAAAATATACTTCACTGTTGGTCCCATTGCCACTAGGTCAGGATCTGATGATGGGATCCTGGAGAAATTGAGCGAACTCTTCATATATTATAGGCAAACCTATGGTGATTTAAATATTTTTTACAGTAAATCGGGCATTTCGTTTTGGAAAAGTGGAGTCTAAGTAAAATCAGTTCTTTTTTGTTTAAAATTATAGGTATATATATACACATATATATATCTCTCTCTTAGGTCGTTTCCTCATGTCTGAGGATCGTGGTCAGCATCAGGGTTGCATCTGGAGCGGATGATATATATATATATAGATGACGCAGAAGATATACCAGCAGACTCAAACAAGCCCCGTTCGACCGCGAGTACGTGCCCAGTAACTTGACCACGCTTATTCGGTAGATTTGCTTATGCTGGTTTAATTTTAATAGAGCGCTCGGTCGGTCCTATGTGAATAGCAATTTCGCTTAAGACGCTTTTTACTGTGCCACTTTATGCATTCTGATTGTGATTCTCGCTATTATATGAGTTCAATGTACAATAAATAAAACATAAATATTATGAGACAATCTTACACAAATCAATCTAGTCCCACAGTAAGCTCAATAAGGCTTGTATTGTGGGTACTAGGCGACGATATATATAATAGATATATACATATAAATACTTAAATACATAGAAAACATCCTTAACTCAGGAAAAAATATCAGTGATAAACACACAAATAAATGCCGTGACCAGGATTCGAACCCAGGACCTCCTGCTTCATAGGCAGGGTCACCACCGACTAGGCTAGGAGGCCGTTAATAAAAGTATACTTATATAATTACTCAATCATTACCGATTTTTACTCACTCGTACTCGTAATGGTCTGCAGGGATCAAAACTGACCGTTACACGAGTAATAAATAACTGTATAGTAGAAGTATCCTTATGTTCGTGCATTGTTGCAACCCTATATATTTATAGTACATTACTTACCAAGGACTGTAAAAGAAAGAAAGCCCGAAATCGCAGGTATTTGTGACTCGAGCCGCAGGCGAGGGTTGTCAATATGCGATAGAGGGCTTTCTTTTTTACTGCCCGTGGTGAGTACACAATTTTACGTCTCCACCTGGCCATAATGCGAGTTTTACCGTACGCGTAGCGTGCGGTGCGTATTTTGAAAAACAATAAAGTCATTTTTGTTAGTATAAAGTTGTTGATAATTTCTATTCCCGAAATATAATAGGCAACCCTCGTAGGTACCCATATATGCAAGATTGGATGAAATGCGTACCTAGGTAGGTACTCATGTTTATATAGTCATGGTCAAATTCATGTAACATGCGACTTTACAGATACATGTGTGAGCCTACATGAAAAGGTACCATTAGGCGCCTTGGCGGAAGGCGCTGACGTCGTACGTTGTACAGATTAGATACTGCTCGAATACATTCAATTTTTGTTTGTTCAGTCCAATAAAGAAATCTCCAATGCCTTTTAATCTAAGTACCTATAATACGAAACCTAATCAGGCAACTTAATTACCGAAATAACTCACTTCTAACAAAACCATATTTGGCAATAAACAACGTGTGCTGATAAATAGTTACTTAACAAAACAGAAGTTTACGTGACACCAATATAAAGTTAGGAAACACGCAACAAAAACACCTATTGTTTTATTTTTATGAGCCACCGCACGCCAAGAACACAATCAAGGTCAATAACGTACAAAAGAGTAATCATAACTGTAGCGAGAACGTTTCAACGCGGTTAAAGTATATGCTTCCGGAATGCTTGGTCGTCATCTGATATATCGGAGCGGCAAAGGTGGCAACAAATATCGGAATAACGCCTCTATTGTCAAGGTGATAAAGTGTATGTTCCGATATTTTAGAGTACCTTCGCCGCTCCGATATATTTGATCGCGACTGTACAGCAGCAGAAGTTGCAGAAGTAGCTAAGTGGGTGAGGCGTTACAAATTATCTTGGCACTACTTTATTGTCAAGGTTGTTTCGAACATCCCACCCACTTAGCTGTTTACTGTAATTGAATCGCCATTTTGACCCCTTTATTAATATTAAGCGAACCATGCGCTTAGCAAGGGATAGAAGCCTATGAAGGAACCTGGTCATCAACAGAAGGACATGATGTCACATGATCAATGATGATGATTGATATTAAATAATACCTACATTTTAAGCGAACTCTCTTGCGTTTAATATGTTTATTGTTAATTTAAGAGAGAATTTCAAAAACTGTGTGAATATTAAGCCACAAGGCCCACAAGCTTAACACATTTTCCCTTCGAGTTATAATAAAGTATATTCGGCGTCGTAAAAAATAAGGTAAACAAATATGGCTGCGTTTCTAAACAAAAAAAGCATTTCACACATGACAAAATATTATTAAAGAAATTCGTTTTCACTGAAATATTAGAAATTAACGGATATTTCTAGAAATAACAAGTTTATGTATATATGTTTACAATGAAGCCATGGTTGCTCTTTAAAAGTGCGTGATTCCAAAGCAATGAAGTTAAATGCGTTTGTTCACATTATTTTACTTTTCTATTAACCCCGAATTTAGGACGAAACACAAATTTAACCTCTACAATACGCAGTTACCAAAAGAAACTACCTAGCATCTGCTGTAAATTGATAATATTATACCCTATATTAGCAATTTTTTTCCAGTACCTATGAATGATACTAAAAACGACTATTTATTCAACGTAGTTATATTTACTTATTGGTCGTGTCAAGCACTGGCACTTTATGTTATTCTATTGGTTGATCGGAGTACAAACACAACTACCTACGCCTACGTCTTTACACTAATTAACCGACTTCAAGATTTCAATAGAGGAGGTTCTCAATTCGGCGTGCATGTTTTTTTTTATGTTTGTTACTCAAAAAACTCCGTCATATTTGAACCGATTTTGATTTTTTTTTTATTGTAAGTATATATACAATACAGATTGGTCCCGTTTTTGTCAAAACGCAGTTCTGATTATGGGATCCATGAGGAATCAAGGGAACTCCTCAAATCTTAATGGCATACATGTAGTGATTTTAATATTTTTATCAACAAATCAATCATTTTCATTCAAAAAAGTGACATTTAATGAACTGCTGATGATGATCAGAACGGAACTCTTCAACGACGCATAGTTCACGTTTGGCGATTTGTCCTCTTCGCTGTGTTTGTTAAGCAAGTTATTTCATTGTATGGAGTCTAAGAGTGCACCATCTACAATAATCCTTCACCGGCTTCCCCCATTGAAGTTATGTTTTTTCTTAAAAATTATTTAGTATACAGTTCATCCTTACTTGTCTTATCACGTTACCTACAATCAGGTTTTTTTATAAAGTACACAGATACAACTACTATTTGTAAAGGACCATGGGCAAAATGTCCCCACCCACCACCAGAAACGAAACATGTCTCATTTAGTAGATCGTGTCAACCGGATGATTTTTTACTATGACGAGGATCACCATATGTATGGGGTTTTCTTGGAAAACCGTATTTTGTTTTCATATATATTTTGTTAAATTCTTTGAAAGTTACAAGTAGAAGGTTACAGAAACATTATATTACTAGCAATAATAAACAACAACATTTCTTTAAAAAAAATACAGACGATTTGAGAACCTCCTCTTATTTTTGAAGTTGGTTAAAAAAAAGGAAAACAAAAATTCGCTTATAGAGCTATATATTATTAGATCTACAATACTACTTAACATATGATACATATTATCAGTGTTAACTTAAAATTATTAATATTTTTAGCCAAAACTCTTAAAGAAAATTGAAGATGTCTGTCCTAAATATATGTATGTGACGTATATATATATAAACAAAATACGGTTTTCCAAGAAAACCCCATACAAAGGGCAATCCTCGTCATAATAACAAATCATCAGGTTGCCAAGATCTATTAAATGAGACATGTTTCGTTTCTGTTGGTGGGTGGGGACAGTGCCCATACAAATTTGCCCATTGTCCTTTATAAATCAATCACTTTCTAATAGAGTAGGTACCTATTTCCCGTAATATAATTTTAAACAAAAAAGAACCGACTTCACTTAGCATCCACCTTTCCAAAAGGAAATGCTCAAGCTGCTGTAAAAAATACTCAAATCACTATAGGTGTGCCTATAATAGTTGAAGAGTTCCCTCGATTTCTCCAGGATCCCATCATTAGATCCTAACCTGGTTACAATGGGACCAACTGTGAAGTATACTCTTTCAAACAAAAATAGAATTTTCCAAATCGGTCCAGCCGTCTTCGAATAATCGGTGAACATACATAAAAAAAAAAAAAAAAAAAAAAAAAAACAAGCAAAAACAAAGATCCCGACGAATTGATAACCTCCTCCTTCGAAATCTTGAAGTCGGTTGAAAACAAAACTAGTGTAGGTAATCGGAAATGTTTATCTAGCCTACCCAAAACCTAATGAGGCAAAATCCGGTTCGGAAGTTTTACAATACCAATTACATATATTTAAGCAAAACTAACACATTTCAGAACTTACGCTAAGATAATAAGGTTTATAATACCATACACTTGGGTGTTTTATTCAAGTTACGATAAGGTATGGATGTCAATGTGTAAATATTATTAGATTGTCAGAGCGTGACGGTGCCCGCACCGTGCACACTTTCTGCACCTCATTACACACTTGGCAGAGCTCGCATCGCCTAGTCTAGGGAGTCTACTTGCAGATATATCTACGCTGACTACAGTCCCTACTCTAGCGTCATTCAAATTGTCCCATTTCCCATTGTCCGATTCAATGAATCGAATAGGACCGCTCCATTTTACTTACTTATTTACTAGTATAATATAAATTTGTATTGTACAAAGAAACCTTAACACAAAAACTGGGGATTCTATGTGATACAGCACTCTAGCTAGTAGATAGGTGCAATGTGCATTTCTGTTTGGGCCAGGTATTCTAGAATTTTTAACTCTAAGTAGGTACCCAAAATACAATTTACAAGACAAGTGTACCTTTTTCAATCACATCCAAAACTAGTAATTTTTAGCGGGCATGCGAGCTGGTTAGTCGTAACTGATTATAGTACATTACTTACCAAGGACTGTAAAAGAAAGAAAGCCCGAAATCGCAGGTATTTGTAACCCGAGCCGCAGGCGAGGGTAGTAAATATGCGATAGAGGGCTTTCTTTTTTACTGCCCGTGGTGAGTACACAAATTTACGTCTCCACCTGGCCATAATGCGAATTTTACTGTACGCGTAGCGTGCGGTAAAACTCACATTATGGCAAGGTGTGACGTAAAACAAATTATGTGTCTCCTGGCAAACCCTTTACAATAATTGTAAAATCCCTAGGTTTCGTCTTATTAAGATATTTTTTTACAACTTACCTTGCCTTGTTTGTAGAAAGACCTAGCAGTTGCATAACTGTAACTATAAAAACGCAACTTAGGGTTTGTGTACCCAAGAAAAATCCCTATCGGAGGCGGCACTTCTGATATGGTCAAGTGGCTCCCCAAAAGCCATGGGCCCACGCAGGTTGGGACCCGACTGGCGAACGCCACCCCGCCAGTCCGACGGCGGCCGGCCATGCCGGAGCGTGCCGTGACGTACCTGCAGCTGCGCCACGTTCATGTCGGTGAGCAGCTGGCGCGACACGCGGCGGCGGTCGGGCGCGAGCGGCGCGTCGGCCTTGCGCATGGAGTTGCGCAGCATCTCCGTCACCGGAGACGCGCCGCGGCTGCGTCGCTCGCGCTGGAATGTTACACGCACATTCATTACTACGACCGATAACGGGTAGATGGGCATTTTTATTTTAACCTATACTTTAAAGCACGACCTATGTCGTGTTTCAGTAACGTCTAACCGTCATATTCCTGCCAAATGTATGGGATTTGACATTGACCGTCAGTTTGTGACGATTGCTAACCGGCCGTTAATGGTACACAGTTAAGTGAAATTTCCCAGATACGACTTTTTGTTTTTACTAGCAAACTCGGATATTATTTCTGCCTTAGTTGATGTAGAAAAGTAGTGGATTATATTTTGTCTTAGAGTTCGATTAAGTAATACATAGAGCAAACCAATGTAGCATTTAAATTCCATAAAAAAATAGTGTTACACTGGCACTAGGTGAATGAGACAAATTTTAAAATAAGTTGCTTTTAAACTAAGGTAGGTAGCATTATAAGTTAACATTAATAAAATGCATAATGTATTACATGTAAAACTTTGTCAATTATTGTATTGGACTTTACACTTGTAAACTTGCTTATTAGTAATGCTACACTGGTGCCACATTACATAATAGATATACATTGTTAGACATATGTATGATTTTGAGTGTACAACCTAATGTACTATCGGGGTCAGAATTGCATGGCCAATTTATGAATGAATTCATTGATAAATTGACCATCAATTTTGAACCCGATGGTACCTAGTGAAGTAATTTATAGTGCAGTAATGTTATCTAATCATGTTATCACACTACTTATATGGATAAACTTTTATATAAAATTATATTTGTGCATACCTCCATTTCAATTCGGGCCAACTCTTTAGCCTGTGCGAGTGCAATCCTCGCCTCAGTTTGAAGCGTTGCCTGGAGAGCATAGAAATCAGACTCCTTCAACTCTACGTGTCCGAGGGACTGTGATGATCGAGACTTGGGCGTCTTGAGGGAGAGAGTTGTGGGGCGTAACTTAGCACCTGGAAGGAGATAATTATACATAAGAGATAATTTCAAGAAATTTGTAGATAAAACATTCTGATTAGTCAACACAGTTTAGGTCAACCCTACCAAATGCAATCCAGTACTTAAAAGTATAGTAAGTCTGGCATTCCAATTGAAAGATGCACCCAGTCCTCACACTTACAACTAACTATGGTAACAGTTTTCCAACATTAAACTGCCATGAAACATTTAAAAAGAAACCATCAGACAAACAACAATGTTAGTTCCACCCATTGTAATGTAAATAACCAATTTAACACTTAACTAAAACAATACATCATGTACTTACCCGAAGGAACAATGCCAATTTTGTCATGTTTTGTGATGCTGACCGACAGTGGCCTTGTCTGGTATGGATGGTTGTTCAGACTGTAATTAGACTTGCTGAAAATGCTTGACCGAGACAGGCTTTTGGTGCTATGGTTGACATTTCTATCCAGGTCTGACGTCTGGGATTCATTGTCAGATGCCGTTTCATTCATGAAACATATTTGGAGATTCTTCCCTGCATAGCCACACCACAACAAAACACATTTTAATGACACAACACAAAATAGCCCATTATTTAGATGGTTAGGAAACAGGAATTATGAAATATGTTACAACCATGATAACAATTAACTAAATTAGGTGAGTCAATCAACTTCATTGCTATGGTTACGTCCTTTGGACAACCAAACCATTTTTATGAAACAGTATAAAGATTTCTCTCGGACAACAGGTACAGAATAAATAACATTAAAAAGTTGATTTGCCCAGATACTACCTTGCAACATTGCCCCTAAAACTAAAACATATTACCCGCCACTCCAAATGATTTACTAGTTTGATTCAAGAACTATGTATAATGATAATTATGATTTTCAACAGTGTATTTCTCAGCAGAGTAATAAAATGTGATAGCAAACAACCAACTATTGTGCATAAAGTTGCCCCTAAAATAGCAGGTACATACAGTAAGTGCAATGGACACAAGTTGGTATACTGCTATACTAACCCATTGCGGCAAAGGCTAAGATACCACTATACCACCTAATCAAAGTAAGATTTATTATGAATACTTTTAAATTAACGATGGAGCATCTGGTGGATCATAATGGAAATTTTTCTCGAAAGCAATAGAGAACATGCATGAAAAATATTTAATTGAATTTGTTCCATAAACACGTTCAACAACCCCAAATTAATATAAATAAGTGGAAATCCGTAATAATTTTTAACAGTTTTTTCAAGATATTGCGGTTTAAAAACTTTAAATTTTAGGCATTTTTTTTTAAATACCTCAAATGTATTTTCGAAACTTCAGTTTGATTACTTATGTTCTAACAAGAAAAAAAATGTACGACAACTATATAGCTAAACGCATCTTTTCGTGCCTAAAATTACAAAAATCTCCCAAAAAGTAGTTCCTTCCAAACAGTTTTCTGCAACTTTGTGGTCGGTGACGTCACAATCCTCACACTTTTTGTATGGGGCGTTTTGACACGCGGCGCAGACGCCTAACGTATTTTCACATTTTTGACGTTTCAGGGCTATCATAGATAGTAGGTTTATTGGAGACATTTGAATCTACAGGGAAATAGAATCAAATGAAGTCTTCCAAAAAAATCATGCATGTTCCTAATTGAACAAAATTTTTATCTACAACATATTTTTAAAAATTTCATAATTCTTAAATGAGTCGCAATAAAATAAATGCAAATTAGTAAAGTAATAAAACTTATTATTTTAATGTTACGATGCAGCAGATAGATAAAACTTAAATTTACATATATGTAAATTATATTGAAGACAACAAAAATGATTAAGGAAGAAAAAACTTAACACAGATGAGATGTTTCATAACCAACATTGAACTACCCACGCATGAGCCCCCACCAAAACACAATCACAGCAACCCGATTTAATTAACCAAATAATATAATGCAAATGTTAAAACTCACCATTCTGTAGTCTTGAGTGTAGACTTGGCTTCTTTCCTGGTCTGTCAGTGTGTCCCATGCTGTAATACTCCTCACTGTCAACCCCCATGGCCAATCGTTTTCTAATCTCTTCCCTATCATTGCGTTTCTGTAAATAAATAAATAAATATTTTTACAATGGAACTCTTACAGGAAACAAGAATGTTACAAAAACAAATATATCAAAATTCTACGTTTAAATTGCTTGTAGGTTCTTCAGTTATGGTAACTATTCTTGTAAATTTGGCTAGAATATCATTGTCCGTGAGAATCGGCCACTCGAACTCTGTTTCAGCACATTCTGCGGTATCGATAGTACCAATGGCTCTTGGACTTAAAGCTGTATTATCACAATTATATTCAGTAGTGGGTTGAACATTTTTTTTAACGAATTTCGTCTTGAGCAAATATAGACTTCGCTTCAATCCTGATATTTCCAAATGATCTCCATTGTCAGGTGTTTCCAACGACGTCTTGCTAAATCTTCTTTTAATGTTAGTGAATAGACCCTCAAACATCTTATAGTATAAAACAGTCTTCTATATTTGGCAAAAATATGGCACAGCCTATTAGTATAGACAAACTACGTTAGTAAACTACAATAAAATAGCAAAAAATAATATTGTCCTCATAGCTGTCACTTTGTTGTCGTTTCACGTTTGACATATAGGGCAAGGACGAGAGAAGAGACGTTCCATTTTTATCGATTCCCCGGTATCCCGAATCCTTAACATCGATAACAAAAAACGAAATTACTAATAAAATAACTTACAAGGCAACACACATTATCCACAGATTCATGATTATCGTATGTAATTGTGTATAAATCTAAAAGAAACCTTGTATCTTTTTTATAATGTCTTTGTTCGGAATTAAAATATGGCATCGATGCCATCACTCCAAATTACGCTTAAACTGTTTGCACAACAAAATTAGCCGTAGTTAACTTAAACACTGTCCGCACACCTTGATTTGTGATGGTGGCTTGGTAGAGACTGCCTGTCTAACTGCTCGCGTAGTTGAATCACCGGTAGAAAGCTGAACTTACTACTTATTGATAATTATTAAATTGTTACACATGGTTGCGGCAGACGTGGTTTAGACGTATACCTTTTACCGTTACCTTTGTACGAGGCGCGCCAATTTAAATATGCCAATAGCTGTATTATACACACACAAAGTGAAAATATACAGGTATAGGTATATGTAGAGGATTAAGTTAACAAAAAACTCGTACCCGTCTTTCTGCTTCTTTAGCTGCCTTCAAGTGGTTTTCGATAGCATCTAAATCTAACTTAGGCAGAGCAGTTTCTATGTTGTAGACGTCAAAACTTCCTGAAAAATACAATTTTAACACTTCAGCCTTGAAAATGGGAAAAGTAGTATGTACCTAGTAAATACCGCGGCTTTCAAACTGCCGCGCAGTGGCGTAGTGAGTAGTGGGGCAGCCAGGGCACGTGCCCTGGGCGCAATCAATAGGGGGCGCAAGAAACCAAGTTTGCTAACTACCTATTAAAAAATAATTCAATCCAAATCGGCAAACAAGGCAAAAAAGGAATTATTTAAATAATTTCATTGATTTCATTCTTATAAATACACTTATTCCTGAATATACTGCGAAGTAATGTATAATAACTACTTTGCATTACATTACACAATTAGCAAAATATGTAAACCTAAATATTTAGACGTAAAATTTAGATTCTTATTATCTTGTGAAATGAAACTAAAATTTATGCGATTAATTTCGTGAGTAATGTTAGTTGGGCTTAAAATGACACATCTATCAAAAAATAGCAACATGTATACTTTTACATACATAAGTACCTACATACATTTTTTAAGACATCAATCAATTATATTTTCCGTGACATTCAAATTTCCAATATCTCTGAGGAATCTACTATCTACCACAGAAACGTCTAAAATGTGAAAATAGACCAGGCGTCTTGCTTCGCGAGTTGAAACGGCTCTTACAAAAATTTTATGGAAGAAATATGTTTTAAGGCCATTTATGTTATTTGAGGCATGAAAAAATGTGTTAAAGTTTTAATAAACTTTTTTTGTAGTTAGAACACAAGGAGCCTAATTAAGTACATTTAAAATAAGTAAATGTTGTCTATATTTTTATTTTCTTTTTAACTATAATAATTGAATTTTTTACATTAATTAGGTATTGTTGAACGCTAAGCCTATTCGTGAAAGAAACAGTAAAATGTTGGACATCCATGATCTCAATATTCTTAATTACAATCCATCCGCGATTGTCGTAGTTTTGGTAATGTCATGATTATTTAAGATTAAAGATGATGGGTGTATTTTGTTTTTCAGTATTATTACACAAGTTTTAGAGGTCACTACCGCTTGCGAAAATTTGTCGTTCATCGATTAAGATTTAAAAAAATGTTTGCGTTAACTTTTGTTTTACTAGCGTCTGCTTTTGACATACAGTCGTGGCCAGATAATTAAGAACAAGATTATTTTTGCCATACAACTGCATACAAATATGACATTTTAAATTTGATAAAAATATAAATTTTGCTTATGCTATTTATATTTTTAAAAATACTGACGTGTGTTTAAACAAGACTTAATATGAGCCATAAACATCTTCCATAAAATTTGAACTTTAAAAAATACAGACGGTCAAATCAACACTTTTTGTAATTAGGAACGATTTTCATACATCGTTCCTAATTATAGTATGAACTTATAAAAAGTGTTGATTTGACCGTCTGTATTTTTTAAAGTTCAAATTTTATGGAAGATGTCAGTATTTTTTAAAATATAAATAGCATAAGCAAAATATATATTTTTATCAAATTTAAAATGTCATATTTGTATGCAGTTGAATGGCAAAAAAAATCTTGTCCTTAATTATCTGGCCACGACTGTATGTCAATAAATGACGTTAGTAATTTTTAACTGTTCTGAGGAAAAATTAATTGCAGAAATTCCTTGGAAACGTGCCACATAAAATCCGAATAAAAAAACTACAGTAATGACACTAATGACATACTTTTTATCATCATACTTTACAAAGACAGAGGCTATTACGTCTGCTAGCACTAAATAAAACTAAAAACAGTTTTTCTAAACTCTTAATAGGAGAATTACAATATATATATATATTTCTAAGCGGTCGACCTCTAAAACTTGTATAAAACATTGAAAAAAAAAACAGCCAGCATCTTTAAGGCCAAATAATATACTGAGAGGGTGCCCCACAAAACATAAAAAAAAATGTTAAAAAAGAACCACCACAGTAGACTTCATATATTTTTTTCTGTAATCCTAAAGAACAATTAAACAATTATTATTATTATTAATTAAGAATAAAGAACATTTTTTTTTTACCCAAAAGTTTACGCCATAATAAATATTTTTATTATTATGGTAATAAGTGCTTTCATCTGATAAATTACACGGTATATTTTGAAAAACTTTTTATTCGTTTATTCTAATTAACCACTCAAAAGTGGCTCCATATATAAACCTAATTTATTAACGTACACCCGGGGATATTGATTAAATATGTGTACAACATTTTTGCTAAACCGGTCCCGTAGCTTATGAGCACATTTAATTTGTGACAGATAGACAGACACACGGATGGACAGGTTCTTTTTTACCATTTTAGTACGGAACCCTAAAAATCATCAACCGACTGTATCGTGGTGAAAATACCATCAGCTGGTCACCTGAACATACGGCGTTCAAGGTCTTTCCACCTCGATACAGCTGGTTGGCAATTTTTCATTTTTATGATAGCATATAAACTGACAAATGTTCCATTGGGATGCGACGACAATTTTTTAAGTGATTAAATGGGTTCCGTTCCTCACCCACCAACGGAGCGACAGCTGACTTTCACGGGGCTTCATTTTACATCGACCTTAACACACTTCACAAGTTCGTTCGCTTAGGACGGGGACGTGATTGGTTATGAAATTTGTTCCTGGCTTAATACGGTCCATTACATACAGTCAATTTGTAGAAAATCCTATAAAAGGAATAACGAAAGGGCGCATTTTGGATGCGTGCCCTGGGCGCCGTTTTACATCACTACGCCCCTGCTGCCGCGGTTTCCGCATGGCGGCGGTGTGCGAGCGAAATAGCGCTCTGCATGTGTATCAGCGCTGTCATGGTTGCACACCGTCGCCGCATCCGGTTGCGGCGCCAGTGTGATAATTGCCTTAGATAAATGGGTAGTTACGTGTAGGTTCTTCAAATGGCACCATTACTTTTATTGCGTGAATACTGAATATCCCACCAAAAACATAAATGTAAAAAAGGAGAGCCAAGTTCAATACAAAAATTATGCTTGGCTGTGGGCTTCGCCGCAAAAAGAGTGGAGATCTAAATGAGTGCCAAGTTCTATGCAAAATCCAAATATGTATTTATAGGAACAAAATAACATTATGAACAAGTATTAAACTCTATTTCTTTGCTTTATTGGATACCTATAACAATCGCTGTTATTTAAAAATGTGAGATCTACGTTAGATTTGACTTGGCCAGTTTTCATTACATCAGTCATTTTATAAAGTTATTCAATATATATATATAATTCTGATAAAAACTGGCCAAGTCAAATCTAACCTACTTTAAGATCTCACATTTTTGCGGCGAAGCCCACAGCCAAGCATAATTTTTGTATTGAACTTGGCTCTCCTTTTTTTATATTTATGTTTTTGGTGGGATATCATTACTTTTTGTAAAGAAAACTAGGCAGGTATTGAGATTTAATGTTTTTTCTTGCGTTTCCGCTGCATGGTTTTCTTTTTTATGCTTTTGTCTACATTCTCTTGAATGTTAGAAATATTAGTGCGCATTGCCAATTTATTATCTTCTACCTTTTTAATATGCTTGTAACGGTTCCAACGATACAATAAAAAAAATTTGTATGGGAACCCCCCTATTTTTTAACTTTTTCTTATTTTTAGATTTTTTCCTACGTTTACACACAATTACCGAGCTGGATTCCAAATTTCATCCTTCTAGGTCATCTGGAAGTAGGTTAGATTTAGGTACTATATGTCAGTCAGTCAATCAGTGCTAAAATTGACGACTTTTTGACCTTCATATCTTTATAACCGTTTAAGCTAGGTTCATGAAATTCGGGCTTCTAGATGTCCTTATAGATATAATTAAACACACGTAGTTTTATGTGTTTACGTTAAAGAGGTTTTGAGTTATAGAAGGGTCAAAAATGGCACCAAGTGGTTCGTGTAATATACACTTGGCGCTGGCTAGCCAGTTCCTATGCTTGAACTTGGCTTGACACGCTGCTGTGTGTCTTAATACTATACTTATAGTTAGCATAAGCATGATGCGATTACGATTAGGTAGGTATTATATACTTAAACACGGTTTTTGTATAAGTAATTAATTAAAGTCTATCAACCTTACACAGCATAGGTGTAGGAACTTAAAGGATTTAGGGTCTACAAATACCTAAGCAACTCTAGTTAGGAATAAATACTGGAGGCGCTGAATTGCGTAGATAGGTACACATGACTAAGTATTATCTAACTAATGATGTATTAAGCTTTGAAACGCGAGTTGGGTACCTGTTGAAGGCACACTTAGCACAAGGCACAAGAAGCTCAGAACCAAATTAAACTTACCTAAATCACATTTGTCTGCTTCACTTTTTCGGACGGATGAGTTGCTTTGAGCTGTTCTGGTATACTTCTTAGCTGGAACCAATTCCTTTGGCGCTGATGGTTCGCTGGATTGGGACATGATAAACACTTCAGTACAGAATACTTTGGATAACTTTCGTCAATCTTCAAGTACCACACCTTACTGAGTGGATTTTGATGTTTCTGCCTAATTTGAGTTGGTTAACCGCGCCTCGGTGTACCGAGTCATACCATTTCTCTCGAATTTAAGACTAACTGCTCTGTCAAATCTATTTTAAGCTTCAACGCTGGTTGTATGCGTGTTTGTAAATCAATGTTGTATCAAAACGTAACCGTGACGCACCGATCGGGCTAGTTACGTAATGTTTACCCATACTTTGTGCAACAATAAAAAAGTCAATATACAGGTTGGACTTTATTTTTGGATCAAGACCATTTTCGCGTACCAGCACGGGATCTGATAGCTGCCTTCACTGACCCAAAAAGAAAATCCACCATCTATTCAGACTAAAATACCAAAAGAAAATACCTAACTAAGTATAATGAACCTTTCATGTAATTCAAGCTGTGATCAGATATCTAGTCAAATGTTAAGGCGACGATATATGCAAACACGTCAAATCGAGGTGTTTTTGTGCAAGGTTTTTGAAGAAAACAAACCACGTTGGAGCATGAATGTTACATTTTCTGTAGGGGCATATAGTTGGGTTCGCTGTACCGATACGTGCTTGGTCTTGTATAACATAATTAGGTATATATATCATCGTTAAGAAACTGTTTTGGAGAAAACTTGTCGCAAGTTTTATGTCGGTCAGAAATAATTCTATGTTGCGAAATTAAACATAACTACTTCTTAGCACATTACTAATGTTCGGCCGATAACTATAGTCGTATTAAGCGCTTAATAAAGGTTTTAGACGCAAAACCTTGTAGAGCCTGGAATAATTCAGAACTATGCAATTGCTGCAATAAAACTTATAGGCGTTTATTCTATTGCAGCCAGAGACATGTTTCATGTGTCAAATTTGAGTAATATGATTAGTAATTTTGAGTGCGGAAATTCGTTCCACATAGCTTAGGTTATAGTACGCTTGCTTTCTAAGTAGATATGTCCGAGTTCAAATCTAGGCTGATGTTAACTTTTTTGTTTATTTTTTATCTCATTTCTCATTTATATTTTCAATCCTGATCCTAAGCGATTTATAGGTATTTTTGGACAAAAAAAAGTCAAATCATACTATAGTCAAGTTACTAGTTAGTTTAATCTTTTTATTTTGACTTTTTTACCCAATATATTTAAACTACCAACTTATAAAAGAGACTAATTCATTATTCAATTTTTACAGTGGGTATGGGTACTTTTTACCATAGACGGCTTCGTCCATGTTTTTACCATAATTTGTATTACAAGAGCGCGTTTGTTCGAGCAGTTTCCATCCGCGGCGACGTTGCCAGCTTACTTTCATTTGCTCATTTCGCGTCTTGCTTTGCGCTGTTGCAAGCTAGATCTATATTATGATATGATTCATATCATATGAATAACGGATACATTGAATAGAATCAAATGTGCTTGAAGTTGAAACACATTCGTGCATTTGTCAATGATTTGTCCACATCATCGTGATAGGTTATATCTCTCTCTTTACTATGGAATAAGAAAGAAACAATCGGCTCGGCTGTCCCGGTACTCTACGATGTCTGGTCGCGCCATTAGCGTAGATATGGAATTAATTTAATCGTATAAGTATATATACCAATATAATTTCTCACAATCCCTAAAATGAAAAAAACAATAAGTAAGGTACGATGGGGTAAGACCGGACCATTTTTGAACTAGTTGGTCAGCTTTCAGGGCTGACTTTTATGCTTTACCTTTGTAAAAATTTCTCGAAATATTAATCCTTGTTTCAAATCAGTATGAAGTGTACCTAAGCTGTTTTTCCTGTATAAATTTTCAAAATCTACTCCTTCTACTTAAGATGGGACTATTGAATAAAATGTACTCTTAGTAAGTTTTTAGGTGCTAGTTTTCTTCCACTTATCGATTTTGCCAGCTTTGTAATGCAATAATAAATTTTGAAGTGCCCTTACTTATCGTTCTAGAGCTTATATGGTCTTGTTTAGATTAATATTATACGGTTATAAATCATACTCGAAAGGTTTTTTTATAATAAAACATTTTTTGTAAAAGTGGAGTATGTGTCAGTTTTCCGTCCATACTTATTGATATATTGATATTCAAGTTTTTGAAATAAAAGCTTATAATTAAAATATCAATTAAAGAATAAATAATTATTATCCATGGCAAATTTGACCTCAAAAAGTTTTTTCCATGTAGACGGAGAGCTGGCCACGTCAGACATGACACAATAGTCAGGTTTTATTGCTCTCATTATTGTGTCATATCTGACGTGGCCAGCTCTTAGTCCAATAAATTTGTAGCAGTTTAATCAGGTGGACGGCAACCCGGACGGGAAACTAGCATAACTACCCTATGCACGGTTTCAAATAATAGATATAATTATAAACCGCCTTTATTATGTTAATTCATAATAATTCAAAAACGAGTGAGTTAAAAATATTGAGAGTGGAAAGACAAGATGTTTCAAACCTTTGAAGCAAGATGTTTCAAAATTTAAAAATTTTAAAAAACGCTTTTGGCTATAATTCTTTTTTTTTCCCCAGCCTACTTGAAGAGATATAATACGTATCCATACTAATATTATAGTGTGTCTGTCTGTTAACTCTTCACGCTTAAACCGCTCAATTGATTTAGATGAAATTTGGTATGTATAAGGGGATGAAAACGGAATGGAAGTTTATACGGAATTGTTGCTCCCTGTTGACTTGAAATAGCATACGTGCTAGTTTTATATTTGCTCTTAGATTTTACTAACTAGTAACTTTTATTTTGCGTTTTATTATGTAATTCCATATGGCTCATGTTAATTTCGCGCAGACGAAGTCGCGGGTAAAAGCTAGTATTTTAATATTGTAATGGATTTTGATATGATAAAACTTTTGAAATAGATGGCAATTAACCAAAACTAACCCAAAACTGTACCCAAAAAACCGTGACGACCCTATACACGACACAATACAACTAATCCATACTAATATTATAAATGGGAAAGTGTATGTGTGTGTTTGTTTCTTTGTTTGTCCGTCTTTCACGGCAAAACGGGGCGACGAATTGAATTGATTTTTAAATGGAGATAGTTGAAGGGATGGAGATGTCTCTTTTTAACCCCCCACTTCCCTAAAATGGGGGGTGAAAATTTGTATGGTTTGTTACCCCGAATTTAACGCGAGCGAAGCCGCGGGCAAAAGCTTTTATATGTTATTAACTTACTCGTGCTGACTTTTCGTGTTTTTAAATCTGTTGTGTAATTTCAATTTATAATTCTTATGTGAGACGACAAACGCTTTTATATTTGTCAATATTTTTAGTAAAAAACACTTATGGTATATAAATGAAAATGGTTAAAACATGTTAAAAAATTAATCTTAAACTTTAGGTTGAATTAAGTTATTTGCTTTTTAGCTATGGTTTTCTGTAAGGTACTTCCCCAGTCGAGCTCTGAGCCAGGTCCAGATTTGAGCGTGATAACATTCGCTGAACTGTGCCTTACCACAGTTAGCGAGATAACATTCGGAGTGCCCATACCTCCCTTTTGGACATAACATACCCGTGTCTAAACCTGTTCCTAGTAACCAACTAGGTACCAATTTAAAAAATGTTCACAGCAACAATTAATTGGATCCAGTCTTAAATGCCACGCAAAAACAAATCAAACCATTTTATGTGACAAACAATTGAATTTATAGAACGAAACTTTTTTGTCTATAAAGATCACATGTATGTGCGACTTCGGCAGCAGATAGCATACATCCTCCATACTACCCTCTTGAACCTGATGTTTATTCAGTGTTGGGCGTAATTTATTAGATGGTACCTACTTTTGTAATGAATTAAATTGCTAATTAAATTACATGAAAATCAATTATATTAAGTAATTGAAATTGCTTGTAATTGAGATTACATGTCAGTAGTATTCCCGATTACATATAATTTGTAATTGCAATTACTTTTATCTTAACTACTTTTACTTGTAACTTCGATAATTTGAAATAATATACAAGTTCAATTTCTTTTTGGGTCAGTGGGGGCAGCTACCAGATCCCTCGCTGCAACGCGAAAATGGTCTTAGAAGACCTTCCCTCAATTTCAAATTAATCAATCTTCATTAATTTGAAATTGAGGGAAGGTCTTCTACGGATTTTGGAAAAAAACATACAGGATGCGAGATGAGGTCACATTTGGTAAACTTCTTTTTGATGCCAATCGATCCCATTCTTGTATGGGATCAAAAATAATTTGCGGCTAGAAAAGCCACAAATTGAGAAAAACTTTTCCCATACTTTATGAAAATTGTTTTTTTTATTTTTCACAGGCTGCTTTTTTATGCCAATCGATTCCATTCCTATCGTTTCTAATAGTTTCCTATTATTAGGTATTGTACTAAAAAGCCACAAATAAATTATTTTCCATACATTTACTATAAATAATAAATAAATATTATACGACAATCTTACACAAATCGACCTAGGCCCACAGTAAGCTCAATAAGGCTTGTGTTATGGGTACTAGACGACGATATATATAATAGATAAATATGGATAAATACTTAAATACAAAGAAAACATCCATAACTCAGGAACAAATATCTGCGATCAACACACAAATAAATGCCCTGACCAGGATTCGAACCCGGGACCTCCTGCTTCGTAGGCAGGGTCACTACCGACAGGGCTAGGAGATCGTCAAATAAAGAATAAGTGATTTTTAGGGTTCCGTAGCCAAATGGCAAAAAACGGAACCCTTATGGATTCGTCACGTCTGTCTGTATGTCTGCCCGTCCGTATGTCACAGCCATTT
Organism: Pammene aurita; assembly: GCA_947086415.1. NCBI lineage: Eukaryota > Metazoa > Arthropoda > Insecta > Lepidoptera > Tortricidae > Pammene > Pammene aurita. Next base: position 18,973,367 of record OX352293.1, on the reverse strand, counting down.
TACTCGGAAACTATACGACGTATCTGAATAAAATTTACACATAAGGTGTATTCTGTATGCCGCTACTTAGTTATGTATTTAAATAAAAATAAAAAAAATTTAAGGGCTCCATACATGTATCTAAATTTCAAAAAAATTGTTTTTACCATATATCAACATGTGATACATCAATCGATAGGTCTTTAAAAATAATATTGAAGTTTTTTTGATCATTTTGTGATTAAGTAAATATTTTTTGATATAATCGCTTCGAAAGTCAGAAAAATTTGCAGCCCCCCCTGTAACTTTTAAACCGTAAGTCCAAAAAATATGAAAAAATTTGAGAAGATGCGTCTTATTATATACTTGCTACGAAAATTGTTTTGAACATTATCGGTTTAGCCATTTTTGAGCCATTTCCAAAAAACTTCTTCCATAGGCATCAGATACGACCTTTTGCTATTAGTTTGGTTCTTATTCCATTGAAGGTACGGAACCCTCCTATGCGTGGTCCGTCACGCACTTGGCCGGTTTTTTAAACTTTTCACTTAAACAACAGTCGTTTTTATTAAGCATACCTACAGGAAGAAACATTTAAGTAAAATGTTAATGTACCTGAAAAAACGGCATCGCCATTATATCAAAATGCAACTAGGTACAGGTACACAATAGTGTTGGAGGATGTGTGGTTTGTATTTGCAACTAAAGGATAATTTTCCAGATAGGTAATTGAATTATCCGATGTTCTCCCGATGCGGTCTTATCCCAACGCACTTTACCGTCCTCATTGAAAGCGATTTTGACCATCTCTAATTTCGTTATAGATACTAAAAACCTGGATTTTTCAGAGCAGAAGAGGACATAAAACAAATTGTTACAAATAATATTATCTTCAGTTAAGTACATTTTATTTGAACTTTTATTTTGAAAGACTTGACACGTACTTGACACATAGAAATATAACCGCCATGATGAATGCTTATTTTGGATATTTAGAATAAAACATTATAATTGTGCGATTATGATACTGTAGGTAATGGCGTGCGTTGGTCAAGTAGTTTTATATTATAGGTAACTTTAATTATTTCGTCATTGATTACCTACATACAATAGTAACTTTAATTAAGTAAGTACCACGGATCAGAATTTTAACTTCATGGTAAGTACACATAAATGGAATCATTATCAAAGCGCCATCTTACTGTAAAAGACCGCGATTGCTTGACTATTTAAACATGTCAACATTGAATTGTCATACTTCATCTCAAGTATACTAGATGGCAGAAGCGGAAGCTGCGATTATAAAAACGCAAAATGCAGTCGTCAACCGCGATACCCGTCACCTTAAGGAGAAAGATTCACTGTTAAAATCATGGCACCATACAACTGCTTTCCTCTTGCACTCACATACTGTAAGAGATTTACACGTCGGGGATAACGCAGTATAAGGTAAACGTCCTAGTGCTCGACACGCTAGTAGTAGCGTTACCTTTATTGCGAGTGACAGCGACATAAGTGTAAAAATGATATGTACTAGGACAGAGACGAGTACTTGGACGTTTACTTATATATTCGCCAATCGCTTAAAAATATGCGCTTAACAGGTAAATAGGTACCTAAAAGTTCGCAGTGTAGATAACTCCTTTTACGTCACACCTGGCCATAATGTGAGTATTACTGCACGCTACGCGTACGGTAAAACTCGCATTATGGCCAGGTGGAGACTTAAAATTGTGTACTCACCACGGGCAGTAAAAAAGAAAGCCCTCTATCGCATATTTACAACCCTCGCCTGCGGCTCGGGTCACAAATACCTGCGATTTCGGGCTTTCTTTCTTTTACAGTCCTTGGTAAGTAATGTACTATTTCAACACACCTGCTCGTAACGAGGTTCTTATTCCACCGCTTTTATGCTCATAATCCTAGATATTAAACACGCGTGCATTTCACAATAATTATCCAACTAGTGGAATAATTTAATAATCCGATCAAGTGACGTTTGTACTCTAGTACCAAGATGTACGTACGCAGACGAATCGTTGTAATTTAGTCGGGTATTACCTTTACTTTTTTTTAACGCTTTATGTAAACTACATTCAAAAAAAGTAAATATATTAAAAATATACACATTTACGATAGAATACAAATTATACAATCCTGATTGTGATTAAGAATCATTTCAACTTATTATATTACTCGTAATACACAATAAATTACGTTTTAAACACGTATTGTCTGTTTTAATATTGGCTGTTTGGCATTATATGTCCGCACCTTTGTCTCAAGCTGCACGCACATCCAAAAAAGAAAATTGCGCGCCATTTATAATTTAACCTCAAATCATTGTTTATTTGTTAGATTTTTCTCGTCGTGTTTTATTAATTTGAACAAATTATAGTTTCAATGAATAAGAAGACAACTTTAGCGTTAATTTAACCTCTGGATATATTTCAAAATTGTGATACATACTAGTAAAATGTCATCATAAAAATCTAGTGAGCAATACGTGAGAAAAAAATACTTTAATTTATTGCACAATAAATGTGAAGTCTTTAATTTTATGAAATGATTTGAAAAAGAGTTCCAGATACTCAATAACATCACAAAAAGGTTAGTTAAATTTAATTATCTTAGGTTCGTAAGTACCTACCTCTATCCTGTAAACATTCTGACAATTAATGTATTTATCAAAAGTTATTAATTATACTATTCTGTTATTTCCTCGCAAGTGTGTTGAAAAACGTCGTATGAAACGCGTGTGCTTGATCATTACATAAGCTCAGCTTCCTTATGCGCCCTCACATGCGTTCGTGCGCACAATATCGCTTCGTATGATCAACTTAGCACCCTTGTATCATAATGTACTATTATTATTTAGCTTTAGTTTTCACGTAGGTTAGTATATATATGTAATAAATATAATGATATTAATACTTACACGTGAACCTTGACCGGTTTCCTTGTGAGTGTATCGGGGGTGCTCCCACTTTTGTCTCGAGACGAATTTGCAACTTCATTAAAATTACCATCTGTAAGGATCACAGGCGGTTCCTTTTTATTCCTTATCCATAATCTATCACGTTCACGCATTTCATCTAACTTCGGAATAATTTTTCTTAACTCAGTACTCAGTTGTTTTATTGTATTTTCGACGTTATTGCTTATATTTTTTGTGTCGTATTCGTTATCATAGATAGTGATCTCATCTTTTCCATCTGATAAGAATGCATCAGCTATTTTATTCGAGTTATTTTCTATCAATAAAAATGTAGGCCTACTGAGATTCATTTCTTTTATTGCATTCGTTTCATTTTGTTTAATGTCGCTTGTTTCATTATTTAACACTTCTTGTCTACTTGTTCCAATCGGTAACTTATCTTCATTTCTAGGCTCATTTTCATCAACATGAGTTTCCACAAGCTTCTTTATAACGTGATTCACGACTTCGCTTATGTTATTTATAGTATTTTCTATTGGTTTCGCAAAAGTATCTTTGATATCTTTTCTTAATTCTTCTAAATCGTCTTGAATATTAATGTTATAATTTAACAACTGTTTTATTTCGTCTTCGATTTCTTTGTTAAAGTCCCCTATTATGTCTTTAGTGTGAAAGTTATTTTCTATGTCTGTATCAATGCAAGTGATATCAAATTCGCTACGGTTAATATTGTTATTATTTTCTGTTATTGTTTTTATTAAATCTGGGATATCCTTTTGTAAAAGACTATCTGACGTTGCAGTTGTTAAAATTCCGTTTTTAGGTGAACTTAGTGTCTTAAAATTCGTAAAGTCTTCCAGGTTATTATTATTAATATTTTTACATACAACGCTGGTTTCATTTAAAGTAATATCTGGTTCGTATGTTGACTCAGGTATCTCTAAATCTATGTCGTCGTCTGTCATGTCATTTTCGGAATGATAAAAGTTTTCAATGTTTGAAGAATAATCCTGGAAAAGTGAAATATTTTAATGTATAATATTTTGGTATTCATACCCTGTACTACTTCTAATAGTCATTAACATCATATATGTTAGGTATATCCAATAGAGTATGAACTAACCATTCATTGTTCACTTATATAACTATATACCTACATGTAAACCAAAATACAATTTTTAAAAACCAGTCGAATAACCAAAACCGTAATATACAGGATGAAATTTAAGACGTGAATCGTAATATGTTTTTCTAACTCCATAATCAACAATCATTTTAATACCCTAACTCTTACTAAAATCAGACAAGATTTTATTCATTTATTTATTTATTTTTTGTCATTCATTTTTCTTTTAGCAGTGGATTTAGGACATTACAACGGCTTAATAAGATATTTAAATTAGTAAATTGAATTGCCTCTTTGAATCGGAACTGTCATTGACATCAAATTTATAATTTGTCCTAGTTAGAAATGAAATTTACTTAATATTTCATTTGAATTTCTTCTTCTAAAGCTGTTTTAATTCCACATGATCACTTTTAAAAGTAAAATAAGCGACAAAAAAAAATCTTGTCTGATTTTAGTAAGAGTTGGGGCATTAAATTGCTTGTTGTTTATGGAGTTAGAAAAACATATTACGATTCACGACTTAAATTTCACCCTGTATAGGTATTCGATAGGTAGGTGTTTGGTAGATATTGTGCTAGTTTTCTTTCAGTTAAGTCAGTTTTCCGTCCATACTGTTTTATACATTTATATTCAAGTTTTTCCAAAAATTTAAGCTTGAAATTAAAACAATCTACTAAAGAATTAACTATAAATAGAGAATTTGTTGACCTTATAAAGTTTTCAGTTTAACCATGCGGACGGTAAACTGGTTCTGGTCGGGAAACTAGCACAACCACCTTTAAACAAAATCATGGAACTAATGAGACTTCCTGTTATTCCCGGATCTGGGTCAGTGCCCGCATGCATGAGTCCGCACTACAAAGGCATCTGTCAGTGAAACTTGACCCACCTGCAGCGTGTGCGCCAAGTGTTGAAAACCGGGATAATTCGGATTCACGATTCCTCTAGGCACCGGGCGACTTCCATTTTCAGACATCTCATCCGTGTCTGAATGTTCGAACGGCCGCTCGTCGTCAATTGGGGTTGTATTCGAAGACACATTACTACCTGAAATATCGATTATCAAACCTTACGCACACACGTCAAAAGCTATTAGACACTAACTTATAACGTTCATTCACCCACGCATTTAACTGTCTACATAATTAAACGCCTAAACAAAAAATTGCTACCCCACCCAAAATAAATACGAGGAGCGCTACTATAAGTGTAGGTAACGTGTATTACGCTTGTTCGCTGGAATTCTCATCCAATAGTACATTACTTACCAAGGATTGTAAAAGAAAGAAAGCCCGAAATCGCAGGTATTTGTGACGCGAGCCGCAGGCGAGGGTTGTAAATATGCGATAGAGGGCTTCTTTTTTACTGCCCGTGGTGAGTACACAATTTTACGTCTCCGCCTGGCCATAATATGCGAGTTTTACCGTACGCGTAGCGTGCGGTAATACTCACATTATGGCCAGGTGTGACGTAAATACATTTACCATTTCAGTCCAACGCTTTGTTATGGAAATACGCTTTTTATGAAACTTGAATTAAAACCACTCAAATAAAATAAATAACAGGCAACAAAACGATCAGGCGCTTTGAAGATATCTTCTTGTAAGTATGAGTCAAGTAGGTAGGTATTGTGTGCTGTTTTAAAAACTGATTTACTCGAAGTAGGCAAGAAAAAGACTATGTTTGCATTGCAATCAACCTTGATGCTGCTGTGTTCATTGTAATCCCAATAATGTTAAGTAAAGTGTAACAAAATTAACTGCCTCATAACAAAAGCAACACGCGTGGCGTAACTCAGCAAGAGATTAAATCAAGGCCTGCCAATTAAGGTTTCTTTTAAAAGTAACACATACCTAGAAAGCTTTCACGGGGTGCGAGGAGATTTTCCGTGGTGCCCTCCAGGTTGCTAGTTTCTACGTTATTGCACAAGTTCAAGAATTCTGCGTTATTTTGATTGTTCAGCCTATACAGGGCATTGCACACTGGTTCAGCAGGCAAGTTGGAGGTTTCGTTCGTGACATTCTTATTGTGCACACTATTATTTGTAAACGAATCTGTAGTAATGCTCGAATTATTGTAACTAGAATTAAATTGGAAATGTTCGGTCCTGTTGATGTTGTTATAAAAATAATCAGAGCTGGTGTTATTGGATAGCCAACTCCGGTTGTTGGAGTTTACGTGTGGCAGTATCTGGTGCCTGTTCTCTGCGGCGACATTACCATTATCGGTGACCTGTTTGATTCTCATGATTACCTGTAACAACATAAAGCTGAGTTTATACACTAGACACTAAAGCTTAGTGATGGGGCGTTGACGTTATTAGTACCTATATTGCCTTTCTGGGAATATCTTATTGGTTACCTATTACAATTTTATCAACAGTCTGGCAAATACTTAACTGCCTGAGTATTTAAAAAATCACTAGCTTGTTAAATTTAATTTAATTTTAATCCTTAGATCTCGTGGGCGTTGTCTAATATCACGCGTAAAAGTAGGTACGAGAAAATCGTTCCAACTCTGAAATCAAAATATTATAGATATGCTAACAGCCGGGGAAAAATGTTTTGTATATTAAAAACTAAGGTAACCTCGCAAGATCCTAAGGGTTTGATTAAAGTATTGAAATACTTATGAATTTTTGTAGAACATAGTTACAACAAATAGTAAACAGATGTATATTTTTATCACAAATAAAAATATGAACTGCGAAGACATCTGTTTCCAATTTGTAGTTTGTTTCACTATATAAACAAGGAAATGAACATAAATAATGCTTAGTTAAAGTCTGTGTTAATTGGGCTGGAAGGTGTATCCATCCATATTCGGTATATCCTTGGAAGACGAAGTGTCTGACTGGGGCCGGAAAGGTTTCCGAGAACGAAGTTTGCGAGTTTCTCGCTGTTACCAACTAATCACCAAGAGTTGCAGCGAATGCGGATCACATTTACGTAGCTGGGGTATTTGCTTCCAATTAGTAGTGTTAATACGAATAATAGAGAAACTTTAATTAATATTAGGTATAATTGACATCGTGCATTACATATGGTATAGTCAAGTAATTAAAATATTATTATATTGAGCCATTTTATAATTCATATTCGTTAAACGGCCTCCTAGCCTAGTCGGTAGTGACAATGCCTACAAAGCAGAAGGTCCCTGGTTCGAATCCTTGTAAGGGTATTTATTTAGATATTTGTACCTGAGTTATGGATGATTTCTATGTAAGTATTTAAGAATTTACCTATATATATCGTCGTCTAGTAGTACCCACAACTCAATTAAGCCTTATTTAGCTTATTGTGGGACTAGTTCGGTTTGTGTAAGATTTTCCCATAATATCTATTTATTTATTTATTTAATATAAGGCACAGTCATTGCACAGTTTATTGATTATACTTAGGTGGTATTGGCGAATGCTTTGAGAAAAAATAAAAATAATAATAGGTTGTCATAATACACCATGTCTATACTCGTACACATTGCCTTTAGATAACCTATTTGCTTTAAGAACTCTTAAACCTCTTTTTGCCAAATTCCAGGATTTTGTTTCTTCTTTTAAAAATACGAATAAGGTTTTTACTCCGATAAAACGTCAAGGTATTCCATTACGAGTATATCTTACGGAAGCAATATCATCAGCGGCACACCGGAGGCGACAATACCTATAGGTACTTAAAAATACAAAGTTAGAATTTTCCTTTGAAATCGGCCAAGAGAATGTCGGGCCATGCTCAACGTAGGGTTCCGCGTTACCGGTTCGACACAATACACCCACGCCCGACTCAAAAGGTTGTTTTCACTTCTCATGCTCAAAAAGTGTGTCATATTAGTGATCATACATGAAAAAAAATAGCAAAAACAAAGATCTCGACGAATTGATAACCTCCTCCTTCGAAATCTTGAAGCGGTCACTGAGCTAGACCGCGGACAGACGGACGGACAGATGGAGATGGCGAAACTATAAGGGTTCCTAGTTGACTACGGTACCCTATAAAGGTATATACGTAAGACTAACGATGCTTTGTTCGGTGAACCTGTGTACTGCTAATCAACATTTTGTTATCATGGGGCCGTATTTTAACTTTATGGACTAAGAACTGACCACGTCAGATATGGCACTATAATCAATAATGAGAGAAATGGAACCTGTCTATTTAGATTGCTTTATCGTCCTTATTGCTAGATCCGGGCATATGGCAACTTTTTAATGTGGAGGTCAGATTGACAGACCAACAAAGTTTTTCAGTTAGAAAAAAGTAATACCAAAATAGGTAGAAACTGGCGAAGTTGTGTCATTTATATAGAACAGGGCCTATATTTTAACATTAGGTAAAAAACATTGTGTATTATTGCGAAAACAAAAGCAGTAGACGACTAACTATAAATTACACCCTGTCCAATAAGTTCGAATACACATATTTTTGCGTTGACCCTGAAGGCATACAGGCTGCAGGCCATCCATTTATTATATTAATCTAAAGAATAAGTTAACTTGAACATAATGTAATAGTAAAAAACGCCAAGGACTTGAAATTTGTCTTCACTCTTCAATGAAGTACTTTCGATTAACAATTTAGTACAAAATTTCGTAATGGCGACTGCAAAGGTGTTTTTTCAAGGCGGTAAAACTTTTTGGAATCAAACGCAATCTCGTTTACACAACAATGAGAAGGTCTTAAAATAGCTCCTCTTTAGAAGACAGGAAAAAATCTGGTCAGCTACGCAGCTAAAAGCATTAAAATACTAAATATCGTGAGAGTGCGAGTTTAGAGGACAAAAGCCGCTTTATCCAAAAATCAACTGCCGATCTGAAAATTTTCAGGAGATCCTTACGTGGTATTTTGGAGGTGGATCCTGGATATCATAGCTACAATAAACGTGAAGTTCATCGTTTTTCGGTAGCAATCGAGAAAATTAGAGTACATAATCCAACTCAATACATTCCTGGTACGCAGGAAGGAGTTGATTTTCTGACGAGAAACTCATTGAATTAAAATAGCCTTACAATGCTCAAAACGGTCGTTTGTGAGCAGCAAGTATAAAAAACAGCCTAAACCATGAGGTTAATGTTCCCAGACTCCAGAGGGAACTATTGGTGGTAGTGTGGGGTTCAGTTAAATATGTGGGGCCAAATTTCGTTATATTAACCGATAAAGTCGCAACTAAATAATGAAAATTATAAATCAGAGGTTTTCGTCGAAAAACGCTCCTGAAAATTTGAAAACTGTGTTTTGGAATAAAAATTAAATTATTTTCTCACAAAATTGTGCTCAAAACAGTGCAAACGTTGTTCAAGCATTGAGAAAAGCTAATTTCGATGATTATATTGCCGAAAGTAAACGGCCACTCCATTCTCCAGATTTGCGTTTATTACATTGATTTGGTATGTTTTTACATGCCTTGTAGGCACTTGTAGGTCACATTATTATAAAATAGCAAATATGGACAGTGAAAAAAAAATTATCGAGCATATTTGGGACGAAATCACCTTGAAAGCGGTGCGTGCCGCGTGAGATTGAGTTGAAAAATGTATTCAGCTAGTAAAATAGGTAAGAGGTGGAGTTAGTCCAAAATATTTGCAGCATATTTTGTATATTAGTATAGCTTTAATAAAATACAGATTTCACTACAATAACTATTCGTACAAAAAAGTTATAAGACCTCCAAAGTGTATTCGAACTTTTTGGACACGGTGTACATTAGGTACCTATACAGCCTGTAAATTTTATACGGGCGTATACTTTATCCACCTATAGTATCCAGCAATAGGACTCATATAGTGTAATTATTTTGTTAAATAGTGTTATTAATTATGCGTAAAGATTTTTTAAAGTCCTACCGGGCACCAATGTACGCTATACAACTGATTTAAAACTGACATAAATGACATGACGCATCGGTAATTTAATTGTCATGGATGCAATACATTGCGGGCTGAATTATTATGTATAAAAAATATCCTTATTTTCATAAAGAAATAAATGGAAATAGTTAGGTTCCCTAGGTCCAATACTAATCGCCAGTACAATATACGCCCGTATAAAATTTACACATTGTATGTGCATCCTTTGGCTCTACTTTCCCCCAACAGAAGCTTCTGGCTATAATTCAATCCCATACTATTGGATTGAGGATTGATGGAGGATTTGTATTCTTCAAGTTATTTGTATTATTTGACCTCCACCACTTTACAGCTGTCAGATGACTGGATCTAGAAATAATAAGCATAGTATAGCAAACGAACTAGAGGGGTTTCGTTGCTCTCATTATTGTGTCATATCTGACGTGGCCAGCTCTCCGTCTATTAAATAAAACACGCGTTAACACGACACAACTCCAATGCATTAACTACACCATACAGCTCTAGCGCCTAAACATCGGAATCAGAAATATCAGAATTTGTTTGAAAATTATTCCCATGCAAGTCGAATACAACTTCAATATTGGTGATTATTTGTTGTGTGTTGGAGTTATGTTGTAGATAGATTGTGTTTTTTAGGGTTCCGTAGTCAACTAGGAACCCTTATAGTTTCGCCATGTCTGCCCGTCCGTCCGTCCGTCCGTCCGCGGATAATCTCAGTGACCCTTAGCACTAGAAAGCTGAAATTTGGTACTAATATGTATATCAATCACGCCGACAAAGTGGTAAAATAAAAAGTGGAAATTATTTTTTTATTAGGGTACCTCCCCTATACGTAAAGTGGGGAGTAATTTTTTTTTTCATTTCAACCCTAACGTGTGATATAGTATTGGATAGGTATTTAAAAATGAATAGGGGTTTCCTAAAATCATTTTTCGATAATGTAAATATTTTCGGAAATAATCGCTCCAGAAGTAAAAAAATATGCGTCCCCCCCCCCTCTAACTTTTGAACCATAAGTTTTAAAAATATGAAAAAAATCTCAAAAGTAGAACTTTATAAAAACTTTCTAGGAAAATTATTTTGAACTTGATAGGATGAATAGTTTTTGAAAAAAAAATACAAAATAATTTCTGAACTAAGTTTGTAATTTAACCGTATAAGCAGGTGTTTATTGTACCTGTAATTTCTACAAAATTACAATGAAATGACGTGCTTTCAAATAAAGTAAAAACGGTGAAAATCGGTTCACACAATAAAGAATTATCCCATAAAAATCATCTTCCATACTTTATGCTCGCGCGCTAGTTTACTTAATTTGCCGATAGATGTCGCTGTACGTGGAACGCTCATATCATATCCTACATGGCGGTGTTATTTTAACTCTTAAGTGGGGACACTTACTGTGACGGACGGAAAACTACGGAACCCTACAGTGAGCGTGGCCCGACACGCTCTTGGCCGGTTTTTAATGTATTGTTTATGTATTTTAAAATTAGAATACTTCACCTGTGCTAGATTTACCTACCTACTCTGTTCTAACCTCTGACCTCCGGGGATCACGTGACGCTTTCTGTACAAAATGAAGTATCGGAAGTGTCGTGTAGGACGTGGAATGTTACAGCGTGAACCATCCTTAATAATCGAATACAATTATTTTTCTGCTTTTTTATATTTTGCGCTCAGATGTTGTAGCTCGTCCCCCCTTAATAATGAGCTTAATTAACTTTAAATAATAAATAATATGTAATTAACATCAACTTAAACTAATTAACGTGAAAGTAAACGTAAATGTAATGGCCAAACGCGTGATCAGTCTAGGGATAAGACACCTATGTCAGTAGCGTGCCCAGAGGTTTGGAGTAGGGCAAGCCTAAAGACATGATTTCGTACTAACTATTCAATCTTTATATACTCAAAATGTCATCATCTTTCGAAAAAAATATGCTACAACAGCAATATAAGTTATTTAGAATGAAAACAACTAACAATCTAGCCTAATGTATTCTGTAAGCAGCCCTACTAAATTTTCGCTTATGCAACTGGTTTATCTGAGACATGCCTACAAATAACACAAGCCGGGTATTAGGTTTAACGACACATTGATTTTGAACAAACTTCAGAGATTTTACCTTGCCTTTGTTGATCATGATCAACACTTGGACGTACCTCAAACAGTCACAAGGAACGGCTTCATCCATTATTAATAAGTAATTTTAACACTTTTACAAAGGAGAATGGGCATTTTTGTATGGGGAGTGTACCATGGATGTATACTGTTGAGACGTATCTCGTTTTAAAGCTCGTGATCACCGGATTATTTTATATATGGCACCATTGTTGGATATCGTGCAGGGACCGAGATATTAAAAAAAAAGAGCGAACATAAAAAGAGCATTTTTTTAAAAGATACGATATGTAATCCGTTATAGCATGGTTGGCAAGCATATGAGAACTGGTTCAATTCTGTGTAAAACACCCCATGTTTGAATACTTACAGGGCTAGAATTAATTAATTTAAATTAAGCTTGATATGAATATCGCTCGGTTTAGAGCCAAGCTAATGTGTATACGGGAGGCGTATATTACATGTCAAAGGTATTTTTATAAACTATTTTTCGTAATATATACTTTAGCTCCTATGCATGCAGGAACTAAAATATATCGACTTTGTATGTTAATTAATTGTGCTTAATGTAAGTTTTCTACTCGTCACTAAATGGAGCTAGCTTCCAAAATTCTAAATGACATAATTAAAATGAACATTAAGAAAAACGACGTGCCGGCGCGTCGGTCTAACTCCATCATGACTCATGACAACGTATATCTGCTTATATTATGTATCTGCTTACCATCATATGGGCCGTATGCTTGTTTGCCACCGTCGTGATAAAAAAAAATAGTATTATTTTTTGACAGGGCTAAGTCGAAAAAGAAAGTTTAGTCTATCTCCCTCTTTATCGGTCGAATTTGCGAAAGCACAAGAGAAAGGCAAATAGACGAATCTTCAAATTCAAATTCTGTTGTTTGAGGTAACCCCCTAGAACAGCTAGTTTATAGTCAACGTTCAGAAACTAACTTATATATTATAATTACGCGACGTGAAGCCTTAGACCACAGATTTTTGAGCGTTAAAAAGCAATGATATGGAGCCAGCATTATTAATATTTATGTAGTTTAACTAATCGTCTCTTAGTCGGTTCTTCTATTGCATACAAGATGTCGCCAGTAACTGATTTTAATTATTTAAGTAGTTAATTGCGGTCATTTAACATTAATTAGTCACAAAAAAATTAACGATTACAATTAATTTCAGGCGAATAAACTATGTAAATATGTATAAAAGTTAACCTTTTTTGTATAGGTTAATTAGTTCCAGTTTTTGCCACAGCTAGGCCACAGCGCAGACACAAAATAATGAATACCGGCTTCCGTGCACCCTTACGGCCTTCGGTGCCATATAACTAATTAATGCTATGATTAAGACCTTTCATTTGAGATATGGTTGAATTGTATACACCAGTGGCAAAAGTTGTCCATTTTGCTGCCAAAGCTCCATCTAGTGTTCAATAGAAGAATTAGGCCGTCGTTAATTACAGTTAATTAACGCATAAAACCGTTTTATTTTGGTCTCTGCATACGTTAGAGTGCAAGTATCATTTACGAAAAGTAACTTATAAAAATACCTTTTAGCTGTTACATACAACTTTTGTATACACGTTAGCTTCGCTATGCTACAGGTGTTTTTACATATTAGCAAATGTTTCATCTACTAATTCCAGCCCTGTACGTATTTTTCAGATGGTGGTGGTAAATCAGCGTGAAGCATTTCTTATATTCTTTCATATAAAATACGCTATAACTGGTTATACACCGGATATTTTATAAATTAACCGTTTATATGCGCAACCTTTTTTTTTAAATAGCTCGGACCCTGCAGGCTATCCAATGATGGCGTCATACAATTAAATAATGCACTAGTTAAGACCTTTCAAATGAGATACTGTATGAGACAGTCGTATACACTCATGGTACAAAATGCCCATTCTCCTTTTACAAAAGTATTAAGCACTTTTACTAACTCGTAACCTCACCTCACCACAATACCATTCAATTCACATTGACTTGCTCAAACAATTAATTTGCATATCAAATTCGACTTTTGTAATATAATACACTTTAAGTTGTCCGTTAACGCTCACTTGCGTCGCGCGATCTTACGGCATGCGGCCAACTTCACACCAAAAAGCTGGTTTTAAATCGCCGTATTTTGCTATAGGTATACCGGGCAAAAATTGTTGCTCGTTGTACAGACACCAATAGGGCGATTTGTATAGGCGAAATGAATGCCCGCTTGCATGCCGCTTGCAAGGCGGCGGCGGTGGTGAGTGCGAGCGGGACAGCAGCATGCGCTACGTTTAGTTTCGTTTGCCTCAGTCGTTTGCGCGGCAGTGGCGACACTTTGTTGCGTGTGGCAAAATTTATAAACAGCTCACTCGAAATAATTAATACGGGTTATTTAGCGCGACGATTAAAATACGTAATTTCGGTGAGGCATCTTGGGCCCAAAAGCCCGGCTTTTGGGCTTGTATGGAAGTACCGCCACTGACCTATGTTGTACCGCAGTAACCCATTTTCTTTTAACGTGAGATCAGTTATTCTTCGGACTCCGGTGGAAATAGCAACCTAACCCCTTGTAACCCCTAGGAGGATAATAAAACCGCATAGAATGTACGTGAATTACCTAATGAATAATTAATAGAATGAGAACACAAGAAACAGAGTCTCTTGGTATAAAAATTTCAGAATGATAATTTTTTATTGTAAAATGTAAGGTAAAATGCTTAAAAATAAATTAATTTTTTTGGTAATGGTCCCTAACGGCCTATTTAGTCCTTCGGATAACAAGGATGTAGCAAACTTCCTGGAATAAGTACATTTTAAAACCTACATATATTATAGAATTTACTCCTATCATCTGAGTGCTAAGATAAGCGTGAATATCACACTAAGGTACTACATCCTTGCCCGATGAGGTATTAAGGCTCCTTACTACCGAATAGTTAAGTCATTCGGGCTTGCCTATCCTTACCTGCCTAACCCTAGGAGTGTAAGACCCTTCGAGCGACTCTACTAACGGTTTGGAAGCTTAGGTGACGTTGTGATGAAGAAAACCGCCAAAATATTCATCGTCAACCTTTTAGTCTCATTTAACAACATGAGAACAAATCTAAACGCCAAAAACCTTTGTCCATCCCATAAACTGTAAACTGAGTCAATCAGACTACTGTTTCAGAATGATTTGTTATTCAGAGTTATATGAATACTATAAAACCAATGAAATGTATATTTATACCTTTATTATACCAGAAAACTCACAAATTGACTAGAAAATATCGCAAAAGATTAGAATACTGCTTTTAAAACGTTAAAATCAGGATAATATCCGGAAAACCGCTATTCATAAAGAATAATGCTTTCAAAAATATGAAAGGCTTTAAGAAAATGCCTACTTCCCCATTGTGTGTGAATTTAATCTATCACTGACCCCATCTGCTTAGTATTTCTGGAATATCTGTCGTACTTACCATAGCCCAAATATTCCAGACAATACTCAAGTGTATCCCTAATCCTAAGCTGTAAAAGTTCGGCCAATGAATCCGAGATTGCAAAGCTATCAATATGGTGTTGTGTAGGTCTCCCCTTCCACGGCTAAAACGCCAGGGTGGTGGAAGTAAGTCCGGTCCCTATCTGGTATATAAAGAATATTTACATATATTTAACAAGACCCGGGCACCATCTCTGTAAGGCTTCGACAAGTCTTGTCACAAGCTGGCCAGCAACTTAACATCGAATTGAGGCCCTTATCTAACCTTACAGCTGGCCTCTCGTGTTCAGTGTGGCACCACATAGTGATGTCACGTTACTGTGTTGGTAAAAAGCAACGCCGAGCTTACACATGCTCGTCACAAAACTAGAACTCCAGCTCTATCTCTGTTGACACCAGTTAGGTCGAAATAGAGCTGAATAACCACACTTTTTGGTTTAGACAGTAACTGGTTCTATTATTTAAATAAACACTCAAGAAAATTTACATGAAAACTAAACTCCCATTAACATAAGTTAAAAACAATTAAAAACCACAAGAAATAGTAAACGAAACTTTCACCGCCGCAAAACATCTAGATCTACATTT
Source organism: Pammene aurita (assembly GCA_947086415.1). Classification (NCBI taxonomy): domain Eukaryota; kingdom Metazoa; phylum Arthropoda; class Insecta; order Lepidoptera; family Tortricidae; genus Pammene; species Pammene aurita. Next base: position 18,957,265 of record OX352293.1, on the reverse strand, counting down.
CCGAGATACTTTCAAAGTTTCCCGGATCCGCAAAGCCTAGATTAAACTTTGAGCCGAATCAAAATCATATAGATTAAAACTCTAGCTCAAAGCTTCGCGACACTGAACATTTCACTCACACGTACCAATAATAATGATTTCCAAAACCAGTCACTTATCCGTTCGACAATTAAGATTTGAATGCCCGAGCGCGTCCCTTTCACCTCTATTTATAACCTTAGGTGCTTACTCCGTGCTTACATTAGACGGAGAGCCGGCCTAATCAAGCACGACCCGACAATGTAAACAACGAAATCCCCCAATCAGTCCGCCACACCATGTCTACCTTCATATCCGGAATATCTGGCAGCTGTAAAGTGGCGGAGGCCAAAGAATGCAATCCACTTTAGTAAAACAAACCCTCAAGTTCCGGGTTTGATGCAATATTATAGATACATTAGTTACTTAAGTACTATGTAAGACCTGATGTAACACATTATTATGAAGCGATTAATGAATAAATAAAAGAATTATGAATTATTATGAGAAATTATATGAACCTCGGTGGTTTCTTTTCCTATTTTGGTATTATTATTTTCCAAATCAACAATTTCGATAGTCTGTCACTTCGACCTCCACCCATCAAAAGCCGCCAGGTGCCCAGATCCAGTATCAAGGATAATATAGCAATTCAACCAGGCGGGCCCTGAACGCTCCCCCCACCGCGCCACATTCAACTTGATCAGCTCCCAGTCTATCAGAAACACAATTACTGTTAATCGAATGCTTACGTTTTGACTTATGAAAAAGATCATAACTCTTCTTGCCTTTCTGCTTATTATGTGTCTTATGCCATTTTAATAAGGTTTAATTTTATTTGACCTCCACTCATGGGAAATAAATCAATAAAAATATCCTTGACTCAAATGAAAAGGATCGTAATTTTCTTTGGCCTTTTGTTTACTTTAGGTCTTCTGCCATTGTCTTAAGGTGTAAATTTATTTGACAGCGTCTCACTGACCTGCATTTTAATAATATGAATTTTATTGTTCGTCAACTTTCTTCTCCGTAGTTGCTATGGGAAACAAACAAGGTTATGTACATGGCAATAATAGTACATAATATATCTATTTTTGATATACGGAATGTTGCCGCCCGATGTTTCTTTGGATTAATTGGTTATTGTATTGAAGTAATAATTTGTCACACCCGGCTCATTACTAAGCAATTTTCGTGCTTCTTAACCTTTATCTTTGAATGAAAAAATGATAATAAAGATCCTTAATGTTCATATTTTAATAGACAACCATGTCCATAATACATATTACAGTAGATAGTACCTGAACGAGGTATGTATTTAGTTACAATGTTTCACGAATCTGATAGTTTCTTACTGGGTCCGTAGAGAATAGAGCCGTGCTTTAAGTTCTTGGGTGTGTTATGGTTATGTGTTATTATTATCATTGGATTTTATGTCCTAAATCCATAGCGGGCTATATTGCGGATCAGAGCCGGATATTGTAAGCGGCGCGCCCTCGTCCTCGCGACTTGCGACAGGCACGCGGTGCCAACCTCAATCCGTTTATACCTACAGCCTGATAAGCTACCATTCCATTATTAGAATAAAACACTTCTATAAAAGCAAAAGTTTCACTTTCTACCGACTGACATTTTTAGGGAACATTGCCCTCGTAGCCACCGCAGGAGAAATAATTACCAGTCCCTTCAGACCGCTCCGCGTCGAATCCAATGGTCCGAATTAAATTCCAAACACAGTAGTCGATATTAAGGATCGAGAATCTGTTAGACGGAATTCTGGTTGCGGTATATACCTACTTGCCTACCTACACCTCTCTACTGTACCTAAACGGGACCCTTCTTCGTATTTAATTACTTAGATAAGAAGATTATTGACTTACTACTTGAAACTGTTGACTCATTTAACTATGGACAATATGGACATTTAGAACTTGATTTATTTTTTGGTCCATTTTAACGATAAGTTGAAATGTAAAGAAGAAGTTGAAGTGTAAGAATGTCAAACACATTTGCGAGTATTGTAGTGCCATCTTACGAACTATCAACAAAACCTTAAGCTTCGAGTTTGTTATATTATGTACTACAATTTTTTGGTATGTTTCAAACAGTTTAGTTTGCATATCTCCGCGGCGGAATCCACAACGCGGAACAGCGCTGCTGCACTGCATGTTTTGCTGTAAAACCTGAGCGGCCCGAGAGCGAAACCAGGCCTATGAATTATGCCCGCGCGAGCGAGTTATATACCTACGTTTTGCGCCTCCGCTGAGGGAGCTAAAGTCAGTGGGTTACCAACGCGCTCACTGAACGCACGTCGTACCGCGCGCGACGCTACTCGGAACTCGGAACAATGTCATCACGAAAAAAAATATTTTATTGCGATGTGGTTGGATGTAAAAATAGCAAAACTAATAAAAACTTATCGTTTTTCGCTCTGCCGACGGATGGGGAAAGTTAAGTAGGCATACAAACTTTTTTTTATACCACGTTGGTGGCAAACAAGCATACGGCCCGCCTGATGGTAAGCAGCTACCGTAACCTATGGTCGCCTGCAACTCCATAGGAGTCACATGCGCGTTGCCGACGCTTTACAAAAAAGGAGGATTCACTTATGTTATATTAATAAAAGACGTTATCTTTATTAATCTCTCAAATAACTATGATGATATTGCTAAAAGGCGATTAGAATAAGATTGAGATAGCTGTCAATCCATATTAATTTTGACAGTGTGTGGCAAATCTGTCAAGATTAATCATACTCTCATCGCGGCAACAAAATATCAATCAATATTACTCATATAACTGTTAATATAATTAATGTAAGTATAATTGTTATGCACCATGCGAACCACTTTAAACACTGAATCAATGCAAAATACCTATTTCCTTAAGACGATTGTCGCCGGAGTGTCCTTGAGCGTTTGGGCGCTCTCTACCCGCGCCACCCGCGTACCCTTCTCATTGCGATCGTGCGTAAATCACCGCGATGCACCGCAATAATGTTCAAAGAATATGACTTTACTCAGAGGCGCGCGGGCAGATTTATGATAATCATGCCTAATCCTTTTGTGGATGTTTTGCGATTTGAATACTGTGATTAAGTACTACGGTGACATTTTTTAGGAATGCTAGTAAATAAGATAAGTAATAACGATCTCGATTAGTAGATTTTTATGTAAAAAAATGAAAACCTAGATTTTGAATTTGAAGTACAGTGAGCGGCAAAATATTTATGAATTTACGAAATATGGTTAAAAATATTCCGCATATCAGAAAAAAATAAAAAAATACTGACTAGTACAGCAAAAAAATCTGAATACACATCAAAGCGGTGATCTCATGTGAATTTGGATTTTTTTGCTGTGCAAGTGAGCTTAATAGATGGTTATTTTTTGTTGCGATTTTAAATATTAACCGTAAAAATTCACTTAATTACGATAAATTAACAAAACTAAGCCTGTTGCGAGTTGCGAATAGTAAAAATGCACATACAAGGAGCGGTATTTGTGCACGAAATCGTCATACAAATGAGAGCTGTAAGCCCATTAAATTTTGATCTTTAAAATATAACACAGCGCAAACACTGCTTAGGGTTCCATAGCCAAAATGGTCAAAACGGAACCCTTAAAAGTTTTTTGAAACATGTCCGTCTGTCCGTCCGTATGTCACAGCCATTTTTATTATGAAACATATATTACTGAAATTTTATCTAGAGGTGTGTTTCATGTGCCGCTACTTAGTTTTCTGGCTAAATTGCTAAAAAAATCTTTTAGGTGAGGCACTCCATACATACATATGCCAAACTAAATGTCAAAAATATTTGTTTTGTAAATATGTACATGTTGTACGATACGGCTTTAAAAATATCTTATATATATATATATATATATATATAAATACTCTATATATATATATATATATATATAGAGTATTTTTAAAACTTTTTTATTAAGTTAATATTTTCAGAAATAATTGCTTCGAGAGTCTAAATATAATAGCCCCCCATCTAACTTTTAATCCGTAAGTCTAAAAAATATGAAAAAATACCAAGAAGGCTAAGTACTTAATTTTCTACGAAAATTATTTCACATATTATCGGTTCATCCGTTTTTGAGTTATCTCCAAGAAACTACTTTCTACGGAACCCTACATTATACATGGTCCGATACAAACTTGGCCAGTCTTTAAAAGATATTTGATAGGTAGTATTAACCCTTAGTAGTAATTTATTTATTCACTTGTGTTGATAATTAATATAAAATTTGTATTTATTTGCATTTCACCGACATAGTAGTTTTTTTTAGGGTAGTCAACGCGCATGTGAATCTTCTGGGGTTGCAGGCGTCCATAGGCTTTATAACTGCTTTCAATCAGGCTATGCTTGTTTGCCAGCGTCGTGGTATAAAAAAAGCTTTTTTCCTTTATTCTTACATACATTGAACTCTTAAATATCAGCAATTTTTTTATTAGATTCTCAATCAGGCTTTGCTCAGTGATAGTTAGTAGACTGAAATTTGGTATGAGTAATTATGTGTTTTAATTACGCCTACAAAGTGGTAAAACAATAAGTATCTGAAACCCATTGTTGGATAGGTCTTTCAAGAAGAATATGCCTTAAACAACTTTTAGATAAAACGAATAATTTCGTAAATAATAGCTTCGAAAGTTAAAATGCTCTTTGATTTTTGAACCGTGGGTCCAAAAAGATTGGGAAAATTCCTGGAAATGAGGCCATTGAAATACTTATCACGTATTTTCAATAAAAATTATATGGAATAAAATCGGTTGAGCCGTTTTTGAGTTATGCCTATAGTAAAATAACGTAAGTGCCACAAAATATTTCTTTATAGACTACCTTTTGAATGGATGTATTGTAACAGGCCGGCAACTACGGATCCCTACACTGAGCATAGCCCGATATTCTCTTGGCCGGTTTATCTCCAATCCTTTGCAGTTTACTTCGCAATTTCTAGATTTGAGAAATTAGTATAAAGTATATCGTTAAAGATTGTGTTTAATCTTAAAATAAAACGCATATTACATTCGTTTAGAACACGGTATTCTTAAATAAATATGTTTAAATAAATTCGGTTCTTTGGAGTTTTTTATTAAATTAATTGTTAGTCTATTGTATTGCAGTACTAGCAGATTGCCGCAACTCGACGACTAATGCCTATTTTGCGTGATGCATGCGTCTACTAAAACATAATAATTTTAGTTTACTTACATGACCAAATTTGTTTTCAGAGCAATGTGAGATTCATGATTTTTGTTTTTTCTCCATTTTTATTTCATTTGTTTTTTACTTGTATTATAATCTAAATAAAATACACTTTTTATACAAACGTACATAAACATGCATACGAGTACATTATCTTAAAAGATAAAACGTCAATACATTATTGATTCCGGGAAGACACGTTATATCCGCACCGCATGAACCCTCTGCAGTTATTTAGTCTTTAAGCACAGTAAGTCCGATATTATTGCTCACGGGCCAAGCACAAGTATATGTAGTACAAGGCAAGCACGGAGCGACAAGCGACACAGCCTCCTCGTCTCAAAGCTAGCTCACGACTGCCAGCAACGCCGTTTTCGAGCTAATAACGCACGAAATGTGGAATTATGATCAAGTTGTTTAAGAAAATTTATCCAAATTAAATATCCTACGTTGAGTTTGTAGTGTTCTGTAGTACATATTTTTTAGTTCAACAATATTTTAAATCGAATGAGCCGTTCAGTAGATATAAGCAAAATTAACCGTAAAACGACATTTCGTTACATTTACATAACGGAGAAACTATACGTTACACGAGTTATTCAAACGTTGACAATGTTGTACATGAAATGGTAAATAACATATATTTTTTTCAAAATTTTTGAATGGCCCGTTATTGAGATATATCCCTTAGAAAGTAACAGTTTTCGGCCACAATCAGCGCCTAGCGCCTTAACTATAAAACATTTCCAAACATTGGCGACCCTAGCGATTGTGCGGGTGCGCGGGAGGTGCGGGGTGCCGCGCGTTGAAGGCCGCTCCATTGTATTATTGCGTAGGTCCTGTCAACCGTAGGTATTTGCTTTCTTTATGAGTGATTCATATCTGTTCGTAAGAACTATTATATAATCTGTGGCGAAACGCTCTTGTTTCGCGCCAGCCTTTAATGGTCGTTTTTATACTTGCACTTCTACGAAAAATTTAAAGTACAGAATCTCATACATTTGGCTGCACTGCAAGTGTGTTTGACGTCACCAGCAACGTCCACGGTAAAGTATAACAGCGACCATTACAATACGCTGGTAGCTCGTAAACTCATTATCGACGTTATATGAATCGTTTGGGGTTCTCCTGAACTTACCAATAAATCCATTGGAATTTCCGCTCCGATGGAGGGTGGCGGAGACCCTCTTTGATTTGAAAAAGTAATTAAATTACGTAAGTATATACATGTATAGTATATGAACGCAAAAAAAATGCAGAGTAATATACAGTCTGAAGTGTATTTAGTCCCGTGGACCCTCTTTGGGTAAAGTACCCAACTCAGAGCAGAAAAGTTTCAAGTTTATGCCTCTAGATAACAAACTCCTGAGATAAGCAGACAGATTTAATTAATTTCAACTCCAGTACGTCGAGATAACGATTCTCACCAACTTCCATTGTACTCCGTTTTGTATTGTGTAGGTACTTACATTGGTAGGTAGATGCCGTAGACTAATCTATGGAATTGCCTATAATTAGATCGCAGAGTCAACTGAGACATTGCAAGATTGGAACTTGGATAACTTCAAGCACATTTTGTTAGCTCGGTATTTAGATATATTGACTCGATTTCGAGTCTAGACGATATTAAATCCCCTTTCGCTGAAATCCGTGGCAGTTCACCTTTCATTCCTTTACCTATTCAAAGCCAGTGAAGTTCGTACCTTGTTAATTTCCACATACAAAATATGAAATACGAAATATGGTGGTTCTACGTTATTTTATTAAATATAAAAAAGCTAAGCTTTATTATAAGTATCGCTTTTCGGTTTTCTGGGTTAACAAATAGTCATATTCCCCGGCCCCGGCTAATCAGATTTAAGAATTCAGCGTTATTCAAACGGAAGCCATTAAAGTACATTTTTTATCGAAACATATCGGATTAAGAATGAAAAATATCAATAAACACAATGAAATGTTACGGCTTACCAATGGAGTATACGTAGTTAATATTATTTACCATTATGTTATCGGACAAGTTATCGTACTTCATTTGTTTCCTTTAAATATTTTATTTTTCTAGGCTGATTTAGTACCTATTCAGGATCTTCCAATCAATCCTTCCTACGTTGGTTTCTTAATTATATAATAAAATATTATTTTAGATAGTCGCAAAATTGTTACCCAGCTCATAAATCTTTACTTGTGAATTCAAATATAGAATGAACACAGTTTTCTTAAAGCAGAGGTTTAATTTGAAAGGTTTACTTAGTTGCAGTAGAAACAAGAATAAAACAATAGGAAGCACGGCGCACATCCGTTGTTAAGGCGTAGGAGCGCATGGCTGCTTGCCAACAAATTGATTTTTTGCTAACACCCGGAAACTAATCCTGTTAGAAGGAAAGCGTAATTTGTATCTCCAACCACATCGCAATTCCCTTCATTAATAACAAATAAGGTTAATTCTACGAAGAGACTAAATAAACGTTGGCTAAACATCACTATGCAAAATTCTAAATAAAGCAATATTGGATGTAATTGTTAATTTCAGAAGCTTAATGATCTTTGTTTAGTCAATTCATGCGAGCAAACAGTGCCGTGCCGTGCTCGCATCTCCATAAAGCCTAAATTAGAAAACAGCCGAACGATATGCAAAGCATTTAAATGGAGTAGGGTACTTGCGCCTAATTTACTCATAGATATTACAATATAAGTTACGTTATGGAGTATTTTTTAAAGGAGAGAAGTTTAGGAGTTTTTTTTTTCTAATTGTAGGCGTGTAGTTTAAGTCTAGTAATTTTAGTCAGGGTTGAATTAAAATTTTATCTTTGGGTATAATATTTAGATCCCGTTATTATTCAATTAAGTACCTATCTAAGGAAGGTAATTCTCAGAGATTCTAGTATTATAATTGACTGGAGAACGTAGGTATTAGGTCAATGTATGTAGGTACCGAGTAAATAAAATTAGTAATATCGAGAATTAAGTAGAATATTTTTACTTTTACTTTACTTTATATTTTAAATATAAAACGAACTCTATTGCCTGTCACAACTAAATTCACGCAAAAAGCTTTTAACCATTAACTGATTTTTAATTTATTTCATTACCTACCTAGAAAATTGTTGTGAATGAAAAGGGAAAAGGATACTAGTACTGTTTAATTAAATCCTCATAAACATTTTTTTAAACTTTTTATTTAGTTTTTTATGGTTACACACCAGTTAACAGACATTTAGAACAAATTTATGATTCAAAATTTACAGTTCTGCAAATATTTAATAAACTCGCATCCTTTGTTAACACTTTTACGACCTCCTGTGGGGCGATTTTTGAGATTCGAGCGCTCGAATATGACACTTAAAACGCTGAATAAAACGAAGAAATGATGTTCTAAAAATAATAGCGATAGTAATTTAAAATCATAATTATTTATAATATAATATTAATTTCATGCGTAAATAATGGGGACAGACTTTTGTTGGCGATTATATTCGAGGTTAAAATCTTTGAATTCGAGCGATCGATTGTCAAAAATCGGCCCCCTGGTCGTGCCCCGCTAAGCAGGCTCTCTGTTCGTAGGCGCTTTCGCTAATACATACGAGGAAAACGCTAGGATCGGCTACGAGCGTAGCGCGAAGCGAAGAGTGGTACGGAAAGTGTTAAAGTCCTCTCCTCAGTGTCCGTTATATTTGGTCTTGGGGCACTCGAATACTATGTATGGTTGGTTCCGGATCTCCATACTCGCATGCCGCTGAATCGCTCCATCCCCACTTTATAAAAACTTGTAGTCAAAGGGTTAAGAACGAATAAGTATTCAAACAGCCATTTATTTCAAGTTATCGTTAGTCTTAAGCTTTTACTGTAAATAAAACAGGACAGGTGTAAAAAACGTATTAATAAGATACACGACCAAGTCCTTAGGGAGTAATACGGGCAATTTATCATGGCTACGGCGAGAACCCGAGACGCAAAAGGCCGCAGTGTAAATGATAATATTTTAAACAAGATTATGCTACAAGATACTAGGATATCTTGTGGCAAGTGAAACGATAAATAACAAGAAAAAATAAAGTGTGCTAAAATACGATACGCAAAAACTCTGGCCTGTTTGTGTTATGTTTTCCGAGACGGAAATGTTGAAGTTTTTGTTTAAGTTGTTGACTGCCTAGTACACGGCGCACTTTAACTTAACTTTATTTTATACCTAATACTTAGTTCTATCTTACAATAAGTAGGATAACGCTCTGCAGTATTGAAGGACGGACAATAAAGTGATCTTTTTAATACGTAATTTATCTAAGGCGTGGGATACAAATTAACTTGTTATTACTTGACCAAGAAATTACAAATATTATATTTAGTGGCTACAAACCCAACATAGTACATTGTCCTTGGCAAAATACGTTTCCAATCCTTGAATTGCTTACGTAGGTATATCTTTGTTATAAGGACTTACTAAGCGATTCAATTTCATCAATATAATACCGAAGCGGGCACTGCTTGTGCTTACCGCAATGACCCACACGATACGTGCAACAAAGTGTTATCGATAAAACTTTCAAGCTTACCGTCTGCGTCTTGCTATTCCCTTTGCGATATCTACTTATCCCACTAATATTATCTTAAAAATTATTGTAGTTATAGTTAGTGTTTGTGTGGTTTGCGCCATCTTGACCATAATATTTGTATGCCTAATAATGGCTAAACATGGTGGTACCCTATTGATGTAAGAACTGTAAAACCTGTGTTTATAAATTTCGCTTCTATTACTTGTACACATTATAAATAACTATTATGTGACAATCTTACACAAATAAACCCAGCCCCACAGTAAATATTAAGCTTAATAAGGCTTGTGTTGTGGTTACTAGGCGACGATATATAATTAAAATACTTACATATGAATACATATAAAACATTCATAACTCAGGAAAAAATATCCGTGATAAACACACAAATATATGCCCTGACCAGGATTCGAACCCGGGACCTACTGCTTTATAGGCAGGGTCACTACCGACTAGACTAGGAGGCCGTTAAATAAATGTAACTAGTTTAGTTTAGTTTTATGACTAAGCTACAATTAGGTAAACCCTACTTATCTGCAATTTTCAACTTTCTAGCTATACTAGTTTCGGTTCTGCGTGGATCAGTCTGTCCGTCAGGACATACGCATTTATATGTACTTATATATTATCGCTTCGGTAAAATAAAACGCAGCATTCAGACCCGAACGGCCTCCCGGGCATAGAAATACCTCTGGATGGATATTACTCGCGTTATATTAGAATGTGTGGGACAGAATAGTGGTGGCGATGGTGCTGCTATTGATTCCTGTGACTATCTCTCGGTCTGCCTTTCGCTTCCGTATTAAATATTTATATAGAGACATTCTTACGCTTGCGGACGCGGCCCTTTAGTCTACCTATACCCGGTATTATATGTGTTCGTAAAAGTTGATCCGAAACGGGTAGACGGGATATTTTGGGCGAGATATATATATATACCCTTTAGATGTGAAGGTGAAACAGATCTAAAGGTTTTAGCAACATGAAAAAGTTCAGTTTACTACCTACGACTATAGCTCGTGATGATTATATATATAAGTATGTATATAGGTACCTACCTAATACTTAAGCAGGGACCTACAAAATTAATATGTCATCTTTTTTTTACCTATTTTGTGTTTATGTTGTTCCATTAATCACTATCGCTTCTTTCAACACGTAACCAAATGACAAATAAACTAAAACAATGCAGATTGAAGTTAAATTCAAAATGTAGTTTGTACCATCATTGAATAATTTAGTCTGATGATAATAAAACTAAACTTGGTCAAGAATCAATATAATATTGTCTTCTGTTGTCGCGATGATAATTCATTATAAGATGTTGTTACAATTAAACGGATTAATCGCTTATTTACATTATTTTTTTAAATCTCTCAACGTTTCGAGCTCTTTACAACGCCCGTGGTCACGGTCTTGTAACAACTATACAAGAATTAATACTAAAAAAATGTTGACTACCTACTATTTGAAAAACCTACGTATTCTTATTAGATAACGATAAGGTAAACGGTACATTGCTACCATTAACTAGTAACCCAAGGAAAAAGGGTCAGTGGTCATGAAGACGAAATATTACTTAGAAAGCTTTTAAGATTTCGTGAAAATAGAAAGACATCTAGAGGCTCCTGCGAGCGTCGCCTGGCCGGAGCATTAACCCTCCACTTCCATTTTTCACGAGCCAGATAAAATCTTCATCCAAGTGAAAGAGTTACAGTGATTGATAATTTATTACGTTTCTTGCTGGCTTTATCAGAGGGTGATGTCCCCAAAGAACAATTCCATCTTCTAATATAATACCATGATTTAAAATGATTTGATTTAAAAAGATACCCAACCCAAGTAAAAGAAAAAGTAAATAGTGTGAAATATATAGATAAGTGTAAAGGCATAGGCGACTTCTTTTGTAAAATATGTATTATTTTGATTTTTGTTTCAACGTTTAACCACAAGGCACACTTGTATGGTCGATATCATTATTTAAGTTAAGAAAAATACGGCAGAGGAGAACTCGGACGGTTGTTTATAATACTGTACGTAATGAATTAATATCAACCGCAACTTTAAAAAGCAAATTGAGCATAGAGCCGATATACTTGGGCTATGCACGCTATAATTTGGGGAAAGGACGGGACCCGCGACGTGCGTGACCCGCGGAGCCTTCGCATTAATGACCCAAAATGATGGATCGCTTACACCTACTCTCAAACAGGCTGCAGCGTAAGCCAATGCTGTAAATATTAATTAAGTTGTAGAATTACACACGGATTAGACGCCATACTTTGTTTTGTAAACCGTTTAGTTATATTTCGAGATCATTGCTATCGTCATGGCATAAAGCGAATTAAATAGAGCTCTTTCATTATCAAGGGGATTTACAGTTGGGTCTAGCATTTTTCTGCAAAACTGATACCATGGTTTTGTCAGACCACCGATGATTAGCTGCCAGATGTCCGCATCTATTACGAAGGATAGTATAGCAACTAACCAGAGAGCTTTAGTTGCTCTCGTTATTGTGTCACTTTTCCGGGGCTAGTTTAGTAGGCTCTTAGTCTAGTAGTAACTATGTACTTATTCATATATGTGACTGAATCTGAAAAGGTACAACTTTCGGTATGTGGAGTTATTGATAGTTTCTAAAACTAGGTAAAATTACCTATCTAAATAAAAAAGAACCAGATTTATAAGTACAACCATTATTATTATCATTTTTTAATCTGAAACTGTCGAAATGTACAAGTTGAGAAAATCGCATTTGAAGTTTATGGTCGTGAAAAATATACTTCTACTGCGAAATTACGGAGTGATTGATATCAAGCTAATCCGATAACATTAAAGATTCATAATTCGTGCCTCATGTCTTTGTAGCATGTATAGTTGAAAAGATTTTGAGGGAAGAACATGCAAAAGAGAGAAAAAAGTTATGATGAATTATAAGAAAATATGACTTGCACAACTATAAATCAACATGGTCAGTTGTGTTAAGGTATTAGAAAAGGAATAAAATAAAATTAAACTACGAACTTCAAACTTTTAACATTTTTAATTTTAATTAACTAAAAAATTAACAATTATATTGATCCTTAATACCAATAAATGAACTTTAATTAGATTTTTTTTTTAATGTCACAGAATCACAACAATAGAAACCATTTTAGACAAGAATCCACAGAATATAGCATAGTTTTGGTCTATTTTTCGATAAATAAGTTTAGTAATTTTATGATTATTTTTCTATGGGCAAAAAAATTGGGTACAACTTTCGGAGTTTACTAAAGTTTAGTGTCACAACACAAGTAATAAAATGGACATTTAATATGGGCTTTCAAGAAAAATTTATATATTTTCCACACTGAATCATACTATTATTATTAATTGACTTCATATATACATATATAATGCAACTGTTTTCTAAATATTTTACCACGACTACACTTGTAAATTCTAAGGCGGGTACAACTTTGGCACTAAACTTTCAGATTGAATAAAATGCGACGAAATTATGAAATAAAGCCAAATAAATATTTAAAAAAGTTGTGGCCTTCAAACGAATCTTAACAGTAAGATATATGCGGTAATAATTTTCATATTATTTTATTTTATTTATGTATGATACCGAACTGAGTATCTACCTAATTAGATTATAAATTATAATACAACTCATCTTACCGTATCGTACAGTACAGTCAAGTGCAAAAATACGTACCGAAAAATCGTCTTATAAATATGGTACTACGCACTTATTACAACGGAATAAAGATACTGGGACATATTTTTGAGTAAGATGAGTACACCCATATTTTTACACTTGACTGTACCTACGTCTGCCTGGCACTTCCAACTTTCTCTAATAAACCTTTTTGACGGGTAATTATTTTATGTACCATCGGGTTCAAAATTGCATGGTCAATTTATCAATGAATTCATTCATAAACTGGCCATGCAATTCTGAACCCGATAGTACATGTTTTCTAGGGTGTTAATAACAGAGTTATATAAGAAAAAAAATCGGTATATTTCAACCACTTCACAAAATTACGAATATCGCGGAAACTAGAATCACGAAAGTTGTACAGTCACATATGTTGAACCTAAGTTTAGTTTTCGACCCAAAAACATGCATAACTACTAAGACGGGAAAATGTAATCTTTGATAGCTAAATGTATGCTTATGTCTAGATAAATTTAAGCACGTATTTATGAACTAACTACCTATATTTGAACATACCTAAGTCTATCGTTAAAATTGCGAATCTATACATAATTACGTATACGGGTTAGATACTGAACTACCTAAGCTATAATAATTATACTTATAAACATTGAAATTGGTTTCGACTACAGTGCAGTTTTGTCGATATTGTAGAGGCATTATGGGAAATAGCAAATTGAATTATGCTTCCGGTTCACTGAATCAGCAACTGAATTTCAGCCCTTTGAAAACATTTCCCTATGTGTATGTTAAATTAAAACCATTTCAGCGAGCTTTTGCTGGCTGTTTCATACACGAATAAAGCACATTTCTAGACGCTTTTAATTATTTTCACTCCGAGTCCGTAGGTACCTATATTTTGTTTAGGTAGTATGTAATATTTTTGCCGTCTAATGTATAGGGATTGTGCTAGTTTTCGTCCACTCTTGTCAGTTTTCCGTCCATACTTATTTATATTTTTATCTCCAAGTTTTTCCCATTTATTTGCAGTAGTTTAATCAAGTGGACGGTAAACTGGACCTGGACGGGAAACTAGCACAATTACCCTACTTAGATAACTTTGGAAAAACTTTCTCATGATGACTGAATGGTACCCATATGTGTACTACCGTAATTTCTAAATTATGTGGGTTAAATGTTAAACATTGGAACAATCGTGTCTAGGTATACACGAAGTTTACTATTTTATTAACGGTGCCCAGCGCTAAAACTTAAGTGCGGTATACTTCAAACTTTATTTTGACATTTGTAATTCACATAGGTATAAAGTTTCGCATTCAATCAATTTAGTAATGTTAACATTTAATACGATAATTTCTGGACATGTCAACGGCGTTCGGAAGTATAAATACCTACCTACTCAAAGGAACATTTGTGAATTCCAAGTTGTCATGTCACGATAGAATAGAATTCACTACATCGCTTTTTAATGATTGCAACATAAAACATAACTTCACATTTTGTAACGGATTTGTCAAGAGTATATGTCGACATTTTTTTTTACTTTTACATGTTCTCTAAATTTAGTAGAGTAGATGCTAAACTAATGATTAAATTCACTAGTTTTAATTAATTTAACTTTACACCTATTGGATATTGAGGATTTTATTTGATTGTAAAATATTTTTGATCTACATGTGTGTATATTAAGGAAATAATAAAGCCTTTATTTACGTATTTATTTATATGTCGACTTAGCCATTTGCCGTTATTTTAGAATTCAAGGTCACTTATATTTTCACAAATTGTTTTCTATTATGTATAGGTATTAACGGTGCCCAGCGCTAAAACTTAAGTGCGGTATACTTCAAACTTTATTTTGACATTTGTAATTCACATAGGTATAAAGTTTCGCATTCAATCAATTTAGTAATGTTAACATTTAATACGATAATTTCTGGACATGTCAACGGCGTTCGGAAGTATAAATACCTACCTACTCAAAGGAACATTTGTGAATTCCAAGTTGTCATGTCACGATAGAATAGGATTCACTACATCGCTTTTTAATGATTGCAACATAACTTCACATTTTGTAACGGATTTGTCAAGAGTATATGTCGACATTTTTTTTTACTTTTACATGTTCTCTAAATTTAGTAGAGTAGATGCTAAACTAATGATTAAATTCACTAGTTTTAATTAATTTAACTTTACACCTATTGGATATTGAGGATTTTATTTGATTGTAAAATATTTTTGATCTACATGTGTGTATATTAAGGAAATAATAAAGCCTTTATTTACGTATTTATTTATATGTCGACTTAGCCATTTGCCGTTATTTTAGAATTCAAGGTCACTTATATTTTCACAAATTGTTTTCTATTATGCTCACATAATCTATTGACCAAACTGTTATAAAATGACAGGTGATGTTGAAATAGTTGAATTCAATAGTATGGTAAAAAGATATCTTGTACTAGCTGTGCCCGCGGCTCCGCCCGCGTGGAATTCGGTCTGTGTCAGTAAGCGGCTAATTCACCCCTAATTTCTCTCCCGCTACCCTGGAGGCGGAACTTGAAGTAAAATTGACAGATGGATACGCTAGAGGACAGTAGTCCTAATAAAATATTTTACAATTACCACTAAATGAAACTACACTCATAAATGAATCCTTTTTTTTATAATTTTTTTTTGGCATGATTTAAGCGACATAGAGAGTATAGTAGGTGTATATCGGACGATACAGGACCACTTTTGTTTTTATACGTTTATGTCTACTGCAAATATCATCCAAATCGATCCTCCCGTCAAATCAGTCAAAGCATGAAAGGTAAGGACAGGCGCGGTTGAAATTGGAAGGGGGGGGGGGGGGTCACAAATGCAGAAATGATTTTTTTCTATTTGAGGTGCACTTGGAGGAGGGAGTTCCATGACCCATGCAAATTTAACTCAATCGAGTGTAGTGGCTACCCCCCTCCCCTCTTTTAGACGTTGAATTTTTATAGGCTACGTATAACCTGGTTGGGGATTTTCTGGAATTGGAATTAGTAATCCTTAAGGGTTGATTTCCGGGATAACAATGCAAAAAAAAACCGGCCAAGAGCATGTCGGGCGATGCTCCGTGTAGTTTCGTAGATGCTGCCGTGTTACAAAACATCCGTTCAAAAGGTCGTTTATTTGGCGGCGCTTACGTCATTTTACTATTCGGCACTTCCTTTCACTATGCGTTTTTGACTAATAATTCAAAAACGGCTGGACCGATTTTATTCAATATAGTTTTTATTGAAAGTTCTTATCAGGCCTCACCAAATTTCAGCTTTCTAGTGCGAACGGTAACTGACCTAGACCGCGGACAGACGGACGGACATGGCGATATAACTGTTACGTAATAAGGCCTAATTATGTACAGAAGCATACACTGCTTTACCTACACACATATTAAAAATCCATTGAAACCATTAGAATGACCGCCATTACACCGCCATGACCAACATTACTGCGCCGGCGGTCGGGGGGGGGGCGAATTTTCATTACGTTACCGTAGGTAATGAATTTTCATACGTTTTTACCACACAGTCACAGATAATACACTGATGTTACGTTACTGGTTGCAATAATGTTGGTAATTAATTACATACGGTTCTGAACGCGGAATAGAGGATTTATGATATTGGTGTAGATCAAGATATTTATTCGTCAATGTAAGCACTTTACAATGCAATAATGAACGTCAGAGAAAAATAAAATACGTGAGTGTCGTGGAAAGTATGTGAATCGAGTGCGATTGGAACGAAGTTATGTTATTTAATTTTCACGCTACTGTTCGGAAATGTGACAAAAGATGGTCAAAATCCAAGCTGGAAAGTAAGCATTTGCTGTAGCACCTGAACCACCACTACAGCAATGTTATTGTAGCGATGAAATGTCATTAGTTGGAAAGTAAATTGTCCAGTTTTGTCATTGCATTTATTAAAAACATTAAAAGGTCTTTTTTTGGCACAACTTCATGTTTGAAAAATAAAATAAGGTTGTTTATCGGGCCAACTACCTGTTTAAAAAAAAAGAAACTTCAAGACCATTTATTCACCCTTAAGGCGTTTTTACTTTTTTAGCCGTTTGTGGTTTTCTATCAAAAACGCCTCTAAGTAATGAGTCGGTTTGAAGCAAACAACAGAAAAACGCTTCTTGAAAGTGAAAAAAAAAGTAAAAAGGCGGGAATGGAATATTGAATTGGATATTCTATTAAAGCATTTATATTATTATGACAAATGTATTTTATTTCCTCACAGTAGTCGTGAAAAGCACTATGTAATATCTCGGCCGAAAGCGCTATAGGTGGACTCGCATCTTCGAGGGCCTCCCCTGGCGGGTCGGCCCTCGAACTAACTCGATCCACCTATAGCTTGCTTTCAAGCCTCTACAACAATGTACTATTTATTTCATTTTGACTTTTTCGTAAATTTTGTGGTTTTAATTTTTTTTGCATTTTTTTTAAATTTTAGAAATTTTGGATGATTTTGAAATTTTGGAAATTTTGGAAATTTGGGATATTTTGGAAATTTTGGAAATTTTGGAAAAGTTGGAAATTTTGGAAATTTGGAAAATTTGGAAATTTTGAAAATTTTGGAAATTTTGGAAATTTTGGAAATTTTGGAAATTTTGGAAATCTTGGAAATTTTGGAAATTTTGGAAATTTTGAAAATTTTGACATTTTTGACATTTTCGACATTTTTAAAATTCTCGACTTTTAAAGTTCTCGACTTTTTTCACTTTTATCACTTTGTCACTTCTCAATTTCACTACACTTCACTTCACTTTATTCTATTTTATATATTTTTTATTCCATTCCATTTTACATGTTTCTCAATCGTATGGGTGTCGCGTTTTCGTGACGTGACGCTTTTTCGTGACTGTCACGTGACTTTTTTTCGCCTAGGCCGGATCCGCGAACCGTCCGATAAGGAACTTCGTTCCAAAACTACACCTCTGGCCCAAGAAGTATTATGACCGAAAAGAAATTCGACGGGACTTATTTTTTTCAAAACAGTAATACATTATTAGATCTTAAAGATACAAAATAAGGCGTAGTTCTTCAAGAAGACATATCAAAACAGCCTGAGAGACAGATAATGTACCTATTGTTTAATTATAAAGAAAAATAAATCCTAATCTGACTGCTTCACAAAACGTTTGATATGTTTATCTACACTCACATTGTAAGTTCTCTAAAACGTGTTCGAAAACGGTAGGCAATGCTAGCATTACCACAACCGATTTTACTATGATAAGCTTTTTATCTGTATCAGTAACGTAATTTTAACTTTACATGCTCAAATATTGATGTGTTATGAGTTTTGATAACATAATGTACACCTGCACGCTCCCGCACGGCCGCCGATACGCGCCCGCGCGACCGCCGGCACAATCGAGTTGGCCATGGCGGTGCAATGGCGGCCATTCTATGGTTTCCGAATAATGCATTTAGGATAAATAATATGAGTGTAGATAAATCAGTGTATGCAACTGTACGTAATGAGGCCTTAAAACACTCGTGTGATCTTATTATGGAAACCACACTCATGTTTTAAGGACCCTTATTACGTAACAGTTACATAAACTACTATTGCCTACCTAAACGGTGTCCTATAAATGTTAGATGATTTTGTAGTAGTTTTTTGGTTTGGGCCATGCATCTTTGTACGTCATACGAGTATATAGTCTTCGAACCTGCAATAACCCTTTGACATTCATGACATTTTCAAATATTTCTTAAGAGCGGGTAAAGGTAAATTTAAAGCATCGACGGGTAACAGGCGTCACTTCCTTTCTTTTTTTCAATTTTTTGGACCTACGGTTCGAAAGTAAGATGGGGGGGGGGGGGGGGGGGGTTTGAAAAAGAAACTATCCTTTGTCATTTCTCGAGACCCATACTATCTCTATACCAACTTTCATCTAAATCAGTTCAGCGGTAAAAAAATCCTCACACCACCTTCCAACCCCCTTTCACCCCCACACGGGTTTGAAAACTATCCTTTGACGTTTCTCGAGACTCAAATTATCTCCATACTCATTTCTATCTAAATCGTTTCAGTGGTTAAAAATTCTCCATACAAACTTTCAACCCCATTTTGACCCCCACCAGGGTTGATTTTCGGGATTAAAACTATACCCTATATATATTTTGGACCCGGGGTATGTCCTTAAACTACGTCCGGACTTGGGTATGTCTTTAAACTACGCCAAAAAGAGAGGTATGGGCACAGCGAATGGCTTCTCGCTAAGTGTGGTAGGGCACGTTCAGCGCATGTCATCTCGCTCAAATCTGGAGCAGAGCCCGACTGGGGAAGTACCTCCACCTTACAGAAAATCACAGCCAAATAGCATTAGACCTGTTGTGTTCCTGCTGGTGAGTAAGGTTGCCAAAGAGCTCAAAGAAGACCCAGTGTGTTGTCGATGAGGGAACTTCTTGTTCCTTTAGCGTCAACACAGTGAATCCTCCTTTTTGTAAAGGGTCGGCAACGCGCATGTGACTCCTTTGGAGTTGCAGGCGTCCATAAGTTACGGTAGCTGCTTACCATCAGGTGGGCCGTATGCTTGTTTGCCACCGTCGTGGTATTAAGAAAAAAAATATATATATTATCCTTTACCAGGACTCAAACTATATCTGTACAAAATTTCATCAAAATCCGTTCAGCCGTTTTCACGTGATGCGCGGTCAAATAAACAGACAAACAGATAAACAGATAAACAGATAAACAGACAAACAGATAAACAGACAAAAATTCTAAAAATTGTTGGTACGTGTTCTGTTATCGATTCTAAGTATCCCCAGCCAACTTTTTTTCGATTATCTTCCATGTACAGACTTTCGACCCTCTTCAGCTTTATTATATGTATGTATAGATAATCTTTTCTTGGTGTTATTAACAAATATCTATATATAATACCTAGCGCAACGTCAAAAACTGTTAGAAAATATTGTTCACTATAAGTAATCAGATTATATTCTCTAACTTAAAAAGAAAATCGCACTTGTGAGTTATCGAAGCTCAAAACTGTTCGCGTACTGTAGTATGCATTCGGTCCTGTACAGTCGACGTCTAATATATGTATACACTTTTGCACCTTATTACAAAGGCTTAAGGAGAAAAAGTGTATACATGTTTTTGACGTCCCCGGCAATATTATCTTCCTACACGAAGGCCGCAAAAATATGACACTAATATGGGCCATAAGACCGTGTCACATATTTTTGCGGCCTTCGTGTAGGTAGATACTATTGCCGGTGACTGTACATACATAGTACTGTACAACGACCTAACTATAGTCCAGTACTGCAACTATAGTCCACAACTTTAACACGTACTTAATTAAAATAATTAACCGACTTCAAGATTTGAAAAGAGGAGGTTCTCAATTCGGCGTGTATGTTTTTTTTTTTTTTTTTTTTTTTTATGTTTGTTACTCCATAACTTCGTCATGTCTGAACCGATTTTGAAAATTCTTTTTTTGATTGTAAGTATATATATACAGATTGGTCCCGTTTTTTTCAAAACGCAGTTCTGATGATGGGATCCATGAGGAATCGAGGGAACTCCTCAAATCTTAAAGGCATACATATAGTGATTTTTGTATTTTTATCAACAAAACCATCATTTTCATTCAAAACAGTGACATTTGATGAAGTAGAACTGCTGATGATGATCAGAACGGAACTCTTCAACGACGCATAGTTCACGTTTGGCGATTCGTCCTCTTCGCTGTGTTTGTTTAGCAAGTTTAATTGTCAGAACAAATGTTCGTCAAGTTCAAGTTCTGATGATGGGATCCATGAAGAATCGAGGGAACTCCTCAAATCTTAAGGGCTTACACATAGTGATTTTTGTATTTTTATCAACAAATCAAGCATTTTCATTCAAAAGAGTGACATTTGATGAAGTGGAACTGCTGATGATGAACAGAACGGAACTCTTCAACGACGCATAGTTCATGTTTGGCGATTCTTCCTCTTCGCTATGTTTGTTAAGCAAGTTAGATTGTCAGGACCAATTTTCGTCAAGCTCAAGTTCTGATGATGAGTTCCACGAGGAATCGAGGGAATTCCTCAAATCTTAAAGGCATACATAAAGTGACTTTTGTATTTTTATCAACAAATCAAGCATTTTCATTCAAAAGAGTGACATTTGATGAAGTGGAACTGCTGATGATAATCAGAACGGAACTCTTCAACGACGCATAGTTCACGTTTGGCGATTTGTCCTCTCCGCTGCGTTTTTTAAGCAAGTTATTTCATTGTATGAAATCTAAGTGCACCATCTACAATAATCCTTCACCGGCTACCCCCATTGAAGTCGGTTTTTTTTTCTTAAAAATTATTATGTATCCAATCCCAATTAGTTTTGGGTTTGATCTAAGTTTTGTCATTTATTTGTAAACATATTTTGAATATGTTTACAAATAATACGTAATTTAAATAAAAGTAACACCTAAACCAAGATATTCGAGTCAGTTTTGGACCATATTTGGAAGCTAATTAGACTATAATTGGGTGGTTTTACGGTAGTTTAAGAAATGAGTTAATAAAACTCACGGATTCAGCTTAATTTGTTGTTCAACATAGTTTGAAATGTCAGACGGTTTAACTGCTCTTGAAATGGACAAGACACCCACCCTCTCCAACCACATTATACACATGGATAAACATGACACACAGATGTATATGTAGAACCCTGGAATATGTTTCGTACGTACCAATAACAGTTTTCATAAGCATAATTTATTTTCATCACATAAGTTCTAGACTTTAATTTGTATTTCTTTTTTTGAACAAAATGTCTGGGAATAATTAACTTTACACATTGATTAATGTTTAATACCAGTTCATATATTTATAACTAAACACAAGATAACAAATGGGTTAAGGCCCTAAGGATATAGGTATATTTGGAAAACATGATTTGCAACTTTATAAATGGATACACAAGTACTTATTTACTAATTAGGTTCACGCATTTCTTGTGAATATACCCATAGTATCCGAAAGTAAAGTGCTATAGAGCCTTATTTCAGTTTGAATCCTTATTTAGAAAAATGGGTCCACCTTTTCTATTAACCTATATGATAAAATCATTACCTACTTATATGCCCATGAGTTGTTAGCTATTATCAACAACACTAGTGACAACCGACAACATTAGTGACAACTTTTGTTTTAAGTTTTTTGTATGACCCTAATGCCGAAATTGTTTACTTAAGCACAGTGCTATAGGCGCACACATACAAATTCTAATTGTAGCTTTTAATACATTAATAATGTATTGAATAATGTATTTTTCAACACACCTGCTCGTAACGAGGTTCTTATTCCACCGCTTTTATGCTCATAATCCTAGATATTAAACAAGCGTGCATTTCACAATAATTATCTAACTAGTGCAATAATTTAATAATCCGATCAAGTGATGTTTGTAGGTACTCTAGTACCAAGTTGTACGTACGCAGACGAATCGTTGTAATTTAGTCGGGTATTACCTTTACTTTTTTTAACTCTTTATGAGTTTACATTCTAAAAAAGTAAAAAAAAAGTAAATATATTAAAAATATACACATTTACGATAGAATACAAATTATACAATCCTGATGGTGAAAAAGAATAATTTATTATATTACTCGTAATACACAATAAATTACGTTTATCTACACTCACATTGTAAGTTCTCTAAAACGTGTTCGAAAACGGTAGGCAATGGTTAGCATTACCACAACCGATTTTACTATGATAAGCTTTTTATCTGTGGCAGTAACGTAATTTTAACTCTACATGCTCAAATATTGATAGGTAGGACCGGCACGCGCCCGCGCGTATGCCGATACGCGCCCGCGCGACCGCCGGCACAATCGAGTTGGTCATGGCGGTACATTGGTGGTCTTTCTATGGTTTCCGAACACGGTATTTAGGATAAATAATATGAGTGTAGATAAAGCAGTGTATGCAACTGTACGTAATTAGTAGGGTGTCCCTTATATTGTGATTTTGAGAAATTAACAACGCATACCCCCTAAATATATTTCGTTTACCCCAAAATACTCTACATAAAAATTTCAGGCCATTCCTGTAACTGTAACCCGTGCCGACTTTTATCCGATTTTCCCATACAAAGTATGAAAATGACCAAAAAATCTATTTTAATTTTTAATTTTTTTTTCATGTCATCAGTGCGTCTCTCCTCCTGTATGAACGTTTTTTTATGAAAAAAATCTCGCTACCAACCGAAAACCGATAAAAAAGTAGCAACTTATCTTCCCAAATTTCTTCATAGTAATTTGTATGGGGAAATTACGATGCAAGTCGGCACGGGTTAGAGTTACAGGAACGTCCTGATTTTTTTTGTAGAGTATTTTGGGGTAAAACAAATAAGTACATTTAGGGGGTATGCGTTTTTTGTTAATTTTTGTATATGGTATTGTCTATGCTTAAATGTCATATTACTAGGTTTTTTTGCATGTTGCAACTCTCTTTCTTCTTCTTGTCAAAGCGGACCTGTAAGCAACCATTATTTTTCTCTCCGATGTGTTTTATATTTAATTTAATTTAATCTAAGTGATCCTTAGTTTATTCACTGTTATAAATGTGTATATTTGTTTCGGTGCAATAACAGTAAAAGCTGATAAGTAATATTTTGATTGTTTCATTATTTACGCACACCAGGATAACCTCTACGTCCACCCTCTGTCACGCCAAGATTGGCATATCTCCTACGTTAACTTCATCAGGCTATGGGCCCAGGTAAAGCTTAAGAAAAGCCTTGGTGTGCGTAAAATCAAAATATATCTAAAAACAAGAAATGAATGACGATGAGCGCGACAACGTGCGCAACGCCGACGCGCCGCGCCCGATGGAGCAAGTCGCGCCGCCCCTGCCGGCTGTGCTGGCGCCTGCTCCTACATCGTCAGCACCGATTAACCTTAACATGGCTATTGAAAAACTTGAAGGATCAGCAGATTACAACACTTGGAAATTCACAATGAAGATGGCGCTAACCCTAGGTCTATGGGACTGTGTTGAAGGCAACAACCAGGATGTGTTTAGAGACAGACGAGCATTAGCTAGAATTTGCTTAGCTGTGAAAACTACTTGTTACCAACATGTGCGCGATGCGCTAACCGCCAAGGATGCTTGGCTTAACCTCGCTAAGGTATTTGAAGATCGAGGATTGTATAGGCGTGTCCTGTTGTTACGCAAGCTGCACCGGACAACATTCACTACCATGGGCGAGTACATTGAAGAAATAATGACAGTTGTACAGCAACTTGCGGACATAGGAAAAGTCATAGACGACGCTGAAGTTGCCGAGCTGCTGTTAAGTGGACTTCCAGCAGAGTACGACGCCCTGGTGTCCAACTTGGAGACTGCATGCATGGCTTCAGCACTCTCCAGCGAGTTAGTTAGAGCAAGACTCCTGCAAGAAGAGTTCCGGAGGGTGTCGACCAATGCGGATAATACTGCTAACTCGGCGTATTTTTCAAATTCTAAGTTCTCAAACACAATTTGTAACTACTGCAAAAGGAAAGGACATTTGAAGTCTAAATGTTTCAAATTGAAGCGTGATAAGAAGAAAACAGACAAAAGTGGACAAAGTTTTATTGCCTCTGCCTTTCTTGTGAGAAAAGAAGATTGGATCATTGATTCCGGAGCTTCTCAGCACATGACCAATGATCAACATAGTTTCAAGCATTTTAAAGACTCTAAGAGTGTAATATCAGTTGCAAATAATGCTAAACTAGAATGTCATGGTCATGGTGACATTGCTTTAAACGACAAATTGGTAAGCGAAATTAATAATGTACTTTTTGTTCCCGAGCTTTCTGTTAATCTTTTATCGGTCAGTTGCCTAGTCAACAAGGGTTTTTCTGTTCACATTGACAAGGAAGGTTGTTTTGTTTATGATAAATGTAAAGTTTCTGGCAGCATAGTCGCAACGGCCAGTCAAAATAATGGCCTTTTTATACTAGACAAAGAGAAGAAGTGTACTATGACAGGTAACTCCCAACAGGAGCACTCTTTAATGTTCTTGTGTCAAAATATGACTAGACAAGAACACCAGAGAGCCAATGTTGCTGCCTCATCGGTGTCTATCGACCTATGGCATCGAAGGACTGGAAATTTAAGCCTTAGCGGCTTAAAAACTTTAAAAAATTGTGTTTCTGGTGTAATTTTTCAGGAAGATTCACAGCAACTGCAAGACTGCGAGCCCTGCCTTAAGGGGAAATTGTGCACACTACCTTATCCCGTGGGAGTGGCTACGCGTGCTAGTAAGCCCCTGGAACTTGTGCACTCAGACGTGATGGGTCCAATGCAGGAGGACAGCTGGGGAGGTGGGAGATACCTCGTCACTTACACTGATGACTACTCTCGAAGAACTCATGGATTTATTATAAGACACAAGTCTGAGGTAATGTCTAGTATTCTTATTTATAAGGCCCTAGTCGAAAAACAGTCTGGCTTGCCTATTCTTTGCCTTCGGACGGATGGGGGTGGCGAGTACTGCAACTCTAAATTTATGACCTATTTGCAAAAAGAAGGTATAGTGCATCAAAAGACAGTACCTTACTGTCAAGCACAGAATGGAGTCGCGGAGCGCCTGAATCGCATTTTGACAGAGAAAGCAAGATGCATGCTGCAAGGTGCAGGTCTCTGCAACAGATATTGGGGTGAGTCCATTATGACAGCAATTTATCTAAAAAATCGTAGCCCTACATCTGCGTTGTCAGGACTGACACCTGAGGAAGTATGGACCGGGTCCAAACCGGACCTTAGTCATCTACATGTGTTCGGCTGTATTGCTTATTCTCTAGTGCCAGATCAGTGCCGCCGAAAACTGGATCCTAAGAGCAAAAAATATGTGTTTGTAGGTTATAGTGAAACTACTAAAGGATACAGGTTGGGGGACCCCTTTAATCCAAAGAAAGTTATTTTGTCTAGAAACGTAGCATTTTTAGAAAACAAATTTTTAAACAATTTTGACATTAAAAATAATAATGTGATAAATGATGAATTTATATTTTATGAATGGTCATGTAATGACAATTTTAATAATTTAACGAATTTAAATTCTTCTGGCAGTGCTGATTCTAGTGGTGCCGATTGTAGTAATGCTGAATCTAGCAATGCTGTAGTGGATAGTGATAGTAGTCAAATGAATTCTACTCATCATAGTAATATAAGTTCTATCACCAGTGATAAAATCACTTTAAACAATGATCCTAATGAAGATTTTTCTCAAATTTCAGGAGCTGATGAGTACTGCACGGGCAGCGAAAACGAGTCGGGTTCAGCCGAGTCACCGGTGCCGGACGCGCGCTATGAGCGCCTGACGTCTTCGTACCAGTCGCCAGTTGGTGGGGAAGATGCGAGTCGCCCCCTGTCGCCTGTACTCGCCGATACGCGCCCCATTCGCAGCACGCGCTCCAAACTACCTACCAGGTACCAAGACTATGACATGGATTATTCCCTCATAGTCAAAAGTTTATCCATATCTGAGCCACAATCCTATGAGGAAGCCATGTCTGAACCTAATAGTGATCAGTGGCTAGCAGCCATGCAGCATGAATATAATTCAATGTTGTCTAATAATGTATGGAAACTAGTAGATCGCCCTTCAGGTGAAAATATTATAAAATGTAAGTGGGTTTATAAAACTAAACATGACGCCTCTGGAAAATTTGATAAACACAAAGCTCGACTTGTTGCCAGAGGTTTTACTCAAGTCCATGGGGTAGACTATATGGAAACCTATTCACCTGTAGTTAGGCACTGTAGTATGAGAATTTTGTTCTCTTTAGCTAATAAATTAGATTTGAATATTGATCACATCGATGTTGCTACTGCTTTTCTCAATGGAAATCTCGATGAAACCATTTATATGGAACAGCCTCCAGGCTTCAGTAATGGGAACAATAATAAAGTATGTTTGTTGTTAAAAGGCATTTATGGGTTAAAGCAAGCCAGTAAGATTTGGAACAATAAAGTTCATGACTTGCTTTCATCCAATGGCTTCATACAGAGTAAATGTGAACCTTGTGTATATGTTAAAAGAACTCGACATGATTTGGTCATAATAGCACTCTATGTAGATGATTTTTATGTGTTCTATAGTAAAAATAGTTCTACTTATAAAGAATTGTCACAGCTTTTAGAAAATAATTTTAATGTAAAAAATTTGGGCACACTTACAAGCTGTTTAGGTATTAATGTGATCCGTGATAGGTCAAAAGGATTGTTAAAGCTTGACCAATCAGAGTATATTCGTAAATTGCTAATTAAATTCGGAATGCAAAATTGTAAGGCCGTATGCACACCCATGTTGCCTAATAGTAAGTTTTATAGAGCTGAAAAATGCTTAGATGAAAACATTTACAATTACAGGCAATTAATGGGCTCTTTAATGTACCTATGTGTGTGCACGAGGCCAGACATAGCTTTTGCGTGCAGCCAATTATGTCAATTTAATAATGGCTTTGACCAAACACACTGGTTAGCAGCTAAACGCATACTTCGGTATCTAGCAGGCACAATTGATTATTGTTTGTTGTTTACAAAAAATGACAATTGTAATTTAGATGCATTTGCCGACGCAGATTGGGCTAATGACCAACTGGATAGGAGGTCTTATACAGGCTTTGTTATTAAATTTGGCAATGACACTATTAATTGGGAGTCTAGAAAACAACGGTGCATTGCTCTTTCTTCAACCGAATCAGAATATTTAGCTATGTCTGACATATGTAAAGACATCTGTTTTATTAAGAATTTCATGTCCGAAATTTGGAATGTTGATTTAACCATAACCTTATATAATGATAACCTTAGTGCCCAAAAGTTGTTAGAAGTAAAGGAATATTGTCACAAACGTACAAAACATATTGACCTTCGTTACCACTATGTTAAAGATTTGGTGAAAAATAACTCTATAATCGTTAAGTACTTGCAAACCGATCAGATGATAGCAGATGTTTTTACTAAAGCACTAGGTTCAACTAAACATAATAAATTTATAAAGCTGTGTAATATTGTGAAAGCTTAGTTTGTAATGAATATACTAGCATCTTTGTGTGTAGCTTGTTTGCCTGGAATGATATGTAAATATATAGCTTGTAATGCTCAAATGATACCTATACCTAAGCATGTGATAACATTATAAGCATATGGGGAAGTGTTAATTTTTGTATATGGTATTGTCTATGCTTAAATGTCATATTACTAGGTTTTTTTGCATGTTGCAACTCTCTTTCTTCTTCTTGTCAAAGCGGACCTGTAAGCAACCATTATTTTTCTCTCCGATGTGTTTTATGTTTAATTTAATTTAATCTAAGTGATCCTTAGTTTATTCACTGTTATAAATGTGTATATTTGTTTCGGTGCAATAACAGTAAAAGCTGATAAGTAATATTTTGATTGTTTCATTATTTACGCACACCAGGATAACCTCTACGTCCACCCTCTGTCACGCCAAGATTGGCATATCTCCTACGTTAACTTCATCATTTTTAATTTCTCAAAATCGCAAAACAAGGGACCCTAGTAATTAGGCCTTATTACGTAACAGTTACATAATAGATTTGAACATGATTGTCTGTTTTAATATTTTCTGTTTGGAATTATACGTCCGCGCCTTTGCCTCAAGCTGCACGCACAGCCAAAAAAGAAAATTGCTCGCCATTTATAAGTTCATTGTTAATTGTTAGATTTTTCTCGTTGTGTTTTATTAATTTAAACAAATTATATTTTCAATGAATAAGAAGACAACTTTAGCGTAAATTTAACCTCTGGATATATTTCAAAATTGTGAAACATACTAGTAAACTGTTATCATAAAAATCTAGTGAGCAATACGTAAGAAAAAAACCGGCCAAGTGCGTGTCGGACCACGCATAGGAGGGTTCCGTACCTTCAATGGAATAAGAACCAAACTAATACCAAAAGGTCGTATCTGATACCTATGGATGAAGTTTTTTGGAGATAACTCAAAAATGGCTGAACCGATAATGTTCAAAATAATTTTCGTAGAAAGTAATGATAATGCGCATCTCCTCAAATTTTGTCATATTTTTTGGACAGTTACAGGGAGGGGGGGCACAATTTTTCTGACTTTCGGTGCGATTATTTCAGAAAATTTATTCACTTAATCACAAAATGGTCAAAGAAACCTCAATGTTATTTTTAAAGACCTATCGATTGATGTGGCACATGTTGATATTTGGTTAAATATTTTTTTTTGAAATTTAGTTACAGTATGGAGCGCCGCCCCTAAAAACATTTTATTTTCAAATTTAACTACATAACTAAGTAGCGGCATACAAAATACACCTCATGTGTAAATTTTATTCAGATACGTCGTATAGTTTCCGAGTAAAATGGCTGTGACATACGGACGGACAGACAGACAGACAGACAGACATGACGAATCCATAAGGGTTCCGTTTTTTGCCATTTGGCTACGGAACCCTAAAAATACTATAATTTATTGCACAATAAATGTGAAGTCTTTAATTTTATGAAATGATTTGAAAAAGAGATCCAGATAGTCAATAACATCACAAAAAAGGTTAGTTAAATTTAATTATCTTAGGTTCGTTATTAGTACCTCTATCCTGTAAACATTCTGACAATTAATGTATTTATCAAAAGTTATTAATTAAACTATTCTGTTATTTCCTCGCAAGTGTGTTGAAAAACGTCGTATGAAACGCGTGTGCTTGATCATTCCATAGCTCAGCTTCCTTAGCGCATGTATCATAATGTACTATTAAACATTTACATGTATTTGTAAATAATGAAATGTTTTTATTTTTATCATAATTATTTTTTTTACACGTTGTGCTTATTGTTGTATCTTATATTTTTATGGTATTTTTAGTCTAATTTTTCATCTCTACTTGTAGGCGATTTGGTGAAAACTGTAATATAATTATATGTAAATTTATCAATAAATAAATAAGTAGTCGTAGAAAAAGTATTATATGCAACGTTGCATAACTGAGTAGAAAATGCTCGTAGCGTCTACCTTTATGACGTTCGCCTTTCGGCTCACATCGTAACTCACGCCTCTCGCCTTTTTGACCTCTTTTATAGTTACACAACTGTTGCATAAAATACTATTATCGGAAGCTATATGGCTATTTTATTTTAGTCGGCAGCTAATGATGCCACAACAGTGTTTGGAGAGGAATTAAGTAAAGTTCATGTTCGCAATAAAGTGACCGACGGCAAATGAACCGTTGGCGCCGTAAATAGCGCTTACGAGCACCCGGTGGCCCTTTCCACTACCGACACTGCTCAATAGCTTGTTTTGCCATCCTATTGCGGGCCTTGCCTACTACCCAATACAGTATCCTGTATTGACTGCGTATTAAATTAAATTACATATTCAGATAAATTGTTTACCAAATTGTCTTTTTGAATTTGTATTTTTTTTACTTATGTTATTGTATTTTTGGTTTTGAAACACAAAAGTCACCATTGTACGAATTTATTTCAGACATACTTTCTTTTCAGTCTGTGAAATAAATTTGAGAAAATGTGATAATACTAATTAAAAGGGCCCTTATGGCGACAGGCGCATACTTTGTTGTCGTTGTATCTGCAGATTTAACTTATTTTCAGGCAATAAAGTTTCAAGCGCCGGCTACCTTAAGGGCCCTTTTAAATTATATAGCAATTAAAGAATATTAGTAGGCCATATTATTGTGCCGTTTGATCCAAGAATATTTATCATCATTAAAATATCAGGTACAATTTGGCCTTAACTTAGAGTTAAAAGAAATGGCTATTATTGCGTAAACATATCAAAAGGTTTTATTTTTTTAGCCCTAATTTAGCTCTTATTGAACGTTGTGAAAGTTACGAGTCACGCAAGCCGTTATTCAACGGCCGCCGTAAATGTAAAGAAATGTTCGTTTAATAAGGCTGCCTTAGTATCAGCCCGTAAAATATTATTCATGATTAGGTTAGTCTATCAAGCTTTTAACGATAGTTAAGTAATGTGAACCAAAGCATATGCTGCTGTGTGGCGCGTTCGTCTAGACTACAATGTCGAAAAAAACTATCAAGCTTTATCGTAACGGGGTTTTGTGTGTCATATCAATATATCTTATAAGAGTGCAATTTGTTTAAGAATCATACCTGTAAAGGGCGCCATCCTGGCTACAGCTTAGCGCAGTCACTGAATAATAAATGCAGCGAGCAAGGTTATCTTTTACGTTCAAACAATCCTGGCTCGGTGCAGCCGGCCGTCCGATTCACGCGCTCACTATACACAGCTACGTATAAGAATGTACGTCACTTGGTCTAACGAGGTTATAGTATAAGAAACAAGGCGCTGGCGGACGCAGTGTGGAGGCTCTAGCGTGCGCCCCCGCCCGTCGTGCTCTGCGAAATGATCGCGTGGCGCCGCCGCCCGCCCGCGCGCCCGGTGCAGGCCTTATATTTCCAACCCTTACTGAACGCGAGTGACAGAAAATCCAGCACAGCTATGACTTCGACGTCTATAACAATTATGCGTAATCAGAAATCACATTTAAACTGGCTCGCTCGAGACACGCTCGCCAGTGGTCGGTAAACGCATGAGACTCACAACACAGGCTCGGCCGGCACTCGGCACAACCCACATCTACAGTAAATACAAAAACAACAGATGAATCTCCATACCGCTATATTATTCAAAACAGAGTTACTAATGCAAACAGTAATGCCTTTGTTACCATTTTTATTATAATTACAGCTTTGTTGCTCCAATGACATTTGCTGGTTAATGTAAGTAAAGTAGGTACGGCCAGATGACTGTACAAGTGTACATGCCGTATTTATTCATGCCCATTTCTTGTGGCTCTAAGCTAACTAGGTCGATATTATGGTAATGTTGCTGCGTCTTGATATTACGATTATGCTTCCACATTTAAGTACGATAGATGTTATGATATCTTCAAATCGTTATATTTAGATGTACTTAAGTTGGATAGCAAGTACGAAGATTAAAATTATTTTATTTTTCCAACAGTAAAAATAAAATAGTAATAGTGTGTAGAGGGTTACGAGTCGTAGTTAACAGGAGTAGGTACTTAAATCCTACAGTTCTAAAAACATGAATATAAACAATACATTAAAATACAATCTTTCCCCAATACACAATAAATAATCAACCAATACGGGCGGGCTAGCCGCAGAGGCGGCCGAAAAAGCCAAGGTGGGAAAGGACAGTGGCGTCGGTGTCGAATATCTTTTTGTCCCATTCGGCGATGCCACAGCAGACCGAAGAGCTGGCAGCTATCTTGCTTAACGAAATAGTTTAGCAATCCAGAGAGGAAATGCTGCAAGCATCTTCGGCATCATGCCGCAGGGGCTTCTTTCAGACATATTTTAGCTTTAGTTTAGATTTATTTTTAGAGTTATTTCAGTTTTAGTTAGTTTTATTTGTCATACATACCTAATTGTTACAATATTATGCATCGGAATAATTTACAAGCAAATTCTAGTTGCAAAAGCAAGTTAATGCTTTGGAGTTGGTTGTAGTTGGAGTTGTATTGGAGTTGGATCGTGTCTTAAAGTGCTTAAAAGGAGATCGACAATTTTTGTTAGGTGATCTGGCCCAGATTATTTAGGACCGTTTAGGAATGGTTCTTACCTTTAAAGAATCGTCATAATTTCTAGATTAGGATAGTGGTAAAAAAATTGAAAAATCATGCATTTAAAACTTGAATCTGACAAGGACAATATTTGAAAGCGTGCTTGCCTATGATCTATATATTAATGTAAAAAAGTACCGATTTTTTAAAGATAATGTACAAAAGCGGACTTGAAAACAAAACGGGAATCATGATAAAATAATAAAAAGTCATATTTTGATCGTATTTATAGTTCCTGTATTTCGGCAAACAAAGGCGGCTGTCAAACCATCGTTGATACTATTAACTGAACATTCCTAACACCTATTGCGAAGGGATAAGGTTTACTACCGTTAAGTGCGATAGCACTAGTATCTGACATTACACAATTGAAAAAAAGATGCGTTTCGTTATCGAAGGAGCATGATATTATGCCATTATGAAACCCACTTTTAATATTCAAACTCCGATCAAAAATGCAAAATACGCATTTTTAATCTTTAGGCGTTTTAATGCAGTCGATTTCTAATTTAAACTTCCGTATTCGTAGGCTTAGATACTATTTTAATATTACAATGTTCTAACTTACCGAACAGTATCAAAACGCAGATTATGTAACGATGTACATTGACAGTGTCAAACCAAAAAACAATCCCGTTTCAGGCCAGTGTCAAGGTAAACTTTATGTCAATGCCATAAGGACGTTAACGACTTGTCTTGCTGTATTTTAATCGCGGAAAAATCAACATAATGTTTATTTATTTAGTGTTTCTAATTCCCGTTTCAATTTTTTGCAATATTTTGTCTACTTTAGTAATAAAATGAGTATTTATTTTACATTGCAGTACAAACTGTATACGATTTATATCAGGTGGCCCAGAATTGACGATCTCCTTTATATTAATGAAATGAAATGAAAAATATTTATTTGGTGCAAAGTGAACATAACATGAAATATACAAATTATTATAATTAACACCAAAATACATACATACATACATAAATATATTACGGCTCAAGGTATTCATAAATTTATAGGAAAGCATAAATAAATAAATATATTTGCTTTACACAAACGAAGCGTGCTACGCTGTAGCAGCACGTCGTAGCACTCTTATTAAACTTAGGTGCTTATAATAGACTTATGCCGCGTTATAACGATTATTACGTCTGGTATTCTGACTTCTGAATCTGAATATGTTACGGATTGTTTATAAAAGAGAACTTCTTTTGTCATCATCATCAAAATCGTGATTCTAACAAATAATCTATATATATATATATAACTCAAAGGTGACTGACTGACTGACTGACTGACTGACATAGTGATCTATCAACGCACAGTCCAAACCGCTGGTTCTAGAGATTCCAAATTTGGCACGTAGGTTCCTTATAAGGTCTAGGGGTGCGCTAAGAAAGGATTTTTCAAAATTCATCCCCTAAGGGGGTGAAATGGGGGTCCAAAGTTTGTATGGGGAAACAAGATTAGTTAGTCTATTTTATTCGAAACTTCACAGAAGTATTCCAAACAATAAATGAGTAAATAATTGTTGCAGGTTTTTTGAGAATTTAACCCCTAAAAGGGGGAAATGTGGTCAAAAAGTCTGAAAATGAACATGGGTATATTGTTTCTATGGTTTATCGGATCGTTGATTACGAAAACAACAACGATTTTAAAATCCAACGTGGCGGACGTACCATCTCCCCTGTTAGGGTACAATGGGGTTGAAATGTCTAAATATCCATATGGGTGTCGTTTTTGTGATTTTTTGGG
Organism: Pammene aurita; assembly: GCA_947086415.1. Classification (NCBI taxonomy): domain Eukaryota; kingdom Metazoa; phylum Arthropoda; class Insecta; order Lepidoptera; family Tortricidae; genus Pammene; species Pammene aurita. The sequence continues at coordinate 18,922,388 of OX352293.1, read as the reverse complement.
ACGTTAATTAAGAAAATGGCATCGATTTTGAAATTTAATATTGTGGACATGAAAATTCTTGAAAGTATTTGTGCCAAATTGCAATCTTCTTCTAAATATATAAAAGAAGAAACTGACTGACATACCAACGCACAGCCCAAACCGCTGGTTCTAGAGATTCCAAATGTGGTACCGCTCCTTATAAGGCATAGGGATGCACTTAGAAATAATTTTTAAAAATTTACCTCCTAAGGGGGGAAATGGGGTTCAAAGTTTGTATGGGAAACGAGATTACTTCAACTATTTTATTCGAAACTTTACAGGAGTATTCCTAACAATAAATGAGAAAACAAGTGTTTAAGCTTTTTTGAGAATTCAACCCATAAGGGGGAAATGTGGTGACAAAATTTAAATATCAACATGGGTATTGTTTCTATGGTTTATCGGGTCGCTGATTACGAAATCAACACTTAAGGGGGTGAAATGGGGGTTGATAGTTTGTATGGGGAATTTTTAAACGTTGAACCAATTTAGATGAAACTTGGTATAGAGATAGTTTGTGTACCGGGAAACGACATGGGACAGTTTTTATTTCGAAAATCAATCTTTGAGGGGGTGAAATGGGGGTTGGAGGTTTGTATGGAGATTTTTTTACCGCGAACCGATTTAGACAATTTTGTTGTGGATATAGTTTGAGTCCCAGGAAAAAATATAGAATATTTTTTAAGCCGAATATCAATATTAGAGGGGTAGAAAACATGTTGGTAGTTTGTATGGCGTAATTAATATTAACCGCTGAACAGACGATTGAAATGAAACTCGGTACATATTATATAGATTGAGTCGCAGTAAACAATATACGATAGTTTTTATCTCGAAAATCAACCCTCTAGGGGGTGAAACGGGGGTTGAAAGTTTGTATGGGAAATTAATAACCGTTGAATCTATTTAGATGATTTGGTATGGAGATATTTTGCGTTCTGGGGAAGGATATAAATTGTTGTTATCCCAGAAGTCACTCCTTAAGCGGGTAAAAAGGAGGGTAGATTACTAATTCCACGCAAATGAAGTCGCGGGCAAAAGCTTCTATTCAAGAGTAGAAATCTGTATTAATCATAATCTCTCAGTAGTAAGTCATTGATGGCATAACAATTAAACAATTATTGCAATAATTTCTTTAAAATAAAAAATGAGGGAACCGCCGTCTTCAAAACGTGGTATACCGAAACCTCCAGAATGTAAAGAATACTTTTCCGAAAACCGCTTCTAAATCATTTCAGCAAAACGCAAGATGATCGCGGACAAACATACATTCCTACATACAAACATACGAGTCTAACTGAGAACCTCCTTTTTTAGTACTTTTAGTACGCGGGCGAAGCCGCGGGAAAAAGCTAGTGTCACTATATATCGGTATGTATCGTATTGATAACAAAAAAGTATGTTCTGAATAAAACCAAACGTCACTACTGATGGCCCTGATGGGTCACAGATCCAGTCCTGTTTAATATCAGATTAAAATCTAACCTTTAACGTTCCTAAAAAATAATAAATTCTGAACTATAGGTAGGTAACCAGATTTAATCTCATATTATTTCTTGTATTATAAGCATTGCATATATTTGCACATTATTTTGTCACACCCGAAATTGCGTCGGATCTGGTTCCTTGGCGACGTAGTTAGGTCACATCTATGATATATAATAATGACAGATGGGGTATGCACGCTCCAAAAGTGAAGCACTTAATATGAGTGAATTCAAACAATTGTCTCTAGTCGCGCACCAGCACGCGAGAGATGCTGACGTGCTGATGAGCTCCAGTCACACGCGTGAGAAAGAGATAAACTGTAATTTTATAACAACGAGAGTAACAAAGACGTAATGATTGTCAATATAGATAAAACATAACAGAATCATTGCTAGGTCATGAAATAAAATTGGAAGTATTTTTTGTGCTCATTATGTAAGAGTATAACCCATCAATTTTTATTTTATTTTTTATTTATCAATTATTAAAAATACAAGGGTATATCTTAAATCTAATACATAGCCCCACAAAACTCTAGAATGAGTTTGTCTGTGGGATCGACAGTCTCTCATGAGACTATTATTATAATTTATATTATTTTAAGCTTATGTTGTACAACAAGTCATCAATCTAAAGGTAATGTGTGCAAGTGCTTTTTTAATAAACGTGTGAATACGTTCCTTTTTCTTTCCGAGCCTGATGGTTTCAGGCAGACCGTTTAAAAGGTATGGGATACGTTTTTTTAGGGTCCTGTCCCCATAATAGTTGTTAACTCTGGGAACAAACAGTTTGCCTGATGCCACAGCCTTCGTAGAATAAGCATGGTCAACAGGCCTCAATAGAGAATCCCCTGAGCTAAAATATCTTTGGGTCACATAACAAAATTAGGCTTCAATATCTTTAAGGTTCCAAATATAGTCCGATCTCTGGCCGAGTGACCGGCGGAGCGTTCAGCGCCGCGCCATCATGGCAAACAAATGCCAATGTAATGGTCTATTGCTATCATTGAACTCATAGAATACCTCGAATCACAATCAGTACGGAAAAAAGTGGCACAGTAAAACACGGCGCAGCGACTCCTTTAACAGAAGTGACGACGTCAGGTTACATTTTATGAATAGTTACCAAATTGAACCCTGTTGTAGTTGAAATAAGGTTACTTATTATAAGGTAGGTTATTTGCTGTGTATTGTAAGGTTTTATTAGGTGTTTTGGCTAAACTTTGAATACAACCTTAACGAATTATCCCCCGACATATTTTTGGTAAATTTCATTTGAGTCTGTCGGTATTTTATCTTAATATGTTTATGATTGCTTTATACATAACTGTTAACAGACCTAATTATATATCCTTAATTTACCTATAATTTAATTACGTAAGTAAGCTACGATGTGAAAGTTTTACCTCTTATTAATTATATTTATATTTTACATAACACGAACTATGAGTAAGTACAATAAATAAGTTAAACGTCTTTATTTTGATACTAGCTGTGCCCGCGGCTCCACCCGCGTGAAATTTGGTCTGGGTCAGTAAGCGGCTAATTCACCCCTAATTTATCTCCCTCTGGCGAGCGGAGGCGAAACTTGAAGTAAAGTTGACAGATGGATACGCTAGAGGACAGTAGTCCAGATATTTTTTTTTTCGAGACCCATACTATCTCGATACCAAATTTCATCAAAATCGGTTAAGCGGTAAAAAATTCCCCATACCAAATACCAACCCCCTTTTCACCCCCACAAGGGTTTATTTTCGGGATAAAAACTATCCTATCTCGTTTCTCGGGGCTCAAATTATCTCCATACTAATTTCAATCTAAATCGTTTCAGCGGTTAAAAATTCTCCATACAAACATTCAAACCCCTTTTCACCCCCTCCAGGGATGAAAACTTTACAAAATTTCATCAAAATCCTTTCAGCCGTTTTCACGTGATGCGCGGTCGAATAAACAGATAAACAGACAAACACAAAAATTCTATAAACTGTCGGAACGTGTTCTGTTATCGATTCTAAGTAAGTATCCCCAGACAATTTTTTTTCAAGTATTTTCCATGTACAGACTTTCGACCCTCTTCAGCTTTATTATGTGATCTTAAGATGTGAGACATGTCTAGAGTTTATCACTTTTTTTTATTAAATCCCTAGCTAGTACCGTAATTAAAATTCTATTAGCCTAGGTGTCTTCACACGAAAACATTAAAATAACCAAACAGCAAATACTTAGTTATTAAATAACTGTGTTGAATATTGTATACACTTAATGAATACAATATTCATGTCGTTTTCTATGAAAAATTTAATGAAAATGTGCCTTTTTAACGCTGACCATATGATTATCAAAAATGCTGATGCAAAATATTTTGATTTGTTTATGTTAAGTAGACATACTAACTATATAATAATAAACTTTTAAACTTAAAAAGATATCAAATAGAAAAGGAAAAGTGACCAAGGCCTCACGATATCAAGAAGTATTCAAAATCTACGCGTAATAAAATAACTTTACTTATTTATTTCGTTTATATGGAAAGCTGATTCGAAGCATTGCATGATCGAAGTTAAGAGGCTGACAACACCCGATGACCTTCAAATTGACTTTACTTAAACAGTTTTTTACCTATAAAAATCAGCTCGATGGAAAATTATTCCAATCTCGATAGAAAGTTACATCTTAAAATTAGCTTTCAATAGTTGTATGTCTTTAGTTTCTTGACTTATTTATACGTCTGTAATTAAGGACAAAATTTCATCACACTAATACTAAAAAGGTAATTATTTTGTATTTCTCAATGAATGCGTAGTTTTTTATAATTCATCATTTGGCAAAATTTGCAATGAGCTCCCTGACTAATCGTAACACAGTGTTTTTTTTTCACTCGCGCTGAAAAATATATTAGGAATGGAATTTAGCAATGCATACAAGTATAATGGGAACATTCTGCAGCTCGCAACTGGACAAAGCTACTACACAAAATGCACTGTATCTAGGTAAGCATCCGGCAGCTCGGAAATTCGTTGATTCAGCCAAAATTGCGGAGCTTTCAGGAACTGCACCATTATGACACAGTTACATGACCTACATACTAAGTCCTTTGTCGAACTTTATTTCGCTAGGATTTTTTAGTGGGGAGACAGATCCTTTATAGAAAAGATACAGCGGTGCCTACGACGAAAAGGAAACTATTACCTAACCTCACATTCCTGAGGTCATAAGAAGGATAAAAACAATATACGAGTTTAGGTCAATACCGCCAAAAAAAGATATTTTTTTGGATTTGTATAGTTTTAGTACACTCCATAAGGTTTACTGGTAGAGAATGCCCTATGGCATTTGTACTTCTTTTGTACTTCTAGAATTTTCTTTTGTGCTATAAAGTTTAAATAAATAAGTAAATAATAATGAGTAAATGTTCTTGGTAAAATTATCGGTTAAAGACTAATTTATTCAAAGTGCGCCTTGTCGCTTTGATATACCTACAATATGTAAATGCTGGTGATTGGTGATCCGTTTAAGGACGCAATTGGTATCATATTCTAACTATGAAAAACTAAAACCAAAATTTTTTCGCGCTAAAAAAATTGGTTTTGTATGGAGGGTCAGCCCACCGGGATGATAACCAAAAAAAAATTTTTTTCGTTGTCAAAAAGTTTTTCTCCTGCTATACGGTTTTTAGTCGCATGACGATACCAGATTTTTAACCGACTTCAATTTCATAGAAGGAGGAGGTTCTGTATTCGGTTTGGGCTTTTTTTTTTATGTATGTTCACCGATTACTCTGAGACGCGTGGTCCGATTTGAATAGTTCTTATTTTGTTTGAAAGGGTCTACTTCCAAGGTGGTCCCATATTAATCTGGTGCTGTTCTGATGATGGAATCTATGAGGAATTGAGGGAACTCCTCAATTTTTAAAGGCATATGTATGGCGATTTGGGTGTTTTCTTAAGCAACTCGAGGGTTTTCTCTCGGAAACCACCAATTTGATGATGTGGACCAGATAATGATGATTGTTTTTATGATAATGATGATGATTTTTTTTAATTTAGGATGTTCAGCGATTACTCCGCGACCCGTGGTCCGATTTGAATAATTATTTTTATGTTTGAAAGGATGTACTTCCAAGGTAGTCCCAAATTAATCTGGTGCTGTTCTGATGATGGAATCCATGAGAAATTGAGGGAACTTCTAAATTTTTAAAGGCACATGTATGGTGATTTGGGTGTTTTCTTAAGCAACTCGAGAGTTTTCTCTCGAAAACCACCATGTTGATGAAGTGGACCTGATAATGATGATTGTTTTGATGATAATGATGATAATTTTTTTAAATGTAGGATGTTCTGCGATTACTCCGAGACCCGTGGTCCGATTTGAATAATTCTTTTTATGTTTGAAAGGATGTACTTCCAAGGTGGTCCCAAATTAGTCTGGTGCTGTTCTGATGATGGGATCTATGAGGAATTGAGGGAACTCCTCAATTTTTAAAGGCATATGTATGGTGATTTGGGTATTTTCTTAAGCAACTCGAGGGTTTTCTCTCGGAAACCACCAATTTGATGATGTGAACGTCATGATGATAATTGTTTTGATGATAATGATGATGATTTTTTTAAATGTGGGATGTTCAGCGATTACTCCGAGACCCGTGATCCGATTTCAGGAATTCTTTTCTTGTCTGAAAGTAACTACCTCTGAGATGGTTCCACATTAATCTAGTGCTGTTCTGATGATGGGATCCATGACGAATTAAGGGAACTCCTCAATTTTTAAAGGCACATGTATGGTGATTTGGTTTGTTTTTTTAAGCAACTCAAGCATTTCCTCTCGAAAACCACTAATTTGATGGAGTGGACCTAATGATGAAGACCACATATGATAAGTGGAACTTTCCTTACATTGAGTTACGTATTATGAACTTTTTCTTATATATCTTTACCGATTATTGCGAGATCCGTTGTCCGATTATGATAATTATATAACCACTAAAAATGGTAAAATAAAAACTTTTTACAAAAAAAAGATAAACCGACTTCAATAAGGATAAAATAAATTATTATATTATTTATATGCGTTACAAACTGATATGTTTGAAGTCGGTGCCAAGCCAAAAAGTTACAATACCGGTCAATCACAAAACATATCGATACCTACTTATATTGAAAAGGTGAATGTGAATCTATCTGTTACATTTTCACGTCTAAACTACATACAATTTTGATGAAATGTGGTACCTATGTATATATTCTCTGATACACGTCTACTTTGGCAATAATCAGTAAAAGGCGGCAAATAAAAATAAAAAACATAAAAATAAAAAACACGTATGGTCAACCATAGAAAACTTAAATATCGTGCCTTTTTCTACTGAAAAGGTGTGACCCACACACCCAGTGTGTCTGACTATAGAAAAATCAATCTAGCCATTGAATTCTTTTACACTTCGATAAAACACCTTAGATTAAGTAGAATAAATAATTCAAACCGAAACACGGGCTCCGTTCAAGATATGGTTAGTCCGACAACTAGTAAACAAGTTTATTAACAAACATCATAAGACGCATGATTATATTTTCTTTCTGTACTAGAATGAAAACCTACGTACAGTCAATACCAGAATTAGTTCTATAGTATGAAGAACAATTCACTGAACACATACGCCTCGTTCGTATTAACTGTTTTGTGATTTTCAGACTTGAAGCTGATTTGACCGGTATTGTAACTTTTTGGCTTGGCACCGACTTCAAACATATCAGTTTGTAACGCATATAAATAATATAATAATTTATTTTATCCTTTTTGAAGTCGGTTTATCTTTTTTTTGTAAAAAGTTTTTGTTTCATAATAACAACACATAAATGCAATAAAAAAGTTTATTTATTAAAATAAATAAATTTAATTATTACTGACTTTGCATACTTTTGGCATTCAATCATCAAACATATTTTAAGAAGGCAATACTCGATAATATTGCGTATAAATCTATAAGTGAACTGTGATTAGAATACGATTGAGTTAGCTGTCAACCCATGCTAATTTTGACGTAAGTATTTTGGACTAAGAGCTGGCCACGTCAGATATGATATGACACAATAATGAGAGCAACAAAACCCATCTAGTTAGATTGCTATACTATCCTTATTGCTAGATCCAGGCGTCTGGCAGGGGTGGGCTAATTAGAGTGACAGATGAGCACAATTTTTCAATTGGAAAATAGTAATACCAAAATAGGTAAAAACTGCCCAAGTCGTCTCAGTTATAGAGGACAGGGCTTATATTCAAATATTAGAACAAAAAACATTGTGTATTATTGCGGAAACAAAAGAAGTAGGCGAAAATTAAAACTATGAATTACATTATACGTCGTTTAGCACTACTTTCCCTCAACCAAAACTTTGAGCAATGATGTAATATAATTATTTATATAATTTCTCATGATATTGCATCAAACCCAGAACTCTAAGAATTGTATTCTTTAAGTGGTTTGCATTCTTTGACCTCCACCCTCCACCGCTTGACAGCTGCCAGATGTCCGGATCCAGAAATAAGCATAGTATAGCAAACTAGCTAGAGGGGTTTCGTTGCTCTCGTTATTGTGTCATATCTGACGTGGCCAGCTCTCCGTCTATATGGGAAATCTGTCAACTCTAATCCTATTATAATCGCGGTACTTCTTAAATTATACATTCATGCATATTTTTTTAGGTAAATCAGTTTTAAGCTCAACGCTTAATATATTTATTACCCTAAAGCAACTAATTAGATTGGCCTGGCTGGACTTCGATATACTATCCGTAATAGCTAGCCGTAATAGGATATTGGTACCTAGGGGTGTAATAGCTTTTTACACTACACAATACACCTAGCTACCTACTACCCTACTACATGCGCCCATTTGCCCATTAAATACAATTATGAACAGTCAGCGCTCTCTGTAGGCAAACTTGAAATACCTTACGTTGATGTCTGGCAAAAGAAAAGCGCCTGAAAAGGTAGATGTCGCTCTTGTTTGCATGAATAAATATTTTCTATGGAGACAAAATTCTACGTGCAAGTGTTGTGGTAACCCCTCAGTAGATGGCGTTATGCAGGCGTTAGGCTGATACTGTTTCAATTTCTTAACAAATACGATGTTTCTTACTATAACGGTCTATTTCGTCCATGTATCTTTATTTGATTCAGCCAATTAAGGTATTTTTTTTAAACAAGATACTTATTTCCCTAATGTGTTAACTATGCTGTGCTTAAGTAAGACAATAAGAGGTAATGTGGCGAATTTTAAAATCGTTTTCCCAGAAATCGCACTACGACAACCGCACGGTTTTTTGAATTAAAAAAAAACGATGTATAAGTTAAAAACAAGATGCTTTCCATATGACATTAAAAATACTTGGCGTGCCTAATATAGTGGATTGTGATGTTGTCGAAATTAAATTAAATACTTTAAATTTGCCAAGCAATCAAAAATACACAGGGCCAATAATAAAACAGGCAAAGAAAACTATCGTTTTTTTTCTCAAAGAGGAAGTTAACTACAGAACTATGTAAGTCAGTATTAAAAATGGAGTTGATAATATTAAAATTAATTAAAAAATATACCATTTCACGTGACAGATGTCTGGAAACTATTTTACAAGTCAATATGGAGAAAGACACGACTAGTATCCAGTATACATTCTCAAATAATATTGTTCAGTCATGTATTTATAATTACACTTTGATACGAGACATGTGCTAATCCTTAGTTGTTTGCATTATAGCGAACACGAACAAAATAAGAATTACAATTCTAGCACTGGATAAATTTCACCCTGTATAAAAAAATGAAATGGAACAAGCAAGGAACAAGCTCAATAAAGATTCCTTGTGAGCCTTATGACTTGACGGTCCGCTTATTACCAATCGACCCGACAAGTATTTTGTCCTTTATCGTTGGTCTCATTGAGTGACAAAAGCAATGCTATGCAAGGATATAATATAATATATAAAGAGTGTAACATAAATACTGGGCCGCGATTCGAAAAATAAACGCACACACTGGACAGACACAGTTCCAACTAGGGTTACCAGGCCAAAAATGAAAAAGCCGGACTCCGCGCTTAATTTAGCCGGACATTTGATCCCAAAAGCCGGACATGCCTTTTTAGGGTTCCGTAGTCAACTAGGAACCCTTATAGTTTCGCCATGTCTGCCCGTCCGTCCGTCCGTCCGCGGATAATCTCAGTTACCGTTAGCACTAGAAAGCTGAAATTTGGTATTAATATGTATATCAATCACGCCGACAAAGTGGTAAAATAAAAAGTGGAAAAAAATGTTTTATTAGGGTACCTCCCCTATACGTAAAGTGGAGAGTGTTTTTTTTTTTTCATATCAACCCTAACGTGTGATATATTGTTGGATAGGTATTTAAAAATGAATAGGGGTTTAGCAGAATATTTTTTTGATAATGTAAATATTTTCGGAAATAATCGCTTCGAAAGTCGGAAAATAGCGCCCCCTACCCCTGTAACTTTTGAACCGTAAGTCCAAAAAATATGAAAAAAATTGAGAAGATGCGCATTATGATAAACTTTTTAGGAAAATTATTTTGAACATTATAGGTCTAGCCATTTTTGAGTTATTTCCAAAAAACTTCTTCCATAGGCATCAAATTCGACCTTTTGGCATTAGTCTGGTTCTTATTCCATTGAAGCTACGGAACCCTCCATTATGCGTAGTCCGACACGCACTTGGCCGGTTTTTTGCATACGCAACGCTGGTCTTTCGAATCGTGCCACTGGCGTGACTGGCGCGTAGCGTAAAGCCTAACAAAAGCCGGACAGGCCGGACGAGGAATTATTTGGCCGGACACACCCGTAAAAACCCAAACATGTCCGGCTAAAGCCGGACACCTGGCAACCCTAGTTCCAACCCAACTCAACTCAACGCTATAACGACATTGACATTTGCTATTTGAACAGATTTTCATTCGACATTCATCGGACCAATGTGAGACCAATGTGAGACCAATGTGTGACCAATGTGAGACCAATGTGTGACCAATGTGTGACCAATGTGAGATCAATGTCGTTATAGCGTTGAGTTGAGTTGGGTTGGAGACGGATATATTTCGTCTGATATGTTATCAACTGCAACAGATAATCTGGTTGATGCAATTGACATATGGCTTAAATATGAATTTAAATTTGATTGGGAACGTTGCAGGAGTTCTATCTCACTCGCGCTTAAGATGAGAGAGTGAAATGCACTAGAAACCAATTCAATGTGAATTGAAATGTCCGTCATGAAATACGGTGTCTCATCACCCAGGGCCCGTAATTTTCATGCCGATGACATCAATTTGACGTCACGCTCCATATAGGGTGATCCCATATAGTTTTATTATAAATTATTAATCATTAGTCGTCAATCATTTTAATCATGTACAAATGACTTCATAAGTACTCTATTTACACATGGAATAAATAATACCTACTTGATACGTGAAACGTACATACAACTATTTGATTTGTTTTTATACATACATTTTATTAAATGGTATTGTTAACAACACATTACAATTGTTACGTAGAAAACAGAATTCCTCTCTAACGTAAAGCACGCCATCCTTCTTGCATTAATTCCCATGCAAAGAAAATCTAAGTCATCTTCGCGTTCATACGTACCTAACGCAATATTCATAAAAATCATTTTGTGTTGTAATCGTATTTTTGTTTGTTGTGTCACACATTTGGTTAATTATTTCAAATTCTCTGCTAAAAAGAAAATGTCAAAAAAAAAAAAAAAAAAAAAATTATTTATTTCATAAAATGCATACAGGGTTATGATTATGATACAGGGGATGGAGCCACCCGGTAAGCAAAATATTGCCTGTGTTGGGAGGCACCGCTCTTCCCTTAGGTTTATAAAAGTTAAAAGGGTAAAAGTTTTGTAGGTAATTAATGGTTTTTAGCTTAGGCACTACATACATGGGACATGCTTGAACATACTTAATATTAGAATAATAGTAGTATGTGAGTGTGAGTGTATGTGTGTGTGTGTGTGTGTGTGTGTGTGTGTGTGTGTGTGTGTGGGTTTGGGTGTGTGTGTGGTGTGTGTACATGTGTGTGTGGTGCTTCCTAGTATAGCGGTCGCAACATACTCTCCGTATCCTCATAGGATTTCCTTTTGAGCCACTTTGTGATGAGCGATTTACACTCGTGGTATGGTTTTGAGTGTATGTCAAGTTCCCTGTTAATTTTGTTGTAATTTTGTATAATTGATGGACAATTTTTTTCTGATTTTAACAACTAATACAATTAGGAAATCAGTATTTTTATTTCTCAGTGGCACTTGTAACATTTTTGACAGAACGTTTTTTAATGAGAACGAATAAAAAAGGTTACATTTAAAAAGGTTTTATTACATATTGATTTATAAACAGCCAAGGAAATTGATTTGTGTAACATTACGTACTTTGTCATAGTGTCAATCAACATCTAGACGTTAGAGATTTCATATTATTGTCACTGTGACCAGGTTCTAAATGGTATGCAAATCAAAGTCCTGGGCCATAACTACACGAATAACTAGATACTTAATGATATTATTTACAAACGAGGTTTTGTATATTATTATATACAGCCTTGGCCAGAAGTATTGAGCATCCTTGTGATTTTCATACAAAACTCGAAAGTTTAGACCGGTGTTTCTGACTTTTTTGAAGTTATTTTATCAATTAATTCAAACTGAACAGGCATGTTTTGTTGAAATGAGTAGTAACTGCATCGAATATTTGCAATTTTTCGCACCGACCTAAATTCGCATTTTTGGGACCTCCACTTTTCATATTTTATAGGTACCTTGAAAGTGTTATTAAGTGAAGTTTTCTAGATATATCAATAAAATATAACATTTTACGTCATTGTACATTGTTATGATAGGGAATTAATACTTAACATCAAAATTGCAAGCAAAAAAGAGCTATGCTCAACACTTCTGGCCAAGGCTGTACAAGTTAGTTTTGTACATACTCGTAATTATTTACAAATTAATATAAAACATATTTACATTTCTACTTTTTTTGCCCCTTATATTTTGATTCGAAATTGATAATTAGAATTTGCGCAAGGTTTTTAGGGGTCATACTGCATCGCCGGTTTGTAAAAATCCATTTTAATATTAAAAAGGACCTTTCAACTTCTACAGATGTAATAGGGGCATACTTCTGGCCAAGGCTGTACAAGTTAGTTTTGTACATACTCGTAATTATTTACAAATTCATTTAAAACATATTTACATTTCTACTTTTTTTGCCCCTTATATTTTGATTCGAAATTAATAATTAGAATTTGCTCAAGGATTTTAGGGGTCATACTGCATCCCCGGTTTGTAAAAATCCATTTTAATATTAAAAAGGACCTTTCAACTTCTACAGATGTAATAGGGGCATACTTAAAATAAGACCATAAATCAATTTTCCCATTGCTTCCATCAAGACGAACTTCATTATTGTCGTTTAAGTCAGCCATTATTTGCATGGTTGGTAATTCCTTGTTTTTGTGTAAGACTGTTTTATGCTTTTTATAAATAAAATTTCCTTTTTCATGCAGACTAACCCTTGATAATTTGCCTGTCACAGTTTTAACTACTTGTAGCGACTCACTCAATGTCAGCGTAAAACTCTCCATTTGCTTGGTAGCTTTTACTAGAACTCTGCAGCTTTCAGGTATGAATTTTAAATGATTTTTCAGATGATGTTTCCCAATTGCTACATAGAGTCATGCTGCATAGAGTATGATTCCAATTAAATTCGTCATAATTAATCATTTAACAACATTGATTTATACAAAAAGAGAGATACGGTACCAGGCGCTCGATTGTGTGCAATCAAATATAGGTTCCGGGACCTATATTGAATTAGTCGTGTGGCAGAGTCTCTCAGTTACACTTTGTGCAATACGTAAAATATGGAGGTCTCGCTTGCATAGCCGTGTTAACTATATAGGTTTATCTCTTTTGCCCATGATACACATGTATTAACTGAGGCCACACAATCACGTAACTTTTTATTAATCATATTTAATTTTAGTTTAATTGGCTTTAGACACAACATTCGGTGCTTGATTATCCATATTTTTTTATTATTATATAGAATTTATAGATCAAGACACTTGGAGACCTTATACACACATACTTTTTTTTAAATTTAAATTCAATTTTTTTTTCTAACTGTTGATGATGGATTATTATAATTTGGAAATGTATGTAGAAGACACAGTTCAGGTAAGAAAGTATATCAAACTTGTATGTAATTCATTTTCAAATAGTCAGATTTAGACTCACCTCTTTTCTTTGGTATTTTTCTTAAACTATAACCTATTGTTGGTTAATCTAACCTTGGTTTGATATGTTTTCTTATAGAATAACGCACTTATATGTATTGTTTAGTTTTGATGTACTGTTGTTTTGAAAAAATAAGTCCCGCCGAGTTTCTTGCCGGACATAATTCTTCTCGGGTCAGAAGTGTAGGGTTAGAACCGGTGTAGTTTGATTTTTTTTCTCTCTTTTACTTTGACGTGTAAAAGTGCCCTTGTGGCCTACTTACTGAATAAATGTTTGAGTTTGAGTTTGAGTACAGCGGTGTGTAGCATTTTACAAGTGTGTAGGTGCTGGACCACATTTCAGTTTTTTTTACTATGTACGTCACTCATCTTCCTTTTTGTTTATGTCTATGTTGAACAACCTCTGCAGGTAACCGATATCGATACTTGAAATAATCAGTACCATGTCTAATTGACTTATATAGCTGTCAGCTTAAAATAATACATATTGTTGTGTTTTAATTATTGTTAATTTATTTGTTAGGTATTGTTGGATAAATGTAAAGAGGTACAATGTCATCTTTACACCAGTTTTGCTACAGATATCCGTTTTTAATCGTATACGACGAAAACGTTTATTGTTCCTGTTGTGATCAATATATAACATCAAAAGTCAGCAATGTCACAGCACATTTGCAAACAACTAAACATATTGAAAGAGAAGAAGGAAAATTAACACAAAATGAGTTTAACCTGGATCTTACGAATTTTATGGTAGCGTCAAACATACCATGGTTTCAATTAGAAAATGAAAATTTCCGTAACTTCCTTCAAAAATGCATTGATGGCAAGTATGCGAAAACAGCAAAAGTTCCATCGGAGTCAAACTTAAGAGTACAGTATTTAACCAAAATGTGGCCAATGTTATCGTTGGAGCACTCAGAAAGACTAACGCAAGTAAACCACACATAATAGCTTCCAAGGTCCTTGACAGGACTAATCATGCCACTGTAAACAATTTAGTAATCGAATCGTTGAAAAATCTTTATGGAAATGACAATTACAATGAAAGGGTGGTGTTATTTTTGACTGACGGGGCTCCCTATATGGTAAAAGCAGGTAAAACTCTACGGAATTCATTTCCAAATATGATACACGTGACATGCTTGGCCCATGGCTTCAACCGTGTTGCTGACACAGTTCGAGGTTTGTATGAGGATGTAAACGAGTTGATTTGTAGTATGAAAACGACATTTTTAAAATCCCCATCACGAACAAAAAAGTTAAAACAGTTATATCCTAATATGCCACAACCTCCCCGTCCAGTTATAACAAGATGGAATACGTGGATTGAGGCCTGTATTTACTACATGACTTACTTCGATGAAATCAAAAACGTTCTTAACAATCTCGATGACCAGAATACCGCAAAAGTAAGACGGGCTAAATTAGCAATTGGGAAACCTCATCTGAAAAAGCATTTAAAATTCATAACTGAAAGCTGCACAGTTTTAGTAAAAGCTACCAAGCAAATGGAGAGTTCTACGCTGACATTGAGTGAGTCGCTACAAGTAGTTAAAACTGTGACAGGCAAATTATCAAGGGTTAATCTGCATGAAAAAGGAAAATTTATTTATAAAAAGCATAAAACAGTCTTACACAAAAACAAGGAATTACCAACCATGCAAATAATGGCCGACTTAAACGACAATAAAGAAGTTCGTCTTGATGGAAGCAATGAGAAAATAGATTTATGGCCTTATTTTAAGTATGCCCCTATTACATCTGTAGAAGTTGAAAGGTCCTTTTCAATATTAAAATGGATTTTTACAAACCGGCGATGCAGCATGACCCCTAAAAACCTTGAGCAAATTCTAATTATTAACTTCGAATCAAAATATAAGGGGCAAATAAAGTAGAAATGTAAATATGTTTCAAATTAATTTGTAAATAATTATGTACAAAACTAACTTGTATATTATATTGTACAAAACCTCGTTTGTAAATAATATCATTAAGTATCTGGTTATTCGTGTAGGTATAGCCCAGGACTTTGATTTGCATACCATTTAGAACCTTGTCACAGTGACAATAATATGAAATCTCTATCGTCTAGATGTTGATTGTCACTATGACAAAGTACGTAATGTTACACAAATCAATTTCCTTGGCTGTTTATAAATCAATATGTAATAAAACCTTTTTTAAATGTAACCTTTTTTATTCGTTCTCATTAAAAAAACGTTGTGTCAAAAATGTTACAAGTGCCACTGAGAAATAAAAATACTGATTTCCTAATTTTAGTTGTTAAAATCAGAAAAAATGTGTCCATCAATTATACATGTTCATTTTAGCAGAGAAGTTGGAATAATTAACCACACAACAAACAAAAATACGATTACAAAAAAAAAAGATTTTTATGAATATTGCTTTCCGTATGAACGCGAAGATGACTTAGATTTTCATTGCATGGGAGTTAATGCAAGAAGGATGGCGTGCTTTACGTTAGAGAGGAATTCTGTTTTCTAATGAATTGTAATGTGTTGTTAGCAATACCATGTAATAAAATGTATGTATAAAAACAAATCAAATAGTTTTATTTACGTTTCACGTATCAAGTAGTTATTATTTATATCATGTGTAAATAGAGTACTTTTGAAGTCATTTGTACATGATTAAAATGATTGACGACTAATGATTAATAATTTACAATAAAACTATTTGGGATCATCCTATATGGAGCGTGACGTCAAATTGATGTCATCGGCAAGAAAATTACGGGCCCTGCATCACAAAGGGTTGCCACATGTACGTATTTTGAATTTGCCGCGCGTTTCTACTGACATAAATGGTTTGCCAGACTATATCTATCATATATTTCGGGGTATTCATTCAAGACACCCTCCACAGTACGTTGGTAGATAGGTAAGTACATCAAATTTTTTTACGATTCGATCCCAAAAAAATCGAACCGAGTCATATTACTACAATATTAGTTAGTACAGTCAGCGTCATATAGTTGGTCGCATCCAAAGTAGTCAAATAGTTCGGTACACCATAGAGTATGTATGGTGTACCGAACTATTTGACTATTTTGAATGCTACCAACTATATGACGCTGACTGTACCTAGGTACTTATTGTCAATGATGTTTGAAATATTATTTATTCCTAATGAATCGAATACAACGGTCAGCGAGCCAGATCTAGTTAAACTTTAATTAAGGTGCTCGACACTTTAATGCCCAATAGTTGTCACCATGCAATCTCTTGAAAGAAGTTGAAAGGTGTAATATATACTAGGGCATTGACAAGCACAGTGCACACGGAGTTTTATCTTATTGGGATTGTTGGTAAAAATCGCACATAATATACGTAGGTGTACAAGCTGGGCCGCGATTCGACATGCCAAACTGCGAGACGTGGCTCTCACACTTGTCTCACTAGGTGATAGAGTGAAATCCATCTGTCCACACGTGTCCACACCTAACTGTCAATCTGTCAGTAGGTCTCGCTAGAGCGTTTTGTCTATGGCTATGGCCACCATTTTAGATGTCACTCTTGAGTGATTCCACCCCGAATTTCAACTGTTACAAAAGTGTGATCTCATAGTTGTCTCGCTAGCTACTGTCAGTTATGCCATGTCGAATTGAGGCCCTGTAACTAAGATGCTGGTGATCCGTTTAAGGGTGTAATTGGTACTGTATTTATTCTAATTATGAAGAAACAAAGAAAAAAAATTTCAACAAGCTTTTGTATGGAGGGTTGGCCGGCTGGGACGACGTGCCCCATACAATTTTGTTTACGAAATACGATACCGATTATGCCCTTAAACTTCACCAGGGCTGCGATCCGAAAAATAAACACACACACTGGACAGACACAGCTCCAACCCAACTCAACTCAACGCTATAACGACATTGACATTTGCTATTTGAACAGATTTTCATTCGACATTCATCGGACCAATGTGAGACCAATGTGAGACCAATGTGTGACCAATGTGAGACCAATGTGTGACCAATGTGTGACCAATGTGAGATCAATGTCGTTATAGCGTTGAGTTGAGTTGGGTTGGAGCTGTGTCTGTCCAGTGTGTGTGTTTATTTTTCGGATCGCAGCCCTGGTGAAGTTTAAGGGCATAATCGGTATCGTATTTCGTAAACAAAATTGTATGGGGCACGTCGGTCCAGCCGGCCAACCCTCCATACAAAAGCTTGTTGAAATTTTTTTTCTTTGTTTCTTCATAATTAGAATAAATACAGTACCAATTACACCCTTAAACGGATCACCAGCATCTTAGTTACAGGGCCTCAATTCGACATGGCATAACTGACAGTAGCTAGCGAGACAACTATGAGATCACACTTTTGTAACAGTTGAAATTCGGGGTGGAATCACTCAAGAGTGACATCTAAAATGGTGGCCATAGCCATAGACAAAACGCTCTAGCGAGACCTACTGACAGAGATGGGCATTTCGTAATCGATTCCTGATTACACGATTACTTGATTTTACTTCTGTAATCCACTACCGGTTGTCAGATTACTTGTAATGTAATCAAGTGAAACGGTGATTACCAGTACATATTAAGGAATCAGGAATCATCTATAGAAAAAGTACAATTACTATTAATTGGGAATCAAAATTGATTCCAAATTACTGGAATTGTTGACTGATTACCACCAGATTACTTCTACATATATATATTAAATTCTCACTGCTGCCATGCTTGTGATGTTTTTTTTTACATAAATCAGTTCGGATTCAGGCTTTGGGCATCGATTAGCGGGAATCGTAGCGGTCGATCATAGACAAAAATCAGCTCTAAGTAAGAAAAAACCCAACCTCTGAATTTTGTCTAACTCCATACAAAAAATCAGTCACCATAGACAAAAATTTGCCGGAAGTTGGGTTGTTTCCGATTTCCGGCTGATTATTGTCTATGATCGACTGGATTCCGCTCAATTGTGTGATGCACCTTAAGTATATTAAGACTATTTTTTTATAAGCTTTTATTTAACTCACAGTGTTTGAAGTAAAGTACAGTCAGTCACAAAATCGTATATTGTCAAAAACCTGTAAACTGATTTAGAACCAATTCCTTCTAACCGATATTAGAATAAATAATAATAATAAGTATTTAGATGAATATCTAAAGAAAAGTACAGTCAGCCACAAAATCATAAACTGTCAAAAACATGTAAACTGATTTAGAAACTAATACGTCCTAACCGAAATTAGAATAGTCTCAATACCCTAAGTATCAGATGATTGTCTAAATAAAAGTACAGTCAGCCATAAAATCGTATAGTGTCAAAATCTTGTGAACTGATTTAGAACCAATTCCTCGTAACTAATATAAGAATAAATAATAAGTATTTAGATGATTATCTAAATAAAAGTACAGTCAGCCACAAAATCATAAACTGTCAAGAACTTGTACTGATTTAGAACCTATTCCTCCTAACCGATATTAGAATCGTGATTGTCTAAAGAAAAGTACAGTCAGCCATAAAGTCGTATAATGTCAAAAACCTGTAAACTGATTTTGAACCAATTCCTTCTAACCGATATTAGAATAAATAATAATAAGTATTTAGATGATTATCTAAAGAAAAGTACAGTCAGCCACAAAATCATAAGATGTCAAAAACTTGTTAACTGATTTAGAAACTATTCCTCCTAACCGAAATTAGAATAGTCTCAATACCCTAAGTATCAGATGTCTAAATAAAAGTACAGTCAGCCATATAATCGTATAATGTCAAAATCTTGTAAACTGATTTAGAACCAATTCCTCGTAACTAATATAAGAATAAATAATAAGTATTTAGATGATTATCTAAATAAAAGTACAGTCAGCCACAAAATCATAAACTGTCAAGAACTTGTACTGATTTAGAACCTATTCCTCCTAACCTATATTAGAATCGTCTTAATACCCTAAGTATCAAATGATTGTCTAAACAAAGTACAGTCAGCCACAAAATCACAAACTGTCAAAAACTTGCAAGCTGATTTAGAACCTCTTCCTCCTAACCGATATTAGAATCGTCTCAATACCCTAAGTATCCGATGATTGTCTGAAGAAAAGTACAGTCAGCCGTAAAATCGTATAATATAAAAAACTTGTAAACTGATTTAGAACCAATTCCTCCTAACCGATATTAGAATAAATTAAAGGTATTTTGATGATTGTCTAAAGAACAGTACAGTCAGCCACAAAATCGGTCCGCCACTAAAGCCACACTACAGGCAAGAATGCATCGAGCCCAGGATTGACCGGCTAGAAGAGCACAGGGGAAAAGTGTCCACATCGTCACGTCCCTCAGCCACGAGGATTAAGCAAAGAATGTAAAGAAATGCGATATAAATTCGACCCTTATACAAGGAACGTGTTATTTTTCGTGTTTTGGTACGGAACCCTCCGTGTGAAAGTCCGACTCGCACATAGCTGGCTTTATGAAAACCCATTCGCAAGCAATCTTTAATTATATCCATCATTGTTTATAAATCGCCCCTGACAACCATGCCAATGACACTCACGGTGTAATCCAGTCTGGAATTTAGTAATTTAATAATTCAGATTACTTAAGTACTTGATTACTGAGGAATCAAGATTACAGTAGTGGTTTACAATACTGATTCCTAAGTAATGGGTTACAGATGTAATCATAAATAGTACAGTATTACAGTAATTTTGATTACCTAAGTAATCGATTACCGAGGAATCACGATTACTGTAATGTAATCGTGTAATTAATTCCAAAAGTAATTGATTACGCCCAACTCTGCCTACTGACAAATTGACAGTTAGGTGTGGACACGTGTGGACAGATGGATTTCACTCTATCACCTAGTGAGACAAGTGTGAGAGCCACGTCTCGCAGTTTGGCATGTCGAATCGCGGCCCAGCTTGTACACCTACGTATATTATGTGCGATTTTTACCAACAATCCCAATAAGATAAAACTCCGTGTGCACTGTGCTTGTCAATGCCCTAGTATATATTACACCTTTAAACTTCTTTCAAGAGATTGCATGGTGACAACTATTGGGCATTAAAGTGTCGAGCACCTTAATTAAAGTTTAACTAGATCTGGCTCGCTGACCGTTGTATTCGATTCATTAGGAATAAATAATATTTCAAACATCATTGACAATAAGTACCTAGGTACAGTCAGCGTCATATAGTTGGTAGCATTCAAAATAGTCAAATAGTTCGGTACACCATACATACTCTATGGTGTACCGAACTATTTGACTACTTTGGATGCGACCAACTATATGACGCTGACTGTACTAACTAATATTGTAGTAATATGACTCGGTTCGATTTTTTTGGGATCGAATCGTAAAAAAATTTGATGTACTTACCTATCTACCAACGTACTGTGGAGGGTGTCTTGAATGAATACCCCGAAATATATGATAGATATAGTCTGGCAAACCATTTATGTCAGTAGAAACGCGCGGCAAATTCAAAATACGTACATGTGGCAACCCTTTGTGATGAGACACCGTATTTCATGACGGACATTTCAATTCACATTGAATTGGTTTCTAGTGCATTTCACTCTCTCATCTTAAGCGCGAGTGAGATAGAACTCCTGCAACGTTCCCAATCAAATTTAAATTCATATTTAAGCCATATGTCAATTGCATCAACCAGATTATCTGTTGCAGTTGATAACATATCAGACGAAATATATCCGTCTCCTTTTTACACACCATAAATGTCACCTAAAGAAAGGGGCGGAAATACCACCTAAAATTAAAAACATAAAATATGATGATCATTGCTGCTTTTTTCACTGATTCTTAGTGTTGTCATACTTTTGTTCGCTGTACATCGCTACTGCGTTCGTTGGCTGGCCAGACTATATTTATTCTTTTTTATTTTTAACTAATTACATAGAAGACGACTCGCTGTTTAGGCTGACCCTTTGGGACTCCCTGAAAGGATCCCGATCAAAGAGTAAAGTAAGTATGTTAGGTAATGAGAGCCCTCTTGAAGCATTTTATGGAAACTCATTTGAAAGCACCATCTCTGATTTGCTTCCGAAATTAACTATATATGTGTGCGTGCACAACTACATATGCATCCATACGTGTACTTTCCGCCTACATAATATTAGGTCTACTTGGGCGGTTTACAAGTCAATTTGTTTGGTTTTTTGTAACAAATAACAGTTTTTTGTTTACAAGAAATCAAACACAAAATTGACTTGTAAACTGCCCAAGCAGACCTAATATTATGTAGAAAGGGGTATAAAATATTGGAATGGAAATAAAATATAATATGATAATTCTATGTTTATTGCTTTCAAGTTGGTATAAGAGTAAAATATAATGCATAACATTTTACACCACCATCAGCTTAAGTAAACAACACAATCCTTATCTGCGTAAATAAAATAATAAAATTTTTAAAACATTATTTGATTTGTTCTGTAGTTGATGTGTTTTATGTTTGTTGCTATTTAACTGTTCTGCATTTTTTGTTTCATCTTGGCGGCTGGCGACATATCAAAAGCATCTGAAACAAGAAGAAACAGTGTGTCAATTTACTCATAATTAACAATAAAAACGCTTGTAGCCGATCAAGGAAATTATCGTGTGGAAACCGAACCTAATCGGAACGGAGCACCAGTTCCCCTCTGAGTTGGAAGGTCCGATATAAATACTAGTGCCTACTGGCACGGGTCCCAAGTTTAATTAAGCCGAGACAAACGGTAAGAGGATGATGATTCATATTCATATTCATATTCATTTATTGCACACATGGTAGATATGATGTTACAATTGTTGAAGTGGTACACATGAACCCTGCAAGGGCATCGCAATATTAAATATATACTAAACTATATACTTATAGCTACATCGTATGTAGGTAAATTCACAGGAGCCTGCACGAATTTTTATGATGGAGATGTTAACAATTCTTTATTTATCCCGTGCCAGCTCTTGTGAACATAGCCTAAATACATTTAACTTACTCCTAGGTACTTATTCACAAAATTTAACTCGTTTAGGACACAGTTTTTTTTTAATTTATTTTTTTACTTACAGTGCATACACTTTAGTCTAATGTCTTATCATCTAGAAAATTCTCTACAGAATAATAACACTTTTTTATCAAGAAATATTTTAATAAAGCTTTAAATTTTTTTATGTTATTCTCTTTTGTGATGGATTTCGGGATTTTGTTATATATTTTTGCTGACATCGCGAATGGACCCGAATGAATCATCTCTAACTTTGAATCCGGTCGAGCTAACCTGTTTTGAGGGCGTAGATTCACAGGACGGGAATATTGTGGAAACATGTGATAGTTATTTTTTACAAACACGCCTACTTCCAAGATGTATATAGAAGCTAAGGTAAGTATTTTTTGCTGAATGAAATGCGGCATACAGCTCGCCGGTATCTTTATATTAACCAGTGTTCGGATGCAGTCTTTTTGTAACTTAAATAAATGGATTGAGTGGCAGCTATTTCCCCATATTACTATACCATATGATAGCCAGGAATGAGCGAAAGCGTAGTATGCGCATTTGGCAGTTTTTAAGTCCGTGCATCTTTTTAGTTCACCTAGAGCATATGAAAAAGAACTTAGTCTTTTCATGACTTTTTCTATATGATCTCTCCAATTCAAAGTTGGATCAATTTCGATACCCAAAAGTGTATGGGAATATACGCAGTCTATGAAGGTATTTTCAAAAGTATAGTTAATTTGTAAGCTTTGTCTCTGATAAGGTTTAAACTGCATGATCTTAGTTTTATCAAAATTTATTTTTAAGTTATGTTCATCTAGCCAGGAGAGTAAAATCGATAGGGTAGAATCTAATTTACTTTTTAGTTCCGCTTCATCGTGGCATGGTAGTGCTAGAGAGATATCGTCTGCAAACAGAGAACATGGACAGTTTATATTTTCCGGCAGATCGTTTATGTAGATTAAAAACAGTAAACAGCCAAGGACACTGCCTTGAGGAATAGAGTTTGTAACGGCCATTTCCTGCGACTTAATTCTTTGTATTCTCCCTGTACTATGGTTGTAGTGTTCAATCTCTACAATTTGTTTGCGGTTAGATAGATAAGATGAAAACCAATCGTACACTGTGCCTCGGATACCTATCCCGTGTAGTTTATTTAGTAAAATATTATATAAGACCCGGTCGTAGGCTTTGCTCATGTCTAATAAGACTCCTATAGCATATTGCTTTTTATTGATAATATTAAGAATATAATGAACATATTTATAGACTGCCAGAGTTGTTGATCTATTTTTCCTAAAGCCATTTTGTGCATCGTGTAGAATATTAAATTTCTCACAAAATGAATATAACCGAGATGCCATGGCGGTTTCGAGTATTTTAGCTGAAGAAGGTAAGAGAGCAATTGGCCGATAATTATTTGTGTGATAAGTTTATCACCTTTTTTATACAAGGGTTTTATAATGGATACCTTTAGTAGGTCGGGTACGATTCCTTCGGAGAAAGAAAGGTTGATTAAGATTGTTAAAGGTAGACACATTTCCTCAGCACATTTCTTTATTAGCAATGGGGGAATTTCGTCAAAACCGTAACTGCGTTTGTTTTTTAAGTTCCTAATTATTTTTAATATTTCCGCTGGTGAAACTAGGTGTAAATATAATGAGTTCGGAATAAGTTTCTGGACTGGGCGGCCCTTTAGATGCACGGAGTTTGAAATGCCACCAACAGATAGGAAGTATTTATTAAACTCTTGTGCAACTATTTCAGGATCTTCTATTGTCACATTACTTACTTTAAGTTTGATATTATTTATATTCTTTTTTGTTACTTTATTTCTTTGTTCGTTGACTATATTCCACATAGATCTGACTACATTGTCGGATTTCCTCATCCTCTTAATATTTTCATTTTTTTTTGAGGCATACACTGTTTTTCTTAATATTTTTTCGTATGTTTTGTAATATTTGTTTAAAGTAGGATTATCTGTTTGAGTCACTAGTAATTTAAGTAGTCTTTTATTTCTACAAGATGTTTTGATACCGTTTGTAAGCCAAGTTTTTTTAACGTTTGGCTTAATCGTGATGATACGCTTAGGTATGCAATAATCTAATAAGTCACTTATTATGTTATTAAAATTTTTATATGCATCATTAACGTTTTTATCCTTTGATAATACATCCTCAAAGTTAATTTTTTTCAGTTCGGATTTGAAAAACTGAATATTTCTGTCGTTAAAAAGCCTTTTTTCAATGATCCGAACGTTTCTACATACACTGTCATTTGTTGACGGAACACTAATTAGCACGCCCTTATGGTCTGAGACGCCATATTCATTTACTTCGACATTAAACTTATTTTTCATGTAGTTAGTAAAACATAGATCTATACATGTTGCACTACAGTTAGTTATCCTCGTAGGTTCTCTTACATATTGATGATAGTTATAGCTACGCATTAAATTTAACAAAGTTGAGGTTGTAGGAGAGGATTCTAACACATTTACATTGAAGTCTCCTCCTATTACTACATTTTTGTTATTAAATTTTTTTCGCAAATACTCTAATAATTTTGTTAAGGAGCTAAAAAATACCTCTGGCATTCTAGTCCTATTTGGCCAATATAGGCTTATCAAAACTAGGTTTAACTTAGGAAGTTCGATGGCACTTAGTTCAACTATAGATTCTACTGACTGATTATGAATGTTATGTGTGAAGACGATTAAAAAAATTGTAGGTACCTAAGTATTCTTTTATGCACAAAAGTATCCATACTAATATTATAAATGGGAAAGTGTATGTGTTTGTTTGTTTGTTTGTCCGTCTTTCACGGCAAAACGGGGCGACGAATTGACGTGATTTTTTAAGTGGAGATAGTTGAAGGGATAGAGAGTGACATACGCTACTTTTTGTCTCTTTCTAACCCCCCACTTCCCTAAAATGGGGGGTGGAAGTTTGTATGGTTTGTTACCCCGAATTTAACGCGAGCGAAGCCGCGGGCAAAAACTAGTATAGGTATAAATAAGAAAAAAATCACACTTTACATAAAAACTAAGTAGCAACAGCCAGCACAAGTTTCGGGACAATCTACCACAAATCAATCTAGACCTAAGTAGTGCCACTGCGAGCTACTCATGTTCTGCGTAGCATAGTAGGGTAATTTCATCTTAATCTATTCCGTAGTTACTCCTTCATGTAGCAGTTTTTTTGCATTTATAATATTAGTAGAGCTCAACATAAACTGAATTGCAACATGAGAGGCCTGAGCAATCAAACCCGATAAAAATGTAACACATAGATTTTTCAAATTAGAACTATGTGAAGTTTTTATTACAACGAAAACTTATCTCGAGTTATTAGGTTTGACCGTTTGGCTTTCACATGTACCTACCTATCTTATTATTTAATCTTACCTGTATTGGATGGTGGTAATGCTGCCAGCAGTGGTGCTCGATCAGTCTTATGTATACCCATTACTTTCAGGTAGAGGCTGGTTCACTAATGTAAATGTTTATTTGTTCTGTAAAAATATACATCATGTTATAAGGTTTATTTAGTCTAGGACTAGTTTTTTCCCGCGACTTCGTCCGCGTAGAATTAGAGATTTCCCATACATATTTCCAACCCCGTTTTCATAAAAGATGATTTCTTAGATAAAAACTATCCATTGTCCTTCGACGGGACTCAAACAATCTCCATACCTATTTTCATTTCAAACTGGTTAAGCGGGTTAAGCGTGAAGAGGTAAGAGATAGGCCACACTTCAGCAATTACAATATTAGTACTTATGGAAAAGTATGCATGGATATGGATAAGGTAACTCTATTACATTGTCTCTAAGCATGAAACCTGCGTACATCCACGGAGAAATTTAAAGGTGTATGTGAAGTCCCAAACCCGCTTAGAGCCAGTGTGAGGACTATAACTCGATCCCTCTCGTGCATGAGAGGAGGCCTCTGCCCAGCAGTGGGACGTATATAGGCTAATATAATAGTATTTTTATTCTGAAAGATAATCTTGTGGATACATACTAGTGAAAGACAGTGTAGGCAAGGCATTACCAATTTATTTAACCGCTTGTTGCGGTTTCTGTCTGCATCCTTGTAATGCTTATCACAAATGACCTCTTAACGACTCTTCTTGTGGTAGTCATGATCCGATGATTTATCCAAGTTGCCACCAACAAGAGTGACCCAAGTTTTGAATTGTTCAGGAAGACTTTGGATTGGGAAAATGATGTCATATTTTTTCTGAAAAGTGAAGTTCAAGCTTGTTATATTATGCGTGTTTAACTTTAAATGCATGTAAGATACACTATATTAAAATAATTATTACATTTACAAGCCATATTATAATATCATGAATTGATACGTGTACATTTTCTTCTTTTAGTTTACTTAGTTTAGTTTTTATTAAATTACCCATTGGTATTACCATAATTTGTAAAACTTGAACTTACCACTGGATTGACAGCCATCCATATTGCACAAAACATAGTTAATGCAGAGAACCGGCGTTACTTCTTAACAGTAAGGCAGAACTACAAATCAAGTAAATCAATGCACTTTCTAGAGGTTTTCACAACAGGGCTTTGAATTAGCGCATTAAAAGGAATTAAAGGAAACACATCAACAAAATATTTAATTGAAATCAGTTAGCTTCTCTAGTTTGACTCTTATGTGATGGAGCCGGCCAATCCGGCCATATTGTAAATTTATCAAAAATCTTACCATTTGAAAATGAAAAAAAAAATGAAAAATATTTGATTTCCTTAAAATTTTGGCATCCATATAGCGTTGTAGAGCCCATATCAGAGATTATAAAACATCCCGCTCCGGTGAATGAGACAGCGCTAAACAAATGCAGAAGCTATCTCGCTCGCACACCGGCACCGCTTGCGGAAACCGCAGCAGTGTGATAAACGCCTAAAGGTCTTAAATAGGCGCTAGTATGGCGTATGTATGGCGTCAAGTTGATAATACCAAAAAATTACGTTATCGTTTAATTATAAGACACTTAAATATGAATATGCAGTCTGTACATACAGACATAACTGCATATTCATATTACAAACATTATAATTGGTACAGACCAAATCAATACATTTTTAAAACGATTTTTAAGTAATTAGCTTTTGTCGTATTAGATTGACTATTTCTTAATAAAGACTTAAAATCTTATGCGCCTACATGATCTTTTGGTCCCTACTTGTTTTTTTAATGGGTCATACAATTACTGTGAAAATGTGGAGCGATAGGCTCAAAAATGAATTAAGGCCGTAACTTTGCGATTTTAACTAGACTTGAAGTCTTATGCGCTCACAGAAATTGTCTTAAATTTGGTATGTAGGTTGTTTGAACTGGGCTTTACCGTCTATAAAAATTTGGTGTGGTAGGTTCAATGATAAATTTATGTCGTTTTTTTGTATTTTCAACTTGATACCACAGATAGTAGCGGCCATTTAATTTAAGAACTTATTACTTATGTTTATATGATCTCCGAGATGGGCTCTACTCTACAACGCTATATGTTTTCCCAATTTCTACGTTGGGGGCCTCACGCTGAGGCTATATATGTAGAACAGGTGAAAGCTACCACGTTTTTAGGCTTTGAAATCGACCAAAAACTAACTGGGGCACCTCAAATAGACAAACTCTGCAAGAAGCTCGGTGGCGCCTGCTTTGCGTTGCGCCGCTTGGGTCATGTCGTGCCTCGGCATGTTGTGCGACGACAGGAAACGCGCTTTCAGACTCCAAAGAAGAGCCGTGCGCGCGGTGGTACAAGTGTCTCAGGACACTCCCGCGAGACCTTATTTCAAAGAACTAGGCATACTGACAGTGCCATCGGTAATGATACGGCAAATTTCCACCTATAGTTTATATTCATTTGCGTGATTATAAAAACGTGGAGACTTAGGCCGCCTACTCCGATACAGGTGGTTGAGCGATGACTTACGAGATCTGAAAAGACAACTCACGTTATATGCCCAACTGTATACAACAAGTTGCCGGACACCATCACCTCAGCTCCCTCGCTTGCTTGTTTTAAGAAAAGGCTAAAGAGTTGGCTTCTCTAGCACAAATTTTATAGCTTCAATGAATTTAAAAAAAGTTAAAATATAAAACTGTATATTACTATACCTAATTAGTTAATTAATATAAAATAAGTTGTACCAATAATAATCAATAGGATTATGACTATTTTAATTATTGTATATACCTATTTGACATGAAATATTGAGAATATGATGAATAAAATGAATGAATATGGAAGCCAACCGGTAAGGTTTTTGATAAATTTACAGTGTGGCTGGCCCCAACACTGTTCGACATAAGAATCCCCTGTCATGTCATGTTTTTTTTTTACTTTATGGGTGTCATGTCATGGTTATGTAAAGGTTGCTAGCATTAAGTAATAATTTTAAGTTAAATACTATTTTAACATATATGGTATTTTCTTTGTAATTAAAAATGATATAAATTAATAATATAAATATGTACTTACATTACTCTTTGTAATAAGATCTTAAAATTATACCAATTTTACAGTGACACCTAGTGAGGTAGTTTGCATAATCAGAAGTCAGCTTCGCAAAGGAAACGTTGTCTAGAAGCAACTAATAGAATTCGCCTCCATCATTACTAACGTCAACTGTCTTCCTACTGTCTCCCCCCTGATCCCGATCGTCTGACATAGAACGTTGGAATTCCTAATTTAAATAACACCGTGCCAGACAGTGATTGAGAAGAGAGGTTGTAAAGGTAGACAACCTTTACAGTACCTATTCTTATTGGATCTTGATACAACACCAGTTAGAGAAAATAATGATAGTAAAAGCATCATTACCTCTGTTAGGACATATCCATCGCAGTGTCTGGTATTCATAGCGGACAAACCCAACTGTCATGCTACTTTGTAACATTATATTACACTGCGCTGAAATTTCTCATACCGTGATAAAAAATCTTAAAAACATTTTTAGTAAACATTTAGCATCATTGATGTTTTGCTGATCCCTAAAATTTAAGCACTATTGTTAGCACTCAATATACTCTCCGAGTTGAAAGAAATAAACCACTTTATTGTAGGTTTGTTGTTCGAACCTAAATGCCCTACGCAATTACGGATTTTCCAAAAAGATACGAATTCTTTATGTCGGGGATAAACTTTATAGCAAGCATTAAGACAGTCATTAATCTTCAAATAGGTAAAGCTGTTGACACATTAAGTGTACTATAAGAACAATAACGTATTTTTATACATATGTTGTACTTAAGTAACTTACGCTCGCACCTTCGTCTGTGAATTTAGAAGTATTTTTAATTTTACAGTTTCATTCTAAACGTATTTGAAATCGCTCTTAATAGAAGCTCAACAACACATTAAAAATATGGGTTTCGTTTACGCTGTGAGTTGTCTGTCAATATTTACGTAAGGTAGAGTCTGTCCGGAAAGAGAAGTGTCCTAGAATGTATGAGCTATATAAACCACCACACTTCTCTTTCCGGACAAACTCTAATTGTTTTATGTTTACATAAGTATAGATGTACAGTCACGAACCCAGACTGTTGTGCCACTTGCCATTGTTCGTAATTTAGCCGTATAATAAACGACCGATGTAACTGACAGTTGACAGCTGGTCGGTAACATCGGGTCATTCATAACACGGCTAAGTTACGAACAATGGCAAGTGGCTCAACAATCCAGGTCCGTGACTATACCTACCAACATACAATGACCGTAAAGAACTTTCTAAAGTTTTTGCATGACTAAAATCGCAGTTTTGCATTAAAACAAGCGAACGATTCAAAACGCTTTATGGAAATCGGAATAAAAGCAATTGAGGGGGAAAGTTTTAGTCAAGTTAACTTACGCCATTAGCAAATACAATGGCAATTTTATCCCGCTCGTTAAGATCAGTTACTAGATACCTTACAGTAGCAGCAATTTCGGTCGTTTCGTTCCAATTATAAACGGTTTCAAATTAAGTAAGAGTATTTTCTTTTATTGTTATGTAGTTCTAAGCTGTACTGTACTGTACTATTGTTACTGCAGAAAAATAGCATATTTTGGAGGCAAAATATGTACATCAATGAAACTTTTATTAACTTTATCTTGGCACTAGAAATGAGGATCTGCCGAGTCTTATCAAAGCTTAGGGGCCCTACCCCCATCGGGGGGTTATGCACATAAAACGCACATTTTACTAACTAGGCGAGCGAAGTGTCATTATATATGTATGTTTTGCGCTGAATCGATGGGTATCCATAGGATCAGTATTTTGCGAGATATGATAACAAATATCAACTTGTTGCACATCAATCGATAGGTCTTTAAACACATTTCTTTACAAAAAAATTGATTTATTGAATATTTTCAGAAATAACCGCTTCGAACGTTCTAAAAGTTGTTGTTAATGTTTACAACAGGGACTCATTTCTCGAACGGTATTAGACTAATATTGTCATGTATTGTATTGTAATGTAATGTTGTATGTGTGTTGTCATGGAAACCCATACATAAACATAAACATATTTCAAGTAATAGGTTACTTGAAATCTGCATTTTGCATTTAGAGTACCTATTAACAATATTACTCTCGATAAGTAAATATTAAGTATTAATAAATCTTTACCAGAATAATGGCACAATTGGCACATATATCTCTAAAGTTTATAGGATCTTATGTTCAAGGAATTTTGTCATTTTCGTACTTGCTACTTATATAATCTATGCTTGCTACGACCTTCTTGCTACGACTATCTTGCTACGCGCTACGGCGTAGCGCAAAACCATTTTAACTTCGTGTCTAATACCAATAGTCCTAGCAGCACACCAAAAAACGCTGCAAATGGTGTTAAATGTATGAAAATTGGAACGATTAAACTTTAGGCCATATGAATCAATTTGGCCCGTAGCCCCAAAAAAAAGAAAGCAGTTATGACGTCATCTTTTTTGTACGGATTTTTGTTTTGTTTTTAAACACACCATTTGCAGCATTTTCTTGAATTTTGGGGTGTACCGCTAGCACTACAAGGGTATCCAACTCCACGAAGTGACAGGATACGACATCGGATACGATTTCGAGGTTGTCAAAATTCCCTTCGCATGATCACAGATAAAGTAAAATATTTAAGAAGTTTATAGTAGTCGTTTTGTACTAAAATAAAAGTTAAATTGAGCAAATTGGTTAACAGCTCTGACATTTATCTAGTTTTGTATTAAATTACTGATAGATTAGGTACAATGACGCAGATTGGGGCAGGTCCAGCAATCAAACTAATCGCATACTTGTCAACTCTAGCACGTCGAATCGAAAGTCAAAATTGTATGGAGATGTCATGTGTCACGATTCAACTGTCAAAGTTCTGTCAAACACTGATTTTCTAGGGAAGATAACCTTCTGTATGTAATACTATTACATTATTCTGTGTTAGTACTAAAAGAGAGGTATATACACGGTGTAACATGAAAAAACCGAATAATTTTAACAGCGTATTCCTGATCATAATTGGAGACTAAAATGTCGTATAAACTTTTCTCGAATTCGCCTAGTTTCAGAGTTACTACCACTTAAATAAAAAAACATTTTTTAATGTGACTCAGTGTCAAAAGCTTTTTCGATGGCGATTTCACCCTTTATGGGGTCTAGTCTAGACATTCTTATTGACAAATATCAAAGTGCCAAGGAATACTTTACGTAAGCTATTTTTTACGGAAAAAAATGTACTAATTTATTTTAATCGACAGTTTTACTAATAATATTTTTGTTTTTATGTTCAAAAGCATTCAAAAAATCGAAAAAAGAGCAAAAAAAAATTTTTTTTTTTGGCGAAATCCAGAAAAGTTTATACGACATTTTAGTCTCCAATTATGATCAGGAATACGCTGTTAAAATTATTCGGTTTCCTCATGTTACACCGTGTATACTTATTTTAAATAGTAATTACATATGTAGGTATGTAACACATGTGTAAATGTACCATGCTTTAATAGATTTTTCAACACACTTGCTCGTAACGAGGTTCTTATTCCACTACTTTTAGGCTCATAATTATAGATATTAAACACGCGTGCTTTTCACAATAATTATCGAACTAGTGCAATAATTTAATAATCCGATCAAGTGACGTTTGTAGTCTAGTACCAAGTTGTATGTACGCAGACGACGCGTTGTAATTTAGTCGGGTATTACCTTTACTTTTTTTGACTCTTTAGGAGTTTGCATTCAAAAAAAGTAAAAAAAAAGTAAATATATTAAAAATATACACATTTACGATAGAATACAAATTAAACAATCCAGATTGTGAAAAAGAATAATTTCAACTTATTATATTACTCGTAATATACAATAAATTATGTTTTAAACACGAATTGTCTGTTTTAATATTGGCTGTTTGGCATTATACGTCCGCGCCTTTGCCTCAAGCTGCATGCACTACCATAAAAGAAAATTGCGCGCCATTTATAAGTTAACCTCAAATCATTGTTTATTTGTTAGATTTTTCTCGTTGTGTTTTATTAATTTAAACAAATTATATTTTAAAGTGAATAAGAAGACAACTTTAGCCTAATGGCTTGTTTTTAAAGTTTAATAGTATGTATGACAATTTTGAAATAAAACTGTACTTTAGCGTTAAATTAACCTCTGGATATATTTCAAAATTGTGATACATACTAGTAAAATGTTATCATAAAAATCTAGTCAGCTTACCTACGTAAGAAAAAAATACTATAATTTATTGCACAATAAATGTGAAGTCTTTAATTTTATGAAATGATTTGAAAAATAGTTCCAGATAGTCAATACGAGTAACATCACAAAAAGGTTAGTTAAATTTATTTATCTTAGGTTCGTAAGTACCTCTATCGTGTAAACATTTTAACAATTAATGTATTTATCAAAAGTATTAATTACACTATTCTGTTATTTCCTCGCAAGTGTGTTGAAAAACGTCGTATGAAACGCATGTGCTTGCTCATTACATAGCT
This sequence comes from Pammene aurita, assembly GCA_947086415.1. Taxonomy (NCBI): domain Eukaryota; kingdom Metazoa; phylum Arthropoda; class Insecta; order Lepidoptera; family Tortricidae; genus Pammene; species Pammene aurita. Next base: position 18,888,598 of record OX352293.1, on the reverse strand, counting down.
CAGCTTCCTTAGCGCACTCACGTGCGTTCGTGCGCACAATATCGCTTCGTATGTAATGATCAACTTAGCCCACTTGTATCATAATGTACTATAACGATATAATAATTTTAAACAAAAAGGAACCGACTTCACTTAGCCTCCACCGTTCCAAACGAAAATGCTCGAGCTGCTGTAAAAAATACTGAAATCACTATAATAGTTGAAGAGTTCCCTCAATTTCTCCAGGATCCCATCATCAGATCCTGACCTGGTTACAACGGGACCAACTGTGAAGTATACTCTTTCAAACAAATAAAAATTCCAAATCGGTCCAGCCGTCTTCGAAGAATCGGTAAAAATACATAAAAAAAACTTGCAAATAAAAAAACAAAGATCCCGACGAATTAATAACCTCCTCCTTCGAAATCTTGAAGTCGGTTGAAAAAATGAATTATGTTATGAACATCGGCATAGAACGCGCGCGGCCTTGTCAAAACTTCCCCGGGGAAACTTCTAACGTTATTGCTACTGATCCCTTACGTGACATTCAATCACAATATATTCCTCCTTGTTCTTAATATTTTTGCTTAAACGCATTTATCCTCCCAAAGAAACAGGAAAATCTGTCCTCTTCCTACCTTTTACTAACTCTCAGGCCCGCAATTACGTTCGCGGTTTTTGGTGGATATTTCCCTTGAGACCCAAATAGAGTTTTCAACCGTCAGCAATGGTGGATAAACTTCCAAGTAAATAATCGTATAAGTAAGTGTATATATATTCCATCGTGATATAGCGTTTCCCTCTATTTTATCTTTTAATTATATACGTTTGTATAGATAATTTCGCTAACATAACGTGATACTGAAATAATCTAAGAGGGTAATTCTTTAGATATATATTTGTAAACCTAAAAAATTGAGGAATGCTAATATTTAATTCTGTTTAATTCACTTCATGTTTAGTTCAAAATATCAAAAAGTCTAAAATATAAACGTTATTTTTTGACACACGTTAATACCAAGCGAGTTATAATATAATTAACGTTTAACCATTTTTAAACAATATGACTCTCCGTCGACTTCAGATTTTAGATAGATATTCGCGTAAAATAGCTCCAGCCAGACACGAAGTTACGATCATTTTAACGAGCACATTACTTTAAGGCAGCTTCCTATGAAAACTTGGATCATTTATGACCAATACGTGCATTGAGAAAGTTAGAAATTATTAGAGACACGTAACGGATAAGTAGGTATTAGTAAAAAGTTTTAAAAACATTTTAGAGCAGCGGTTCTTAACTGGTGTTTCGCGGTCACTAGTGGTCCGAGATACAATAAACATACGAATAACAATAGTACAACCAACCCTGTCTGTTGACTTTATTCGTGATAGGTATTTGCTTAGAAACAGTCTGAAGCAGCAGCACATTACGTAGGGCAAAAGGAATGACATGAATATAAAAATATACGCTTGGCTGCTACACCTCACAGAGAACAGAGCACACTTGTGTTTTGTCCGATGACGTTACCCCATTCAGAGTTTCTAGGTTTCCACTCGACAGGGAGAAGTGTCTCGAGCTCTCTAATTAGGTCGCGTTATGAAGGTATTGTTCCTACCCAACAATGTGACTAACTTCGCGAATAAATTGTACGTAAGTGTAGCTGTAGATACATACTGTAGATACATACTCGTACATACATACGGGAATTTTTTCAAAGACTCGGTAGCCTCATTTCTAGCAATAGTGATAAGAAACGTTCTGTCGATTATGCTACGCCATAGCTCATGGCATGGCTTAGTTATTAGTAACTGTGTTAGTTATTCGTTTATTAACGTAAATATTAGTGAAAGTGTTAACTCAAGTAACGCTTGAAGTTATTCTGCGTCCGTAGGAAACACCTTAGACAACCCTAGCACTCACTGGATTTTCTTTATCATTAGCTTTCCCACTACTTCAACCCCAGAGAAGAAATGCCTATCTAAATATATCCAGTGATATGTAGCCATACCATACGATAAATAAATAACAATCAGCGTCAGACTTTGTTTGAATTTATTAATTGTGTTAAGAAAATATTTAACTTTTGCCTTTTAGGCTCTAGAAATCCTGGAAGTCAAACATAATGCACGTGATCGATTAGAAAACGAAGCGCTCGTGTTGGCAATCAGTGCAGCACCAGCGCCACCTAGCGGCCGAGCTGGATCTACAAAGTATGACACGCACCAATCGTTGACTCCGAGGCGCCATCTATCGGATGCTTCGTGACGTATACTAGCAGAGGAAGGGGTAGAACCAGCTGTTAATAAAATGGCCGACGGACGGACCGGAGCCCTCTTCTTTGCTGGAATTTCGTGGGTTAAGCATAGGCAGGATAGACTTATACGTGTTTACGCCAATTTAATTTATTGAAGTTGTAACGTCTTGATTTACTTTTAAATAAAATTATAAACGTCATCCTTGTTTCTATTTGAAGAAAAACCACCCTTCTAGTTTGGTAGATTTAACTCGTTCTATGCATTCCGAAATTTATGTCGCGAGCATATTGGTCGTAAGCCTTAAATTGGATTCGTCAAGTACTAGTTATAGGTAGGTCTTCGCGTGGAAGTCAAAGATGGAGTCCGCACTAACGTAAAATCCCTGAATCCACACATAATAATGGAAAAAAGACACTGCCTATCGTGGAGCGGCCACGTTCACTAAAAGCAATCACAGTAGAGGCGTTTTCATAACAAAGAATGGCCTCTTTGCGCGGCTGCGGAGCAACCCTGAGTGGATTGCTCTCTGTGGAATAAACTTTGAACACACAAAATTTTTCATGAGCACAGTACGGCCAACTTATTATTACGTGATAAGTGGAATTTCAAATCAGCATTTTGTATGCCCAGGCCTTTGTCTCGAATTTCATTTATGAACGCATAATAGGTATGCGTTTACAAATATGTATGTAGACTTTTAATTGGGTGAATTTTATAATTTTTACAGGTACCGTAAAACGGGGTAAGAAGGGATGGCGTGGGCAGTTGGGTCATGAATGGGCAGAATAGGGATGATAGAAGGACTAGTTGGTGTTTGTAGACCTGGGTTGTCATATCGCTGCGTAAATAAAATATCCTACCAATTTACCTACTAGCTCACCTCATTGCTATCCCTCGTAATCCCAATTACGTGATGACGTGGGATTTCCCACTTTTTAGCGGTTTTCGTAAAAATAATGAAATTAATCGACAGATAATCGGTAAAAAACCAAAATTCATACTACTTACATATTTTTTATATATAAAAATCAACGTGCCACGTGTAAAAAATATTTTTTATCTAGGTTTGAACTTCTGTTTTGTCCCTACTCACCCCAGTTTACGGTAATAGTGTGCTTGCCGAAAGTTGTGCAGTCAGGTGTACAAGTTAATTCATCCTTCATGATTGTTTGTATGCCCGTGGAGTCAGATATCTTTGCAACAGATTGTACATACCTGCGTCAAAAATGAGTTCATAACATAACATAAGCTCGAAAAGTACATGTAAAAATATTATAGCCCGCTTCAAACTTATTGCTGATGCGCACATTTTTAGCACGTCAATTTCAAATTTCCCCGGATTTATCACTTTTTGGTTGTTTTTATTCCGCGACAAAAAGTACAAAAAATTTAAATTGTTTCGTGTTGCACGTTCATCCGCGGCTTCCGCGCGCGATTTGCGCGCTAAGCTAAGTGTAGAGCGGACTATCATTTCTGGATGAACTTGACGTCTCGTTTTTCGTTCATGATGATGAATTACAATTGGAATACTGTTTATAATACATATTTGTAAATTTTTTTTACTATCGACGAATGTAACAATATCTACACTGTGACACCGTTCATCTGTCAAAGTTCTGTCAATCGCTGATTTTGTAAGGAAGACGACCTTCTGTATGAAATATTATTATATTATTCTGTGCTTCAGCTATGAAAACATTCTTCTTCTTTGTTTTTGCACTCTATGCTTAACACTTTCCGTTCCACCCAGTGCTACGCGCTACGCTCGTAGCCCGTAGCCACGTATTCGTCGTCCGACTGTCAGGTTCTCTCTTCGTAGCTACTACGAGCTATATAGCTCGTAGTAGCTACGAAGAGAGAACCTGACAGTCGGGTTCTCGGTGCTGAATGTGTTAACATACGTAAACTACCGTTTGCTAAAACAAAGGGTGGCCTGTATGAACAAGGACGCCGTTCAAATTTGCTGACGTCGGGATTTCGGCCGATCGATGAAAAGCCCATTCATCGCTCGACCCTGAATCACCATTCATAGGCCAATTTACGTTAGCCTGAAAATTTTCCCGAAAACCTTCTTCAAATTAAGTGTTTTCAATTTTTACGCAACTCACGTTTTAACGACGTTTACAGTGATAACAGGATTTTGTAACCGACCTTTTAGCTGTTTGTTTTATGATTTTTCGGGCGACAACGATTGTTATCGCATATTTTAAAACGAGTAGGGCTTTTGCGTGACTAAATGACATTATTGCAACGTCGGGAGTGGCGCGAGGGGACGCTGATGCCTTAAAGGTACGTTATTCAGAATTTATACTAAACAAAATATTTCAACGAGTAAGAAGTTTATGTAGAAACTTGTAACAAAACACAAACTTACTGGGGTAAAAATACACGAGCTCGTCTGGAGTATTGTAATTCCTACACATTTTAGGGCTTTAAAATTGGAAGTTTAGAAACGAGCGTGAAACTTACCTATACCTACAAGTACAAACAATCAGTCTCCGCAATCAATTTTAACCTTGTCGTAACTTGTAAAGTCATACTTGAAAGTCGTTTCAGTCGTAGAGTTATGGAATGTTACAAAATTTGTCCTCTAATCGATATTTTATCACTGTCTCGATTCCGTTATAACCTACCATTATTTATAGATTTAGTACCTAGGTACTAGGTACCTCCCTGTGGCCTATCCCACAAAACTTACAATTACAATTTTACAAGTGTCAAGTGTTTGTAATTATACAAGTGTGCGTACCACAATATATACAAGTAACACATTTGTAGGAACATTCTTACAAATATGTAAATTGTATCGACAAGTCTACAATTTATTGTATCACAAAACTTTAAATACTTTTCCGGAAAACGTACAAATTTGTAGCCGACAATTGTTTTGTGCTACATTAAATTGTAGTAATAATTATACACATATGTAGAATTGTATCTACAAGTTAACAATTCTCTAAACGTGTGTCACACCCTCTTGCTACTATACGAATACTAGTAATTGCAGTATATTTTATCAAATTTAGCGATTCCAACCCTTTGTACCACAAAATGTTTAGTTCAAGTAGCAGTGATAGTGAAGAAGAATTAATTGTAAGACGTTAAACTTTATCGTGTCTCGTAAGTATTTCCAATCTTTCTCCATTATTCCTAAATCATTAAAATTTTGATTGATAAATTGACGCACACTGTGAAAATGGAAGGAGATAACGCAAAATTTTAATGATTTAGGAATAATGGAGAAAGATTGGAAATACTTACGAGACATTTGTTTTCATTTATGAGGTCTAAAGTGGTCAGTTTAGCTTGCAAGTCCATTGTAATGTCAGTTGGTATCTAGGTACGTAGATTATGCTCGTAGATAGACCACTATGTAATTATAATTAATGTAATTAATGTATAAAGTGAAACTACCTTCAACATTAAAGAAGCTAAATAAATTGTTACATATTTGTAGTTGTAACATTACAATTGTTCGCTTGTATATTTACAAATCAACAATCCTACAATTATGTAGCTGTCATGACATGCCTTTATTCTTTGTGATACGCTTTCCTAAAAGTGACATATTTGTATACTGCAAATTTGTAACGAATACATATTTGTAATTATTGTGGTACATTTTTTTGTTTACAATTGCACAATTTTGTCGAATTGTACACTTGTAAAGTTTTGTGGGATAGGCCAGGTAATGGTGAGGATCAAATATGTACCTATATGTAAAGTAAGTAGCGGAAGTAGCTGAAAAAGTAAATATATACCTACGCACGTTCACGTTCTCATTATCTTAACAATAAGTTGTATAATGGTCAGTGAAGCTATTAGTATCTAAGTAGAAGAATAGGTATAGCTCACCGCATACTCCATGAATTTCAAAATGCAATGTATGCGGTTCTGTCTAATTTGACGCGAATCCGACGGATTTATTGAAATATGTTAAAAGTGTATGCCCAATATTCCGTCCAAACCATGACCGTGCCAGTTCCGAAACGTCTATTGGGCAAGGCGGTACACCCCGAAATTAAGTAAAATGCAACCATTACACCACCTTTTGTAAGGCAAATAGATCCAATGACTGATCTACAAGACATAAGCCTGTAAAAATAATAAATGGTAGCCTTGGGCAACACGATAAGTGAGGGGAATCGGAACGAGCTCCCAGTTCCGCGAGTCCAAACTCCGAAGAGGACCCATTGTGAATACAAATGCGCTCTTATCAGCGCACGGCACGAGCGATCGCTGAACAGGTAAATTGGGATATAATTCCAACTAGACAACATTAGTAATTCAACATGCCACATTTATACTCGAATCCAAATGCATGTCTTGACTAACTTTGACCGTTAGGATTTTCGATAGAAATAAGATATGCTTTATGGTAATTTAGGATGTCTGATTTTTTGTATGGAGCCCATAGACACAGTTTTGCCGGAAAACCCACCCCAGTTTTATACCAATCCACCTTTCGGCTGATTTTTGTCTATGGTAGATGCTTGAGTTAAATGTAGTACTTCTTAGGATTCAAAATAGTACCAGTATCTACACTCAATGGCATTAGTTTTCTTCCTTTAACTGGTCAGGTTATTTTCAACCAAAATAACTAACATTATATCTGAAACTCAGTTTCAAAATCAGCGTCCGATACCTATCTGTCAACATTAACTGAAAGTTAAGTTTTCATTTTATTTAAATACTTACCTGTAATTGTATTCCCTTCCTTGTGAAAGTGAGACTTCACCCAAAAGGGCGCTCAAATGTGAATGTGTGGGCTTTAGATTAGAAACATTTGGACGATTTCTAATTACGCGCTCCCATGGAACCAGCCCAGGCATTAAATTTGTGGGCTGGGCCTTTATTTGCAACAAAACAATTAAATTACATTTTATCTCTATTTACTCTCTTGCTAGATCGGAGTGATAGAGATGGAGTTAGGATATTTTCAAAAATTAGAGTTTGCGTTTTATAAGTAGGTAGGGACATGTTGAATTATGGAATAAAACTAGTTGATTCCTATCAACAACACCAAGAAACCAATAATTACCAATACCAATTACCAATATATCCAAATAAAGTGAAAATTAAAAAAATCGATTGAAATGGTTCAAAGATATCATGCTTCAAAATTTCAAAATTTTTAAATTTTTTTAAAGTACGAAATAAAAAAAAAACAATGATACCATTCGATTTTTAACATTTTACTGTTAAATAAATTGTATGGTAACCATATACATAAACGCAACATTTCACTAAAAATAGCAATTTCATAATTATTTCATACTTGAAACAGGGCGACTATATGATCTTGACGTGACGCCACTTTTGCACGTCATTTTTAACCGACTTCAAGATTTGAAAAGAGGAGGTTCTCAATTCGGCGTGTATGTTTTTTTTTTTTTTTTTTTTTTTTATGTTTGTTACTCCATAACTCCGTCATGTCTGAACCGATTTTGAAAATTCTTTTTTTGATTGTAAGTATATATATACAGATTGGTCCCGTTTTTGTCAAAACGCAGTTCTGATGATGGGATCCATGAGGAATCGAGGGAACTCCTCAAATCTTAAAGGCATACATATAGTGATTTTTATATTTTTATCAACAAAACCATCATTTTCATTCAAAACAGTGACATTGGATGAAGTAGAACTGCTGATGATGATCAGAATGGAACTCTTCAACGACGCATAGTTCACGTTTGGCGATTCGTCCTCTTCGCTGTGTTTGTTTAGCAAGTTTAATTGTCAGAACAAATGTTCGTCCAGCTCAAGTTCTGATGATGGGATCCATGAAGAATCGAGGGAACTCCTCAAATCTTAAGGGCTTACACATAGTGACTTTTGTATTTTTATCAACAAATCAAGCATTTTCATTCAAAAGAGTGACATTTGATGAAGTGGAACTGCTGATGATGAACAGAACGGAACTCTTCAACGACGCATAGTTCATGTTTGGCGATTCTTCCTCTTCGCTATGTTTGTTAAGCAAGTTAGATTGTCAGGACCAATTTTCGTCAAGCTCAAGTTCTGATGATGAGTTCCACGAGGAATCGAGGGAATTCCTCAAATCTTAAAGGCATACATAAAGTGACTTTTGTATTTTTATCAACAAATCAAGCATTTTCATTCAAAAGAGTGACATTTGATGAAGTGGAACTGTTGATGATAATCAGAACGGAACTCTTCAACGACGCATAGTTCACGTTTGGCGATTGGTCCTCTCCGCTGCGTTTTTTAAGCAAGTTATTTCATTGTATGGAATCTAAGTGCACCATCTATCTACAATAATCCTTCACCGGCTACCCCCATTGAAGTCGGTTTTTTTTTCTTAAAAATTATGTTAGGAGCGTTTCGAGAAACAAATGCAAATCTCAGACAAAAGTCTAATTTCTGACTTTTGTGTTGCTTTAACGCAATTGACCGCATATAGACATTTGATCCTCACCACAAAACGAATCGATTGATACCATACATGAAAAAAATTCACCATGCCTATTGCATGGCCAATTTATCAATGAATTCATTCATAAATCAAAGTTAGTTTTAAAAGAGTGCAACGTTCTCTTAAACAGATAGACACTAAATTGGCTATAAATTGAATCGCTTGTCGCAGAATAACAGCGATGATAATATCGTTATCTAATCCTGCCGTGCCGTATTATTTCATTTGTATAAAATTGTAGGCGTTGGATTAGCGAGATAAAACTCGTCTGTTATATTTAAATATTCAGGAGCAGACTCATTAAATGCCCAACAAAGGTACCTATACCATATTTCGTAGAAATCCAACTTGTTTGTAAAGAAGTCGTCCGCGTGTGAAAATCTTATAATTTCATTTATTGACTACGGGAACGTACAGACGCCATCAAACATATCGGAGCGGCCATTTCTGATTCATGCACTTTTTCGCATTAAAAATAGAGACGTTGGCCGCTCCGATATATGTATCTGATGGTAACTTTACCTAACATTTTTTTATATAGAATTTATTAGTAGATATGTGTAAAATTAGTATGTACCAGAGCTTGAAATTGAAAAAATTGTGCGCATCGAGAAAAGACTGTGAATTTTTGACCATGAATAGAGTGCCCCTCGATGAATATTTTCGGTTTATTTATTTTAAAATTTTTGGACCTTCACGTCTAAATCAGGGGTCCAATGCAATTCAGCATATATACACCCATAAATACTTATTCAATAGTTGTGCTGACAATAGCACCTGTGATCTTTTATTTATAGGGTTAGTTTTATAGTATACACAAGGCGTCTCGAGTAGCCGTCAAGTCGCGCTCTTGTGTCGTAAAGCTTGCTCGGTCAACAAGACGAATGGATACTTTCCATTTATTTTATCAATACTTTTGTTCCATCATCGTATTTTGATGGGTTGGCCTTGAACCTTCTCATAAGCCTGTCGCTGTAAAAGAGCGTTTCAGGTTTTTATAGGTGCAAATGACTATAAATTCCTGTTTTTTAGGGTTCCATAGTCAACTAGGAACCCTTATAGTTTCGCCATGTCTGTCCGTCCGTCCGTCCGTCCGCGGCTAATCTCAGTGACCGTTAGCACTAGAAAGCTGAAATTTGGTACTAATATGTATATCAATCACGCTGACAAAGTGGTAAAATAAAAAGTGGAAAAAAATGTTTTATTAGGGTACCCTATACGTAAAGTGGGGAGTGATTTTTTTTTTTCATTTCAACCCTAACGTGTGATATATTGTTGGATAGGTATTTAAAAATGAATAGGCGTTTAGTAAAACCATTTTTTGACAATGTAAATATTTTCGGAAATAATCGCTCCAGAAGTTAAAAAAATGTGTCCCCCCCCCCCCCTCTAACTTTTGAACCATAAGTTTTAAAAATATGAAAAAAATCTCAAAAGTAGAACTTCATAAAAACTTTCTAGGAAAATTATTTTGAACTTGATAGGTTGAATAGTTTTTGAAAAAAAAATACAAAATAATTTCTGAACAAGTTTGTAATTTAACCGTATAAGCACGTGTTTATTGTACCTGTAATTTCTACAAAATCACAATGAAATGACGTGCTTTCAAAAACTCTTAAGTGGGGACACTTACTGTGATGGACGGAAAACTACGGAACCCTACACTGAGCGTGGCCCGACACGCTCTTGGCCGGTTTTTTTTATCTGCTTTGAATTCGTAGATGGTACCCGTGATTTTTTTTGTAAAAGACGACACAAGACCTAGTAGTGGGCACGTTTCCGAAAGTATCCCCCTTTTGTATGTCCCCATGTTTCCATTTGGTAATACTCCCCACAGAAAACGAGGAAACTTTCGGAAACTTGCCCATCACTACACAGGACAGGAATCGTTTTCTGATCGACCATATTTTACGAATCGATCACACACAAAGCCTAGTCGATTGCGCTCGCGCTCTCGTACGTGGCTTGGTTAACTAGAAGAAATTATCAAATTATTTTTATCAAGAGACTTTTGCTACGTTCTATATCTATTGTTTGTTTACGACTTGAAGACGGAAACTCATCAATTTCAGACCGTCAGTTCATTGTGTGAGTAAAATGAGCTTTTGTTTTGCTAATGATGATAGTCTTATGCGGCAGATTCCACCGAAAATAAAGATACCTATACTATATCACAAACTGCTTAACATGCACAAAGTGCGGTTATAAGTTGAACTAGAGCTTCATTACTCAATTCAATCATACCTAAATTCAATCAACAAAAATAGTGGTGATCCGTTTAAGGGCATAATTATGATTTGATTACCAATTGGTACCGTGTTGCGACTAAATAAAAGTACTTAGAAGAAAAAAAAATTGTCAAAAATTTTTTTTTAGTTTTTCATACTTAATTAGAATACGATACCAATTATATCCTTAAACGGATCACCACTTTATACCTTGTATGTACATATATCTAAGGTATATGCTCCTCGATACGGTCGCTTGCACATCTTTGAGCTAAGTAGTATTAACGAGTTAATTTAACATTTTTATACCAGCCACTTGTAACTCTACGTTTCAATGAAGTTCACGTTAGATTGCTTGATTACGAGTTAAAACAACTATGAAACTTGAGAATACCTAAACAGAAATAAGTTCTTACTACTGAGAAATATATATATATATATATAGTCTATATAGTCATAATTTAGGCACTTAAAAACAAAACAGCATTTCACAATCACAAGTCACGTTTAGAAAACCGTTTGAATCCGAGAAATGGAGTGTCTAAATGTCTTCCCCAATACCGTAATACGAACAGGATAACGGTTGGCGTCATTTGAGACCCTAATGTACCCGACTTTCTCTAAATTCGGACAAGGAAATATATAAACATGAAATATCGTTTCAGCTTTGCCGTAGTCATTATCCTGGGTTCTAGCACGTAGACGCAATTTAAGGGGATAATAACCTAGCGTTATTCCTCCATCCCATCCATACCTAATACTCGTTCAATTTATTTAGGCACTTCATAAAATTGCCTGTCATTACTATTACCAAACTAACCCTAAGTACTATTTGTACCATTATCCAACGAGCGGAGTGTAAGCGAAGTGAAGTTCTTACAGAACACTTCGGACATAACAGAACTGTCAGCTGGCTAACTAGACGTCTGTGCATTTCGATGGCTTTTTGATTTTGAATAGTTGTCGCGCGATAACTTTAGTAACGTGTTTCTGATCTATGTGAAATTAGTTGGGGTTGTAGTAGAGCTCAATACAATTTGAGAGTTCGTTCATGAGCATGAGCGATCAAAGGGTTATGGAGCTAGAAGTCATCGTGAGGGTTTTGTTATATTAGTCAACTCGTTTGCAAGAAAATCGCGAGTTCTCAGTTCGAGGCGGACTACTAGTTATTGTATTATGAAGTAGGTAACCCTTAGGTTAGGTGGATCTCACACTGGCGCCGTGTCCCGCTCCGGTGAACGAGACAGCGCTATCTTGCTCGCACACCGTCACCGCACGCGGAAACCGCAGCAGTGTGATAACCGCCTTAGAATGCAGTATCAATAGATACATTTGTTTTTAACACGTTTTTAAATTCTGCTCGAGCATTTGAACATAGTTTAGAAACTGTTGCAGAATCTGCATATAAACGCAAACCGCACCAATTTGCAGAGTCTCAGCATCATGTTTTAGGCACTTGTAATGAAAAGAATTTTATTCATACTAATTTGATGAACTTGTAACCTTAATACTGATTGTTTCAATTAACTCGTCTTGTTACGAGCCCGCTACGAGGTGCTACGGCGCTACGAGTTCATAAATCTCGCTCACGTAATATCGTTATTTCCAAACTGCCTACATTTTCTTAAAAGTCTTAAAACCTACGCCACAATCACAATGTTTTTAAATAGCCACCCTTGTTAATCTTTGACAAGAATTTCGTTTTATAGCTAAATCGTAATTTAGTCGATTGATTCCATATTTACAAAAAAAAACAAATAATACTTACAGCTATGCATGGCAATAAACGAAACCTTAAAACAAGCAATGCTACAGTACTTATGAAACACTATACGCTTAAGAAAAGGGGTTGTCAGCGTCGTAATATTTTAATCTTGTTATTTTATTAAACTAGCTGTGCCCGCGGCTCCGCCCGCGTGGACTACGGTCTGTGTCAGTAAGCGGCTAATTTATCTCCCGCTACCCTGGAGGCGGAACTTGAAGTAAAGTTGACAGATAACGCTAGAGGACAGTAGTCCTAATAAAATATTTTACAATTACCACTAAATGAAACTACACTCAAAAATGAATACTTTTTTATCATATTAATTTAATTTTTTTTGGCATGATTTAAACGACATAGAGTAGTAGGTGTATATCGGACGATACAGGACCACTTTTGTATTTATACGTTCATGTCCACGGCAAATATCATCCAAATCGATCCTCCCGTCAAATCAGTCTGAAGCATGAAAGGTAAGAACAGGCGCGGTTGAAATTGGGGAGCGGGGGGGGGGGGGGGGTTCACAAATGCAGAAATGATTTATTTCTATTTGAGGTGCACTTGGAGGGGGGAGGGGGTCCATGACCCATGCAAATTTAACTCAATCGAGTGTAGTTTAGACGTTGAATTTGAGCATCATGAGATGAGAACTGGCCAAGAGCATGTCGGGCGATGCTCAGTGTAGAGTTTCATAAAGGCCGCCCTGTTACAAAACATCCGTTCAAAAGGTCGTTTATTAAGGGATATTTGGCAGCGCTTACGTCATTTTACTATTCGGCACTTCCTTTCACTATGCGTTTTTGACTGATAATTCAAAAACGGCTGAAACGATTTTATTCAATATAGTTTTTGTTGATAGTTCTTATCAGGCCTCACCAAATTTCAGCTTTCTAGTGCAAACGGTAACTGAGCTAGACCGCGGACAGACGGACGGACATGGCGAAACTATAAGGGTTTCTAGTTGACTACGGAACCCTAAAAAGAGATAAATAGTAGTTTATGTAACTGTTAGGTAATAAGGCGTAATTATGTACAGAAACATACACTGCTTTACCTACACACATATTAAAAATTCAGGGGGGGGGGGCGTGCCGGCGGTCGGGGGTAATGAATTTTCATACGTTTTTACCACTCTGTCACAGATAAACCAAGATATTTATTCTTCAATGTAAGCACATCACAATGCACTAATGAACGTCAGAGAAAAATAAAATATGTGAGTGTCGTCGAACACGCGATTCGAACGAAGTTATGTTATTTAACTTTATTTCATCTTTTTTGGAATTTTTTTTTTGTATTTTTGAAATTGTTGAAATTTTTGAAATTTTTGAAATTTTTGCAATTTTTGCAATTTTTGTAATTTTTGAAATGCATGAAATTTTTGAACTTTTTGAACTTTTTGATAAATTCGAACATTTTGTAATTTTTGAAATTTTTGAAATTTATGAAATTTTTGAAATTTTTGAAAATTTTGAAATTTTTGAAATTTTTGAAAATTTTGCCATTTTTTACTTTTAGGTTCTCGACTTTTTTCACTTTTATCACTTTGTCACTTCTCACTTTAACTTTTCACTTCACTTTATTCTATTTTATACTAGCTGTGCCCGCGGCTCCGCCCGCGTGGAATTCGGTCTGTGTCAGTAAGCGGCTAATTCACCCCTAATTTCTCTCCCGCTACCCTGGAGGCGGAACTTGAAGTAAAGTTGACAGATGGATTTATCCTATTAATTTTTATTGGCATGATTTAAACGACATACAATAGTAGGTGTATATCGGACGATACAGGACCACTTTTGTATTTATATGTTCATGTCCACGGCAAATATCATCCTAATCGATCCTCCCGTTAAATCAGTCTAAGCATAAAGGTAAGAACAGGCGCGGTTGAAATGGGGGGGGGGGTGTCACAAATGCAGAAATGTTTATTTTCTATTTGAGGAATTAGTAATCCTTAAGGGGTGATTTCCGGGATAACAATGCAAAAAACACCGGCCAAGAGCATGTCGGGCGATGCTCAGTGTAGTTTCGTAAATGCCGCCCTGTTACGAAACATCCGTTCAAACGGTCGTTTATTAAGGGATATTTGGCGGCGCTTACGTCAGTTTACTATCCGGCACATCCTTTCACTATGCGATTTTGACTGATAATTCAAAAACGGCTGAACCGATTTTATTCAATATAGTTTTTATTGAAAGTTCTTATCAGGCCTCACCAAATTTCAGCTTTCTGTCACTGATGTTACGTTACTGGATGCAATAATTGTGGTAATTACGTACTTCAAGGTAAGCACATTACAATGCACTAATGAACGTCAGAGAAAAATAAAATACGTGAGTGTCGTGGAACACTCTGTTGGAACGAAGTTCTGTTATTTAATTTTATTACATTTTTGACTTTTTCGTTAATTTTGTGGTTTTAATTTTTTTTGTATTTTCTTGAAATTCTTGAAATTTCTGAAATTCTTGAAATTTTGAAATTTTTGAAAATTTTGAAATTTTTGAAATTTTCACTTTATTCTATTTTATATATTTTTTATTTCATTCCATTTTACATGTTTCTCAATCGTATGGGTGTCGCGTTTTCGTGACGTGACGCTTTTTCGTGACGGTCACGTGACTTTTTTTCACCTAGACCCCCATCCGCGAACCGTCCAATAAGGAACTTCGTTCCAAAACTACCACCGGTTCTAACTCTACACCTCTGGCCCAAGAAGTATTATGACCGAAAAGATACTCGACGGGACTTATTTTTTTCAAAACAGTAATACATTATTAGATCTTAAAGATACAAAATAATGCGTAGTTCTTCAAGAAGACATATCAAAACAGCTTGAGAGACAGATAATGTACCTATTGTTTAATTATAAAAAAAAATAAATCCTAATCTGACTGCTTCACAAAACATTTGATATGTTTTCGTACCTAAACGGTGTCCTATAAATGTTGTAGTAGTTTTTTGGTTTGGGCCATGCATCTTTGTCCGTCATATATAATACTCGAACCTGCAATAACCCTTTGACATTGATGACATTTTCAAATATTTCTTAAGAGCGGGTAAATGTAAATTTAAAGCATCGACGGGTAACATGTTATAAATATGAACACCTTGACCAAAAAAATTACAAATTATTTAAATACCAAATTTCATCTAAATACGGACAGCGGTTATTGGTGGTTTCTTCCCCATGTAAACTTTCACCCCTTTTGTATCCGTTTAAAGGATAATTTCCGAGATAAAACTATTTTATTTCCTTTTTTAATTAATTATCTCCATAACAAATTTTATCTAAATCGATTCTGCGGTTAATAATGCCCTATACAAATTTCCAACTATCTTTTCACCCCTTTAGGGTTGATTTTCGGAGTGAAAACTATGATTTGTCCTTTCTTGAGACCCATACTATACCAAATTTCATCTTTATCAGTTCAGCGGTAAAAAAATCGTCATACCAACTTCCAACCCCCTTTTCGGGGTGAAAGGGTTTATTTTCGGGATGAAAACTTGTCGTTTCTCGGGACTCAAATTATCTGCATACTAATTTCTATTAAAAAATCTCCATACAAACTTTCAACCCCCTTTTCACCCCCTCCAGGGTTGATTTTCGGGATGAAAACTATTCTTTGCCCTTTCCCGGGATTCAAACTATCTCTACACAAAATTTCATCACAATCCGTTCAGCCGTTTTCACGTGATAGATGTATAGATAGATAGTTTTTATTGAAAGTACCTTTCAGGCTACGCTTCCATTATTTTTTTCAAATTTTTTGGACCTACGGTTCTAAATAAGTTAGGGGGGGGGGGCTTTTTTCAAGATGACACTATCCTTTGTCCTTTCTCGAGACCCATACTATCTCTATACCAATTTTCATCTAAATCTGTTCAGCGGTAAAAAAATCCTCATACCAACTTCCAACCCCCTTTTCACCCCCACAAGGGTTTGAAAACTATCCTATGACATTTCTCGAGACTCAAATTATCTCCATACTCATTTCTATCTAAATCGTTTCAGCGGTTAAAAATTCTCCATACAAACTTTCAACCCCATTTTCACCCCCGCCAGGGTTGATTTTCGGGATTAAAACTATATATTATCCTTTCCCGGGACTCAAACTATCTCTATACAAAATTTCATCGAAATCCGTTCAGCCGTTTTCACGTGATGCGCGGTCAAATAAACAGACAAACAGATAAACAGATAAACAGACAAAAATTCTAAAAATTGTTGGAACGTGTTCTGTTATCGATTCTAAGTATCCTCAGCCAACTTTTTTTCAATTATCTTCCATGTACAGACTTTCGACCCTCTTCAGCTTTATTATATGTATAGATAGTGCAACCAAGACTTATACGAGTTGCGTAAAAATGTTTTACTTAACTTTTGTTCAACGCTCACCCGTTAATGAGCCCTCGAAATTACGATATTACGTTTAAAAAGGCTGAATCGGGGAAACGACGAAGCCTTTTTTTACACTTAAGGCAGCGATTTATTTTACTGTTTCACATTCCGTACCCACTCCCCTTTTCCTCGTTATTCATTCCCAGTTATCACATTTAATCAAACCATACTTTAGATACATAAGTGTCTTGTCGACTAAAATATGATCTAATAAATTGTATTCCGAATGTATTAGATCATATTTTAGTCGACATTGACCAAAAATAGGGGCGTAATATTTTGAAAACCATAGTATGAATATTGAACAGTCTTAATTAAATAGTAGCTCTGTGGTAAAATTAACATAACTTAATTAATTCGTTAAATTATAGATGTTAATCTTCAATCAAGATAATGAGCAATTTAAGCAGCTTTTAAAATAGCTTGCATAATTTAAAAAACGTATTTATAAATACTACTATAGTACTATAGTACTTACCAACTTGTCACAACTCTGCCTGAAATATCTACAATCCCTAGTCTCGCACTGTGTTAGAGAAGGTTGGCATCGCGCAGAGTGTATACAGGGTGTCCTGTCGCGCGCGTCGCGTAGGCAACGGGCCGCTACTGCCGTGCCGAGCCTCCGAACCTCCGAGCCACCCCGCCCGCTTCCTGCCAGAGCTGACACCATCACTTCGCAAACGCAACGCTATAGGTTAACCAGTGTAAATTGTGACCACGATCCATAACAGATATGCGTCATTGGAGATCATATTTACACTGGTAGACGCAAGTTGAAAGCCTTGTCCTTCGCCTTCTTTGGGATGCAGACTCGTGACGCAGAGCTAGGAGAGCTTGGGAAATCTCCTAGCTCGCTGCATAATTACAACCTTGTTTCTTCTCGTGATACAGCTTTTGTAAGTCACTGCAAAAAAATCTGAACTACTTTGCCTGTTTACAGTGACTATGACTTGTGGGCAGATGCGGCTCACTTCGCATTATGCATTGTACCGCTATAAGAATTTTAAATATCAAAATAATACCGCGTACCGCTAGTACCGCGTCACTTCTAATGGTGACGGGTATCGCGGTTGACGACTGCATTTTGCGTTTTTATAATCGCAGCTTCCGCTTCTGCCATCTAGTATACTTGAGATGAACTATGACAATTCAATGTTGACATGTTTAAATAGTCAAGCAATCGCGGTCTTTTACAGTAAGATGGCGCTTTGATAATGATTCCATTTTATGTGTACTTACTTAATTAAAGTTACTATTGTATGTAGGTAATCAATGACGAAATAATTAAAGTTACCTATAATATAAAACTACTTGACCAACGCACGCCATTACCTACTGTATCATAATCGCACAATTATAATGTTTTATTCTAAATATCCAAAATAAGCATTCATCATGGCGGTTATATTTCTATGTGTCAAGTACGTGTCAAGTCTTTCAAAATAAAAGTTCAAATAAATTGTACTTAACTGAAGATAATATTATTTGTAACTAATTTGTTTTATGTCCTCTTCTGCTCTGAAAAATCCAGGTTTTTAGTATCTATAACGAAATTAGAGATGGTCAAAATCGCTTTCAATGAGGACGGTAAAGTGCGTTGGGATAAGACCGCATCGGGAGAACATCGGATAATTCAATTACCTATCTGGAAAATTATCCTTTAGTTGCAAATACAAACCACACATCCTCCAACACTATTGTGTACCTGTACCTAGTTGCATTTTGATATAATGGCGATGCCGCTTTTTTCAGGTACATTCACATTTTACTTAAATGTTTCTTCCGGTAGGTATGCTTAATAAAAACGACTGTTGGTTAAGTGAAAAGTTTAAAAAACCGGCCAAGTGCGTGTCGGACCACGCACAGGAGGGTTCCGTACCTTCAATGGAATAAGAACCAAACTAATAGCAAAAGGTCGTATCTGATGCCTATGGAGGAAGTTTTTTGGAAATAACTCAAAAATGGCTAAACCGATAATGTTCAAAACAATTTTCGTAGCAAGTATATAATAAGGCGCATCTCCTCAAATTTTTTCATATTTTTTGGACTTACGGTTCAAAAGTTACAGGGGGGGCTACAAAATTTTTCTGACTTTCGAAGCGATTATATCAAAAAATATTTACTAATCACAAAATGATCAAAAAAACTTCAATATTATTTTTAAAGACCTATCGATTGATGTATCACATGTTGATATTTGGTAAAAACATTTTTTTTTTAATTTAGATACATGTATGGAGCGCCCCCCCTTAAATTTTTTTTTTTTCAAATTTAAATACATAACTAAGTAGCGGCATACAGAATACACCTTATGTGTAAATTTTATTCAGATACGTCGTATAGTTTCCGAGTAAAATGGCTGTGACATACGGACGGGCAGACATACAGACAGACGTGACGAATCCATAAGGGTTCCGTTTTTTGCCATTTGGCTACGGAACCCTAAAAATCACTTATTCTTTATTTGACGATCTCCTAGCCCTGTCGGTAGTGACCCTGCCTACGAAGCAGGAGGTCCCGGGTTCGAATCCTGGTCAGGGCATTTATTTGTGTATTGATCGCAGATATTTGTTCCTGAGTTATGGATGTTTTCTTTGTATTTAAGTATTTATCCATATTTATCTATTATATATATCGTCGTCTAGTACCCATAACACAAGCCTTATTGAGCTTACTGTGGGCCTAGGTCGATTTGTGTAAGATTGTCGTATAATATTTATTTATTATTTATAGTAAATGTATGGAAAATATTTAATTTGTGGCTTTTTAGTACATTACCTAATAATAGGAAACTATTAGAAACGATAGGAATGGAATCGATTGGCATAAAAAAGCAGCATGTGAAAAAAAAAAAAAAAAAAAAACAATTTTCATAAAGTATGGGAAAAGTTTTTCTCAATTTGTGGCTTTTCTAGCCGCAAATTATTTTTGATCCCATACAAGAATGGGATCGATTGGCATCAAAAAGAAGTTTACCAAATGTGACCTCATCTCGCATCCTGTATGTTTTTTTCCAAAATCCGTAGAAGACCTTCCCTCAATTTCAAATTAATGAAGATTGATTAATTTGAAATTGAGGGAAGGTCTTCTAAGACCATTTTTGCGTTGTAGCGAGGGATCTGGTAGCTGCCCCCACTGACCCAAAAAGAAATTGAACTTGTATATTATTTCAAATTATCGAAGTTACAAGTAAAAGTATTTAAGATAAAAGTAATTGCAATTACAAATTATATGTAATCGGGAATACTACTGACATGTAATCTCAATTACAAGCAATTTCAATTACTTAATATAATTGATTTTCATGTAATTTAATTAGCAATTTAATTCATTACAAAAGTAGGTACCATCTAATAAATTACGCCCAACATTGAATAAACATCAGGTTCAAGAGGGTAGTATGGAGGATGTATGCTATCTGCTGCCGAAGTCGCGCATACATGTGATCTTTATAGACAAAAAAGTTTCGTTCTATAAATTCAATTGTTTGTCACAAAAAATGGTTTGATTTGTTTTTGCGTGGCATTTAAGACTGGATCCAGTTAATTGTTGCTGTGAACATTTTTTAAATTGGTACCTAGTTGGTTACTAGGAACAGGTTTAGACACGGGTATGTTATGTCCAAAAGGGAGGTATGGGCACTCCGAATGTTATCTCGCTAACTGTGGTAAGGCACAGTTCAGCGAATGTTATCACGCTCAAATCTGGACCTGGCTCAGAGCTCGACTGGGAAAGTACCTTACAGAAAACCATAGCTAAAAAGCAAATAACTTAATTAAACCTAAAGTTTATGATTAATTTTTTAACATGTTTTAACCATTTTCATTTATATACCATAAGTGTTTTTTACTAAAAAAATTGACAAATATAAAAACGTTTGTCGTCTCACATAAGAATTATAAATTGAAATTACACAAAAGAATTAAAAACACGAAAAGTCAGCACGAGTAAGTTAATAACATATAATAGCTTTTGCCCGCGGCTTCGCTCGCGTTAAATTCGGGGTAACAAACCATACAAACTTTCACCCACCATTTTAGGGAAGTGGGGAGTTAGAAAGAGACAAAAAGTAGCCTATGTCACTCTCCATCCCTTCAACTATCTCCATTTAAAAAATCACTTCAATTCGTCGCCCCGTTTTGCCGTGAAAGACGGACAAACAAAGAAACAAACACACACATACACTTTCCCATTTATAATATTAGTATGGATTAGTTGTATCGTGTCGTGTATAGGGTCGTCACGGTTTTTTGGGTACATTTTTGGGTTAGTTTTGGTTAATTGCCATCTATTTCAAAAGTTTTATCATATCAAAATCCATTACAATATTAAAATACTAGCTTTTACCCGTGACTTCGTCTGCGCGAAATTAACATGAGCCATATGGAATTACATAATAAAACGCAAAATAAAAGTTACTAGTTAGTAAAATCTAAGAGCAAATATAAAACTAGCACGTATGCTATTTCAAGTCAACAGGGAGCAACAATTCCGTATAAACTTCCATTCCGTTTTCATCCCCTTATACATACCAAATTTCATCTAAATCAGTTTAGCGGTTTAAGCGTGAAGAGTTAACAGACAGACACACTATAATATTAGTATGGATACGTATTATATCTCTTCAAGTAGGCTGGGGGAAAAAAAAGAATTATAGCCAAAAGCGTTTTTTAAAATTTTTAAATTTTGAAACATCTTGCTTCAAAGGTTTGAAACATCTTGTCTTTCCACTCTCAATATTTTTAACTCACTCGTTTTTGTAAAGTTTGAGAAAATGCTGAAAGGTTGACATTAACATAATAAAGGCGGTTTATAATTATATCTATTATTTGAAACCGTGCATAGGGTGGTTATGCTAGTTTCCCGTCCGGGTTGCCGTCCACCTGATTAAACTGCTACAAATTTATTGGACTAAGAGCTGGCCACGTCAGATATGACACAATAATGAGAGCAATGAAACCTGACTATTGTGTCATATCTGACGTGGCCAGCTCTCCGTCTACATGGAAAAAACTTTTTGAGGTCAAATTTGCCATTGATAATAATTATTTATTCTTTAATTGATATTTAAATTATAAGCTTTTATTTCAAAAACTTGAATATCAATATATCAATAAGTATGGACGGAAAACTGACACATACTCCACTTTTACAAAAAATGTTTTATTATAAAAAAACCTTTCGAGTATGATTTATTCTCGTATAATATTAATCTAAACAAGACCATATAAGCTCTAGAACGATAAGTAAGGGCACTTCAAAATTTATTATTGCATTACAAAGCTGGCAAAATCGATAAGTGGAAGAAAACTAGCACTTAAAAACTTACTAAGAGTACATTTTATTCAATAGTCCAATCTTAAGTAGAAGGAGTAGATTTTGAAAATTTATACAGGAAAAACAGCTTAGGTACACTTCATACTGATTTGAAACAAGGATTAATATTTCGAGAAATTTTTACAAAGGTAAAGCATAAAAGTCAGCCCTGAAAGCTGACCAACTAGTTCAAAAATGGTCCGGTCTTACCCCATCGTACCTTACTTATTGTTTTTTTCATTTTAGGGATTGTGAGAAATTATATTGGTATATATACTTATACGATTAAATTAATTCCATATCTACTTACCTACCTAATAATAATATTAATAATTCACCATATCTTTTAAATCGTACGAAAACGAACATGCAATAAACCATATAAACCTAATGGCGCGACCAGACATCGCAGAGTGCCGGGACAGCCGAGCCGATTGTTTCTTTCTTATTCCATAGTAAAGAGAGAGATATACAACCTAACACGATGATGTGGACAAATCACTGACAAATGCACGAATGTGTTTCAACTTCAAGCGCATTTGATTGTATTCAATGTATCCGTCATTCATATCATAATATAGATCTAGCTTGCAACAGCGCAAAGCAAGAAGCGAAATGAGCAAATGAGAGTAAGCTGGCAACGTCGCCTCGGATGGAAACTGCTCGAACAGACGCACTCTTGTAATATAAATTAATTATGGTAAAAACATGGACGAAGCCGTCTATGGTAAAAAGTACCCATATCCACTGTAAAAATTGAATAATGAATTAGTCTCTTTAATAAGTTGGTAGTTTAAATATATTGGGTAAAAAAGTCAAAATAAAAATATTAAACTAACTACTAACTTGACTATAGTATGATTTGACTTTTTTTTTGTCCAAAAATATCTATAAATCGCTTAGGATCAGGATTGAAAATATAAATGAGATAAAAAAATAAACAAAAAAGTTAACATCAGCCTGGACATATCTACTTAGTAAGCAAGCGTACTATAACCTAAGCTATGTGGAACGAATTTCCGCACTCAAAATTACTAATCATATTACTCAAATTTGACACATGAAACATGTCTCTGGCTGCAATAGAATAAACGCCTATAAGTTTTATTGCAGCAATTGCATAGTTCTGATTATTACAGGCTCTACAAGGTTTTGCGTCTAAAACCTTTATTAAGCGCTTAATACGACTATAGTTATCGGCCGAACATTAGTAATGTACTAAGAAGTAATTATGTTTAATTTCGCAACATAGAATTATTTCTGACCGAAATAAAACTTGCGACAAGTTTTCTCCAAAACAGTTTCATAACGATGATATATATACCTAATTATGTTATACAAGACCAAGCACGTATCGGTAGACCGAACCCAACTATATGCCTCTACAGAAAATGTAACATACATGCTCCAACGTGGTTTGTTTTCTTCAAAAACCTTGCACGAAAACACCTCGATTTGACGTGTTTGCATATATCGTCGCCTTAAGTAAATCACCTGTTGTATGTGTGAGTAATGTGTGCGAATAGACATTCCATTTTTTAAATTTGTAATATATCGTATGGTTTGCAAACTCATTATTTCTAGTTTCTTTTAAGTTTGATTATTCCTGTCCACTTATGATTCTATTGTCATGATAAGTTATAGGTAAATAGTTGTCAATGTCGAGTAATTGTCTTCGTATTTTTGCGTCGTTCATGAATAAACAATAATACCTACTTACAGTTTACCACAGAAGTAAATTGTAAAAGCAAGTCATGATGGATTAGCTCACTCAGCGAAATATTGACTATTCTCCAACTATGTATAAGACACAACTATACGATCTTGTACTCAAAAATAAGCAAAAATTCGTAGAATACAAAATTGATACAATTTTAAGTCAACACGGACATACGGCACTTCGCTTACCACCATATCGTCCCCAGTTCAACCCAATTGAAATCATTTGGGAAATAGTCAAAGGATTTGTAGCCAAAAAAACCGTTTCAATGAATATGGAGTATATTAAAA
The DNA here is from genome assembly GCA_947086415.1 of Pammene aurita. Classification (NCBI taxonomy): domain Eukaryota; kingdom Metazoa; phylum Arthropoda; class Insecta; order Lepidoptera; family Tortricidae; genus Pammene; species Pammene aurita. The sequence continues at coordinate 18,864,215 of OX352293.1, read as the reverse complement.
GTTTAGCAAAGGAAAAATGAGTATAATAACTCAGGAAGAATGGAAAAATGTATGTTTACATACAATGAAGAAGGAGCAAAAGTATCAATGTGAAGAATTACCAATGGATGCAATATCGGAGAGTTTCATTATAAGTGTTTCCTCGGAAGATAATGACAGTGACATTGTTTCTGTACAGTCCACTGATGAAAATGAGGATGACGAAATGCCGAGTGATTGAGATAAATAAAATTCAGTATGTTATTAATATGTACTACTCATATTAAATATTTATATAATTTATTATGCTTATGCGTTTTTTGCAAACTGTACACAACTACATACAACAGGTGACTTACTTAAGTTTTTCACCTTATATTCCTTCAAGGAGTTAATACTACAGGTAATTGCAACAAATAAGTCGCCATTAACCGGAGAGTGCAAATTAACTATAGCGGTTTATACCGGTATAAAACGTCTCGAATAGTGGTCTTTTAGGTATGGTACCTACTCTTCCTGAATATATTTTTGTAACTAAAGTAGCTAAATATGTAAAACTTGTAAAAGTACCATAAAAATTAAGTAAGATGTTTTTACTTAGCTTAAACAAGTTAGTGCATTACAAAACATACCTATGTGTTATCTTTTAAAGAGTAACTTCTGTAGTACAAACAAAATCAAAATAACATCCTTCGCTTACAGTTACCGTTGCAGCAACTAGGTGCCGGATTCTAATTTAAAAATACGTTAACAATACAATAAAAATACTACCTACCTCAAACATAACTCCAACACACAACAAACATTCAACCAATATTGAAGTTGGAGTTGCGTGGGAATATTTGTCAAGCTAATTCTGATATTTCTGATTCAGATATTTATGGCGTAGCTGTATTGCGTTGTTAATACATTGGAGTTGTATTGAAGTTGGATCGTGTCTATACGTATTTATTTTAAAGTTAGAATACGGCCCTAGGTATCAGTCCCATGGAACAAACAGGAAACTTGACAATAGGGAATGCATTCAACAGGGCTTAAATCAGCCATTTTTCACTCCAGTTAAGTCTTTCGGCATCTACGGGTTAAAGCGGCCGATAAAGTCTATTCGTCTGTAAACTGGAATAAGGGATCTTATTCCGATTGCTCACCGAGTGCAGATAAAGGAAAAAATTGAGTGAACCATATTAAAGTGCGCTCTACAAGCAGTTCAAACACTGCTCATGGTACAATAAGGCGTGTTGTCTGTCGTGTACACTCATACTCTCCAAGTCGCCAACTCCCAAACGACACATGTCTCTTGAAGCCCATAAACTGTACGTGTTTTATTAAATGACTAGCTGTGCCCGCGGCTCCGCCCGCGTGGAATTCGGTCTGTGTCAGTAAGCGGCTAATTCACCCCTAATTTCTCTCCCGCTACCCTGGAGGCGGAACTTGAAGTAAAGTTGACAGATGGATTTATCCTATTAATTTTTATTGGCATGATTTAAACGACATAGAATAGTAGGTGTATATCAGACGATACAGGACCACTTTTGTATTTATATGTTCATGTCCACGGCAAATATCATCCAAATCGATCCTCCCGTCAAATCAGTCTAAGCATGAAAGTTAAGAACAGGGGCGGTGTCACAAATGCAGAAATGTTTTTTTTCTATTTGGGGAATTAGTAATCCTTAAGGGGTGATTTCCGGGATAACAATGCAAAAAAAAAACCGGCCAAGAGCATGTCGGGCGATGCTCAGTGTAGTTTGTAGTTACGAAACATCCGTTCAAACGGTCGTTTATTAAGGGATATTTGGCGGCGCTTACGTCAGTCTACTATCCGGCACATCCTTTCACTATGCGATTTTGACTGATAATTCAAAAACGGCTGAACCGATTTTATTCAATATAGTTTTTATTGAAAGTTCTTATCAGGCCTCACCAAATTTCAGCTTTCTAGTGCGAACAGTAACTGAGCTAGACCGTGGACAGACGGACGGACATGGCGAAACTATAAGGGTTCCTAGTTGACTACGGAACCCTAAAAAGAGATAAATAGTAGTTTATGTAACTGTTACGTAATAAGGCCTAATTATATACAGAAGCATACACTGCTTTACGTCATATTAAAAATCCACTGAAACCATGCGTGCCGGCGGTCGGGGGTGGGGGGGGGGGGGGGGGGGGGCAGCGGCGGATTTTGCTTACGTTACCGTAGGTAATGAATTTTCATACATTTTACGTTTTTACCACACTGTCACAGATAATAAATACACTGATGTTACGTTACTGGTTGCAATAATTGTGGTAATTACATACTTCAAGGTAAGCACATTACAATGCACTAATGAACGCCAGAGAAAAATAAAATACGTGAGTGTCGTGGAACACTCTGTTGGAACGAAGTTGTTACTTATTTTTATTTCATTTTTGACTTTTTCGTAAATTTTGTGGTTTTAATTTTTTTTTGTATTTTTATGAAATTTTTGAAAATGGAAATATTTGAAATTTTTGAAACTTGAAATTTTTGAAATTTTTGAAATTTAGAAATTTTGCCATTTTTGCCATTTTTTACTTTTACGTTCTCGACTTTTTTCACTTTTATCACTTTGTCACTTCTCACTTTCACTACAATTCACTTCACTTCACTTTATTCTATTTTATATATTTTTTATTTCATTCCATTTTACATGTTTCTCAATCGTATGGGTGTCGCGTTTTCGTGACGTGACGGTTTTTCGTGACGGTCATGTGACTTTTTTTCACCTAGCCCCCCATCCGCGAACCTCGTTCCAAAACTACCATGCACCGGTTCTAACCCTACACCTCTGGCCCAAGAAGTATTATGACCGAAAAGATACTCGACGGGACTTATTTTTTTAAAAACAGTAATACATTAGATCTTAAAGATACAAAATAATGCGTAGTTCTTCAAGAAGACATCATCAAAACAGCTTGAGAGACAGATAATGTACCTATTGTTTAATTATAAAGAAAAATAAATCCTAATCTGACTGCTTCACAAAACGTTTGATATGTTTTCCTACCTAAACGGTGTCCTATAAATGTTGTAGTAGTTTTTTTGGTTTGGGCCATGCATCTTTGTCCGTCATATATAATACTCGAACCTGCAATAACCCTTTGACATTCATGACATTTTCAAATATTTCTTAAGAGCGGGTAAAGGTAAATTTAAAGCATCGACGGGTAACATGTTATAAATATGAACACCTTGACCAACAAAATTACAAATTATTTAAATACCAAATTTCATCTAAATACAGACAGCGGTTATTGGTTGTTTCTTCCCCATGTACTCTTTCACCCCTTTTGTATCCGTTTAAAGGATAATTTCCGAGATAAAACTATTTTATTTCCTTTTTTAATTAATTATCTCCATACCAAATTTTATCTAAATCGATTCTGCGGTTAATAATTCCCTATACAAATTTCCAACTCTCTTTTCACCCCCTTAGGGTAGATTATCGGAGTGAAAACTATCATGTGTCCTTTCTTGAGACCCATACTATACCAAATTTCATCTTTATCAGTTCAGCGGTTAAAAATCGTCATACCAACTTGCAACCCCCTTTTCGGGGTGAAAGGGTTTATTTTCGGGATGAAAACTATTTTGTCGTTTCTCGGGACTCAAATTATCTGCATACTAATTTCTATTAAAAAATCTCCACACAAACTTTCAACCCCCTTTTCACCCCCTCCAGGGTTGATTTTCGGGATGAAAACTATTCTTTGTCCTTTCCCGGGACTCAAACTATCTCTACACAAAATTTCATCAAAATCCGTTCAGCCGTTTTCACGTGATAGATGTATAGATATATAGTTTTTATTGAAAGTACCTTTCAGGCTTCACTTCCATTATTTTTGGACCTACGGTTCTAAAGTAAGGTGGGGGGTTCAAGATGAAACTATCCTTTGTCCTTTCTCGAGACCCATACTATCTCTATACCAATTTTCATCTAAATCTGTTCAGCGGTAAAAAAATCCTCATACCAACTTCCAACCCCCTTTTCACCCCCACAAGGGTTTGAAAACTATCCTATGACGTTTCTCGAGACTCAAATTATCTCCATACTCATTTCTATCTAAATCGTTTCAGCGGTTAAAAATTCTCCATACAAACTTTCAACCCCATTTGCACCCCCACCAGGGTTGATTTTTGGGATTAAAACTATATATTATCCTTTCCCGAGACTCAAACTATCTCTATACAAAATTTCATCGAAATCCGTTCAGCCGTTTTCGCGTGATGCGCGGTCAAATAAACAGACAAACAGATAAACAGATAAACAGACAAAAATTATAAAAATTGTTGGAACGTGTTCTGTTATCGATTCTAAGTATCCCCAGCCAACTTTTTTTCGATTATCTTCCATGTACAGACTTTCGACCCTCTTCAGCTTTATTATATGTATAGATTACGTTAATTCATGCTTACATTGACCTGACTTTGGTTTGTTGAGACATACTAATGACTATTGTAATATAACGCATACGCTAGGATCTCATAAATATAGGACTCGACTACGAGCGACAACAGAGGTGACGAGTTCTGGCTAATATGGGCGCCGAACGAGGTTGAACGTCGAAAATCTAAATCCCAACAAAAACATAAATGTGAAATGAGAGCCAAGTTCAATATATTATATATGCCTTGGTTGTGGACTTCAACGACAAAAGAAGTAAGATCTTAATGGGTGCCAAGTTCAATGGTCAGTCCTGAAATTTATTTATAACAACATAAAAAAAAACAACTCAAAATATAATTTATTCTTAAAACTTAGGATAATATATTGAAGCCTTGTCTAGTTTTTTTTTATACCATGACGGTGGCAAACAAGCATACGGCCCGCCTGATGGTAAGCAGCTACCGTAACCTATGGACGCCTGCAAGTCCAAAGGAGTCACAAGCGCGTTGCCGACCCTTTACAAAAAGGAGGATTCACTGTGTTGATGGCTAAAGGAACAAGAAGGTCCCTCATCGTCAACACACTGGGTCCACTTTGAGCTCTTTGTCTAGTTCTCATATTATTAAGTACCTACTAAAACAGTCATGGAAGAGCCCTATGTTCGATGGTTAGTTTCTACCAACAAGCCAAATTTTCAGAAAAATAAAATAAACTTTACAGCTTTAGAACTTGCGAAGTCTGTAATATAATTCGTGTAAGAGGGGGTCAAAATTGGCTCCAAATGATTCATGTAATATTACACACGGTGCTGCTCGCCAGTTCTGTTATACTTGAACTTGGCGTGACACGCTACCGCATGTCTGGATATCGTTATCTTACTTGCACTTGCCAATTATAGACAAAAGGACGCAGATTCCGATTTTTTATTTTTATTATTATTGTAGAGTTCGCGGTACCGCCACAGGCTGTTAAGCTGGTTCCACTTGAGTGCCTGTGCTCGGTAAGAAAAGGGGAATATTATTAGCTCATGTTGGACTACCGTCTTTGGGGTGACTCGGACCCTCGTCCCGTTGAAACCATTTAAACTGGCTTAATAATCACCCTGCTCTTGGTAGGGGTTTGTAGGCATTTCACTTTAAATGAGAAGTTGGGAACAAATTAGAATATTAAGAAATAGTTTAATAGTATTACTTACTACTCGCCTACTACTACTATTCGTAGACTATTAAACTTTTATCGCCAAATAGATGAGCATTCAATGTCTTGGGTACGTAAATAACATAACTAAAGTAGGTCTTACCTACATAAAAAATTAAACCCCCCGAAAAACCGGTACTTCTATTTCATTAATATCTAAGAAAAATCGCTAATTTTATCGCCAAATACCCAAATCTGACAAACTTTTTGGAGATAAGTAATCCCATCTTTACCTACCTATACATTCGTTTTTCCTATGCAATCAATACACAAACTAACAAACATACTCTTACACTAAATACTTATAAAAAACAATAATACGGTAAAATGCAAGGCTCCCTTTTCCTAAAATACTAATATTACGAGGTCAAGTGTTGTTAAGTTTCCTATTTAGTTTGTAGCTAAGTAAATATTGGTGACAAAGCAGCAGATTATTTTTAAAATGAGTGCCCCATAGTAGATACTCATTCGTACTGCAAATTCTAGCGCACAAGGAGCCCATAAGCTGCAAAGGCACGTACGATATAAAACTTCCCTGTCACTTAGAGACTTTATTGAATTTGAAATAAAAAACCGGCCAAGAGCGTGTCGGGCCACGCTCAGTGTAGGGTTCCGTAGTTTTCCATCCGTCACAGTAAGTGTCCCCACTTAAGAGTTAATAACACCGCCATGTAGGATATGATATGAGAGTTCCACGTACAGCGACATCTATCGGCAAATTAAGTAAACTTTTGCGCGCGAGCTTAAAGTATGGAAGATGATTTTTATGGAATAATTATTTATTGCGTGAACCGATTTTCACCGTTTTTACTTTATTTGAAAGCACGTCATTTCATTGTAATTTTGTAGAAATTACAGGTACAATAAACACCTGCTTATACGGTTAAATTACAAACTTAGTTCAGAAATTATTTTGTAATTTTTTTTCAAAAACTATTCATCCTATCAAGTTCAAAATAATTTTCCTAGAAAGTTTTTATAAAGTTCTACTTTTGAGATTTTTTTCATATTTTTAAAAGTTATGGTTCAAAAGTTAGAGGGGGGGGACGCATATTTTTTTACTTCTGGAGCGATTATTTCCGAAAATATTTACATTATCGAAAAATGATTTTAGTAAACCCCTATTCATTTTTAAATACCTATCCAACAATATATCACACGTTAGGGTTGAAATGAAAAAAAAAATCACTCCCCACTTTACGTATAGGGGAGGTACCCTAATAAAAAAAAAATGTCCACTTTTTATTTTACCACTTTGTCGGCGTGATTGATATACATATTAGTACCAAATTTCAGCTTTCTAGTGCTAACGGTCACTGAGATTATCCGCGGACGGACGGACGGACGGACGGGCAGACATGGCGAAACTATAAGGGTTCCTAGTTGACTACGGAACCCTAAAAAGCTGCCACGCGATAACAAGGATTTCTTCTCTAAGTGGATTTGCTCAACTTTTTCAATATGGCAGGACTAAATATTTAGAAGCAGTACATTTGACAACAAATTGTGTGTTTTCTCCGCGACTCTGGGAAGGTTTATGATTTTAGCAGTTTATGTATGTTGTATGTTTTTGAAGTATGTATGTTTCAAAATAAAAAATAAGGATAACTTTGTGTGACAACAACTAATATGCGTGTTGCATTGAAACTTATTGGTTATTTATGTAATATTTAATAGGTACCCATTCCCTTAAAATAAAACAAATATTGCACCGTTATAACTTATTAACAATTTTTCTTCCGCCACCCAGCATAATAACGTAAGGTAAAAAAAACTGTGTGTTAGGTAAATACTAAGGAATAGATATTTTAAAAGTAGTTTCATAATAGCTATCAGGGCCAATCGCACCTATATGAGACAAATGCATTTCCGTGAGCTCCAACACGCCGAAATCGAAGTCACCAAACTTATCGAGTATGGCCGAACCATCGAATGGGATCCTTTTACTCTTCACTCTGACATCTTGAGATGATTTGCCCCTGTACTTAATGTTTAGGAGCGTTACGTGCAATCGCACGCTGTCTCGTCCGAATTCATGTTTATTCATGAAACCTGCAAAAAAAAACAAACCAGATGAAAGCAATTCCACTTAATAAGTTTTTATAATAATATGTAATAAAATCAATTTTCCATTTTAATCACTCAAACAGTTACGTCAGTGTAAATCATGTTTCTCACTAGCGTTACGTACGGCTTTGCTCACGATAAAGGTGGATCCACACTTGTGACAATTTACCGAACATTATCCCGTGACCGTATCAGAAACACGTGTCAGTACCATTAATGTGGACGTCTTTTTGTTACGCGAATAATTGTCACAAGCTGCTGTACGATTCAATCCATTCCGAACACTGAAAGTAACTGCTGAACTCAGAATAAACGGCAGGACAATGTATGGAGTTACGATCCACTAGCCGGTGCCAGTGTGGACGCTGGTCTGTGTACTGTCACGCATCTAAGTCACGTGTTACGAGCCGATCCATCGAAAGTCGGTTTTTTCAAAGCATGTCCGCTATTGTCTGCGTGACTAGGAGACGTCTACACTTGCATTTATGGCACGTGTCGAAGTACGCCAGATGACACAGGTACTGACACGGGGTAGGAGTGGATCACGTCGTACTACTCAAACTACTGGACCGATTTGAAAACTTCTTTCACCGTTGGAAAGCTACACTATCTCCGAGTGACCATTATCAATGTTATCATCAAAAATATTGGCCAAGTACTTAAATAAATTAATTGCTGTAGGTAGATGTCCCAAACCGCCTACCACCAAATTGCCTACCACCACTACCACAAGTAATAAAAGGGTAGCGACAGTTTGACTCCGACCGACTCTTGTAGCGATGCCATGCCACGCAGTCTAGTTCGACACCACGCGTCTACACTTGTAACATTTCATCGTACACGGTTTGTGACCGTGTCAGCACAACCTAGATCGTCCACATTTAGCGTAACATGTCCTGTAGCGATGCCACGTGGTCCGGTCCGTCGTCATGTCACAAGTGGGAACCCACCTTTAGGGTGCGTTTACACGTCGGGTCACGTAGATACGGCGGATTGTGTACATAAGATTGTGTACATGAGAATGTATGCACTTTGCAGCCAACCGGACGTAACCCGACCCGAGTAAATTTAAATGCACGCGAACTCTTTTTAAAAACGCGTTTCACTTTACCAATTCCGATGACCGAAGTGATTTCATAAGTGTTTCGTAAACCAAGTTTGGTGCGCACTAAAATCCAGTGACGTAATACAACACCTATAGATTATGTAGTTAACTCGATACCTTTTTTGCTGTAGAAATCAACAACTCTATCAGCCAACTGTTGAAGAATGCCGGTCGTAGACTCATGTTCTTCAACGTTAGCATAAAGAACATTTACTTTTCCGGAATTGTTACCCATGTGGGACAAACCCTTAACCCGAATTTTCAGAGGCAAATGATCTTGTAGCAACGGCCTGAAATAAAACACTCTTATAAAACTTAAAAGTAGTATAATGAAGGATATAGTGCGTTTAAGGGCATTATTGGTATCGTATTAAGACTAACAAAAAGTTGGAGAAAAAATTTTTGGACGCAAAAAAATTTTTATGGATTTGTCATGTCTGTCTGTCTGTCCGTCCGTATGTAACAGGCATTTTACTCGAAAACTATACGACGTATCTGAATAAAATTTACACATAAGGTGTATTTTGTATGCAGCTACTTAGTTATCTAGTTAAATTTGAAAAAAAAAATTTTTAGTGGGGCGCTCCATACAGGTAGGTAACTAAATTTAAAAAAAATGTAACCAAATATCACATGTGACACATCAATCGATAGGTCTTTCAAAATAACATTGAGGTTTCTTTGACTATTTTGTGATTAAGTGAATATTTTCTGAAATAATCGCTTCGAAAGTCAGAAAAGTTGTGTAGCCCCCCCCCCCCGTAACTTTTGAACCGTAAGTACAAAAAATATGAAAAAATTTGAAGAGATGCGCCCTATCATATACTTTCAACGAAAATTGTTTTCAACATTATCGGTTTAGCCATTTTTGAGTTATCTCCAAAAAACTTCTTCCATAGGCATCAGATACGACCTTTTGGTATTAGTTTGGTTCTTATTCCATTGAAGGTACGGAACCCTCCTATGCGTGGTCCGACACGCACTTGGCCGGTTTTTTTGTATAGGACTCGTCATCCCACACGGCCGACCCTCCATACAAAATCTTTTTTTTTCTTAGTGTTTTATTACTAGAATACGATACCCATTATGCCCTTAAACGGATCACCAGCATTTTTGTCACACCCTGTATACTCGTAGCTATACTTTAGATACATATAGGTGGGTAAGTGGTACTAAGTAATCCTGAACTGAACAAAATGGTAGATAATTTGGAAAATGCAATATTGCATTTGCCTGCATATTGCAATTACCTGAATACCTCCTTACATCTTACCTACCGACACAACAACAAAAACAACAACTATAGTAACAATATCTAGCTAACAATAGTAACTATAAGTAGGTAGCTAATAAAACTCTAATAAGTTAACTTACAGTAAAATTAATTTTTTCTACTTATAATATTAATATCCATGTTTTGTTACCCTGTAAACTAAAAGAAAACTAACATGATAACTGCCTCCTTAGCTTCTGTCAGCAGGTTTGAAGCCAACGTCCTTTCCTCGTTATCCGTCAAACACATGACTCCCACGGTTAGGTGGACTTTACTAGGTTTAATAAAGATACTTTCATCTAATCCACGGCTTTGACATTCACGAAGGACAGTTTCCTGCAACAGATTATACAAGGTCTAACAAAAATAGTGGTGATCCGTTTAAGGGTATCGATGATTGGTATCGTGTCAAATTTTAAGAGTGCACGCAGATGCGAGAAAATTTGTAATGTTCAAACCATAAACACACGGGCCTGCTTGCTGAAAGTATTTTCGGAATGGCACATAAAATTTACAATAAATTACCAAGAGACATTATAATGTTAAAAAATTTGACTGAATTTAAGAAAAAAATTTATAAATTTTAAGCACAAAAAGCATATTATTCACTAACGGAGTATTGTACGGACATATATTGAACTGTTTTTAATAATAGTTGTAAGTACCTAGTCTAATTTTACCAATAAAATTTGTTCTTGTATACATTTTAGGTAATAAAATGCATGCTCCATCTTGTTCTTCGTGTGCCCAAAAGGGCAAAACATAGTGGAACGTCATATGTATAAGACCTGTATAACCTATGTTTACGAATAAACGATTTGATTTAATTTGATTTGTTCTTATTATGAAAAAGTAAGAAAAATATTTTTCACAAAAAAAAAATATGGATGGTTTGGTCGACTGGGACGACGTGGGTACTTTTGTAATTTGTAATTTTGTAAACATTTTTTTTGCGTCAAAAAAACATTTTTTTTTCTACTTTATCTTAGTCGCACCAATTATGTCTTAATGGCATAATAACGGATCACCAGTATTTTTGTTACATCCTGTATAGGTACAATGTGCTCATGAGGAACAAAAATTTTTAACAGTGTATTCCTGATCATATTTATTTAGATATCTACGTGTTGCACTTTGCCATGTCGAATCGAGGCCCAGTAAAATGTCCTGTAAACTCCTCTGGAATATGCCTAGTTTCAGAGTTAACAGCAATAAAAAAAAATTATGATATTTTCTGTGCAAAACGCCTTTTTGATAGCGATGTCGCCAATGTCGCCACTATGAGATGGGGCCTTGCCTTATTGACCGACATCAAAGTGATAAGGAACACTTTAAGTACCTAACTTATACGAATTTTCACGAAAACAAATGTACCTACCAATTCGTTTTAAGCGATATTTTAACTTTTTCTTATGTAGGTACAAAACATTCAAAATGTAAAAAAAAATAACTCATAAGTATAATGTTTTCAATTTCCACAGATATTTAGTAGGTTAGTAGTAAATACTAAATAAATAAATATTAATAAATCCATACTTCCATACTAAAATTATAAATGGGAAAGTGTATGTGTGTGTTTGTTTGTTTCTTTGTCCGTCTTTCACGGCAAAACGGGGCGACGAACTGACGTTATTTTTTAAGTAGAGATAGTTGAATAGATGGAGAATGACATAGGCTACTTTTCGTCTCTTTATAACCCCCCACTTCCCTAAAATGGGGGGTGGAACTTTGTATGGAACATTCCGGGGGACAATCAGGAAAGGGGAACCGTGTTACTCCGAATTTAACGCAAGCGAAGTCGCGGGCAAAAGCTAGTAGCAAATATTTGTACAATTTCTTTCCAAATGTATACTTGAAATACAACCACCTTGACCTATGTACATACATAGATATTAGACCAGAATTAGTAACAAGCTGGAACTGTTTTAACGAACGTATACCTTTATTAGGACTGTCATCAGAGTCAAGTCTTATGGGCACCTACCTGAAACCGAGTAAAATTGTCCATAATATCCGGCTTATTCATGGGTATAGAAATAAAATGCGTAGGCTTCTGTTTCATACGCGATGACACCACTATCCTATGGATTTGTCGACTTGCTGCTTTCACGCTCTAAAAACAAATGTTATTTTTTATTTTTATGTGGAGTGGGGTATTCCACTTATACCCTAGTTTGTAATCAAATCAAATATAAACATTGAAAAAATAATTAACCCAGTTAGACTTAAACCAACATTGATACGCCTTGCTGGGGCAGTTGATAGAGTCATGCGTTTTTAGGTCTTGCCCTTGATGAATATTTAAGTACATACCTATTTTTATTTTAAAACGAAATAAAACCTTACCGCAACAGTAGCTCCCATTATATTGATATCACCAGATTGACCATGTCCAGGTATCTTCAGTTCCGTATTGGTTTCGTGCTCAATGCTGGTTTTGGTCTGTTGTTTAGTTCCTATTATTAATCCAAAGTACCTCCTAAAACCGAAGTTAATAAGTAAGTTACGAGCAATATATATCTACTTTTATTTAATAAACACTTTCTAAAAGAAATGATTACTGCACATTCCGCCACAATGGATAGAATAGAATACCTAGGTAAAATGCGTCGCGCTTAGAGACTATTAATTTAATAGACACACCGGGTGCTGGCGGAGAATGGAAAGAATTAGCTGGACAGAAAGAAAGACAAAATAGAGATAAAGAGGTTCTGCGTATGGTAGGAGAGAAGCGTTGTCTGTTGAACTGTTAAAAATGCCGAAACAGAAAATCATAAATAGGTACTGTAATTAAAAAGTAATATAAAAAAAAAAAAAGGCACAGGAGAAGCAACATGTTAGACCACCAAATACGACTTCTTCCTAATATTTTGAAAGGCGGGATTGAAGAGAAGCAGCGGAAAGCCTAGAATCTAAACTAAATAAAGAAGAACGCCTCGCATGAGGAAATCAAAAGACTGGCTCAAATAAAATTTAAAAAAATAAGAACCGATTTCATTTCCAAATGAAAATGCCCGAGCTACTGTAAAAATACTCATATATTTCTGCAGGATTCCATCATCTGATCCTGACCTTATGACAATAGGACCAGTGAAGTACACTCTTTCAAACAAAAAAAGAATTTTCCAAATCGGTCTAGCCGTCTCCGAATAATCGGTGAATATAGCTCCCGACGAATTGAGGACCTCCTCCTCCGAAATCTTGAAGTCAGTTGAAAAGAGAATATTGGAAATTACTCCACCGACAATAGCAAGAAGCGCCGGTGGCCTGGCGGTAAGACGTCAGACTTTCAATCCGAAGGTCTCGGGTTCAAACCCCGCCTCGTACCACTGAGTTTAACGGAACTTATGTACGAGGTTGCTACTTATATATCCGGAAACAAAAAAACAAACAAGCGTACACGGCTGAAAATGGTTTTATTGTTTTTCAAAGTATTCCCCTTGATGATCTATGCACTTTTGCATTCGCGTGAACCAAGTTTTAAAGCACTTCTGCCACTCCGCCTGAGGTACCTCCATAACGTGTTGTTTGAATGCGTCGACAGCATCTTCAGCGGTCGAAAATCGTTGACCGCGTAATTTATTCTTTATATTTGGAAATAAATAAAAATCGTTAGGTGCCAAGTCAGGGCTGTACGGTGGATGACCCGTTAATTCCACATTTTGACCCTCCAAAAATAGAGTTGTTTCGCGTGACGTATGACAGCTGGCATTGTCATGATGAAGAATGATTCTTCGTCGCTGGTTAGTTTTACGAATTTGTTCAAATACTTCCGGTAAGCAAATGGTCGTGTACCATTCTGAATTAACCGTTCTACGGTTTTCTAGTGGCACTGTAGCTACATGGCCATTAATACCGAAGAAGCAGGCCACCATTTGTTTCAATGTACTTTTTGCACGAGTAACTTTCGTAGGGTTCGGCTCATTTTGAAACACCCATACCGTTGATTGTTGCTTCGTTTCGGGATCGTATGCATAGATTCAGGATTCGTCACCTGTATAGATGTTATAAACGGCTTTTGAGTCACCACGGTTATATTTTTTTAACATTTTATTGCACCATTCGACGCGAGCATCTTTTTGCTCTTTTGTTAAGTTGTGGGGTATCCAACGCGACCAAATTTTTTTTACAGCCAAATAATTATGTAATATGCTATTAATGCTGGTCATAGAAATACCCAGAGTCGCCTCTATCTCGCGGTACGTAACATGTCGGTCGTCCATTATAAGTTTTCGCACAGCCTCGATATTTTGTTGTACAACGACCGATTTCGGGCGACCTGCCTTAACTTCGTCCGTAAGCATACTACGTCCACGATTGAACTCACTAAACCAGTGATACACAGTAGTTTTAGATGGGGCTTCATCACCAAAAGTTGAAGTTAGTTGATCTATGCACTGTTGTTGCGTTAAACCACGCCGAAAATCATAATAAATCATAGCACGAATATTTTCACGAGTGAGTTCCATTCTTGCTGCGAGATGACATTTAAAACCCGTCAAAAACAAAACACGAGCGTTAATAAGAAAGAAAAAATATACCGGCCAGTACTTAAAAAAGTTCAAGTTTTACCATGGAGGTCAAATATGCTATTTAAGAAGATTGTAATCCCGGTTTCCGGATATATAAATAGCAGCCCTTGTACGAAATACCATTTTGATATTTACCAGTCGCTTTTCGGTGAAGGAAAACATCGTGAGGAAATCGGATTTAATCCCAACGAGGCCCATGTTTTCCCTCTGGGTTGGAAGGTCAGATGGCAGTCGCTTTCGTAAAAACTAGTGCCTACGTTAATTCCTGGGATTAGGTTGCCGAGCGGACCCCAGGCTCAATAGAGCAAAAAGCTGGGACAAACGCTAAGAGGAAGACTCCACCGACAAGAGCATAGCTTAGGTAGCTATAAGTTAAGTTAGGTAGCTAAATACATGTTTCGTGCCGCAAGAGCAAGTTTGAAGGGTTTGTCCAATCTATGGACCCGTACATAGGCTGCTATTTATATATCCGGAAACCGGGATTACAATCTTCTTAAATAGCATATTTGACCTCCATGGTAAAATTTGAACTTTTTTAAGTACTGGCCGGTATCTTTTTTCTTTCTTATTAACGCTCGTGTTTTGTTTTTGACGGGTTTTAAATGTCATCTCACAGCAAGAATGGAACTCACTCGTGAAAATATTCGTGCTATGATTTATTATGATTTTCGGCGTGGTTTAACGCAACAACAGTGCATAGATCAAATAACTTCAACTTTTGGTGATGAAGCCCCATCTAAAACTACTGTGTATCACTGGTTTAGTGAGTTCAATCGTGGACGTAGTATGCTTACGGACGAAGTTAAGGCAGGTCGCCCGAAATCGGTCGTTGTACAACAAAATATCGAGGCTGTGCGAAAACTTATAATGGACGACCGACATGTTACGTACCGCGAGATAGAGGCGACTCTGGGTATTTCTATGACCAGCATTAATAGCATATTACATAATTATTTGGCCGTAAAAAAAATTTGTTCGCATTGGATACCCCACAACTTAACAAAAGAGCAAAAAGATGCTCGCGTCGAATGGTGCAATAAAATGTTAAAAAAATATAACCGTGGTGACTCAAAAGCCGTTTATAACATCTATACAGGTGACGAATCCTGGATCTATGCATACGATCCCGAAACGAAGCAACAATCAACGGTATGGGTGTTTCAAAATGAGCCGAACCCTACGAAAGTTACTCGTGCAAAAAGTACATTGAAACAAATGGTGGCCTGCTTCTTCGGTATTAATGGCCATGTAGCTACAGTGCCACTAGAAAACCGTAGAACGGTTAATTCAGAGTGGTACACGACCATTTGCTTACCGGAAGTATGTGAACAAATTCGTAAAACTAACCAGCGACGAAGAATCATTCTTCATCATGACAATGCCAGCTGTCATACGTCACGCGAAACAACTCTATTTTTGGAGGGTCAAAATGTGGAATTAACGGGTCATCCGCCGTACAGCCCTGACTTGGCACCCAACGATTTTTATTTATTTCCAAATATAAAGAATAAATTACGCGGTCAACGATTTTCGACCGCTGAAGATGCTGTCGACGCATTCAAACAACACGTTATGGAGGTACCTCAGGCGGAGTGGCAGAAGTGCTTTAAAAATTGGTTCACGCGAATGAAAAAGTGCATAGATCATCAAGGGGAATACTTTGAAAAACAATAAAACCATTTTCAGCCGTGTACGTTTGTTTGTTTTTTTGTTTCCGGATATATAAGTAGCAACCCTCGTAACTACGTACTTAAGGGGCTCCACACCTTTTTCATCGATTTTTGACCAGTTTTGAGTCGATATTCCAACATTTGCACTACACATAGAATTATAATTCAAACGGCTATCGGTTCTTCAATATTTTATCTCGATTCTGCAGAGCCGGAATTTGAAATAAACGAAAAATATGGTCTAACAAAACACTTTTATCGATATTCGAATGCTGTAAATAATCTTACATATATTAAATCTACATATTAGGGTTCCTCTTTGACGTCTCTAGAATCTGACGAGAGATTTTAAGTTTAAACTAATTAAAACAAAAGTTATGACAAGAAAACCATTTTTTTGGCCTAAAATTGTCCGACTTTAATGTCAAATATCTCGAAGACAATGAATATTGATGAAAATATAGGATACTATATTGTTTGAGGCCGTTACTGATAATATTATAAGCTGTAAAAATCATTAGAAAACTAAGGAAGTCAGATCAAAGGTCATTGGCGTTAGGGAGCCCCTTAAATACTAAGCGTTGCATTGCTACTAATAAAAATATTGAATTTCGTTGCAGAATACTGGTCTTTATAATAATGTAGGTAGAATAATTATATTTACTTAGAAACGTGAAAACTTGTGCTGTATCTAGAATCGTCGAGTTCCACTATTTCTATATTTTCATCGATATCACCGTCCATTTCTGCAACTATGAAAGAAAAGGTTACATGATATACATATCTAAAGTATCTAATAAATGAACAAACATTTTAAAAAGGTAAATCAAATACAGGGAGTACAGGATCACTGTTAAAAGTAGTAAAATCTCCCAACTATGGTCCATAAATTAACTTGAATATATTTATTTAGGTGTGAATTTTATTAACATAACGCTATCCTATAACAAAATAGGTTCATAAATGAATGGAAAAATTTATAAAAATTAAATTAATATATATATATATATATATTGATTGATACTTTATTAATTCTTATCAATAAATACATAAATTATACATAATTATGGGACTATCTTACACAAATCAACCTAGTCCCACAGTAAGCTCAATAAGGCTTGTGTTATGAGTACTAGGCGACGATATATACAGGGTGTTTGGTAACCGGATGCAAAGCCGAAAGTAGGAGATAGTCTAGGTCATGTAGAACATTTTTAGCCATACTTGTCTTAGACAAATGTTATTAGTTTTTTTTTAATTTAAATTTTAAGATTTGTCGGAGAAAACTGCAAAACTTCAGACTAAATCGATAATTAGTACTTTTTTTACTGCAGGTAGATTTTTTTTTGTTTTATTTCGTTTTGTGCAATGTCTATCAAACACTAGAAAAGTGATTTCAAACATCTGTGTCTAAAGAAAACAAGTTGACAGCGATTTAAAATTTTAGTTACATGAAAATGTAAACGATTTAAGTGATTTCAAAGTACGATAAAAAAAAAACTAAAATAGCCACGAATTTTCAAACCATTTTAAAAACATGCTTGGCTTTTACCCTTTTATTTAAGCTATCAAACACGACTGTAGCTACTGTATCCTTGAAAATAAGCCACCTAAACCAACTGGGTAGCTAAAATGTTTCACTCTACTTGTGATACTTGTGGTAGTTGTGGTGACGAATCTCATTATGATTTTACAATAAAACATTGGTTCTGAATACTAAGTTGGCGTTGACTTGACATTTGACTTGTTTTAAAAGGGTTAAGTGTACTGGACAAAACTACCACATGCAATTTTAACAAACAAAGGCTTGCGGCGGTGAGAGACAAAAGGGACTGATAGCGGCAGGCGGCGGGCGATAAGACAATCATGTCTCAAGCCATTTTATCTTTGAAAATAGGCTACCTGTACTAATAAGAGGGAATGTTTAGGGTAAATTAAAACAAAAGCATAAAAGATAAGTTATTTATTTTTACGATCAACACATTAAAATTACACATCATCGCTCGTTTTCAAAATGTGACCCGCCGTTTCGAATACAAGCACGAGCCCGTCTTCTTACTTCTGTGGTGGTTGTTCCGAATATCATTTCTTCCCTCATCCTTTCGAACGCCGCTTCTATCCTCTCCCTCAGCTCTTCTACGGTATTAATGACCTCTTGTGTGTAGACTAGCTCCTTAGCTCGGCCCCAAACGAAAAAATCCAATGGTGTCAAATCAGGTGACCGAGCGGGCCAAGGGATTCGTCCGCCTCTGCCGATCCAACCGTCCGGGAAACAGTTATCCAGATGCTCCCTTACAGCCAGAGAGTAATGGGCGGGACAACCGTCGTGTTGAAATGTCACTGCACCGGGCAGCTGGTCTTCGTCAATAAGCCTGGGCAAATCGTTTTGTAAAAATTCCAAATAATTTGCCCCATTTAAATTATTTGGCAAAAAATGTGGCCCAATAAGGACTCTGCCGATGATTCCAGCCCACACATTGACGGAAAACTTTCTTTGGAAGGACACTTGCTTTTTCCAATGTGGATTGTTGTTTTTGTCAGCCCATTGGTGTAGGTTATGGAAATTTGTGATCCCCTCCCGGGAAAATTTCGATTCATCGGTCCAAAGAATGCTTCGCAAAAAACGTCGGTCTTCGATATCCGCATTGAGTAAAAATCGGCAGAAGTCCACTCGGCGTGCAGGATCTCCTTCGTCCAAACCTTGAACTCCGATGCCGCGAAAAGGATATTTTCCCTCACGATTCATTGTGGCCCATACTTTCCATGTGGACAAGTTCAGATTACGAGCTACCACTCTGATGCTCGTATTCGGATCCTCTGCAAATGCCTGTAGAACGTCTTCCTCCACTTCAGGGCGATTACGTCCTGGATTCCCTCCATGTTGCACAGCAATACCATTCTCACGTAGCCTTCGGAATGAATTGTAAAACACTCTCACATTAGGCAATCTCCGGTTTGGAAAACGCTCTTGGTACATCCGTCGGGCCATCGCTCCATTACTGTCAGCTTTGCAGTACATGTAGATAATGTCGGCGTATTCTTCGTTCGTAAACTCCATGTTTACAATGAAGAAGTCGTAATTACACGTGAAGGAGCGCCTACGGCAGCTACAACTTGACACGGTAAATTGAGATGAGAGCGGGAAATTAAACCACAATGAACGTCTAATCGCAACTGAAGTTGTAACTAGACTAAATTACTAGTTTTTGCACAAATACTCATGTAGCTAATCAGTTTATCTTTGTCAATAAAGCACAAAACCGATCATCTTTGTTTAACGCCGCTCACCGCCTGCCGCTATCAGTCTCTTTTGTCTCTCACCGCCGCAAGCCTTTGTTTGTTAAAATTGCATGTGGTAGTTTTGTCCAGTACACTTAACCCTTTTAAAACAAGTCAAATGTCAAGTCAATGCCAACTTAGTATTCAGAACCAATGTTTTATTGTAAAATCATAATGAGATTCGTCACCACAACTACCACAAGTATCACAAGTAGAGTGAAACATTTTAGCTACCCAGTTGGTTTAGGTGGCTTATTTTCAAGGATACAGTAGCTACAGTCGTGTTTGATAGCTTAAATAAAAGGGTAAAAGCCAAGCATGTTTTTAAAATGGTTTGAAAATTCGTGGCTATTTTAGTTTTTTTTTATCGTACTTTGAAATCACTTAAATCGATTACATTTTCATGTAACTAAAATTTTAAATCGCTGTCAACTTGTTTTCTTTAGACACAGATGTTTGAAATCACTTTTCTAGTGTTTGATAGACATTGCACAATACGAAATAAAACAAAAAAAAATCTACCTGCAGTAAAAAAAGTTCTAATTATCGATTTAGTCTGAAGTTTTGCAGTTTTCTCCGACAAATCTTAAAATTTAAATTAAAAAAAAACTAATAACATTTGTCTAAGACAAGTATGGCTAAAAATGTTCTACATGACCTAGACTATCTCCTAC
Organism: Pammene aurita; assembly: GCA_947086415.1. Taxonomy (NCBI): domain Eukaryota; kingdom Metazoa; phylum Arthropoda; class Insecta; order Lepidoptera; family Tortricidae; genus Pammene; species Pammene aurita. The sequence continues at coordinate 18,844,030 of OX352293.1, read as the reverse complement.
TTTCGGCTTTGCATCCGGTTACCAAACACCCTGTATAACAGATATATACATCCATAACTCAGGAACAAATATCCGTGAAAACACAAATAAATGCCCTGACCAGGATCCGAACCCGAGACCTCCTGCTTCGTAGGCAGGTTTGTTAAGCTTCTTGAACTTGTGGACCATAGTTGCAGTACTGGACCATGGTTGTAAGGTTTTTCGGTACCTATTTTCTAATCACAGATGACATAAAATAAAACACGTAAAAAAATATTGATAGCGCGATTCAAGATTGCGGTAAGTAGTTGCGACAGTGGCTATATATAGTAGCCGGAGAGCATTCATTGCTAGCTCTTAGTCTTAGCAGACAAAACTAAAACTAAACTATCATTTATTATGAATCTCGTGCCATTCTTCTTAGAAAAGTTTTGATATCATATAACCCGTTTTTACTATATTTTACAGGACAGCGCCATCTAGTATTAAATTCATAAAGTAGCTAAATAGAAACTGCATGAAGATCACTATCTCATAAAATCTTGATAGGGTAGTTGCCCCTAAAGATGAACGACCCCCAGAAGCTGAACGTTTGGCCTAAAAATCGTAGAAGTCTAAATTCTCATAGAATGGTTAAATACACCATTTATGTTTTAAATTGTTGCTTGCTGTTTCTTTATTTTATGACTAAAAGATCTCTCTAACTCTGTTATTATGGGGTTTACTTTAGTATGGAAACGGGACTGTTCACCTAACAAAATTATACCTGAAACATGAACTAAGAGAATTTACTAGTTCATCTTTTAGCTGCATTCCAAAACATGAGTTTTGCATTATATTTGTTAGTTCATTACATCCATATTGTGGCCAAAACTTCAACTAACTAAATTTAGTCGTTCATGTTTTAGGTAGCAGATTCTAAACATTATTTTTAGAGAAATCGTCTACTTAAACTATATTTCTAAGGCCCACGGTTCTGCTTATAGTGTTTATTGAATTCGAAGAAGTTAAAACCATTTTGAATTAAAAATCTTGATTTATCTTTGTTTACTTCCATTATTGCATTATTAAGTAAATTTAACCCTATTTCCTATGGTTCAAATTTCACTGGCATATTTTAGAATTTTTGCTTTTAAAGCTAGGCCTTAGGAGGCTATTGTTCATCTATTGGCGTCAATCGTTCATTTTTAAAGCACTTGGTGTTGCTTTTGTACTGGTTCGTCTTTTGGATCATATCGTTCATAATTAGGGCACTTTATTAATATTCTGGGCAAATTGGCCTATTCCGGCATATAATCATTATTATAAAAATACTGTACGGTCCTAAGAGGGTTTGGAATAGTTTATTCTAAACTAGATTATATGCCGAATTATATAAAAAGAACTTCTAGAAAACTGGTTACCTACAACATACATATAAAAAATACCAAAGTTGGGGTATTCGCTTAATCGTTCATTTATTGGTGACTTCACCCTAGCGCGATTCAGGAATTGTACTACAAGAACAAGCTATTGGGCAAAATAACATAAACCTCTGCTGAATACAAACAATCATTCTTCTATTTTTAAAAGGAATCAAAACTGCCTTCACCGAGTTCGCGATAAGCTTACCTGCGGGCCTACCGCGAACTTTGATAATCGAAATTCCGTTATATCCGTCTCTATCGCTCTTGAATGTTCGAAAGAGGGTGATGGAAATAGACGATCGATCGAACGAAGTGATTCGCGGTTATAGGCTTAAGCCGGGAATCGAACCAGCAAAAAAAAAACTAAAAAAGTAACCACTCGCTGTTTATCAATGAGGTCAATGTTAAAGATACATTTCTCAAAGAAACATTTTGTCTCTCGTCTGTCGAACATGATATCCATTAATTCTAATATTTAGTATACCTACCTAAGGGCTTTCATAAACATTGTGTAAAAATAAAATAAAAACAGTGAGTGCAGTTTTGTTTCCTTTTTTTAAATAAAATAATGTTTCCTTTACATTAAATACTTAAGGTAGTTTATTCTAAAGATTAAAGGTAGTTCACCTCCAGGGCCCAAATTTGATCCATCCTGCATCCATGCACCCTTTCTACTCACCTATAAAGTACAATATAGTCTCACCCTTTTCTTCTTTATGTAAAACCATTTATTTTATTCATAGTTTATGTTGTTAAAGCAACCCTAGAGCAAACCGAATAAATATGTTTTTTATTTATTTAAAATAAGTGTACACTACTCACCTGTCCGATTCTATATCAATGCAGTAAGTAAAAAAACCCGAATAGTTTATCTTATCACACTTATTTAATGACTAATTATTCTTACGAATAAGGATTTGACAATTGATCTTACTCACCTACTGGGCTTGCAACTGAAGTTTTATAACGGCAATAAAAGTTTTATAACGAAACTGGTCTTATTCCGGTTATCCTGTATACAAAACAGTTTCCACGCATGCGCAATGCGGTGACGCGACTATTTCTAAGACGCAGAAAACAGATAACCTATAATCTTGCGTCAGTCATCGTCAAGTTACATCTAGGTATGGAAATAAATTTTGACTATACTGAGTAACCTACAATTAGTGTTTTAATTCGATCAAATATATGCGTATTGCGTACATACCTACTGCCACGTAAATACCGATAACTACGCGGCAGGTACTATTATGTAACTCAATGACTTTATATCTTTTTACTTTTCGGGAAATAACTGCCAGCGTTATGCTGTGTTGCCAATGTAAGAAACTAGTAGCCAGTAAGTAATGTTTACCTTCTTACTACAGTTAGACAACGCTAACTCTTCACCGACTTAGCAAGTTGGAGTTTATTAGGTAACTTACTTCATTTTATATTTCTATGTTTTAATTTTTACTTTAAGTATCCATAACCCAAGCTAAGGTCAAGGTAGTAGGTGGTGGGTGGTGGGACCTGTATTTCGTGTTTAACCTGAAGAGGCACTAGACACAACTGTACTCACTGAACACGTCATATGTTTTGTGCTAAACACGGTACAATTATATGTAACTACCTACCCATTTATTTGGTCCAATAGCTTTATCTATTTAGCAGTAGAAACTAGTGGTTCTGTGAGCTGTAGACCTCGCGAGCATAGCTAAAACTAAATAAATATATGGCTCCACCATTTTGATAAATGTACAATATCTTCGTCAACTCATAATGGTCTTAAGTCATTTGTGTCAATTTCCACCATTTTAACCATTTCTAAAATTCGGTTCGCTATCGCTCGGTCATAAATCTCTAACAGCACATGTTAAATATTTAAGGGCCATTACAGACAATTTTGGAACGGCGTCAACTTAGTAGGAATTATCGTTAGTTTCCATTTACTGAAAATCGCTACCAATGAGTCATATATTTAACTTATTTGAGTTGAGAGATACAAAGACACGAATCTCTCACTGATTCTTTATTGAACTTGAAGTGTATTGGATTGGATGACATTAATAAGAAGATTTAGATATTTACAAACACGTTTATTAGGTTCATAAAACTATGGAATAGATATAACGAAAGTGGGCTGATAATACCCATCTGGTCCAAGAGCATGTCGTTGAGATAAATGGATTTCACTTAATTCCATAACACCAAATTCGTAATCTCCGAATTTACTGAGGATCTCAGACCCATCGAAGGATTCTCTTTTGCTTGGAGCTCTGAGGTCATGAGAAGAGCCGTTTCTGTACTTGGAATTGAGCAGGGTTACGTGTAATTTTACATTAACAGGGTCCCATTCTTCTTTCTTCATTAAACCTGGAAAATAATTAGTTTCATTATGATCTATCTAATCCTTGCTAATATTATAAACTAGCCTTTTCCCGCGGCTTCGCCCGCGTACTATAAGTACTCAAAAAGGATACGATACCCATGTTGATGGCTTTGTGACCACATTTGCCCCTTTTAGGGGTTGAATTTTCTAAAAATCTGAAACTTATTTATAGTTAGGAATACTCCAGTGCAGTTTCGAATAAAATAGTCTAACAAATCTTGATTCGCCATACAAAGTTTAGACCCCCATTTTGCCCCCTTAGGGGGTAAATTTTGAAAAATCCTTTCTTAGTGCAGCTCTAGACCTTATAAGGAACCTACGTGCCAAATTTGGAATCGGTCGGTCGGTCGGTCGGTCGGTCGGTCGGTCGGTCGGTCGGTCGGTCGGTCGGTCGGTCGGTCGGTCGGTCGGTCGGTCGGTCGGTCGGTCGGTCGGTCGGTCGGTCGGTCGGTCGGTCGGTCGGTCGGTCGGTCGGTCGGTCGGTCGGTCGGTCGGTCGGTCGGTCGGTATATATTTAGATGAGGACCCAGTGTGTTCACGATGAGGGACCCTCTTGTTCCTATAGCCGTCAACACAGTGAATCCTCCCTGTAAAGGGTCGGCAACGCGCATGTGACTCCTCTGGAGTCACATGCGCGTTGCCGACCCTTAGGATAGGCTACGGTAGCTGCTTACCACCAGGCAGCGCCGTATGCTTGTTTGCCACCGTCGTGGTATAAAAAAAAATGAGAAATTAACTTTGCCTAAACATATATCTACCTATTTATACTTAAACCGCTGACAATGCTCAAACCGGATCTGACATAGAATAGTATTTAATTATTTATCACGTAAATAACCCGTTAACAATTCAATTGGCACGCCGAAACCCAAGACATCGTCGAATGCCAGCGTAAAGACAAATATCTACATAGGACTCGCTAGGGGAGTCAGGCATACACTCGATACGTAAACAACGTTGCACGTCGAGAACTCCCCTGGGGAGTTCATTTATTTGTATGCTCCGAAAAGACTCGCTAGGCCTCTAGTCGTCTATAGCTAGTATTAACTGAACTCCCTGCGGGAGTTGTGCGGCATGTGAGCAAACTTACTGTGAACTCTGTAGGGGAGTTCTTGGCACTGAAAGTGTTAAAGGCGAGAAAAGGGGGAGGGATTTTATGAGCTCTAATTTAATAATTGCACCGTGCAAAAATATAGCGTACACGAAACGTTATTTTTAATGATCTTATCTGGTAAAGAATACCCTATGGCATTAATTCCGCCTTTTGTACGATCAGGTTTCTTTTGTGCAATAAAGTTTAAATAATTTTAAACAAAAAAGAACCGACTTCACTTAGCATCCACCTTTCCAAAAGCAAATGGTCGAGCTGCTGTAAAAAAAAAATACTCAATAGTTGAAGAGTTCCCTCGATTTCTCCAGGATCCCATCATTCCTGACTTGGGTACAATGGGACCAACTGTGAAGTATACTCTTTCGAACAAAAAAGATTTTCCCAAATCGGTCCAGTCATCTTCGAATAATCGGTGAACATACATAAAAAAATTGCAAAAACAAAGATCCCGACGAATTGATAACATCCTCCTTCGAAATCTTGAAGTCGGTTAATAAATAAATAATGTAAGGTCCATCGGGCCAATCCAATCATTAGAGAGTTGGACATTAGTATAAGTTGCCCTACTATTTTGTATATTTTACCAAGTATTTACCTTCTCGACTAAAGTAAGCCACAACTTCGTTAGCTAACTGCTGAACAACACCGGACGTCGACTCAAATTCTTCCACATTAGCGTAGAGTACATTTATGTCTTTAGGATCGTCATTCATATACGACAAGCCTTTTATTCTTATTTTTAAAGGCAAATGTCCTTGAAGAAGAGGCCTGAAAGTCAAAATAGAATTTACTGAGTAGTATGTACAGTCACGTCTGAAAATATGTATACGTTTATTGTGACAAAAATATGTAGCCACGACTCTATTACTAAGGCGTAAAGTCTTGGATACATGTTTTTGTCACATTAGATGTATCCATATTTTCAAACGTTACCGTACCTATTAGCTCCATATAGGCGAAATAATACCTGCTATCCTGCTATGGTCGGATTTTTATCGCCTTTCACCATAGCTGTCACATTCTAACAAGTATGTAAGTGCGAAAGTGATGCATGACGTGATAGGCGATAAAATGAGAACCATGATACGCGTTCTGGACAGTTGTCACTGTCATGTGGGGGCGTCCATTAATCGCGTCATACGTTTTTGGCTTGTTTTAGACCCCCCCTCCCCCATGGTGATCTTTGGTGATATTTTCAGGACCCCTCCCCCCCTCGTCCAATATGACGTGTAATTTTTTGCTAACTAAAGTAAGTACAGTTTTCTAATACGTGAAAACGTAACGTACGTACACGTGAAGGAAAAAAAAATGAAACTACATGTATATGCACATCTCACTATTTTCATCGGAAACACGGACATACGGACGGACGTATAGACGGACATAACGAAACTATAAGGATTACGTTTTTGCCATTTTGGCTACGGAATCCTAAAAACCTACTGTGAAGAAAATAATATTTCAAATGCCACTAAAAAATCTTTACAATCATAGTGCATCTCATAAGCGTCATAACAATTACTCCCAAGACGTAAAAAAACCTTGTCGTGGAGGAGTTCCATTCTGGTCTTCACAAGCAGTTTCAATTTAACTAAGTAGCACTATTCAAATGCAATTGTTTGGTTTTTAGATTTAAAAAAATCGCTATACGTCTCCTTATAAGGTTTCAGGAGTTCCCTTGATTCCTCATGGATCCCGTCATTAGAATTTGATTTTGATAAAAATGAGATGAATTTAAGTGAACCCGTGCATAAAGCATAGCGACGCTTCGCCCGCTCAACTAAACGCAGAAGTCCAACTGCGAGGCTTTTACTCTGGTTTTCACTGAATGGTTCATTTAAAAGTTGATAATTTTTATTTTATTGAAATATTTGAAATACAGTATAGCACGAAGGAACAAAAAAATTACACGTGATACGTGTCCAGACCCCCCTCCCCCCTGTGGTGATCATTGGTGATTTTTTCTTGACCCCCTCCCCCCCCCCCCCCCCCTTACAATATGACACGATTAATGGACGCCCCCATGTCATGTCACAATATACGCATTTACGTCACTAACGCAGCAGGGGCCAGTTTCTCAAAAGCTTGTAACTTGTAATACAAGCGGATGTCACTTTTCGTCATCTTTTGCTAGAAAGGGACTTCCGCTTGTATTACAACTTACAAGCTTTCGAGAAATGAAACGTTTCTCAAAAGCTTGTAACCTGTAATACAAGCGGATGTCACTTTTCGTCATCTTTTGCTAGAAAGGGACTTCCGCTTGTATTACAAGTTACAAGCTTTCGAGAAATGGGCCCCAGGTCTCTGTTACTTTGTTACTCGTAACTTAAATTCGATATGGAATTCGATATCGTTCAGATATGGAACACGAAAGCAGGAGCAGGTTTTGTATACAAAGTGTAACAAAAATGCTGGTGTTCCGTTTAAGGGCATATATGGTATTACAGTCTGGCAAACCATTTCTGTCAGTAGAAAAGCGTGGCAAATTCAAAAAGCGTACATGTGGCAACCCTTTCTGATGAGACACCGTATTTCGTGACGAACATTTCAATTCACATTTCTTTTACATTGAATTTGTTTCTAGTGCATTTCACTCTTTCATCTTCAGCGCGAGTGAGATAGAACTCCTTCAACGTTCTACATTGAATTTAAATTCGTTTTTAAGGCATATGTAAATTGCCTCAATCAGATTATCTGTTGCAGTTGATGACAGATCAGACGAAATATATCCGTCTTCTTTTTACACACCGTAAATGTCACCTAATGAAAGGGGCGGAAATACCAACTAAAAATAAAAACATAGAATTTGATGATCATTGCTGCTTTTTTCACTGATTCTTAGAGTTGTCATACTTTTGTTCGCTGTACATTGCTACTGCGTTCGTTGGCTGGCCAGACTATAAATTGTAATTTATAAAAATTAAGAAAAAAAAATGTTTTCTCGCGAAAAAAAATTGGTTTTGTATGGAGGGTTGACCGAGTGACCGACTGAGACGACGGGTCCTATACAAAAAAAAATTTTGCGCGTCCAAAAATTTTTTCTCCAATTTTTTCTTAGATAGATACCAATTATGCTCTTAAATGGATCACCAGTATTTTTGTTACATCCTGTAGAGAAATTAATTCTCTCAAGATGTTCTAAGTTATAAGTATATTTAACCCCCACCAAACTCAAAAAGAGGGGTGTTATAAGTTTGACCGCTAGTATGTGTGTCTGTATGTGGCACCGTAGCCAGATAATAGTTGGACCGATTTAAATGTAGTCTTTTATTATTTAAAAGCAGGATTTCGAGCGATCTTAGACATTTTTTATCACAATCTGTTCAGCCTTTTTGTACGTTTTTTTCTTCATTTCTTATAGTTATTATGCTGTTACTGTAATCAAAATAATAGTTCTTAAAATAACTGACTCTAATCGGATCGACATAGCCTATACTTAATTTTTTAAATCGATTGCTGGAGGGGACAAGCAAATGAAACAAACATGCACCAGACCAGAGGGGAGCAGAGCCGTGGGTCAGATGGTTAGTTAAAAGAAAAATATGGATTTCACTAAAGTTGGGGCCAGACGGCAGATAGCCGCAGATTCTGCCGCGTGACCTTGGATGAAGCGAGCGTCTACACGGCTGACAACCAACCAACCGCTTCTGCCAATGGTTGGCAGAGCACGCCTAGCCACCAAGGGCGTTTAAAGGTCATGTAGAATGTGGCATCAACCATGGGCTACTTGGTTTAAAATCTGTTTCTGCCAAGGTCTCGTGTCAAAGGGCTGTGGTTGTAAGCCGTCGGGCCCTAACTTAAAGAGGCAGGTGTATAATAGTATGCATAGTGTCCCTAAACTAGCGTCAAAGACTTAAAGGACTGATGGAACAGCTGATGGGTTTTCAGATTAAGTAAATTTGATCCTAATGAAAGTGTCATTTTTTTCGAAATATTGGCAAAATGACTACTTTAAGCTTTTTTATAAGAGTGTACCTAGAAACTATGCCACTTTCATTATGGGCACATTTGTTTATTGTGTTTATGGACATCGAATATAAGGCTGCTTTCCACTGAGGCGGAGATGAGAAGAGATGTGCGGTATCTAGCATTTCAACCAATAAGCTGCCTTTCCGCTGACGCACAGATAGGCGGCGGATGATGCTATTGGTTGAAACCGCACGTTAAGTCTAAAACTAACATTATAACTTTCTGCTTGGCCTCTGTAAGGAGATTGGAAGCGAATGTTCTCTCCTCATTGTCCATTAAGCACATAACTCCCATTGTTAAGTGCACTTTATTGGCCTTGATAAATATAGATTCCTCGATTCCGCGACCTTGGCACTCACGGAGAACAGTTTCCTGCAATAAAATAGGGAACATTGTTAATTAAATTATTTAAGAAACATATCAAACGTAAGAAAAAAATGTACTAAGTGCCTTTAATCTGGGTCAGTTGCTCACAAGTCTCACAACCGATGGTCCTTGAAAGGACCTAAATTGGTCCGTGAATTTGCAACACAATTAGGTATGTATAATTATATGTTATCCTATATACGTCCCACTGCTGGGTACAGGCCTCCTCTAGGCAACACACTGCACAAACAAAAGACCATCACGAAATGAAATATCGGCATAACACGATACATACACATCATACACACATGTATATCTTGTCATTAGTATGCAGTTACCAAAATAATGAAGTAAACAAGGATCTATGACATATTACGGATATCGCGCCGTTCATCACTCAGTTGTAAATGTTGTAATCGTGTGTATCGCGGGCAAAATCGGTCACATTATTCGCGCAATTTCCGTAATAATAATAGATCAATGGAACTAATTGGTACTTTTCATCATAAAATCGTGGGAAAGCATTAATATACAACATGCGTCTCTAAAGGACCCTTTTTCAGTTGAAATACCTTCTAAGGCCATCGTTAGTATGGGGACCAACCAAATACACTTCAGAAAAGACATCATCCCTGAAACTGAAGGAAGTAAATTAAAACGGGATAATTACCTTAAATCGTATAAAATTATTTACAATATCAGGCTTATTCATGGGTATTGAAATGAAATGAGTGGGCTTCTGTTTCATTCGAGATGACATGACAATCATATTAATTCGCCGTCTGGCAGACTTCACGCTCTGAAACAAATATTAGGAATATTTAAATAAATAAAAGTCCCAAATGCTATACTATTTTAGGAAGACAAGTAATATAAGGAGTTTACTAGATTTTATTATGATCAGGGTTCTACAATCTACGGCCCGTACGCCAAATCCGCCCTACGAGCCAAAGAGAATATAACCATACTCCATACAATCCGGCCCGCAAAAAGTAAGCGAAAGATCGGCGTGACCATCGGGTGAAATAGTTTGGGAGACCTCTCAGCTCAGACCTAGATGGTAGTGAAGCTATGAAGATAGATTCTAGCTTAAAATCCCGGTAGTGTTAGGGTTACCAGGCCCAAAAATGAAAAAGCCGGACTCCGCGCTTAATTTAGCCGGACATTTGAGCCCATAAGCCGGACATGCCTTTTTAATAGCTAAATATAGCTTTTTGAAAAGCCGGACGGCTGTCCAAAAAGCCGGACAATATTGTATAATAAAAACACAATCATTTATTTTTTTTAATTATGCACTTACTGCGTGCGGCGCGTCATTTGCGGTGTTGCATACGCTACGCTTGTCTTTCGAATCGTGCCACTGGCGTGACTGGCGCGTAGCGTAAGTCAGACAAAAGCCTAACAAAAGCCGGACAGGCCGGACGAGGAATTATTTGGCCGGACACACCCGTAAAAAGCCAAACATGTCCGGCTACACCTGGCAACCCTAGGTAGGGTTATATGTTTGTGTGTCACTAATATCTACTTGTTTCTGACTTATGGATGGTTTTTTTATGTCTTTATTTTGGCAGCCTGCGCTTACGCACAAGAAAAGAAAAGTAAAAAAAGAAAAGAAAGAAAGCATTCCCGAATACAATATTGAATCTGTAGAATGTAAGTGCCTCCCGCCAAATGGTGCCTTTTCCAAAACAGTGTCACACTATCTACAATGTGTCTCAGGGGCAAGTGACCAGCTAGTGATGGTTGAATATTCACGCGAAGTCATCGATAAAAAAATATATTTCAGAGGTATACAACAATTGGTTTTTTTTAAATTGCTATTTCTTTTATTTTAGTGAAGTCAGCCGACTTGTTGCACTACTTTTGCGAGATTTTCTTGGTTTTGACTTTATTTTCTATTCTGTATTTGTTTTTGCATAGACAATATTGTAACTAATTCGATTAAGCTACAAAAACTAAACAAAATAAATTACACATTTAGAAATTAAGAAACAAATTTGAAAATAAGCTAAAAAAAACGATTTTTTTTAATTGTTTCGCCGAAAATTCCGAAAATTGTCCCATACTTCGTATTTTTTTTCAATTCTCTATTAAACTACATGATATTCTCTAAAATATCTCAAAACAATGTTATTAGTTATTATTAATACTTTTCGAAATATGAAGTGTTGAACAGAGCCCTTCACGCGGCCCAATTAAAAGAATAGCGCAGGTAAAAAAAGTTTGCTCTCCCATTGGAATGCCATTGGAAGGTTAATTGGGACGGCCAATTTTTTTTACCTGCGCTACTTACAAGGATAAGTTTAGATATCTTGAGTAAATGAAAAGAGCGATGTGTTAAAATAAAACTTTAATTTAAAAAGTGAACATTTTACAAATACTGCTCAAAATGACGGCCGTCAGTAGTTATGCAGGCCAGGGCTCTGAATGAGATCCTTTGGGTGGTTCTTCGTATTTCTGCATTATTTTGTGCCATTTCCGCAGCTGCAGCATCAATTCTTTCTTTAAGTTGCTCCCTTGTTTCTATCGGTACAGCATAAACTTTTTGTTTCATATTGCCCCAAAAATAGTAATCCAGAGGCGTTAAATCTGGTGACCTCGGAGGCCAAGCCACTGGACCACCTCTGCCGAACAGGATTGGCGTAATGTGCAGGGGCTCCGTCCATTTGAAAATGCATGTTACGCCTTGTTTCCAAAGGGACATCCTCCAACAATAAGGGCAAGTCGTTGCGCAAAAAATTAAGCATGCCCTCTCCAATAAGCCTTCTTGGCAATTCAAATGGGCCAATAACCATGTCGTCTATCATTCCAGCCCACATGTTTATTGAGATGTTCATGCTGGAATGAATTTTCTCGTATCGCATACGGATTCTCAGCAGCCTAAATGTGTAAATTTCGTTGATTGGTGATGCCAGCCCTCGTAAATGTTGCCTCGTCAGTCCAGAGAATGTATTTCAAGAAGTCAGGCTGAAGCCGATGCTGACGCAGTATCCACGTACAAAAGATCAGTCGCGGCACATTATCGTCTTCTCCCAAGTTTTGAGCGCGTCGATAATGATAGGGGGTCTTCACCCCTATCATTATCACTGGACCAGGTTCATTTCGTCTTCGAGGGCAACCCAGTTCGCTTATTAGGCGATGCAATTCAATAAAGGAGCGATATCCAAGTACGGGCCGGTTGGGATATCGTCTTCGGTACTCCTCAACGGCAGCACGTGCATTTCCGTTGCAAAAACCATAGACGAAGTGCATATCAGCAATATGCAATGGTTCCAAATTCACAAGTCGAGGCATTCTGAGCACAAGTAAACGAAATGCCTTAAAAACTCGGGATAACAAAATACGTAGCATCACGAACAGTAAGAACGATCGACTGACGGCAAAAACCGATGATACGAGGGGAGCAACAAAGAGGGGAGGCGAAAGGGACAGGTTTTTTTTTACCTGCGTTATCGTAATCCTTTTGATTGGGCTTGAAACGGGCGTGAAGGGTGAAAGTCACATTCCAACACGGCATGTTTGTAAAAGTATTAGTAATAACGAAACAATATTTTGAAATATTTTAGAGAATATCATGCAGTTTCATCATCATCATCATCATCATATCAGCCGAAAGACGTCCACTGCTGGACATAGGCCTCCCCCAAAGAGTGCCACAATGACCGGCCCTGCGCCACCCGCATCCAGCGGACTCCCGCGACCTTCACCAGGTCATCAGTCCACCTTGCGGGGGGTCTACCCACGCTGCGCCTTTCGGTTCGTGGTCGCCACTCGAGAACCTTTGATGATAAGAACCATGTAGTTTAATAGTGGGTAAATGATAAAAAAATACAAAGTGTGGGATGTTTTTTGGAATATTCGGTTAAACAGTAGATCAGTATTTGCAAAATGTTCACTTTTTAAATTAAATTTTTATTTTAACACATCGCTCTTTTCATTTACTCAAGACATCTAAACTTATCCTTGTAAGTATCGCAGGTAAAAACAATTGGCCGTCCCAATTAACCTTCCAATGGCATTCCAATGGGAGAGTAAACTTTTTTTCCCTGCGCTATCCTTTTTTTTTGAGCCGCGTGAAGGGCTCTGTTCAACACTTCATATTTCGAAAAGTATTAATAATAACTAATAACATTGTTTTGAGATATTTTAGAGAATATCATGTAGTTTAATAGAAAATTGTAAAAAAACGCCTCTGGATTACTATTTTTGGGGCAATATGAAACAAAAAGTTTATGCTGTACCGATAGAAACAAGGCAGCAACTTAAAGAAAGAATTGATGCTGCAGCTGCGGAAATGGCACAAAATAATGCAGAAATACGAAGAACCACCCAAAGGATCTCATTCAGAGCCCTGGCCTGCATAACTACTGACGGCCGTCATTTTGAGCAGTATTTGTAAAATGTTCACTTTTTAAATTAAAGTTTTATTTTAACACATCGCTCTTTTCATTTACTCAAGATATCTAAACTTATCCTTGTAAGTAGCGCAGGTAAAAAAAATTGGCCGTCCCAATTAACCTTCCAATGGCATTCCAATGGGAGAGCAAACTTTTTTTACCTGCGCTATTCTTTTAATTGGGCCGCGTGAAGGGCTCTGTTCAACACTTCATATTTCGAAAAGTATTAATAATAACTAATAACATTGTTTTGAGATATTTTAGAGAATATCATGTAGTTTAATAGAAAATTGTAAAAAAATACGAAGTATGGGACAATTTTCGGAATTTTCAGCGAAACAATAAAAAAAAATCGTTTTTTTTAGCTTATTTTCAAATTTGTTCCTTAATTTCTAAATGTGTAATTTATTTTGGTTAGTTTTTGTAGCTTAATCGAATTAGTTACAATATTGGCTATGCAAAAACAAATACAGAATAGAAAATAAAGTCAAAACCAAGAAAATCTCGCAAAAGTAGTGCAACAAGTCGGCTGACTTCACTAAAATAAAAGAAATAGCAATTTAAAAAAAAACAATTGTTGTATACCTCTGAAATATATTTTTTTATCGATGACTTCGCGTGAATATTCAACATCACTAGCTGGTCACCTGCCCCTGGGACACATACGAGTATGTAATTATGTATTTATAGTTGCCTAGTATCCATAGTACCAAAGTGACCAAAGTTAAGTTGGAGCTCCGTTGAGCTGAGTAAATTGTCCTCAAGTATTTTTTTGTTAAAAACCGGCCAAGTGCGTGTCGGACCACGCATAATAGAGGGTTCCGTACCTGCAATGGAATAAGAAAACTAATACCAAAAGGTCGTATCTGATGCCTATGGAAGAAGTTTTTGGAGATAAATCAAAATGGCTGAAATGTTCAAAACAATTTTCGCAGAAAGTATGTGATAATCTTCATCTTCTCAAGTTTTTCATATTTTATGGACTTCAGGGTTCAGGGGAGGATTTTTCTGACTTTCGAAGCGATTCTTTTTGAAAATACATATTCACTAAATCACAAAATGTTAAAAAAAAATCGATGAAATCATTGATGTGCAACATGTTGATAGTCGGTAATTTTTTTATTTAGTTACATGTACGGAGCGCTACCCCCCCCCCCCCCCCCTATTTTTTTTCTGCAATATAACTAAATACTGCGACATACGACATATGTCTTAATTTCACTAAGCTACGTCTTATATTAGTTTCCGAGTAAAATTGGTAACATACGGACGGACGGACAGACGGACACTACGAACTATAAGGGACATGAGGAAACGGCTACGGAACCCTAAATACCACCTGAGAGAGACTCATGGGAGTGGCTAGCCCCTTCAATAATTTCTTAGATTGATTTGTAACCCCTAAAAACAATATAAGCAGAACGTCTGCTAACGATAGTATAACAATAGTAGAGTCGCGAGTTCGAGTCTCGCCTGAGGCAGTGGATTTTTCTATTTTTCCTTTATTTCTAAACATTGTGGTGTAAGTTTGTCCACTATGTGTGTCCGTCTCTTAAACGACTAATCTAATTTGAATGTTTTTTTTTAATTTGACAGCAGGTACTCTAGTGACAGTCCTTGGCCGCGATTCGAAAAATAAACACGCACACTGGAAAGACACAGCTCCAACCCAACTCAACCCAACTCAACTCAACGCTATAATGACATTGACATTTGCTATTCGAACAGATATTCATTCAACATTGGTATCACATTGGTCTCACATTGGTCACACATTGGTCGCACATTGTAGCAATGTTGTACTAATGTGAAACCAATGTGAAACCAATGTGATACCAATGTTGAATGAAAATCTGTTCGAATAGCAAATGTCAATGTCGTTATAGCGTTGAGTTGAGTTGGGTTGGAGCTGTGTCTGTCCAGTGTGTATGTTTATTTTTCGAATCGCGGCCCTTGAGTAAAGTTCAGCAGTTTTTGCATTTAGGTTTTTTTCATTGTTTATTAATAACTAGCTGACCCAGGCGAACTTCGTACCGCCAACTTCCACCGACTCCCGTCGACCTCAAGTTCACTCCTACGCCAGTCCTACCGTCTCCCACCACTCTCCCACTATCGTCCAACCATCTCCCACTCTTGTCCACCCTTCTCTCACTCTCTTCCACCCCTTTCAATTCTCACCTACCCCTCTCCTACTCTCTTTCACCACCCATCTCCCACCGACTCCTACTTCACTCCCATACTCCCATCGACTCTAACCCCATTCCCACTGACATTTACACTACGTCAGTCTCATCGTCTCCACCTCCTCCCATTGTCTTCATCCACTCCTATTAACGGACTTACACTTTCTTAACTTCCATAGATTATGTTCCATTTTTTTTTTAATTTCTCCAATATTTTAATAGTTATTCTGTTATTCGGGGTGGAGACACTTTCAAATATTTTTTAAGAAAAAAAACCGACTTCAATGGGGAAAGCCGGTGAAAGATTATTATATGTAGATGGTGTACTCTTAGACTCCATACAATGAAATAACTTGCTTAACAAACACAGCGAAGACGACAAATCGCCAAACGTGAACTATGCGTCGTTGAAGAGTTCCGTTCTGATCATCATCAACAGTGGAACTACTTTATCAAATGTCACTCTTTTGAATGAAAATGCTTGATTTGTTGAAAAAAATACAAAGATCACTATGTGTATGCCCTTAAGATTTGAGGAGTTCCCTCGATTCTTCATGGATCCCATCATCAGAACTTGAGGTTGACGAAAATTTGACCTGACAATCAAACTTGCTTAACAAACACAGCTAAGAGGACAAATCGCCAAACGTGAACTATGTATCGTTGAAGAGTTCCGTTCTTCAAATGATCTTCTTGAAATGATTCACTGTTTTGAATGAAAATGATGGATTCTTGATAAAAATATCTATATGTATGTCTTTAAAGTTTGAGGAGTTCCCTCGATTCCTCATGCATCCCATCATCTGAACTGCGTTTTGACAAAAACGGGACCAATCTGTATATATATATATATATATATATATATATGTATATAAAATATATATACACGCCGAATTGAGAACCTCCTCTTTTGAAATATTGAAGTCGGTTAATAATCAAAGATCACGAAAATCGGTTCAGCCGTTCTTGAGTTATAAATGGTATATTGCGTTTTAACAATACCACATTTTATGTCACGTTCCGCGGGAATGGGATAAAAAAATCCTATGTCCGCCTTCTTGTTCTATGTTACCTCCCCACCAATTTTCAGCCAAATTGGTTCAGCCGTTCTTGTGTTATAAATAGTGTAACTAACACGACTTTCTTTTATATATATAACATAAAAGATTGTCTACGGACATAAGACATATACAGCGAAAGGACAACGTCGTTGCTGACGCTTTATCTAGAGTTGAGACGTATTCAAAATATTGCAATAGACTTTTCTTTGATTGCAAATAAGGCACAACACAAAGATGACGACTTGAAATAGTAGTTTATGTAACTGTTACGTTTTAAGGCCTAATTACGTACAGTTGCATATACTGCTTTATCTACACTCATATTATTTATTCTAAATGCCGTATTCGGAAACCATAGAATGGCCGCCATTGCACCGCCATGGCCAACTCGATTGTGCCGGCGGTCGCGCGGGCCGGGCGCGTGTCGGCGGCCGCGCGGGAGCGTGCAGGTGTACATTATGTTATCAAAACTCATAACACATCAATATTTGAACATGTAAAGTTAAAATTACGTCACTGCCACAGATAAAAAGCTTATCATAGTAAAATCGGTTGTGGTAATGCTAGCCATTGCCTACCGTTTTCGAACACGTTTTAGAGAACTTTCAATGTGAGTGTAGATAAACATTATTACAATTCACCATTAAATTATGACAGACAATGACAACAAACAGTCAAACACAAAAATAAAATAAAAGTTTATTTGAAAATGGTAACACAAACTCGGCTACCGGCGTTTATGTATTGATCTTGAACAGACTCGTCGTGCCAATGTTACGAATGCGTCAATTCAATTTTATAATGTTGGACCGCATTGGACCATGGCGGATTATTCAACTCGTAATTCATTAAATCGCAATAGCGGGGTCTTTTTTGTGAATCTTTTCCTTTTTTTTTAAGCCTATTATTAAACTTTTGGCCGAGACGATCGCAACGAACCCGAAATGGTCCAAATCGGGTCAGCCGATCGCGAGTTATAAGCAAAGGAACTAACACAACTTTCTTTTATTAATATAGATAGTTATAGATAACTATTGTGGGTGTTTACTAGAGATGCAACGGATACTACGGCCACTATTCGGTATCCGACCTATCTGGCCTGGCCACCTTTTTACTATTCGGCCGAATATCGGATAGTAAAATGACTCATAGTCAAGTAAAAAAATGCGATGAATACATATTAAACCACCAAATAATGTACGGCGGAACGCCAGCGTATCGTTGTAAGCACCTGCTCCAGGTCGAGAATCACGCCACCATCGCCTCATCCCCACCGCCCCTCCACTAGGCTTGATTGTTCAAGGTTATAAAATGCAGGTATGCAGGTGTACCGGGCACCGGGCTCATTGACGCTGTGGCTTCGGCCTGACGCACTTGTACTTTAAATATCTGAATTCAATCAGTGTAAAATTGTTATTTGCTAAATGTGAGTCTATAAATATCTGATTTATCAAAGTCTCGAGTTTCTTCTTTACAATGTCAAACCCTGAATCACCTCTGATTACATACTTATCAATACTTAATCTTAGTTTATTACGTCACGTGATTCTTCCATTCAATAGAGGGCATAACTTTAGGTAGCTTACAATTTCTTGAACAAGTGCCAACCTGCAAGGAGTGCCATCCGCGAGCTGAAATTAGCTTAATTGTAGGTAAAACTGTAAGCCGAATGAATTCGGCGACCGGATATACGGCTGTCCGGCCAAAGGGTCCACCGGATATGCGGTATCCAGTTTCCGGCCAATCAACCATCCGTTGCATCTCTAGTGTTTACTAGTCGTTTAGATGAATGTAAAGCCTTACGGTAGCACTTGGTCCAAGAATAGTAATGTCTCCATCTTTGCCTTGCCTTGGTATTTTGATTTCTGTCTTAGTCTCATGTTCAATTCTGCTTTTTGTATACCCTTTTCTGCCAATGATTGCACCAAGATAATGTCTGCAAATAAAATAATATTTATGAAAAGAAAATAATATTTCTTTATTTAAGGTAAATAAATCCTATAGACATTATACTCAACAGTGGGTGAAATAGGCTTGGAGAAGAAGAATTGAATCCTAAATATGTGACCAAAATAAAAGAACTACTAAAAATTCTACTGTTTAGGAGATTATCACACTGCGCCGCGCTCCGCTCTGGTGCCCGACGATGCGGTTTTAAACTTCTACACCAATATCATAAATCCTCTATTCCGCGTTCGGAAACCGTATGTAATTACCACCATTATTGCAACCAGTAACGTAACATCAGTGTATTATCGATGACAGTGTGGTAAAAACGTATGAAAATTCATTACCTACGATTGTAACGTAATGAAAATCTGCCCTCCTCTCCGACCGCCGGCACGCGCCCGCCCGACCGCCGGCACCATCGAGTTGGTCATGGCGGTGCTATGGCGGTAGTAGTAGTAGTAAGTAGTAAAACACTTTATTGCACAAAACAAATACATGACCAACAAAAATATAGTGAGTGTGTACAAAGGCGAACTTATCCCTTTAAGGGATCTCTTCCAGCTAACCTTTCATTCTAATGGTTTCCGATCACTTCATTTAGGATTTATAATATGTGTGTAGATAAAGCAGTGTATGCAACTGTACGTAATTAGGCCTTAAAACACTCGTGTGATCTTAATAACCACACTCGTATTTTAAGGACCCTTATTACGTAACGGTTACATATACTACTATTGTACTTGAGAAGAAGTTTATATGAAAAAACCGCACAGCACTGCAGACTGACGCCGTATCGCCGCGCGAGGGTACGGCGTGCGCGGCGGTACCGCGCCTTTGGACGGAGAGGTGCGATCAGCAGGGTATGCCACACTGCGCACCGGCACCGCAGCTGCGCAGTATAGCACGGTTTTTACGTAGAAGCGACGTTTGTATGCGAGATTGACATTGACGTCGAAAGTTTTTTTTTTAAAGTTCCATTTCAGCTTTACTGCTGTAGCAATTTGGAACATGAAATAATCAGACTGAAGTACGATTTTTAAGTTGAAAACATTTTTCGATTCTTAAGTTTCGGTTATCAAAGACTCGGTACGAACCCTTTTGTATTTCTATGTACCCAATATTTTGTCTGTACCCAATATTTTGTCTGTACCCAATATTTGCTTTGGTGATTAAACCGCTTGGTTTTTATACAATCCCATCACAGCGTTTGAATGACTTGTCTATCCGTTTTCTACGTATATGATCTGCTCTCTACTCAAAATATACACATCATTAAACAAGTACAAGTAGGTACTCGTAGTACGAAAAAAATATTAAATAAAAGCAAGGCGAAAATTAAGGCGGTTATCACACTGTTGCGGTTTCCGCATGCGGCGACGGTGTGTGAAGCACGATAGCGCTCTGCAGGTGTATAGCGTCTCATTCACCGGAGCGGGACACGGCGCCAGTATGAAAGCCGCCTAATGCGGTGCATTCTGCATCGTATCTCCGGACAGCGATGCGAAGCAAACCATTTGGTTGCTCAGTTCCGTGCCTCCACTGCTGGGTGCAAATTCCCTCCGAAGGTAGCTTACAATTTCATGAACAATTTATCCATTACATCTTTATTATCTATCCTCCTATCGACGAAATTTAAGTAATTTTCAATTGGAACAATGCTGCATTTTTAAAAATATCGTTTGATAAGAAAATAATGGATAGAATTTATCTGCCATTTTGCAGTGTAAAATCATTTCATACTTACTTAGAAACATGAAAGCTTGTACTGTATCTAGAATCATCGAGTGCCACTACTTCAAAATTGTCTCCTTCATCATTTTCATCACTATCCTTGTAAATAGTATCTTAAAAAAAACCACTTGTTTAATTACTTGAAATTAAAATCAAATCGATTCGAGCAGAGGTTTACGAAAACATTCCTATTAAGAAATAGAAATGGTCCAAGATCGTAGGTTTATTACCATTATCATATAAATCATGTTCTTGAAAGGTATTTACATCGACTGATGTATCGGTGTTTCTATAACACCTTCCATCTATCCACACAAGCTCTGGTTTTAGAACGTTATACGACATTTTATATAATATTTTAATAGGGCACTGCACACTCCTTAGGGTATACTTTAACCTAATTAAACTCTAAGTAACATTACAAATGTGAACATTAAAAAATCGTCGATAAACTAGAAAAAATTGTATGGTACCATAACAGTATCAACCAAGAGAAATAATCACTAATATAAATCAAAATCAAATTGACAATACATTTTGACATATCATATGCGTTCAGAAATATAACTTTATGCATGCTACACACAAAGCTTCCCAGCGCGAACCAATAGTGCTGGAGCTCGAGTATTTATATTCTTTGAGCCCGCCTAACTGGAAATGTATCAAAAAACTTACCAATTTTCTTTCATATACCGTTCTAGAGCCCATCTCGGAGATCATGAAAACATAAGTCTTAAAAGTTATAAATGGCCACAAGTATGTATAGCGTCAAGTTGAAAATACAATTTTTTGGCCTAAATTTATCAACGAGCCTACCGCTCCAAATTTTGACACATGATTTAGCTCATATCAAAAAACCTACTTACCTATTTTAAGACCAGTTGAAGTATGTATGTATGTATCACTTTATTGCACATAAACAAGTAGGTATAACATAAAAACAACAGTGACATATATAAAAGATATGCACAAAGGCGAGCTTATCCCTGATAGGGATCTCTTCCAGCCAACCCATGAGAAAATGAGAAAGGATTAAATACAAATGGTGAAAGACAAACTATGCACAAAAGAAGAAGTTGCAATTTTTTGGCCTAAATTTATCAACGAGCCTGCCTACCCCTCGAAATTTTGACAGTAGTTAAAGGACCCATTTAACAAACCAAATCCCCATTTTGAGACTATTCTAGTGGGCGCATATAATTATATTTTCAACTTGACGCCATACATACTTGTGGCCATTTAAGACCTTTAAGACTTATGTTTTCATGATCCGAGAAAATTGGTAAGATTTTTGATCAATTTCCAGTTAGGCGGGCTCCAGCACTACAACTTTAGTATAAACTGGTGCCTACGCCTAACTATAAATAAAATTCGGAAAAATGGAAATTATGGCTGACTTTTTTTTTTTTGCAAGATTAGCCTAATAATATAAAGTTTTCCCCTATACCAGGAATCAGAGATAAGAAGCTGGACATTCGTATATATATATATATTAATACCTTCATTATAGTGTTCTTAATGTTGTCTCAAAAATCTCTTAAAATCTCGTGTCTGGGTCGGAAGTTATTCAAGGTCAAAGTTCACGAAAATCGGTTTTTCGTGATTATATAGTTTTTTATTACTCCATTGAAGTTGACGTGTATTAGTAAATTGTAGAGCATACAATTTGTTGGTTTAGTTTCAAACAATTTTTTATTAGTACAGTACGCGAACAGTTTTGAGCTTCAATAATTCACAAGTGCGATTTTCTTTTTAAGTTAGAGAATATGAGATGATTACTTATAGTAAAAAAAATTTTCTAACAGTTTATGACGTCGCACCAGGTATTATATAGATATTTGTTAATAACA
Source organism: Pammene aurita (assembly GCA_947086415.1). NCBI lineage: Eukaryota > Metazoa > Arthropoda > Insecta > Lepidoptera > Tortricidae > Pammene > Pammene aurita. Next base: position 18,821,656 of record OX352293.1, on the reverse strand, counting down.
ACAAGAAAAGATTATACAAGATATATTTTCCTTTACTATACTATTGCATTCAACTATTTCAACATCATCTGTCATTTTATAACAGTTTGGTTAATAGATTATGTGAGCATAATCGAAAACAATTTGTCAAAATATAAGTGACCTTGAATTCTAAACGAAATACAAATAGCTAAGACGACATATGCTCTTGACAAAACCGTTATAAAATGTGAAGTTATGTTGCAATAGTAAAAAGCGATAGCCTGGTGGAGAAAAATAAAACTTACATTATCTTTTCTATGTGTAGCAAACAAATACATGTATTATGCCTAGCGCAATGCTAACAATTGTTAGAAAATATTTTTTATTATTAGTACTTAACGTATTATAACAGGTCACAAAATAAAATCGGACTTGTGATTTACGTCATTTTTATAGGTTAAAAAGACGTTCCCGTACTCCACTATTATGCATTCAACTGTTTATAAAAACAAACGGAAGAAATTCCAATTGAAGGTATATTTTATGTGCCGCTAGGTCTCCTAGCTTTGAATAAGTAAAAAAATATGTTTAATGGGGGGGAGGGGGGCACTCAAAACATGCAACTACATATCTTGAAGCAAATCAAATTATTTTGTTCAATATTTTTTGATTGCCTCGGACTCCGGAGGGTTTGGTCACTTTTTCTGAAGTATATGACATCTATTTTCATGCAACTACATGTTAAAAAATATATTTTTGGGAAATACTAACGAGTGCCATATCATTAGATAGGTGTTATAAAATAGCTTTGAGTTTCCTATTTGTTTTTTGCTGAAGTATTTTTTTTCGAGGATTATTTTTTTTTATACCACGACGGTGGTAAACAACAGCCCGCCTGATGGTAAGCAGCTACCGCAACATATGGACCCCTGCAACTGCAAAGGAGCCACATGCGCGTTGCCGACCCTTTACAATACAAAAAGGAGGATTCATTGTGTTGACGGCTAAAGAAACAAGAGGGTCCCTCATCGTCAATACACTGGGTCCTCTTTGAGCTCTTTGGCAACCTTACTCACCAGCAGGAACACAACACTATGAGTAGGGTCTAGTGCTATTTGGCTGTGGTTTTCTGTAAAGATGAGGTAATTCCCCAGTCGGGTTCTGCTCCAGATTTATGCCATGCGCTGTGCCCATACCTCTCTTTTTGGCGTAGTTTAAGGACATACCCCGAGCCCAAGCAAGGATCTTAAAAGGTGTCAGTGTTGTAACCGTTTGTTCTTGTAAAAGTGTAGATATTTGTGTATTATAATGAACCGGCAATTACGAAACACAAAATTGAACAGGGTCTGAAATGCTCTTGACCGGATTTTTTTTAAACAAAATCGTTCATAACCTCTTAAAGTAGACCTTTTTACCGAGTGCCACTCCCATAGAGATGATAAGATAGCAAATGAAAAAATATTCAAAGTTAGGTCAGCTGGATAATTTTGCTTCTCAGTCGGCAATTTCTAGTCATCGATAGTTTAAAAAAAAGTTAAATGGGTCGTTCTCCTTTTTTAACCGACAATGATTTTCCCTTGAAATCGACATGTGTCTGGTGTGGTTTTTTTTTTGTAGATAACATTTGTCCAAAATGTGTTTTATCCCATTATACTAAGCTATCTGTCAATTGCTCTTGCTAGTATATGATTAGAATAAACTTTTATTCACAAAACACTATCACAGGGTGGTAAAACTTAGCGCTGTCCCCGCTAAATAGATCACACTGTTTTCTGAAAAACCACTCGGTCGTGAAAAGAAAAAAATATTAGTCCTCTAAGACTCTTGCTTTATTTAACTTTATTAGCATTATCTTTTTAATGCTCGAAAAACCGAAAACTTCATCATATTTTCGGTGAAAAAGTAGAACATCACAAACAAGCTTAACATTTTTGTATGGAAGTTTCGATCTTCAATTATCTTTTTAGAAACAAGTAATCGTAAAACGAACTCAAAAGTAGTAAATATTTCATTTAACAATAAATTTACCCTTTATGCTTCCTAAACGGCCGCCTAACTAAAAGAAGATAATCATTTTTTGCAACAATTCACCCAATCCATATTTCACTCTATGAAACATTTTCATTTTCCTACGTGCACACCCCTAGCCAATTTATACAAATTTCCAATTTATTTTTCACTCTATAAAACATGTTTTTTTTTATGTGCAAGCGGGGCCCCTGACCGAAGCGGGTCCCCAGGCAGTTGCCTACTCTGCCTAAAGGCTAATCCGGCTCTGCTTACACATACTTAAAATGATTCATAGAAAAACGTAATTGTTAAGAGGTGTTTGCCTTACATCAAATCAGGTTTTAGTCTGGAGGAAAACGGCTTGTTCGGAGAAAAGTCGTCGACATCTCTTCTAAATACCTCAAACTGGTATGGATATATTCCTCGTTATATCTAGTATGCGAATTGACTGGTTTTAGTTTATGGAGGGGGGGGGGGGGGAACTAGTAGAAAAAAGGGGGAGGGGAAAATGGCAGCCGACTGTCATCGAAATTTGTTCATATCTCGAGTTTTATGGAACCGATCGGTTCGTGTAAGATGTTATTTGAAAGATTAATAAATGTAATATAATTGTATTTAAATAAACCTAGTCATCACTTTAGTCGTTTACAAAATATTTGAAAAAATATGATTTTTTACCGTGCATGTTTACGTAATTAAAAGGAATATTTTGTAAACTACTAAAGTAATGACTAAGGTTATTTTAAAACAATTATAGTATGTTTAATAATCTTTCAAATGACACCTCATGCGAACCGATCGGTTTCAATAGGACTCGAGATGTGAAGAAATTTCGATGACGGTCGGTCGCCATCGTTCCCCTCCCCTTTTTTTTAGATTGCCCCCCCCCCCCCCCCCCCCCCCTCTATAAAATAAAACCAGTCAATTCGTATACTGTCGACAATGAGAAACACATCCATACTAGTTTTAGGTATTTAGAAGAGATGTCTACGAAAATCGTGAAAGACACGACTCTTGTTTAATTTTCCTATAGACTAATACAAGAGAAGGACCATCGTACGCAGCGACATCTAGAATTCATTTTACCGGGTGACAAAATCCATATAAAAAAGGATCATCGCACGCAGCGCCATCTAGCTGATACTTAGTACCTACCATATACCATAAATTAACCAAATTTTTTCGTATTCTCAATTTGACGCCATACATACTAGAACTTTTTTAAGACTCATGTTTTCATGATTTCCGAGATGGACTCTAATATGCTAGATGGAAGCCAACCAGTAAGAATTTTGATAAATGTACAGTATGGCGGGCTCCAGTACTAGCATGATTATTAGCGGCTACCGTAGCCTATAAACGCCTGCAACACCAGTGCGCGTTGCCGACCCTTTATAAAAAAGGTGGTTTCACTGTGTGTTGTGAATGTGCGTGTGTACTTATTACGTAAAAACTTATTTAAATATAAACGTAATTTGATATACTGTGTAAACAAGTTAAAGCACGCACGGCCGCCACGACGCTTAAATGACGTAACAAATCAAATTTACTTGCCAGCTCTACACTGCGTTACTAATGTATATTTATTATTTAACAAGTCTCAAGTCAGTATGATAAGATAACCGATTTGTAACCAGCGTGTATTGTTGGATATGAGTAATACTAGTAATACCTATTTTGACACTAACTGTAAATTTCTGTGCTAATAATTACTACATCTAGATAATACATAATAGCAATTAAGTTATATAGTGTACTTAATTAAATTCTCAATAATGTATCATAACTATGAATATCAATATGCGGCGATACAAAATAGGGAAAATGGTAAGTCCATTTATCATATCATAACCTTTGTTAATTGTTATAAATAACAAGTGACATATATATAAATCAATAGTTTACTCTTTAAATGGAATTAATGAAAGGTAGTTCATATAATTTAAAAAGCCTTATAATCATCATAGGTCACTTGATGTGGTACTTACTATAAAAAATTACCATAAAAAGATAATTTAAAATTTCAACTGACCTACTTTTATAAGCTATTCAAACACATTACTGCATTATGGCTCCATTCATTTCATGTATAGTTATTGAAATTTACCCAAAGATTTGTGTTACGTCTCTTTTCTTTATATGGCAAATTAAAGAAACGCAAGGACAACTAATATACAAAATGAATTGGCGCCATTACTTTTATATTCAGGGAAAATTGCAAATAACGCAGCATCTATGCATACTAAGTAAAAGACATGACCCGAAAATTCACTTTATGTTTTGTTATTGTATTGGGTAGTGCTATTCGTATCCAGTCTCCTCGATTAGATATGTTCAAGCTATTCGTGCCAATTCATTTGTTATGATAGGTATTTGCTCGAAGATTCATGTTTTTTTTGAAACCACGACGGTGGCAAACAAGCACACGATCCGCCTGAAGGTAAGCAGTTACCGTAGCCTATGGAAGCCTGCAACCCCAGAGGATACACATGCGCGTTGCCTACCCTCTAAGAACCTATACACTCCTTTTTTTCTTTTTTTTGTGATGTTGCACACATAAATGTTCATCTCTTTCCTTTATTAATATACGGGAAATGAATGTGATGCAACCTCACAAGTCTCACAACGCAAATAAACCAAATACACGCACTGAATTTGTGTCATAACAGGATCACAACACACCAAACAGTGAGTATTGAAGGTGAATCTTCGGCTCGGCTTAAACCGGTATTAGACATAACAATATTTAGGCCCCAATCTGTCAGGTTGGGACATGTAATAAGAGCCTAAGAGGTAGAGCCCTGGCCCTTCGGGAGCTGAAGGAAGTATAGGGAAAGGCAGGGTACACAACAGATTGGGCCCTACAATTGCAATGTCTAATACCCGTTTTAATAGCTACATTCAAAAACGCAGCAGTCGAAAAAATCTTTTGTCGGTTAAACCATGGTTAAACCAGTATTTTGCAAAGTGTAGGGCCCGAAGAATTAGATCCAGTTAATGTTCATATAAATCCTTGGTCACATCTCAGTCACAGTGTGACGACGGCTTAAATATTAGCTGTCAAGAAATGTCAAAACAAAACAAATAAAAATAAAAAAACTTGATTCGATCCGATCCATTGTGGATCCATTCGACACTGTGTATCAATACTCAATGCGTAGTATCTTTTAAGTAAAAGTAGTATGTGACTCAATGTAAACTAGTTGGTAAACAATTACAGTTATTTTCTATTATATGAATTACATTTTTAACAAGATGTTCAGTTCTGATTACCGCAATCAGTCAAAAGATAACGGAAGACGGATGATCAAAGTCAATCCATAACTTAATAAGATAGGATGATTAACTAGGTGTACTATCCTGGCAAAAATATCCTCGCATTGGATTAACGGAGATTTCGTAAGTAGATTTATATTTAAAATAATAACCTGCATCTTATTGCTTTCAATATGCTATTTGGTCTGGTCACGAAGGGCCTCATCATTCCAACAAGATGAATAGTCGTTCTTACTTACTAACCTAATTTTCCCATTTGTCTTAGTTTGGCCACTGTTTTAATGTGATATTTTTTGTATAAAACTTGTTATATTTTTCTTAAGAACTCGCATCTCAACATCTGAGCAATAATTTCAGCACTGGCATTTCTGCATTGTGATGTGCCCATTTCCATACCAAATGTTATTCCAGTTAAATTTTAAAGCCGTTTTTTTACAGGTGGCAGTAAAATGCATGGATCCTGCCGGGTTGTTACCTTTTGCCTTTTGACTACAGTTTTGCCTACAATTCTTATAATTATACCACTCTACCTGAGGAACATGAAATATGCTGATGTTATGTATAAGATATCGGATTCTGATGTCATCCAGATTCACAAAGGGCAATCATCAGTTTTTTGTAAGACACATTCCTTAACAATGAATACCACATTTAATGCATTCCAAATGACTGGCAAACCGGCCCTGTCCTTAGAAAAGAAAAAACACATAAGACTTAAGAAATCTTTGACACTCCCTGATGACACACTGGAGTATTGGGGGTTCTACCTTTTTAAAGGTGCTTCTGTTGAACTCGAAGCATGTTCCAGATACAAGGGGTCTAAAATATTAGTTGTGAAAGGTGATAATGTACTTAATACCTGTGGTATTTTAGAAGGAAATAAGTATAAGAAAGATGCTCCTCATATTGACAATCAGGAGCATGTGATTGTGACTTTAGCAAATCCTGGTGAAAAGGATTACCTAGAAGCTTCCTTGCCAGTAAATAATGACCTGGAGCAAAGCAAACTGGGGGAAGCAAATGAAGCAATAAAAAATATAGATAAGACTGACAGTGTTCAAGGTAATTTGAAACACAACATGACAGTGATAAACAGTTTACGATCAAAAAGAAATACAAAGCCTGTTCATACACCTAACACTGTTCTCGACACTGGTATAAATCATGGTGGAAATGCATTCAACAGCACAGATGGACAACAAGATAAGTCTGTTTCTAGCTTTGAAATAAGTTTACATGAATGCTATGACGATAACATTATTATCAACCGTGAATTGCCATACCAAAGTGTTTGTAATAGTTCAAAATACTTTGGAAAAGCTACTACTTTAAAAGTTACCCATGATATATTAGTAGATGGATATTACTATTATATATTCTATAGTGACAATGACTTTGTCAAGAATAATATTCATGTAATTTTTGATATTTATAAGCCGACGTTTCTGTACACTAACATGTCAGAATCAAAAGTATGTATTAATAAAACAGAATGTATATTTGACGTAGGATTTCTTAGTGACGAACTAGTAATTGTTGAAGTACCTACAAAGGATGGCCTGTCTACTGATGATGATTCTTCTATTTTGATATCAGTGTGCCATCCAAGAATGTCTGTTTATATTATATTCCCAGTGACCGTCCTTGTGTTAATAATGTTATTTGCATTTTTATGATACATGTTTGTAGTGTTAATGTATTATCTTGTAGTGAAAACGAACATTTCCAAAAATGTGATATTACTTTATTAGATCTTAACTAGTATTAAGTTTTATTGTGATGTGATAGTTTACACTTGCACTCATAGTAATATGATTTTTGCTCTTAATCTTGATAAATTGAACTTTTTGTTTTTTTTTAATTGAATTTTAGCGATAAGACCGCCAATTGTTTTACCTCTACTTTTACTGTTTTTGACTTGTATTTTTTGTTTCTTTATTTAAAGGTGTGCAATAATAGTACATTACTGCAGAGACCAGTAAGTAAGCTTTCCTGGCTGAGTATGTAGTAGCCGTCCGAGTCGAAGACGAGGACGGCTACAATACGAAGCCAGGTAAGCTGATTACGGTCGAAGCATGTATAGTGCTTTTCTCAAACATGTAAGGAAATAAAATTACTTGTTTAGTGCTCAGTTACTGGCTGAGTGATTTAATGTTGTATGAAAATCCTTTACGTACGCCGCGCTGAACCTGCCTTGGAATAGAGTCCCTACTGGTCTCTAATTACTAACGTAACAGGAACATTTCCGAGCATGTTTGAGAAAAGAGTATTTATGTTTATGTTATAAAATACCTATACCCAGTCAAGCTAGATGTCTTCTATTAAGTTTAACATCTCATTATTTAATTCAACAGCCACACTAGAAACAACAAGATAATGTTCATTGATTAAAAACTATGAGTGCGTAGTTTATTGACCTACTTTTGATTAAGTACATATTTATTGTATATTGTATAAAAACACTTGTTATTTAAAATTATTACTTGTTGAGTAAAAAGTACATATTCTTTTTATTTTTTACTTTGATGACCTTTGACTGACTGTGATTCACCTTTCGCGGTTATCGCATTGGCGCCGCAATCAGATGGGTGACCAAGACAGCGCTATCCACAAGCAGAGCCCTATCTCGTACTTTTACAGCGTTATAGACATGCCTGGCGCTGCCATCGGCATGGTGTCATCGCATTTGGTTGCTGTTCGAACGAGACCGCAACATTACATTCATGGTCGCATGCAGTCTGTGGGCCTACCGCGAACGTCATACATCAAAATTTCCCTCTATATCGCACATGCATGTACATACGAGCAGTACGAGTGAGAGACGCAGATAACGAAATGTCAATTTTCGCGGTAGGCTAGGCCAGTGTTGGCCGTTAATTTCAATTAGAATTGAAAATTGATCAATAAGATTGAAGATTAATTCCGTAACTAATCAATTACACTAACATCAATTTTTACTAACGTTAGTTCGCATTGATTTTGTGACGTCGTTAATTACACTAACCGTCAATTAGAATTAACCTATTAGTTACACTAACGTCTCAAAAATTTAATAAGATTAACAGTTGATTAGATTAACGTTAGTGTAACTAATAGGTTAATTCTAATAATTAATGTTAATGTCCAGCATGAGCTCCAGATTTTGATACCGGTACCATCTGCTCATCAGTACAAGTCGAATGAGCCCAAACAGCATGAGTCTATGATGCGCCAAACCCGAGATCCAGTAGGGATCCCCAGGGTCCAGCATGACCTCCATCTTAGGATACCGGTCCCATTGCTTATTAATACAAGCCCCCGAGGCCAGAGCCAAAATCGAAACAAAAATCAAAACCTCGTAGCTTAACCTAAATTCGCGTTTAGTTAGGTAAATTATTAATGTCAATTACCAATTCAATCTACACTAAAAATTATATTAATGTTTAAATTTTTGAGAAAGACTAAAAATTTAATATCTTCAATTATTAGTTATACGCAAAGGATTAACACGTTAGTTACAATTAATTTCAATTCTAATTGAAATCAATTTGCATTAAACTATTAGTGTTCAATTTTAACTAACGTGTTTCAATCTTCAATTTTTAATTTTCAATTACACTAACGTTCGGCCAACACTGGGCTAGGCCATCAAGTTCGAAACGTGCGAGTGTATAGTCGCCATCAGATATATCGGAGCGGCCAAGGTGGTCACAAATATCTGAACAACGCCTCTATTGTCAAGGCGATAGAGTGCATGTTCAGATTTTTTTGAGTACCGTGGCCGTTCTGATATATTTGATGGTGACTGTACGTGGTCAAGTTCAGTTTTGTTTAATGTGTGGCATTTCCGACGCATGTGTACAGGTCTGACCAATAGTCGCTCCATATTGAGCAATATTTAAGAACACCTTTACACGGCCGATAAAAATTGCCCGATTACCGGAAATTCGAAGGCAATTTTGACGTACTTAACCCTTTGACCGCCAAAGCCGTTCAAACACGTCAACGAAAAGTCGTGCCCTCAGCGCTATGACGTGTTAAAACGTCCAAAATGAGAGATCAAAATACTCCTTAATAAACAAACTTTATAGAAATATTTTTGTATATTTATTATAGCTCTACCATTCACCTATCTTTTTAGTTAAAATTTCATTAAAAATAACCCGTAACTCAAGAAAAAATTAGAAAATACTTCAAAGCTATTTAAAAGAACAAAAAGGCTCCTCGCCGTTGACGGGTAAACACGTCAAGCGGCGTGACGTTACTTCGAAATAGTGTTGTTCGTTTGAAAGCATAGTGGTCGATGTTGATTATTGTATGAACATTAAGAGGCTGACAACACCCGATGACCTTCAAATTGACTTTACCCAAACAGTGTTTCAGCTATAACTACTTGTTTTGAGAAAGTAAAAAAAATGTATGTTAATATTCGTTATATTTGGAAGAACTTCGTTGCGTCCGATACACGATTGGACGAAATCGGCTCGATAGAAAATAATTCCAAAGTTACATCTTAAAATTAGCTTTAAACAGTTGTATGTCTTTAGTTTCTTGACTTATACGTCTGTAACTAAGGACAAAATTCCACCACACTAATACTAAAAACTTCGTTGCCTTATATTTCTCAATTAATGCGTCGTTTTTTTTTAATTCATTATTTTGTAAAATTTGCAATGAGCTCCCATACTAATCGTAACACAGTGTTTCTCTTTCACTCGCGCTGAATAAGATAGGGAGGGAATTTAGCTGTTGTCAGCCCCTTTATGAATGTTTTTCGCATTTTAAGCTTTATTATATAATAAAACTAATTATTAAACTGTGATTCCTGTAGAAGATTAGTTTTAGGAACTACATATCGTAATGTTAAAAACCGGCCAAGAGCGTGTCGGGCCACGCTCAGTGTAGGGTTCCGTAGTTTTCCGTCCGCCACAGTAAGCGTCCCCACTTAAGAAATTGTAGAAATTACAGGTACAATAAACACCTGCTTATACGTTACGGTTAAATTACAAACTTAGTTCAGAAATTATTTTGTAATTTTTTTCAAAAACTATTGAACCTATCAAGTTCAAAATAATTTTCCTAGAAAGTTTTTATAAAGTTCTACTTTTGAGATTTTTTTCATAGGTATTTTTAAATCTTATGGTTCAAAAGTTAGAGGGGGGGGGCACATTTTTTTTTACTTCTTGAGCGATTATTTCCGAAAATATTTACATTATCAAAAAATGACTTTACTAAACCCCTATTCATCTTTAAATACCTATCCAACAATATATCACACGTTAGGGTTGAAATGAAAAAAAAAAACACTCCCCACTTTACGTACGGGAGGTACCCTAATAAAACATTTTTTTCCACTTTTTATTTTACCACTTAGTCGGCGTGATTGATATTAGTACCAAATTTCAGATTTCTAGTGCTAACGCTCACTGAGATTATCCGCGGACGGACGGACGGACGGACAGACATGGCGAAACTATAAGGGTTCCTAGTTGACTACGGAACCCTAAAAAGATATATATTTTAAATTTTTACTTTAATATATGCATTATTAAAAAAGAAAGAGTTTTATTTAAGTCGCAATGGAATAAATACAATGCGTGTTATAAGGGCCGTATTTAAAACCTAACAATGTGTATGTCGTTTCTAACGTTTCTTTTAATCTTATTGCTTCGCCGCATTCTTGTTAATCTTTAAACAATGATAAATACCACGACACGTGGGCTTTCGGTCCATTTCATTCATACCAAATAAGTAAAAATAATGAAATGGTATTTTAGATAAAATGTCAACCAATATGAATGTTATCGGTGAGAGACCGAGTTTAAGTAAACAAAGCATATGTCATTATAAGGGATATACCAAGTTTCTTTAGGTACCAAAGAATGAAATGTGCGCGAGGTATTTTTTTACCTACACGCCGGTTCTGTCCGATGTTCATTAGTTTTTATCATAAAAATTATTTATTTGATGGTATTGTTAAACATTTTTTACTCAACTAAACACTTAAAAAACCTAACGTATTTTCCTTCATACAGTTACACTACGGAAATATCGATACAGAAATGAATGAATATCTCTCACCCCCAACTCTAACATTCATAATAAGTTACGGTGCCACCAGCGCCAAAGCCGTCATAACACGTCAGCGCGTGACGTTATCTCACTTAAGTAGTGCTGTGGCTATATTGACAAAATGAAATAAAATTTTATATTAATTTTCATATTTTTGTAGTTGCTTTTAGGTGTATAAGAAAAATACGAAATGAATATTCTTTACTATTATGATTTCTAAATATCTAAAGTGATTTTGCCTAACTAAATCCACTATTAGGCGGAAAGAAATGTTTCGTCGATATGCTGTTTTCAAATCACTACGGTATCTGAGTGCGATCGTGCAAATTTCGCTCTGGCGCTGGTGGCACCATTTTTCTGTCCGATGCGTGGCGTTCTAAAGGATAATGGCCATGAGCAATTTTGATATTGCTCCATATGGAACGACCATTAGTCCGAGCGTCTTGGGCTGTAGGTAAATGCGTAAAAGCGCTATCTAGCGGGCGATTAGTAATAAAGAATTTACTAGTCTGTGGCTTTTAGGTCTGGGGATATCAATACCGCAAGAAACCAGACGAATTCAAATAGTGGGTGAGCTCTAGCCCCGAAAAATATAACACCATAATGAGAGCCAAAAGCCCTCTAGTTAGTTTTCTATCCTTTCTGGATCCAGGCATCAGGCAGCTGTTTACGGGTGGAGGCAGAGAATGCAATCCTCTTGAAGAAATCAATAAAATTCCTAGATTTGATGCAGTATTTATAGGTGATATGGGTAGGTAATTGTGTAACTATTTAGAATATACTATTGTCATGACATGTAATGTTTTTTGCCCTGTATAAATGAGACAACTTCTGTAGTTTTTTTTTTACGTACTTACTTTGGTATTCCTTTTTTCCAATTGAAAAGTTTTGCTGGCCCGTCACCCTCATCTCCACCGATGAATAGCTGCCAGATGCCCGGACCTAGTAATAAGGATATAATACAGCAAACTAACAAGCGGCGTTACGTTGCGTCACATTTTCCGGGGCTAGCCCTTTTAACCCATTGACCGCCTAGTATCGGAGAAAAATCATGCCACTGACGCCAGAGCGCGCGAGCGCACTGCAGCACTGACGTGATATCACGCGCTGGTGCCAAGGGCACAACTTTCCATGGGCGTGACTTGACATCTTTGGCGGTCAAAGGATTAATCTAAAAGAAACCCGTGTTTCTTTTAATGGACAGACTTGGTTAGCAATCAAAATCCGAACACTAAGGGCCAGTTGCACCAACCACTTTTGACGGACTCGGACTGACGACGGACACAGCGTCTATGAAAATTTCCATACAATGACATTTGTGACGTTTTCAAATCAAAAATAACTACATCATGTGTGTTGTTAATAATAGTAGGTTATGTAACTGTTACGTAATAAGGCCTAATTACGTACAGTTGCATACACTGCTTTATCTACACTCGTATTATTTATCCTAAATGCCGTGTTCGGAAACCATAGAATGACCGCCATTGCACCGCCATGGCCAACTCGATTGTCTGCGGTCGCGCGGGCGCGTGTCTGCGGTCGCGCGGGCGCGTGTCGGCGGACGCGCGGGCGCGTGCCGGTGTACATTATGTTATCAAAACTCATAACCTATCAATATTTGAGCATGTAAAGTTAAAATTACGTTACTGCCACAGATAAAAAGCTTATCATAGTAAAATCGGTTGTGGTAATGCTAGCCATTGCCTACCGTTTTCGAACACGTTTTAGAGAACTTACAATGTGAGTGTAGATAATAGTAGTTTATGTAACTGTTACGTAATAAGGGTCCTTAAAACATGAGTGTGGTTTTATGAAATGAGCCGCAGGCGAATTTCATAATAAGATCACACGAGTGTTTTAAGGCCTAATTACGTACAGTTGCATACACTGCTTTATCTACACTTATATTATATATATTAAATTAAGTGTTCGGAAACCATAGAATGACCGCCATTTTGTACCGTCATGGCCAACTCGATTGTGCCGGCGCTCGCGCGGGACCAATCGAGTTGGCCATGGCGGTAACATTATGTTATCAAATTCGATGTTCCAAATTTGAAACTCATTGCTGAACAATATTTGAGCATGCAACGTTAAAATTACGTTACTGCCGCAGATAAGAAACTTATCATAGTTAAATCGTTTGTTGTAATGCTTGTCATTGTCTACGGTTTTTGAACGCATTTTAGAGTACTTACAGTATGAGTGTAGATAAAGTTTATTTCTATATCATTTTTATGACAGCAAGGCCTTATTGTCATTGACAACCGACAATGATGTACTTACAGTAGAGTTCATAAATATGTGTAAAATTTTCACCTTATTGCAATGGATTAAGGTGAAGGAATGTACACATATTTATATATATGAACTCGATTGTACCTTTAACTTGAAAACATGACATTTAGCGAACGATTTAACGGTGACAGACAGTTTGCTGCAATGCAACCGACAAAATTAGGATTGTGGTTACTTTAGAGCTAATTGTGTCGCTATTTTGATAAGGTGCCATTTGACTGGAAGCTGGAGCTTAATGCTTTTATAGCTCGAATACAATGTACGGCGTAAAGGCCGGTCGCGAAATGGTACCTCTTACAAAAGACTATCACAATTATCGATTAGAATTTTTATTTTTGGGCACTAAAACCTATCAATCTCCTCTACTCTGCTTCAAGGATGATAATAATAATAAGACATAGATTGCAATATCCATCCAAAATCGTGTTTTATGACTTAATGTATGGATTTTTCCTTCCCTGTTCCTGATACAAAGAGTGTAGGTAGACGTGTTTAACTAACTTGTAGCTTGGATTATTTCAAGAAAAGCGGTACTGATCTATTTGAGGATAAACCTGTAGATAACGCTGCAATGGATAATAAAACGTATCTTTAGCTTCTCACACCCACGTCTATGAACTCTATGATGTCTCTAGGGGTCATTTTCTTGAACAGGTCATTATAACACCACTTCCAGAAAATGGTTCCTTAGTTTTTTTTCAAAACTATACCTAAACTTTTATTTAGCTTGACCCCGTGTATTTGTGATTTAAATCGTGAAAGTTAAATTTCAACCGCTACCGGGAAGTGGTCGGATTGAGCTGAAATTTGGAATACTTCCGTAATTTACATGATAAGAGAGCGTTGTCTTACTACTATGTGTACCAAAAAAACATTTTTTTAGGGAGTTACTCGTTTCTTCATGAATTTCATGATGTATGGTTTTGACATGTTTATAATTATTCTTAAAATTGCAGTGCCCCATGCGCTCGTTTTAATTTCAGTATCAACCATTGAATAAAAAAAATGGAACTTTTCTAATATTGTTTAAGACAAGACAAGCCACTAAGTTATCGTCTTATCGTATATCCCTAGGTTGTTTCTTAAATCCACGAGTGTATAATATATGGTTTTACAAAGTTTAAATTTCTGAAAACGTGTCTTTAATTATCTAAGGACATTAATCAGAGTGAAAAGGAACCTTAATCGCCATCGCGATAAAAGACTATTATTCAGAAACAAAATTTATTCCAAAAATATAAATAAAATCGTAATGAATGTAAAAACCATGTAGACAACATAGTAGAAATGCAATAGCAATAGGGAATTTAGGATACAATGAGGACCCGTTAATAGAAATTAATGAACTTATAGAGGAAATTTTGATTTATTATTTCCACATAGATGTGTCCAAAGTGCGTTTCATAACAGGCTCAGTAGGCAGATCTTCTGTAAAACAAAATTATTCGTGTTTGAGTACAATACATAGACATTAAGGTTCCGATCGGGAATGGAGCGCTACATTTTCAAGTACATCAATAACAACAATTACGATATTTCATATATTTATTATCGTATTACAAAAACAGTTACCATATTATGTACAACTGGAAAAAAAAGTTACAATACATTGTTTCTTTCTTCTAGTACTTTTGTGATTGAAATAGCCTCTCCAGTACCCGATGAGACCTCTCTGCAGGCGGCAGAGAGGCCTGCGCGGAACGGGGGCCATCCGGCCGTGCCGGGCTTATTCTATATATATTAAACTTATATTGATACGTCTATTATACTATTATACGTTCATTAAATTAACTAAAACGCAAGTAACGGTCCAAATAAAATTAGTTCCAATAAAAAAATCGGCACAGCAGTAATTAGGAGGCGTCTCCTAATACTCACACCTTATATATATCGCAATAGAACGCAGGACACAAAGTATGAACCGGGGATTAGTGGCACCTCAGATGAGGTTAGCCACATCGCTGGGCATTTCCGTGATAGTTGTGTGGTAGAAGTCCTCGATGTCCTTCAATGCTCTCTTGTCTGATTCAGTAACAAAGTTAATGGCAATTCCTTTACGGCCGAAACGTCCACCTCGTCCAATTCTGGAATAAATATACCATGATCCAGATTAATGATTGTAAATCCTATTTAAGCAAAATGGTAGATAATTTAAACCCATAAAATGCAAGAACTGTACAGAGTTAATTCTTACATGTCTTGTCATGTAAACAAACATGTGTCAATCTAGACACCGTAATGTCATTTATTTTTGAGGTTACATTCGTTCGTTACTTCGATTATTGACGAAAATTTTATTAGTCAGTGGTTACTTGGTTGAATTCAATTTTAAGTGACAACCGCAGAGAAAAGTGTGATAAAGTGATAATGTCCTTGAGAAGGGTTTGCTTAGATTAGATAATAAGACAAGTAAGGATGAATTCTGTATAGATTTGGTTATCGAAAAACAGTTTTTTATTTATATTGAATTATTCTTAACACATTCAGTGCCGAAAACCCGACTATCGGGTATTTGATGACTTCGTTCCCAGGCCGGACGACCCAATAATCGGGATCGTGGTACAGCTTTATGACGAAATTTTTGTGGCCGGGCAGGGATGTCTTGTTAGGTGGGCTTGGTAGGTGGCAACGAATGTGATAAGTAAAACCACTATAAATATCACCAATCAGGTGCTACGGGCGTAAAACAATACAATTGGAAAATTTTAAACCGTAAAATTTAGCGTTAGACTAATATTTGTTCAAACAATCGGAAGAATGCGTCATCGCGTGTCAAATATGAATTAGTTAGTAACACTGTTACATACCGATGGATGTAGTTCTCGCGGTTGGTGGGAAGATCATAATTGATGACGCAGGAGACTTGCTGCACGTCGATGCCGCGCGCCAGCAGGTCGGTGGTGATGAGCACGCGCGAGGAGCCCGTGCGGAACTGGCGCATGATGACCTCGCGCTCGCGCTGGTCCATGTCGCCGTGCATGGCCGACACCGTGAAGTCGCGCTCGTGCATGGACTCGGTCAGCCAGTCCACCTGCAATAGTTCATGCCATGTTTCCTTATGACTGCTCTCTACCATGAGCCATCATGGGGATGCAGGTATGCATATAGCTACGTCCCTTAATAGACAATTTGCAATTCACGACAACATAAGGTAGTCACAGACATATAATTATAGTATACTTTTAAAACCGAGTCATCAGAATGATATGAAAATGAGTGTGGGTATTATCAGTTTAACCATTACAATATATTGTATAATATGCATGTTTTAATATTCTCGGTGAGAAGTCTTATGTAACAAGTAAAATGCCATGTATAACCAAAAGACAGAAAAATTTATCGAAGGTGTAGTACCTTATTAGATTGCTAATAAATTAAAAGAAACAAACATACCTTGCGACGGGTGTTGCAGAAAATAACAGCCTGAGCGATAGAGAGGGTATCGTACAGGTCACACAGGGTTTCCAATTTCCATTCTTCTATTTCAATGGAGATAAAGAACTGCTTAATACCTTCAAGGGTAAGCTGTAAAGAAAATGGATAGGTTTGGTTAAATCACCTTTGTAGTGGCCTCCAAGTTTACTTTAAGGTTAACCAGGTCTAGTCTCTAGGCCTTAGCAAGTTCCTTTTCCTGTTGCATATAGCAACTCATTTAGGACAATAAACAGTACTATTACATACAGTGGCTACATTGGTGTAAACTTGATGCTTGCAAAAATATATTACAAACATTTGTTCAATACAATGTTTTTGGAATGGAATAAATTAAAACTTTACAATCAGTATTAATCTGGAAAATGAGTAGACAATCTTTTTATCAAGTGCCAAATTTGTTTCCTGCTGTGTCAAGGCAAAATCAGCCAGCAGATAGTGGTTGAATTATTTCAATCGAGTCTGAACTACCCCATTTAGGATGGAAAAGAGCATTGATTTAGATCCAAGATTACAGCAATTAATTGAAACAAAAAAATGATAAAATGCGTATTTTTACAACAAGATACTAGAACCTATGTTAGTACTATAGTGACATTCCGTAACTCAATTTTTTATCATTGTATAATTGACATTTCTGCTTAATACAAAATTAACTAAATTTTTTATGCTGTTAATTACCAGAAAGCCTGCATAACTTGTTTTTTCAGGTCATTATGATCACATTACTTCCATTGGGCAAACTAGAAATTAGGATTAGAGTTGATAAGGAACACAATACAACTTACCTCTTCTTTCTGCACAAGAATGCGAATAGGCTCTCTCATGAAGCATCGGGACACTTCCAACACATCATCAGGCATGGTAGCCGACAGCAGGATAACTTGGACATCAGCAGACAACATCTTGAATACATCGTGGATCTGGTCCTTGAAACTGGAAGTTCAAAACGAAATAGTAAGGCCACTATAACGTAAGGCTGAGTAACATCTGCTGTATTAAGAACACTTTTCTGAATGTTATTTACTGCTACCTGATAGCTCAAAGTGCACAGACTAGCCTAATTTGATCATGCTAAAGTAAGCAGTCTTATATTCACAAATCTAGGTCAATGAGAGCAAATAAGTATGACTCACCCTCGAGACAACATTTCGTCAGCTTCGTCAAGCACAAAGAGCTTAATGGTGTTAGCGCGGAGGGCACGACGAGTAATCATGTCGTAGACACGGCCAGGGGTACCCACCACCACATGACAACCACTCTCCAGCTGGCGAATATCCTCGCGCACATTGGTGCCTCCAATGCAAGCGTGGCATTTAGCGTTCAAGTGATCACCAAGAGCTATTACCACCTAAAATTGTTTTATGTTGTTAATAATATAAAATCACAAACAATATTAACCACAACACACAATGTCACTCAAAAATTATTGATCAAAATTTATGTAGGTCTTCTCACCTTTTGGATTTGCTGGGCCAGCTCTCTGGTCGGCGCCAGAATCAGAGCTTGGCATTCACGAATACTAGTATCAATATGTTGTAAAATTGAAATGGAGAATGTTGCAGTTTTCCCAGTTCCAGACTGGGCCTGAGCTATAACGTCGCGTCCTTGAATGCAAGGCATGATAGCCCGTTGCTGAATTGCAGATGGCTTTTCGAAACCATAAGCATAAATTCCTCGTAATAACTCTTCCTTCAAACTCATGTCATCAAAGCTTTCCACGACTTGATGCCAATTTGTGTCCAACGCGCCTTCGGGCTCCATGCCCGGAGGTCCATCGTAATTGACTGGTTCCTTGGATGGCCCATTCTTTGAATCCTCCGGCCAATCTTCTGATCTGTGAAGAATATAAGTGTTTGTGTTTTAACCGTGGTAGGAACATTAGAGAAGGAATCTATCTCAGTCTATGCAAATGAATTAGAGACTATGAATCTGTAAAAATCATTAATTTCGCATCAGTTGTGCTTCTGTCAAAATGGCATTTAGTCGTTGGCCAGACCCCAGGATGACAATTAAATATAAAAATAGTTTCAAAATCGCTATTAATATGTATAAATTCGTTCTTTCCGAAACTGTGGAACAAATTACATATACACGTGCACTATGCTTAATTTATAATACATGTTCTCCTGCCAGCGCCATGTTGGCAATCGGCGACCACGAAGGGGCGCAAGTATTGAATAATTGTGCAAAAACTATGCATGTACCAATACATGATACAATTAGACATTGAAAACCACCTATTGTTACTGTGATAATTAAACAAATAAAGCCCAAATTAACACAGAAAGTACTCTTACCTTCTTTCAGGTGAATAAGACATGTTCCAATCGCGGTAGCTGAACGGAAAAGAACTAGCAAGGTCAAGTTGAGCTTGATGAAAAGAAGCTTTTTTTAAAAGATTGAATAAGGAGTGGTTACTTGGACACTAGTGTAAAATTTACTTTTATAATATTTATAAAGGATTTATTACGTGCTTTAATTTTTGAAAACGTGCTGTATCACGAGAAGATGAGTAATACAATATTATTGGGAAATAAAACGACGGAAGTACGTCTATAACGTGAAATTTCAATTTGACTTAAAGAGAGATAGCGTAATGGCAGATGAATGTGGTAAAAAGAGACAGTTAGCTAAGATTTCCAGAAATGGTTGTATAGTTGTCTATGGCTTGCTATTCGAAAGTTATGGTATGTAGATTTTATTATCTTGCAATTTATTTGATTTAATTTTAATTTAATGTAATAAAAAACATAAACTTATTATTATTGAAAGAGAAAAACATATAATCAGCATTACCCAAATATTTATTTACGTAAACCATATTTCTTTATATGTATGTTAACTGTTTATTAAATTAGTTGTTTATTAAATATTTTGAAAGATATAATCACGTGTAATGTTCATCATTCTAGTTTTTCTACATCGCATTCTCACCGCTTGACATTATTAAAAAAATACATTTGTTTGTCTATGCAATATTTTTCCGACATGTTGGCAGAACTGAGATTACTTCCTGTATTGTCTATGATTACGCTGCCATTTTGAAACGGTAGTGCTTAGTGCTTTTTGTTCGTGTGGAGCGCTTGCTCGTTGCGAAGAGTTAATTGTGTAGTAGTCAAGTGTTGTAGGTTTAAATTCAATCGAACATTCAAAATGAGCTGGCAAGATTACGTCGATAAACAGTTAATGGCATCCAGATGTGTGACAAAAGCAGCAATTGCCGGTCACGATGGAAATCTTTGGGCAAAGTCGGATGGCTTCGAAGTAAGTTTCTGACAAAGTTACTACGTGTCAGTGATTTGCAGTTAAACCTTTTGTTCTGTGATATTGTGGTTAGAAGTGCATAGAAAGTGATGAAAGTGCATCAAATTAACTAGTTAAGTAAATGGATGATGAATTTGGTCCGGCTGGTTTGACAAGATGGCGACATGTGGTAGTAGCCTATGGGAAATCCAAATGTGAATTTAGTCCTTGTACGAAATATTTTAACATATACGTATATATTCAACAGCATTGCATGCTGAAACGAAATATTTAGTCAGCTCGAAAATTACATTGTAAACACACTATTCCGTGCTTAAAAGTTGCCGGCCGGCGCGTCAACAATTTTAGGGATCTTTGTGCCTAGTAGGTACCTACCTAATAGACTGCTGTTGTGCTGTGAAAATTAGTTGTAACATAATTTGTACCCAATTTCGGTGTTTACATTTTGCTGATTTTGTAGTAATAAACAAACTGCAATATTTGTACATTGGATGTCTGTTGCCTTTTTATATACTTATTAGGCACCAATAAATAATGATATTCTAAGTCATTTTTATGTGAGGTAACGGAATTAAAGGGCTCAACTGTACAATATGTGACATCGAGTTCAGGCTTCATATTTTTTTTGTAGCTTCTACTCGCCAAAAGACAACTCCTCACAAAATTTTAAGTTGCGGAAACGCTTGGTTTGCGAGATAAAAAATAATCAAAGTTCCATATAAAATCCCGATTTTACACCACCATGACACAATATTTTGCGTTTCGTTAAACGTGTTGAGAAAAACTAAAACGTGATGATTTGTTTTATGTTCAGTTTTTACATAAATACAGTTTTTTCGACTTATTTGTGTACAATAATAGTTACATGATATTTATTCAATGATTCTTTTAATTTATAAGCATTATTTTGTGGAAATTTGTTGATTAATAATTATCAAAAATGGTACGATTTTACTAAAACGCATAAAACAAAACGCAAATAGAATTGGCGGGGTATGCGGGCGGGGGATACGACATGACACTTTGTAGGAACTTTTTTAGGTTAGTTCAAAGTAGTTTCAGACAGACTCTAAGGCAGGTGGGTGTAGGTACGACGACGAGCGAAGCGAGGAGGAGTGTTAGGTAGAACTGCGACCCTACAGCGCGCGAGCCGAGCGAGCGAAGCGAGCGTGCCGCGACAGCGGCCGGCGAAGCGCCAGAACCTAACACTATCACACTCCCCCCTCTCCTCTACAAAATATTGTGTCATGGCCGTGTAAAATCGGGATTTTATATGGAACTTTGATTATTTATTATCTCGCAAACCAAGCGTTTCCGCAACTTAAAATTTGGTGAGGAGTTGTGTTTTGGCGAATAGAAGCTACAAAAAAAATATGAAGCCTGAACTCAATGTCACATATTGTACAGTCCTTCCCCATATTTTAGTTAGTATAGTTACAATACACTTAAAAAAAGACTTAACCGATACTAGATAATTTATTTATAAAACCTTATCGACACATGGGAACCTCAACGAAATAGTACCTAGTTCATGATTTAAAAAAAAAACTATGTAGATCAACATAAAAAAATGTTTGGACTTTCTTAGTTTTTTGAGAAAAGGTGTACAATTTTGCAATCTGAACCGATGATCATGAGAATCATGTTATTCATGTTCTAAATAAAATTAAAAGGAGTTATATCCATCAAATTGAATATCATAAGAGCCTGACAACACCCGATGACCTTGAAATTGAAGTAACAGTTTTTTAGCAATAACTATTTATCTTGGGGAAAGTAAAAAAAATAAATGTTAATATTCATTATACTTTTAAGAACTTTGTCAAGTTAAATTACTTTTAAACAGTTTTAATGTCATTAGTTTCTTGACTTATATGTTTGTAATTAAGAACAAAATTCCAACACACTAATACCTACTAAAAACTTTATTATTTTATATTTTTCAATTAATGCAGTCTTTTTAAATTCATAATTTCCAGAATTTGCAATGAGCTCCCATACTAATCGTAGCAGTGTTTCTCTTTCACTCGCGCTTAAAAAAAGATAGGACGGAATTTAGCTGTTGTCATTCTCTTAAATTCGCGCCCCGAACCGATGTGAGTTGACCGGCCATGAACTCGTAAATTTGTCCCGCCCTTCTCACCATGTGCTCGCTCGCTACCCAGGGGTATGAAAAAACTGGTGATGTTGACGTCTCTAATCGTCATTTGCAACATATTTGCTACTGTAACAAGAATTGAGTACCTGCGTACCTATATGTAATAGTTAGGCGATTTAAAAAGTAAATTTATTTATAATTGAAATTTGAAATGGCTGCAGGGTGGTATCCAATTATTTTTAACTAGTTTTAATAAAAGTACGTAATTGCTTGAAAAAAAAAATTGTTATGCCAATATCATTAATTGCTTATATCAATATATAGTCGGAAAATATGGTCCGCGAATATACGAAATCGAATTAGCAACCGTGATAATATGCCTTGATAAACTATCATAAGATATTATAGTTGTTACAATTAAACGGATTAATCGCGTGTTAGTACTAATTTCAAAAATCATCGCGGCAACGGCAACAGAAGACAATATTATCAAATGATACCTACCTAGGTATTATTTATGCCAAGGTCCATACCGAGATTCGTACCTACCTAACAACATTATCACTGAACCTGGGGATAATGCTTAGTACATACATACCTATTCAATTTCGATTTAAGAACATTTATCTACAAATATGCGAGACTATTTTATTTTTATTTATAGTATCAATTGGTTCATTTTGTTGTTAGCATCAAATTTCTTCATGTATAGGGCAAAAATATGGTCCGCGAATATACGAAATCGAATTAGCAACCGTGATAATATGCCTTGATAAACTATCATAAGATATTATAGTTGTTACAATTAAACGGATTAATCGCGTGTTAGTACTAATTTCTAAAATCATCGCGGCAACGGCAACAGAAGACAATATTATCAAATGATACCTACCTAGGTATTATTTATGCCAAGGTCCATACCGAGATTCGTACCTACCTAACAACATCGATCACTGAACCTGGGGATAATGCTTAGTACATACCTATTCAATTTCGATTTAAGAACATTTATCTACAAATATGCGAGACTATTTTATTTTTATTTATAGTATCAATTGGTTCATTTTGTTGTTAGCATCAAATTTCTTCATGTATAGGGCAAATTGCGTTAAAGGCTCAAGACCTATTTCATATAGTTGATTCTATTTAGGAAAGGATCGCAAAAAGTACTATGTATACGTACAGTAGGCCTAGAACATGAGTGTAACGACAGTATCTCGCGGTCGAGATAGACATCTGTCACTTTCTGATGAATACAGTTAGACTGTGACAGATGTTTATCTCGACCGCGAGATACTGTCGCTACACTCATGTGCTAGGCCTACTGAATCCGCCCATATAACCCAGTAAAGATACGGTTGCGTCAAACATTAATTTATAATAACCTGATATTTTTATTTTTCATTCTTATGGGATATTTATAGATAATATATGCAAAAATGCTACAAACTTTTATTTACAATAATATCTAATATTTTTATTTGTAAACATGACGATATCCAAGTCTTCTTTCTGTTGAAAGCGTAAAACAAGAAACCGTGTCAATGTAAAACCATATAATATACAAAATGTACGGCGCACTAAAGCGTTTTGCACGGAGTCACAATAAAAAATGTATTTTTATTTAATTGGTAGTAACTCTGAAACTAGGCGAATTCCAGAAAAGATTATACGACATTTTAGTCTCCAATTATGATCAGGAATTCGTGGTTAAAATTTCTCGCAATGCTCACGAGCACCGTGTATATCCTAATTAGAAACAAATAGTAATAAGGTAGTTTGTTCTTACACATTAGAGTTGTGACAAGACGTCCCTCCCATCGCTCTCTTTAAAGTATGGAAAAATATTGAATTTTTTTATTTTGCGTAATGGATTTTACCAATTTAGAGTTACCAATTTATTTTTTAGTTATACGTGAAAAATCGAATGAAAATAATGTTTTTTTGTTTCATTTTGTATAATTAACGGTCACGTAATTTTCTATTCTATTTAAAGCCGAAAGGGGCCGAAAAGGGTTACTAGCCGGGAACCGGTATGTTTACCCTAGTAGTACAAATGGTATATGCAAATGATACATTGCCTAATTACTAGCAATTACCTACTACGGTAGGTAGGTACATACAATGCATGCCTAATTTTCGTAACTTAAACGTGTCGATTAAGAAAATATTTAATTTAGGCCTAAGGTTAGGTAATTGGAAAACAAAAAATATAGGTACAGTCAAGTGCAAATATACGTATCGAAAAAATCGTCTCATAAATATGGTACTACGCACTTATTAACAACGGAATAAGATACTATGGGACATATTTTTGAGTAAGATGAGTACACCCATATTTTTACACTTGACTGTACAACCTAGCAGGGTCATACCTAGTCCTACCTAGTAGGGTCAAATTGTAACTACATTTTTTACTTTCCAAATTACCTAACCTAAGGCAGATACTATAAATAATATGGACAGCCTTAGTCTAAGAACTTTTTGGAGCCCAAGTCTGAAGCGCCATCTGGACGACAGCAACTCAAAGATACAAAAATAAAAATAATAAGAGAAAATGACATTGCACTGCACCGCCATCTAGTAACGAGTAGGCCTCAAAAAGTTCTTAGATTGTGCTGCTCTATTAAATTATATAATCTTTTCTTTATTGACACATTTTAGGTCCGGAATTAGGCATACATTGTACCTATGTACCTACGTACTTACGTAGTAGGTAATTACTAATTACTAGTAATTAGGCGTATCAGTTTTATATCCATTTGTACTGCTGGGGTAAACATACCGGTTCCAGGCTAGTAACCCTTATCGGCCACTTTGCACATTAAAACAATAATATCAATGTAATTAGACGATCGTCATGTTTCAAAATCTGATTGTTTTATTCTTGAAAATTGCGAATTTACTCAGTGATCATTTGATCAATTTAAAAATTGCATGTGCTGACACACGCGAATTGGCTACTTTCCTAAAAAAATATATTTAGTCCGCCAGTTAGATTATCAAAAAATATTGGACACGTATTTTTTATTTTATCAATCAAACAAAAATTGGTGAAGATATAGCCCGTTAAAGTTCCGCGTGACGTCACATTTCAGTACAATTTTTAGTATAATGTGACGTCACGCGGAACTTTAACGGGCTATATCTTCACCAATTTTTGTTTGATTAACAAAATAAAAAATACGTGTCCAATATTTTTTGATAATCTAACTGACGGACTAAATAGAATTATATTTTTTTTACCCAGGAAAGTACCCAATTTTAGGAAAAAAAAAGTATTAAGTTAGATCGACTTAGGAAACCAAGTTTTAAAGTGTTAATCTTATACGTCCTTATTAATGATATACGTCCATTCCTTTGTGTTTATTGTGATAACCTTAAACTCGCCTACATAAAGCATATTGTATTTATGATCTATACGGTTGTGTTGTATTTGCTACCAGATTCCGGTCGCCAATATAGTTAATATTTCCAAAGATGTGAACAATAAAAAAAACTACCGAGTTTTTAGGGGCCGATAAACTGATCCAAGTAAAACCTATTCTCAGCCGCTCATTGGTAGGCTAAGAAGTAGTACATATAAAACCAATTCTCGGCCGGCTAAACAAATACGAAAAAAAAAACTACATACGGCCGAAATTAATATGTTGGGGTATACAGGGTAACGAAGCTCGACAAATTCAGGAACGAATATGTCCGTGGTAGCATGAAAGTGGCCCCCATTCCTGAAAAACTTACCGAGTCATCTGAGGTGGAGGCCACGTGAAGCGTAGAGATGAAGATCATGTGGTCAAGAAAGCCTTATGCCCTGGAAGTAAGTAAGAAGAGGGCGAGGGCGCCCACTCGCCCAGTATGACTAATATCCGGAATAATGAGAATTTACCCGACCCGACAACCCAAGACAGGAATTCTTGGCGCCTGAAAATTAGGAGAGCCGACCCTACCTAAAGTGGGATAGCGCAAAAAGAAAGAAGCTGAAGTCAGGAACTCGCATAAATGGCCGAGAACCGGTATGTTATAAATTACGTTTCTCGGTCACATAAGAGCCCTTAAAGCCCGCCACAGATGGAGTCATAATATATTAATATACCGTAAGATACCGAAACATATATTATAGTTCAGCAACACACGGCAAAGATACCAAAATATATATTTTTGCCATCATAACTTGATGGTGTCCTAGAGAGAGAAATATATATCGGCCAGAAAGTGACGCCGGAAAAGGAGCGCAATATACCAAAATATATCGTAATATATCGAGCTATAATATATGTATATTTATAGTAAGGTATGTTAAAATGCCTCGCTATAAGATAGTACTCGGCTCCTGGAGTATATTTAAGTATGAAACATGAAAGGTTTTATGATGGTTTTTTTGGAGAAAACTGGAAAACAAATTTGCTACGTAAAAACACCCTGTTCATATGATAAACAATAATTAGTAATAAGACCTCTTTGATTATCACTTAACTCTATCACTTGACTGGCGACTTGGAGGCTGACAACACCCGATGACCTTCAAATTGACTTTACTCAAACAGTGTTTTAGCTATAACTACTTGTTTTGAGAAAGTAAAAAATATATATGTTATTATTCGTTATATTTGGAAGAACTTCGTTAATTCCAAAGTTACATCTTAAAATTTGTTTTAAACAGTCGTATGTCTTTAGTTTCTTGACTTATACGTCTGTAACTAAGGACAAAATTCCACTAATTCTAATACTAAAAACTTCGTTGTTTTATATTTCTCAATTAATGCGTAGTTTTTTTTTAATTTATCATTTTGCAAAATTTGCAATGACCTCCCATACTAATCTTAACACAGTGTTTCTCTTTCACTCGCGCTGAAAAAGATAGGGAGGGAATTTAGCTGTTGTCAGCCCCTTAAATGTCAATATCATCCTAATTGATGTTGTCTCAGACTAGCTAGGCATGCGATCAGAAAAATGGGATGACAAAGAATGCTTGTCAACGATCAAAAGTGTGGCAGGAAAATGAAAGCCATGTACCTATGTGTCTAAATCGTCTATGTAGGCGTCACATAGTGATGCCAAGTACAACAGGTTAATGATCTATCGGTATTTGATTTTTTTTTAATACGTTCTAACGTTTTTTACACTAAAAGGCATATTTTAATTCGAGAAAACCTAAATATAGGTATTAATTCAGGATTGTTTTATATTTCATACAGTTAAAAGATGTTACGAACGAATCGGGATTAGGGGCACCACACGTTAGAGCGGAATTCAACTTTCTATAGACAAAAGATGTTGACTGACATTTTGTATGTAGGCTATAGACAAATTTCAGCCAGAAGTTCGATTTTTCCGCTTTTTTGTCTATGTGTAACTGAATGCGGCTCTAATGTGTAAAAATTCTAACTCTAACGTCTAAATAATTCCAGGAAATTTATTTACTTAAGCTTGATTCACACACAGCGCGGGCGCGGGTCGGGCGCGTGACCGAGCGGGCCCGCGACGCTTGTATTCAGTAGTTTTATATGACCATCATCACACACGCAGCGGGCGCGGGTCGGGCGCGGGACCGGTCGTTTGCGCCCGCGCACGCCCGCGCCCGCTGCCACAAACAGAGCGCGGGCGCGGGCGGTCGCTTTTTTCGTCATACGTTCATTTGTAAACAAGCCCACACACAGAGCGCGTGCGCGGGTCGGGCGCGTGCGCGCGTTTCATTGAAGTTGTATTTTTTTACAAAAAAAATTGAAGTTAATGAAAAAATAATAGAATGTGTTCGCAAACACAATTGTTTGTGGGTGTAAAAACCGATATGTAGAAACACAGTTCTTTACACAATCGATGGTAGTCTCCAAATTTTAAACCTTTTTTATTGATTTCGTGAAACCATACTTTCTTTTTTTTTCGAATTCTGTTTCTCCAAATAAGCAGACATAATAATTCCTCGTCTGTGTCCGTATCCTCCGACATCTTGGTACAGACTGCCTCGGAGCCGCCGCCGAGCATACACACTGCGGCGCGGGCCCGCGGCCGACCCGACCCGCGCTCTGTGTGAAGCAATAGACCCGTCGCGGGCCCGCTCGGTCACGCGCCCGACCCGCGCCCGCGCTGTGTGTGAATCAAGCTTTAGGGTAGAGGAAATTTGGCTATGGACTCCATACAAAAAATCAGCTACCATAGACAAATTTCCGCATTTCCGGCTGATTTTGTCTACGAATAGCTGAATTCGCATGCACGTGTATGTGTATATGCAAGTGTAGTCTTGCATTTGCGGGTTCAGTTATTTGTACGAATGTGAGTGGGGCTGAAGTCGAAGTTGTAGGCGCAGCACACACTTGAGCGGAATCCAGCTATCATAAATAAAAATCGGCCGGAAGTCTAAAATTTCTTGACGGGAGCTGAGTTAGAATTTTAACACATAGACGGCATTCAGCTATACATAGATAAAAAGCGGAATAATCGAAATTCCTGCTGAAATTTGTCTATAGTCTCCATACAAAAGCTCAATTGGTAAAGAAGTATTCCACTCTAATATGTGGTGCCCCTAAACTCGATTCGTAACAGCTCATATTTTAATCGTGTGAAATATAAAATAATCCTGAATAAATACCTACATTTAGGTTTACTCGAATTTTAATATGCCTCTTAGTGTAAAATATATTTTAGTGAATACTAAAGTCGAATACCGATAGATAATTAACCTGTTGTACTTGGCATCGCTAGTTTTACGCTTACATAGTCAATACACACATACATTTTATTTTCTTGCCACACTTTTGATCGTTCACAAGCATTCTTTGCCTTTGTCATTTATTAAAAAGAGACAACGACATTTGTCAGAGCGTCATACATAACACGTGACTAGTCTTCTAAGAAGAAATCTTTATGAAATCTATGACAAATATCACTTCACAAAAATGTTCAACAACCTTGTCAGTGAAAGAGAATTTTAATTTATTTATTACGTTCGGAAAATAAAATGAAAAATGTCACATAAAAAGTTTCCTTAATTTCTATGTAAAGTTAATTGTTTCGGTGTAAGTTAACTTCTCTTAAAATATTTGTACTTAATTTGTAGCATCTTATATGTATAGCGTAAGATACCGACCTACAATATATATTTTGATATAATTCAATTTCAATTTATTTAGTCAAACAATTAGCACTAACAGTTAAACCTAAATATATTATCGCTCCATTTGTGATGGGCTTTAACGTGTCCACTGGTACCGATCAAATAATACAATCTGCCCAAAAAAATGGCCCTACACTACAATAGTGCCGCAAGAACGACTCGTGTAGTACTTTCTCTGATAGCCTTATAACGGTATAAGACTGGCCGGTTACAAATTTACACGAGCTATATTTTCAGTAAATCTTGTCTGAGTTTGTACCTCCTTTAAATTGTTGCTCGAAGGCCCCTGGTAAACAATTGTGATCATCTGATTAGGTATTTAAATTTAACGATAGATTTTACCGTGCCGATCACTGGTTATATCTCGCCGGGTCAAAGGCAAAACCAACTATCTCCTAATAAACTTAAATCCAAATAGTCTTTTCTTGTCCTCGTCCTAAGGCAAAAACAACTACCTGTCTGCTAATAAAATTAAATCCAGATAGTCCGGCTACATTTCTTGAATCGATTATGAGTTGTAACCAAGTCTGCAATTACAACTAAAACTTGAATTGTTATAAATAACTTTAGACAGGTGCAGAGCGTAGACCTCTAATTTTGTGCGGCAATGCGCTGATGAATTTTGTTCGGCAGCGTGACCTTGACAGTGTCTCTCCCTCAGTTGCGTGGTCGTGTAGAGCCTATAATTTTTCTTTACTAAATAAACTCTAATGTATCAAATATCTCTATTTGATATAATCCCGTTGTCTTATCACAATATAAGACTGTTAGGGTCATATTGGGATATGACACATGTTATATTTTGTAACAAAAGTTAATTAAATGGATACCTACAAATTAGTAATATATCTTAATAAAGTAAAAATAGAAAAAAATCTACTGAAATGGTCCAAATACACTAAGCCTCAAAAATTTTTAAATTTTACTTTTACGATTTTTTTAAGTACCTGCGATATTATTATTTTTTTTGTCGAGTTCTCACATTTTACTGTAAAGTTTATTGTATGGCAATATTTCACGGTCAGAATCAAAATTTCACTATTTTCCCATACTTTACTATAAAAGGATGACGTCATAGTTTCCTATCATGTTAGGAGCGTTTTGAGCGGCAAGTGGGAATGTTAGACAGAGTTTTATTTCTGACATTTTTTTTTCGTTTAGGCAACTGGCCCCATATAAACATTTAATCCTCACAACAGAACGAATCGATTGATATCATTCATAAAAAATCCGGCCAAGTGCGTGTCGGACGGTGCATAATGGAGGGTTCCGTACCTTCAAGCGAATAAGAACCAAACTAATACGAAAAGGTCGTATCATATGGCTGGAAAAAGTTTTTTTGGAGAAAACTCCAGAATGGCTGAACCGATAATGTTCAAAACAATTTTCGTAGAAAGTATGTGACAAGGTGCATCTCATTTTTTTTCATATTTTTAGGATTTACGGTTCAAAAGTTGACATTTTTTTCTGACTTCCGAAGCGATTATTTCTGAAGATAATCACACAATGCACAAAGAAACCTCGATGTCATTTTTAAAGACATATCGGGTAATGTACATCATGTAGATATTAGGTAAAATATTTTTTTGGCTACAGAACCCAAAAAAAAACATGTCTATTCTTGTACAGTACATCTAAGCTCTGCAAGGGTTCTGTAATTTCTATTCTGTGGATTTATACAGGCTGACTTCTAATTTGAGGTATTCCTTCAAGCAACTAATGCTAGAGTTCATATGCAACACTAAACCAAAATAACTAGTTACCGAGATATTCAATTTTTCTCTAATTTTCCGAAAATTTTACTTTGATAACAAACAACGCATCTTTTTTGTAAATTTCTTATGGCATTCTTAAAGCCCGTCACAGATGGAGCTATAATATACCAAAATATGCAGTATATTATAGCTCTGTATCTTACGATATATTTTTCCCTGTATCTGTCTGTATGTAAAGAAAAAGAAAAGAACGTGGCAAAGAACAGAAACTAATTTTGTGTTATGTTATGACCCTTATAATAAGGATTATGATACGATCATTTCTCGGTACATCCCGTTTTGCGACTCAAGAAGTCAAAGAAGCAAAAGTTTAGTCATAGTCATTTATTTATAATATTTAAAATATTATATGCCAATAGCCTTGGTCTGGCCTTGGCCTCGCCGCCATAGCCTTGGTCCATTTCATTTTTGCCTTAGCTTGCTAAAACACCTCTTACAAATTTGAGTACATATTTCTCAATCTACTTTGAACTTTTATTGAGTAAAATAAGGGTTCCAAATTTAAAAACAGAAAGGATAGTCTGAATAACCAGACGTACAAATTGATTAATTCTTTCAGTTTCTTGACATCACTTTCTGTATTACTATACTGTGGCAGTTACATGTCCTAAATCAGGAACAACTACGACAATAACAAATATCTCATGTAATTACAGCAATAGCAGATATCTAAACTGACATTTTGACCAGGTGCATTACTTACGTGTACCTAATATTCTTGCAGTTAAGACAATGTTCTACTATATCGACAAGAGTGTAATTTTGGTTAGAAATTCTGCAGATCTCTGTTGGAGCAATAGGACGCTCTTCCTTCCAGTATTCTTACCCTGTTTCCTGAATTTGGACAATTCAATAGCGATTAGATTTAGTTTGATCCAAAATACAATGTGCTCAGTCAGAATACTTCGAAATTTTTATTATATTTTATTGCCGTCAATAAAAACTGAGAAAAATTTACACAAGTGCACAACATACAATTCTACAAATTATTGTAGGTAATACCTAGAACAAATGTTAAGTTGACCTAAGTCGGCTGACTAACATAGCTGTGATCCACAGATAAATTGCTATTTAAAAATAAAATGCTATTATTTTGCTTTGATGCGATTGAACTAAATTCACGAGAAACAGAATTAGAGGAGGATAAAAAGGTAGAAGGGCAAAGTTAAACTCTAATTAGTAAGACCTAATTCGGTTCGCAACACCTACGTCGTTACGTTACAAAATGGACCTAAATTCTTCAATAGCTCCGAGTTGCCATCATGATAGATACATGACGTAGTTTGTTGGAAATGTCCGCGCTATGATGATGACTAGCAAGCCATTAATAAGATTCACTTTAATGCCGTATGTTAATTTCTATACTACGTTTTTAACGTGAGTTAAGCTGACGAGTTATAAAATCTAACTGCCTTGTTACACACCGGACAAAATACATCGTTTCCATTTCTTTTTGTTCCCACCGCAAACTGTCATCGGATGTAATCCTATTTCTTGTCGTAGATATCAAAAGATGAAGTTGCAAAAATAGTGGCCGGTTTTGAAAACGAATCGCTCCTAACAAGTGGTGGCGTGACGATAGCGGGCACGCGGTACATCTACCTCAGTGGCTCAGACCGCATCATACGCGCAAAGCTCGGCAAGGTCGGCGTGCACTGCATGAAGACACAGCAAGGTGAGTAAACATTTCCTATTATTGTATTGTGCGGGCCACATTCCTCCACCGCCGTTATACCTATCCATAAAGTCATACCTACGACATGTAATGGCTATGGATTCCTAGTAATGCTTGACAGCTGAGCGGATCCTCGGGGCAGTTCACTATGCGTAAATAACCATAAACCTTACTGTCAATAGGCGTGATCGAAATCTCATACGGACATGGCAATTTGCAGTAATTTATTTTACACCTTTTTACAGCAGGAACCTGATCTATCTTTTTAGCCAGCTGTAGTTTTCACGCACAGATCACAACAATCAGACAAAATACTACAAATTGATCTTAATATGTTAAGAAAAATCAAGATTATGTGTCGGGTTCCTACTTCCCAAGTAAAGAAGTTTTGTTTACAACCTTTTTCTAACATGAAAATATTTGTTGCAGCCGTCGTTATCTCTCTGTACGAAGAACCCATTCAACCCCAGCAAGCCGCGTCTGTAGTGGAGAAGTTAGGAGACTATTTAATTACCTGCGGTTATTAGAGGTGAGTTTAGTTTTTACGACATAATGTTTTTAAGTGGATAATTACGCCATTTGTTGCTAATGTCTAATGTTCTTATTATCACATGGTGAGATCAAATTTTCTAAGCTACAAACGCACTAGCAACTACTAGACCGTAAGCCAGGAACAAATTTCGTTGGGCATCGCGTCCTGGGCAATAACTTGTCAAGTGGTTAAGGGCAATGTGTGATGAAGCCTCGTGAAGGTCAGAAGGGCAGCTCCGTTGGAGGGTTGAGGAACGGCAGCGATTTAATCAATAAAAAAAAATGATCATCGCGTCCCGATTGAAACTTTGTCAGATGATAGTTTATATCCTATTATAAATATCAAAAATCATCAGTCGGCTGTATCGCAGTGAAAAGACCGGCAGCTGATGAACGAGGCACGTGAACATGATCTTCAGCTGACGGTCTTTCCACCTCGATACAGCCGGCTGACAAATTTTCATTTGTTAGAGCATATAAACTATCATCTGACAAATTTTGAATCGGGACGCGATGGCCGTTTTTTTTAAAGTGATTAAATGGCTGCCGTTCCTAAACCCACAAACGGAGCGCCAGCTGACCTTCACGAGGCTTCATTATACATCGCCCCTAACCACTTCACAAGTTATCGCCTGGGACGCGATTGGTCATGAAATTTGTTCCTGGCTAAGGTCCATACCTGAATGTAACCACGGGCTAAGCTTATTTGCCCCAGTTCGGATATCAGATTGAAACCACCCTCACTTCAATTAAGAATTACCATTAGGGGGCGTCCATTAATCGCGTCATATTGTATAGGGGGGGGAGGGGGTCAAGAAAAAATCACCAATGATCACCACAGGGGGGAGGGGGGTCTGGACACATATCACGTGTAATTTTTTTGTTCCTTGTGCAACCTATACTGTATTTGGTCAATAAAATAAAAATTATCAACTTTTAAATGAATCAATCTATCAAAAGCAGAGTAAAATTGCACTAGCACTATGATTGTAAATAATTTTTAATAGCATTTGACATATTATTTTGCGAAGTAGGTTTTTAGGGTTCCGTAGCCAAAGTGGCAAAAACGTAACCCTTATAGTTTCGTTATGCCCGTCTGTCCGTCCGTCCGTCCGTATGTCACAGCCATTTTACTCGGAAACTATAAAACGTATCTTAATAAATATTTAAATATAAGGTGTGTTTTTGTATGCCGCTACTTAGTTTTGTAGTAAAATTGCTGAAAAAGATATTTTAAGGAAGGGCACTACTCCATACATGTAATTATTTGTAAAAAAATTTTTTTTTAGCAAATATCGTCATGATGCACATCACTCGATAAGTCTTTCAAAATAACATTGAGGTCTGTTCGAATATTTTTTTTATTTAGTGAATATTTTAAGAAAAAATCACCCCGTAAGCCTAAAAAAACTTGTCACTTTTGAACCGGAGATCCACAAAATATAAAAAAAATAGAGAACATTATCGGTTTAGGAATTATTGAATTATCTCCTAAAAACTCATACGCAGATACGACCTTTTGATATTACTTTTTCGATAGTAGGTACGAAACCGCGTGGTCCGACACGCACTTGGCCGGTTTTTTCTATTAAAGATAATTTTATTTTATATCTATACATGGAGTTTCATTTTTTTACCCTTTACGTGTACGTACGTTACGTAAGTAGGTTCACTTGTTAGAAAACTGTACTTACTTTAGTGAGCAAAAAATTACACGTCATATTGGACAGGGGGGGGAGGGGGTCCTGAAAATATCACCAAAGATCACCATGGGGGCGGGGGGGGGGGGGGGGGGGGTCTAAAACAAGCCAAAAACGTATGACACGATTAATGGACGACCCCTTACAAGAGTGCTTTATTGAGCGCCGTGTCACCCAATATGCTAATTAATTATATTATTTATACGTTTTTTGAATTCGCTGTTTTCGGTTTAACTACAGTACGTACGTGTCTAAATCTTAATCGATTTGTGAAGTCAAGTATTTATTGCACACAGTTTCGTACGCTTAGATTATTTAACCTGTTCAGGTTTATCAAATATTTATTTTTTCCTCTTTCAGATCGAAGCGCGCCCGTGATCTAAGAATACAATAAGATTAATATTTTTTCCACAGGGAAATAAGTAACTGCATTTTGTATATTCTATAAAGTGATAAGGACCGTTCATTTGTTTTGATATTTGATAAATTATGGCGCCATCGTGTCGGATGCGTGTATTAGTAACTGTGTACAGGTGCAATTACTTTGCGGATTCTGGATCATTTTTTACACGCTCACCGCTTCCACAATGTAATTGTTACTGTAAAATGGTTTAAATTTTGTATTTTAAAATGTTTGCTTTCGACGACCATTGTAGCGAGGCGTGTTTTCGCTTTAGCAATCAGGTCCCAAGGCATGATGTATAGAGATTTTTTTAGGGGATTTTCTCCTCAAGCATCTCGGTAATTTCATGTTATCAATCCTAGTAGTAGTGGAATCAATGCGACTCGAAAGTGTAATGTACCCAGGCTTATCACTGCTCGATATATGAATACAAGAGCGCAGATCGATGCTTGATGAGA
This sequence comes from Pammene aurita, assembly GCA_947086415.1. NCBI lineage: Eukaryota > Metazoa > Arthropoda > Insecta > Lepidoptera > Tortricidae > Pammene > Pammene aurita. The sequence goes on along the minus strand of OX352293.1, from coordinate 18,785,607 downwards.
AATTCCGAGTTTAAATACCACGTAATGAAATTACTGTAACAATATACAAAATATATATATAATTACAAATATGCATTCGTGTAAGGGCTTGTTACAAATTGAAAGACACTGTAACCCAAGTAAAGTATTACGATTATAATTGAAAATCTCTAGTCCCACTGGAACCATCGTGAGAGTATTCGGTTAGTGAGGCGGAGTAGCGGGCCCGTGCGCCGGCGCGCCTGCGCAGGCCACGGCGCCGATGCGTCCGCGATTGCTAAATTTATGCTATGCTTCCTTTTTTAATTATGCCGCATTTATAACTTGTGTAGAGAATAAAATTTGCAAATATTTGTTTTACTTACTCTTAGCTGCAGAAACTATAAGCGCTCAATTACCCTGTATCCTCCAACAAGGCTTGCAGTAAACGAAGGGTGCATATTGTTTAATATTTGATATTACTACTATAGCTTTGTACATTGTTTCTGATAAGCGATGGGAACTGTGTCTATCTAATAATAAATGATTTGTATTATACCATATGTTTCTTTGCCCACTTCGAAACCTGTAGGGAAGACAGAAATCAAACAACAGACAGAAATGCTAATGAACATAATTTATTTTTCTTTTGACAAAATCTACAATATTAAGAATTAAGTACATGAATACAAGGATTGGTATAAAATGTAAACTTGTATCAATAGCTTATCAACTGATCTTGGTTCTTTACACGCACGAGAATCATTCATAAGTTCTAAACCTACAAAATAGCCAAATTATCAGTAACAAGTTTTCACGATTTATTATCAACAGGTTCTAGTTCTATGGTAATTCGAAAGTTTTGACAACTCGACCTATGTTTGTTACCGTAACGAAAATCAGGATAGTTATGTACTTAATGATTCTATGTGATATATCTACATTTCTACAATCCTATATACCAATGGTTGGTTGTAAAAATAAGGATACAATACATATTCTATTAACTTAGAAATAAATTATAAGTTATTTTACAATATTACGTTTGAATTGATTATTAACGAGCGCTATACACGTGGCTTATGTAACTATGTTTATAATTGCTATAAACGTCACATTCAACACTTCAGTTGGCATATACTCTGAACATGCTTTCTCGCAAGTGTCTAAATTCCTCAAGATAAGAATTCAGGCTTTTTGTATATTTCATTAACTCGTCTATTTGTTTCTATTACAAACTAAGCTTAGGAAATAGATACTTCACTAAAACTTATAGAATCGATTGAACATGTTTATAGCTTGTGCAGGGGTTTAGTAAGTATTATTTATTTAATATTAACATTATCGTATCAATAACGGTTTTCACCTTCCCTTCCGTTTTTGTAGAAATGTAACTAACAGATTTTCAAACGTTTATCTGCAGACGTGCATGACGTGCATTCTTATCTGAAACTCGTCGTTAGTTACTTCACGGATGCTCTAAAGAGTAGTGACGAGATTTTTTCCAAAAGCTTCTGAAGAATCCTTTGCGTTGCTTCTGGCCAGGATGGTCGTCACCTGGTAACAAAAGGTATAGTTGATTATTATGTTAATTATAATTTGGTAATGAGGCTTTTTGAGTATCTACGAGAGGTATGAGTTCTATCAAAAATATAACTGTTAACAAAATCGGTGGAGGTCGTTACTCTATTGAAATTAAATTTAGTGCGGTGAGAATAAATAATGATAACTGTTTCCGACAAAATCCTACCCACGCGCGAGATAGTACTTCCTCGTAAACTGTTGTAGATACATATGTATATCCGAGGCGAACTCTCGTGATGTGTCATATATATCATACCTATCATGCGTTATATAATAAAATCCTAACTAGCAAATAAAATTTATCATTTCGTTGTTCCTAAAAGGAGTCTTGAACTTAGTGGTCGTAAACTGTGTTCGGGGCAAGGAAATGCGAATGTCAAGTGTACGAGGGGCTACCGCATCGCGCGGGTCGATAGAACCACGGAGCAGCGACCGTCGCGACACCCGGCTCTAGTACGGCGGACCTATAGACAGGACCCGCCCCATACTTTAACACTCGTTTAAAATTTAAATGTGGGAAACTTAAACACGTGACTCCATTTTCGTAAGGCCAGATTTAAAAAACTTCAATACGATTAGTGTTTTACATTTGCTCGCAAGCGTTAACGTGTTAGGCTAAGATACAGTTAGGTACGTTGCTAAGTCATGCTATGTGCAACGTTACTCGAAAACGTTAACTTTACTTATGACTAGTACTTCTGCGAGTTCGCTTGGTTAAACCTAATTAGCAGAAGTTTTTTGCTTACTCGTTCTAGATGCTGAATTGGAGAATAAATTATAACTTTATAATGCGTGTGGGATCGTGAATTATTTCTATAATAATTACCTAGGTTCCTACGTAAATATTAGCAGAGCCACTTGGTAAATAAATATGTTTGTTTATGAGAGACGGTTTGAAATAGTTAACTGTAAATTAGAACGTGTCAGCACATAGTTCATTAATGAGGTAAGTATACGTAAATATTCGTCGATGAAACAAGAGTACGACGTTAGTAGGCCATCCGAGAATAGATCGGTAAAGTAGGTAGGTATTTTCCAGCGATCGTTCCACATGCCACGCGCGCTGCCAAAAATAGTCGTCGAGGTTTGCCGCCCGACATCTGACGCCGGTGCCGTAGGGCTGGGTGCACAACTGATCAAGCGACAAACGTTATTTCATCCGTTTTCCATATCTGTCTGTTTCAAGACTTTTAAGTGTATAAAAGTTAAGGTGTATGTGGCGTTTTCAAGTCAAAGGTAAATCATTGTCGGTTGTTAATAAAGTTTATTTCTAAATGATTTTTATGGCAGCAACGCCTTTGATAACATGATAACCTACAATGATGTACATTTGACTTGAAAATATCACATTATAATTGTGGTTTTTAACGATTCTCAACAATCATCACAATCACAATCAGCTCAATTTACTACAATTTATTTATTAATCTTTATATTACACAATACAAGATGGTACCAACAGCGGACTTAATGCCACAAGGCCATCTAATGCTCTCAATGTACAACTATGTAAGGTAGGTATGCATCTGTGACATTTTCAAGTCAAATGTACATCATTGTCGGTTGTCAATAAGGCGTTACTGACATAAAAATCATTTAGAAATAAACTCTACTAACGATGTACCTTTGGCTTGAGTTCGTCACATTTCTTGACGTGATGTGATAATGTATTAATCTAGGACATCTAGGTCCAATATAAGCCCAGGGTCAGCGTAGGCCGTAGGCACTAGTTTTTACCAAAGCGACTGCCATGACCTTCCATCCCAGAGGAGAAACTAGGTCTTATTGGGATGAGGTCCGGTTTCCTCACGACGTTTCCCTTCACCGAAAAGCGATTGGTGAATGTCAAATGATCTTTCGTACATTTTGCCGGGATTTGAACCTGAGACCTCCGGATTGAAAATCGGATCGGACGTCTTACCGATAGACTACCAGTGCGTACATCAATCAAAATAAAAACAGAACAGCTTACGGTGACTTTTTCCTAGCAAGCAATGTGTTACAAGTAGGTCCCATCTATTTTAGCTCGCGCAGCGGAGGTCGGCAGATTCAAGTTCAACAGCTAGACTCCCCACAAAGACATGCAAGTAGTGTTTTCATAGTTATTTTTGGGTTTATGACTGGGTCTATGTTGATTGAGGAATTATAAGCAACATGTACAATCAATCTTATTACGTAAAGTTGTACCTATGCTCATATATATATATATATATATTTTATCTTCTAAATACCTACGTACACCAAAATGACGGAACGTAGCTGTTTAAAAATACTACGTTTAAATTTTTTCGTTTCCTAACAAGCGCAACGGATCTTACGCTGCAGGAATATTAAATAAAGGAATCGATAGATATGGTTTATCAAACGCTTTTGTGTCCGGTTACGGTTTTAGATATCCGATCCCGCTTATGCATGGAAGCCACGACTTTAAAATGCAGCTATCTTGATCATCTAGAAATAATTTCGCGAACATGAATTACAACACAACTAAAGAAAATACCTACTTCCTCACAAGTCACTGCTTCCGTAAACGTGACTCATCGGGTGAATCACGTACCTTTTGTCTTTGTTTCCATTTTACTTGACAATGTTGAGACATAGAAGCGATACGCCAACTACTACTTGAACGCCTACAATTTGCTTACCTACACTTATATGCAAATAGTTATCTCAATAAGTGCATTCAATATCTACAAAGATCTCTGAAAAGAAAGGTGTCAGATGCGTCCATGCAGAAGACATAAAAGTCGGGAAGGTTGTGACAACGAAGCTTCTCGACTTTGTGCTCGACACCTCACTATCTTGGAATATATATCACTAAATATTGACTCTGTCTGTGTGCGCCTGGGCGCCTGGCATCCAAAGCTAGTACAGATATAGTCAGATCCTGCTACTTTGCCACAATCCACTCTATATGGGTCCGAGTTGTGGAGTCGAGCATCGGATTTCGAGCCCGCATTGCGAATGCAGAGGCGTGCAGTGCAAGGGCATCGATCCGCAGCGACGAACCGGTTAACGACCACTTCATAAACTTACGCATCCTAACCCTACCAAGCATGGTGACCCTCCAACTTGCGATGCACACTAATATTGATAAATTTAAACGAAAAGGCATAGTGGCGTCACGTGATCTCCGAAGCAATGCACACCGAGACCGCCTGGTTGCACTCATAGACATATAAAATAAGAAGACGTAGCGCCGTAAAGACAAAACTGTGATTCCATTATAAGCCGATTTCTTCGTGTTTACGCGCGACACGCACACATATACAACTCGTGGACGAGCGGTGATTTGTTCAAACGTCAAAAGTGAGTGTGTGTGCACGAGATCGCGGCTTATTATGGAATAGCAGTTTTATCTTCGTGGGATTCCGTCTCCTTATTTTATATGTCTATGGTTGCACTGCACCTTTTCACAGGCTTCATCGGTCAGAACATTCGGTGTTTACGTCACGGGCCCTGCGATATACCTACAACCGCCTCCCAGACAACATACGAGATGCAGCATCTCACCAATCCTTTAAAAGAAAGCTATGGTATCACTGGCTACTTACAAAAAAAAATATAATTTTAGTGAAATGATTACATTACCACTATGTAAAAAAAATATCAATGTTATTTTATTTAAACTTTTATATTATGTATTACAATATTACTACAAAATTGTATATGTACCCGACTTGTATCTGGATCTGGATGTTACCAATAAAATTTATCTTTATCTTCAGAGAAGAAAATTCAGAATAGGACAAAAAATGACTTTCTCCAAATCTGAACTAGGACAATTTGTATCATCTGTGAATTTGTATATTGTCACCTAGGGTAATAATCGGGTCAGGAAGACCGTTGAGGAAATCAGCAGTATAGGGTTGTTGAAACCGGGAGGCAAGGGGCGCGGGTGCAGGTCGTCGACTCTGCGGTGAAGGGCACCGCGGGGTCGCTGCGTTCGCTTTCGACGGCGCGGCGGCGGCGCGCCGTATTGATCGCCGAGGATCGCAGCCTCCGCTCTCCGCGCCCGGCGCTACTCTACGGGGCCTACGAATGTTTCTGTCATTTTGAATTAACACCGATTGGGTTTGACTTCAATTTTAAAATTGTATGCGTCTACACATTGATGTCGGATAATTTATAAGATTTGTAAGGAATGGAATCGTTCACCGACTAAATAATCATTCAATTTTGAAAAATAAATGGCCACTGTCATTAAACAAGAAACAAAAAAAAAGTAACTATTCTAAAGACGACTTCGCTAGTCTTGAGTCAACACTCAACAACAAATTGGTTTAAGTAGGTGGATATAACTACTAAAATTTCCTTTCCCAAAGAACAGAAAAAGCTTCAAAAATATACTATTAACACATTCAGGGCCGAGAACCCGACTGTCGGGTTCTCTGTTCGTAGCTACTACGCGCTACATACGACGAATACGTGGCTACGGGCTACGAGTGTAGCACGTAGCACTAGGTGGCACTGAATGTGTTAAGTAAGTACCTAGGTCAACCGAAGAAATTACGTTTGTTGAGGTAAATGCGCTTTTTCTAGAATTATAAGAAGATGGGTAGGGTTAGTGTTACACGCAATTTTGCCTAGGGGGCGATTAAGCCACCTCACTGACGAAAGTTCGCCTTAAATAAGTAATTGTACCAAAGACGCGTTTACCTTAACTGACGCAATTTCTCCGGTTGATAGGAATGTTACTAAGAAATATAAAAAATACTTAATTTATTACCTGATTCAGACTAATAGACCCGTACCGATAAATTATGAAGTTTCGATAATATTAAAGATGCTTATTTTTCACAAACAGAGTTCAGGCCATCCAACTTAGCTAATAATAATAATAATTTGTGTCATCCTAGGTTGTGGCTTAGGTAGAAACTTAGACATTTCTTTTTTTAAACATTATTCGGTAGATAAAAAATTAGAGATCAAAATTGTTTTTTCACTGTAACAGCAAAGTTGTTACTGACGCACGCACGCGTTTTGTGTCACTTTCGTCAACGGGAAGACTGACATTCAATCAGCACATATATGTAGACTTTTATAAGACTATATAAAATTAGAGTCGATCGATTAGGTACTGTGCTTTCTAAAATATCGATATCTATTATTTGAATAAATTTGTGCCATATTAATCTATATATATAAAAGAAGAAACTGACTGACTGACTGACATATCAACGCACAGCCCAAACCGCTGGGTCTAGAGATTTCAAATTTGGCACATAGGTTCCTTATAAGGTCTAGGGGAGCACTAAGAAAGGATTTTTCAAAATTCACCCCCTAAGGGGGTAAAATGGGGGTCCAAAGTTTGTATGGCGAAACAAGATTTGTTAGACTATTTTATTCGAAACTTCACAGGAGTATTCCTAACGATAAATGAGTAAACACGTGTTTCAGGTTTTTTGAAATTCAACCCCCAAAAGGGGCAAATGTGGTCACAAAGTCTGAAAATCAACATGGGTATTGTATCCTTTTTGAGTACTTATAGTACGCGGGCGAAGCCGCGGAAAAAGCTAGTAAATGATATTTATTTATTTTAATTTTTTTTCTTGTATGACCCTGTTAACAGTACAATAAAATATTAAAGTTATTAAAGTTTGCGTCAATATTTTTATAAAAGCGTATCGAAACAATGTTTGAAATTTGTGTCGTTATAATTAAACATCGGTATCAACGTTCAAATTTCATGGCAAAGTACGGTTTGCAGAAAAACAAATACAAACAAATACATCTAGTATTTTGAACATTTATTTTTTATGAACTAAAAGAAAGACGCTAAATAGTATATTATACAATCGTGACATAATGACGAGCTTTTCAGTCGAGTACCGTGTTTAGGCTATGAAGTTTTCTGAGTGGTCTAAGTAAGGTATGAGATTGAAAAGCTTAATTATGTCACTTCTATTCCATTTCCACACTCACTGAGGATCTAAAAACAATTATTCATACTTAGCAATTATACTAAAGTGTTTATCCACGAATAGTAACTCAACATTTAATTTCCGGTTGCGGAAAATTTTCTTTACTTTAGCTATATTTAAACATCGGTATCAACGTTCAAATTTCGTGGCACTTGGTAAGGGTCGCAAAAAAAGAAATACATAGGTATCATTGTTTTATTTATTAGTAATAAATAACATTTAATTTATTTTTATTCTTAATCGTACTTTGGTAAACTGTACATATATTTAAAGAGGTTTATATTCTTAATACGTCATAGAACCTCAATACTCATTTCATTATCCATTTGTAAAAAAAATTCTAAATGCCAAATAGGCAACAAATGTCAATTTAATTGTCATGCAAAATAATATGTGGTAAAATCTTCAACGATAATAGTTCTTAAAAACACTTACAACTACAATTTAGCATTGATAAATCTTTACCCAACTCCCTATCAGACTTGAGAAAATGGATTTGACGCAGTATACTGATTTTATATTCACTAACGAAGGTGCTTGCTGTACTATTTGCGAAATGAATATAAAAAAGAAAAGGTACAATATAGAGAAACATTTGAAATCAAAATCTCATCAAGATAAATTATCTGATTCACGCTGCCATTTACAGGATATAATACGAGATAATGCTGATTTCGAAATTAAAGACGATATCGTATATTGCAAATTGTGTAATTCGAAATTATTTCCCTCTAAATCTAGTATCGAACGCCATTTAAAAACAGATTTACACAACAAAATTCATAAAAATAATGCACAAGAAAAATTTAATAAAGATTTAACAGAGTTTATGATTTGTTCGAATATACCGTGGTCAAAATTAGACAATCCTAAATTTAGAAATTTTGTAGAAAACCTTTTAAATCATAAATATGGAAACGATATTACTGTGCCGAGTGAAACAAAAATACGAGTAAAATGCTTACCTGAATTGTATGAAAAGAAAAAAAATGAATTGAAAGAGAAATTACAAAATAAAATGATTTACCTCAGTGTTGATGAAACATCAGATTCCGTGGGAAAAAAAGTGGCAAATATTTTGATCGGAGCTCTAGATGGAACTAGTACCCAGCCACATTTATTTCCTTCTAAGGTATTGGAGGCGACTAACCATTCGACAATAACCAAACTCGTTGAGGAAACCCTTGAAGATCTTTGGGGCGATGAATACAAAAAAAACATGGATAAATTATTATTTTTTATAACGGATGCCGGTTCCTACATGGTAAAAGCAGCTAAAAACCTTGTTCAGAAATATAAAAATATGACTCATGTAACATGCATAGCACATGGATGTAATCGAGTCGCAGAGATAATTAGAAGTCTTTACCCGACCATAAACAGTTTGATTGACTGTATCAAAAAAATATTTCGTAACGCTCCTTCAAGGACAAATTTATTTCATCAAATGTGTGTAAATATTCCTCTACCACCCCGACCCGTGATAACAAGATGGGGAACATGGTTAAATGCTGCCTCATATTATCACATGCATTATGATAAAATCAAATCTGTCATCGATGCCTTAAATCCGCGTGAAGCGAGTGCAATTTCTAAAGCAAAAAAAATTTTCCGTAACCGGAATTTAAAAACTGAGTTACTATTCGTCGATACACACTTTAGTATAATTGCTAAGTCAATAAAATTATTGGAGGATCCAAAACTGAGTCTAGCAGAATCATTAAACATTGTTCATGGTTTGCAAAAAAAAATATCAACGTTAAGGTTACATCAAAATGCCAGAAAAGTTTATTTTAAATTAAAAAGTGTATTAAAGAAAAATCCTGGTTATAAGACTGTACAAATAATTAACCAACTATCTAAAAACAACGAGGCTGAAATACCAGAAAGTGTAAATAAAAACTGTGTGCAAAATTTTCAATGCTTGACATACCTTCCTATTACCTCAGTCAGCGTGGAAAGATCTTTTAGTCATTTAAAATGGATATATTCTTACAGACGTCAAAGATTGACAGCAAAATCTATGGAACAAATTTTAGTGATCTATTCTAACTCGTAAAATATTGTATGCCACACCTGGACATAAAGTGGCTTTTTCCGCACGCTACGCGTACGGATAGAGCCGCTTTCTGGCCAAATGTGCACATATTTTTCCAACACGGGAGGTAATAAAGAAAGCCCTCGATCGCATAATTACGTCCCTCGCTTGCAGCTTGGGCCGCAACAATTGCGATTGCGCGGCCTTTCTTTGTTTTACCACCCTAATTAGGAAATGTACTATTTAGGGGCTTTTTTATTTACATATACAAAATAAAGGTTAAAAATACTAAGTGATTTGTTTGTATTTATTTTTCTGCCAACCGTACATTGCCACGAAATTTGAACGTTGATACCGATGTTTAGCTATATTGCACTAGATTCACGCGAATTTAAAGCGTCGATAACAAATTTGATTTTAGCATAATGTTTGTGATAAGTGATAAATATGAGGCAGCATTTATCCATGTGCCCCATCTATTTAACACTCGTCGGGTCGAAAGAGGAATATTTTCCCACATTTCTCGAAATAATTTTGTGCTTGAAGGTCTGAAGGAGAGTTTAGATTTTTTTTGAGTCAATCGGCAAAGGTTTACGATTTATTTTTTGTTTATGGCAATGATTTCGAAGTGTTTCTGCGACTCTTTTAAAGTTTAAATTAGCTGTAGCATAATTACATTTAAAATATAATAAACATGATTATTTATTAAATATTCGAATTTATTTTATTGCTATCTCTACTGGGTGCCATGAAAACAGAACGTTGATACCGATGTTTAGTTATAATCAATGGATTATTTTTATTTTTCAAAACAAAAACTTGGTTTGCGTAAAGGGCATGCGCGGGGAAGGGTAAGGCGCGGGCGGGGTGCATGTGTCGGCCCGGGTGCCTAGCAGCTCGTTTGTTTTCTATACATTATTACTTTATACATACATGTCGTAGTAAGTGCGACAAAGACAAACAGCGACTTTTTAGTCGCTCTTCCTTATTGTTCATAGTAAAGAAAGCAGTAATATAAAACTTATAAAAGTAAAGGATAATTAATGGTGATATAACGTATGACTACACCGTAGTCCGTAAGGCACTGCAACGGCGGATCTGTGTGCCACGCTAAACCTAGTTTACCATATAAACAGTATTTTGACAAATTGTTACAGATAATTTGTTACTAATAAATATGTAATTTATGCATCAAGGCGGTTTGTTTACACAGTGCCAATCGTAAAACGCGAAAATCGAAATTGCGTTATCTGCCTCTCGGTTGGACTAGCAAAGGGCCGGGCCGGGCTGGACTTAATAAATTTTTTATCAGTGTGATGTCATAATAAAGCTACGTTTTTATTAACTTATCGTATAAAACACATAAAAATAAGCAACTTTTCTTTAACACATTGTTTAACTCAATAGTTTTGAAGTTATGGGGCCCTGAAGGTTGAGTACAGTTTGGACTATTTTGGTTGAAATGGTGTTATTATGACACATTTTTTTTTGTCTTATTGTGTAGAATGTGTTAAAATAAGCAAGTTTTATTAGAAACTTTTATTTTACTCAAACACTTCGATGTTACCGAACTTTGAAGATTGACTATATGGAGTAAAATTTGGATTTAGAAAATAAAATGGCGACGGGGTATCATTATAACGTGTACGTTTTATGATTTTTCCGTCTAGAATACGCTAAAATAAGCGTGTTTTATTTGAAAAGCATTTCTCTAAAATCAAAATGGCCGAGATAATGGACTTTGAACTTGTATATAATTTAGACTTCGAAAAAAAACCATCGACGGGACGTCATTATAACGTGTACATTTTATGATATTTCCGTATAGAATACGCTAACATAAGCGTGTTTTATTCAAAAAACTTTTCTGTAAAATCAAAAGTGGCCGAGAAAATGGACTCTGAACTTGTATATAATATGGACTTCAAAAAACCAGCGATGGGGTATACTTTTAATGATTTTACCGTATAGAATACGCTAAAATAAGCGTGTTTCATTTACAAAACCTTTCTCTAAAATTTAAAAATGGCCGATTGGACATGGAAATTGTATATCATTCGGACTTCGAAAAAAAACCATCGACGGGACGTCAATATCGTCATGTTATTTTTATGAGTTTTCGTTTAGAATACGCTAAAATAAGTGTGTTTTATTCGAGAATTTTTTCTCTAAAATGAATAGTGGCCGAGAAAATGAACTCTGAACTTATATATAATCTGGACATCGAAAAAAAAACCAGCGATGTGGTATATTTTTAATGATTTTACCGTATAGAATACGCTAAAATAAAAGTGTTTTATTTCAAAACCTTTTCTCTAAAATCAAAAATGGCTGATTGGACATTGAACATGTATATCATTTGGACTTCGAAAAAAAACCATCGACGGGACGTCAATATAACGTGTACTTTTTATGATTATTCGTTTAGAATACGCTAAAATAAGTGTGTTTTATTCGAGAAAATTTTCTCTAAAATCAAAAGTGGCCGAGAAAATGGACTCTGAACTTGTATATTATTAAGATTCCGAAAAAAACAGCGATGGGGTATATTTTTAATGATTTTACCGTATATAATACGCTAAAATAAGCGTGTTTTATTTTAAAAACTTTTCTCTAAAATCAAAAATGGCCGATTGGACATGGAACTTGTATATCATTTGGACTTCGAAAAAAACCATCAACGGGACGTCATCATAACGTGTACTTATTATGATTTTTCCGTGTAGAATACGCTAACATAAGCGTGTTTTATTCGAAAAACTTTTCTCTAAAATCAAAAGTGGCAGAGAAAATGGACTCTCAACTTGTATATAATTTGGACTTGGAAATAAAAACCAGCGATGGGGTATACTTTTAATGATTTTACCGTACAGAATACGCTAAAATAAGCGTGTTTCATTTGAAAACTTTTCTCTAAAACCAAAAATGGCCGATTGGACATGGAACTTGTATATCGGGACGTCATTAAATTATGTACTTTTTATGATTTTTCCGTATAGAATAAGCTAAATAAGCGTGTTGTATTTGAGGAACTTTTCTCTAAAATCAAAAATGGCCGAGATAATGGACTTTTTGATTTTAGAGAAAAGTTTTCAAATAAATTATGGACTTTGAACTTGTATATAATTTGGAATTTCCTTGTTATGCGGTAGTTTGTAAGTGTATGTTTGTGTAAGGTAGTTTTAAGTTGACATTTTGTTTTTTTATAATTTATGTTCATCTACTTGTTCTTGACATGTTTTTTGCCATACGATTAAATAATATAATTTGGAATTCGAAAAAAAAACCATAGATAATCATAAAACATATAATGTAGTCACATTATAACGTGTACGGTTTATGATTATTCCGTATAGAATATGCTAAACTAAGCGTGTTTTATTTGACAAACTTTTCTCTACAATCAAAACTGGCCGAGATAATAGACTTAGAACTTGTATATCGGGACGTCATTATAACGTGTACTTTTTATGATTCTTCTGTATAGAATACGCTATAATAAGCGCGTTTTACTTGAATAGCTTTTCTCTAAAATCCAAAATTGCCAAGATAATGGACTTTGAACTTGTATTTAATATAGACTTCGAAAAAAACCAGCCATGGGGTATCACTACAATGTGCACTTTTTATGATTTTTCCGTATTGAATACGCTAAAATAAGCGTGTTTTATTTGAAAATCTTTTCTCTAAAATCAAAAATGGCCGAGTTGATGGACTTTGAACTTGTATATAATTCGAAAAAAAAAAACCATCGACGGGACGTCATTATAACATGTACTTTTTATGATTTCCCCGTATAAAAAACGCTAAAATGAGCGTGTTTTATTTGAAAACTTTTCTCTAAAATTAAATACCTCTACCTAAATTTATCTAATTGTAAAATTTGTGCTTGTAACTGTATGAGGTGTGCAATAAAGAGTATTTATTATTATTATTATGGGCGAGATATTCTCCTCCTTTTTGTAAAGGGTCAGCAACGCGCATGTGACACCTCTGGAGTTGCAGGCATCCATGGGCTATACGGCTTAATATCTGGCAGGCCGTATGCTTGTTTGCCACCGTCGTGGTATAAAAAAAAGAATGAAATAAAAATAAAATAAAACAATAAATACAAAATGAAAACGAAATAAAAACTAATAAAAGTGACATGGTCATGGAACACTCGGTCGGAACGAAGTCATGTGATTTACATTTTGACTTTGTCGTAATTTTTGTGGATTATATTTTTTTTAATATTTTAGAAATTGTTTTGACATTTTGACATTTTTGAAATTTTTGAAATATTCGAAATTTTAGGACTTTTTCACTTTGTCACATCTCACTTTCACTTTTCACTACTTTACTTTATTCTATTTTTTTTTACTTTATTCCATTTTATATGTTTCTCAATCGTATGGCTTTGTTTCGCGGTGCCGTGACGTGACGCTTTTTCGTGACGGTCACGTGACTTTTTTTCGTCTAGCCCCCATCCGCGAACCGTCCGATAAGGAACTTCGTTCCAAAAACAAAAATAAAACAAAAGTAAAACAAAAATAAAATGAAACTAAAACAAAAATTATACGTTGCGTTTTCTACCCATAATTCACGATGCTTGAAAATGTATTCAACAGTCTAGTTACAAACAACGCGGTAAGCTACCGCTTAAAAGGTACGTATGGGCGAGACACGCACGAGTTCATTGCCCCGTCGCCGGCTTCCCGCGCCCCGCTCCTCCGCTCAGTTCCTTTGTCGAGTATTGTCAGCTTTATCACCCCGCGCGCGCCTCCGTGAGCAAGTACCTACATCGTAACTGCTAAGATGCCAGCGCCTGGTTGACCCATGGTTTAGCTTGTTAAGAAGCGAGCCGGGGTCTACGTCTAGTAGTCACTACAGAAATAGTTAGGAAGGAAGATTTCTTCTGAACGCAAATATTGTTTCTGTTTCATTTTTGACGAAATATCATTGATGAAAGTGACACAAATTGAAATATCTACTTTAAAGTCCCTTTTTGATTATTATAATGTGAACTCTATTGACTTTAATAATTTATTAAAACGATAATAGCCTAAAAAAACGAAATTACCAAGAAACTTAAATTTTCATTGCTTAATTTGACACATATTGATTTTATTGACGTATTTTAAGGTGATGATATAGTTAATCCTTAATTTATGAACTCTAATTTTTTATACGTAGTTTTTAGCGTTGTCATACTATATCAAATTGCACTCGACGTAAATGACACAAACTGGTTTTGTACAACAATAAAACTGTTCTTAATACAAAACAGTTATTTTTTTTAACTCTAATATTCTGTTACTCAAGTTATGGCAAGCAAAAAAGTTAACCTCAAATTATTGAATTACAAAAAAAGCACCAATTGAATATGACACAAAACGCACGGAAAGATTCTCATGTACACACTGTATTTCCAACTTCAATAATAAGTGACTTTAGAATTTTCGAAACTTAACCCTCAAAATATTGCCAGCGGGACGGGACTATAACATGCCCTACGACTGGTCACAGCGACGTCAGCGCCGGCGCTGCTGATACGAATAGGTACTAGGTATACAGTGCCACACGACTACCTGGTCACGTTATACATACTCAGTGCTCAGGTGGCTCTCGAGGTCTGCTGAGAGATATAAAAGTTCCACGGAAACAAGCATTTAAATCAGAGCCAACGTTGATGATTAAGTATTGTCAATCAATATCTGTCATTCAGGGCAACAAGTGGCGCGAGCGGAATGAAGCTACGAGTTCAATGGAATGAAACTATAGGCTTCGAAGTGACACGGAAAACACGCGACCGCAAAACATTCAAGATTCCCACTTGCTTTAAAAAATAAATAGAACTGCACTCCAGACTTACTACTTCTTACCTACCTTTACAAGAATAATCGGAGTCAGCCATACGTAACGTAGATACGTAACGGACTTACGGATGACAATTCTTATTTTGTTAGGAAGCTGGGACTTTTTTTACCACCCAAGGTAATAGTGGTTACTAAATTTAAACTTTCGTGAGACATACTAACACGGTGAGTGTAACCGTGTATTTCTGGTATTTACCGCCACTAGTTACTACTGGTAGAGTCCGTGCGGAAAGAGGAGTGTCGTAGAATTCATTAGTTCCAATATAAACTAAGACACTCTTCTTTCCGCACAAAGTATAAAAGATGAGAAAAATAATCCCACTAATGAAACCAAGAACGACGTCCGAACCGAACCAATTGCTATAGACTAAAAATTAGAGTGTCGACTGGAGTTATGTTATTATTAGGTAATGCTCCTTGCTTACGACCATACAATCAGAGAGTTATTTACCTACTCGTATAGGCAGGTCGTCACTTTAGTTGACGACTAGATAGTTTCTTCTGCATGATTCTAATATACCTACGTGTAAAAATAATAAGCCAAACAGAACAAACAAGGATCAAGTAAAGGAAAAAATAAACGTCGTGTTGTATCATGCTGTAAAAGAGAAGGCAAATGACAGATAGGCATGGAAATTGCTCCACCGACAAGATCCTAACTCTTAAATATATGATAATGAAATAAAATACCTCTGTGTAGTCATTAAAAAAATAAGTGTCAGTTGCAAACAGGGTTGGGCAAAATACTGGGTTCATTGTATTTCAAATACAAATCACAATATAAATTTTAAAATGTATTTGAAATACTAACTACTTTGGTGACAGGTATTTTAAATACAAAATATAGTGTTCAAAATAATGTATTTCAAAAATAAAATACTTTTTTGGGCGCGATACACAACACATTTAGCGGAGTTGATCCCAGATCTCAGTGGGAGTCAGTCGAACATAAACAATGTTCAGTCGGATTGGCGAAAAATCGTCTAAGGCCTCCATTACGTCATCATCATCATCTCCTTCCAGCCGTTTTCGGCTACAGCAAGAGCAACTGCGTTATACAGCTGAGAGCGACGCTGGCGTGTGACTGATATAGCCATTTTCTCAGTCAGTACCCCTCTCACCCCTCTGACATAACAGAACAGAAAACCGGAAGCATTAGACAATTTTCCCCCCTTGCGGCTGAATATTGTCGACGATATATATATTTGAAATACTGCCCAACTTTGGTTGCAAAAGGCCTTTGCACATCTCCGCAGCGAAATCGCGGAAATCAACACGTTTCACCGCCAAAGTTGAGCGAATTTAGAGCGAATTCGTGCGGCGAAACGTGGCGATTCCACTGCGCATATGTGCAAAAGGAGTTATATTAACTGTAATAATAATTGTAAATATTAATCTTACCAGCACTACCTACCAGCTTCCCTACGCTGCTTAGGTATAATTTAATAGGGAAACTTCGTTTCACGTTTCATTATTTATTTCCCTTCCGTATAATTACCTAGTGATCAGACGCAAGCAAATATAATTTAAAATAATATCTCGTATTTAACGCATTTAATAACAAACATTTAAATAAAAGGAACAGGTAACTTGGTAGAGCTTGCTGAAACATTGTTAATACTATTCGATACCATGTCGTAATTACCCTAGACTCGAGTTTCAATGAAACACAACTTAATATACAAATAAATAAAACGACGAGAGAGTCGAATATTGTTAAAGAAAATGAGAGGCTGCGGTGAGAGTGTAATAATTATAAATATGCTGCTTATTAATTCTGGCGCAAGCAAGAACAGTCTTCTTTGTAACAAATAATTATTTAACTAACCCATTTATTACTTTCCCGAGTATTCATAATTAAAATTTATGCCCATATGTGTCGCCAATTCAATTGGGAATGACCGTGATTTTGTAGGTAGGTTTCAGCCTTTAGCAAAATTCGTCAAGCCGATATGATATGCAAAAGCGGAGCATTGACCAGCGATACCATCGCCATTATTATCAAATATCGACTTGTTTACTGTATTTAACGCCTGGGAATTGTATATTATGAGATACCTATATATATATATAGTTGTAATTACAGCGTTGAATTATATTAGCCTTCACCTCGCATGATATTGTCGTTGGGACGTTGACATTTTGATGTATAGTGGATACATATAGGTAACTATTAAGTAGTAAATCTACATATCCAATGATGTTACCCGTATAGTATCTATTTGCCAGCAGTTGTACATTAGATATAGACAGAAGCCTTTTTTCGATTTCGAATTGTATGCTCATGTCGATACGAAAGAACCAGGTGAATTACTTACTTCCATTCAGTTCCACGGATCGACGCTGTCACTAGCGGAAACAAAAGTATCGTAGAATGTATTCGTCCCATATCATCCACGACACCTCTCTCCGCACAGACTCTATAGCCTCCTATATAGTGTTTGAATACTTATGTCGCTCGATCAAGATAGGCGCGAAATATTTTCTCGAATACTCGGTAAGTAGTCATCAGTTTAAACATGGCACAGGTTTCCAACCGGCCGGCTGGCACGGCTAGCGCGGGGATCGCAGGCAGTAGGACATGCGAGACTACTTTCTTGGAGTAACGGGTCGACGGACGGTCCGCTCCACCCGTGGCTGAGTGTGTGACACACTTCTTTGTGTCGGATATTTTAAATTAATAATTAAAACTTGTAAATGATTTTAAGAAAGCACGGAAGGATAAGTCTATAAAAGACATAGCGTCTGGAAATGGGAATAAAAAGGTAGGTACTAAATAGCACCTACTTAGATAACAAGTCAGTCTCAGCTAAATAAGTAGATTTGGTGCAAATTTTCTTTTCTTGAGAAACCATTAGCAAAGATCCTGCCTACTCACTTCTAACAAAAAATTAGGAACAACGGACAAATACAGAGCAATATATAAAATTATACTGTAGGTACAATAGAAGAAGAAAAACAAAATTAAACTCTAACAACATGTAAAATAAACAGATACTGCCAAAAAAGGCCATTAGAAAGCTTACACAACCACAACTCATAATCATAACGTAACTCGAGAAGTTACACGAATAGTTATATATTTGCATGTATAAATTTCCGGCACATAATCTCAGGTCAAGATAACGCTTACTGTTCAGGTAATACTTTATCTTTGCGATCGTAAAGTGTTTCTCGGCTTGTCAAGTGTGTGGGTCTTCGTTCGATATTGTAGGGTAATGCTGCGTCGGTGAGCTAGATGCAAGATAATCCCGCGACAGGCTCAAGGGCTGACTTAGCTTATCCGATCTTTTGAACACTTTACTTTATGTTTATATATGAGCATACCTATTATCTTACGCACTTGTCAGTTTGCCTGTGCACTAGTTATGTAACATACCTACCTTATTCAAATGACAGATTCTTGGGTTAGATTAGAACTAATCCAATCATTGGGGAATCATCTCCATACATTGCCTTACAAAAGGTGGAGTAGAAAATATTTTAATGGTTATTGGTAGGCTATAGGGTGGTTATTAAAATACTAGATTTGAGACGTTGAGGGGTGCGCGTTGGCCGCCATCTTGGTTTAAACGTGCCGTAAGTCCGTTTTTGAACCTTGGCGCTTAAACGGTTATCAGTATGCCTAAAATGTCTATGCAACGTATGAAGAACATAAAATTGTCTACAATATTTCCATACACAATACATCTGTAAGTCTTACAGATATAAAGATACAGGGGGTGAAAAAGTGTATATTTTCTTATATCATAAGAATTTTATTTATTAGCTTCAAAGTTTTGTGCTTCGAGATAAGGAAATGAATGAAGTCTCTACCACAGTTTTGTCATATTCTAATGATTCTTTTAAAAGATATTCAAAAGTTGAATTCACCCCTGGAGCGCTTATAGAGGGGATGAAAGTAGTAAGTCTCACACACAAAATCAATGTTCTATTACTCATCATAAAATACTACTAGGCGTTGTCAGGTATAGCAATCGATCAATTCGGGTATAATGAATTTAGATTTGACAAAAAACATATACGCTTTCATAGAAAAAAAATTTTTTTCAAGAAAGTGCTTGAATTTTTTTTATTTTTTTAAAGTACATATAACTGTCAACTTATTATGAAAATATCGTATAGGCTTTAGCATTTTTTACATAATGCCTGAACAGCTCTCTTTATGACAAAAATGTCTACGAAAATTATAAAGACTCTATTTTTTTTTGTATTTATATTTATTCTGTACGTCTTAGAAGATACAAAGTTACAGGAAGGAAAAAATTACTCATACTCATTGTCTTTATACTTCTCGTAGACATTTTTGTCATAAAGTCAACTGTTCAAGCATTATGTAAAAAATGCTAAAGCCTATACGATATTTTAATAATAACTTGACAGTTATATGAAGTTTAAAAAAATAAAAATATTTTCAAGCACTTTCTTTAAAAAAAAAATTTTTTTGTATGAAAGCATATATTTTTTTTGGCAAATCTAAATTAATTATACCCTAATTGATCCATAGCTATACCTGACAACGCCTAGTAATAGAACACTGATTTTGTGTGTGAGACTTACTACTTTCACCCCCTCTATAAGCGCTCTAGGGATGAATTCAACTTTTAAATATCTTTTAAAAGAATCATTAGAAGATGACAAAACTGTAGTAGAGACTTCATTTGCTTATGTCGAAGCACAACACTTTGAAGCTAATAAATAAAATTCTTATGGTATAAGAAAATATACACTTTTTCACCCCCTGTATCTTTATATCTGTAAGACTTACAGATGTATTGTGTTGTGTATGGAAATATTGTAGACAATTTTATGTCTTCATACGTTGCATAGACATTTTAGGCATACTGATAACCGTTTAAGCGCCAAGGTTCAAAAACGGACTTATGGCACGTTTAAACCAAGATGGCGGCCAACGCACCCCCCCCCCCCCTCAAGGTCTCAAATCTAGTATTGTAATAACCACCCTATAGCCTACCAATAACCATTAAAACATTTTCTACTCCACCTTTTGTAAGGCAAATGCTCCAATTATTGCGCTAAACAGAGTATCGTAGGATTACTGGTTTGCCACAAGAAAATTCGACAATTAACTATTTTTTTGCATGTTAATCTGCAGTGATATTCGTGCACATTTTCCTCTGCTGCATTAAATAAAGCGAAAATCGTAACAATTATACGAGAAACAGTCGGTAACTGATTAATCACAACTCACCAATAGTTGCTGGGCAGAAAATTCCTTTTGCTTATCGAGCAGCGAGCGCAGGCAACAGTTACCTTACGACCGACCAGTATAAAAACCTCCATTGAATATACGCAAGTTAGTTGCTGATTACGAGGTCTCACTTAAAGTGGTGCATTGATAAGGTGATTGGAATAAGAGCCATGGCCGCGGCCGCGAGTCACTTTCGTCTGCTAATGAGAGCTAATAAGGGCGCCGACGCGGAACCGACCCCGCCGGCGCGACCTTCGGCTGCACCTGGTCTACCACGTACCTATAGGTGCACGGCATATGGACATGAGATTGACCTAGAAGTCGTTAGGCTGCCTACGGGTTGGCCGAGTCACCCGTAACGACTGCGCGTGCGCACTTCATAGTTGGATTACTGTTCGAGTGTTTATCTATCATGCGATTCTATTTTTGTAAAATGACTTGGTGGCAGAATATTAATTCGTTTATTTGATGGATTGGATTAACACATATTTGCTTTGATACGTCAACTGCTTCTAACCCGCTTAATGTTTACTTTATTTACTCGTATCATCATGTTTATGAACAGTAATGAGGTTACACTGAAAAAATTAAATTACATAATTTGGTAAGTTGTTCTCTTTGTTAATATTTGTTTAGTTGTGTCTATTGAGCTGCTTCAATCTTTTAGGGTACCCACCCTAGTAAGTAGTCACCATGTAGGTATCCTGTCTCGAATTAAAATAATTTGAATTATGTCAGTGAATGCTTATAAGTATAAAAGAAGATTAAGTAATAACATTATCGAGGTACGTACGGCATCATCGCTCGCCAAATCTATCTATGGTCCGCTCCGCCGCCATTACTAAATGAATTATTAATCAAAGACAAACATAGTTCAGTGAACCCCTACAGCTCTAAATGAGTGGCATATCACTGACGTGTTTCAGCCGACAGCAATTAAAACTGTGGTATAAAATAATTACCTAGACCTGAAAATAATTTGGCACCGGTAAGATAGATATGTAATTAAGATGGCAGTTTGTGTGTGACGAAGAATTTGTATTAATTGCGGCATCGTTAATTCAGCAGGCTAGGAAATGGTGATTATTAATAATAGTAACGGAATAAACTAAACTTAATTTACGAAACATTTTTTTTGTTTTTTTCTTTATGCCGGTACCAGTCAGTAAGGTGATTATCACACTGGCGCCGCCACCGCGCGCGGCGGCGGTGCGCGAGCGTGACCGGGCTATAGACATGCATAGCGCACTGCCGCCACGCGCGGAAACCGCGGCAGTGTGAAAACCGCCTTTCCAAAAGTCGCTGACGTAGGTTCGGAATATTAGTTTATCTACACCAATATCATACATCCTCTATTCCGCGTTCGAAAACCGTATGTAACTACCACCATTATTGCAACCAGTAACGTAACATCTCTGACAGTGTGGTAAAAACGTACGAAAATTCATAACCCACGGTAACGTTACCAAGATCCGCGCTCTCCCCGAGCGCCGGCACGCGCCCGCGCGACCGCCGACACAATCGAGTTGGTCATGGCCATGGCCACGGAGTATATGACTAGGGTTACACGATCAGTTTGGCGTCAGTTCAGTCCATCATTCTGGATGGATGGACTGACGAATATTTTCTATTTGTATTGAATTTTCATCAGTCCGGATCATTCTCATATCATTCTTGACCAGAATGATGGACTGAACTGACGCCAAACTGATCGTGTAACCCTAGTCATATACTCCGTGGCCATGACCAACTCGATTGTGTTGACCTGAATTGTGAAACAATATAGATTCAAATCCCTATTAAGGTATTGATGTTTGGTTGTAAATGTTGTAATAAGGCGCTAACTAATTAATGCCAACGATATAATTAAGTACATAAAATATATACCTACCTATACCAATAGTCACAACGAATTATGATTGCGGTTGATTAAAACTCGATATGGTTTTACTAACTTATATGTGATACCTACATCGTACTTAATTAAATTAAATTGAATAGTCATGTCCCATGTCCATTATTATATTAAAAGTCGTGTCGTTAAGTCGCTAATACACATAGGTACGAAGCAAATGTCATATTCTCATATTATCTTTACGTCCTATTGATATGTCACATAAGTGTCATGTTGACATTGTATGGGCTTTCTATTATCAGTTAGCTGTTGGGTTGGGATGCTTTGAGGCTTGGAATAATAATAATAATAATTGTTATGTGTAGAGCACGACGCGGTTATGTGAGGCGTTATGTAAACTATCGTTATGCGACTTCATTGTTTAGAGTAAGGCAGCGTGTCGTTATAAACGTTATAATAACCATAACCAGTGCATTTAGTTCAGTCCATCATTCTGGATGGATGGACTGACGAATATTTTCTATTTGTATTGAATTTTCATCAGTCCGGATCATTCTCATATCATTCTTGACCAGAATGATGGACTGAACTGACGCCAAACTGATCGTGTAACCCTAGTCTATGGAGACGGTATCAGCCGTAGTTTGTTCCAAAACCAGCGTAGCCGGCATTTACACGCACACATTCTCATTAAAGTACGTACGAGGTGATACACACAAAGAAATGTCAGTCTCTCATTCGCTGTGTTGATGTGTGCGTACACTCGAAAATACGTAACCACTACCATTGCCAGGGATGTGGCCTGTCGATATATATATTTTATCGATATCGATTATCGATAATTAACTCCATAATACCGCGCCACACCTCATATTAATAAAACAATGTCGATTTTTATTAATAGCTGGATAAAAATCTACCCTAATAAGGGTTCATCCATTAATTACGTCAGATGTTAAGGGGGACGGAGGGATCAACAAAGTGTGACGAGTTCTTATAAGGGGTAGGGGGGAGTTTTATTTCTTGTGACATCACAAATACAAATATCGTGTACATATATACATATAGTACAGTGTACACTTCTTTTGAAGGAAAGGAACCATTTATGTCTTCTAGTCTGACATCCAAACACTTTGGATTATTATTTTTCTTGCTTTGATTTAATTTAATATATTATTTAAAATGGGAAAATAAAGAAATAGTAATTTTAAACATTATTGTTGAAATTTGTTTGACGTAATTTGTGGATGTACCCTTATCTATCTAATTTATGTGTGTGCTAAAATACTAAAAATAATCGTGACTCAAACTATCTTCATACCAAATTTCATCTTAATCGGTTCAGCAGTTTAAGTGTGGAAAGGTGACAGACAGAGACACTTTCGCATTAATAATATTAGTAGGGTTAGAAGTACCATTATAAAGTTATCGTATCTATAAAATAAGTTGATCATTGGATTAATTAATCCAGTCAATCACGTTATTTTGTTTTCGAAAGAAATAAAATTAGTTTCTACTATAGGATAGAAACTTACACCTTAAACAATGTGTTCGAAATTATCTATACATATAATAAAGCTGAAGAGGGTCGAAAGTCTGTACATGGAAGATAATCGAAAAAAAGTTGGCTGGGGATACTTAGAATCGATAACAGAACACGTTCCAACAATTTTTAGAATTTTTGTCTGTTTGTCTGTTTATCTGTTTGTCTGTTTATTTGACCGCGCATCACGTGAAAACGGCTGAACGGATTTTGATGAAATTTTGTATAGAGATAGTTTGAGTCCCGGGAAAGGATAATATATAGTTTTAATCCCAAAAATCAACCCTGGTGGGGGTGAAAATGGGGTTGAAAGTTTGTATGGAGAATTTTTAACCGCTGAAACGATTTAGATAAAAATGAGTATGGAGATAATTTGAGTCTCGAGAAACGTCATAGGATAGTTTTCAAACCCTTGTGGGGGTGAAAAGGGGGTTGGAAGTTGGTATGAGGAATTTTTTAACGCTGAACTGATTTAGATGGAAATGTGTACAGAGATAGTATGGGTCTCGAGAAAGGACAAAGGATAGTTTTTACCCCAAAATCAACCCTAAAGGGGTGAAAAGAGAGTTGGAAATTTGTATAGGGAATTATTAACCGCAGAATCGATTTAGATAAAATTTTGTATGGAGATAATTTGAGCTCTGGAAAAGGAAATAAAATAGTTTTATCTCGGAAATTATCCCTTAAGCGGATGCAAAAAGTTTACATGGGGAAGAAACAACCAATAACCGCTGTACGTATTTAGATGAAATTTGGTATTGAAATAATTTGTCATTTTTGGTCAAGGTGTTCATATTTATAACATGTTACCCGTCGATGCTTTAAATTTACCTTTACCCGCTTTTAAGAAATATTAGAAAATATCATGTATGTCAAGGGGTTATTCCTGGTTCGAGGACTACATATATATGACGGACAAAGATGCATGGCCCAAACCAAAAAACTACTACAAAATCATCTAACATTTATAGGACACCGTTTAGGTAGGAAAACATATCAAACGTTTTGTGAAGCAGTCAGATTAGGATTTATTTTTCTTTATAATTAAACAATAGGTACATTATCTGTCTCTCAAGCTGTTTTGATATGTCTTCTTAAAGAACTACGCATTATTTTGTATCTTTAAGATCTAATAATGTATTACTTACTGTTTTGAAAAAAATAAGTCCCGTCGAGTTTCTTTTCGGTCATTAATGTCATAACTAATACTACTTGGGCCAGAGGTGTAGGGTTAGAACCCGTGGTAGTTTTGGAACGAAGTTCCTTCTCGGACGGTTCGCGGATGGGAGGTTAGGCGAAAAAAAGTCACGTGACCGTCACGAAAAAGCGTCACGTCACGAAAACGCGACACCCATACGATATGTAAAATGGAATGAAATAAAAATATATAAAATGGAATAAAGTGAAGTGAAATGTAGTGAAAAGTTAAAGTGAGAAGTGACAAAGTGATAAAAGTGAAAAAACTGAAAAAAGTCGAGAACATAAAAGTAAAAAAAAATCTAAAATTTCAAAAAATTCTAAAATTTCTAAAATTTTTAAAATTTCAAATATTTCAAAAATTTCAAAAATTTCAAAAAATTCCAAACATTTCAACTATTTCAAAAATTTCCAAAAAATACAAAACAAAAATTAAATTTCCAAAAAAAAATCAAAGATTACATAAAATTAAATAACATAACTTCGTTCCAATCGCGTGTTCCACGACACTCACGTATTTTATTTATCTCTGACGTTCATTAGTGCATTGTAATGTAAGTTACATTGAAGAATAAATATTTTGATTTATCTGTGACAGTGTGGTAAAAACGTAAGAAAATTCATTACCCCCGACCGCCGGCACGCCCCCCCCCCCTGGATTTTTAATATGTGTGTAGGTAAAGTAGTGTATGCTTCTGCACATAATTAGGCCTTATTACGTAACAGTTACATAAACTACTATTTATCTCTTTTTAGCGTTCCGTAGTCAACTAGGAACTCTTATAGTTTCGCCATGTCCGTCCGTCTGTCCGCGGTCTAGCTCAGTTACCGTTCGCACTAGAAAGCTGAAATTTGGTGAGGCCTGATAAGAACTTTCAATAAAAACTATATTGAATAAAATCGGTTCAGCCGTTTTTGAATTATCAGTCAAAAACGCATAGTGAAAGGAAGTGCCGAATAGTAAAATGACGTAAGCGCCGCCAAATATCCCTTAATAAACGACCTTTTGAACTGATGTTTTGTAACAGGGCGGCCTCTACGAAACTCTACACTGAGCATCGCCCGACATGCTCTGGGCCGGTTCTCATCTCATCATGCTCAAATTCAACGTCTAAAAGGGGGGGGGACTCGATTGAGTTAAATTTGCATGGGTCATGGCCCCCTCCCCCCTCCAAGTGCACCTCTAATAGTAAAAAATCATTTCTGCATTTGTGACCCCCCCCCCCCCCCCCCCCCCCCCAATTTCAACCGCGCCTGTTCTTACCTTTCATGCTTAGACTGATTTGACGGGAGGATCGATTTGGATGATATTTGCCGTGGACATGAACGTATAAATACAAAAGTGGTCCTGTATCGTCCGATATACACCTACTACTCTATGTCGTTTAAATGATGCCTCGAATAATATGATAAAAAAAAAATTATAAAATTTTTATCATTTAGTGGTAATTGTAAAATATTTTATTAGGACTACTGTCCTCTAGCGTCATCTGTCAACTTTACTTCAAGTTCCGCCTCCAGGGTAGCGGGAGAGAAATTAGGGGTGAATTTGCCGCTTACTGACACAGACCGAATTCCACGCAGGCGGAGCCGCGGGCACAGCTAGTCGATAATAAATAACGGGCCGCACTCTCGTGGCGGCAGGCGCGCGGCAGCCATGTTGCCCAGCAACGTGGCTGCCGATGGTGTGACGAGACTGACGAGCGACGTTCGTATTTCCAAATATATTGCGCGTCACTCGCGTAATCCTGCGACCGCCAGCAATAGCCAGCGAGCAATTGATATGAATACTGTTGTACCATCAGATAATGGGTGAATGTCGTAATAAAAGCCTACAATTTATGGAAAAAATGTGAAATACTCGGTTTTTATACTTACCGGTGGAAAGTAACTACTCCAGGGGCCTCTTTTAATTCGTTGCTTCGTATACGACACGACAAAATTGTACAACACGGCATTTTTACATGTTTTTTAGCACTAAATTCGTCACACGTGGTCGAACGACGACTGAACCGCGCGGCATGAGGTTTCGACAAGTTTATGCGCATCTGATCATAAACCATGCCCGCGCGCCCGGCCCATTACCGCGTCCATTAGTATTTATCTAGTCCGTGGTCATAGCGGTGCAATGGCGGTCATTCTACTGGTTTCCGAACACATCATTTAGGATTTATAATATGTGTGTAGATAAAGCAGTATATGTAACTGTTACATAATAGTAGTTTATGTAACTGTTACGTAATTAGGCCTTATTACGTAACAGTTACATAAACTACTATTATGTAACAGTTATATATACTGCTTTATCTACACACATATTATAAATCCTAAATGACGTGTTCCGAAACTATTAGAATGACCGCCATCGCACCGCCATAGCCAACTTGTTTGTGCGAACGGTCGGGGAGGAGGCCTGGATTTTCATTACGTTACCAAAATCGATGTGGTTATGAATTTTCATACATTTTTACAACACCGGCACCAATAATATTCTGATGTTACATTACTGTTTGCAAAGGTGGTTAAAATAATATTAATGGTGGCTAGATATTAACATACGAACTGACTTTGTCACCTTGTATACATTGCTATTGTTTCCCTATTAATAAGGCAATCCATAAATATAATGGAGGAAAATACTTAGTTTATTATTATTATATGAAGGAAACAAAATAGAGCAAAACTTCATATTTAGGTTTAATTTGTTCGAATACGAGTGGTCATAGGTAATCTAATACACCGGATCAAACATTCGTCTCAGCTTTAACACATGGCACTGGACATGCGATTTAATACTGGAACGTTTCCAATTGATGCCTGCTAGTATAAACAGCACGCTCGAGTTCCGTAGCCAAATCTACGAATAAATATGAAATCAGAACGGAAACAAAGACTAAGACACGCATTTGTATATATTTTTCGCTAATTAATCAAAAACTGTTTTTAAATATTAAACTAGAAGGAAAATCTTTAAAAATGTGTTCTTGGCGAATACGATATTTTTGTGGCGCACTATTATTTTCATTTGAAATAAGAGATATGTTCTTATTTAGTGATGATTGTTGAAGTGATTACTGCAAATCTACTGCACTTTACCAAATTAAACAAGCGCTACTTGTAGGTAGCTACAGATTAGTACAGATTGAGCTAATGTGTGAAGTTGGTGGCACATGCGGCTGAACTGCCGACCGGCTAAATAACAAGCAAAAAACCAACCGCCAGCCGGAATCGTACTCCCGACCACTTTAACCTCACTTTGGAAAGCGTGGAATGCTGTTTTGGCCTATCGAATGCATTCAGCTCTTAGATAATTTGTATAAATTAGAAATTAGTCTGCTTCGGTACGTCTCCATTTATAAACTGGAATTAAAAAAATAATTTGAAATGGTTACCTTTCTCTCACTCAAAGACGCTAGAAAATTCTTTTTGCAAGCCTATTTTCGTAATAAGTAGGTAGCCATAAAGTATAAACGATCGAGTGAAGTAAAAGAATCAGTTTACGAATCGTTTGGTTTAAAACCTAGTTGTTTATCGGTATCGCAGCCTAGCATGATGGTAATAAGTAACTATATACCTAGTAGGCCCGGCCACCAGTTACTGATAAAATGCTCGCCAGAACATCAATTAACGAATGTCACCACACTTGGCTCATCCTCGGCGCATTCCTGATAAGCGTTAGTAATGGACTTGACAAGACTCAAACCAATTAACAACTTGTTTCCACCAAGTGGTGAGATGGCCTCTTGCCCGGAGGGACTGGTGGTGACGTCATTGCGATAGCTGAGCGCCAGTGTTGAAGAAAATAGATTTGGGTAGGTAAGGTTCTAGAACGTAACGTTGTAAGCATGTCGATTAAAAAAGGGTTATAAAATATTTCAAATAGTGGACACTAGTAAAGAAGAGACTAGAAGACACTAGAAGAGTTAGTCAATCTGTGTATACTCTGTTCCTCTAGGAAACGGGTCGTATACTCAGATTGACAGTATCTAAATAAATGTTGATGAACATGTTAGAATTAGAAGCTCTTTTGCATACGTTTTACTCGAATTATAATTCTGCTAATAAATATTTAAACTGTATATTTGTACCTGTCCACAACAATAAATTTACTAATAGGCGTTCGTATGGTTTTTTATTTCAGTATCACATCTATTCATTTAAGAAAACAAGCGAATTGTGAAACAATATAGATTCAAATCCCTATTAAGGTATTGATGTTTGGTTGTAAATGTTGTAATAAGGCGCTAACTAATTAATGCCAACGATATAATTAAGTACATAAAATATATACCTACCTATACCAATAGTCACAACGAATTATGATTGCGGTTGATTAAAACTCGATATGGTTTTACTAACTTATATGTGATACCTACATCGTACTTAATTAAATTAAATTGAATAGTCATGTCCCATGTCCATTATTATATTAAAAGTCGTGTCGTTAAGTCGCTAATACACATAGGTACGAAGCAAATGTCATATTCTCATATTATCTTTACGTCCTATTGATATGTCACATAAGTGTCATGTTGACATTGTATGGGCTTTCTATTATCAGTTAGCTGTTGGGTTGGGATGCTTTGAGGCTTGGAATAATAATAATAATAATTGTTATGTGTAGAGCACGACGCGGTTATGTGAGGCGTTATGTAAACTATCGTTATGCGACTTCATTGTTTAGAGTAAGGCAGCATGTCGTTATAAACGTTATAATAACCACAACCAGTGCATTTAAACACTGACGTTGACAGTGGAAACAATCAGTGTCCTAAAACCAGAAATTGGTACTATTGGTAGTGCAATGTGAAGACTAATAACCCTTTGAATAATATAAAGTGTTTTTTCTCGGATTACCAACATGTTGACTTTATAATTTTTTATCTAATTTTCATCCGTGTATAAGTGTCTAAATAGGTTATAGGTTAACGCGAGCTGTTTTCCGCAACTCGACGTCTGTATGTAGTGCGCCTATTAAGTGTCTAAATATCTTTATGTCTTGGGCCAGCGTATATGTCACTCAATTGCAGGAGTGCGCTTGGCTGACGAGACGACTGTTGTTTTCATCGGCTTTGCAAGACATTGAGAATTCTGTACGTTTATTTTATTACACAATTTTGTCTCTAGGCCTAAAATTTGTATATATAAAAATAGAGCTGTATCTATTTATGCAAAAGTGGTCTTAAAACTTGGTTTTGCTTCGTTCGAGCGGCTGCTTTGTGGTCCTGCCGAGAAGATGGCGTCAATCAATAGCCTCCCCTGTGCTGGGATTCGCCGGGTTCGGGCCCAGGGAGGGGAGCAAATGTGGATTAATGTTATTATATTACGACCTAGCTAACATTTACTGCAACTTTTTTTCCCGTTTCCTTATTTTGATAATCTATATTTAACACAATCGCTTATTTCAGGGATTTTGATTGGAGTTGGAAAATTACAGGTTGGACAGTTAAATTCAAATTGTGTGACAAAACAAATACATTTGATATTTTTCGCCACATTTGTAACGGTCGTTTAACCCCATCACTGACATCACACATTAAGTAGGTAGTGCAATTTTAAATTCTTATAATTTTACTGGCGGCATTGTTGCCTCCGGGAAAATAGGTGGGAAAGTAGCTAGGTAGTGTAACTACGCGTACCTATTGATAATAATGATGATAAAATTGCAATAATCATCAAAAATATTTCGCGGAAATACATTTTATCATTGCTTACATTTTATGACTTTGAAATGTATCGATTAAGGAGTATGTAATTGTGGCTAAAGCGCGTAATAGGTACCCTATATTTTGATACTTAGAGATAGTTATTGATGCAACTCTGACGAAGTTATGATTATAGAAGTAACGGGGAAACGTATACCTATCTTATCAGTGTTTTATGGCTCTTTATGCATTAATACTAGGAACAAATTATGATATGATGAATAGGTATTATTAGGAACGAAAGATCTTTAGGGATCCAATTTCCGCAAAAATGTGCGAGGGATGGGGAGTGCGAGTCGTTGTCGCCCCTGCAGTGAGGGGTCGGGGCGGGGGCCGAGGGGGGCAAGTCGGGAGCGAGGGTGGTGGCTGCGGCTGCGCGGGCCCGGAGCCCGAGGGACGCGGCGCGTGGTACTCCTGCCTCCCGCACCCCGCCTAAGGCCCTCGAAAGCACGATTAATAAGCACTCATTCAAGCTCCAACACGCGATTGTCGTCATAGCAACGTCGCAGCTCGATGGTCAATGAGACCATAGTTCCTGGCAGATTGCCTTAAAAATTATGATTATTTGCCTGATCGTGACATCGAAAATATTACATGATAATAAATAAAATAAGTCAAACTACATCACAGTTCGCTGCAAGTATATGGATTTTAAAATTTATATTGCTCGTCGGTGTCGTCAGCAGCGCTTTTCACTCTCGTGGCCAAAATAAAATAGTTATTTGTGCAACAAGAGAGGAAAGTTGGTTTTTCTTGCGAGGGACTCAAAAACACGAGATGTAAAATAACTTTGCTCTCGTGTGATCAGTAGTGAGAACATATTAAAGGTTAAAAATATGTATTTCGAATTTGTAATAGACCCCGAAATATGAAGTGGCAGTTGATGGCCTTCACTAAATTTAAAAACTACTTTGTCTCACTCCCTGGAGTGACGAAAGTCACTGTGTATTCGCAGGGAAGTAGGCTTGTTCGAGCTGCTGAGGTGAAAAATTCATTTCGCTAGTGATTGTTATTAAAACAAAAATGGTCTCCGTACTCACCATTAGCGGAACGGGCCGCCGGTGACGTTGCTTCCTTGCTTCGAGCGTTTTCCTTCTCCTTGCCATTGTTCCCTGTAACAAAGTATACTATTTATATTATTTATTCTCAACGGCCTCCTAGCCTAGTCGGTAGTGACCCTGCCTACGAAGCAGGAGGTGCCGGGTTCGAATCCTGGTCAGGGCATTATTTGTGTGTTTATCACAGATATTTGTTCCTGAGTTTTCTATGTATTTAATTACTTATCCATATTTATCTATTACCTATATATATCGTCGTCTAGTACCCATAACACAAGCCTTATTGAGCTTACCGTGGGACTAGGTCGATTTGTATAAGATTGTCCTATAATATTTATTTATTTATTTATAGTCTCGATTCCAAATCAATGCCAAACGGTACATTATACTTGTGCGAACAGGTCCCAAGGATAACACTTCGGTATTTACATAACGAACTAATACGACATAGTTATAAATCAATAAGACATATCTTTTCTGTCACAGACTTTAAATTTTAACGTATATCCACTTCTTAACTCATAAAAACCATCTAGTTACGAAAATAGTATGGTTAATTGAATCATTCCAAATTTTAAAAGCGTTATAACTCAAAATGTTGTCAATGTGACTAGACATGTTCTTTCCGTGTACCCTTCATATAACGACTTGAATACTTAGTACTTAATGTCATTTGAACCGATCATAAGTCATATAGATAATTATCATAATTATGCATATAGTTATTGTTAGATGCTGTTAGATATTTAATTACATTAATGTCAGACAGCTATTTTATTTAATGGAAAATGGAATACTACATCCAATGTACTTATAACAAATAGCTCAGAGAAGTCACTGTCTTCCAAGTTTCAAATCAAACAGTTGGTTGGGATCAATCAGTCAACACAATGAAAGAGTCGGTAAACTCATCAAGTCGTTATTAATTACACTGGTCGAGTCGATGTACAGAGCTAAGTAAATTAATTTCATATTAGATAACAAGACCCAGTGTAGTGTACATATATAACTTACCAAGCGCCATGAAATAACGTTACAAGGTGGATTTTATAGTCTCGTTTAGAAATTACCTATAAGCATTTTGCGATATTGCGATGTGATTTGATGCTGTGATC
Organism: Pammene aurita; assembly: GCA_947086415.1. Lineage (NCBI taxonomy): Eukaryota > Metazoa > Arthropoda > Insecta > Lepidoptera > Tortricidae > Pammene > Pammene aurita. Next base: position 18,752,560 of record OX352293.1, on the reverse strand, counting down.
AACGATAACGCATTGTGCAGGACGTAGAATTTTTAGAAGTATCGTAAGTACATGGGACGTATTCGAACTTTAAAACGCGTAGACACGACTCCAATGTACCTATTAACTACGCAATACAGTTAGCGCGTAAACGTCTGAATCTGATACCACTCCATTACAACTCCAATATTAGTTGGTTATTTGTTGTGTGTTAGAGTTATATTATGTAAGAGATAGATTGTGTTTTGTTTAATGTATTGTGTATGTATTTAAAAATTCGAACACGGCACATTGAATAACTGGTGCCGGATTCTAATTTAAAAATACATTAACAATACAATAAAAATACAACCTATCTCAAACGTAACTCCAACACACAACAAACATTCAACCAATATTGAAGTTGTATTGGAGTTGCGTTGGAATATTTCTCAAGCAAATTCTGCTATTTTGATTCAGATGTTTATGCCGTAGCTGTATTGCGTTGTTAATGCATTGAAGTTGTATTGAAATTGGATCGTGTCTATACGTGTTTTAAAGTTAAATACGGGCCTTGGGCTATTGCGTTGCGCCTACTTTTTTAACATTGTTAGATAGGAGGTTCTCAGTGGATATGATGCTGAGCTGACAAAAGGTTTTTTAAGTTATTCATTAGGTACTATTAGGTATTGATGTAAACCGATATGACCTATTATATTCGTAAAGAGACATGTAATATACGTACCGATTTTTCATGAAATTGATAAGTAGCTATCAAATGAGTATATACTTAACTTAATAATTCCATGAAATATTGTCACGCCAATGAAACCAAAACGACACATTTATCAGAAAATGATGTTTTTTTTCCTTCCTAATGGTCGTCACGCTTAACATATTAATATTATCAGTAATTTCCTGCATTCCTGTTGTTAATACATTGCCGTATAACCGAGTTGGGCTTTAAATTACATCTAAAGTAGAGCCGGAAATATCTGGTCGCCGATAGAGCGGGAACAGCGCTGGAGATAGGCACGTTCCCGGGAGGATCCTTTTTGCCGCGGTTTGACCGGTTTTGAGCGAGCGTTCACCCGATACCGCCCGACCGACGAGCCGAGAACGGTCCATTCGCAGTTTCTTTCTACCCATGCCTGCTCCACTTCTTCCGACGCGCTACAAGTCTATTTATAAGAAAATAGCAGAAGTAAGATGTGAGACCCGTCCTACAAATTCATCTCTGACGTACCGTCAACAACCTGCCTTAAAATTCGTTCCTAAAAATGTATAAGCTTGGTATCTTATTTTTGTGTCGTTATCTACACGTAAAGCAATTACGTCCCTATCTCGGCAGCCATGTTGCCCCGCGTTATCGAGCGGTAAGTTGACACAGGTTAAACCGATTGCATCGAACCAAATCTTGCGAATTGTTTGAAGTTGACGTGGAGGCGGACGCGGCGACCTTGGCAGTGGCGTTGACTCGGCCGGCCTCAAATCCCGATACCAACCGTCGCCGTCGCGCCATGCCTCCGCCATAGGTACATTAACATACGATGCCACACTGCTCCGCGTTCTATGACACCTCGTGTTTAAAGCTTAACCTCTCTTCAAAAGTACCATCACATGATGGCTCAGTCTTATGAGTTGAGTGAGTACAATTCGTATTCATCAGTTCCGGTCATTTTACTTATGTATTATGTACTTAATTGAGCATTAATGTTCATTACATAACGCACTTGGTTTTATAAGTTGTAAGTAACAATGTTTAAATAACGCCATGCCACGGACGTATAGCAAATGGTTGGTAGGTAAGTACGTTCATCAATAAAAGTAGAGTTTAAGTGTCCGTTATTATAGTTACCAAGTTAAATATATGTTATATTATTTATATATATTATATACCTAACTGCAGCTCTTAGTTCATTGAACGCTACACGGACAGGCGGGGTGCAAATACATCATAAATTTATTGTTAACTCAAATAACGATAATAAACGTAGTCATAAAATTATTGTATTTTATACATAAATGTAGAATATCTATAATTAGAGGTGACGTAATTCTGCAAGTGTTGCTTTTTGTAAGGGGCGTTTGGAATGTTTGGTTATGGCGTGTAAAAGAGGAGCGGTAGGTACCATATGTTGAGATATGATATATAATAATTTAATAATGACAGATGGGTTATGCACGCTCTAAAAATGAAGCACTTAAAATGAGTGAAATCAAACAATTGTCGCTAGTCGCACATTGACCAGCGAGAGATGCGGACGTGCCAAAGAGCTCCCGTCACCCGCGTGAGAAAGAGACAAACTGTAGTTTTCTAACAATGAGAGTGACAAAGATTGTCAAAATAAATAAATCAAATCGTTGCTATGTCATCATTGTCATCAAATCAATCTGGAAGTATTTTTGTGCTCATTTTGTTAGAGTATATTTAGCCCATCCATAGTAAATATCATTGGTATTGAGTTGAATTCGTTCTAGAATATGCGCTAAGCGCTAATATGGCGATAGTGTATATGTCTAATAAAAGTAAGTACCTACCTACTATGAAGGGAAACAGGATATCTTTAATAAAATGTAGAGTACATTTTTACAGGTCTTAGAATCAGTAACCGTAGTTTAGCAGCGACTTAATTGGTAATTATATAGACATGCTAATGTTATATATTTTCCTTGTATATTTTTCCGGTCTATGTTGAATCATTATTATTTAAATGAGTAGTACTACTAATGTATGTACCTATACAAAGTAAAATAATTCAAATCATTAATTAGTGCGTAAACTCAGCGATAATAAAACACAAACTGATTATTTCCACGTACCTAACGGGTTTTGTGAATAATTTCGGTTATCATACGTGACATTTTCAAGTGAAAGGTATATCATTGTCGGTTGTTAATAAAGTTCATTTATAAATGATTTTATGGCAGCAACGCCTTATTGACAATCGACAATGATGTATAATGTGACCTTAGACTTGAGAATATCACATATGTAGGTAAGTACTTGGTGGGCACTTGCATTTGCAGGGCTTTATGTATGTAAGTAAAGTGTTGGGGCCTGCCTGTGTTTTCTCAGAAAACAACTCGATACTATGTAGTAGGTAACGAGTTAGCCAAAGAGGCAATCAGACCGGAGTGCAGCACACGACCATATTGGATTACTACGAGGACGTACTCACGCGTGTGGTACCAAAGGATACCACGGCTAGGCACGGTACCGTCGCGCGCAATCGTGCTTTAGGTATCCTAATTATGACGTATTCTACAGGCTTTCTCATACAAACTCATGTCTTTTTGCTCACACAATATTCGAATTATCGCAGAATAAGAAACTTCTATACCTATTCATTAATTTAATTAAAAAATTGCATTTTTTCGGGACAACGCTACCATGTGTAGATAGATACATAATTATATTAATAAATGAATTAACCAGAGCAGGCACAATATTTGTACGTAGGTATGTCGGTGGTAGGTACACAATTACACATAATTATCGGTGTCAGCTTGTTATGCTGCAGCAAAATAGTAATAATAAGGTATTTTCACAGGACGGGGTCTTAAAGTATTATAAGCAAGATGTTAAACCTCAAAAGGCACACGGAGGATCGTCAAAGATCCAGATAACGGAGCAGGTGTTCAATACGCCTGTTTGTAGTCACGCCACCAAAGTCACGTTAGAGACAGATAGTTAAATCGACCTGCACATATTCACATACACGTATAAATCACTGATGTTATTCAAACATTACATTAGAATTTAATAACACAGATAGGTACGTGTATCTACATACGTATTTTTGACACGGTCAAGTTAAAAAAAATATAGTAACATATGACAATATAACGGTTTCAGCTTTCTACAGCTGAATTTTCTATTTAGTGAACTATTTTGACAGCACTTTATATACATTTGCAAACCAGTTTTGTATGCCAGGAGCTGTCAGATTACTTCACTCAAATAAAAATTCTACTTAACCTGCCCAAACAACTTGTATATGACATTTATAAATTATATAAGTAATACAAGTTTAAGTGTCAAATTTTATCAAAAACTATTCAGTAAAGGAGATCGTCAATTTTTGTTAGGCGATTTGTCCCATCTCATTAAGGTGCGTATAATTATGACGTAGGTATCAAAACATTCGCCTTAATTTCTAGATCAGGACGGTCATAAAATAATCATGAAAACTAACGGGAAAATTGAGAAATCGGGGATGAAAAAACATGAATGTGATAAGGACAATATTAAAAAGCGTACATGTTTATGATTTACAGTATAACACAAAATCACTACCGGTTTTTTAAAGAATATCTACAAAATCTGACATGATAATGAAACGAAAATCATAATAAAATAATAAAAAGTCATATTTTGATCCTGCCGCTGATTTCTTGTATTTGGGTAAACAAAGATAATGGCTGTCAAACCATCATTACTACTATTAACTAAACAATCGTAGAACTTATTGCAAAGAGATAAGGTTTAGCTCTGTTAGTGCGCTACTACAAGTATCCATGAAGTTGTCATTTTAAACTGGAGTATACTCTTGGGCCACAAAGTGATGCCGAAAGAGAGAGTAATACAGGGAGCTGCGTATCGTTTTGACTTAGGGAGTTATGACGTCATTAGTAGACCCCGTTATCGGAGGTGCAATTTGGTAGCTTGACATTTTTAGGGTTGGGTAAAAATATTTTGAAATACTAGCTGTATGTCGATATTTTTTCTTTACCATAATAAGAGTCTAGGACTTTAATTAAACGTGTTTATTTTGCAAAAGATGAATAATTAAAAAAGAAAAAATATTTTTCATTTTTATAAATAACAATAAATTTTCAATCTTAATTTTTTTGGAGTTCAGGGTATTCTGCGAGAAGTGACTGCATTATCAATATTATGAAATATTATATACGAATAAAATATGCTCGTAATACAGCTAAATAATCGGAAATATTGTTGTGAGATGACACTGACTATCTATTGACGTAAATAATTTATTTTCAGCATAGGTGGCCAGTATTATACCTCTATGGGTAAGGTTTATCTCAAGAGCGTTTAGGCACGGCCCTGCAACTCGAAACATTAGAAAAGTAAAATAGCAACCATATCGATATTGTTCGACTGATAATGGGTTCTACTTCTGATGACAATGATTATCATGGGTGACAAAAGAAACATGTAAAATTTTAGTCTAAAAATGGTACTTACATAAAACTAAATGTCAAGAATAAGGAATATATATCGATATCGACATCATAAATATTTTTACCTATCCCTAGGAACGTCAAGCTACCAAATTGCACCTCCGATAACGGGGCCTAGTCATTAGACAATAATGCAAGCATGACAACAAGTCAAAATGTCAAATTGTGTCAATTTCGTAACGAGTGCGAGTGAGGCACCGCCCCCATAAATTATCCCCTCTATCGGGCCGTTTTTTTTCTAATCACCTATGAACGACTGTTTTGCACGGTAATAAGGTTCATCTGTAGTTAGGGAAAAAGTGGAACAATTAAATCCACTTTTTACAAACCCATACGAGTATCAGACATTACTAAATTGAAAAAAAAATAAGTTTCGTTATCGTAAGAGCATGAAATAACGCCGTCATAACGCCCTAAGTCAAAACGAGACGCAGCTCCCTTTCTTTCGGCCCCACTTTGTGGCCGAAGAGTATACTCCAGTTTAAAATTATAACTTCATGCGGCAGACTTGGATGACGGTGACGTCATACATTGACAGTGTCAAACTAGAATAATAAACTAGATTAGCAAAGTAAACGTAACTCCTTTCTAAAAATGTCTGTTTCGTCTCAGTCCAGGTAAAGTTAACCTTATGTCAATGCTGTAAAGACGTTAACAACTTATTAAGCACTATTTGGATCGCGGAAGGATCAACGAAATTACTTTTTATTTTGTATTTCTAATTCCCGTTTCATTTTCATGAAATATTTTGTCTAGTTTCGTAATAAAATGGGTATTTGCTTAAAATCGGAGAACAAACCTTATACGAGACCATTATCGCTAGTGGGCCTGGAATTGACGGTCTCCTTTATTTATTCAAACTTTATTGCACATAAAAAAAAATTGTACAAAAGTCGGACTTAATGCATTTAGGCATTCTCTACCAGTCAACCATAGGGCCAAACAGAAATGCGTTAAGGTGGGTGCAGAGAGAAAATGTAACTATGTAACTAACTAGGATATTTATTTAAATTAAATACATTTACATTCACATTACATTACAACAGAAACAGTTTTTCAATGAGAAGGTAACGTAACAGGCAGTTTTTATCGCATAAGTAATACTAGCAATATATGTCATTATATTTTCATAAGTATGGATGTATAACACAGAGAGTTCTAAACCAGGAGAGGCCTTAGGTATCATTTCCCCTCTGTCAAAAGTATTGGCAGGAAAATCTAGTACATCTATAAAAACTATTTCAATAATCGATGTCACGCATTTTCGTCATCGCTGTCAATGGATAACAAGCTCCGTGAAAATGCACTTATGCGCTGTTTTGGATATAAAAAATGTTATATTTCGTCTAGTTTACAAAAAGATGAAATACCATTTCAGATGTAAGTACAGTTTTACTTTATTTATCATTACTTCCGTAATAAAAGATTTAACCTAAATCGAAAATCAAGCTTCGTTTACAGAATCGATTCAAAGACAATCGTTTTCTTTCTGACGGGCAGTAACTATTCGACGTTAGACACTTCTCCATATTTAACGCGCTTTCTTCTATATTTTGTTTGAAAATACAATCAAAAAATTGTTTGACATTTGCAAAGACTGCATCCAATAATGAACCATATGTTAACATCTATACAGTCGACTATCTATTGCTCCATTTAGTGTTATGATTGTTATGAAGTATAAAAAGAATATGTCAAATATGTTTGGTGTTTTCAAGTCAAAGGTACATCTTTGTCGGTTGTCAATAAAGCGTTGCTGCCATAATCCAATCATTTAGAAATAAACTGTATTAACAACCGACAACGATGTACCTTTGACTTGAAAACATCACATGCGTGCTACCTCGCCCCCCTCAGATTTTGGTAGACTTTTTTGTTTGGAAAGATGAGGCGAAGCGTACTCCATTTATAGAGCTTTATGGTATAACACAATATGGTTGTACATACGTAAAATTTATATTGAGATGATAAAACTGATTTACACAAGTGTACTTCGTGCTGCCATATGGTACGGACCACGGATGGTTATGTCGTCGCATTCATACTATAAAAGGAAACTTATGTTTTTAAGGTCATTCGTCTCGAAGATTTTAAATGCGGGGCGAAACAGTACTTATTATCATATCGGTATGTCGCAAATTACAATAAATAAAAAAATACCAAGCAAACGCATCGCATGCGAGTAGAATATTTCGTGGTTGAACCAAATTCTAATGAGTACCTACGTATGTACCTATAGTTAAGTATATTACCTAAATAGTAACATTATTCTAATATCATTTTTTTATGGTAATATGGGAATATAACGTCACGTCTATAACTATAAATAATATAACCTGCCTAACCTAACAACCAACTTGAGAGATATTCCCGTTTAAAAATAATTATTCATATGAAACCCGTTTTGTAGATCGGGTAGGGTAAGTTGTTTACATCGTAAACAAAGTTAATTTTAAAATGAAGATTGATTTTCACAGATTAATAAGTAAAAAAACAATTAATGTATCTACGCGTGTGTCTGATGTCATCCATACCGGATGTAGGTTGGTACATAGATTCGGGCGAAGACGGATGTGTCGCCATTTGCATGCACGCCGTGGGCTCGATGACAATGAACAGAGGCGAATGACAATGCTACCAGGGACAATGGATATAAAAATTACAGTCTCCAACCAGCTACCTATTTGAAAATCCTAAAAGAAAGATTCTGTCGCGATTGTGAGGTGATCCCTAATATACATTGACCCCGAGATCAGTAGCAAGTACACGTAATCGAAGATCACACTTATACTGGTTTGTCCAGGCACGCTAAGCCAAAGTAAAGCTGTTTGTCCATATCTCGCTGAGTCAGGATATAATTTCGTTTCGTCCTCGCGTTGCGTACACCCGTTATTTAAATATACACCAAATATCGACCGGCCTTAGTTTGTTATTATTTCAATCTTTTTTAAGCCACCCTTCCTATATAGTTTTTGTATTGTACGAAATCTGAATGAGAATTTGGAATATAACCACCTCTAAATTTAGCTTTAAATGATGATACAGTCGAGTTCTCCATCTCCAATAACTGTACACACGGACGTTATAAAATATGTGTACACGACCTTAAAACCCATGCAAATAAATTTGTGTTCATTTATTTTTGAATTTATTTTTGTGTACAGATATTGGAGAATTCGACTACACTGTACCTAGGGTCAAGTCACCAATAAATGAACGATTAAGCGACTACCCCAACTTTGGTATATTTTTATGAATGTTATAAGTGTTATACTTATAACCAATTTTCAACAGGGTTTATTATTTATATGATTTGGCATATTAACTAGTTTAGAATAAGCTATTAGTAGGTAGTTCAAATTTTGGGCGAGGTATTCAAGAAATGAACTAACAAAATTAATGCAAAATTCATGTTTTGGAATGTAGCCTAAAATATGAACTAGTAAATTTTATGAGTTCAAGTTTTAGGTATAGTTCTATTAGGTGAACAGTCTCGTTTCCATATTTAAAGTAAACCTATCATGTAGTTTACTTTAAGTATGGAAATAATGGGGTTTACGTTATCATGGCGTAACTCTACGTTAAATAAATAAAAAGTTCCGTTAAACTAAGCATTTTATATTAGCTTTTAATAATACATAATATGTCTTAGGGTAGGTATCTAATTTTGTTTAACAATTGAGGCCAATAATTATTTATAGAATCAGGAGTTGAAACATGAAATCGAAAATATACGACAAATCCATTACAAATCGGATTTACCTATATCGGTTTTTTTATTTACAAAATACAGATACATCCTTGAAAAGTGATGACATTTGTAAATGTAGGTATTCACTTTCCCACCCGCTTCATAGAAAAATGTAGTGTCAGATGAACATTTTAATAGACTGCTGGGTAAAATGCCCATGAATTATGAATTACGAGTGTTTGTGTAAGTATTCCTGTGCCAGAGACTCAAATGTTCATTCACCCCAGTAGTTTTATTTCAGCCCTTCTTCCGAGTAAACAGGTGAAAGGAGCAGCGCGTTGAGTTGAGTATTGTTTTTAGGTTCATGAATGGATTGCTCAAAGAAGTCGGTCGCAAGTTTAAAAATTAAATGCCCAAAATATGCACCACTCCTTTATTCGACAAGAAATGTAACCGGTCAAGATAACGATGATTAAGATATAGTTTGTTGATTACAGCTTTACAGCCCGTTATCAATACTGACACAATGATAGCAATACCTTATCATCAACATTTCGATAGCCGTGTTGTAACGTCTTTGAAATAACAGTTGATTATGCGTTACTATTTGGCAAAGTTATACGAGATCGTAAACAACTAGTAGGCTATTTAAAATAACCGATGAAGAGCCACAAATTTCGAAATCCCTACGAAAAGCACTTTCTAAACATAGCTCTTTAACTGGCAACGTTCCGAAGAATTTTCGTTGCAGCCGAAAATATGAGAGTCCACTTTGAGGCGACGAAAAATGTTACATATTCTTTTTTGATTTTAAAACTTTTCAATTTATAATACGGGTGCTGTTAGCAGTATTTCGTTTTGGTCATGATAGAGAGTTAATGGTAACTATGTATGGTAAACGTCAAAAGCATACTGTCATGTCATAATCATAATAGTATCTCACGTAGGCACTGTTTGACTTTGACCAAGTAGTAATGTGGCTCTAGCTGCTGAACTGAAACATTACAGATGTAAAAACAAAACCGTTTCATTGAAGAAATAAATAAGTGAAGAGTTTTAAATAAGTATTGTCCAGTGCATAAACGAAACAAAGTAGTCAAGCCGTATGTAGGGCGCAGCACTGACGGGTGGCGGCTCGCTCTTGGCCCCGTGGCCTGACCGGTTGCCGTCTTTGGCAGCGACCGGTTCTACCGGCTCATTATTTACTGGGACTTCGGATAGATACTTTCTAACGTTCCAATATTTGTGTTCAATCCGAGCTCCGGCTTATCGCGAATCCGACTGACGGTTACGCGTTTGACGCACAAAGGTCGCATCGGGATGGAGAGATAAAGCGTGTTATGGCTATATAATTATATATGTTTATATTACATGTTAATCATGAAGTTAGTGAAGATTATAATGCCCCCATCCACCCTCATGTGAGTCACGCCTGGACTGTCATTCCCGTCGGATTATTAAGCGTTTTGATTCAGTCACACTGCCAAAGTGTGATCCCCAATTACGCATAAGTTGTTACAATATCGAGGCCACTTTTATACTGGTTCTCGTCAGTCGAACGCTTAGGTAGTGGTAAAATGTAGGATCCTCACAGGCAAAGGCTGTGATTCACTGCAACGCGCATACGATTATGCACATAATAATTAATGTCGCAGGTAACAGAATCGCTATTGTATGCTATTCTCTATTGTGCGGGTGAACATTTTTGGTCCTCGCGCTTGTTAGCGCCTTATTGTACGGTTTAGACGAGTCGACTATTTCAATTGGAACAATATTAGGAGTAATCGGCGCGGCATGCACCGACGGTTTATGGGCAGGTAGTACCCACAAGTAATTTAATAAACTAGGTACTAATGTATTTAAATTACAGGTAATCATTGGTTCACAAAAAAAACAATGAAGGGTTACTGTACGATACTAATAAGAGAATCTAAAGAGATAAAAATATAGGTATGAAGCCAAAATACTATAAGTAGGTACCTTGTATCACTATTGTACTTTTAATCGTGCAATACAAATTACATTAACTACATATACTTACAATTTTAAAATTTAACGATTGTAATAGACGTAAATATGTATTAAAAATACTTAGCAAAGACATAAAATCAATAGGTACACAAAATTATTATACCTATGTCAAATATCATCTGCTTTGACTGCATGCATTCATATTCATATTATTTATTCGCAATATTTATAATATTGCACGTCATTATAATTAAAGAATATACATATATATTGTACATTAGGAAATAATAAATAGTTAAGTAAGCAATATAAATTATTTGGCTTAGGGAATTTTAAAAATTCGTCATAACTGTAGACACATGTGTTCGAGAAGCAAATTCTTCAGTCTAGAGAAGCTAGTTTTTTCTTTTTTACGTATAATAAAAATAAAAATTGGTTTAATGTTATATTATTCATACGTGGTTATATGTATCTAGGTATGGGTGATAATGATAACGTACTCTGTTGATGACTTCATTGATCACATTATGACTAAACAGCCGAGTTCAGTCACTCCGCTGGATACTCGTGGCGCCATCTAGTACACACACTAAGAACTATTTTTTGTTGAGAATGTATAAAATGCGATTGCTGTATGTATACCTACTACGAGTATTTATATATGTATGTACCTGTATCGTCACCAATCATTTTATTTACGGAACTTAAATTACTCGTATTATTTAAATTATTATACTAAGAATTGATCTGTCTGATATTTCGAATAAGTAATGAATAAGTAGATTCTTGCTTGCATTTAACATCACAGCAGCAAGAAGTATTTTAATTTTTAATATTGTGACTTAGTCGAATCGCTTCATAACTGTCACTTTGTTATACAGTAACGCTACTTAAGCCGTGGGCGGACGGTAGTGGATGATATTTTTTTACAGATATCACCAAAAAATAGCTAAACGATTAAAATGTTGTAACATTGGTTTCGTAAACTATAGGTACTACTATATACGAGTGTAGGTACTACTATATATATTTCTGCGCCGGTACACCGACCTGCATGTGATACGACCTACAATAAATAAATAATAAGTCATAGTTTTTAAGTTAACATTATTTTACTAATGTAGGTTTATAATTATAAGTGTAACTAACAATCTATGGATCTGAGGTATCTGAAAATATATATTTTTTTTTATATGTCTGGAAATAATGTTTTGTAGGCACGTAATACTTTATAAGTGTCATGTAATGAAATGCCTGCTATCCTATCAGTTTTCCGCTCACTGGTAGTCGATTTTCAATTAAAAATAGTTGAAATTTTGTAAAAAATGTTAACTGTCTAATAAGTTACAGTCACATGTTTACTTATGAGTCATAGACCACGGCACCGTTATCGGTTAATTACTTTACTAATTAAAATGTTTTTATGACTAAGCTTTCAGCTTGATGAGGGTTTTTTTAGCAGACGTTGTAACCGACACATAATTTGGCAAATTTTTAGGGTTCTGTAGTCAACTAGGAACCCTTATAGTTTCGCCATGTTCGTCTGTCTGTCTGTCTGTCTGTCCGTCCATCCAGTGATTGTTAGCAATAGAAAGCTGAAATTGAGTATGAGTATGCGCATTAATCATGGCGACAAAGTGGAATAAAAACTGGAAAAGTACACATTAAGTGGAGAGTGAATATTTTTTCGCTTTATCCCTATCGTGCGAGGTACCGTTGGATAGGCCTTTCAAAAATAATAGAGATCTTCTAAAACAATTTTTGGATAAAACAAAACAATTCGTTGTAACTTTGGAACCGTCCATAAAATTTTGAAAAATTAAGCCGTTAAGCCGTTTTTGAGTTTAACTCAAAAACGTATAGTAAAAAAACGTAAGTGCCACATAGTAAAATTACGTAAGCGTCGCAAAATATCCCTCAATAAACGAACTTTTGAATGGATGTATTGTAATAGGCCCGCAACTACGGAATCCTACACTGAGCATGGCCCGACATGCTCTTGGCTGGTTTTTAGAATGCAATCTAGATTTACTTAGTCTTAACTCTAAATTGATCTAAATGCTGCTCACTCTGTAGTAGGTATTTTTTCACAAAAGTCCGTAGGTGCTTTTTAAGTGGCAAACTTGTGCGGTTTCCTTCAAAACTTACTTACAACAAAAATAATTGCAATGCTATTTTTCAAATCATATCATAATACTCATGGTTCCTTATGGTTTAAGTATAAAAAACAATATTAATAACCTAACCAATCTATTCATATAATACGAGTAGTAACGAGTATAAAAGCCAGATTCAAACACTTGTAGTTGTAGCACGCTCACTAGGATTTCCTATATTTTTTTACTTATACATTTTTTTTTATATATTATTTTCTTTATAGAATCTCATTGAATTCTCAATAGAAAAAACAAACGATGAAAATATATATACGATCATGTTCGAACTTATCTACGCATGTGGTCTAACGGCTAACAGGAGAGTCATGTCATTAGTCATCGTAACACATTTGGTTGGTTATAATTAACCTAACAGAGAATTTGACTCGTTTCTTTAAGGCAATATCTAAATTATCTTTAGCCACGCCCATCAGTAAGAGACATGTTTATGGCTCCCGTTCACGAAATATTCAAAAGATTATTATTATTCTTATTAAGCGTTTGGAGCCCACATGTTTTTTTATCGATTTTTGACCAGTTGAGTCGATATTCCAACATTTGCACTACATATATAATTATAAGGCAAACGGCTATCGGTTCTTGAATCTTTTATCTCCATTCTGTGAGCCGGATTTGGAAAAAAAATGAGCCCTTCCTTTCATGATTTTTTAAAATATGATCTGTAAATACACTTTATCGATATTAAAATGTTGTAAAGAATCTTACATATACGAAATCTACATATAAGAGTTCCTCTTTGACGTCTCTAAAAACATACGAGAGATTTTAATTTTAAACTAATTAACACAAGAGTTATGAACAGAAAACCACTTTTTTGGCCTAAAATTGTTCTATTTTGATGTCAAATATCTGGAAGACAATGAATATTGAAGTAAATATAGGATACTATATTGTTTAAGGCCGCTACTGATAATGTGATTGATAAGCTATAAAAATCATTAGAAAACTAAGGGATTCAGATCGAAGGTCATTGGCGCCAGGGAGTCCCTTAATATGTTCTGTGGATGCAACACTTTAGAACCTGAGTTCTTAAACAAATCACAATAAATATAAAGCATCTACAATGTTACCTGATCGAAAATTCCTCTTACGATAAAGTTATCTGTAACTTTTTCAGCGATTAAAAATCAGCTCAGCAGAAAACCGCTCAGTCCTCGTCTTTTTAACTCGTACCGAGCATGCAGCGTGAACATCGAAATTTGAAATTTGATTATTTACCTCTCTATCGCTCTAGCATATTCGTACGAAAGAGTGGCAAATACACGAACAAACAAACGAAGAGGTTCACGATATTAGGCTAGTTTAGGTATCTCTTTGATGACGATGACGTTGCGCCTGCGATGCGCTTAGTTCTTGGAAGGTGTTGGTAGACTTTAGTGCATGATAGGGTCCCTTACTTAGAAATCACGTTACTGATGTGTCATTCCATTGATATTTGTTTCGCTTTTATGCATCTTTCCATGGAGCAGTGACTACATCCTACATAAATGCTGTGTCATAACTTAGGTAAACACCTTATAGCAATCCTGAGGTTAACGCAGAACCGGGATCAATAAAACAAATCTACGAAAAAGTGACTAATGACCAAGTGGGTCGATTCCGGGTAGTGATATCAATAGCCATAATTTGCCTGTTACAGAACTCCAAGAGGTCTTCCGATCCTCACCTACATGCAATACCACCTCCACGCTCTCATCAGATTGTTCAAGCCAATCTGAGATGCTTCAAATGGATCAAATGTGCTATTTAATACCCTAAACCTAATGTAATTTTGCCCTTTGTAACTGCTCTATCTCTAATTTCATTGTCGACGCGGTTAGTTTCTTCAGGTGCTGTAATACAATAATGGAGCTAACGTAAGAAAAATACAATTTAGGCGCTCAACACATTTGAGCAGTAACTCCACACCCTTCCGGTTTATTTTTGACTATGATCGACTGAATTCCGAGCTGATTACCGCTAAGTGTGTGGAGCGCCTAACAAAGAATTTTTAAGCGTCTTACCTTTCCGTATTAATAAGCTGGTGACCCTACGCAGTGCCTCTCTGGGGGACTTGTGGAAGAACTTGGGCGTCAGGTTGGGCGGCAGCGTGAGCGGCTTGCGGGCGCCCGAGCCGTCCCAGGGCGCGTGCTCGGCCTTCGACGACGCGGTTAGTCGGTCCAAGTGCTCGATGGAAGCCGGCCTGCCAATGCAGACTGAGGTTAGAATGCGATGGTTGTGGAACATTTAGTACATTACAATAAGTTATTTTTTACAGTGCCGGGGATCACCCGGGACTTAATTGGAAACCAAATTATTAGTTTATATTATTTTATCGAACTAGTACAAAGTCGAAGCCTGGTTTTCTAAATATCTAGATGTGATAATGGGAGGAAAACCAAACAATAACTATTGCTTTTTCCCCAAAATCTTGGAATTACGTAGCCGTAGGTTTTTCTTCCCCTGGTATTTCTGGTTCTTATCTAAATCTAAATGTGTAGGTAAGTTACTACATTAGTGTGAATGTCGACAGTTATTAAAAGTATATTATGACAGTTAGTTTTTAGTGTGTAGGTATATAGTAGGTATACACATAAAGAAGTGTATAAATGTTTTTTTGCTAAGATTAGTTTCACTGTAGTCTAATCACTTATTTGATTGTAGGTAATGAAGCAAAATGACAATGCAGGTTACCTATTACGAGTAAATACCTATGTAGAATATCGTCAGGGATCATAGACATATAAAATAAAGAGACGTGGCACCATGAAGACAAAACTGTGATTCCATAATAAGCCGATTTTTGTCGTGTTTACGCGCGACACGCACACATGTACAACTCGCGGTGATTGGTTCAAACGTTAAAAGTGAATGTGTGTGCATGAGACCGCGGTTTAGTATGGAATCACGATTTTATCTACGTGGGATTCCGTCTTCTTATTTTATGTCTAAATATTTATGTCAGGGATGCATTGGCTAATAAAGATGACATGCCACGAATATCTAAACATCAGTGTTTAGGGCATTACATAGCAACAATGTACTTATTTATTTATAAGACGACAACACGGCCTGGGAGTAAGCTAGTCTCAGGCCGTGACGTCATTATCATAATGATGATCGTTCGCATTCACAAGTGCGCAAATGTAAACCCAAGATAAGCTCTGCCCATTAAAAAAAAAACTCAAGACTGCTTACAAGACTGTCCACTGCTCAAGTTCTACGGTGACGCGACGAGCGCTGCGTCGAGCTTCCAAAGGATTTGAGCAGCGTTCACTGAGGCCTCTTCCATACGTTTTCATGTGTTTACCATGAACGCGACGCCAGTCGCGCAGTCGGTCACCTCCGCCCGAAAGGCCACTCAGTTTGCACCCTAGTCATATCGGTCGGCGCCCGTGCTGACACCGGCCGGACCCACGATGGAAGGTTGCTGACTGTGTGTATGATGTAGTTTATACTGACCCGTGCCGCTGCCTCGGGTACCAGCCGCGCGGGGGCCCGCCGAGGCGCAGCAGGTCGGCGCCCGTGCTGACGCCGGCCGGGCTCACGATGGAAGGTTGCTGACTGTGTGTGTGTGATGCAGTATATACTGACCGGTGCCGCTGCCTCGGGTACCAGCCGCGCGGGGGCCCACCGAGGCGCAGTAGATCGGCGCCCGTGCTGACACCGACCGGGCCCACGATGGAAGATTGCTGACTGTGTGTATGATGTAGTATATACTGACCGGAGCCGCTGCCTCGGGTGCCAGCCGCGCGGGGGCCCGCCGAGGCGCAGCAGGTCGGCGCCCGTGCTGACGCCGGCCGGGCCCACGATGGAAAGTTGCTGAATGTGTGTGTGATGTAGTATATACTAACCGGAGCCGCTGCCTCGAGTAAAAGCCGCGCGGGGGCCCGCCGAGGCGCAGCAGGTCGGCGCCCGTGCTGACGCCGGCCAGGCCCACGATGGAAGGTTGCTGACTGTGTGTGTGATGTAGTATATACTGACCGGAGCCGCTGCCTCGGGTACCAGCCGCGCGGGGGCCCGCCGAGGCGCAGCAGGTCGGCGCCCGTGCTGACGCCGGCCGGGGCCACGATGGAAGGTTGCTGACTGTGTGTGTGATGTAGTATATACTGACCGGAGCCGCTGCCTCGGGTACCAGCCGCGCGGGGGCCCGCCGAGGCGCAGCAGATCGGCGCCCGTGCTGACGCCGGCCGGGCCCACGATGGAAGGTTGCTGACTGTGTGTGTGATGTAGTATATACTGACCGGAGCCGCTGCCTCGGGTACCAGCCGCGCGGGGGCCTGCCGAGGCGCAGCAGGTCGGCGCCCGTGCTGACGCCGGCCGGGCCCACGATGGAAGGTTGCTGACTGTGTGTGTGATGTAGTATATACTGACCGGAGCCGCTGCCTCGGGTACCAGCCGTGCGGGGGCCCGCCGAGGCGCAGCAGGTCGGCGCCCGTGCTGACGCCGGCCGGGCCCACGATGGAAGGTTGCTGACTGTGTGTGTGATGTAGTATATACTGACCGGAGCCGCTGCCTCGGGTACCAGCCGCGCGGGGGCCCGCCGAGGCGCAGCAGGTCGGCGCCCGTGCTGACGCCGGCCGGGCCCACGATGGAAGGTTGCTGACTGTGTGTGTGATGTAGTATATACTGACCGGAGCCGCTGCCTCGGGTACCAGCCGCGCGGGGGCCCGCCGAGGCGCAGCAGGTCGGCGCCCGTGCTGACGCCGGCCGGGCCCACTATGGAAGGTTGCTGACTGTGTGTGTGATGTAGTATATACTGACCGGAGCCGCTGCCTCGGGTACCAGCCGCGCGGGGGCCCGCCGAGGCGCAGCAGATCGGCACCCGTGCTGACGCCGGCCGGGCCCACGATGGAGCCGCGCCCGTAGCCACCTAGAGTTGCGCTGCTGCCTATGTAACAATTAAACAATCAATTATAACGTATGCGGAATGAAATCTGGACAAAGTTTTGAAGACGTAAAAAGTAAGTAAATAAATAAACTCAAATTTTATATAAATGCCAATTGAAAGCTTATACATCTGTTAATCAATCTCGTACTTTTAATAGGCATTGGATCTTACAATTATGGTTAATCGAGGAGAACAACTTCGCGAAACAGTATGTAATTTCTACAGTATTAATTCCCTATGGCTGAAAGCGAAGACCGTGGAAAATTTTGTGGATATGGGATAGAGCTAAAGAGCTATTTATAATATTTTCGCGTCCTTTTTCTTTACAAAAAATGCTACAAGAAAGCCTGGTTTAGGGAAACATTCCAGCATTACCCAGTTTGCTGAGAGAGATCGATCAAAGAAAATGACAGCCCGCTGAGTCACAAAATCTTATAGAGAACTCAGAAAGGCATTCAAATGTGGCAGTAAAACTTTTTTTAAATATCTTGAAGACATAAGTATCAGTTAACAATTAAGAAAAGTTACGCCCATGGCCTCCAAAAATAAACGAAAAATAACCGAAAATACGGACACGTCGTTTGGTCAAAAAATGAAAAAACAGGTGTTTTTTCCATTTTTGGACTTTTTGAATGACTAATATTATGTTGTTTAAAATGGAAATTCGTGGCAAGGTAACTATTATTTTGAGAACACCAATAATCTTACGGTCAAGAATGTGAAAAATGTCAAGTATACGAAGCTTCCTTAAAAAGTTACCCGATGGAAGATAAATTTAGATCTTAAAAAATCTGTACATTGTTGTTGTCGACAGCGAGGGACATAAAGTACCACAAGTTTCGTTCGAAACCTCGCATTGGAGTAAACTTACTCTGGCGTTTAATGTGATTAAATACATTATTAAAAACCATGAAAGAGTATAAAAATAACTATGTTAGGTATATTTATTTTATAAGAAATTGAAAGTTGTCCAGATTTCATTCCGCATACGTTACTAGTGCGTGCTGGGCACAGATTAAACAGACACCGCATCATGAAGTGTTTATGGAGATGCCGAGATCAACAGACATCAACAAAATGCAATTTATCTTACAATTTGCAATTGAGTTGACCCATGTTCATAAATAAACCTCAAATGTCTAAGGTAGAATTCATTATTCAGTGGAGTAATTTGACAGCTCCTGGCAGGGCCCTATTTAATAAACGCGACAATGACAGGTGACAGGCGACAGGTGACAATCCGACAATTTGTCAATATTTCGTTTAATAAAAATTATCAATGACAAATATGTCACGGTGGAAAAACTACTAATATGTCGACTTGTCGTGACAATTTGACATATTTCTGTTTAATAAATAATTTCCCTTGACAGGCGACAGGTGACAATTTGTCCGGAAAAACTTGTAAAATTTGTTTTATTAAACACTAAATTGTCATGACTGGTAGACATATTTGTCAATTTATCAGAGATTTTCGACAGGCTCTTCATCCTATGTCAACGCTATTCGGCAGTTAAATTAGTACGATTAGTTTAAAAAAATGGTGTTAACGTCGTCGACCGATAGTAGTGAAGATGAATATTTGGCGCAAATTGTACGACGACGACGTCGCATATTTAAACCAAGAATAAACTTTACTTTCAATGTAACTGATGGAATATTCATGGAACGGTTTCGAGTATCTAAAACTACCGTTGAATACTTAATAAATAAAATTGGACAGCAACTACAACACGCAACAAGGAGGAGTATGGCACTTACACCACTTCAACAAATTTTATGTGTATTACATTGGGTGGGATGTGGGTCACAGTATCATGTCATTGCAGATGCACACGGAGTTAGTAAAGTGACGGTACACCTGTGTATAAAACGTGTTTGTGAATTAATAACTAGCGAATTATTTGGCGAAGAAATCCGCTGGCCCGATAATTGCAATGATATTCCTAGAAGGTTCATGGCATATAACATTCCCAGAATAGCTGGCATAGTTGACGGATCTCTTATACAAATGGATGCGCCTCGCCAAAATGAATCGGCGTTTGTTGACAGAAACGGAAATCATTCCATTAATATCATGATCGTATGCGGACCTAATTTAGAAGTTTTTTATGCAAGTGCGAGATGGCCTGGTTCAGTTCATGATGCACGAGTGATGAGGTGTTCTTCGTTAGCACGGAAATGGGAAAGTGGATGGAGACCATTTCCCAATGCAATCATATTGGGAGATAGTGGATATAGTCTACAAAAATGGCTCATGACACCTAGAATTCCAGTACAAATACCAAGAACAGCAAGCCTAGAAAGATTTTTGCGTGCGTTTAGATCTACTCGGAGGATGGTGGAAAATGCACTAGGAATCATAAAAGAAAAATTTCCTTGCCTTAATTATATGAGATTACAGCCAATTATTGCTTCAAAAGTTATATTATCTTGCATTATTCTACATAATATAGAAAAACGACTAGGCTCGCAATTTTACGTTCCCTACGACGGCAATGCGGTTCAAGGAAATAATTCTAACAATAACAATGTTGTTGAACAGGACAACGCTATGGATGCAAGAGACGAGGAAGTAATGAGGGTTTCCGCGATTGAGATTTTCACTAGATGGCAGCACCGTGACGACAGGTCTTTTTGGCAGTAGCTGTCAAAATCCACCAATCAAAAAATATATGGTTAAACATGATTGGTGGATTGTGACAGCTAGACCTGTTGCCACGGTGCTGCCATCTAGTGAAAAACTCGATCGCGGAAACCCTCATTGAACCGGAAGCTATTGAAACATTGCAGTCATTAATACAACTGTTTGATTGAGTAAATTATATTTTCAGCTATTGATTGGTTACATTGTATTATTTAGCGCTTCCTGCAGAATATCATTAGTTCCTTCAACAGAATAAATGATATGAATATCCTTTTCTTGTTCCGCTGGTACAGAATCAGCAAAACGTACATTTTGTAAATATAAAGGAATTGTAAAATTAGATGGTTTTGTTATATTTAGTTCTTTTTCCATCCTCAGCAACTCCAAATCTAACTTATATTTTTCTCTTTTTGCTATTTCTACTTTTTCTTATAAGAGCATGACCTCTAATTCCATTTTTTTTTTTTAATCCATTAAATCATTTGGGGTGTCAGGCTCACAGGTTGATATTCTCTCCGATTTCCTTCTTGGCCGCTGATGCGGAATATGCGGATGCGTACCATTATCTTGTTGAATAGAATCTGGAACAGATATTTCAGACTCTTGTGATCCTGATGATTCTGGCACGGGAAGACCATTTAGAACCGGAGAATTTTTTCCTATTATCTTAAAGATCAATTCATCGGAATCATCGTATTTGCACTTTTTTCCTCCTCCTGACCCAGTCTGCAATCGATTATCTCTCTTTTCCTAAAAACAGAACAAAAATAGTTTAAAAAACTTACAACATTATTGAACGGCCCAGTTGGTAGTGACCCTGCCTACGAAGCATGAGGTCCCGGGTTCGATCCGCGGTCAGGCCATTTATTTGTCTATTTTTCACAGATATTATTTGTTCTTGAATTCTGGGTGTTTTCTATGTATTTAAGTATTTATCTATGTATTAAATTATCTATATCGTCGTCTAGTATCCACAACACAAGCCGTATTGAGCGTACTGTAGGGCTAGGTCGATTTGTATAAAATTGTTCTATGATATTTAATTAATTAATTTATTATTTATTACATCATAATTTCATTGTAGTCATATATATCATAATTTCATATTTATCTGAGATATATTTATTACGGCCTCATAGTCCAGTTGGTAGTAAGTGAGGGTTAATTTAACTTGTCAGTACTTATAAACAACTTTCTACAAGTACAGACGACCATTTATCAAGCATAACATGTTGGCCTTATAACAAGATGATATAAACCAAGTAATTGTTTAAGTACTTACAACTGTCCTTTTCCTCCAGTTTTGCCATGTTGTGTCACGAAGATATTTCCAATCTTTGTTAAATACTCCCAATCCCTTCAATTGTTCTGTGATGCTCTTCCATTTATTAATTTTAATTTCATGTGTTAAAGTATCACTAAATCTGCCAAATAAAACCTCTCTGTTTTCATAGATGAGCCCTAAAATTGTTAACTTGACGTCCATTTCAAATAGCAAACAAGTTGAAATAAAAAAAAGTTAAAATGTGGTAGGTAACTTTTTTTGATATTACCCTCATGTTGTCTCATATGCATGCCTCGATGTTGTGTTATGACAAATATGTCGGAATTAGTGACAAATTTGTTATTGTCATGACAAATATGTCATAGGATATTTTCTTAGATACTTGACAGGTAAAACCTGACAATTGTCGTTTTTATTAAACAGTTTTTTAGCCCGACAATTTTGTCAGTATTTACCTGTCGCATTTGGACTTAATTGTCATCTTTATTAAACGCCACTTGTCGCGACATTTCGACTAATTTGTCATAAAGTGACAAATAAGTCGAATTGTCGCGTTTATTAAATAGGGCCCAGGTAAGGTTTCTGGACGAGTTAAAAATAAACTCCAATAATCACTTATTACTAGTCAGCGTTGGCTCAGGTATTTAAAATTCTTGATTTTTTTTTCTTTATAATGCTACTAATCTGTTTTCCTAAAAAGTTTACCACCGAGTAGGCAAATTTTCTAGCGTTTCTCTTGAGGTTACGGATAACAAAAGAGAATTGCAGATTTTTTTCTGTAATAGGAATTAAGGAAAGTGGGAAGGGAACAGGAACCGCGGTTAATTTTAATTATCCTGCCTTATCGTGTGAGGAATAGCCAAATATAGATTTTGTTTCCTACCTAACATTATACAGGTTGGATACATTTTTGGGCCTTCTAGGGGAACGAATCTTAAAACTTTGTCCAGATAGCTCAATTTGCTCAAAACCGTAGGTAGGTAATTAAAAAATAAGCTGTTTTTTTTTATAAAGAAGAATAACTGCTATTTTTTTGAAAAATAAATTGTATAGTGTCTACTATAATAAAAAAATTCAAGCTTCACGATTGCTGCTCTGTATTTCAGGCGGAACTGGTGGCAATTATGGAAAGTCTTCGATTTGCACTAGAGGGGCCAGCACCCTCGAACAAAATTCTTGTTTTTAGTGACAGCAAGTCGGGGCTCGCTGAAATTGCCAATCCTAATAGTTACAATAGACTGGTTAACCAAATCCACAAACTGATCCACACGCACAAACATCACACGGCATGCGAATTCTTTTGGACAAAAGCTCACTGTGGTATATCTGGGAACGAACTTGCTGATACGTCAGCTAAAGCCGCCACAAAATTACGTCGAACACCAGACTACAATTACGTTCCAATCAGTCACGTCAAGCACCAACTTAAAATTGATTTACAAAATGAAAAAGCTTGATTGTATAATAACCCTGAAAACTGTGCGTACACAAAAACTTTATTTCCAACCCAAAAAATACTAATAGAATACGTCAACAAAAATCCTCTCACTTTTGCTACCACCCAATACCTGAGCAACCACGGGTATCATAAAGAGTATCTCTACCGCTTCCGCATAACAAATGACAGTTTCTACCCTTGTGATCCTCCAAATCAAATTGAACAGACACTCAAGCACCTAATCTCCAACTGCCCACGATTTGCACGAAGACGCAATGACCATGCAACAATCTGCCGTACTTTTGACATAGACCCTAGTAACATCCAAGAAATTTTAACTCAGGAATCCACAGTTCAATCTTTTCACGATTTCATAAAATATGTAATAGACCATCTCAAACAGTTCAATGGCACGTGAAAAGAGGAAATCCTTAAAATACATAGATATATACACATTCATCACACTTCACACACACAAACACATAAAACACACCCGGGAAACAACGTGTATACCGATAGCGCCGCGTTTCTCGATACAACACACTAATAAAAAAATAAAAAAAGTGTCTACTTTACTAACTCTCTCGGCAAGTCGCAGCATCGTAAGAACATCGGCGTCATGCTTGCTGACGTCTTCAAAGCGCGCGTATATCGCAGATACGTTGAAAACTCAAGTTTAGTACCTAAAGACTTGAGACTTTATGGAGGTTATAGCGTTGTTCCTTGGAGGCCCGGCGGTGTAGTTCGTAGGCGGCGTGCGCGGCAAATAGAACAACGGCGTCTCATGCTGGCTCGAGCTCGAACAGAGGTCTGCGCGCTTCACGGATGGCGTCTGAGGCTAGCTCGCTGACGTCAAGATATATCTGCGTTCGTCGCCGATAGTATAGAAAAGTCAGTTGTCTGTACCTATAGACTGAATGGAGGTCATAGTGTTGTTTCTCGGAGGCCCAGTGGAGTTCCTAGGCGGCGTGCGCGGCACGTCGCAGCCGCGCGCGAACACCGGCGTCTCGGGCAGGCTCGCCGACGTCTGCAGGGGCCCGCGGGCGTCGCGGTTTTGTCTTTGCAGCGTTCGGCGCCGGGCACCACTGGCTCCCATGTCTGAACAAATGTTTATGACTTGAGTTGACAGTTTGGAAAACCCGCTATCTGTAGTAATATATGGATGGGTAAGTATGGTATAACCCAAATGATATAGCTGATTCCATCTTCGACCCAACCAAACTTCAACACCATAGCTCATTCTATTGTATTTAGAATAGCCCCAACGTCTGCTGGGACTGGTTCGCGGTTATCTATGTATGTACCCGTGAATGGGTTCTAGGAGGTACATTACACAGCAAAACTCTTCAAAGGGCCACGTGTTGGATATCTATATCCCCTTCCTACTATTCAACCAATAAGTCAATAAGCCAATGTTCATCAGTTCATCACACTAGGTACCAGTTATACAGAGTGGGCTAAACCTTGACGTTAAAATATAGAAATGAGATTCCTTGCACCCAGGGCTATTAGAATGAACTGATATATTTTTTAACTTAGAAATGCTAGGGTTGACCGTATATATATATCTTTTTCTAGAAAATAATTATAAAATAGATATAACTTGAAAATGGGGTATATTCTGACTGCCCTAGGTGCGAGGAATCTTATTTCTTTTTTTTAACGTCAAGGTTTGGACCATTCTGTATACCTAAGTATCCTGTTGCCTAGCGACTCATGATTCTCTGACACATCAGTGACGTATCTTAAAATGGATAGCGTTTTTATAATTATAACAAGATATGTACTAAAGTAGATACATAGTTTTAGGTGGTTATGTACGAGTCTGTATATTTATTATCTTTGGAATTTAACAGGATACTGCATGTCAAGTTAAATGCTGTTTAACTTCTCTTTAGCATTATGAGTACTTATGACACAAACGAAAGGTGAATACACTCTAAATAGGTACAATGTCCGCCGATAACATTACAATTGATTAGCATACGTGACGTCGTGCACGCGTTGAAAGTGCACTTTTTGCGACGCGACGTTGCTAATGCGACGAATTTTAAGTATTCAACCACACTTCCTGTCATTTATAATTTGCACTCTATATGTTATTTAATAAGGTTGATATTGTCATACCGATACTGTTGTTTGTAGGAACTGGCATTATATAGATATAATATAAATATAAAAAAAAAAAAAAAAAGTTAGGGGGCGCTGTTCTAAGCCCTCGGGGGAGTGTTCGGTTGGTATGAATCCTGTCCTCACGTGTATTACCTGTGGGCAGCGTCCTTCTGTCCGTAGATCCGCTCTTGAAGTTGCTGCTGCGGCGGTTTTTGTTGTAGCCGGCCTCCATGGAGCGCGTCTTAAGGCTGTTCGTGGTGTCGCGGTGCGGCGGGACTGCGGGGGGCTCTGAAGGCCTGGAACGCATAAGAGAACTATTTAACTTTGGTATAGTAATTTATTTTGTTAAGGGGCATTATTCTCTTCAAATGTACCAGTAAGACATTCTGGCCAAATACAAGGTGTAACAAAAATGCTGGGAAAACTACGAAAAACTAAGAAAATAAATTTTCATACTGAAAAAAAGATTGGTATTGTATGGAGGGTTGGCCGGCTGGGACGACGGGTCCCACACAAAAAAAAATTTTTTTCAAGTAAAAAAATTTTTTCTCCCATTTTTTCTTAGTCACAATACGATACCAATTACGCCCTTAAACGGATCACCAGTATTTTTGTTACAACCTGTATAGTCATGTGTGTGTATGGTCATTTTGAACGCGACATAGCCTTTACATATGTCTACAGGTGAATTTTAAGTCGTGAATCATAATATGTTTTTGTAACTCCATAAACAACAAGCAATTGAATGCCCCAACTCTTACTAAAATCAGACAAAAAAAAATGTTTTTTTATTATTTTTTGTCGTTTATTTTACTTTTAAAAGTGATCATGTGGAATTAAAACAGCTTTATGAGATATTTCAGATGAGAAATTAAGTAAATTTCATTTCTAACTAGGACAAATGACAAATTTGATGTCAATGACAGTTCCGATTCAAAGAGGCAATTCAATTTACTAATTTAAATATCCTAATAGGCCGTTGTAATATCCTAAATCCACTTTTAAAAATAAAATAAACGAGAGAAAAATAAAAAAAAAACAAAAAAAATCTTGTCTGATTTTAGTAAGAGTTGGGGCATCAAATTGCTTGTTGTTTATGGAGTTAGAAAAACATATTACGATTCACGACTTAAAATTCATCCTGTATAATTACATTAAGGTCAAACATTTTCTTTAATACGAATGGACGGAAAAAGGTTAACTATCTACCTAGACTAGTTTATTGAGTCAGTTCAATCATTTACTCAGTTACTCTAGTACATTTAGTCAATTAACTAGACAATGCCTACCTTTCTAAATTGCCATACCTACAAAATGAATGAATGCGCACGTACCTTCTTCTCGACTCCATAGTGGGGGTCGGCAAAGTATCGGCCTTCTTGACGTGCCGCTTGTCCATGGGCTGCATGATTTCCGTGTACTCGTCGTCCACCTCCTGCACGGGCGACGGCGGTAGCGGCGGCAGCGTGGGCGACTCCGGCGTGCGCGGCAGCGGGCCCAGCTCATGCGTGCGCGGCAGCGGGCCCAGCTCATGCGTGCGCGGCAGCGGGCCCAGTTCATGCGTGCGCGGCAGCGGGCCCAGCTCGAGCGCGCGCGGCGACGGCGGCGGCGGCAGGAGGCGGTGCGCGTGCTCCACGATCTGCACGTTGAGCGGGAAGTCGCCGCCGCTCGACACCGCCGAGTCGGACGACGACGGCTGCCGGTTCAGCCCCACCGGCACGTCCTTGGCACTCGTAGACTTGTGCATGCTGTTCGACCTCCTCCCCGACGACCGGTCGCGCCGGTCTATCGATCGCTGATTCTGAATCTCGTTGTGACTGGAAGATTTCTGTATGTCGTGCCGCTTCTGTCTCTCTCTAGAATTATAACGGAAATTGTATTCTAATATATCTTTAGATACTTCATCACAGTATTCATCCTTATGGATATTCCAGTCTTTAGGTATATAGGGTGTAAAATGTTTTTGGTCCCGTCCTTGACTTAGTATAGCGCTAATGTTGTTCTCGATCTTTCTCAGGGGCGAGGTGTCGCCGCTGGAGCCGTGTTCGCCGCTCTCCTGGTCGCGCTCTTCTTCTTCCTCTACAGTGGTGATGAGAGCCTGTCGGCTCGCACTGACTTCACCGTCGCCTAGAGTGGGTAGCGAGACGACTCGTACCATGTTAGGAGGTACCGTCGATAGTTCGTTTACAGTCTCGTTACATTCCGTTTGTGGGGTTTCTTCTACTTTGCCTTCCTTAATTAATGACTTAATGTTATCGAACGTCGAAGAATACTTTTTGAAATCGGTGAACCTGTTTTGCGGTGATAGTTTGTTTTGAACAATGTTGCTCTTTGACGAGTGCGTATTTCTTTCGCTCGGCACCTTTCTACTTTTGGGGCTGTGGCCGTAGTATTCCTGATTGTTGTATCTATCCTGACCGTTGTTGAGATCTAAGCTGAGTCTCGATTTCGGTGAAGTCATCTCTTTGCTCAGCCTGGAATTCGGGTAGCAGAGATCTATGCTGTATCTAGAATTTGGCGTGTTTAGTTCACGACTTAATCTCGAATTCAAGTCAACGCTATACCGAGATTGCGGGAGGCTCAAATCTGAACTCGGTCTAGAGTTATACGATCCGACCGATCCAGATCCACTGATGGATATACTCGAGCCGTCCATAGACTTGTCGGTATCCAGACTCCTATTGAGACTATGATTTTGAAGTAAGCTGCTCGTGTTCGCGGGTTTACCGTTTGCGTTCTTGTTAAAGCTCGGGAGCTGCTTTCGATTTTTGCCTTTTCGGATGACGTATGTCCCGGAGGCGAGGTCCTGAGCGCGCCGAGTGTCGGCGTCGGCGTCGGAGGAGACGGAAGCGGGCGAGACGGCGTCGGCGCGCGGCTCGCACGGCGGCGGCGGCGGCGGCCAGTACTCTTCGCCCCAGTCGTCATCCACGCGCTGTGGTATCGAACTTGTGCTTGAGTGTGACAGGTCACCAGATTTTCTTCTTCGTCTCCCTATTACCTGCAAAATTAATTAAAAAAACATAAGACTTTCAAAGTGACTAAATTCGAAGACAAAACTAAATGTGAGAAACGGTTTTAGGTTGATATCGAACGAAGGCACAGCTTAGTGATTGCCTTATTCACTTTTACTATGAAGATACGTTACCGTATTCATTAATTTCCTATAGCCGTTTTTGGCTACAGCGACTGCATTCCGACGCAGAAAGCGATGCTGCTACGCTCTTTGGTGGGTGATATAGCCAAGGGAATATGCGGCCACACTCGCTGCAAGTCAGCTCCCCTCCGACATGATTGTAATTTATGGCTACAATTGGGCTGGTTTTATCTCGTTGCGCTTAGCGCTTTAGTGCACCGTCTATTTTTAAGGCATATATGATTTTCGTTGGAACGACCGCTATGTATGTATAATGGAGGGGAGAGACCTATATAGGTACTATTTGTTATCAAGGAATTCAGAACATGGAAATAAATTCCACTTTTTAAATTGCTTTATCAATAAATAAATTAGAAACAAGAGTCCCAATACAATTATATTATGATTATTATGAATTTTACGTTCGGTCTCAAATTGATTTCCAGTATACGCTGTACTTACTTTAGTGCTCCCTGGAGTAAGTAGAGGATCATCACCATCGAGAGACACTTCCCAAGCTATGGAATTACGTTTCGAAGGCGTGGTGGCGGCGGGCGGCGGGGGCGGGAACGACTCCTCCAGCGAGTCATCCGAAAAGTGCTCCTCATCGTTGCCCCGGTTCGAACCTCTCATCTTACAGATCTCCATAATCTCCTCCGAGGATCCTCTACACACTTCTCTATGTCTCTCCATAGAACCGGCGAGAGTCCGCGGAGGCACCCTGTTCTTCGGCGACAGCATCTCCCCGTCGGAAATGGCGTCGCGTCTGTTCCTTTCCAGATTTTTGGTGTTCGAGGGCGATATTTTCTGAACATTATATGTGGGGGAGTGTGCCTGTCGGCTGAACTGTATGTTTGGGCCGGGGTAGATGGTGACAGGGTGCTCGTTGTAGGGCTTGTCGCTGAACTCGGCGGAGAAGCCCATGAAGGGGAAGACGGGGGGGCTGTCGACGCCGGGGGAGTGCGGCGGGGGGCGCGGCGGCAGCCAGGCGGGGTCGGCGGGCGGGCGCGCGCCGTGCTGCAGCGACGCGAAGCGGTGCGCCGGCACCGGCGGCTGCTGCAGGTGGAAGCCGTTGCTTTCGTTGTCTTTCTCCCAGCCGTACGGTCGCTGATGTCTCGTTTTTGGCTGAAAACAGCAAATCCTTATTATATAAAGTAGTCATTGAACTCACATTATAATACCGAGAATCACTATCAGCACGCAAAAAGTGGCAGAGTAATAGGTGCCAAATGCGACGCCTTTTGCCGAAAAGAGCCGATCGCTCTATGGAAATTTATATCAATAAATTTTGTTTGAGTGAGGACTATAACAGTAATTAATTATTTCTTATTAAGATACTTGCAACAACGGATATGCTATATGTTCCAAACACTTCTAAGATGTATTGCAGAATATTTATATACCTAATGTGTAACACAACGAGCGGAGCGTAAGCGAAACGAAGTTCTTACAGACACAACTGTCACCTGGCTACGAGGACGTCTCGATATTTTGATGGCTTTTTGATCTCGAGCGTTTTTCCCGCGATAACTTTTGTAACGCTTTTCTGATCTTTATGAAATTTGTTGGAGTTGTAGCAGAGGTGCATATTATTTCAGTGTTAGTATATGAGCAGGATCGATCAAGGGGTTATGGAGCTAGAAGGCGAAAAACGGTCTTTATAAGGGTCTTTACCTTGTTATATTGGTCAATTCGTTTGCAAGTAAATCGCGAGTTCGAGGCGGACTACTAGTATTTTGTGCAGCAACAAGTTACTTACAAAAGTAGTTTGCGTGGCAGTTGTGATCCCGTTAACGCTGATGATGGAATCAAAGCTCTCCCCCGCCACGCGCTGCTCTATTGACGGTGATCGCTTCGCTGAGTTTGCCGGTGATACCCTGGAAGCAAATATCAGTACGGTTAAATACGTAAGAATAAAAAATCTTACAATATCAATGAGTGATCAGAACGAGGGCAATAAAATATTAAAAAAATTAGATACATACTGACAACATATATTACTTAATACTATTAGAACAACATAGAGAAATATGCTACCATAAAAAGATTACCAGTCTTACCAGACTTTTTATGGTATTTATATTTCTCTATTTTTGTCTCCTTATGGGATTAACCCTTATCCAGGCGTAGTACGATTATCGACCACATCCGTGTCAATTGATTTTCAACCTTATTTTTTTCTATTTAAGGTTTAAATTAGATGGGACTATCATACAATTTACTTGCTGTCCAAAACGTAATTATCTGGGATTTTTGAAACGATCTTCTGAATTGGTGCGGCCTGACCAGGGTTAAGTGCGCCGTTTCGTACGATATTTTTTCTTATATGCAATAAAGATTAAATAAAATACTACTCTTACCTACTTGTAACCCAATAAAGCAAGTAAGTATTTGAGAGAATGATTCTACCTCTTTTTTACGTTTGCGTTAAGCTCCACAACCGTATTTAAATTAAAACAAACCAGCCAAGTGCTATTCGGACTCACACACGAAGGGTTTCGTACTGTCATTTATAATAAATAATTTTAAGCAAAAAAGAACCGACTTCACTTAGCCTCCAAAGCAAATGCTCGAGCTGCTGTAAAAAATACTCAAATCACTATAGGTGTGCCTATAATAGTTGAAGAGTTCCCTCGATTTCTCCAGGATCCCATCATCAGATCCTGACCTGGTTACAATGGGACCAACTGTGAAGTATACTCTTTCAAACAAAAAAATAATTTTCCAAATCGGTCCAGCCGTCTTCGAATAATCGGTGAACATACCTACATAATAAAAAAAAATTGCAAAAACAAAGATCCCGACGAATTGATAACCTCCTCCTTCGAAATCTTGAAGTCGGTTGAAAACTGCAATAAAATCATATGGGAGCACCCTTCAATATTTATTTTATTCTGTTTTTTAGTCTTTGTTGTTATAGCGGTAACAGAAATACATCATTTGTAAAAATTTCAGCAGTCTAACTATCACGGTTCATGAGATATAACCTGGTGACAGTTGGACAGACAGCAGAACTTTTTACCCTTTGGGAACCCTAAAAACCACGTTACCAAGGACAAGTATAATTAGATTAAATAGGTACATATCATTTTAATTAACTAAATGCTCAGTGAGTTTCACCTAAAACTAAAATTATTCACTTACCCGCTTTTCATAAATGTCTTACAAGCTTCATTTTTCGTCATCTTACAAGTCAAAGTGACAGATAAGGACAAACAATTATTTAGTTAAATGTTAATGAATAAGACGTTAATGAATATGTGGGTTAATTATTAGTTTAACGCAGTGCCACGCGGAACATTACACCTAAACTATTTGCAATTTTATGTTTACCGTAGAAGCACTCCACGAATAACCCTGTCAAACTCGGACAAAGTTTTGACTGGACTTAACGAAGCTGCTTTGAAGTTTTGAGATGTAATTTAAGATAATGGGTTCATTTAAGAATGGCAAAGTCGGTTTACTTGGGCAAGAGAGTGGAGATGATCCGTTGGGCCTCCTCGGGCGGCGGCGGCGAGCGCGGCGACGGCGGGTCGGGCGGCGACGTCTCCTCGCGCTCCTCTGTCGGACGGAACCCGAGGGCAAATTTCGCTCTGAAATGGCATAACATATGTCATTTATTACTGAAAAGAAAACGTGATGAGTAAACGGACGCTAAATTGATGTTATAGTCATAGACATATAAAAAAAGGAGACGCGGTGCGGTGCTGTGAAGACCATAGTGAAGACAAAATTGTGATTCGATAATAAGCCGACTTCCTCGTGTTTACGCGCGTCACGCACACATATACTTGGTGATTGGTTCAAACGTTGAAAGTGAGTCTGTGTGCACGAGACCGCGGCTTATTATGGAATCACAAGTCTATCTTCGTGGGACTTCGTCTTCCTATTTTATGTCTATGTAATTTAGTCTATAGTGTCATGTAATTTAGTCTATTCGTACCATTAGCTTGTTCAAACATGATATTACATTTTTATTTATGTAGTACAAAGAACTATAAAATTCTTCGCTGCAGATTATGCTGTAGCACGTTAAATGAACGAAACAACAAAATAGTCGCGATATTAACTAGCCTCACGGGATCATCAGTATCTTTTCCGAGCTATTTGCATGTGATTCACCGTTATAGCCGGTAGCACGGTGCAGCGCGGGCGTTACAGGGGCCTAAATGGAACGCACTATAATTTTAAATTCCCAAAAGGGCGGGACGCACGCATACCGTTACCAGCTTTGAACCGCGTAAAAGGTGGCTAATTACCTCGCCATTGAGTTTTTGTGAGGATAATTGCTGTTGGCCCTGTACTGGCCTTTGCAGTGAAAGAGGGTAAGCGCTTAGGGACTGGGACTTCTGGCTTTGAAAGGGGAATGCAACAGGGCTAAGGGCACTTCATAGCGCGACTTAGGGCGTCGCCTAGGGCTCAGTTAGTTACCTTCTAATAAGAACAAGTCTATTCAAGTTAGCTCCTTTATACTTTTTTTTTTTTTTTTATACCACGACGGTGGCAAACAAGCATACGGCCCGCCTGATGGTAAGCAGCTACCGTAACCTATGGACGCCTGCAACTCCAAAGGCGTCACATGCGCGTTGCCGACCCTTTACAAAAAGGAGGATTCACTGTGTTGACGACTAAAGGAACAAGAAGGTCCCTCATCGTCAACACACTGGGTCCTCTTTGAGCTCTTTGGCAACCTTACTCACCAGCAGGAACACAACACTATGAGTAGGGTCTAGTGCTATTTGGCTGTGGTTTTCTGTAAGGTGGAGGTACTTCCCCAGTCGGGCTCTGCTCCAGATTTGAGCGATGACATTCGCTGAACGTGCCCTACCACACTTAGCGAGATGCCATTCGCAGTGCCCATACCTCTCTTTTTGGCGTAGTTTAAGGACATACCCAGGTCCGGACGTAGTTTAAGGACATACCCCGGGTCCAAAAACTAAAACTATATACTTCCATTAATAAGTAAAATATTTAATTTACCATTAACCTTTTCTAAAATCGTCGGTTCAAAATTCGATCGTGCCGTTGCATATACTCAGAGAAATAAACCAATTTAATAATCAAAGTGCATATATGTTAGAGCAAACAAATTATTTTCTTAAAAAATGTACCTACTTAAATACAAAAAGGTGTCCGAAAAATGTGTGCACGATCCTAAACAAACTCAAACGAACGGTTAAAATATTATAACAGAAAAGTTTATTTTCGTTATTTACCTCCAAAATGTTGGTAGGTATGTCTTTTACTATGTATTACGGCTAATCTTAATTACTATCTAGGGAATACAGTCCGGGTTTTATTTATTTTCAAAAAATCCGGGTAATACCAGTTGCATTTCCTACTTCTTCCTACATCTCACGAACAGATAAGATCAGTCACCACACTGGTGAATGGTGATGAAGCAAATACTCGTAATCATAATCAACATTCGCCGTTCGTCCAGCAAGCGGCCACACGGTCATGGGAGGCCAGCAACAGAAAGTAATCGTGGTCGGTGGCGATGGATGAAAGCCCTCATTTCATGAACAGATAAAATTCATCACCACGCGGATAGAACGCAATCATAATCACCTCCTCCCGTTCATGCTCATGTATCCATCGTCCTTGGAGGTAACGTGTGTCCGGCGAGCGGCGAGTCGTCGTCGGTGGCAAGTGATGTTACACTTCGTTTTATAAATATTAGGTCATCACGTCGCTAGGGAATAGTCGCGCGTGGCTAACGTGGATAGCAAATAATCATAATTACCTTCTCCCGTTCATGCTCATGTATCCATCGTCCTCGGAGGTGTGTCCGGCGAGCGGCGAGTCGTCGTCGGTGGCTGGCGTGGCCGGGGTGGCCGGCGTGGCCGGGGCGGCCGTGGCGCGCGCCTCCAGTGACCGCGGCTCGCCTTCGTCGTACTCGCTCAGCACCTGGTCCAGCAGCTCCAACGAACGCTGCACGTCATCGCACCCTCTGGAAATGAAATTCAAAATATATTCCTTCCATGCCATGAACTGCAAAATGTAACTGGGAGGTTGTGCATTAGGGATTGCTTTGGCGAAAATCTACTCCAGTTTAATCGCACTTTTTTATTATTATTATTTTTTTTTTCGCTTCGCGCTGATGTCGGCCCTATAGCTATGTATTACAATTACTTATTGTCCTAGAATTAACAAATTCAATCATCAAGTATTATAGCTTAATAGCCCATTTAGATGTTGGAGGTATTTATTTGCCGCAATGTAAAATGTATAAAACTCCGATCCTCAATAAAATTTGCTTAAAAGAAGAAACCATTAGGTACGTTTGAATGAAGTGAGAAGTTAAAGTCGTTCGAATAGTAATGAGTGTGAGTAATGGAATAATTTGTCTGTAAAATACATCGTCTTTCTAGAAGAAGAAATACCTATTTTACAATTATTTTTCTCTGGGCATATAATTCTCAATAGAAGAATAGCTGGGACTACATTCCGAAATGAGAAATCCAAACTGAATGTGCTTTAATTTCAATCTGATTAATAGCTCACCAAACGAAGACGCTTAACTGCCTGATAGGGAAAGTAATTCGTGTATAGCTGAATTTTGGTGCAGTTGTAGGCAAAGGCATCTTAAACAACATACTAAAAGTACCGGTGGATGGGGGCGCCGCTAGGGGGGGGGGGGGGGGTAAAGGTCCCTTATTTTGGTTTTTCGTAAATAACTCGACTCGGGTGGCTCATACGAAAAAATGTTCTATTGCTTCATTCACATCTAATTTTCTATAAAAAAGATTCTTTGCAATTTTATGCAAGGATCAATGTTTAATGAGATATCGAGGAAATACGATAAACACTTTTTTAAACTTTCAGACCTAATATTTACGAAAGTATAAGTTTTATCCAAAAATTGTTTCAGAATACCCTTATTGTTTTAAAAGACCTATCCAACGATACCCTACACATAGGGTTGGAGTAAAAAAAATATTAACCCCCCACTCCATACGGGAGGTACCCGAAAAAATATTATTTTTTCACATTTTGTTTTAAAACTTTGCCGGCGTGAATAAAGGAATAAAGTACATACTCATACGATTTTTTTATTTTCTAGTATAACCATCACTGAGCAGGCTGCTCACCCTGCTACCTCACAAAGCCGTGGACGGACAGACGGGGACAGACGGACATGCCGAAACTCTAAGGGTAGGCACCCTGCTCACCCTGCTCAGTGATGGCTAGTACTAGAGAAGTGAAATTTCGTATTAAGTATGTGTTTTAATTACGCAGACAAAGTTTTAAAACAAAATGTGAAAACATATTATTCTTTCGGGTACCTCCCGTACACATGTGGTGGGGGGGTAAATATTTTTTTTACTCCAACCCTAATGTGTGGGGTATCGTTGGATAGGTATTTTTTTTAAATAAGGGTATTCTGAAACAATTTTTGGATAAAACTAATACTTTCGTAAATATTAGCTCCGAAAGTTTAAAAAAGTGTTTATCGTATATTATATCTATACTATATATCATTAAACATTGAACCCAGCAAAAAAGTACAAAGAATCTTTTTTATAGAGAACTAGCCTTTTCCCGCGGCTTCGCCCGCGTACTATAAGTACTCAAAAAGCATACGATACCCATGTTGATTTTCAGACTTTGTGACCACATTTGCCCCTTTTAGGGGTTGAATTTACATAAAACCTGAAACACGTGTTTACTCATTTATTGTTAGAAATACTCCTGTGAAGTTTCGAATAAAATAGTCTATCAAATCTTGATTCGCCATACAAACTTTGGATCCCCATTTTACCCCCTTAGGGGGTGAATTTAGAAAAATCCTTTCTTAGTGCATCCCTAAACCTTATAAGGAACCTACGTGCCAAATTTGGAATCTCTAGAACCAGCGGTTTGGGCTGTGCGTTGATATGTCAGTCAGTCAGTCAGTCAGTCAGTCAGTCAGTCAATCAGTTTCTTCTTTTATATATTTAGAAGATTATATGTGAATGAATTAAGCAATAGAACATTTTGCATGTTTTTTAAAGTGGGTCAATCCACTAATACAATAGTATGTTATTCAATCAAATACAAACATCGAAAACATTGAAAAAATAATCAACCCAGCAGGATTTCAACCTCGCATCGATACGCCGTACCGGGGCCCGATCGCTTTACCAATTAAGCTATGGGTCAAGTTACTAAGTTGAATGTTTTCAATGTTTGTATTTGATTAAATAACATACTATTGTATGAGTGGAATGACCCACTTTAAAAACATGTAAAATAATTATAAGTTGATAGCAGCGCCATCTATTATTTCAATAGAACAATTTTTCGTATGAGCCACCGTTACCGAGTTATTTATGAAAAACCCATGGCCTAATTATAAAGGTCATTTAAATTTTTGACACCTCGTCCGAAAAGACCTCACCTACGTCACATAATGATGCCATTCGTTGACATCTTCAATTCAGTCAGGGAGTTTAATTAATACACTATTCATGTTCAAAAATGTTAGCGTGCCGTTACTAAGTTTATTTTGTGTTTTTTAATTATTTTATACCTAAAATAAGCTTCATATAATTTTAGGTAATTTAATATAATACTTTTAGTTCGCAATTCATTTACGGCATGTAATTTAATGAGGACTTTTTTTTAACATTGTGGCAATACAACTATTTGGCGAGTATTACACTGACAGACGGCCATATCGTATTATCTCTGTTTCTTTTAAACTTATCACGCCGTTTCATTTTTGTCTGAGATTCCGAAATATTTGATAGATATATAATGTATATAATAATAGTTGCTCGTAATAAATATTGGTATAGTGCAACTGCGTGTAAAACTTCATACCAACGCACTAAATGTGGAATTACGCTAAAATATTTTATAAGTTACGTTGTAATTGTAATGGAATTACATTGTAAGCTTTAGTAACATATTTATGAGTTTAATTTCTTTTTTCAATCGACTGAGCCGTTTAGTAGAAATCAATTTTAACAGTATAACGGCATGTAGTTAACTTTGTATAACGGGGAAACTATAAGTAATAGGAATAAATCAAACGTTGGTAATATTGTACTTACATAGAATAATGATAAATATATATTTTTTGGGATTGACCCATTACTGAAGAATATCCCATAGGCGCACCACACATTAGAGCGGAATTCAGAACCTCACCACAGAACTTTTTTTTAAACCTGGAATTTTACATTTTTAATATCATAAATGAATCCTGTATGTCTGTTTTAGTCTGAAATGATAACACACAACCCCTACCAATCTTAACCAGAGAGTACTAACATATAGCACGAGACCCCTGATTTAGACCTGATGGTCCAAAAATTTTACGGACCTCCAAAACTAAAAAATATTCATCGTGGGGCACTCTATGTTCAAAAATTCACAACTTTTTCTCGATGCGCACAATTTTTTTCAATTTTATACTGAGTACCATACTACGCTTTTGGGAGATTAATAAATGAGTATGATTTAACCGCTCACCAAATAAATATGAAGTCGATGAATTAATTAATAAGATAAGAACTAGGTAACGAAAATAATAAATCTGCCACCAAAATTGTATCACCAACTAAATTAGCCTGAGAAAAGGAGTGTTTTCGGTGGCCGGATTGATCCATAATACTGAACGGTATGTTTGGACCTACTGCGAGGTTTGCGAAAAAAGGATCTTAATTTATCACAATTATGAGAAACATCAACATAAATGCGATTTCCGAAAAATAGGCAAGACTGAAGTGTACTAGAAAAACATCCTTTAATAAGCAAACAGCATTAAATATTGTTTTATGTTCCTTGTTCCTAAAAAGTTTTTGATATTTAACATATTTTTAATGCGAAACGTGACGTGGCCAAAAGTGACCTTGACGCCGGCGTGTCAAAGAGTAGCTTAGACTTTTTGTGATTTCAACTCCTGTTACTCAATGTACTATACTTGGTTACAACTATCTTCCGTTTTGGAACCCTCGTCTAGTTTTGTCTATTGTACCGTTTATGTTTGTTTTTTCTTTACGCTGTCGTTTAGATATACCCAGTAATTACTTAATAGTATAATGTCCAATAATTACCTCTATAAAATAATTTCCCTATTTTTAAAGTTTGAGAACAGTTTCATTCCCTGATGACGTCAGTGTGGTCACTGACGTCACGAGGTGTCAAAAATTTAAATGACCTGTATAATTAGGCTATGGAAAAACCAAAATTAGGGACCTTTACACTCCCCCCCCCCCTTCCGGCTAGCGGCACCCCCATCCACCGGTACTTTTAGTATGTTGTGTAAGATACCTTTGCCCACAACTACACCAAAATTTGGCTATACACGAATTATTTCC
The DNA here is from genome assembly GCA_947086415.1 of Pammene aurita. NCBI lineage: Eukaryota > Metazoa > Arthropoda > Insecta > Lepidoptera > Tortricidae > Pammene > Pammene aurita. The sequence continues at coordinate 18,713,760 of OX352293.1, read as the reverse complement.
TCTAAGTTTTCTTTCATTGGGTGGGCTATAATGTTAATCGCGCTTGCACATAGGTGTAAGGTCCAGACTGTACGCTAACCAATATGATTTCAATTTAATACCAATACGTAAAACTTTGCGAAGATGACTTCCTGGCAGCATCGGGATATGGCCGGAGATAATGGTAAATTGAACTCATTTCCTACACGAGGGCACCCTAGCTCGAGAACACTTCCTTAACTGCACCATTAGAACCGAATTAGAGGATCACATCATTCCAGTCAAGTGGCCATTACATTCGCTTTCTATCTGTCGTCGTCTGTCTGTGGGCTGATACGAATAAAAAAACAACAAAAATATACCTTACCGCAGTAGTAGTTTCATATTAAAATATAACCTGACAAATCAGTTGTATTGATGAAAATGGCATAAAAGACTATTCTCATCCCTGTTTTCGACTGATAAGATAATACGAGCATTAGAAGAAGACAGCATGATTCTTTCTTATGCTCCACTGCACTGCCACCTGGCCAAACTACATATATGCTATAGAAGTTATTTCATAGGAATTTATTTTATTACGGGGCTACAGATGTAGTGCATAATAGCTTTCCATCGTATTTTTTCGGAAAAGTTCGGTTTATCGTGATCTCACGTTATTCATCAAAAGCATCTGTTACGATCGATACAGAACTCTTTCAACCCAAAAATTATACTTAGCGGCGTTCGCACATTTAAAATCTCACTTAATTTGATTTGATAGTACTCGTATGTGTGTTCAATTGTCATTAAAATATTTTGGTGCAAGCGAAAGGCAATGAGAGTAATATCAAATCAAAAGCAGATTTGCATATTATATTATGATACTTCTTCCGTTTATCGAGTAGCCGAGCACAGCCCATCATGAGAGCATATCGAGGAGTGAGCGTGCGCCTCTCCTCTCAACAGGGTTGCTTTGTGCCGTCCACTACAGCCACTTTGTAGCTACGAGCTGCCCTCAAAAATAATGAATTCTCTTTAGAAAATACACGCTACTCCAGCGCATATACGATACAATTTAAAGAATTTGTATTGATGAGTAGATTAAGTAGGTTGAAAGTATTAAGATTTAATGTACCATTATTTTATAGTAAGTATGTTGAATCGGGAAGGCAACTGTCAAAGTGACATCTCCAACATTTTTTTTTGCGCCAAGTAGGTTTTATTTATTTTCGCGAAAATGAGTCAATGTTTTGTCTCGAATTGCTCCGAAATTGAAATCCACCGGTTCCTGAAATACACTAAAATTAGAATGCTGTAGATTGACGCCATAGAGAAGGTTTTTGCCTAAGAAAAGCTTTTTGACTGCATACTAGTTAAGAACCATTCATCTTCTGTCTCTTTCGCTCATTGTTTGGAATCTGGAACAGCGCCCTCTGCAAAAAATTTTCACCGGTCTCCCCCATTGTAGATTTCATCTTCCTGTAAAAAAAACTTTTTCTTTTTCTATTTAATTCCTGACCTTATTACTTTCATAGCATTTATTAAGGTTCAAATTGTTAACAAAAAATCATTTCATTGGATCGCTATTTTATTAAATAAATTTTATCAGTTATTCCATTTTCATGCTTCCTCGAGGCTTCCTTTCAAACCCACGCCTTAACCTTTGAAAATGTTGCTACTTTCGGGAAAGTTCTAGATCACCAGTCAAAATGTCAGTGTGCCTCACAAATTAGTGGATTAATTTTGAAACTTCGCTTATAAGTAGATACCTACATGAATACGGGCTTATGTTTTAGCTAATTGTGACCTTTTTACAGTGTGCCCTTTAATATCTGTTTACTATTTTGACATGTACCTAGGTAGGTACTATTGATATGTAACATGGACAGATGTAGTGCATAATAGTTATCCATCGTATTTTCTCGGAAAAGTTCGTTTTATCGTGCTCTCTCAATTAGCTAGTAGATGGGTACTGAAGCTAATTGAGAGAGCACGAGGGCGCTGTTCCAGATTCCAAACAATGAGCGAAAGAGACAGAAGATGAATGGTTCTTAACTAGTATGCAGTCAAAAAGCTTTTCTTAGGCAAAAACCTTCTCTATGGCGTCAATCTACAGCATTCTAATTTTAGTGTATTTCAGGAACCGGTGGATTTCAATTTCGGAGCAATTCGAGACAAAACATTGACTCATTTTCGCGAAAATAAATAAAACCTACTTGGCGCAAAAAAAAATGTTGGAGATGTCACTTTGACAGTTGCCTTCCCGATTCAACATACTTACTATAAAATAATGGTACATTAAATCTTAATACTTTCAACCTACTTAATCTACTCATCAATACAAATTCTTTAAATTGTATCGTATATGCGCTGGAGTAGCGTGTATTTTCTAAAGAGAATTCATTATTTTTGAGGGCAGCTCGTAGCTACAAAGTGGCTGTAGTGGACGGCACAAAGCAACCCTGTTGAGAGGAGAGGCGCACGCTCACTCCTCGATATGCTCTCATGATGGGCTGTGCTCGGCTACTCGATAAACGGGAGAAGTATCATAATATAATATGCAAATCTGCTTTTGATTTGATATTACTCTCATTGCCTTTCGCTTGCACCAAAATATTTTAATGACAATTGAACACACATACGAGTACTATCAAATCAAATTAAGTGAGATTTTAAATGTGCGAACGCCGCTAAGTATAATTTTTGGGTTGAAAGAGTTCTGTATCGATCGTAACAGATGCTTTTGATGAATTCAACACTCTGGATAGTGGCTACAAATTACTGCAGCAGTTTATGCGTGCTAATTTAACTTAACAACCACACGAAAATTCAACCTTTCACTTAACAGACCCCTATCGTCTGGATTTTTTAACAGATTTTTTAATGACTTGTGAACATCTTCATTAACTTGAAAATATCTCGATGCCAAACTTTTTCCATGACAGACTTCACGCTCTCGACTGATTTACGACATTCATCCGTCGGCGGTGAGGAAAAGCCAATAATTCGAGTGTCCGGGCGCCCGCTTGTCTCCCGCAGCGATCTCGGCGCTCGATCGCGTTCATTAGCGCACCTCCTGATGATCCCCTCATGCACGAGCACCAAAGATCCGATGATAAGAAACCATTCTATTATTATTTTTCATTTAGTTAATAGAAGTCTACTTTTGAAGTTGGCGCTTCCTGAGATAACATAAAGCGTATTTCAAACGCTCCAATTGTATGTTGACCGCATTCATGCGTAACTACTTTTATTTTAGATAGCCCAGAACGTCGTGAAAATACTGGTATTGTCAAGATTTATCATACATTTATACATGTATGATAACTCATCGATAACTAGTCTTTGTCTGTATTTAAACAAAGCATTCAACACATTCGCCATGTAAGATCTAACTTGAAAACAAGTCAAATAGAGGTGCCTACAATAATAGAAACGATCGATTAGTCATGCCTAATAAATACATGCAGTCTTTATGTGCTTATAGGCTCCAATTCTCTTAAGGAACGTAACTAATAAGAATCTGAGAAAGTGACAGTGACAAAGACGGAAAAGGCGCTAGAGACGGAGCGAGTTTTTGCTAGATTGAGTGACAGACAACAGCGCGTACGCGGACGCACGTTACGCGTAGCTGTACTTACGTACGTCCGTCCTTATATTGTCCCGGCAGCCTGCCACAAAGCAGAGCACTCAGCAAGAGTGCCGTGGCGCGGGCGGCGCGTGCCTGCTTTTGTTTTATTTCACTCACACTCCTCCGCTTTGAAACTTTTAAGGAGACTTCAAATTGCATTGCTACTCTTAAATGGTTAGTTTCATTGATTAGTTTCGTGAACTGTAGACTGCTAGTTTAACTGTCGGCGAAGTTTGTAAGCGTGTTTGTAGCAGATTACACACGCTGCTCGCTTGTTAGGTTGTTTAAATTTTAAAGAGGAAAGTTCAGTTTCGTATCCATACCAAGAAGATTACAGGAAGTAAAAGCAAGACGAACAAAAAGCGATGATCCTGATAATTTTCAGTAGTAAATTCACAAAAACTCTCTTTTGCTATGTGTATTCAACTCACGTTCCGATATGAGTTCAAAAGTAAGTATAAGGTCAAGATATTAATAAGAAGCAATGATTTATTTTAATGTATGTTAAGTACTACCATTATATTAAAATTTTCTATATTTACTAACAATCTATGGATCATTGATTCAAAATAAATATTTTGAATTGAATTGAATTAAATCTATGATCAATTCTTAAAACTTTTTTAGTTAACCATATTAACGGATATAGTGCTGCTATTAAGGTCTCTGAATGGTTGGACGAATTCACTAGTAATATCCAGATATACGTATAATTAAAATGTCACACTAAACATTTAGTTAATAGCTTAAACTTCACAATTTGTAAAGTAAAAGCATAGTTGTCGCGACCCATGTTCGCGCGATTATTCGTAACAGGCCTACATCTCCGGGTTCTGTTTATGCGGAAATGAGAGCAGCGAGTCGGAAGTGCAGCGCCCGAGGTCGTTCACCCCGCGCACGCACAACCTTACGAACCTTAAACCTAGTGAAAACACAAGCAGTATCTTGACTTTAACGTCCATCCCCAAGTAACACATCAAAGCAGTATAACGGCCGTCTTACAGCATATCTGTATGCTTTTAGCATTTTCAGTTCGTTTTATAGTAGCATTATAAACGTTTATAGTGCTAATATAGGTCTTAAATGGGCACGAATTACCCAGCTTGAGATCCTATACAGGTCATTTAATAGCATTACAGGCGCAATATGTATGTGCTATTAGCATTATCGTTGTCATGGAAAGTGCCAATCGCATTAAAGAATCATTAGTACGCTCCATTAAGTTGCCAACTGCATTAAAGAAGCATTAATACGCCCAAAAAACTTGCTAATCGCAGTAAAGAAGCATAAGTACTCTCGATTAACTTGCCAATCGCAATACAAAAGCATTATACTAGCATAAGAGTGTAGTAAAATAAACCTTACGTCAATGCAAAAACGTCTCTAACACCGACGGAACAAATGTTATAATACAATGAACGTTGTGATTTAACTTTGTCTCGCAATATAAAATGGACGAAGACGGTACAAAAAACTGAATGAGTGACACGTCATATTTGTTTGCATCCTAACAAAATTTATAAAAGTTTTTGACTCTTTTACGTTATTATATCCTTCAAATATTACTGCGCAATGTGGTTTACTGTATATATGTATATAAGTTTCATTGAAAATTTTCACGCGCCTTTGATTTATTGTGGTTTTGCTATAAAATATTATAAAAAGATATGCGTCAAATAAACAAAACAATTGTGTAATCCTCGTATAGAACGAGTTTTGCATTATTAACATAATAGTGTTGGTTGAGCAGTCTTAAATTAAGTAATTTCATTATTATATAGGTATTTTCCTCGTATAAATAGGTCCGCATGATTTTATTTTTAGGTTATAAATTATTTACAAAATGGCGTTGGTCTATATAGACGGAGAGCCAGCCACGTCGGATATGACACAATAATGAGAGCAACCAAACCCCTCTAGTCAGTTTGGTATACTATGCTTATTTCTAGATCTGGACATCTGGCAGCTTTAAAGTGGTGGAGGTCAAAGAATGCAAACTATTTCAAGAAAATAAATCCTAGAGATCTGGGTTTGATGCAATATTATGAGAAACTATACAAATATTATACAATATTAAGAGAAATTATACAAAAGTTTATGTTGGGAGAAAGTAGTGCCAAACGATGTATAATAAAATATAGTTCATAGTTTGTCGCCTACTGTTTTTGGTTCCGTAATAATCATACATTGGGGTTTTCGGTGCGGGAACGATTTGAGACAGAGTAGAGATAAACAGATAGGTTAGTCTGAGAAAATATTATATTATGCCTAATGAATAACTACCTCTCTGTGAATAGCTTACACACTATGATACGAGCTTTTTTTCTTAGAGGCATGTTTGTATTGACTATTATATAGTATTTTAAAAATGCAATTGCATATCCGAAATGTATTAACTAGATCTACCTAAGACAAAGACACGGTATGATAAGTGTCAAATATTAATCTTGACGTCCGATATTTATGAACTATTTGATTAACTGAAGAGGTTGACAATGATTAGTCATTACATGAATTAATAAAAAAATACTTGAAAAAATCATAGGTATATGTACCTACAATATATATACATAATAGTCAGCTATTACATATAAATTGTATATACCTATGATTTTTTCGATCAATTATTCATTAGGTAGAAACGTGCTAGAGTACATTCTGTTTTTTAAGTTAATGCCTACTCTTTGGCTAATGTCAAACATTCCCGCACCGAAAACCCCGATGTATGGTAATAATACACAATATTTTTTGGTCTAACGTTTTTTTTTATCGATTTTTGACCAGTTTTGAGTCGATATTCCAACATATTCACTATAGATAGAATTATAAGGCAAACGACTATCGGTTTTTGAATCTTTTATCTCCATTCAGTAGAGCCGGATCTTGAAATAAATGAGCCGTTATTTTTTTATGATATTTTTAAAATATGGTCTAAAAAACACTTTTATCGATGTTCGAATGGTGTAAAGAATCTTACATATATGTAATCTACATATTAGGGCTCCTCTTTGATGTCTCTAAAAACTGTAGAGAGATTTTAATTTTTAACTAATTAAAACAAAATCTATGACCATAAAACCATTTTTTTAGCCTAAACCGGTTCGACTTTGATGTCAAATATCTCGAAGACAATGAATATTGAAGGTAATATAGGATACTATATTGTTTAAAGCCGTTACTGATAATATAATAAGCTATATAAATCATTAGAAAACTAAGGGAATCAGATCTAAGGTCGTTGGCGCCAGGGAGCCCCTTAAAATATAGGCCCTGTCCTTTATAACTGAGACAACTTCGGCAATTTTTACCTAGTTTGGTATTACTATTTTCCAATTAAAACATTTTGCTAGTCTGTCACTGTGACCTCCACCCATTAAAAGCTGCCAGATGCCAGGATCTAGCAATAAGGTTAGTATAGCAATCTAACCAGACGGGTTTTGTTGCTCTCATTATTGTGTCATATCTGACGTGGCTAGCTCTTAGTCCAATAGCAGCTCAGTGACCCTTAAAAAATGCCTTATTTATGCCTACAGCATTACACGTGAATAATTATGCTATTAAACAACATTAAGCATTATATACTACTTAAAATTGCTATTGTAGACCCTAAGGCACTAAAACGCTAAAAGCTGTATAGGGGCTGTTCATAAATTACGTCATCAATTTTTGATGATTTTTACCCCCCCTCCCCTTAAAATCATCCAACCCTCCCCCTGCCAAATAAAGTGACGTCATTAAAAAATGCGTTTTAAGCTTAATTGTAAAATAAAAAACTATTTAGTAGATATTATTTTATAATAGCATTAAAAGTTTATAGAAACACGACTTTCATTCCTTTTTTTACACATTGATGATGTGATCTTCGGAATGACCGCCCCCCCCCCCCTCCTACGTTATGCTACCATCATCCGATGTCCAGACCCCCCCCCCCCCATTTGAAATGACGTAATTTATGAACAGCCCCTTATAGTGAATTACTTGGCTTTATAATGGTTTATATTATTGCTATTATACAGCATTAGGAACGTATTACCTACTTATAAATGCTATTTTGTACACCCTAAGGCATTAAAAATAGCTGAAAGCTGTATAGCGAATTTACGTGGCATTATAATGGCTAATATTCATACTCTAAAACAGCATTAAGCATTTATTTATGCTATTGTGGAACCTAAGGCACTAAACCAAACCGAAGCATTAGTGTAGCAAACCAAAACGCAACTGTACAGCATTCAGCTGTACAGTTGCATGTTGTTCGCTGCACTAAAACTAATGGCTAAACAAAAGCATTTACATATGCCATTATACAACCGTTATACAGCGTAAAGCATCATAAAATGCTATTGTAGAACCTAAAGCACTAAAAACAGCTGAAAGCTGTATACCGGATTTACGTGGCATTATAATGGCTAATATTCATGCTCATAAACAGCATTAAGCATTTATTTATGCTATTGTAGAACCTAAGGCACTAAACCACACCGAAGCATTAGTGTAGCAAACCAAAACGCAACTGTACAGCATTCAGCTGTACAGTTGCATTTTGGTTCGCTGCACTAAAACTAAAGGCTTTAAAAAAGCATTTATACATACCATTATACAACCGTTATACAGCTTAAAGCATTATAAAATGCTATTATAGAACCTAAAGCACTTAAGTGCTTTTAAACAGTCGAAAGCTGTACAGTTGCGTTGTGGTTTGCTGCACTAAAGCTAAAGGCATTACAAAAGCATTTAGATATGCCATTATACAACCGTTATACAGCTCAAAGCATCATATAATGCGACAAGTTGCTCGGTGAACGTATATAAGAGTTTATACGGTCCTTAAGTTCGAAATAAGTTAACTATTCATATGTTATAATGCTTCCTGTGTTACTTGGGTCAAGTATACACGGTGAAATTTAATCGGTAATCAGGAACCAATTTTTCGGATTCAGTGATCGACACTGAACAACTTTTACTATGGGACCAACTGCGAAATCGCGAATTTTTTTTGGCTGTTTCATACACTTCGGCCGATCAGGGTGCGTCTGCGTAGCCAACGTGCCAATCGTTAACGCTCCGTAGAGTATCGTAGTCACCTGTCTCTATCACTCTTCCATATTTTTGCGACAGTGACAGTTGCGTTTCGTTCGCTACGGAGCGTTAACGATTGGCACGTTGGCTACGCACCCTGGTGTTGTCGTTTTCTATGGGGACGCCAAACATTTTTTTACGATTTCGAATTTGGTCCCATACTTAAAGTTGTTCAGTGTTGATAACTGAATTAGAAAAATTAGTTCCTGCCGCCAAATACCTTTTGATGCTGTTAATATGCATGTAGTGTGTTATGTTTATATGCATCTAAAAATAATGTAATAAAGAACACAGGACTCTGTCATTTGGTCCATGGGGAATCTAGTGTAGGTACCTACAACGTTTTCGATCAATAAGAAAATGTTATTTAGCTAACCGAACGAAAACTACCAACTACCCGAATAACCCGAATAGGAGCAATAACCCGTATATAGCCGAATTTGGGTATAGTTGTACTGGTGGGTGTGGGTAAAGCAAACGGAGAGGGGGGGTGTAAAGGTACCTTTTTTTAGTGTTTCGTTCATAACTCGTAAACGATGGCCCATTCGTAAAAATGTTCTACTACTTAATTCATTCACCTACAATTTTCTACAAAAAAGATTCTGTACACTTTTTTAGCTGTGATTAATATTTCATGAGATATCGAGGGAATTAAAAAAACACTTTTTTTAAATTAAGGGGCTATTATATATAAAAGTATTAGTTTTATACAATAAAAGTTGGATAGGTCTTTTAAAATAAATTAATACTTTCGTAAAAAAATGCTCCGAAAGTTTTAAAAACTGTCTACCTTATTCCCTCAATATCTAATTAAACATTGATCCCCATTGCTCGCGCAAAAAAGTGTAATTAATCTTTTTTGTAGAAAATTTTATATGGATGATTAAAGTAAAAGAACATTTTTTTTGTTCAAGACACCTTTACCTACAACTATACCTAAATACGGATATACACGGATTATTCCCTTTAAGTTTTTCTTCGTTAGGTGGGCTTATTGGCCAAATGACTGGCTCATGTTATTTTATTTATTACATTCTTTAAAAAATGCAAATGATATAGACCACGACTATAATGTAAATACACCATAGATGTTATCAATTATAGATGGGGATCAATGTTACTCTGCGTCCGTAGGAAACACCTTAGACAACCGTACACGTGATCCTTGGGTGGTGCTAAAAGAGTAACAATCTTGGCAGCTGCACTGTCCCATCTGGACCTCGCAGCACTCACTGGATTTTCTTTATCTGCTTTCCCACTACTACTACCCCGGGCAGAAATGCCTATCTATATCCAGTAACATGTAATAATACGATAAATAAATAAAATAAACCATAGATGTTAGTTTATAATGTTACTAGGAACTGCACTTCTAATTTCGTAGCGCTACGCCGTAGCAGGTAGCAATTCAAGTCAGTGCATTTCGAGATGAGCTGCGCGTAATGTATGTATACCAAACCAAAGCTTGAATGCGAATTTAAAAGTTTCAGATTGACAGATTTTATTCCAAAACCTATACTACCTATAGTTAATATTTGTATTTGCTACTGTCTTAACTCAAACACAAGCGATGTAACCTATACGCGACATTCGTGTTAAAAAACTGCTTTGATACATTGACTGCGCGCACGTCCTTCCACCTAGCGTGCTTATAACACGAGCTACTCATTAAAATACGCTACGAGTTTACGCTTTTTCAAAACTCGGTCAAATGCGTGGGCTACTACGCGTTTCATATTGTGGCTGAAATGAGTTTTTTACCCAACGTTTAACAAAAGAACTTTTCAAATTATCTATATAATTCGACATTGGCTGCTGGTGCTAGTTTTAGCCATTCTTTTAATAAGGCAAGTGATAGCCTTACCTTGTTAGTTTTGGTTGAACTTTGTCCACCTGACGAGCATATTAAAACTACAAAACTGTTAATCCTCTTAACAGACTAAAAAAATATCTTAATGTAAATTCAACAAATGACATAAACACATGTAACTACCTACCTAATACATAAACAATTCGATTTTTTATTTTATTTTATACCACGACGGTGGCAAACAAGCATACGGCCCGCCTGATGGTAAGCAGTTACCGTAGCCTATGGACGCCTGCAACCCCAGAGGATTCACATGCGCGTTGCGTTGTCGATTTTTATTAAATCTCCAATCAAATTTATATTAGAAAACTTATAGATTAAATGAAGTGTTAATTGGGTAAAATCACAATAGAAGAAAGTTGGGCAGAGTTGAAAGAACCAGCGACCGGTGTTCGGTCAGGTTTAGTACACAAAACTTGTCCAATTAGCTGGAGCCCGCAGTTGCCTTGCTGTGTTACTATTAATCTAGCTACTAGGTTTTAAAGAAAACATGGTATCATTGCTGTAACAATGCCTGTACCTAAATGGTATTCAGAAATTTGGTACTAAATCATGTATATAATTTTAGTTAGTTATTTATTCGTGAAATAATTACTTCTACACACTGTACACAGTAGTAGTAGATGCCTAAACGGTACTGTCGCTGTATTTAATAAGCTATTCTTGCCCTACTATCAAGTTGCATCAAACTGCGTGCTATCAGTTAAACACTTCCATAAAATAATATTGTCACTATTACTAAGTTTAACACTTGTGAAACCTTGTTCTTGAAAACTGTCAAAAGTATCAAAACACATGTTACATTTCTCATATAGCAGTGAGACTGTAATTTCTTCTGACCTTGAACAAAACAATAACACAACAACCATATTATAGCCGAGAGAAACTTCGACCATCATCTCGCATCTGATACGTTCGTGAGACGATTAAACGGTGGCCATTGTGACACTGGTCATGGAACGACACGGATACGTGACGGCAATGTTATCGAGCGGCTTAGCCGACAATCCAGGGAAAGTTTGCTCTACTATTGAGCTACGTACTTACGTGCATCTTTTTTGTTGTAACCATATTTGTACGTGCAAGAGTATGACTTAATTTTATGGTGTAGTACCTACGAGTACTATATAGTTAGGTAGACATTATTTTCTTTTTCCGCCAAGCAGTACGCAGTATTATTAGGAGAAAGAAGATTAATTAGGCTATCAATCCCGATAGCTTAGTTTAATAATAACAACTGTAAATATTCTTTATCACAGTAACTCAGTGGTCCTTGATTGTCTCCCGATTTGTATGAAAATAAGGTATTTACCACTGCGTTACCTTCTTTTTACATTAATCAAAATTAACATAACGTTTTTGGTTAACAAATTCCTATTATTTGGTTCAGGTACAATTTGAGAATTCAATTTTATACACCAAATTCAATGTCTATCATACTTTTATCTGGCAATAGATTAATGGTCACGAAAAAGTTGGATGAGCCAATTATCAATGACTTGCGACTTTTTATCTTAATAATACTATTAACGAGCTCCAATAGTTCAGTTAAACTTGGTCCCATTAATTATCTACGAACACACACGAAAACAGGAGCAACTTAGTTAATAACCAACAACTAAAGCGCGTTTCCACACTTCACCTGGCGGGTGAGGGTTAACATCTCCACACTAATAAATTAAGCAGATCTACTTGGTTTGGTGCGATTTGTCACGTAAGTCCGTAACTGCAATATACCAGGGGGTCTATTCGACTTGTCAGCGGCAGGACGTAATGGGTTAACGATACACCTTTGCGACACACATGAATGTTGACGGACTACTCTGATGAGTCGAATAAGTCCATTAATTTACTCTAACAATGACAAGAAGTTTGATGAAACCAGTTGATATTTTCCGTGATTTTTATCCTTTCTGTTTATTAAAATTATTTTGCAAGGTGTCTACAGAGCAACGGAAATACTATCCTGTCAAAGAAGGAAACCGCCTGTCTGTCCGCCACTTACATTCTTCATTTGTTAAAGAATTTTCCTTTCTGCCCGGCACTTCCTTAACAATCCGTTCACAAATTACTCCAAGATAATTGTAGCCATTCTCGCAATAAGGTTTCTGTCACGACTCAAAATCTATAATGTTATTATTAGATGGTCGAGTTTTATCGGAAAAATCATTCGTCTTCTTTCGGTCTCGGAAGGAAGCTTTGAGGACAAGCCAATGAAGGCAGCCGGCTGTAACAACACCTCGCCCGGCGGCTGGCGGGGCTAATTCCACTCTTCGACAACATACCCTAAGGTTGACATTCCAAATGAGCTTTAACTATTATCGGCTGCAGCGCGGCTTAAAGCAATTTTGCGAGTCAATATTGAACTTTTCAACTCTTGGGGACGATGTGTTCCGTTCAAGTAGGACCGAGCAAAGCCGTGTGCCATACGTACTTGAGAGTAATTTACAACTTGGTAGCGTTAGCCGAGTAATTACTTCAGCAGGTCCAAATAGTAGATTGTTTGACAAGGGTCTAAAGTAAGCCATATTACCACGAGGTGGTTATTTTCCCGAACGAAGTGAGGGAAAATTGTTCGAGTGGTAATATGGCTTTTAGACCAGAGTAATGCATACTATTTTTCACTTCGATTGCGAGAAAATAAGATAAAAATACTTATTATTTACGCACAAGAACTAAACTAAGGTTAAATTATGGTTTAACTTGACGGTCTTTTAATTTTTTTAACTTCTTTGACATAGATACAAAATATAAGCACCTCGAATAAATGCCACAGACGACGGTATAATTAGCTCTTTAAAGTAGCTATTAGACATTGCAATTTGTAGGGTCCAACCTGTCGGGTTGGTAGGTGTAATGGTACTTAGGGAGTAGGAGTCCCGATCTAGGGCGATCAGCAGTGCCCCGATACCCGCAGCTGTTTATGGAGGTCGTTAGAGTTATTTTACCTTTTTTATTTATAATGTTAGCCATTTTCTACACATTCCGTCTGGTTTTTTATTCAATATAAAAGTTAAATTGTGTAGATTCGCTGGTAATTAATATATTTATCTAGTTTTGTATTTAAATCATAGAAGGGTTGGGCAGATGAATTTAGATTCAGGCAGCTCGAGCGGTCATTTAAATATCTATAATAAAAAAAGTTTCAGATTTTATTTAATGTGTACTGTTATGAGTACTATCACCGTGCTTCACCAAATACTTTTTTTTGATGTTTTGAAGGCATCTCTGTAAACGTTGAGCTAGGGTCGGTAGGGACGATTTGTTGGTGAGGTAGGGTCGGTAGGGGCGATTTGTAGGGAAAGTGTAATAACGTGCTTTGGGGCCGACAGGAGTTGGACACAACCGATTGGGCCCTACAAATTGCCATGTCTAATAGCCGTTTAAACAGTTTAAACACGCTTTAAAGCGCTTCCAAAAAATTACAATCCTTTTTAATGATTGTGAAGTAGGAACTAAAAAACACCTCACGTTTTTGAAATAAATTGCGTTTCCTCATTGGTCGATTTTAACATTGCTGTATTCTGATTGGTTGATATTAAATACAATGTTTTTTTAAGGACTTTAATTATTTACACAGTATACGCACCATCGTTCCGATTAACTTCGATATGTGTGTTGTGATTGGTGGATTTAATATGGTGAAGTGTTCCGATTGGTCAATTTAAAATGTTTTGTAAATCATAAATATGTATACATACTAGCCCTAGAGGCTAAATGTACTACTTTAGTCCGCCTTGGTAAGCATAATACGACACACTTTTTGAGCATGAGAAGTGAAAAAGTTTTTACTTTGAATTCAACTTTAGTAGCAGCACAAAACTTTTTTAAGTAAGCTCAAACATTGTTGTATTTCGTGGCCATCTACTTACTACAAATAAGTGTAATTATCTTTGTATAATTTCTGTATCAAGATAAATCGAAAAAAAAAAACCCTGGCGAAATAATTTCTCCCTAAAGAGGTGCTTGGAGGCTGTAGATGACCGGATTTAACGAAATTATAAGGGTTTCTCGCGGTTTAATTACGGTACCCCAAAAACGTGGCGTTTGCGATAATGGGAGCGGGAAGCCATGGAAGGTTTAATTTGAGCTCTAAATCATTTGGGGACCGTCATCTGAGTTGCGTGTGCAAGCCGCCAGGGGGCGCCATGGAACAAAAAACGCGTAACATTTCACTCGCTTGTATCATACTGTGCATACTAATTAAATTACTGTAGGTAGATCCTTTCGATAGCCGTCTCACATTACAATTTATGATCAAACGAGAAATTAATAGGTAAAAACTCACAAATAAGGGTAGCATTTTCAATGTATCGAACGGCATTTATCATCCGATAAAAACGAATAAGGTTATTTATTCATATCGGCAAAAGGATTTTCAAAAAATATTTTTTACGAAGGTGTCGAAAATAGCAGCTGCAGTCGCAATTCCATTTGAATAGTAGTGGTCGCCGCTGTTCACGTTTTGGACAAAACTTTGCATTTAAAGTTAGCTTCTGTTAGTTGCAGAGCCATATCGATCGCCGGCGGGCAGACGGCGCGCCGATGAAAAACTATGCTTTTTGTACAACTTCAGCTTCATCTTGTTCTTAGTTGCGAATCTCTAACTTTACGTTAATAGTTGTGAGGCAGGTGACGGACTGCATCGGGGTGCGAGAGAGTACGGGATAAGGCTTGAGACTATTTACCTTTCGGTTAACTACATATTTGTAACGATTAGTTTAGTTTGAGGATAACTTCTACATCGTGTGTATTTTAATATTCAAATCTAGCCAACTACATATATGTTTGTATCCAACGACATCAATGAAATTTGTAGTATCCACAGCGTTCATGTCTGGGAAACCTTGTTTTTTAAGAAAAAATATTGATAAACCGAAAGTGATTACAATAATTTTTTTAAACCTTTTCGTTGAGCCTTTCTTTTTCAGAGGAATAAAAATAAAAGATATGACTAAATAAAAAGAAGAAATTTCACTTTCAGTATGTTACCACCTATAAGGTTTCCGTATAACACGTGTACGTTACGTACATAACACTGTATTAATTTATGATATAAGTAAAAACAGTAGCGAGATTTTTTAGCCTTCGGGTCAACTCCATATTCTTGTTTCCCAGTTCCAGGTAAATTTCGTTAATTAATGTTCTAGAGAAAAGGTTGGCGAAGGTTGGAATAATTTAGTTTTAATAAAGAGGCCAACTAAATTAAAAAGTATTAAATATTTCGAGTGTTCCACTAAATATTTACGGTTTACTGTCTCTTACTAACCTTCAAACTTGTTCTATGGCGAATATTGACTTTTCCTTTTATAAGGAAAATAAGTAAGTAACAACTTTGTATCTATACTAACGTTTACTACGTATGTTACGTACACCCTACGTTTTGGAATTAATTAAAACCAAAAATAAGAATAATTTTAGTTAAGTTTGGAAACCACAAGATTTTAACAACGCATTCCTGAAACCAAAAGAAAGAAAAATCATTATAAAAATGTAGGTAAATTTTAGCCTTTTTGACTGATTCGGATATCAAAAGTCAATAATTTTGGTAAAACTATCGCTTAAAATGACTTTCAACTTTTTTTCCTAAAAACTTTAAGTTTATGCATGCCTATAATTTTTTTTAATTGGTATTAACTCTGAAGCTAGGCGAATTCCAGACAAGGTAAAGTGTCCTTTAGGCTCTAAATATATTGGGTTAGAATATTAGAACAGTCTCAAACAACTTTTACCGAAAATATGGCATGTGTAAACTTGTAAGCGGGCAGTCTTATCACTGACTAAACTTAAAGTCTAATAAAACTGATCGAAAAACTGCTGTACGAGTCGTTCTTACAGCACTATTGTGGGGTAATTTTTTTGGGATGATTGTGTATCCCGTACTTTATGACATATCGGTGTCTAAATATCATCTGGAACACACTGCTTTAAATCTTCTGTGTTCCTCTTGAGCAAACTGTATGCCTAAGCTGTGTACAGGTTTAGTAAAATCATATACGTAATGTAGTGGTAACCTACATGTATTTGTATATCTTATTTTCTATATGATGCCAGTTAATCCTTTAGGTAGGTAGTTTTGTTTGTTTGTTGCCGCGGGGTCTCGCGGAGCCCCGTGGAGCCAGGCTAACAAGCGATTTTGGCGCCCCCCGCTGTTAGCGGCTATACTCCCCTATTTTAAAAATTACTTTATACTTCCCTATCTCCGGATACGACGATTAAGGGATGGCGGCAGCAGAGTTATTCAGTTTTGCTGTTTTCTCGTATTTTTCTCTAGTTTTCATAACTTAAATAAAACATTGAATTAATTACTCAAATGACGTTTAAGAAAATTAATGAAGTTATTCTGTTTACACAGAAGGCGGCGTTTTGTTTACTTTAAATATGCGATTTAACTCTTAAAACTAATTAGCTATTAAAATGTTTGTTCGTCTCAGAAAGAATAAAGTTAGTTTTTTTTATATTTGTTACTCAAACCAATATTATTGAACGTAGTAATTATCACTGTAGGTGAGCTCTGTATTGTGTACACGTGAATACCGCAGTACACTGAGTATTTGTGGACATATCCCATTCAGTGGCCACTGTTCGGCCGTTGGACGTCCCGTGCAGGCTGTGTGTGTGTGTGTGCATGAGCTCATAATTACCCAGTAATCATGGGATTGTTTCCGTGCTGCTGCTCTACAAAACGAAGTTAGTTGCCGCATAAGATCTCTGTATCGCTTGTATCGATGAATTCACTGGAGACTGAACTTTGAGAAGATTAGGGCATTACGGTATCTCAAAGATATCTAATTAAATATTTTACCCGTTTCGAAGTTTTATTTGAGTTTGCAATGATTCCATTCCATTAAGTAAGACGGGAAAGCTGTTCATTGAAGACGTATTTAGCTTGTACGTATTTTAAATACAGATATATATCTATATATATACCAAAGTTTTTAAATTGATTAAAACCCAATGCCAGTTTATGAAATTCATCTAAGAATGCTGTAAGTGTACCTATTCATTAAACTATGTTGTGTTATTCTATCGTCTCCAAAAAAGTCCTGATGTAAAGTCGGGCTGGGTGTGTACCTATTGGCAACTCCGCATACGAGTCCAGTTCGACCCCAAGAGGACATGAGATAAGACCGACTACATGTAAAACGTCGCTTTGCCAACTTTGAGACTCGCTTTGAATTGGTGTACTTTATTAATATTAATCACTTTGATCGGTAAAACAAATTTGTTTAGGAGGTTTTATTTAACTTACTTAAGCCTCATTTCACCAATCTGAAAATGGGACATCATTTCAAATTAAGCTGTAAGAAATAGGTACTGGTTGATCAAATCCAAAGTTCTTTGAATTACAGGCATGTTGTGAAAATCCCATGGGAACTGTGATCCTTAGAAGTTTGCTTGTATTTCAATCGTGTATATATAGTTCCAATGTTTGAGTTTGGTGCAATGATCGATCTACGATAGTCCCCGGTGGCAGTATGCTGGGACTTGGAGGCTAGCGGAGACACGCCGGATGCGGCAGCATTAGCGCGTGATTTATACGTCTGGCGGCGGGACGCGCGCGGCCGCGGGGCGCGATAGTCTCGCGTTAATTCCGCAAACAATGCACCCTGCCCCAGACACCACAGCTACGGTCTTTTTCATCCGATACAACTTATTATAACATCCTAATGGCATAAATATGTAAATCATGCGCCATAGGGTAACATATCAAAAGAGATTATTCTGATGCGATCGTTTGAATGCGAGGAGGTCCCGAACGTAGTCGCTTAGTGTCGGGATATCTTTATTGACGTTTACCTATCCTGCCTGCGCAATTGTATTTGCATAGGAAGTGGGACTCTTTGTTATATATGTATGTACAAAATATTACACGCTACTAGAAAAAATGAAGGCACACTCGTAAATAAAAAAGGGGTCGATGACAGAGATGTTTAAAGAATCAATATAATCACGGTCGTTTACCTAGCCACCCTACAAATCGTTCCAACCCTATCGATGTAGCGGCGCACTCCAACCGCCCCAACAACTCGTCGCTCTTTAAATTACTGCTGTGGATAAAATTTGAACTCATGTCCCCACGCAACGCAATGTGTACCTATCTGCAGTTAATTATCTGCGTGCGGAGCGGAGGGCAAGAAAGGGGAAAGACGGGTGCCAATATTCTCCCCTAGTCAGCGCGGAGCCAAACTCGAGCGGGACTATCGGACCGCTTAGCCTCTGTAATTAGTCTTAATTAAAACCAACGGAAAATGAAAGCGAATCGATTCCGTGATATTTTTAGATGCGTCCTAATTTGTTTATACAAAATATAAAAGCTTACGCTTAAGAAGGCTTTGACGTCATTAACTCCATAAATACGGATTCGATGAGTTTTAAATGTCTCAGAAAAGCATTAAACACGATTCCTTAGGAAATACAGAGCACTAAACGTAGAAATTAATGTGTTGTAAATTATTATGGCGAGTGACGACGACAGGCTCCGGGGGTTACAGGACATTAAGCAGCAGAAAGAATGGCTCCCCCCACATCTCGGCGGTGTAATTACCAGCTTCAAACGGATAAATTAGATTAATCACACTTGCTTTGACGGCCAGGTGCTAATGGAAACTGGCGCGATCTTTATATTCTACAGCTTGTCATAAAATCAAATTAATAAGTCAAACTTCATTTGTCACATTTTATTTTAATCTTTCCAAAATTTGGCTAAAATAAGTGTTTTCTTGCGTTTGGAATCCTGTTTTGTGTATTGTGCGCACAACAAGTGTACTCGTAAGTAGAAAGTATAAAAGTGTGCATGTCATCGTAGGTAGTGACTTTTCCATCAAGTTGGCATGTGTGCTGGAGTGCGAGCCCCATTGAGGAGCACGTCGCTCCGTCGCGCCCCCTAGTAATTAGCTAGCAGCGCCAGACTGCGCTGTTTACTCACATCACTACCCTCGCGAGGACCTTGCCCGGTATAAACGCTCTTTAAATATCTCTATCAGACAGTCAACAAAGTCTTTCCCACTAGTATCTACTAAAACCGCACCAGAGTTATTCATGACATTCTTAACGTGTCCATTTTCAGGTTTACCTTACAAAAACTATTCAAAATGAGGTATTTACCATGTATATTTGTTTCTATAAGCTTTCGATTTTTTGGCACCGTTGCATGCGCCATTATCACGCAGTAACTGAAGTTGCAGCGAGTTTAAGTTGTGGTCTACCTACACACCACACACATCGGAAAATCATAAAAACAAATATACATGGTAAATACCCCGTTTAAAATAGTTTTTGTAATGGTTCTGATTTATCGTTGCGATTTATTTCTATTTCGCTAGATAGTGGATAAATATCAAAGTAACAGCATCGCAGGATTCCGAGACAACAAAGCGTTGTAGGGGAGCGCGAGAATTTCAGCTCGCATGAATCATAATGTCGCATGCATCTAAACAATGCCCTAGGAATGCCAGGACTCAGGAAATCAGCTCGTTTGCACCAGCATGAGTGGCTCGCGAGTGCCGGCTCGTTAGTGCGAGAGCTCAAATTACGCCGCCACCCGTGGGTGCACTTACGTGCGTAAGTTACTTAAAACAAGCCACGTACTAAAAATATTTCATTTAAGTATGAGTGAACTTGGTGTTTACTCAACTCTAAAATTAAACCCGAGGGAAGTTATTTTTCCCCTGACAATTTACGTATAGTCACGTAGTTCAATGTTTGTTATCAACAACAGGAAAAAGGAACGTCTCGCGGAAACTGTTTGTTTTTTCGTCCGGGCACAGCTAAACATTATCTTTGGCTCGTCAACTGTCTGCGAAAGTTTCAGCGGACGTATCACTACCAATACCGCCTGGCCACTATTTTCTGATACTATGTTTTAGGTACTACTTTGTATACTATCTTTATAAAGGCTTGGTGAAAAAGATTTTACATCTATTGAGTGTCAAATATATTTTTGCCAAAATTATCCTTTGAAAAATTAAGTATAAAAATGATTAAAACACGCTGTCTGTATGTCAACCAGGAAATACCTCAACAAATTTGCTGTACAAAAGCCGAACATTTTCGTTAGCGATACACGCGTTGTAAAAACCTCCCTGTTACACATCAAAGATAATAATATCAATATCGCGGCGGGAGTACTTTCCCTGCCGCTGCCGTCTGCGGTCGGGGGAGAGGGAGGCGTGGGTGGCACCTTCACTTTCGAGCGCCGCACTGTGTGCAAGCCGCCTCCGCCTCTCTGCTGATCAGTGTGTTTAGTGTTTAGTCCTCGATACTAGATCATTAAATACTTAGCTGAGTTACACAGGTACATGGTTATACTTAATTATCCCGGTAGAGGGGAAGGCAGATCAATCATTTTACATTGCAGCGATACTTTTAAAGAAAGCTTCTTATTTAAAGGTTTTCCTTTTTGATTATTTTAACGGAAAAGCCAGAAATACAGTTTAGTCATAAAGCACTATCTTGAAGAAGTCACGAAAAGCTTTTAGTATAAAAACAGATTTGCAACATCGAAAACCAAACAAGGTTTTTATTTATGACAACTATTAAAACCACATTGAGTATTTAAGGTAATGACGTTCACTCGATTACCAAATTAATTAAGTGACCATCACCGACAATATCAATGTATTATTAACCATATCAATTTATGGATCATGACAAATCGTTTTTGTTACTAATTTAAATTTAAGCGTCGCGTAAATGGAAATATCTTTTCAATTTATCACAATACTCGTTTGGCGGCGTTTACCGAATCATTTTATCCCGCGTCGGCTTACAATGGGCTTTGCAGGTAGCCATGGTATAATAACAGCTGGTCAGCGAAAAGCCGACGGCGCTCCATTATGGAAATTGACAGGGTGGGAAAGGGGCGCCTAGACCAGACTACAGACGACGGACCTGCCTACGTACGCGTGATTTTTATCGAGAGCGGTAAACGCTTCGCCGCAATAACGTTGCCGCTTTTTTATGACAGCTCTTGACTTTGCTCGTCATATAACAAGGCCGGCTATCACCACTTTAATAATAATAAGTCTCGACACATATCAATATTTCTTTGTCCTCGAAAGAGACGAAGCTTTGAATTATGTTTTGACCTGATAAACTCAAGTAACACCATTTTGCCATTATAATTATTATTATGTAGGTACTACGGTCAGCTGCAGAGAAAAGGGCCCACGCTGTATACAAAGTATGTACTTCTTCTTTATCTGAACTGTTCATTGGTGACATTGCAAAAATAAATAATCCACACGGTAATCGTTACGACACGAAACTGCAGAGGACCGAACGGTCAAAAAACATAATCGACGAAAGCGTTAATAGGGACATCAAATACTTATTTAATAATGCTTCTCAGTAAATCCGTCCTGTAGGTACTTTATATCTGTATAGGTGTATGAGTAAAGTAAAATCCTCATTATTGCATACTAACTAGAACACAATTTTACCTTACATCAAATCAGGTATGGCTGATTTTTGTATATGTTAGTAGTGATGAAATAATTATGTTACACAACAGTTTCCGACGTCAGAATCATACCACGTCAATGTCAAATTTAAAAAAAACACAAAAGTTTTCGTGTTATTTTTAGCTTCTATCATTTTTTCTAACAATGGACGTATGTTACGGCAAAAGTTTCCAAAGACACTTTATAGCGTATTTGCCATATAATAAATCTGATTAATATTATTTACAACCATTTCAAAGTTCTCGAGAAACAACTCTTCAACGTTTTACAGTCTCAGCATCAAATGTAACTACGCAAACGAAGACGTCAAAAGTCCTTTTTAAAAGGGAATAAGAGCTTTTGACGTCTTCCACTGCGATAGTTACTTTGGGTGCTGACTGTACGTATTTTTTCGATCTGTATTTTAAATATAAAACCATATTAGATAAGATTAATCCCGGTTAACACACAGTCACCAGCACTGACTTTTAGTATGTTGTTAGTTTTAGTACTAGGTCCCCAAAACTGCCTGCAAATAGTCTTGAAACGGACAATTCCTCTAGTAATGAATGACGTTATGAACATTATTTCCCCCATATTTGGAACAGTCCAAATTGGACCCAAATTGTGAATTGCACATACATACGTGGGATATCAAATGAAAGCCCATTCAATTTGCTATAAATGTTATGGACAGCATGCGCCCGAGGTCTGAGGAATTTTAGGGTATTAATGCCGAAGTGTGCGTTTTGGAGTTTATAATATTGTTTTTGACAATTTGCTCTCCAAAAGACTGTTTGTAATTAAATTAAATTTGCAACAAGATGAGGGCAATTTGGTTAAGATAATCCTCATAGTTCCTGAGATAAAGATGTCCATAGTAACGTAATTCGTCAGTATCCGTCGCTAATAACTTCAGCTTTGGCTTCGCTCCCCTAAAATTCCACGGAGCTCGGGCAGAGACTGTACAAAATATATATAGACCATTTGATGGGCTTTCATTTGATAACTTGTTTATGTACTTCACGATTTGGGTCCAATTTGGACTGTTCCAAATAAGGGGGAAATAATTTTGATCACATCATTATTCGGGAGGCTGTTTGTTTCAAGACTATATGCAGACAGTTTTGAGATCCCAGTACTATAACTAGCAATATAATAGAAGTCAGTGCTGGTAAGTTACCAGCACTGACTTTGGTAACTGTATGTTAAACGGGTATAATCTTATCTCAGATATAACCCATTTAACATTCATATTGAAAAATAAATGCAACTTTAAAGAGTTGTACCTCGAGGTGTTTGTAATCGTAATTAGGACTATGATATATAATAATGACAGATGGGTTATGTACGCTCCAAAAGTGAAGCACTTAAAATGAGTGATTTCAAACAATTGTCACTAGTCGCGTACCGGCCAGCGTGATATGCGGACGCGTGCCAATGAGCTCCCGTCACCCGCGTGAGAAAGAGACAAACTGTAATTTTCTAACAATGACAGTGACAAAGATGTAATGATTGTCAAAATATATAAACATAACAGAATCGTTGCTAGGTTATGAAATAACTCTGGAAGTATTTTTCCTGCTCATTTTGTTAGAGTATAACCAATCCATACTAAATATCATTGAATTAGGCTCTTTATATTGCAAATATTCTACAAAGTGTCTTTGGCAACTTTTGCCGCAACATACGTTCTTTGTTAGAAAAAATGTTAGAAACAAAAATTAACATGAACATTTTAGTTTTTTTTTGACATTGACCCGGTGTGATTCTAAGGTCGGAAACTCTTGTCTAACATAAGCAATTCATCACTTATACATATTAAAAAAATATAGCATGCCGCATTTGATGTATGGCAACAACCGTTAACAACCAACCTTTCCATGAGCTATCACAAAAACCTAATATTTATTACACATGAATAATATAGACAAACAAGCAATAATCTGGGGCATATTTACCTACATATTTTAACATTAATTTGTCAGTTTCATGAAACAAATGAAAAGTAAGTATTTAAAGTTTGCCAAGATCAGTTAACCCAGATGGTTTAACAACTATACTCTTGTTTAGAACATAAAATGGGATAATCGGTAACGCGCCGGCGCAGGTCGTTCACTAAAACTAATTTGGAGGTGTAAGAGGTTTTACGACTGATTGGGAGGTATAATGAAAAACGTGTAGCCATTTCGTTTCACTAGAAAATTCCATTTATCGATGTAATTAAGACTGCTCCCAAAACGTGTACATTAGGGAAAGTTATTATTTGGGCTTGTAACTCTTGTAAGGTCATTTTTAGGATTCCGTAGCCAAATGGCAAAAAACGGAACCCTTATGGATTCGTCATGTCTGTCTGTCTGTCCGTCCGTATGTTACAGCCATTTTACGCGGAAACTATACGATGTATCTGAATAAAATTTACACATTAGGTGTATTTTGTATGCCGCTACTTAGTTATAGAGTTAAATTTGAAAAAAAAAAAATTTTTAGGGGGGCGCTCCATAGATGTAACTAAATAAAAAAAAATGTTTTTTAACCAAATATCAACATGTGACACACCAATCGATAGGTCTTTAAAAATAACATTGAGGTTTCTTTGACCATTTTGTGATTAAGTGAATATTTTCGGAAATAAACGCTTCGAAAGTCAGAAAAATTGTGTAGCCCCCCCGGTAACTTTTGAACCGTAAGTCCAAAAAATATGAAAAAAATTGAGGCGATGTGCCTTATCATATACTTTCTAAGAAAATTATTTTGAACAATATCGGTTCATCCATTTTTGAGTTATCTCCATAAAACTTCTTCCATAGGCATCAGATACGACCTTTTGGTATTAGTTTGGTTTTTATTACATTGAAGGTACGGAACCCTCCTATGCGTGGTCCGACACGCACTTGGCCGGTTTTTACAATTCGATTTCAAAGAATTTAATTACGCTCGTTAATTTCTATAATAACTTTTCGTAATTAATGTAACGTTTTTACTGTCAAATTTATTACATTTTATACATTGCCATAGTAATTGAATTGTTGTATACCTGTAGCATCGTAGCTCCCAAACTCTAGAATCGATTGTGATATTTATTTAAATTAAGGAAACACGAGACATTATTTAGACTGTTTTACTTTGATTTAAAAAGGTACCTCAATCTGATATACACTACAATTTTTAGAGTTCTAATCGAATAAACCGTGGGGCCGTCTATTATGCTGGTTCCCTGTTTCGCTGTAGCCGCTATTCTAACGTATGGAATATTCCAGATAGTTAACCGTGGAAAGCTTTTAGGTCGGGATCCACCTTATCTATATGCATTACAACACTTTTTGTGATTAAGGAAGTGGCCGCAAATCAAAGCACGCCCTAAAATATGCCAGGCGTGGTCTCAAGTTATTACGCGGATTAGTCGAACACTTTGGGTACAATTTTATTGAAACATGGTGATATATATGGCTATTTTATGGCTTTGTTGCTGTAATGTAATCTTTTAACAATGAGTTTGATTTGTTTTACGCAGTTTTACGTTCAAGCACGTGTCTTTTGTTTCTGTGAAGTTTGCATTTAGTTACAAATGTTATTTTGTTGATATAAAATAAAGAAGTAAACTACTTAGTTTGACAATATTTTATTGCACGAGACAAGTATAAGTAGTTAGATGCGTTTTCTAATAATATAAGTGTCACAATACGATTTTTATTTAAATATGGTAGTATTATTTATGTTGTTTAAAAAAACAGCCTGGAAGCAGTACAATAAAATATTAACTGGTTTTGTAAACTCTGCCCATGCAAAATTAAGTACAAAACGTAGCTATTTTCCTTATCTGCTTACTTGTTGTAATGCAAATATTGAACCCATTGAAAATTCTTCAAAGAATATGGACCAGCCCGTTGAAGAGAGGCAACAATCTTAGATCCTAAGCAAATCGACGGAACCCATCAGGATGAGAATACCTACTCACGTTTTTATTGCCCTTTTCCGTGCCATGCAAATAAAATGTCTTTCAATTATGAATGTTTGAAGAGATACATATATTTACAGGTATTGGCAGGGGTTGTATGGAGATTCAAATATAGAAATTTGGTTTCGAACATTTGAAGCTTTACCAAAAACTAGTTCAATTTCAAACATATAAATCTACCGAAGTCGAAACGAATTAAACGATTCAGTGGACATTTAGAATGCATTGTTCTAAAATGGTACAAGTTATATGATTGATTACCTTTACTTAAGTAGGTATATAACGTTATATTCACGTTAGAGTTCGTAAATCTGCTCACATTTGATCATTTTTTGCATATCTTCTTAGAATAGCTACCTAGTTAGTGAATACGCATTTTATTCTCTTATTGGTTTACCCAGTAGTGTGACGGTCAAGCCACAATATTGAGTCCTAAGCAAATTGTTGGAACGGGCCCGAGGCGAGCATTATTTTCTTTTATTGCAGAATTGCTTCGGTACATTTTGTTGGGGTGCTTTCATTTCTCGGGAAGCGACAATTTGTGATGTGTTCAAGCTACCCGAGGGACTAAGAATGTAAGTATTTTTGCACAAAAACTTACGAATAATACCACAATAATCCCTCGACGTATGGAATACCTAGATGTTTTTTTTAAATGATTGAACCGATAAAAGCAAAGAACCTCGATGGAAGTCTGACTTTTCTGAATTAGACACCTCGTCTAAGAGCTGGCCACGTCAGATGTGACACAATAATGAGAGCAATGAAACCTGTCTAGTTACACTGCTTTACCATCCTTATTGATAGATCCGGGCATCTGGCAGCTTTTAATGGGTGGACGTCAGAGTGACAGACCAACAAAGTTTTTAAGTTGGAAAAAAGTAATACCAAAATAGGTAAAAAATGCCAAAGTTGTGTCATTTATAGAGGACAGGGCCTATATTTTAACATTAGATTAAAAACCATTGTCTATTATTGCGGAAACAAACACAATATGCGACTAACTGAAAATTGCATTTTACATCATTTGGCACTACATTAGTATAGTAGTCTGTGGCACTACTTTCCCCCAACAGAACCGTCTGGATATGATATAACCAAGATAATTACATCATTTCCCATAATATTGCACTAAACCCAGAACTGTAGGATTTGTTTTCATCAAGTTATTTACATTCTTCGACCTCCGCCACTTTACAGCTGCCAGATGTCCGGATCTAGAAATAAGCATAGTATAGCAAACTAACTTCAGGGGTTTCGTTGCTCTCATTATTGTGTCATATCTGACGTGGCCAGCTCTCCGTCTAACCCGACAAACTACTTTCATTAATTGCTAAATCCGTAAATGATCTTACTTACATAATAAATAGTTACATTATAAATAATTATAACGGCAAATATCATCGGGATTCATTAATTATGAATATTGAAATAAAACCGCGATAATGTTCACTAGCAATCAACTCTCCATCCAGTATTAGCTCCAGGTATTGATAACAAATCCAATACCCTGTTAGTGTTTGTATAATGAATACTGTACTGTATTGTATTGTTGTCAGGCCATTCTGAATACGATTGCATAACGGTGCATGGCCCAATTTCCATGTTTGACTAACTCTATCCATACATACTGTGAATACACATTGCCACGGCCAGAGATGACAATTGGTTTCTGTTCAATCCCAATGTTTTATTTTTTATTTCTAGTTCAATAAATGCCAATCAGTGCGGGTATGGTTCTCGGTGCTTCCTCGACGAACCCCCGCCACTACATGGCCCGCAGAAATGGAAATATGCACACATTGGCGCTGGCAGCGCGTATAAAAGAAAAAGCGATGACGCTTTACATCGATCTCGAGAGCAATGGCGAATGGCGTGAAAGCTGCGCGATACTTACATACTGAAGTGGGCACTGTACCGACGACGAGAAAAGTACAATTGTTATAAGAAACAGTTTTATTTACATATTATTTAGGCGAAACCTTGCAATTATTAATACTTGTGTAAATATGACTTTATAATAGAATAGTTAGTAAAGTATTTATTATTCTAACTGGCTGTATATTAAATATTAATCGTAGCTATAATTCATTCCTAACTTCGGTATAATTAAACTAGAATTATGCAGCACAGTGGTTCCGGTAGGTACGACTACAGGAAGATTTGCGGAAATTATACCTGATGGGATTTACAGATATATATAGGTAGATAGTAGGGCTTCCATTCCGTAATTACGTAATTACACAATAACGGAATTACGGCTGATTTTTAAGCTTCTCATAAATACGTAATTCAAATTTTAAAATCCGTAATTACGTTATTTTTTACTTTCAGTATCACATACGTTCCGTTGTACATTTTTAGTATTTTTCTTGCTAAAACACGTCCACTCGATGCGCTTTAAACATATTTGACACTACCGGGCCTGCCCCGTCTTCGGCCTACTTAATCAGTTACGTTGCGTATAGGACTCGGTAATTCCCCGTTAGGCTTAGGCCTCTTAGGCTCGAATTGATAACCACACAAGTAAAATAAATATTGAACAATAATACATTCTTACACATAAGAAATAAAGATCAATATTGTCTACAAAGTACATAAGTGAGGGACTTCCTAAAGTTTCAAAAAAGAAAGTCCCTTTTTGGAGATGGGGAATCCCTGATTGCGTTCGAAGATGTTCGGATATGATATTTGAAATAGAAGGAGTTTAGTGGTCAGTCGGCAATCATCCGGGACAATTTTATTACAAACTACAATTTTAATGTCTGTATATTTGTGCATTAATACACAATAATAAACAACGGAACTTTCATGAGGGCTCATTTTCAGGAGAAATAACAATTAATAAATAATATTGAAGTTGTTCTGATAATTATCGATTTAATTTTCCATTTATGTTTGCAATAGGAATTGTTTCCTACTAGAAACATGAGGGTTGAATTGTAGCGCATTAAATTTTTTTGTATTATAAGAACATGTAAAACTACCGTTTGGACCTCTAATCAGCTTAATTTTGAAAATTGCAAATTTAAAATATCTTTTGACAAGCGGCACGTGCAGCGGCAAGTCGAAACGCCATTAAAGATTCTGATGACGTCACAACTCACGGTTTGACACTGTTGACAGTTAAGACAATGACTTACAATAGTTGCTTTTCGTTATAACCAAATAGTTTTCCACATGATAGGAGTACGCTGATGTTTACATACAGCGACTTGCAGAAAATGAAAAATTGTTTTCATTTACTAGGCTAAACAATATTAACAAGAATAAAATAGTTCTAGGCAATCTGATTTATCATTTAGAAGAAACGGTGCTAGGATATTTTCATAAGTATCTGGTTATAACAAAACGCACTTATTCAATTGCAGTTGACAACAAATCTTCTGTGTGTGTTACATGTGTAATGCGTGTGTATGTAGTTATGTGTCAAAGCGTAAGTTGTGGTTTCACACGGTTTCCAAAGAACGTTTTAGGCGCAAAACATCTGTTCAAATACATTTTGTTATTTTCCCATATTTAAAGCCCCTTTCGAGGCCAAACATGAGTTCTAGGGCAATGTTTGGTCAATATAGAACGTTATACTTGCGTTACAAAAAATTGGAAACAACCCTATTGTAATAAAACTTTAATAATGTCCTGAAAAGTTGTTGTTTTCATTGATACTACTGTAAATATAGCTTTTTTAACTAAGATAGAAAAAAATACGTAATTACGGAATTACGTAATTTAAAAAAAAAATCCGTTACCAATAACGTAATTGATATTTCCGTAATTTTGAAAGCCCTAGTAGGTAGGAACTAGACGTGTGCGCCGCGCCGGCGTGGCGTAGCCGCGCCGTGGGACCCACGCCGCCGCCGCCGCCGCGGATTTCAAAATCCACGCCGTTGGCCAAAATTTGGCAAAAATTAGCCAATGACAATTACCGATGAAGGAAAGTCAGTTGAAAATTTAACAACGTATATTGAC
This sequence comes from Pammene aurita, assembly GCA_947086415.1. Lineage (NCBI taxonomy): Eukaryota > Metazoa > Arthropoda > Insecta > Lepidoptera > Tortricidae > Pammene > Pammene aurita. The sequence continues at coordinate 18,683,848 of OX352293.1, read as the reverse complement.
GAATTAAACCATGAAAACATCTACACATTGAAATAGTTAGGTTTTAGTAAATTCGTCGAGTTTCGTGAGTATGATTTAACCGCTCACCTAACAAATATGAAGTCAATGGCCTAATTAATAAGATTAGTAACGAAAATAATAAATCTGCCATCAAAATTGTACCATCAACTAAATTATCCTGAGAAAAGAAGTGTTTTCGGTGGCAGGATTGATCCTTAATACGGAATGATATGATTGGACCTACTGCGAGTCAAAAAGGATCTTCATCATTACTAGTCGTTCCCTCAGAGCTAAGGATCATGTCCTTCTGTTGAAGACCAGGTTCCTCCATAGGCTTCTATCCCTCGCTAAGCGCATGGCTTCTTGCAGTTTTAATTGCATGGGTGCAGTGATTTGGCCACACCATCTTGCAGGGGGAGGGCCTCTTAGTCTTGTGCCTTCAACTTTTCCCGTCATGATGATCCTCTCCAGGCTATCCGAGGAGCGTCGAGAGAGGTGTCCGAAGAACGTTAGTATGTGGCCCTGGCACGTCGTAGTCAACCGTAGTTTTATGCTCCTCTAGTATGGACTGATTAGTGCGCATCGCAGTCCCAGGTATCCGTAAAAGCCGTCGCCAACACCACATCTCAAACGCGTCGATACGGCTTTTCAGATCTGCCTTGATAGTCCAAGTTTCAGAACCGTATAGGAAAATTGGAAACTCCAGGGAACGCATAAGTCTAACCTTAGTCTGCCTCTGTATGCCGCGATCTCTCCAGATCCTATCTAACCGAGTCATAGTACCCTTCGCTATTTGAATCCTCCGGATTATTTCACGTTCACAGCTACCATCGCTAGATATAAGTGAGCCAAGGTAGGTGAAGGCGCTGACGCATTCTAGGTCTTTCAGTGCTAGTTAGTACTGTTTCCGGTTTACGAACATTAACTTGGTTTTGGCATGGTTGACGTGAAGTCCTAATTCGATGCTCTCCGCTTCTATTCGCCGGAACAAAATACACAATACATCTCCTCCTCATTCCAATGAGGAGTTGACGACACAGACACAACGCTCTTGGCTTCCAAGCCAAGAGCGTTGTGTCTGTGTCGTCAACATAGCGTAGATTGCAGATCGTTTTGCCGCCAATTGATATGCCACCATCCCAGTTCTTGGTGACCTTACGTAAGATGTCTTCGCCGTAGATATTAGAGCTTTGGAGACAATATACAGCCCTGTCTTACTCCTATTTCCGGTTTGAACTGGTCAGACAAGGTGTTCTCGATGCGCACTCTGGCAGTACTTTCGGCGTACAAGTTCTCAATAAGGTGAGCTAAATGAGCAGGGACACCCATCTCCAGGAGCACGTACAGCATGTTTTTCCATCAAACACAGTCGAATGCTTTAGATCTATGAAGCATAGGACTAATGGCTTGTTCCATTCACGACATCTCTCGATGATCTGGCGCGCGATGAAGATCTGCTCCCGTGTCCCTCGCCCAGACACAAAGCCAGCCTGCTCTGCAAGTATTTGCCGCTCCAGGAACTTTGTCAATCGTGAATTCATGATGTAAAGAAATACTTTACTGGCATGCGATTTAATAGGCAAAGTTCTATAGTTGTCACATTTTAGCGTCTAGCCTTTTTTATGGAGAGGTATAACCATGGAATCAGTCCAGTCTCTCGGCCACTGGCCACGGCCAGTTCTCCACACTTTGCAGCAAATCTGGTGTAAGAACTGTGTACCTTCGCCACCTAGATTCTTTAGGAGACTAGCGCATATACCATCAGTACCCACGGCATTAACTTTCAGCCGTCTGATAGCGTCTTCCACTTCGGAAATAAGTATGTCCGTCTCTAGTGGATGCACAGCGTCATTCCGCACTAAAAGACGTTTCGGAACTTCTCGATAGAGTTGTTCCGAATAGTCTCTCCATCTAGCCAACACTTTTCCCAGGACTGATAAAGTGTTTCCATCAGTATCCACTATCTGCCAGCTTCTAGTCGCGGGTAGCTAGTAGCTATAGTCGCGGGTGAGAAGTTTGACTTTCTAGAACAAGTCTTTAGAATGGGCAGTTGCAGTATGGTTTTCGATTTTGTCACACAAAGCATGGATTGAATTATTCTTATCGCGTCTGCATGCCCTTTTCACTCAAGTATGTAGCCTGGAATACTCCTTTCTTGCTATGTCTGTGTTAAGTCCTTGTTCTTTGAGAGTCGTCTGTCGCTCAATAAGTTCAGGTAGCATCAGAAATCCAGGGTTTCCATCTTGCTTGGCTCCCAGGAGTGAGGATGACTCCTTTCGCTGTTTCGGACACAACCGCCTTGAAGCCATTCCATGTTGTCTCTGTATCTTCAAAAGGATCCCTTATAACGTTCTTTATCTTGAGAGACAACCTTCTGGCGAGCTCGCGCAAAACAGGACCGTCTAGCTTGTCACATTTCATGGTAGCTGGCCTTGGTACATGCTTTAGATGGAGTTGGCTTTAAAAGGATCTTAATTTATCACAATTATAAAAACATCAACATAAAAGCGATTTCCGAAAAATAGGCAGGACTGAAGTGTACTAGAAAAAACACCCTTAATTATTATATCGTTTTATGTTACTCATTTAAAAAAAAAATTTGCTATTTAACATATTTTTAATGCGAAACGTGAGCCTTGCGAGCATACCCAAATGCCACCTTGACGCCGGCGTGGCGCAGCCACGCCGCCAAAAATTCCCGGCGCGCCGCCGCCGCGGATTTTTATGGCGGCGCACACGTCTAGTAGGAACTGGAAATTGCTTAGCATCTGAATTATACATACCTACATACATATTGCAATATCTATACGTAAATTACGTAATAGATATAGAGATACGTTCCTGAACAACATAACAAAAAATGTATGAACTAAAAATGCAGTTCTAAATCCCGAGTATAACTTAAACTTCGTTATCATGTATACTGTCATTACTGTCGCACGTCCTACGAAGATTGGTGTAAACTGTAAAGCTACTGAAACTAAACCCGCTGATGTTAATAAGGAGCATACACGTTGATAATTATGCAGAGCAAATTGCTCGGAAACGGGTTTTTGCTCCATACTAAAATACCGTTTTTTTCGTTCTTTTCATTCTTTCGTTTATTACTTCATATTTAATCAAAATATCTTATAATATGACATTCTTATTTACATACAATATTGAGTCCTACCTAAAAACCATAAAATAATTAATTTATTTGCGAAAACGGGTTCCGACCCCTGATGCAGAGGCGCGGCTTGCAGGCCATGGTGACCATACTCAAGTAGCGTAGTAATTCACCTGGGTACATTAGGACAATAAGAATAATATTATACAAGGCGATTGAACTAGGCTAATCACTAGCTTAGTTGCTAAAATAATTATTTTAGGACAATCCTAAACAAATTGACCTTTAAAATAACGAGCTCAATAAGGCGAGCGTTAAACTGATTAGGCTTAACGTGTCGTCTAAATTACGCGAAATAGAAGCGATAATAAAATTAGAATATCACGTGTTTTTAGAAATTCAGACACCTGCCAGACTACCAGTGTAATTTTAGACCTAGCTAGGGCCCGGCCCACTCTCAGCCCTCCAGTCGATCAGCGGTGTCATTTCATTCATGGGAGTGGAGTGCGCCCACTGGAAATCTGCCACCCACCAGAGTACTTTTAAAGGCGTTCGAGGGTGTCCCAACGGTCGCCTGCCTAAGTCAACTTAGTGCGTAGAAACGCTGTTAATACACACTAGGGCTAGTGCAGACGTGTACCTTTATAGAAAACATTTACGTGACTGCGATATGGGAGGAATCACAGGTAAAAGTATTACCTATACACTTAGATAGGTCTTTGTATATATGGGAATTTCAGATTTTTTTATTAATTACAATATCACCTGAAACTTCTCAGTAACCTACATACGACAAATCAAACGAACACGATCACAAAATTTTGAACAAAAAACCAGTCGCGTGAACTTATCAACAGACAATATGTCCAATAACAATGATACAGGTCACTTCGTACAGTATTGAAATTTTCAAAGAAGTTGACCCATTTTCATTGCTCTTGAGTGTATTTTACTCAGAAGGCGTATTTTAAGTACCTACATAATTACTGTTTTGGCTTATTTTCATTAGGATAATCTGAGTAAATTAATCGAGATAAGCAATTTGTACATACCTACTTATTTCTACGGAGCGATATATTAAATAAAAACATGTAAAGAGGGTAGCATAGGCCCCTGACAACGCATAAGCATATAAGATGCGGTTTTCGCCTGCCATCCTGCCGACCCACGCTTTGTTCACCCTACATAGCTTAAAATATATGGAGTGGTTAACTCATCGCAACACACGTTTATATTATAAAATATTAATAAATAAAAACAAACGCATGATTCTAAGAGAGCCATCGTATGTTACAGGGTCCTCCGGTGGAGAGCGGCGCTTTGATCGCCCGCGGTAATGGGACTGGCGGACCACACTCGCGGAAACTTTTACGGGACACTGACCCACTTCTAAACAACCCACAAAAGTTGCCTCAGCTGGGCTTTCTTTAAGATAAATATGACTACGTAGAGATAGCACGTTATATGTAAGTCTTATTAAATTTTTTCTTCTTTAATAAAAATATTAATCCATTATTTAAGAAATGGCTTCAGAATTCTACTAATTGAAGGTAACCGTTAATTAACGTACTTTTAACTTCCTGATTTCGCTTTCCTGTAAAGTTAAATTTAAAATTCTTAAAAGTATATTGCCTACTCACTTAATAATGAACTTATGGACTAGGAGCTGGCCACTTCTGATATGACACAATAATGAGAGCAACAAAACCCGTCTGGTTAGATTGCTATACTATCCTTATTGCTAGATCCGGGCATCTGGTAGCTTTTAATTGGTATTTTTGAATTGGAAAATAGTAATACCAAAACAGGTAAAAATTGCCGAGGTTGTGTCAGTTATATTATATAGTACATTGTTGTAGAGGCTTGAAAGTAAGCTATAGGTGGATCGAGTTAGTTCGAGGGCCGACCCGTTAGGGGAGGCCCTCGAAGATACGAGTCCACCTATAGCGCTTTCGGCCGAGATATTACATAGTGCTTTTCACGACTACTGTGAGGAAATAAAAAAACATTTGTAATAATAATATAAATGCTTTTATAGAATATCCAATTCAGTATTCCCTTCCCGCCATTTTACTTTTTTTTTCACTTTCAAGAAGCGTTTTTCTGTTGTTTGCTTCAAACCGACTCATTACTTAGAGGCGTTTTTGATAGAAAACCACAAACGGCTAAAAAAGTAAAAACGCCTTAAGGGTTAATAAATGGTTTTGACGTTTCTTTTTTTTTTAATCAGGTAGTTGGCCCGATAAACAACCTTATTTTATTTTTGAAACATAAAGTTGTGCCAAAAAAAGACTTTTTAATGTTTTTAATTAATGCAATGACATAACTGGACAATTTACTTTCCAACTAATGACATTTCATCGCTACAATAACATTGCTGTAGTGGTGGTTCAGGTGCTACAGCAAATGCTTACTTTCCAGTTTGGATTTTGACCATCTTCTGTCACATTTCCGAACAGTAGCGTGAAAAAGGACATTTTAACATTAGAACAAAGAAACAAAAACAGTAGACGATAAACTATGAATTACATTAAACGTCGTTTGGTACTACTTTCCCCCAACAGAAACTTTTGGCAATGATATAATCTAATTATTTATATAATTTCTCATAATATTGCATCAAATCCAGATCTCTAGGATTTGTTATCTTGAAGTGGTTTGCATTCTTTGACCTCCACCACTTTACAGCTGCCAGATGTCCAGATCTAGAAATAAGCTAGGAAACTAACTAGAGGGGTTTCGTCGCTCTCATTATTGTATCATATCTGATGTGACTAGCTCTCCGTCTATTAGGCGAGCGGCTTAAATGGAGCTAAATTATTCTTACCTACAATAATGGTAAGCAATTCATTAGTGAATTAGCATAAAGGATGTTTTGTTTTAACATAAAAGATCCTTTTATCGATATACTTTATTGTGTTAGTATGCGTTCAACTGTTCTTTGTTTGGGTTGTGTGCATAATTCTCGGCGACCTCTGGTGGCGAAGGTGATCCTATACGAAGAGGCCAATCAAAGTTATGAGCTATTTCCTTACCGCGTAAATGCAAGATACAGATTTATGACGGCCGCGGCCGCTCGTAAATAATAGCCTTACAATGCCCGCCCCACGATTGGTACTTGGGGCTCTTTCTATATAATACATGGCCGTTTCTGGCATAAAAGGTGTTTACTCATTGTGTTCCGCATGTATCGACTTTTCTCCGATGTAACCTGTGCCAGTTGCATATTTTAGAGCCGCATATTGAGTTGCTCCATATACCGTTTTAAACATCGCAAAAGTTTGATGACATTCGATCCAGGTTTGGTATAGAAAGGCCGGGCATTGTTAAAACAATGACTGCTTCAAACATGGACATTGAACAAAAGGAATGAAATGTATCAAGAACAATATAGAGAGGAAAAATTTAACGCCACATGGACCGTAACTATCATAAATGTTTAACTACAACTTTAAACATAACAAACAAGAACAATGATAATTTTATTACTTTCATGACCAGGGACCCGACTGCCGGGTTCTCTCTTCGTAGCTACTACGCGCTACATACAACAAATACGTGGCTACGGGCTACGAGCGTAGCGCGTAGGTAGGTACGGAAAGTGTTATTTGATTTCATGATACGAATTTATTGAAAATTGCAACCATTTTGTAAATATGTAAGAGTTGTAGTAGGGATTCACACTATACTTTGATTTATTAATGAATAATATAAAAAGCCATATTATGTTGCATAAACAAGGAATTGAGTAAGTTATTTCCGAAACGAGATTATTGGAAGGCCTTGTGACTGATCACGGGCTGAGACAAAATCGAATATCGCTCTCCCGGAGGAACATTACATGCCCCCACCCACTCTTGCCTATTTGCAAGACGCTACAACAATAGTGCAGTACACAGATTATTTAAACACGGTATTTCTAGCCAGAAAAACGGGCACATAACCTACTTACCTACTATTGATGTCGTATACAGTTTGATTGCAACGTTTTATTAGTGCTTCAAGTCGTCTAGTACCTGCAAAGTATAGATAACTGGGTACTTCACAGGGGAATCAAAATCTATAGTGTACTTTTTATAGATCTGGTATTATAAAATTTGGAAAGAAGAAACATCTTATAGCACAAGTAAAGGAAAAGTCTGAATATCGTTAATTTGTTGTACCATCACAAAAAATGTGATTGTTGTTGTTGTTGCGATCTATGTATGTCAAAGCTGGGAGACAACAGTTTTTCAACGGTTGTCAAAGTGTGTCCATCAATCCAATTTTTCTTTTCCTTACCTATGTTTAGTGATTAATTTGTTTGATGTACGGAACCCCCAGGCCACAATTGGCCGGTTTTTTTTAATTTTTATTAGTTTCTACTAGTGGTACACTCTGAAGCAGTATTTTTAATTCAAGACAGAAATCTGGCAAATACCTTGTAAACCATTTTGTATGGTAAAAGCTGATCTGGGGGTCTTTACGAACTTATAGGAACGCTTCACAAACTTTTAACGTATTTCTTACAGTGCGTCACTCGTGAAAGTAAACTATGCTCTGCTACGTAGCATATACAAGTAAGTACGTACTTACTTGACTATGTATAGTAAGGTATAAACCTTAAAGACCTACTGTTTAGTGTAACTGTGTATTGTGGAACGACCTCGAAGCGCGGCGCCTTCATTCCGTATTAAAATATTTCTCCATCATTCCCCAGACGATTGACACTATGATTCTCCGCGTATATCCTTTATTTAGCCTTTCATGAGTCCTTTACTCATAAGCAAGCACTCTCAGTAGAAATGCTCAGTCATTACGAGAAGGAGTAGTGGGCTATTGTCACAAACAAATATATAGAGGCGTATGTACGCCGTGCTTAATATGTAATCACTAAACATCGGTATCAACGTTCAAATTTCGTGGCACTTGGTAAGGGTCGCAAAAAAAGAAATACATAGGTATCATTGTTTTATTTATTAGTAATAAATAACATTTAATTTATTTTTATTCTTAATCGTACTTTGGTAAACTGTACATATATTTAAAGAGGTTTATATTCTTAATACGTCATAGAACCTCAATACTCATTTCATTATCCATTTGTAAAAAAAATTCTAAATGCCAAATAGGCGACAATTGTCATGCAAAATAATATGTGGTAAAATCTTCAACGATAATAGTTCTTAAAAACACTTACAACTACAATTTAGCATTGATAAATCTTTACCCAACTCCCTATCAGACTTGAGAAAATGGATTTGACGCAGTATACTGATTTTATATTCACTAACGAAGGTGCTTGCTGTACTATTTGCGAAATGAATATAAAAAAGAAAAGGTACAATATAGAGAAACATTTGAAATCAAAATCTCATCAAGATAAATTATCTGATTCACGCTGCCATTTACAGGATATAATACGAGATAATGCTGATTTCGAAATTAAAGACGATATCGTATATTGCAAATTGTGTAATTCGAAATTATTTCCCTCTAAATCTAGTATCGACCGCCATTTAAAAACAGATTTACACAACAAAATTCATAAAAATAATGCACAAGAAAAATTTAATAAAGATTTAACAGAGTTTATGATTTGTTCGAATATACCGTGGTCAAAATTAGACAATCCTAAATTTAGAAATTTTGTAGAAAACCTTTTAAATCATAAATATGGAAACGATATTACTGTGCCGAGTGAAACAAAAATACGAGTAAAATGCTTACCTGAATTGTATGAAAAGAAAAAAAATGAATTGAAAGAGAAATTACAAAATAAAATGATTTACCTCAGTGTTGATGAAACATCAGATTCCGTGGGAAAAAAAGTGGCAAATATTTTGATCGGAGCTCTAGATGGAACTAGTACCCAGCCACATTTATTTGCTTCTAAGGTATTGGAGGCGACTAACCATTCGACAATAACCAAACTCGTTGAGGAAACCCTTGAAGATCTTTGGGGCGATGAATACAAAAAAAACATGGATAAATTATTATTTTTTATAACGGATGCCGGTTCCTACATGGTAAAAGCAGCTAAAAACCTTGTTCAGAAATATAAAAATATGACTCATGTAACATGCATAGCACATGGATGTAATCGAGTCGCAGAGATAATTAGAAGTCTTTACCCGACCATAAACAGTTTGATTGACTGTATCAAAAAAATATTTCGTAACGCTCCTTCAAGGACAAATTTATTTCATCAAATGTGTGTAAATATTCCTCTACCACCCCGACCCGTGATAACAAGATGGGGAACATAGTTAAATGCTGCCTCATATTATCACATGCATTATGATAAAATCAAATCTGTCATCGATGCCTTAAATCCGCGTGAAGCGAGTGCAATTTCTAAAGCAAAAAAAATTTTCCGTAACCGGAATTTAAAAACTGAGTTACTATTCGTCGATACACACTTTAGTATAATTGCTAAGTCAATAAAATTATTGGAGGATCCAAAACTGAGTCTAGCAGAATCATTAAACATTGTTCATGGTTTGCAAAAAAAAATATCAACGTTAAGGTTACATCAAAATGCCAGAAAAGTTTATTTTAAATTAAAAAGTGTATTAAAGAAAAATCCTGGTTATAAGACTGTACAAATAATTAACCAACTATCTAAAAACAACGAGGCTGAAATACCAGAAAGTGTAAATAAAAACTGTGTGCAAAATTTTCAATGCTTGACATACCTTCCTATTACCTCAGTCAGCGTGGAAAGATCTTTTAGTCATTTAAAATGGATATATTCTTACAGACGTCAAAGATTGACAGCAAAATCTATGGAACAAATTTTAGTGATCTATTCTAACTCGTAAAATATTGTATGCCACACCTGGACATAAAGTGGCTTTTTCCGCACGCTACGCGTACGGATAGAGCCGCTTTCTGGCCAAATGTGCACATATTTTTCCAACACGGGAGGTAATAAAGAAAGCCCTCGATCGCATAATTACGTCCCTCGCTTGCAGCTTGGGCCGCAACAATTGCGATTGCGCGGCCTTTCTTTGTTTTACCACCCTAATTAGGAAATGTACTATTTAGGGGCTTTTTTATTTACATATACAAAATAAAGGTTAAAAATACTAAGTGATTTGTTTGTATTTATTTTTCTGCCAACCGTACATTGCCACGAAATTTGAACGTTGATACCGATGTTTAGTAATCACGTACATTTTAGATATATTTTTCAATAACTAAAAGTTAAGTTAATAGGTAATTGTGTGAATAACAGGTTAGGTTTATAAGGCTGCTCTATAGAGTAGTGACATCTGGTTTAGTTAGTTAAAGTGGACTATTCAAGTCGCTTATAGATATGCCGTTCACGATGCCAGCTCGCCAAACAAAACTGTGCAAAACAAAGCAAACTGGCCTTAGGTTGGTGCCAAGAATAATAAAGGAGCTCTTAAGTGGGTTTTCCAGAAAACTGTCATCAGAAGTTGGAAATAGTAAGTAAGAAACAAATAAAGTTTAGTGGAGTGGGAAGCAAAGCTACGACTTACAATTTAAAGTTGGTCCGGCGCAGGTGAGAGCTGGGTGGGGGAGGGCGGTTAGGCCAGTGACGTGAGACCACTAGGTGATGCCTTATATATCACCTCACATTAGATCCAACAATGTAAATATTTTAAACAAAAAAGAACCGACTTCACTTAGCCTCCACCTTTCCAAAAGCAAATGCACGAGCTCTCTTCCTCCTAAAATACTCAAATCACTATAGGTATGCCTATAATATTTGAAGAGTCCCCTCGATTTATCCATGATCCCATCATCAGATCCTGACCTCGTTACAATAGGACCAACTGTGAAGTATACTCTTTCAAAACAATAAAAAAAATTTCAAATCTGTCCAGCCGTCTTAGAATAATTGGTGAACATACATAAAAAAATAGCAAAAAAAAAACAAAGATCCCGACGAATTGATAACCTCCTCCTTCGAAATCTTGAAGTCGGTTGATAAGAAAACAATTACGTGACTCAACGGTAATTAAGATCAATTGCTGTAGACAGAAAAACGGCGAGAGCATAAATGCAATATGTGTTAATTTTAATGCTACATCTAGCGAGGTCTGTGGGGGTGATGCTGAGGGGTGAACTTACAGCATTGATACATAAACTCGCTCCAACTAGCTTAGCCGACTGTGGTCTAACGGCGAGGTTTCCATAATGCATTTCATGCCACTTAATGCTTACGTTAATTAAGTTAATTTAATATTACACAGTAAATCTACTGCAATATATCACTTAGCAAGTTAACTTTCTAAATTGTATATTTTAATGTCAGATGTCGAGAAATGATATACCACAGGCATATAAAGTTTGATTTGATATATAATATTTATATATATTTATATTTCCGTAATAAGTCCATAATGCATGAAACTGGCACGATGTTGTGATATTAGTAATTTGATTTAGTCGAATCCGTGCAATCCGTATAAATGTTTGATAAAAACAACAAATGAATCTCATTAGGCTATTGGACTCAAATAACAGGAGTTACTTAGTTAATATCTCCCGGCTAGGCTATCCTCAATACCTAATGAGGGGTAACCGATACCGAGGTAACGACGTCGGCCCGAGACTTGGATAGATGTTCGTTTGTTACGTGGAAATTTGGACAAGTGCTAAATATGCGGTGTTCGATATTCCAAGGAGGCATATAGTGAGTGACAAGTTGCTATAAAATAGAGTAGATAGGTACTCTTTTATTCGAGAGTACCTCCTGTTAATTTCTAAGTCACCGTTCTTTTATTAGTTTTATTACATTAGACGATTTTTGGCACTTTTAGACCCCTTGCCTCCCATGTAAGAAAAAATAAGAATTGGTTGACCCCCTTCCCCTTATTTAAATTTATTGCGTAAGACAAAAATCTTTAAAATGAACAATTTTGACAGGTTTGGTTATAGTTATATTTAAGATGATGGTTGGATGGTTATAGTTATACGCAAGATGACAAATTTTCCTTCAAAAAAATCTAGTAAGAAACATCAAGACTCCCCCACCCCCACGTAAAAAAAAGACATGGTCGACCCCTTCCCTCAATCACCTTACATAATAAAGGAATGGCCCCTAATATGCTCAAACTCAATGTTATTGAGTTTCTTATTCTCGTTTTATTTTCCAATGCATTATAATTATCACACGCGAATGAGAATCGAACCCAGCACTTCTACGAAATATTATGTCACACAGAGGCTTTGTTTATTTGTTTAACTGCCTTAACTTCTCATATCGGAAAACAATAATCCCAGTATTGATGGGGTAAGTTGATTAGTTGCCAGTTTTTGTTATCGGAAACCCAAATGATTTAAAGAACACTCAATAAATTTGAATTATAAGATACCGCAATAAGATATTCCAGCTACGAATCCTCACCGCTTCATTACGACTTCAAAATGATCCTGAAATAAATCGTGGGGGGAATCGCAAATACTGCAATGGCGCTTGGAGACGAGAACGGCTGGTTGAGATCTCGATTTGTTTTGGTTGGATAGGGCACCTACTTGCCAGGATCCAAGAGAAAGAGAATATTATTCAATAATATATTAGTGTTCTATGCAACCAGCTGAAAAAACAATAAAAATTAAAGAACTCGGTAAAAAATAAAGAGTTTGAAATTGTTACTTTGATGTTTTAAATTCGGTTGACGTCTATGTTAGAAATAATATTTTATGATTTCGCCAATCTTTCTTTTAGTTTTGTATACGTATTTCCATATCACTCTGGTGGATTTAGTTTCAAATTACATAATATCGGCAATTTCGCCCTGCCATAATCGACCTCTTATTGTATCAAAATAAGTAACTAGTATCTACTAGAGTTACAACGGTTTTACATCACTTGCTACAGGTAGCAATATAACATCGTGGTACTGTAACTTTCAGATAGGTAAAGTTTGCAGACGTAATAATAAAGGATCATGAATATGTCGCCAAGCTTAACACTTTTAGTACCAACTTAGACTTGGAACAACCAAACTACTGTCCCTTACTTTGACTGTTTAACCATTTCGTCTTGTTACTGCCCGCTTGAAACTTCCTCAGGAATGTTTAAATTGCTCGAGTAAGTATTATTCCTAAAAGTATGTACATATTATTGGTATTTAAAAGCTTGTATTCGTTTTGATATATTATGGGAGTGTAAGTAATAATGGAATTTGTATTACGGTGCGAGAAGATTCGGTGAAGGCTGGCATTAAAAATATTAAAATAAGTAATTGCTCCATCAGGCTGCCACCTGAGCCCGGTGCGGGGCGGGCGGTGCGAGCTTTCCAAGCGCCACACTTTGTGATAATGGCAATTGTGTGATCGCTCCGAGAATTTTCATTCTTTTCTCACGTTTATGATCTCCTTTGGGCGTTGATGAGGTTGTTCGGGCTGCATACTTGATTGTGCCGGTGTTATAACGTTCTTTGAAGGTAAAAAGTATTAAAAGGTAAACTTTTCGGAGTCTCTTGAAGTGCTTTCCTATTTAATGTAAGCGGCTACAACTTTTAAAAACCTTTTTACGAAATATTTTGGTATCATACTATTTTCGTATTGTTTACATTAGAGAAACATTCAATTAATGCAAGGTTTAGTTAAAATTATTCCAAGTAAAATACTCTTCAAAGTTATGAAAGGAATTTGAAAAAAATATCCTTTACGAGCATAACCCAATTCCAGAGTGTCTTTTTTCCTCCCTGCCTTCGTCATGTTACATGCCGCAGGAGTCCACAAAAATGTAATCATAAAAGCCGTTAACCAAGAGTTGTATTTGTGCGCCAATTACGTTAAGTGCTAACTCATGTAGGCTGCGGCTCGTCCACGCTAACAATTTGTGAAGCACTTTTTTTGTATAGCCGGGTACTCACTAGCGAGCCGTAACTGTAACCGTTGCATGTACTGTAACCAAAAAACATAGTGTGTACGTGGTTCGCAAACCTGCTGCGAGCGGTACGCGTGCGGCTTGCAGCGAGCCGACGTTTACAACGTACTCATTTCTGAACCCGAAACGTTGCACGTAACTGTAACCGTTACTGTTACCAAAAACATAGTGTGTATGTGGTTCGCGAGCCTGCGACGAACGCTACACGAGCGACTCGCAGCGAGCCGACGATTGTCGGTTTTTGCCGCGAATCAAAGGGGGTTCGCAGTGCGCTCGTGGACGTCAAGAGAAGAGGTTGTTGCTAGCCGCTGCGAACCAGCTGTATTTTCGAGTTATTTCTTCGTCATGAGTGAATGGTCAGAGGATAAATGTCTTTTGCTGATAGACGCCTACAGGGAAAATACTGTAATATGGAACCCTAAGGACAAAGATCCGATAAAGACACTTCGTCCGACATCGTGGAGTTTCAAACCAAAACTGAGGATAGATCCGGCAGGCCTCCCCGTACACACTAGAACCTCGTTACTGTATCTGTTTGGTTACAGTTACAACTCGCAAAATGAGTACGCTCGGTGAAAGCGTTCCGTTCCGGCGACGTCGTGAGCCGTAACTGTAATACGCGTACACACTAGAACCTCGTTACTGTATCACGCATGTTACGGTTACGGCTTGCTAGTGAGTACTCGCCTTATGTCAGATCGTCCTCGACGTTTGAATCTGGGCGCTGATTATTGATCTGTCGCCTCTTTGATTTGAAGGTCTTTAGTACTTACGTACTTGAGAATTCTTTTCAAGATGAAGGAACCATGGTTCCTTATATTACTTATAATTATTTAATTATTTGTATTGAAACGGCTCTCATTTCGTGTCAGATTTTTGTGATGTTTCCATACACTTTGTAACGGGCATTAAAGATGAGCGCCTCGGTCTGAGGTAGACGGAAATAGAAAACCTGAGGATTAGATACTAATGTTTCAGAGGTTTAAAAAAAACGTTCGTCTTCACACTGTTTATCCATTTTGTAACGGGATGTAAAATAGATTTTGGTTGTTTTCCGAAATACACAATTATAATTTATACTACCTATTTAAAATCAATTATTAAATAAGTAAGATAACTGCATATATGAATTCAAAGCCAATGAATAGAGACCAGACATGTTTGATTTGAATCTGAAAGTGATTGAACAGCAAAGGTAAAACTGTTTAATGTTTTTTTCTTGTACCAAGGTTTTTTTTTACTAGGTTGTGCCAACTGCCAAAACCGTAGCTCACGTAAAAGTTGCGAAGCGTAACCTTCCAAAGCTTTTACAGCAAGTCGGGTCCTGTTCACGTTTGTATATAAAATGCAAGGCACACGCGATTCGCAGGCAGTTTGAATCACAGAACGTATATTGGACGAGATTCAGCGAATGCTTCAATTTTAGAAGTGCAAAGCGGCTCACTCTCGCTTTCAATCTTTGCTTCAAACGATTTAATTGTTTCAGTCGCCAAATTCAACCAAAGTTAAGAAAACTTTACTTTCATGAACTCCTCTCGTGACTATACTAAACTATAATACTACTAGCTGTGCCCGCGGCTCCGCCCGCGTGGAATTCGGTCTTTTTTTATCATATTTTTTTGCCATGATTTAAACGACATAGAGTATAGTAGTAGGTGTATATCGGATGATACAGGACCACTTTTGTATTTATACGTTCATGTCCACGGCAAATATCATCCAAATCGATGCTCCCGTCAAATTAATCGTTTAAGCAGGAAAGGTAAGAACAGGCGCGGTTGAAATTGGGGTGGGGGGGGGGGGGGGGGGGTCACAAATTCAGAAATGTTTTTTTTTTCTATTTGAGGTGCACTTGGAAGGGGGGGGGGTCCATGATCCATGAAAATTTAACTCAATCGAGTGTAGTGGCTACCCCCCCTTTTAGACGTTGAAGTTTTATAGGCTACGTATAACCTGGCTGGGGATTTTCTTGAATTGGAATTAGTAATCCTTAAGGGGTGATTTCCGGGATAACAATGCAAAAGAAACCGGTCAAGAGCATGTCGAGCGATGCTCAGTGTAGAGTTTCGTAGATGCCGCCCTGTTACAAAACAACCGTTCAAAAGGTCGTTTATTACGGGATATTTGGCGGCGCTTACGTCATTTTACTATTCGGCACTTCCTTTCACTACGCGTTTTTGACTGATATTTCAAAAACGGCTGAACCGATTTTATTCAATATAGTTTTTATTGAAAGTTCTTATCAGGCCTCACCAAATTTCAGCTTTCTAGTGCGAACGGTAACTGAGCTAGACCGCGGACAGACGGACGGACATGGCGAAACTATAAGGGTTCCTAGTTGACTACGGAACCCTAAAAAGAGATAAATAGTAGTTTATGTAACTGTTACGTAATAAAGGCCTAATTATGTACAGAATCATACACTGCTTTACCTACACACATATTAAAAATCCATTGAAACCATTAGAATGACCGCCATTATACCGCCATGGCCAACCATATTGCGCCGGCGGTCGGGGGGGAGGAGGGGGCGGATTTTCATTACGATACCGTAGGTACTGAATTTTCATACGTTTTTACCACACTGTCACAGATAATACACGCAGGTTACGTTACTGGTTGCAATAATGGTGGTAATTTAATTACATACGGTTCCGAACGCGGAATAGAGGATTTATGATATTGGTGTAGATCAAGATATTTATTCTTCAATGTAAGCACATTACAATGCACTAATGAACGTCAGAGAAAAATAAAATACGTGAGTGTCGTGGAACACTCTATTGGAACGAAGTTATGTTATTTAATTTTATTTCATTTTTGACTTTTTCTCAAATTGGTTTTAATTTTTTTGTATTTTTTTAAATTTTGTATTTTTTTAATATTTAAAAAAATTTGGAAATTTTGAAAATTTTGGAAACTGGAAATTTTGGAAATTTTGGAAATCTTGGAAATCTTGGAAATTTTGGAAATTTTGGAAATTTTGGAAATTTCGGAAATTTTGGAAATTTTGGAAAGTTTGGAAATTTTGGAAATTTCGGAAATTTTTGAAATTTAGAAATTTAGCCATTTTTGACATTTTCGACATTTTTGAATTGTTTTAATTTTAGGTTCTCGACTTTTTTCACTTTTATCACTTTGTCACTTCTCACTTTCACTTTTCACTACACTTCACTTCACTTTATTCTATTTTATATATTTTTTATTTCATTCCATTTTACATGTTTCTCAATCGTATGGGTGTCGCGTTTTCGTGACGTGACGCTTTTTCGTGATGGTCACGTGACTTTTTTTCGCCTAGCCCCCCATCTGCGAACCGGCTGGTTCTAACCCTAACCTCTGGCCCAAGAAGTATTATGACCGAAAAGAAACTCGACGGGACTTATTTTTTTCAAAACATTAATACATTATACTAAAGATTAAAGATTAAATAGAGAATTAAAGATACAAAATAATGCGTAGTTCTTCAAGTAGACATATCAAAACAGCTTGAGAGACAGATAATGTACCCAATGTTTAATTATAAAGAAAAATAAATACTAATCTGACTGCTTCACAAAACGTTTGATATGTTTTCCTACCTAAACGGTGTCCTATAAATGTTAGATGATTTGTAGTAGTTTTTTGATTTGGGCCATGCATCTTTGTCCGTCATATATAGTCCTCGAACCTGCAATAACCCTTTGACATTCATGACATTTTCAAATATTTCTTAAGAGCGGGTAAAGGTAAATTTAAAGCATCGACGTGTTATAAATATGAACACCTTGACCAAAAAATTACAAATTATTTCAATACCAAATTTCATCTAAATTCGTACAGCGGTTATAGGTTGTTTCTTTCCCATGTAAACTTCCACCCCTTTTGCATCCGTTTAAAGGATAATTTCCGAGATAATAGTAGATTGTACACCAAGGGGATAAAGCACTGTTTTATGTCACGGGCGCAATATTGAATCCTGAACGTAACGAAGGACTCCAGATTTTAATCCCGAGCGCAGCGAGGGGTTTATGAGTTAATTCCCGAGCGAAGCGAGGGAATTAAGACTGAGTCCTGAGTGCAGTGAGGGGTTCAAGCGCGCCCGTGACAAAAACAGCTTTATCCCCGAGGAGTATACTCTACTTTTCTCACCTCTTGCGAGACAATAAAATAGCTAAGGCTACTAGAAACGGATTTTTATTAAAGTAAATCAAAAGTAAAAACCGGCCAGGTGCGTGTCGGACCACACATAGGAGGGTTCCGTACCTTCAATGGAACCAAACTAATACCAAAAGGTCGTATCTGGTGCCTATGGTTTTTTGGAGATAAAGATAACTCAAAAATAGCTAAACCGATAATGTTCAAAACAATTTGCGTAGAAAGTATATGGTAAGACGCATCTCCTCAATTTTTTTCATATTTTTGGACTTACGGTTAAAAAGTTACAGGGGGGGGGGGCACAATTTTTCTGACTTTCGAAGCGATTATTTCAGAAAATATTCACTTAATCACAAAATGGTCAAAGAAACCTCAATGTTATTTTTAAAGACCTATCATTGATGTGTCACATGTTGATATTTAGTAAAAAAAAAATAGTTACATGTATGGAGCGCCCCCCCCCCTAATTTTTTTTTTCAAATCTACATAACTAAGTAGCGGCATACAAAATACACCTTATGTGTAAATTTTATTCAGATACGTCGTATAGTTTCCGAGTAAAATGGCTGTGACATACGGATGGACAGACATACAGACAGACATGACGAATCCATAAGGGTTCCGTTTTTTGCCATTTGGCTACGGAACCCTAAAAATTGATTCTTGATACATTAGTCCATTTTATTCAAATTTTATCTTCAATTTTTATAGAACCTGCAGTTTTACTCCGTATACTGCAGCGTCTTATGACACTCGCGGCATTTGTTTTAGGTATTTAAAAAAGGTGGCCAGCACGATTTTCCGAATAAATTCGATTTTCAAATCAGTTCGACGCGGCGGCGCGGGCCCCGGCTGGCGTCGCGGGGCTGTGCACCCTGCGGACTTTACCAAATTAGACTTTAAGCACATAACAATAAGAACTATGGGAAGTGAAATCACATTATTAACCAGCGGGTTATAATGAGATTTAGTACAACATTATAACCCGGCTAAAGCCAAGGGCTATAATGATTTGCTTTCGGTGAGGTTTGCATGATATATAATTTGGCATTGTCGAGCAGGTGGTGTGAAAAACTATTTTATTTCCTTTTCCAGAGCTCAAATTATCTCCATACCAAATTTTATCTCAATCGATTCTGCGGTTAATGATTCCCTATAAACATTTCCAACTACGTTTTCACCCCTTTAGGGTTAATTTTCGGGGTGAAAACTATCCTTTGTCCTTTCTCGAGACCCATACTATCTCTATACCAAATATCATCTTTATCAGTTCAGCGGTAAAAAAATCCTCATACCAACGTCCAACCTCCTTTTCACCCCTACAAGGTTTTATTTTCGGGATGAAAACTATTCTGTCGTTTCTCGGAACTCAAATTATCTCCATACTAATTTCTATTAAAAATTCTCCATACAAACCTTCAACCCCCTTTTCACCCCCTCCAGGGTTGATTTTCGGGATTAAAACTATTCTTTGTCCTTTCCCGGGACTCAAACTATCTCTACATAAAATTTCATCAAAATCCGTTCAGCCGTTTTCACGTGATGCGCGGTCAAATAAAAAGACAAACAGATAAACAGACAAAAATTCTAAAAATTGTTGTAATGTGTTCTGTTATATCGATTCTAAGTATCCCCAGCCAACTTCTTTCGAATATATTCCATTAACAGCCTTTCGACCCTCTTCAGCTTTATTATATGTATAGATAGTTTTTATTGAAAGTACCTTTCAGGCTTCACTTCCATTATTTTTTTCAAATTTTTAGTACGATGGGGGGGGGGGGGGTGCTTTTTTTGAAGATGAAACTATCCTTTGTCCTTTCGAGACCCATACTATCTCTAAGTATACAAATTTTCATCTAAATCAGTTCAACGTTAAAAAATTCCTCATACCAACTTCCAACCCCCTTTTCACCCCTACAAGGGTTTGAAAACTATCCTATAACGTTTCTCGAGACTCAAATTATCTCCATACTCATTTCTATCTAAATCGTTTCAGCGGTTAAAAATTCTCCATACAAACTTTCAACCCCCTTTTCACCCCCACCGGGGTTGATTTTCGGGATTAAAAGTATATATTATCCTTTCCCGGGACTCAAGCTATCTCTATACAAAATTTCACCAAAATCCGTTTAGCCGTTTTCACGTGATGCGCGGTCAAATAAACAGACAAACAGATAAACACACAAAAATTCTAAAACTTGTTGGAACGTGTTCTGTTATCGATTCTAAGTATCCTCAGCCAACTTTTTTTCGATTATCTTCCATGTACAGACTTTCGACCCTCTTCAGCTTTATTATATGTATAGATGCAGGAGGTACAGCAGAAATGAACCTGTTTCTGTTATTTTATCGAAGGTATTTAAATCTACTACAGCCTAGTTAAATCTATGGTGCGTTTAGAATTTGAAAATCAAAAGATACTCACTCGGCTCCATTTTTTCCTCCCCTGTGCAGCATGCCCGCGCGTGCCATCTCACGCCCGCGCCCTGTGCAAAAACAACCATTAGCTAGTGGCTCAACAATAAAATAAATTGGTACAGCGGTAGCAATACAGTAACAACAATAATGAAGAGTAAAGAAAACATAATATATACATTTTATACTTTGCATGGAAATTATATACAAGCTGTAGGTACGGTCAGCTGCAGAGAAATTTACCCACCCTTGCTATTACCCTTACAAGTTTGTATGCACGGGTGGGTAAACTTCTCTGCAGCTGACTAATGCCTGTTTTCATTGCTGTTATTTTTAAGGTCCCAATAATTTGAGTAAGCAGACATATTTATTTTACAAATATTAAGTTACAGGATTTTCGAATTTAACTGCCTATTATCAATATGATTACAAATTTACAGAAAAAAATACAAGAATTCCTATTATCAATATGATTACAAATTAACAGAAAAAATACAAGAACCTAAATCACATAGGTACTCGTACCCAATATTATATTTAACCCTATCGACATCCGTCACGCTTCAAAATACCTCGTTGATTTTTCCGATAAACTCTGCAATAACCATGCTACGGTGACGTGGTAAAGCGTTACAAACAGAAAATTTTATATAAAAAAACCGGCCGTGCCCGGAAGTGCGTGTCGGACCACGCATAATGGAGGGTTCCGTACCTTCAATGGAATAAGAACCAAAGTAATACCAAAAGGTCGTATCTGATGCCTATGGCAGAAGTTTTTTGAAGATAACTCAAAAATGGCTAACCGATAATGTTCAAACCAATTTTCGTAGAAAGTGTGTAAAATCTTTCTTCTCAAATTTAAAAAAAAAATTTGAACTTACGGTTCAAAAGTTACAGGGGACGACGACGACACAAGTTTTCTGACATTCAAGGCGATAATTTCTGAAAATATTTACTTAATCACAAAATGTTGAAAAAAAACTTCGATGTTATTTTTAAAGACCTATCGACTGATGTGCAACATGATATTTGGTAAATTTTTTTTTTTTTAATTTAGTTACGAGTATGGAGCACCCACCCTAAAAATTACTTTTTCTGTAATTTAACTACATAACTTAGTAGCGGCATACAAAATACACCTTATGTCCAAATTTTATTATGATACGTCTTATAGTTTCCGAGAAAAATGGCTGTGACATACGGACGGACGGAGGGACGGACGACAGACGGACATGACGAAACTATAAGGGTTCCGTTTTTGCCATTTTAGCTACGGAACCCTAAAATGATCGGTCATCAAATATAGTAAACTGCCTGTAGCATTGTACGCTGCGTCCATGAGCCAGCAGACTCATCCACGAGCTTTCCCTAGTACCCGCTAAATATAAGGCTTACTGGACCACGGTTTACTTGCAGACCGGCCCTTGAGTGGAGGAAAAAGTTCATTTAATTATTTACGCAATTAATGGTGTACTTTGTTTATTGTTCGGTTAAATACAGTTTGGAGGATTAGCCAAGTTAACGCAAACAACGGAACGGTAATAGTTTGCTACTAAATAGTTAAATACTATAGCAGATAAAAAGAAAAAAGTGCGGTAAAACGAATTAGCTTCGCGTATTCTGATTGGCTTTGCCATATATTTTTCTACATCATAATCACGTGTGCTAAGGTATACAGGGTGAATTTTAAGTCGTGAATCGTAATATGTTTTTCTAACTCCATAAACAACAAGCAATTTAATGCCCCAACTCTTACTAAAATCAGACAAAAAAAATATTATTTTTTTGTCGTTTATTTTACTTTTAAAAGTCATCATCATCATCATCATCATCAGCCTATATTAGTCCACTGCTGGACATAGGCCTCCCCTAATGAGCGCCATAGCGCCCTGTCTTCAGCTTGCCGCATCCAGCATCCGCCTGCAGTCTTTCGCAGATCGTCATCCCACCTGGCCAGAGGGCGTCCTACACTACGTTTGCCGAGACGCGGTCTCCACTCAAGAACACGTTTACCCCAGCGGTTGTCGGTTCTTCGCGAGATATGGCCGGCCCACTGCCACTTCAGCTTGCTAATTCTTTGAGCTATGTCGATAACTTTGGTTCTCTGTCGGATGTATTCGTTACGAATCCTATCCTTCAGAGAAACCCCGAGCATAGCTCTTTCCATAGCTCGCTGAGCGAATTTGAACTGGTGGACCAGCCTTACCGTGAGTGTCCACGTCTCAGCTCCGTAGGTCATTACAGGTAGGACGCACTGATTGAAAACTTTCGTTTTCAAGCATTGCGGTATGGATGACGAGAAGACTCGGCGTAGTTTTCCAAATGCTGCCCAGCCTAGCTGGATCCTCTTTTTGGCCTCCTTCTCAAAATTGTTTTTACCTAACTGCAGGATCTCCCCAAGGTAGGTGTACTCAGAAACAATTTCAAGAAGGTGGCCATGTACGACGACCGGTCCCGGATCAATGTGGCCATTGATCATGACTTTGGTTTTATCCAAATTCATGCCAAGACCGATGCGTCGCGAGGCTGAAGCTAGGCCGTCCAGCATCTGGGTCAGCTCCTCTAGCGACTCCGCCATTATGACTATGTCATCAGCGAATCGCAGGTGTGAGATGTAGTCGCCGTTTATGTTTATGCCCTTACCTTTCCAGTCCAGCGTCTTAAACATGTCTTCCAATGCGCTCGTGAACAGTTTCGGGGATATGACATCCCCCTGTCTCACCCCTCTGCGCAATGGGATGGGTTTAGACTGCTGGCCCTGTACTTGAACACTCATAGTGGCGGCTTCCGAGAGACATCTCAGCACCTCGATATAATGATAGTCTACTTGGCATCGCTGTAAGGATTCCAGAACAGCCCACGTTTCCACGGAGTCAAAGGCCTTCTCATAGTCCACAAAAGCGAGACACAGGGGCTGATTATACTCTTCGGACTTCTGTATAATCTGCCTCACTGTGTCAATGTGGTCTATGGTGCCATATCCTCCGCGGAACCCAGCCTGTTCCGGTGGCTGGAACTCGTCGAGTCTCCTGGCGAGACGATTCGTGACCACTCGTGAGAAAAACTTATAAACGTGGCTCAGAAGTGTGATGGGTCTGTAGTTTTTAAGGAGGGTTTCATCACCCTTCTTAAAAAAGAGCACCACCAAACTCCCGCTCCACGCCTTAGGAGTTCTCCCACTGTGAAGGACGGCATTGAAGAGGTTCTGCAGCTCCTGTATAACAGGAGCTCCTCCTGCCTTCAGAAGTTCTGAAGTAATACCGTCCTCACCGGGGGCTTTTCCATTTTTAAGCTGCCTCAGAGCTAACACGATCTCGTCTTGACTGATGTCCGGCAGTTCGTCGGTATAGTGGCGTGTCAGGGTGGCTCTAGAATCATGGTCATCTCGTTGAGAGTGGGGGGCATGTGCAGAGTACAGCCGGCCATAAAAATCCTCTATCTCGGCGGAGATCTCCGGCTTCGACAATACGGTCCTCCCGTCGTGCGTTTTAAGCTTCGTCAGGTGGCTCCTGCTAAGCTGCTGAGTGAATACTTTGGACACTCGGTTTCGCTCTATCGCCTCTTCAATGAAGCGTGTGTTGGAGCTCCGAAGGTCGCGCCGTACCATCTTCGCAATTCGCTTGTTCAGGACTGACCTCTCTGACGAAGTCGCTTGGGTGGTCTCCCGTCTTCTTGTCATCAGCCCCAGAGTCTCATCCGAGAGTTTGGACTTTTTGCCAGTACGCTGTTTTCTGCAGAACTTGATACCCTCGTCCCTCAGCGTTTCGACCAGATTGTGTAGGGTCTCGTCAGCGTCATCAGTGGGTTCCAAGGCAACAAATCTATTCCCGAGAAGCTGCTGAAACTTCTCGGTGCCCGCGATGATTTGGATTTGGTTAGTAACAACCAAAACATTACACATGATCACTTTTAAAAGTGATCATGTGTAATTAAAACAGCTTTATGAGATATTTCAGATGAGAAATTAAGTAAATTTCATTTCTAACTAGGACAAATGACAAATTTGATGTCAATGACAGTTCCGATTCAAAGAGGCAATTCAATTTACTAATTTAAATATCCTAATAGGCCGTTGTAATATCCTAAATCTAAAAAAACAAAAAAAATCTTGTCTGATTTTAGTAAGAGTTGGGGCATCAAATTGCTTGTTGTTTATGGAGTTAGAAAAACATATTACGATTCACGACTTAAAATTCACCCTGTATAGGTTATAGAGCCAAGAAACGAAAAAAAACCGGCCAAGAGCGTGTCGGGCCACGCTCAGTGTAGGGTTCCGTAGTTTTCCGTCCGTCACAGTAAGTGTCCCCACTTAAGAGTTAAAATAACACCGCCATGTAGGATATGATATGAGCGTTCCACGTACAGCGACATCTATCGGCAAATTAAGTAAACTATTGCGCGCGAGCTTAAAGTATGGAAGATGATTTTTATGGGATAATTCTTTATTGCGTGAACCGATTTTCACCGTTTTTATTTATTTGAAAGCACGTCATTTCATTGTGATTTTGTAGAAATTACAGGTACAATAAACACCTGCTTATACGGTTAAATTACAAACTTAGTTCAGAAATTATTTTGTATTTTTTTTTCAAAAACTATTCAACCTATCAAGTTCAAAATAATTTTCCTAGAAAGTTTTTATAAAGTTCTACTTTTGAGATTTTTTTCATATTTTTAAAACTTATGGTTCAAAAGTTAGAGGGGGGGACACATTTTTTTTAACTACTGGAGCGATTATTTCCGAAAATATTTACATTATCAAAAAAATGATTTTAGTAAACCCCTATTCATTTTTAAATACCTATCCAACAATATATCACACGTTAGGGTTGAAATGAAAATCACTCCCCACTTTACGTATAGGGGAGGTACCCTAATAAAACATATTTTTCCACTTTGTATTTTACCACTTTGTCGGCGTGATTGATATACATATTAGTACCAAAGGAGATCGCCAATTCTGGGCCACCTGATATAAACCGTATACAGTTTGTACTACAATGTAAAATAAATACTCATTTTATTACTAAAGTAAACAAAATATTACAAAAAAATGAAACGGGAATTAGAAATACTAAATAAATAAACATTATGTTGATTATTTCGCGATTAAAATACAGCAAGACAAGTCGTTAACGTCCTTATGGCATTGATATAAAGTTTAACTTCACCTGGACTGAAACGGGTTTGTTTTTTTGTTTGACACTGTCAATATCTACCGTTACATAATCTTCGTTTTGATACTGTTCGGTAAGTTACAACATTGTAATATTAAAATTATATCCTACGAATACGGAAGTTTAAATTAGAAATCGACTGTATTAAAACGCCTAAAGATTGAAAATTTTTGCATTTCTGATCGGAGTTTGAATATTAAAAGTGGGTTTCATAATGGCATAATATCATGCTCCTTCGATAACGAAACGCATATTTTTTTCAATTTTGCAATGTCAGATACTAGTGCTATCGCACTTAACGGTGGTAAACCTTATCCCTTCGCAATAGGTGTTCAATTAATAGTATCAACATCAACGATGGTTTGACAGCCGTCTTTGTTTACCGAAATACAGGAACTATAAATACGATCAAAATATGACTTTTTATTATTTCATCATGATTCCCGTTTTGTTTTTAAGTCCGCTTTTGTACATTATCTTTAAAAAACCAGTACTTTTTTTACATTAATGTATAAATCATAGGCATGCACGCTTTCAAAAATTGTCCTCGTCAGATTCAAGTTTTAAATGCATGATTTTTCAATTTTCCCATTAGATTTCGCATTTTTTTTACCACCGTCCTGATCTAGAAATTATGACGATTTTTTAAAGGTTAGAGTCATTCCTAAACGGTCCTAAATAATCTGGGCCAGATCACCTAACAAAAATTGACGATCTCCTTTCAGATTTCTAGTGCTAACGGTCACTGAGATTATCCGCGGACGGACGGACGGACGGGCAGACATGGCGAAACTATAAGGGTTCCTAGTTGACTACGGAACCCTAAAAAGGCTATTATGTTATGTTGAATCTTAATAAAACACCTATAAGTAGCTATAAATTATCTAGTTCAATCTAGTAACAATTTATAATTTTAAGAATTATTGGATAATCTAGTCATTTAGCCAAATTCCTGAAACCAGCAGTAAAACTCAAGCTGTAAGTAATTGCAATGATATGGAAAATAGCTCTTTTATGACTCATAAATACGAAACACGAAAAACAATATTAAGATCTTACCAAAAAGTTACACAATACGATGCTTGTTACTCGTATTTGGCATGCATTCAAACTACAGTGCATTATTTTCATTCATTGTCAAACTTATTTACTTGTTTGTAGATTAATATATTGACCATGACTACGACTTCTGACCATGTAACAAAATCCATACCTAGGCCCGTGAGGTCCTAGCGCCCATAGTAGCATTGAGTCTTATGGACGATACCGATGACCGTAGAGCTGGCCGGCAACTTCCTCACTCAACGTAATAGTGTTTTGATACAGCGAGCAAATGCTGCCAGCGTCTACGCTATCATGACGCGGGGTTTATTTTACATACTTTTCTCTAATGTTAGATTGTATTTATTTATAGGTTCAGATTGAAAGTTTCATGTGTTTGTACCGTTTGAAATATCAAAATAAATTAAATACTATTACACATTTTAAAATAAAAATGAAACTAAGTGAATATTTTCTTACCTGTAGAGAATACCATTAGGTATTAATTCCGCGATTCTTACATTGTGTTATGTCCAATTAGATTTAACTAAATAAATAAAACATCAGCCAGTCAACGCACGTATATATCATGGGGCACGGGGTTATAATACTTATAATTCTATAGAGTAGCGTATCGGTTAATCTTGTTGCGTTTAATTGTTCGAAGATCTTTCTATAAGGTTTGGTTTAGTTAGAAAATAACCTAAATAAAGGTAGTAGTTTTAACTACACAGAGTTCTTTAGTAAAAAGACTAATGAGTTTATACTCACCAGTCAGCTCCACTAGGTCTATACAGTCTTTCATTCAGTACACTTCCTTAAGAAACCGCCTATATGCGTAGATTGGTAAGCCGCTAATTAACGCTGTTCCCTGAAGCTGCATTCAAAGTTGAAACGTAAATACCCGTTTATTATATTAATATTATACATCATGAACTTTTAAAATTTTGGAAACTTACTTTATGTTTATATATTATCTTTGGTGTCATATATTTCAATTATGATCATTATATCTGTTTTCTAAAAGATTATGTTCAATAACTACTTTTTAAAAATATATTTGAGTTTTAGTTTGCCATTACGTTCCCAAATACGAGTATGTACGAGTATCACTTTATTCCATTTACTCTTATACCAACTTTTTCTAAAATAATGTTTATCGTTGTAGGTACCATAAACTATAATAATCTTACATTATCAGATTGAAGAGCTAGCAAATTACAAAATTAAACTCATAATAAACTGAAACATTTCTACATCAAAATACAAATGGCACTACCAAACTTAGTGTAACAAACACAATACGTTCATTAGTTACATCCTTTATCACATTTACGTTCTCATCTCAAAACATTACTTAAGTGTGTAATAAGAAAATACACCTTATGTTAGTAAGGACAAAGTTCACATTTGAAAATGTATAAAGGAGTTAAGAGATTGTGTAAGTAAGTATAATACCGCACACTAGACACGAGCTCGCCTGAGTTCGCCTAACGAGAGCGAAATAATGAATTACAGGATCGCTGCCATCAGATAGTACGAGCAGCGTGGCAGGATAACAATCCTAATTATTAGGCTAGGTACGGCTTTGTTGCGTCCTACGTACTATTAAACGACATTACGATATTTTGATATACCGTGTAATAGAACTGCTAGTAATAGGGGTAAAGAAGGCACTTTATGTAGAGCTACACAAATATGTATTCGAAAAACAATCTACCTAAGTATTGTAAGTACATATGAATAACTAGGTTTTGCCCGCGACTTTGTCTACGTGGGATTAACAATCATCATAAGGAATTCATTGAACGCCTTAGTAAAATCTCATAGCAAATATAAAATTTAGCGCACATGCTATTTTACTTCTACAGTGAGCAACAGTTCCATACAAACTTGCACCCCCCCTTTTCACCCCGTTAAGGGACGATTTCTGGGATAAAAACTATCCTATGCCCTGTCCCGGAACTCAAATTATTTCGATACTCATCTAAATTGGTCGTATTGTCGCGTTTATTTTTTCTCATATTCATTCTAATAGGTTCCTCGTACGCGGATCCTCGTTCCGGCATACAAAGGATTAAGCATGAAGAGGTAACAGACAGACAGACAGACACACTTTCGCATTTATAATATTAGTATGGATAATATTACCATCAGGCGGGCCATATGCTTGTTTGCCACCGTGCACCGTCGTGGTATAAAAAAAAGGTAATATAAGAGCATTTTTAATACAGCATCGAACAGATCTCAAATAATCAAAATGAAATTGATCGCGACTACAAAGGGCTAGTTGCACCTAACCAAGCCGTCTGTTAACGACGTAACGACGTCGGCGTCGTTAAAACTTTCTCGTATAACAGTTTGCTATGGAATGATAGCTACGTCAACATACTTAATTTGGTCAGTTCGTTAATGTTACTTAGTGCCACCGACCCTAAGAAGAAAAGGGCTGAGGGCGGTGAGAAGAAGGGGGCTTTACTTTAAATTGCCCCTAAAAAGGAAAATCTCGATCGCCAGTACACTACTTCAATGGTTTTCATACATAGTATACGCTCAAATAACATCACCGGATTTTCATAAAAGGGAGGGCTTTCAAGTCACTAACGCAAACAAGTCAATATAACCGACTTACGGGATGGTTTACTGACTTTATGGTAAAGCCGTGTTTGAAGGGGACATAATGCTTATTGGCTCTTTAAAATACGTAACAGGACATATATGCGGCAGGGGTTTTTTTGCACCCATTGATTTAATAGGTTGTACTCGTATGTAACGAGGACAAAATAGAAACACTGGCATTCATATTTTAAGTAGGTAACTGGTAAACTATAAGAATCTAGTGAAGTAGGTAGTAAAGTGAACTAGGTAAACTACGTCTCATGGGATGTATCGTATGCCAAAATGAAATTGTTTTACAAGAATATTTCTTGATTTTCTTTTTTTGTATGTATCTCAATGCTTTAAGCTAGTATCTATTTATGTAAGTCCAATAATCAACTTTTGTCAATAATATGGTTTATAGCTTTATTACTTGGGTTACCTATGTTTTACCAAAAAATGTTTGACAAATTATCACTTCCCAAAACATTTTTCGTAGAATTTCATTTGCCAAATAATCGTTTGCCAAATTAACACTTGACAAATAATTCTTACGCAAACCTAACGTTCGACATGTTCATGTTTAAGCAATAACTCGTTTACCAACTGGTACTTTGACCAAATTTCATTTAATCAAATATGTTAGTTGGCATAATATGTTTTAACCAAAACAAAATAAGGCAAATGATTTGAATCGTCAATATTCAATTTACCATTTCTATTCCGTCGATTAATCAGAGGAGCACTTCAATGACAAATCATTTAAATGCGTTTTGCCTTGGGGTCGCAGTTCTAACCTAACCTAACCTACTATTTTGCCAGCAGTCAGTTCTTCTTGGGGGTCAAAGTTCTAACCTAACCTACTATTTTGCCAGCAGTCCGTCCTTCTTGGGGGTCAAAGTTCTGACCTAACCTAACCTACTATTTTGCCAGCAGTCCGTCCTTCTTGGGGGTCAAAGTTCTGACCTAACCTAACCTACTATCTGGTAGCAGTTCTTTTTTGTTGGGGGTCGCAGTTTTAACCTTACCGAACCTACTATTTTGCCAGCAGTCCGTTCTTCTTGGGAGTCAAAGTTCTAACCTAACCTAACCTATTTACTATCTGGTAGCAGTTAGTTCTTTTTTGTTGGAGGTCATAGTTCTAACCTAACCTAACCTACTATTCTTCAGAATTCTTACTGTTTTCGTAATTATTAAATCTTAATTTTTTTCTAAAATTTCATAACCCAAACAAGTGCGATTTTTGTCTATTTATGGTTTGCCGTAATATTAACTTGACTATATGTTGATTGTCTAATGTTTTTTTGCCTTATTAAAGCATTCGCTAATAGACCAAATGCCATAATGTAATTTTTCGTAATATACATATTTTGCTAAATAAAAATTTGACGTAATGAAAATATTCGTATTAAAATTGTGCCAAAGTTTGCATTGGCAAACAAAATGGTTGCTAAAAGTTTGGGAAATGAAATTTGACCAAAATAAATTTGGTAAAACGGCAGGATCCCTTATTACTTTTAGTTATGGAAATTACCACGATTGTACTAGTATTACGTAAGTATATATTTTGTACATCTGTACGTACACTTTGCAAACATAATGACAAAGTGACTCCTAACTAAAATCTGACATACATATAAATCCAAAACGTGCCGCACTAAGTACCACTTAGGCATATGTATATTAGTTACGCAGTGGGTAATTGCTTCATAATAGAGCAATCCCTCTCGGTCGTGCCGGCGTGGAGGGGTGGTAAGAAGCCAAACGGGCTAGGAATCGCCACCATTAATTTGTTTGATTTCAAGTACTTTAATAAGTACAACGTCATTTGTTTTATCATCCGACGTGTTTGGACTAATGGTAATGATACTCGTATAAGTATTAGAGCAATCTTACAGCATTTTAAGAATTGTGATATGTTTTTTTGGCACACTTATAGTAACGATAATCTTCATTGGTCCACAAATAATATTAATATATACAAATAGCGACTTAATGCCTAATGGTCTTATCTACCAGTCAGGGTTAAATGGGTTGCAAAGAGACAAGTAGAAATTTATTATTATATTGTTATATTAATCTTTGAATATTACTTTGAGTGGCATTAGTAAGTTTCTAGGGCAATCTATATTTCTAGGGTAATATTTTAGTTACACAACATAGATATTATGTATAATATAAATTTTCATAGCATTTGCTTATTAAATAGTAAGTATAGTTAGAAGCGGGATCATTAGGTACTCTACTAAGTTAATGTTTCGCCATTGAAGAATGATATAAGTAGCCGCTTTCATTCGCTCATTATGTTACGTTTAATATGATGTAGCTTCAAAGCAAGTAGTAAGTGTTAATTCGTTCGGACACGCCATCCAGACATTACCCCGCGCGCCCCGTACCACTTGTTAGAGTTTGTGCGGGAAGAGAAGTGTCGTGGTTTGTATGGGAACTGATGAATTCTACGACACTTCCTTTTCCGCATAGACTTCTATTCGCTTGCGCGTTCCGGGTGTCACATGATGACTAATGAACAATTTGATTTCAATGTTTTCTAATTGTCTGACATTGTTTATGTAATTAAATTTGTAGGCGTAGCTGCTACAAAATGCTACGCCGTAGTATGTAGCATCGTAGCAAATCTCGCAAAAGAAAGATACTTCCACGCCATGTATAATGCGGTACAAAGAACACTCTTTTTCTTGCTTTTAAGTGAAGTTATATCATATTATTGCCAGATATATTTGAATGCGCGAAGGGGTCTTCTAAAGCCATTATAATTAGGTATGTATTTATATAGAACCCTGATCTTTTTATTTGAGTTTTTGGTAAGAGCTGCCCCCAGGGGCATTTTCCGCTCTCCAAGCAACACACCCGCCTCTATAGGATAAGGGAGTCACTCTTTGTTAGTATTAATACCCATTCGCTATTTAAATTGAGTTTTGAAAGCACGCACACGAACGTAATTACTTTATAATTAAAATATTGAATTACCTGGACATTCGATCGGGTGGACGGTAATGCAGTTTTCTGTTTTGGACCATTCCAGATTACCTGAAACAATAATATCATAGATTCAGACAAGATTTAGACAGAAATTTGTGACAAGAATTTAATGTAAATATCATTCATTTAATTCCACAGGACATATTGAATATAATTAAATTCAGGGTATTGAATTAGTTATAGGCACTCAACTATATTTAGGTATAAATTATTGTATTATTAGGTATAAAATATTTTCTTTTAGTGAATTTAGTTTTTAGTTAATATCAAATTTATACCTAGTTCGTTTTTTTAATAAATTATTGTTGTAAAACTTATAACATTCTTGCGCAAAACATTCCTAATACATTGGTATTCCAACCGTTCGCTTTAAAACATAGCTGAGTATTAATTATTCAATGAAACGCAGCGGGACTACAGTCTCTACAATGACATGTTCTCAGCTTGTGCTTAAGCATCTACACTACACTTTACGGTCCCGTAGTCCACGCCAGAGGGCAGCGCGGCGGTGAGCGGCTGTTTGAATAGTTTGGCAGTCTATACATTTGACCAAAGAGATAATTATAAATAGCTTGTAGAACAAACATTTTAACCGCAAAATGCAGCTACTTCATGACTTCACATTGGAATTGTCGTAGTACCTTTCCTCCAGGTTATTCTCAACAGCTGCTGCCAAGTAGGGAATGCAAACCGGTCAAGGCTGCCAAGCTTAAGTGGGACTGGGCGGGACACGTTCACCGTATGCCGGACGTATTGTGGGCCAAAAGAACATAAAGAGTGGACATCAAACGGGAAACGGCGGCGTGGAAAACCTAGGCGGAGATGGCGGGACGATCTTGACGTCTTTCGTGGTGATTGGGCTGATATTGCCATAGACAGAGAAACGTGGAAGAAAGAGAGGGAGGCCTTTACCCAGCAGGACACTACAGGATATGAATAATAATAACCGAAAAACCGTTTTTTTTCCATTCCCTACTGCCAAGCCATTTCAACATATTTAACAACGCTAATTTCAATAGATAACCCTGCAGAAAGAGACAAATCACGAAGCACGGGTGAATAAACTCTTCTTCCACAGGGTAAAGGAGATTTATTACTTAGACTCCTTGTATTAACCGAGTTATAACGGACGAGTAGGGACGGCCTCAGCTACAGATGTGCAAATGGAAATTGGATATTTTGGAACGTGGAAAATTTCGCAATTTTGGACACTTTCCGACGGCACATCAGTAGCCTCAGCGGCCGCTTACCGTTTCGCTGCCCGCTTGCGTCGAGTCCGCAGTCTCAATGGTTGCAATTAAAAACTGGCCAAGAGCGTGTCGGGCCACGCTCAGTGTAGGGTTCCGTAGTTTTCCGTCCGTCACAGTAAGTGTCCCCACTTAAGAGTTAATAACACCGCCATGTAGGATATGATATGAGAGTTCCACGTACAGCGACATATATCGGCAAATTAAGTAAACTATTGCGCGCGAGCTTAAAGTATGGAAGATGATTTTTATGGAATAATTCTTTATTTCGTGAACCGATTTTCACCGTTTTTACTTTATTTGAAAGCACGTCATTTCATTGTAATTTTGTACAAATTACAGGTACAATAAACACCTGCTTATACGGTTAAATTACAAACTTAGTTCAGAAATTATTTTGTAATTTTTTTTCAAAAACTATTCAACCTATCAAGTTCAAAATAATTTTCCTAGAAAGTTTTTATAAAGTTCTACTTTTGAGATTTTTTTCATATTTTTAAAACTTATGGTTCAAAAGTTAGAGGGGGGGGGGACGCATATTGTTTTACTTCTGGAGCGATTATTTCCGAAAATATTTACATTATCGAAAAATGATTTCAGTAAACCCCTATTCATTTTTAAATACCTATCCAACAATATATCACACGTTAGGGTTGAAATGAAAAAAAAAATCACTCCCCACTTTACGTATAGGGGAGGTACCCTAATAAATAAAAAAAATCCACGTTTTATTTTACCACTTTGTCGGCGTGATTGATATACATATTAGTACCAAATTTCAGCTTTCTAGTGCTAACGGTCACTGAGATTATCCGCGGACGGACGGACGGGCAGACATGGCGAAACTATAAGGGTTCCTAGTTGACTACGGAACCCTAAAAAGGCGCAGTTTCAAGTGTTATTAATCGCACTGTCCGCAGTAAGGTGCTGAAATGTTTAAAATTGAAAAGCGATGAATAGACTGAGTTATTGAACACTGGTAGACCAACCATTTGACTGTCGCGAGTGTCGTATTTAAACAAGCTTAAATGTAAGTACTTAGCCGTTGAATACACAATATTATACAGCTAGACAACTATAAAGTATTTGAATCTCACTTTCTGTAATAAAAAAGATCCTGTCAGTATTTATAAGGAACCAAATAACAATTATAATATCAAATACAAACATTGAAACATTGAAAAAATAATCAACCCAGTTTGACTTGAACAAACATCGATACGCCTTACCGGGCTGCTATAAAGTCGATGTAAAAATAAATGCAAAAAGATGATTGAAGGCATTGAGAATTTCGTCAGCTCAGTAACTGAACCCATAGCTTAATTGGTAAAGCGATATCGAGCCCCGGTAAGGCGTATCGATGTTTGTTCAAGTCAAACTGGGTTGATTATTTTTTCAATGTTTCAATGTTTGTATTTGATTAAATAACATACTAATGTATGAGTGGAATACCCACTTTAAAAAACAAGTAAAATAATTATGAGTGGATAGCAGGCGCCATCTGTTATTTCCGTTGTGACACTTGTAAGAGAGTCGGCGGGAAGGGTAGCTAACTGTAGTAGTTGGCACCTAGATGTCGCTTACGGCTGCTATAAAGTCGATGTAAAAATTATAATATCATAACGTAGTCGTTACAAAACGTCTACACTACACGTCACGCTAATGTCCAGTAGTTAACATGCTGCTGTTACCGTTATTGCGAATACCTTAAGTTTGAAATTGTACCTACCTCACATTTACCTTACTGTAGAATTATAACTCTCAGACCTGGTTTTATAATTGTGATAATATGTAATAAAACCGATGAGTGAGCCAGACCGGGTATTAATTAAACATTCGAGCCCCGTGCAGGCATTTTATCACTCGGAACTTCAGTTTTAATGT
This sequence comes from Pammene aurita, assembly GCA_947086415.1. NCBI lineage: Eukaryota > Metazoa > Arthropoda > Insecta > Lepidoptera > Tortricidae > Pammene > Pammene aurita. The sequence goes on along the minus strand of OX352293.1, from coordinate 18,648,388 downwards.
TTTATTCGCTTCACATTCGAATGCAGCACCCGTTTCATATTTAAAGCCTTCGCTGATAAAATATAATATTTAAAATATCGGAATAAAATTGCCCCGATAAGAACATGTCGAAAAATCCTGTTCATTGCAGACGAGTTTAATTGAATACCATGATTAATTCAATTTTATCTTTCAACGAGCTTAATTTCTGATAGATTTATTCTCTTTTGTAAAATATCATAAAAGTGTTAGTAAAAATGTTATAACTACCTACTATAAATCACACATAACAACGTGCATTTCTTGTTAAATTTAATACCCATTAAAATAGGTCAAGAATATAAAACTTGATACTGGCTTGGCAGTAAAGCGTTACATGTAACTATTACACAGAGTTACGCTGAAACGATTCCAGTTAAACGGTATTGAGGACGAGTGCACTGGTGCGGCCTGCCGTTAACGCGGATTCAGGTGACCCATATGAACGCTGGTTAATGGTCCCGAGACTCGTCCTGAAACGCCGGCCGCCCGGCCTAATATCCGATTCACAACATTATTACATGTAATAAAGGCGTGCATAGTAAATAATAGCAATAGTAAATAAGTTTACATGTAACATGCATTTCAATTACATTTAATGCGACTATGAGATGAGTACTCCGCGCTTTTGCACATTTCGGAAATGTGAGCGTATGATGAGTATAAAACAAATCTGCAAAAATTATCCAAAATATAAACAAGCTTTATAGGACTTTTCTTTTCGAATGTAACGCGTTTAACGCTTTGTCGTGAGCTTAAACTTAACAATAAATTTGACAGATGTTTTACTGCAGGTTCATCTACATTGAGATTTTATTTTATTTATAGCCTCATCGTCTTAACTGTCATGCGTTTATGATATTCGTTTGAAGCATAACCTGTAGCAATTGCTACTTAATGAGAATATTTAAAAAAAAATTATACGAAAGAATTACTGCCGGTCTGACATTCAGATGACGTGTTGAAGTGACAGTCAATCGGCAAGTCCTCATCCTCAAGTCGCCGAGGATGCCACATAAACGTTTGTTTACGATCACTCAGAATTGCGGCTTTCCACGCCACACCTGTGGCTGCAATAAAATGCTTTATAGCTTACAAAATGGGTGACACCAACTTTTAAACGAACAGCATTTCGGACTCGTAAATCTGTTTAAAGGTTTATTTACATATGTTCAGAACGTTATTTTTAACAAGCAACGCACGAATATTTACTATGCGAACATTAATTACTTACATAAAAGTTATTTAACAAACTAGGGGAATCTTAAAAATTCTTTTATAATGCAAATCCAGCATTAACCTACGGGTTTCACCCGTTACTTGACTGGCGTAATATCGCAAACAAACAAATACTTAAGTAATTTTAATCAAAAAAGAACAGACTTCACTTTCCAAAAGCAAATGCTCGAAGTAATGTAAAAAATACTCAAATCACGATCAATCAATGAAGAGTGCCCGCGATTTCTCCAGGATCCCATCATCAGACCCTGAACTGATGACAATGGGTCCAACTGTGAGGACTTTTTGAAACAAAAAAAGAATTATCGAAATCGGTTCAGCCGTCTTCGAATAATCGGTGAACATGGGCATTTTTATTTTAACTTGTACTTTAAAGCACGACTAAAGTCGTGTTTCAGTAACGTCTAATCGTCACATTCGATTTGATTTGACATTGACCGTCAGTTTTGTGACGATTGCTAACGGGCCGTTAGCACAGTTAAATGAAAATGCCCACATACATAAAAAAAATGCAAAAACAATGATCGAATTGAAAACCTCCTCCTTAGAAATATTCAAGACGGTGGAAAATTAGACAACATGCAGTGGCCTAGTTACAAATGTGTTTCTTTGATGACACACCTTACTTTATACATATACTTTAGTTCAAGCACAAGGCCACTGTTTACAAGATAACCAAAATTGTAGAAACGTTAACTGTAATATCTTTATCCTACAGCCCCGTAATTTATATTAAAATTGAAGACCTCGGACCTCATAAAAGCTCTCGTCCCCCTAAATCCCTGAACATAAGCTTAAGAGGAACTTTATAATCAACGGGCTAGTAAAATGTACGAACTTTAACAATTACCCAATTACCCAAACGTTTTCAAAACAAGGAACCGAAGTATGCGTGAGAATTAACTGAAATCAATTATGTTAACCCAAACTAATAGGCCATGTTATCCTTGCTTCGGCATGCTTGCTGCTACATATGATCAATAAATCCTTAACGTGCCGCCTCATCCCGGACAGGATATGCCTGCCCGTTGCTCCAGTTTAATTGGAACAATGAAGATAGTTGCCCACGTTGATTGTAATTCCTGCAATCGATTTGTGTGAACCAGTTTAATTCCCTTTGTTTGATAAACAAAGTTACCAGTAAATAAAATGGAGCGAACTGTCGAGAATGGAGCCACTGCCAGGGAAATTGGCACACGGGACTTCGTTCAGATTGCAATAAAGCAAAAATGCTTAGAGGTAAATTTCCCGTGGAAGCAACTTTCCACCATCCTGACACTTTTATTTACATCCTATAAAGCTACTTTTATTTCGGAATGCCGTGCATTAGAAAACTACCTTGATTAGTTGATAAGTGCTCTATGTACTCTTTGTATGGTAGAAGGGCCCATGACACTAAACCTAGTTCGTTAAGACTTCCAGATGTACATATAATAAATATTTAATAAACAAATAAATAATAATAATAATTGTTGGAGCCGTTAACCACGTATGTATAGTCTAACAATTTTTATTGACAAATCACCCCCACACCATTTTTTTCTCAACCAAATAAGTGTCTCTCGGCAGTTTAAAAACTAGGGCATACATTTCGATTTGCACACTTACTCGAAAATTAATAGTAAAAAGAAAAATTGTCTCAAAACAATCCTTTTTTTAAACGAGTTCTTTGACCTGTACTTTTTTTATTGGTAGCTGATAGTACAGTAAATTTTCTAAAAACTGACATCAAAATCATAAGTAGCTTTAATATGTCACATGTTACCGGAGTTTTCCGAAGGCATTCTTTAACAAAATCGAGCGATAGTTGGACTGGTAATGACTAATTAGTAATTATACAAAGCGAGCCCGAATTATTGTGTGGAACTAAAACAGCTATTAGACATGGCAATTTGTAGGGCCCAACCTGTTGTGTACCCTGCCTCTCCCTCACCCTCCTTCAGCTCCCTACGGGCCCAACCTCCTATTACACCTCCCAACAGAACAGGTTGGGCCCTACAAGTTGCCATGTCTAATAGCCGTTTTAGTTGACGCTTGTAAAGTAGGTCTTGTTTGGACTCGTTCGGATGCCAAAACCTAGCTCCTATTTTTTTATAATAGCAACGTGATGACGTGATTTATATATATATATGTGTGTATATAATTAGTAAGTAATAAAGTATAATTAGTAAGTATATATATATATATATCATCTGGAAGTCTGGGGGTGGTAATTGGTCAGAATCTACCTCCTCGCGGTCCACCCCGGGCAACGGCTTCTCTGAAGACGGCTAAAAGATTCCGACTGTTCCTGGCAAGCTGAACTCGCTCCTTCTGAGCCTCCCAGCTACAAGTATTTTTTTCTAAACTCTCAGTTCCTTATAATGCGCTCAAATAGCAGCCCTTTTAAGGGCTCTTTGACAAAAAGTTTAGGACCTTCTGTCCTAATACTGCAATTAAATATCGAGGGTATGTCACAACCAAAATGCGACTACCTCTCTAGATTAGCTAAGGATAATAACATTGACGTGATTGCCATCCAGGAGCATCACATTGATACTTTAAGTAAATTTAACACACGCGGTCTCATCGCGGGCTTTAACATGATAGCCCAAACCCTGTCACCTGTTTATGGTTCCGCCATCTACGTTAGATCGTCGCTTACAAACGCGCAATTTTTGGAAACATCTGTTCTAAATAACTTGGAATCCATAACTGTCAAGGTGTTAAATGTTACCATTACCTCCATCTATAAGCCTCACAACAATATCCTACCAGACCCTCCTTTCAAAGTGTACCCCCATCCCGCCATCTACATTGGTGACTTCAACTGCCGGCACTCTGCATGGGGATACTCATCGAACGATACAAACGGCGAATCTTTAAACGAATGCAGTCTTAAAGAAAACCTACATCTCATCTTCGATGCAAAACAGCGGGGCTCTTTTCGATCTGCGAGGTGGCAACGTGATACGAATCCCGATCTCTGCTTTGTTTCCGAGGACGAACACGGCAACATTTTGCCCACTAATCGCATCATCCTGCATGACTTCCCGCGTAGCCAACACCGCCCTGCGCTTATTAAGATAGGCTTGGAGATCCCGCTAGTCAACTCGCTGCCCAAACCACGGTGGAACTTTAATAAAGCTAATTGGAACTCCTATAAGCAGCAAATGGATGCGAACATCAGATGGATCAAACCCGTGGCATCCAATTACAATAGGTTCTGTGGCATTGTTTTAAGCACTGCAAAGAAATTCGTGCCAAGAGGTTTCCGCAAAGAGTACATACCCGGCTGGTCTGCAGAAACCGAAAATGCCTACCGCTCGTATCTTGTGACACAGGATGCTCATACGGCCAACACGCTTATTGCAAAACTAGATGAAAGTCGGAAACAAAAGTGGCTAAATAGCGTCGAAAATATGGACTTCACCCATTCGAGCAGGAAAAGCTGGGGATTACTACGCAAACTCGGTGGTGCCTCGGAACCAGTAAAGAAAGAAACAACAGTCCACCCGGATGCAATAGCAGAGCGTCTAAAACGAATCACCAAGAGCGCAACCGTGGATAAAGATTTCACCAAAACCATCCGACGCGAAAACCAAACTATATCTACTAACGAACTACAGTGTGACATTTTAGATTGCCCCTTCACCCCGGACGAGGTATCGACCGCTTTTAAAGAAACAAAATGCGGGAAATCAGCCGGCATCGACAAGATCTACCCGGAATTCTTAACCCACCTAGGTAAACGAGCCATCCGATGGCTGGCTGATTTCTTCAACGATATCTACAACACCGCCACAATGCCTTCCGTATTTATGAAATCTAAAGTCACAGCAATTCTCAAGCCCGGGAAAACTTCCGATGACGCTGCAAATTATCGGCCCATATCTCTTCTAAGCGTTACGTATAAGCTGCTTGAACGCCTTTTGTACAATCGTCTAAAGGACATAGTGGACCAAGAGATACCTATTGAACAGGCGGGTTTCCGGGTTGGCCGCAGCTGTTCGGACCAGGTTCTCGCAGTCACCACTTACATCGAAGCTGGCTTCCAGCGTGGACAAAAATCTCTGGCGGCTTTTGTCGATCTGAAGGCGGCATACGACACAGTATGGATAGATGGCCTGCTGTACAAGGCCAGCGGAATAATATCCTCGTCAAAGATCCTACGCCTTCTTAAAAGCATGCTAGGCCCACGCAAGATCAAGGTTCTTCTTGGAGACAGTGAAAGCCGATACAGACTTTTAAAGAACGGACTCCCTCAAGGGTCGGTCTTGGCTCCTCTCCTTTTTAATGTCTATACGCGCGATATGCCCATAACGGCGTGCGACAAGTTTCTGTATGCTGACGACCTTGCTCTCATTACTCAAACTAAGAACTTTGAAACCGGGGAACTGTTACTCACACAGGACTTGCAAACTCTCAACGAGTATTATATCAAGTGGAGACTCTGTCCAAACCCGACTAAAACCGAGGTAGCCGCCTTCCACCTCTCTAATAGCCTGGCGCGCAGAGAGGTAGATGTTACTTTTTGTGGCAAGAAACTGCAGCACAATTTCAACCCGAAGTACCTGGGGGTGACGCTGGACCGGTCCCTGACCTACAAACCACACCTAGAGAATCTTGGCCAAAAAGTTAAAACCAGGGTGAACTTAATTAACAGGCTTGCGGGTACGACGTGGGGAGCACGAGCTCGTGTTCTGCGCACCTCCAGCTTGGCTCTTGTTTACCCCGCTGCTGAGTACTGTGCTGCGGTGTGGTACAAAAGTGCACATACGGGAAAAATCGACGTCCAGTTAAACCGAGCTATGCGTACCATATCTGGCTGCTTAACACCTACACCCTTACAGTGGCTCCCGGTCTTGTCTCATATTGCGCCGCCAGATATCAGAAGAACATACGCTGCTTCAAGGGAGTGGGAAAAATCCAAAAAGGCAATGCTTCCAATAAGGAAAATTCTGGACAACCCTCCTGCCGAGCGTCTCCGATCTCGTAGGCCTATCTGGTCCGACTCCCAAATTCAAGGCCCAGAACGATTCTGCACTAACTCGAAATGGAGGAATACTTGGAATGAGCGAGCGCCGCCCTCATATATATATCCGAGACCTTGATCCAACAAAGGAACCACTTGGGCTTGACGAACCAAGAAAAATCTGGGTTAGGCTTAACAGAATTAGGACAGGTGTCAGCCGGTGCAACTACAACCTTCATCAATGGGGCTACAAGTCGTCACCGAACTGCGACTGTGGCGCCCCAGATCAAACAACCACCCATATTGTGGAGGAGTGCCCCAGAAGACAGTTTGAGGGCGGGCTGAGCGATCTACACGCATTGACTGCAGATGCCAGGGATTGGTTATCAAACCTAGACATTAAATTATAGCTGCATGCTTTTCTTTTCGTTGTTCTTATTTTTATCGTATCATTATTCTGTATTTTTTAATAGACCCAAATAAAGCCATACGATAATAATAATAATAATAACAATAATAATAAACAACAACCGCTGACAATGACAGACGTCTTGTAATCAAATTTTGCTAAAAATATATTTTTATACGTGTTATTTTGCCTAAACTTGGTCAAATTTGGTTTCAAGTGATCCCTAAAATAATCCCAAGATGTGGAATACCAACATACCAGAGTTTAAATGCAATTACGGATCACGAACGTACAAAACATAGCACGTTGACAGCTTGTGCTCAAACTCATAGGCGAAACACGTATATGTTTGCATAGCATGATAACGAGAAGTCGGACAAAAGCGGAATCCACCAACGCACGCCCACCATCCTCGCCCGCCTCGTCAGTCTCCTCGCCATCGTCGTCGGGCGATAAGTTCGCTACTGCGCCCGACACCAGCGAGTCGAGCGACGAGTGCGGGCCGCCGCAGCCGCCGCCACGACCACCTGCGCGACGGGGACGGCCACCGCTGCCGGCACGCTTGGGGCTTGCGGGACATCCTGCCCCGCCCAGGGCCCCCGCTGCCGGTGGTATAGTGCGTCGCATGCAATGGACTTCATCCATTAATGAGAACGTCATGCGCGCCTATTATGGGGCTACAGAGGGGGGAACTAATCTGTGCGCGTATCGTGACCGGATACTTCCTCTGTTTCAGTCCCTTGAACCAACCATCAACGTGACTGCGCAACGACTATCGGATCAGGTCCGAGTCATCCAGCGGGATAAACGGTTGGATGACTCGACACTTGATCGGCTCCGCCTGGAGGCTCTCTCTGCTCGCGCGGCCTCCATCTCGACGCGGGATCCGCCCGCCACGTCGCCGGATCCGATGCCCGCACCCGACCTGGCATCGGGGGCGCCGCGGGTTGATCCCAGTGTCGATGAGGAGGAGATCGTGAATCAGAGTGTGAGTAGTAGAGCCAATAAGCAACTGAGGAGGACTTTGGAAGAGATAATTACACAGTATCGCTCCACAAACATCCCTAGGCCACGATTACCACGCTTGCCTATGAATAGACGCAATCTAGCGCTAATGGGAGCCCTAAATGATTTGCTAGATCCATTCCTGCGGACTAGTAAAGACTTAGATGATACGCACTCGATCATGTACTGCGGGGCCATCGCGGCGTGCCGTGTTGCTCGAGTCAAGTTTCCGGACGCTGAACGTGCACCTAGGACCGCCGGGGGTGTCCCCGCTTGGCAGGTGCGGATCGAGCGTCGTATCAACTCATTTAGGACTCTCATTGCAAAGCTGATCTGCTTCAGGGGGGGCAATAACCGCCCCCGAGTAATGCGCTTTGTGCACCAGGCGTTCGCGGGGACGGATATCGAGCCCCGCGACTACATGGCCAATGTCATAGAGCGCATCGACTTTCTGAAGCAGAAAGTTTATGCATGGGCAAGCCGTATTCGCCGTTACAGAGAGCGTGTGGACCGATTCAAGCAGAATCGTCTTTTCCAAAGTGACCAAAGGAAGGTATACCGAAGGTGGGAGGAAACCGACCCCCGTGTGTCCGACATGTCCGAAGATAATAATAATACAACAAAGTGAATAATAATAATAATAAATTGATTATACACCAGCAGCTTGCTCTCCTATATGGTCTTGTGGACCACGAAGTGCCGTACTACAAGTACACACCTGCACCAGTTCGCGAAAATGGTCGTGCCACGCTCTATTGGGATCGATCTATTATCACGGACAGGACTATTGTAGCCAATAAGCCTGATATCGTGGTAATAGATCGACCGCAACGCCGGGCCATACTCGTCGACATCACCGTCCCATGTGACGAGAACCTCGTGAAGGCCGAGAAGGACAAGTCCAGCAAGTACCTAGACTTGGCTCACGAGGTAACCGCCATGTGGGAGGTTGATTCGGCGATCATTGTACCGATAGTTGTTTCTGCGAACGGTCTCATAGCGAAGAGTCTCGACCAACATCTAGAGAGACTTTCGCTACGGGGTTGTGGTTGGATCAAGGGTCAGATTCAGAAGGCGGTTATCCTGGACACGGCGCGCATAGTCCGAAGGTTCCTCTCTCTGCGGCCCTAACCACCGGTATCCTGGGCCTTGCTCCGTTGCCGGCGGCACCCTAGGTTAGGTTTTTTATAATGTTTTTATTGTTTTTGTATGTTTTAGATGTATTTTTATATTTTACTTTTGTAAAAATATTATAAAAACCTAATCTAAGAAATTAATGAAATAAAGTGAATAATAATAATAATATCTGGAAGTCTTATCGAACTAGGTTTAGCGTCGAGGACTCTTATACTTAGTACAGATACTTGTCTGATATTTTGTTGGTTACAAATAATGCCAAACAGTAGAAGTGAATAGGACAGTTGGTTAAATAAGAAACCAATGGACATTTTATTTAGAGCACGACTCAATTCTCTCGAGAGTCATTAAAACAAGCAGGTCACTGGATACGAGTGTAATTCCTAAACGACTTTAAACTTAAACTTTGGTCCAGTTTTCTATTCTTGTTTATTGCTACCTATAAATATAATTCATCGTGCCAACAAAACTCAGTGGAAATCATAAACTGCCGACTGAATAACTAAATAATAAAACCGAATCCAATAAGCCCACCAGGAAGGCTCTCATTTCCAAGAATAAAAGAGGCCTTAGGAGTTTATTTCCGCGAGTTGCTGATTATCCTTGGGCAAATCTTATCTGACGTTTATTCTGTTGTTACCTATATTAAATTAAGCTTTTAGACATAGTGCACCAATAAATAGGCTGGTTTAATAAATCGTATTAGGAGTTTAAATAAAACCCAACGTAGACATTCAACATATATTTGCTACACACAAAATTTCATGTAAATCTATCCGACCAGAAATGTTTACGTAGGTATAGGAAATAATCTAGTTCGGAGTCAATAGAAAAGTAAAATAATGTAAACAAACGAATTTACCTTCATTGCTTCGCAATCACGCACTTTTAAAGAACAATCATAGTCTCATTGTCAGCTTATACGCATAAACTTGTTAGTTACATTCATTTTTAGTAAAAATATCAGTTAATTACTCATATTTCAGTGAAAACTAATTTCCTTATTAATATTTTGTCATGTCTCAAATGCTTTTTTTGCCTATAAACGCAGCCATATTTGTTTACCTTATTTCTATTTTTTTATTGAGGCCGAACCTAAGTGAGGTCGGAATTGGGGCACCAGTAATTGACGTGCTACGCTCGATGTATCTACTCAACAGTATGGTTAGTAAGTAAGTAATGAAGAGTATTTAGAGTTCTAGGAGAACAGCGCACGGTGCAGTGCCGCAGTGCCGTATCGCACCGTTCTCCGAGCAGCAGGCGCGCTGCCGCCACAATCTGATTTGCGGAGTGAGTGTCAACAGGGCAGAAATAACTGCCGGCATTTTGCACAATTTAATGCCCTTGCGTTGTACGGAAAATGCGACTGAATATATTGAATAGTTTGATAGGCTAAACCAAACGGCATTAAATAACGCAGTAACTGTATTTCTCAATGCTTATCCTTACACAGAACGAGTATCAGCCTGTTGGCAATCCTGCCTCATCGAGTAGCAGAATTCGGCCTATATAGGACGGTAAAAAGTTATGTATTTTTTTTCCTGGTAGCCTAAGCCAAACCTGGAGCGTTTTGTACAATGAGCAAAAACATGACCCTATTTTTTGGCGAAATCTACCTCATCGAGTGGGCACGTAGCACATTGGATAGAGCTCATCGAGAAGCACCATAAAATGGTGGTAGCCACACCTGCATGGCACTTTAGGAATTCAGTCTAATTTTATGGTGCCTAAAAATATTGAAATATACCTCATTGAGTAGCCGGCTACCAATTTTTTTTATTAATGGGTTGATTAGGGCTCTCGAATGACACAAGCAGTTTATTTTCTACAAAGTGAAGTATTTCATTAATTTTAGGCCCCTATACAACGTGTTACACCTCAGACTAAAAACCTGAAAACTGTTTGTTCAGAATCGAGAGTGGAATCGATTGCAGTATATCTTAACTTGGGTATACTTTTTCTTTAATTTTCCAATTTTTTACGTGTCTAGTCTAAAGTAAAGCCTGAGTATTTAATACAAATTTCAGCTTCATACCTCCACGCGTTCCTAAGAAAAAGGGTCTTGACAGACGGACGGACGGACAAAAAAGTGATCCTATATCCTCCTATAAGGGTTCCGTTTTATCCTTTCGAGGTACGGAACCCTAAAAATCATCTGGGGTGTCTGGGGTTTTTAGTGCCTTAAGTAACACGTTGTATAACTTCAGTACCAAGGCGCCGTGGCAACCCTTGATGCATTGTAATACGGAAAACGCGACTGAATATATTAAATAGTTTGATAGGCTAAACCAAACGGCATTAAAAAAACGCGGTAATTGTATTTTTGAATGCTTTCCTAATAGAGGAAGAGTATCCCGTTGGCAATCCTACCTCACCGGGTAGCAAAATTCGTCCTTTCTAGAGTAATGGACGGTAAAAAGTTATTTATTTTTTTACCTGGTAAAATTAATGAAATACTTCACTGGGTAGAAAATAAATGTTTGTGTCATTCGAAAGCTAATCAACCCCTTAATTTAAAAAATGGTAGCTGGCCTGGAGCATTCGTTATTCAGACAATCGTATTGCAATATGTGGGCGTTTGTTATGGATTAACCCATTGAGTCTATTGTAGTATACTTCACGATAAAATAAAGGATGAGGTGAAATAAATGAGCGTAGAATATTCTCTTGTACATAACAGTCACGTGGGTTTCAATACAATCAGAAATCCTAGCGAACAAAACAAATACTCGTATAAAAGTGGTAGATATTTTTCAGTTAAAAATACAATGTAGCATTATTCTTCAGTAAACATTATGTAGATTTAAAAGTCGTACTAAAAATTGTATTCTTATAATTTAAACGCTAGTTATGAAACGCCGTTCGCCTCATTATGGCGTCCTGAAGAACGTAATTATTACAGGTTTAATGGTCAAGGAAGTTGTAATTTATGAAGCATGAAAATATTTAACGTTTACTACGGGAAATTTTTCAACGGTAGTAAATGCAAATGTAACGAAGTCCGCGAAGAACTCTTATCAGATGTCCACAAGGCGCTGTGCTGACTCAAAAACTTATGTACTTCGGTGCCTTCGCCTCTCGCTTCAGTAATTCCAGTTATTTCGATTTCGACATTGGCAAACTGACGCTTCTCCCCGATAATAGGGAAGGAAATTAATTTTCCCCGACTCGATAAAAACAGATAATAACTTTTTGGGAAGTACCTACACTTTCTGGGGATTGTGGCCGTCACTTTGAAATAATAATATTGGTATAAAGTTTACTGGAAAACGTAGGTAAATGTATAAAATCCTTATTGTTTTCTAAGAAAGAAAATAAATAATATGTATTTATTAAGAGACTACTTGTTGCGTCTGTTCTGTTGTCATGACGCCGACAGTGAGTCCAAGAAAATAAACTTATTTAGAGAGAGAGAGAGAGAGAGAGAGAGAGAGAGAGAGAGAGAGAGAGAGAGAGTTTCCATTATTATTACTCAAAGAGTACGTACATCTGAATGTCTGTTAAATTAGACCAGTTTGACAGAACTGGATTCCCACGATGCGGATTTAGTTTTTATTTTTCAATTGCACAGGACTTAGTGTCAGTTAAACAAGAGATGTGAATTTCAGTTGATAACAAGGTTTTTTTATAAGGAATTGAAATGTTTTAGACAGTGGTGGTGTCTTCGAAATATCCCTTAAGAGACACGTGTAAATCAAATCATAGAGCTACGTGACCGGGTCAAAAGAGTCCCAGTGGCTGTTCAAGAACTAATACACAATAATAACTTGCTCTTGGCACTTACAGTGTCTTCACTGTAAGTAAATAATAATAATTTATTATTTATATAACACTTAAAACTTAATATTATTTATATAACACCGTATGTCTATTATTCATAATGATGAATAATGATTTTGCATTGAGATTATCGTTAATTATTTTGAGTGTTCTATTATATGAATGTTAGTAAAGTTATATAATATTATACCTGTGCACTACCTGAAACATCAACATAGCTGTTTTTGTTTTGTTTTGATATAAAAACACAACACGTGAATAACATTTTATCACCCATTTGAACCCTACTTTATGCTACTGACTCTCGGTAGTGGCAGGTAATAAACACGGGTATAGCCACGTGTAAATTACTTCAAAAAGCGTCTGTCAAAGACAAATGTTGCCAGCTGTTACATAAAAGGAAGTGCGCCAGCCCTTCTTCAAAATATTGAGGGTAAATACTTCAAAGTATTCAGATAGCTAGTTCCAATTATACAAGAGAGCCCATTTCTTTGTGAGTGTCGGCCGAAAAGGGTGGGTCGCTACGTTTAGCTAACAATCGTATATGTATAGAAGAGGAAAGGATACTTTTAAGGATGCACATCCATTTCGGTCAGTTTTGTATTTTTGCGAAGTAGCTTTTAAAAGGAAATGCTCAGTCAGTTCTTACGGGTAAGTATAATAATAACTCTACAAAACACTTCAAGCAATGGTGCTAGGTTAGAAACGGTCTGTATGCCAGTGAAACTTTACGGTACGCTAACTATGTTTCGATAAATTAGCTGAACTTTAATGGGTTCTATTGCTAAGAGTAGTAATGTTGGCCTGATGGGTGATTGATGCAAACCACGTTAAGAAGGCAGAAGAAAAAACCGTAGTACTAATTTACTTTGTATTGGACACATTCGTTTTATATGTATACTATACTAACACATTATTTTCTACATTACAAATCTCAACGATATATGCTGCGATAAATGCTTATTACATCCTACATTACATTTGGATTCGACTAAATATAGGCGATACCTGCAAGAAACCATTAAATGATAACAACTGAGATCGAATGACCGTTAGAACTATTAAGCGAAACCATTTCTAAATACTTAATCCAGATCGATTACCTGGCGTTGACTTGATAAATGTTTGTTTGGCTTCAGTTATTTGATGTCAACAAGGAAAGGAACGGGTTGCCTTCAGTTTAACTCAGGAAAACCTCAACTCATAATGTAGGTACATACATTAACATGAAATTCGCACGCGTCCCCCATTCCCGCCATTACTAAATTAGAGCTACACGCAATATATTCGAATTAAATACGAGTTACGATGAGCTGAGGACGCATGTAGCCACGTGTGTAGACCGTGAGGCGTTTGCGAAGAACTGATGTCAGTTGGTGAATAAACTGACTGAAGTAATTATACATCTGAGTCCATATCATGTGGTGAGTCCATATCAGAATGTAGGTACTCGTACATTAGTGGGAAAATGTTAAATATTGTAAGTGAAAACGCGCTTGATGTGTAGCAAATTGATTGGAGCGATGTACGGTACTCGTAAAAACTATCTTGCTACTTCAGAATAAACAGGCGAATTACGTTTCTCGTTATAAAGTAGAATTCATAATATATGTAATATATAAATATACCTGTACCTACATAACGCAGACGTCTTTTGTTTTTAGTTAACCATAAAAGTGAGCCTTACTTAACAAATATAATTCTAAAATACAAAAATACTTAACGAGTAATTAATTATAACGTTATGCTTGTTAAAATGTTTTCACTTTCGAGACCTTGAGACTGCGTAATGTGCATAACAAAGAATTTTACTGAGCAAATTAATTACCAGTAAGATAAGCGATCCTATTCCCAGGCCATATTAAGTATGAATATACGGGAATTATTGGATGCCTTTAAATAAGGGGCGGTGCTGAATAAATGAAAGAGCGTGAAAGCTCCGCTGGGGCAAAAAAAATGCAGAACTCGAGTAATTCACTGTGAATAATAAACGAAGAATTTCCGCGACGAGCCCTAACTTGGGGAAGTGGGGCTGACAAGACGAGGGTCCCATTAGACCAGAATATGATATAAATATCAATTAAAGACCGCGTCTGCGCTCGGCGTCCTTACCTCCTAAATTGTGACTTATACATTTTTGAAATTTAAAATCAGTAAATCATTACGCTGCGCTTACCGAGTACCAACCGTGACGTGAATTTATTGTGACATATGGTAACACGCGGTTTGCGTAAAGGCTGAGCGGTGTTTACAGATGTGCCCACAACAAAAGCTCCAGATACAAATCAAGGTTGTTTTGAAATTGGCCACGCACAAGAAAGTTCTTTCCCGAGTGAAAGCGGTCCGCAAATAAATCGTGTCTCGGAAACAATGCACGCATTGTTCACTTGTAAATTGGTTCAAATAACTTACCTGTATGCTTTGAACTTTGCTACTATTTTATAAAGATATGTTTGCACCATTTACTTTTACTTTCACGAAGGTAAAAGGCAGTTTTAATATTTTCACATTCCACACCTCATGTCTTTTTGGTGGTGCAGTGATTTTTGTCATACAATCTTGTTTTTCTGAAATATATGCCATCTACTTCTGTTCACTTACTTAAATTTTCAGTAAGTATTAATTGACTTTAAATAAATAATTGTACATACCTATATAAGTGTAATTGAGTATGTTATTCAATCAAATACAAACACTGAAAACATTGAAAAAATAATCAACCCAGCCGGACTTGAACCTGGCATCGATACGCCTTACCGGGGCTCGATCGCTTTACCAATTAAGCTATGGGTTCAGTTACTGAGTTAAAGATGATTGAAGGCATTGAGAATTTCGTCAACTCAGTAACTGAACCCATAGCTTAATTGGTAAAGCGATCGAGCCCCGGTAAGGCGTATCGATGCCAGGTTCAAGTCCGGCTGGGTTGATTATTTTTTCAATGTTTTCAGTGTTTGTATTTGATTGAATAACATACTATTGTATGAGTGGAATGCCCCACTTTAAAAATCATGTAAAATAATTATGAGTTGATAGCAGCGCCATCTATTATTTCCGTTGTGACACTTGTAAAAGGGTCGGCGGGAAGGGTATCTAACTCTAGTAGTTAGCACCTAGATGTCGCTTACGGCTGCTATAAAGTCGATGTAAAAATAAATGCAAAAAGATGATTGAAGGCATTGAGAATTTCGTCAACTCAGTAACTGAACCCATAGCTTAATTGGTAAAGCGATCGAGCCCCGGTAAGGCGTATCGATGCCAGGTTCAAGTCCGGCTGGGTTGATTATTTTTTCAATGTTTTCAGTGTTTGTATTTGATTGAATAACATACTATTGTATGAGTGGAATGCCCCACTTTAAAAATCATGTAAAATAATTATGAGTTGATAGCAGCGCCATCTATTATTTCCGTTGTGACACTTGTAAAAGGGTCGGCGGGAAGGGTATCTAACTCTAGTAGTTAGCACCTAGATGTCGCTTACGGCTGCTATAAAGTCGATGTAAAAATAAATGCAAAAAGATGATTGAAGGCATTGAGAATTTCGTCAACTCAGTAACTGAACCCATAGCTTAATTGGTAAAGCGATCGAGCCCCGGTAAGGCGTATCGATGCCAGGTTCAAGTCCGGCTGGGTTGATTATTTTTTCAATGTTTTCAGTGTTTGTATTTGATTGAATAACATACTATTGTATGAGTGGAATGCCCCACTTTAAAAATCATGTAAAATAATTATGAGTTGATAGCAGCGCCATCTATTATTTCCGTTGTGACACTTGTAAAAGGGTCGGCGGGAAGGGTATCTAACTCTAGTAGTTAGCACCTAGATGTCGCTTACGGCTGCTATAAAGTCGATGTAAAAATAAATGCAAAAAGATGATTGAAGGCATTGAGAATTTCGTCAACTCAGTAACTGAACCCATAGCTTAATTGGTAAAGCGATCGAGCCCCGGTAAGGCGTATCGATGCCAGGTTCAAGTCCGGCTGGGTTGATTATTTTTTCAATGTTTTCAGTGTTTGTATTTGATTGAATAACATACTATTGTATGAGTGGAATGCCCCACTTTAAAAATCATGTAAAATAATTATGTAATTGAGTACCTAACAACAATATGGGCCATCGCCTGTAATAAACGTTTATTAATATAAGTATTTAGAATTATAGTAAAACTGCTTAGAAAATTCACCTGTTACCTACATGGTCACTCTATTCGTAAAGTCTTCGGAGATGTACTGAGCTTTCATAAACCCAAGTCGAATTTCAGCTTAACCGAAAACACTCTTACGTGTGATATTTATGAAATCATTCACTTTAATCACTTTACTGCTAAGTTGCTATATTATTCAGGTAACCTAAAATTAACAAGTTTCATAAAAAATTAAGTCACTCACATTTTTACTGTTTACAAGTTATATCTATGGTTAGTTAAGTAGTTATTGTATGTAGTAGTTATACACATTACAATATACTTACGCGTATATAAAAAAATATTATCATGTTCCAAACGCTGGTCCCGGCTTCACGGAACCGAAAGCCCATTCGGTAACCAAATCTATAAATTTGGCGTAGACACACATTCGTTAATTAAACTTTTCATTACGAAACACTGAGGTTTAGTTCGAAGGCAAAATATAAATAACGTGTAAAAAAGCATACGGTCCACCTGATAATAAGCAGTTACCGTAACCTATGGACGCCTGTAACTCCAGAGGATTTAAGAACCTATACACTCCTATTATTTTGCTAATTTAATAATTTGGTAATTTAGTAGTTACGTACTATTTTTGCAAACCGTTTATTACTTTTTATTGATACGTACTCACAATTATTGTTGTTAAATAGCATATGAAAGAATAAATAGAACAAAACAGTATTTTCATTGAACAAATCACGAACAAAGGACTTATTCAACATGTAGCACACGTGCTATTGATTGGACAATAAACCGGGAGTCTAGCGAGACCTACATTCAGGGGAATACAGGTGACCTGGCACGAAAGGCTATTAACACTAGACAGCCCAGGAGCTAGGCGATATCTATTAAAGCCAAGGCTTATCAATGTATTCATAATAAAGCTACGCTAGTCACCTTTTAGGCAATATTGATGAGCTAGATTATAATAGACAATGGACACAATAAAGGTGTTGGTTATTATTAGACACCGTAAAAACCTTCTAAGTCGGCACTTGGTGAACACAGTGCCTAGTAATCGTAATAGCCATTGCTTAACATAATGGCTTTGTTTTACGATAATCCGATTTAACAGGATTTTTAATAGATATTTCGATTAAATATTGTTTACAAAATATTTTTAAGTATATAAATTTGTTTCTGTATTAGGTATACTTATAGATTTATTACGCATAGCCGGTTGTAAATTAATTAAATAAATAATTAGAGTCGCATTCTATAACAGCCTTACGTTGTTAAAAGTACCTAGTCTTAGTGTTAGATAAGGTCCCACAAACATTTTTTTTTGCATATCGTATGCTAGTAGTGTGAACTGACACGGTTAAAATACAAAATATTAATCATTGTTCATGAATTATAATGTGAATTCAATTCCCGCCCACGATATATTTAATTTATGTACGGAAAGACAAATGTGCCTGTGCACGAGCCGTAAATAAAAAAAGTTATCCTTATTACCCGGTCCTGCAAATTTGTAACGAATTACTTATCCAAGAGATAACGCGGATTATGCTTTTGCTGGTATTCAGTTGGCATTATCATAATGTGCCATTCCGTTACCGTTTTTTAAACAAACTTAAATGCATGATGATCGCATTCCATTATTTTTGCTTCTAACCACATTGTTGTCACTAACATTTGTTGTCATTAACATTTTAAGAGAGTTTTGTCATTCCTCCACATTTTGTTTTATTTTCCCCACATTACAGGCCATGCCTAGTGTGGGGGGTCATCATAAATGTCGCGTTGTGTAATTTTATTTTTGATTTTTTTTTGTATTTCAAATAAATCCTTAATTCCCAGTCCCAATAGGTACTTATTCTCAATGAATAAATACCTACATCATTACCTGATTCAAAACTGTCTATTACCTGGATACAGTTGCTTTTATAATCCCCAATTAAACACGGCCATCATCTGAAACAAAAAAAAAATATAAAAAAAACATTGATATAATCCTCGTTATTCTTCTGAACTAAGCAGCCGGCTTTTAAGTATGCAAAGGAAACCAAATAAAATCTATTCACGCGTAATCTAAGTAATGCTCGTAAATGTCCATATAAAGTCTATGTAAATAAATATCAAACAACGGGAATTGTTTAAGGTTAATATGTCCTTTATAATGTGAAGAGGGTTCCGCTTAGTTCAAAATAATGGCTCGAGGACTGGCATGTAGGAGTTAACTGACGTCGGGTTGAGCTATCAACCGAAAAGTTTTATTATCCTCCATTACGAGTATTGTGTTTTAAATTGTTGAATGTTGGTGCCCAATAATGATGTTACAATACGTATGTAGATATTTCTATAAATTATTTATAAATGATTAGCAATGATTATATTGCAAGCTTTACGTTATAAGCTAAATGTTGTTTATTGAATGCATGTACCAATGTTGGGTATTTTGTATATGCAGGTATATGCAGGTTCGTACATCAATATGTAACATATATTCACCTACAGGAAAGCACAAACATCCGAAATTAACTGCCGGAATTCGGGCGTAACATTAAAAAGGCGGCCAAAGGGTTTCGAGGTACAACATCGTAGCCTATATTGCTAGGTGTACGGGCAAATTAGCATTTCACAGACGTGTGACAAAGTGTCTCTGCTTCGCCGGGTTAATGAACGGGGAACATCGTGATTAAACGCCTTTACGGTAGTAAGATGTAACTCGGCTGTGGAGAAGCGACGTCGCCTAAATTTAGCAATTAGGGGACGACGAGCCGATATGAGAGTATATTGATTAAGATAGGATACCGGAACCTAATCTGCCTATATATCTACGAAACGTGATTAAATAACGCACAGCACCATAGCACGTCGCAGGGGCGGGTTATACTTCTAGCGATGTTTATGACATAATTACTCTCCATCTATTTACACAAAAGGAATGTGTTATAAAATGTTCTTGATATTTGATACTTCATCGGTAACACGCCGGCGTTGATCGTAAAAGTATCGTGGAGTGGAAGGAAGGTCATGATAATAAAGCAAAATAAAGACCCTTTTTCTGTCACAGTGTGATAATCAAAATAAACCCAGAGTTTAATGACGTGTTATTTAATCGATTTAATATCAAGCTGTTTCAGTATCGTATATACTTCTCAAACTGTTTATCATATGTAAATATATGTAAGTTTATATATATAAAGTATTGTACAGAAACATTGGGAACTATGTTCCAACTAAACTGCCAACTGTTATAAGGAAAAAAGCATATTATTTATGGAAGACAGTCGAGTAAGGAGCTATGGATGAACTTAACTATTTACAATGTCATAAAGCTAGTGATATCAAAATGTCCTGACTCCGCCAGTATTGGCTTCCGCCTGGCGTCGGCGTCGGGCCAACCTCTACCGGCAACTCCTATTCTACACGACAAAGTAAAAACTTTATGACCAAAAAATCGTTGCCATTTGTTAGTTTAATACAGTCTACCTATGAATAATATGATAATAGGCATATACTTTTTTTCAAGTCAGGTCAGGATTTTTTTTTGCTGCGTGTGCTCTGTAGGACATCTACTCGTGGGTATATATTTGATTCGGATGAAAATTGTAACACCAATAGTTTTCCTAAATGATCAATTTTTATACTAAAATTTTCTTCAAGATTAAGTGGATCATGGGGTTGAAATATGTGTAGCACATCAGGAATAGATAAGTTGCGGGTATAGAAAGCTAAATAGTTTACTATTAAAGTAAATAATATTTTTTCAATATGCCTTTACTAAATATACCTTACATAGCATTGCGCAAGTAACATAAAGAAGCACAAATGAACCGTAATCAAAGTCGAAATGGTAGGACGGAGTCTAAGCGTGCCCATGCTTACGTGATTAGGTTGCTGTAAAAGAAAATTGGGGAGGAAATCCGAGTCTAATAAACAGGCGATTGTAATAACAGAGTAAATTCCAAGGCGAGGCCGAGCCGCAGTTACTTCCTTATATTCTGGCAAAGCTAATACGAAAACGTAAAATTTTTAATGACATTGAATTATAAAAGTACGTATTAATATGCAAATCACTAGATCAAACAAATGAAAACACTTGATTGATGATTTTCCATAAGGAACATTTATGATTTTCCATATATAAATTTGATATATTACTGAACACATTGAAATCTGTGGTGGCAGATTTCTAGAATGCCACTTGGGTCAAAAAAAGTCCAAGATATTGGGTACATTAATAATGTGTTTACTATAGGTACAGATTTAAAGTTTAACAAAAATATTTAGTATTAAAGTCTGTTTTATAATGTCAACAAAAGTATCAATTCAATAAAACTACAGTATCTTCTAAAATGAGAGTCCTTATCCCACATCAAATATCAAGATGTCGTCAAGTGTCGCAAGTCGGTGCAATTGCTCGTTCAGCACGAGACCCTCTCAGCGACCGCCGAGAGGTCTCATCCTGCCTATCAGGACAATAGCGGCACGAGTCAATTGGGATTAGCCGATCGATAATTCTCTATGTGTTTGTTCCCTTATTTGATGTTAGAATACGCGTTGAATTAAATGATGGTTCCATAGCGTCGCGTCAATTTCTTTTTTAAGTCAACAGAATATTTAAGATGGCTATCAACAAAAGTAATAATCAATATACGCATTATCCAAATCATTGCAAGGCGTTGTACCTAAATCATAACACAAAGCAGCTGGTACAAGGTTTGTACTCTACGCTAGATATAACGTCTTTCATGACTGCATGTGCATACGACTGGTTCTTATTCGACTAACGTTCAATATATAAAACACCTCAACAAATATTTCAAAGTCACAATACGCATTTATGTTTCTTGAAAAGAAGTTTAATCATACATTGAACTCATATCATACGGAGAAAGACAATCAACACGCAAAAAGTGGCACAGTAAAAGGCGTCCTATGCGACGCCTTTTGCCTAATAGAGCCGATCGTTCTAAGGACATTGTATCCCGAAGTCATTGTATCAAGACTTTAATTCAAATTATTTATTTGTCACAACAGGTCTTACGATTCATTAGAATTTCTATGTTTTGCCTCTCGGCATACAATTGCTTCTATTTTTCCTTTATTCTACACATAACCGGAATTGTCATTGTCATACCATAGTTTCGGTTTCGGTTTGTTTGAGTTTGTTGTACTATTATCTTCCTACAGACAAAAAAAATCATATGAGATCGCCAATATACTCGTAATATGTAGTTACCTTCGGGCGTCATATTTGTATAATCAGAAATATTGACCATTGAAATATCCAGCGGACGCAAAGGTGCAGTCTTGCCACTCAATAATTCCCTGAGAACCGCTCAGCCAGCTTGGTCACGCACGGGCCTGCTGCAAGCAAACAACTGATTGATTTATTTGCCTTACTTACTCAAATACTGAACGGACTTTCTCACAAAATCGTAAGGCAAACAAAACGGTGATAAACAAGACTATTAAGTATGTAGGTACTTGCACAATTTTATTTTTAAAACCTGCTTGCTAAACAAAAGCTATTTACGATATTCAAGTTTATTCTCTTTTGTTTTAGGGACATACGCAAAGATAATTACTTATGTCAAGTTGTACTTACTTGTAACTTAACTACGTTTAGTTTTAGTTAAAAGAATAAGTACCTATGCATGAACGTTGGTAGCTCCTTCCTTATATATCTTAACAATATGATAAAAAACTTCACCGACTGGAAGGCAAGCGTAATTGACAAATGCGGGCAAAATATAATTTATTCGCAACCGTGTGGGCTGGAAATAGGCCGGACATGTCCGTTTTTATTGCCACTGCGGCGATGCATATCAATAAAAAGAGAGCGAGTAAATAAACTAGCGTGGCACCTCGAGGCACCCACTTAACGAGTGGTATAGACATACAGTATTTGTCTAGCGCAAGAAGCCGTCGGTTATTTTATTTACTGATAATTATTTTACATGATTTTTTTAAAGTGGGGCATTCCACTCATACAATAGTATGTTATTCAATCAAATACAAACACTGAAAACATTGAAAAAATAATCAACCCAGCCGGACTTCAGCAGGTTCAAGTCCGGCTGGG
Source organism: Pammene aurita (assembly GCA_947086415.1). NCBI lineage: Eukaryota > Metazoa > Arthropoda > Insecta > Lepidoptera > Tortricidae > Pammene > Pammene aurita. The sequence continues at coordinate 18,625,623 of OX352293.1, read as the reverse complement.
TTGATTATTTTTTCAATGTTTTCAGTGTTTGTATTTGATTGAATAACATACTATTATTTACTGATATTAAATAAGAACCCCAAAATAACACGTAAATGTTCCGTTAGCCAATTTTGCCAAGGGCCACCTATTGGTTTTGAATTTTAAGTCACTACCTCCTACCCGTTTTTCCCTGACAATATTGTATTATACGGCACGGTCAGGGGCACAAACGGTTTGACGGATTTTAACCTCGAATTATTATTTTAACCCTTTATAAGGCAAAAGGGTGTCAGAAATTAGGCGAAATTGAACCCTATCACTTTGAGATAAAGTTTAAATAATGGTGTATTCCCTCTGCCTTATAAAGGAATAATGCAAACATTCGAGCTTACACAAAAATTGGCTAATGAGTCAACTGGATTGTTTTATACTCTATGTAGGTAGGTAGATTTTTGAATGAAGTAATCGTCGTAGTCTCACTACAATATTATATTTAAACTTTATACTGAATAAAGTTATAAGCGAATGCTTATCTCACAAGCCTGCTTCTAGCGTGATGGTACCGTGTTTATAAAGTTAAATGCACCCTTGAGTTTATGACAGTTGCAAGCAAGTCTGCATTAGGCACTATGGTCTTGCGCTTCAACGTAGTACTTAGTAATTATTTGTCACTTTACTTACACATATCTCCTTGCACTACCATTAACACATTAACTATGAAACAACAACCTTCATAGTTTCTATAAACTACAGTAGTTTTTTTTTTAATAATTTGTTAATCGACCGTAGAAACTAATTAGATACAATCTTAGATATTCGATATGTACCTAACATGACTATGCCACAGAGACGTGGTACTTACACCCAGCTTCCACCGTCAGAAGTAAAAATAGGGAATTTAACAAATAAGACACTCATCATTTTAAACGTTTGCGTACATATAAATGGCACTGTGGGAATGTGTACACTCGGTATTACGTGTTTGACAGTACACAAGTGTAGTGCACATAAGCCGTGACGTCACCGCCCGGACGCAGCTGGGCCTGTATCTCGATCGCTTACGGAGCGTTCTATTCAGCAAAACCAGCTTTCTGCCATTCATAATAAAAGTCAGTGATAGAAAATAATGCTAATAATGGTTAGCCATAGGCGAAGTATCGCGTAGGCGAAGGCTATAACAGCCCTGTGCCTGGGAAAGCGTCGCCCTCGGCTACTGACGTCCCGTGACGGTTATGAACTTGGCTTACTTTTTATTCTATTGACGGGAATGGTAAACACACAACTTGGGTTCCAGACAGAAATGATACAATAATACTTGTTGCTTTTCTTCAGCCGTTAAGGCACAAGTCGAATAACCTGACAGATTTACCTATTGTACCTAATATAGGCAGAACCTTGTTGTACAGTCGCCATCAGATAAATCGGAGCGGCCAAGGTGGTCACAAATATCTGAACAACGCCTCTATTGTCAAGGCGATAAAGTGCATGTTCAGATATTTTTGAGTACCTTGGCCGCTCCGATATATTTGATGGCGATTGTACTACATAAGTATAAGAAAAGTGCAACTAGAGTAGATACGTGTGTATGCACAATGTGCATAAAATTATCTGTATACAAATAATTTAGGTAATAAAATACTACTAAAAACTCTATGTGAATAAAACACTACATCTGCTCTATATACCTATGTTTGAAGATAAAATTGCAAACATGACACAATTTTTTAACGATGAAGACGTTCTGGTTAATACAAAATTAATTGAAGATGAAGATGTTTTATATAACGACAAAAGATCCTTATTGATGAAAAATATTCGCATAAACATCAACATACTTACCCCACACAAGAAAGTGTGTCGTTTCCTTGGCAATAAGGGGATTTGTTATCATTATCACCAACGCTGCAACGTTGACTGGAGTGCTCCATAATGTTTATTGAGTACCTATTATGGAAATACATTAATATGTGAACACTGTTTAGCACATTTCGATATTTACAACACAAAAGTTTTTTTATATTCAATTTCGACACTGGATAGTTCAAATGTCCCTTAAGTGTTGCCTACAACACTACAACTAAACAAACTGAATATTTATAGGTACCACAAATTGTAAAAAAAATACATTACCATAAATGAACTGTAAAGGACACTGAAAAATCATTGGACACGAACCCTCTTCTTCAGGATTGCTGGTCCACCATGCTTCCAATTACACCAGGGACTACGGCCCCTAACCTTAAAACAAGTTTAGAAACTATCCTAGTTCAATACAACGCAATACAGCTAGCGCCTAAATGTTTGAATCAGAATTTGCTTGAAAATGATTCCGATGCCACTCCAATACAGCTTCAATATTGGTTGATTATTTGTTGTGTGTTGTTGGAGTTATGTTTAATATCGATTGTGTTTTTATTGTATTGTTTATGTATTTTAAAATTAGAATGCGGCACCAGACCTCCCTCAATCCATCGCAGTGAACGTATATAAAACAGATTCTGAATATTGTTCAGTTTCCCCTTCATTGACACCCACAATAATATTCCTAGTCAAGCCGGATATTGATAAATTCCGTGTGAAACCTTCAGACAGGTTGCGGCCGCGGCTCGCGTTAAGCCACCGTGAGCCCCTCCGTACTGACAAGAGGCTTGCGGGCTCCAGCCGCTTTGTCAAGAGTGCTGAGGAAATAGAAACGGTTCGATGAGAACACTTGCAATATCCCCAATGCGCACGTTGCCAGCCAAATAGGTTACGATCTCGAGCGGATCATATTCCAGTCCATTCTGAATGACAGTTTAACATCGCACTTCTTTTATTTTTCTCAGACATTTACGGAAGCAAATATACTGAATATTTATGTAATCGTATAAAGCCATATTTATATTTCGTAAAAAGGAAAGTTAAAATTCAACATTTATGTTTTTGATGATTAGTCACGGTGATCTTCTGCATAAGCGAAGTTTAGCGAAACCAATCTGAAAAAAGCAATGTCACACCGTTATAATTTAATGCGAAGAGATTCGTCAATCGAAGATCACGTGTAAACTCAATATTTTTCCCTTTTTAGACGACGTAGAATGGTTTAAAGGGGAGTCGTGCGAGCAGATAGATGTTAAGTGAGCGTGTGTAAGTAATGGTTCATTGTTTTTGCGGTAAATGGCTGGAAATTACCTAAAATTGGCGTCTCTGTGTTAGTAAAGTGAAAGGAAGTATTCAGTTGTAGATAATGGATTGAGATGTTTTGTTCTGTAACAATGCTTCAATTTCTAATACCATGTTGTCCATTATAGATTCTACTTTCGGTCTAAACTATCTGTTCTGATTTATCCAAACAGAAATTCAACGTAACACGTTAGCGCTTACTCTTGATTTTCATTACCTATTGAGTTAACTGATGGTCGTACTCATCCGTAAATAGTTTTTGCGCGTCAGTGAGGGGTCGAGACAAGGTCAGCTTCGGTAAACTAGGGGGCACTAATGAATATATTAGCTAAAGAGTGACAACTGAACATAACCGCTGACGGTATAACTCAACTATTCTCGAAGATTACGTGCCCCATAAAGAAGGAACCGCTTTAAACTGAATTGAAATGCGATTCCGTTCAATCACCTTCCGACGCCTTTACCTGGCAGCTCCCCTCGAAGGATTTCTCAATCGAAAATCGCATCTTAGTTGCATTAGTATAGTTGTATGAGTATATGGATGGTACGGCGGATAAGTCGGGCTCTTGGCGCACCGGGGGCTGGAGCGATCGCCGAACTAGTCTAGCGCGAGTGTCGGGTCTAGACGGCGCGGCGGCGGCGCAGTGGATCCCTATCGGCTGCTGTAAAATTATGTGACGTGAGCGACGATGTAAACTTGGGATACCCGCCCAATTCCGTTCATTTTCGCTTATTTACTATAATTTATTACCAAATCTGTTCAAAGAGTTCAACTTGACGATATCGACATGCTTGAACTATCAGTGAGCGAAGTTGGAAACCGTCTTTATATATTATACATACAAACCGTTTGGTCTGTAGAGCAAGCAATGTATTGCCGTTCATATCAAATCAACTAGTTATTTTGTTTGCAAATTAAAAAACTTGGTGTTAATAAAACTTTTCCTTTTTTATTACTGTTATTGCATTTTTGAACCCATTTCAAGATAGATGACAAACGCATAGTTTCATCTTTATTCAGCAAAATATTTTAGTTAATCCCTAATTTCATTATTGATCCCTTTCATATAAATAAAAGTACCAAGACGATTAAAATCTTGAGTTACGTAATAAGGGTCCTTAAAACATGAGTGTGGTTTTATGAAATGAGCCGCAGGCGAATTTCATAATAAGATCACACGAGTGTTTTAAGGCCTAATTACGTACAGTTGCATACACTGCTTTATCTACACTCATATTATTTATTCTAAATGCCGTATTCGGAAACCATAGAATGGCCGCCATTGCACCGCCATGGCCAACTCGATTGTGCCGGCGGTCGGGGAGGCGCGTGTCGGGCTGTCGGCGGGAGGGTGCAGGTGTACATTATGTTACCAAAACTCATAACACAATAGTTGAGCGTGTAAAGTTAAAATTACGTTACTGCCACAGATAAAAAGCTTATCATAGTAAAATCGGTCGTGGTAATGCTAGCCATTGCCTACCGTTTTCGAACACGTTTTAGAGAACTTACAATATGAGTGTAGATAAAACATGTTACATTCATAACTTATCACTTTTTCTTTCTTTTCATCCCATCACAATAGAGGTCGCTCAGATAACCTCATGCTATGAAACAATTTGCAGAAAGCAACAAAGGAATCTAGATCAAGCGGACAATGCGTACTTTACGAAACAGTGTAGCAATTAGATGGGTTTAGCATCTACGGTGAGAGTGTACTAAGTGGCGAAACTGCAGTCGACAATAGAGAATTTGCTACTGGGCAGCGCAGGCGCGCTGCCGATCCCGTGTCTTTATTGCGCGAGCGCAGACTAATCGAAATTGACCGATACAGCGCGTGATGTGAACTCGAGATCTGAATTGTAATAAAATTCACAAGAGCGTGGTCAACATCTTAATTACACTGGTTCGCTTGAATATTCGCTTCGCCGGTACTTGTGAACGATAGAAAAGACACCGGTGTTACCGGGGTCATCGCGCCGCATCCTTTCACCGCTTCACACTACGAACGCCGCGCGAGTGACCCGGCCCGTCATAACTTCTCCAGCTATCATTAAATCAATTATCGCAGTTTTTATCGAACACATAACTAGTTTCAACTTTCAAATGTTAATTGGTTATCATTCGGGCTCTAACAATGGGTTGCTAATACAAATATACTCAGATATTTAGTTGTCTGGGTTCGCAAAATATGTATTGTTTTACGAACCTTATAATCAAGGAATGAGTCTATTTAGCCGCCACGTTGTAGTTGCAGTCTTAAATCACAAACAAGTAAATTGTATTCCGTCTGTTTCGGATGTAGAGTAAATATATCATTTACATAAATATGTTTATTTTTAATGCAGCAAATTAACATTAAAAAATAATGTAAACTGAAATAATGTAACCGCTTCATAATTTAATTATACTAAACCGAGGTGCATATTTACATGCACCGGCCTTAAAAGGGATCAGAAACAAAGGCTTCCCGTTTTATGCCACCTTCTAGCCTTTAATTGTGTGGTCGGCCGAACCGCGAATAAACTGCAGTCATTATAGTGAGTAAGCGAAATCAACGAGTGGTGAATAAACAGAAAATTGCTACGTTTGAATCGTTTGAATCTCAAGAAAACACGACAACATGTAGTACTGGTATCTAGCTTAATAAGTACAGGCGCTGATGGTCTATGTGACATTAAATTTATCCATATTTTCAGACGTGACTTCATGTACCCATAAGCACAATATAAGGTTAGAGCGAGTTCTTATGAATCACGATTTAATACATTTTAATTTAACATGTGACTTTCATATACTACTTACTTACTACTTACTGCAGTGGCGCAGCGGTCTAAAGTGGATCTTAGCCTCCGACACCAAAGATCGCCAGGCTTCTCTGTTCACAGCAGTCTCTGTTCAGTCAAACGGCGCCCAGTGCGGTGAGGTCCTTCAGCACCTCGCCTTTCCAGCGGTGCCTAGGACGCCCAGGTGGTCTTCTACAACTACTACTACTGGTCTACTACTTTCATATAGGTTGTTAAAATAAATGCTAACTCCAATTTAAATTATACATTTACTGGCACTTTAATTATATCACACAATGTCTGTTTACAATCACACTCACTCTATATGCCCTAGATTTATGTCATTCATTACGTATTTAGTTTATTGATACAAAAAACCGATTGAAATGTAGTAGACGGGGCAGCAGGTATTATGTTTTGTGTGTCAGAAAGTGATCAGATTAGACGTTGCTACTTCTAACATAATTAGCTTGGTACAGAGAGATGCTACCTCATTTGATTAAACATGTAGATTTCTCGTATCGTGCTTTCCTCCCACAGACACTGGCATTATAGATAGAGGATGTAGATAGTTGATGCCATAGAATACCTATATATAGTTGTGTTTATGTATACACCTTATAACATACACTTTTTAAATAAAATATATTCTTTTTTATTTTAAAAATTTCAACAGAAGATTCAGAGTATAATCAAGTTAGCAACAAGCACCTACCATAGGTAGAGGTTATTATTGAAAACCCTTCCGCAAGGGTGGACATTCATGCTTTGTTGATGACAGCTATTCATGTTTTGTTATGATACGAGTACAACATCAGTCTACCTGGAGCAGCAACCGACTTTTAAAAACATTGACTAGATTTGTTATTAAGCTCAATGCATACACCGCGAACACATATCAATAACAACCACCTTACTTACTTTAAGTCTGTTTTTATTCCAGAGGCTAAAATGACAGCTCGAGACGTTAAACTAACTTAGTATGCGCGGACTTCCGGTTTGAGACTCAAACATGGCGGTTGTGTCTTGAGAATAGTTCTTTGTGTTTTGTTCTTTTACGTAGTTCAGTGTGTAATTGATAGCTTATCGTGCGGTGAACAGCTAATGAAGAATTAAGAGAAAATAATTAGACTCAAAACGCGTGTAACCACTGTTTAGGTTAGACAACTGGTTGTCCTGGCCAATGCCGCCACGTGTTGTTTGTAGGGAGCAGCTATCTCCTTCCTGGGGTCCTAATAAGACCCCCTTTTCCCGAAGGGACCCAAGTAAAAGTTGACTGTGTTATCTGTATTATATGAGTTCAATGGGCCATATTTACCTTTAAAATACGTTAAGATACGATCCAACTCCAATGCATTAAGTTACGGCCAGACGGCAGATCCGAAAATTCTGCCACGTGACCTTGATTGAAGCGAGTTGTTGAAGCGACCGTTTACATGGCTGACAACAAGCGCCCAATTATTGCCAATGGTTGGTAGAGCAAGCGTAGCCATCAAGGGCGGTTAAAAGTCATATAGAATTTGGCGTCAACCACTGGCTACATGGTTTAAAATCTCTGTTTTCTGCCAAGGTCTCGTGGCAGAAGGCTGTGGTTGTATGCCGTCTGGCCGCAACTTTAACTACGGCGTAGTTAGTGGCGTAGTTACTACGCAATACAGCTACTAAACGTCTGAACCGATTAATCAGAATTTGCTTGATAATTTATTACAACTCCAATATTGGTTGATTATTTGTTGTGTGTTGGAGATAGATTGTGTTTTTAATGTATTGTATTTTATGTTAGAAGTTTCGTGTTGTAAGATAGAATACAACACGATGCTTATCAAGGTGATATTGTTAAAGTTCGGATACCTACCTCTCTTAAGCTCGGTCGGAACGGCATTAAGCAGGATTTGGAACGCGACTCGGCATTAAGATATCATGTCGAACGGAATGTGCCAACCAATTATACAAGCCTTCCTCCAGAAGGTATAACCTAAAGCTGGATTCTATCAAAACTGTAACATTCGTTGGTAAATATTTGATACAAGTACCTACCTACCTATACTTACTGCTAATAGTATTCTACCACTTGTAAATAACTACAATTTTGTACGTATTAAAAACAATCCAATACCATCCAATATAAGTGTAACTAGATAATATTTTTTTGTATTCAAAATAATGTAACTTTGAACTTATTAAATATTAATCTGTATGCAAAAAAATTTTTGTTGAAAAAAAATTACATAAAATCTTCCTAGATACATCATACGAGTAGACATGTTCAGGTAGGCAGGTACCAGTGGCGAAGCGTCCAAAGAACTCAATACCCACCGAATTGCCACTGGTATGTAGGTACTAATTATACGAATTTTAGGGCCCTTAAAACTTTATTTGTCTATAACATTAAATATTGTGCTTCAAGTTGGAAATGCCTCGAGGAACGACCTAAACGAATACTGGAACTGTAAAGTCAACTACAAACAGGCTAGTTACAAGTTATCAAAATAAATGAGAAAATATGAAATTGCTATGAAAGTAATAAAGTTAGATATGGTAATTAAATTTCCAACTAACGTTTTTAACTATTTCCAAAGTGCAGTTGACTTGAAATTGCGTGAGAATGGGAAGACTAGCTGTTTTTTCAATTACCCTTTATTTATATACTTCAGTAAGTTTATACTTTACGATACACCTTCAAATACTCGAATCCTAAAAATATAAACCTAATCATATTTTTGTAAAAGATAATCACCGTGCCATTAGACACAATTCTGACGTATAATACATAAATATGTTTATTCAATAAAGTGTTAAAGTCCGAGAAAGATACTTTATACCGTTCACTGTAATTGCTGTAAATGTGGATTACAGCTACATCAAAAGATGTCAAAACACTCCCACAACAGAGACGCATAGTAGGGTAGCAGTAGCAGTATAATTGTTTTACGTGTAAAATTAAAACATAAAATTAAGTTACTCAAATGCATGCTGTTTAGTGTTTACTCCTAACATAACGTATTTTTTAGGTTTGTGCTACCTCAGGTCTGAGTAAGTATTTAGCAAGACAATAATTAAGTATATAATTTTCTAAATAATGTAGATGATAAAAATACTATTTTCGAGCTTCATCACGTACTTTTCTATTGCGTCCTACCTATCATTGTTTTATTTTGTGTAATTTATGTTTGTTACAACATTCACAACATCGATAAGAAGACGGCAATCAGACAGCATCAACAGACAACCCAATACATAAAGAAAGGTTAAAGGTTGTCGAAAGGGAAGATGAACCAAACGACAACGGCGCAGTCGACGACACCGGCGAGCTGCGCAGAGACTCGCGAGTGCTGGAATCTGGTAATACCTATAGAGCCTTGTGATATACACTCACCAACTATAAAGTTGCCAAACAAAATAAGATTACAATAGTAACTAGACAGAAATATTGCATAAGTTACTGAATAGCGCTTCAAACACTTGTTTGAGGAGAAAGGAGAAATATTTTTGGGTCCTCGATGTAGATAGCTCAATAGGCTAATTCTTTTATAATCATATTCATTCATTAACTTAAAGGATTTGTGCATTGTTCCCATTACATTTTTTTGTAAACTATTGAGCTTAGTTTTACATTTCTTTTTAATTATTTTATGTTCCATAGGTGATATATTAACTCCGCCAGAACTACTACCGTTAGCCAAAAAACTAAGAGCTCAAGGTCAGTTTCTTTCTATATTTTGTTTCATACTTACCTTTTCTGAATTCACTATGCTCTTATGTCTGATATGTATTTTATTCCTTGCATCAATATTAAAAGATAGTTTATATGTTGCTCAATTGATTGCGATAAAAATTAACGAATTACCATTATTACTGACCCATATTAATATGAAATGTGTCACGTATTATTTACGATATACCTACGCCATTCGATATTATGCTAATTTATTATTTTTCAGTCGACACTCGTAAACCAGGAGGTAATCAATTATAATATAAGTATACCTTACTTACTTAGGTACCGATCACAAAAACTTCGAGTAAAAAAAATAGAAGCTTGCTAGTTGTGAGCCTAAAAAATGACGGCAAATTAAAATAAAACTATATACTTATAGTTGTAGGTATAAGGCAACCAAAACCAATAATAATATTTGAATAATTTTTATTTTCTCTTACGACATAGTTACACAAACATATCAAATATGCAAAAATAACTCTTACCTGAAAATAGATGTCATATACTTCAGAAAAAGTGACCAAACCCTCCGGTGTCCGAGGCCAGATTCGAACTGGCGTCTTCAGCTTTCGCGGCTGACGTCCTGACCACTAGACCACCCGGTCACGGCGGAACTTGACAAATTTTCTCATGTATATGCAATCTCTGAATTTGAAACGGCTAGGCGCCGTTGACCATACTCTAAGGGCATGCGCAGTACGTGCTTGCACCTCCTATCCGAATCTCTTACGTGATTCTGGTATAGCGAGAGAGATGGTGCTGCCATCTATGAATCTTGAAGCAAATCAAATATTTTTGTTCAATATTTTTTGATTTGCAATTTTTAAGTAGTTACACTACTATATATAAACTGAAAATAGATGTCATATACTTCAGAAAAAGTGACCAAACCCTCCGGTGTCCGAGGCCAGATTCGAACTGGCGTCTTCAGCTTTCGCGGCTGACGTCCTGACCACTAGACCACCCGGTCACGGCGGAACTTGACAAATTTTCTCATGTATATGCAATCTCTGAATTTGAAACGGCTAGGCGCCGTTGACCATACTCTAAGGGCATGCGCAGTACGTGCTTGCACCTCCTATCCGAATCTCTTACGTGATTCTGGTATAGCGAGAGAGATGGTGCTGCCATCTATGAATCTTGAAGCAAATCAAATATTTTTGTTCAATATTTTTTGATTTGCAATTTTTAAGTAGTTACACTACTATATATAAACTGAAAATAGATGTCATATACTTCAGAAAAAGTGACCAAACCCTCCGAAGATTCAAATTCAGAGATTGCATATACATGAGAAAATTTGTCAAGTTCCGCCGTGACCGGGTGGTCTAGTGGTCAGGACGTCAGCCGCGAAAGCTGAAGACGCCAGTTCGAATCTGGCCTCGGACACCGGAGGGTTTGGTCACTTTTTCTGAAGTATATGACATCTATTTTCAGTTTATATATAGTAGTGTAACTACTTAAAAATTGCAAATCAAAAAATATTGAACAAAAATATTTGATTTGCTTCAAGATTCATAGATGGCAGCACCATCTCTCTCGCTATACCAGAATCACGTAAGAGATTCGGATAGGAGGTGCAAGCACGTACTGCGCATGCCCTTAGAGTATGGTCAACGGCGCCTAGCCGTTTCAAATTCAGAGATTGCATATACATGAGAAAATTTGTCAAGTTCCGCCGTGACCGGGTGGTCTAGTGGTCAGGACGTCAGCCGCGAAAGCTGAAGACGCCAGTTCGAATCTGGCCTCGGACACCGGAGGGTTTGGTCACTTTTTCTGAAGTATATGACATCTATTTTCAGTTTATATATAGTAGTGTAACTACTTAAAAATTGCAAATCAAAAAATATTGAACAAAAATATTTGATTTGCTTCAAGATTCATAGATGGCAGCACCATCTCTCTCGCTATACCAGAATCACGTAAGAGATTCGGATAGGAGGTGCAAGCACGTACTGCGCATGCCCTTAGAGTATGGTCAACGGCGCCTAGCCGTTTCAAATTCAGAGATTGCATATACATGAGAAAATTTATCAAGTTCCGCCGTGACCGGGTGGTCTAGTGGTCAGGACGTCAGCCGCGAAAGCTGAAGACGCCAGTTCGAATCTGGCCTCGGACACCGGAGGGTTTGGTCACTTTTTCTGAAGTATATGACATCTATTTTCAGTTTATATATAGTAGTGTAACTACTTAAAAATTGCAAATCAAAAAATATTGAACAAAAATATTTGATTTGCTTCAAGATTAACTCTTACCTGTCTGCAATTATTTTATGGCCAAGCATATAAACCAATTTCAGGCCTTCGGAGTGGGATATCGTACGTGGAGTATACTTAATGATATTTTTTACGCTTTTGACAATCTTATGTTCAATATTCTATGCTAAAGCTCAAAACCAGTTGCTTAGAAAAATCTAAATCTGTCTAATAAGTAAATTACATACATTGTTATTTTATTTATTTATTCAGAAACAAACAGTCATACACATAGTTTATGATCAAAATTTAAAGACAAAAAATAGACCTATAGTTTGGAACAAGTGAAACATAAATAGGTACGTGGCTATTACAAATATAGATTATGGGACAATCTTACACAAATCGAGCTAGTCCCACGGTAAGCTCAATAAGGCTTATGTTGTGGGTACTAGACTACGATGTATATAATATAAAGATACAGATAAATACTTAAATGCATAGAAAACATCCATAACTCAGGAACAAATAATCTGTGATTAACACAAATAAATGCCCTTATCAGGATTCGAATCCAGGACCTCCTGCTTCGTAGGCAGGGTCACTACCGACCACAGATAAGGTAACTACCGACAGAGTTAGGAGGCCGTTAAAGCTAATTCAGGTTAGGGCGTTAATTCAGGAATTATTTATTACTTTACGTTATGTTGCAGATCAATTATCAAAACAACTTATTTATTTATTTATTTATACAGCCCTTTATTCTGAACATGAATACATTTGTTACAATCAGTAGTGTAGGTACATGTATGTAGCCAATCGTCATCATTTCAGCGATTGGTGACATTCTAATTCTGATAGAATGCTTATTATTTCAATTTACAGAAGGCACAGGGATAGTAAGTTCGGCGCCAAGTGCGGAAATTTTGGCAGACGTTTTGTTTCGACGTTTCTGTACGTATCTCATTTATCTATGTTATTTATTTAGTACAATATTTTATTTGTATGAAATATTTTGATATAGATTCAGAGTTGATATCATAAACGTTCTTTACAGTTATGACAGGTCGACGAATTGTAAGACTAAGCAGTGAGTATTGGCCAATAGTTAATATGTAGCGGGAATCACATTACACGTAAACTCGTATATCCATATATAACTTCATCTAAGTCGGTTCAGCGATTGAACAGTGAAGAAGTAACAGACAAATTAATTTATTTGGTAAGTAGAGACTAGAGATAAGAATACAAAGGTAATTTCGAAAACCTTGCCCATTTTACTTTACTTCTACGAGATTGAAGAAATAGTCATTAGATACATATTACTTACACGGCATTTTTATTTATTTATGAAGAATTAAACATTGTTAGTTACCATACATTTTATGGTACTGATAGTGATTTTCAATTCCAATGCAAATAATTGTTTTCGAAAAAATACATAGGTACTAACTGTATTTTTTCTATTTTATTCCAGAATACGATATTGCTGGGCTCGATGCCCTTCAAGCATTAGCCCTTGATGGAGATGGTAAATGTGCATCTATCTCTATTTTCATACAATACATCTATTGCTGAGATTGGTTGAATAATTAATAATCGACTGTGGCTGGTTTGGGGACTTCGGGAAATCGGACTCAATAGTCTGACTGTAGAGAAAAAACATTTTTTTACTTAAATTAACCTCGAGCGTAAACTCGCTTTTAGCTTCCCTTACCACTTACTTCGTACATAACCGATACAGCAACAATTTTGTTGTTTCAAGGAATCCATCAGAACCTCAAGCTGGTGAGCGTCGATGGTGGAAGATGTTACGTCGACGAATTTAACAAGAATGGCGGTAAATAGAATATTTATCGTAAAGCAGTTGTTACAGTATTGTCTCTACTACACATTTATTTTTTACTTAGTCATCATGATTGCTCACAAACAAAGTTCAAGCCGCGCGCAATCCACAAGGTGCCGTATTATAATTTTATCTACACTCACATTGTAAGTCTTCTAAAACGTGTTCAAAAATGGTAGGCAATGGCTATCATTACCACAACCGATGTTACTATGATAAGCTTTTTATCTGTGGCAGTAACGTAATTTTAACTTTACATGCTCATATATTGATACGTTATGAGTTTCAAATTCCGAAGATCGAATTTGATAACATAATGTAAATCCTGTGCTCCTTCCTGACCAACGGCACGCTCCCTCCCGACCGCCGGCACAATCGAGTTGGCCATGGCGGTGCAATGGCGGTCATTCTATGGTTTCCGAACACTTTATTTTGGATATATAATATAAGTGTAGATAAAGCAGTGTATGCTACGTAATTAGGCCTTATTACGTAACAGTTACATAAACTACTATTAAAATACATAAACAATACATTAAAAATACAATGTATCTCAAACACACATAACTCCAACACACAACAAATAATCAACCAATATTAAAGTTGTATTGGAGTTGCATTGGAATAAATAAATATTATGGATCAATCTTACGCAAATCGACCGAATTTTCAAGCAAGTTCTAATATATCTGATTCATACGTTTAGGAGCTAGCTGTATTACGTAGTTAATCTACGCTTGCTTGAAAATTAATGCCTTAAGCATTGGAGTTGTATTGAAGTTAGATCGAGTCTAAACGTGTTTTAAAGTTAGAATACGGCCTTAGGTATTTTTCGGTCCACTACGAAGTACGGATACGGACATTTCTCCGATTGCCAGATCAAGCCTATAACCGTGAATCACTTCATTCGTTCTTCCGTCTATTTGCCTCACTGTCTTCCAAGTTCCGTATATGCAAGAGCGACAGAGAGAGAGAGAGAGAGAAAGAGAGAGAGGTAGGTAGGCCCGCTGGATGGCCTACATAATCGAGCCTGAAATATAATTAATTCGGTGAGCGTATAAGGTAGTCACATCAAGCTACTCGTATGTACAGAATTTGCTAGTTACAAAGTATTAGCCACAATAAACGTATTTAGTTTACAAATTATAACGTTTGCAGTTTCACATTTTGTCCTTAGAGCTAACGTGATTGGACTCTAACTATGTACTTCATACACCTAATTTTTTTGTTTTTATTTACAGTTGTAGATAACAATATGTGTTATATTAGTAAGTATATTTTCGTAGGTAAGCTAGAAATTAGTTTGAACGCTTTTTGGTTGCATAAATATTTCCTACGATTTTTATTAAATATGTGTTTATACTTAATATCAAATGCGAGTACTCTATTTCCAGATGGCCCAGTACCCCGAAAGAGCATATACATGTGTCAGTATCAAAACGTAATTCTTTTTTCAAACATCTTAAATTGTATGAAATTTTATATTTAGTTTTTTTTCTGTTTTCAGTATTAACAAAATCAGCCAAACGCGATTCAATGGATAAAAATAATATTCCAAATAATGGAAGTAATAGACGAGAGGGTGATGCTGATGGTGATGAAACTGATGAAATACCTCAAAGTCGAAGTAAAGTTGAATACTGAATGATTTCGGTACCAATTTAAAATAAATATAATTAATGCTAATAAAATATTATATTTACAGTTGATTTAATGAATAAACTTAATAAAAAGAGGCGTTTAGTTGTGAATACTGGACGCAAAAATAATGAGCGCATGAAGAAAACAAATGTGTCCATGAATGTAAGAGAAATTAAAGGTAATGTGGCGTGGCATTCAAATATCGGCGGGTAATAAAATACAGAAAATAGTTCCTTACTTTTATATAAGATATCTACGATCAACGTGAGTAAGACTTAAGAAAAAATACATTGTTAAAATTTGTGAAATGTATGCCTTGGCGCCCGAGCACGATTCACACTTGGCCGGTTTTTATTAGTTGTTTACCGTAAACCGTTCATTTTACAGGTTTCAATATGCCAAAACAAATGCGCACCTTTAGGCCACTAATACATGGCACGGGTATAACTATTCCAACGATTAACATGGCCACTCCTAGGACAATGCATGAGACGACTAGCGGTAAAGGTAATTTAAACAACGTAACCAAAACTAAATTATTACTTTAATTGAATTTGATTCTTTAAAATTTAAAGTTTAAAAATTCATCGAATATCTTACAATCCTTTTAAACTGTCGATTAAGTAAGTAGTGTTGAAGATTGACATTAAATTGAAAAAAGTTTTGAATCCGTTAAACCCTTGGCCCTTGGTTTGTATAATGTTTAATTGTTGCATAATAGTTACATTACATAATTTTCAGATGATTTAAAGGGCTGTCGTTGGAAATTTCAATGTATAGATCCACGGAACCTAGACTCCTGCCGACTCAAGACATATTGTCCCCACAAAGGGGAAAGGAGAACCGACACAGACCCCAAACAATACAAATACCTACAGGAAGCCCGAAGAATGAGTACGTTCAATATTTAATATATTATAGATGTTCTTCAAGTGAGACTCTGAATTCAGTCTCGACGGAGACGTCACGATATGACACAGTAATGACAGCAACGAAACCCCTCTAGTCAGTTTGCTATACGATGCTTATTTCTAGATCTGGACATCTGGCAGCTGTAAAGTTGTGGAAGTCAAATAATGCAAACCCCTTCAAGGAAATGAGAAATTATATAAATAATTAGATTATATAATTGCAAAAAGTTTCTGTTGACGGAAAATAGTGCCAAACGAGGTAAAATGTAATTCATAGTTTGTCGCATATTGTTTTTGTTTCCGTAATAATACGCCATGTTTTTTGTTCTAATGTTAAATGTTTTATGTAGGCCCTGTCCTTTATAACTGAGACAACTTCGGCAGTTTTTACCTATTCTGGTATTAAATTTCTAATTTAAAAATTTTGTTAGTCTGTCACTCTGACCTCCACCCATTAAAAGCTGCCAGATGCCCGGATCTAGCAATAAGGATAGTATAGCAATCTAACCAGACGGGTTTTGTTACTCTCATTATTGGCGTCATATCTGACGTGGCCAGCTCTTAGTCCATCCCCTGCCAACGAACAACGAATTCGCAGCCAACGTTAAGTCTCGGTAGCTCAGTAAGTACACCGAAGTCTTGAGTTCGAATCTCACCCCAGGTCATTTTCGTTTATTTCTAAACATTGTATTAGCATAGTTAGATTGATGCTTAATACAAAATTAATTCTAACAGTCTCTTTTTACTGCAGTTGGTATTTCTTCCGTGGATGAAGATGTGGAGAGAATCCGTACGTATGGTCTTATATTTTATCGTTTTTGATATTTAACTAGTTTACTAGTATTATTCCATATTGCTCGATCCTTAAGATCAGGGGTCTCCAAATTTTGATTTTTTTACCAAAGGGACACGGCCGAGTCTTTGTTTTCGCAGGCCAGATTGTACGGAATTTTTTCTTCAACCCGATTACCAGCCTCGCCGGGCGGTACTGGTCCGCGGACCATAGTTTGGAGACCACTGCTTTAGTAGTTGTGCCATTATTTGTATGTAACATTGCAAAGTAATAGGTAATTTTCCGCCATTCGTATCCAAAAATATGTTTAATATATATTGATATACATTAAATAACCAAAAAAAATCTGTTTTAAAATTAGCTTATAACTTATAATTATGGATTCTTCTGAATTTATTACACCCACTACGACTTTGATTATTGCTTTTTTTTTACAGTGGAAGCGCGTGCGTTAATGTTACGACCAGTTGGTTTTAAGAAAAGTATGTATTGTTTTTAGTATTTAATAGTAATATTATCTATGATAAAGTTGCCTCTTAAATATAGCGTTCTAACATATTACGTGAGACAATAGTATCTACGTTTTGAGACATACGTTTTCCTTCCCGCACAACAACCAAACGAGTTTTTTGTTCACCACGACGGTGGTAACTACGCTTAGGGTTTTCTGTCTATAATGTCGACAAGTAATAAGATATACTTACATTACTTACAAGTATTATGCAAATTAGCATAGTGCTTTTGTGCAAAGTTTGTCTTTCACTATTTGTATTTAATCCTTTTTCTCATGGGTTGGCTGGAAGAGATCCCTATCAGGGATCTTTTATATATGTTACTTTACTGTTGTTTTTTAGGGCTCAGTAGTCAACTAGGAACCCTTATAGTTTCGCCATGTCTGCCCGTCACCGTCCGTCCGTCCGCGGATAATCTCAGTGACCGTTAACACTAGAAAGCTGAAATTTGGTACTAATATGTATATCAATCACGCCTACAAAGTGGTAAAATAAAAAGTGGAAAAAAATGTTTTATTAGGGTACCTCCCCTATTCGTAAAGTGAGGAGTGATTTATTTTTTCATTTCAACCCTAACGTGTGATATATTGTTGGATAGGTATTTAAAAATGAATAGGGGTTTACTAAAATCATTTTTTGAAAATGTAAATATTTTCGGAAATAATCGCTCCAGAAGTAAAAAAAAATGTGTCCCCCTTCCCCCTCTAACTTTTGAACCATAAGTTTTAAAAATATGAAAAAATCTCAAAAGTAGAACTTTATAAAAACTTTCTAGGAAAATTATTTTGAACTTGATAGGTTGAATAGTTTTTGAAAAATAAATACAAAATAATTTCTGAACTAAGTTTGTAATTTTACCGTATAAGCAGGTGTTTATTGTACCTGTAATTTCTACAAAATCACAATTAAAAGACGTGCTTTCAAACAAAGTAAAAACGGTGAAAATCGGTTCACGCAATAAAGAATTATCCCATAAAAATCATCTTCCATACTTTAAGCTCGCGCGCAATAGTTTACTTAATTTGCCGATAGATGTCGCTGTTCGTGGAACGCTCATATCATATCCTACATGGCGGTGTTATTTTAACTCTTAAGTGGGGACACTTACTGTGACGGACGGAAAACTACGGGATCCTACACTGAGCGTGGCCCGACACGCTCTTGGCCGGTTTTATGTTGTACCTACTTGTTTATGTGCAAGAAAGTTTTACATATTTACGAGTACATACAGTAGGAAATAAGATATGTACTTTTTTCCCTAGTTAAAACACGTTTACGTCGGTAGGTACTCCTGTACAAAAAGTAAATTTCAAAATTGCAGGGACTCTCCAGAATGGTGAACATGACGACGAATTATGATTGTTCCCATGGTTTTTAGGGTTCCGTAGTCAACTAGGAACCCTTATAGTTTCGCCATGTCTGCCCGTCCGTCCGTCCGTCCGTCCGCGGATAATCTCAGTGACCGTTAGCACTAGAAAGCTGAAATTTGGTACTAATATGTATATCAATCACGCCGACAAAGTGGTAAAATAAAAAGTGGAATTTTTTTTTATATTAGGGTACCTCCCCTATACGTAAAGTGGGGAGTGATTTTTTTTTTCATTTCAACCCTAACGTGTGATATATTGTTGGATAGGTATTTAAAAATGAATAGGGGTTCACTAAAATCATTTTTCGATACTGTAAATATTTTCGGAAATAATCGCTCCAGAAGTAAAAAAATATGCGCCCCCCCCCCCCTCTAACTTTTGAACCATAAGTTTTAAAAATATGAAAAAAATCTCAAAAGTAGAACTTCATAAAAACTTTCTAAGAAAATTATTTTGAACTTGATAGGATGAATAGTTTTTGAAAAAAAATTACAAAATAATTTCTGAACTAAGTTTGTAATTTAACCGTATAAGCAGGTGTTTATTGTACCTGTAATTTGTACAAAATTACAATGAAATGACGTGCTTTCAAATAAAGTAAAAACGGTGAAAATCGGTTCACGCAATAAAGAATTATTCCATAAAAGTCATCTTCCATACTTTAAGCTCGCGCGCAATAGTTTACTTAATTTGCCGATATATGTCGCTGTACGTGGAACTCTCATATCATATCCTACATGGCGGTGTTATTAACTCTTAAGTGGGGACACTTACTGTGACGGACGGAAAACTACGGAACCCTACACTGAGCGTGGCCCGACACGCTCTTGGCCGGTTTTTTTTTATTAAATTTGATCTTGTGTCAAAAACTTACACACAAAGAGTTCTATTTTAAACAATAATTATAGCCATAATCATAATATTGCATTATAGTTAGAAAAAACACCATATATTACGAATATCATTTTATCTACACCAATATCATAAATCCTCTATTCCGCGTTCGGAAACCGTATGTAAGTACCACCATTATTGCAACCAGTAACGTAACATCTCTGACAGTGTCATAAAAACGTATGAAGATTCATTACCCACGGTAACGTTACTAAGATCCGCGCTCTCCCCGACCGCCGACACGCGCCCGCGCGACCGCCGACACAATCGAGTTGGTCATGGCGGTGCAATGGCTGTGATTGTACTGGTTTCCGAACACATCATTTAGGATTTATAATATGTGTGTAGATAAAGCAGTGTATGCAACTGTACGTAATTAGGCCTTAACCACTCTTTTCATCTTATTATGAAACGAGCCGCAGGCGAGTTTTATAAAACCACACTCGTACTTTAAGGACCCTTATTACGTAACAGTTACATAAACTACTATTACATAAGTGCTCAGCTACCTAATAATATGTAGGTATGTCAAATTGTAGAAAAGGAAGTATATATATTTGTCTTTTTATGCATATTGTGAAAAGAAGGTTATAAATTGTTGTTAACCGTTTCCAGGATTTACTTGACAATCTTATTTGGGCCTATTCAAAAATAAACTGAAGGAAAAATAACAAAAAAATAATTTTTAACCGACTTCAAGATTTCGAAGAATCAATTCATCGGGATCTTTGTTTTTGCTTGTTTGTTTCTTGTATGTATGTTCACCGATTATTCGAAGACGGCTGGACCGATTTGGCAAATTCTGTTTTTGTTTGAAAGGGTATAAAAAAGGCTTTGAAAGGCTTGTTAGTTGGTCCCATTGTCATCAGGTCAGGATCTGATGATAGGATCCTGGAGAAAGTAAGGGAACTCTTCAAATACTATAGGCACACCTATGCATGTCATGTGTCAGGTGTATCGGTGTGTCAAATACGTGTACATTTATAATTTATTTAGTATTTAAGTTTTAATTTTAAAATTGTACTAACGTAAAATAAGATAATTTTGTTTTTAATATACTAACTATGGATCATTTTTGTCGGCAATAAAGTTATAAATTATAAATAAAATAGTGATTTCAGTATTTTTTACAGTAGCTTTTGGAAAGGTGGAGGCTAGGTGAAGTCGGTTCTTTTTTAATTTCAATTTTATAATTGAAAGATAAATGGATTTTTTTCCGCGTCCAGCTGGACCCGAACTTGCGACCTTTCGGAACACCGGTCCGATAGCTCGAACCAAATGAGCTATCGACACTTACTCAACCTCGGTGATTCTTTCCATCAGTTCCTTCATTGCTTAAGTGTATATACACGTTAACGGCGTCGAAGTTCCAAGTCATATTGGTTCTTTTTTGTTTAAAATTATTTAACACAAATATTCTATCTGTGTAAAACCGACCAGAATGGCGCGGTCGAAAATTTGTTTATTAAGTTTTCGATTAAATATTTGGACATCGTGTCTTTTTGGTACTTAAGTACATGGCTAATGATTACAAATAAAAGCATAGTCATTATGGGTTTTCATTCATAATTAAATAAACAATATGTATAAATTATAACTACTAAAATAAATACACAGTACATGACAAACATACACAGAACAGTTAACTAACAAAATAATTAACAATAATTAATAATTTACAACCTTTGTATTTTTAGTTGACCCCAAGACTGACCCCGCAGAAGATTTATCCCAATACTTTCAAAAATTACTTGTAAGACAAGGTTTGTTGAATACCCTAGTTTAACACATTCAATGCCGAGAACCCGACTATCGGGTATTTTATGATTTCATTCCCAGGCCAGACGACCCGATAGTCGGGATCGTGGTACTACAGCTTTATATGACGAATTTTTTGTGGCCTGGCGCGGATGTCTTGTTTGGCTGGGTGGCAATGAATGTGTTAATGTATTTATAATTGAACTTTCAGAAATTAAATAACAATTACTTATCTGTTATATAGAGTTCGCGAAAAAGAAACGGCAAGATGAAATGGATAAGATAAAAAAGTGGCAAAGCACAATGCCATCGCTAGACCAGTAAATAAAACGACGATGTTATAATAAGGTGCGTATTTTCTTTGTTAATTCGCAGGCTGTGCAATATTGGTGGTTCAATTTACGTGGCAGCATTCGTCCGCAGCATATATTTTCTAAATTTCTTTGCTGTAATCTATAATCGTGTGCTTATACATAAAAATTATAGGAAATTATGAAACATTAGTATTAAAACTTAGTTTGATGGACTTAAAATGAGTATCTTCGTTCGCTTGGAATTTTATCTGAATTTTAATACCACTACAAACGTCCAACCCCTTTTTACCCCCTTACTTTTTAAAGTCGCAAATACCTCAACAAACATTTTTAATACGATGGTACCTGAAGCACAGGGATAATTCAATTACGATTGTAGGTAGTGTCAATCGATTATTTATTAACAAACATTAATTATACGACTTCCTATTTTTTTCCTATATAAAAAATAATATTTTTTAATACTTATATTTTCAGGAACACGCATTCCGAAGAATACAATATTGAATAAAGGACATCATTGCAAATACCTATTACTGCGTATTTATATGATTAGTACCAATATGCATTGCAGTAATCTCTTGGTTAATGCTTTCTGATATATACCAACTTTAAACATAATGCCAATACCTATTAAAATTCCGAGTGCTCGTACCTGTTCCAGTAAGTGTGTCTTCTTCTTTTTGGGGATTAGCGTGCCGAGCACTAGGAGTAACTATCCTAAAATGTGGTTGTACAGTAACAGTTACAGGTAAGATATTTCCAGGCGATCGCCGTAAAGGTAAGGGGTCGCACGCGCCGCTCGCGCTCTTTCATCGGACGCCTTTGTGCCGTAAAGTAGAACACGAACAGAGATGTTCGAGGCCGACATTGCAACTATTCACAATGCTTTCTTATCGACCTTGGCCGTTCTGTTGAGATTGTTATGCGATTTGCTACTCCTACGTTTCTCGGAAACATAATACCTAAAATTACCTAATTATCTTCTTTTCTGAGTAAGGTTTAGGACCACCAAGAGCGATGGTACTCCGAATATTCAGGAAAGTCAAGACTTCCCAGTATGGATAGTATGGTTGCTGTTTTATAGTATATCGTGTAATACGATACGATAAAAGCGCATCCATTTGCCAGCAGGGCAGTCTGTTCTTGTCTAACAGTACCTATCCTGCTGCCTTCTTGACTTCATCACTCTAGTGTCAACAACGTTAGAAATCACTCAGCAAAATAAAGACGTTTTAAATTTTGTTTTACCCTCTATATTAAGACAGTTCATAAAGAATGAGAGAGCGATGGGCTGCTCTGAATTTCAAATGAATAGACATTATTCATATTTCGGTTGAGGAGACTGTGGCTCGCCGTGGAAGAGGGATTATGAAGGAAATTCCAATTTCATGAAAAACTGACGGAGACTGTTAGTGTTGAGTAATCGTGTCCATCTATGTTGCATTTAATTACGGCGGTACAGTAGGTTCGCGTCAGAATCTTAACTAGATTTTCGCCAAGTCCATTAAGAGCACGTTCCGGGCGAGCGTCGCTCCTGATTTCAGGAAATTACTGTCAATCCCAGTTAAATGCATCTCGAGGCAGGTGCCGTGAAAAACTAGTTCATTAAGGGTGCAAGCCTCTAATAGCTAAGTTAACTCAAAGATGAACTGACTATATGCTAAGGGATGCTCCTGGCATCTAAATAATGTTACCTAAAACTGAAAATTCACATAATTAAAACATCATATTTAAATTTTAAATACTTGTGAACCACTACAATTATAATCATAAGGTTTCTTATCCGTAAATTCTGTTGCATAACCGTTAAACGCTTATAAATAAACAATAGTGCACTACAAACACCCGTCTGGATGAGTGACGTTTCAATTTTACTTTGTTTCGCTTACAAGTGGCGCAAGACCCCGACTTTTGATCCCAAACCGTGCGGATGACAGTTACAATACTACCTGTAACCAAAAACGGGCGAGAACATTGTAGAGATAAAGCAAAAATAATTAAACTTTTGCTGACTGTTTGCACGACCGTTTCAACTTTACACGGTGAGTAAGTTGGTGGTCGAATCCAAGTGAACATTATAACTATATAATTAAGTATTTACATCATTATTTATTTCACGTCTTATGTATAATCGTATTTTATAGGAAACTGTAAGGTCAGTCAGTACAATACATATGTACAACATTTTTATTAAATTAAATAATGGGTCAAAAATAGTAGTTTATGTAACTGTTACGTTTTAAGGCCTAATTACGTACAGTTGCATACACTGCTTTATCTACACTCATATTATATATCCTAAATGAAGTGATCGGAAACCATAGAATGACCGCCATTGCACCGCCATGGCCAACTCGATTGTGCCGGCGGTCGGGCGGGCGCGTGCCGTTGGTCGGGAAAGAGGACAGGATTTACATTATGTTATCAAATTCGATGTTCGGAATTTGAAACTCATAACGTATCAATATATGAGCATGTAAAGTTAAAATTACGTTACTGCCACAGATAAAAAGCTTATCATAGTAAAATCGGTTGTGGTAATGCTAGCCATTGCCTACCGTTTTTGAACACGTTTTAGAGGACTTACAATGTGAGTGTAGATACAAATTATTACGTGAATACCGCATACTAGTTCCTTTCGTTTTGGTCTGTGATTGCAATAGCCAACTCAATACCTAATTTGAAAATATTTTTTTTTTCTAATAATAACTCTGTTTCTAATTAATGGACATAGTACCGGTCGGCATTAACTAGAATTTGGCAGATATCTCAAGCACTTATTGTAATAATGAAAAACATACATTTCAGGCTTCAAGGGGCTAATACATATACAAGTAGGTACACATATTTTACATTAAGTAGTACAGTCGCCATCAGATAATTCGGAGCGCCCAAGGTGATCACAAATATCTGAACAACGCCTCTATTCTCAAGGCGATAAAGTGCATGTTCAGATATTTTTGAGTACCTTGGCCGCTCCGATATATTTGATGGCGACTGTACGTTAATGTGACGGCACAGGGCGCAGTGCATTGTACAATTTAGGTTTGAAAACTGCCTACTCATGCTGTGAGCCATCATTCTAATTATAGCATTTATCTTGCTAAAACGACGGAGCTTAAATTAAACTTCGTGTAATTCATTATTGTTATCATTTCTGGTAGCAGAAAGATAATTTATTACAAAGTAATTAGTCGTCTTAACATACTCTTCATATTTAAACATATGTCAGAGGACACATTCCAACACGTCTATCCCGTTTGTGATTCATAGAGAACTCTGTACTATTAATACTTGAAATTCAAATACATTTAGTGGCTAAAAAGAAAGGGAGTCTAAATTTACCACATGGCGGTATACAAATTCTCTTCATCCAAATTTATAGTTTAGAATAGAAAGATAAGAACAGGCGCAATTGATTAATCAGTTCATCAATAATTCTAGGTGAACGTCAATAATTTAAATTATAAATATGTATAAGTGTATTGCAATGCAACGACATTTAGGACCATTCGGCACTTAGTGATTTATTGTTCTTTGATCAAATATAAAAAAAAAACAATCTCAGACAATAGATCAGTCCTGTCAAAACAGCACCGTAATGAGAATTTGAATCATAAGAGTACTTTTTCACACCACCTAATCGTATACGGGCTTTTTCTTCCCTGCTAGGAGGGAAGAAAGTGGCACTTTTCTGTTCTAGGACATTAGCTTTTTTTTCAGCTAGTCCGTCATTAAAAACATATTTCTTATTGAATTAATCGATTAATTATAATCAGGAAGCACATTAGAAGCACATATAACGTTAAAATAAATATGATTGAACAATAAAAAAAATATTTTCCCTAATGTGGTGTGAAAAGCAGTATGTGTCACATAGGAGCAAAACTATTTTCACCTTGGGCGTTAACACTTGAATCCCTCACTACGCTCAGGAGTCTACTTTAGAATCTCTCGCTGCGCTCGGGATTCTATTATAGACTCCATCGCTTCGTTTGGGATTCAATACACGCCCTCGCCGTAAATATTTCATTTTGCTCCCTTGTTACACAATCTACTATTCTCTATGACTAATTCCAGGATAAAAAATGCGATACCAAAACGAGCATTGGATGTATTAAGCAGACTAACTTTTATTTTGTTACGCGACGCTGCTCTCCCAATTTTCTACTTGGTAAATTGAAAACTGTCGGACGACTCTGCAGCTTAATCCGCAATTTATTTTAGTAGCTATCTATTAGAAGAACAATTATCTTCGCGGTATTGTTTGTCTAAATGGAAACAATTCTGAAAACAAATTGCACCATGGAAGCATTGGAAGCTCGAAACGGATTCGGGGATCTTAAGATAAACCATGGGCCGTATTCTAACTTTAAAACACGTATAAACACGATTCAACTTCAATACAACTCCAATGCATTAACAACGCAATACAGCGACGGCATACACTTCTGAATTAGAAATATCAGAATTTGCTTGAGAAATATTCCAACGCAACTCCAATACAACTTCAATATTGGTTGAATATTTGTTGTGTGTTGGAGTTATGTTTGAGATAGGTTGTATTTTCATTGTATTATTAATGTATTTACATACATACATAATAAAATGCTTGTTGCAGTTGGGCGTAAAGCGCACATGTGCTGTCAAAAAATGTAGGTAGCTACCTAAATAATTCTTATATAAAAAAATTTAAACACAATTTTTTTATCAAAGCTAGTGACATATACCAGATAAGAAGAGAGCCTATAATAAGACCACCAAGACCAGTAAGAAGGCTCTACGGAAGGCTCGATTAGATCACATACGTCGGATTGGGAACAAACTTGCTGCGCACCCTACAGGTAGTAAAGCGTTTTGGTCCCTTGCGAAATCAGTCGAATCGAACTTCTGCTGCCCCTCACTACCCCCACTGCTGAAACCAGATGGGTCACTTGCCCACACTGCTGAAGAAAAAGCGAATTTATTTGCTTCCATCTTCGCTGAATCTTTACGTCTAGATGTTACCGGCGCAAAACCTCCTAGTACACTAGTTTGCGAGACTTCTATGTCGGACATACGCATACGTCAGACTGAGGTTCGTAGTGTTGTAAAACCTAGACGTGAACAAAGCAAGTGGTCTTGACTGTATTTCAGCCATAGTTCTTAAAACCTGTGCACCAGAGCTATCTCCCATATTGACGCGGCTCTTTCGCCTCTCTTTGACTACTGGACAGGTTCCGAAATCTTGGAAGCTTGCTAATGTGTAACCAGTACCGAAAAAAGGTAGCCGAGCTGACCCTGCCAACTATAGACCGATTTCGGTCACATCCATACTCTGTAAACGTATGGAACGTGTACTGAATGTCCGACTCCTGGCATACCTAGAAGCGTACCTGCTCAGTGACCGGCAGTACGGGTTCCGCCGAGGCCGGTCTACTGGAGATCTTTTAGCGTATGCCACGCATATCTGGAGTGAGGCCATCGAGAAGAACGGAGAGGCTTTAGCTGTCTCTCTAGATATCTCGAAGGCTTTCGACAGGGTTTGGCACGAGGGTCTTATTAGCAAGCTACCGTCCTTTGGCCTACTCACTAGTCTTTGTGACTGGGTATCAGACTTTCTGAGGGATCGATCGATTCGGGTTGTCATTAATGGCTGCTCGTCCGATCAATTGGCAATTAATGCCGGAGTCTCTCAGGGGTCCGTGCTTTCAGCGACGCTTTTCCTGCTCCACATAAACGACCTGCTGAAGCCAGGTACGTTTGGATATGCAGATGACACAACGGTTGTTGAAAGCTACATGCCCAGTCCACGAGCTAGTGGAACACAAATACAGTCCTTAAGGGAGGCAATGGTCGAACGCATGAACGTGTCACTGAAGGCAGTCTCCGATTGGGGTGAAGCCAATTTGGTTGAATCATTGGAAGAAAATGCATTTAATCAGAACTTTGATTATTGCCATTACTCAATGCCGAACTCTGGAATAATAGATATGTTGAAGACATTAGATCAGAAACTATCGAATTTTACTCAAAATGATTTTTGTATAATTCTATTAGGGGAAACTGACTTTAGAAACGACCCGAATAATCTTCAGTTAGTTCGAGACATAAGGTCGGAATTACAAAAAATAACTCGAACTAAAATAATAATTTGTCTGCCTATTTACGTATGTGGAGCACCTATATATAATTTTGTAATTGAGAGCTTTGGAAAAGAACTAATACAGGATGTGCAAAGAGATCAGTACTGTCACATTTTTGACACTAATTTAGATTTATCATTGGATATGTTTTCCTACTACTCTGGCAAAATCAGGGACCCGCCCACCCCTTCCCAGAAAAAAGCCTTTGAACGGCTAGTCGTTCGTTTAACAGCCCAAATCACTTGCTGTCCGATATCGATTGAATGCCCATTCATTTTACTTAGCCGTATGAAGGGGTTTCCCTTACGAGACTACCTCTACTGATAGAAAAACCCTTTCGAAAGGCTATTTTTAAGCGCTTGGAAAAGGTATCTGATATTCTTTAAGGGAACCGCTTACCCGTATTTAAAGCGCTATAAGGTGATACATGACTGAGGTTGTGCTCAGCAGATTTAAATTTTACTTTCAAGAATGATTTACGACTTGTGGGAGGATTTGTGGGAGGAAAACACGATTGGCTACAATTTCCTCGAGAGTTTTATTTTTCAAAGTCAGGTCTTATTTTAACCTAAAACTGATTTTATTGCTCAATTATAAAGACAATAAGGATAAAATTGTATTAACTAGTTCTTTAGGATTGTAGGATGGAAATTTAATTCGTTGCTTACTTTCACCTTGAGATGGCATAAAGTGATATGACGCTTACGTCATTTCATAAACGCGCTTCCAGACTACCTTGGCGCGAATTACCTTGGCGCTATCCTTTGCTACATTTGATCAGTCTGTAAGCCGCCACTGCCAACGATGGATTATTGTTTGTCGGCGTCAGCGCTTATTTTTACAAAAATAAAGTGCTTTTAATTATTTATTACACTATTTGCAGATCTGTTTACAACAACGTTTTTTGCGTTGATCAAACCTGTATCTCCATACAAAAATACTCGTATAATATGTAGTTTACTTTTAGAGTAGTCGTTTGAACTACAGAATAAACAACAGTAAGTTCACTCCAACTATACTTGCGCGCTGGGCGAGACACGCCGGTTTTGTACCTTATATTATAACATAAAACATGCGAATCATGCGATAATAGTAGTTTATGCAACAGTTGTATAAGAGGGGTCAAAAAAGGTGAGTGGCGTGGGTAACAATTTGAGCCGGAGGCGAAAATTGTTAAGAAAAACGCCACGAACATTTTTTGACCTACTTATACGACGTTGCATACAATACTTTTTCTACGACTACACTTACTTTTACATAAAATGCGAAATTGAAAACTTCATGGATATCGCAGTTATTTTGTCAATATAATCAACAATCATTTAAGTTTTACCTTTTAAAACACTATTTTTCAAGAATACTAACATTACTCACACAAATACACACGTCGTTATTTGATCAATGATTAAAGAGCTACAGAGATTAGTAAAAATACCTAAATTACTTTCAAAGTTTACAGTTTGCCCCAACAAACGTAAAATAAAAACTACAAAGTGTCTGTGGTTCTTTTCATTTTTTCTTTTTTAAAGTTTTTTTTTCTAAAAACGCTGCGTTTATTTAGGTTGCTTAGGTTGGCAGTAATTTATTTTGTCCTATATTAATGTGCTTGCACGCGATTACACGATACTATTTTGGCGCTTTTATAGAACAAGTGTTATTTTGGGCAATAGACTAGGTAGACTTTTCTTCGAGTATATTATCTATGTTCTTATAAAGGTGTTGACGAATGTATAAATGACAGATAAAAGTGCAGGAGTAGAAAAACTATTAAAAGATACTTAAGTCAATAATATTATTATTATTGCAAGATAATTAATTGCGTAAACAATAGATATTATTTATTTTAATTTTTTACCTTATGGAGTTTGTCTAAATAAAGAAGTGTCGTGGTTTATATGGGAGCTCATACATTCTACGCCACTTCTCTTTCCGGACAGATTCTACCTCAGTGTAAACAACTTCTATACAGTACAGTGGACGTATTTCGGCCTTTTCCGGGGCAACCTTAGGAGCCACGTCAGAAATGACACAATAATGAGAGCAACGAAACTCCTCTAGTCAGTTTGCTATATACTATGCTTATTTCTAGATCTGGACACCTGGCAGCTGTAAAGTGGTGGAGGTCAAAGAAAGCAAACCACTTCAAGAAAACCAATCCTAGAGTTCTGGGTTTCATGCAATATTATGAGAAATTATACAAGTAATTAGATTATATCATTGCCAAAAGTTTCTGTTGTAGGAAGTAGTGCCAAACGACGTATAATGTAATTCATAGTTTGTCGCCTACTGTTTTTGTTTCCGTGATAATACACAATGTTTTTTATTCTAATGTTAAAATATAGGCCCTGTCCTTTATAACTGAGACAAATTCGGCAGTTTTTACCTATTTTGGTATTATTATTTTCTCTGACCTCCACCAATTAAAAGCACCCAGATGCCCGGATCTTTTTTTTTTTATAAATAATACATTTATTCACGAAACAATCCTTAGTTTACAAACTTATCTTCTGCCAAACTGCAGGACAGTTTGTTGGCAGTAAGCAATAAGGATAGTATAGCAATCTAACCAGACGGATTTTGTTGCTCTCATTATTGTGTCATATCTGACGTGACCAGCTCTTAGTCCAAAAGGGAGCGGAGGAGAAAACATGTGCCATTTTCATACAAATTGCGCAGCATATTTTGAGGGGTGTCAAACAGGGACTGAAAGGCTACCTTTATAAACGGTTTTTACAGAGTCTTTTTAAGGCAGCTTTACTCTTTTTTCTCAAAAATCATCATGGTAGAGTCCTTTTCAGCTAATTAGGGGGTGTAGATTCCGAAAATTTGGTCTGTTTTTAAATCCAAGATGGCGGATACACTCTGTTTTCTCAAAAATCGTTATGGTGTCGTTTTCGGCTAATTAGGGGATACAGATTTCGAAAATTATGTGTGTCTAAAATCCAAGATCGCTGTTGAAAAATCGTCATGGTAGTAATTTCCGGCTAATTAGGGCGTAAAGATTTCTTAACTTATGTCTGTTTTAAAATCTAAGGTATAATACTATACGCGGTAATACACTCTTTTCTGAAACCTACATACTACCTACTGGATCTCAGGATTAGAGAAACAGAGTCATGCAGTTTTGGCTCAAATCGCTCGACGTAATGAGCAGTTGAAAACAGAGTCACTCTAAAGACCTCAATCTTTTTACATTTCACTATAATAGTTATTGTAGAGTCATTAAACCAAAGTTTAGGTAGATATATTTCACATTTATCTACAATATTTAGTACAGCGCCATCTATTTAACTTAAGTTACCTACTTCCTTTTGGGTCAGTTGAGATTTTATAATTTTTTTAAACCGGGTTAGAATGGCAAAGAAGTTATATTATCGAACCCATTTTGTCAACTTAATGACCTGGTTTAGACATTTCATCTAATCGCTAAACCAGTTTAGTGAAATGACAAATCTAGTTTTACTCATTCATTTTACTCAGATTTAGTTAGATTACTAGAGAAATGATGGAATGGGTAAACCATTTTGTCATCCTGCGCGATTTTATCATATCTCTTAGCCATTTTAATTTAAATTGCAGTTTGAATTCCGAATATAATCCGTTTTAAGTTGTTCGGGTTGGTTGAGGGTCACAGTTCTAACCTAACCTAGCCCACTCTTTGAGCAGCCGTTCGGGTTTATTGTGGGTTAGAGCTCTAACCTTACTTAACTCGCTTTTTAGCAGATTCTTGATAGATTGTGGACATATAAATACTAAGTAAAGCGTAAAATTCAGGTAGGAGAATCTGCTGTACTTGTACTATTAATTATTCTGTACTATAACCGCCATCTTCATTCGTCCTGCGCTATCATACTATCATCATATCATACGGCCTACGAAACGCTCTTTTCACCATCTTAAGGAATTTTGACTTCCCCAACATGATCAACATGGTTCAGGTTGCGACAGGGGAGAGCAAAATGGTGGTGCGTGTCGAGGGGGAACTTACTGACGACTTCACAGTAATGACGGGGGACTCAAGCAGGGCGATGCCTTGTCACCTATGCTCTTCAACTTAGTCTTAGAATATGTCCTAAGGCAAGTTTTAACACTGGAGGGATGGCTAGAACTGAGTTGAAGGCACAAGATGATAGGATACGCAGATGATCTGGCCATCTATAGACCAGGTGCGGGAGTCCGTAAGGATCCGTATTTATAAAACCATTCGGCCAATCCTTATGCACGGTTGTGAGGCATGGACACTGACACTTGGAGAGAAAAATATGCTGCTAGTCGCAGAAAGAAAGGTACTTCGCAAGATCCTCGGGCCGAAACAACGACTGGATGGAAGCTGGAGAGTTCTAAAGAACGCGGAAATAGAAGACCTGGTGGCTGAACCTAATATTATAGGAGAGACCAAAGCTCACAGACTTCGCTGGCTTGACCACCTCGAGAGGATGGGGGAAGATTGAAAAGTGAAGAACGCATTCCATGGTTGTCCGGAAGGGCGACGCCCTGTTGGACAACCACGGTATCGCTGGAAAGACATGATCGAGGCGGATCTGAGCGAACTTCGAATCTGAAATTGGCAAGAGCTAGCGCAGGATCGAGGAAAGTGGCACACCCTCGTATCGGAGGCCAAGATCCACTTTGGGTCGCTGAGCCAACGGAGTAAGTAAGTAAGTAGTAAGTACAACCGCCATCTTCGATTTTAAAACAGATCATTTTCAAAATCTACACCCCCTAATTAGCCGGCAACGATAGATAGACCTGGGCATCTGGCAGCGTTTAATGGGTGGAGGTCAGAGTGATTCACTAACAAAAAATTTCTGTTGGAAAAAAGTAATACCAAAATAGGTAAAAACTGCCCAAGTTTTCTCATTTATAGAGAATAGAACGACAAACGACAAACTATGAATGATGAAGGCCGGTGAAAACTTTTTGTAGAGGGCGCTGTTCCGGATTCCATACAACTGCATACAGTGAGAGAAGATGAATGGTCCTTAACAATGTACTGAAACTATATACAGTCAGAAGGCTTTTCTTAGGGGAAATCTTCCCTGTCGTTTTATTCTACAGCATTTTAATTGTAGAGTATTTTGGAAACTTTAGAATTTCACTTAGGGACCAATTCGAGATGAAACAGTTAGTAATTTTCGCTAAAATAAATAAAAACTACTTCCCACCATACAAATTTTGCTTTTCTAACGACCATTGTTGGAAATTTCATTTTGACAGTTCCCCATTATATATATTATAAATTTATGACGTCGTTTGGCACTATTTTTTTCCAACAAAAACTTTAGGCAATGATATAATCTAATTATTTGCATAATTTATTAATTCTATTATCATATAGAATTAAGAAAATATATTAAACTTAGAACGCTAGGATTTGTCTTTTCGAAGTGGTTTACCTAGTTGGTTACTAAGTTCTGTTACCAGATTTCTGACTGATAAAATATAAAATAAAGTTTAAAATAAAAATTTAAAGTAATTATTTAATAGCCTAATTTGTAATGAACATAATATGGTATAATAATATACAAATCAGATGGGAAATTTGAAATCCTTGTAAAGCACAAGATTGCCTGAAGACGCAAACACGCGGTAAATTTAAGAAAATGACACTTTACAAAAGCACATCAAATAAATATTGCACCTTTGTTTAGAAGGTTCCATTGCTTATTTGTAAGAAACCTGTTTATTAGAGGTAATTGCGTGACCACCATTTAATTTTCTTGCGATTTTATCCCACAGATATTCCCATTTGAAACATTGCCTATTTTTAAGTTTTGCACAAAAGACATACATTTAGACTGCTATGGAACAAGCAGACTTGCAACGTATAGTCAAGTATTTTATCGGATAGACCCACGTGAACTATACATACACCAAATTGAAGCTAAAGAATATAGCTACCGAATTGTGCAAGACTGATGCGTCTTAAACGTGATTAAAAATAAATAGGATTTAAAATCAACATGAACAAGGAGCGTACTTTTGACGTATATTTTTCACGCCTTTTTCCGAGTGTTATAAAGAATTCTGAAAAACTGCGACAATAGTTTTTAATTCAATATATTGGAATCTATTGACTGTTAAATAAGCTTTTAATTTATGTACATGAATAATTAAAATTTTGCTACCTATTCCTATTTATTTAGTGAAAACTCTAGTAACAGAACTTAGTAACCGACTAGGCACATTCTTTGACCTCTACCAATGAACAGCTGCCAGATGTCCGGAGCTAGAAAAAAGCATAGGATAGCAAACTAACTAGGTTTCGTTGCTCTCATTATTGTGTCATACATATCTGACGTAGCCAGCTCTCCGTCGTCTTTATTGATAACTATCATTAATGTTTATTTAAAAACATGTATATACGATCATATAATATATAATAGTGTCTACACGTTTTTGTGTTTTACGAAAACCCTTCAATTCAATGTTGACACCGTGGTGATCGCGACAGAAATGGCACAAATAATGAATATTCACACCGATACTTCGTAAGAACTATTATATAATCTGTGCCGATACATAAATAAAAACAAATACAGTTCCAAACTTCCCAAAACGATGCGTCGCACGCGCTCCAAATTCTTCCGCCCCTTCGCCACACAAAAGGTAACCGTATTACAATGCAATAAGGTACTTCTTAACCGCAAGCAGCGGCAACTTGGCGGCTTTGTCAAAGGCGCCGCCGCTTTGACACCGCGCTAGACGTACGGTCGTCTACGTAAATTTACAATTTTGCTCTTATTGTCATTAGGAAAAGGATAAAAATTGCATGAGCGTAGAAAGGCAAACCCCTTCAAGAGCTACCAATGCTACCCTTTCGAAAGGCTTTTTTAAGCGCTTGAGAAGGTATCTGATATTCGTTAGGGGAACTCCTTACCCGTATTTAAAGCGCTTTAAATAGCTAAATGAATGGGTATTGAGAAGCAACGGCTTTGGCGAGCAAAGCCTTACGAAAAACCCTTTCAAAAACCCTCGAAGGGGATACCGTATTTATAGCGCTTTAATAGCCAAATGAATGGGTTTTGAGGAGCATCGGCTTTGGTAAGCAAAGCCTTACGAAAAACCCTTTCAAAAACCCTCGAAGGGGATACCGGGCGGGTCCCTGGGCAAAATTAATAAATATGGAGTAACAAATATATTCTTAAATATAAAAAAAAATCTAACAGACATTCATTCAATCCAAAAAATGGACTCTCAGTCAAATGAAAATGAGTTATTAAACTGTAGTTTACATAAGACAAATAGACATGATTATCATAACAATGTTGCAGTATCTGGCGGCGCTAAGGCAACACCTGATACATCGGCCGCAATTGGTCCCCGAAAGGGTACCATTACATATTATTTTAATTCAAAAAATAAGAATTGCAATGTTGTGGCCAATCCAGAGAATAACAATGTTTCTCATGCAGATTTTTTTCGTGTCAAACAATCAGTCAAAAACTTGCTTCACCGCAAATTTACCAGAACACACTGTTGGTATAATGCATCAAAATATTTCGGGGGCGATAAATAAACAAGACTTGTTGAGTTATGCAGTTGCTGACCTTGAAAAAGATGGTTCGCATATAGATATTTTGTGCTTATCTGAAACTAATATTCCGCTAGGTTCTGAAGGCAATTTAAAATGTAACAACTTTCAGTTAGCTTCTTATTTTTGTCGAAATCGCGCTAAAAGGGGTGGAGTAGCGATTCTCGTCCGAAACGGTTTGGCTTACAGTCCAGTTAAAGATGTTGCTTCCCTTTCGGTATCTCATATTTTTGAATGTTGCGCGATTAAAATTCCACACTATAACTTAGTAATTATTTGTTTGTATACAAATAGAACTCCGTCTTCATCCTCGTCCGTCTTCTTTCATAAACTTGACGAACTGCTTAAAATTGTTTGTAAAAATAAAAGAAGTAAATATATCTTGTGTGGGGATTTTAACATTGACGTTATGAAGCTGTCACCAGTATCTAAAGAGTTGATGAGAATCCTAGAGAACTATGGTTTAAAATTAACTATTAATGAACCAACACGAATTACTGCTAATTCTAGCACATGTATAGACAATATGGCTACTAGTGTTCAGGAAGTTACTGTGAAAATTCACGATTTAGGACTCTCCGATCATACAGCACAACTATGCCAGTTACCTGTACAAAAACGGGCACCACCGCCATTAAAATGGTGGTACGAGATTAAAAGGGATTTTCATCCTGATAATGTATTAAAGTTTATGAACTGTCTGAAAAGCTTAAACTTTGATGATGTCCTTTATGAAAATGATGCAACTAAAGCATTTGATAACTTTTATGACCTCTTTATACTTTTTTATGATCTGTGCTTTCCCAAAATTAAAGTAAAAATTACAAATCGCCAAAATCAAGCCAAACATTTAAACTTGGCATTACGAAAATGTTGTCGTAAAAAAAGAGAATTGTATTTACTAACTAGACACACGAAATCTTTGAAATTACACTATATAAATTACACTCGCCTTTTAAAAAAATGTATATTGTCTCATCAAAAAGCCTAAAATTTAAATTATATAAATAAGAATAGGAATAAGTGCAAAGCAGTCTGGAACATCATTAATAAGTACACGACCTCCAACTGCAATAGTAAGTCTGTGGAAAAACTAATAGTAGACAACGAGTGTATCAATAACCCACAACAAATTGCAGATTGCTTCAATAATTACTTCATTAACTCTGTTCGTGACAATTTAACATCAGAAAATTGTAATGCCATTAATATTCCTAATTATGATTCAACCATTTTTCTTGATCCTATAAATTCGAATGAACTAATAAATATTATTAAAAGTCTCAAAAATTCTAAAGCAGTTGGTTATGATGGCATAAGGACAGATGTAATAAAAAAAAGTATGTTTGTTATTGCGGAACCACTTACTCATGTACTGAATCTGTCATTATTGCAGGGTAGTTTTCCTGACTACCCTAAGAAATCAGTTGTTAAACC
The DNA here is from genome assembly GCA_947086415.1 of Pammene aurita. Lineage (NCBI taxonomy): Eukaryota > Metazoa > Arthropoda > Insecta > Lepidoptera > Tortricidae > Pammene > Pammene aurita. Next base: position 18,588,641 of record OX352293.1, on the reverse strand, counting down.
CCTATATAAGAAGGGAGATCGATTTGAAATGTGTAACTATAGACCAGTAACTCTAATTCCTATCTTTTCTAAAATATACGAAAAGGTTATGTATAATAGGATGATCAAATTTTTGGAAAGTAAGAATGTTAAAGATGAACAGCAACATGGATTCCGGAAATCTAAATGTACGTCTTTGGCAACATTTAAGCTATTAAAGAGTGTATTAGAAGCTATTGACAATCAAATACCAGTTACAGTCTTATTCATGGATATGAGTAAAGCGTTCGATTTTGTGAGTCACAAGCGTTTGTTAGCCAAACTTTATAAATATGGGATACGTGGTCCAGCCCTTGACTGGATTAAATCATATCTCAGTGATCGAAGCCAATGTGTAGAGACGTTAAAATTATGTTCTAGCTCTAAAACCTTAATGTCATATAGATCCATATTTGCAAAAAATAACTATGGCGTACCACAGGGTAGCATCTTGGGTCCCTTACTCTTTTTGTTATATATAAATGACTTGCCAAAACATTTAACACAGGAGTGCATTTTGTTCGCAGACGATACTTCAATAGTAATAAAATGTAAGGATTTATCTGAATATAATGATGTTATAAATAAGACATTGGCTGAAACAATTAAATGGTTAAATATCAATAATCTAAAAGTAAATCTAAGTAAGACGAATTATATTCAATTTTACACTGACCGAGGTAACTCACAAAATCTAAATATTAATTTTGATAACGATCCTATTGAAGAAGTCCTTGATACTAAGTTTCTAGGTATAATTATCGATAGTAACTGTAACTGGCAGAAGCAGGTGGATAGTGTTTGCTCAAGAGTGAATAGCTTCACTCATGCAATAAGACGAATATCAAGAACTGTATCAGTACAAGCGGCTTTAGTTGCATATCATGGCTATGTGAACTCAACTCTCCGCTACGGTGTAGTTTTATGGGGAAATAGTACAAGTAGAGAACAAATATTTCTTGCACAAAGAGACTGCATTCGAGCAATTTTCGGAATGGACTATAATGATTCATGTCGTCAAATTTTCTTAGACAATAGTATTCTGACCTTTCCTTGTGTGTATATTTTGGAAGCCTTGGTATTCGCTCATAAATATAAAACCCAGTTTTTAGGAGTGCAGCAGCTACGAACTCGTAAAGTCCGCGAACAATACAGACACAAACTCTATAAGCCTGGAGTCAACCTTGCACTTTCCTCCAAAAATGCATACTGTATGTGCATAAAAATGTATAATAAGTTACCCAATTCGTTTAAGGACCATAATTTAAGGCTATTCAAGCACTCAGTAAAAAGATGGCTTAGTGACAAATGCTATTATAGCGTAAATGAATATTTGAATGACCCGTTGTAACTTGTAATTTGTGATATTAATTAAGATATTAATCCAATGATTTTTTTTTTTTATATAACTTTGTGACATATTTAAATACTTAATCCAATGTTTTTTTTTTTATTTGACATGACTTTTATATGTACTTACTTGCTAAGCCTTTGTATAATTTATTTCCTTGTACCAACTCTGTATTTTAGATTGATTCAATATAAGTTTAGAATAAGGTGAAATCGTATGTACGCCTGAAAAGGTAGAGTTTGGAGATACCAATAAAAATAGCAATTATAACTGCAAATGTAACCCAATCTCCACATACATGAATAAATCATTTCATTTCGTTCAATGCTAGTAAGACTCAAGCGTGACTTATCTCCGCTAAACGGAGTCCATTCCATCTGACTCCTACTTTCCGAAATGTATCCCTTCCGTTAACCGACCATCTTGAGCTTCTCGGAATCTCGCTGAGTTCGAAAGTCAACTTCGGCCCACACATTGAGTCGAAAGCGCAGTTAGCAGCAAAAAAGCTGGGCATCCTCAATAAGGTGAGGCAGTATTTTACACCTAGGCAGCTGCTCAACCTTTACTAAACACAAGTCCGGTCGTGTGTAGAATACTGCTCACATCTGTGGGATGGTTAGGCAAAATACCAGCTTGAGGCGCTCGAGTCAATCGAGAGGAGGGCCAAGAGAATCATCAATGATGACAAGCTGACGAATGCTCGACTTCAAAGTCTGGAGCATCGTCGCAAGGTTGCCAGCCTATCCATCTTTTATAGGATACATTTCGGAGAGTGTGCCGAGGAACTGCACAACCTTATTCTTCCGTCTCCATTTTACCATCGGACTACCAGACAATCGGCACTTCGGCATCGCTTCATGGTAAGTATTCCACATATACGCACGAAGCGTTTTGCTTCAACATTCTTTCTGCTGCTGCCATGGAGTGGAACGGTCTGCCCGAGTCTGTGTTTTCACTTGAGTAAAATTTGGGTCTCTTCAAAGCGACAGTAAATAGGTATCTCATAGGTAAGCGTGCTCCACCGTAGACCGCATCATCACTTACCATTAGGTGAGATCGCGGTCAAACGTCTGCCTATTCTCCAATAAAAAAAAATACTCTTCATCTATTGGAAACACTAAGGGTCTATGAAAATGTAGGTTCTTACTACTACTAGATAATATGTCTTATACTACTCTACTCTTGTGCGGCTGGCTATGTAGGTTATACGTAGTAAGCGAATTACCTAAATACCTTATCTATTAACCAGTAGATAGCATGGCTGCTCATCGACGAGGATCCCAATTACTGCACCGTGCGATCAGACGCGCCGGCGGCCGCGGCGCGTGCGGTTGCCCTAACAGGATTATCCTCTACCGATAGGGCTGCCACACCGAGAGTAAAACCGAGACAAAACCGGTTACGTGGGATTCGAATATGCTGCCTGAGGATATCATACCTCCAAGGGATACTTCCAATTTCATAATTGCATAAAATAAGAAATCGATCAATTTCAATCGTAGCACTACGTCATATAATAGCGTAGTTTATTCGTTAATAAACGAAAGGTCTGCGTTTGTCCTAGCGGTACACCAAAAAACGCTGCAAGTGGTGTTAAAAGTGTGAAAATTGGATCGATTGATCTTCAGGCCATATGAATCAATTTGGCCCGTAGCCCCAAAAAAAAACAAAAAACGAGAGCAGTTATGACGTCATCTTTTTTTGTATGAAAAAAAAAAATGTTTTGAAACCTATCGTGTGTGGTATCAAATGAAAGGGCGTTCTAAAAATATATCACATCAGTACATTTCAGTCACTTGTTTTAAATAAAAATAAAAATTATTTTCATAACATACCTACCTAGTTTGGGCCCCTCCAGATACGATACGGTTGAATATTTTTTTGTAAAATATACGTCAAATGATACCTAATATCCTCATATCTCACACTAAGAAAGCAATTTTAAAAATATTTTCAATTAGTATTTATTTTTCATTTTTCATTATTACAAAGTGTGATCTATAAGGGGCCGTATTCTAACTTTAAAACACGTATAGGCACGATCCAACTTCAAAACAACACCAATGCATTAACAACGCAATACAGCTACGGCGTAAACATCTGAATCATAAATATCAGAATTTGCTTGAGAAATATACCAACGCAACTCCAATACAACCTCAATATTGGTTGATTGTTTGTTGTGTGTTGGAGTGGATGTTTGAAATAGGTTGTGTTCTTATCGTATTGTTAATGTGTTTTAAAATTAGAATCCAGCACGATGTATATTAATAATAAATTCAGAGTATCACGACACCTTCTTCTTGTAGGTAAATCACACGATAAAAATATTCACATGGCATCTTTTCTCAATTTATCTAATCATAAAACATCGGTACCGTACCATAAACACAGGTTCAGTACCGAAACAAAACAAAGCTAGCAGCAAACAGTGCACGATGTCAGCAATCTGCGCCAACCAGGAACGCCGAAAAGAAAACAAGCAAAAAAACGTTGTTGCGGATGTCACCGGCTCACAAAAACCGACCAATTCACGCGGAAACAGATACCGATACCGCGGGGACTGAAATGCAGGGAATGCCGGCACTAGTTTACCGTGCAAAACTGAATCATATGTTTATCAGAATTTTTAAGCAATTTGCAAATTAAAATTAAACGAATTTTAAACCATTTTTTATATGAATAATGCACAAACTCTATTTACGGACTAAGAGCTGGCCACGTTAGATATGACACAGTAATGAGAGCAGCAAAACCCGTCTGGTTAGATTGCTATTCTTATTGCTAGATCCGGGCATCTGGCAGCTTTTAATGGGTGGAGGTCAAAGTGAGAGACGAGCAAAATATTTGAATTGCAAAATAGTAATACCAAAATAGGTAAAAACTAACGAAGTTGTATCTTAAAGCAAATCAAATTATTTTGTTCAATATTTTTTGATTTGCAATTTTTAAGTAGTTACACTACTATATATAAACTGAAAATAGATGTCATATACTTCAGAAAAAGTGACCAAACCCTCCGGTGTCCGAGGTCAGAAGAGAGGCGAGAACGAAGTTGTCTCAGCTATAAAGGACAGGGCCTATATTTTAATATAAGAGCAAAAAATATTGCCTATTATTACGGAAACAAAAACAGTAGGCGACAAACTATGAATTAGGTACATTATACGTCGTTTATTACCAATTTAATATCAATTGTCCGCTAAGTCAGAACACTTCCATAGCAGTAGAAAGCAATAATGAACCAGTGCCCCCACCATCCTTTGTCGAAGTCACCAAGGCGGTCATGAGGCTAAAAAATAACAAGGCTCCTTGTATTGACGGACTGCCAGAGTGTGTTCCACATAATTCAGCGTATATGGTCAGAGGAGTGTCAACCCAGTGAGTGGAACATTGGTGTAATATGCCCGCTGAATAAGAAAGGAGACAGGAAAAAATGCGAAAACTACAGGGGAATTGTCCTCCTTCCTACAGCATACAAGATCTTGTCTTACGTCTTACTGTCGCGACTAGAACCTTACGCTGAAAAAACCCTAGGGGATTACCAATGTGGGTTCCGAAGGAACAGAAGTACCGTAGACCAGTTGTTTCTTCTTAAGCAAATAATGGAGAAGAAGTGGGAATATGCCCAGAGCTGTCATATCCTCTTTGTGGATTTTAGAAAAGCCTACGATAGCATTGATCGTGAGTCGCTATACAACATACTCAGATTATTCAACATACCCGACAAGCTGGTGAGGATGATAACAGTCGCTACCGGTACGAGCAAAATGACGGTCAACACAGGGGTCAGTCTTTCGGACCAGTTTGACGTTATTACAGGCCTCAAACAAGGAGATGCGCTCTCCCCTATCTTATTTAACTTGGTACTTGAATATATTATTAGGAAGGCCACGTTTCCTGATGGCGGAGTGGAGTTAAATGAGAGACATCGGATTGTCGGGTATGCTGATGACCTGGCACTTCTGGGACCACGAAGCAAGCATCTGCAGGTCCGCCCAGAAACTAGAGGAAGAAGCTGTGAAGGTTGGCCTACGAATTAATCATGAAAAATCTGAGTACCTTCATATGAAGAGATACAGAAACACGAAGAGTCGTAGGAAAGACCTCATGGTGGGAGATATCTCCTACTATCTTGGATGCATTGTTACTGACACCAACCAGAGAGAAGACGAGATACAGGTCCGGATCCAGAGCGCTCTTCGTTGCGCGGCTGCCCTACACAAAGTGTTAGTGTCCAAGCTAATGAACAGAAAGACGAAACTTCGCGTATACAAAACCATTATAAGGCCAATATTAACATACGGCTCCGAAGCTTGGACACTAACACAAAAAGAAGAACAGGCACTGCTGGTAGCTGAGCGAAAAATCTACCGCAAAATTCTGGGACCCATTCGCAGAGAGGATGGAACGTGGAGGCTTCGTAAGAACCAGGAAATCGAAGATGTTGTGTCCGAGCCGAACATCATTGGGGAAACAAAAGCCGCTAGACTCCGATGGCTCGGACACGTAGTTCGTATGGGTGAAGATCGTGCCGTCTGGAGAGCATACTCTGGCCAGCCAACTTGTAGAAGACCACCTGGGCGCCCTAGGCACCGCTGGAAAGGCGAGGTGCTGAAGGACCTCAACGCGCTGGGCGCCGTTGCCTGGACAGAGACGGCTGTGAAGAGAGAAGCCTGGCGATCTTTGGTGTCGGAGGCCAAGATCCACTTTGGTTCGCTGCGCCACTGCAGTAAGTAAGTATACGTCGTTTGGCACTACTTTCCCTTAACAGAAACTTTTGGCAATGATATAATCTAATTATTTATAAAACTATCTATTCTCATAATATTGAGTCAAACACAGAACGCTAGGATTTGTTTTCTTCAAAAGGTTTTCATTCTTTGCCCTCCACCACTTTACAGCTGCCAGATGTCCAGATCTAGAAATAAACATAGTATAGCAAACTGACTAGAGGGGTTTCGTTACTCTCATTCATTATTGTGTTATATCTGACGTGGCTAGCTTTCCGTCTATTACTGTGATAATGTAAATAGTTTTACCAATGTTTTGTAATTAAATTTGATAGGGCCAACTTTCGTTAGCCAACCCCTAGGTACTGTTTATTAATTCCACACCACACACGGTTTCACCAAAGTAGTACATTTAGTACACATGTGACACATGTCCCTGCTTGTAACAGTTATAACCTTCACATCGTGGAAGAAATAATCACAAAATTGTGTGTATAGCCAAACTCATATATTAATAACGAAGAATACTTGGACGTGACGCAACTGAGAATAGATTTATAGTTATACATGGTACGTATATGGTACGTATTTATTTTATATACACAAGTCCACTTGAAGCTTCAAAGGATTCCAATGACCTCGATACATCGAAAGCCGAATCGAAAACCGTCAATGTTGTTCGTTGAAAGCATGTATATTTGTAATATTTCAGTATTATTGCTATCGATCAGTCGGTTGCCGTTTACTCGACCCATATAGTGAGAAAACGAATTGGACAGAAATAACACGCTATTGCTATTTTAGCAAATTAATAAACATTCAGAATACAGTTCCAAAACTAACGTTTATTCGAAATATTTGCAAACAAAAAATTCAAGTTATAACAAAGTGTTTGTATTAATTTTCGTTATTGACCGAAATACAATTACAATATAAAAGCTATGATACGAGGCTTGCATTGAAAGTCTCGGGAATCGAATACTTATAAATTTATTTTTAACATGTATATACCTTTTTATAATCTCTGAAGTTTCCTTATCTCAACACACTGGCCACTTAGAAAAAAAAATGTATGGTTCGGTTTCAATTGTTTATTGAAGTCGTCGAGTCGCTGCTTAAAATGGAATTGTGCCGTGAAAATTTTAGAGCTATGATTTATTATGACTTTAAAAGTGAACTAACACGAAAACAATGTGAAGAGAGGATGGTTGCTGCTTTTAATGATGAAGCACCTTCAAAGACTACAATATACAGGTGGTATTCAGAATTTCAACGTGGCCGTATATCCCTCACCAACGAAGTGCGTGAAGGTCGAGCAAAATCGGCAGTCACGCAAGAAAACGTCGATGTTGTGCGTCGCCTGATAAATGAAAACCGACATGTGACATATCGGGAAATTCAAGAGTGCCTGGGTATTGGAATGAGTCAAATATAAATTATTTTAAAAGAAAAATTAGGCGTGAGGAACTTATTTTCCCGTTGGATACCTCACCTATTGTCTGACGAGCAGAAAATGGTCCGTGTCAATTGGTGCCGCAAAACTTTGAAAACATTTAACAAGGGACGCTCAAATGCAGTTTTTAGCATAGTATCAGGTGACGAGTCGTGGATATACGCTTATGAGCCTGAAGCTAAAAACCAATCCCGAGTATGGGACTTCGAAGACGAGCTCAAACCGACAAAAGTTGTTCGTTCTCGCAGCACGGCTAAGAAGATGGTGGCTACGTTTATCTCTAAATCTGGTCACATAGCTACTGTTGCTCTTGATGATCGTAGAACAGTCAATGCTGATTGGTACACCACTATTTGTTTGCCGAACGTCTTTGCTGAACTCCGAAAAACAAACCCTAGTCGTCGCATCATCCTTCACCACGACAACGCCAGCCCACACACCGCTCGGACAACAACTGAGTACCTGGACGGTGAAAAAGTCGAAATATTGGACCACCCTCCATATAGCCCTGACTTAAGTCCCAACGACTTTTTTACATTCCCCAGAATCAATGACAAACTGCGTGGTCAGTGGTTACAGACGTCAGAAGAAGCAGTGGTGAGCGTCAGGATGGCGGGTGGACCTCGGGAATTTTATCGAATTGTTAATAAAAGTACTGTACCTTTAGTGTACCTCAGTGTACCTTCAGCAGAAATCAGTGTACCTCTTTCTAAAACGAGATTTTTCTAAAAAAAGGTCCACCCGCCATCCTGACGTCAGGATGGCGGGTGGACCTGGTAAATGATACATTAAACCACATATAATGTATGTGGTTATAGTGTACCTTCAGTGTACCTCTGTATAACTTTAAAAACAATCTGCATACCTCTCCTCAAAAGGAGCTACGCTCAAAATAAGGTCCACCCGCCATCCTGACGTCAGGATGGCGGGTGGACCTGGTAAATCCTGCACTATGTCACTCAAAAGGTATGTGATTAGTTTGCATCTTCAGTGTACCTCAGTGTACCTTTAGTAAAAATCAGTGTACCTCTTGCTAAACCGAGATTTTTTCGAAAAAGGTCCACCCGCCATAAATCTTATTTTAAGCGTAGCTCCTTTTTGGGAGAGGTATGCAGATTGTTTTTAAAGTTATACAGAGGTACACTGAAGGTACACTATAACCACATACATTATATGTGGTTTAATGTATCATTTCATAGGTCCACCCGCCATTCTGACGGGTGGACCTTTTTCGAAAAAATCTCGTTTTAGCAAGAGGTACACTGATTTTTACTAAAGGTACACTGAGGTACACTGAATATGCAATCAAATTACACACCTTTTGAGTGATAAAGTGCAAGATTTACCAGGTCCACCCGCCATTCTGACGTCAGGATGGCGGGTGGACCTGGTAAATCTTGCACTTTATTACTCAAAAGGTGTGTAATTCGTTTGTATATTCAGTGTACCTCAGTGTACCTTTATTAAAAATCAGTGTACCTCTTGCGAAGAAGAGATTTTTTAAAAAAGAGGTCCACCCGCTATGAACCTTTATTTCAAAAAATCTCGTTTTCTCAAGAGGTACACTGATTTTTAATAAAGGTACACTGAGGTACACTGAAGATACAACCTAATTACATACCTTTTGAGTAATAAAGTGCACGATTTACCAGGTCCACCCGCCATCCTGACGTCAGAATGGCGGGTGGACCTGGTAAATCTTGCACTTTATCACTCAAAAGGTGTGTAATTAGATTGCATATTCAGTGTACCTCAGTGTACCTTTAGTAAAAATCAGTGTACCTCTTGCTAAAACGAGATTTTTTCGAAAAAGGTCCACCCGTAAGAATGGCGGGTGGACCTATGAAATGATACATGAAACCACATATAATGTATGTGGTAATAGTGTACCTTCAGTGTACCTCTGTATAACTTTAAAAACAATCTGCATACCTCTCCCGAAAAGGAGCTATGCTTAAAATAAGGTTTATGGCGGGTGGACCTTTTTCGAAAAAATCTCGGTTTAGCAAGAGGTACACTGATTTTTACTGAAGGTACACTGAGGTACACTGAAGATGCAAACTAATCACATATCTTTTGAGTGATATAGTGCAGGATTTACCAGGTCCACCCGCCATCCTGACGTCAGGATGGCGGGTGGACCTTATTTTGAGCGTAGCTCCTTTTGAGGAGAGGTATGCAGATTGTTTTTAAAGTTATACAGAGGTACACTGAAGGTACACTATAACCACATACATTATATGTGGTTTAATGTATCATTTACCAGGTCCACCCGCCATCCTGACGTCAGGATGGCGGGTGGACCTTTTTTTAGAAAAATCTCGTTTTAGAAAGAGGTACACTGATTTCTACTGAAGGTACACTGAGGTACACTAAAGGTACAGTACTTTTATTAACAATTCGATAAAATTCCCGAGGTCCACCCGCCATCCTGACGCTCACAAGCAGTGGAGGCCTGTAAAATAGCCATTTTGTCGACCCCTACTTCAGAGTTCAAAAAGTGCTTTACGGACTGGTTTGAACGCATGCATAAGTGCATGAAATACAAAGGAGAACATCTTGAAAAACAATAAAAATAAATAAACTCACTTAGACTGCATATTTTTTTCCATTCCCGAAACTTTCAGTCGTATGCTTCGGTTATGGGCCTGTTTTACAATCTCCGGATAAACCTATCTGCCAGTTAAAATTATTGCTATACTTTTCTCCAGTCATATAAAAGAAAAGGATAGCAAACATTAATGTGACAGATATGTTTTAACTGGAGATTGTGAAACAGGCCATAAGTAAAGTAAGTAAGTTTTATTATTTTGAGAATCATCCAACTAAGGAACTAGCATAGTTTGTTTAAAACACGTATTGTATCTTTGCGCATTACGATACTGTTGTCTGTTCTTCTCTACTGATGAGTAACAATAATGTACTGATTTAAATTCATATTATTTTCACTAATGATTTAAGTACCTATAAGTAAATAAAAACCGGGTTTTGTTTTTGGAACGAAGTTCCAGTGGGAGGCTAGGCTAGGGAAAAAAAGTCACGTGACCGTCATGAAAACGCGACTCAAAGGCATACGATTGAGAAACATGTCAAATGAAATAAAATAAAATAGAATAAAGTGAAGTGAAGTGAAAAGTGACAAAGTGAAAAGTCGAAAAAGTCAAAAAGTAAAAACGTCAAAAAGCTGAAATAGTCAAAAAAGTCAAAGTATATATAAGGAAAAAAAAAGCCAAAATGTTACAAAAGTAAAAAAAAGTCAAAATGTCAAAATGTCAGAAATGACAAAAATTACAAAAGTGAATAAAATTTTATTATTATATATTAAATTTTTGTAAGTTTTATAATTATAAAACTTACAAAAATTGCAAAAATTAAAAATAACGCGAAAATTAAATAACAACTTCGTTCCAACCGAGTGTTCCACGACACTCACGTATTTTTTATTTAAAATCATGAGTAAGCATAGCATCATATTGTGGCAGTACTTTATTGTAAGCAAAACACCGGCGTCGTGAAACGAAACAGTTTCTGTCCCGATAATAAAGACGCAATAACTACTTTTATAGGTATAATAATGAGCCGTACCATTAAAACAGCTCCCACTAACATGAAAAAGCACAAATCGAGGTTAATTAAAAACTGAATCAAATATAAAGTGCAAACTCTATTCGTTCGAACGTGGAACTTCCATCCGTCCAGTATGAAACTCGATCTGGTTATTTACTTAACCTGTTTCAGTGGGAGACAAAGCCGCTCATTCGACGTTGATGGCTACTAGGGCACACACGACAAAGCGAATACCTAAATGAATAGCCACAAAGTGAAATAGAAAACTCCCTACAATGGACAATTTCCGCTCTATTTTTTTCTTGTATTAGCTACTAGTTCAAGTAGATTGCCGTCGGAGCTGGAGTTCAATACTGATTTTAATTATCGGGAATGCTCTTTATAAGGGTTTATTTTATTTCCTCAACCGTTTGTTCTAAATACTTTGAGGAATTGGTACCTATGTGTGAATCCTGCATCTCTATGAACGTTGTAATGGCAGTCTCGGCAGTCATTTTGTCTTAAGTGCTTGCCTACCTAATTTAAAGTTTCTAAAATATAAAGAGTGTTTACATTAGGTATCGTAGGCATAATGTATGTATAAACTCTTTATTGTACAAAAAACACGTAAAACAAAAGTAGCACACAGGCGAACTTATCCCTTTGAGGGATATCTTCCAGCTAACCTTTGAGTATTTGAGAACTGAAAGCGAATGGCAGACAAATACAGCACTATGCAAGTGCAACAGACTACAGTAAAGTAAAAAAAAAACACTATATAAGTAAAAGTAAAAGAAAAGAGTTGAAATCAATAACAAGTTAATCAATAGGTATAGTAATATATTAAATACAGCAACAAACAAGTTAACTAAGTTAATAATAAAAATCTAAATACCAATTTCTGTCATGTTACTGCTTACCAATGTGAAGCTTAATGCAATTTAAACAGTAGAGCGCGGCTTCTGCAATTCAGTATCGATGTTAATAAGGAAAAAAATACCGACATTAGAAATCCATCACCAGAATTTGATAAACCTTACATTATTATTTTACATGTTTTTTTAAAGTGGGTATTCCACTCATACATTAGTATGTTATTCAATCAAATACAAACACTGAAAACATTGAAAAAATAATCAACCCAGTTGGACTTGAACCAACATCGATACGCCTTACCGGGGCTCGATATCGCTTTACCAATTAAGCTATGGGTTCAGTTACCGAGCTGACGAAATTCTCAATGCCTTCAATCATCTTTTTGCATTTATTTTTACATCGACTTTATAGCAGCCGTAAGCGACATCTAGGTGCCAACCACTAGAGTTAGATACCCTTCCCGCCGACCCTTTTACAAGTGTCACAACGGAAATAACAGATGGCGCCTGCTATCAACTCATAATTATTTTACATGTTTTTTTAAAGTGGGTATTCCACTCATACATTAGTATGTTATTCAATCAAATACAAACACTGAAAACATTGAAAAAATAATCAACCCAGTTGGACTTGAACCAACATCGATACGCCTTACCGGGGCTCGATATCGCTTTACCAATTAAGCTATGGGTTCAGTTACCGAGCTGACGAAATTCTCAATGCCTTCAATCATCTTTTTGCATTTATTTTTACATCGACTTTATAGCAGCCGTAAGCGACATCTAGGTGCCAACCACTAGAGTTAGATACCCTTCCCGCCGACCCTTTTACAAGTGTCACAACGGAAATAACAGATGGCGCCTGCTATCAACTCATAATTATTTTACATGTTTTTTTAAAGTGGGTATTCCACTCATACATTAGTATGTTATTCAATCAAATACAAACACTGAAAACATTGAAAAAATAATCAACCCAGTTGGACTTGAACCAACATCGATACGCCTTACCGGGGCTCGATATCGCTTTACCAATTAACTTTAAAAAAACATGTAAAATAATTATGAGTTGATAGCAGGCGCCATCTGTTATTTCCGTTGTGACACTTGTAAAAGGGTCGGCGGGAAGGGTATCTAACTCTAGTGGTTGGCACCTAGATGTCGCTTACGGCTGTTATAAAGTCGATGTAAAAATAAATGCAAAAAGATGATTGAAGGCATTGAGAATTTCGTCAGCTCGGTAACTGAACCCATAGCTTAATTGGTAAAGCGATATCGAGCCCCGGTAAGGCGTATCGATGTTGGTTCAAGTCCAACTGGGTTGATTATTTTTTCAATGTTTTCAGTGTTTGTATTTGATTGAATAACAAACCTTACATTAATGTTAAAGATGCTATTTTATAAAGTTCGGTCTCGCCTAAACCAAATGGTTTTACAGTTATTATAATCCTTTTCTAGCGTCAACATCATGTTACGGTGATTGTACTATCTTGTTACCTCAGTATGAGACACAATTCTACGAATAAAGGGACGAGCTTAGCGAAGTTGCGTTCCTTTTGAAATATTCAAATCTCAGGGGTGACTCCCCGCGCTCCCGTAAAATGCAAAACAAGCCAAGTTTCCCCCTAAATCAGCGTCTCCGCCGCGCGACACCGCCCGGACAACAAACAAACTTTCATTTAGCTCCAGAGGTGGGCCCGCTTAACTTCACGCTAAAATATGCTTTTTTGAACAAAAAAAAAGTTTAGAGCGAGTAATTACAAACCACGTTGATGAGCTTTTTCTTTATACATCGAGCTTGCACTACAAGCCTGTGGCCTCTAGAATCTGAGAGATTTGGTCTATATCCATACTAATATTATAAATGCGAAAGTGTATCTGTCTGTCCTTCTGTTACCTCTCCAAGCTTAAACCGCTGAACCGATTTAGATGAAATTTGGTATGAACATAGTTTGAGTCCTGGGAAAGGACATATGATAGTTATTATCCCAAAAATCATCCCTTAAGGGGGTGAAGAGGGGGTGGAAGTTTGTATGGAATTGTTGCTCACTGTAGAGGCAAAATAGCATGTGCGCTAAATTAATTACTAAGGCGTTTCATAAATCCTTATGGCGCAGTTGAAGTCGCGGGCAAAAGCTAGTTGGTAAATAAACAAGTATTTTGCTTCATCCGACGTTGCATTGTAAGCTATTTATTCAGCACTAACCGGGATAAAAGGCTAAACGCTCTACCTATATTAACAGCAAGGCTTTTTCAATGTGATAACCTAGCTAGAAACAACAAGCGGCGGAGGATGCAAACAACAATGGACGGGAACAAACGCGACGTCAGCTATTATCTCACTCTAACCTAGTTCTGTCCAGTGTGGCGCTCACCACACTGGAAAAGCGAAACGGAGCTAAATTGCCAACGAGTTGTAAATAAACAACTGAACTTGTGGAAAAAAATATACGAGGCCAGTGACGTCGAAAGTGAGATAGCGCTCTTACCAGCTGCTTGCGACAATCGCAGCCATTGCAGGAGGCCTGTGGCAGCATGGACGGCGCGGCGCTTGTCAGCGCGCAATAATAATTAATTTATCGGGTTGTCTGACAAATAAATGTAAATAAAAGAGAGACATCAAAAATGGATTAGAATATGAGTACTTACCAAATAAAATAATCATATTTTATGTTTCCTGTATGATTAGCAAAAAGCTATAAAAAAACGCCAACGAAAACGCGTTAAAGGCGAATTTTTCGTTGCCAATTTTAAAGTGAATGTAATTATCATCCGCGTAATAGGTAAATATTGTGACAAGTACTCGGGTGCATTTAAAATGTTAAAAACTATTCCTGATGATTGATGAGTTTACCAATCAATTAAATTACTCAACTAGTCAGTCACCAGTAAATAAGTAAATAAAATGCATATTTTAAAACTTAACTATGTACCTCGGTACTTACAAAATACATACTAACCTTAGTCGTGTTTCGAGTGTAAACTGATAACCTGCAACAAAAAAAAAATTGTTAATAAAGGTCGACGAAAATGTTTACTGGAATACTGGCTTCTATCCGCGACTTTGTCTGCGTCAAATTGGGACTATATTATATCTTACTTGCAACTATCGGACTTTCATATTTTTTTATACCACGACGGTGGCAAATAAGCTTACAGTCCGCTTGATAGTAAGCATTTATCGTAGCCTATGGATGCCTGTAACTCCAGAGGATTCATTGTGTTGACGACTAAAGAGACAAGAATGGCCCGCGTTGTCAGCACACTGCCTCTCTTTGACCTCTCAGGCAGTGGCAACCATTCTCACCGGCAGGAATAATTTTCTTAAATTATGAGTAATTTTCGCCCCTTTAAGTTATAGACGGTTCATAGAAACCTGTCTTATAATTATTATACCTTGTCTTATAACTATTACACACAAATATGATACTTACGAGTATACGATTGTATGTAAATATATATCATGTTATTTGTTATTAACATTGGATTGCTTTCAAGGATAAATAACCTCCATCGCAATTGTCATTGTCGTACCTACCTATATACTAATCTAAACGAAACTTCTCCAGCACACATGCACATTAGTCATGTTTTTACTATTTTTATTTTTCAATTTCCCGGCCTCTTAAACCTCCAGCTTCCTCTACCCAACAATATCCTGCATAGATCCATTGTATCGCTGGTGTTCAAGAGTTATACCGCTTCAGATGACGTTAATTGTCTCATTGTTACCGGCCTCTTCCAGATTATTTCGTGTTCGCAACTCCGAGGGTCGAAATTTTCGCTGACATCGAGAGACCTCCGAGGAAACGAGATAACTTTAAAGTTATATAATGTTATGTACCTACTTAAGTGTGCGTTAAATTCTGCCATCTTGGCGACATGGCTGGCAATGTTGTCTTTGTATTCAGAAAATTGGACATTTATTTTTTGCGTTGTTTTGTAAAGGAAGGTTTTGACCTTGTAACTTCTTTTCTATACTACTATTACTCCTCCTAAAACTGATATATTTATAGTACTTCATTTCTTGATTTCTGTCATCGTTTTAGCAATATTTTCGATAAAGCTTTATTGTATTCTAAACTGTGCTGGTGCGTTATAAATATTCGGAGGGAATCCAACTGATATGGTTTCCCTTTTCTTAATAAGTAAAAGTGAATACTACTGTCTCAAAATCAGGCAACCTGCTGGGATTGGGGTGCTAAGAACGCCCCGCTACCACTAACTTGTATTTAAGTCTTGCGACTTTAAACAACGTCAGCGGCTACGTAAGAATATACCATACAATCACGAGAGAATTCGGAAGTAAGTTCTTCAAATCAGTTAAGGGAAAAGAAGTTACCAAATAGGCCCATTAATTCTGATCACATTATCGTCGGCTCGTCTTTATGAGGCTGTCAAATAAATAAAACTCCCAGCCCATTAGCCGGGCGCGGTGCGTATGAGTCTTACAAATATTGGAAGGGAGGCTGCGGAAAGCTGGACCTCATCAATATCTGTCATCAGTCACCGACTAGCCAGATGCGAAATTATTATGAATGAGACACGATGCCGAAGTTCCTTGTCCACTCTATGACCTAATTCGTTTTCTTGCGGAATATTTTTATGATTATCATTATATTAACTCTACTAATTCTACTACTTATTTAATTCCATAGTCATTTTCTCACTGCATCCACCTGACGCATTTCTGTTTGTTTGGTCATATGGTTGCATGATAGAGGGTGCCTAAAGGCATTAAGTCCGCCTTTTGTATTTCTTATATGTGCAATAAAGTTTGATATAAATATAAATACATAAATAATTCCTATTTGTTAATGATAACCGACATCGAAAAAAGGAGGTTGTTCCTACATATAACCTCCTTTTTTAGGTGTATCAGGTGTATGTATATCGTATGTTTGTTTGTATAAATAATAGTTAGATAATCTGTATATAATACATTCTATCTAACTCAATATTTTGGAACAACAGCTAAAATAATATCTGTAGATAATATGTACCTACATTCATTATTTTAGCTGGTTGCTCCAAAATATTTTTATTTTTATTATATTTGCTCGAAATCCTTTCTAGATTGCTCATAGGTAATTAATAATTATATTATGGAAATGTGGTAATATCTGCTAGCGTATTTCTAAACATTTACCTCTGGATCTTTGCCTTGACTAGTCTGCCTTAAATATACATTATGGTATTATCCTATTCTGATTTAACCTAAATCTGCGATGAACCGCTTATAACATCGAGTTTTATTTGTAAGATCCTTATAGCGTTTACGCCCAGTATTTATATTTGATAGCCTGTGTGCGGTGGGATCCCGGCGCCTGGAGTTTACAACTGTGTCAAGGATGATAAGCGGAAAATTTCCTTTGAAAACGCAGAATACGCCGCGTTAAGCGTCCCGCCCGGGTAAACGGAGGCAACTAACTAGCGAGCGCCGCACGGAGAAATTCTTCCATTTAATGGTTCATAGTTTACACAGGCCGTTTAAATGTAACTTTAACCTTTTACTTAATATAGTCTTGTTAAAAGGCAAAAAAAAATTACATTCTGGAACGTTTATTCCCGATAAGTGCAATCTATGCAACCAAAACTTGCAACTCAATATCTATTGAGTAGCCAAAATTAGTTAATTTTAAACTATGTAATATACAATAGGGAAGATGCAGCTATAATATTTACCATTATTTTGTAATCAAAATGTTAAAAAAACATAAAATAATAGCTATTAAAACGTTTTTATTTTAATTTATACGAGTACTAATTTGAAACAGTAATTACGATTTGAAGTAATGTGAAACGGAACGTATTTTAATCCACCAATCATCGTCTGGTGACGTCACTCCTGTTTTGAAAACTATGGATAGTATAGATGACAACCTCATATGACGGAATTTAACGCCTTTTGACGGACACTTTTGCAACATAGAGATTGTCATCCTTACCTTCTTCCATCCATAGAACTAAGGATGAACAAATGTTAATACTATGGCGAGTGACACTGACACACATGAGTGACGTCACAGGGACTGTAGAACCGTTTAGGCGCGAAAATTTAAATTGTCAGTTTGTAACAGCAATTTTTTACTATAAATTATAGTATTTTCATACACTCGTGGTCTATTCTACGTGCAATTCTTTCAAATTAAAGCAAAAATAAAAATATTGCATCTTGCCTATTTTGAAGCGCAATGAATATATTTATACCCGCGTTAAATTTAAACGAGTAGTTTCAAACTTTTATATCGACCGGTAAACCACGCCAAATAGCATGCCAAAACTTTAATAAGCTAAGCAATGTTATTTAATCAAATACAAACATTGAAACATTGAAAAAATAATCAACCCAGTTTGACTTGAACAAACATCAAAATAACATACTAATGTATGAGTGGAATACCCACTTTAAAAAAACAAGTAAAATAATTATGAGTTGATAGCAGGCGCCATCTGTTATTTCCGTTGTGACACTTGTAAAGGAGTCGGCGGGAAGGGTAGCTAACTGTAGTAGTTGGCACCTAGATGTCGCTTACGGCTGCTATAAAGTCGATGTAAAAATAAATGCAAAAAGATGATTGAAGGCATTGAGAATTTCGTCAGCTCAGTAACTGAACCCATAGCTTAATTGGTAAAGCGATATCGAGCCCCGGTAAGGCGTATCGATGTTTGTTCAAGTCAAACTGGGTTGATTATTTTTTCAATGTTTCAATGTTTGTATTTGATTAAATAACATACTAATGTATGAGTGGAATACCCACTTTAAAAAAACAAGTAAAATAATTATGAGTTGATAGCAGGCGCCATCTGTTATTTCCGTTGTGACACTTGTAAAGGAGTCGGCGGGAAGGGTAGCTAACTGTAGTAGTTGGCACCTAGATGTCGCTTACGGCTGCTATAAAGTCGATGTAAAAATTAATGCAAAAAGATGATTGAAGGCATTGAGAATTTCGTCAGCTCAGTAACTGAACCCATAGCTTAATTGGTAAAGCGATATCGAGCCCCGGTAAGGCGTATCGATGTTTGTTCAAGTCAAACTGGGTTGATTATTTTTTCAATGTTTCAATGTTTGTATTTGATTAAATAACATACTAATGTATGAGTGGAATACCCACTTTAAAAAAACAAGTAAAATAATTATGAGTTGATAGCAGGCGCCATCTGTTATTTCCGTTGTGACACTTGTAAAGGAGTCGGCGGGAAGGGTAGCTAACTGTAGTAGTTGGCACCTAGATGTCGCTTACGGCTGCTATTAAGTCGATGTAAAAATAAATGCAAAAAGATGATTGAAGGCATTGAGAATTTCGTCAGCTCAGTAACTGAACCCATAGCTTAATTGGTAAAGCGATATCGAGCCCCGGTAAGGCGTATCGATGTTTGTTCAAGTCAAACTGGGTTGATTATTTTTTCAATGTTTCAATGTTTGTATTTGATTAAATAACATACTAATGTATGAGTGGAATACCCACTTTAAAAAAACAAGTAAAATAATTATGAGTTGATAGCAGGCGCCATCTGTTATTTCCGTTGTGACACTTATAAAGGAGTCAGCGGGAAGGGTAGCTAACTGTAGTAGTTGGCACCTAGATGTCGCTTACGGCTGCTATAAAGTCGGTGTAAAAATAAATGCAAAAAGATGATTGAAGGCATTGAGAATTTCGTCAGCTCAGTAACTGAACCCATAGCTTAATTGGTAAAGCGATATCGAGCCCCGGTAAGGCGTATCGATGTTTGTTCAAGTCAAACTGGGTTGATTATTTTTTCAATGTTTCAATGTTTGTATTTGATTAAATAACATACTAATGTATGAGTGGAATACCCACTTTAAAAAAACAAGTATAATAATTATAAGCTAAGCAATAACTCTCAGACTGTCTTAGTACCGATTGTTTCATTACTTGATGGCATGAGGCCAGTGGAATATAAAATGGGGCTACTGGATAACTGCATGCGCGCTGCAGCACGTGGCCGCTTTAATATAACGGGATTTATTAACACGACCGACAATCCAATTAAGAAAATATTCTATAATTTCACCGGGCTTGGCATGTCCGCAAATAGGGCACAGAAAGTAGGTTTTGTTTTTGTTGCGACAATTAACGTACAGTCGCCATAATACATATGTATGACGGAGCGGCCAAGGAGGTCACAACAACGCATCTATTGTCAAGGCGATAAAGTGCATGTTCAGATATTTTTGAGTCTTGGCCGCTCCGATATATTTGATGGCGACTGTACTTAATTATCGCTGTGCTAGGGTTTAAAAACTACTCGGTTGACTACTAAGGTCACATGACATCACCATTGTCCTTAAATTCATCTGAAGACTGGTGCGGAAAGAGAAGGATCGTGGCAAATATGTCAACTCTTTTCTGCTACAATCTTTCTCATTTAGCACATACTCTATCACCTCAAATGAATACATAGCCATTTTACAACAAAAACTATGACAGTACGTACGTACGCACTTATTTATAGCACAATAGACACTCAAATGTACACCTTACATAAAAATAAACATGTACATTCAAGCAAAAAGCTTAAGCAAAAGTTTTAATTGAGTTTTAATATAAGTATTAAATAGATAAGTGTAGTTTTAAGGTATTTCAATGTAATTCTTGCTTGGTTTATAATTAATAAAATAAAATAAATGATGTGAGCAAAAGTTAAGTATAAATAATATATTAAGTAATAAATAAGTACCAATGTAATGTAATTTGACATGTAATATTTTAAATAAATGACTATGACTATGACAAAAAGTAATAAATCAGATAAATTTTCATGACACGGGAGTCTTGAGAAGTTTTGGTAACATTGACTGAAGCTAAAAAAACACCTCGCTGTTATTATCCTATAAATATTATGAATATTCATAGGACCTTTGAACGATATTTAATTTATTTTCCTGAGACTTGCTATGCAGGAAATTGTTGGTGCTTGTGACAGTTTTATCGATGCGCACACATTAACCCATTTAGTGGGCTCTCTCGGTTGAGCCGGCGCATGGCACATGGTTGAGCAATACTTTAACTGATCAAATTGTTGGATGTTGCTGTAAGCATGTAGGTTATGAGGATGCCATAATGAATTCACCTAGATAGTGTATGGCAAATAAATAGGTTCCTACTATTAGATTAATTTTACATTCGCGTTATTGAAAACGCTTAGAATTAGAGCGCTTAGATTTTTTAGATAAGAGTCATTAGTCGATCCCTGAGGTCTAATTACGCGTAGCTATGTATGTCAGTTATGTAGGTACGGTAAGTTTGTAGACCTCAAGTATCTACAGGTGCTTAAAAAAAGAAAACGCACCATTTATGTGTGAATCGTATCCATTGAAAACCGGCCAAGAGCGTGTCGGGCCACGCTCAGTGTAGGGTTCCGTAGTTTTCCGTCCATCACAGTAAGTGTCCCCACTTAAGAGTTTTTGGAAGCACGTCATTTCATTGTGATTTTGTAGAAATTACAGGAACAATAAACACCTGCTTATACGGTTAAATTACAAACTTATGTGGTTCAGAAATTATTCTGTAATTTTTTTTCAAAAACTATTCAACCAATCAAGTTCAAAATAATTTTCCTAGAAAGTTTTTATAAAGTTCTACTTTTCACATTTTTTTCATATTTTTAAAACTTATAGTTCAAAATTTAGAGGGGGGGGGACACATTTTTTTTTACTTCTGGAGCGATTATTTCCGAAAAGATGTACATTATCAAAAACTGATTTTACTAAACCCCTATTTATTTTTAAATACCTATCCAACAATATATCACACGTTAGGGTTGAAATGAAAAAAAAATCACTCCCCACTTTATGTATAGGGGAGGTACCCTAATAAAACATTTTTTCCACTTTTTATTTTACCACTTTGTCGGCGTGATTGATATACATATTAGTACCAAATTTCAGCTTTCTAGTGCTCGGTCACTGAGATTATCCGCGGACGGACGGATGGACAGACATGGCGAAACTATAAGGGTTCCTAGTTGACTACGGAACCCTAAAAAACACCGATTGAATTACAGTACTGCCGGCAACAATTCCGGATTTCTTATAGGAAGTTCCGCCTAGAAAATTTAGATATGCAAGTGGGTCAACATTCCCATGTGGTGACTGTATCTATAAGACAATTAAAAACGGATTTTATCGCGTGTACTGAGCTTAAATTACATCCCGACGTTTCGAACACTTTACAGCGTTCGTGGTCAACGGGTCGACTGAGGAAAAATGTACAATTACCTCCGTTCAAAAACTATCACAATATGCAAACCTACCCACATATTAAATATTAAACAAATTTAGTATTTGCACATGCCAGAGGGGCCTTTATAAAAACAAATTATTTATTATTACAAAACAAATTATTAAACAAATTATTTTATTATTATTAATTATTATTTTTATTTTATTTTTAAATTTTTAAAAAAATTAGTATTAAATTATTATTAGTGTCCACACTGTCCACCATTATGGTCTCACAGTCCTATGTCTAGCTTGCTCCTTAACCAAATGAATAACTGGATCCCAAGCTGGTGGTACCGAAAAACCATCCTCTCTGTTGAAATTTGGATATTTTTTAATCTCGATTGCCTCTCGCAACATCCGGGGAATGTATCGTTTCTCCTTGACGAGGACTTGCGGTTTGTCAAATTTAACTGAGTGGTTGGGCCTATCCATGACATGCTCACAGACTGCTGACCTTGGTGGTTGGTAATTTTTTTTAAAGTTTAAAAATAAAATAATAATAATAATTAATAATAATAAAATAATTTGTTTAATAATTTGTTTTGTAATAATAAATAATTTGTTTTTATAAAGGCCCCTCTGGCATGTGCAAACACTAAATTTGTTTAATATTTAATATGTGGGTAGGTTTGCATATTGTGATAGTTTTTGAACGGAGGTAATTGTACATTTTTCCTCAGTCGACCCGTTGACCACGAACGCTGTAAAGTGTTCGAAACGTCGGGATGTAATTTAAGCTCAGTACACGCGATAAAATCCGTTTTTAATTGTTTTATTTCATGAATAACTATCGCGGCAACCGAAGACAATATTATGTACCTATAAGTATCATTCAAAAATTGATGTACTTTATGATCTACTTTACCACTAACACTAACTACATAACCTAGTCTAGGTTGATAGTGGTAGTCAAACAAAACAGCATTTTACTTTTCTTATTTAACAAGTCAAGCCGAGCCGAACACAGGCAAAACAAATGATATGGCCTAGCTGGGACGTGCTGACGTGTAATTGCATACCTACCTCCCCAATCCGAAAGCGTGTTTATTTACAATACAAAACAAATACTTAAGTCTTTATTGATCTCCTCAAAAAGGAATCCCGTACAGAAAATACAGCAAATTACATTACACATAAACAAAAGCGGTCTTATCGTTAAAAATGCCTAAGTGTGTTGTGTCACTCCTGCAAGCGTATTCTAATTTTGAAAGTGGGGTGTTCCTCAACCGTTTGGTCGTTTGGTAAACGCTTCCAATAGCCCAGCCCTTGATGCTGGGTTTCGTTGTTACGATTCCCCGCCCCTGAAATTTGTTTCTCGAAACGATAAAACGCCGGGTACGCAAACAATGGGAGATGAAAGTGTAAGCAACAACAAATTATAAGTTCTATAATAAAACCCTGAAAAAAGCCACTAAAATGCCGAAACGAAATGGGACACCTCAATCAAAGGGAACTTCCTGTTATTCGTGTGAGATGAAAAACTCCTAATAAAAGTTTTGAAAAGGTGCCATTATTACCTACGTTTTGTAAAGGAAACGATATCGCAGCACTTTCTGAGACTTCAATTTCTACCCAGAGTTGTAAATGTGACCGATAAATGTGAATATAATTATTAATAAGAATCTATATATATAATACGCGAGGCCGATTTTTGTACATCCCATCAGATCTACAGTTATGGTCCGATTTTCATAAATGATATGTCATTAGATTCGTCTCATGCTGGAGAGTTGCATAAAACTCTTGGATTTTTCATTTTTTGCTGAAAAAGTACTGAAAACTTATTTTGAAGAAACTACCTAATGTGCGCTAACCACGTGACCTGTCTACCGTATTATGACACAAGATGACCAAATAATAATAAACATGAATTACTCTCAAACCTGTAGCAAGTTGTTCAGCATGATGAAGTATTATATTTGAGTCGGCAACATAATATCCACAATAGTTAACATGAACGAAAATACAATAATAGTTTTACACTTTGTTGACAATGAATAACAGTAAACATATTATTGTGTAAACTCTAATTTCTTTTGTATGGCTATTACTTATGTCAAATGTCAATATTATATATTGCCAGATAGTTTCTTTAAAAAATGTTGATATGCAAACTTTTTTGCAAACTTATTCAAAATGTAGAGAGAAAGAAAAATCATAAACTGGAGAGTATGGATGGCGTCTCCCTCATTGTTCTGTCAGACACTATTCGAATGAAAGGAAAGTCACGAAAGCGAAATTTTGTATTTAGAGTTCGGGTATTAGCCCCTCAGCTCCAAATTTATTTCCAATTGTAAATCTTCTATTCTTTTTACAAACATTAAGGTTTTCAATTATTTTATGATTGACAACGTAGTGACAGTTCGTTTACAATAAAATAACTTTTGAAATGCCAAAAATCAAAACCGAAAAAGATTTTGGGAGGCATTGCCACCATTGCAACGTATGGATGCCTCGGCGAGCTCTACGCAAAGAATGTAAGTACCTAATTTTGGTTGCTAAGATTGTAGAATATTATTTTTTGTTAGGATGATGTACTATGATTATAATCGCATTCACTTTTCTGACATGTATTTGTACTCCGGTAAAGGAAAGTGATGTTGATGCAAATAAGCAACCTACATACAATAATTTTGTCTTCGCGTAGCGGATGATGTCTAATGCACCATCTAAAGTAATCTAAACGGAGCCAATACCTAAAACAATCCACTGAGCCTGTCCAGCTCCCGCATCGTGTATTGCACTCCCTTTCATTTATGAGAGGAGTCATATGCCCAGCAGTGGGACATATGTAGGCTGGTAGGTAATTAATGTAATGATAATGAAATTTATTCGTTTTCAGTAAAATGCAATGAATGCGGAAAGGAAATATTTCGAAGAACAAAACGCTACGATAAATACGACCGCTGTATGGAATGCGACGTACTTATTTTAGGTGGGTATTTTGTAAAGTTTATTTTATTTTTATATTTGTTGTTTTTTTTCTACATCTCAATTATATGTTGGTTTCAGATACTTTTAATTTTTGTGAAGTGTGTGGCGTAGAAACTCCAAGGGGAGCGAGAATAAATAAAGCGAGGCAGCTAAGCCAACAATCTAAATTATGTGTAAGTGTGTTTACGAGTTTATTAAAATATATTATGTTCATTAAGCATAAATATTACTTTATGAATAATGTAATGCACGGTTTCTTCGATAGGGTACAGTTAGCGACAAAAACAACGACACGCGTGAGAGCATATTGTTTCCTGACTGGAACGTAAGTAGCCAATTTTTTTTATTACTCCTCTTGCTCAGATCTAAGCTCTGATGTCAATAATAATGATACGTTCCTATATTCATTGCTGCGTTTGGAGTCGGGTTATAGCCCCGTGTAGAGTCGTTTTAGATTAGCACAACCCCACCTGCCCTAGGTGGTGTCGGGTTAGAATAGCACCATAGCACCTCTTCCCGCATTAGGTTCGCAGGAGGCGACTACGTGGAATTGGGTTATAGTTGATTGGAGAGGATGGGCTAGCAACGTGTCACTACAATATCACTTTTGTTTCTCCCATTGTTAAAAAGGGCGCTGAAATAAGCAATCAAACCTATGTACTTATTATTTTTTGTAGATATCGTCAGAAGACCTCAGCGAGTTGCGATCAAGCGAGACATGTACTTCGGACTTGGTGCGGGATGAGAGAGAAATACCACCTTCAATTGTTCAAAAATCTATAGATTCTGACAACAGTGTCGTTGAGGACACTTTAGAGGTTGTAGATTAAGTAGTCGCACATTTATCCTCTACATAATGCATTATGCATTCTAATTAAAGGACGGATATGAAAAAATCTGGACGAAATACATGGTTCGGTATATATTTTTCTATTAAGTTTTACCTTTGAAACGGCATTTTTTAGGGTTCCGTACCCCAAAAGGAAAAAAAACGGAACCCTTATAGGATCACATTGTTGTCCGTCGGTCTGTCTGTCAAGATCCTTTTTCTCAGGAACGCGTGGAGGTATCAAGCTGAAATTTTTATCAAATATTTAGGTCTACTGTTTCTTGGAGCTGTGAAAAAATCAAACTTCTAAGCTAACGCAATCAAAGGATATAGTCGTTTATGCCGTAAAATTCCGCAAGATTTCGACACTCGCAAGGGAATCAAAACCTACGGGGTACTTCCCGTGAACTCAGAATCTTGAAATTTGGTACGAAGCAACGTTTTATAGCACAGATGAAGGAAACATTGCGTAATCCGTAAATTTTACGGAAGTTTTTGCAAGAGTTTGACTCGCATTTGGCCGGTTTTTTTTAATAGTCCAGAGACGTATATCTACAAATTAATAATACAATCATATAAAAATGTACAGTCAACAGCAGAAGTAGCTGAGCGTTTCAAGTGCTCAAAATGAGCTACTCACGACTCTATTGTCTAAGGAATAAGGGCTGTGTACATTATTCTGAGCATGTTATAGTGCTTAGCTACTTCCGACTGTATGAGTGTGTGTGTTTTAGTTTTATAATTTACTATAAGAATATTTTTTTAATAACATTTCGCGTCAGTCTTTACTAGATTTTTGATTCGATACATTATAAAATATTTTCAGTAACCCCTTGTGGTGTCGGGTTAGAATAGCACCACTCCCTATGTTCCCGAGGGTGTAGTAAGAGCCAGCTATGGGATCTTTCCCATAAGAGTAAGATTTAAGGGTATTGTAGGCGATGGGCTAGCAACCTGTCACTGCAATATTGCGTTTTATCCATCTGTTTACCCTAAAATTTCCTAAAGGTGGGACTGAAATTTTAATTTCACGTGTTCTATCTACCTCTCTTGGGAATACAGGCGTGAATATATGTTTGTATGTACGTATATGTATAGTTTTTATTTACTTCTATATGGATCACTTATTAGATATTTTATACTACAGACCATTGCAATTATTGCCTCCCATAGAAAAACTACTTTCAGTGCTCGGAGTGAACTTATGTAACTTTATGGTCATATGATATTCTAAAAAACATGAAACAGCCGGTATGTTAAAATGTAAATAAAATTATGGTACTTTTGTAGAAAGCGAATGATCATTGTCAATTAATTATGTTAAAAATATGCATAGGTATGAAGAAATAACACCTAAAGCGAATATTCGCACACGCTCATACATTTTAACATGATTGTGTTTTTATTTTGTAGATATGCATCTCTGGATTATTAAAAAAGTACTGTCTTAAATGACCTAAGCAGTTAATAGAAAAACCGGCCAAGTGCGAGTCGGATTCGCGCACCAACGGTTCCGAGTGATACCAAAAATTGTATGGCTTTCGGAATTTTTCTTTTATATGTGCTATAAACATTGTTTCATGTCAAATTTCACGATTCTAGGTCGACTGGATGTACCCTTTAGGTTTCGATTCCCTTGCGAGTAGTTGCGAGTTTGAAAATATGCGGCTTAGAAGTTTGATTTTTTCACAGCTCCATGGGACAGTAGACTTCGTCGGTATTTGATATAAATTTCAGCGTGATACGGACGCGTTCCAGAGAAAAAGGGTCTTAACAGACAGACGGACGGGCGGACAACAAAGTGATTCTATAAGGGTTCTGTTTTTTCCTTTCGAGGTATGGAACCCTAAAAATGTACCAGATCACGTACGACCAGATTTTTTCATGTCCGCCCTTTAGTGAACCTGAAGTTGTTATTTTAATTTGTTATTTAACTCAGCGTATGAAATGTTAAACTTTAGTAATATACTACTTTAACATAAGAATGCCACCACCACGGCGTAGATCTAATGTAACAGGTAGAACAACACGTGATAATGCCCGTTCACGAATAGCTACGAGTAGAATAAGAAATCGAGTAGGTCCATTTAAAATTGCACTCGGTAATACCCGACCGGTAATTCACAGTCTTGGTAGCTTGAATCAGCGGTGTAACTACTGTAAAGCTCTTCATTTCGAACTAATAAAGAAAAGTGAAATGCGTTCGTGTTGTCATAATGGAAAAGTCGTCCTTCAACCATATTCTCAGCCTTCACTTATTCAGCGATTATTATTAGGTAATGATGCAGATTCCAAGAACTTTAGATCAAACATTCGATGTTATAATGCAGCTTTTGCCATGGTGAGTTCAAGTGCCAATATCGAGCAAAATTCGACTGGTGGTCCATACTATTATAAAATTAATGGACAAGTATATCACAGAATAGGGACTCTCCAACCTCCGTCAGGAATGTCACCTTCGTATGCACAGATTTATTTGTTTGATACTGAAGAAGCGACTCAGATTAGGATAGGCCATACAGACAATCAGCAATGTTTACCATCGATCATGCAAAATATATCCGATCACCTTCTACAGCATAATCCATTCGCTCGAGCGTTTCGTAGTGTCAAAACTGTTATGAATGAACTTCCATTAGATCAACATAAAAGTATTAGAATGATAGTGTACACGGACAGATGTCGTGATAGGCGAAGATTTAATTTACCAGCAGCAAACGATGTAGCTGCTGTTTTTAGAGCAGACGATGGCTGTCCAGATGGCGAACGAGATCTCATCATATATCCTATGGAAGGTGGCCTCCAAATGCTTGAGTGCTATAATTCAGCACTGGATCCATTGGCATACCCACTTCTTTTTCCATTTGGAGACGAAGGATGGCACCGAAATATGATTCATGATGAAGCTCACGCTACCGCCATACGCAATAAACTCACCCAACTTCAATACGCTTCATATCGTTTGGCAATTCGTGATGAATTTAGTACTTTGCATAGTTCCCAAAAGCTTTTTCTAAGTTGGGTAGTGGATATGTACACACGAATTGAGGGCGAGCGATTAGCGTTTGTTCGTTATCAGCAAGAACTTCTACGAGCTGAGCAGTACCTCAAACTACATGACGCTATCCATAGTCGTGCTGAAAATCTTGGTCTTCGCGTGGGAAGACAAGTAATACTTCCAAAAAGTTTTAAAGGTAGCTATCGAAACTTACACTTCAATTACTTGAACGCCATGGCAATAGTTCGCCAATATGGTAAACCAGATATATTTATTACATTTACGTGTAATCCGAATTGGGATGAAATTAAATGTAACTTGCACGAAAATCAACAACCTAATTTTAGACCTGATTTAATCGCACGGGTTTTTCATTCCAAACTGCAATGTTTGATAGATGACATATGTAAGAAACGAATATTTGGAAGCGTTGCAGCTATTATTTATACAATTGAATTTCAAAAAAGAGGTTTACCACATGCACATATCCTTATTTCTCTTGAAAATGACGACAAGCTCTATGACGCAGACATAATTGATAAAGTGGTGTGCGCTGAAATACCATCAGTTCAAGATGATCCTGAACTGCATGATTTAGTGGCACGTCATATGATTCATGGTCCCTGTGGCAGTATAAACCCACAGTGCGTATGTATGAAAGATGGATCTTGCACAAAAGGGTTTCCAAAAGATTTTACCACCCATACTCGAGACAACGTCAATGGATATCCCATCTATCAAAGACGAGATACTGATAACACAGTTGAAAAGAACGGAGTAACCGTTGATAATAGATTCGTAGTACCATATAATCCGTACCTTCTTCGTAAGTACCAAGCACATATAAACGTTGAGGTATGTACAACCGTTAAAAGCGTGAAATATATTTACAAATATATATATAAAGGATTTGATTCAGCGTCAATCGTGTTCAAAGATGGAGATATTCTTCACTATGATGAAGTTACTGGGTATCTTACAGCTCGATGGGTTGGTTCGGCCGAAGCCACATGGCGTATACTTGAATACGAAATGCATTTCCAGTCACATGCAGTGATTGCATTAGAATGCCATTTAGAGAATTTGCAACGTGTTACTTTCCGAATTGGAGACGAAGAACAAGCTTTAAATCAACGTGATTCAAAACTAATGGCTTGGTTTAAGTTAAATGAGCTTAATGAAACTGCGAGACAGTATCGATACATCGACATACCATACCACTTTATTTGGCAAGCATCAACAAAATCATGGCAACCACGAAAAAAAGGCAGTGATAAAATTGTAACTAGGCTAAATGCTGTATCACCGAAGGATGTTGAACTTTATCACCTTCGTCTTCTTCTCCTCCATGTTACAGGACCCAAAAACTTTGAAGACTTACGTACTATTAATAGTGTCTTATAGGCAACATTTCAAGAAGCAGCCATTGCTTTAGGTGTTACAACAAGCTCTGCTTATTTCCACGAAACTCTCCAAGAAGCAGCAAATTGCTTTACTGCTCATCAAATAAGAGAGTTATTTGCAATACTTTTGGGTATTAACGTACCTTCAGACTCCGTCGAAGTCTGGAACAGTTTCAGAGAATATATGATAGAAGACTTTTTACACAGTGGTCTCGACGAGCAAGTTGCTACAAATGCTGCGCTTTTGGAAATTGAAGAAATACTTATAACACATAACACGAATTGCAAAGAACTTGGTCTGCCGGAACCTACGCACAGTTTGTACCGGGAACTTCCAATGGTCAACAATGACAATTCTCAAGCAGAATTCGAGGCCATGTATAATATGGCAACTGATGAACAACGAAATGTAATAAATAATATAATTACAGCCCTTGAGTGTTCAGAACATACAAGTAACTTATTTTATCTTGATGCACCCGCAGGTTGTGGCAAAACATTTGTGATAAAAACTCTACTCGCAAAAGTAGCTAGCGTTGGTCGCATTTCTGTACCGGTTGCATTTACTGGAATTGCAGCAAGGTGGGCCGTATGCTTGTTTGCCACCGTCGTAGTATAAAAAAAAAAAAAAAGCTTAGTTAAAGGAGGTCGAACTCTTCACAATCAATTCAAATTGCCGATACCAGTTCTTGATTCATCTGTATCTGGTGTTAAATCCGATTCTTCTCACGGGAGATATCTTGATAGTGCCTATCTCATAATTGTTGATGAAGCGAGCATGATACCTGCGGCAGCCTTAAGAGTAATGGATCGCATGTTTCGAGATATCACAATATATGAAGACAAACGACGACAACCATTTGCTGGAAAAGTTGTATTATTTTCTGGTGATTTTAGACAAACACTACCGGTAGTACCCCATGCTGGACGGCCAGTAACCATCGAAAACTGTATTAAAAATCATAATTTGTGGCGATCAATGACTTTTCTAAAGCTAGAGAGAAACATGCGGGTAAATGAAGGGCAAGAGGAATTTGCTAATTATCTGCTTCAAGTTGGAAATGATACATTACCAAAGAATGACTATGGACAGTCAATATTAGATGTGCGACTTTTGGGTATTGGTTCACCGATTTACTTTATATACAATGACTTGGACAATTATAATAATATACATGAAAAAGCTATTCTCACACCTACTAACGAAATTTGTTCAAAAATTAACTTAACCGTCCTTGACCGCATCTGTAACGAAGAAGTAACATATAAGAGCGTAGATACGGTGATCTCAGATGATGTTAATTCTAATATAAATTTTCCAACTGAATTCCTTAACAGTATTGAAGTAAGTGGACTTCCGAGACACGAACTTAAGTTGAAAAAAGGTGCCGTTATAATGCTAATGAGAAATTTGAATACTGCTAAAGGGTTGATCAATGGCACTAGACTTCTGTTAATAAGCCTACATACCAATTCTTTAGATTGCCAGGTTTTAACCGGTGCGAGTTCTGGCGAAAGAGTTCTTCTCCCAAAAATTAAGCTTAGTCCTTCAGACACTGTCCTTCCATTCAAGATGCAAAGATTTCAATTTCCAGTTACTCTTGCATTTGCAATGACTATAAACAAAAGCCAAGGACAATCCTTGAAAAAAGTAGCTGTCTATCTTCAAAAACCAGTTTTTTCTCACGGCCAGCTTTATGTGGCTTTGAGTAGGGCAAAATCTTTTGAAGGTATAAAGGTATTCATAGAACAATGCAAAGATCAAAGAATAATCGGACAGCATCAAGGTTTTACCACTTCGAATGTAGTATATCATGAAGTTGTTGAGTAAAGTCGAGTTGCCGCCAAATTCAATCCAATAATAATTGTTTTAATTACAATTATAAGAAGTTAAACGACTCAACGGATGGACCCATTTAGATTTAGTTATGGTTTGTTTAAAATGCAATTTCATCGAGGTTTTTTGAACTATACCTAACGATGGACTATTAGGTCATCATAAATATTATGTGAAGCTTAGTTTATCGCTTAGTCTCGCTTACACATTTTCTGTCAAAATTTAGTTGACTTTTGACTCCAACTGATAAACGCTGTAAATAAATTTTGTTGACATATGCTGTAACTTTAGTTAGATTTTATTTCACGTCCCTTTAGCCTTTGCAATAGTCAGGGAATGAAAAGGTTGGTTGATGTTAAGTTGAAAAGTTACGAACGTTTTTGATTCAGGGACTGACAATTTTCTGTAATTTTCAGTACAGTCAGCATCAAATAGCCTTTCGATTCAAAGGGCCGAATATGTATAATCGTCACGTGTTTATGCCCGTAAGAATAAAAATGTGTGGCGATAACGGTGACAATAAGTACCATGGCATAGTATTTCGTTGTCAGTATTTTGTTTAGTAGCAGCTTATTGTTTAATGGTTACAACAATTGTAACTTAATACATTCTTATGTACCTAATAATTTGTGTTTTATTATATATTTAACAAATAAAACTTATTTTATTAACATATAATAGAAGATATACGTACATAGAAACAAATAGTAGAAGTCACATCCTGTTAACATGGGTAGGTATACTACATCATTTTCCACAGGACAAATAAGTAAATCGGTCAGTCGCTTCGGACGATGAGTAAACTGGGTGTTTTATATAATTATCATTTCGTAGCTCATCCTCTAAAAGCGTAACATATTCAATATTTTAAAAATAATCGTAAAGTGACCAGTTTATCCAGGGTTCCGAACAGTTTTTACTGATCCCACCTTAACTGGCTGGTGGAGTTTGGAATGGTAGCTATTGGCTTCGCATACAAAATGAGGTGCAAACTTGAAGGTGCAAGTTCGGCCGTCACAATCGGGTTGTTAACTTATCAACGCCATGCCAAGATTAATTTGATCTGTCACACGATAAAGTTTGCAAAACATTGTTTTCTAATCCACCCTAAAAAAAGTGGTCTCCACTTTGTAATTTATTTTGCTTCAACCTTCGTCTTTACGTCAAGAACTTACATGTGAGTACTAAATTTCAACTTCATCGATTCAGTAGTTTCATAGCAAAATCGACTGTGAGAGACGGACGGACAGACTGACACATGAGTGATCCTATAAGGGTTTACACACACACACACACACACACACACACACACACACACACACACACATACATAAAAGTAAGAAAAGTAAGTAAGTATTAACTTAGATGGCTAAAAACTTCTCATCCATAAAGTGGTTTGTTTTCTATAACACTATCGGAATTTCCATATCCTAGCGGCGTTTAGACGCCGCAACGGGTCTCTAGTTAAATTATATTGTACGGTCAAGTTAACATACTTGTAGGTATGTAGACATTTTATATATTTTTGTATTCACAATTAACTAATGTAAATAGGATAGTTACCTAACTATCTCATAGATAACTACCTAGTACGATTATACGCGTATGTACTATATATATATACACGGTGCCCGTGAGCATTGCGAGAGACTTTAACAGTGTATTCATTATCATATTTAGAGAACAAAATGTCCTTTAAACTTTTTCGAAATTCGCCATAGTTTCAGAGTAAATACTACTTACAAAAAATTGCATTTTGAATTGTTTCTCAGTGTAAAATGATTTTTTGATGGCGATCTCACCGGTATGGGGCATAGTCTAGACATCTCTTATTGACTGATATCAAAGACCTAAGAAACACTTTGCATGGACTAGTTTTTACGAGAAAAAATGTAGCAATTTACTTTTTCCGTTACTTTTTTCTAATGACATTTACTTTTTATGTAGAACAAGCATTCAAAAAAAGTGAAAAAAAAAGTAAAAAAAAAAATTTTTTTTTGGCGTTTTACAACAAAAGTCATATAATGTTTTTTCATTCTTTTGACCTCAGAAATGCGTGGTTAAAATCTCTCGCAATGCTCACGGGCACCGTGTATATATATATATATATATATATATATATATATATATATATATATATGAGTATCTTTTCGAATTTATAGGTATCAAGGCAATAGTTTCAAACACATTATGTCGAACTGGCCCACTTTAATAGCATTCAATAAATTCCTGTCAGCCTGAATGTAGTGTTTGCTAACCTTGTTACGACCTCTAACTCCTCTAAGCAGCTTACATGTATTCGCTAGCGGCCAAACAGTCTGGCTGGTGTCTTATTAAAGTTGCTCATAAACCCCAGCGAGTTGAAATCATAGCTAACCAGTATAAGCGCGCACTCTTACAAAGTATTGTAGTCACAGATTCAGGTTCCAGTTGACACTAGTTCGCAGAGCATTCGACTACCCTGCGCTTTGGGAGCAAAGAGAAAACACGTCCAGGACGGGACACATTCACGGACTTGATTGTCTTCATCATAAAAACTCGTCACGTCCCGCGCCCTCTGCCCAAACTGAAGTTCTCCCCAATATCTTGCTGAGCATTCACATCGGATTCCAGCATCCACTTCAAGCGAACCAATATAAACCCGACTCCGATATTCCTAAAAACTACTCATATTGTTAGAGATCTCTTACATTGGTTTCCTTACGCGAACGGTAACGCTCGCCTGCGCGATACGGGATCTTAGGTAAAACGGCCTTATACACGGGAATCACCTCATTTCTAAGGTGAGAATTTCGCAATTATATTTTGGAAGAAGTCCTAGAGTTTCCTAGACTTTGTAAAACACGTTTAGGTATACGTGCCTAACCAGCACTTATTCTTTAAAGTCACGTTTGAAACCATTGTAAACATTGAAAGCTTGAACAGTTTCAAGTAATTTGAAAACTGATCTTTTAGTCAACTCGGTGGATGAAAAGATAAAAGGTATCTCTAACTTAATAAATCCTTAAACATTAAAAAATAAAGGTCACAATCACAATGTTATAAATTATAATATAACGTAAAAAAACGTTTGTCCAGCTAATTACGAGTATAACTTCAACCTTTTCTAATCAAGAGTGAATACACTCTTTTATATACATAGAATTAGTACAGTCATTTTATGGGCAGCTAATATGGCGAATTGGAAGTAATTAATAATAGCTAATATTTTTAGAGTAACGGATATATCATGATACTATTACTATCTACTTATTCGCTAACCGCCACAAATATGTACACATATATTACAATCGTTTTTCTTGTTAGGGTTCCGTAGTCAACTAAGAACCCTTATAGTTTCGCCATGTCTGCCCGTCCGTCCGTCCGTCCGCGGATAATCTCAGTGACCAACAAGTTAGCACTAGAAAGCTGAAATTTGGTACTAATATGTATATCAATCACGCCGACAAAGTGGTAAAATAAAAAGTGGAAAAATATGTTTTATTAGGGTACTATCGGGTTCAGAATTGCATGGCCAATTTATGAATGAATTCATTGATAAATTGACCATGCAATTTTGAACCTGATGGTACCTCCCCTATACGTAAAGTGGGGAGTGTTTTTTTTTTCATTTCAACCCTAACGTGTGATATATTGTTGGATAGGTATTTAAAAATGAATAGGGGTTTACTACAATCATTTTTTGATAATGTAAATATTATCGGAAATAATCGCTCCAGAATTAAAAAAAATGTGTCCCCCCCCTCTAACTTTTGAACCATAAGTTTTTAAAATATGAAAAAATCTCAAAAAGTAGAACTTTATAAAAACTTTCTAGGAAAATTATTTTGAACTTGATAGGTTGAATAGTTTTTGAAAAAAAATACAAAATAATTTCTGAACTAAGTTTGTAATTTAACCGTATAAGCAGGTGTTTATTGTACCTGTAATTTCTACAAAATCACAATTAAATGACGTGCTTTCAAATAAAGTAAAAACGGTGAATATCGGTTCACGCAATAAAGAATTATCCCATAAAAATCATCTTCCATACTTAAAGCTCGCGCGCAATAGTTTACTTAATTTGCCGATAGATGTCGCTGTACGTGGAACGCTCATATCATATCCTACATGGCGGTGTTATTTTAACTCTTAAGTGGGGACACTTACTGTGACGGACGGAAAACTACGGAACCCTACACTGAGCGTGGCCCGACACGCTCTTGGCCGGTTTTAGGATTTTAATGAATATATTGTTTCTAAGTTTTTTTTAATGTGTAAGAACAAACTATCACTTATTACTACCTATTTGTTTCTAACGAATTAGGATAAACATATATCGGCAGCTCGTGTGTCGTTTTACATGGACACGGTTTCTCGTTTTTGGCTTTAAACAGAAAGAAGACTTAAATATCTATTAAATATTATTGTAAATAAAACAATTTTTTTTGACATCTTTTTTCCTTTTTAACTACTTCCGGGTAAGAAGTTTGCAGGATTTTTGCATATGTATATAAGTATAAAAATAAGTATGAAAATAAAAAAATCAGGCTATTATAAATTAATGCTTGACGCAACCGTATCTTTCCTGGGGTAAATACGTATATGCTTTATCCTGGACTCATCGTTACTTACCAATTAGGTGACATTATGATGATATTCTTATTATCGATTAATTTAAAATTAATTAAAAATAATAGAAATTTTCATAAAAAGTTAACCGTTTGTCCCGTTTTTATTGCTCTGAAGTGTATGTTTCATATTAAAATAAGACTAATGATTTTTATAGTGCATTATGGAGCCCAAAAAATCATTCAACGTACAGAATGGAATGGAATATGAAAGGTAACAACAACTGTGACATCGGACCCACGTCTGCCCTTCGCGATATATAGCCTCGGAGTTACCGAAACAGCGGGGACAGATCACACAAGATTTATGTATGTTTTGCTTTCTCCCTAAACCTTGCATAAAGTGATCGCGAAGTCCGAACGTTTTGAATAAGTGATAGAGTAAAGCTATGGGCGACTTTGGTATAGGTGAGTAGACGTGTGGTGATTCATCTTGAAACCAGTTTAATTGAGTCACGTTCCTATTCCTATAAAGGAACCTACATAACACGATATGTGTCAATGCAGGAGAAAAGGTCCCACTTTTTTTTGTTTTTTTTTATGAAATAGGAGGCAAACGAGCAGACGAATCGCCTGATGGTAAGCAATTAACGCCGCCCATGGACGCCTGCAACACCAGAGGGGTCACAAGCGCGTTGCCGGCCTTTAAGATGGGAATACGCTCTTTTCTTGAAGGTTTGAAGGTCGTATCGGTCCGGAAATACCGCAGACGACAGTTCATTCCACATTTTTGTTGTGCGAGGCAGGAAGTTTCTCGAGAAACGCACAGTTGAGGACTGCCAACCATCTAAGTGGTGATGATGGTAATGCTGTCGCGTAGGACGATGGCGGAAAGAGGCGACAGGGATTAATCCGAACAATTCCTCGGAGCACTCTCCGTGATAGAGGCGATAGAAGATGCAGAGCGAGGCTACATCTCTACGCAGCGCCAAGGAGGCAAGCCGATCCGTAAAATCCCGGCAGCCGACAATTCGAGTCGCTCTCCGTTGGATGCGGTCAAGAGGGAGAAGTTGGTACTGGGGCGCTCCCGCCCACAGATGAGAACAGTATTCCATATGTGGGCGTACTTGTGCCTTGTAAAGCTGGACTTTGTCGATATGGAGTTTTAGTACTTCCTAAAACTACTAATTATACTTATCTATTGTCCGTTAACCCCAGGAATTGGCGTAGGTAGGCACAATTTGTTACGAAAGCAACTGCCATCTAACCTTCAAACCCAGAGGGGAAACTAGGCCTTACAGACGATATTTCCCGCCACCGAAAAGTGATTGACAAATATTTCGTAGCTTTCTATTGTGATAGTTTTTAGTATTGCTTCGTGCCGGGAACGGTTGGGAGCGAGTTGTTCGTGTAAATTTTGTCATTTATATTCATCATTTATTTTTAATAACTTTATATAATAACTTAAGTAATTGAGCAATATACAATGAATTACACAACTTTCACAAAAAAATAATGTGTATTTTGTTATAACACATAAATATATGGACAAGTTTCTGGAATAATGAAAATGACGAATATTTTCATAAATTATTTTTGTTGTATAACACGCTTTTATTAGCTTCACTTGTAACTAACTATGTATGTAAGAAAATCTTGGAATCTTAATTTGACCCACTTCCCGGTCTTCGATTAGGATGAAATTTTGCACACGCTCTGAGTTCTGATGACAATACATTTTGTAATTTTTAGTGCGTGCTAAAAGCGTGTTTTTTAGTTTTTTAAACTATTATTTTTATGTCTAAACGCACCTCTTACTCGTGTCATCTATCATAACTTATCGTGTGTGCACAGTCTTGCATACTGCTTTCATTGAGTAATTTGATACATTCACGCCAACATTTGTTAATCAACCTGTGTTTAATTACCTCACAGGACCCTTTGTGTCAATATTTAGGGTAAATTTAAATACGTTCTGCTGAAACCATTCTCTGCCGAAATCTTTGTCTCCACGTCCGCGTTGCAGCTACCCGGTAGTAACTAAGTTGGAAGTGGCTTTTAAATTTAGCAAGCGCCTGGGCCGAGCATTAATGACCTGCGCCGCCATTTTGAAGGGCTGCTTTGAGGAAAACTTCTCACTCGCCCTCCGAGGGGAAGTAATGCATTTTCCTTTATCACCGCGCGGACAGTTCGCGCACTTCTTGACAAGGGGACTTTTACGATTATTGTGCGTGCGTAGTAACATGCGATGTGCAATGAAAAAACTATGCCTTCGATCGTTCGCCGCAAATGTCGGAGGGACGGTGCCGCTACCAATCTTTATCGTCCCGTTATGTCGAGTCAGCTTAATGTTTTTACGGACTACTTGACGCCATTAAAAACAGACGCATCTGGAATAAATAAGCATGTCCATTGTCAATTATAGCCATCGAACTGGTTGATTGACGTTATATAGTATAGTTACACTGCATGATAATGATGTTAATTAATAAATAATTAACATTTTTTACCGTGCAAAATGCAACAAGTGTGATAGGAATATAATAGAGCGAATAACTTGTTTGCAAGAAATCAATTTTCGTCGTCGCTCGAGGTTATTTGAAACCCCTGAGACTAACTGCAACTAATATAATTTTAAACAAAAAAGAACTGACTTCACTTAGCCTCCAGCTTTCCAAAGTCAAATGCCCGAGCTACTGTACAAAATACTCAAATCACTACAGATGTCCTATAATATTTGAAGAGTTCCCTCTTAAATCTCCAGGATCCCATCATCAGATCCTGACCTGGTGACAATGGGACTAACTGAGAAGACTCTATCAAACAAAAAAAAAGAATTTTCCAAATCGGTCCAGCCGTCTTCGAATAATCGATGAACATATATACAGAAAATTGGAACAAAGATCCCGACGGCTAACCTCTTCCTACGAAATCTTGAAGTCGGTTGAAAATAGACAAAGGAGATCGTCAATTCTGGGCCACCTGATATAAACCGTATACAGTTTGTACTGCAGTGTAAAATAAATACTCATTTTATTACTAAAGTAGACAAAATCTTGCATAAAAATGAAACGGGAATTAGAAATACTAAATAAATAAACATTATGTTGATTTTTCCGCGATTAAAATACAGCAAGACAAGTCGTTAACGTCCTTATGGCATTGACATAAAGTTTAACTTCACCCTGGCCTGAAACGGGATTGTTTTTTGGTTTGACACTGTCAATGTATACCGTTACATAATCTGCGTTTTGATACTGTTCGGTAAGTTAGAACATTGTAATATTAAAATAGTATCTAAGCCTACGCATACGGAAGTTTAAATTAGAAATCGACTATATTAAAACGCCTAAAGATTGAAAATGCGTATTTTTGCATTTTTGATCGGAGTTTGAATATTAAAAATGGGTTTCATAATGGCATAATATCATGCTCCTTCGATAACGAAACGCATCTTTTTTTTTCAATTTTGTAATGTCAGATACTAGTGCTATCGCACTTAACGGTGGTAAACGTTATCCCTTCGCAATAGGTGTTAGGAATGTTCAGTTAATAGTATCAACGATGGTTTGACAGCCGTCTTTGTTTACCGAAATACAGGAACTATAAATACGATCAAAATATGACTTTTTATTATTTCATCATGATTCCCGTTTTGTTTTCAAGTCCGCTTTTGTACATTATCTTTAAAAAATGGGTACTTTTTTACATTAATATATAAATCATAGGCAAGCACGCTTTCAATTATTGTCCTTGTCAGAATCAAGTTTTAAATGCATGATTTTTCAGTTTTCCCATTAGATTTCGCAATATTTTGACCACCATCCTGATCTAGAAATTATGACGATTCTTTAAAGGTAAGAACCATTCCTAAACGGTCCTAAATAATCTGGGCCAGATCACCTAACAAAAATTGACGATCTCCTTTATTTTATATCTTCATGAAGAACAACGTAAAAACTAGCTGCAATAGGCGTATAATACCAAATAGCTTCACGCGTCGCTATTTAAAGTTTCATAACATTTGTTCGACGTTTTCAGTTCGCTGTAAGCTAACAGGTTTCTATAAAAGGATTAGGCTAGAGTTACAATATAAGCAACGTTGCGACACGCGCCACGAGCGCGGCATTTCAAAGCAGTGACGCAAAATGCAGCGCGGCTAAAAATGTCAAAATCGTGTGTTTCTAGCAACAACCCGGGTTCACCGCTAGCTGCACCGGAAAGATATCGGTCACTCCGAGCGTGAAATAATGCGCCATATGTTGTACAACAGTAATTAGTTGTATCGGGCGAAAGCGCAAGTGTTCTCATGCGAGTTAGTCGCAAAAACCATATTTAATAAATGTGTAATTAGCTAACTATGTGGTACTTATAGAGCAGTATAAGAGTAATGAGCGAGCGAATAACACATAATTACACATGGCATAGCCAGGGAGGATGCGTCCCGGCCCCCGCTGTCGCTGCATGACTGCATGTCAAATGCAAACGCTACATGTGCAAGCTACAAGTGCATACTTCATACGAACCGAGACTCGATTCACTAGGGCGGTTCAACACAGCTGTCGTCACGTAAATGACCCTTTTAAGTGACCTGTAGTATGTATAGTTCATCAATGCGTATGCCTTCAGGTTATAGAATACAACACAATACAAATACTCTTTATTGCACACCCAATAAAATAGAACAGTACAGTACACAGATTAAAAGTAGAGGCAGTCAACAGGCGGTCTTATCGCTAGAAAGCGATCTCTTCCAGACAACCTTGCATGGTTATTATAATATAGCAAGGCGTTATTCATACTATGACATGTCATGTAAACAAATGATTTTATTCACGCCTGCAGTATTAGTGAATCTATTTGAAGGTCTAATGGAATGCTTGGTTAGAATTTAGAGTTGTCATTCGTTCTTGTGACGTGGCCAGCGTTTAATTTTTTTTTTACAAAATTATTATGAAAATAAATAGCCAATGTTGATCAAGTTTCGATCAGTTATTTTCACAAGTCAATAACTCCTGTAGAATTCAGTGTAACTATGACAACTACTCATTCCCACCTAACAGGTCAGCGGCCTCGACGGATCTGGTTATCTTTGAAGATAAAACTGTCCCCGGCCCGGAGGCGTCCTACGAATCCAATAACAAACACTACGTTACACGTTTCGGCCGAGTTTAGAACGAGTCGAATTTTATAAAACACGTGTCCCGTTTCCTGAGAATAAATTGTAACTTATTATTTCCTTTATAGACTTTTGCTTTTGTTTTAGAGCTTACATGGATGCGTGCGTCGTGTCTTGACGCTAGAGGCAATCATTAGTCATCGGTACGAATGACTACAACCATCATTCGTTTCTAATTGTGATGAAAGTTTGATTTGTCTTTCGTAAGTGCTAAATAGGGCAATCGTGCAGGGGAAAGTGCGAGC
This sequence comes from Pammene aurita, assembly GCA_947086415.1. Taxonomy (NCBI): domain Eukaryota; kingdom Metazoa; phylum Arthropoda; class Insecta; order Lepidoptera; family Tortricidae; genus Pammene; species Pammene aurita. Next base: position 18,546,441 of record OX352293.1, on the reverse strand, counting down.
AGTCGTGACCGAGACCGGGACGCACAGCAAGTGGGCCGCTTATCGACACCCCGACCAAAGGCCGGGTCCGCAGTGCATGGGTAGATAAACTGAACGCAGCTGTACTGAAGAATTGGGCAATAAAACATTCTACTGACTATTTGGTTCACTTTATTTCAAAATTAAAGACCGTTAAAGTTAAGCTCAGTAAACTTCACTGTTAGTACAAGAAGTTAACGTTGATTGTTCCATAAAATTTGCGACCAAATCCCGTTATTACAGAAACTGCAATTTTAAATAAGCTTAATTAAAAAATTCAAAAAAATTCAATTTACCACAGAAAAATACTACGCTTGGCCCAATAGAGGGTAACTTTGTCCCATATGTAAAAAAGTACCTATAAAACTATAAAATAAACGTGTACGGGTAACTAAAACCACGGATATTTTACTGGTATGTGACTAAAACCAACCATTTGTGTAGCAATGTATAAAACCTAGACCGACCTAATCAACAAAGTCTAAGTTTCCTCCGTGGGTTAAAAGGACAGACGACAGTCCCTTTCGTAAGCCAAATCTTGGGCTTAGATTGCCAAGTGGACCTCAGGCTTCATCGAGCCGTGGCAAAAAACCGGGACAAACCGCTAGGAAGATTATGAATAAAACCTATATCGAATGGCTAAAGTTACCCTCGGTATTACTATTGCTTATAGTCAGTTTGAACGCTCAAAATATCTCTCAAATGCACTTCAGGGCACTTTCTCAGCTACAAAGACATTTTGCAATGTTCCAAGTGTCAGCTTACATAGTTGACAACCTGAACCGACGTGGATGCGATGCGGGGTCACGGACGTGGCACTCCAGGAGGGTTTCTCTAGAAAGTGTAACCAGATGCCGTAGTATGTTGAATATCTCATTAAAGAGGGGAAAATATTTTCCAATAAAATGGACTGTCTATAACTACGTATAATAAAGCTCGAAAATTAATAGACATGTTTAATATGCAAGTAGATTCTAAAAAGTTGGTGCAGAAGGTCATTGTTTATGTCTTTTTCAAAGAATATGAGGGAGCTAACAGGAACAGGCAAAAAAAATGGTTAAGTACAATACAATGCACTTACTTTTAAGCGCAGCGAGCTTTTGTAACTTAACAGTAGATAATTAGGTTTACAAAGAACAACTCGTTCACACAGTATAACACAGAATAACAAATAAAGGACGAAGACTAGCATTTAATTGTTTCTAGTATACTGGATTATAAGAAGAATTTTCCCGTTAAAAATGCGCTCTCAAGATTTCCTAAAATAGTTACGATTACGGAGCTTAATGATAACCATCAGCATCTTAAAAGGAAACAAGAACACAAAGTGAACGGAATGGAAGCATCCGGCGGGGAAGGCAATAAACAATCGAACCCATCGTTGCACCAAGATAATTACTGGGCACTTTTTGTTCTTTCTGTACCTCCAACGATCACAGACGAAGATGGAGTGCCGCCTCGGCAAAAACAACACGCTAACAATGGAGGTGCCAATGCGAACCAACAGCTGTCTTCTTACTAAATACCTTTAAAAATAATAGTGACCACTCAGCAAAGTGGAGTAAACCGGTTAACTATTTCTAAATCGTGCTTAAAATTAAAATACGCTTTACATACCTACATTGTTATTAACCACATGCAGTTGCAGTACCCGATTAACCTGAGCAAGTGCATTAAAAAATACTTTCTCCTTCTAGTTATATTCATGATATGCCGTAATTAGCAATTTAATTGGGGAAAAAGTTTTGTGGTGAGCCGGAGACTTTCATTCGAAACGGGAAACGGCGCCTATTTTGGTAAAGCATTGCACATGCTAGATAAGGCTAGTCTAAAATGGGTCTTGTTACGTTGTGTTAAGGATGATATGTTCTGCATGTTGCAGTGCTGGGGCGTCGAACTGTTGCGCGGGCGGCGCTGGACGTGACCTCCGCTTGTGCACAACGGGATCCTTCATAATTCAGTTCGCGAACGCATGCCCTTATGAGCTCGCCATTTCATTCCATTTCATATCTCGCATCAACATGGCTGACGTCTCACGGGAGTCGGTGTACTTATGCGTTGCTCGGGGTTTGGTTTGTTATTCTCGTGGCATCGACCGCAGCCGGAACGTAGTCCGAGACAAAATACTTAGTAAAGGTAAGGTAATATCTTGTAGCTGTGAATAATGTGTGGGTTGCAGTTAAACTGGTTTGCCGAGTCGAGCTTTCAATTGAAGCGATGAAAATGCGTCCAGTTGGGATAGCAAGCCCCTGATGAGTTCTATATCGGATTACGGATGTAAGAGTTCTTACATCCATATTATAATACTTTCTTTTTCCAGCAACTGGGAACTATTGTTCCAGCTGATATACGTAGGTACCTAGCAGAAAGAGAGTTTCGCTTTTAAATTTAAATATGGATTTTGGTTTGATGTTATTGTTGTTGTTGATTTATTGTTAAGTACTTGACGTAACTACAAAAAATCGGCTAACATACATGATGTCTGAGATGCCCTTGGAGCGAGGAATCCTATTTCTTTCTTTGGACGTCAAAATTTGGACCACCCAATATCCCAATAGATTTAATTTGCAAATTCTTAAGTAATAAATACTAATAAATCTAATAATATAATAATTTTGATACATGAATATTTTAATATAGAAAAATGTATATACCTAATGTGCAAAAAGAATAATTTTAGGTATAATGATCTGGTAAAACACAGCATTTATCAACCCGACACTGTCCCCGACGCCAATTATAGCGTGAAATTTACTCATTAGCCACTAACAAACTCACGCTATATGTCAACGGGACAGATAAAAACATTAAATTGCTTAATACGCTCGGATAGACGAAATAAATCATTTATTATTATTGTCAGGTAAAATATCGCTTTTTCCAGTGCTCATCGCAAAACTGCAACTTTTATTTTCTCGTGACACTTTTTCCGCACGAGCGCTTGCGATTCTTTATAGAGTAAAGTGCTATTAAAATTATTAGCACACGACAAATCAATTCATTCGAATACTTACCTTTTATTACTTCTAAGAATTGTATAAAATGAGAAAATCAGACGGAGGCATACCTACTGGTATAAATTTCAATTTAAATAAAATGACAAGTACTAAAGTAATATAATGTATAGATGAATTGTCGAGATCATGGAATTGCATTTGTAGTGGTTGTACCGTTTGCAACAAAAGGAGAATAATTTTCTCTTAATTTAATAAAATTACGTACCCTTAAGAAATGGAATAAGTAGTAGTCCTCTGTTTTTTGCTTTTAGTCGCTATCATGTTCTTCATCTGAGCTATCACAAGTATTGATAATAAGATTGTTTGAAATTCGATCCATTTCCCCTTCCTGACATCGATATTTATTTTCTTCACTTTCGACATGGCGACAAATATTTTCCCAGTCCTCAGCAGTAATAGTATTCATTCGTTCAGTTGCTAAACTCATAATGCCTTGCATGTTTAATGAAACGTTTCTTTTCGCTACATATCCTTTTACCATGGACCAAATATTTTCGATCGGATTGAATGTCGGGTGATACGGTGGCAATCGTAAAACGGAGTGGCCATGTTCTTTTAAAATTGCATCTATGTGGTACTCACGAAACCGCTCTTTATTTTGTTTAATTAAATCATACAAACTGGTTTTGTACATCAACGGGCTATACGAAATGTTATGTTCTGTCAACCAATCCATCATTTCTTGTTTATGAGAATTTGACGTTGGAGCACGATTCAAAAGTTTGTTATGATAGGACGCATTAACTACGATAAGTACGCTATTCGGTTTAAGGTTCGGTATTAATTTTTCTTTTAACCATTTTTCGTAGTTGGCAAAGTTCATCTGGTCATGGTAATCTCCCGTTTTTTGGTTTGCCTTAAACATTAACAAAGCGTTGGGAATAAAACCATGTTTTCCTCCTCCGTGCACTATTATTAACGGCTGGCCTGTACTGATTTGTTTTTTTACACCAAATTCTGTTCCATTGGTCCAAGCCTCTCCGGACACATGTGAAGTGTGGATGTAGGTTTCTTCAGTATAAACTAGTGTTCTATCTTCAGACCGATATTCCGCAATTTTGGTAAGGTAATTTATTCTTAGCAGTCGTATATTGTGTTTTTCCATTAATATTTTTCGGTTGTCCTCGGTCTTTTTCCATTTAAATCCTAATTTTTGTATTTTATTTTCGTAAGGTGGAAACGCCAAATTTGTAATCTATATCGGATTTTAACACAGAGTGGAGTGCCTTTAAGGTTGGAAATTGCTTATGGGACAGATGAAAATTGTATATAGTTCTCCGGATGACTTCCTGATCAAAATCGTCTACTGCTGATGACGGACAAGTACGTAACTTTTTATTTCTCGGGGAGGTGAATTTCTTTGTTGTTGCGAATTTCTCACTATTGCTCTCAGACACAATGTTATAAACAGTAGAGACACAAACACCTGTAGCTTTTTCAACTAACTGGGCAGCGGTGTAAGGGGAATTTAAATTTTTCTTCAGTTCAAGTTCATAATATTTATAACAGTTAAAAATAATTTGCTTACTTTGACTCTCAATGGGACCAAAATTACTCACTGCCATATTTTGTGAAAATTATGTAACTTACACTTAGTCGTACGGGCTGACACAAAATTATTCTGATAATTGTGAGAATACAATAAAGTCAGACGTAAAAATATATGCACAACGTAAATAATATTCACAATTTATAATAAACCTCTTTTTATGCTGATAGTACGAGAAAATAGAAAATTCAAATATAGAATGCCTGTAAACATACAATACTACTACATATGCAATTCCATGCTCTCGTTAATTTATCTATAACTGTCTTTAAAAACTAGAACATTATTTGACTTATACTATATGTTATATTAAATCTTTAATAAATAAACGTAAGTATAGAAATGCAAAACATTTTTTCGCTAAACATTTTTTATTTAGCGTGTATTATAACATTATAAGTGTGAAAAAGTTACAACATTTTCATTGCTTTATGTAATGTAATGGATATAAATTATTTTATGTTTGCAAGGCACGAAATCCACGCAACCTAACTAAAGCACTGTGAGCTACATGTAATGTTTTATTAATTTTATTAGTATGCGAGTAAAAAATAATTAAAGTTGGATTAGTAATGCAGTCGGAGTTCTCACGCTCCCCTTTGTTACGCAAGCATCGGTGCACGACCACAATGCGTTATGGCGACCAGCTCCTTGGGCACACGGTATTTTAGAAACGCGCTAATTACTCACCTTTAACGCCGAAAAAATATACTACGAATCAACAAATCTGCTTTTAAATCCACTTACGCGTTTATGCGCGTGTGAACTGACCATACCCTTCACATTCACAGCCCTAATTGATTGAACCACTTCAGTTTTTATTATTTCTAAACGCTTAATAATTATTTACTATTAACCGTCTTATAACAATAAGAAGCTACAATTTCATTTAAATGCCGAGGCTTTCTCGTGGTAAAGTGCTAGTTGAAAAGATAGAGAACGAAGAAAGAATTGGTATCTGAATAAAGGAGTTAGGTGTATTATATTAAATTTACAGGTATCAATTGACGAAATGTATTAAATAGGCAGTTCATAATGTAACGCAATCCAGTTCTTTTAATTACATATTTAATTACATACCTATGTTCTACTGATACTTTTGCTACGCATGCTGATTGTGAAGGTCGCTTGCAATTGTTTGTCCAAGGTAACCGAATGAATCCTGAGCGGCTTACATTTACGTTTACTATAACGGCCTGCCTCGCGTTATAAAACCGTTCTGTGACCCTACTAAGTGCTATTCGGCCGGTTACACATGAGAAATGTAAAAAGGTGTCTCAGGTTCGGCAGGTCAGGGGTTAATCATTGTTGGCGGCGTGACGGCTACTCGCCGGGTTCGGTTCGGCAGCAATTTGTCAATCACGGCGTGAATGGCGCCCGTGCGCTTTCAATGAACGCTTTACTCCGAGCCAATGTAATAACAAAAACCATTAATATTGGACACAACGCCGCTCGGCTATCGGTAACCTTTACACCCATTACGATGCTAATGACGGGGCAGAAACATGCAATTAAATCATGTTATAGCTATCAAACAAAAAAGTAGCTATCTTTAAATTATTAGAAACAGCTGTTGCTGTCGTAAAGAAGCAACAAATTTACGATTTATTATGAAAGCACATAGGAATGAATAAGTAAATCCTTATTATTTTCATTTAATAAGATTCTATTACTTTTACAGAGCTCTCGGTCCGCATATCCAGAGTAATAAAAATAAATCCCTTTTGCTTTATCTGTACCAGGGTTGTTACAGAGCTCCGGTTCCGGTTCCGTTAAGTCGGAACTTCCGATTGGTTTTAAACATCAGTTTCGGTTCCGGTTCTGTTACTTTCAAAACAGAAGTTATATCGGATGTCACAGCAACGCAGCGGGGGGAAATGAGCGGCGTACATCAAAAACAAACAGGTTTATACCTGTCATTTGCTCAAGTCCCCGCTTGCCACGTGCTGCTATGACTCGGGCTTCGATTCTGGTTCCGCTTCCATTTTCGGTTCCGATTCCGTTTCTGGTTCCGATAAACTAAACTTAAAACATCTGATTCCGCTTTCGCTTCCGATAAACCCACATCTGTTACATCCCTGATCTGTACACATCGATCGATTTTATGCTCAGTCGTAAAATAAGAATCGTTTACCTGTTGTAATATTTTCTCGTAAACATTTGTTAGCAATGTTTTTGGATTCACCGTATTGTAACTGCCATAAAGATGTTTTTAAATTGCAACTCAATGGTACACTTTTATGTTACTCTGGTCGAGATGGATTTAGAAACAATGAACGGATTTAGAACTCTTTGTTAAACAAAATAAAAACGTGTATAAATAGTATGTAAGTACCGTCGAGTTCCGTATCTTCGCCTGGATTTTGACACATTTCCCAAAAAATCTTTAAAATTTGAAAGCATTTTAGTCCTTTATGGCCAAAAAACGTATTTTAGTACTCCTGACTATCAGTATATATCATTAAAGCTTTGAATTTCATTGGGTAACTTGGCGATAAATGGCTCCGAAGGCAATAGGCGAAGTTTGGGTGTTTTCTCCAATCTTCGCCTATGGCATGCCTTACCGCTAATTATTCACTTTTCTGGGACTTACACCTATCAAGTATTATCTCCCTGGAACGTGTTAATATAATATGAACCTTAACTACACCAGACTAGGCACATTTAAAAAAAAATGTGTAGTAGGCGAAGATTGGCAACAGTCTGAAGTTGTTTACATACATTTTCTAAAATGATGCTAGGGCTGCCAAAAATTAACCAACATGACAAATAAAGGAGAGTAATGGTTTATAAGTAAAAAAAAAATCTTTATTATATAAACAAAAAACGTATCTCTTTTCGCTTATCAGTATTTTCGTAATTGAGATCAAATCAACCTTTGGCTTCTACACATAATTACCTTTTCAAAGTGAGACCGTACAACCGTACAATGATTGCCTTCTAAGGGTCCCTTGTTCATACCAAGTATCTACTAGTACTACTGGGTACATCTACATATATCTTTATCTCACTAACTTTCCTCCAAATCGCTAATCCCATTTCCGAAAAACCAAACATAAGAAAATATGTACATTTGGAAACAAATTTGACAACCCTAGGGGTAGGCGAAGATCGGTAATAAGATGGCCGCCAAATACCCTCACCAATGTTTTATCCAATTGTGACTTCTAAACGTAAGCTAGCCATATAATAATAGTTACATATTAAAAAGAAATAGTTACAGGATATAATCATGTAAAAAGTTTAACATTACCTGGCCTGTATCACTGTTTAAAACTGAAGTTAAAACACTGGCTTAAAAAAACGTATGGTCGGTGTCGCGCAAAAACCTCACTGAATGTCAACTATATGAAGTTAGCCACAGATCGTTCGAAGAATGTTGACACCCGTAAGAAATACTTTGTATTTAGTAGTTTTGTGTAAGGCTTGCACTAAAAACATTTTGTTAAAGTCAATTTATGTAAAAATAGGCGAACATAGGTAGCACAGGCGAAGATAGGCAACACGACGGTACGCGTTTAGTACACGAGTTTATTATTATTGCACAAAGAAAGTATCATACATATATATCATCATAATGAACCTATAAATGACAACTACAAATTCTCAGTACAGAAGGAACTTACAAGTTATTTGCGCTGTGGCACTTGTTCTATTTCACGAGAAAATTCATGGTGATGTTTCTTTGTTTGACCTGGAGATAGTGGAGATTGCTATCTGTTGTCGTAGATAGACGTAACGTAAGATAGACTGTAGTTGGTGTGGGTATTAAATTCGTCCGCAAAACAACGAAAACATTGCACGGATAAAATAATTTCTCTAAATTAGCTTCATTAGCCGACAATGCTGGTGTCAGTAAATTACGCGTTCGCCACATTCACAATGAGCGGTTGATTAGGTTACAGGGCTGTTCAAGATGCTTATATGAGCTTCACCTTTTAAAAAACCAGTATACCAGTAACGCAGATTATCACGGACCGTGAGGCCAAGTTTTACTACAGCCGATCGCGCAATCGAGGAACGTTTTGTGATTTAGGTAGCTGCGTGATATCATTGGGCAGAATCGACCTTGCCACTCCTTCAACGCCTTGTTGACTAAAATCGAAGTTTACACATTTTAAGATAATTAGTAAATACTGTCGCTTCGGTCATCGAGGAAACAGCTTGAAATAGAAGGACGCATGATGTCGTGGGACTATGACGTTTTGAACAGCGTTGCTTGTTACGGTTACGATTATTCAAATTCAAACTACTCTCGTGTTTAATAATTGCAAATGCTCGTTTTTTAAATGGAAGATGCTTATTGGCATAGGTGACGAATAGTATGTCTTCAGCCGCATATTTAACTTCCCTGACTATACAACATGACGGTAGGTCCTCCTTTATTTGTCTTATTTCATGTACTTGCTCTTCCACTTGATTTCATTTCATTTTCAATGTTTTCTTCGACGACGACTCGACGGTGTTTTTAATGAACTAATCATGTCGTATAAGATGTCCAATCATTATTCTGAAAGTCGGTGCCAATTGTAGTAAGATGAGAAACAAAATGACATTAAAACGAAATTAGTCGTTAATGCCAAATATCACGAAGTCAGAAAAAATATAATACTGATGGAGATATCGCATGTCGCCAATCGATTTTAATTAAAATCGTCCAAACAATGCTGGTATTATTCGCCGTTCGGGCAAAGCCACCACAAGACTACTCACGGTTGCTATTTTAATTTCCCAAGCACATAATTATCTTCAGGTTATGTGGAGCTCTACTATGTAAGAAGGAAGGTAGATTTTCAATTGTATAACTAAATAGGATACGAGTTGCATGAAGTAACCAAAGGATTATTCAGCCACGCGCCCTCAGCCGCGGTCGCACGTATCTTATTTGCTACGCTTCTTATCGACATTCCGAGCCTTTTATTTTCATAAAACATGCAATTAATTTTTTGTGTTCATGCCGCCGACTGTAATGCTATGTTACGAAATAAATATACTGCACAGTTTGTAATGTATGCAGCTGGTATGTCGACATGTTAGAATTGTAATCAAATATGAGATATTATTTTAAACGCTGTGCGTGAATTGCGTGATGCTCCGAATACTGCGCATTTTATAAACATTTTCTCATTGGTTTGTCTAACCTACATATGTATATTATACTTTCATAAGTGTAAATGTGAAAACTTCGAAATCGTAGATTGTTAATTATCGAAACACCTAACGTATTACATTACACCTACTGTATTACTTAATATGGATTTGGATGCGTAATTCTGATTTAGACTTACACACCGTTCTACACAAATACCCGTATAAGTGTTATTAGGGACAAAATGAAATCAAAGTCATGAATATCTTAAATATATAAAAGAAGAAACTGACTGACTGACTGACTGACTGACATATCAACGCACAGCCCAAACAGCTGGGTCTAGAGATTTAAAATTTGGCACATAGGTTCCTTATAAGGTCTAGGGGAGCACTAAGAAAGGATTTTTCAAAATTCACCCCCTAAGGGGGTAAAATGGGGGTCCAAAGTTTGTATGGCGAAACAAGATTTGTTAGACTATTTTATTCGAAACTTCACAGGAGTATTCCTGATATATAAATGAGTAAACACGTGTTTCAGGTTTTTTGAAATTTAACCCCCAAAAGGGGCAAATGTGGTCACAAAGTCTGAAAATCAACATGGGTATCGTATCCTTTTTGAGTACTTATAGTACGCGGGCGAAGCCGCGGGAAAAGGCTAGTACGTGTATATTTTCAAAGTATGTACAAGTTCACTTTTTAGACCGTCCTTTGTCTAGCAATGCAAAATTGTGTTTAAAATATGTACTTAGTCTCCGACTAGGCCTTGGTCGTTGGGTAATTGCAAGGCACCCCAGCTATTAAGTGTATTGCAGGCCGGTCACGATAATCCAGCACGACACGTGGAACGCACTCCCGTTAGTTCAACGGCCTAAATCACAATCGTTATTACATACGTGAAAATTTTACTAGCTAATCGATTCACAAAACCGATCAACGCAACACTGCGAGTAAAAACAACGTTCGTAATTTTCTTTTTAAGCGGCATTAGGATTTCATTAATATGTTATTGATTTGATAACAATCGATATTGTATATTATTGTACGTCTCCATGAATCGCGCTTCTTTTTAAATGCTTAAAGAGTAATATTAATATAAATATCAGATTTTTTCAAACCTGAATGCCGCTCACTGTTACGGAGCCGATACTTATTGTTATTTGAATGACAGTAATGGCGTTAAGCAATTTCCTGCAAATATTTCTCACGGTCGATATAGCATGTACGCAGCTTACCTACATATTACGTGTAATGCGTGTTTATAGGCAATGTGGTTCCTTACTCATGACTGAGATATTCGTTTTATATGCAAAAAGAATTTTCTAAGATTTTCTGTAGAAATTATCGTCAAATTCACTTTCTACGTTTATATGTTCTTCTACTACCTGTATGTTTGAAGTCTGCGCCCACGGCTCTAACCGCGTGGGTTTCGTTCGTTCTGTATCATTTCGCCTCCCTCCCCCAGGAGGATTTCCAAGAATAAGTATTCTTTGTTTATCCCTAGGGCTTAAGGTATCAAAATGCCAGATTCCATCAAAATCGCCTACTACATATAGCCGTAATTTAACCTTTAATATTTAAAAGAAAGACAGACCGCCCTAGATTTTTTGACACTCGACAGGACGCTAAATAAATATTTACTTAGCGTATGCAATAAATGTCGTCATTTGAGATGTTGCCATGATTTCTGCTTAATAATGAATGAATACTTGATTAAATGTTGTTATGATAATATGTAGTAACACCTACTCGTTGTGAGTCAGGCACATCTGGCGATTATGCAAGCGGCGTAAACTGCCACCAACCGCCACCGGGCTCGAGCGGCTTGCTTATCATCGATGCTATCCGATTATGTCGATTATCCCTTCAAGCAAAAGCCGGAAAATCAGAGCAGAATACCTAAACAGTCACAAATATGCATACACTGGCTTTTGCCCGTAACTTCATTCACGATAAACTAAAGGATAATGAAAGTTTGTCACTTTGTAATTGTAAATTGTCTTTTTAGGGTTCCGTAGTCAACTAGGAACCTTTATAGTTTCGCCATGTCTGCCCGTCCGTCCGTCCGCGGATAATCTCAGTGACCGTTAGCACTAGAAAGCTGAAATTTGGTACTAATATGTATATCAATCACGCCGACAAAGTGGTAAAATAAAAAGTGGAAAAAAATGTTTTATTGGGGTACCTCCCCTATACGTAAAGTGGGGAGTGATTTTTTTTTTTCATTTCAACCCTAACGTGTGATATATTGTTGGATAGGTATTTAAAACTAAATAGGGGTTTACTAAAATCATTTTTTGATAATGTAAATATTTTCGGAAATAATCGCTCCAGAAGTAAAAAAAAATGTGTCCCCCCCCCCCCTCTAACTTTTGAACCATAAGTTTTAAAAATATGAGAAAAATCTCAAAAGTAGAACTTTATAAAAACTTTCTAGGAAAATTATTTTGAACTTGATAGGTTTAATAGTTTTTGAAAAAAAATCACATAATAATTTCTGAACTAAGTTTGTAATTTAACCGTATAAGCAGGTGTTTATTGTACTTGTAATTTCTACAAAATCACAATGAAATGACGTGCTTTCAAATAAAGTAAAAACGGTGAAAATCGGTTCACGCAATAAAGAATTATCCCATAAAAATCATCTTCCATACTTTAAGCTCGCGCGCAATAGTTTACTTAATTTGCCGATAGATGTCGCTGTAGGTGGAACGCTCATATCATATCCTACATGGCGGTGTTATTTTAACTCTTAAGTGGGGACACTTTCTGTGACGGACGGAAAACTACGGAACCCTACACTGAGCGTGGCCCGACACGCTCTTAGCCGGTTTTTCTAGTTATGATATATTTTACTTCATAAATCGATTTAGCGCTATAAACGTAAAAGGATAAAGTAGCGAGTAGCGACCGAATTACGTACTTTTGCATTTATAATATGAAATGGATGTCTTCAACTCAACTAATATTTGCTCAGCAAACAAAATGTGTTGATAGATATGCCAAAAAATTTAGTGGAAACATTTAAGATTTGTTCTAACATATCATACGCAGATAGACTATGTGTTTGTGACTTAAATGGACAAAAAAAGGGTGCTGAGTTTTAATCGTGTCCCTTCAGGCTGGATAATTGGGTGTAATTGGTGCAAAGCACAAAACTCGAACATAAATATGAGTGCATAACCGACTAGCTACCAAGTCCTAAATCAGTTGTGTAGAGTTCCTTGTTATTGATTTACCTACTACCATAACATAACCTATTAAATACACGTCCTAATTGTATCGAATGTTAATGAGATCGACCACGTAGCAGAACGAGTAAGCGAGCGTGTTGCGATTGTCGACAAGCGTGAAATGTGGGGCGGCGCAGCTGAGGCGCTCGCCAGATCGATACCTAATACGCACCGTACTGAACGCCGCTCCGATTCAGCCATTTATCCATGACAAGCAAAGCAACGGTGTCTTTCTAGACAGATTCTTGTAAAAAGCTACGTAGATTTCAACAGGTTGTCTTTATTCTTTATTATTCAAAAATTGCCACAGCAGATTAGCGAGCATATTTCTAAATACCGTCAGTAGATAGGTAATCCAAAAATGGGATAAGTACCTATGTAATATGTGATTTATAAATTACTTATATAAAAGGATTTAATAATATAATAAGATTAATAAGTTCTTAAGTAGCTTTGTCTGTCTGTCAGTCGGTTACTTTTTCACGGTCAGACCGTTGATCCGATTTTAAAATTGTTTGTTGAACCGATTTGACATTAGGTATGTATATAGGTTCATAATTGAAACGATTGGAAGGGTATACTCGTAGAATAGTTATTAATCTGTGATAATAACTTAGATTTCTGTAAACGGGGTAGATTTAAAAGGGGTTAAAAGCGGAGTGAAATGAATTTTATGTGGCCTTTATTAAAAGTGTTTGTCATTACATTTCATTTAGGCACGTACGAAGCAGCGTGCAAAAGTAAATAAAATAAATTTCATTCAGCTTAATGTAAAGGAAGACCGACGTGCAATGCAATATTGACGAATAGGCAGGCTCGGGTTGTGTGCCCGAAGAAATACGATATTTCATGGTCGATTAACACGAAGATAATGACACCTAATGTTTAGGCAAAGTTTAATAAAAGTAAATGAAGATTCTACATACCGTTAATTTTGAAAATACCTATTACTATGCAATGCATCTAAAATATCTAAATTAGTAACGGTCTTATCGTCGCTTTAGTCCAAAATAGGCAGGTCGGAATACACTTGAATGCAAATAAGTAACAGTCGTAAGCTATTTATTCGTTATTTTTTTCAATCCTATCTATTTTAAACTTAGGTGATGTTACAAAGAACTTACGCGTACAGTAGTAAATAATTCAATAATGATAGAGTAGAATCTAATCTAGGTATTTTGAACAAACCATCGAATGAATCTATGAATAACCAAATTCCACTAGCAATCAATAGCATGTTTACTGCTTCAAAGAGTTCAAACAAGTACAAAAGGAATTCTGTTTTTAGTGAATTTAGGTAACAGAACATGCAGAACGGGTTCGTTTCTTTCAAATGTATGAATTTATCGATTTATTAGTCTTGTAACATCAGCTACTAATACTCGCGAGTACCTTGTAATATAAATTAAATTAAAATGCCTATGTAAAATATTTCAACTTAGTTTTTACATCACTTGCCTTTTCTTTTGTTTCGAGAATAGCTTCATGAATTTGTGGAAACAGTACCTAAAAGTAAATAATGTGATTTTCAAAGATAATATTTTTGACTTAGAAACTTATTTTACAAAGCTTACCACGTAATTAACTTTATTATGTCATCTTGTCTGTATAGAGATGATGATAAAAACAAACACTGCGTAGCTGTGAATAAGCCATCTGTCATCACTGCCAGGCCAGAGTGAATTATGCAAATTATAATGATGAAACAGACAACGAGCAAATGTCAAAAATAACACGTTCAATATCGAATTGCAGGCTTTTAGTCGTTAACGAATATTGTCCTTTAAATTTTTGTTTGAGTTCGTTTATTTCTAGTAACAACTTATTCTTTACATTCGTAAAGACTACACGTGATCGGAGATACACTTAAAATAACGGTTCCGAAGTGATGCGCTCGCGTTATATTGAACCCCAAATTTAATGCACCTTTCACTTTCTAAACGCCTTCCGTCTTCACACCATATTCGGAAAATGTCACACTTAACAGTTTGATTATAGCACGTTCTGATTGTGAGAAATCATTCAGGAAGTTGTCAATTTTAAACAATTCTAAATTGCACGATATTTTTCTAGTAAACATAGAGTTCATTGGGTACAATTTAGGTCTCTTCGTAAGAAACGATAAAAGAAATTTCAAACTGGTATGTTTTTATAAGTTCTAGGAGAAATCTTGCCGTCAAAGACTGCAGTCACGCAACTGCTCATCTCGCTGAATCACCTATTCTGGGGCATCATTTCACATATGTACGTAGCGTAGGTGCTATTATAACTTCTAACATTGCAAATTTAGTGAAAGATTATTACTTAATTAGCAATATAAGTCAATTTCATGTCATAAGAACACCTTTCAAAAAGCTAATCTGGATATATATATATCCAGATTAGCTTTTTGAAAGGTGTCATGTCACCGAAGAACTTTCCAGATCATATGATCTGGAAAGTTCTTCGGTGACATGACCTTAATACCTTAAAGCCTATAACATAACTTCTTACAATTTCTTCCACTTTCCAACATAACTTTTTACAATTACACTATAACAAGGCTGTAAGCTGCATTCATAACCATCTATCTATCTATTCAGCCCGTATATGCACTGCTGAGTATATAGGTAGGCCCTCTCCTTTACTACGCCACTCTACTATTAGTTGTTCTGTGACTGCACTCCCAGCAGACTGCAGACATCTGACCATCTGGTTGACGGTCTCCACGCTGATATTTTGGCCCATTTTAGCTACCATTCAATAACCCGTCTCGTCCATAACCATATATAAGATTAAGACAAAATCTGAATTTAAACTGATGACACAATATACAATCGTGATTACGACTTCTAGCGTGTAAACATAATAAATGAGGCGTCCAGTTGAGTCGACGTCAGCTGTTGCCCGTTACTGCGTCACGCTACATTGGCTGATTCTTGTTATCCATGGACCAGATGCATTTTCGTAATAAAAAATAAAGGTTAGGGCCGCATCAAAGAGCAACGTGCACATAAATTAATTGGTCCCATAGTACAACCTTCACCCACCAAGGGTTTAAGCAACTGAAAACCAACCTCGTATTCGCATTTTTTATTACGCATTTAGATAATATGTCCCATGTGACATCGAGATATTAGTCAGTCGAAACACAAATTTCTATTGGTCAAAGCAAATATTTAATTCGATATGTAAGTACCTACCGCTTCAGCGGTTTATGTGTCATCATGATGATCTGTTACTGCGTAAAAAGACGGCATTGACAAATCAAAAACATAAGCAGGTACGTACTTAGGTACTTATTTTGGTTACAAACAGAAAACCTGAAAGATCTGAATCGAGCATCATAATTGCGAGACTATCATTGATCTGATTAGATGGCATACCTACGAAATAAATGTGAGTCTAGACTAGATCAAAAGGTACAATTATTGTTCGAATACAATATTGAATCCTAACACCGCAATCGCAACGTACAGTCGCCATCGGAAATCGGAGCGGCCACGGTACTCAAACATATCTGAACATGCACTTTATAGCTTTGACAATAGAGGCGTTGTTCAGAAGTTTGTGACCACCTTGACAGTTCCGATATATCTGATGACGACTGTACAACGTGAGTGGTTCCCGTCAATTGGTACCGTTTCCAAAAAAGTGTCACAAATATTTTATCATTTAAAACATGCATATTGTGCATAAATCGGGTCACCTGGCAATTGGAAGCTGATATCTAATTAATTATACAAACATTATTGATGCACCAAATATGGATTCAAAATTCAATTGTGGGGTCAACTTGCAATTTCGCAGCATTATGCTGAGTCTGAGACCTTTCTTTATCGCGCACATTGCTAAATCCATTGTGAACTTCTGTAGTACCTATACTAGACTAGTTTTTACCTTTAGGTATGCATTTTTCAACCTCTGTTTTTATGTTCTGAGTGTGTGCTTTATTGAAGAAATTTCTATTTATCTACCTATCCTCAAAATTCAGATGGGTAGGTTTATTAGGTCTATTGATAATTGAAATTGAAAAAGAGAATTTAATAATACATAGAATTGTATTAGTGAGTCTCTGCAGAGCCCTATGTTCACTGTACCTATGTACTTATTTACTTGTTCCATAAAATGAAGTTGATCCTCAACTTATCTACAAAAAAAAACATTAAAGGGAACTAAATGATACGGTGCCTAGTTATTGGCTGAATTTTTTTAAATGCTCATAATGTCCGAATGACGTTGACACCAGACTGCTGTACTAAAATATTTTCTTATCTCTTTGTTATTCAAGTTTAAATGAGTTATGCTTGTCTAATTTATGCATGCTTATGTTTATGAATCATTATTTAGCGTGCGCGACCTTGAGCTGCGCGCTCGACTGCGCTTCGCTGTTCCGGTATGTTTCGGTCCAAATAATCCTATTACTGGAGATGTGCTAATTTAAATTAATACTATTTATAACAATTAAAGAGTGCCACTGCAAAATCTTGCATTACTTAATGCATTATTAATTGTCGTATCAGTGGTGTTGTGTCTTTCCCGTAGGTACGGTCACGTCTGAAAATATGGATACACTAGTGTGACAATAATTTTAAACAAAAAAAAACCGGCTTCACTCAGGCTCCACCTTTCCAAGAGCAAATGCCCGAGTTGCTTTGAAAAAATACTCAAATCACTAAAAGTTGAAGAGTTCACTTGATTTCTCCAGGATCCCATCATCAGATCCCGATCTGATGACAATGGGGCCAACTGTCAAGTATCCTTTCAAAATAACAAGCAAAAACGAAGATAACGAAATGAATGACGAATGACCTCCTCTTTCGAAATCTTGAAGTCGGTTGTTTGTCGCATTAAATGTATACATATTCAGACGTGACCGTACTTACACGAAACAAGGATGTTACGGATCTTTGGGAGGCGTATGCAGTACCCAGAAACCGGCAACACCGGTGCAGAGGGCTGGGAGTAGAGGTAGAGGAGTCTGGACTTAAAACATATTAGCCACTTATTTCCACAGAATGATATTACCCTCGAGTACGCAGCTCTATCGAGTCTAGTGACTTTCCTCCGTACGGTCGGTTAAGGCAAGGGACCTGTTCCACCTATCCGACAGGGAACCCGCACTACGCTCAGACGTAGCGCCACTGCTTTTTAACAGCTCGCCACAAGCTGCCCTGCGTTGACTGATTGCACAGGAGAAAACCAGTGTGCGATGAGGTCGCCGCCAAATAAAACCCGTTTTGACATTCTTAACTGGGATAAGGACTCTCTATCCAAGATTAAACGTCAAAATTGCAAGATTTTATTTTAACCGAAGTCTACGGAACTATCGAAAGGGACAGGACCGCTACGTCTGCGTAGTTCTTAATATTAACGAATGATTGCGCGCCCAGTTAATAGGTTTTATTATTATAGTAATTATTTCAACCTCGAGCACGGGCTTGATATAACCTGGCTAGTCCTGACCTAGGTCAATTAAAAATAATTGACCTTCTGAACTAATACTGACGCAAGAGCCCAGACCTACCAGAATGAGCGGTATTTTAAGGATTTGCGTATAGTTAGTTACCATTACCTAGTAATGAGATTACTAATGAGAAGTTTTAATTGGACGTAGTTTTTTGTAAAGTACGGGGATGGCGCATTAAATATTTTCATAGGGACGCCGGGGGTAATTTGACTTTCTTTTTGTTGAAGTAACAGGTAAATTTAACTGCCTTTAAATTAGGCAATCCGGTGCAAAATCGACTTCTAAAGATGCTTTGCCACCGGTACTTACCTAAATATAGCCGAGTTCTAAAATATCGATGTGATTTATTGGACAAAAATATATGAACACTACCTTATTGAATAAATTTATATCTATCTTATTAAATTCATATAAATGGTTTTATAAGGTGTGTTTGCCCAATTAATCGCATCGTAATCGTATAATCAGTAATCACAGATATATATATTTAAAATCTACTACAAACTCCACAAATATCCATTTAAAGAGAGTTTCAAAGGTCAACTGGAACTGGTTGAGGCCAAGAATGCCAAAACCAAGTGTCTTCACGTCAGCTTATAATTCGTAAAAATCAACGTACTGGAGACCTGTACGACTCATCAAAAACATTGGTCGTGACTTGGGAATTGTATGTCCACTTCGATGTAAAATTAGAAAACTGAACATGTGATGGCCAAGTCAAGCTTACCACCTGTTACCCAACGACTGAAATAAGCCCACTGATATATACTATGGTTCCGAAACCTGAAATTCGATGGGTATTCCGTACATGACTTTAATATTTATTTGTTAGGTTCCTATAAATTTTATAATATTTATTTATACTCTGGTAAGCTCGTAACTTGTAAGCTTAATACCTAACAATTGAATAAACTGTCTAAGTACTATGTATTAAGCTACCTCACTTATCTCCACTCTTTTAGAAAAGATGTTTCCTCAATGGTAGAAACTGCGAGGTATAAAATACCTGCTAACAAGGTGCCATAAATAATGAGATTTGGCAAGAGGCGGTCATCGTTTTATCCCGTAACTTATGGACCTTATAGTGCTGATTTTGTGCGTTCAGTTGTTTTACCACGTCGGGAAAAGAATCAAAAATAGGTAAAATAAAATAAAGTTCACGTTTGTTTCACTAAGTGCTAATCCAATTAAACAATTATATTCCAAGACAAGACAGTTTAATTTTAAATTAGCGTTAAATACCATTTTACCGTAATCTAAGATTAATCCTTATTGAAGTTTAGTGGAATCGGACCCTGAATGGGAAATAAACACTACCGTATTATGGATAGGGAAGGGACCGAAACCGGACGTAGCCCAAGTAGCAAAATTTGGCACTATAAAAGTCATGAGAACATTTTAGAACGTGCTAAATAGTGTTCATGATTAGCACTATAATGGTGTCGTAAACCTTTACCTAACCCCAAATAGGCCCTAGTTTTATCACTGATTTATTCTATAAACATTACATAAAGGCTCTCACTGTGATAAATCAGCTCTATAATTGAAATGTCTGCAATGTTTATGTCACAATTAGGAACTATTAAAGTAACCAAAACATGTTTATAGTGCTAATTTGCGCCGTAAACGATTCCAGTGATCTTTTTTATCACCAAAACCCTCGTGTTGTGTGCTGTCGTTGTCGTGAGGTTATTGCACAAGAAATTAAAAAAATATATTTGTAAGTCATTCGCCATGTCCCTTTAGTTCCTTAAAGTGATATATAAAGGTACATACTAAAAAACATTCGTGAACCGTAATTCTGCCGGTACTTGCACTTGCGAAAATAATTGTATTGACAAAATCATTATGCTGATTTCAAATTTGACAATGCGCCTTCATAATTTTACTGTTTTAATTAAATTTTAATTAATAAAATTAGGACTTGTCCCGACTGTGGCTGCTATAGTACACATGGGCTCCAGTCGTGCTGCTAATGTGCTATCACTTTCAGAAAACGGCAGCCATATTTTAATGGATTTGGGTAGCCCTATAGCGATGTTGAGGGAGCATTTAAAAAGCTAAAACGTTATGTAATGGTCGTGCAAAGTCCTTTTATAGTGCAGATTGATCCTGTAATAGTGTTTGCGATACTGCTACAATACTAGTACTATAAAAGTTAATTCGACGCATTATTAGTGCATAATAGGTACATAAAAGTGTCAGTAAAGTGTCTATAGTATTAAATAGTACTATAATCGCTTTTTGCAAATCTATTACAGTGCAACACTTTAAAGATTCTTTTTTATGGTCCTTTAAGCGTTCTAAGAGCTAACTTATAGAACTTAATTGCTCTTTAATTTATAGAACCAAAACGCTCTATTAAAAACCTTTATAGTACAAGCAGTCACAATGGTTACCATTATAGGCCTACTATATCACTGATTGGTGATAAAAGGCCTTAGTTATAGAAGCTTTTGTTACTTGGGTAGGAATTGCCAGTTGTGCCACTTCTATCATGCTCATGTCTATTTACGAAGCAACTAGTACAGTCATAAATGTAATAATCTAAATGAATTGTTTGGTACATAAAAATAGAACAATATTGAGATATAGGTACGCCATATCACTTCACCTTTCATTTGCACCATAATATTACCGCCATGTAACGACCTGATGAACATCGTAAAGCCGACTTTGAGGTCTGTAGTAAGTATGTGTGTTTATAGTCAGAGAGCACGCTTACTCTGCAGCCAAAAATTAATTTACATGGTCGGACTATAGTAGTTTAATTAAAACAATTAGACGCTTTAAGATGCCGAAAATTGAGAAGATAACACCACGACTGAGCAAAATCTGGTCGATTTGTGTTAATCTAATTACGACCCCTCTGCCCCATTAAACCGCGTATAGGGGTGGTCACCCCAAAACTATTGATTTCGTTTATTATCGTCCGACGTCTCTTGTATAACAAATCACTTAATCCTTTTGTGGAGCTTGTTGATTGTGAACATGATGCACAAGCTTAATGCCTTTATCGTTTTATTTACTGTTTTAGTTAAGTTACTAAGGGTCCAGTTGGTGCAGTCCCTTCAAAATTACATTCGTTAATATTCGGCAGTTCGCTATGGGAGGTGTTTTTGTATTTGTATTATGTCAGTTTTCGGTACGTTTTAACCATGTAGACTTTAGAGTCCGAAATTCGTCTAATTATTAACAACTAGCTGTGCCCGCGGCTCCGCCCGCGTGGAATTCGGTCTGTGTCAGTAAGCGGCTAACTCACCCCTAATTTCTCTCCCGCTACCCTGGAGGCGGAACTTGAAGTTAAGTTGACAGATGGATACACTAGAGGACAGTAGTCCTAATATAATATTTTAAAATTACCACTAAATGAAACTACACTCAATCAATCAATCAAAAATGAATACTTTTTTTGGCATGATATACATACGACATAGAGTAGTATATATCGGACGATACAGGACCACTTTTGTATTTATACGTTCATGTCCACGGCAAATGTCATCCAAATCGATCCTCCCGTCAAATCAGTCTAAGCATAGGTAAGAACAGGCGCGGTTGAAATTGGGGAAGGGGGGGGGTCACAAAAGCAGAAATGTTTTTTTTTCTATTTGGGGTGCACTTGGAGGGGGGGTCCATGACCCATGCAAATTTAACTCAATCGAGTGTAGTGGCTACCCCCCCTTTTAGACGTTGAATTTTTATAGGCTACGGTGGCCTGGCTGGGGATTTTCTTGAATTGGAATTAATAATCCTTAAGGGGTGATTTCCGGGATAACAATGCAAAAAAAAATCGGCCAAGAGCATGTCGGGCGATACTCAGTGTAGATTTTCTTAGATGCCGCCCTGTTACAAAACATCCGTTCAAAAGGTCGTTTATTAAGGGATTTTCATTACGTTTCCGTAGGTAATGAATTTTCATACGTTTTTATATATTACGTCACATATACAGGGTGGTCTTTGACAACAGACCTTCCCGGAAATATTGCATCGTTTGAGTGATATACAGTTGATTTGTAATGGTTAGAATCATGAATTAAGTAAAAAATAATAAAACCAAATTCACTACTTTTTCACTGTGGTGATGACCCTATTGCATCTGCACTTCACGGATAGATTACGTCATCGCCAACGGGAGAACTCGGAGCTTAAACTTATTAACGAGCGTTGACGTAATAGCACTGATGTATGATTGACGAAATGTCAAATAAATCAAATGCGAAAATATTAATATCAATTACTTTATTACTAATTGCCATAACTTACACTATCTTCACATACGGCATTCTAATGTTCCTCCGCGTCTTACAATGCTCGCTGCAGCCCGTGCACGAGACACGATGTCGGTCATGTCGGTGCACATGAGATGGTGTCTGCTCTTCAACATTTTTGCAACGCATTGGAACCATAACATCTTTTATAACAATCACCAGCAGTATGATTCGCGGACAGGACGATCTCGACCAAGTAAAACTTAAAACCTCTGTAGGTATTTTGTAAGCGTGAAGGCGCATGCTTAAGAACTTTTAGTAGGTACTGTGGTGACTCATTCCGAAATATCGACCCTCTGATCTCGAACTTGCAGGACTCTTTCTCTAGTCTAACCGCAAGTTGCACAATGGAACCTCCACGTTAGTCATTCTGAGCTGCTAGATGTACAATGGGCTGATTTTTGGTAGCACGTAATAATTCTCCTGTGCCCAGGTTGGATGCGGTGGTGGATATTTTTCTCTTTGTCGTCGTAAACTTTTAGCCGCAATGTAGTTTTATTCTAGCATGTCGTTTAAAAAAGAGCAAATTAAAATAATTACGAGCTTCTATAGGCATTTTTATTTGAAGAATATGACATATGACAATAAGTACGTTTAATGACAATTTCTTTTCAAACATCAGACTTCTTGTCGATTTCCAACTACGCAAAGAGGTTCGCCATTTATTAAAAATGTTTTGGTTCTAAGTATTTGAAGTAACGCATGCACGTATTCTTAGAGAATTCAACCCGAATGGAATAGCCATGTCTGTCATTTTCTATACAAAAAAAGTCTGCCGATTTTTGCGGGGGAGGGGAACGTCAAATGTATGGCTATTCATACGTAACGGACAAATAGCTACGTCAGATAAACGTCAGTCCATACATATGTATAACCACTGGTGATATGTTTTCGGCAGAGGGGAACGCCTGTCAATGGCGACTCCGGTTGGTTGAATTCTCTAAGCACGTATTGCATACCTGCTCAATCCCGACAACATTTTAATCTATTCGAAAATAATTTTGTCAAACGTGTTAACGAGCTAAAACCTTTTTATCAGTCAGATATATTTATGACGAGGTTACGATATCATCTTTAATTGTTTATGACGACTTGATGACTGATTAGTATTTATTGATTAATTTTGAGTTGTTGTCAATGTCACATTTGAACTAAATATTTTTTGTGGTTAGAAATATTACTAATTGAATAAGAAATAACATAAAACTTCACCTAAAATTGAACAAGTGGAGCCACAAAGAGGATTGCGTTTGAAAATGCTGCAACTGTTTTTACAGCATTACAAGCAAATCTAAGAATGGATAAACGACAACAAATTACCATAATATCCTGTCATCTAACAATTGTTTACAAGTAAGTTCATTGACCCAGTCACCTGTTTAGGGTTAGCACTAAGTAGTTTGTTGCGTGAATGTTTCAAAGTTGAACACGGTTACACATATTTACATAGTTTCTATGGGGGAAATATAGTGCTATGGATAAACTATCTCCCATTTCCGTAAAGGTCCATCGTGGACTTGCACCGTGTATATACAGGATGATTCATGAGACGTGAGCAGGAACAACCCTACACACTTAGTTAACGATAATTAATCGGCCGCCATCATGTTTAAGTGAAACAATAACGCCTTTCAATTTTTTAAACCTATTTTGTTTGGTAGAAATATTATTTTCTGTAATCATGGTCATCCTACATAAACAAATCAATAAAGATAAAACCTCTTTAACAATCATGACAGCACTTTGATTATGAAAAAAATAATTGTCAAATTAAGTGAGATACGATGTTTCCAAAGTAACCAGACATCAATTTGACACATATCACAGAAAAACAAGAGAATATCAGTACTCGACGGAGTATTCTAACTGTAGAGTGACCATGCGTGTCGTAAATAATTTTGAACTTTTTATTTTTACTTTAAATTATTTTTTTTGGGCTTATCACACTAATACTGATATCAAACAATAGCTTGTTATTAACTGAATCCGTAGTGTTAAGCCTGCTCACGTCTCATGAATCACCCTGTATACTGATGTTACGTTACTGGTTGCAATAATGGTGGTAATTACAAACATACGGTTTGAAATTTTGGAATTTTGAAAATTTTGGAAAGTTTTGAAATTTATGAAATTGTAAAAATTTTAGAAATTTAGAAATTTTTGAACTTTTGGAAATTATTGAAATTTTTGAAATTTTGAAATTTTTGAACTTTTTAAAATTTTTGAATTTTTTGTGATTTAGAAATTTTGCCAATTTTGACATTTTCGACATTTTTAACTTTTAGGTTCTCGACTTTTTTCACTTGTAGCACTTTGTCACTTTCACTTTTCACTACACTTCACTTTATTCTATTTTGAAAAACGTTTGATATGTTTTCCTAAAACTTCCAACCCCCTTTTCACCCCCACAAGGGTTTATTTTCGGGATAAAAACTATTCTGTCGTTTCTCGGGACTCAAATTATCTCCATACTAATTTCTATTAAAAATTCTCCATAGAAACTTTCAACCTCCTTTTCACCCCCTCCAGGGTTGATTTTCGGGATGAAAACTATTCTTTGTCCTTTCCCGGGACTCAAACTATCTCTATACAAAATGTTATCAAAATCCGTTCAGCCGTTTTCACGTGATGCGCGGTCAAATAAACAGACAAACAGATAAACAGATAAACAGACAAACAGATAAACAGACAAAAATTCTAAAAATTGTTGGAACGTGTTCTGTTATCGATTCTAAGTATCCCCAGCCAACTTTTTTTCGATTATTTTCCATGTACAGACTTTCGACCCTCTTCAGCTTTATTATATGTATAGATATCAACAACGCACACGTACGGCCAACAGTTCTATAAAGCTCTGGAATTTTTTCTTCTTCTTAGATAAACCGATATTGTACAGTAAATTCGTACTAGGTAATCATTATAAGTATTATAACCACGGTCCAGGACTAAGTGATTCAGAATTCGAACTTGTTGACAAAAAAAGTACAATTATTGACTGATAAATAAACCACGTCGCATTTTATTGCAAGAACGGTGAAAATGGTCCCTCAGTTAATCTAACTTCGTTATATAGAGCAGGAAGTATAGGTACGGACGTGTGCTGGCCCCTGGGGGCGGTAATGTGGGACGTTAGTAGTCTTTGCATTCGGCACGCATTAGCAAAGGCTCGAAAACCTAATATTACGAACAGTCAGCCAGAAGACATCCGCTAGGGGTAATTGTTACTTCGCAGGATCATATTATACTAGCAGCGAACTCAGAAATTCGATTAAAGCTTATGTAAACAGTCTGCTGATGAGGCACTGGACCTGAAATTCCATTCTGTGTCACATAAATCTATTATAAGTCAGATTCGATATCATTGTTATTTTTATCTTCGTGATTTTGTACTTCAGCAGTGTGCGAAACTATTTCATTTATATTCTATTATATTCATTATAAGATTACTATACTTCGCTTCTGATTCCCAGTCACTCTCCATCCAGCGTTTTCCACCGTGTGTTGATCGTCATCGTCACAGGGACACGCGCCAATAAAACACAATAGTTATTTAGTACCAATACATTTAATAAGTAGAATATTCTAGGCGATGCCATCACTAGGTAGAGCCACGGTACGTACCACTCTGACTCAACGCAAGTATTCAAATCTCATAGCGTCAGCAGCCGGCAGCGATTGTTTACAAATATGAACGCAGTACTTCTATTAAAAGCTCTTGGCATTGCTGGGTTAGAACAAATTGTAATCCCGATCGGAAGTTCCACGTTCTCTTATCGTATATAGGCACCTATTTATTATTAACATGCATGTGTAAATATGTAACAGCTTGATGTGCATACGTAATTCGTTTTAATTTCCCTCGGGTATAATGATGCTCTTGAGAGCTATTTCGGTTTCGCTTGTGGTTATCTATCTTAAGATGTAAAGCACTTAACCCGGCATATTTTTACTGCCCAAAATAAATCCCGTCTTTAAAAAAACATGCACGAATTTAGTAATAAAACCGACGGTGTATTTTTTTTTAATTAAGATTTGTTACCCGTTACCCAACGAAAATATCTCATTGGACTGGCTTCGTAAGGACATTACATTATAATGGGAATCCCGTGTGGAGACCGCAACGCCACTACAGCAGGCAACCGACCGTTAAAACGCGTCTTGCCAAAATACGAGGCGTCGGCTTTAATCTATTAAGAAGCTCTTAAAGAAGTTAACCTTTTTCATAGTTATTTTATGTAAAATTTTCTTTAATAGCTTTGTTTGATCTTGGTCCACATGATGGTCAGATTACACCCATTCTTAAATGGAGTTTGAACATACATATTTATGCTTACCTAAAAGATAACCATAAAAATACATCAATGTTCTAATTCACCGAAACTACGTGCAAATGTCGGAAGAGTTACAAACTGAGGTGGTACGAATTGTACACAATTTAATACTTTAGGCCTTTAGCATCAGAATATAACTAAATTGTTGTTTTTTTTTATATTTAGCACTTCAACTACTTCTCAGATCTTGACCTGACATATCCAGCTCTTTTTTATTATTCCTCTCTTACCATTTAAAGAAACTAACTACACAATTATAATGAGCCTAAATCCCGTAATTACCCAATTCCGATTAACGTCAAATCAGTGCTTCATGAAGCTCTGTTAAATCACGTAAAAACTACTAGGTAGTTAGGGCTGTAACACGCATGGTTGAACCATGAAGTCCGTGAAATAAAGCAGGTATTAGCAGCATACATAGTTTATAAAAAGCTGACGGACTGCACCAGTTCGTCGACCTCATCGCGACGCCATTGTATCTCGGCTGCTGCTCATGAAATATGGACTGACTGTCTGAAAGAAAAAGCCGCTTCCGTACTTTACAAGTCAGCTACTACAGCTTTGTGCATTTCTTACCAACAAATCTTTGAACATGGATTTTCCAGCATAAATCGATATACATTCAGAGGATGTGTCCTATATCAAACTTCTTTTGGATATAGATCGGAAAAAGTGGTATGATCTGAATCGAAAGCATTACGGTTCTCACGTTCTTTATAAACCGGTTTTGCTTTATAAAATCTGCCCATTGGCAAGCGGTCTGCTCTCACAAATTAGGTACACGCTACACGCATTTGAATATTCCAAAACCTGTAACATCCCTCCTGTATCTTCGTAAACTTGTTTCTATTATACCAGCGATTTAATACGATCATGAACATTCAAGATGAATATTTCAGCTTCATCCTCTTCATACTTACTACGTGCTACAAAGGAAATTGTATTGAAAATGTTTGTAATATCCCCTTTGTATGTGGGATGTTTTCCTAAACCTAATCACAGCTATACTTAAGATCACTTTGATTTCCAGTTGCATTAGCATATCAAAGCTCGCCGAACTCATTTATTCAGCATAGTGTGAATCGCTGTGTAGTGACTGCGGTTTGCACGACGAATCTGAAATGTATGGGAAAATGCGTGGATCCGGATAATTTCATACATTTTGGGTCCGGATTGCAAACCCTAGTAGTGACAAGGTCTACGTCAATTCCTGCTAGTTGTAATGTATCCTTTAATACCTACTAAGCATTTTCTATTATGGCCAGTTTCCTATTTAAGTAGCCAATTTCAGAATATACATACTAAAAAGTATGTCTATACTTACTTATTACCTACCGTAAATTATTTCAGAGGTACTTCACGATCTTAATCTCAAGGTTCTATAATACCAAGTCACTATAGACGGCTCCTGCTGCTATTCTGAGGACTCGTTTCGCACGCTTTGTCCATTGAAAGCCTCCATTAAGGCTCCCGTCATATTACTCGTATTCGCTGACATGATACTTTCATGTTTCCTGCCCACACCAAGGGATCTTTCCCCCTTTCACCTGTGGGTAGTATAGACATCCTTTCTATGCAAATGTTTGTCACCAAAATCGGATTACAATAATGGTTTTATAACGAAAATATCGTACCATTGCCATTATACGAGTATGTAGGTAGATATATGAACGAACTGAACGCTACGTAAGCAGATAAATTAGCATTTTACCCCTAACTAGGTAGTAAACAATACTATAAATATTCATAGCGTTCTTAGTTCGTTAGAGCTTTCAAAGTTTGCTAGGTTAAGGTACACAATTTAAATATGTGGGTACTTTTTCACCTAGGAATTTTTTTTTTATAAAACAGCACATAAAAATATTTTTTCGTTCATTTACAGCAAAGTTTTTCAAGCAGCAAACATAATAGCATATTTAGATAAAATTATATCAAGCTTAAACATAAAGGAACTCACCCGTGATTTTGCCCTAGACGGCGAAAGTCCGCATTTGGCATGCACGGCGCAAGGGATAGGTGGAAACCTAGCCTAGTCAGCCTAGTGCATATTCCCAAGGTAAACAAATATTACATAAACTCAATCCCACGCACGCACGTCACCCCGATCGATTTTCAAACTTTCGAATACGCCCACTTATATTTTACAAGCAGGCACACCGAGGCTAAACTCGCTCGAACGGCTCTGAAGCACTGGTTCCAAAAAACCGATTGATCAGAGACTTCTGTGCCCTTGAATTCATACAGGTTATGTTATCGATAGGAAAAGCACAACACGCGCACTGTCAGTTCAAACAATCACAAGTCGGGTCCGAAGCCGGTCTCGGCAGAGTTCACTGAACAAGGAGGTGATTGTTTTTACTTTTGTTTTAAAAAATGTATCTGTTGATATATCACGGAAGATGCGATGTATGGGGAAGGTTAGCGAACCCGTAGCTCGCGAGTGCCGGGCGTAGCGACGCTAGTCCCCCCGCGATCAGGCGCTGACTGAGCGGCGCGAGGGCGCCAAGTGGCGAGTGGCAAGGATGAGACCCCGCGCGCCGCGCCCGCAGCCGCCGGCCGCCGGCAGTGCGCGCGCCTCATACACCTTAACACACAGCTCAAAATACGAAAGGAGTTAAAAAAACACCTCCAAAAAATTTCGAGCACCAATTTAAGTAGCTTTTGTTATTCACGACACTTACAGGAAGTCGTAAAAGCTTTTATTGTTCCAAATTGAAGTTTCAGTCGTCAAATGTCAAATACTTTAAACAAGCTTTCATGCCCAAAATGTTTCTACATTTCTCTGCAGGTAGTGCAGGTCACCAAATTTTAATAATATCAGTAGCATTCAAAAAAGTTCTTAGACGTTGGACTTATACCTCTGGTAACTATTTTCTCTTCGTTTTATGATAAATCACAAAAATGTCGAAATATTGTAAAAAGTACGTAATAAAAAAAACTTTGTAACACTACGGTATTATCAACAGTACGGAAGTCAGCTCTACCTGTTATATTCTTACTCGGACACGATATACACACGCAATTTATAAATATATTTATTATCCAGAATTATTATTATTTATCTATTAGGATTTACTGTTATTTTACCTGTCACTTTATGATTATAATTTTATGCCATCATTAAAATCGTACCTATTCTTGTTTAAATTATGATTTACATTAAGAATCTTGTTCCAAAGTTCCCCACTAAACTTAGTAAGTATCTTCGTAGACTTCGTTCAATCAATATCGCCTAAAAACACAAAGGGGAAATGATTTTTATTTTAGAATCTCAATACCCTTTTAAAGAGATGTTATTATTATCGGGAAATTTCAATTTTGAGGCTCGCCCAATCTGGGAGAGCCAGCGACTGAAAGAAGTAATAAGAGTCTTATCAGTAAAGCACACTCCTTGCATAATAATGGATGACAAATATTGTTAATAAAAATTGGTTGATACCTACACGGTAGGGTGCTTGGTGTTCAGTGCTTCAGTGTACGGATGCAGATCGCTACTGCCCACAAGATAGATCATAATATCCCACTATTGGCCACCACTACAGTTATATCTGTCTTTTCAACACACCTGCTCGTAACGAGGTTCTTATTCCACCGCTTTTATGCTCATAATCCTAGATATTAAACACGCGTGCATTTCACAATAATTAGCCAACTAGTGGAATAATTTAATAATTCGATCAAGTGACGTTTGT
This sequence comes from Pammene aurita, assembly GCA_947086415.1. Taxonomy (NCBI): domain Eukaryota; kingdom Metazoa; phylum Arthropoda; class Insecta; order Lepidoptera; family Tortricidae; genus Pammene; species Pammene aurita. The sequence continues at coordinate 18,515,793 of OX352293.1, read as the reverse complement.
ACTCTAGTACCAAGTTGTACGTACGCAGACAAATCGTTGTAATTTAGTCGGGTATTACCTTTACTTTTGTTTACCTCTTTATGAGTTTACATTCTAAAAAAGTAAAAAAAAGTAAATATATTAAAATATACACATTTACGATAGAATACAAATTATACAATCCTGATTGTGAATAAGAATCATTTCAACTTATTATATTACTCGTAATACACAATATTAGCTGTTTGACATTATACGTCCGCGCCTTTGCCTCAAGCTGCACGCACATCCAAAAAAAAAAATTGCGCGCCATTTATAAGTTAACCTCAAATCATTGTTTATTTGTTAGATTTTTCTCGTCGTGTTTTAGTAATTTAAACAAATTATATTTTCAATGAATAAGAAGACAACTTTAGCGTTAATTTAACCTCTGGATATATTTCAAAATTGTGATACATACTAGTAAAATGTCATCATAAAAATCTAGTGAGCAATACGTAAGAAAAAAATACTATAATTTATTGCACAATAAATGTAAAGTCTTTAATTATATGAAATTATTTGAAAAGAGTTCCAGATACTCAATAACGTCACAAAAAAGGTTAGTTAAATTTAATTATCTTAGGTTCGTAAGTACCTCTATCCTGTAAACATTCTGACAGTTAATGTATTTATCATAAGTTATTAATTATACTATTCTGTTATTTCCTCGCAAGTGTGTTGAAAAACGTCGTATGAAACGCGTGTGCTTGATCATTACATAAGCTCAGCTTCCTTATGCGCACTCACATGCGTTCGTGCGCACAATATAGCTTTGTATGTAATGATCAACTTAGCACACTTGTATCACAATGTACTATTATACTACAATAGCCTCTGATTATCCCTGAAGCATAAACGCTATTAGCACACGTACATTTTTTAAACGTAAAAACAATTGACTTTAATTTGATATCCAAAAGGATTGGACCTGTCAAAAGCTTTTCAATTGGCTTGTTTGTTGTTGTTGTTGTTTTTGTTAGGTTGCTGTGCTTTGCTTGTTATAATTTTTTTATGCAGTGAATGTTAAATGAATATCAAAAAGGAATTGCTTAACATTAATACCATACGTCAAACCTTTTAGTAACATTGGTTTTCAGAATTACAATTTGTTTTATGCCATTTTATGATATAAGGTCAATTTGATAACAAATCCGTAACAAATCAGAATATTAAAGTTACAATACTCTGTAATCTCGACCAGACTGTGTCTTCGGCTATTCGCGCCGAGTTGCCCTGTACAGTGTATATAATTGCCAGTTTGCCACATAATCGATCTAGTGGGGGACTTATGCTGCGAAGTCATCCACTGTCAGGGGCAGGTGATGGAGTCTTTATCGCTACGTCGGCGAGGGGCTGTCAACGCCACTTACGGTGCAGACGGAGACGGAGGCTCTCACAACTTCTGAGCGAACATGCTCAATGAAACGTGACAGCCCTATTTTATGAATTTTTGTCCGTTTGATACATCTTTCTTAAAGATTATTAAGGGCAGTACTTAGCTAATCAGTAATAGAGAGTATTAAGATCCTACAATACAATCAAGGAGTGTTAACAAGTTAAAGGGCAGGTACCACGCACCACGCACTTGATTATAATCCAATAACACACTTAAGACAGTATTTATAGAAGGCAGCTAGAGCTCACGTATTTCTCCGATAGAGATGGCGTGTTTTATGGACCGCGTACAACAGAATGCTGTTGCTAAGGTTTTTTAGTTACAGTATTTTAGTAAACCAATTTGTATGTTGAAAATGCTAGAAACCTTTTAACCTGTTTTACGAAAAAACGCTCCGAGCGGATTTTGACGCAATCAGCGGCGAGCGTATGGTCTCACTTGTCTCTGAACGAAAATTACATTTTTTTTCGTAAATTAGGCGTGCAACTCTACAATCATTTTTTTGAGAACGCGACGCATTAGGGCAGCAAAGTATATTATGCAAAAGTGCATTAAGCAAAGTGTATTAAGTAAAAGGAGCTGAAGTAAATTTGTAAAACATAATTTATAATGTAGCCATATGCTATTGTAGATATAATTATTCAAAAGCAGACATACTAAGTGCCACATACCTATAGGCCTTGTAAAAAGATTGCAAGCAAGAAAAAACATGGGAATTAGGCGAAGAATGCAAATAAAAAGAGCATTAAATCGATGGGAAATAATTAATCACATCCGTTACTTAAAGCAGAAACAAAGTAATTTAGAAATGACCCGTGAAATATCTTTATTAATGACGATAGCGCTTTTGTCTTTGATGTTGCGAGCGAGATAAGACTGATTGACGGTAACTGCAGCTATATTCACAAAACCAGGTATTATCTATTGCGAGCTAGTTTCTTCACTTTCTACTATTACTTGGCCTCAAGATCCGTAATAAAATATACGTTCCGGCTATCTCAGTTTTAAACTGGTCAAGAGTAAAGCAAAGCATTCAGTTTACATTGTGAATAACCATACAAATGTTTTATTCCAATATCAAGCGTAATTGAGTCGAACCTTTCGGAAAACAAGAGTGGCATTCTGACTTTAGAAACCTTGGCGTGATTAGATGGTACTTTACAAATTACTCGTAGTGCAACAGTTATTGAATCATTGTGTATGAAATGACGGGTGCCAGTACTTATCATTATCACTTATCACAGTTATCACGTAAACTTATTAAACCCTGAACTGACCAGAAATATATGATTATTGTCAAGAGGGCGCTATTATTCTCATTTATATGGCAACAGTTCAGTATAGTCATAGAGCGTATTATCCTCTATGGTATGGTGACATCTTGATTTGTTTATCTGTCAGCTCTGATTTTAATTTGTGTAAAATAATTGTAATTATATATTGTATTCTAATTGTAAAATGTTTCATTGCAAAATAGTTAGCGTATTATATTTACAGCTGTTTATTGCATATGCTATTTACATGTTTTTATCTTGACCATGAATATTGTTGGGAAATTTTTGTCGGTTATTATTTAATATTCAACACTTTACTATTGTTTAAATAAACCACAACAATGACACTGCTAAAGTGACAGCCTATCACTTGCCCTCACACATGCATATCATTCTGTCATTAAAATTATTGCCTGTGCAAGAAATTAGTTTCACTGAAATTCCGCAACATGGCGCATGATCATATATTTCTGGTCAGACTTTACCTTTTTAATCATTTACTGGCTTCGTATGCAGCCTTTTGTGGCCGTTTTAACTTTCAACTCTATTGAAGTATTGATTGTATATAAAGTTCGTTCATTCAACCATTACTTTTTATTTCATGCGGTAGGGTAAAAGGTTAAGAACAGGTTAAGAAAAGGTTCAGTCGTTTCTCAACTGTTTCATTAATCATCTTGGTACCTATTTACTTACATACGTAATACCTCCTAATTATACCTAGAAGCTACATTCATCGTATCGTAAAGTACCTAACTGCTTATTTTGTTAGCTAATTGCGTCATTGAGTTTTCCCGGCTCTTATTCTAATTTTATGTTTTTCAAATTTTTATTATACAAAAATATATACCTACAACTTACCTACATACCCGTATATCTATTTACTCGTAGAACGCAGATTTAGAAGAAGTAGCAAACCACCTGGTTACAGCTTTTTGTTTGTATTCTATACGTATTTATATCCCATTTCTAGGTGCATTATTTATTGATCTATTTATATTGTCATGGATCTTATCTCAAGACCACACGGCCTGAGCTTCGTTGCGCTGGTCCACTTGAGCGGTCGGCTCGTAGCGCTCGGTATTCCCTAAAAGCACAGGGCCAGGTAGACTCGGCAGGCTAATGGGTAGCGGTACAGGGTAGCCCACTACCCCGCTTTCTAAGAACCCGTCGACCACTTGCGGCGACCGTTTAACTTGATAAACGCGGGGCATAATAATATCCGATGTCTGGTCGGTTGCTGGACACGCGATTTTTTAGGTAAGTATGTTATTTATAGGTACTAGGTATAGAAACTAAGTCTGGAAGATAAGTAATCCGAATGATATTGTTACTATGGAAAAAGTATAAGATTAAGGCAACTAAATTGGTCTAATGGCAATATGAAATCTTAATTGTCTATTTTAGTTAGAGTTAAATAAATGTAAATTAATATTTTTAACAAATAAAACCGACTTCAGTAGGGAAGGCCGGTGAAAGATTATTGTAGATGCCGCTCTTAGTTTCCATACTATAAAATAACTTGCTTAACAAACACAGCGAAGAGGACAAATCGCCAAACGTCAACTATGCGTCGTTGAAGAGTTCCGTTCTGATCATCATCAGCAGTTCCACTTCACCAAATATAACTCCTTTAAATGTTAATGCTTGATTTGTTGATGAAAATACTAAAATCACTAAGTATATTATGCCTTTAACATTTGAAGAGTTCCCTCGATTCCTCATGGAGCCAATCATCACAACTCGAGCTTGACAAAAATTGTCTTGACAATCTGTTATCTCACCTATTAAGTTACATTTTATATGCCAGATAGAAAGATACAATTAGTTTAATCGCCTCAATTTGTCCATCTGATCTGTATAATTAGTGTTGTCAACGAATGATCGAGATGGAAATGTCGAAAGCAGAAAGTTTGACTTCGGGACTTTATTAAGACTGGTTAGGAGATAAACAAACTAAAAGTCCCCACCCCCTTATAACATTTTTAGGGTCGCTTTTAATCCAGAATAACTATTTGCCAGTTATTTGTGTATGACAAGAATCGTGGGGAAAATTCAAAATTGACCGTTTTTATCTGTGTAAGTGCTTATATCTAGACAACTACACTCGAGTGCAAATAATTCGGGTCAGTAAGAAAAACTATAATATCTCCTAAAATAATAAAGCTAGGAGCCTGAATTAAATTGTATATTATAGATAAATGCATAGTTAACAAAACAACGTCAAGAGTTAGAGATGATATTCACTTGTTTATTTAATTAACATAGTAAACACGATATCAATTAATTATAGGCAAAAAGCAACCGTGGTACCTCACACACAAAACTAAAAACAAAAAAAAAGTAAAACATATCAATACTTCGTATTGCCTCCTCGGGCTCTTCTTACAGCTTCTAAACGATTGGGCATACTGTTTATTAAGTTTCTTATGCGTTCTTGCGGGATATTAGCCCATTCTTCCACTAACGCCTGTTTCAGGTCTCTAAGTGTAGCTGGGGCGAGGTTTCGATTTCTTACACGCCTTCCGAGCTCGTCCCATACGTGCTCAATCGGATTTAGGTCCGGGCTTCTCGAGGGCCAGTTCATAGTGTTGATGCCAACCTCCTCAAAATAATCTTCCACGATCTGTGCGTTGTGTGGCCTGGCGTTGTCATGCATGAACATTGAGTTTTCACCCATATTAATTAAATATGGGCCTACATGCTCATTAAGAATCTCTTCCACATACCTGGCACTAGTTAACGTTCCATTTTCTATCAAAACTGATTGCGTGCGACTCTCTGAAGAGATTCCAGTCCAAACCATAACAGACCCACCGCCGAAAGCAACTTTTTCTTCAAAACAGGCTGGAATAAAACGTTCACCTGGCCGTCTGTAAACTCTTCGCCGCCCGTCATGTGCATAGAGCATAAATCTGGATTCGTCAGAAAACATAATTCTTGCCCATTCTTCGGCACTCCATCGCCTGTATTCGCGTGCGTAAAGTTTCCTTGCAGTTCGATGCCCTCTGTCAAGTTTTGGGCCATTTGCCGGTCTATGTGGGGTCAAATTAGCTTCACGAAGCCGCCGCCTTACAGTCCACTCGCTGATGTCATCTCTTCGGGTCTCTCCGAATGTGGCACCGTATAACACTGGATAAATAGAAAGGACATATTTAGAAGAAGAAATACGGTATTGATATAACTTCAATTCAATATAATTATTGTTTGATCATCATAACGTTCTCACACATGTAAAGGCGACTAAAAATTCACATAAAATGAGATTGAGATATCATTGTAATACATCAAGTGCAAAAATAGTCCCGCCGACGCCGCTGCATTCGTCTCGGCGAGAATTAAACCGCGCTACTGAAAAGGTTTAACATGAATGAGATCCGTTCAACGTTTACAATGTAACAACATCAGAAAGTATCTTTTACGTAAATGTTTACTTGTTTTCTTTGTACCTTTGTTTTACGCGTTAAAACCAAACGTTACTTTCTTTGACTTGTAATAACCGGAAGGTGTACATTATTTATACAACACGGATTAGACTGCTCGTAATAGATGATCACAGCTTACACGCAACTGCTTAAAGAAGATATAATTATGTACACATTCAGAATCTGTTAGACTTAACCGTTTATGAAACCAAATTGCAAACAAATTAAATCGGAAATAACAAGCGCAAAACGTAAATTGCAGGGAGATAAATGGAGCGGAACACGACAAGAAATGTCGGGAGGAAAATCAACATCTGCCTACGTTAAAAAAACTTACAAATATGGTAAAGCGCATTTAGATAAGAACCTGCCTAATCATAATACCATACTTAGTATGGTTTGCATTGCAACTAATGTGGTGGTTATGTCCAATACCTATTTCCAACTTTTTGTTTACATTTGCTTAGAAGTCCATAAATGTGACGTTTTCTAGTCAAGGGTACATCATTGTCGGTTGTTTATAAAGTTTATTTCTATTTCTAAACATTTTTTTATGGCAGGGCAGGAACGCCTATTTGTCCTCTTTGACAACCCACATGTACCTTTGACTTGATTATATCACAATTTATGTTCGTGTTTTCACATGGCATGTAGAGATGTTCCTGTTCACTTCTCTTAGAGTACGGTTATGAAATACTATTATCTCTTCTGTGGTACGGTGTACACTTATGTTTGCTTAGGATAGGAGATTTCTGAAATAGCTATTAGTGCTTCAAAATGTCGAGATAATTGTAAAAATGTTACATGTCAACCTCTTATCAACACAATTCAACTGACCATAACCTAACCATAGTGGCACCGGTACATGATAGCGGTATCTACTACATGATATCATAAGGTCACACAACTCGCTAGACGTCTAAACAAGAAATACGAGTACACACACACATAGCAAGTGATTGCGTAGGCGTCTGCACCGCGTCTGTACAGGAAATGGCCCGCAGATGAGCTGTGACAGTCGACAGCAAATAAACGTAAATATACCGTGTTTCCATACATTGACTCATTTCCGTGGGCCGGATTGAGCGGGTATGGGAATCGTTCACGTATAAGTAAACCAGGTAACATATTGCTGTATTTTTATCGAGATAGCGACGTCTTAAAATCCCTGTAATACTAAATCGCATCAAAAACATGAATGCCAACTTCGTTAACGGTTCCGCTGATAAAATAAGTGAGATCTTACTGGAAACCAAGTTCTTTCAATGCTCCTTAGATTTTATGTCATAGGAGTACATAACGTTTTTCAATTGATGAAAATTATATTATAACGAAGTTCCTTCTCGGACGGTTCGCGGATGGGGGCTAGGCGAAAAAAAGTCACGTGACCATCACGAAAACGCGACATCAAAACCATACGATTGAGAAACAAGTGAAAGCGAAAAAGTCTAAAAGAAATAAAAATCAAAAAGAGTCAAAAAAGTGAAAAAGTCAAAAATGACAAAAAAGTCGAAAATGACAAAAGAGTCAAAAAAATCAAAATGACAAAAACTGCAAAAATTAAAAAAAATACAAAAAAGTCAAAAATGAAATTACATAACTTCGTTCCAACCGAGTGTTCCACGACACTTTTTTTGTGTTATATGCTATTTAATAGTGCGACAAGTTTTTTCTTTTTCTAATAGTTTCTTCTATTTGATTTATACGTTAGAAATGATCACTTATTTATCCAATAGTTAGTACCTTATCTTCCACGCACTTATTTAAATACTTGGATGGATCAAAACTTGCTAAGTTGCACTATTAAATTGTAAAAAAACACAAAAAATCATGTTAAGATATGCACTTATGACAGAAAAAATGATCTAATCACCTTTAAATAAATCAATGGCTGTACCGAATTACAATATTAGAAAAAAAGAAGGCAAAAATAAACACTAAACCGGCGAAAGTATTGTCTTAATGATATACAGACAGACACGTTACTACGGCGTCTGGATCTCAGTGAACATGACAAAATAAGAAATGCGACCAAGAGGCGAATTTTATGAAATATGGATTTTACTTGGAAACTGACGCATGAATAATGCGCTAGAACCTCCGAAATATGTGATGAAACACAAAAATATGTGAAGTCACGGAGCGGCGCGAGTTGCCTTAAGTACTAAGTATGACCCTTATTAAAGAATTAAGAATGAAGGAATAACATTCAATTTTATGTACTTAACTCTGAGGATATTTTAAGGTCCCGCAGATAAAACTTTATGCATTTGCCATGTTCGTCCATCCATCTGAACTAAAGTATCTAAACCTTCGTTCTTACCTAGGTCAAAAGTAGGTATTCTATTCAGAAACTGCTCAGCATTGCTCAAATTGGTAAAATAATATACTAATTGGTTACATTACATATATAAAAAAAAAACGATTTTGTCAAAATAATTACATATAAAGTTTTTGTTCTGAACGTAAAAGAAGCGTATTTGTTCCGCTGGCTGTGGAAACCACCGGTTGTTGGTGTGCCGAGGCAAGGGTTTTTTTAAGGGAAGTCGGGAGGCGTATGCGAGAGAGGTCTGGCACCTCGCTCCGGGTCTTTCCTGATGCAAAGGTTGTCTATCGCCGTTCAACGCACCATGGGCACCTTTGCATCTGGAGGGTCACGGGGTGGGTTTCTGGGAGATATAATTGGTTAATGGTGTATTAGGCTTAGGTGTAGATTTTCGTGCTCATTTAAATTATCTTGTGTGTAGTTTTATTGTACTATTTATAGTGTTTAGTTTTAGTTTTATTTTAGTTATTCGAATAATTTGATATACTTATTAAGTACGAAGGGGACTAAATAACATTCAAATTCAATGAGGTTTATATTGGGTACATTAAAGAAATAAAAATGAAAAGAAGACTTACTGAAATGAAAATCGTTATTTGTAGGGATGCATTTTTCTATGTCGTCCACTCCTATAGGTCAGCGAACTAGTCATGTTTATTCGACCTAATATAAAAATTTACATATATAGCACTCAAAATACATTGATATGGAAATCATTCAATTACCAGAGGCAGAAGGAAAAATTTTACGTGGTTTAGGCGTTGCTGTATAATTTAATACTTTAATGCATAACAGACATATAACTTTTAGTGGCGTGGCAGGAATGAAAATGCCATAGAAACTTCTCAACGATATTAATTTATCGACAAAGCCTTGTAAATTAATGCCCAAAAAGGAGTCTAGTTGGAAATGTAGAAAGCAGGAGGTTACTTTAGGAATTTGTTAAGACTAGTTAGATTAAATATACTAAAAGTCCCCACCCCCCCGAGGTGAGGCCGAGAGCGGAGGCAAAGAAGGTTTTTTGCTTACATCTTGATTACCATGCGTCATAAGAAAATTTTGTTATAAGTAGTACATAATTGAAGCTGATAAAATTCTAAAAAAGTCAAAAAAGTCAAAACGAGTCAAAAAAGTCGAAAAAGTCGAAAGAGTCAAAAGAGTCGAAAGAGTCGAAAGAGTCGAAAGAGTCGAAAAAGTCGAAAGAGTCGAAAGAGTCGAAAGAGTCGAAAGAGTCAAAACAGTCAAAAAAGTCAAAAATGTCAAACCAGTCCAAAAAGTCGATAAAGTCGAAAGAGTCGAAAGAGTCGAAACAGTCGAAACAGTCGAAACAGTCGAAAGAGTCGAAAGAGTCGAAAGAGTCGAAAAATTCGAAAGAGTCGAAAGAGTCGAAAGAGTCGAAAGAGTCAAGAGTCAAAAGAGTCAAGAGTCAAAAGAGTCAAAAGAGTCAAAAAAGTCAAAAAAATCAAAAAAACCAAAAGTTAAAAAAAGCCAGAAAAGCCAAAAAAGTAAAAAAAGCCAAAAAAGCCAAAAAAGTCGAAAAAGTCAAAAAAGTCGAAACAGTCGAAACAGCCGAAAGAGTCGAAAGAGTCGAAAGAGTCGAAAGAGTCGAAGAGTCGAAAGAGTCGAAAGAGTCGAAAGAATCGAAGGAGTCAAAAGAGTCAAAAGAGTCAAAAAAGTCAAGTGTCAAACAAACAAGTCAAAAAAGTCAAAAAAGTCAAAAAAGTCAAAAAAGTCAATAAAGTCAAAAAAGTCAAAAAAGTCAAAAAAGTAAAACCAGTCAAAAAAGTCAAAAAAGTAAAACCAGTCAAAAAAGTCGAGAAAGTCGAAAAAGTCGAAAGAGTCGAAAGGGTGGAAAGAGTCGAAAGAGTCAAAACTATCAAAAAAATCAAAAAAGTCAAAAATGTCAAAAAATTCAAAAATGCCAAAAAAGTCGAAAGAGTCGAAAGAGCCGAAAGAGTCGAAAGAGTCGAAAGAGTCGAAAGAATCGAAGGAGTCAAAAGAGTCAAAAGAGTCAAAAAAGTCAAGTGTCAAAAGTGTCAAAAAAGTCAAAAAAGTCAAAAAAGTCAAAAAAGTCAAAAAAGTCAAAAAAGTCAATAAAGTCAAAAAAGTCAAAAAAGTCAAAAAAGTAAAACCAGTCAAAAAAGTCGAGAAAGTCGAAAAAGTCGAAAGAGTCGATAGGGTGGAAAGAGTCGAAAGAGTCAAAACTATCAAAAAAATCAAAAAAGTCAAAAATGTCAAAAAATTCAAAAATGCCAAAAAAGTCAAAAAAGTCAAAAAAGTCAAAAAAGTCAAAAAAGTCGAAACAGTCGAAACAGTCGAAACAGTCGAAACAGTCGAAAGAGTCGAAAGAGTCAAAAAAGTCGAAACAGTCAAAAAAGTCAAAAGAGTCAAACAAGTCAAAAAATTCGAAACAGTCGAAACAGTCGAAAGAGTCTAAAGAGTCGAAAGAGTCGAAACAGTCGAAACAGTCGAAACAGTCGAGACAGTCGAAACAGTCGAAAGAGTCGAAAGAGTCAAGAGTCAAAAGAGTCAAGAGTCAAAAGAGTCAAAAGAGTCAAAAGAGTCAAGAGTCAAAAGAGTCAAAAGAGTCAAAAAAGTCAAAAAAGTCAAAAAAGTAAAAAAAGTAAAAAAAGTAAAAAAGTCAAACCAGTCAAAAAAGTCGAAAGAGTCGAAAGAGTCAAGAGTCGAAAAAGTCATGAGTCAAAAGAGTCAAAAGAGTCAAAAGAGTCAAAAAAGTAAAAAAAGTCAAAAAAGTCAAAAAAGTAAAAAAAGTAAAAAAGTCAAACCAGTCAAAAAAGTCCAAAAGGTCGAAAGAGTCGAAAGAGTCGAAAGAGTCGAAAGAGTCGAAAGAGTCGAAAGAGTCGAAAGAGTCAAAAGTCAAAAAAGTCAAAAAGCCAAAAGTTAAAAAAAGCCAGAAAAGCCAAAAAATAAAAAAAGCCAAAAAAGTCGAAAAAGTCAAAAAAGTCGAAACAATCGAAACAGTCGAAAGAGTCGAAAGAGTCGAAGAGTCGAAAGAGTCGAAAGAGCCGAAAGAGTCGAAAGAGTCGAAAGAGTCAAAAGAGTCAAAAGTGTCAAAAAAAACAAGTCAAAAAAGTCAAAAAAGTCAAAAAATTCGAAACAGTCGAAACAGTCGAAAGAGTCAAGAGTCAAAAAAGTCAAAAAACCAAAAGTTAAAAAAAGCCAGAAAAGCCAAAAAAGTAAAAAAAGCCAAAATAGCCAAAAAAGTCGAAAAAGTCAAAAAAAAGCCAAAAAAGTCGAAAAAGTCAAAAAAGTCGAAACAGTCGAAACAGTCGAAAGAGTCGAAAGAGTCGAAGAGTCGAAAGAGTCGAAAGAGCCGAAAGAGTCGAAAGAGTCGAAAGAGTCGAAAGAGTCGAAGGAGTCAAAAGAGTCAAAAGAGTCAAAAAAGTTAAGTGTCAAAAGTGTCTCTTTTGACTCTTGACTCTTTTGACTCTTTTGACTCTTTTGACTCTTTTGACTCTTGACTCTTTTTCGACTTTTTTGGCTTTTTTGGCTTTTTTTACTTTTTTGGCTTTTCTGGCTTTTTTTAACTTTTGGTTTTTTTGACTTTTTTGACTCTTTTGACTCTTTCGACTCTTTCGATTCTTTCGACTCTTTCGACTCTTTCGACTCTTTCGACCTTTTGGACTTTTTTGACTGGTTTGACTTTTTTTACTTTTTTGACTTTTTTGACTTTATTGACTTTTTTGACTCTTTTGACTCTTTTGATTCTTTTGACTCTTTTGACTCTTTTGACTCTTTTGACTCTTGACTCTTTTGACTCTTGACTCTTTCGACTCTTTCGACTCTTTCGACTTTTTTGACTGGTTTGACTTTTTTACTTTTTTTACTTTTTTGACTTTATTGACTTTATTGACTTTATTGACTTTTTTGACTTTTTTGACTTTATTGACTTTATTGACTTTATTGACTTTATTGACTCTTTCGACTGTTTCGACTGTTTCGACTGTTTCGACTGTTTCGACTCTTTCGACTCTTTCCACTTTATCGACTTTTTTGAATGGTTTGACATTGACTTTTTTGACTGTTTTGACTCTTTCGACTCTTTCGACTCTTTCGACTCTTTCGACTCTTTCGACTTTTTCGACTCTTTCGACTCTTTCGACTCTTTCGACTCTTTCGACTTTTTCGACTTTTTTGACTCGTTTTGACTTTTTTTACTTTTTTGACTTTTTTAGAATTTTATCAGCTTCAATTATGTACTACTTATAACAAAATTTTCTTATGACGCATGGTAATCAAGATGTAAGCAAAAAACCTTCTTTGCCTCCGCTCTCGGCCTCAGCTCTGGGGGGTGGGGACTTTTAGTATATTTAATCTAACTAGTCTTAACAAATTCCTAAAGTAACCTCCTGCTTTCTACATTTCCAACTAGACTCCTTTTTGGGCATTAATTTACAAGGCTTTGTCGATAAATTAATATCGTTGAGAAGTTTCTATGGCATTTTCATTCCTGCCACGCCACTAAAAGTTATATGTCTGTTATGCATTAAAGTATTAAATTATACAGCAACGCCTAAACCACGTAAAATTTTTCCTTCTGCCTCTGGTAATTGAATGATTTCCATATCAATGTATTTTGAGTGCTATATATGTAAATTTTTATATTAGGTCGAATAAACATGACTAGTTCTCTGACCTATAGGAGTGGACGACAGAAAAATGCATCCCTACAAATAACGATTTTCATTTCAGTAAGTCTTCTTTTCTAATAACTTAATAACTTAAGAACAAGTTTAGCAAGATAGTTTCTAGATTTTGAAGGAGGAGATTATCAATTCATCGGGTTTTCTTTTTGTTTTTTTTTTATGCTTACCGATCATTCGAAGACGGCTCAACCGATTTAGGAAATTGTTGTTGTGTTTTAAAGAGTATACTCTACGATTGTTCCCATTGTCACCAGGTCAGGTTCTGACTATGGGATCCTGGACAAATCGAGGGAAATCTTTAAATATTATATGATGATTTTAGTGTTTTTTACAGTAGCCCGGGAATTTGCTTTTGGAAAGGTGGAGAATAAGTGAAGTCTGTTCTGTTTTGTTTAAAATTATTTTTTATTATATTTGAAATGGCTAAACTGATTCTGATGCGGTTTTCAGAAAAGTATTTGTTATAGTCTGGAAAATGTTTTTAGTATAGGGTCAGATAGTCGTCAGTGGGACACTTTTTTTTTGGCCATAACCAATGACCATAAGGGGTTATATCAAGAAGGATAGCATAGTTAATTTAATGTAGTTTTTGTTTGGTTTTGATTTTTTTCAGTTTTTATTGAATCATATTTGTCAGTCGCGACAAATCCGACTAACATCATACAAGAAACATCATTTACAAGCTTAGCAAGATATTTAGGGTGGATCATTCCACCTCCATCCCCCACTACTTAGCCAGGCCGTTGGGTTATTTTTCTGACAGATATAGTAAGATTAAAATCGAAACAATACGAACCGTATACAGATATCAAGCAGTTAAAACACAAACTCACGCGGGTGAAGTCACAGGTAAAATTTGTTTCTGATTATTTTTTACTAATAACAAGTAGATATTATATATAATAACATGTTAAAAAAGACAAGAAACAAAAAATATTAATACGTTATTTCTCTTCAATAATCAATATTAAAAAAATAATGATGAAACCACAATACAACTAAAATGCCATTATTATCGATCTTTATACGTTATAAGTAACAACTATAGTACTTACATTAATAATATTTTCAATGCCCGTCATAAACTGAACGAGAACAAAATAAATGTAAACTTTATATAATAATAAAGCCAAAGAGATAAGATTTTTCAACCTTACTTACCTACTATTTCTACCCTGATGGAATTTTCTACTTCCATAAAAATATAAAAATATGAGTTTATAAAAGGTGAAATCTGGGTCGTGATCCTGAACCACTTTTTATGACTTTGTAACTGATCACCATAATATATATTATTACATATTATTATATCAAGATCTTTGAATATTTTTCCACGAAAATTATTTTGAACATTATCGGTTCAGACGTTTTTGAAATATCTCCAAAAAAACTACGTACATAGGCAGATACGACCTTGCAATATTAATTTTTTCGATAGCCGGTACGGAACTCTCCACTATGCGTGGTCCGACTCGCACTTAGACGGTTTTTTCAGAATCGACACGCTCGAAACGTCAGGAAAATAATAAAAGTAAAGTGTACGTGATTAAGTCACGTTTTTGTCAAAATCATGCCAATATGAATGAACTTTACATCAATGTCATCAATAAAATTCACAACAGGGTCTCACAAGGACATAAGGCTTTATTTAGGACCGAGCTTGATGTTTTAAATCCGTTATCGATTGTGAGCTGATGACTTGATGACTTATTAGATTATTTATTTATTTATGTTAAGGAGAACCAACAGCTTTTAAGTCACAGTTATACAATTAAATACACACAGAAAGCCAATTAAAGGAACTCACAAGTAATAACAATATAGTCTAAATTAAACTAATGCTAGGCTACTAACGCATACACACATGCGAACAAGAAGAGAAAATTCGATAACATACTAATTCTAATATAAAAGTATGAAAACATTAGTTCTATTAGTATTATTGATTATCATCATCTTATTAGGCCCGATGTGCAGGAGCGTTGAATACCGAAATACTTTTATTTCAACAGAAAATACAAATTTTAACGAGCCAGTTGGATATGGACTACAATATGAAGAAAGAAACCAATAGAAGAAGCGAGAACATAACAGACATAATGAAATAGATAAAAGTGGCGTTTGAAAATAGGTACTCATCGTCATCATCATCAGCTATTTATCGCCCACTGCTGAGCATAGGCCTCTAATAGGAAAATAGATAGTGGGGAAGTTCATGTTAATCGGAAATCGGATCGTTTTATTTAAACTCAAGGAAGGAAGGAAGGAGTTCGTAAAAAGCTTTTTCGCATTATAGTACATTGCATTTGATGCATGACATGCAATTTCAGGTTTGGTTTCTGTTGAGTCTATACAGTACATTCAATGAAGTTTGATTTTGGTATACTAGAAAAAGTAAATTGTTTAAATAAAATACGAAACAAAATTAAGTAAAAAAATAAAAACAAAAAAGACTATATTATATCTTTTTAAAAAAAGGGCCTTCAAACAACCCACCCGCTGAAAAGCACAATTTTTACACATAAGTTCCACCCCTATCCTTATCCAGATTTAAAATAAATAAAGAGAAAGAAAATTAAATTTGTCTGTGTATTTACTTTATTATTGAAGTCAGTCGGTGCCAAACTAAAATTTTAGGACAACGAAGAACACTGCAGTTGCAAATACATGGTTTACTCATTATTTTATTTTTTATTTTTTTAATACCACGACGGTGGCAAACACGCATACGGCCCGCCTGATGGTAAGCAGTTACCGTAGCCTATGGACGCCTGCAACCCCCGAGGATTCACATGCGCGTTGCCTACCCTTTAAGAACCTATACACTCCTTTTATGAAGAACCTCATACTGTAGCCCGCTGAGAAAACCTCGGCAGGGAGTTAATTCCACAGTCGCAGCGTTCGTGGGAGGAAATTCCTCTTAAACCATACAGTGCGCGACCTATTAGGCTCCGGGGTGTGAGGATGAACACCCTGCCGGCGGCGAGCGGTGCGGTGACAAAAAGCTGCCGATTAATTAAGTTCTTTCACTAATTTCCCGCTCCAAAGAGACAGTGAAGTGGTTTGGCAGTGGCACCGACTTCAAAAAATAAATTATAAATTTTCTTACTATTATGTATTAATTACTTTCTGGCAGAAATTTGCTTTACAGGGTAAAAATAGAGACGGGGTAGGGACTGGATATTCAGATCATTGCTTTTTAGAAGACGGTTCCCATTTTTAAAAAATTAATTAAATTAAACTATCATTTTAGTTTCAGTTTTTGTATTGTTTTTTTTTTACAAGTTTTTGTGTTGTTTATTTATTTAAACTTTTTATTTTTTTATTTCATATTTTTTTGTGATATGTACATTAGGTAAGTACTTCGTTTATTTTACAACAATTATTATATACTTAAAACTAGTTAAAACACATAAAATTAATATGCTATCCTTTTTAATAGCAACCACCTAATGTATGATCATATTGATCATTGGTTTCGGACTACTAAAAAAAAGTGTTACACTGTCGACCACCTGACCTTATACCAAAATCTTGTCCAGAATGTAACAAATACTTTTCTGAAAACTGCATCAAAACCGGTTTAGCATACTTACATACATACAGACATATGTACATACATACAAACATATGGGTCAGTCGTTTTGACATGATATGACATATTAGTTTAACTCGATCATAAATAGCATATAAATTTTATGTGTTTTAAGTATATATTGTTGTAAAATAAACGAAGTTGCAGTCACTAAAAAGTATAAAATAAAAAACAACACAAAATTTAGTAAAAAAAATTAACTAAAGCTAAAACGATAGTTTAGTAGTACATACCTGTATCGTTTAATAACGGATCCATGCGGGCGACGTCCTAGGTATCAATAATAATAAATAATAATAATAACGTAGGGGGTCAAAAAGTGGCAAAAGTTCTCTTACATAAAATAAATATTATTATATTTTTGCAATAACAATTATTGCAAAAATAAATAAAATAAAAAATATTGCCTACTTACTTTTTTGGTAAAATTTTTGCTAAACGATTATACAAGTAACTTCCTTACGAGTACCTACATTGATAGACTGCTAAATAAAATCATAACCCTTCCTTTTAGCTTCGCAGTAGTCGGGAAAAAAAGGAAGGCTAAATGATTGATTGTTCTATGCATAGCTTCAGAACCTACCAGTACTACTACCTAGACAGTTACGAGTACATATATATACCAAGACCTAGTAGGCATTTATCCTGCGACACGAAGAAATCACATGTTATGTTATAGGTACCTGATATAAAGTTACTACTCGTACATACCTAGTAGATAGGCATTTATGTTGCCACACTGACGGGTTATTATTATTTTTAATATCATCAAAATTATTTTATTTTATGTTCATACATGTTTTATTGATGTAGGTAAGTAATCAATTACCTACACTCGCATCCACATCATCATTCTAATACCTACCTAACGCAAGCGAACATTAGGCGTCCTCCACACTGCTGCGGTTTCCGCATGCGGCGCTGGTGCGCGAGCGAGATACCGTTCTGCGTGTGTATAGCGATATCACGCTTGCACACCGTCGCCCCATGCGGTTGCGGCGCCAGTGTGATATACTTAGAGCGAGCGAGATAGATAGTACCTATTATCTGGCACGCACTCGTACTTACGCAGTCCTGCTAAGGGAACTAAGTGTTATCCAAACCGGACGTTGCAGGTTCTAACCCGGGCGAGTACTAATGATTTTTTGGCTTATGTATTTTTTTACATCTTATTTTAGGCTATTTAATAATTTATTTATGGTTTCATCAAATTTATACCTACAAAAAAAAAACGAAAAATAGAATGAAAAAAAAAACAAACATCTGTATTACCTAGGTATGTAATATTGATACATCACATCATTGACATAATTTGTGTTGATTTGCTAGACACCATATAAAATGAAAAATTTGCATAAATATGTATATTGCTTATTTTATTTATAAAGTTGTTTATAAAATATTACCAAACTTTAGATTTTTCTACGAGTATAATTGCTTAAAAAACTGAAGTTTTATATTTAGACTGAACATATTTAAAAAAAAATGAAAAAAGTTTTCAATACTGAGATTTGATCCACCGACACCGGATTGATTCTTTATTCACTTACTACCAAAGCCACGAACCACGAGGCTACCATTACATTGCATTTGATAACGAAATTTTCCATCCTTTTGTAATTGTTAGATGTGGGTGAAGCAACCAAAATACGCACACAAGCGTATCGCATAGTCTCGTAAACACTGCCCAATTTTAGAATACCTCCGGATCCAATCGTAATGAACGGAGCCGTAGGTCATCGTTTATTTGATATTTAATTTTTACGTAAATCAGACGGGAGCTCAAGCGGCAAACGTCTGCCCTCTGTGACATTCGCCGGCGTTATGGGCTGGCTTCGCGTAAAGGACGGATTTATGACTTCGGCGCGTGAGGAAAAGAGAAGCGGAACGTGAAGTGGTGGGCGTTTGATGATGAATTCGTGAAATCAAAAATGGTAACAAATATTTGGATTTTATTATGAATACGATACGTTTTCGTTTAAGAGATATTAGAATACATGAAAACCTTTACTTTAAAGTAAATAAGACTGCATAAAGATGTTTTGTTTAGTTGAACCAAGGAAAAAAAGAAAACTGAAGACGTAACTTTGGATTTATTTTCTATCGAGGAAAGTTTAAGCATTCGTGTATCGGGTTAGTAATATGTTATATCACATAGTCAAGAAACATATATCCGAAAATCATATCTGTTAGTTTCCGATGCTTGCCACTATGACGTTTTAAAGATCGGGTTATTTTTCAAAATAGGGCCTTAATCTACGGAATTCGAAAAAATATTGTCGCTGAGCGACGAGAAAGTTGGGATAAGGAAAATGTTATAAAATAAAACTACGACGTTGAATGACAATTATTTTATTCTTAGATTACATAAGTATCCTCGACATAACGCCTGTGGACCAGAGTTGGGCAAAAAATAACGTGATTGAAACTAAAGTTAAAAATGAGAACGTTACTCATAATCATATGAACATGATTACGAATTCAGTCACGAGCTTTCTAATCTGATTGACCACCGACATGAGTAAATCATGTCGATTTTTAGTTTCACTCATGGTTAGCTGAAGTGATTACATTAGTAAGACAGTATGCTTAGTTAAACTAACGATTTAGTTAATTAGATGATTAGATTTTGATTAGATTTTGCGTAGCTACTAGCTCCTTCACTTTTTTCCTGACGAAACAGAGGCGGTACCTAGGTGAGTATAATATACATTTAGGATAAATGGCTATTTGTGACAATATTTCTAAAGGTATCATTTGGCGGTTGGCGCTTACGTCTTAAGTTGTATAGTGCAGATTCAATATTGAGCAATACAAGCGTAAATGCCAGTGGAAAATGTTACCTTTACCAAAATATCGACAATTTTTTTGTTAGTTTTTGGTATGAGTGTACAAATGAATGCTCCCATTTAACTTTGAAACGGCCTGTTCGGTTTTATTGCGGTTTTCGGCTACAGTTAAGGGGGCGTCCATTAATCGCGTCATATTGTATATGGGGGGGAGGGGGTCAAGAAAAAACACCAATGATCACCACAGGGGGGAGGGGGGTCTGGACAGATATCACGTGTAATTTTTTTGACGGGATTCATGAGGAATCAAGGGAACTCCTGAAACCTTATAAGCAGACGTATAGCGATTTTTTTAAATCTAAAAACCAAACAATTGTATTTAAATAGTGCTATTTAGTGAAATAGAAACTGCTTGTGAAGACCAGTAGGTATGGAACTCCTCCACGACAAGTTTTTTTACGACTTGGGACTAATAGCCATTTTACTCGGAAACTATAATGGTATCTTAATACATATTTGAACATAAGGTGTATTTTTGTATGCCGCTACTCAGTTTTGTAGTAAAATTGCTGAAAAAGATTTTTGGGGGGGGGAGGAGGGTACTCCTTACAGCTTGGAGTGCCTTGGTTACGAGAGCAACGACTTCATCTGATCGCGACCCTCAGCCATGAGGAAACGAGGAAGAAGAAGAAGACTCCATACATATATGTAACTATTTGTCAAAAACATTTTTTTTTTACCAAATATCAACATGATTCACATCACTCGATAAGTCTTTCAAAATAACAGTGAGGTTTGTTTGAACATTTTTTTATTTAGTGAATATTTTAAGAAATAATCACCCCGTAAGTCTAAAAAAATAGTGGACCTACCTATAACTTGAAAAAATTGAGACATTATAGGTTTAGGAATTATTGAGTTATCTCTGAAAAACTTATTTCATAGGCAGATACGACCTTGTGATATTACTTTTTCGATAGTAGGTACGAAACCCTCCATTACGCGTGGTCCGACATGCACTTGGCTGTTTTTTTTCTATTAAAGATTATTTTAATTAAAATAGTGAGGTATGTGTACTTATAGGTACATGTAGTTTACGTAGGTTCACGTGTTAGAAAACTGTGCTTACTGTAGTCAAAAAAAATTACACGTCATATTGGACGGGTCCTGCAAATATCACCAAAGATCACCATGGGGGAGGGGGGGGGTCTAAAACAAGCCAAAAACGTATGACGCGATTAATGGACGCTCCCTAAGGCAGCTATCTCACATCTGCGGTTTCCACATGCGCTTTTCATTCTCATTCTCATTCTCATTCTCATTCTTATTCTCATCCTCATTCTCATTCTCATTCTCATTTTCATTTAGGATAATGAAAATTTCTACATATGTATCAATATTGTGTGTTCAATATGTGAAATTTAGTTACAATCAGCGCCCGTCGTTAATGATTTACTCGTGGCGAAATTACTTGATTGTTTTGTGTTATGATTTAATCAGCCATTATTCAATCAGCGATGATTAGTAATTGATCACCGATTTTAATCAAGTGTGCCCAACTCTGCTGTGAACAAACAAATCGAAAAATTTCCACACGCATATCGAAGTTTGAATAATTGTCGCCGTGGCCGCCGCCTAAGTTAAGTATACATATTTCATTTTTAGATTAATAAGCAGGATAAAATAATGTTCAAAGTACAAGAAAATTATTACATTACAAATCCGTAGTCAACTCGAGAAATGGTAGCCACATAGCGAAATAATTTTTAAGCAAAAAAAAACCGACTTCTCAATGGGGGAAGCCGGTGAAGGATTATTGTAGATGGTGCACTCTATACAATGAAATAACTTGCTTAACAAACACAGCGAAGAGGACAAATCGTCAAACGTGAACTATGCGTCGTTAAAGAATTCCTTTCTCATTTTACATTTCACATGTTTATGGCATCAGCCGCAGTTCCGCTTCATCAATATGTCACTGTTTTCAATGAAAATGCTTGATTTGTTGATTTAAATACAAAAATCACTTTATGTATGCCTTTAAGATTTGAGAAGTTTCCTCGATTCCTCCTG
Source organism: Pammene aurita (assembly GCA_947086415.1). Taxonomy (NCBI): domain Eukaryota; kingdom Metazoa; phylum Arthropoda; class Insecta; order Lepidoptera; family Tortricidae; genus Pammene; species Pammene aurita. The sequence goes on along the minus strand of OX352293.1, from coordinate 18,494,230 downwards.
GATCCCATCGTCAGTACTTAGCTTGACGAAAATTTGTCCTGAGAATCTAACTTGCTTAACAAACATAGCGAAGAGGACAAATCGCCAAACGTGAACTATGCGTCATTGAAGAGTTCCGCTCTGATCATCATCAGCAGTTCCACTTCATCAAATGTCACTCTTTTGAATGAAAATGCTTGATTTGTTGATAAAAATACAAAAATCACTATGTGTATGCCTTTAGGATTTGAGGAGTCACCTCGATTCCTCATGTATCCCATTACCAGAACTTGAGCTTGACGAAAATTTGTCCTGACAATCTAACTTGCTTAACAAACACATCGTAGAGGAGAAATCGCCAAACGTGAATTATGCGCCGTTGAAGAGTTCCGTTCTGATAATCATCAGCAGTTCCACTTCATCAAATATCACTCTTTTGAATGAAAATGATTGATTTGTTGATAAAAATACAAAAATCAATGTGTTTGCCTTTAAGATTTGAGGAGTTCCCTCGATTCCTCATGGATCCCATCATCAGAACTTGAGCTTGACGAAAATTTGTCCTGACAATCTTACTTGCTTAACAAACACCGATGTGTGTTCGATAAGAGGAGGAATCGCCAAACGTGAACTATGCGTCGTTGAAAAGTTCCCTTCTGATCATCATCAGCAGTTCCGCTTAATCAAATGTCACTGTTTTGAATGAAAATGATTGATTTGTTGATAAAAATCACTACATGTACATGCCATTAACATTTGAGGAGTTCCCTCGATTCCCCATGACGGAGTTAAACATAAAAAAAAAATCAAAATAAAAAAAAAAAGCACGCCGAATTGAGAACCTCCTCTTTTGAAATCTTGAAGTCAGTTAAAAAAAATTAATGTGAAAAATGTCGTTCTGACTTTTTTCAAAAAGGTTAGGCTACAGGACAGACCCTTAACCCGATCGTCTTTTTTTTAGGCTTAAATTGTAGCTGACTAAATTGTCCAGAGGAGTTCTTCTCAAATTTTGGATATCATTCTTCGTTTCCAAAATATCGAACACCAAAATCAAAAATTTGGACAAAATTGATTATTTTTTTCACTATTCCAGCCATAACTTTTTTCGTTTTTGATTTTCCCGAAAAATTCGTTTTGCATCTTATAGCTCTCGTAAATATGAGTCTTTTGGGCCATTTTTGAATATCATATCTTTACAACTTTCCGAGTTATAAGGGGATCGCACTTTTTCGTGAAATCGGGGCCTATACTGGAACAAACGAAAAGACATTTCCAATGTCAAAACAGTCACTTTATTTTAGGCAAATTAACTTTCTATCTTGATTTATTTATAAGAATGGTTAGAAAGCAATTAGATTTCTTGTATGTTTTGTATTATTTCGTTTAGGTACGAGTATTTGCCAATTTTATAGTGATTAGCTATGTAAATTTATTTAGCTTTCACTTCGCTAAAGCTTCCGAAGGTGCACTTACTGTGTTGGTTTGAAGGGAGTTGCATTTACTTATTAATAATATGTATATATATAAAAGGCAAAGTCCTGACTAGTGATGGGCCGGGGGAAGGTGCCTCGTTCCCGGGAGCGTGCCCCGCGGGCACTTTCGACCCTTTCGACTGTTTCGACTGTTTCGACTTTTTTGACTTTTTTGACTTTTTTGACTTTTTTGGCATTTTTGAATTTTTTGACATTTTTGACTTTTTTGATTTTTTTGATAGTTTTGACTCTTTCGACTCTTTCCACCCTTTCGACTCTTTCGACTCTTTCGACTCTTTCGACTCTTTCGACTCTTTCGACTCTTTCGACTCTTTCGGCTCTTTCGACTCTTTCGACTCTTCGACTCTTTCGACTCTTTCGACTCTTTCGACTGTTTCGACTGTTTCGACTTTTTTGACTTTATCGACTTTTTTGGCTTTTTTTACTTTTTTGGCTTTTCTGGCTTTTTTTAACTTTTGGGTTTTTTGACTTTTTTGACTCTTTTGACTCTTTCGACTCTTTCGATTCTTTCGACTCTTTCGACCTTTTGGACTTTTTTGAGTGGTTTGACTTTTTTAATTTTTTTACTTTTTTGACTTTTTTGACTTTTTTTTACTTTATTGACTTTTTTGACTTTAGACTTTATTGACTCTTTCGACTTTTTGACTGGTTTGACTTTTTTACTTTTTTTACTTTTTCGACTTTTTTGACTGGTTTGACTTTTTTACTTTTATTACTTTTTTGACTTTTTTGACTTTTTGACTTTATTGAGTTTTTTGACTTTTTTGACTCTTTTGACTCTTTTGACTCTTTTGACTCTTTTGACTCTTGACTCTTTTGACTCTTGACTCTTTCGACTCTTTCGACTTTTTTGACTGGTTTGACTTTTTTACTTTTTTTACTTTTTTTACTTTTTTGACTTTATTGACTTTATTGACTTTTTTGACTTTTTTGACTTTATTGACTTTATTGACTTTATTGACTTTTTTGACTCTTTCGACTTTTTTGACTCTTTCGACTCTTTCGACTCTTTCGACTCTTTCGACTCTTTCGACTCTTTCGACTCTTTCGACTTTTTCGACTTTTTCGACTGGTTTGACTTTTTTGACTTGATTACCTTTTTTGACTTTTTTGACTTTTTTGTGACTTTTTTGACTTTTTTGTGACTTTTTTGACTTTTTTGACTCTTTTGACTCTTTTGACTCTTTTGACTCTTTTGACTCTTGACTCTTTTGACTCTTGACTCTTTCGACTCTTTCGACTTTTTTGACTCTTTCGACTCTTTCGACTGTTTCGACTGTTTCGACTGTTTCGACTCTTTCGACTCTTTCGACTTTATCGACTTTTTTGACTGGTTTGGCATTTTTGGCTTTTTTTGACTGTTTTGACTCTTTCGACTCTTTTGACTCTTTCGACTCTTTCGACTCTTTCGACTTTTTCGACTCTTTCGACTCTTTCGACTGTTTCGACTGTTTCGACTTTTTTGACTTTTTTGACTTTTTTTTACTTTATTGACTTTTTTGACTTGACTTTATTGACTCTTTCGACTTTTTTGACTGGTTTGACTTTTTTACTTTTTTTACTTTTTCGACTTTTTTGACTGGTTTGACTTTTTTACTTTTATTACTTTTTTGACTTTATTGACTTTTTTGACTTTTTTGACTCTTTTGACTCTTTTGTCTCTTTTGACTCTTTTGACTCTTTTGACTCTTTTGACTCTTTTGACTCTTTTGACTCTTGACTCTTTTGACTCTTGACTCTTTCGACTCTTTCGACTTTTTTGCCGGGTTTGACTTTTTTACTTTTTTTACTTTTTTGACTTTATTGACTTTATTGACTTTTTTTACTTTTTTGACTTTTTTGACTTTTTTGACTTTATTGACTTTATTGACTTTATTGACTTTATTGACTTTTTTGACTCTTTCGACTCTTTCGACTCTTTCGACTCTTTCGACTCTTTCGACTCTTTCGACTCTTTCGACTTTTTCGACTTTTTCGACTGGTTTGACTTTTTTGACTTGATTGACTTTTTTGACTTTTTTGACTTTTTTGTGACTTTTTTGACTTTTTTGACTCTTTTGACTCTTTTGACTCGTTTGACTCTTTTGACTCTTGACTCTTTTGACTCTGGACTCTTTCGACTCTTTCGACTCTTTCGACTTTTTTGACTGGTTTGACTTTTTTACTTTTTTTACTTTTTTTACTTTTTTGACTTTATTGACTTTATTGACTTTTTTGACTTTTTTGACTTTATTGACTTTATTGACTTTATTGACTTTTTTGACTCTTTCGACTTTTTTGACTTTTTTACTTTTATTACTTTTATTACTTTTTTGACTTTATTGACTTTTTTGACTTTTTTGACTCTTTTGACTCTTTTGTCTCTTTTGACTCTTTTGACTCTTTTGACTCTTTTGACTCTTTTGACTCTTTTGACTCTTTTGACTCTTGACTCTTTTGACTCTTGACTCTTTCGACTCTCTCGACTTTTTTGACTGGTTTGACTTTTTTACTTTTTTTACTTTTTTTACTTTTTTGACTTTATTGACTTTATTGAATTTTTCGACTTTTTCGACTCTTTCGACTCTTTCGACTCTTTCGACTGTTTCGACTCTTTCGACTTTTTTGACTGGTTTGACTTTTTTACTTTTTTTACTTTTTCGACTTTTTTGACTGGTTTGACTATTTTACTTTTATTACTTTTTTGACTTTTTTGACTTTGACTTTTTTGACTTTTTTGACTCTTTTGACTCTTTTGTCTCTTTTGACTCTTTTGACTCTTTTGACTCTTTTGACTCTTTTGACTCTTTTGACTCTTGACTCTTTTGACTCTTGACTCTTTCGACTCTTTCGACTTTTTTGACTGGTTTGACTTTTTTACTTTTTTTACTTTTTTTACTTTTTTGACTTTATTGACTTTTTTGACTTTTTTGACTTTTTTGACTTTTTTGACTTTATTGACTTTATTGACTTTATTGACTTTATTGACTTTATTGACTTTATTGACTTTTTTGACTCTTTTGACTCTTTTGACTCGTTTGACTCTTTTGACTCTTGACTCTTTTGACTCTTGACTCTTTCGACTCTTTGGACTCTTTCGACTTTTTTGACTGGTTTGACTTTTTTACTTTTTTTACTTTTTTGACTTTATTGACTTTATTGACTTTTTTGACTTTTTTGACTTTATTGACTTTATTGACTTTATTGACTTTTTTGACTCTTTCGACTTTTTTGACTTTTTTACTTTTATTACTTTTTTGACTTTTTTGACTTTATTGACTTTTTTGACTTTTTTGACTCTTTTGACTCTTTTGTCTCTTTTGATTCTTTTGACTCTTTTGACTCTTTTGACTCTTTTGACTCTTGACTCTTTTGACTCTTGACTCTTTCGACTCTTTCGACTCTTTCGACTTTTTTGACTGGTTTGACTTTTTTACTTTTTTTACTTTTTTTACTTTTTTTACTTTATTGACTTTATTGACTTTTTTGACTTTTTTGACTTTTTTGACTTTTTTGACTTTATTTACTTTATTGACTTTATTGACTTTTTTGACTTTTTTGACTCTTTCGACTCTTTCGACTCTTTCGACTCTTTCGACTCTTTCGACTCTTTCGACTTTTTCGACTTTTTCGACTGGTTTGACTTTTTTGACTTGATTGACTTTTTTGACTTTTTTTACTTTTTTGTGACTTTTTTGACTTTTTTGACTCTTTTGACTCTTTTGACTCGTTTGACTCTTTTGACTCTTGACTCTTTTGACTCTTGAGTCTTTCGACTCTTTCGACTCTTTCGACTTTTTTGACTGGTTTGACTTTTTTACTTTTTTTACTTTTTTGACTTTTTTGACTTTTTTGACTTTTTTGACTTTTTTGACATTTTTGACTTTTTTGACTTTATTGACTTTATTGACTTTTTTGACTTTTTTGACTCTTTCGACTCTTTCGACTCTTTCGACTCTTTCGACTCTTTCGACTCTTTCGACTTTTTCGACTTTTTCGACTGGTTTGACTTTTTTGACTTGATTGACTTTTTTGACTTTTTTGACTTTTTTGTGACTTTTTTGACTTTTTTGTGACTTTTTTGACTTTTTTGACTCTTTTGACTCTTTTGACTCTTTTGACTCTTGACTCTTTTGACTCTTGACTCTTTCGACTCTTTCGACTCTTTCGACTTTTTCGACTCTTTCGACTCTTTCGACTGTTTCGACTGTTTCGACTGTTTCGACTGTTTCGACTGTTTCGACTCTTTCGACTCTTTCGACTCTTTCGACTTTATCGACTTTTTTGACTGGTTTGACATTTTTTACTTTTTTGACTGTTTTGACTCTTTCGACTCTTTCGACTCTTTCGACTCTCTCGACTCTTTCGACTCTTTCGACTCTTTCGACTCTTTCGACTTTTTCGACTTTTTCGACTGGTTTGACTTTTTTGACTTGATTGACTTTTTTGACTTTTTTGTGACTTTTTTGACTCTTTTGACTCTTTTGACTCTTTTGACTCTTTTGACTCTTGACTCGTTTGACTCTTGACTCTTTCGACTCTTTCGACTCTTTCGACTTTTTCGACTCTTTCGACTCTTTCGACTGTTTCGACTGTTTCGACTGTTTCGACTGTTTCGACTGTTTCGACTCTTTCGACTCTTTCCACTTTATCGACTTTTTTGACTGGTTTGACATTTTTGACATTTTTGACTGTTTTGACTCTTTCGACTCTTTCGACTCTTTCGACTCTTTCGACTCTTTCGACTCTTTCGACTCTTTCGACTTTTTCGACTCTTTCGACTCTTTCGACTCTTTCGACTCTTTCGACTCTTTCGACTTTTTCGACTTTTTTGACTCGTTTTGACTTTTTTTACTTTTTTGACTTTTTTAGAATTTTATCAGCTTCAATTATGTACTACTTATAACAAAATTTTCTTATGACGCATGGTAATCAAGATGTAAGCAAAAAACCTTCTTTGCCTCCGCTCTCGGCCTCACCTCGGGGGGGTGGGGACTTTTAGTATATAACTATTCTTAACAAATTCCCCAAGTAACACATCAAAGCAGTATAACGGCCGTCTTACAGCATATCTGTATGCTTTTAGCATTTTGAGTTCGTTTTATAGTAGCATTATAAACGTTTATAGTGCTGATATAGGTATTAAATGGGCACAAATTACCCAGCTTGAGATCCTATACAGTTCATATAATAGCATTGCAGGCGCATTATGTCTGCGCTGTTAGCATTATCGTTGTCATGGAAAGTGCCAATCGCCTCTAAGAAGCATTAGTATGCTCTATTAAGTTGCTGACTGCATTAAAGAAGCCTTAATACGGCCAAAAAACTTGCTAATCGCAGTAAAGAAGCATAAGTACTCTCGACTAACTTGCCAATCGCAATACAAACGCATTATACTAGCATAAGAGTGTAGTAAAATAAACCTAACGTCAATGCAAAAACGTCTCTAATACCGACGGAACAAATGTTATAATACAATGAACGTTGTGATTTAACTACTTTGTCTCGCAATATAAAATGGACGAAGACGGTACAAAAAACTGAATGAGTGACACGTCATATTTGTTTGCATCCTAACAAAATTTATAAAAGTTTTTGACACTTTTACGTTAATATATCCTTCAAATATGACTGCGCAATGTAGTTTACTGTAAATGTGTATATAAGTTTCATTGAAAATTTTCACGCGCCTTTGATTTATTGTGGTTTTGCTATAAAATATTATAAAAAGATATGCATCAAATAAACAAAACAATTGTGTAATCCTCGTATAGAACGAGTTTTGCATTATTAACACAATAGTGTTGGTTGAGCAGTCTTAAATTAAGTAATTTCTTTATTATATAGGTATTTTCCTTGTATAAATAGGTCCGCATGATTTTATTTTTAGGTTATTAATTATTTACAAAATGGCGTTGGTCTATATGGACGGAGAGCTAGCCACGTCCACGTCGGATATGACAATAATGAGAGCAACCAAACCCCTCTAGTCAGTTTGGTATATTATGCTTATTTCTAGATCTGGACATCTGGCAGCTTTAAAGTAGTGGAGGTCAAAGAATGCAAACCATTTCAAGAAAATAAATCCTAGAGATCTGGGTTTGATGCAATATTATGAGAAACTATACAAATACTATACAATATTAAGAGAAATTATACAAAAAATTATGTTGGGAGAAAGTAGTGCTAAACGATGTATAATAAATAAACATCGGTATCAACGTTCAAATTTCGTGGCAATGTACGGTTGGCAGAAAAATAAATACAAACAAATCACTTAGTATTTTTAACCTTTATTTTGTATATGTAAATAAAAAAGCCCCTAAATAGTACATTTCCTAATTAGGGTGGTAAAACAAAGAAAGGCCGCGCAATCGCAATTGTTGCGGCCCAAGCTGCAAGCGAGGGACGTAATTATGCGATCGAGGGCTTTCTTTATTACCTCCCGTGTTGGAAAAATATTTTACTCGTATTATACTCGTATTTTTGTTTCACTCGGCACAGTAATATCGTTTCCATATTTATGATTTAAAAGGTTTTCTACAAAATTTCTAAATTTAGGATTGTCTAATTTTGACCACGGTATATTCGAACAAATCATAAACTCTGTTAAATCTTTATTAAATTTTTCTTGTGCATTATTTTTATGAATTTTGTTGTGTAAATCTGTTTTTAAATGGCGGTCGATACTAGATTTAGAGGGAAATAATTTCGAATTACACAATTTGCAATATACGATATCGTCTTAAATTTCGAAATCAGCATTATCTCGTATTATATCCTGTAAATGGCAGCGTGAATCAGATAATTTATCTTGATGAGATTTTGATTTCAAATGTTTCTCTATATTGTACCTTTTCTTTTTTATATTCATTTCGCAAATAGTACAGCAAGCACCTTCGTTAGTGAATATAAAATCAGTATACTGCGTCAAATCCATTTTCTCAAGTCTGATAGGGAGTTGGGTAAAGATTTATCAATGCTAAATTGTAGTTGTAAGTGTTTTTAAGAACTATTATCGTTGAAGATTTTACCACATATTATTTTGCATGACAATTAAATTGACATTTGTTGCCTATTTGGCATTTAGAATTTTTTTTACAAATGGATAATGAAATGAGTATTGAGGTTCTATGACGTATTAAGAATATAAACCTCTTTAAATATATGTACAGTTTACCAAAGTACGATTAAGAATAAAAATAAATTAAATGTTATTTATTACTAATAAATAAAACAATGATACCTATGTATTTCTTTTTTTGCGACCCTTACCAAGTGCCACGAAATTTGAACGTTGATACCGATGTTTAATAATAAAATACAGTTCATAGTTTTCGCCTACTGTTTTTGTTTCCGTAATAATCATATATCGGGGTTCTCGGTGCGGGAACGATTTGAGAAAGAGTAGAGATAAACAGATAGGTTGAGAGTTAGTCTGAGAAAATATCATATTATGCTTAATGAATAACTACCTCTCTGTGAATAGCTTACACACTATGATACGAGCTTTTTTTCTTAGAGGCATGTTTGTATTGACTTTTTCCATGTTTGTATCCGAAATTTAGGGCGGGTTGCACCACGCACACTTAACGAACTCATCATGGTTACAGTAGACGTCAAGTCCGTTTTTCCGTTGCACCATGCACTTTAGCAGTCAGAAAGTTACGTTAACCTTAACCAGCCGTCGAGCACTGGTTAACTCAAATCTACGTTTAAATATGGCTGACAGTTTGCAAAAATGTCTCGTATTTCAAGGATAAATGCATTATTAGACAAAAAGACAGTGATATTTGATGAAAAATATTAAAATATTGTTTGCAGTAATAAATATATGCGAGTATCTGAACGTAAAAAGGCGTATACGATTGACGTTTGGTTTTATTCACAATTTTCAGATCAGATAACGCCGATAACGGTATTAAATAATAAGTACATAAAATTCTTTGTAAAAAGTGCGTTATTTAGTTAAAATCGAGTGCCGAGTGACTTCAGGTTGAAATAGTACAGACTTCTGTTATGTATCACAAACATACCAGAACCTACAGTCATTGTCATGAAAGCCGACAGCCGTAGAATGAGCAGGACCAGAATCATGACAACCATTAAAAAACCACTCTGTTTTTGTCAATGAAGACCAAACCTTTGGAAACAACGGTTGACTTGAATACTGCAAGGTAGAAGACAAAAGGGAACGTAAACCTCCGACGCGGTGGAATGACCAGGTCAAGAAGAAAAACAAGTTTTATGACACGGTAGAACAGGCCACGAACGGGACTTGATGGGAGCAAGTCATACTATTCAAAAGATGCCAGATGATCAGAGAGGTTTCTTTAATGCTTTTAATAAGGGCATGAAGTTATACCACCAAACATTTATCGCCAATGTTCTACAGAAATCGAGCCTCAACACCTAACTAAACAATGTTCAGAACAGTACATGTAAATAAAGTGTGATGCGGAATTTACAATCAAGTAAATAAGAGTGTCATGTGTTGTGGGACAATAAAAAAATAGCTCAACAATGGTTAGGTATCCACAAATTCAAATGTGTATGAAAATTCATTATAGTAATTCATATAATTCTTGTTTTTTATTTGATTTCATTATTTGCCTTAAAACAAGCACAGTAGGCCTCTATTTAATGACAACTTGTGATAATGTCACAAAATGTCCGGTCCCTTGAGTGTTGATAAAGAGCTTACACTGTATTTCAGTTTAATTTGTGAAATAAACACAAAGATTTTACAGATCTATTGAAACATTAAACCCATATAAATAAATAAACTGTCTACTGACAATTTGGTAATAGCATGGTTTAACTAATTTGACTTCTTGTGTGTCGCTCTTCTATGGCAATTGTTACCTACCATTTGCTGCTCGTCGCTGCAATCAGGATTATGGCCAATCAAGTGTTTACAGCCGGTGCCGGCATAGGTTGTAGTCTCAGTCCTACCAATAGTGTCAAATTCTTGTTTTATTTGGAATTTACTGGCATTAATTTTAGCCCTTTAAGCCAAATCTCATTCAACAAAACTAGTGGTAGGTGCCTACTTATGCTGGCACCTCCTGACTTTTGACAGATACCTTCCCCATTAGTATATTTTAAATTGGACATTATTATGAACATGCTTTTTTTAATCCAAATTGTACTCACTGTACAGTTCATGTAGGAAGATACTATTGCCGGTGACTGTACGCAAAATAAGTACATGCATTTCATTTTGTAAGTATAAAAAGTAGATATATTTCATACTTACATTTCTATAAGGGAAAAAGCTTCCTAAGATGATGTATGTATGCATGCATTTTTGATTAGTCCTAGTCCTATCATCAGTGCTCAAAATCAATTATAAAATATGTGTTATGTTATGATTTTACTATGAATTTATTAGTAATAAATAATAAAGGTCTCTCTTTATCATATATCTTTCCCAACCAGCATAGGTACCTATTTACAAATAAAACATAATAGTAACTAGGTACCTACCTACATGGCTGTTGTATGACTTGTAAACATATATCATTAGTATCATTACAAAGAAATAAATGATTATGATTATTAAGATACAAGTGATAAGAAAACATTTTTGGAATCCTAGCCACACTGTTTTATGGTCACTTTTACCTGAATAATATTTGTAACATGTATCAAGAGTAGAGTATTGTTAATAACCATTATCAAAGATCTGTGGTTCAGTATATGAAGTTTTTTGTCCGATCAATAAGCTGGCTCACTTTGGCCAAGGGTCCGCTTCACACTATCCAAGAACTGATTGACCTCACTTAAAATACTCAAGTGTCAAGTTTCATTGATTATTTATGCCAAGTGCTAGAAAACTGGTGAATAATATTTGCAGTAGAAATATGTTTGGAGGGGGGAGGATCTTGCTTCCATCTACAAATGAAAACCTATGCCAGTGTTTGAATAATAAATAAAACAAAAATAAAGTAACTAAATAAATATAATTATGTATTTTATTATCAAAATTGAAATACTGATTGATTAGGTTAGTCTAATTATACTTTATTTTTACATTGAGATTCTACCAATTTCTTGAAATCACTGCATTTTTACTTTCAAACATTCTGGAGTTAAGCACTGAGTAGCATAACAAGCCTCGATTTCATCTTGTCTTCAATACCAAAGGTAAATTCAAACCTGAAATAAAAAACATTGTGTATCATTAAATCATTATTCATTAGTGTAACACATGTGCTACTCATCATTTGTTAACAAAGATGCTTTAGAACACTCATTTAATAAGTAAGTACATGTATAAGTTCAATATTTAGGAAGTTGGTTACAGGGCCAGCCATAATCAACCAGGTTGGAGGGATTCAGTACCCTATTTTTACGAATTTTCAAGAGTTAAAACTAGTGATGCCTTTGTTTTGCGATTGGGCTCCTTCTCGCCATTTGGTGCTTCCAGCAACGGCTTTACTTGTTTAGGGTTCTGCAAGTAGTAATAAACTAGCAGGATGATTTACTCACTATAATATAATGCACAATACACCAGCCGACTATTCTGGCTTTCGCTTTAAACTCCACTCTCAACACAAGTTGCATTATCCTTTGAAAAAATTTCCTCGTAAGGCGCAATGGATAGCCCACTTTTTGATTGAGTAATAAACATGTTCAGGAATGGCTAAATGTTTGTATATTCTTGATTTTCAAGCTGCAGAGTGCAAAGTTAAGTTTAGTTCGCGCTCCTTTCTTTAGATTTTTTTCTTCGTGTGACGATTTTGACAAGTTTAGTTTGGCATTTATGGTTGTGTTGCCATATTGAATAAATATTCTACCATAAAAATGTGAGTAGAAATGCGTTTAGACAGTGGCATCCCGCTTAACTCTTACGTTCTGTTATTTTGCACTTGGTGCAACCCATTTATGTTAGCAATCGTTAAGTAGCTCCGATTAGCGTAACATTTGGCTTACTTTTACAGGCGGTTTGGTGCAACCCACCCTTATTAACCAGATCTACCTAAGACAAAGACACGGTATAGTAAGTGTCAAATATTAATCTTGACGTCCGATATTTATGAACTATTTGATTAACTGAAGAGGTTGACAATGATCAGTCACTACATGAATTAATAAAAAAATACTTGAAAAAATCATAGGTATATGTACCTACAATATATATACATAATAGTCAGCTATTTCATATAAATTGTATATACCTATGATTTTTTCGATCAATTATTCATTAGGTAGAAACGTGCTAGAGTACATTCTGTTTTTTAAGTTAATGCCTACTCTTTGGCTAATGTCAAACATTCCCGCACCGAAAACCCCGATGTATGGTAAGAATACACAATATTTTTTGGTCTAACGTTTTTTTTTATCGATTTTTGACCAGTTTTGAGTCGATATTCCAACATATTCACTATAGATAGAATTATAAGGCAAACGACTATCGGTTTTTGAATCTTTTATCTCCATTCTGTAGAGCCGGATCTTGAAATAAATGAGCCGTTATTTTTTTATGATATTTTTAAAATATGGTCTAAAAAAACACTTTTATCGATATTCGAATGGTGTAAAGAATCTTACATATACGTAATCTACACATTAGGGTTCCTCTTTGATGTCTCTAAAAACTGTAGAGAGATTTTAATTTTTAAGTAATTAAAACAAAATTTATGACCATAAAACCACTTTTTTAGCCTAAACCGGTTCGACTTTGATGTCAAATATCTCGAAGACAATGAATATTGAAGTAAATATAGGATACTATATCGTTTAAAGCCGTTACTGATAATATGATAAGCTTACTTACTTACTTCACTGGCTCAGTGACCCAAAACGGATCTTGGCCTCTGACACAAGAGACCGCCACTCTGCCCTATTCTGCGCCACTTCACGCCAGTCCGGTACTCCAAGGGCGGATATATCTTTCAGGGCTTCGTCGCTCCAGCGGTATCTGGGGCGTCCAGACGGACGCTTTCCCCCCGGGTGCCCCACCAATATGATAAGCTATATAAATAATTAGAATACTAAGGGAATCAGATCTAAGGTCGTTGGCGCCAGGGAGCCCCTTAAAATATAGGCCCTGTCCTTTATAACTGAGACAACTTCGGCAATTTTTACCTAGTTTGGTATTACTATTTTCCAATTAAAACATTTTGCTAGTCTGTCACTGTGGCCTCCACCCATTAAAAGCTGCCAGATGCCAGGATCTAGCAATAAGAATAGTATAGCAATCTAACCAGACGGGTTTTGTTGCTCTCATTATTGTGTCATATCTGACGTGGCTAGCTCTTAGTCCAATAGCAGCTCAGTGACCCCTAAAAAATGCCTTATTTATGCCTACAGCATTACACGTGAATAATTATGCTATTAAACAACATTAAGCATTTATTTATGCTATTGTAGAACCTAAGGCACTAAAACCGCTAAAAGCTGTATAGGGGCTGTTCATAAATTACGTCATCAATGTTTGATAGTAAAGCTGCCAAATAAAGTGACGTCATTAAAAAAAAATGCGTTTTAAGCTTAATTGTAAAATAAAAAACTATTTAGTAGATAATATTTTATAGCATTAAAAGTTTATAGAAACACGACTTTCATTCCTTTTTTACACATTGATGATGTGATCTTCGGAATGACCGCCCCCCCCCCCCTCCTACGTCATGCTACCATCATCCGATGTCCAGACCCCCCCCCCCCCATTTGAAATGACGTAATTTATGAACAGCCCCTTATAGTGAATTACTTGGCTTTATAATGGTTTATATTATTGCTATTATACTGCATTGGGAACGTATTACCTACTTATAAATGCTATTGTACACCCTAAGGCATTAAAAATAGCTGAAAGCTGTAAAGCGAATTTACGTGGCATTATAATGGCTAATATTCATGCTCTTAAACAGCATTAAGCATTTATTTATGCTATTGTAGAACCTAAGGCACTAAACCAAACCGAAGCATTAGTGTAGCAAACCAAAACGCAACTGTACAGCATTCAGCTGTACAGTTGCATGTTGTTCGCTGCACTAAAACTAATGGCTAAACAAAAGCATTTACATATGCCATTATACAACCGTTATACAGCGTAAAGCATCATAAAATGCTATTGTAGAACCTAAAACACTAAAAACAGCTGAAAGCTGTATACCGGATTTACGTGGCATTATAATGGCTAATATTCATGCTCATAACCAGCACTAAGCATTTATTTATGCTATTGTAGAACCTAAGACACTAAACCACACCGAAGCATTAGTGTAGCAAACCAAAACGCAACTGTAAAGCATTTTGGTTCGCTGCACTAAAACTAAAGGCTTTAAAAAAGCATTTATACATGCCATTATACAACCGTTATACAGCTTAAAGCATTATATAATGCTATTGTAGAACCTAAAGCACTTAAGTGCTTTTAAACAGTCGAAAACTGTACAGTTGCGTTGTGGTTTGCTGCACTAAAGCTAAAGGCTTTACAAAAGCATTTAGATATGCCATTATACAACCGTTATACAGCTCAAAGCATCATATAATGCGACAAGTTGCTCGGTGAACGTATATAAGAGTTTATACGGTCCTTAAGTTCGAAATAAGTTAACTATTCATATGTTATAATGCTTCCTGTGTTACTTGGGTCCTAAAGTAACCTCCTGCTTTCTACATTTCCAACTAGACTCCTTTTTGGGCATTAATTTACAAGGCTTTGTCGATAAATTAATATCGTTGAGAAGTTTCTATGGCATTTTCATTCCTGCCACGCCACTAAATGTTATATGTCTGTTATGCATTAAAGTATTAAATTATACAGCAACGCCTAAACCACGTAAAATGTTTCCTTCTGCCTCTGGTAATTGAATGATTTCCATATCAATGTATTTTGAGTGCTATATATGTAAATTTTTATTCTAGGTCGAATAAACATGACTAGTTCTTTGACCTATAGGAGTGGACGACAGAAAAATGCATCCCTACAAATAACGATTTTCATTTCAGTAAGTCTTCTTTTCTAATAACTTAATAACTTAAGAACAAGTTTAGCAAGATAGTTTCTAGATTTTGAAGGAGGAGATTATCAATTCATCGGGTTTTCTTTTTGTTTTTTTTTATGCTTACCGATCATTCGAAGACGGCTCAACCGATTTAGGAAATTGTTGTTGTGTTTTAAAGAGTATACTCTACGATTGGTCCCATTGTCACCAGGTCAGGTTCTGATTATGGGATCCTGGACAAATCGAGGGAAATCTTTAAATATTATATGATGATTTTAGTGTTTTTTACAGTAGCCCGGGAATTTGCTTTTGGAAAGGTGGAGAATAAGTGAAGTCTGTTCTTTTTTGTTTAAAATTATTTTTTGAAATGGCTAAACTGATTCTGATGCGGTTTTCAGAAAAGTATTTGTTATAGTCTGGAAAATGTTTTTAGTATAGGGTCAGATAGTCGTCAGTGGGACACTTTTTTTTTGGCCATAACCAATGACCATAAGAGGTTATATCAAGAAGGATAGCATACTTAATTTAATGTAGTTTTTGTTTGGTTTTGATTTTTTTCAGTTTTTATTGAATCATATTTGTCAGTCGCGACAAATCCGACTAACATCATACAAGAAACATCATTTACAAGCTTAGCAAGATATTTAGGGTGGATCATTCCACCTCCATCCCCCACTACTTAGCCAGGCCGTTGGGTTATTTTTCTGACAGATATAGTAAGATTAAAATCGAAACAATACGAACCGTATACAGATATCAAGCAGTTAAAACACAAACTCACGCGGGTGAAGTCACAGGTAAAATTTGTTTCTGATTATTTTTTACTAATAACAAGTAGATATTATATATAATAACATGTTAAAAAAGACAAGAAACAAAAAATATTAATACGTTATTTCTCTTCAATAATCAATATTAAAAAAATAATAATGAAACCACAATACAACTAAAATGCCATTATTATCGATCTTTATACGTTATAAGTAACAACTATAGTACTTACATTAATAATATTTTCAATGCCCGTCATAAACTGAACGAGAACAAAATAAATGTAAACTTTATATAATAATAAAGCCAAAGAGATAAGATTTTTCAACCTTACTTACCTACTATTTCTACCCTGATGGAATTTTCTACTTCCATAAAAATATAAAAATATGAGTTTATAAAAGGTGAAATCTGGGTCGTGATCCTGAACCACTTTTTATGACTTTGTAACTGATCACCATAATATATATTATTACATATTATTATATCAAGATCTTTGAATATTTTTCCACGAAAATTATTTTGAACATTATCGGTTCAGACGTTTTTGAAATATCTCCAAAAAAACTACGTACATAGGCAGATACGACCTTGCAATATTAATTTTTTCGATAACCGGTACGGAACTCTCCACTATGCGTGGTCCGACTCGCACTTAGACGGTTTTTTCAGAATCGACACGCTCGAAACGTCAGGAAAATAATAAAAGTAAAGTGTACGTGATTAAGTCACGTTTTTGTCAAAATCATGCCAATATGAATGAACTTTACATCAATGTCATCAATAAAATTCACAACAGGGTCTCACAAGGACATAAGGCTTTATTTAGGACCGAGCTTGATGTTTTAAATCCGTTATCGATTGTGAGCTGATGACTTGATGACTTATTAGATTATTTATTTATTTATGTTAAGGAGAACCAACAGCTTTTAAGTCACAGTTATACAATTAAATACACACAGAAAGCCAATTAAAGGAACTCACAAGTAATAACAATATAGTCTAAATTAAACTAATGCTAGGCTACTAACGCATACACACATGCGAACAAGAAGAGAAAATTCGATAACATACTAATTCTAATATAAAAGTATGAAAACATTAGTTCTATTAGTATTATTGATTATCATCATCTTATTAGGCCCGATGTGCAGGAGCGTTGAATACCGAAATACTTTTATTTCAACAGAAAATACAAATTTTAACGAGCCAGTTGGATATGGACTACAATATGAAGAAAGAAACCAATAGAAGAAGCGAGAACATAACAGACATAATGAAATAGATAAAAGTGGCGTTTGAAAATAGGTACTCATCGTCATCATCATCAGCTATTTATCGCCCACTGCTGAGCATAGGCCTCTAATAGGAAAATAGATAGTGGGGAAGTTCATGTTAATCGGAAATCGGATCGTTTTATTTAAACTCAAGGAAGGAAGGAAGGAGTTCGTAAAAAGCTTTTTCGCATTATAGTACATTGCATTTGATGCATGACATGCAATTTCAGGTTTGGTTTCTGTTGAGTCTATACAGTACATTCAATGAAGTTTGATTTTGGTATACTAGAAAAAGTAAATTGTTTAAATAAAATACGAAACAAAATTAAGTAAAAAAATAAAAACAAAAAAGACTATATTATATCTTTTTAAAAAAAGGGCCTTCAAACAACCCACCCGCTGAAAAGCACAATTTTTACACATAAGTTCCACCCCTATCCTTATCCAGATTTAAAATAAATAAAGAGAAAGAAAATTAAATTTGTCTGTGTATTTACTTTATTATTGAAGTCAGTCGGTGCCAAACTAAAATTTTAGGACAACGAAGAACACTGCAGTTGCAAATACATGGTTTACTCATTATTTTATTTTTTATTTTTTTAATACCACGACGGTGGCAAACACGCATACGGCCCGCCTGATAGTAAGCAGTTACCGTAGCCTATGGACGCCTGCAACCCCCGAGGATTCACATGCGCGTTGCCTACCCTTTAAGAACCTATACACTCCTTTTATGAAGAACCTCATACTGTAGCCCGCTGAGAAAACCTCGGCAGGGAGTTCATTCCACAGTCGCAGCGTTCGTGGGAGGAAATTCCTCTTAAACCATACAGTGCGCGACCTATTAGGCTCCGGGGTGTGAGGATGAACACCCTGCCGGCGGCGAGCGGTGCGGTGACAAAAAGCTGCCGATTAATTAAGTTCTTTCACTAATTTCCCGCTCCAAAGAGACAGTGAAGTGGTTTGGCAGTGGCACCGACTTCAAAAAATGAATTATAAATTTTCTTACTATTATGTATTAATTACTTTCTGGCAGAAATTTGCTTTACAGGGTAAAAATAGAGACGGGGTAGGGACTGGATATTCAGATCATTGCTTTTTAGAAGACGGTTCCCATTTTTAAAAAAGAAATTAAATTAAACTATCATTTTAGTTTCAGTTTTTGTATTGTTTTTTTTTTTACAAGTTTTTGTGTTGTTTATTTATTTAAACTTTTTATTTTTTTATTTCATATTTTTTTGTGATATGTACATTAGGTAAGTACTTCGTTTATTTTGCAACAATTATTATATACTTAAAACTAGTTAAAACACATAAAATTAATATGCTATCCTTTTTAATAGCAACCACCTAATGTATGATCATATTGATCATTGGTTTCTTCATGTTTTTCTTTGTTTCATTTGTTTCATCATAATGAAACAAATGAAACAAATGAAACAAATGAAACAAATGAAACAAATGAAACAATTGAAACAATTGAAACAAATGAAACAAATGAAACAAATGAAAAAAATGAAACAATTGAAACAATTGAAACAAATGAAACAAATGAAACAAAAAAACAAATGAAACAAATGAAACAAATGAAACAAATGAAACAAATGAAACAAGTGAAACAAGTGAAACAAGTGAAACAAGTGAAACAAGTGAAACAAGTGAAACAAGTGAAACAAGTGAAACAAGTGAAACAAGTGAAACAAGTCAGACAAATCAGACAAATCAGACAAATCAGACAAATCAGACAAATCAGACAAATCAGACAAATCAAACAAATAAAACAAATAAAACAAATAAAACAAATAAAACAAATAAAACAAATAAAACAAATAAAACAAATAAAACAAATAAAACATATAAAACAAATGAAACAAAGGAAACAAACGAAACAAACGAAACAAACGAAACAAATGAAACAAATGAAACAAATGAAACAAATGAAACAATTGAAACAATTGAAACAAATGAAACAAATGAAACAAATGAAACAAATGAAACAAATGAAACAAATGAAACAAATGAAACAAATGAAACAAATGAAACAAATGAAACAAATGAAACAAATGAAACAAATGAAACAAGTGAAACAAGTGAAACAAGTGAAACAAATGAAACAAGTGAAACAAATGAAACAAATGAATTAAATAAAACAAATAAAACAAATAAAACAAATGAAACAAATGAAACGAATGAAACAAATGAAACAAGTGAATCAAGTGAAACAAGTGAAACAAATGAAACAAGTGAAACAAGTGAAACAAGTGAAACAAATGAAACAAATGAAACAAGTGAAACAAGTGAAACAAGTGAAACAAGTGAAACAAGTGAAACAAGTGAAACAAGTGAAACAAGTGAAACAAGTGAAACAAGTGAAACAAATAAATAAAATAAATAAAATAAATTAAATAAATAAAACAAATAAAACAAATAAAACAAATAAAACAAATGAAACAAATGAAACAAATGAAACAAATGAAACAAATGAAACAAATGAAACAAGTGAAACAAGTGAAACAAGTGAAACAAGTGAAACAAGTGAAACAAGTGAAACAAGTGAAACAAGTGAAACAAATGAAACAAATGAAACAAATAAAACAAATAAAACAAATAAGACAAATAAAACAAATAAAACAAATGACACAAATGAAACAAATGAAAGAAATGAAAGAAATGAAACAAATGAAACAAATGAAACAAGTGAAACAAGTGAAACAAGTGAAACAAGTGAAACAAGTGAAACAAGTGAAACAAGTGAAACAAGTGAAACAAGTGAAACAAGTGAAACAAGTGAAACAAGTGAAACAAGTGAAACAAGTGTAACAAGTGAAACAAGTGAAACAAGTGAAACAAGTGAAACAAGTGAAACAAGTGAAAAAAGTGAAACAACTAAAACAAGTGAAACAAGTGAAACAAGTGAAACAAGTGAAACAAGTGAAACAAGTGAAACAAGTGAAACAAGTGAAACAAGTGAAACAAATAAATAAAATAAATAAAATAAATAAAATAAATAAAATAAATAAAATAAATAAAATAAATAAAATAAATAAAATAAATAAAATAAATAAAATAAATAAAATAAATAAAATAAATAAAATAAATAAAATAAATAAAATAAATAAAATAAATAAAATAAATAAAATAAATAAAATAAATAAAATAAATAAAATAAATAAAATAAATAAAATAAATAAAATAAATAAAATAAATAAAATAAATAAAATAAATAAAATAAATAAAATAAATAAAATAAATAAAATAAATAAAATAAATAAAATAAATAAAATAAATAAAATAAATAAAATAAATAAAATAAATAAAATAAATAAAATAAATAAAATAAATAAAATAAATAAAATAAATAAAATAAATAAAATAAATAAAATAAATAAAATAAATAAAATAAATAAAATAAATAAAATAAATAAAATAAATAAAATAAATAAAATAAATAAAATAAATAAAATAAATAAAATAAATAAAATAAATAAAATAAATAAAATAAATAAAATAAATAAAATAAATAAAATAAATAAAATAAATAAAATAAATAAAATAAATAAAATAAATAAAATAAATAAAATAAATAAAATAAATAAAATAAATAAAATAAATAAAATAAATAAAATAAATAAAATAAATAAAATAAATAAAATAAATAAAATAAATAAAATAAATAAAATAAATAAAATAAATAAAATAAATAAAATAAATAAAATAAATAAAATAAATAAAATAAATAAAATGAATAAAATGAATAAAATGAATAAAATAAATAATATAAATAAAATAAATAAAATAAATAAAATAAATAAAATAAATAAAACAAATGAAACAAATGAAACAAATGAAACAAATGAAACAAATGAAACAAATGAAACAAATGAAACAAATGAAACAAATGAAACAAATGAAACAAATGAAACAAATGAAACAAATGAAACAAATGAAACAAATGAAACAAATGAAACAAATGACACAAATGAAACAAATGAAACAAGTGAAACAAGTGAAACAAGTGAAACAAGTGAAACAAGCAGGGACCGGAAAACCCCTTCATTTGATTAATCGTTTCGATAGGGTAACCCTATTAAAGTCTTACCCTAATGATAGGGTTACCCTATCATTGGGTTACCCTATCGATATGGAAATCATTTTGAATAGGCTTAACCCTTTTCAATGTGGTTTCCGAGTCGAATGGGGTAAAGATAGCTTTAATATTTACCGCTTACCCTATCATAGGGCTACCCTTTTCCTGTCTCTTTTCCACGCAGGCAGGCGGTTCTATCTTTCTCATTTGAAATGGAACAGGAGAGGTGGCGGCGGAACAAATTGAGTAAATATAAGATTTGCTGTCGTTTATTCATTCTGGAAAAGTCACACTCACAGTCCAGTCCTCTGCTCACGTACACAACTTTAAATTAAAGAATTTCTGTTAGAGAAATGTGTCTTACGTTCAGTTTATTTTTGCATAGTTCGCACGTACTGATGAGATGGGCAATAATTATTTTGAATAAGAATAAAAACACAATTTTTATTCATATTCAAATCAATTAGACACAAACCAATATTCATCCTCCTAGAGTTTGTCCCGGCTTTTGCCACGGCTCAGTTGAGCCTGTGGTCCGCTTGGCAACCTAATCCCATGAATTGGCGTAGGGATTGGTAGTCGTTTTCAGCTAATTATGGGATATGCGATTTTTTAAGCTCACATGGTCATTCACATTATAAATATTATTTGAAACGGGGTATTTACCATGTATATTAGCGTTATTGGGCACCCGATATTTCGGGTGCGAGGTAAATACCCCGTTTCAAATAATTAATATTTATAATTAGGGGATGTAATTTCGAAAATTATTTCTGTTTTATAATCCAAGATGGCGGTTATATACTTTTTACTGAAAAATAGTCATGGTAGTTATTTTCGGTTAATTGTTCGGAGTGTATAAATTATATCTGTTTTAAAATTCAAGATAGACTGGTTTTTTTATTATTCTCTTTATTATTCTTTTTATTATTATTATTATACACGGTGAATCTGAGTAGCCCGAAAGATTTCAACCATAAATTCCTGAGGTCATAAGGAGTAATAAATGTTTTACGAATTTAGGTCGATTTCGCAAAAAAAATTTTTTTTTTATTTTTCGGATTTTTAAAATGCTTTTGAACATAAAAACATAAATGTTATTGGTAAAACTGTCAATTAAAATAAATTAGTACATTTTGGCCACGACCACTCTGTTGAGAGTGTAACGACAAAGAAGAACTCTGAATCTAGGCTAATTCCAGAAAAGTTTATACGATATTTTAGTCTCAGTCAGTTATTTATCAGTCAATTATCAGGAATTTATGGTTAAAATCTGTCGGGATACGCAGATTCACCGTGTATATATATATATATATATATGTATAATTTTTTTTTCATTTTATATAAAAAAAAATTCAGTGTATAATATTTTTGTTAATTTTTTTTTTTTAGTTTTTTTTTTTGTTTTTTTTTTCGTTTTATTTTCATTTGGTTTCGTTTCGTTTTCGTTTCATTTTCGTCTCGTTTTCGTTTCGTTTTCGTTTCGTTTTCGTTTCGTTTTCGTTTCGTTTTCGTTTCGTTTTCGTTTCGTTTTCGTTTCGTTTTCGTTTCGTTTTAGTTTCGTTTTCGTTTCGTTTTCGTTTCGTTTTCGTTTCGTTTTCGTTTCGTTTTCGTTTCGTTTTCGTTTCGTTTTCGTTTCGTTTTCGTTTCGTTTTCGTTTCGTTTCGTTTCGTTTCGTTTCGTTTTCGTTTCGTTTTCGTTTCGTTTTCGTTTCGTTTTCGTTTCGTTTTCGTTTCGTTTTCGTTTCGTTTTCGTTTCGTTTTCGTTTCGTTTTCGTTTCGTTTTCGTTTCGTTTCGTTTCCGTTTCGTTTTCGTTTCGTTTTCGTTTCGTTTTCGTTTCGTTTTCGTTTCGTTTTCGTTTCGTTTTCGTTTCGTTTTCGTTTCGTTTTCGTTTCGTTTTCGTTTCGTTTTCGTTTCGTTTTCGTTTCGTTTTCGTTTCGTTTTCGTTTCGTTTTCGTTTCGTTTTCGTTTCGTTTTCGTTTCGTTTTCGTTTCGTTTTCGTTTCGTTTTCGTTTCGTTTTCGTTTCGTTTTCGTTTCGTTTTCGTTTCGTTTTCGTTTCGTTTTCGTTTCGTTTTCGTTTCGTTTTCGTTTCGTTTTCGTTTCGTTTTCGTTTCGTTTTCGTTTCGTTTTCGTTTCGTTTTCGTTTCGTTTTCGTTTCGTTTTCGTTTCGTTTTCGTTTCGTTTTCGTTTCGTTTTCGTTTCGTTTTCGTTTCGTTTTCGTTTCGTTTTCGTTTCGTTTTCGTTTCGTTTTCGTTTCGTTTTCGTTTCGTTTTCGTTTCGTTTTCGTTTCGTTTTCGTTTCGTTTTCGTTTCGTTTTCGTTTCGTTTTCGTTTCGTTTTCGTTTCGTTTTCGTTTCGTTTTCGTTTCGTTTTCGTTTCGTTTTCGTTTCGTTTTCGTTTCGTTTTCGTTTCGTTTTCGTTTCGTTTTCGTTTCGTTTTCGTTTCGTTTTCGTTTCGTTTTCGTTTCGTTTTCGTTTCGTTTTCGTTTCGTTTTCGTTTCGTTTTCGTTTCGTTTTCGTTTCGTTTTCGTTTCGTTTTCGTTTCGTTTTCGTTTCGTTTTCGTTTCGTTTTCGTTTCGTTTTCGTTTCGTTTTCGTTTCGTTTTCGTTTCGTTTTCGTTTCGTTTTCGTTTCGTTTTCGTTTCGTTTTCGTTTCGTTTTCGTTTCGTTTTCGTTTCGTTTTCGTTTCGTTTTCGTTTCGTTTTCGTTTCGTTTCGTTTTCGTTTCGTTTTCGTTTCGGTTTCGTTTCGTTTTCGTTTCGTTTTCGTTTCGTTTTCGTTTCGTTTTCGTTTCGTTTTCGTTTCGTTTTCGTTTCGTTTTCGTT
This sequence comes from Pammene aurita, assembly GCA_947086415.1. NCBI lineage: Eukaryota > Metazoa > Arthropoda > Insecta > Lepidoptera > Tortricidae > Pammene > Pammene aurita. The sequence goes on along the minus strand of OX352293.1, from coordinate 18,469,864 downwards.
TCGTTTTCGTTTCGTTTTCGTTTCGTTTTCGTTTCGTTTTCGTTTCGTTTTCGTTTTCGTTTCGTTATCGTTTCGTTTTCATTTCGTTTTCGTTTCGTTTTCGTTTCGTTTTTATTTCATTTTTTTTATTTTATTTTTATTATATTATAATAGTAGATTGTACAACAAGTGCATAAAACGTACGATTTTACGAGAGGCGTTTAAAAGTCGAGTGTAAAATGGGTTTTATGGACGAGGGTTACACTCTAATTTTCACTTCATTTGCGAGGAAATTATTTATCGGTAATCGTAAAACAATTTCAAGTTCTAACAAAAATATTACAATGAAAACAAATATGGTTCCAACCAATTAATTTTTTAATATATTTTTTTGAATTTTTAACATGTGAATTTAGAAATTTTCTGCCAAGTCCTCAAAACATTTCGGGGCATTTCTAAACTATTATCAACTCCTATTTCATTTGATTTCATTTATTTAATTATAGAAAACGCGCAATTCAAATAATTATAGCAATACTCAGATAGAATTAGCGGAAAAATCATAAAAATTACAGTCAATTCCTATTGGACGGGACAAAAATTGTTTGTATAGATCAAAGTGTCAGGAATTGAAATCAATAAAATTTATAAGTGATCAATATTGGGCGCTAAGGTGCCAAAAAAATGGTAAAAACCAGTTTTTCGCTTCTAGAGGAAAAACTACGGGTCGGACCAAAAATAATTAAATCTATCAAATGTGCGCAATTATAAAACAAAGAGAATGAGCTGCGGTAGAGCAAAATCGGTATAGAGGATCGTCCGCAATTCGCAAAAAAACACATTTTTTTTGCAATAATTGTAAATTCAATAACTCGCGTTCCGGAAGTGCTGGAGAGCTGAAATTTGAATATGATGTCAGTTTTGTAGTCCTCTAATTACAGTTAATTGTTCAAATTAAAATATTGTAATCTTTTTGCAAACCGTCGACTTTTGCAAAAAGTGACCTTTTTTTAAATCGATTGGGAGGGTATTTTAATTTTCGAAAAACGTTATAATTTCGGTTTCTATGCATTAAGGAGGAGTTGAACTACAAATTTCCAAATTTACAGATCATTTGACAAGGAATAAACTTGTTTAAATAATCTATGAAGATCAGACACTTTTTGCGCGCGCGGCAGCGGCGCACTATGGCCCAAACAAAGAGAATGAGCCCCAGTAGAGCAAAATCTGTTTAGAGGATCGTCCGCAATGTGAAAAAAATTTACCAGTGTAAGTTGACCTTTGTATAAGAATAATTACTAGGGCAGAAGAGATCAGCTAAACATGGTTATTTAATTTTAAGAGAAATGAAGCATTATTGCAAATGGCACCTAAAATATAAGAATAGCAGAATTAAAATACTTAAATATAGTTTAAGTTAATTATTATTTTTTTTAGGTGCCATTTGTAATAATGCTTCATTTCTCTTAAAATTACAAACCATGTTTAGCTGACCTCTTCTGCCCTAGTAATTATTCTTATACAAAGGTCAACTTACACTGGTTAATTTTTTTTCACATGAATTATAGCAAAATAATAATAAAAATAGTCAATTTTAGTCTATGAGTGTAAAATAATTTTGTCCAGCTAGATCGGGCGTTTGGGCCATAGTGCGTCGCCGCCACGCGCGCAAAAAGTGCCTGAACTTCATAGATTATTTAAACAACTTTATTCTTTGTCAAATGATTTGTAAACTTGGAAATTTGTAGTTCAACTCCTCCTTAATGCATATAAATCGAAATTATAACGTTTTTCGAAAATTAAAATACCCTCCCAGTCGATTTAAAAAAAGGTCACTTTTTGCAAAATTCGACGGTTTGCAAAAAGTTTACAACATTTTCATTTGAACATTTAACTGTAGTTAGAGGACCACAAAACTGACTCACATCATATTCAAATTTCAGCTCTCCAGAACTTTCGGAACGCGAGTTATTGAATTTACAATATTTGCAAAAACAACGTGTTTTAACCAGTGTAAGTTGACCTTAGTATAAGAATCATTACTAGGGCAAAAGAGGTCAGCTAAACTTGGTTGTGTAATTTTAAGAGAAATTAAGCATTATTACAAATTGCACCTAAAAAAATTAATAATTAACTTAAACTATATTTAAGTATTTTAATTCTGCTATTCTTATATTTTAGGTGCCATTTGCAATGATGCTTCATTTCTCTTAAAATTAAATAACCATGTTTAGCTGACCTCTTCTGCCCTAGTAATTATTCTTATACAAAGGTCAACTTACACTGGTAATTTTTTTTCACATTGCGGACGATCCTCTAAACAGATTTTGCTCTACTGGGGCTCATTCTCTTTGTTTTTTTATTGCGCACATTTGTTACATTTAACTATTTTTTGTCGGTGCCGTAGTTTTTCCTCTAGAAGCGAAAAACTGGTTTTTACCATTTTTACCATTTTTTTGGCACCTTAGCGCCCAATATTCACTTATAAATTTTATTGGTATCAATTCCTGACACTTTGATCTATACAAAAAAAAATCCCATCCAATAGGAATTGTCTGGGCCAGAAAACTTATTCTATCTGAGTACAAGAATATAATAAAAGAACAAGTTTCAGTATTCTACGAAATTTTACTGTTCAATTAAATTGTGCAATATATTTTGACTCTGTTTGGCTGTTGAGCCACATTCTTGGTCTTAGAAGAAAATTTTACTTTATGCCCTAGAGCTTAAAATGCGATTTTATATCGTCCACGTACGATTTAAAGTCGAACTTTACGAGCATGAGAAGTGAAAAGAGTGTATCTGCCTACCGTGGATTTTAAAACAGATATAATTTTTGCTGGGCATAAGGGAAACTAGACGTGTGCGCCGCCATAAAAATCCGCGGCGGCGGCGCGCCGGGAATTTTTGGCGGCGTGGCTGCGCCACGCCGGCGTCAAGGTCACTTTTGGCTACGTCACGTTTCGCATTAAAAATATTAAAAACTTTTTAGGAACAAGGAACATAAAACAATATTGTAATGCTCTTTGCATATTAATGGATGTTTTTCTAGTACACTTCAGTCTTGCCTATATTTCGGAAATCGCTTTTATGTTGATGTTTCTCATAATTGTGATAAATAAGGATCCTTTTGTTTTTACTCGCAATAGGTCCAAACATACCGTTTAGTATTAAGGATCAAGCCTGCCACCGAAAAGGCAAATTTAGTTGGTGACACAATTTTGGTAGCAGATTTTTTTTATTTACGTTACCAATCTTATTAATTAGACCATCGACTTCATATTTATTTGGTGAGCGGTTAAATCATACTCATTTATTAGTCTCCCGAAAGAGTAGTGTGGTTATCACTCAGTACAAAGGTGAAATAAATTGTGCGCATCGAGAAAATGTTATGAATTTTTGAACATAGATAGAGTGCACCACGATGAATATTTTTAGTTTTGGAGATCCGTAAAATTTTTGGACCTTCCCGTCTAAATCAAGGGTCCCGTGCTATTTGCTAGTACTCTCTGGTTAAGGTTGCTAGGGGTTGTGTGGTATCATTTGTGACTAAAACAGATATGCAAAATTCATTTCTGATAGTAAAAATATGAAATTCCATATTTAAAAAAAGTTCTGCGGAGAGGAAAATCAGTCAGAAAAATATATTTTATAGAACGTTATATTACTAATAATTTTCAATCTTTTGATATGTAAAAAATATCATAAGAAATCATATTTAATGCAGATTTAAATATATAAAATTTTAAGAGTCCGGTAACGATTATAGTTTGAAGTCTTGTTATTGCAAAAAAGTTATTTTGGTCTATATATATTAATATTTAATACCCTAAAACTGAATTCTTACAGAGCTTGTTTAGTGAGGACGTTTATTCGTGCAATCTTGTCGCTTGATTATTAGTTTTTATTTTTTATGGCCCCTAATATGTTTTATATTATCTGATTAAAGCATGAAGTACAGTTTAGTTCTGTATTTTTACTATTCTAAAATTGAATACCTCCCCAAAAATATCACCTTAACTTACTAAACATACTCTCCCTTAAAAAATATATATGAAAATGAAAAAAATTGTTCTACTTATTCCTCAGACAACTCATTTTCCAACGTATTTATGTATTATACGTACTAGTATAATTAAATAATAATTTAATTATAGTAGTATAATTTAATTTTAATCAATAAAAGTCTTACTCTTTTCACCTCTCCAAGCAAAAATCGCGAAATTGGTGTTAGATTAGGGTGAATTGCGTTCCACTTATACAATTTAATAAGATACGTACTTTCCAAATATGTATACAAACTAATAGAAATTTCGTGAGTTACTGCAAAATAGTATCAAGAAGTTGAGCGAAATCGAAAAAAAAGTTTTACCGTACTCTTAAGGCTTTTACTCAACAAAAACTACGTGAAAAATAAAACATTCGCGTCGTTGGTGTATATGTTTTCTCCATAGTAATTATCTAAAATCAACGTGAACGTGAACTTCCATAGTGTATTGACCTTAAAATATATGTATGGTTTATTATTAGTCAATTTTGCTCATAATAACTTCTACAATATGCAAATATAGAAAAAAAAGAATTCAAAAAACACGTTTTTCCTTATTAAGTTAAACACAAATCGATTATATGTTCCATTTCTGCATTTTGTACAAATTATTATGATAAATAATAAACAATACATACATTTTAAGGTCACTACACTACGGAAGTTTATGTTCACATTGATTTTAGATTTACTATGGAAAAAACGTATACACCACAACGCAAAAGATTTTTTTTCATGTATTTTTTGTTGAGTAAAAGCCTTAAAATTGTATATATTTAAAGATTGCATTAAACATGCTTGCTTATGATATTTTTTTTTCAAAATAATGATAATTATTAGTTATATAATGTTCTAAAAAATATATTTTTCAGAGTAATTTTCCTATCCGCAGAACTTTTTTAATATCCAAAATTAATTCTGCATGTCTGTTTTATACGAAAATAATACCACACAACCCCTAGCAGCCTTAACCAGAGAGTACTATATTACATGGGACCCCTGATTTAGACGTGAAGGTCCAAAAATTTTACGGACCTCCAAAACTAAAAATATTCCACGTGGGGTACTCTTTCCATGTTCAAAATGTCACAACTTCTAATCGATGCGCACAATTTTTTCAATTTCAAGCTCTGCTAGAGAAGGAATTGACTAGTTCAATTGGTAGATGTTTATATGGTTTAATTCGTCAATATACGTTGTTAATTTTTCAACTGTCTTTCCTTCATCGGTAATTAGCATTGGTTAATTTTTGTCGAATTCTGAAATTTTGACCAACGGAGTGGATTTTGAAATCCGCGGCGGCGGCGGCGGCGTGGGTCCCACGGCGCGGCTACGCCACGCGGGCGCGGCGCACACGTCTAAGGGAAACTACGCCTTATTGGGATTAGGTCCAGTTTCCACACGATGTTTTCGTACACCGAAAAACCCAGAATACATTCTTATACGCGGAAAATTATTTAAAATAAAAAGCATGATTAAATAATTCTGTTAAGAATCAATTATTTTTATTACATTTTCTCGCATATGAATTAGTCCCGACGAAATCATTTTGAATCATTTTAACGGGAATACAATCAACATAAGTTTATTCTTACGATATTTTTTTCAAATAATCATTTTATTCTTGAGTGTCCAACAATGACTGATATTGATCGTTTCATTATACTAGAAGTATCGGTGAACGGCGTCACATTTTGCTGGAGCCATTGAAACAAAGTACTACCTATAACTAGAATAACACAAAATTATATATTTTAACACTTCACAATATGCATTTGATTTTGGTTCCTATAAGCCTGGGTCTAAGATTCAATCGACACGAGCCGTCACGCTCGAATGGCAAGAACAAAAACACCGGCACCACACAACGATCTTTTAGCGCACTAACAAGCAATAATAGCGTCTAGATCAAAGGCGTAAGTACGAAAACATACGCAAAAAGATTCTTGTTTGTCTGTAGGCTCGGTCGTGCCGCAATACCGGTAGCGCTTAGCTCGTAGGGTGCTCGAATAATAAATAAGCCAAATGTATTGGTCACAGAGTTTAAAATAGCTTAACGCCTTTGAAAAACCCTATCTGATAGGGAAACCATATGCTGGGTTGTAACCACTTACCCGAATTAACTGTATTGACATGGTTAGCCTTTCGTTCGGGTAAGTCAAACGATACGCTTACCGAATTGATAGGGTTTTTAAAAACAACTCTATCAAATACCCAATCTAATACCCCTTTAATGGTTACCGGTTCCGGTCCCTGGAAACAAGTGAAACAAGTGAAACAAGTGAAACAAGTGAAACAACTGAAACAACTGAAACAAGTGAAACAAGTGAAACAAGTGAAACAAGTGAAACAAGTGAAACCAGTGAAACAAGTGAAACAAGTGAAACAAGTGAAACAAGTGAAACAAGTGAAACAAATGAAACAAATAAAACAAATAAAACAAATAAAACAAATAAAACAAATGAAACAAATGAAACAAATGAAACAAATGAAACAAATGAAACAAATGAAACAAATGAAACAAATGAAACAAATGAAACAAATGAAACAAGTGAAACAAGTGAAACAAGTGAAACAAGTGAAACAAGTGAAACAAGTGAAACAAGTGAAACAAGTGAAACAAGTGAAACAAGTGAAACAAATAAAACAAATAAAACAAATGAAACAAATGAAACAAATGAAACAAATGAAACAAATGAAACAAATGAAACAAATGAAACAAATGAAACAAATGAAACAAATGAAACAAATGAAACAAATGAAACAAATGAAACAAATGAAACAAATGAAACAAATGAAACAAATGAAACAAATGAAACAAATGAAACAAATGAAACAAATGAAACAAATGAAACAAATGAAACAAGTGAAACAAGTGAAACTAGTGAAACAAATGAAACAAATGAAACAAATGAAACAAATGAAACAAATGAAACAAATGAAACAAATGAAACAAATGAAACAAATGAAACAAATGAAACAAATGAAACAAATGAAACAAATGAAACAAGTGAAACAAGTGAAACAAGTAAAACAAATAAAACAAATAAAACAAATGAAACAAATGAAACAAATGAAACAAATGAAACAAATGAGACAAATGAAACAAGTGAAACAAGTGAAACAAATGAAACAAATGAAACAAGTGAAACAAATGAAACAAATGAAACAAGTGAAACAAGTGAAACAAGTAAAACAAATCAAAAAATCAGACAAATCAGACAAATCAGACAAATCAAACAAATCAAACAAATCAAACAAATCAAACAAATCAAACAAATAAAACAAATAAAACAAATAAAACAAATGAAACAAATGAAACAAATGAAACGAATGAAACGAATGAAACAAGTGAAACAAGTGAAACAAGTGAAACAAATGAAACAAATGAAACAAGTGAAACAAGTGAAACAAGTGAAACAAGTGAAACAAGTGAAACAAGTGAAACAAGTGAAACAAGTGAAACAAGTGAAACAAGTGAAACAAATGAAACAAATGAAACAAATAAAACAAATAAAACAAATAAGACAAATAAAACAAATAAAACAAATGAAACAAATGAAACAAATGAAACAAATGAAACAAATGAAACAAATGAAACAAATGAAACAAATGAAACAAATGAAACAAATGAAACAAATGAAACAAATGAAACAAATGAAACAAATGAAACAAATGAAAGAAATGAAACAAGTGAAACAAGTGAAACAAGTGAAACAAGTGAAACAAGTGAAACAAGTGAAACAAGTGAAACAAATGAAACAAATGAAACAAATGAAACAAATGAAACAAATAAAACAAATAAAACATATGAAACAAATGAAACGAATGAAACAAGTGAAACAAGTGAAACAAGTGAAACAAGTGAAGCAAATGAAACAAATGAAACAAGTGAAACAAGTGAAACAAGTGAAACAAGTGAAACAAGTGAAACAAGTGAAACAAGTGAAACAAGTGAAACAAGTGAAACAAGTGAAACAAGTGAAACAAGTGAAACAAGTGAAACAAGTGAAACAAGTGAAACAACTAAAACAAGTGAAACAAGTGAAACAAGTGAAACAAGTGAAACAAGTGAAACAAGTGAAACAAGTGAAACAAGTGAAACAAGTGAAACAAGTGAAACAAGTGAAACAAGTGAAACAAGTGAAACAAGTGAAACAAGTGAAACAAATAAATAAAATCAATAAAATAAATAAAATAAATAATATAAATAAAATAAATAAAATAAATAAAACAAATAAAACAAATGAAACAAATGAAACAAATGAAACAAATGAAACAAATGAAACAAATGAAACAAATGAAACAAATGAAACAAATGAAACAAATGACACAAATGAAACAAATGAAACAAGTGAAACAAGTGAAACAAGTGAAACAAGTGAAACAAGTGAAACAAGCAGGGACCGGAAAACCCCTTCATTTGATTAATCGTTTCGATAGGGTAACCCTATTAAAGTCTTACCCTAATGATAGGGTTACCCTATCATTGGGTTACCCTATCGATATGGAAATCATTTTGAATAGGCTTAACCCTTTTCAATGTGGTTTCCGAGTCGAATGGGGTAAAGATAGCTTTAATATTTACCGCTTACCCTATCATAGGGCTACCCTTTTCGTGTCTCTTTTCCACGCAGGCAGGCGGTTCTATCTTTCTCATTTGAAATGGAACAGGAGAGGTGGCGGCGGAACAAATTGAGTAAATATAAGATTTGCTGTCGTTTATTCATTCTGGAAAAGTCACACTCACAGTCCAGTCCTCTGCTCACGTACACAACTTTAAATTAAAGAATTTCTGTTAGAGAAATGTGTCTTACGTTCAGTTTATTTTTGCATAGTTCGCACGTACTGATGAGATGGGCAATAATTATTTTGAATAAGAATAAAAACACAATTTTTATTCATATTCAAATCGATTTGACACAAACCAATATTCATCCTCCTAGAGTTTGTCCCGGCTTTTGCCACGGCTCAGTTGAGCCTGTGGTCCGCTTGGCAACCTAATCCCATGAATTGGCGTAGGGATTGGTAGTCGTTTTCAGCTAATTATGGGATATGCGATTTTTTAAGCTCACATGGTCATTCACATTATAAATATTATTTGAAACGGGGTATTTACCATGTATATTAGCGTTATTGGGCACCCGATATTTCGGGTGCGAGGTAAATACCCCGTTTCAAATAATTAATATTTATAATTAGGGGATGTAATTTCGAAAATTATTTCTGTTTTATAATCCAAGATGGCGGTTATATACTTTTTACTGAAAAATAGTCATGGTAGTTATTTTCGGTTAATTGTTCGGAGTGTATAAATTATATCTGTTTTAAAATTCAAGATAGACTGGTTTTTTTATTATTCTCTTTATTATTCTTTTTATTATTATTATTATACACGGTGAATCTGAGTAGCCCGAAAGATTTCAACCATAAATTCCTGAGGTCATAAGGAGTAATAAATGTTTTACGAATTTAGGTCGATTTCGCAAAAAAAATTTTATTTTTATTTTTCTGATTTTTAAAATGCTTTTGAACATAAAAACATAAATGTTATTGGTAAAACTGTCAATTAAAATAAATTAGTACATTTTGGCCACGACCACTCTGTTAAGAGTGTAACGACAAAGAAGAACTCTGAATCTAGGCTAATTCCAGAAAAGTTTATACGATATTTTAGTCTCAGTCAGTTATTTATCAGTCAATTATCAGGAATTTATGGTTAAAATCTGTCGGGATACGCAGATTCACCGTGTATATATATATATATATATATGTATAATTTTTTTTTTCATTTTATATAAAAAAAAAATTCAGTGTATAATATTTTTGTTAATTTTTTTTTTTTAGTTTTTTTTTTGTTTTTTTTTTTTTCGTTTCGTTTTCGTTTCGTTTTCGTTTCGTTTTCGTTTCGTTTTCGTTTCGTTTTCGTTTCGTTTTCGTTTCGTTTCGTTTTCGTTTCGTTTTCGTTTCGTTTTCGTTTCGGTTTCGTTTCGTTTTCGTTTCGTTTTCGTTTCGTTTTCATTTCGTTTTCGTTTCGTTTTCGTTTCGTTTTCGTTTCGTTTTCGTTTCGTTTTCGTTTCGTTTTCGTTTCGTTTTCGTTTCGTTTTCGTTTCGTTTTCGTTTCGTTTTCGTTTCGTTTTCGTTTCGTTTTCGTTTCGTTATCGTTTCGTTTTCATTTCGTTTTCGTTTCGTTTTCGTTTCGTTTTCGTTTCGTTTTTATTTCATTTTTTTTATTTTATTTTTATTATTTTATTTTTATTATATTATAATAGTAGATTGTACAACAAGTGCATAAAACGTACGATTTTACGAGAGGCGTTTAAAAGTCGAGTGTAAAATGGGTTTTATGGACGAGGGTTACACTCTAATTTTCACTTCATTTGCGAGGAAATTATTTATCGGTAATCGTAAAACAATTTCAAGTTCTAACAAAAATATTACAATGAAAACAAATATGGTTCCAACCAATTAATTTTTTAATATATTTTTTTGAATTTTTAACATGTGAATTTAGAAATTTTCTGCCAAGTCCTCAAAACATTTCGGGGCATTTCTAAACTATTATCAACTCCTATTTCATTTGGTTTCATTTATTTAATTATAGAAAACACGCAATTCAAATAATTATAGCAATACTCAGATAGAATTAGCGGAAAAATCATAAAAATTACAGTCAATTCCTATTGGACGGGACAAAAATTGTTTGTATAGATCAAAGTGTCAGGAATTGAAATCAATAAAATTTATAAGTGATCAATATTGGGCGCTAAGGTGCCAAAAAAATGGTAAAAACCAGTTTTTCGCTTCTAGAGGAAAAACTACGGGTCGGACCAAAAATAATTAAATCTATCAAATGTGCGCAATTATAAAACAAAGAGAATGAGCTGCGGTAGAGCAAAATCGGTATAGAGGATCGTCCGCAATTCGCAAAAAAACACATTTTTTTTGCAATAATTGTAAATTCAATAACTCGCGTTCCGGAAGTGCTGGAGAGCTGAAATTTGAATATGATGTCAGTTTTGTAGTCCTCTAATTACAGTTAATTGTTCAAATTAAAATATTGTAATCTTTTTGCAAACCGTCGACTTTTGCAAAAAGTGACCTTTTTTTAAATCGATTGGGAGGGTATTTTAATTTTCGAAAAACGTTATAATTTCGGTTTCTATGCATTAAGGAGGAGTTGAACTACAAATTTCCAAATTTACAGATCATTTGACAAGGAATAAACTTGTTTAAATAATCTATGAAGATCAGACACTTTTTGCGCGCGCGGCAGCGGCGCACTATGGCCCAAACAAAGAGAATGAGCCCCAGTAGAGCAAAATCTGTTTAGAGGATCGTCCGCAATGTGAAAAAAATTTACCAGTGTAAGTTGACCTTTGTATAAGAATAATTACTAGGGCAGAAGAGATCAGCTAAACATGGTTATTTAATTTTAAGAGAAATGAAGCATTATTGCAAATGGCACCTAAAATATAAGAATAGCAGAATTAAAATACTTAAATATAGTTTAAGTTAATTATTATTTTTTTTAGGTGCCATTTGTAATAATGCTTCATTTCTCTTAAAATTACAAACCATGTTTAGCTGACCTCTTCTGCCCTAGTAATTATTCTTATACAAAGGTCAACTTACACTGGTTAATTTTTTTTCACATGAATTATAGCAAAATAATAATAAAAATAGTCAATTTTAGTCTATGAGTGTAAAATAATTTTGTCCAGCTAGATCGGGCGTTTGGGCCATAGTGCGTCGCCGCCACGCGCGCAAAAAGTGCCTGAACTTCATAGATTATTTAAACAACTTTATTCTTTGTCAAATGATTTGTAAACTTGGAAATTTGTAGTTCAACTCCTCCTTAATGCATAGAAATCGAAATTATAACGTTTTTCGAAAATTAAAATACCCTCCCAGTCGATTTAAAAAAAGGTCACTTTTTGCAAAATTCGACGGTTTGCAAAAAGTTTACAACATTTTCATTTGAACATTTAACTGTAGTTAGAGGACCACAAAACTGACTCACATCATATTCAAATTTCAGCTCTTCAGAACTTTCGGAACGCGAGTTATTGAATTTACAATATTTGCAAAAACAACGTGTTTTAACCAGTGTAAGTTGACCTTAGTATAAGAATCATTACTAGGGCAAAAGAGGTCAGCTAAACTTGGTTGTGTAATTTTAAGAGAAATTAAGCATTATTACAAATTGCACCTAAAAAAATTAATAATTAACTTAAACTATATTTAAGTATTTTAATTCTGCTATTCTTATATTTTAGGTGCCATTTGCAATGATGCTTCATTTCTCTTAAAATTAAATAACCATGTTTAGCTGACCTCTTCTGCCCTAGTAATTATTCTTATACAAAGGTCAACTTACACTGGTAATTTTTTTTCACATTGCGGACGATCCTCTAAACAGATTTTGCTCTACTGGGGCTCATTCTCTTTGTTTTTTTATTGCGCACATTTGTTACATTTAACTATTTTTTGTCGGTGCCGTAGTTTTTCCTCTAGAAGCGAAAAACTGGTTTTTACCATTTTTACCATTTTTTTGGCACCTTAGCGCCCAATATTCACTTATAAATTTTATTGGTATCAATTCCTGACACTTTGATCTATACAAAAAAAAATCCCATCCAATAGGAATTGTCTGGGCCAGAAAACTTATTCTATCTGAGTACAAGAATATAATAAAAGAACAAGTTTCAGTATTCTACGAAATTTTACTGTTCAATTAAATTGTGCAATATATTTTGACTCTGTTTGGCTGTTGAGCCACATTCTTGGTCTTAGAAGAAAATTTTACTTTATGCCCTAGAGCTTAAAATGCGATTTTATATCGTCCACGTACGATTTAAAGTCGAACTTTACGAGCATGAGAAGTGAAAAGAGTGTATCTGCCTACCGTGGATTTTAAAACAGATATAATTTTTGCTGCGCATAAGGGAAACTAGACGTGTGCGCCGCCATAAAAATCCGCGGCGGCGGCGCGCCGGGAATTTTTGGCGGCGTGGCTGCGCCACGCCGGCGTCAAGGTCACTTTTGGCTACGTCACGTTTCGCATTAAAAATATTAAAAACTTTTTAGGAACAAGGAACATAAAACAATATTGTAATGCTCTTTGCATATTAATGGATGTTTTTCTAGTACACTTCAGTCTTGCCTATATTTCGGAAATCGCTTTTATGTTGATGTTTCTCATAATTGTGATAAATAAGGATCCTTTTGTTTTTACTCGCAATAGGTCCAAACATACCGTTTAGTATTAAGGATCAAGCCTGCCACCGAAAAGGCAAATTTAGTTGGTGACACAATTTTGGTAGCAGATTTTTTTTATTTACGTTACCAATCTTATTAATTAGACCATCGACTTCATATTTATTTGGTGAGCGGTTAAATCATACTCATTTATTAGTCTCCCGAAAGAGTAGTGTGGTTATCACTCAGTACAAAGGTGAAATAAATTGTGCGCATCGAGAAAATGTTATGAATTTTTGAACATAGATAGAGTGCACCACGATGAATATTTTTAGTTTTGGAGATCCGTAAAATTTTTGGACCTTCCCGTCTAAATCAAGGGTCCCGTGCTATTTGCTAGTACTCTCTGGTTAAGGTTGCTAGGGGTTGTGTGGTATCATTTGTGACTAAAACAGATATGCAAAATTCATTTCTGATAGTAAAAATATGAAATTCCATATTTAAAAAAAGTTCTGCGGAGAGGAAAATCAGTCAGAAAAATATATTTTATAGAACGTTATATTACTAATAATTTTCAATCTTTTGATATGTAAAAAATATCATAAGAAATCATATTTAATGCAGATTTAAATATATAAAATTTTAAGAGTCCGGTAACGATTATAGTTTGAAGTCTTGTTATTGCAAAAAAGTTATTTTGGTCTATATATATTAATATTTAATACCCTAAAACTGAATTCTTACAGAGCTTGTTTAGTGAGGACGTTTATTCGTGCAATCTTGTCGCTTGATTATTAGTTTTTATTTTTTATGGCCCCTAATATGTTTTATATTATCTGATTAAAGCATGAAGTACAGTTTAGTTCTGTATTTTTACTATTCTAAAATTGAATACCTCCCCAAAAATATCACCTTAACTTACTAAACATACTCTCCCTTAAAAAATATATATGAAAATGAAAAAAATTGTTCTACTTATTCCTCAGACAACTCATTTTCCAACGTATTTATGTATTATACGTACTAGTATAATTAAATAATAATTTAATTATAGTAGTATAATTTAATTTTAATCAATAAAAGTCTTACTCTTTTCACCTCTCCAAGCAAAAATCGCGAAATTGGTGTTAGATTAGGGTGAATTGCGTTCCACTTATACAATTTAATAAGATACGTACTTTCCAAATATGTATACAAACTAATAGAAATTTCGTGAGTTACTGCAAAATAGTATCAAGAAGTTGAGCGAAATCGAAAAAAAAGTTTTACCGTACTCTTAAGGCTTTTACTCAACAAAAACTACGTGAAAAATAAAACATTCGCGTCGTTGGTGTATATGTTTTCTCCATAGTAATTATCTAAAATCAACGTGAACGTGAACTTCCATAGTGTATTGACCTTAAAATATATGTATGGTTTATTATTAGTCAATTTTGCTCATAATAACTTCTACAATATGCAAATATAGAAAAAAAAGAATTCAAAAAACACGTTTTTCCTTATTAAGTTAAACACAAATCGATTATATGTTCCATTTCTGCATTTTGTACAAATTATTATGATAAATAATAAACAATACATACATTTTAAGGTCACTACACTATGGAAGTTTATGTTCACATTGATTTTAGATTTACTATGGAAAAAACGTATACACCACAACGCAAAAGATTTTTTTTCATGTATTTTTTGTTGAGTAAAAGCCTTAAAATTGTATATATTTAAAGATTGCATTAAACATGCTTGCTTATGATATTTTTTTTTTCAAAATAATGATAATTATTAGTTATATAATGTTCTAAAAAATATATTTTTCAGAGTAATTTTCCTATCCGCAGAACTTTTTTAATATCCAAAATTAATTCTGCATGTCTGTTTTATACGAAAATAATACCACACAACCCCTAGCAGCCTTAACCAGAGAGTACTATATTACATGGGACCCCTGATTTAGACGTGAAGGTCCAAAAATTTTACGGACCTCCAAAACTAAAAATATTCCACGTGGGGTACTCTTTCCATGTTCAAAATGTCACAACTTCTAATCGATGCGCACAATTTTTTCAATTTCAAGCTCTGCTAGAGAAGGAATTGACTAGTTCAATTGGTAGATGTTTATATGGTTTAATTCGTCAATATACGTTGTTAATTTTTCAACTGTCTTTCCTTCATCGGTAATTAGCATTGGTTAATTTTTGTCGAATTCTGAAATTTTGACCAACGGAGTGGATTTTGAAATCCGCGGCGGCGGCGGCGGCGTGGGTCCCACGGCGCGGCTACGCCACGCGGGCGCGGCGCACACGTCTAAGGGAAACTACGCCTTATTGGGATTAGGTCCAGTTTCCACACGATGTTTTCTTACACCGAAAAACCCAGAATACATTCTTATACGCGGAACATTATTTAAAATAAAAAGCATGATTAAATAATTCTGTTAAGAATCAATTATTTTTATTACATTTTCTCGCATATGAATTAGTCCCGACGAAATCATTTTGAATCATTTTAACGGGAATACAATCAACATAAGTTTATTCTTACGATATTTTTTTCAAATAATCATTTTATTCTTGAGTGTCCAACAATGACTGATATTGATCGTTTCATTATACTAGAAGTATCGGTGAACGGCGTCACATTTTGCTGGAGCCATTGAAACAAAGTACTACCTATAACTAGAATAACACAAAATTATATATTTTAACACTTCACAATATGCATTTGATTTTGGTTCCTATAAGCCTGGGTCTAAGATTCAATCGACACGAGCCGTCACGCTCGAATGGCAAGAACAAAAACACCGGCACCACACAACGATCTTTTAGCGCACTAACAAGCAATAATAGCGTCTAGATCAAAGGCGTAAGTACGAAAACATACGCAAAAAGATTCTTGTTTGTCTGTAGGCTCGGTCGTGCCGCAATACCGGTAGCGCTTAGCTCGTAGGGTGCTCGAATAATAAATAAGCCAAATGTATTGGTCACAGAGTTTAAAATAGCTTAACGCCTTTGAAAAACCCTATCTGATAGGGAAACCATATGCTGGGTTGTAACCACTTACCCGAATTAACTGTATTGACATGGTTAGCCTTTCGTTCGGGTAAGTCAAACGATACGCTTACCGAATTGATAGGGTTTTTAAAAACAACTCTATCAAATACCCAATCTAATACCCCTTTAATGGTTACCGGTTCCGGTCCCTGGAAACAAGTGAAACAAGTGAAACAAGTGAAACAACTGAAACAAGTGAAACAAGTGAAACAAGTGAAACAAGTGAAACCAGTGAAACAAGTGAAACAAATGAAACAAGTGAAACAAGTGAAACAAGTGAAACAAATGAAACAAATAAAACAAATAAAACAAATAAAACAAATAAAACAAATAAAACAAATGAAACAAATAAAACAAATAAAACAAATAAAACAAATAAAACAAATAAAACAAATGAAACAAATGAAACAAATGAAACAAATGAAACAAATGAAACAAATGAAACAAATGAAACAAATGAAACAAGTGAAACAAGTGAAACAAGTGAAACAAGTGAAACAAGTGAAACAAGTGAAACAAGTGAAACAAATGAAACAAATGAAACAAATGAAACAAATGAAACAAATGAAACAAATGAAACAAATGAAACAAATGAAACAAATGAAACAAATGAAACAAGTGAAACAAGTGAAACAAGTGAAACTAGTGAAACTAGTGAAACTAGTGAAACTAGTGAAACAAGTGAAACAAGTGAAACAGGTGAAACAAGTGAAACAAATGAAACAAATGAAACAAATGAAACAAATGAAACAAATGAAACAAATGAAACAAATGAAACAAATGAAACAAATGAAACAAATGAAACAAATGAAACAAATGAAACAAATGAAACAAGTGAAACAAGTGAAACAAGTGAAACAAGTGAAACAAGTGAAACAAGTGAAACAAGTGAAACAAGTGAAACATATAAAACAAATAAAACAAATCCGTCCTGACAATCGCTCTCGCTCCGAATCTCGCTTTCGTTCTCGCCCTCGTTCTGACTCTCTCTCTCGTTCTGCCTCTCGCTCTCGTTCTGACTCTCGCTCTCGCTCCGATTCTCGCTCCCGTCCTCGCCCTCAGCATAGCGATGGCTATCGTTCTCGTTCTCGCTCGCTTTCAAATCCAAACTTTGTTCTCGCTCCCGCTCTCGCTCTCACTATCGTCTTCGCGCTCGTTCCCACTCTCGTTTTCGCTCTCATCGTCGCTCTCACTCTCGTCATCGCTCTCGTTCCCATTTTCGTTCTCATACTCCTCTCGTCCTTTCCATTTTTACATCTTCGCTCTACATTTAGTTATCGCTATCGGCCTGATTGCTGCCCAGACTCCCGTCTCCGGAGCAACACTCGTTCTCGCTCTCGTGATGGGTCATTTGAGGGCGGGCAGACGCCTCACTCGAGCTTCTCTCGATTGAAATAGCTCAATTTCTAGCTCTCCACTATGACCGTGTCGTCCAGTTTTCGCTTACTTTAAATTTTATCGACATTCGTGTTCCTATTTTCTCGTCTAATCAAAATACTAACGTATTTTGGGCTGGCAGAATGTTTAGTTTAGCTCTTGTGTTTTGTATATATATTTTTTTGTGTCTAGTATGGCAACACCGCGTTGCAGTAGATTTTAGAAATGACCGGTTTTCCAGTCAGTTGACGAACGAACGTGTGTCGAATCATACGCTGTCCATAGCCACAATTCTCGTTTTCGCGCTCTTTCGTAAAGCACCACTATCGACTCTCTCGCAGCATTATCATAACCAGTGTAGTGTATTTGGAGCCAGCTGACGACAACCGTGCATAAACCAAGGTCTAAGTCGGACGACTGGAGGTAACGGTTTTAAGGTCTACTCTAGCGAGCGACAGGACACTTTTCAACTAGCACCAACAGTATCCGATAGCGACCAGCGGTTCTGCCGAAGCAGCAACGGCGTTCGAAGGTAAGCTCCCTATTTACACCGAACACTTTTAACGTAGACCGATAAAGAAGTTAATAACAACCTCCTCACTTCACCCACCACTTCTCGCATATTTCGCAAACTTATAGCAAAGTACAGTCCACCTCTTCGGAACCGAACAAAATGAAACAAATGAAACATATAAAACAAATAAAACAAATAAAACAAATAAAACAAATAAAACAAATGAAACAAATGAAACAAATGAGACAAATGAGACAAATGAAACAAGTGAAACAAATGAAACAAATGAAACAAGGGAAACAAGTGAAACAAGTGAAACAAGTGAAACAAGTGAAACAAGTGAAACAAGTGAAACAAGTGAAACAAGTGAAACAAGTGAAACAAATGAAACAAATAAGACAAATAAAACAAATAAAACAAATGAAACAAATGAAACAAATGAAACAAATGAAACAAATGAAACAAATGAAACAAATGAAACAAATGAAACAAATGAAACAAATGAAACAAATGAAACAAATGAAACAAATGAAACAAATGAAACAAATGAAACAAATGAAACAAGTGAAACAAATGAAACAAATGAAACAAATGAAACAAGTGAAACAAGTGAAACAAGTGAAACAAGTGAAACAAATGAAACAAATAAAACAAATAAAACAAATGAGACAAATGAAACAAATGAAACAAATGAAACAAATGAAACAAATGAAACAAATGAAACAAATGAAACAAATGAAACAAATGAAACAAATGAAACAAATGAAACAAATGAAACAAATGAAACAAGTGAAACAAATGAAACAAGTGAAACAAGTGAAACAAGTGAAACAAGTGAAACAAGTGAAACAAGTGAAACAAGTGAAACAAGTGAAACAAGTGAAACAAGTGAAACAAGTGAAACAAGTGAAACTAGTGAAACAAGTGAAACAAGTGAAACAAGTGAAACAAGTGAAACAAGTGAAACAAATAAAACAAATAAAACAAATGAAACAAATGAAACAAATGAAACAAATGAAACAAATGAAACAAATGAAACAAATGAAACAAATGAAACAAATGAAACAAATGAAACAAATGAAACAAATGAAACAAATGAAACAAATGAAACAAATGAAACAAATGAAACAAGTGAAACAAGTGAAACAAGTGAAACAAGTGAAACAAGTGAAACAAGTGAAACAAGTGAAACAAGTGAAACAAGTGAAACAAGTGAAACAAGTGAAACAAGTGAAACAAGTGAAACAAGTGAAACAAATGAAACAAATAAAACAAATAAAACAAATGAAACAAATGAAACAAATGAAACAAATGAAACAAATGAAACAAGTGAAACAAGTGAAACAAGTGAAACTAGTGAAACTAGTGAAACTAGTGAAACAAGTGAAACAAGTGAAACAAGTGAAACAAGTGAAACAAGTGAAACAAGTGAAACAAGTGAAACTAGTGAAACAAGTGAAACAAGTGAAACAAGTGAAACAAGTGAAACAAGTGAAACAAATGAAACAAATAAAACAAATAAAACAAATAAAACAAATAAAACAAATAAAACAAATAAAACAAATAAAACAAATAAAACAAATAAAACAAATAAAACAAATGAAACAAATGAAACAAATGAAACAAATGAAACAAATGAAACAAATGAAACAAGTGAAACAAGTGAAACAAGTGAAACTAGTGAAACTAGTGAAACAAGTGAAACAAATGAAACAAGTGAAACAAATGAAACAAATGAAACAAATAAACAAATAAAACAAATAAGACAAATAAGACAAATAAAACAAATGAAACAAATGAAACAAATGAAACAAATGAAACAAATGAAACAAATGAAACAAATGAAACAAATGAAACAAATGAAACAAATGAAACAAATGAAACAAATGAAACAAATGAAACAAATGAAACAAATGAAACAAATGAAACAAATGAAACAAATGAAACAAATGAAACAAATGAAACAAATGAAACAAATGAAACAAATGAAACAAATGAAACAAGTGAAACAAGTGAAACAAGTGAAACAAATGAAACAAGTGAAACAAATGAAACAAATGAAACTAGTGAAACTAGTGAAACAAGTGAAACAAGTGAAACAAGTGAAACAAGTGAAACAAGTGAAACAAGTGAAACAAATGAAACAAATGAAACAAATGAAACAAATGAAACAAATGAAACAAATGAAACAAATGAAACAAATGAAACAAATGAAACAAATGAAACAAATGAAACAAATGAAACAAGTGAAACAAGTGAAACAAGTGAAACAAATGAAACAAGTGAAACAAATGAAACAAATGAAACAAGTGAAACAAGTGAAACAAGTGAAACAAGTGAAACAAGTGAAACAAGTGAAACTAGTGAAACTAGTGAAACAAGTGAAACAAGTGAAACAAGTGAAACAAGTGATACAAATGAAACAAATAAAACAAATAAAACAAATGAAACAAATGAAACAAATGAAACAAATGAAACAAATGAAACAAATGAAACAAATGAAACAAGTGAAACAAGTGAAACAAGTGAAACTAGTGAAACTAGTGAAACAAGTGAAACAAGTGAAACAAGTGAAACAAATGAAACAAATGAAACAAATAAACAAATAAAACAAATAAAACAAATAAGACAAATAAAACAAATGAAACAAATGAAACAAATGAAACAAATGAAACAAATGAAACAAGTGAAACAAATGAAACAAATGAAACAAATGAAACAAATGAAACAAATGAAACAAATGAAACAAATGAAACAAATGAAACAAATGAAACTAGTGAAACTAGTGAAACAAATGAAACAAATGAAACAAATGAAACAAATGAAACAAATGAAACAAGTGAAACAAGTGAAACTAGTGAAACTAGTGAAACAAGTGAAACAAGTGAAACAAGTGATACAAATGAAACAAATAAAACAAATAAAACAAATGAAACAAATGAAACAAATGAAACAAATGAAACAAATGAAACAAATGAAACAAGTGAAACAAGTGAAACAAGTGAAACTAGTGAAACTAGTGAAACAAGTGAAACAAGTGAAACAAGTGAAACAAATGAAACAAATGAAACAAATGAAACAAATGAAACAAATGAAACAAATGAAACAAATGAAACAAATGAAACAAGTGAAACAAATGAAACAAATGAAACAAATGAAACAAATGAAACAAATAAACAAATAAAACAAATAAAACAAATAAGACAAATAAAACAAATGAAACAAATGAAACAAGTGAAACAAGTGAAACAAGTGAAACAAGTGAAACAAGTGAAACAAGTGAAACAAGTGAAACTAGTGAAACTAGTGAAACAAGTGAAACAAGTGAAACAAGTGAAACAAGTGATACAAATGAAACAAATAAAACAAATAAAACAAATGAAACAAATGAAACAAATGAAACAAATGAAACAAATGAAACA
This sequence comes from Pammene aurita, assembly GCA_947086415.1. Classification (NCBI taxonomy): domain Eukaryota; kingdom Metazoa; phylum Arthropoda; class Insecta; order Lepidoptera; family Tortricidae; genus Pammene; species Pammene aurita. The sequence continues at coordinate 18,448,273 of OX352293.1, read as the reverse complement.
AGTGAAACAAGTGAAACAAGTGAAACTAGTGAAACTAGTGAAACAAGTGAAACAAGTGAAACAAGTGAAACAAATGAAACAAATGAAACAAATAAACAAATAAAACAAATAAAACAAATAAGACAAATGAAACAAATGAAACAAATGAAACAAATGAAACAAATGAAACAAATGAAACAAATGAAACAAATGAAACAAATGAAACAAATAAAACAAATAAAACAAATAAAACAAATAAGACAAATAAGACAAATAAGACAAATAAAACAAATGAAACAAATGAAACAAATGAAACAAATGAAACAAATGAAACAAATGAAACAAATGAAACAAATGAAACAAATGAAACAAATGAAACAAATGAAACAAATGAAACAAGTGAAACAAGTGAAACAAGTGAAACAAATGAAACAAGTGAAACAAATGAAACAAATGAAACTAGTGAAACTAGTGAAACAAGTGAAACAAGTGAAACAAGTGAAACAAGTGAAACAAATGAAACAAATGAAACAAATAAAACAAATGAAACAAATGAAACAAATGAAACAAATGAAACAAATGAAACAAATGAAACAAATGAAACAAATGAAACAAATGAAACAAATGAAACAAATGAAACAAATGAAACAAATGAAACAAATGAAACAAGTGAAACAAGTGAAACAAATGAAACAAGTGAAACAAGTGAAACAAGTGAAACAAGTGAAACAAGTGAAACAAGTGAAACAAGTGAAACAAGTGAAACAAGTGAAACAAGTGAAACAAGTGAAACAAGTGAAACTAGTGAAACAAGTGAAACAAGTGAAACAAGTGAAACAAGTGAAACAAGTGAAACAAATAAAACAAATGAAACAAATGAAACAAATGAAACAAATGAAACAAATGAAACAAATGAAACAAATGAAACAAATGAAACAAATGAAACAAATGAAACAAATGAAACAAGTGAAACAAATGAAACAAATAAAACAAATAAAACAAATAAAACAAATAAGACAAATAAGACAAATAAGACAAATAAAACAAATGAAACAAATGAAACAAATGAAACAAATGAAACAAATGAAACAAATGAAACAAATGAAACAAATGAAACAAATGAAACAAATGAAACAAATGAAACAAATGAAACAAATGAAACAAGTGAAACAAGTGAAACAAGTGAAACAAATGAAACAAGTGAAACAAATGAAACAAATGAAACTAGTGAAACTAGTGAAACAAGTGAAACAAGTGAAACAAGTGAAACAAGTGAAACAAATGAAACAAATGAAACAAATGAAACAAATGAAACAAATGAAACAAATGAAACAAATGAAACAAATGAAACAAGTGAAACAAATGAAACAAATGAAACAAATGAAACAAATGAAACAAATGAAACAAATGAAACAAATGAAACAAATGAAACAAATGAAACAAGTGAAACAAGTGAAACAAATGAAACAAGTGAAACAAGTGAAACAAGTGAAACAAGTGAAACAAGTGAAACAAGTGAAACAAGTGAAACAAGTGAAACAAGTGAAACAAGTGAAACAAGTGAAACAAGTGAAACTAGTGAAACAAGTGAAACAAGTGAAACAAGTGAAACAAGTGAAACAAGTGAAACAAATAAAACAAATGAAACAAATGAAACAAATGAAACAAATGAAACAAATGAAACAAATGAAACAAATGAAACAAATGAAACAAATGAAACAAATGAAACAAATGAAACAAATGAAACAAATGAAACAAGTGAAACAAGTGAAACAAGTGAAACAAGTGAAACAAATGAAACAAATGAAACAAGTGAAACAAATGAAACAAATGAAACAAATGAAACAAATGAAACAAATGAAACAAATGAAACAAATGAAACAAATGAAACAAATGAAACAAATGAAACAAATGAAACAAATGAAACAAATAAAACAAATAAAACAAATAAAACAAATGAAACAAATGAAACAAATGAAACAAATGAAACAAATGAAACAAATGAAACAAATGAAACAAGTGAAACAAGTGAAACAAGTGAAACTAGTGAAACTAGTGAAACTAGTGAAACAAGTGAAACAAGTGAAACAAGTGAAACAAGTGAAACAAGTGAAACAAGTGAAACTAGTGAAACAAGTGAAACAAGTGAAACAAGTGAAACAAGTGAAACAAGTGAAACAAATGAAACAAATGAAACAAATAAAACAAATAAAACAAATAAAACAAATAAAACAAATAAAACAAATAAAACAAATAAAACAAATAAAACAAATGAAACAAATGAAACAAATGAAACAAATGAAACAAATGAAACAAGTGAAACAAGTGAAACAAGTGAAACTAGTGAAACTAGTGAAACTAGTGAAACAAGTGAAACAAGTGAAACAAGTGAAACAAGTGAAACAAGTGAAACAAGTGAAACTAGTGAAACAAGTGAAACAAGTGAAACAAGTGAAACAAGTGAAACAAGTGAAACAAATGAAACAAATGAAACAAATGAAACAAATAAAACAAATAAAACAAATAAAACAAATAAAACAAATAAAACAAATAAAACAAATAAAACAAATGAAACAAATGAAACAAATGAAACAAGTGAAACAAGTGAAACTAGTGAAACTAGTGAAACTAGTGAAACAAGTGAAACAAGTGAAACAAGTGAAACAAGTGAAACAAGTGAAACAAGTGAAACTAGTGAAACAAGTGAAACAAGTGAAACAAGTGAAACAAGTGAAACAAGTGAAACAAATGAAACAAATGAAACAAATAAAACAAATGAAACAAATGAAACAAATGAAACAAATGAAACAAATGAAACAAATGAAACAAGTGAAACAAATGAAACAAATGAAACAAATGAAACAAATGAAACAAATGAAACAAATGAAACAAATGAAACAAATGAAACAAGTGAAACAAGTGAAACAAGTGAAACTAGTGAAACTAGTGAAACAAGTGAAACAAATGAAACAAGTGAAACAAATGAAACAAATGAAACAAATAAACAAATAAAACAAATAAGACAAATAAGACAAATAAAACAAATGAAACAAATGAAACAAATGAAACAAATGAAACAAATGAAACAAATGAAACAAATGAAACAAATGAAACAAATGAAACAAATGAAACAAATGAAACAAATGAAACAAATGAAACAAATGAAACAAATGAAACAAATGAAACAAATGAAACAAGTGAAACAAGTGAAACAAGTGAAACAAATGAAACAAGTGAAACAAATGAAACAAATGAAACAAATGAAACAAGTGAAACAAGTGAAACAAGTGAAACAAATGAAACAAGTGAAACAAATGAAACAAATGAAACTAGTGAAACTAGTGAAACAAGTGAAACAAGTGAAACAAGTGAAACAAGTGAAACAAATGAAACAAATGAAACAAATGAAACAAATGAAACAAATGAAACAAATGAAACAAATGAAACAAATGAAACAAATGAAACAAATGAAACAAATGAAACAAATGAAACAAATGAAACAAATGAAACAAATGAAACAAATGAAACAAATGAAACAAGTGAAACAAGTGAAACAAGTGAAACAAATGAAACAAGTGAAACAAATGAAACAAATGAAACAAGTGAAACAAGTGAAACAAGTGAAACAAGTGAAACAAGTGAAACAAATGAAAGAAATGAAACAAGTGAAACAAGTGTGAAACAAGTGAAACAAGTGAAACAAGTGAAACAAGTGAAACAAGTGATACAAATGAAACAAATAAAACAAATAAAACAAATGAAACAAATGAAACAAATAAAACAAATAAAACAAATGAAACAAATGAAACGAATGAAACAAGTGAAACAAGTGAAACAAGTGAAACAAGTGAAGCAAATGAAACAAATGAAACAAGTGAAACAAGTGAAACAAGTGAAACAAGTGAAACAAGTGAAACAAGTGAAACAAGTGAAACAAGTGAAACAAGTGAAACAAGTGAAACAAGTGAAACAAGTGAAACAAGTGAAACAACTAAAACAAGTGAAACAAGTGAAACAAGTGAAACAAGTGAAACAAGTGAAACAAGTGAAACAAGTGAAACAAGTGAAACAAGTGAAACAAGTGAAACAAGTGAAACAAGTGAAACAAGTGAAACAAGTGAAACAAGTGAAACAAATAAATAAAATCAATAAAATAAATAAAATAAATAATATAAATAAAATAAATAAAATAAATAAAACAAATAAAACAAATGAAACAAATGAAACAAATGAAACAAATGAAACAAATGAAACAAATGAAACAAATGAAACAAATGAAACAAATGAAACAAATGACACAAATGAAACAAATGAAACAAGTGAAACAAGTGAAACAAGTGAAACAAGTGAAACAAGTGAAACAAGCAGGGACCGGAAAACCCCTTCATTTGATTAATCGTTTCGATAGGGTAACCCTATTAAAGTCTTACCCTAATGATAGGGTTACCCTATCATTGGGTTACCCTATCGATATGGAAATCATTTTGAATAGGCTTAACCCTTTTCAATGTGGTTTCCGAGTCGAATGGGGTAAAGATAGCTTTAATATTTACCGCTTACCCTATCATAGGGCTACCCTTTTCGTGTCTCTTTTCCACGCAGGCAGGCGGTTCTATCTTTCTCATTTGAAATGGAACAGGAGAGGTGGCGGCGGAACAAATTGAGTAAATATAAGATTTGCTGTCGTTTATTCATTCTGGAAAAGTCACACTCACAGTCCAGTCCTCTGCTCACGTACACAACTTTAAATTAAAGAATTTCTGTTAGAGAAATGTGTCTTACGTTCAGTTTATTTTTGCATAGTTCGCACGTACTGATGAGATGGGCAATAATTATTTTGAATAAGAATAAAAACACAATTTTTATTCATATTCAAATCGATTTGACACAAACCAATATTCATCCTCCTAGAGTTTGTCCCGGCTTTTGCCACGGCTCAGTTGAGCCTGTGGTCCGCTTGGCAACCTAATCCCATGAATTGGCGTAGGGATTGGTAGTCGTTTTCAGCTAATTATGGGATATGCGATTTTTTAAGCTCACATGGTCATTCACATTATAAATATTATTTGAAACGGGGTATTTACCATGTATATTAGCGTTATTGGGCACCCGATATTTCGGGTGCGAGGTAAATACCCCGTTTCAAATAATTAATATTTATAATTAGGGGATGTAATTTCGAAAATTATTTCTGTTTTATAATCCAAGATGGCGGTTATATACTTTTTACTGAAAAATAGTCATGGTAGTTATTTTCGGTTAATTGTTCGGAGTGTATAAATTATATCTGTTTTAAAATTCAAGATAGACTGGTTTTTTTATTATTCTCTTTATTATTCTTTTTATTATTATTATTATACACGGTGAATCTGAGTAGCCCGAAAGATTTCAACCATAAATTCCTGAGGTCATAAGGAGTAATAAATGTTTTACGAATTTAGGTCGATTTCGCAAAAAAAATTTTATTTTTATTTTTCTGATTTTTAAAATGCTTTTGAACATAAAAACATAAATGTTATTGGTAAAACTGTCAATTTAAATATATTAGTACATTTTGGCCACGACCACTCTGTTAAGAGTGTAACGACAAAGAAGAACTCTGAATCTAGGCTAATTCCAGAAAAGTTTATACGATATTTTAGTCTCAGTCAGTTATTTATCAGTCAATTATCAGGAATTTATGGTTAAAATCTGTCGGGATACGCAGATTCACCGTGTATATATATATATATATATATGTATAATTTTTTTTTTCATTTTATATAAAAAAAAAATTCAGTGTATAATATTTTTGTTAATTTTTTTTTTTTAGTTTTTTTTTTGTTTTTTTTTCGTTTTATTTTCATTTGGTTTCGTTTCGTTTTCGTTTCATTTTCGTCTCGTTTTCGTTTCGTTTTCGTTTCGTTTTCGTTTCGTTTTCGTTTCGTTTTCGTTTCGTTTTCGTTTCGTTTTCGTTTCGTTTTCGTTTCGTTTTCGTTTCGTTTTCGTTTCGTTTTCGTTTCGTTTTCGTTTCGTTTTCGTTTCGTTTTCGTTTCGTTTTCGTTTCGTTTTCGTTTCGTTTTCGTTTCGTTTTCGTTTCGTTTTCGTTTCGTTTTCGTTTCGTTTTCGTTTCGTTTTCGTTTCGTTTTCGTTTCGTTTTCGTTTCGTTTTCGTTTCGTTTTCGTTTCGTTTTCGTTTCGTTTTCGTTTCGTTTTCGTTTCGTTTTCGTTTCGTTTTCGTTTCGTTTTCGTTTCGTTTCGTTTCGTTTCGTTTCGTTTCGTTTTCGTTTCGTTTTCGTTTCGTTTTCGTTTCGTTTTCGTTTCGTTTTCGTTTCGTTTTCGTTTCGTTTTCGTTTCGTTTTCGTTTCGTTTTCGTTTCGTTTTCGTTTCGTTTTCGTTTCGTTTTCGTTTCGTTTTCGTTTCGTTTTCGTTTCGTTTTCGTTTCGTTTTCGTTTCCGTTTCGTTTCCGTTTCGTTTCCGTTTCGTTTCCGTTTCGTTTCCGTTTCGTTTCCGTTTCGTTTCCGTTTCGTTTCCGTTTCGTTTCCGTTTCGTTTCCGTTTCGTTTTCGTTTCGTTTTCGTTTCGTTTTCGTTTCGTTTTCGTTTCGTTTTCGTTTCGTTTTCGTTTCGTTTTCGTTTCGTTTTCGTTTCGTTTTCGTTTCGTTTTCGTTTCGTTTTCGTTTCGTTTTCGTTTCGTTTTCGTTTCGTTTTCGTTTCGTTTTCGTTTCGTTTTCGTTTCGTTTTCGTTTCGTTTTCGTTTCGTTTTCGTTTCGTTTTCGTTTCGTTTTCGTTTCGTTTTCGTTTCGTTTTCGTTTCGTTTTCGTTTCGTTTTCGTTTCGTTTTCGTTTCGTTTTCGTTTCGTTTTCGTTTCGTTTTCGTTTCGTTTTCGTTTCGTTTTCGTTTCGTTTTCGTTTCGTTTTCGTTTCGTTTTCGTTTCGTTTTCGTTTCGTTTTCGTTTCGTTTTCGTTTCGTTTTCGTTTCGTTTTCGTTTCGTTTTCGTTTCGTTTTCGTTTCGTTTTCGTTTCGTTTTCGTTTCGTTTTCGTTTCGTTTCGTTTTCGTTTCGTTTTCGTTTCGTTTTCGTTTCGGTTTCGTTTCGTTTTCGTTTCGTTTTCGTTTCGTTTTCATTTCGTTTTCGTTTCGTTTTCGTTTCGTTTTCGTTTCGTTTTCGTTTCGTTTTCGTTTCGTTTTCGTTTCGTTTTCGTTTCGTTTTCGTTTCGTTTTCGTTTCGTTTTCGTTTCGTTTTCGTTTCGTTTTCGTTTCGTTATCGTTTCGTTTTCATTTCGTTTTCGTTTCGTTTTCGTTTCGTTTTCGTTTCGTTTTTATTTCATTTTTTTTATTTTATTTTTATTATTTTATTTTTATTATATTATAATAGTAGATTGTACAACAAGTGCATAAAACGTACGATTTTACGAGAGGCGTTTAAAAGTCGAGTGTAAAATGGGTTTTATGGACGAGGGTTACACTCTAATTTTCACTTCATTTGCGAGGAAATTATTTATCGGTAATCGTAAAACAATTTCAAGTTCTAACAAAAATATTACAATGAAAACAAATATGGTTCCAACCAATTAATTTTTTAATATATTTTTTTGAATTTTTAACATGTGAATTTAGAAATTTTCTGCCAAGTCCTCAAAACATTTCGGGGCATTTCTAAACTATTATCAACTCCTATTTCATTTGGTTTCATTTATTTAATTATAGAAAACACGCAATTCAAATAATTATAGCAATACTCAGATAGAATTAGCGGAAAAATCATAAAAATTACAGTCAATTCCTATTGGACGGGACAAAAATTGTTTGTATAGATCAAAGTGTCAGGAATTGAAATCAATAAAATTTATAAGTGATCAATATTGGGCGCTAAGGTGCCAAAAAAATGGTAAAAACCAGTTTTTCGCTTCTAGAGGAAAAACTACGGGTCGGACCAAAAATAATTAAATCTATCAAATGTGCGCAATTATAAAACAAAGAGAATGAGCTGCGGTAGAGCAAAATCGGTATAGAGGATCGTCCGCAATTCGCAAAAAAACACATTTTTTTTGCAATAATTGTAAATTCAATAACTCGCGTTCCGGAAGTGCTGGAGAGCTGAAATTTGAATATGATGTCAGTTTTGTAGTCCTCTAATTACAGTTAATTGTTCAAATTAAAATATTGTAATCTTTTTGCAAACCGTCGACTTTTGCAAAAAGTGACCTTTTTTTAAATCGATTGGGAGGGTATTTTAATTTTCGAAAAACGTTATAATTTCGGTTTCTATGCATTAAGGAGGAGTTGAACTACAAATTTCCAAATTTACAGATCATTTGACAAGGAATAAACTTGTTTAAATAATCTATGAAGATCAGACACTTTTTGCGCGCGCGGCAGCGGCGCACTATGGCCCAAACAAAGAGAATGAGCCCCAGTAGAGCAAAATCTGTTTAGAGGATCGTCCGCAATGTGAAAAAAATTTACCAGTGTAAGTTGACCTTTGTATAAGAATAATTACTAGGGCAGAAGAGATCAGCTAAACATGGTTATTTAATTTTAAGAGAAATGAAGCATTATTGCAAATGGCACCTAAAATATAAGAATAGCAGAATTAAAATACTTAAATATAGTTTAAGTTAATTATTATTTTTTTTAGGTGCCATTTGTAATAATGCTTCATTTCTCTTAAAATTACAAACCATGTTTAGCTGACCTCTTCTGCCCTAGTAATTATTCTTATACAAAGGTCAACTTACACTGGTTAATTTTTTTTCACATGAATTATAGCAAAATAATAATAAAAATAGTCAATTTTAGTCTATGAGTGTAAAATAATTTTGTCCAGCTAGATCGGGCGTTTGGGCCATAGTGCGTCGCCGCCACGCGCGCAAAAAGTGCCTGAACTTCATAGATTATTTAAACAACTTTATTCTTTGTCAAATGATTTGTAAACTTGGAAATTTGTAGTTCAACTCCTCCTTAATGCATAGAAATCGAAATTATAACGTTTTTCGAAAATTAAAATACCCTCCCAGTCGATTTAAAAAAAGGTCACTTTTTGCAAAATTCGACGGTTTGCAAAAAGTTTACAACATTTTCATTTGAACATTTAACTGTAGTTAGAGGACCACAAAACTGACTCACATCATATTCAAATTTCAGCTCTTCAGAACTTTCGGAACGCGAGTTATTGAATTTACAATATTTGCAAAAACAACGTGTTTTAACCAGTGTAAGTTGACCTTAGTATAAGAATCATTACTAGGGCAAAAGAGGTCAGCTAAACTTGGTTGTGTAATTTTAAGAGAAATTAAGCATTATTACAAATTGCACCTAAAAAAATTAATAATTAACTTAAACTATATTTAAGTATTTTAATTCTGCTATTCTTATATTTTAGGTGCCATTTGCAATGATGCTTCATTTCTCTTAAAATTAAATAACCATGTTTAGCTGACCTCTTCTGCCCTAGTAATTATTCTTATACAAAGGTCAACTTACACTGGTAATTTTTTTTCACATTGCGGACGATCCTCTAAACAGATTTTGCTCTACTGGGGCTCATTCTCTTTGTTTTTTTATTGCGCACATTTGTTACATTTAACTATTTTTTGTCGGTGCCGTAGTTTTTCCTCTAGAAGCGAAAAACTGGTTTTTACCATTTTTACCATTTTTTTGGCACCTTAGCGCCCAATATTCACTTATAAATTTTATTGGTATCAATTCCTGACACTTTGATCTATACAAAAAAAAATCCCATCCAATAGGAATTGTCTGGGCCAGAAAACTTATTCTATCTGAGTACAAGAATATAATAAAAGAACAAGTTTCAGTATTCTACGAAATTTTACTGTTCAATTAAATTGTGCAATATATTTTGACTCTGTTTGGCTGTTGAGCCACATTCTTGGTCTTAGAAGAAAATTTTACTTTATGCCCTAGAGCTTAAAATGCGATTTTATATCGTCCACGTACGATTTAAAGTCGAACTTTACGAGCATGAGAAGTGAAAAGAGTGTATCTGCCTACCGTGGATTTTAAAACAGATATAATTTTTGCTGCGCATAAGGGAAACTAGACGTGTGCGCCGCCATAAAAATCCGCGGCGGCGGCGCGCCGGGAATTTTTGGCGGCGTGGCTGCGCCACGCCGGCGTCAAGGTCACTTTTGGCTACGTCACGTTTCGCATTAAAAATATTAAAAACTTTTTAGGAACAAGGAACATAAAACAATATTGTAATGCTCTTTGCATATTAATGGATGTTTTTCTAGTACACTTCAGTCTTGCCTATATTTCGGAAATCGCTTTTATGTTGATGTTTCTCATAATTGTGATAAATAAGGATCCTTTTGTTTTTACTCGCAATAGGTCCAAACATACCGTTTAGTATTAAGGATCAAGCCTGCCACCGAAAAGGCAAATTTAGTTGGTGACACAATTTTGGTAGCAGATTTTTTTTATTTACGTTACCAATCTTATTAATTAGACCATCGACTTCATATTTATTTGGTGAGCGGTTAAATCATACTCATTTATTAGTCTCCCGAAAGAGTAGTGTGGTTATCACTCAGTACAAAGGTGAAATAAATTGTGCGCATCGAGAAAATGTTATGAATTTTTGAACATAGATAGAGTGCACCACGATGAATATTTTTAGTTTTGGAGATCCGTAAAATTTTTGGACCTTCCCGTCTAAATCAAGGGTCCCGTGCTATTTGCTAGTACTCTCTGGTTAAGGTTGCTAGGGGTTGTGTGGTATCATTTGTGACTAAAACAGATATGCAAAATTCATTTCTGATAGTAAAAATATGAAATTCCATATTTAAAAAAAGTTCTGCGGAGAGGAAAATCAGTCAGAAAAATATATTTTATAGAACGTTATATTACTAATAATTTTCAATCTTTTGATATGTAAAAAATATCATAAGAAATCATATTTAATGCAGATTTAAATATATAAAATTTTAAGAGTCCGGTAACGATTATAGTTTGAAGTCTTGTTATTGCAAAAAAGTTATTTTGGTCTATATATATTAATATTTAATACCCTAAAACTGAATTCTTACAGAGCTTGTTTAGTGAGGACGTTTATTCGTGCAATCTTGTCGCTTGATTATTAGTTTTTATTTTTTATGGCCCCTAATATGTTTTATATTATCTGATTAAAGCATGAAGTACAGTTTAGTTCTGTATTTTTACTATTCTAAAATTGAATACCTCCCCAAAAATATCACCTTAACTTACTAAACATACTCTCCCTTAAAAAATATATATGAAAATGAAAAAAATTGTTCTACTTATTCCTCAGACAACTCATTTTCCAACGTATTTATGTATTATACGTACTAGTATAATTAAATAATAATTTAATTATAGTAGTATAATTTAATTTTAATCAATAAAAGTCTTACTCTTTTCACCTCTCCAAGCAAAAATCGCGAAATTGGTGTTAGATTAGGGTGAATTGCGTTCCACTTATACAATTTAATAAGATACGTACTTTCCAAATATGTATACAAACTAATAGAAATTTCGTGAGTTACTGCAAAATAGTATCAAGAAGTTGAGCGAAATCGAAAAAAAAGTTTTACCGTACTCTTAAGGCTTTTACTCAACAAAAACTACGTGAAAAATAAAACATTCGCGTCGTTGGTGTATATGTTTTCTCCATAGTAATTATCTAAAATCAACGTGAACGTGAACTTCCATAGTGTATTGACCTTAAAATATATGTATGGTTTATTATTAGTCAATTTTGCTCATAATAACTTCTACAATATGCAAATATAGAAAAAAAAGAATTCAAAAAACACGTTTTTCCTTATTAAGTTAAACACAAATCGATTATATGTTCCATTTCTGCATTTTGTACAAATTATTATGATAAATAATAAACAATACATACATTTTAAGGTCACTACACTATGGAAGTTTATGTTCACATTGATTTTAGATTTACTATGGAAAAAACGTATACACCACAACGCAAAAGATTTTTTTTCATGTATTTTTTGTTGAGTAAAAGCCTTAAAATTGTATATATTTAAAGATTGCATTAAACATGCTTGCTTATGATATTTTTTTTTTCAAAATAATGATAATTATTAGTTATATAATGTTCTAAAAAATATATTTTTCAGAGTAATTTTCCTATCCGCAGAACTTTTTTAATATCCAAAATTAATTCTGCATGTCTGTTTTATACGAAAATAATACCACACAACCCCTAGCAGCCTTAACCAGAGAGTACTATATTACATGGGACCCCTGATTTAGACGTGAAGGTCCAAAAATTTTACGGACCTCCAAAACTAAAAATATTCCACGTGGGGTACTCTTTCCATGTTCAAAATGTCACAACTTCTAATCGATGCGCACAATTTTTTCAATTTCAAGCTCTGCTAGAGAAGGAATTGACTAGTTCAATTGGTAGATGTTTATATGGTTTAATTCGTCAATATACGTTGTTAATTTTTCAACTGTCTTTCCTTCATCGGTAATTAGCATTGGTTAATTTTTGTCGAATTCTGAAATTTTGACCAACGGAGTGGATTTTGAAATCCGCGGCGGCGGCGGCGGCGTGGGTCCCACGGCGCGGCTACGCCACGCGGGCGCGGCGCACACGTCTAAGGGAAACTACGCCTTATTGGGATTAGGTCCAGTTTCCACACGATGTTTTCTTACACCGAAAAACCCAGAATACATTCTTATACGCGGAACATTATTTAAAATAAAAAGCATGATTAAATAATTCTGTTAAGAATCAATTATTTTTATTACATTTTCTCGCATATGAATTAGTCCCGACGAAATCATTTTGAATCATTTTAACGGGAATACAATCAACATAAGTTTATTCTTACGATATTTTTTTCAAATAATCATTTTATTCTTGAGTGTCCAACAATGACTGATATTGATCGTTTCATTATACTAGAAGTATCGGTGAACGGCGTCACATTTTGCTGGAGCCATTGAAACAAAGTACTACCTATAACTAGAATAACACAAAATTATATATTTTAACACTTCACAATATGCATTTGATTTTGGTTCCTATAAGCCTGGGTCTAAGATTCAATCGACACGAGCCGTCACGCTCGAATGGCAAGAACAAAAACACCGGCACCACACAACGATCTTTTAGCGCACTAACAAGCAATAATAGCGTCTAGATCAAAGGCGTAAGTACGAAAACATACGCAAAAAGATTCTTGTTTGTCTGTAGGCTCGGTCGTGCCGCAATACCGGTAGCGCTTAGCTCGTAGGGTGCTCGAATAATAAATAAGCCAAATGTATTGGTCACAGAGTTTAAAATAGCTTAACGCCTTTGAAAAACCCTATCTGATAGGGAAACCATATGCTGGGTTGTAACCACTTACCCGAATTAACTGTATTGACATGGTTAGCCTTTCGTTCGGGTAAGTCAAACGATACGCTTACCGAATTGATAGGGTTTTTAAAAACAACTCTATCAAATACCCAATCTAATACCCCTTTAATGGTTACCGGTTCCGGTCCCTGGAAACAAGTGAAACAAGTGAAACAAGTGAAACAACTGAAACAAGTGAAACAAGTGAAACAAGTGAAACAAGTGAAACCAGTGAAACAAGTGAAACAAATGAAACAAGTGAAACAAGTGAAACAAGTGAAACAAATGAAACAAATAAAACAAATAAAACAAATAAAACAAATAAAACAAATAAAACAAATGAAACAAATAAAACAAATAAAACAAATAAAACAAATAAAACAAATAAAACAAATGAAACAAATGAAACAAATGAAACAAATGAAACAAATGAAACAAATGAAACAAATGAAACAAATGAAACAAGTGAAACAAGTGAAACAAGTGAAACAAGTGAAACAAGTGAAACAAGTGAAACAAGTGAAACAAATGAAACAAATGAAACAAATGAAACAAATGAAACAAATGAAACAAATGAAACAAATGAAACAAATGAAACAAATGAAACAAATGAAACAAGTGAAACAAGTGAAACAAGTGAAACTAGTGAAACTAGTGAAACTAGTGAAACTAGTGAAACAAGTGAAACAAGTGAAACAGGTGAAACAAGTGAAACAAATGAAACAAATGAAACAAATGAAACAAATGAAACAAATGAAACAAATGAAACAAATGAAACAAATGAAACAAATGAAACAAATGAAACAAATGAAACAAATGAAACAAATGAAACAAGTGAAACAAGTGAAACAAGTGAAACAAGTGAAACAAGTGAAACAAGTGAAACAAGTGAAACAAGTGAAACATATAAAACAAATAAAACAAATCCGTCCTGACAATCGCTCTCGCTCCGAATCTCGCTTTCGTTCTCGCCCTCGTTCTGACTCTCTCTCTCGTTCTGCCTCTCGCTCTCGTTCTGACTCTCGCTCTCGCTCCGATTCTCGCTCCCGTCCTCGCCCTCAGCATAGCGATGGCTATCGTTCTCGTTCTCGCTCGCTTTCAAATCCAAACTTTGTTCTCGCTCCCGCTCTCGCTCTCACTATCGTCTTCGCGCTCGTTCCCACTCTCGTTTTCGCTCTCATCGTCGCTCTCACTCTCGTCATCGCTCTCGTTCCCATTTTCGTTCTCATACTCCTCTCGTCCTTTCCATTTTTACATCTTCGCTCTACATTTAGTTATCGCTATCGGCCTGATTGCTGCCCAGACTCCCGTCTCCGGAGCAACACTCGTTCTCGCTCTCGTGATGGGTCATTTGAGGGCGGGCAGACGCCTCACTCGAGCTTCTCTCGATTGAAATAGCTCAATTTCTAGCTCTCCACTATGACCGTGTCGTCCAGTTTTCGCTTACTTTAAATTTTATCGACATTCGTGTTCCTATTTTCTCGTCTAATCAAAATACTAACGTATTTTGGGCTGGCAGAATGTTTAGTTTAGCTCTTGTGTTTTGTATATATATTTTTTTGTGTCTAGTATGGCAACACCGCGTTGCAGTAGATTTTAGAAATGACCGGTTTTCCAGTCAGTTGACGAACGAACGTGTGTCGAATCATACGCTGTCCATAGCCACAATTCTCGTTTTCGCGCTCTTTCGTAAAGCACCACTATCGACTCTCTCGCAGCATTATCATAACCAGTGTAGTGTATTTGGAGCCAGCTGACGACAACCGTGCATAAACCAAGGTCTAAGTCGGACGACTGGAGGTAACGGTTTTAAGGTCTACTCTAGCGAGCGACAGGACACTTTTCAACTAGCACCAACAGTATCCGATAGCGACCAGCGGTTCTGCCGAAGCAGCAACGGCGTTCGAAGGTAAGCTCCCTATTTACACCGAACACTTTTAACGTAGACCGATAAAGAAGTTAATAACAACCTCCTCACTTCACCCACCACTTCTCGCATATTTCGCAAACTTATAGCAAAGTACAGTCCACCTCTTCGGAACCGAACAAAATGAAACAAATGAAACATATAAAACAAATAAAACAAATAAAACAAATAAAACAAATAAAACAAATGAAACAAATGAAACAAATGAGACAAATGAGACAAATGAAACAAGTGAAACAAATGAAACAAATGAAACAAGGGAAACAAGTGAAACAAGTGAAACAAGTGAAACAAGTGAAACAAGTGAAACAAGTGAAACAAGTGAAACAAGTGAAACAAGTGAAACAAATGAAACAAATAAGACAAATAAAACAAATAAAACAAATGAAACAAATGAAACAAATGAAACAAATGAAACAAATGAAACAAATGAAACAAATGAAACAAATGAAACAAATGAAACAAATGAAACAAATGAAACAAATGAAACAAATGAAACAAATGAAACAAATGAAACAAATGAAACAAGTGAAACAAATGAAACAAATGAAACAAATGAAACAAGTGAAACAAGTGAAACAAGTGAAACAAGTGAAACAAATGAAACAAATAAAACAAATAAAACAAATGAGACAAATGAAACAAATGAAACAAATGAAACAAATGAAACAAATGAAACAAATGAAACAAATGAAACAAATGAAACAAATGAAACAAATGAAACAAATGAAACAAATGAAACAAATGAAACAAATGAAACAAGTGAAACAAATGAAACAAGTGAAACAAGTGAAACAAGTGAAACAAGTGAAACAAGTGAAACAAGTGAAACAAGTGAAACAAGTGAAACAAGTGAAACAAGTGAAACAAGTGAAACAAGTGAAACTAGTGAAACAAGTGAAACAAGTGAAACAAGTGAAACAAGTGAAACAAGTGAAACAAATAAAACAAATAAAACAAATGAAACAAATGAAACAAATGAAACAAATGAAACAAATGAAACAAATGAAACAAATGAAACAAATGAAACAAATGAAACAAATGAAACAAATGAAACAAATGAAACAAATGAAACAAATGAAACAAATGAAACAAATGAAACAAGTGAAACAAGTGAAACAAGTGAAACAAGTGAAACAAGTGAAACAAGTGAAACAAGTGAAACAAGTGAAACAAGTGAAACAAGTGAAACAAGTGAAACAAGTGAAACAAGTGAAACAAGTGAAACAAATGAAACAAATAAAACAAATAAAACAAATGAAACAAATGAAACAAATGAAACAAATGAAACAAATGAAACAAGTGAAACAAGTGAAACAAGTGAAACTAGTGAAACTAGTGAAACTAGTGAAACAAGTGAAACAAGTGAAACAAGTGAAACAAGTGAAACAAGTGAAACAAGTGAAACAAGTGAAACTAGTGAAACAAGTGAAACAAGTGAAACAAGTGAAACAAGTGAAACAAGTGAAACAAATGAAACAAATAAAACAAATAAAACAAATAAAACAAATAAAACAAATAAAACAAATAAAACAAATAAAACAAATAAAACAAATAAAACAAATAAAACAAATGAAACAAATGAAACAAATGAAACAAATGAAACAAATGAAACAAATGAAACAAGTGAAACAAGTGAAACAAGTGAAACTAGTGAAACTAGTGAAACAAGTGAAACAAATGAAACAAGTGAAACAAATGAAACAAATGAAACAAATAAACAAATAAAACAAATAAGACAAATAAGACAAATAAAACAAATGAAACAAATGAAACAAATGAAACAAATGAAACAAATGAAACAAATGAAACAAATGAAACAAATGAAACAAATGAAACAAATGAAACAAATGAAACAAATGAAACAAATGAAACAAATGAAACAAATGAAACAAATGAAACAAATGAAACAAATGAAACAAATGAAACAAATGAAACAAATGAAACAAATGAAACAAATGAAACAAATGAAACAAGTGAAACAAGTGAAACAAGTGAAACAAATGAAACAAGTGAAACAAATGAAACAAATGAAACTAGTGAAACTAGTGAAACAAGTGAAACAAGTGAAACAAGTGAAACAAGTGAAACAAGTGAAACAAGTGAAACAAATGAAACAAATGAAACAAATGAAACAAATGAAACAAATGAAACAAATGAAACAAATGAAACAAATGAAACAAATGAAACAAATGAAACAAATGAAACAAATGAAACAAGTGAAACAAGTGAAACAAGTGAAACAAATGAAAAAAGTGAAACAAATGAAACAAATGAAACAAGTGAAACAAGTGAAACAAGTGAAACAAGTGAAACAAGTGAAACAAGTGAAACTAGTGAAACTAGTGAAACAAGTGAAACAAGTGAAACAAGTGAAACAAGTGATACAAATGAAACAAATAAAACAAATAAAACAAATGAAACAAATGAAACAAATGAAACAAATGAAACAAATGAAACAAATGAAACAAATGAAACAAGTGAAACAAGTGAAACAAGTGAAACTAGTGAAACTAGTGAAACAAGTGAAACAAGTGAAACAAGTGAAACAAATGAAACAAATGAAACAAATAAACAAATAAAACAAATAAAACAAATAAGACAAATAAAACAAATGAAACAAATGAAACAAATGAAACAAATGAAACAAATGAAACAAGTGAAACAAGTGAAACTAGTGAAACAAGTGAAACAAATGAAACAAGTGAAACAAATGAAACAAATGAAACAAATGAAACAAATGAAACAAATGAAACAAATGAAACAAATGAAACAAATGAAACAAATGAAACAAATGAAACAAATGAAACAAATGAAACAAATGAAACAAATGAAACAAGTGAAACAAGTGAAACAAGTGAAACAAGTGAAACAAGTGAAACAAGTGAAACAAGTGAAACTAGTGAAACTAGTGAAACAAGTGAAACAAGTGAAACAAGTGAAACAAGTGATACAAATGAAACAAATAAAACAAATAAAACAAATGAAACAAATGAAACAAATGAAACAAATGAAACAAATGAAACAAGTGAAACAAGTGAAACAAGTGAAACTAGTGAAACTAGTGAAACAAGTGAAACAAGTGAAACAAGTGAAACAAATGAAACAAATGAAACAAATAAACAAATAAAACAAATAAAACAAATAAGACAAATGAAACAAATGAAACAAATGAAACAAATGAAACAAATGAAACAAATGAAACAAATGAAACAAATGAAACAAATGAAACAAATGAAACAAATGAAACAAATGAAACAAATGAAACAAATGAAACAAATGAAACAAATGAAACAAATGAAACAAATGAAACAAATGAAACAAATGAAACAAATGAAACAAATGAAACAAATGAAACAAATGAAACAAATGAAACAAATGAAACAAATGAAACAAATGAAACAAGTGAAACAAATGAAACAAATGAAACAAATGAAACAAATGAAACAAATGAAACAAATGAAACAAATGAAACAAATGAAACAAATGAAACAAATGAAACTAGTGAAACTAGTGAAACAAATGAAACAAATGAAACAAATGAAACAAATGAAACAAATGAAACAAGTGAAACAAGTGAAACAAGTGAAACTAGTGAAACAAGTGAAACAAGTGAAACAAATGAAACAAATAAAACAAATAAAACAAATAAAACAAATAAGACAAATAAGACAAATAAAACAAATGAAACAAATGAAACAAATGAAACAAATGAAACAAATGAAACAAATAAACAAATAAAACAAATAAAACAAATAAGACAAATAAAACAAATGAAACAAATGAAACAAATGAAACAAATGAAACAAATGAAACAAATGAAACAAATGAAACAAATGAAACAAATGAAACAAATGAAACAAATGAAACAAATGAAACAAATGAAACAAGTGAAACAAATGAAACAAATAAAACAAATAAAACAAATGAAACAAATAAGACAAATAAGACAAATAAGACAAATAAAACAAATGAAACAAATGAAACAAATGAAACAAATGAAACAAATGAAACAAATGAAACAAATGAAACAAATGAAACAAATGAAACAAATGAAACAAATGAAACAAGTTAAACAAGTGAAACAAGTGAAACAAATGAAACAAGTGAAACAAATGAAACAAATGAAACTAGTGAAACTAGTGAAACAAGTGAAACAAGTGAAACAAGTGAAACAAGTGAAACAAATGAAACAAATGAAACAAATAAAACAAATGAAACAAATGAAACAAATGAAACAAATGAAACAAATGAAACAAATGAAACAAATGAAACAAATGAAACAAATGAAACAAATGAAACAAATGAAACAAATGAAACAAATGAAACAAATGAAACAAGTGAAACAAGTGAAACAAATGAAACAAGTGAAACAAGTGAAACAAGTGAAACAAGTGAAACAAGTGAAACAAGTGAAACAAGTGAAACAAGTGAAACAAGTGAAACAAGTGAAACAAGTGAAACAAGTGAAACTAGTGAAACAAGTGAAACAAGTGAAACAAGTGAAACAAGTGAAACAAGTGAAACAAATAAAACAAATGAAACAAATGAAACAAATGAAACAAATGAAACAAATGAAACAAATGAAACAAATGAAACAAATGAAACAAATGAAACAAATGAAACAAATGAAACAAATGAAACAAGTGAAACAAATGAAACAAATAAAACAAATAAAACAAATAAAACAAATAAGACAAATAAGACAAATAAGACAAATAAAACAAATGAAACAAATGAAACAAATGAAACAAATGAAACAAATGAAACAAATGAAACAAATGAAACAAATGAAACAAATGAAACAAATGAAACAAATGAAACAAATGAAACAAGTGAAACAAGTGAAACAAGTGAAACAAATGAAACAAGTGAAACAAATGAAACAAATGAAACTAGTGAAACTAGTGAAACAAGTGAAACAAGTGAAACAAGTGAAACAAGTGAAACAAATGAAACAAATGAAACAAATGAAACAAATGAAACAAATGAAACAAATGAAACAAATGAAACAAATGAAACAAGTGAAACAAATGAAACAAATGAAACAAATGAAACAAATGAAACAAATGAAACAAATGAAACAAATGAAACAAATGAAACAAATGAAACAAGTGAAACAAGTGAAACAAATGAAACAAGTGAAACAAGTGAAACAAGTGAAACAAGTGAAACAAGTGAAACAAGTGAAACAAGTGAAACAAGTGAAACAAGTGAAACAAGTGAAACAAGTGAAACAAGTGAAACTAGTGAAACAAGTGAAACAAGTGAAACAAGTGAAACAAGTGAAACAAGTGAAACAAATAAAACAAATGAAACAAATGAAACAAATGAAACAAATGAAACAAATGAAACAAATGAAACAAATGAAACAAATGAAACAAATGAAACAAATGAAACAAATGAAACAAATGAAACAAATGAAACAAATGAAACAAGTGAAACAAGTGAAACAAGTGAAACAAGTGAAACAAATGAAACAAATGAAACAAGTGAAACAAATGAAACAAATGAAACAAATGAAACAAATGAAACAAATGAAACAAATGAAACAAATGAAACAAATGAAACAAATGAAACAAATGAAACAAATGAAACAAATGAAACAAATGAAACAAATAAAACAAATAAAACAAATAAAACAAATGAAACAAATGAAACAAATGAAACAAATGAAACAAATGAAACAAATGAAACAAATGAAACAAGTGAAACAAGTGAAACAAGTGAAACTAGTGAAACTAGTGAAACTAGTGAAACAAGTGAAACAAGTGAAACAAGTGAAACAAGTGAAACAAGTGAAACAAGTGAAACTAGTGAAACAAGTGAAACAAGTGAAACAAGTGAAACAAGTGAAACAAGTGAAACAAATGAAACAAATGAAACAAATAAAACAAATAAAACAAATAAAACAAATAAAACAAATAAAACAAATAAAACAAATAAAACAAATAAAACAAATGAAACAAATGAAACAAATGAAACAAATGAAACAAATGAAACAAGTGAAACAAGTGAAACTAGTGAAACTAGTGAAACAAGTGAAACAAGTGAAACAAGTGAAACAAGTGAAACAAGTGAAACAAGTGAAACTAGTGAAACAAGTGAAACAAGTGAAACAAGTGAAACAAGTGAAACAAGTGAAACAAATGAAACAAATGAAACAAATGAAACAAATAAAACAAATAAAACAAATAAAACAAATAAAACAAATAAAACAAATAAAACAAATAAAACAAATGAAACAAATGAAACAAATGAAACAAGTGAAACAAGTGAAACTAGTGAAACTAGTGAAACAAGTGAAACAAATGAAACAAGTGAAACAAATGAAACAAATGAAACAAATAAACAAATAAAACAAATAAGACAAATAAGACAAATAAGACAAATAAAACAAATGAAACAAATGAAACAAATGAAACAAATGAAACAAATGAAACAAATGAAACAAATGAAACAAATGAAACAAATGAAACAAATGAAACAAATGAAACAAATGAAACAAATGAAACAAATGAAACAAATGAAACAAATGAAACAAGTGAAACAAGTGAAACAAGTGAAACAAATGAAACAAGTGAAACAAATGAAACAAATGAAACTAGTGAAACTAGTGAAACAAGTGAAACAAGTGAAACAAGTGAAACAAGTGAAACAAATGAAACAAATGAAACAAATGAAACAAATGAAACAAATGAAACAAATGAAACAAATGAAACAAATGAAACAAATGAAACAAATGAAACAAATGAAACAAATGAAACAAATGAAACAAATGAAACAAATGAAACAAATGAAACAAATGAAACAAGTGAAACAAGTGAAACAAATGAAACAAGTGAAACAAGTGAAACAAGTGAAACAAGTGAAACAAGTGAAACAAGTGAAACAAGTGAAACAAGTGAAACAAGTGAAACAAGTGAAACTAGTGAAACAAGTGAAACAAGTGAAACAAGTGAAACAAGTGAAACAAGTGAAACAAATAAAACAAATGAAACAAATGAAACAAATGAAACAAGTGAAACAAGTGAAACAAGTGAAACAAGTGAAACAAGTGAAACTAGTGAAACAAGTGAAACAAGTGAAACAAGTGAAACAAGTGAAACAAGTGAAACAAATGAAACAAATGAAACAAATGAAACAAATAAAACAAATAAAACAAATAAAACAAATAAAACAAATAAAACAAATAAAACAAATAAAACAAATGAAACAAATGAAACAAATGAAACAAGTGAAACAAGTGAAACTAGTGAAACTAGTGAAACTAGTGAAACAAGTGAAACAAGTGAAACAAGTGAAACAAGTGAAACAAGTGAAACAAGTGAAACTAGTGAAACAAGTGAAACAAGTGAAACAAGTGAAACAAGTGAAACAAGTGAAACAAATGAAACAAATGAAACAAATAAAACAAATGAAACAAATGAAACAAATGAAACAAATGAAACAAATGAAACAAATGAAACAAGTGAAACAAATGAAACAAATGAAACAAATGAAACAAATGAAACAAATGAAACAAATGAAACAAATGAAACAAATGAAACAAGTGAAACAAGTGAAACAAGTGAAACTAGTGAAACTAGTGAAACAAGTGAAACAAATGAAACAAGTGAAACAAATGAAACAAATGAAACAAATAAACAAATAAAACAAATAAGACAAATAAGACAAATAAAACAAATGAAACAAATGAAACAAATGAAACAAATGAAACAAATGAAACAAATGAAACAAATGAAACAAATGAAACAAATGAAACAAATGAAACAAATGAAACAAATGAAACAAATGAAACAAATGAAACAAATGAAACAAATGAAACAAGTGAAACAAGTGAAACAAGTGAAACAAATGAAACAAGTGAAACAAATGAAACAAATGAAACAAATGAAACAAGTGAAACAAGTGAAACAAGTGAAACAAATGAAACAAGTGAAACAAATGAAACAAATGAAACTAGTGAAACTAGTGAAACAAGTGAAACAAGTGAAACAAGTGAAACAAGTGAAACAAATGAAACAAATGAAACAAATGAAACAAATGAAACAAATGAAACAAATGAAACAAATGAAACAAATGAAACAAATGAAACAAATGAAACAAATGAAACAAATGAAACAAATGAAACAAATGAAACAAATGAAACAAATGAAACAAATGAAACAAGTGAAACAAGTGAAACAAGTGAAACAAATGAAACAAGTGAAACAAATGAAACAAATGAAACAAGTGAAACAAGTGAAACAAGTGAAACAAGTGAAACAAGTGAAACAAGTGAAACAAGTGAAACTAGTGAAACTAGTGAAACAAGTGAAACAAGTGAAACAAGTGAAACAAGTGATACAAATGAAACAAATAAAACAAATAAAACAAATGAAACAAATGAAACAAATGAAACAAATGAAACAAATGAAACAAATGAAACAAATGAAACAAGTGAAACAAGTGAAACAAGTGAAACTAGTGAAACTAGTGAAACAAGTGAAACAAGTGAAACAAGTGAAACAAATGAAACAAATGAAACAAATAAACAAATAAAACAAATAAAACAAATAAGACAAATAAAACAAATAAAACAAATGAAACAAATGAAACAAATGAAACAAATGAAACAAATGAAACAAATGAAACAAATGAAACAAATGAAACAAATGAAACAAATGAAACAAATGAAACAAATGAAACAAATGAAACAAATGAAACAAATGAAACAAATGAAACAAATGAAACAAATGAAACAAATGAAACAAATGAAACAAATGAAACAAATGAAACAAATGAAACAAATGAAACAAATGAAACAAATGAAACAAATGAAACAAATGAAACAAGTGAAACAAATGAAACAAATGAAACAAATGAAACAAATGAAACAAATGAAACAAATGAAACAAATGAAACAAATGAAACAAATGAAACAAATGAAACTAGTGAAACTAGTGAAACAAATGAAACAAATGAAACAAATGAAACAAATGAAACAAATGAAACAAGTGAAACAAGTGAAACAAGTGAAACTAGTGAAACAAGTGAAACAAGTGAAACAAATGAAACAAATAAAACAAATAAAACAAATAAAACAAATAAGACAAATAAGACAAATAAGACAAATAAAACAAATGAAACAAATGAAACAAATGAAACAAATGAAACAAATGAAACAAATGAAACAAATGAAACAAATGAAACAAATGAAACAAATGAAACAAATGAAACAAATGAAACAAATGAAACAAGTGAAACAAGTGAAACAAGTGAAACAAATGAAACAAGTGAAACAAATGAAACAAATGAAACTAGTGAAACTAGTGAAACAAGTGAAACAAGTGAAACAAGTGAAACAAGTGAAACAAATGAAACAAATGAAACAAATAAAACAAATGAAACAAATGAAACAAATGAAACAAATGAAACAAGTGAAACAAGTGAAACAAGTGAAACTAGTGAAACAAGTGAAACAAGTGAAACAAATGAAACAAATAAAACAAATAAAACAAATAAAACAAATAAGACAAATAAGACAAATAAGACAAATAAAACAAATGAAACAAATGAAACAAATGAAACAAATGAAACAAATGAAACAAATGAAACAAATGAAACAAATGAAACAAATGAAACAAATGAAACAAATGAAACAAATGAAACAAATGAAACAAATGAAACAAATGAAACAAATGAAACAAGTGAAACAAGTGAAACAAGTGAAACAAATGAAACAAGTGAAACAAATGAAACAAATGAAACTAGTGAAACTAGTGAAACAAGTGAAACAAGTGAAACAAGTGAAACAAGTGAAACAAATGAAACAAATGAAACAAATGAAACAAATGAAACAAATGAAACAAATGAAACAAATGAAACAAATGAAACAAATGAAACAAATGAAACAAATGAAACAAATGAAACAAATGAAACAAATGAAACAAATGAAACAAATGAAACAAATGAAACAAATGAAACAAGTGAAACAAGTGAAACAAATGAAACAAGTGAAACAAGTGAAACAAGTGAAACAAGTGAAACAAGTGAAACAAGTGAAACAAGTGAAACAAGTGAAACAAGTGAAACAAGTGAAACAAGTGAAACTAGTGAAACAAGTGAAACAAGTGAAACAAGTGAAACAAGTGAAACAAGTGAAACAAATAAAACAAATGAAACAAATGAAACAAATGAAACAAATGAAACAAATGAAACAAATGAAACAAATGAAACAAATGAAACAAATGAAACAAATGAAACAAATGAAACAAGTGAAACAAGTGAAACAAGTGAAACAAGTGAAACAAGTGAAACAAATGAAACAAATGAAACAAATGAAACAAATGAAACAAATGAAACAAATGAAACAACTGAAACAAATGAAACAAATGAAACAAATGAAACAAATGAAACAAATGAAACAAATGAAACAAATGAAACAAATGAAACAAATGAAACAAATGAAACAAATAAAACAAATAAAACAAATAAAACAAATAAAACAAATAAAACAAATGAAACAAATGAAACAAATGAAACAAATGAAACAAATGAAACAAGTGAAACAAGTGAAACAAGTGAAACTAGTGAAACTAGTGAAACTAGTGAAACAAGTGAAACAAGTGAAACAAGTGAAACAAGTGAAACAAGTGAAACTAGTGAAACAAGTGAAACAAGTGAAACAAGTGAAACAAGTGAAACAAGTGAAACAAATGAAACAAATGAAACAAATAAAACAAATAAAACAAATAAAACAAATAAAACAAATAAAACAAATAAAACAAATAAAACAAATAAAACAAATAAAACAAGTGAAACAAGTGAAACAAGTGAAACTAGTGAAACTAGTGAAACAAGTGAAACAAGTGAAACAAGTGAAACAAATGAAACAAATGAAACAAATGAAACAAATGAAACAATTGAAACAAGTGAAACAAGTGAAACAAATGAAACAAGTGAAACAAATGAAACAAATGAAACAAGTGAAACAAGTGAAACAAGTGAAACAAGTGAAACAAGTGAAACAAGTGAAACAAGTGAAACTAGTGAAACTAGTGAAACAAGTGAAACAAGTGAAACAAGTGAAACAAGTGATCCAAATGAAACAAATAAAACAAATAAAACAAATGAAACAAATGAAACAAATGAAACAAATGAAACAAATGAAACAAATGAAACAAATGAAACAAGTGAAACAAGTGAAACAAGTGAAACAAGTGAAACTAGTGAAACTAGTGAAACAAGTGAAACAAGTGAAACAAGTGAAACAAATGAAACAAATGAAACAAATGAAACAAGTGAAACAAATGAAACAAATGAAACAAATGAAACAAATGAAACAAATGAAACAAATGAAACAAATGAAACAAATGAAACAAATGAAACTAGTGAAACTAGTGAAACAAATGAAACAAATGAAACAAATGAAACAAATGAAACAAATGAAACAAGTGAAACAAGTGAAACAAGTGAAACTAGTGAAACAAGTGAAACAAGTGAAACAAATGAAACAAATAAAACAAATAAAACAAATAAAACAAATAAAACAAATGAAACAAATGAAACAAATGAAACAAATGAAACAAATGAAACAAATGAAACAAATGAAACAAATGAAACAAATGAAACAAATGAAACAAATGAAACAAATGAAACAAATGAAACAAATGAAACAAGTGAAACAAGTGAAACAAGTGAAACAAGTGAAACAAGTGAAACAAGTGAAACAAGTGAAACTAGTGAAACTAGTGAAACAAGTGAAACAAGTGAAACAAATGAAACAAATAAAACATATAAAACAAATAAAACAAATAAAACAAATAAAACAAATGAAACAAATGAAACAAATGAAACAAATGAGACAAATGAAACAAGTGAAACAAGTGAAACAAATGAAACAAATGAAACAAGTGAAACAAATGAAACAAATGAAACAAGTGAAACAAGTGAAACAAGTAAAACAAATCAAACAAATCAGACAAATCAGACAAATCAGACAAATCAAACAAATCAAACAAATCAAACAAATCAAACAAATAAAACAAATAAAACAAATAAAACAAATGAAACAAATGAAACAAATGAAACAAATGAAACAAATGAAACAAATGAAACAAATGAAACAAATGATACAAATGAAACAAATGAAACAATTGAAACAATTGAAACAAATGAAACAAGTAAAACAAATCAAACAAATCAGACAAATCAGACAAATCAGAAAATCAGACAAATCAAACAAATCAAACAAATCAAACAAATCAAACAAATAAAACAAATAAACCAAATAAAACAAATAAAACAAATAAAACAAATGAAACAAATGAAACAAAGGTGCACAGTGGCTCGCGAGTCACCGTGTACTTTTCCAAAACGAACGACTGTGGACCTTGGCGTCATTTTGTATTTTAGTTCAAATTAAAAACACATACAAACACCTAGGGCCTTGAATTATCAGCCAATACTAAGTAGATTAGACACACTCTTCGATAATAACATAAGAAATTGAAAATCTCGTACGAGTTAAGAAAAAAGAGGAGTGAAACTTATCTGGAAATGTAATTTTGATAGCATTAAACACAAAAATGCACCGTAGTACACAGTGGCTCGAGTCACTGTGTACTACGCCCAGTACACAGTGGTTCTAACAGTACACAATGGCTAGGCAATTTGAGCAATGCTGAGCAGTTTCTGAATAGAATATCTACTTTTGACGTAGGTAAGAACGAAGGTTTAGATACTTTAGTTTAGATGGATGGACGAACATGGCAAAGGCATAAAGTTTTATCTGCGGGACCTTAAAATATCCTCAGAGTTAAGTACATAAAATTGAATGTTATTCCTTCATTCTTAATTCTTTAATAAGGGTACATACTTAGTACTTAAGGGAACTTGCGCCGCTCCGTGACTTCACATATTTTTGTGTTTCATCACATATTTCGGAGGTTCTAGCGCATTATTCAAGCGTCAGTTTCCAAGTAAAATCCATATTTCATAAAATTCGCCTCTTGGTCGCATTTCTTATTTTGTCATGTTCACTGAGATCCAGACGCCGTAGTAACGTGTCTGTCTGTATATCATTAAGACAATACTTTCGCCGGTTTAGTGTTTATTTTTGCCTTCTTTTTTTCTAATATTGTAATTCGGTACAGGAAATGAGTCAATGTATGGAAACACGGTATATTTACGTTTATTTGCTGTCGACTGTCACAGCTCATCTGCGGGCCATTTCCTGTACAGACGCGACACAATCACTTGCTATGTGTGTGTGTACTCGTATTTCTTGTTTAGACGTCTAGCGAGTTGTGTGACCTTATGACATCATGTAGTAGATACCGCTATCATGTACCGGTGCCACTATGGTTAGGTTATGGTCAGTTGAATTGTGTTGATAAGAGGTTGACATGTAACATTTTTACAATTATCTCGACATTTTGAAGCACTAATAGCTATTTCAGAAATCTCCTATCCTAAGCAAACATATGTGTACACCGTACCACAGAAGAGATAATAGTATTTCATAACCGTACTCTAAGAGAAGTGAACAGGAACATCTCTACATGCCATGTGAAAACACGAACATAAATTGTGATATAATCCCAGCCCCTAGAGAGAAATGTAAGAACAATATTAAAAATGTGATATATAATACGATACGAGGCATGAAATTCCTGTCCTATCCTATTATAAGAAAGTAGGTAAGTACTTATAGTTAACAGACTTTTATTTACTCACATCTAAATTCATTGAGATCATTGCCATTCCTTTCAATTATTTATTTAAAATCAATATTTTTCTATAGACTTTGGACATTTAAGTATGTTTTTGGCTCTTTAGCAAGTTATCGTAAAACTCTAGAAACATAAAAACTAATTAAACACCACAATCACATCTTAACCTGAGAATTTGAGGTTGTCTTAGGTATTTTTTTTTTATCTACCGCCGCCGCGGTAGTGAATAGAAAGGGACAGGGAGTGTCGAGCGAGCGAGTGAGCGTAGGCGCTAGCGCGCGTTACTCGCGGTATATTCAAGTAAAATTACACGCTTTAAAATTATTGTAACATGCAAATCAACGCTTGTTTTGGTGCTGATAATCTAGTCTAGTCTGAAAGCGGGACAATCGGCGTCCCGCGTGGACCCCTTGCGGGACGCATGCTCTAGGGCCCCAGAAACGGGACGTCCCGCATATAGCGGGACGGTTGGCAACCCTAGTTCCTGCCCTGCCATAAAAAAATGTTTAGAAATAGAAATAAACTTTATAAACAACCGACAATGATGTACCCTTGACTAGAAAACGTCACATTTATGGACTTCTAAGTAGCAAATGTAAACAAAAAGTTGGAAATAGGTATTGAACATAACCACCACATTAGTTGCAATGCACGCCATACTAAGTATGGTATTATGATTAGGCAGGTTCTTATCTAAATGCGCTTTACCATATTTGTAAGTTTTTTTAACGTAGGCAGATGTTGATTTTCCTCCCGACATTTCTTGTCGTGTTCCGCTCCATTTATCTCCCTGCAATTTACGTTTTGCGCTTGTTATTTCCGATTTAATTTGTTTGCAATTTGGTTTCATAAACGGTTAAGTCTAACAGATTCTGAATGTGTACATAATTATATCTTCTTTAAGCAGTTGCGTGTAAGCTGTGATCATCTATTACGAGCAGTCTAATCCGTGTTGTATAAATAATGTACACCTTCCGGTTATTACAAGTCAAAGAAAGTAACGTTTGGTTTTAACGCGTAAAACAAAGGTACAAAGAAAACAAGTAAACATTTACGTAAAAGATACTTTCTGATGTTGTTACATTGTAAACGTTGAACGGATCTCATTCATGTTAAACCTTTTCAGTAGCGCGGTTTAATTCTCGCCGAGACGAATGCAGCGGCGTCGGCGGGACTATTTTTGCACTTGATGTATTACAATGATATCTCAATCTCATTTTATGTGAATTTTTAGTCGCCTTTACATGTGTGAGAACGTTATGATGATCAAACAATAATTATATTGAATTGAAGTTATATCAATACCGTATTTCTTCTTCTAAATATGTCCTTTCTATTCTATTTGTCAGTGTTATACGGTGCCACATAATAACGACTAGCTTTACCGACAGCCGCAAGCCTAAGTCAGCTTAAAACGTAATCCTTTCACAGAAAACCAATGAGAAAATGCTTGTTAGGTCTAGTGCTAATTAGCCAGCATGCATTCCGACCTCCGTGTTCAGACAATACACCTTGAGGAGCAACTTAAACTTCACAGTCTTAACTAGCTTCAAATATGTATATAGACTATGTATTTTTACTTTTGTTGCAGTCGGAGTTAAAAGGCGAAATTCTCTCAAAATGCTTTCCCAACTATTGTGATTTACATCAAGGTGTGGTGAATTGGGATAATAGTCATGTGAAGTTATTGTTTCTGTAATTTGATAGTTTTGAGGGTTACGGTTATCGCTTGCAGTGACTCGTGCCGCGAGGGCCCTGAATGGACGTCGTCTCTACTAAAGTGACATTCATAGCAATAACAACTTATCTTCATCGACTGTTTCATTTCCGTGTCCACCTTATCGTCACTTTTCAGCCTGTGCTCTCCCCTTGCCATCCAATTTTGCCGCCGCTATATGTTACACATATTCATAAAGGTTAATGGGTACCTAACTGTGAGACACGATCAAATTAAGTATTAACGTAATTGGACAGCGTTACAGCTTCATTACTGTTGAATGTTGTTACATAGGTACAAGATAATTGTATCATACACGCACTTGGATAATGAACTATAATGGACTTAGAGAGTAATTTGAGTTGACAGAAAAAATGTAATGATTATACCAATAAATTACCAAAATTATTTTGCCTACAAAAAATAGAGGTAATACCTACAGTAGGTATTATTTTCTTAAACAGTATGAAGTTGACATAACGCAACTGAATGCAAACCTTCTTTTAACCCAAAAGTAACCCGCTTTTGTTTTGTTTTACGTAAGTATCAAGACGCAATTTAATAAAGAAACGCAATAAATAATAACATCAGAGCCACGAATAGCATGGTTAGTGAAGACTCCCGGGACGTCCTAGCAGCTTATTTCGTTGTAGTTGAGCAGGAAATCGCCTCCTCCAAACGCAGGCCGTGATTTAGTGGCCATTTTTCATCTGTATTGCACGTGGGGCCTGGCCGCCCCGAATTGCCCTCGCCCGTGCCTATATAGTCTCACACCGCAATCAATTGAATACTTTTATTACTGTTCTCCACAACATTCTCGTTTCTTACTGTGCTCATGAAAACGGCTATTGGTTACAGATGGCTCTCACTTTATGTACTTTATAAAATCTATATCCAAATCCACAAATATGATACTTGTGTGTGTAGTGGGTACCAGCCTGATACCAGTGACGTATATTTAGGTTTAAAGAACTTTATTTCCCATAAGAATTATAAAAATTCACTTACATTTACATGAGAAAGGTTACAAGTTAAAACTAAAGCGAAAACATACAGTATTTAAAACTAAATCTTACTAATATTTTAACTTATTAATCCATACTAATATTATAAATGGGAAAGTGTGTGTGTTTGTTTGTTTGTATGTTTGTCCGTCTTTCACGGCAAAACGGGGCGACGAATTGACTTGATTTTTTAAGTGGAGATAGTTGAAGGTATGGAGAG
The DNA here is from genome assembly GCA_947086415.1 of Pammene aurita. Classification (NCBI taxonomy): domain Eukaryota; kingdom Metazoa; phylum Arthropoda; class Insecta; order Lepidoptera; family Tortricidae; genus Pammene; species Pammene aurita. Next base: position 18,416,377 of record OX352293.1, on the reverse strand, counting down.
TGACATAGGCTACTTTTTGACTCTTTCTAACCCCCCACTTCCCTAAAATGGGGGGTAGAAGTTTGTATGGAGCATTACGGGGGGCAAAGGGGAACCGTGTTACCCCGAATTTAACGCGAGCGAAGCCGCGGGCAAAAGCTAGTATTTTATAAATACAAATCCACAAATATGATACCTGTGTGTGTAGTGGGGTACCTGCCTGATACCAGTGAATATTTTAAAAATACTCCAAACCACATAGTTCCCAAAAGTGTTAGCGTACCAGTAACTATAGCTTTTATATAGAGAATGTAAGCCACTGATTTCTTCCATTGAACGAGTATATACTCAATGCTTTAAAAACAATATATTAAAGTGCTAGCTAAACATAGCTGTATTTACAAATTAAAAAGTTTTAGGATAGGTCACAACTTTTATACAGTCCGTTAGTAGAATATTAAGGGTATTTTAACATCAGGCAGATTGTTAAAAAAGGGCGCATTTATACTTTTGTCTTTCGCGTCCGAATTGTGAAAAGGGGCTTCCCTGAATAAATGAACATCTCTGAACGGGAGACGTGTAAAAAGGCACAAGTGGATTTCGTTTGTAAGAGCGATGAAAAAAATGCGTTTTTCTGTAACGGCCCGGGCACTGGAAGGCCCGCTAATGGCAGCCCAAACGCCAATTATATCAATTAAATACTTTACGACTGAGCTGCGCCAAGCCTGACTTTTTGTTTCATGCGCATATTTATCCGCTTTAGACGTATTTATTGCCAGTCCGGTTCGGCAACTCTTTATATCAAAATTAATGTTTTAATTTCATTTTATAAATTAAGAATTTAGATTTAAAATAATCCATGTGTTACTCATAAAATAAAGACCTAGTGAAAAAAACATTAAGTTATATCGCCAAGTACCGCAGCAATTTAAATAATAAGGACTCAAAATTTTGCTTCGGCCGGAGAGCCTGACATTGTTAAGAACGGTCAAAGTATATAATTACGAGGATTGTTGGTGGTGGCGATTTCATCCATTCAGCCTCATTTGCTACAAGAGCACTCCGACTCAACAACCTTTCACTTAAGGTAGTCTAGCAGTAGAAGCTCCTTGTTATTACTCTTGTCTCAATGTTTCATTAACACACTAGCACAGCACATACAAATGGATATCTGAACATGCATTGGGTGTCTTAATCTTAAACCTAGTACTAGCACCTAATCTCACCTGTGGCGCACGACAGATGATAGTCAAAAACTCATTACAAAACTAAGAGATGGAGCGTCTTTAGAAAGGTAAAATATAATACCAACAACAACACAATGTCCGAATATTTCGGCTTGATCCCAATCTAATAGAATTGATACCTACAATACCTACATATCTACTTACTCATCGATCAAATATCAACATATAGCACAACTATTATCAGCTACTCGTATTAGGTAGGGTCAGGGAGGGAACAGTAGCTAGGATTTTTTCAACAGGCTGTTGCATGAAAAATATAAATTCCTGAACTAATTGTTGCAAGCACAGAGCACCGTGCATTATTCAACTTTCATATGTAGCAAATATATTTGCTGTTACTTTCACCAAAAAAGATATATCCATTCTTTTTTAGAAATTGGGAATCGAGCCACTGTGTACCAGTTGCTGTACACAGTGACTAGGACCCGCTAGTACACAGTGGTTCTAACAGTACACAGTGGCTCGAGTCACTGTGTACTACGCCCTGTACACAGTGGTTCTAACAGTACACAATGGCTAGGTACGTAGGAATCGAACCTAAATTATATAACAAATAACATTTTTGTTGAATAAAACGGTAATTAGAATTGGTAAGCACAACCCCCGGAATAATCGTTTCTGATTTCATTCTTGATTTAAAATAGGTACCTACCTAAATGTCGCATGATTTATTCACTTTCATTTTATTTAAAAAAAAGAGTACAAGAATTATTTTTATTCATATTCAAGTAAATTTTAGCCCAACTCTGTAAGGTGCACAGTGGCTCGCGAGTCACCGTGTACTTTTTCAAAACGAACGACTGTGGACCTTGGCGTCATTTTGTATTTTAGTTCAAATTAAAAACACATACAAACACCTAGGGCCTTGAATTATCAGCCAATACTAAGTAGATTAGACACACTCTTCGATAATAAGTATAATAACATAAGTAATTGAAAATCTCGTACGAGTTAAGAAAAAAGAGGAGTGAAACTTATCTGGAAATGTAATTTTGATAGCATTAAACACAAAAACGCACAATAACACATTCGCATGGCGCCGGAGCGCCTCACTAACTAGTTCGTACATGGTCGGGTACGGAACGGTTCCGATTGATGTAGAGGACAGACATAAAGCTCTTTCCGTTTCTCGCACAGCACATTCGAGCCACTGTTCCCACCGAGCGACTGTACCCTCCCTGACCCTACATGGTAGTTCGAAGCGCTGGTAGCGTGGCGGTAGACGTCTGACTCTCAATCAGAAGGGCTTGGGTTCAAACCCCGGCACGTAACATGGAGTTTTTCGAAACATCGTGAGTAAACCCGACCTAATTCTAATAAGGCCTAGTTTCCTCTTGGTTGGAAGGTCAGATGGCAGACGCTTTCGTAAAAACTAGTGCCTACGCCAATTCATGGGATTTGGTTGTCGAGCGGGCCCTAGGCTCAGTTGAGCCGTGGCAAAAAGCTAGGACAAACACTAGAAGAGAAAAAAAAGTAGAGAAGTTGTACATGTAGGTGCAATTTCCGAAACAAATAAGTTGTTCCTACAGGCAAACGCTTGTTGCATTTTCCGTAACTGTGGAAAAATATTTCAATCCATTACAAAATATGACGAGAGAGAAAATATTGCACAGCAATTTTGGTGCAGTTTATTTCGTTCAACTCGTATTTAGTTTCAGCGAATTTTGAAAAGTGGCTGTATGCGGCTGGAGAAAAGGTAACATTTCCGGGGATATGCAAAAGTCAGACATTAGATTCTGAAGGTAAGCGTTGAATTTGCTACGGCCACGGTGCTCGAGCTCGGCGCAAACAGCCGCAAACTGACGCGTCACGGGCTCACGGGCGAACCGAACTCCACTAAACTGATTTTCGTCATTAAGGCGGCTGCAATCACACCGGGATATGCAACGGTTGTATTTACTCCTGTATACAAGATATACAAGACTGTTGTACAAGATATGATAACAAGAAAATCTGTTTACATTCAAGATGCATAGATGGTACCTATGGGATATTTTAGAGGACCAATACGATTGCTGGTTTTATTCTGCGTAGGGTTATTATGATGCAGAATTATGGTTTTGTAGACACTTCAAAACAATTACAACATAATATAGGGACCGTGCACGTTGAAGGGTCTGCCATCTGTTGATTTTAGTCGGAAAGTCGGACTGTGTCATGTGAAACTTCAAGTAAATAAAATTGTTGTTATTTAGAAAATTTCGATGAAAAATACCTTTTGTTGTGCTATAAAGGTATTGTTGCATTTCTTTTGGACTAAGAGCTGGCCACGGCAGGTATGACACAATAATGAGAGCAACGAAATTGATATAGTTAGACTGCTATACTATTGTTATTACCTAATCTGGCAATCTGGCAGCTTTAAGCCGGGGGGTTCAAGAGTATCAGACCAGAAAAGTTGTTTAAAAATTTAGGGAACGACGCAATACTGAGAGCTTGCTTCAGTACGATATCGTGGCATTTGATGTATATAATTGGAATATAACGTGGAAGATGTCTCAGTGGGGCGGAAAAGAGGCAGGTTGAAGTTAAATGCATTTATACAGGAAGCCTGCGGTTTATTTCCTTCTGATCTGTGAAAACTGTTTGTAATTAATCAGGCGCTCGAATAAAACTTATTAGTTGACAGCTTTCCATGCCAAGACGATATTACCGATACGTATTTCTAAATAGGAAATCGACTTTAACAGCCAGGATTCTCGGTTTAAATTGTTATAAAAAAGTATGTGACATATTAGGTTGTGTTCTGATAATGAACTTAGCTTTCAAAGCCACATCATAATACAGTTACTCGTCACTAGATTGCGCTAATATCTACTAAACATAGACAGGGTATGACATTTGAATTCCAACTGCTGACCTAGCACGGGTGAGCAGTAGAAAATAAACCAGTATAAGGGTGCTGCATTGCTACGAATCTCGCGGTCATGTTACACTGGTAGTTTGAGCAGTTGGCTCGCCAAGGTGCACACAACTATTGGTGGGAATAACGGCACAACTTATACCTATTGCACATTAGATTGAGCATACAAAACGACTCGCGTGATCACTTCATACAGGGTGATTCATGACTTTCATGAGACGGGAGCAAGCTTAACACTACGGATTCAGTTAAAGATAAGCTATTGTTTGATAGCAGTATTAGTGTGATAAGCGCAAAAAAATGTTTTTAAATAAAAATAAAACGTTTAAAATTATTTACGACACGCATGGTCACTCTACAATTAGAATACTCCGTCGAGTACTGATATTCTCTTGTTTTCCTGTGATATGTGTCAAATTGATGTCTGGTTACTTTTGAAACATCGTATCTCACTTAATATTTTTTTTTAATTTTTCATAATCAAAGTGCTGTCATGATTGTCAAAGAGGTTTTATCTTTATTGATTTGTTTATGTGGGGTGACCATGATTACAGAGAATAAAATTTCTACGAAACAAAAAGGTTAAAAAAAATTGAAAGGCGTTATTGTTTCACTTAAACATGATGGTGGCGGTCGATTCATTATTGTTAACTAAGTGTGTACGGTTGTTCCTGCTCACGTCTCATGAATGATCCTGTATATTTGCGTTAATAATTTAAGTACAGTCGCCATCAGATATATCGAAGCGGCCAAGGTGGTCACAAATATCTGAACAACGCCTCTATTGTCAAGGCGATAAAGTGTAAGTTCAGATATTTTTGAGTACCTTGGCCGCTCCGATATATGTATTTGATGGCGACTGTACCTACTAATTAAAAATAATCTATTGTTTTAAAGAGTAGAAAATTGAGTGCAGGTAGGAAAACGATTTTTAAAATGGCTATTTTTTTTTCTGAAAACGATTATCTAAAAATGATAGGCCAGATGTATCAATAAGGAATTATGAAAATATTTAGTCTTTGATTATATTGTGTAGTGACTAAACACAAGTAAGTACAGCCGTTTGAAACTTATACAGTAAAAATCCTAAATCCTAAGGGATATCCCTAAACTAATGTACATTTTATATTGTTTGGTATTTGGTCATAAACTATGCAAAATAACTCTGCAATCGTAACAAATATCACTATAGATAGGTGCATTTAAATATGCACCCAAGATTTTTAGTTATTTATTTAAACTTCATTGCATAGTAAAAATAAGTACAATGGCGGATTCACATCGCCGAATTCTGGTTGCAACTTCCAGTCCGTACTGGTGTACATAATATTGTCTTCGGTTGCCGCGATAGTTATTCATGAAATAAAACAATTAAAAACGGATTTTATCGCGTGTATTGAGCTTCAACACACATACAAATAAATATTTGAATGGTAGATCACACCACCACCCCAGTCAGCTAGCTACTGTAGGCAAGTCTTTGTTTCAGAGAGCCCAGAGGATATGTGATGAGCAGCACCTGGCGGCGGAACTCCGGCATGCCAAGGATGCACTTCAAGCGAACGGGCTCAAGATTCCACGGCTCAATCAGAAGGCTCGGATGAAGATTCCTACAGTTGAGCGCCGGCCTGCCATCTTGCCTTTTGTCCGAGGAGTCACTGACAGGATTGGCAACATCTTGAAACGTGCTTCTATAAAAACTTACTTTAAGCCAATGAAGAAGATGTCACAGTTCCTGAGGTCAGTGAAGTCGGCTACTCCTCTACAGAGTGCAGGGGTCTACAGGCTGGAATGTGAATGTGGTCTATCATATGTAGGCCAGACTAAGCGGAGCATTTCTACTCGGGTAAAGGAACATATAGCCGATGTGAAGCACCGTCGACCAAGGTCAGCAGTCTGTGAGCATGTCATGGATAGGCCCAACCACTCAGTTAAATTTGACAAACCGCAAGTCCTCGTCAAGGAGAAACGATACATTCCCCGGATGTTGCGAGAGGCAATCGAGATAAAAAAATATCCAAATTTCAACAGAGAGGATGGTTTTTCGGTACCACCAGCTTGGGATCCAGTTATTCATTTGGTTAAGGAGCAAGCTAGACATAGGACTGTGAGACCATAATGGTGGACAGTGTGGACACTAATAATAATTTAATACTAATTTAAAAAATTTTTAAAATAAAAACAAAAATAATAATTAATAATAATAAAATAAATTGTTTAATAATTTGTTTTGTAATAATAAATAATTTGTTTTTATAAAGGCCCCTCTGGCATGTGCAAACACTAAATTTGTTTAATATTTAATATGTGGGTAGGTTTGCATATTGTGATAGTTTTTGAACGGAGGTAATTGTACATTTTTCCTCAGTCGACCCGTTGACCACGAACGCTGTAAAGTGTTCGAAACATCGGAATGTAATTTAAGCTCAATACACGCGATAAAATCCGTTTTTAATTGTTTTATTTCATGAATAACTATCGCGGCAACCGAAGACAATACTATAATATCTCCTAAAATAATAAAGCTAGGAGCCTGAATTAAATTGTATATTATAGATAAATGCATAGTTAATAAAACAACGTCAAGAGTTAGAGATGATATTCACTTGTTTATTTAATATACATAGTAAACACGATATCAATTAATTATAGGTAAAAAGCAACCGTGGTACCTCACACACAAAACTAAAAACAAAAAAAAAGTAAAACATATCAATATTTCGTATTGCCTCCTCGGGCTCTTCTTACAGCTTCTAAACGATTGGGCATACTGTTTATTAAGTTTCTTATGCGTTCTTGCGGGATATTAGCCCATTCTTCCACTAACGCCTGTTTCAGGTATAAGTGTAGCTGGGGCGGGGTTTCGATTTCTTACACGCCTTCCGAGCTCGTCCCATACGTGCTCAATCGGATTTAGGTCCGGGCTTCTCGAGGGCCAGTTCATAGTGTTGATGCCAACCTCCTCAAAATAATCTTCCACAATCTGTGCGGTGTGTGGCCTGGCGTTGTCATGCATGAACATTGAGTTTTCACCCATATTAATTAAATATGGGCCTACATGCTCATTAAGAATCTCTTCCACATACCTGGCACTAGTTAACGTTCCATTTTCTATCAAAACTAATTGCGTGCGACTCTCTGAAGAGATTCCAGCCCAAACCATAACAGACCCACCGCCGATAGCAACTTTTTCTTCAAAACAGGCTGGAATAAAACGTTCACCTGGCCGTGTGTAAACTCTTCGCCGCCCGTCATGTGCATAGAGCATAAATCTGGATTCGTCAGAAAACATAATTCTTGCCCATTCTTCGGCACCCCATCGCCTGTATTCGCGTGCGTAAAGTTTCCTTGCAGTTCGATGCCCTCTGTCAAGTTTTGGGCCATTTGCCGGTCTATGTGGGGTCAAATTAGCTTCACGAAGCCGCCGCCTTACAGTCCACTCGCTGATGTCATCTCTTCGGGTCTCCCGAAGTTGGTTTTTGACTTCAACTGCAGTGAGATGCCGATTTCGGAGCATTGTTGTTACAATAAATCGATCTTCTCTAGCCGTAGTACATCTTGGCCTGCCGGTTCCTGGGCTTCGAAGGTTCCTGCCAGTTTGTAGGAAACGTTGGAGGACCCTCTGCACCGTAGATAGTGACACGCCTGTTCTTCTTGCTGTATATCTCTGACTTCTGCCTTCTTGTAACAAAGTGACGATACGTGTACATTCATCTTGTGTTAGCGACATAATAGTAATTCAATAATGACCATCAAAGTCAATAAAAACTGCCTTTTATCATTTTGCTTTGACAGATTGAAAACAAAAGTGAGAAAACAATCAAAAGTGAAATAAGCTCAATTTGAATTTGGTACCAAATTCGACTTTTTTTTAAATAAAACTTTTTCCAGAATTCTTGTAGAATATTGAAGGTTCAATTTAATTCGATAATTAAATTCTCTTTAATACATAGTTAGTTTCCTGCACATACCGCTACTAATTTGCAAAATATAAGGGTTTTTGTCACTGACCCGTATTATTTGCTCGCGAGTGTATATACATACTAATAAACATACATATATATATTTTATCTATAAACGTTAAAGTCCTGACTGACTGACTGACTGACTCACTTAAATCAACACCCAGCCCGAACCGTTGGAACCTACGGTTGAATTTGTAAATATAAAAAGTGACTTGACACATGACTGACAGTTAAAATGTTGCCTGGAATAGCAAAAATAAAATAGTCATGGGTATATGTCGATAAAAAGTATCGAAAAGTGTAATGTTGTACTAAACACTACCAATACGATTCCATTTAAAGGATCCATAAACGTTAGGAAATTAAATTATCATGTCACAGCCTGAAATGCTACAATATTTAAATCAGACAAAAGTTTTGAAATACGTTGTCGCTAATAAATCGTATAGTTATGTTATGTTATACAACATATCATATATTTTTCTATCTCGTCGAACGAGCGGAGCCTAAGCGAAGTGAAGTTATAGACAGCTTCGGATGAAACGGAAACGGAACTGTCAGCTGGCTACCTGGACATCGCTGCATTTCGATGGCTTTATGAATAGTTGTTCTGCGGTAACTGTAGTAACGTTTTTTCTAATCTTTATGAAATTTGTTGGGGTTATAGCAGAAATCAATATAATTTGAGAGTTCATATATGAGCAGGATCGATCCATGGGTTATGGAGCTAGAAGGCGAAAAAAAATCATCATAAGAGTCTTGGTATATTGGTCAATGCATTTACAAGGAAATCGCGAGTTCTCAGTTCGAGGCGTACTACAAATAGTTTCTGTAAATTTGAGCTCTTTATTATGCAGGCGACATTTTGGATGAACATTGTTCTGGTTTTAATTCTTGCACGTCCAAAGGAATCCGTAATCCGAGGCAACATCACTTAATAATTTAATTTAACACTTCTACGAGTAATAACAACAAAACGTAACGATATTTACGAACAGTCAGAAGACGATATTTCTCAAAAATACCTACTCAACTACTTCTAAAATAGAAGAAAAGATACTTGGATAATTATTCGTCCGCATAGAATTCGGTTATCGTGTGGCCCTCTAAAAAGGTTTTTTCGGGATAAAAAGTAGTTAAGTATCCTATGTCCTATTCCTCACTCTAAGCTACCTCTGGCGCCATTTTATAGACGTGCATTCAGAAAGATATTCACTCACAAACTGAACGGCAGGCATGTGTGTAGAGAAATCCCAATATTGGCCCGACCGCCGTGCGCTTGGAGAATTTAACTAACCAGAGCGGCCATTGACAGGCTTTCCCGTCTGCCGAAAACAATGGTCAATAAATATAACCAGGGGTCATATTTATTGTACGGACTGACGTTTATCTGACGTGGCTATTTGTACGTTACGTACGAATAGCCATACATTTGACGTTCGCCTCCCCCGCAAAAATAAGCAGACTTTTTTTGTATAGAAAATGAAAGACATGGCCGCTCCGGTTGGTTGAATTCTCTAAGCCATGCGCCCGGTATTAACCCTACGGCAGGTGTATGAGTTGTTTTTAGAAATTATTATTGTCTCCAATAATAGGATGTACAGAAGTTATAAATTGACTTCAAATTGTCGCGTACTGCATAGTTTTATCAACAAATAATAGTCATTCCGTAAAAGTAACGTATTTTCCACATCATGTTGCAGCATTCTTCAGCCTTTAAGCCTTAATCAAGTTGCAGCGACAATATCGCAACCAATAAGTCGCGGCGTTTGTAGAACTCTTAATAAATAAAAATATCGATAAGAACAGCACTGGCCGAATTGCGACAACATTTGTGTTTGTGGACTTGTCAAGTCACTCCGTACAATTATAAATTCTACCTTAGAGAGCTGATTTTTTCACAATAGGTAGTTTTTATAACGTTAGTATCCACTAAGAAGGGGTTTTTCAAAATTCATCCCCTAAGGGGGTAAAAGGGGGTTGAAAGTGTGTATGGATGGGGTTTATAATTTAGAGTTAGAGATTTGAAACTTCGTACGTTTATTAATAATTAAAAAACAATTAAAGTAATTTCAGCGTTTTTTTTTTATTCTTCCAACAGGGTAAAAAAGGGGTTGAAAGTTTGTATACAGATTAATTTTTTTTTGTGACAGACTTGAAAGTTCGTTTGTAAGCTACTTGCTTCAAGGCAAAAAACTTATTTCAGTGTTTTTCAAAATTTCACCCCAGAGGGGTTGAAACGAGGTTGAAAAGTTTGTATTAAAGGGAGGCCGTAACTACTGAAGGTAGAAAGTTAGAATTTGTTAAAAAAGAAGCGATTTTGAAAAATTCAACTGCTAAGAGGGTAAAAGTATCAGTGGGGTTTAAAATTTGGAGTTAGAGATTTGAAACTTCGTACGTTTACTAATCATAATTTAAAAAAAAGCAGCGTTTTTCAAAATTCAACCTAGAACGGGGCTAAAAAGGGGTTGAAAGTTTGTATAGAGATTTACTATTTTTTTGGTTTGAGATTTATTAGGAATTATTGTTCCTATTTCCGTTCCATTTCCATGTTCCAGAGTGAGCTCTTACAATAGTTTGGTCATCGTATCGCCAAATAAAACCACCACAATATAGTACACAAAGAAGTTACGCAAATTATAGGGTACATTAACGTTATTATTTGCATATTAACACTTATTTGTTACTGAAACTATGTCCACGTTACCCGTTTTTTCGCCAAAATAGCTATAAGTATAGATTAAGAAGATGGTTCGGGGATTAACAAAAGTTAGTTAAGAAGATAATATTGGATATGTAACTCTGTATGAGGAACCGTATTATAAGCGGATGAAGTCCCGGGCGGAAAGCTAGTAATGCATATGCGCAAAGGGGAAAAAACTCATTCACGCTGGTCATGATCAAGCAGGTGCTTGTGAAGCAAGCGTTTGAAAACGAACTTGCTTGGGGCTTGTCTTATTGTCAGGGGAAGTGCATTCCAGAGACAAATAGCCTGGACTGTAAAAGAAGAAAAGAGATAACCGCTATGGGGAGGAGGTACTAGAAGCTTAAGAAACCGGGAAGAGCGAAGTTCACACCCGGAACGGGGGTAGTCTGGAGCAGAGAGCTCAAACAAAATAGAGAAGAGAGTGCTGCGTTGACGTGCAGGCAGTCATTGGAGTTGGTAACGATAACCTGAGACGTAATCGAATTTACGCAAGCCGAAAATAAAGCGTTTGCTATTATTTAATATACGATCGAGTCTGTTTAGGGAAGCCTGGGAAATGTTGGTAGTGCACACATCAGCTTAGTCTATAATAGGAAAAATTAAGGCCTGCACAAGCAGCTTCTTGGTACTCACAGGCAGGAAGTTTTTAAACCTATGCAGAGTCCGTAGTTATCAAAAACACAAAACCTCTCCTTTCAAGGAAACTAACAGTGTTATTGTGTTTAACAGTGTTTTATTTTTTCTTTTGACGTGTATTGTATCTGTGCATTTACGAAATAAATGAATATGAATATGAATATTGTTACCATTCTTCGAGAGTATTCTAAGCGTATGACAGGGAATATTCCATACAAAAATAATGTGTCAGCGTGTTTTAAAAATCGAGATATGGCCAAAGTATGAGTGTTCCCGCATACGAATGGCGCCAATCTTTCTTACAAAATGAGAAATGAATCGAGTTCATTGAGTAGGCGTTAGGTTTTGTACTTTCAAATATTGTACATAACCTACAATCACCTGCAATCCACTGGTGCGACAGGCGGCTCAATATTTAATAAATAAAACAGCATATAGATAACGACTGCCAGCCTTCATCAACGCAATAATGCGGACTCTTAGTGAGGTAATCTATGTTGCGCATTGGTAGTACCAGCAAGTAAATAATAGTACCTTGGATGAATAAAGAAGGATGGAGCATGCCTGTACAACAAACTGCGACGCAAGATGGCGGATGGTTTGAATGTGTGTGCCCAGACGAGTGCTGCAATGTAATACAAATTTTCCCAATTATTAATACAGTATTTTAGAGTTTAAAAAAATTGATTATTAATATATATGGTTAAATAGAATGAATAAGCACCTGTTTTAATCAATTTGATGAAATATATTTCTGAAGCGGCGACTAAAAGGTAAAATTAGAAAAAAATCCAAATTTACTACGAAAATTTTATGGCAAATTATCACTTCCCAAACTGTTTTTCCCATAGTTTCATTTGGCAGAATAATCAGATGGCAAACCAATTTTTCCCATATGTAACATATCGCAAATAATTATTTAGAATATTATTATTAGGCAAAATATTTACTTGATCATGTTTCAAAATGTCTTTTATTGTTTTGTCGAATGTATTGATTGCCATAAGTTATTTTTCTCATAATATTATGATGCATAATACTAATATACCCTAATCTTGTAGTATTTATGGTGCAAATTACATTAGCATTATATTTCGTTATGTAGGTAGTTTTGCGTGCTGTGCAGATCAATGGTGGAGGTAATACTTTTGTTTACTACATTCCATAACAATTTCAATCGTTCAGTTTATGTGTGTTAATGTGATACGTAACGAAATTATTTAATCGTCTGGATTTGTATTATTTAAAGTGTACTTCTTTATTGTGATGAGTGAGTCAAATTATTTTCAGGTAAAAATAATAACACAACTTAACTTAACTCGTACGGGTACCTTTCTGGTGAAAGTGGGGTCTGTGGGGGTCGCAGTTCTAATCTAACCTACGTTTCTGGTGACAAGTCGTGTCTATGGGGGCCGCAGTTCTAACCTAACCTACGTTTCTGGTGACAAGTCGTGTCAGTAGGGGTCACAGTTCTAACCTAACCCAATCTAATTTTCTAGTGACATGTCGTGTCTGTGGGGGTCGCAGTTCTAACCTAACCTAACCTAACCTACGTTTCTGGTGACAAGTCGTGTCTGTGGGGGTCGCAGTTCTAACCTAACCTAACCTACGTTTCTGGTGACAAGTCGTGTCAATAGGGGTCGCAGTTCTAACTTAACCCAATCTACTTTTCTAGTGACATGTTGTGTCTGTGGGGGTCGCAGTTCTAACTTAAACTAACCTACGTTTCTGGTGACAAGTCGTGTATGTGGGGGTCACAGTTCTAACCTAACCTAACCTACGTTTCTGGTGACAAGTCGTGTTTGTGGGGGTCGCTGTTGTAACTTAACCTAACCTACTTTCTGGTGACATATCGTGTCTTTGGCAGTCGCAGGTCTAACCAAAACTAACATATTTTTCTAGTGACATGTCTAGTTTTTGGGGATCGCAGTTCTAATTTTTTTAAACCCTACTTAGAAATACATATTTGCCTTGCAGAGGTGCCAAGCTGATAGTTTTGGTGACTGTAGATACGTTTAATAAAAAATAGCCACAGTAGGCTTCAAAATTTCCAAGATTTTTTTTTTTAGAGATTTTATGCGATGATTAAATTTGGGCAAACGTTATTTACAATAAATAGTAAGCTTTAATGAAACATTTGCTTAGTGATTATTTGCCTTAATTAATCTCTGCTAAATATTTAGCTAATTATTTATTGTCAAATAACGTTTGCCCAAATTTAAACTTCACATACTTTTTATTTCATTAGAATTAGAATATTCTTCTAATGAAATAAAACGTATTAGAAGAATATTCTTCTAATGAAATAAAAAGTATTAGAAGAATATTCTTCTAATGAAATAAAAAGTATGTGAAGTTTAAATTTGGGCAAACGTTATTTGACAATAAATAATTAGCTAAATATTTAGCAGAGATTAATTAAGGCAAATAATCACTAAGCAAATGTTTCATTAAAGCTTACTATTTATTGTAAATAACGTTTGCCCAAATTTAATCATCGCATACTTACCTTGGAAATTTTGAAGCCTACTGTGGCTATTTTTTATTAAACGTATCTACAGTATTATTATTTCACTACAATAATACTTAGCAGATTTTCATTTTACCACGAGTAATGTTCCAAAGTAGTTCACATACTTTTTATTTCATTAGAAGAATATTCTTCTAATGAAATAATAAAAAAACCGGCCAAGTGCGAGTCGGACTCGCGCACCGAGGGTTCCGTACAAACCTTTACAACTTAAAGGTATTATAGACCTGAGTATTTGATATGAATTTCAATTTAATACCTCTACGCGTTTACGAGGAAAAAGGTAGTAAGTTTAAAATTTTCAAAAATATTTATTGTATGATTTTACTAAAAATTTTCACTTTTCGTAATTTTTCCTTTGTCTGTACTATATGAAGTTTCTTCGTGCCAAGTTTCAAGTTTCTGAGTTTACGGGAAGTACCCTGTAGGTTTTGAGTTTCTTGCGAGTACTCAGTTTCAAAATATGCGACTTAAATTGCTATTTCTTTTGATTGCGTTGACATAAAAGTTTGGTTTTGCTACATTTGAAAGGTCCTATAGCCCTGAGTATTTGACATGAATTTCAATTTAATATCTCCACGAGTTTAGGAGAACAAAGGTAGTAAGTTTAAAATTTAAAAAACTGTTTTTTGTATGATTTTATTAAAAATGTCTACTTTTTGTAATTTTTCCATTGTCTATGCTATATGACGTTACTTCGTGCCAAATTTCAAGTTTCTGAGTTCACGGGAAGTAACCCGTAGGTTTTGCGAGTGCCGAAAAACTAAAATTTGCAGCATAAACGAATGTATCTTTTGATTGCGTTAGCTTTTGAGTTTGATTTTTTCACAGCTCCAAGGGACAATAAACCTGAGTATTTGGTATAAATTTCAGCTTGATACCTCCACGCGTTCCTGAGAAAAATGGTCTTGACAGACAGACAGACAGACAGACAGACAGACAGACAGACAGACAGACAGACAGACAGACAGACAGACGGACAACAAAGTGATCCTATAAGGGTTCCGTTTTTTCCTTTGAGGTACGGAACCCTAAAAAGTATGTGAAGTTTAAATTTGGGCAAACGTTATTTGACAATAAATAATTAGCTTTAATAAAACATTTGCTTCTTGACTACTTTGCAACATTACTCGTGGTAAAATGAAAATCTGCTAAGTATTATTGTAGTGAAATAATAAGTTTGCTAAATAATAATATGCTAAGCATCAGTTTGCCAAGTAAAAGTACTGCAATAAGTTGGTTGGGAAATGGAATTAGGCGAAAAATATTTTGGCGAGATAGCAGTACACCTGTCCCAATACTATTTTTTTAAGCATACTTTATACCTTTTTAATCTGGAGGCACGGCAGTGCCCTTGCTAAGACGAAGACAACTAAAAGTGTTATTACGTATTCATTTATTACGTAACACGATTTAGGGGGGAGGGGAATTGACCATGTCTTACTTCTACTGCAGAGAGGATGATTATTATTATTATTTTTCTTACGTAGCGGAAGGGGGTCTCTGGCAAAAAATGTCTTACGTAATCAATGAACGACGCCTTATTTTATGCTAATGTTTAGAATGTAACAAAAACTTTTTGAAAACTGCATCAAAATCGGTTCAACCAAACGCGAGATAATCGCGAACAAACATACATACATACAAACATACGGGTCAAACTGAGAACCTCCTTTTTTTGAAGTTGGTTAAAAATGCTCCTCGATCGATCAACACAATCGGTTTGACTTAAGAGCTGACCTCTCATTCCAACTATAGTTCTATACCTATATAGTTCATATAGTGGAGAAATTCGCAGCCATCAGGTGTGTCTCAGTAGCTCAGTTGGTCAGAGCGATGGGCATGTATCCCAGAGTCGCGAGTTCGAGTCTCGCCTGAGGCAGTGGATTTTTCTACTTTTCCATTTTTTCTAAGCATTATAGTTCCATCTCCTTCTAATCGCTTGACCAGTGGATTACTGACGCGACTAGTCAGAGTGAGAGGGAGCGATAGTTAGAATGAGACGAAACTTTGACAGATCAGTAGTGGTGACATAACTTCGCGCGTTCAATGAACGATTAGATATGGGCTTTTTGTTTTACGAAGTTTTTGGAATAATAGTATGTTATTCAATCAAATACAAACATTGAAAACATTAAAAAAAAAAAAAAAGTAGTCTAGTAGTTAACACCTAGATGTCGCTTACGGCTGCTATAAAGTCGATGTAAAAATAAATGCAAAAAGATGATTGAAGGCATTGAGAATTTCGTCAACTTAGTAACTTGACCCATAGCTTAATTGGTAAAGCGATCGAGCCCCGGTAAGGCGTATCGATGCAAGTTCAAGTCTTGCTGGGTTGATTTTTTTTTTTTTTTTCAATGTTTTCAATGTTTGTATTTGATTGAATAACATACTATTGTATGAGTGGAATGCCCCACTTTAAAAACATGTAAAATAATTTTGGAATAATTTTAAGATATATATAATTTTGTTTATTTACAAATTGTATTCAAAAATATGTATTCAAAAATATAAATTGTATTCAAAAATAGAATAATTTGCTCACAAAAGCATAAAAGTTATTAACTACTAGCTTTTTCCCGCGGCTTCGCCCGCGTACTAAAAGTACTAAAAAAGGAGGTTCTCAGTTAGACTCGTATGTTTGTATGTAGGAATGTATGTTTGTCCGCGATCATCTTGCGTTTCGCTGAACTGATTTAGAAGCGGTTTTCGGAAAAGTATTCGTTACATTCTGGAGGTTTCGGTATACCACGTTTTGAAGTCGGCGGTTCCCTCATTTTTTATTTTAATGAAATTATTGCAATAATTGTTTAATTGTTACGTCATCAACGACTTACTACTGAGAGATTATGATTAATACAGATTTCTACTCTTGAATAGAAGCTTTTCCCCGCGACTTCATTTGCCTGGAATTAGTAATCCACCCTCCTTTTTACCCGCTTAAGGAATGACTTCTGGGATAACAACTATTATATATCCTTCCCCAGAACGCAAAATATCTCCATACCAAATCATCTAAATAGGTTCAACGGTTATTAATTTCCCATACAAACTTTCAACCCCCGTTTCACCCCCTAGAGGGTTGATTCTACCCTAAATAACAACAGTACAGACAAATCATGTCATATCTTAGAGAACCGTTGCAAAATGATTAAGACACACAGTCATATACTTATTATATTATAGAAAGCACCAAGGTTAGTGCAGAAAGCAAACGCCTGCAGCTTTAAGCTGAAAGGAGCACATAGAGCGCCGCGCTCATTACTCCGTGAATGCAGAGTAATTGAAACCGGTGCTTCTTCGTCAAATTACTGTCTTCCGATGACCACCACGCAGCGCAATAAAACCAAGTTCAAAAGCAAAATATACCTTTAGAACATAACTGAGTGTGAGAAAATAGATTACAAACTTGAATAATGGCATAAACTCGTACGCCTATTAAGTGGAATCAGAAATTCACTGATTTATTAAACGCCACCACTTTACTTCAAGCGCCACCATTAATTATCCTTTGAGAGATGAGAAAATCTGGGTAATTTTGAACTGTTGTCGTTGCATTTATCGTTATATTGTGCATATATGTAAAAAATCTTCTAGGAATATAATAGGTTTACAATGCATATTCGACGCGGCCAATGACTATAATTCACAACAGATTTGTGAAATAAATAATATTCTTAACCTACATATGTTTATTTAGATAGGCTTCTGTTCACATCCAAATCCCTAAGATAGCAAACTAAACAAATCAAATCCTTTTGCGTCTAATCTCCCACCTACTTCAACAAAGAGGATTCAATTTAGAGTAATCATCCTGCTTACCTTCTCACCTAAACACTTTACGTTGTCAAAATACATTTCCCCTCTCGGAGAGAGCGCAAACATAACAGATTAGGTCGTTTCCACTAGAGCCAGAGGTCGGATGTGGCTGGTCCCAAGCGGATTCGTTCATCTATACTTACATAACTTGCCTATTTTAACAGCACTATATTATTTGATTTACACACCCCGCATAGTACGCTGCTGTCATATGTTGCTGAAGCGCCATGAAACAGGATCTAACAATAAGACGATAACTTACCTAAATATGTAATGTAAACCAGCAGATCATCTATCTCCGCTAATTGATCAAATGATCATAGTTTGGATAAGCTATTCGTACGTTCATGCTGTGTCGCGAAGTTCACGATAATTGTAAACACTTAAGACGGATACGGAAAGAAAAATACAATATCATTATTTATGATAAGTAACGCGCACTTTACCTCGTTGAAATGTAAAATATGGCGGTGCTTGTTTTAACTCTTTATTTTACACTAACGTTAAATTCAGTGATTCTGGCTGGGGATCTCGAGAGATCTTGCTTCTATGTGAAAGCTAAGTATATAGAATAAAAAAGTTACAGAAAATATAAATAAAGTCTGAACTGTGATCCTTTTCACAGATCAATGCGATTCATATAAGCAATCAAATTATGAATTAAACTAATGTATGTTTGTTTACACTTGTTCGAGTTTGTCATGTAGATGTTCGCAACATGCTGTCGTAATGAGAATCTCGATAAATCTTCCGTTGTAGTTAAAGAAAAAACTAGAGAAAGTAATTAGCGCCTATTTCAACTTATATTTAAGTACCTAAGAACAAGTCGCTTGCGCTTACTTAATTAAGACGACTTATTTTCATGTTCAAGTATTTATAACTTGTGAAGATAATTTAGGTAAGAATTCGCAGTTAGTCTAAGAACAACAGGAGCCTTACAGGATGTAAGTATGTTTAATGTTTTCTTTCTTAGGCATACATGTTTATAAATGTAAAGAAGAGCGGACGAGATTACACATGAGATTGCAAAAAGAGAACAATGGCCGCATATTCAACAGGACAGCGACGAAGCACATTTGTGAGTACACCCCACTAGGCGCACTACGCATAGTGTCCGAAAAGAAATATGGGGGTATGAGGCAAGTGCGAGGTCGATGAACCCCTACACGCCGCGTGCATTTACTCAAGCAATCTTATTACTGTTAACGCCAACTGTAATAATCATAACATATCTGACAACTGTGTTTTCGTTTTAATTCATAACGAGCAGACGAACGAAGAGGGTAGCCGTTGTTGTGAGTTGTTTGTTAGTGATTCGAAATGATTACAGGCATGCATGATGCAAACGACAAGTTGCGGACATAGTTTTTTTCTGATTAATATAATCGTTTTATTTTGCATTAATCTGTATAAAATTATTTTCTCGTTAAACGTAGGTATGTCATTCGTTGTAAAAGGTACCTACGTATCTGACAAAACGTTGAATTAAAATAGTAATAATAGTTAATGATGAACCCTTGCAAAGTAAATGACGTAACGAAGGCAATAATTCCCGGATAAAGTATATTTTCATTTATAAAAAAACAAAGGTTAGGTTGGAAAAGATATTTCGATTATAAATCTGTCCCGACCCCTAGCGACGCTGTGATCTATTATTCAGCCAGAAAACCACAAGGTACGCTACGCCGCTTATTTACATGTAAAATTGTATTAATTAAGTTCCTTTGAAATTTTCGAAAACGTTGTTTGATATAATACGTAGCCAACGTAAGTTAGGGGCACCACACATTTGATCTGATTTCAGCGCGGATTTCAGCTTATCATAGACAATTATCTATGGTTGCGGAAATTTGTCTATGGTCTCCATACAAAAATTCAGCTACCATAGACAAATTTCCGCAACCATTGCATTGACAGTTGTCTATGAAAAGCTGAATTCAGATCAAATGTGCGGTGCCCCTTATTATAATGTACTTAGATTGATAATATAATTATTTTATTATAAGGGACTTCGATAAGTGCTACTCAATGTGCCGAAGAGGTTTCTTCTTCTTTTTCTTCAAGTGCCTTCTCCGTCCCGGAGGTTGACGACGAGGTTTAAAATATCAAAAATTTCCACGTGTTGAAATTTCGGAAACTCCTAGCACGTTTACGTATTGGTATTAAAACATTCAATTTAGAATATTTATTTTCATTATTTTAGTTACAGGACTTTTCTTAAACACTAATCAACTTTTTGGAAGTAGTGGATAGAAGCAGAAAAAAGTAGGTGGATAGGTACTACAATACTTTTTAAGTAAGTACAAAATCTTAAATTATTGTCTTGGATTCTGGGGGAGCAGCCCACTTAAATACATATTTTAAGTTTGTAGACAGTCTCTAAGTCATGACTAGAATTGACAGATGTCTGTACAATTATCTGTCGCCCTTCATGATAAAACCCGATAAGTGGCGGCAGCAATTGCCGGCAACTCGAGAACGTTGCCTTTTAAAATATAAACGTCACTCAAATGTTGAAACTTTGTTATCAGCTTTTCGTTTATTTCCCTTGTTAATATAATTCCCAATATTCTTAAGTCGTTTATATTAACGAATCGGCCTCCAAGAATATCGGCACCAGATGGAAATAATGTCTTGGCATAATGATTTTTGTTATTGTTGTAATCAAGTTATTGGGGTTTTACGCGAAGACGTAACGTTAACTCGCTTTGTAAAAGTCGACGTTTATGGAAGAAAATACGTTTTTATTTATTCTCTCTTTATTCAGAAATTTACACGTACTTATTTATGTAGGTACATGCATTCATAAAACGTACACTCCATTTCTTTTTCTCAGTCAAAGGAGATATTTCACAAATATTTTCTTATGCAGTAAAGAGCGCGAGCAGTGAGTGAAACGTTACTTAGGAACAAAGGCGTGTTTGTTGCTAGTAGGAAGCTCCGCGACACTGCGTGTCGGTGTCGGTGTCGGTGCTGTGTCGGTATGCGAATCACGCACGTCTTTTAACAATAAACTCTACGGTTTTCATTACAAGGTTCACTCATTCTTCCCTTTTTCTTCACAAATATGCTTCGCAAATTGTTTATACATTTTTGATACGGAAAGGGAGGTTTGCTCATTTTTATGATATTCTATACCTACCTTTAGTTATATGATTTTTGTTAATTCCAATATTTTGAAAAACCCACCGAAAAACCTCGTACTTTAGCGTAAGTATATTTGAGGCATTTTATTCAAAGTTGTCTGTCTAGTGTCTACACAACGTTTTGTTTTAATTTGGAAATTATTATGTGCTTACTACTCAGAAACACGAGATCTTGAGAAAAAAAAAGTGTCCCGAGTTTTATTTTCCACTCAGTTACCAATTTTTATAGATTTCGTATGGCCGTAAGAAACCGAAGCTATGACAAATGTAAGGAAAATATAGAACACTTTTGTATCCTATTAGGATCGAAGGAGCACGCGACTCAAAGTAAAAAACAGAAAAAAGTTGTGTGGACAACTTTAACATAAAATTCCCATTTAAACCTCCTTAAAGTTTTCAAAGCTCGTTTATTTTTTTATTTGTCACCTATAAACCAACATATTACATTTTAATTTAAAAAACAATTAAAGAGTATATAAAAATCATATTGACGAACAACGTGCATTGGAAATACCCATGCCGTATGATTTTTTAACAAAATGATTGCAAATCAAAATGACTGGCAAATATTTCGTAAGCAGTGTAATACGCCAAGTCATACAATTAATAGTTACATGATAAGCAATGGATGTAGCTAATTTAAATTCTGTAGTAGAACGGTCGATTCCTTCGCCGACTGTAATCTCTCCTCTTGAACATCCCTCCGGAATTCTATTAGGCACGGATCCCTCACGGCTTCGCTTGTTACCGCGGCAAGGTTTCCATGTGCGCATGCCAGCGCACACCCGTGAAACTCAGGGATAAACCCCGCAAATAAGCATTTCATTATCATGCCGTGTTAATGAAAATGGTGGCACTATTGTAACTCCGGGCATCATGTGGGGGGCAATGCATGAATCTTTAGGCTCATCTTGTAACTAAATACATACCTCATTCAGGTACTATCTACTGTAATATGTATTGTGGACATGGTTGTCTATTAAAATATGAACATTAAGGATCTTTATTATCATTTTTTCATTCAAAGATAAAGGTTAAGAATCACGAAAATTGCTTAGTAATGGGCCGGGCGTGACAAATTATTACTTCAATACAATAACCAATTAATCCAAAGAAACATCGGGCGGCAACATTCCGTATATCAAAAATAGATATATTATGTACTATTATTGCCATGTACATAACCTTGTTTGGTTCCCATAGCAACCACGGAGAAGAAAATTGACGAACAATAAAATTCATATTACTAAAATGCAGGTCAGTGAGAAGTTGTCAAATAAATTTACACCTTAAGACAATGGCAGAAGACATAAAGTAAACAAAAGGCCAAAGAGAATTACGATCCTCTTCATTTGAGTCAACGATATTTTTATTGATTTATTTCCCATGAGTGGAGGTCAAATAAAATTGAACCTTATGAAAGTGGCATAAGACACATAATAACGGAAAGGCAAGAAGAGTTATGATCTTTTTCATAAGTCAAGACGTAAGCATTCGATTAATAGTAATTGTGTTTCTGATAGACTAGGAGCTGACCGTGATGGATGTGACGCGGTGGGGGAAGCGTTCAGGGTCCGTCTGGTTTAATAGCTATATTATCCTTGATACTTCATTTGGGCACCTGGCGGCTTTGAATGGGTGGAGGTCGAAGTGATAGACTATCGAAATTGTTGTTTTGGAGAATAATAATACCAAAATAGGAAAAGAAACCACCGAGGATCATATAATTTCTCATAATAATTCATAATTCTTTTATTTATTCATTAATCGCTTCATAATAATGTGTTACATAAGGTTTTACGTAAGGCAAGGTCTTGCATAGTACTTAAGTAACTAATGTATCTATAATATTGCATCAAACCCGGAACTTGAGGGTTTGTTTTACTAAAGTGGATTGCATTCTTTGGCTTCCGCCACTTTGCAGCTGCCAGATGTTACGTATATGAAGGTAGACATGGTGTGGCGGAATGATTGGGGAATTTCGTTGGTTACATTGTCGGGACGTGCTTGATGAGGCCGGCTCTCCGTCTAATGTAAGCACGGTGTAAGCATCTAAGGTTATAAATAGAGGTGAAAGGGACGCGCGGGCATTCAATTCTTAATTGTCGAACGGATAAGTGACTGGTTTTGGAAATCGTTATTATTGGTACGTGTGAGTGAAATTTTCAGTGTTGCGAAGCTTCGGGCTAGAATTAAAATCAATATGATTTTGTTTCGGCTCAGAGTTAAATCTAGACTTTGCGGATCCGGGAAACTTTGAAAGTACCTCGGAAATGTAGATCTAGATATTTTGCGGCGGTGAAAGTTTCATTTACTATTTCTTGTGGTTTTTTTATTGTTTTTAACTTATGTTAATGGGAGTTTTCATGTAAATTTTCTTGAGTGTTTATTTAAATAATAGAACCAGTTACTGTCTAAACCTAAAAGTGTGGTTATTCAGCTCTATTTCAACCTAACTGGTGCCAACAGAGATAGAGCTGGAGTTCTAGTTTTGTGACGAGCATGTGGAAGCTCGGCGTTGCTTTTTACCAACACAGTAACGTTACATCACCATGTGGTGCCACACTGAACACGAGAGGCCAGCTGTAAGGTTAGATAAGGGCCTCAATTCGATGTTAAGTTGCTGGCCAGCTTGTGACAAGACTTGTCGAAGCCTTACAGAGATCGTGTTCGGGTCTTGTTAAATATATGTAAATATTCTTTATATACACCAGATAGGGACCGATCTTACTTCCACCGCCCTGACGTTTTAGTCGTGGAGGGGGAGATCTGCACAACACCATATTGATAGCTTTGCAATCTCGGATTCATTGGCCGAACTTTTACAGCTTAGGTTTAGGGATACACTTGAGTATTGTCTGGAATATTTGGGCTATGGTAAGTACGACAGATATTCCAGAAATACTAGCAGATGGGGTTAGTGATAGATTAAATTCATACACAATGGGGAAGTAGGCATTTTCTTAAAGCCTTTCATGTTTTTGAAAGCATCATTTTTTATAAAACTTCGTTTCGTCGTTTTTCGATAATATC
This sequence comes from Pammene aurita, assembly GCA_947086415.1. Lineage (NCBI taxonomy): Eukaryota > Metazoa > Arthropoda > Insecta > Lepidoptera > Tortricidae > Pammene > Pammene aurita. Next base: position 18,392,452 of record OX352293.1, on the reverse strand, counting down.
CTGATTTTAACGTTTTAAAAGCAGCATTCTAATCTTTTGCAATATTTTCAAGTCTATTTGTGAGTTTTCTGGTATAATAAAGGTATAAATAAACATTTCATTGGTTTTATAGTATTCATATAACTCTGAATAACAAATCATTCTGAAACAGTAGTCTGATTTGGTCAGTGGCAAGCAGAGCAGTCCATTGTATTATTTCAAAGTTACATAATGCTTAAATTGGTTAGTTTGACTTCATAAAATTTGTGGTCAACAACTAAGGTTGGTTCTTGGTTCTACATGTTAGAAAACTCAGAAATAATGACTCAGTTTACAGTTTATGGGTTGGACAAGGTTATTGGCGTTTAGATTTGCTCTCATGTTGTTAAATGAGATTAAAAGGTTGACGATGAATATTTCGGCGGTTTTCTTCATCACAACGTCACCTAAGCTTCCAAACCGTTAGTAGAGTCGCTTGAAGGGTCTTAAACTCCTAGGGTTAGGCAGGTAGGGATAGGCAAGCCCGAATGACTTAACTGTTCGGTAGTAAGGAGCCTTAATACCTCATCGGGCAAGGATGTAGTACCTTAGTGTGATATTCACGCTTATCTAAGCACTCAGAAGATAGGAGTAAATTCTATAATATATGTAGGTTTTAAAATGGACTTATTCCAGGAAGTTTGCTACATCCTTGTTATCCTAAGGACTAAATAGGCCGTTGGGGATCATTACCAAAAAAAATTATTTATTTTTAAGCATTTTACCTTACATTCTACAATAAAAATTTATCATTCTGAAATTTTATACCAAGTGACTCTGTTTCTTGTGTTCTCATTCTATTACTATTCGTTAGGTAATTCAGGTACTTTTATGCGTTTTTATTATCCTCCTAGGGGTTACAAGGGGTTAGGTTGCTATTCCCACCGGAGTCCGAAGAATAACTGATCTCACGTTAAAAGAAAATGGGTTACTACGGTACAACATAGGTGTCCTTTCACTAGACTGATCACGCGTTTGGCCATTAGTTTAAGATTACGTTTAGTTTCACGTTAATTAGTTATATATTTATTTTAGTTTAAGTTTATGTTAGATTTTCGTTAGTTATCTTAAATAGTATTTGTTATTTAAAGTTAAATTAAGTGGGGTAAGGTTAAATTTTTATTAGGGGGGGGGGGAGCTACATTTTGATGCCGAGACCAGTGGATATGTTATTAGGGTAGTTTTTATTTAAGAAGCCTTTTAGGCATTTTGTTGCTGTGAAAATAGAGACGTGAATCAGTTGTTTTTTTGGATTTTGGAGGTTATGGCAATTTTATATTTCATGAGTATTTGACATTATTTTCAATAATGCAGTTACGTATTTGCATTAGAAAGAGGCAAAAATACATAACTATTCGTAATATAGTTACATACTGCAAGTTTTAATTCATATTTTCGTTCAAATAACTTTAGTGGTAACAACAAAACTTAAGAACAAAATATGGGCTGGTATTACTTTTGAAACAAACTTTGAGTCCAGTAAGGCTTACCTTATGTTAGATTATTCCACCAATAGGATGATTTGAATTCGCGCAGGCGTATTTTCAACCATAATAATAACACAACTCACTTGATAGTTCACCTTGAAATTAACATGGTTTTCTGGAGTTTTTCATTCACAAATTTTAGTTTCACACAATAAATAATGACCGAGGCACTTTGTCTTATGGGTATTTAATTATTTATCGCACTTTTAACTTCAATATTGGTAAAATAAAACATAAAAAGCCGGTTGAATGATGTTTATCAACAATTTGTCACTGTCAGAGACTAGGGATGTGCTCATGACGCCGTTGTCGACAACATTATCCATTGCGCCGCCGGGAGACTTAGCCGATGCCTGTAGAATATATCGTTCATTTGTCTGCGCCGTGTTCTTTCGAGTATGTGAGTGATAGAGAGGGGAATATTGAGTTTCGATTTTCGGCGTTCGAGACCTGCAATGTGGAATCATTGTAGCACCTTTTTATTTTTGGCTCTAGATAAACATGAGAGGCGAACATTATCGAACGAGCGGACCATGGGCGAGGCGAGGATCTTGCAGACAACTTCGGACGCGGCGTAGCTGTCATCCGGTTTCCTGGAAGTCTGCTTAGCGATGGTTTTTGTTAGTTGTTTCGCGATAGCTTTAGTGTTTGTTTTTCTTTTATGAATTTGTTGGGGTTCAAGCAGAGATGAGCATGATGGCGCAGAGCAGTTATCATGAGAGTCGTGTTGAATTTGATCAGCTCATTAGAAGGGAGAATGCGAGTTCTTCGGTTCGAGGCGGGCTACTAGTAGGCATATAATATAATTATCATTCAACATGCGATTTATTTTACCAATTTCAAATGCGAAATCGGAGGGATCATCATTTATTAATTTCGGGACTTAGATTTACATCTAAGTTAGATACAATGAATGAAAACGTGTGGAAAACCTTAATTGTACAACGAAATTTAAAAGTTGAGGACATATTTGTGTCGATTCGCTCAAATATAACGCCGACGCCGTCAAGTGAATTGTGTCGCATCCCCAGTTGATAACACTATCTCAAGGTTATAGGTTCGAAATTTTACGTTCTGAATGCGATGAAATAAGTGTTAATATATTAATCGTTTCTCTTACCTATGAATTTACTTTCAATAAATACCTACCTTTAAAATCAATGCCTAGATTAATATATTAATTTGACGTTTTGGATTTTAATTGAATAAGGGTTATCGTTCTTTTTACTCACTAGTTGGCGCCACTGTTGACTGATGTATTGAAATACAGCTGTAATTTTATTACGTACGTTTGTGAGAGTCGAATTTGCGCTTGAATAATATTTAATACAATGGACCGTGCTGTAAGGATGTCGACGGGGCCGCGGTGTTGCGCGGGTCTGCCTTGTTTGTAAGAATAGGATTTTCTTGGTTCCGCTATTAAAACATTCACATTTAATGACTCGTAACTCATATTTTCCATAATTATTAATGTCCTGGTATGGCAGAGTGTTCACAACATTGTTAGGTTAGAAATGATTCCGCGAATCCCATTTAATTGCTATGGAATTTGACATTTCGAAGACCTCGGTCTACACTAGCGCCCCTGGGTTTCATACGCGATAGCCCTCCTTGAAAATTTGACGTGTCAAAGGAGTCCGCAGATGTCGGCCATTTTGTCTCTACCATGGTTCTAAAGTAAATGACATACTAGATCGATTATTGTATAGGAGCACAGTACGTAGGACGTAGTATTGACGATAGATGGCGCGTAAATAAAATAATCCGGGAGAGTTTTACTTTATTGTTCTTAATACCTAGTTATGTTGATAGGAAACGGGACACGTAAACCCACCACATTTGATATTTATGTACTTATTTGAATGAAACAAAACAAAAGATGATTTTATTTTCTAACATCAAGGATTCGGAGTTACATAGGTTCATCATATCATTCTATTCTATTTTAAGACGGTTCTCTTGGTGCTGCTGTCTCCTAAGGGATCCATATCTTTTCTCATGTGGTTTAAGGTAACTTCGGAGTAGGTAGTCAGCTAGGTTTGAACCCTGAAAACAAGGAAATAAATAGTTATTGGTACATGAATATCAAATTAAGTTTGCATATACTTTATATTAGTTTTGTTCGCTACTTCGCCGCGTACTAGCGGTGGTGAAGGAAGAATTTCTCAGTTTGTTCCGTGTGTTTGTATGTAAGTACGTATGAAGGATACTCCTAGATTATCTCGCGTTTCTTAGATAAGATATGGTAGGATAAGACATAGCATAATAAAGTTTGTCTTGACAGTGAGGGAAATAACTATTTAAGGAAAATAGCCACGGATTTTTTTTTTCCAGTAGTGTGTACAAAACTGTTGATGATAAACGAAGTCAAATCTACAAACTCTTATACAAATTAGCTAAAATAGGGAAGTAGTTGAAATGAACATTTTTATTTTAGAACTAGCGTTAGTCTTTGAGTTATTTAGGACGAAGAGAATGAATTTTCATTAGGACTGGAAATTTTATGAGTAGGAAAAACAGTACAGAACTCCATGCATACCTTATTTTTCTACAGCGTGAGTAATTTAGACATGAAATCTAAGCAGAAATCTGAATCAAGATGGACAATAAAGTCAGATTTAAGTTTCCTTTGTGTTGTCATGTACCAGAGACGGAAGATACCCACAGCAGTCTTGCAATCTGTAAGATAAAATATAATCAATTCTTATACAAGAGGAAAAATTATGAAAATAAGAAAGGTTAGGATCATAGTATTTAAAAAGAAAAAAGAAAAAATAGGCTGATACTATAATCAAGAAACAAATAGGAAATAGTGTTTACATATCTATGTTTTCAGAGCTAGTATTGTGTACGACTGTGTAAAAAGGGCTCTTTCAAGTTATTTATTTGCGGGGGCGTCCTTAGACTAGGTATGGGATAGCTGTCAGTAAGTAAATATTTCTAGGTATACTTTGAGTAGGAAAAATTTAGTCTATTTATTCCATAGGAATGGGTCATTAGGATCAAGGACATTAGTTCGACAGCATCTCTGAATACTAATTATTAGTAAATGTCATAAATTACCTTTTATTATTGATCAAGAGCAGTAGCGTTGAGGTTGCTTTGGCTTTTGGACACGGCAGTTTCATCAAGATGGCTCGTTGTTAGGCAGTCTGGAAGCGGAAAGTTACAAAAACTTAGTGAAAGTAGTTTTCATATATACAGTGATAACCAAGAATGACATTAGAAACACCTTTTGAAAGAATGATACTAATTACTGAACAAATTAATCAAGATTGAAGATTATTATTTTTTGACTGAGAGCGATAGACATTTTTTAATTTTTGTTACTAGGTACTGTCAGGTCATTTTTAGACTATAAATAATAGAATCATTGAACTTACTTGGAAAATGCAGTTTGTCTTCGAACACAGACTGATATTTTCGGGGGTTGCGGCATTATGTTTTCGTCTCCGGGGGCGTGTTGTCTGGTTTTGTGGGCAGATTTTGTTTGGTATCAACTGGAAACGTCAATCAGGCATCCGTTTGCTGGAAAAATAACACCTTAGTTAGAAACTTATTGCCTTAAGAACATTAATGTGTAAAGCTGACAAAATTTTAGAAGAAAAATTAATGATATTTGACATCAAACATTTTTTTGAATCTGTGTTTTCATTATTGTCTTGGAAACAACTATGTTTCAGAAGAAAATTTGATAATAATGTTGTTATAGATTAAGATTGTTGAAAATGATCCAAACAAAAGTCAGCTTAGCTTGGAAATATATTGAAACATAGCGATAAGGGTTATTTTTAACGAATCGAGACTGTAAACTTACCAAATTGGTGTCGAGAGTTGTTTTTATCTTGGAGATCTTGAAATATCTGTACTTTGACGTGATAAAGCCACGTGTTCGGAAGGCAAAATCGGTAAAACATTCTAGATTTTAACTTAATAGTCTTCAATTCACTGCGGACTTGCATTATTGCGGTGTTTTGGCGAAAACAAAATAGACACTTGTTGTTGTTGTCTGGCGCGCTTCTGACACAGTTTGTCGTCGCAAAGGTCGGTTTCATGTATATCAGTAGAAACATGTGGACACCTTTTAATATATTTTAAGAAGATGAACCATCAAATCACTTCACGAAATCGAGATTAGTAATATAAATTAGAAACACCGGTTCCGTTATATTTTGACAGGGAAGCGTAGCAGAGATCTCTATGACATTTGTCAACGTTTAAAAGCCAAACTTCATATAAGCGGTCTACACATGTCGCGATGTTGCGTCAATATAATTCTGGGTTGTGACGAATTTTGCGGTTCACACATGATGACAGATATGATAGATTTTATAATAGTTTTACTAGCCTGACTGCAAGTTTTGTTTATTTATTCATTAAAGCAAGCGGTTTTTGTTATGTTGCAAACATTTCTCCATGATGGTTGTGTGCAAACAGTAATTTTGTTATTATTTTGCATTTTATTTCCTTTATTCTTTCGTTATTATTGCATCGCTGCATAGTACATTTTCCAAATATTAAAACAGGAATTACTGTTTAAGAAGAAAACATTTTAACACAGAGCCATATAATATGCAGATTGACATAATCATTTATTTATGAGGTAATAGCAAAAGGAATTATACTTGATAATAGAAGCGGGTTATATTGCGAATCATGTCATAAGATGGTGATAATTATGATAGAACAATGACGCGCAAATTGACAATTGTTATTTCATTCTGGTTGTCATTCCTTCTCGTTCTAGTCGGAAGGTTGGTCGTCTACGTGAGTACTGTAGACCCTTTTAAGTTATTCCAACCGATTTGTCAAATATTTGTCTCATTCTAACTATCGTTTCTTCTCACTTTTTTCGGATGACTGAATGTTTACGTCAGTAGACCCAATTACATATCTGATCACATCTGATTTAACTTTGCATAAAATTAATTTTTAAATTTTATTTCCTTTTCATGAAATAATTCGCGTTTTAATAACAGTGAACAGAAAATAAATAAGTGGAGATAACATTTCTACGGACTTTAGAACTTAAACGGTTTTTAGCGTAATTTATAGGACTGGCAATACTTATGCATGTCAGCGATCGTTCAGAAATGTAGTTATGTACTGAAAGTGCTTTAAAATATCTGAGTTTGTTTTGTTTTATTGTTTACATAATATTTATTATAAGCAAATAAAATTGCAATCGAGTTTAAATAAAAACATTTAAGTCAGTAAGGAGATAATATTAAAGTACAAGTTGATTTAGTTACCTTTGTGAAAAATCATATATCAGAACAGATCAACAAAATGACAATTGACAGTTCAGAGAGGCCGGCAAAATAATAGCTTGTAAAAGTTCGTGTTGTTGTTGAAAATAACTTTCAAACCACTTTAATGCAAAATTTTACGTCTTAATTTACATCATTAGCAGTCGATTGTGCATTTAGTTTTGGTGATTGTGTTTGTGTGTATTTCAACAAGGACAGCGTGCCACGAACTCTTGTTTTCCATCTAAAAATACGTTTTGGTGATTTAAATTGCAATAAAGTGATGTTTTAATCGTACAATAGAGATTTTGTGGGGTTAGATCTCGTAAAAGATTGATCAAAGTGCGCGAGTATAATTGTGAAAAGACCATGTGATTATAAAGTTTAAATTTAGTAAGTGATTAGCGTGTTGATTTCAAAGTCAATATATTTTGACGCTGGTCGAATATTACATCGAAAACATGAAAATTATCACATCGATTCTTCAAGAGTAGCTCATGAGATGATGCCAGGCTGGGATGTGGGCATACAGGTCGCTCTATACAAGACAACAAGAAGTGAAGCAGAGTTTTCTGCCTGCATCTAAAGTTTTTCGACCTGCGGATTCAGAGGTGCCATACAGTAATAGAGGGTTTGATCCGAAGCCACATCACATCATCTCCAGTTTGTCTACATCCATGGAATGCAGAGTGAGAACTTAACATGACTACACCAGTGTTGTCAAGGGATTCTTGTGTTGTTCCATGGTACCAATGAAGCTAATATACTGAAATAAGGCTATTGGTAAGTACATTTAGCTCAATCAAGTTCCTTCAAATGTCTGAATGAATTTATCAGTGAAATGTTATTATTTTGATACATCATCCAGTTGTTAATTAAGTTTATTGCATTTATCAAAGAATTCTGGAGTCTTGTTGTGCTGAATTCAGTTGCGGATTTTGTTTTGGAGTATAATACTGAAAATAATATAATTGCAGTAAATCATTATACCGTTTTATTTTATTAGATTTTTTTTTTTTATCAATATTCCATAAGTAAGAAGGGTATTGGGGGCGTGGTCCCACGCTGTCGTGTTTTCCGTTATATTACGGGGATGTTTCGTAGAAACGTGACGGGGGCGAGTTGTACTTAGCACTAAATGTATTTAAAAGAACGAAATAGGTGCTAAAATTGTAATATACATGGGACATTTTAAGTTTGTATGGTGGTTGATTTTACAGAAATAAAATCATAGCTACTTTTCCTAAATATCAAATTAGTTTGTCTGCTTTAGTTTTATTTCAGTTGGAATAATTTGGTTATCATACGGGGTGTTCATAATCATCGATATATATATATATAATTTTTGTATTTACTTTTCTTATTTCTTGGTTTATTTTTTTGCCAACATTTCGGAAAAACTATGGGTTTTCCCTGGAACTTAATGAAATAAGAAGTAAGAATTGGAAGTTTTGGTCCAAATGTAAGAAAAAAAAAAAAAGGTAGATGTGTATTGGACAATCTGGTAACATGTGTTGAAGTAATAGTAAAGTATCACTGTATAATTTTATTGTTGACATTTAACATGATGGGGAGATGGTTGTCATAAAAATTAATAACTTTCGAGTTAGAATATATTTCTTTTACATAAATATTTTAAAAACAAATTAGAATAAAATATATTAAAAACAACATTTATTGTATTATAAGTGTCTAATTTAACATAATAATTCATGTTTAATGCTGATTGCACATCATAGCTTTGGCTGTTTGTAGAAATCGAAGCAAATGTGTAAACGAGGAGGAATGGATACAATTATGAGTAGTAAAGTAATTGTAGAGTTTACGGTTATGTGGATTGAAGTAAGAGATGAATTTAAGATGAAGAAGGAGGGTGAGCTTTTTGCATTACGAGAGAAAGGATTGATACAGATAGACATTGTCTGGAGTGCGATCAAACCTAGAATAGTCGGTATTTGCAGGGGAAAAGAATGGGGGGAACTGGGACAAGCTAGTTGGCAAATTCTTATGTGATAGGTTAAAATCGTTTTACGATTCGATCCATTTATAAGGATAGTTTTTGCTGACTAAATACTATACAAGGTACGAATTATCACGAAAGCACACACCTCATCTGGAATAAGGTATATTCGACAATTCCACATTAAGATGATGGCGAGTCATGACAAAATAAAATAAAATACATGGCTGTTCTTGTTTTGATAGTTTTTTATTTGCAAAATAAATTTGAATTATTCTATTTCAATAAATTTGGGCCGTGATCATTTAGTGGTTGGGACCCTACATAATGAAATTCTATAAAGGAGTTTCATGTCACAAGTTATTTATAAAAAAAAAAAAAATGTGGAAACTTTGAGGTTGTTTTGTGATAAAAAAAAAAAAAAAAAACGCACAAAGTACTCTTGAAGGTCTAATTGCTTTATTCCATGTTGAGACACGCGCCAAGAAACATGATTGCGAGTGGTGGAGCTGAGAAATCTGGTTCGATTTTTGACAATGGAATTTGAACGCTTCATACTTATAAAAAGAGTTTTTTTTGTCTTGCGTGGGAAGTTTTTGTGAGTTCACTAGTTGACTAAAAATAGTCTATCGGTTAATAGGGCGAAATAATACCCGACACAATCGTGGTTAAGGCACAAAAACGGGTTAATAGGACCTACCAAACTCACAATCTGGTATCTCTGGCAAGATGAATATTCTTGGGGAAAAGGTTGTCAAGTGCTTTTGTCAGAAATCAAAGGAGCAGAATTCAAAGCTGTGCAATTTGTTGTCATCCAGTATTGGAGAACACACCCACACCACACGATTAAATCAGGGAGGGAAATTACCGATTAATCTAGAGTTACATTGAAACTTTTCATAAATCACTGTAATTGCTAAAGTGATGTATTACAAATTTAAATGGGGGGCGACTGTAACTAAATACATACCTCATTCAGGTACTATCTACTGTAATATGTATTGTGGACATGGTTGTCTATTAAAATATGAACATTAAGGATCTTTATTATCATTTTTTCATTCAAAGATAAAGGTTAAGAATCACGAAAATTGCTTAGTAATGGGCCGGGCGTGACAAATTATTACTTCAATACAATAACCAATTAATCCAAAGAAACATCGGGCGGCAACATTCCGTATATCAAAAATAGATATATTATGTACTATTATTGCCATGTACATAACCTTGTTTGGTTCCCATAGCAACCACGGAGAAGAAAATTGACGAACAATAAAATTCATATTATTAAAATGCAGGTCAGTGAGAAGTTGTCAAATAAATTTACACCTTAAGACAATGGCAGAAGACATAAAGTAAACAAAAGGCCAAAGAGAATTACGATCCTCTTCATTTGAGTCAACGATATTTTTATTGATTTATTTCCCATGAGTGGAGGTCAAATAAAATTGAACCTTATGAAAGTGGCATAAGACACATAATAACGGAAAGGCAAGAAGAGTTATGATCTTTTTCATAAGTCAAGACGTAAGCATTCGATTAATAGTAATTGTGTTTCTGATAGACTAGGAGCTGACCGTGATGGATGTGACGCGGTGGGGGAAGCGTTCAGGGTCCGTCTGGTTTAATAGCTATATTATCCTTGATACTTCATTTGGGCACCTGGCGGCTTTGAATGGGTGGAGGTCGAAGTGATAGACTATCGAAATTGTTGTTTTGGAGAATAATAATACCAAAATAGGAAAAGAAACCACCGAGGATCATATAATTTCTCATAATAATTCATAATTCTTTTATTTATTCATTAATCGCTTCATAATAATGTGTTACATAAGGTTTTACGTAAGGCAAGGTCTTGCATAGTACTTAAGTAACTAATGTATCTATAATATTGCATCAAACCCGGAACTTGAGGGTTTGTTTTACTAAAGTGGATTGCATTCTTTGGCTTCCGCCACTTTGCAGCTGCCAGATGTTACGTATATGAAGGTAGACATGGTGTGGCGGAATGATTGGGGAATTTCGTTGGTTACATTGTCGGGACGTGCTTGATGAGGCCGGCTCTCCGTCTAATGTAAGCACGGTGTAAGCATCTAAGGTTATAAATAGAGGTGAAAGGGACGCGCGGGCATTCAATTCTTAATTGTCGAACGGATAAGTGACTGGTTTTGGAAATCGTTATTATTGGTACGTGTGAGTGAAATTTTCAGTGTTGCGAAGCTTCGGGCTAGAATTAAAATCAATATGATTTTGTTTCGGCTCAGAGTTAAATCTAGACTTTGCGGATCCGGGAAACTTTGAAAGTACCTCGGAAATGTAGATCTAGATATTTTGCGGCGGTGAAAGTTTCATTTACTATTTCTTGTGGTTTTTTTATTGTTTTTAACTTATGTTAATGGGAGTTTTCATGTAAATTTTCTTGAGTGTTTATTTAAATAATAGAACCAGTTACTGTCTAAACCTAAAAGTGTGGTTATTCAGCTCTATTTCAACCTAACTGGTGCCAACAGAGATAGAGCTGGAGTTCTAGTTTTGTGACGAGCATGTGGAAGCTCGGCGTTGCTTTTTACCAACACAGTAACGTTACATCACCATGTGGTGCCACACTGAACACGAGAGGCCAGCTGTAAGGTTAGATAAGGGCCTCAATTCGATGTTAAGTTGCTGGCCAGCTTGTGACAAGACTTGTCGAAGCCTTACAGAGATCGTGTTCGGGTCTTGTTAAATATATGTAAATATTCTTTATATACACCAGATAGGGACCGATCTTACTTCCACCGCCCTGACGTTTTAGTCGTGGAGGGGGAGATCTGCACAACACCATATTGATAGCTTTGCAATCTCGGATTCATTGGCCGAACTTTTACAGCTTAGGTTTAGGGATACACTTGAGTATTGTCTGGAATATTTGGGCTATGGTAAGTACGACAGATATTCCAGAAATACTAGCAGATGGGGTTAGTGATAGATTAAATTCATACACAATGGGGAAGTAGGCATTTTCTTAAAGCCTTTCATGTTTTTGAAAGCATCATTTTTTATAAAACTTCGTTTCGTCGTTTTTCGATAATATCCTGATTTTAACGTTTTAAAAGCAGCATTCTAATCTTTTGCAATATTTTCAAGTCTATTTGTGAGTTTTCTGGTATAATAAAGGTATAAATAAACATTTCATTGGTTTTATAGTATTCATATAACTCTGAATAACAAATCATTCTGAAACAGTAGTCTGATTTGGTCAGTGGCAAGCAGAGCAGTCCATTGTATTATTTCAAAGTTACATAATGCTTAAATTGGTTAGTTTGACTTCATAAAATTTGTGGTCAACAACTAAGGTTGGTTCTTGGTTCTACATGTTAGAAAACTCAGAAATAATGACTCAGTTTACAGTTTATGGGTTGGACAAGGTTATTGGCGTTTAGATTTGCTCTCATGTTGTTAAATGAGATTAAAAGGTTGACGATGAATATTTCGGCGGTTTTCTTCATCACAACGTCACCTAAGCTTCCAAACCGTTAGTAGAGTCGCTTGAAGGGTCTTAAACTCCTAGGGTTAGGCAGGTAGGGATAGGCAAGCCCGAATGACTTAACTGTTCGGTAGTAAGGAGCCTTAATACCTCATCGGGCAAGGATGTAGTACCTTAGTGTGATATTCACGCTTATCTAAGCACTCAGAAGATAGGAGTAAATTCTATAATATATGTAGGTTTTAAAATGGACTTATTCCAGGAAGTTTGCTACATCCTTGTTATCCTAAGGACTAAATAGGCCGTTGGGGATCATTACCAAAAAAAATTATTTATTTTTAAGCATTTTACCTTACATTCTACAATAAAAATTTATCATTCTGAAATTTTATACCAAGTGACTCTGTTTCTTGTGTTCTCATTCTATTACTATTCGTTAGGTAATTCAGGTACTTTTATGCGTTTTTATTATCCTCCTAGGGGTTACAAGGGGTTAGGTTGCTATTCCCACCGGAGTCCGAAGAATAACTGATCTCACGTTAAAAGAAAATGGGTTACTACGGTACAACATAGGTGTCCTTTCACTAGACTGATCACGCGTTTGGCCATTAGTTTAAGATTACGTTTAGTTTCACGTTAATTAGTTATATATTTATTTTAGTTTAAGTTTATGTTAGATTTTCGTTAGTTATCTTAAATAGTATTTGTTATTTAAAGTTAAATTAAGTGGGGTAAGGTAAAATTTTTATTAGGGGGGGGGGGAGCTACAATCTGTGATTATGGTGAGAACTATCACGCGTAGGTAAAAATGTTTAAGGGTTCGGTAAAGTTTTATTTCGATTTCGCTCAACTTTTCGATGCTATTTTACAGTAACTAATAAGACTACTATTAGTTTCTATACATATATTGATAGATAGTTTCTTTTTAAACTGTATAAGTGGAAGACTTTTTTGATTTTATGTTTCATTTATAAATAATTTACCTTAATCTAAAAGCTGTTTCGTGATTTTTGCTTGGGGAGGTGAAAAGAGTAAGATATTTATTGATTAAAATGATGGTAAACTAGTATGTAAAATACATAAATACGTTGGAAAATTAGTCGTTTAAGGAATATTTAAGTGGAACAGTTTTTTTCATTTTCGTACATATTTTTTAAGCAGGAGTATTGTTCGATTGCGACAGGATGCGGACTGTAGTTTCGAAAGCGCGAAAAGGGGAATGGAAAAACCGGGCGTAGATATATTTAGGGACAGTAGGTTGAGCAAGAAAGTTAGTATAAAGTTTTAAAGATCTGGACTAGCTAGAGTTACGAGAGTGTGATGTGAAGTTACCTTGATTCTGTGGATTGTGTGGTGCAAGATCGTTGGCTTCCGTTATGGGACCGTTAGTTCAGGCTGCCGTCTCTCGTCGCTAGCTAGAGTATCTAGTAACCGTTACCTCAGATCCTTTAACTTAGACCTCTGATGTACACCAGGATATCGCCGGCATTGTTCACATGCACAACACTGATTCTAGTTAAGTTCTACGAGAAAGCGGGTTGATAATGGTGCTCTTAACAATAACGACAGTCGACAGGTTGTGTTCACTCTATCGAGTTCGAGTTCGAGATGACACTGACTCTCCTAGTCAACTGACAGGACGAACAACGGTAATATTTTTAAATTATCACTGTGACACGATGTTGCCACAGTAAACACGAATCTTAAAAGTCAAAGCTAATCATTCCGCCTACCAAAATACACTAGTATTTTACTAGACAAAGAACGAATACAAGAGAATATTGATAAAGTTAGAACGAGACGAAAAATAGACGACACTAATGTAATGAAGAGTTGAGTATTGGAGTTATTCCGTCCGAGAAGGACCCATCCGAGGCGTCCGCCCACCCTGAAACAATCTACCACGAGAGCAAAAACAGGCATGGCTACAAGGACGGAACCTGGGACAGCTATAAGTACCACCGCAGTGTTCGAATTTTAAACAAGAACGGAAGGGAGATAAGGACGCCAGGTCCATGAAAACGAAAGTGGAGCGAAGGCGATAACGATATTGAGAGCGAGGACAAGAGCGGGTACGAGAGCGAGAACGAGAGCGAGGACGAGAGCAAGAGTAAAGCTGAACACAAAAGCGAGAACGGAATTTGGGGTTGAGGCCGACCGAGAATGGGATCGATAGCAGGCCCAAGGCCGAAGGCGAGAGCAAGAACGGGAACCAAAGTCTGAGTGCAAGCTAGAGCGAGAGCAAGAGTCGAAGTACGAGCGAGAGCGAGAACCAGAGCGAAAGCGAGAGTTAGAGTGCGAGCGAGTGCGAGAACGAGGGCGAGAGCGAGAGTGGGAATGACAGCGAGAGCGAGAATTGGAGCGTTGGCGAGAACGAGAGCAGCGAGTAGGTTGTGCGAGAGGAGAGTAGCAGGACTCTACGACTCTTCGACGTGTAGAACCATAGACATCTGTCTTCGGCGCGCTTGCATCACCCAGTAACACCCAACCGAACATTGTATTGAGGGCAGTTGCCTGCCCTTGACCTCCTTGAATCAGACCGGGCCGTAATGATGAGGCGAAAATGTTAACATTTAAAAGCATGTCGACAGGCGCCGTAGTATGCCAAGAGGGGTCAGCTAACTTCAATTTTTTTATGTGTTGCCACGATGATGCGTCAACACGCTCGGTTGGTGTGTCCGGACAAATCTTCGGCAGCAGGTATGCCTCTAACGAAAAGGTAGAGTCAGAGCTCTCATTACTGGTTGAAACCGTGCATGTTAAAGACCCACCAGGTTCAGTGACCGACTCACCAATGTCAGTCACAGCATGTTTACCACGGTTCACTCGGAGACCAAGCCTCTCAGCACATGCTTCACTCAAAAAGTTACAAGCGCTGGCGCCGTCGAGCAAAGCCCTAACTGGCACAAAGTCACCCTGTATATTTTTTACTAACACCATAGCAGTCGAGAATAACGAACGAGCGGCTAGGTTACTGGCCACCATAGCCAGCGGATTTGAAGTTTCTGAGGGACGCTCCAAACTATTCCCATCCATTGCTGACAGTACAGGAACATTTGCACTGTCAAAGTGGAGTAGCGTGTGATGCGAGAACCTACACTGCTCACACCGTTTTGTCGACTTGCAAGATTTCACTAAGTGAGAACCAGCCAAACATAGAATGCACAACCTATTGTCTTTGACACATTTAAACCGAGTAGCGGGGTCATACTTCAAGAAAGTAGGACAGGATATAATACTGTGAGCCTCTCCACATACCTCACAAACCGGAGCAGACACAACCAAAGCCATCCTTGCCTTACTATTAGATCCGTGGGACTAGGCTGATTTGTGTAAGATTGTCCCATAATATTTATTTATTTATTTATTTATTTACTAGTACTAGGTTGACTCACACTACTAACAAACGCTGCAGCGTTCAAAGCCCGGTGTCTTTTTTCAACAAAGTTCTGCAACTTATTGAATTCTGGAACATCATCAGAGTTATGCTCCAATTCGAACTGTTCCTTGGTGTCCCTATCTAATTTCGACCAGAGTAACTGCACTAACATAAAATTCTTGTCAGGTAAATTAAAAGTTTCTGGTATCGACAAATTCTCCTTAAATGTTTGATACACCCGTTGTAAATCACTTGACAGAGAAGATTTCACCGGCTGACGATTAAGCAACTTATCATAATAAGTGCATGCGATAGGTCTCATCTTATTATATTGTTTATAGAGTGCATCATATGCTACCTTATAATTCTCATTTGTCATGGAATAATTTTTAATTAATTCATATGCCTCATTCTGCACACTGGACACCAAATAATGTAACTTTGCAACATCGGCTAAATCAGTACGCTTATGTACCAACGAATTAAAAAGCTGAATAAACGTTATCCAGTTCTTTATCTTTGAATCAAAAGGTTTAATATGTAGCTTTGGCAATTTGGGTAGGACCGCCGACTGCGGCCCTGACACCCCTATGGTAGGTTTTAATTCTGACTGTAAACGTGCTTTTACTGACCTAAGTTTTGCGTCGAACTGTGCCGTGTGATTACAAATCTCGCGATGGTCTTCTCGCGGAGCACTGCTCAACAGCCTTAACTGAGCTCGGTGGAAGTTTTCAGCGATGGAACCTAGCTCAGCCGCACTACATAGGGCCAAGTCAGCATCAGACAATGACCGAACAAGCTCCAGACGCATGACAGCGTAGTCTCGCTCAAGCAACAGTGGGTTTACAACTGCCTCTGCATCTTCCGACTTGTTACCATGACCCATTTTAACCTACACGATTATAATACTGCACAAGACAATAAAATGAAATAATAAATTTGTCCGTTAGTAACTATAACCAAACAAACACCGACTGCCGACTGACACTGACAGTAGTGACAGATGACAGCTGAGAAAATATAGCCAGCGGCATTAACCACTTCAATAACAAAAGAATGAACGATAAAATTCAAATGATTAAGAACACCACCACACGACTAACTTTCTTGCTTACCCTCAACTATTTTGTTAAGCCTACCGTAATTTTTCGAAAGTGAAAAAAAAACGAGCGACAAAACCAAAGATCGCTTATCAAATTATGCGGTTCAAAGACCAAAAATGTTCGATTGCGACAGGATGCGGACTGTAGTTTCGAATGCGCGAAAAGGGGAATGGAAAAACCGGGCGTAGATATCTTTAGGGACAGTAGGTTGAGCAAGAAAGTTAGTATAAAGTTTTAGAGATCTAGACTAGCTAGAGTTACAAGCGTGTGATGTGAAGTTACCTTGATTCCGTGGATTGTGTGGTGCAAGATCGTTGGCTTCCGTTATGGGACCGTTAGTTCAGGCTGCCGTCTCTCGTCGCTAGCTAGAGTATCTAGTAACCGTTACCTCAGATCCTTTAACTTAGACCTCTGATGTACACCAGGATATCGCCGGCATTGTTCACATGCACAACACTGATTCTAGTTAAGTTCTACGAGAAAGCGGGTTGATAATAGTGCTCTTAACAATAACGACAGTCGACAGGTTGTGTTCACTCTATCGAGGTTCGAGATGACACTGACTCTCCTAGTCAACTGACAGGACGAACAACGGTAATATTTTTAAATTATCACTGTGACACGATGTTGCCACAGTAAACACGAATCTTAAAAGTCAAAGCTAAACAAGAAGTTTACGTAGAGCAATTGTAAGAAAAATTGCCGAAGTATAGGTGGTAATTTTGGGAATGTAATAAAGTATTTCTAAAAAAACTCAATGTCGAAATAAACGTGACTTTATGCTTAAATCATATAATATAAAATATATTGGAGGGCATGGCAAATAATAATAAACAATCAGGCGACAAAATTGCACGAAACAACGTCCTCACTAAACAAGCTCTGCATAAATTGAGTTTTCGGGTATTAAATAATAAGAAATGTGTACCAAAAGTATTTATTTGCCATAACAAGACTTTAAACTATCTTTATCTACACTCATACTGTAAGTACTCTAAAATGCGTTCAAAAACCGTAGACAATGACAAGCATTACAACAAACGATTTAACTATGATAAGTTTCTTATCTGCGGCAGTAACGTAATTTTAACTTTGCATGCTCAAATATTGTTAAGCAATGAGTTTCAAATTTGGAACATCGAATTTGATAACATAATGTTACCGCCATGGCCAACTCGATTGGTCCCGCGCGAGCCCCGACACAATCGAGTTGGCCACGCCGACACAATCGAGATGGCCGCGGCGGTGCAATTGCGGCCATTCTATGATTTCCGAATACGGCATTTATAATAAATAATATGAGTGTAGATAAAGCAGTGTATGCAACTGTACGTAATTAGGCCTTAAAACACTCGTGTGATCTTATTATGAAATTCGCCTGCGGCTCATTTCATAAAACCACACTCATGTTTTAAGGACCCTTATTACGTAACAGTTACATAAACTACTATATCAAATGCAATTCATGTGCGATATTTTTTTAATAGCGATTTTCGTTATCAAATCGTTACCGGACTCTTAATGTAAACAACAATAGCATTGCAAATTGTGGGGTCAACTTGCAATTTCGCAACATTATGCCGAGTCTGAGCCTTTTCTTTATCGTGCACATTGCTGAACACATTGTGAACTTCTGTAGTTACCTATACTCGACTAGTGTTTACCTTTAGGTATGCATTTTCAACCTCTGTTTTTTAGGGTTCCGTACCTGGAAAGGAAAAAACGGAACCCTTATAGGATCACTTTGTTGTCCGTCCGTCCGTCTGTCTGTCAAGACCCTTTTTCTCAGGAACGCGTGGAGGTATCAAGCTGAAATTTATATCAAACACTCAGGTCTACTGTCCCTTGGGAGCTGTGAAATAATCAAACTTCTAAACCAACTTAACCAAAAGAGAAAGACAGCCGTTTATGCCGCAAATTTCCGCATATTTTCGTAACTCGGGAATCAAAACCTACCTCCCGTGAGCTCAGAATCTTGAAATTTGGTATACGAAGCAACGTCTTATAGCACAGATACAGGAAAAATTTCGAAAACCGAAAAGTTTTAGTTACATCATATATACCTACAGGTTTGTACGGAACCCTCGGTGCGCGAGTCCGACTCGCACTTGGCCGGTTTTTTATGTGTGCTTTATTCAATTAATTTATATCTAAAGCGACCTGGGGATATGGCCAAAATTGCTAGCGATTTTACAATTTTAATACATATCACATGTATGGGGGTAGTTAAACAAACATTGCAGACGAGAGTAATTTGATTCACGACGGACACCGGCCACTGGGAATAGTGGGAATGAATGTCTCTATTAGGTTGCAATATTCTTACCCCCTATACTGTTACACACAATGTTTTTCAAAACACTTGCGAAGAGAAAACAAAATTTCAAACGAATTCAATCGGAAGGAATATCAGATGAGTCAGCCATTTTTTGATGTTACAGTGTCTTGTTTTGACAGGAGGTATCGATGGCATAATACAGCCACAATTGAAAATTATGTAATAGTAGATTGTACACCAAGGGGATAAAGCACTGTTTTACGTCACGGGCGCGAAATTGAATCCTGAACGTAACGAAGGACTCCAGATTTTACTCCCGAGCGCAGCGAGGGGGTTATGAGTTAATTCCCGAGCGAAGCGAGGGAATTAAGACTGAGTCCTGAGTGCAGTGAGGGGCTCAAGCGCGCCCGTGACAAAAACAGCTTTATCCCCGAGGAGTATACTCTACTTTTCTCACCTCTTGCGAGACAATAAAATAGCTAAGGCTACTATTAGAAACGGATTTTTATTAAAGTAAATCAAAAGTAAAAATTGATTCTTGATACATTAGTCCATTTTATTCGAATTTTATCTTCTATTTTTATAGAACCTGCCACTTGCGGCATTTGTTTTAGGTTTTTAAAATTGAGGTGGCCAGCACGATTTTCCGAATAGATTCGATTTTCAAATCAGTTCGACGCGGCGGCGCGGGCCCGTGCTCCGTCCGGACTTTACGAAATTAGACTTTAGGCTCATAACAATAAGAACTATAGGAAGTGAAATCACATTATTAACCAGCGGGTTATAATGAGATTTCGTACAACATTATAACCCGGCTAAAGACAAAGGCTATAATGATTTGCTTTCGGTCAGGTTTGCATGATATATAATTTGGCATTGTCGAGCAGGTGGTGTGAAAAGAATATTTTAAACGGCTTTTACATACTTCAAATAATATTACTTTTTTATTTAAAATAAAATCATTAACGTCAGTATTTTAAAAGTCAAACTCATTCGTAGCTTGTATTTCAACAAATGTTTTGCTTATAACCTTGTTGGTTCGTACGTGTAAGTCATAATTTTAAAAACCTATAACTCCCTTAGGAGTAAAATTCGATTTATCTCCCGCTTCACCTGCCTGATATTAGCACGTGTTGATGTGCATGTTTGTGATGAAGAATTAATTTTGATCAACGCGTAAACTTTTAAAGTGTATCTACGCTACCACTTATTAAATTCTTTCATACGATGTCGGTAACCGGTTCCTTTCCTTTGATAAGTTATGAACGGCAACGGCTAAACTAGGTACTCCCAGACATGTAAGTAGAAAACGTTTAAATTGAAAGCAGCGCTTTCCTCAGCAGTTGTACGGCGGGCTTCAACTTTCCTCAAACATTTCCCGCAGGTACCGCATAAATGCCGCATGTCGACCTGCAGTTCGGAAACTATTTATTTCTGAAGCAAAATTAATTCTGGCATTAAAAGGGATAAAGTCTTTGACACGAACTTGAGAAATCAATTTATAGATAACCGCGATAGATGATCGCCATAATCAATTCACAGAAAATGAGACGTCGCGTTGAATGAACAAGAATCAAGCAATCTAACTTTCAAGTCTTTCTTAATTACACTGTTCGAAGTCAATCGATGTCTGACCTAAATCTGCATTTGAATGAGGCCCGGCTCAATCTTCCGACAAGTTCAGCACAATCTCTGTTCTATCTTAATAATTCCAATCTCTCAGTTTGAATGTAAACAGAGCTGCACTCTAAGGATTAGAGTGGTTATTTGACAAAGTTTCGACTAGGCTCAGCTGGGTGAGCTGTGTCGCTGTTATATCAATATCAAACTGTAACAATTGACAACAAAAATTGGTCAACTAGTTATAAAGCCTTTTTACCTAGTGGTTTAACCACCGGAAAGTTAGATTTCTCGCACTAGGGCTTTTTACTTTTCCTGTGCTCAAATTGCCTAACCCTCATATCCTTATAAACAATTGCAATTGCAAGTTTGATGCAGAAAAAGGTCTATTCACTCACCTAACAGCGCCATTCAACGCGCAATTTGTCGAACTTATTTTTATTCCTGTCGACGCAAACATTTTTGAAGTGATGAAATTAATGAGTAAAATTTCCAAATTGGTGATGGATTTGAAAAAAAAATCTTAACTGTAATTGCAGCAGGTAAAGTAACGTCAAAGTAACAACTTAATTTTTGTTTTATTGACATTATTTCACAACAGTAAAAAAACGTGGTGAGATGCTCTGGCGGAAATTATTGTCGATAACTATTAAAATAAATAGAAAAAAAATGCTTTTAAGTAGGTAGACCTTCCGAACTAAGTTTACTTAGACGATATACTCACATATACCGTACTCCCTATTTTATCTTACCTCCACTATCTACATGATTACTCCATACGCGGGCGAGTTATAACCAATCCCAAACTTTTCCGTCCGAGTCATAGAATCAATCTTCAATAGCCAATAATGCATCCGATCCCCAATCTATCTCATTCGGGTCATAAAACTTCGCGAGACGCACGGACACGATAGCAAAGTTGCTCGAAGTATGTAGAGAATGGAGTGCTGCCCTAACAGTTTATTTATACAGCATATATACTTAA
Organism: Pammene aurita; assembly: GCA_947086415.1. NCBI lineage: Eukaryota > Metazoa > Arthropoda > Insecta > Lepidoptera > Tortricidae > Pammene > Pammene aurita. The sequence continues at coordinate 18,370,907 of OX352293.1, read as the reverse complement.
CAGAGTTTTTAGGGGTGACTGAAGAGTACTTTTTGTAATTGGACATAAAAGTTAAAATATTTTGTTTTTAATGATAGGTTCAACTTCAGCAAATAAACCTTTCTCTAAGTAGGGTTTCCTCTCAGAACAAAAGTGAAAAAAATTGTGCGCGTCGAGAAAAAATGGTAAATTTATTCCTTATGAATTTTTTTTTATTTAAAAATTAATTACATTTATTAGTTATAGGGTAAATCGCCAGTAACTGGCCACCATTCAGTTACTGACCACTCTCTCATTCTAAAATGAATTCTGTGTATAGGTGAATAGAACTCATTTTTGTAAGAGGTGGCCAGTTATTGAACGAGTGGCTAGTAGGCAAATCTCCAGTAACTGGCCATTTTCCTCATACTAAAACGAGTTCTCTTTACCTTTAAATAGAATTCATTGTTAGTATAGGTGGCCAGTGACTAAAATGTGGCCAGTTATTGAATTTTTTTACTTAATTTATACCTTGTACTAAAATGAACTTTATTCATCTATAAATAGAAATCATAAGGTGGCCAGTTACTAAAAGGTGACCAGTTACTGGCAATTTACCGTATAACGTTCTAGAAAATAATATTTTTTTGAGTGTTTTTCCTCTCCGCAGAACTTTTTTTTTAAATATGGATTTTTACTTTTTTTAAATCAAATATAAATTCTGCATGTCTGTTTTATAAGTAAACGATATCAGTATCACACAACCCCTAGCAGCCTAAATGAGGACATGCTGCGCCGATTCCGCGAAATGCACATTGCGGATCTAGATACCCCTGGTAACGCCTACATCGGACACAGGCAGCACAACCCACTTCTAACTAACATTAGATTAGGAGAAATCGATTATGTACAAAAAAAAAGACAGGAGCCGGCAGCTCAGCAAGCGAGCGACCGCTCCACGTCCCCATAGGTTATAGGAAATTAGTTGTAAGAATAGTTGTAAGATAGGACAAAATGAAACAACTTTTAAATTTATATAAATTTATTCTGTACGCACACACTAACAAGCACAAAGCACACACAACATGACATGACACCTATACAGATCTTTCAGACAAACATAGGTAGATTGTAAGTAGCTGACACACCCACAGGCCGAACACACCACCGACCTGATGGACATAATGTAACATATAAACTAGAGAAATAAACACCTTTCTATTCCCCTAGCAGCCTTAACCAGAGAGTAAAAACATATTGCACGGGACCCCTGATTTTGACGTGAAGGTCCAAAAGTTTTACAGACCTCCAATACTAAAAAATATTCATCGTGGGGCACTCTATCATGGCCAAAATTTCACAACTTTTTCTCGATGCGCACAATTTTTTCAATTTCAAGCTCTGCTATCTAGGGCAAACTGACATAACATTTTGATACGTGCAAGTCTTTCCCGCTTTATCTACTATAAGGTAGGTGACAGTGGCAGCTTCGTTCCAGTTATGCCGCTCGTTGGCCCGTTCCTTTTTACTCCTGCCTTTTTGAAATTAAATAAAAGCGGAAGGCTTTCCTCGTTAGCAGATCTTCACCCACCTCGTTAACCTTATTACCGAGTGTGAATCCTGCTCCTGGCCGCCACTTCAAACTAGAAACCTACATTCACACTAGCTTAGTTCAGTTGGAGAAAATCGAGTGAAAGAGCTAATTCAGGTCAAACACTGCTGCATTTTTCTACGATTAAAAAATACATTTGATGGGATGCCAAAAATAAGCGTGGGCAATATACATTGTAGGTACATATCTAAGTACAGTTAGATACATATGGGGAGTATGGATATTGGTTTTTCACATCTAAGTACTCAGTCTAAGTATGATAAAGACAATTAAATTGTAAACTACAATTAGGACCTAGTATCTAATACTTATCAATTAATAAACCAAACTTACGTTCGACCTGGTTTGACTTAGTGACTGCATTTATTGATATTTATAACAATGGCATTTATAAAGATTTACAACCTAATACGCATTGTTATTATATCAGTTGTGTAACTAATTAAATGTTGTAACTAAAAACGTATTATCAGTTGTGTACCTAAAAACGTCAAGCAGGCGAATCGCAGCATGCGAGCTTTCGCCTTTTACAAAACAGAATGATGTGATCCTCAGAGTTTGAACAGGTTATCGCAAACGCAAATATATCCGTATAAAGGAAAAGGATGCAATCTTTTGAACAATTTAAGCTGTGGTTAAGAATACAAACAAAATACATATTATTCTACTTAATTTTGATTATACTGGGTAGGCAGTAGACTACTTAATAAATCACAGAAAATACATAACAATAGTTACGAATTATAACTACATAGGTACTACTAAAATCAAGGCAGGTATCAGGTATTTATTTAATATTTACTAACTATGTGATATTTGTCTTTTCGAGCTCCTGAATACTCCGGATATTTCAGCACTACAGCGAACGTCTTCATAACGGACTTATTGACATACTTAAATGTTGGTATTGATTGGTGAGTTGTTGGTGTTGGTGTTATGGATCATACGGTAACATTTTCATTTCGTCCCCTGTATTTGGCAAGGACATGACGGTAAAAAGAAAGCCCCAGTGCTACATCAACAGCATCTTTTAATCATATTAGGCAAGGTAGAGAAAGCCGAGTTTCGTTATTACTTATTAATCTTATTATGTACCTGCATTTAAATCTAGACTCGATAATTAAAGCTTATTTAATGATAAGAATTTAAAGAAATCAGTATCATCTAAATAAAACATTAGATATTGAAGACATGCAAGCCATTGCAATTGCAATTAATTAACCTATATATCAAACCAAAGCTGAAAACGTTGAAAATATACGTTGGCGTGATGGGCTTAGAATGCAATGTAGGGACGAATGTAGCCGTCAAATTACAAATCTAAGAGCATGACCTTATTCACCACTCACCAGTTCCAATATATTACATTACGATAAACACACTTCTTTGCACCAAATAAATATTTTTCATTTCATTTCATTTCATAAAAACAAATGAAATATACAAACGTAACTTGTTTTCGCATAAATGCAGGAAATGTTGACAGTCCGTTTGATTGGCTATGGCCATAGTAGAAATATATCAGAGCTAGATAAGGGAACGGAAAAAGCGTGAAGGAGTATTTCCCATGACAGGAAATTTATTATGCGCCATCGGCATAATCTTTACTTGTTTCATTCTGAAAAATTTATTTGGCAATAAATCTCGACCCGAGTTATATTCACTTATTTAGCTCAATGTAGCTAATAAGGCAGTTTACAACTTTAAACTATCAGGAAACTGTGTGAATCCGCTAATCTACTCGTAGAAATAAATACCCAAGCGAATACTGTAAGGCCAAGGCGAGGAACAAAAAGAACTTTTTAAAACAAAGAAAACTTTATAAATATTCTTTTCACGGATAGCACCTGAGGGGCCTCCGCAAACTTTTATTTTTCTTTGTATAGCTAATAAAATTAAAGCTTCAAATAACCATTGTTAACTCCGACAAAAATCTAATTTTAGATCCAATTACCATACTGTGTAATTGCGAAAGCAATTTAGGATGGAATTACCAATATTTTGACGGCATCATAACTGTAGATTAGCAACTAATGTGATATGATAAAATTTATACATCCTCGTGCAAAGCAAGGTTGTATAAAAAATGAAAACTGTAAAAAATTAATGATGGCTACTCACTTTACACTACACTACTCTTGATCTCTCCTCTTCGTATCACCTCTATGCCGACGACCTTCAAATATATTCGCAGGGTGTGCATAGCGATTTCAATTCAGTTATAGAAGCCACGAATCTTGATCTGCTCCGCATATCAAATTGGAGTCAAAATTACGGTTTAAAAGTAAACCCCCTAAAGTCACAGGTAATTGTGATGGGTAGCGCTAAACAAATCTCCAAAATTGACTTTCTCAGGCTCCCTCCGATAGTCTTCGATGGTATCCAAATTCCTTTTTCCAACCAAGTGAAAAATCTTGGCGTAATCATGGATCGTTGTCTATCATGGGTGCCTCAGGTGAGTGAAGTGAGCAGGAAGATGTTTGCTGCCATAGGGTCTCTCAGACGGCTCCGGAATTTCCTGCCAAATGCTACTAAAATTGCGCTTGCTCAGTCGTTACTTCTCCCCATTCTTGATTATGCAGATATCTCCTATTTAGACCTAACCGAGGAGCAACTTAATAAGCTTGAGCGTATTCAAAATGCCTGCATTCGGTTCATTTTCGGATTACGCAAATTCGACCATGTTTCTAGTTTTCGTTCTCAACTCAAATGGCTCCCTATCCGTCACCGCCGTAACTCTCACATACTTTCTTTACTCTTTTCTATACTTTTTAACCCTGCAACTCCCCGCTACCTCAAAGAGCGTTTCTCTTATCTTAATTCTATTAGATCCTCTCAAAAATTGCTCCTAAAAGTGCCATCTTCATCTTCCAAATTTTATAATTGCTCATTTACGTTCCAGGCCGTTCGTTTGTGGAATTCTCTCCCTCTCAACATTAAACGCGCGCAATCTATTGGTAGCTTTAAATCGCAACTTAAGGAATACTATTTATCTCTTCCTTAGGTTTTTAAGTTGACACTGTTGTTTCTTATTGTGTGTATTATATATGTATATATGTACGTATATGTATGTTTATTTTGTATTTATTTAAGTATGTATATTCATATGAATGTGCTGTGTTATCTATTTCGTCTCTTTTGTTTCTATGCACCACCTACTGCTTATTGTTTTTCTCTAGTCTCCACTACCCAAAGGTTGTCTGGAAGAAATCGCTCATTAGCGATAAGACCGCCTGTTGTTACCTCTACCTAAATTTATCTAATTGTAAAATTTGTGCTTGTAACTGTATGAGGTGTGCAATAAAGAGTATTTATTATTATTATTATTATTTACAATACATTTTGATATATTTCCGTGTTATGCGGTCAATTCCTAATCTAAATGAAGGAAGAATACACAATTACGACTAGTTATCGTTAGATATAACTAGTACCTATATCCTATAGACTTTAGATAAAACTATTATGGACCATATGTGCCTATAACAATTTCAATCAAACGGGATTGGTTAACTACAAGTGCCTTGAACACGAAATGTCAATCGATCACTTTGCAAATAGAGGAGAGTGCTCATTCAATTCCTTTCGAAGGCCTCCGATCCATCACGTCACGTTTAGAGCGGGTACAATGATGAAAAGCTAACTTAGTAGTTTTGCTTATTAAGGCCAAAAACTAATTAGGACTCGGTAAAAATTAGGTTCAATCTAAAAATTGTATATTATCTATGATCAGTATCACGGTTTCCGGCTCCATTTTTAATTCTTCATCTCTTAATTTGAATTTAATAACAAATATATATCACTAGCTTTTGCCCGCGGCTTTTCTCGCGTTAAATTCGACGTAACACGGTTCCCCTTTCCTGATTTAAAACACAGAAGAGAACTCGGAACAGAATATTATTAAAATCTCACCCCCTCTTTTAAGGGGTTGGGTGCAGATTTCCAAAAAAAATGATGCACGATTAGCATACCAATTTTTAGCTTTCTACCTTGAAAATTGCGTAATGCTCCATACAAACTTCCACCCCCCATTTTAGGGAAGTGGGGGGTTAGAAAGAGACAAAAAGTAGCCTATGTCATTCTCCATCTCTTCAACTATCTCCACTTAAAAAATCACGTCAATTCGTCGCCCCGTTTTGCCGTGAAAGACGGACAAACAAACAAACAAACACACACATACACTTTCCCATTTATAATATTAGTATGGATTATATCCATGTATATTTATTGAGTAACAAAATAATTCTTATACAATACTATATTAAACTAATTAAATAAATAAAAACTAATGAAACCTACCTGACTTAAACTATACCTATAGGCCCTAAAGCAAAATTGCAAATATCCCCAATCCCGCTGCCATCTGGTAGGGTGCCCATAAGGCTGGCTACGCTGAATGGCGGTTCCAATATGCTGAGCTAGGAACGAGCCAGCCCTACGGTCACCGGTGGAGCGGGTGAGCATATATGACAGCTTTTGGAAAAGCTTTATATCCTTTATGTTCTTGCATGTTGAAATTACGAATGTTGATTTGTATTTTCAGCGGAAGTAGGTATGAAAATGCCACTGGTTTTATTTTCACCGCAACGGGTGGCACGTCAAAGGGCAGATCGGTGTAACCTTAGTGATAATTTACGGCCGCCCTGACGGATAATCCGGATCAACGCCAGCGGCTCATCGATAAATCTCACAGTAACAATTTTTCTATACGCCTGGAAGGAACAATCAATGATAATAATCTAAATATATAAAAGAAGAAACTGACTGACTGACTGACTGACTAACTGATTGACTGACTGACTGACTGATATATCAACACACAGCCCAAACCGCTGATTCTAGAGATTCCAAATTTGGCAAGTAGCACAGTGTTTTATGGAAGCCAAAAAAGTGACATCCCCATTTTATTACAAACTAGCCTTTTCCCGCGGCATCGCCCGCGTACTATAAGTACTCAAAAAGGATACTATACCCAACCCATGTTGATTTTCAGACTTTGTGACCACATTTGTCCCTTTTAGGGGTAGAATTTTCAAAAAATCTGAAACACGTGTTTACTCATTTATCGTTAGGAATACTCCTGTTAAGTTTTGAATAAAATAGTCTAAAAAATCTTGATTCGCCATACAAACTTTGGACCCCTATTTTACCCCCTTAGGGGGTGAATTAGGAAAAATCCTTTCTTAGTGCATCCCTAGACCTTATAAGGAACCTTCGTGCCAAATATGGAAACTCTAGAACCTGCGGTTTGGGCTGTGCGTTGATATGTCAGTCAGTCAGTCAGTCAGTCAGTCAGTCAGTCAATCAGTCAGTCAGTCAGTCAGTTTCTTCTTTTATATATTAAGATTACTATAGTTTAGAGCATTACGAATGCGAGACTAAAACTCCCATGTTTCTAATATGTGTAGTTTTTGAGACATAAATTTTTGAAAATCTTGTTTCTGACGCTCGGAAATTACGAAAAATAGAAATAATTTAAAAGATATTGCATGGACTGTTTGTTTCGCCAAAGTGTTCGACAAAACATTCAAAGACATACATTTAAGAGCAATCACTACCTTCCTAGATACATTTGTTACAAAGATATTAATTGTTTTATTAATTTTGGTTTTTATTTTTTTCCTTCCATGTCCCGCCGTAGTAGGTCGCAATATTGGTATGAGAGCTTCATTATTATGTCTTCTATCTATTCTATTTTTTACAAGACCAAATTTCGTGGAACATTGAAGTAATCACTTATATCCTGGTTACCCGGCCTCTAGGGTTGACACTTCGGTATTTTTAATTTTATACGCCGTTGTTTCCGGGATATCTATAATTCTTGGTTTTGATAATAGTTTTGAGTACATATGCAAAGAACTAGCCAAAAAATATGTTAAAAATTTCGAATAATGTCTTACGACAGTGACTATACATAAACTTTTGGTCCATGGAGCTGCGATAATACGAAACTCGTCTGTTCCAATTGGAATGCTCTCCGAGCAATCATCAGAATCTCGTAATAAATATTGGCGTCACGATAGAGAACACCATACCCGCAAATCAGATCGAACGAAAACCATGTCTGATTTGTTTTATAGAGCGTTAGTCTCATCAGACCCAATAATTTCGGAACAACGGATGTCGCAACGACAAAAAATATTAAAAAACGTCTCCTACCATCTGCCGCAATAGCATTATTGAAAGCACCACAGGATGCTTTTATATCGCCATCGGATGAAAACATAACACCATCATCAGAGTTATGTCCAGACGACAGCTATTCTGAGGTGCAAGATGGGGAGAGAGCCTGGAAGTAGAATATTGTTGCCTGGAAGTTGATAATTTTGTAGTAATTATGTTTTAAAAAAAATATTTGCTAAATTGGCGATGCATAATAGATATTTTAGCCGTTTCTTCCAAAAACAATCACATAATTGTAGTATACGGCTTTAACCGGTTATTTTTCGACCATAACCGATCGAATACCCGGCTTTGAAAATTTACCTGTTATTGCATTCCCTATACAGGATCTAACAAAAATACTGGTGATCCGTTTAAGGGCATAATAGTATCGTATTACGACTGAGAAAAAAATTTAGAAATTTTTTTACACGAACAAAAATGTTTTTTTGTATGGGACACGTAGTCCCAGCCGGCCAACCCTCCATACAAAAAATTTTTTTTTCACGCGAAAAAATTGCCCTTAAAAGAATCACCAGTATTTTTGTTACATCCTGTATACTGTGTTTATTTTATATCCAGGTAAATCCGGATATTGGTAGTGGCAGCCCTGACTGCAAATTTTAATCGACTGTAGATTAAATCTTCCAGGGAATTAGATCTTGTAAAAAATAGGGTAGATAGAAGACATAACAATGAAGCTGTCTTACAAATATCGCGATCTAATGCGGTGGAATATGGAAGAAAAAAATAAAAACCAAAATCATTAAAATAATTAATATCATTGTAACAAATGTACCTAGAAAGGTTGTAATTACCTCTAAATGTACTTTTTTAAAAGGTTTATCCAACACTTTAGTCAACAGAAAGGTTTGTTGCTTAATTTGCAATAGATAATTATTTTTCGTAATATCCGGGTGTCAGAATCAACATTTTCAAAAATGTATTTCTCAAAAACTACACATATTAGAAACGCGGGAGTTTTAATCTCGCATTCGTAATGCTCTAAACTATAGTAATTTGTAATAAAATGGGGATGTCACTTTTATGGCTTCCATAAAACACTGTGCGTAGGTTCCTTATAAGGTCTAGGGATGCACTAAGAAAGGATTTTTCAAAATTCACCCCCTAAGGGGGTAAAATGGGGGTCCAAAGTTTGCATGGCGAATCAAGATTTGTTAGACTATTTTATTCGAAACTTCACAGGAGTATTCCTAACAATAAATGAGTAAACACGTGTTTCAGGTTTTTTTTTAATTCAACCCCTAAAAGGGGCACATGTGGTCACAAAGTCTGAAGATCAACATGGGTATCGTATCCTTTTTGAGTACTTATAGTACGCGGGCGAAGCCGCGGGAAAATGCTAGTTTGATATATTTTTATACGTATTAGATTTGAAATTTCACAACCTTTGTCAATTCACCCATCATGATTACTAGACGCCGTCAATGTGGACGCAAACTTAGATTAATGATCGCTCATTACGGCAATGTCTTGGACTATTATCTCGTCACCATTCCGGCTGCTGTCTCCGTCAATCCGTAATGAATGGATCGAGTTGTGGTTTGTGGTGTTACTGGCTAAGCAGGTCATAATATAGTGTATACTAAGCCCACTAAGGTGCTTTGACTCATTAAAACACGTAAGTAGTAGATAGAAAATAATAATAAACCATACACACTAAAACTTTCCGTCACATCCATACTAAATAATTTAAACACTGTGCTCGTGAGTATTGTGAGAGATTTTAACCAAGAATTCCTGAGGTCATAAGGAGTAATTAATGTTGTATGAATTTAGGTCAAAATTTTTTTTTTTTTTCGATTTTTGTAATGCTTTTGAACATAAAAACATTAATGTTATTGGTAAAACTGTCGATTAAAATAAATTAGTACATTTTTTTTCGTAAAAAATAGTTTGCGTAAAGTATTGCTTGGCACTTTTATATCTGTCAATAAGAATGTCTAGACTAGACCCCATCAAGGGTGAAATCGCCATCAAAAAAGCGTTTTGCACTTAGTCACAATAAAAAAATGTTTTTTATTTAATTGATAGTAACTCTGAAACTAGGCGAATTACAGAAAAGTTTATACGACATTTTATGATCAGGAATACGCTGTTAAAATTATTCGGTTTTCTCATGTTACACCGTGTATACCAAATACCTGTGCGGAATGAGCAAAAATGTGTAGTCATAAGAAAATCTCAAGTTGAGTAAGTTAGTTAGTAATCATTTGAATTACACTACACACTTTACCCTACTTGATACACTTACCCACTTATTCATAAACATCTCCCAGGCCTCAATGAGTTAATTTATGTTTTGTCCTTATCTGTCACGTTGACAGTTGCGGTTGTTAGAAACAGACAGAACATAAATTAACTATTTGAGGCCTGAGAGGCGTTTATGAATAAGAGGGTAAGTATATGGTTCATGATTAGGACATAGTATTCAGAAATAAAAAAATATTAATGCAGGTACTACACTCACATTAACTTCATGTGATGTGATATTACGAGTACATTACTAATGGCATATCGGCACAAATAATAGGAGTATAGTAGGACAATTCTGCTAAATCCATATTGCTATCCAAATTATTCACCACACATCCTAAACGATTTGATGAAAACTTACGTAGTACATCGTAACGTAGGTACGCATCCCATGCATGGCTGGCTTTATCCGAGTATATAGCTTGCACAGGTTTTCATTCAGGTGGAATCTGATGAAATACACCACTTACTGATTTTTTATGAATTTCAGGAGCGATCGAGTATCGTATTTATTTCAAATACAAGCTTTAGCTCGCATGTTCTTCCGCGTTCAATTCAATAAGTGTACTACTATAAATGTTTAAAGTAGGTACCTTCCTACTTATGTCAAATTCAATTTAAATTAAGTCCTCCAAACTTTGCGTAATATTTATAAAATAACTAATTTTACTCCAATGTTATGAATGTTATGATATGCAGTGTTTGTAACTCATTTTAACAAATAAGAACATAAAAGCTAAATTTGTAATAAAGGATACTTCCTTGTTGTTACTACAACGAGGGTCCCGTATGCGCGACGGCATTTACACCGTGTCCAATATATTTGGATACAACTATGAAATATCATAAAAATAACTACACGATACCAAATGACATGAAAAGTATATTATATTATAAAAACTTTTTACAAAAAAAAGATAAACCGACTTCAAAAAGTATAAAATAAATTATTTTATTATTTATATGCGTTACAAACTGATATGTTTGAAGTCGGTGCCAAGCCAAAAAGTTACAATACCGGTCAAATCAGCTTCAAGTCTGAAAATCACAAAACAGTTAATATGAACGAGGCGTATTTGGTCAGTGAATTGTTCTTCATACTATAGAACTATTCTAATACGGTATTGAATGCACGTAGTTTCTCATTCAAGTACAGAAAGAAAGTATAATCATGCGTCTTATGATGTTTCTTAATAAACTTTTTTACTAGTTTTCGGACTAACCATATCTCGAACGGATCCCGTGCTTCGGTTTGAATTATTTATCCTACTTCATTTAAGGTGTAATATCGAAGTGTAAAAGAATTCAATGGCTAGATTGATCTTTCTATACTCAGACACACCGAGTGTGTGGGACCCACCTTTTCAGTAGAAAAAGGCGCGATATTTCAAATTTTGGATGGAAGGTCAACCATACATAATTTTTATTTAATTTGCCGTTTTTTTCTGACTATTGACAAAGTAGACGTGTATCAGAGTATAAATAGACATGGGTACCACATTTCATCAAAATTGGATTAGTGGTTTAGACGTGAAAATGTAACAGATAGATTCTCATTCACCTTTGCAATGTAAGTAGGTATCGATATGTTTTGTGATTTTCAGACTTGAAGCTGATTTGACCGGTATTGTAACTTTTTGGCTTGGCACCGACTTCAAACATATCAGTTTGTAACGCACATAAATAATAAAATAATTTATTTTATACTTTTTGAAGTCGGTTTATCTTTTTTTTGTAAAAAGTTTTTATTTTTCCATTTTTAGTGGTTATATAATTATCATAATCGGACAACGGATCTCGCAATAATCGGTTAAGATATATAAGAAAAAGTTCATAATACCTACTCAATGTAAGGAAAGTTCCACATATCATATGTGGTCTTCATCATAAGGTCCACTCCATCAAATTAGTGATTTTCGAGAGGAAATGCTTGAGTTGCTTAAAAAAACAACCAAATCACCATACATGTGCCTTTAAAAATTGAAGAGATCCCTCAATTCCTCATGGATCCCATCATCAGAACAGCACCAGATTAATGTGGAACTATCTTAGAGGTAGTTCCTTTCAAACAAAAAAGAATTCCTCAAACCGGACCACGGGTGTCGGAGTAATGTCACTGAACATCCTACATAAAAAAAAATCATCATTATTATCATCAAAACAACCATCATCATGAGGTCCACATCATCAAATTGGTGGTTGCTTAAGAAAACACCCAAATCACCATACATATGCCGTTATAAATTGAGGAGTTCCCTCAATTCCTCATAGATCCCATCATCATAACAGCACCAGATTAATAATGGGACCACCTTGGAAGTAGACCCTTTCAAACAAAAAAGAATTATTAAAATCGGACTACGCGTCTCGGAGTAATCGGTGAATATACATAAAAAAAAGCCCAAACCGAATACAGACCTCCTCCTTCTATGAAATTGAAGTCGGTTAATAATGTACAGTCAAATACAAAGGATGTATCCACTTTTTCACCTTATCGCGTTGTAATATTGTCCAAAAGTGGATACATCTCTTTGTAGAGATTTCTCGGGATCTTAATCAGCTCTTTCGACATAAACTAAATTTGCTTCCTTCTTTCATACAATGTTTACCCAATTCAAATAGCTATTTATGGAAGGGACTCCACATGTCATCTGCGGTTTTCATTATCGGGTCCTCTCCATCTAATTGGTAGTTCTCGAGAGGAAACACTCGAGTTGCTTAAAAATACACTCAAATCACCATACATGAGCCTTTTAAAATTGAAGAGTTCCCTCAATCCCTCATAGATTCCCATCATCAGGTCCAACCAAATTAGTCTGCTACTTTCGAGGTAACTCTTTATAAACAATAAAAATATTACTCAAATCGGACAACGGGTCTCGGAATAATCGGTATAGACGTATAAGGAAAAGTTCATAATACACCCGCTTAAACTAAGGAAAGTTCCACATGTCATATGTGGTCTTTATCATTAGGTCCGTTCCATCAAATTGGTGGTTTTCGAGAGGAAATGCTTGAGTTGCTTAAGAAAACACTCAAATCGCCATATATGTGCCTTTAAAGATTGAGGAGTTCCCTCAATTCCTCGTAGATTCCATCATCAGAACAGCACCAGATTAATTTGGGACCACCTTGGAAGTACATCCTTTCAAACATAAAAAGAATTATTCAAATCGGACCACGGGTCTCGGAGTAATCGCTGAACATCCTACATTAAAAAAAATCATCATCATTATCATCAAAACAATCATCATTATCAGGTCCACTCCATCAAATTGATGGTTTTCGAGAGAAAACTCTCGAGTTGCTTAAGAAAACACCCAAATCACCATACATGTGCCTTTAAAAATTGAGGAGTTCCCTCAATTTCTCATAGATCCCATCATCAGAACAGCACCAGATTAATATGGGACCACCTTGGAAGTATATCCTTTCAACCAAAAAAAGAATTATTTAAATCGGACCACGCGTCTCGGAGTAATCGGTGAACATACATAAAAAAAAAAGCCCAAACCGAATACAGAACCTCCTCCTTCTATGAAATTGAAGTCGGTTAAAAACGAAACAAATAACAAATTATTGCAATAACTGTTTTGGAATTACTCCGCCTTTAAGTTTCCAAACCAGCCTTAAACGTTTCTCGAACCCGTCACATCACACGGCACGCACTGCTTCCATAGGCATTTCATCCCAAATAAGCTCGATATATTTTTTTAATTGGTCCAAATTTGATATTTTATAATTATTCAGTTTAGACAGCATAGTTATGCAGCAGGCCATTCATTCTTGGGTAAGTAATCGGTTAAATTTGCCTTACACCAGGCTTGAACGCTGTTTGCGGTATGGGAAGGTGCTCCATCCTGTTGAAAAATGTAATAATCATCTCCAAACATGCGTTGCAAATTAGGAGCAACAACTTTCTCCAGTACTTCGGTTTTGTAATATTCAGCGTTGATTTTAACACCTTTATCGATGAATATCAAAGGATGTTTGCCCCGCTTACACACTGCTCCCCAAACCATTACTGAGGGGGCACCCTAAAATCTTGGAACGCATTTCTGATTATCTGTAATATCTGCCATCTTGGCCGCCCACAACCGATCATCTTGAGCATTGTGGGATTGCTCTAAAACAAACAGTTTTTCATCTGAGAAAACGAACTCATCCCCAGCGTGCCACGAAAGTATCGTATTTGATCGCTCGGCCCTCTTCTGCTTAGAAGCCTGGGAAAGTCCATGAACTTTACGTTTCTTGTACGCATAACACCCGAGATCGTGTCTCAAAATGTTATGGATAGATCCTCTTGAAATATTCAAGTCGGCTGCTAGTTTTCGAACGGAGCGATGGTTTTTACGACTAATTCGCTCCCTCACAATTTTGACTACCCGATCTGTTCTCGCTGATCGCGGCCGACCCGATCTCCTACGATCTTCCGTTGAGGAGGTCTCTTTGAATCGTTTTAATGTTTTATAAACAAAATCACGTTTGATTCCAAGAGATTTCATCGCTTTGAATATGTCACTAGGGCACTCGCCATTACAGTATTTGGTAACAATTATTTTACGAAATTGCTTCATCGTGTTTTAACCATGAATGAAATGTAATAGACATTTGACGTTACTGTATCTTGTCTCTGTAAATATCATAGATATAAAATGGCGCTTGTCGCTAAATATATATTTCAATTTTATAAATAGAACTATTTATTTCGAGCTTCACGTATTTTATACCAGTGCGAAACATATTGTATCCAAACTTATTGGACAGGGTGTAAGTAATCTGAATCGTTCTTAATACATTCGGTACGAACAAGGGAACATAATATTGGTACGATTACGCTCAAAGTTACGTTTATTACGTACATTTCGCTAAACTGTACCAATTCTGGCAACGAGGTCGCGAATATCAGTGACACGCTTAGAATGTAGTTAAACTAGCTCTCGAGTGACAATGCTGAGTTACAGACAATACGAGAAGGCACGGGCGGCTTATCGAACGCAAGCAGAGCTGTCGTATGCTGATGCCTATGCGATAAAAGCTCAAGAAACAACTAGGAAAAGCACTCTGTTAGAACAAAGAAAAAATATTAACCGATCTGAAGTATCTAGTTTATTTAAAGAAAATGTGTTTAAATATGTTAATTTGTTTTGAAAGAATATTATGCTACAACTTACATCGTACACGTAAAATTAAATATACATTATTATATATAAGTATAGGGACCCTAATATTAAAAAAAAAATTCACATATACGTAGGCGATCAGCTTGCGCGAAATAAAGATCAGCTTAAAATAACATTAACTTTATATGAAATTACTTTTTCAAGTCATACTTATAAAGAGCACAGTTGTGACTTTTACTAGGTACCATTAGACTATCGTTATGTCCACACCGGTTACAATATACCCAATTAAAATAGCCAACGGGATATGGCCAATATCCTGTCCGAACCGAAGATCATCCACATACTAAAATAAAAATACTTTCCTCGTTCCCCATTCCTTCGACATTACAATACGTAAATATCGGATTCGCATTTGATTTGAAGCAAATCAGTTGCTATCGGCTGTAAACGTCTTTCTCCCTATGATGAATCGTTTTCCTGACCTGCTTACAGACGAAACGTCAATCTTCCATAATACTCTCGGTTCTTCCCGAAATTGTACAATTGAATGAATAATACTTATTCCAGTTATACATATAAACTTGCTTATTTTACCTATTGCAATTTGCTACCTACCAGACGTACCTACCACTAAGGATATTGAGACTTAAACGTTCACAGATATTGTTTTTCATTAAATCAGGGCTAATCAGATTTTATGACTTCCTATTTATTTCACATTAACACTCCCGTCGTCTAGCTGACCTTAATTGGCTTAAGTTCCAAGTGTCATAAACAGTTATTTAATATACTTAAATAAACCCCAAGTCGACGCGGGCCGCTCCGTTTTGAAGCTAAATCAATTCTGTGAGAATTTCGAATGTAGAGCTGCACTCGTGGATTGAAAGCTGACTTTTAACGTTATTTTTCGTCCCAGCGGCATTCATTCAGCACTCGATTAGGGAAGTGTTTATTAAATTACTGCAATTGCCGGCGTCCAGTTAGTCGCAGATTGAACGACTTGCCAGAATTCCAGCGAATCAGAAAAGGCTGACGATTTCGTGTCACTCGTGCCGTAACTTTATTGTCTCATTAAATCTTTATAAAATAGTTACCTGGCTGGCTGACGGCCTACATAGTTTCATAACCCGTACAAACTCGTTATGAGCACAATGGAGTGCCGAAATATCTAGTGATTCTTGTACCAAAACAACGATCACTTTGTATCTCCTGCTGGACTAAGAGCTGGCCACGTCAGATATGACACAATAATGAGAGCAACTAAACCCGTGTGGTTAGATCGATATACTATCCTTATTGCTAGATCTGGGCATCTGGCAGTTTTTAATGGGTGGAAATTTTAGAATTCAAAATAGTAATACCAAAATAGGTAAAAACTGTGGAAGTTGTCTCAGTTATAAAGGACAGGGCCTATATTTTAACTTTAGAACACAAAACATTGCTTAAAAACAGTAGGCGACAAACTATTAATTATATTTTACGTCGTTTGGCATTAGTTTCCCCCAGCAGAAACTTTTGGCAATGATGCCAAGGATGTAATCTAATTATTTAAATAATTTCTCATAATATTGCATCAAACCCAGAACTCTAGGAATTCTTTTCTTGAAGTGGGTTGAATTCTTTAACCTCCATCACTTTACAGCTGCCAGATGTCCAGATCTAGAAGTAAGCGTAGTATAGAAACTGATTAGAGGGGTTTCGTTGCTCTCATTATTGTGACATATCTGACGTGGCTAGCTCTCCGTCTATGCGAGACTACTATTATTTTAAGCCTTCGAAGTGTTGATGATGCTTTGAAGTCCAAATTAGAACAAGTTTATCTTACCCAGACGACATATTGTATGAACATAACTTAATTAGACTAGGCGAATATTGTCGAAAGCTGACAATAGCCGTAAATCAACAAAAGAGCGACTCAATCAAGAGTGTGATCAAAGTTATTAAGTAAGTAAACACTTCTGTAGATGAGCCTGAGAAATTGCATACCCAATGCTGAGCTGGTAAGTAAGATATCTCTAAAAAAAATTTGTTTTAAAGCGCAGTAATAGTACATTACTTACCTAGGGCTGTAAAAAAAAGAAAGCCCGAAATCGCAGGTATTTGGGACCCGAGCCGCAGGCGAGGGTTGTAAATATGCGATAGAGGGCTTTCTTTTTTACTGCCCGTGGTGAGTACACAATTTTACGTCCCCACCTGGCCATAATGCGAGTTTTACCGTAAGCGTAGCGAGCGGTAAAACTCACATTATGGCCAGGTGTGACGTAAAAAATATTATCCACTCCAATGAGCTCTCCACATTAATTGGAATTCCTTTGGTAGATTAAATTCTGTCGTCTAATCCGCAACTTTCGCAAAACGTTTTATTTGCTGACTGTCGCGTATACGCAGTATTGATAAAGACCAATAATGTATGTATACCAATGACTTTGCTTTCAATAAATATAGTAAAACGAAGCTTCTCTTTTATTGGAAACGCGAATCGTAATGCAAATGAAATGTCCGTTGCCAAAACTGATGCTCCGGGAATATTTACATTACTTTCGTTATTTGCGATTGAATCTGTGTGTTTTCATTGAATCTGTATATATTTTTATAATATAAACAGGTTGTTAATGAATACTACGTGATGAAACACGGATATTTTGAGAGTAGGTCACCTGCCAGGAACTGAATTTTTAATATATTCTGAATGCTGATGTTATTTTGGGCTGAAATTTCATGGAGGAGTCCTGATGGTGAGGTGCGGGTCAAATCGCAGGGTTGACGGGGCTATTTGCATCGGCCGGCGACGTCGACACATTATCCCTTCATCCCGACTAAAATATATCTGAGGATAAAAATTTCAGTAGGATCCTTTCCGCCCCGAGATGACCCAAAAAATCGGCCAAGTGCGTGTCGGAGCACGCATAAACGGTTCCGTACCTTCAACAGAATAACAAAAAATAAATATGAAAAGGTCTATGGTATCTGCCTATGGAAGAGGTTTTTTGGAGAGAACTCGAAAATGCTTTAACAGATAATGTTCGAAATCATTTTCGTTGAAAGAATATGCAAAGATATATCTTCTAATTTTTATTTTTATTTTTGGATCTTCGGTTCAAAAGTTACAGGGGAACCCCTTACACAATTTATTAGACTTACGGGGTGATTATTTTGACTTTATAGATGTTCAAACATTTATTAGGTCAATATGTCCACATTATTTTTGAGGACCTATCGAATACCCAGTCCTAAAAATATTGTTTTCAGCAATTTTACTACAAAACTTAGTAGCGGCATACAAAACACACCTTATATTAAAATTTTATTAAGATAGGGATGTCTTATACTTTCAGAGTGAAACGGCTGTGACATACGGACGGACGTATGGACGGACGGACAGACAGACATGACGAAACTATAGGGGTTCCGTTTTTGACATGTTAGCTACGGAACCCTAAAAACTCGTTAGATTAAGTTATGTGAAATATATTATAACATCCTGCATTGTTATAACTTGTAATATTTTGATTGCTATTCATTTCAGTAGGTAGGTCATCGACATATAATTATTCTTCCAAGGGTAGGTACAGTAACCTGCACAGTACCTTCATCAACGAAGAACTATAACATGCCCTTAGAACATGGCATGTTATTGGCACCTAGGCATTTCAAATTCAGACATTGCATATAGTTGAGAAATTTTAACGGGATCCGCCGTGACCGTTCAAATCCGGTCTCGAACACCGGAGGACTTGGTCACTTTTGATGAAGTATATACATCTATTACAGTTTATATTTATTCTGTATTGTCTAACAATTTGTTACACTAACTATCCATTATCAAACGGTATTTAGAGACCTTCCCTTAATTCAAATTAACAACGACGGTTGAAATTTGTAGATAAAAAAAATCTAGTCAGTGAGAAAATCGTTTTTTTCTCGAAATTGTTTCTAACATAGACTTTCGTTCTTGTTTCTAGCAATGAACTTCAAAACGTGTCATTACAAAACTGAACGTAAGTTTTTAAGAAGAAAATTATGCAGCGTAAGTATGTAATGATTTATAATTATGTCCTTCGGTTTCGATATCCGCTATAGTATAGGCTCCCATCCATGCCGCCTTCGATCCATGATGACTGACGTCCACTACAAGATTGATGAGGACGATATGACCCACGACATAATTCTAAACTTATTTACTTTGCGGCATACTCTCTAACTAAAATCAAAGGCATTCAACAATTAAATAAAAGATAGACTAAGTACTAACTTAATAACCTATAATATTTGATAAGGTCGGTCATTGCGCCTATTCTTAGACATTTCTAATAAGTTTTGGGTTGAATGAAAATTACACAGTACTGAGATGCATGCAGTCAGATGAAGACACTCTGTCACAACTTTTAAAATACAGGATACCCTCTATTTCATAGTACCGACCAAATAGCAAGAAATAAGTATGAGGCATAGGGGTGTTTATTTTCAGCAAGCACAGTCAACAGCAGAAGTAGCTAAGCGGGTGAGGTGTTGAAAATGAACTTCGCACGCTCTTATTCCCTTAACAATAGAGTCGTGTCAAGCTCATTTTGAACACCTCACCCGCTCAGCTACTACTGCTGCTGACTGTACCTACAACAGCTTGTTTGTTACCCCACATAGCCCATCGCCGTGGGAGCAGCGAGAAATAGTGCTCAATAAGAGGACGCCGGTCGCGCGGGCAGCGAACGGAAATCAAATTTCCAGGAATTCTCGTGCCCCAATTAGTACTGCCAACTAGAGAGATTGCTCCATCAACAATAAATATTGCAAACAATCTCTTTGCTCTAGATCGGCGATTTACAACAAAATTTTATTTTTAGTGTTTTAAAAATGTTTAAAAAGTTGTAAAAACTGGCTTGGTAAATTATTTAGAGGAAAGTAAAGTAACACGAAACAAACCTAACATATTTACTGGTGGTCAAAACATGGTATTATATGCTAATGATTCCTGAACATTGTACCTTTTGATATGTCAAAATTAATAGTAACGTTTTAGTTACAATGCGCTTTAACTATTAACGCGTGACAAATTGTAAAAGCGCGACGCATCGATGATTATTAGAGATTTCGTCGCTACGTGCAAGAGCAGATCACTGAAAATTTGATGTGTTGTAGTTAGGTACGTAATTATTTTACCTCTGATTATTCTGTTTGTCGCATGTATTTTATGTGTTTCTTTATTTTGAGGTGTGCAATAAAGAGTATTTATGTTATGTTATGTTATTTTCTTACAATACAACTACTGGCGGTGTTGGTAAACATATAAGATGTGATTCAAATAATTTAACATTAAAAATAGTTATTTTCAAGCGTTTGCAATTATGACCGCGCGTTTGATTGCGTGAGTGTAACCGTTATATTTTATAGTATTTTCAAGTGTGTTATGAATTTTAAAGGTTCTACCTAAGGGGGCGTCCATTAATCGCGTCATATTGTTTAGGGGGGGAGGGGGTCAAGAAAAATCACCAATGATCACCACAGGGGGGAGGGGGGTCTGGACACATATCACATGTAATTTTTTTGTTCCTTGTGCTACCTGTATAATGGTCAATAAAATAAAAATTATCAACTTTTAAATGAATCAATCTGTCAAAAGCAGAGTAAAATTGCACTAGCAATGATTGTAAATAATTTTTAATGGCATTTGACATATTATTTTCTGAAGTATGATTTTAGGGTTCCGTAGCCAAAGTGGCAAAAACGTAACCCTTATAGTTTCGTTATGTCCGTCTGTCCGTCCGTCCGTCCGTCCGTATATCACAGCCATTTTACTCGGAAACTATTAAACGTATATCTTAATAAATATTTCAATATAAGGTGTGTTTTTGTATGCCGCTACTTAGTTTTGTAGTAAAATTGCTGAAAAAGATATTTTAAGGAGGGGCACTACTCCTTACATGTATTTATTTGTCAAAAAAATTGTTTTTACCCAATATCGACATGATGCACATCACTCGACAGGTCTTTCAAAATAACTCTTGTCTTGTTGTCCTGAACATCAATAAAATAAAATAAAAATAAATAATTGAGGTCTGTTTGAATTTTTTATTTATTTAGTGAATATCTTAAGAAAAAATCACCCCGTAAGTCTAAAAACTTGTGTGTCCCCTATCACTTTTGAACCCGAGATCCAAAAAATATGAAAAAAATTGAGAACATTATCGGTTTAGGAATTATTGAGTTATCTCCTAAAAACTCATTTCATACGCAGATACGACCTTTTGATATTACTTTTTCGATAGTAGGTACGAAACCGCGTGGTCCGACACGCACTTCGCCGGTTTTTTTTCTATTAAGGGGCTGACAACAGCTAAATTCCGTCCCTATCTTTTTCAGCGCGAGTGAAAGAGAAACGAAGAGTTATTATGGGAGCTCATTGCAAATTTTGCAAAATGATCAATAAATAAAAAACTACGCATTAATTGAGAAATATAAAACAACGAAGTTTTTAGTATTAGTACGGTGGAATTTTGTCCTTAGTTACAGACACGTATAAGTCAAGAAACTAAAGACATACGACTGTTTAAAGCAAATTTTAAGATGTAACTTTGGAATTATTTTCTATCGAGCCGACTTCGTCCAATCGTGTATCGGAATCAACGAAGTTCTTCCAAATATAACGAATACTAACATATATTTTTTTTATTTCCTCAAAACAAGGAACTCCTTGTTATAACTATAGCTAAAACACTGTTTGAGTAAAGTCAATTTGAAGGTCATCGGGTGTTGTCAGCCTCTTAAAGATAAATTTATTTTATATGTATACATGTAGTTTCATTTGTTTACCCTTTACGTGTACGAACGTTACGTAAGTAGGTTCACGTGTTAGAAAACTGTACTTATTTTAGTTAGCAAAAAATTACACGTCATATTGGACAGGGGGGGAGGGGTCCTGAAAATATCACCAAAGATCACCATGGGGGAGGGGGGGGTCTAAAACAAGCCAAAAACGTATGACGCGATTAATGGACGCCCTCTAAATAAGAAATCTCTGATTTAACACAACACGTTCCAAAAAGTATTATAAATATTTTTTTATGAAGCATATGTACTTACATCCTTATAAATATATTCCTTGTCGAGTTTAAAAATCAAGATCAATGACTTGACTATTTACAAATCAAACCTGTTTAATGATAATTATGATAAAGGAAATAAAAGAGCTCTTGCACATTATTTGAAATATTATGAAAAACGTCATTCTCAAATTTCAATTCAGACAAAGATACGAGTATTCAAATCACAGACCAGCAATGCGCATATGTGAGCGGTAGGCCTAGACCATTGATTTATTATGGTATTCTACTAGATGTGACATCTCGAACAAATTTTGTGCGCCACGTTTGGTGGTTGACAGCTATGACAGAATCAAAGAGACTTTTAGTGATTTTCACTACAACTTTTGGGACAAAAAAATTCTTAGGGATGCCATCTCCTGTTACTCAATGGACTAGACATGATATTTAACCTAAGAAGTTGTATCACTCTTGCGCTTTGCGCCCCGTTAGCGCCAGTGTCAATTTGAAATTTGTGGAGTTAAATAACATTATCATAAAATGGGTTCAAAACACCATTTTGTGCCATAAATTGGTCCAATTATTAGAGAAAATACGGAATAGTAACATATACAAGCGTATTTTAACAAAAAAACTCCTAGAATAATATTAAAAATAAATTTTAAGAAAAAAATACCGACTTTTTATGGGGGTAGCCGGGGAAGCATTATTGTAGATGGTGCACTTAGATTCCATACAATGAAATAACTTGCTTAACAAACTCAGCGGAGAGGACAAATCGCCAAACTAAGCATACATTATGCGTCGTGCGAACTATGCGTCGTTGAAGAGTTCCGTTCTGATCATCATCAGCAGTTCCACTTCATCAAATGTCACTCTTTTGAATGAAAATGCTTGATTTGTTGATAAAAATACAAAAGTCACTTTATATATGCCTTTAAGATTTGAGGAATTCCCTCGATTCCTCATGGAAATCATCATCAGAACTTGAGCTTGACGAAAATTGGTCCTGACAATCTAACTTGCTTAACAAACACAGCAAAGGGGACGAATCGCCAAACGTGAACTATGCGTCATTGAAGAGTTCCGTTCTGATCATCATCAGCAGTTCCACTTCATCAAATGTCACTCTTTTGAATGAAAATGCTTGACTTGTTGATAAAAATACAAAAATCACTATGTGTAAGCCCTTAAGATTTGAGGAGTTCCCTCGATTCTTCATGGATCCCATCATCAGAACTTGAGCTTGACGAAAATTAGTCCTGACAATTAAACTTGCTAAACAAACACAGCGAAGAGGACAAATCGCCAAACGTGAACAATGCGTCGTTGAAGAGTTCCGTTCTGATCATCATCAGCAGTTCTACTTCATCAAATGTCACTGTTTTGAATGAAAATGATGGATTTGTTGATAAAAATATAAAAATCACTATATGTATGCCTTTAAGATTTGAGGAGTTCCCTCGATTCCTCATGGATCCCATCATCAGGACTGCGTTTTGACAAAAACGGGACCAATCTGTATATATATACTTACAATCAAAAAAAGAATTTTCAAAATCTGTTCAGACATGACGGAGTTATGGAGTAAAAAACATAAAAAAAAAAAAAACATACACGCCGTATTGAGAACCTTGTACCTAAACGGGAGGCCTTCTTCGTATTCAATTACTAAGATAAAAATAATACGATAAAAGTATTACGCCAGAGAGTTCTAAACCAGGAGAGGCCCTGAGTATCATTTCCCCTCTGTCAAAAGTATTGGCGGAAAATCTAGTACATCTATAAAAACTATTTCAAAAATCGATGTCACGCATTTTCGTCATCGCTGTCAATGGATAACAAGCTCCGTGAAAATGCCCTTATGCCCTTATGCGCTGTTTTTGGATGTAAAAAAATGTTATACAACGTGTTCCGAGGAGAAGTGACCGGCCAAAGTGAGTTGATTACTTACGTAAAATTATCGATAGAAAACATTGGTTGACAGGTATATCGACAAAAACATTTTTTTACTGGCATTCCTTTTTTTCTTGTAGAAACGGCCGACTTGTTGCACTATTTTTGAAATATTTTGGTTGTTTTGAGTTTATTTGCCATTCTGTGTTCAATTATGTTTTAGAAAATACCATGTACTTTAATATTAACACATAAAATAATAATGTTTATTGGACATTTTTCGGAGTTATGAGCTAAACAAATAAAAAAATAACCATTTCTTTGTTAAAATTTTAAGTTTATCCTTGACATTGTACCTAAACGGAAGGCCTTCTTCGTATTTAATTACTGGGATAAGGATAATACGATAAAAGTATTACGCATTTAATTACAAACTTGATTAATTTTTGTTCCACTTAACAGTAAGTTCAAGAAAACTAACAAATTCGCGAGTATTGTAACGACATCTTACGAATTTAATAATTATTAACGCAATCTTAAGTCACGTCACGTCTTAAGGTCTGTCATAATAGTATTACAGTTTTTCTGTATGTCTCAAACAGCTTGGTTGTCTGGATTGACGTCTGTCATATTGACGGCTGTCAACGTCATGAGTAACAGCTTGAATAAATTGAACCTTAATAATATTGACATAAGGAGGGGGCCAAATATTCATATATTTGGGCTAGAATTTCATACATTGACGCCATAAACTCCTATATTGACCCCACTTTTTCTTATTTTGGTACTTAAAACCGATACATTTGGGCTAGAATCTCATAGATTGACGCTATAAACTCCTATATTGACCCCACTTTCTCTTATTTTGGTACTTAAAACCGATACATTTGGGCTAGAATCTCATATATTGACGCTATAATCTCATAGATTGACCCTAACATTTCATACAATGACGCTCAAGGTTGGGACCCCGGAATTTACTATAAAAGGGCCAGAGCTGGTCGTAGTCAGGCATTGGATTCCCTACGTTCGGACCGGCAGTTAGTATTTAAAGTGAAAATGGTGAAACAAGTGTTTGTGTTAAGTGGTATATATAATGGATTGCAATGAGATTAACTGAGTAAGTTCTGTTCTATTTTATATCAGTGTTTGGTTTATGAATAAAATATCAATTTTGACAATGATGTTATAAGAAACTATGTTTTCGTTGGAACTTCATGGAGTTGTTAAGTGTTTTAAATGCTGTGAAGAATAATAAGTAAGGAAGCGTAATCAACGCTCAAAATGTGCTCCACTTTCCTGGTGCCAAAGTGGGCGGAGCTTGTGACAGCGGTGCCCTAATGTCATGTCAAACATTTTGAAATTGTCATGTCGTCAAAATATTAGTTTTTTCGGCCCATGAAATTTCGGTAATATATCGGTATTGAAATGCCGGCTTGTGCCGTGCACTGGTGCAGGAGCCACACAGGCGCCAGAGATGATGATATTTCTTTTCATCGGTAAGTAAATCACGCATAGATATTCTCATACATTACGGACTTGGTCGATGTTATGCAATATAAGTTTTGGAAAAGTAAACATAACTCATTTGAGGAAAAGTATAATGAATGTTCATTTATAAGTATTACCTAGTAGTAATAGCAGTTAGGTTTCCGTTGTTAACGAATAATCTTTTCAGTTTGTTTTTTTCGATATACAGTATGGGTCCTTGGAATAAATCTTTATCAATATTATACTACTTTGATAATATTGAAATGTCTCCCTTGTACTCATATACGAGTATTGGGAATATGAGATACGTACTTATTAAACAATCTGAATATGCCACCTCAGTCGGTTTTACTTACGTACTAAATATAATTTAAATTCTGTTATAATGATGACTTCAACAGTATGTGTATGTTTAAAGTTTTTTTTTTCAAATCACTAATATTAAGTAAATTCAACGAAATCGACAGAACAAAACCCTTCGAATTAGTAGGTACCTACCATACTTACTCTGGTAAAATCATACCGTTCTAGCCGTGCCATTTCTAGTACAACTGACTAATAGGTATGACTTAATTTTCATTAATAATTAATTCTATGACTTCATAGCATAGTCTTTAATTATCAAATCTAGAGCAGAGCCCGACTGGGGAACTACCTCTACCTTACAGAAAACCACAGCCAATTAGCACTACACCCTACTCATAGTGTTATGTTCCTGCCGGTGAGTAACGTTGCCAGAGAGCCCATAGGATGCAGTGTGTTGACGACGGGGGATCCTCTTGTCGCTTAAGCTGTCAACACAGTGAATCCTCTTTTATATGAAAGCGTCGGCAACGCACATGTGACACCTCTGGAGTTACAGGCGTCCATAGGCTACGGTAGCTGCTTAACATCAGGTGAGCCGTATACCTGTTTGCTACCGTTGTAGTAAAAAAAATTGATACAAAATGTAAATTTAACTTTGTATTTCCCTAAGCCTGCTAAAATAAATAGTACACATAAAGAACTCATCCGTTATTTTTTTTATTCTAAAAAACGAGGAAGCAAATAGAATTTTTACTATTTATTTTGAAGGTATGCTATTATTTTCTAGTCTGGTCATAAATAAAGTAAAAAAATACTCGTTTTTTTTTTTGCCATAATCAACCTTAATTGCTTAACAATATGTTGCTTGAGACCAAGAGGGTCTCCCTAATGTAACGGATTTATAAAATTGTAAAAAAGTTCAAAATCTTTACTATTTTATGTTAATGTATGCTTATTTTGTAGTAAAACAGCCATTGCCAGAGCCAAATTCGACTTCGTCGGCAGAATTGGTGAGAAGCTAGCGGGCTACTCCACTTGGAGTCGTGCCTTCTGGTCACTTGCCAAAGCTGCCGAGGGAAACTTTTGTCGGTCGTCTTTACCACCACTGCGAAAAGCTGATGGTAATCTGGCCCATAGTGCAAAAGAGAAAGCCGATCTTCTTGGTACTCTCTTCGCCTCGAACTCGACCCTGAACGATGATGGCAGCACCGTACCGCCTACCATCCCGCGGTGTGCATCCTCGATGCCGGAAATTAGCATCAAACAAAGTGATGTCCGGCGGGAGCTGCTATCATTAAACGTTCACAAGTCGAGCGGGCCATACCAGCAGTTGTGCTCAAACGGTGTGCTCCTGAGTTGTGTCCCGTGCTAACGCGCCTTTTCACACTCTCCTACCACAAACGGCAAGTGCCGTCTTCATGGAAGACTGCCCTCGTGCACCCTGTGCCTAAAAAGGGCGATAGTTCAGACCCATCGAATTACAGGCCTATCGCTATAACCTCCCTTCTCTCCAAGGTTATGGAGCGCGTAATCAATGCGAAGCTCCTGGGATACCTAGAAGAGCACGACCTGGTCAGTGATCGCCAGTATGGCTTTCGCCACGGTCGCTCGACTGGTGACCTTCTAGTGTATCTCACTCACCGCTGGGCTTCAGCCATTGAGAGTCAGGGAGAGGCATTGGCAGTCAGCCTTGATATAGCTAAGGCGTTCGATCGGGTTTGGCATCGAGGTCTTCTGTCGAAGTTGCCAACTTACGGCCTGCCCGAGGGTTTGTGCAGATGGGTTACCAGATTTTTGTCCAGCAGAAGCATACGAGCCGTAGTCGATGGAAGTTGCTCCAAAAGCATGGACATAAATGATGGTGTCCCGCAAGGCTCCGTGCTATCCCCAACGCTGTTTTTGCTGCATATCAATGATATGTTGTCTATCGCCGACATTCATTGTTATGCAGACGACAGTACTGGGGATGCCTGTTACACGGACCGTGCCAATATCCCTCGATCCGTTGTGGTAGAGAGTCGTGGAAAACTTGTGTCCGATATCGAGAATACTCTTTCTGGGGTCTCGGTGTGGGGTCAGGACAACTTAGTCCAATTCAACCCCACAAAGACGCAAGTTTGCGCGTTCACCGCTAAGAAAACCCCATTTACTGTGGCCCCTCAGTTCCAAGGCACAACCCTTACAAAGTCAGGGAGTATTGGGATCCTCGGTGTCGACATTTCCAGTGACGTGCAATTCCGTAGTCACCTTGAAGGGAAGGCCAAGCTAGCATCCAAAAAGCTCGGTGTGCTCAACAGAGCGAGGAGATATTTCCCTCCGGGGCAGAGACTGCTTCTATACAAGTCGCAAGTCAGACCCCACATGGAGTACTGTTGTCACCTTTGGGCGGAAGCACCTGGATACCAGCTTGGGCCCTTTGACTCGGTACAAAGGCGCGCTGTGCGGATCGTCGACGATCCCAAACTCACGAGCGATATTGAACCTTTGAGTCTAAGGAGAGACTTTGCCTCCTTATGTGTGTTCTATCGCTTGTACAATGGGTTGTGCTCCGAATAACTGTTTGATATGATGCCTACGGCAGCTTTTTATCACCGCACCGCTCGCCGCCGGCAGGGTATTCATCCTCACACCCTGGAGCCCAAAGGGTCGCGCACAGTACGGTTCAAGAGGAATTTCCTCCCACGAACGCTGCGGCTGTGGAATGAACTCCCTGCCGAGGTTTTCCCAGTGGGCTACAGTATGAGGTTCTTCAAAAAAGGAGTGAATAGGTGCCTAAAGGGTAGGCAACGCGCATGTGAATCCTCTGGGGTTGCAGGCGTCCATAGGCTACGGTAACTGCTTACCATCAGGTGGGCCGTATGCTTGTTTGCCACCGTCGTAGTATTAAAAAAAAAAGTATGTAAGTCCCTATATTGTTATTAAGCACTTTTATTAAATAAATGAAAGATGAAGCTTTCATATTATTCCTTATTCCAAGAACGATTAAATTTACGTATATTACATAAGTAATGAAAAATTCACTAAAGAATAAATTGTTAATTGATTGCATTATTATTTCTTACGTGAATCCATCCACGTCAAACTTAGGCGTATTTATTATACGTTAACTTGACATTTCAGTTATTTCATTTGAGTATCTCCTGTCCAATTAAACTTCAATGTCAAATTGATTTTGACCACTCACAACACGGCAACTTTTCTTATTGGTGGAATGGCATGAAACCTTTGCGGAATTAAGGTTAACACAAAAAAATATGCTTAAAGAATGAGTACTTGATTGGTTAATAAGACATAAGACCTTTTAGTTTTGTAAACGTGAAAATGGGTCGTGTTTTCACATAAACTTTGCTTGCCTTTACTCGTCTTGATATTATATGTCGATGTTTAAATGTCATATTTATTATAAGGGTTTTAGTGCCTTTAAATATACTGCTATTATGGTAATAATCAGATCATTATGAGTGGTAATTAATGAATAATTGCATTCCTGGTTTTCTTCTGTCGGAGCGAAGTGCCTCCTAAAAAGTGTTCAGGTTTTATCAGGTTTGACCTTAATTTATGTATCATTCCAATATGAATACCAATCGATTGAAGTGTGTTTATATTGAGAAAGTCAAATGATGCTGTAATCGCTAATTTGACTCTAAAAATGTTGGTTAGGGCCACTAAATTCTAGTATTTCGCTTTTACAGATAAAAGGCCTAGGAATGCTAGTTT
The DNA here is from genome assembly GCA_947086415.1 of Pammene aurita. Lineage (NCBI taxonomy): Eukaryota > Metazoa > Arthropoda > Insecta > Lepidoptera > Tortricidae > Pammene > Pammene aurita. Next base: position 18,341,325 of record OX352293.1, on the reverse strand, counting down.
ATTTATAGTTTGGGGATAAATTTTGGGTCGTCATACATATTCAGAAAAGTTACTTAGCAAATGAGTAATTTGTGCTTAGAAATACCTACTAATAATATGAATAACACAAAGTTGGTATTATTTAGCGTAGTGTAACCATTCTCCATCCGTGCATGTCAATGAGAAGGCGTCTGCTTCGCTAGTAATGAGAACAAAAGAATAATTTTGCCCAAAGAAAATATTTAGTGGGAGATATTATTTTTTAAATAAATAATATTTTATAAGACTACTAACTATCTTTAACCACATTAAGCCAATAGCCTACTCTATAATCTGTAAAATCAACTAATTTTATAATGAACTTGTAATTCCTCTGTTTACTCATCAATCTACTTTATTTTTTTTAAATCTACACAACTTTTAAATTTTCTTCAGATAACTCTTCTGTAAAATTAAGCTATTAAAATTGTGATTGTGTTTCGAGAGTCCTGAGGATTTGCCAGTTTTCATTAAAAGAATTTGGGTTACACGGAGCATTTCGGAGGGTCCCCAATACCACTAGACAATCGATCACCAAGGCCATGTTAAGGGGTTTCGCGCTCCTTACGTTTAGGTTATAAGAGAAGGATGAGCGGGAGGTGACAACATTCACCTCCGTTTTTTATTTTTTATTTATTCTTAGAGTTTGAGCGATTAGTAACAGTAATAACAATTAAATTTAAAAAAAAGAATTGCAAATAAACTCAAAACAACCAAAATATTTCAAAAATAGTTCAACAAGTCGGCCGTTTCGGCAAAAAAAAAGAAATGACAGTAAAAAAAATCTCTTGTCGATATACCTGTCAACTAATGTTTTTATCGATAATTTTACGTAACTAATCAACCCACTTTGGCCGGTCACTTCTCCCTGGGACAGGGTGTATTTCGTCTAGTTTTCAAAAAGATGAAATACCATTTCAGATGTAAGTACAGTTTTACTTTATTTATCATTACTTTCGTAATAAAAGATTTAACCTAAATCGAAAATCAAGCTTCGTTTACAGAATCGATTCAAAGACAATCGTTTTCTTTCTGACGGGCAGTAACTATTTGACGTTTGACACTTCTCCATATTTAACGCGCTTAAGGATTGCTGCCTTCTATATTTTGTTTGAAAATACAATCAAAAATGATCCTTGACTTTTTTGTTTGACATTTCCAAAGACTGCATCCAATTATTAACCATATGTTAACATTTGTACAGTCGACTATCTATTGCTCCATTTAGTGTTATGAAGTATAAAAAGAATAAGTCAAATATGTTTGGTGTTTTCAAGTCAAAGGTACATCTTTGTCGGTTGTCAATAAAGCGTTGCTGCCATAAAAATTAATTTAGAAATAAACTGTATTAACAACCGACAATGATGTACCTTTGACTTGAAAACTTCACATGCGTGCTACCTCACCCCCCTCAGATTTTGGCAGACTTTTTTGTTTGGAAAGATGGGGCGAAGCGTACTCCATTTATAGAGCTTTATGTATTACGCATTTAATTACAAACTTGATTAATTTTTGTTCTACTTAACAATAAGTTCAAGAAAACTAACAAATTCGCGAGTATTGTAACGACATCTTACGAAATATTAACGCAACCTTAAGTCTCGTCACGTCTTAGAGCCTGTCATAATGGTATTACAGTTTTTCTGTATGTCTCAAACAGCTTGGTTGTCTGGATTGACATCTGTCATATTGACGGCTGTCAACGTGATGAGTAACAGCTTGAATAAATTGAACCTTAATACTATTGACATAAGGAGATGATGCCATATTTTCATACATTTAGGCTAGAATCTCATATATTGATGCTGTAATCTCATATATTGAGCCCACTTTCTCTTATTTTGGTACCTAAAACCGATACATTTGGGCTAGAATCTCTTATATTGATGCTATAATCTCATATATTGATCCCACTTTCTCTTATTTTGATACCTAACACCAATACATTTGGGCTAGAATCTCATATATTGACGACGTAATCTCATATATTTACCCTAAAATTTCATACAATGACGCTCAAGGTTGGGACCCCGGAATTTACTATAAAAGGGCCATAGTCAGGCATTGGATTCCCTACGTTCGGACCGGCAGTTAGTATTTAAAGTGAAAATGGTGAAACAAGTGTTTGTGTTAAGTGGTATATATAATGGATTGCAATGAAATTAACTGAGTAAGTTCTGCTCTATTTTATATCAGAGTGTTTGGTTTATGAATAAAATATCAATTTTGACAATGATGTTATAAGAAACTATGTTTTCGTTGGAACTCCATGGAGTTGTTAAGTGTTTTTTCTACTCCTGTGCTTTTATCTGTCATTTATACATTCGTCAACACCTTTATAAGAACATAGATAATATACTCGATGAAAAGTCTATCTAGTCTATTTCCCAAAATAACACTTGTTCTATAAAAGCGCCAAAATAGTATCGCGTAATCGCGTGCAAACACGACTATTAATATAAAATAAATTACTGCCAACCTAAGAAACCTAAATAAACGCAGCGTTTTTAGAAAAAAAAAGGAAAAAATAAAAGAACCACAGACCTACTTCGTAGTTTTTTACGTTTACCGTTCGTTTGTAGGGGCAAATTGCAAACTTTGAAAGTAATTCAGGTATTTTTACTAATCTCTGTAGCTCTTTAATAATTGATCAAATAACGACGGTGTGTATTTGTGTTAGTGATGTTAGTATTCTTGAAAAATAGTGTTTTAAAACGTAAAACTTAAATGATTGTTGATTATGTTGACAAAGTAACTGCGATATCCATGAAGTTTTCAATTTCGCATTTTATGTAAAAGTAAGTATAGTCGTAGAAAAAGTATTGTATGCAACGACGTATAAGTAGGTAAAAAAATGTTCGTGGCGTTTTTCTTAACAATTTTCGCCTCCGGCTGCGCCTATGGCTCAAATTGTTACCCACGCCACTCACCTTTTTTGACCCCTCTTATACAACTGTTGCATAAACTACTATTAAATGTCATATTTATTATAAGGGTTTTAATGCCTTTAAACTTTGATTATTAAACCAACCGGATGCGAGACGCGCACATATTTCTATCAGAAAAAGTCTGCCAATTTCGGCGCGGGGGACGAGGAAACGCACACAAATACTGTTAACACTAATGCATTTTCCATTGACGTCGCTACACACGCACACGATAAAATTATCAAACACTAGCATAAAATATACTCACACAAGTACAAACACAGACACAGACAACCTGTCCGTGAACGAGATAATGTCATCTTTAAGTAAACGTAGATAGTGCGAGGAACGCGCCGTCGATAATAATATACTTAAGTATCGATATTTGTGACGTTTTGAAGTCAAAGGTACATCAATGTCGGTTGTTAATAGAGTTAATTTCTAAATGATTTTTTTATAGTAACGCCTTATTGACAACCGATAATGATGTACCTTTGACTTGAAAATGTCACATTTTATCGTAGATTTATTTATCGTATGCCTACACGTCACTGGATATAGATAGGCATTTCTTCCCTAGGGTAGTGGGAAAGCAGATGATGAAGAAATTCCAGAGAGTGCTGCGAGGTCCAGGTAGGACAGTAGAGCTGCCAAGTTTGTAACTCTTTTAGCACCACCCAGGGATCACGTGTAGGGTTGTCTAAGGTGTTTCCTACGGACGCAGAGAAACATTGATCGTAGGTTAGTTATATATTTTTGTTTCTTTACCACGTATAAGGTTTAGCTATTGATAAAATTATAATGTTAAGTTGTGATTAAATATCAAGTTTTTCTACCAGCATATTACTTACAATGTTAGTATTCTACGTAAGTTAGTTTGTCTATTTGTTCAAGACAAATCTTGCAAGCTGAATTAGAATAACTTTTATACTATCAATTTAATATTTTGATGGAAAATAATACAAATTGGAAACAAATAACTATTACAATGAAACAATAAACTGCAAAGAACTCTGGAACATCACGGGATTCGAACCCACGTGTTTAGATTACCGTTCCAATGTGCTTCCAATTACACTAGACGTTCCTCTATCCACAAGTGAATTTTTCACTGTAATGAACAATGATGAATCAGTCACTAGCGACATCGTGATGTTCCAGAGTCCTTCGCAGTTGATATTTTGATTGTAATGGGTATCTGTTTCCAATTTGTGTTACTATTTTTCTTCTTCATTTTCTATTATAAATAAAAAGTATAACATACTGCTAATGTTAATATCGACATTTATTTTTGTGCTGTCCCATCCTAAAACTTACCTGTTAGGTACAGTGATACCAGAGTCAGAAATTAAAAGTGCCCATTTAAGGGGATAAGTGTGTATAACGTACCTTATAATAAATAAAGTATAATCCATACAAAATTAAAATGCTACATAAAATGCATGGTGAAAATAAAGGAACGAATTAATTTCTAAACAGGAATATCGTTATTTCAAGCATCTACAAGTATATTTCACTTAAGGGGCGCCACACATTAGAGCGGAATTTAGTGCGAAATTCTTCACACTAGCTGAAATTTGTCTATTAAAACGGAAATTTGTTTATGGTAGCTGTATTTTTGAGACCATAGACAAATTTCAGCTATTGTGCCATACTACAAGCACACATACGCTGAGTTTCTTACGCTGGTTCTTCTCAGTTGGGGCTCCTTTCCGAACCAGTAGTAGTTTATTGCGCTTCCAATAATACGGTTTTGAAAAAAATTGAATTCAATACAGTTGTTAAACCAGTGTTTATGTTTTATTTCATTACCGTGCGTCCGTGCGTAATGTGCTATAGGCTAGGTTATCCTGATAGTGTCAGTTTTTTGAGTTCCAAACCACCTTACTGCCCTGCCCTCGGCGGTCCTCGACGACATAATAATATGTATATAATTTAAAAAGCTATGCGTGTGAAGGTAAAACTCACCTTTGAAGTACTGACGTTAATCTTTTCATTTTTGTTAATGATTAAAAATAATATGTAATTTGAATAATTTAAAAGTCGATTAAAATATGTTTAGAAACAATTTAATAACAACACACACACACAGACACGCTGTTTTTTTAACAGAGCAATGCTTTACAATTATGGCTGTATGCCGAATGGGTCTCTGCCTAACCCACGGAGTATCTTTTAAGTGTATTGCCTAACCTGTCATAACAATGACAATGAATGACATAATGGCGGACGTATTTCTGCCGCACTGGAGTCGATTACTCTTGTTTGCATTATTTAACTTACCTCCCTCGATGTAATCGTGTTCATAATTGCATACCCAATTTATGAATGAATTCATTGATAAATTGGGTATGCAATTATGAACCCGATAGTACAATGTACTATGAAGAGTCAAGTTTAAAAATTACCCTAAAGCAGATGTAGTACCATGAAGTGGCAACACTTTTTGATTGACAATATTTTTTAGTTTTTTGCTAATTTCGTGCACTATTTGATAATATTTAGACGTAATTATACTTACAGATGAAAAGAAACGTTATCCTTCTATAAACTAGATAATTCAGATCTTTTCTTACATGAGAACACGCAGCAATTCGGCATTTTTGTTCCGCGCTGACTGACATTCATTGAATGGCATTTGACGCGCGACAACTAGTTTTATATAACCGCTACGACCAGTGGTCTTGTACTTTTGGCAGAGGGGGACGCCTGACAATTACCACTCCATTGGTTTATTTCTCTGAGCCTTTAAATATACTGCTATTATGGTAATAATCAGATCATTATGAGTGGTAATTAATGAATAATTGCATTCCTGGTTTTCTTCTGTCGGAGCGAAGTACCTCCTAAAAAGTGTTCAGGTTTTATCAGGTTTGACCTTAATTTATGTATCATTCCAATATGAATACCAATAGATTGAAGTGTGTTTATATTGAGAAAGTCAAATGATGCTGTAATCGCTAATTAGACTCTAAAAATGTTGGTTAGGGCCACTAAATTCTAGTATTTCGCGTTTACAGATAAAAGGCCTAGGAATGCTAGTTTATTTATAGTTTGGGGATAAATTTTGGGTGTTCATACATATTCAGAAAAGTTACTTAGCAAATGAGTAATTTGTGCTTAGAAACACCTACTAATAAAACGAATAACACAAAGTTGGTATTATTTAGCGTAGCGTGGTCATTCACCATCCGTGCATGTCAGTGAGAAGGTGTCTGCATTAGTATTGTGAAAAAAATAATTTTGCAAAATTAAATAAATATATATATATATACATTTCCCTTTTAGCTAGCTAGTTAGATATGGGGTTTAGTAAGGGAAATAATTAGGCAGACTAAAAGGGCCTTTCCTGTCATGTTAAACGATCACCTGTTAAGTTGCGGTCGGTGATATTATTTTTTAAATAAATAATATTTTATAAGATTACTTACTATCTTTTACCACGTTAAGCCAATATTCTACTATACAATCTGTAAAATCAACTATTATTATATAAACTTGTAACTCCTCTGTTTACTCTTCATCCTACTTTATTTCTTAGAAACCATTCATCATTTAAATTTTCATCAGCTAACTCCTCCGTAAAATTAAGCTATTAAAATTGTGATTGTGTTTCGAGAGTTCAGAAGCTTCGCCAGTCTTTCATTAAAAGGATTTGGGTTACACGGAGCATTTCGGAGGGTCCCCAATACCACTAGACAATCGATCACCAAGGCCATGTTAAGGGGTTTTGCGTTCCATACGTTTAGGTTATAAAGAGGGATGCGGGGAGGTGACAATTTTGGTGCCGTGACCGGGATTTAAGCAGCTTCTTAGCTGCAATTTTGTTGCTTGTGAAATGGAAATGGAAACTGGCTGTTTTCTTTTTGGATTTCCGAAACACAATTACCATAACTATCTTTTGACCAAATTCTTCAATATATCAGTGACTTGCGTTTAAAGAAGGATAATTAACATAACTATCTGTAATACTAACGCATCTCATATATTAATTTCATAGTTTTATTTGTATATTTAACCATAGTAGTATAAAACATATGTCTGAAATACGCCAACTTTTAAACCACATTAATACCTACCTATCTTGTTTTTGTGATATCCAGGGCATTATAGATTGTACTTTAACTCATGTTTCACTGTTTACTTGTTGTTAAAACAATGACAAGACACTAAAGATCACTAATTACATACTTTTAAAGTTAATTGACACAACTGACTATGAATGATTTTCTTGTGCAGAATTTGATCGTAATCACTCAACATTTGTGAATAAAAACACTTTACACGTATCACACACAGTAGTTTATCATTTTTACGTACCGTTGATATCATATTATTGAAAAAAATAACGAAATCTCGCGAAAGAAAACAATTTAAAATATAACGCGATGTATTGCTTTGACAGTTGTTTTATTTTTTTCTAATTTCCTATAAGCATTGATGTGTCTTAGAGAATTTAATCAGGAGGAGCAATGTTTTGACATTTTCTATACCAAAAAAAAAAGTCTGCCGATATTTGCGGGGAAGGGGAGTGTCAATGTATAGCTAATCGTACAAAGAGCCACGTCAGATAAACGTCAGTCCATACATTTGCAAGACTACTGGTCATATGTTTTGGCAGAGGCAACGCCTGTCAATAGCGACTCCGGTTGGTTGTATTCTCTAAGGTTCTAGTCGAATATTGACTTGAGACTTTATTTTTCATTAAATTTTAGCAGATATATTAATCAATTCCATTATAATTGTTATTACAGGCCAGATATTGTTTGATAGCATATCGCGGGGCTTTAATTTTCCCATTTATACAAGACTTCATCAACGTGAGTTTCTTTCTGTACGCTCAGGTGGTGCTACCATCGCAGAATAATCTTGTTAGTTATTTTCTGGATTTATCTGTAAAAGAAGTCTATGTGTCTTGTAGGATATATAAGGAAAAGGAAGAAAAATTTATATTACTTGTTATCTGAGGGGTAATCGATATGCTTAAGGCTTTTATACCTGTAAATTATTCACATCTTAGGTGAGGCTAGTAGAAACTGACTAGTATAAATCTGCTGTCACTGCATTCTAGAAGCAAGTTCTTTTTTTTTTTTAATTAAAACAAACAACGAATTTCACAATCTTTATTGTCTAAACTAAATAAACTTATGCATTTCTAATTCATTTTAATTTTATCTAAAGTTGATATTTTACAAGATGCTGGCTGTAGAAGGTCATTTTATTTCATTTGTAACCGTCTCCTTGTTTTCCCGCTTTGTTAGAGAGTCTTCTTTTGTTCATTGCTGCCAGGGTAGGTCTGTGTTAGTATCTGAAAAGAAAAATTATCATACATAAATTCCTCAAGTTTCATATATTTGTAGAAATAGGAAGCATGAACTTGCGGGGGCGTAGAAGATATAAATACTATAGGTAACTGATGAGACTGGGTGTGCACTTTTGACATTTTCCTTTATCCTAACTTAGCTTGTGTACTGTAGTGCCAACATAAATGGAGTGGGGCGGCCATTTGCAAGCAATGTTCTTATATATGTGGACAACGCGTGTAAGACACCATGAGAGTTGTGATTTTTGATTGTTGTAAGGTATCCAGTTTGTTGAGTAAGGCTTATATGACTACTTTAAGAAACAAAATAGGTAATAATAGTATTTTATACATAATTTCAAGAGCTAGCACAATTTATTTGTGGGCGGCGACGCCACCATTATGAAAATTAATTAATTATATGGCGAAATAATGTACGTTGAACGTACACCATGTACGTATGATGTTTATGGCTGTACCTGTATCGGGGAACGAAATAATGGGCATTGATTGTGGCGCCGCTGGGGAGCATACTCTGCAGCGGCGCCACTTAGAACTCATAGATAGAAATTATAATCACTATTTTTTTCTTATGGAAATTGATGTGCGAATGCTGTTTATTGTGTACGTATTGAAAATAATCATTATTACTTAGTGATTTCATATACCTACGATACTTAAATTCGCGTTCCGCCTGACTGTATGAGCTGTTATGTCAGAGCGCGCGGGTGAGCGAGAGGGAGATATAAATCCTTCCCGTGCTCCCAGCTCCTTCCTCCTAGCGTTTTGTCCCAGCTTTTTGCTCTATTGAGCCTAGGGTCCGCTTGGCAACCTAATCCCAGGAATTGGCGTAGGCACACTAGGCACTAGTTTTTACGAAAGCGATTGCCATCTGACCTTCCAACCCAGAGAGGAAACTAGGCCTTGTCGGGATTAGATCCGGTTTCCTCACGATGTTTTCCTTCACCGAAAAGCGACTGGTAAATATCAAATGATATTTCGTACATAAGTTCCGAAAAACTCAGTGGTACGAGCCGAGGTTTGAACCCGAGACCTTCGGATTGAAAGTCTGACGTCTTACCGTCAGGCCACCAGCGCTCTGCGTTTATTTTTGTTGTTTTTCGTTCTGTTACTGTGTTTGTACTTCCGTATCAAAATAAACATAATTATAGGCTTTTAAACACTATCATAAAACTGTTCTCATTTAATACCCACACTAGACTACAATATATTTTTCATGCCAAATATGGTAAATATACGTTTAAAAAAGTGTCAAGTTTTTTTTCTAACCATAAATATATAAAAAATATATTATTATTATATTAAAAAAAAACGTAACGTGCCGTATTTTGTAAAACGCTTCGTTTGCTTGGCTGTTTATGATTTTTCCTTGGTCCTTATAAAAATATGGATATGTCAGATTTTTAGGGTTCCGTAGTCAACTAGGAACCCTTATAGTTTCGCTTTGTCTGCCCGTCCGTCCGTCCGTCCGTCCGTCCGCGGATAATCTCAGTGACCGTTAGCACTAGAAAGCTGAAATTTGGTACTAATATGTATATCAATCACGCCGACAAAGTGGTAAAATAAAAAGTGGAAATTTTTTTTTATTAGGGTACCTCCCCTATACGTAAAGTGGGGAGTGATTTTTTTTTTCATTTCAAGCCTAACGTGTGATATATTGTTGGATAGGTATTTAAAAATGAATAGGGGTTTCCTAAAATCATTTTTCGATAATGTAAATATTTTCGGAAATATTCGCTCCAGAAGTAAAAAAATATGCGTCCCCCCCCCTCTAACTTTTGAACCGTAAGTTTTAAAAATATGAAAAAAATCTCAAAAGTAGAACTTTATAAAAACTTTCTAGGAAAATTATTTTGAACTTGATAGGATGAATAGTTTTTGAAAAAAAATTACAAAATAATTTCTGAACTAAGTTTGTAATTTAACCGCATAAGCAGGTGTTTATTGTACCTGTAATTTCTACAAAATTACAATGAAATGACGTGCTTTCAAATAAAGTAAAAACGGTGAAAATCGGTTCACGCAATAAAGAATTATTCCATAAAAATCATCTTCCATACTTTAAGCTCGCGCGCAATAGTTTACTTAATTTGCCGATAGATGTCGCTGTACGTGGAACTCTCATATCATATCCTACATGGCGGTGTTATTAACTCTTAAGTGGGGACACTTACTGTGACGGACGGAAAACTACGGAACCCTACACTGAGCGTGGCCCGACACGCTCTTGGCCGGTTTTTTTTAAAAGTTTATCGTAGTCGTAGCGAAGAAACTGTCGAAGTGTACGATGCTATTTGAAATTTGGTAAAATGGTTGAACAATAAACTATATATGTATATACATAAGTATATGATGGTTTAGTGTCACGAAATTGTAGTTCATTTCAATTAGTTTGTACTGATGCTGGCATGTAGGTAAATCTGTTTCGTTGTATAAAAAGTTACATGTTGAACTTATAAATTATAATGAAGCGTGCTAAATGCGTATCAGTGTGCCTAGAAGAACAAAAAGATGTATTTCAGAAATATAAATACCTATTTGAAAGTGTGAGGAAGTTACCGTCAAGTGAGAGTATGTTTTTAAAGACATTAGCAAGGAGCTATCATTTCGTATGACACCGAAAGCAACAGCCCCGGGGTGGTGAGCAATTTAAAGAGTAACGATGCTCAGTTTGTTTTTCGTACAACAGATGCGGCAATCTTAAGTTTAAAATATGCTGTAAATTCACAGAACTATTGTAAATTACTACATGAACCGGGAATATGTTTATGCATGTTTCCTGGAAGCATTTCTTCTAGTGAATTATAAAAAAATATTCTCTTGAACAAATTGCTCGACACACAGGTACTTACTTAAAACCTATTGTTGAGCTGATGAGATACTGGTACGAGAACCAAACTAATTGTGTTAGGGGGGGCGACGCGTCGTCTATAGTGATTACAGACTAGACTGCGGTGTTCGCCAGGGCGGTTTGACCTCCCCGGACCTCTTCAATCTCTATATAGATAAGCTGACTACCACCAGGGTCGGCTGTCATGTTGGGGGTGTTTGTTTAAACAATCTTAGCTATACGGACGACATGGTGCTGCTGAGTCCGTCTGTCAGCGGTCTCCAAAGGCTACTCGGTTTGTGAACGGTATGCAGCGGCCCAGGGCCTGGTTCTAAAAACTGAGATGATGGTATTTAGGGCAGACAGAGGTCCGGAAAGGACACCTAAGTTGGAACTGAATGGCCCACCGGTGAGGATTGTTAATAAGTTTAAATACCTTGGGCATATCTTATGCAGTGACCAAAAGGACGACCTTGACATGGAAAGCGAACGACGAGCTATATGCGTCAGGTGTAACATGCTCGCACGCTTTGCTAGGTGTACAAACAGTGTTAAGATGACTCTGTTCCGAGCATTTTGTCAGTGTTTGTACGTACACCTATATGGGTCAACTTCAATAGGAAAGCATTTTCAACGTTGCGGGTTCAATACAATAACGCTTTCGGCATCCTACCGAGGTTACCCAGGTTCTGTAGCGCGTCGGGCATGTTCGCAGCGGTAGGGGTGTCCGACTTTTTCGTCATTATTAGAGGGAGGATTGCAGGTTTCTGGAAGAAATTGAGAGCTCAGACAACCGCATTCTTAAAAGTATCTCCGAGAGCCTGTAAAGCCCAATCTTCCGTTACTGGTGATCCATTCATCAAAATGAAAACCGGAAGTAAATGTGTGACATATCATATTAATAAAATGTAAAATACAATATTTTGAAGATGTTATCATGATAAACGTGAATATACTGGCTCATAAAAAGAATAAAACGCAAAGTTTGTATCGCATAATGTTGTTGCCTTTGCAAATGCTTGCGACTATATTCATGACACAGATTACCTACAAAAGATTCCGCATTTTTAGAAAACATCTACGAAGCCCCAGTTACCAGTTGCCACATTTAAGCGAAGCGCTCTTATTGCACTATACTACGCCGTAAGCCGTACTCTGTGTTATGTCAGACACTAAATATATTATACGCGAAGTAAATCATTGATTTATATTTTTTGTCCGCAGACTCCGGAACGTGTCATGGATGAAACCAACATATGCGATGGTTCTCACACTTTATTATGCTGCTTTCTCACTTAGTAGTGTTTCTCACGTAGATATGCCTTCCTGAATTGCCCAGCATTAATCAGGAAGTAATACAGGCCGTGTTCGACACTGCATCGACTCCGCACCGTCAAATGAGGCAGTGACCTTAAGCCAACAATATTCATTTTGATGATTCAAATGATTTGATGATGATGGCAGCCTATTTATTGGATAAATTTGTAAAGCGTCTGCTAGACGGTCGCCAACAAGCCCCTCCGACAGAGTGACCTTGGTCTGGACGGACCGTGTAGACAGTTGTTTCCAGCAAATTGTTTGAACCATCAACCAAGGTCAGGGTGACCTTAGACCGTCGGCAACCTTGTTGGCGACCGTCTAGCAGACGCTTACGTTATTGTACACACCTGCTAAATGTTGTGAAAATTAAGGCCCATGAGAGTTCAATGTTTTCTTAGCTTGACAAGCGTGACATGGCTTTGACTTTTCTCACCACGTAGACATAGTGTACGTCAGTAACGTCACACAACCATTACGTATGCTGATTCTAGTGGGAGCCATCTGTGAGTCAGGGTATTACGAGCGGGGCGGAAGCGGGCGATGGCGGGGCTCGTGTTTGAGATTTATTTTACGACAGAGCCGTAAATCAGAAATCTTCAGGCTGAAGTGAAAGTGGCTCCGTCCGTAGTTTGCGTGCTGCAACGGTTTACAGCTTTATGCTTTGCCTTGAATTACGAATGCGGAGTTTGACTACTTAAATACATACTTGCAACTTTTTTACAGGTCGAGTACTTTCTATTTGCGGTTCGGGATTCCTAAGTTTTCGTAGGAACATAATTATTGGGAAATGAAAACGTTATTTACAACACAGATTATTCATTAAATCCATACATCCTATTAACATTTTTTTTTTAGTGTGTTAACTTTATTACGTTAAATAATACAATATAATATAAAAAGTAACAACATAAGAAGAAGAGGAATCTAGTGTTCTATGGTGGGTATTCCACAGTCGTCTTCGCATCCAAATCTTTCTATTCTTCTTCTCGTTCCTCTAATTCTCATAGAGACCGCTCTGATGATTGATATTTGTATTTTGACTTTGATCCAGCTTATTATTTGTGAGTATGGTTTCGACCATTTTTCACTTAGCTTTAGACATGTTTTCTTTATAAAGGATTCGTATTATATTCCAACAATGCCATCGCAGGAGACCACAAGTGGAGTAAATGAGGCTCCAAGATCTTCCGCAGCCAGATCGTATTTGCGATGTTTTTCACGAGCGTGTATTTGGGCGATTGTGGGCCATGTGAGTAGGCCATACGAAGCGGCGTCGGCATTTACGATGCGAATGTCAAAGAACGCCTTCCTCGCTGGCTCCCACACACTTTCCATTAGTAGGTCGCTTATTAGCCCTGGTTAATCTAGGGTTGCGGCTCGCATTATTGGCTCAGTGGTAGCCGAACCCCATGCTAGTTCCGCCCAGTTTTTGATGTCGTCTCTGTGTTGGTCGTGGCCTCTTTTTATGAGCCCTCCTCTCTTGCAATTAAGTGCGTGGTTGAGGTTGAAACTATTTTCTCCACAACCATCGCAAGTTGGTGGCAGGTTAGAGGGTTCATGCCCGTATCTGATCGCAAGGCCATCACGAAACTGCGTTGCTGTTAGGTCGGTATCATCAGCTTTGGTCGGTATTACTGTTAGCCAGTGTGATGATTTTTTTTCAATCGCCCTTTGAATGCTTTTTTGTTTCTTTGTTGTCAGCTTACTTAGGATTGATTCTAATTCGTTGTTCATTTTTTTCTCGCTTTTTTTCTTTCTTGGTTTAGAACTTTATATACATGTTTTTGGTGGTCGACTATGTTAATTTCTTCGCCGGTTCGAATTGCATTTATTAATATTTTGTTTGCATTTGATGATATTTCATGTGCGGTTTTTGCTTGTTTTGTGGGATCATTAATTGCAAGGCCTCCCAGCCTTGCTGGAAGTGCAAAGAGTTCGTGTTCTATGGATGTTATTTCTCTGCCCAGTATTGAGGGCGTTAAATGAGTCTTGATTGCGTTCTTTAGGTAATTGTAGTCTTCGTCTGTTCCATCGGTTACTCTTTGTAGGTATTGCCATTCATATTGCAGTGATTTAGTAAATGCAGTATGGACAGCTTGAGGATATTTTTCACTGGCTTTTGTGATTTTAGGGATGCAGTCTGTCCAATTTTTCACTTTTTGTAGTATGTAGTCGGTTTTATCGTTTATGGGTCCAATAAAGCTTCCCAAAAACCGTTGTGATTTTACAATTTTGATTCCTTATTTATCGAATTTTTGTTTGGCGATTTCTGTGAGGCCTTCTTTTACTATTAGATAACTCTTTGTTGGCTCAGGAAAATAGCCGTATGTGGGTCCTTCTTTCATTAGTAGGGTGAACCATTCTAGTATTTCATCAAATTTGCCTAAGCATGCTGAGTCGTCTGCATACCAGTTCTGAATGTATTTTTTCTTGTTTTTGCATGATTTTATTAGTGGTAATATTCCAATCGCATACATTTGCATTGCTAATGGGTCGCATTGGGTTGTTCCTTCTTTACTTAATATGTATTTATTAGTATTTCTAAATGATATGACTGCGTGTCCTCTGTAGGTATTAAAGAGGAATCTCGAGCATCGGGGCCACAGAAGTCTGGCATTCCATAATGCTAATGAACGATTGAGAGCATTGAAGGCATTGGTAGCGTCGACGAAGAGTATACCTTCGGTGCCGTCTTCATGGAAGCTTTGTGACATTGCGTGTGCTGCGCCTTCTATACCAGCTTTTATTCCATTGCATAGTTGATCTGCTCCGCAAGCTTGTTGTACGTCAGTGCCTGTCGCTAAAGCCATAGTTTTTGCTGTGATGCGTTGAAGTATTTCCCCAATACCAATTGGGTGGACACCTGGACGCTTGTCAAGGGCGATGCCTCTTCTGGCCAGCAGCGCTCTTATTGCATCCCATTCTACTATTTCGTTTGCTAGTTTTCTTGTTAAGGCTGCTATTGATTCTCTTAGTTTGAGGCTGTGTGGGCCAAATCGTAAAAGCATCGTTTTTCATTGATCAGCATCAGTGCCGCTTAGGCCTGCATCACCTGAGATGCTTCTTGCTACTTTTTCAATATGATTGGACGTTATAACAACGCCTAGGTTTGGAAGTTGTGTTGTTTGGTCAAAATCCGATATATTTGGTGTTGCTTGGTTCGGGTGTTTTTCTTCTAGGATCTGAAATATGGTTTTGTCACCAATTTTGTCATTAGGGTTTAATATTCCACCTCCATTCCGTTCTGTGATAAATCTATTGGCTTGTCTTATTTTTCCTTGTAGCATCAGTCTATTAAACACACGCGACAAATGATCACAGTCTTGTTGTTTTTTATAACGATTAACCGTTTTGTTGCATCTCTCGGCTTCCTGTATTAAATCATCAAATTGACTTTCTCGCCACATTTCCAGTCTCCTGTTTATTAGACGTCTGATATCCGGGCTTTTAGTTACTAGACTATCCCTTTTATAAGTCGCTCCAAAATCATGCCAATTATCGTGCCCAGAGAAATAGTATAATAATCGGAATAAGTAATAAATAATCGGAAAAATTACTGGCATATCCAAGGTCACCCGTATCTCGCGTGGTAAATAGGAGTATTTGACGGACATGCAGTATAACGCACATAATTTGCCATAAATAATATCGCCAGCATACTGCACATGTTCTAAAATGAACCCATCGTACCCAGGCGATTTACCCCTTGTCATTTGGGTAACTGCTTTTTTGACATCCTGGGGGTAAATTGCACTGAGCCCGCCCTACCTGAGGTCAAATTGCGTTTTATGACTTATGACTCACTCCATTCTCTTTGCTACGAGTAAACGAGAAAAGAATTGTGTCAAAAATTGAATCCTATATCCTAGGTAGGATATATAAGATTCAATTTTTGAATACCATTCCAAACTTTAACACAATTATTTTCTCGTTTACTCGTAGCAAAGAGAATGGAGTGACTCGTAGCAAGTATATTCATTTTAATCTTATATTATTTGGCTACCCGTGTAGCGTACAGTGTACCCCATGCGTTTTATGACTATCCTTATCACAGTTATGTAAATAAGCGTATATTCGTACCAAACTAGCTCTAAGCTGAGAATATTGTTTCGCGAGTACATTTCGGAGCATTGCCTCACCTGGCGCGAATGTGCGGTAAATCTGTTATATTGTGTAATATGAAGCTTCATTTTGATAGTAGCGATGAACCGAAATGGTACCTTATGAACGGTTACTAAAGCCAATTTAGAGCCCTGTGTCATTCCTATCATTTAGTAGCATATGTGACTAGAAAACTAGCAAGCCAGTAGTGCCAGTATGAAGGCTAGTTTACACCAGTGCGTATGCAGCAGTAGAGTCTGTCCGAAAAGAGAAGTGTCGTAGAATGTATAAGCTCCCATGTAAACAACGGCACTTCTCTTTCCGGACATAATACTATGCCCCAGTTCACTGCGTGGACATACTGGACAATGGACATGCACACGCCGGTTGTAAATGTGATCAAAATTACGCGTACTATCTACTTTATTGCCTTGCCACAACTCACCCTTGTGGGCAAGGCTTAAACCTTCCTTGTTTGATCAAATCGCAGAGAACCTCCTTATTAAATATTGTGTCTAGCCGTCTAGAGGTTAAGGCATGTCACGGGCGTTAGGTATACTTGTTACGGATTTGGAGGTTATGGTACGCTGGTTTACTAAACTCGACTGGCGTACGCTATTGCAACCAATTTGTACCTACACGAGTATACATGGCCAAAACTGTTCCGGACGTATGACGACGTTAAGCGAACTGCGAATCCACGGATGGACCAATATAATTTTGAGCTCAAGTTTGCGCGTTTACCGCTAAGAAAACCCCATTTACTGTGGCACCTCAGTTCCAAGGCACAATTCATACAATGTCAGGAAGTATTGGGATCCTCGGTGTCGACATTTCCAGTGACGTCCAATACCGTAGTCACGTTGAAAGGAAGGCCACGCTGGCATCCAAAAAGCTCGGTATGCTCAATAGAGCGAGGAGATGGGAATGGATTGCTTCATTCCCAACTCGGTAATAGCTGCAGGAGCAAATAAACGACCTTGGTTTAATCGGCCCTGTAGAGAAGCTACAATTTGCAAACAGGCTGCTTACAGGGCTTGGACCAAGGCCGTTACTGATAAGGATCCCAACATATCTGATGTGAAACGCAAGTTAAACGCTGCCTCGAGGTCCAGTAAAACAGCCGTTGCCAGAGCCAAATTTGACTTCGTCGGCAGAATTGGTGAGAAACTAGCAGGCTACCCCAGCGGGAGTCGTGCCTTCTGGTCACTTGCCAAAGCTACCGAGGGAAACTTTTGTCGGTCGTCTTTACCACCACTGCGTAATGCTGATGGTAATCTGGCCCATAGCGCAAAAGAGAAAGCCGATCTTCTTGGTACTCTTTTCGCCTCGAACTCGACCCTGAACGACGATGGCAGCACCGTACCGCCTACCATCCCGCAGTGCGCATCCTCGATGCCAGAAATTAGCATCAAACAGAGTGATGTCCGGCGGGAGCTGCTATCATTAAACGTTCACAAGTCGAGTGGGCCAGACGGCATACCAGCAGTTGTGCTCAAACGGTGTGCTCCTGAGTTGTGTCCCGTGCTAACGCGCCTTTTCACACTCTCTTACCACAAGCGGCAATTAAGTGCCGTCTTCATGGAAGACCGCCCTCGTGCACCCTGTGCCTAAAAAGGGCGATAGTTCAGACCCGTCGAATTACGGGCCTATCGCTATAACCTCCCTTCTCTCCAAGGTTATGAAGCGCATAATCAATGCGAAGCTTCTGGGATACCTAGAAGAGCACGACCTGATCAGTGATCGCCAGTATGGCTTTCGCCACGGTCGCTCAACTGGTGACCTTCTAGTGTATCTCACTCACCGCTGGGCTTCAGCCATTGAGAGTCAGGGAGAGGCATTGGCAGTCAGCCTTGATATAGCTAAGGCGTTCGATCGGGTCTGGCATAGAGGTCTTCTGTCGAAGTTGCCAGCTTACGGCCTGCCCGAGGGATTATGCAGATGGGTTGCCAGCTTTTTGTCCGGCAGAAGCATACGAGCCGTAGTCGACGGAAGTTGCTCCGAATGCTTTGACATAAACGCTGGTGTCCCGCAAGGCTCCGTGCTATCCCCAACGCTGTTTTTGCTGCATATCAATGATATGTTGTCTATCGGCGACATTCATTGTTATGCGGACGACAGTACTGGGGATGCCTGTTACACGGGCCGTGCCAATATCCCTCGATCCGTTGTGGTAGAGAGTCGTGAAAAACTTGTGTCCGATATCGAGAATACTCTTTCTGGAGTCTCGATGTGGGGTCAGGACAACTTGGTCCGATTTAACTCCACAAAGACACAAGTCTGCGCGTTTACCGCTGAGAAAACCCCATTTACTGTGGCCCCTCAGTTCCAAGGCACAACCCTTACAATGTCAGGGAGTATAGGGATCCTCGGTGTCGACATCTCCAGTGACGTCCAATTCCGTAGTCACATTGAGGAGAAGGCCAAGCTGGCATCCAAAAAGCTCGGTGTGCTCAATAGAGCGAGGAGATACTTCACTCCGAGGCAGAGACTGCTTCTATACAAGTCGCAAGTCAGACCCCAAATGGAGTACTGCTGTCACCTTTGGGCGGGAGCACCTGGATACCAGCTTGGGCCCTTTGACTCGGTACAAAGGCGCGCTGTGCGGATCATCGACGATCCCAAACTCACGAGCGATATTGAGCCTTTGAGTCTAAGGAGAGACTTTGCCTCCTTATGTGTGTTCTATCGCTTGTACAATGGGTTGTGCTCTGAAGAACTGTTTGATATGATAATTATTTTACATGTTTTAAAGTGGGTATTCCACTCATACATTAGTATGTTATTCAATCAAATACAAACATTGAAAACATTGAAAAATTAATCAACCCAGTTGGACTTGAACCAACATCGATACGCCTTACCGGGGCTCGATATCGCTTTACCAATTAAGCTATGGGTTCAGTTACCGAGCTGACGAAATTCTCAATGCCTTCAATCATCTTTTTGCATTTATTTTTACATCGACTTTATAGCAGCCGTAAGCGACATCTAGGTGCCAACCACTAAGAGTTAGATACCCTTCCCGCTGACCCTTTTACAAGTGTCACAACGGAAATAACAGATGGCGCCTGCTATCAACTCATAACTAAGCGATATCGAGCCCCGGTAAGGCGTATCGATGTTGGTTCAAGTCCAACTGGGTTGATTATTTTTTCAATGTTTTCAATGTTTGTATTTGATTGAATAACATACTAATGTTTGATATGATGCCCACGGCAGCCTTTTATCACCGCACCGCTCGCCGCCGGCAGGGTGTTCATCCTCACACCCTGGAGCCTAAGGGGTCGGGCACTGTACGGTTTAAGAGGAATTTCCTCCCACGAACGCTGCGGCTGTGGAATGAACTCCCTGCCGAGGTTTTCCCAGCGGGCTACAGTATGAGGTTCTTCAAAAAAGGAGTGTATAGGTTCTTAAAGGGTAGGCAACGCGCATGTGAATCCTCTGGGGTTGCAGGCGTCCATAGGCTACGGTAACTGCTTACCATCAGGCGGGCCGTATGCTTGTTTGCCACCGTCGTGGTATTAAAAAAAAAGATACCTTCACTCTGGAGCAGAGACTGCTTCTATACAAGTCGCAAATCAGACCTAATATGGAGTACTGCTGTCATGTTTGAGCAGGAGCGCCATACCAGCTTGGGCCCTTTGACTCGGTACAAAGGCGCGCTGTGCGAATCGTCGACGATCCCAAACGCACGAGCGATATCGAACCTTTTAATCTAAGGAGAGACTTTGCCTCCCTTTGTGTGTTTTATCGCTTGTACAATTGGTTGTGCTTTGAAGAACTGTTTGACATGATGCCCACGGTCGCTTTATATCACCACACCGTTCGCCGTCGGCAGGATGTTCAACCTCACACCCTGGAGCCTAAAGGGTCGCGTACTGTGCGGTTCAAGGGGAATTTCTTCCCGGGAACCTCCGGCTGTGGAATGAACTCCCTGCCGAGGTTCTTAAAGGGTAGGCAACGCGCATGTGAATCCTCCGCAGTTACAGACGTCCATAGGCTAGGCTTACTATCAGGCGGGCCGTATGCTTGTTTGCCACCATGGTGGTATATAAGATACGTGGGCAACAAGGTACCTAAATGCATGTCAGTAATTAATTTAGTGTCGTACTTGTTGTACTTACCTATCACGTTTGTTGTCTGCGAACGAGTAAACGAGCACTTTGTTTATGGCTGCGGTTATAAGTATTTTATTTACAACGTGTAACGATATGAACAATTATTACCTGTGGTTACATTTGTGCAAATATTGGTAATATTTATTCTTTCCTTTACCATTCTATATTGGCAATATGAGCGCAGATGGCACAGTTTTATAGATCATCAATTATTGGAGAAATCAAGTGTGATTCACGCTGACCGCTCACATCACATAGCTCGCAGCGCCGTGCAGATTGCGCATAAAAAGGCTGGAATAAATTAATTAAAATTGTATCAATTTTGAGCACAGTTACTCATTTTCTGTATTATTATTGTAACGTATGTATTACTCGTAGTATCGGCGTTAAGGCATGTTGTGCTAAGTATGTATAACGTCTATGCTCAGCCAAAAAAAAAGCTTGTGATCGAATGGATAGAGGTAGAGATGGAATGTGTGAAACTTGTGAATAGTTGACCGACTGCCGGACGACACTCGTGTTTGACAACGCCCGATGCATCGTGTGAGGTATCCCTTTGATCCTTTAGCCTATTAGCCATGGAACTGACGGTTGGAAGCAGAGGCGTATTTGGAAATTTGGCGCCCCGGGCCAGAAAAATTTGCCGCCCCAGCTGTTACTTAACCATAAAGAATATTAAAATTTTCTTGAGACTCTGAACCTAAGGGTTCAGAAGGGTGCACTAAGGTGTACGGTCAAACGTTGAAAAAACCGGCCAAGTGCGTGTCGGACCACGCATAATGTAGGGTTCCGTACCTTGCATTAAATAAGAATCAAACAACAAAAGGTCGTATCTGATGCCTACGGATTTTTTTTTGAAATAACCGAAAATGGCTAAACCAATAATGTTCAAAACAATTTTCGTAGAGAGTATGTAATAAGGCGCATCTTCTCAATTTTTTTAAATTTTTTGCGGACTTACGGTAAAAAAGTTACAGGGGGGAGGATACAACCTTTCTGAATTTCGAAGTGATTTTTTCTGAAAATATAAACTTAATCAAAAAATGGTCAAAGACACCTCGATATTATTTTTAAAGATCTATCGATTGATGTGCACCATGTTGATATTTGGTAAAAAAGTTTTTTTGAAATTTAGTTACATGCTCCGCCCCCCCTAAAAATATTTTTTTCTACAATTTAACTAAAAAGCGGCATACAAAATACACCTTATGTCTAAATTTCATTAAAATAAATCTTAAAGTTTCGGAGTAAAATGGCGGACATACGGACAGAGGTACATGACAAAACTATAAGGGTTCCGTTTTTGCTATTTTCGCTACGGAACTCTAAAAACACCCTGCTGACGCCTTTTGCACATGTGCGTAGCGGGTACAGCGTACATACAGCGCTACACGTTTCGGCGCGTAACCTCAGCGGATCGAGAGCGAAACAAGTACGACCCAAGTAACACAGGAAGCATTATAACATATGAATAGTTAACTTATTTCGAACTTAAGGACCGTATAAACTCTTAAATACGTTCACCGAGCAACTTTTCGCATTATATGATGCTTTGAGCTGTATAACGGTTGTATAATGGCATATCTAAATGCTTTTGTAAAGCCTTTAGCTTTAGTGCAGCAAACCACAACGCAACTGTACAGATTTCAGCTGTTTAAAAGCACTTAAGTGCTTTAGGTTCTACAATAGCATTATATAATGCTTTAAGATGTATAACGGTTGTATAATGGCATGTATAAAGGCTTTTTTAAAGCCTTTAGTTTTAGTGCAGCGAACCAAAATGCAATTGTACAGCTGAATGCTGTACAGTTGCGTTTTGGTTTGCTACACTAATGCTTCGGTGTGGTTTAGTGCCTTAGGTTCTACAATAGCATAAATAAATGCTTAATGCTGTTTAAGAGCATGAATATTAGCCATTATAATGCCACGTAAATTCGCTATACAGCTTTCAGCTATTTTTAATGCCTTAGGGTATACAATAGCATTTATAAGTAGGTAATACGTTCCTAATGCGAGGGGGGGGGGGGGCGGTCATTCCGAAGATCACATCATCAATGTGTAAAAAAAAGGAATGAAAGTCGTGCTTCTATAAACGTTTAATGGTATAAAATATTATCTACTAAATAGTTTTTTATTTTACAATTAAGCTTAAAACACATTTTTTTAAATGACATCACTCTATTTGGCAGGGGGAGGGTTGGATGATTTTAGGGGGGGGGGGGTAAAAATCATCAAAAATTGATGACGTAATTTATGAACAGCCCCTATACAGCTTTTAGCGGTTTTAGTGCCTTAGGTTTTACAATAGCATAAATAAATGCTTAATAGCATAATTATTCACGTGTAATGCTGTAGGCATAAATAAGGCATTTCTTAAGTGTCACTGAGCTGCTATTGGACTAAGAGCTAGCCACGTCAGATTATGACACAATAATGAGAGCAACAAAACCCGTCTGGTTAGATTGCTATACTATTCTTATTGCTAGATCCTGGCATCTGGCAGCTTTTAATGGGTGGAGGTCACAGTGACAGACTAGCAAAATGTTTTAATTGGAAAATAGTAATACCAAACTAGGTAAAAATTGCCGATGTTGTCTCAGTTATAAAGGACAGGGCCTATATTTTAAGGGGCTCCCTGGCGCCACCTTAGATCTGATTCCCTTAGTTTTCTAATGATTTTTATAGCTTATCATATTATCAGTAACGGCTTTAAACAATATAGTATCCTATATTTACTTCAATATTCATTGTCTTCGAGATATTTGACATCAAAGTCGAACCGGTTTAGGCTAAAAAAGTGGTTTTATGGTCATAAATTTTGTTTTAATTAGTTAAAAATTAAAATCTCTCTACAGTTTTTAGAGACATCAAAGAGGAACCCTAATATGTAGATTACGTATATGTAAGATTCTTTACACCATTCGAATATCGATAAAAGTATTTTTTTAGACCATATTTTAAAAATATCATAAAAAAATAACGGCTCATTTATTTCAAGATCCGGCTCTACAGAATGGAGATAAAAGATTCAAAAACCGATAGTCGTTTGCCTTATAATTCTATCTACGAGGGTTGCTACTTATATATCCGGAAACAAAAAAACAAACAAACGTACACGGCTGAAAATGGTTTTATTGTTTTTCAAAGTATTCCCCTTGATGATCTATGCACTTTTGCATTCGCATGAACCAATTTTTAAAGCACTTCTGCCACTCCGCCTGAGGTACCTCCATAACGTGTTGTTTGAATGCGTCGACAGCATCTTCAGCGGTCGAAAATCGTTGACCGCGTAATTTATTCTTTATATTTGGAAATAAATTAAAATCGTTGGGTGCCAAGTCAGGGCTGTACGGCGGATGACCCGTTAATTCCACATTTTGACCCTCCAAAAATAGAGTTGTTTCGCGTGACGTATGACAGCTGGCATTGTCATGATGAAGAATGATTCTTCGTCGCTGGTTAGTTTTACGAATTTGTTCAAATACTTCCGGTAAGCAAATGGTCGTGTACCACTCTGGATTAACCGTTCTACGGTTTTCTAGTGGCACTGTAGCTACATGGCCATTAATACCGAAGAAGCAGGCCACCATTTGTTTCAATGTACTTTTTGCACGAGTAACTTTCGTAGGGTTCGGCTCATTTTGAAACACCCATACCGTTGATTGTTGCTTCGTTTCGGGATCGTATGCATAGATCCAGGATTCGTCACCTGTATAGATGTTATAAACGGCTTTTGAGTCACCACGGTTATATTTTTTTAACATTTTATTGCACCATTCGACGCGAGCATCTTTTTGCTCTTTTGTTAAGTTGTGGGGTATCCAACGCGAACAAATTTTTTTTACAGCCAAATAATTATGTAATATGCTATTAATGCTGGTCATAGAAATACCCAGAGTCGCCTCTATCTCGCGGTACGTAACATGTCGGTCGTCCATTATAAGTTTTCGCACAGCCTCGATATTTTGTTGTACAACGACCGATTTCGGGCGACCTGCCTTAACTTCGTCCGTAAGCATACTACGTCCACGATTGAACTCACTAAACCAGTGATACACAGTAGTTTTAGATGGGGCTTCATCACCAAAAGTTGAAGTTAGTTGATCTATGCACTGTTGTTGCGTTAAACCACGCCGAAAATCATAATAAATCATAGCACGAATATTTTCACG
The DNA here is from genome assembly GCA_947086415.1 of Pammene aurita. Lineage (NCBI taxonomy): Eukaryota > Metazoa > Arthropoda > Insecta > Lepidoptera > Tortricidae > Pammene > Pammene aurita. The sequence goes on along the minus strand of OX352293.1, from coordinate 18,316,513 downwards.
AGTGAGTTCCATTCTTGCTGCGAGATGACATTTAAAACCCGTCAAAAACAAAACACGAGCGTTAATAAGAAAGAAAAAATATACCGGCCAGTACTTAAAAAAGTTCAAATTTTACCATGGAGGTCAAATATGCTATTTAAGAAGATTGTAATCCCGGTTTCCGGATATATAAATAGCAGCCTATGTATAGTGAATATGTTGGAATATCGACTCAAAACTGGTCAAAAATCGATAAAAAAAATCTTAGACCAAAAATATTGTGTATTATTACCATACATCGGGGTTTTCGGTGCGGGAATGTTTGACATTAGCCAAAGAGTAGACATTAACTTAAAAAACAGAATGTACTCTGGCACGTTTCTACCTAATGAATAATCGATCGAAAAAATCATAGGTATATACAATTTATATGTAATAGCTGACTATTATGTATATATATTGTAGGTACATATACCTATGATTTTTCAAGTATTTTTTTATTAATTCATGTAATGACTGATCATTGTCAACCTCTTCAGTTAATCAAATAGTTCATAAATATCGGACGTCAAGATTAATATTTGACACTTATTATACCGTGTCTTTGTCTTAGGTAGATCTAGTTAATAAATTTCGGATATGCAATTGCATTTTTAAAATACTAAGTATATAATAGTCAATACAAACATGCCTCTAAGAAAAAAAGCTCGTATCATAGTGTGTAAGCTATTCACAGAGAGGTAGTTATTCATTAGGCATAATATGATATTTTCTCAGACTAACTCTCAACCTATCTGTTTATCTCTACTCTTTCTCAAATCGTTCCCGCACCGAAAACCCCGATGTATGATTATTACGGAAACAAAAACAGTAGGCGACAAACTATGAACTATATTTTATTATACATCGTTTGGCACTACTTTCTTCCAACATAAACTTTTGTATAATTTCTCTTAATATTGTATAGTATTTGTATAGTTTCTCATAATATTGCATCAAACCCAGATCTCTAGGATTTATTTTCTTGAAATGGTTTGCATTCTTTGACCTCCACCACTTTAAAGCTGCCAGATGTCCAGATCTAGAAATAAGCATAGTATACCAAACTGACTAGAGGGGTTTGGTTGCTCTCATTATTGTGTCATATCCGACGTGGCTAGCTCTCCGTCTATATAGGCCAACGCCATTTTGTAAATAATTTATAACCTAAAAATAAAATCATGCGGACCTATTTATACCAGGAAAATACCTATATAATAATGAAATTACTTAATTTAAGACTGCTCAACCAACACTATTATGTTAATAATGCAAAACTCGTTCTTTACGAGGATTGTACAATTGTTTTGTTTATTTGACGCATATCTTTTTATAATATTTTATAGCAAAACCACAATAAATCAAAGGCGCGTGAAAATATTCAATGAAACTTATATACACATTTACAGTAAACTACATTGCGCAGTAATACATATTTATTCATATTGCATCGTCATGTACATAATAAGGTGTTATAATTTTGAGATAGTTCATGACACCCTGTCAGGGCACACAATAGTTCTTACATACTAACATATAAAGTTTATATAGATAATAGGTACTTAATTATATTTTCTTACAAGCATCTAAACAATGTCAACAAGTCTTGAGGATATTGCATACATGAGTTTTAGATTAAAAATATTAATGTCAGCAGTGAATTGAATAAACATGTTATTGAATTTGTGAGTCAAATGTACTTAAATATTATAGGACAATCTTACACAAATCGACTTAGGCCCACAGTAAGCTCAATAAGGCTTGTGTTATGGGTACTAGACGACGATATATATAATATACAGATAAATACTTAAATACATAGAACTTATTTCTAAACAAATTTTTATAATATATCTGGTAGAGTAATATAGCAAATAATTGTGCCAAATTTTGAATGGCTAGCGTGCTATCTTCAAGGAATAATTCGACAGAATAGTAACATTTTTCTATTAAAAGGGTTTTTAACTTAGATTTAAATATTAGCAGCTGCCTCCTGGATTTATTTTTTAATTGCATAATTTAGAAGCTAGGAAGAGAATAAAATTTTATAAACAAATATCTTATTAAGTATTTATTGTATACAAAAATAATTAGGTAACTTTAAACTTATTCTTGAAAACGTACCGAACTGCAAATCAGTAATTTATTTGTTTTTGTTTTATTCAACAGTTATAAATTATAATAGTTACATGTACACCCCTAAAAATGTTTTTAAAAATAATTCTTGTGCTCCAATATATGGCGGATTATAAAAGCCATTTACACACCAAATTTTATTATGGTAATGGGACGTGTAGCTGGTAAGTGAAACGCTTAACGTGTGGATAATAACTGTTTAATCTTGGAAAATAGATCGCTTTATATAGGTACACAATCCTTTGTTCTTAGTTTAGGTTAATACACTGATCAAGGACGAGGTCACAGAAAATAGAAATGATTTTTATAATATTCCGTATATGGTTGTAGCGTATCATATTACATTAGGAAAATGAACGTTGTTTTTTATTTAATTTTCTATTCGCCTTGGGTGGGCTGTGAAGTCAGCTGAGTCAGCTGTTGTTGGGTGATTCTGTACCTATTACACGTCCGTCGGTTTTTTTGAGACAGAAAAACAGGTTTTAACTGTTTTTTGTCTTTACATTAATAAGTATGAATTTGTTTCTTAAAAGGTAATTCTGAATATAAAATAAATCTTGGCTCTATTAAAAGTGTTATATAAAAAAAAACTTGGCTGCTTAACTCTATTGTTTACATTCTGTTTCTTAACTAATTTATATAAAAAAAAATATATTTTAATCTTACGGCTAGGGTTTTAAAAACATGATTACATTTGTCTTCTTTTTTTTTTGTTGATGCACTTGAAAATATGATTACATTTTTGTCGTTTTTTTTTTGTTGATGCACTTGAAAATATGATTACATTTTTGTTGGTTTTTTTTTCGTTGATGCACTTGAAAATATGATTACATTTTTGTCTTAATTAAGTTATAGTTTAGTTACATTATTGATAAAATTTTGAATAATTTGGTTAGGGTTAACGTTTCGGAGATTATAATGTTCTGAATTTAATGGTTTTGTTACTGTGTTGTTGTGATTTTTTAACGTGATTGTCCCTTTTTCATAGTCTATGATACATTTGTACTTTATTAAAAGTCTTGTCTAATTATTCCGTCAACTTGTAATGGTAATTTTTGAAAAATATGGAATTCGTGCGGGAAAAAAAATTTTTTTTTTGAGGCCAAAAAGATAGATTGAACCTTTTTTTTTTTTTTTTCTTCACATTCAATTTGGCTTATGTCTATGGGTTACATGTTGGTTGTTAGGGTAACTTATGTTTATGGTATCTAAAAGAAAAATATTAAATTGTATGGTTATATATGGACTATGGATGGGTTACATTTCGATTCTTAGGTTATTCTTATGGCTATGTTTATACATGGAAAATGATCGAAGTTTATGGTTATGCGGGTGTTGGTTTGTGTTTTGTTTAAAATAGCGGTGTGTTTGTTGCTAAGTTATATGCTGCGGTTTGTTTATTTGTGTCGATCCTTGTATGGCCAGGTGTTTGTGTTTTGTAAATTATTGACCTGATGTTTATTTGTTATTTGATATCATTACAGCGTGGAGATAGTACTTCCGTATTTGGAATGAGATGTGATCATTGACATGGAAACGTTTAGTTTGCTGTTTTAGTGTAGTGTCGAGTGAGAGCGTGTTTTTTTTTTGTGTTTTATGGGTTTGTGTTGTGTATTAAATTTGTATATATATATATATATATGTATATGTTTGCTGTTTTTATTTATTGTGGGTTTTTTTTTATGGAGAATGTCCTCTTTGTCTGTAACTAAATTTTTTTTTTTTTCGTTCCGAATTTTGATTCTTTATGATGGTAAATAGTCTCTGATATACTATATTTATTTTATTTCTGTCTTATTTTCTGATTTATAGTGGGTCTCCGGTTTATATATATATAGATAGATACGAGTATATAGCGTTTGGGATTAAATTTTTAAATCGTAAGTAGTTTTTTTTTTTGTTTTATGAAAGGTGTTGATGTGTTGTTTTATGTGTTTTGTTTGTGTTGTTATATTTACTTTATTTTTATTTAAGAAATTTTTTATTTATTTTATTTTTATTTTATTTGTGTGGTTGTTTTAATTATAGTATGGTTTAGTTATATTTTTGTGGATTGCGTATTCTTTTCCTGATACTAATATTTTTACGTTTGGATCCTGATCCTCTATGACGGTAAATGGTCTTTGATGTATTGTGTCTAATAATTTTTTTTTTATTAATACTAAATCTTCAATTTTATTACTTATGGGTTTAATTTTTAAATCGTAATTAGTTTTTTGTTTTTGTTTTATGAAATGTGTTGATGTGTTTATGTTTTTTGTTTGTGTTTGTTTTGAACTTTTGTAACATATGTTTTGAATTCTATGGGATAGGAATCGAAGTTATATATATAATGGGTATGTTTGATGAGTAATGTTTCTGGGTATGCTAGCTCGCATGGCGTGTATTTAGTTGCCGAATGAACCATTGTGTTATACGAAAAATACTAATATTGTAACTAATCAGATCACTGGTGAGTCTGGTTGTCTGTTTTGGTGGTTGGGTGTATGTATCCCTAAATATGATTCTAGTGCTTTATGCGATTTTTCTAAGGATCCTAGGCTTTCATGGTGGTAAGTGGTTGACTGTAATTGTTTTATACCTAATATTTTACAAATCTCTCTCATAGTTGTGGAGATGAATTTGCTGTCTCTGTCTGCTTTTATTTATTTATGACTGTTTTCTGCTGTTATGAATTTTATAATGTCGTTATCTATTCCTGGTCAGTAGTAATAACTTTTAACTCATTATTCTTATGACTGTGTCCGCTAGTGGGTAATAAGTTATATGTGACACGTCTGTCATCTTTGTCTGTGATTTTCTTGACTTTTTCTATAATAATTAGTCGTGGTACGTATCGTCTGTCATGTGTGTTTTATACACTTTGGTAGCTCTTTCCTTCTTTGGTTGTGTTTTTTTTTTTTGTTGTATGTATTCTTCTTGTATCTGTTGTGTCTTTCATTTGTAACCTAGTTCTCTCGCGAGGAAAGCTCGTTTCGGACACGATGGAGTACTTGGTTCGACACACAGTGTAGAACAATAAATGAGCCATTTTGCAATGTCTGCATTTTGTCCTTATGTAAGCTTCTTTGTGATACTTGTCACTTTTTTTTTTTTTTAATGAGTACATGGCGCTTTTTAGCGAATCGGGTCGGCCGACCGTATTGCATACTATTTTATTTTTAGTTTTTCGATTTAAGGATACAGGGAAATATTTATTATTGCGCGCTGGGACATATTATTATTATGTACTATCAGACAGTGTTTTAACGCATCGGAAGACTTAGAACATCCCGTGCGCCCAAGGATCTGGTCAATTGAGAACTCGCTCGAATTTGTTTGGTTCCAAGGGTTAGCGTCTGCTTTGTATCCTGGTGTACTCAGCTTACTTTTAATTCTCTTATGGGCTACTTGGTATTGCGTGAAGTAAAGAGGAATGCAAGGAAACCCTTTACTTTGTAAACTTAAAGCATATAAGGGTCACAACAACTTTTAGGTGATCAGGCTAATTGTTGGTTGCGACACTTATCTGTTTTAGCTTTCTGCACGCTATAGTCACAGTCACAGTCATAGTCTGTCATTTGTAATGTTTAAGATATTACATATATCTCTTATTATTCTTAACGTAATAATATCTCTATTTATGTCGTGTCTTGAAGCAGTCATAATAAGTTTTAAAAAAAATTTGTTTAATTATTGTGGTATGTAGTGATGTCAATTTATCAATTTATTTATTTATTTGTCAATTTATTCTGGAAATCGTGGCTATCACTCTCTAAGCGTCGCGTAATTGTATGGTATGACGCAATCGTTCCTCCTATTCCGTGTATGTAGGTCAGCTTGCATGCGACCTTGGGTTTTCAATGTCGCGTCGCGTGTTATTGTACTTTGGCTGGCTCTGGTGTCAATAAGATATAAGTACGTTGTGGCGTTTATTGTGAATTGAACTGAGTTTATGTGTCTATTAGTTTTAATGTTTTATTGGTTTGGCTGGCGCAGACGGTTGATCTGGTCTTTGATATTTGTTGATTTTTTTTTTTTTTTTTTTACTTTTACAATGGTGATTTTTGAGAATTTTAGCTGCATCAGATTTGGTGTGTTGTTTTATTTTTGTCATTATGATATTTTATTATGTACATATTATACTTTTGAGGCAGTTCTTTTAACACTAGTTTATTTCAATAAACATATTATGTGTCCAAGGACCTTCACGAATTGGTATTTCAACACTATCGTTATGTATCAAGGATTTAGTGCCTGTCAAATATTTTAACTTGTTTAATTGTATTTTTGCCATATTTAAATTTTGTTGCGTAACTATCATCATGTAGTTATTTTTTTTATCAATCTATCAAAACACTAAAGTAATGTCTGTGTAGATATTTTTTTAATAATTTTTTTTTTTTTACTTTTAATTTGTCGGTGTAGGTATACGTCAGTACATTATAATGCGTTATTAAATGTTTTGAGTGTAATACGTGCGTACGGTTGAATTTATTTCTTTATTTTATTGGTATAGTGTAGTTACTTTATTTTAGACGTATTGTGTAAAATATGTCTTATTTTTATATTTTTTAAAAGTGTGCATCTTATGCGTGTAAATTTTCTGGTAATAATTGACATTAATAAATGATGTGTTTTTTTTTTGTTATGTGTTGTTGCCGTTAGCCTGTGCCGTCGTGAATAAATTTTCTAGTTTTTTGCTTGTGCCGTTTGGTAGGCCGATTTCCCTGTTTTATGTTGAATAGTTTGTTTTGGATCGCGGTCGCTGATTTTACTGATGTGTTTGCAGGATATTTTAAGTTTTGCGTTTTTTTTTTTTTTAAATGGTTTTTTTTATTACGAAATTTTTTAGCAATTTTATGTCATTGATTTTAATCATTATCGCGTATAATTCTATAAACTGTTTGATGACGGTTTCGGATCCGTCTATGGCTGGTAGCAATGCTACTGCGGTTAATTAATTAAGGTTTTGTCCGTTTTTTTTTGTCTTGGCTGTATATTGATAAGATTTTACTGTACACGTCTTCTATTTTTGTGAGGTGAGATTGAATTATTTCGCTCTGTCCTACGGATATTTGTTGTTTTATTTTATTTTATTTTGGGCTGTATTCTTTAGTGACTGGACTAATTTGAATTTATTTTGATCGATTGTCTGTTTACGGTGTTTTTGAACTAATTTTTAAATATTTGTTTGTTTGTAATGCTTCTAACTTATTTTTATAATTTGGGTCATTCTATACGCGTAATGTGAATTATTGTTATAGTTACATTTAGAATTGTGGGCTTATATTTATCACTGAATTTAAGTAATTATGATTAAACTGTTTCAGAATTGTACTTGCGATCGATAATCGGTGCTGGGCGCTGGCGATGGGGTGTGGCGGGGTTGGTGACTTGGATGCGGCGGGGCTTGTGACGGCTGGTGGCTGCTACACGTTCTGCTGTGCTTGACGTGCTGGTTCTAGACGCTCTGCTCTGCTTCGCTGGTTGCTGGTGGCGATGGTGATTTGGCTTGGGTTACTCGTTGGTGCGGGTTGTTGGGGCTGATGGTGGTGACGTGGTGTCCATCTTTTGGTCCATCGGACTGTTCTGGTTGGGGTCCTCTGTTCCGTGAACGTTATTGTTATGGTAATCATGGCCTTGGTTTTAGCTAACTCTGGCCGGCTGACTGGTGCGTTGGTGCCTTTGTTGGTTGTCGCAGTGGAGCGGGGCTGAGCCATTGTGTCGTGTCTTTCTTGATTGCTGAACGGCTGGGATGGCTGATGAGCTTGCTGAGGCGGCGGTGTCTATGTTCGGCTGGGCGGGGCTTCGGGGGTTTGGAGGGTCGAGCGGGGCTGGTCCATTGTGAGGTGAGCTGTGCTGCGCAGGTCCGGGCTAGGCTGGTTCATGGAGCTTGCTGAGCTGGTTCGTGGAGCTCGCTGAGCTGGCTGGTATTTAAACCGAGGCTGCCTTGAGCAGCCCGACTGGCAGGGTCGCCATATGGTAATGGACCGTGTGTTAGGTAAGTGAAACGCTTAACGTGTGGATAATAACTGTTTAATCTTGGAAAATAGATCGCTTTATATAGGTACACAATCCTTTGTTCTTAGTTTAGGTTAATACACTGATCAAGGCCGAGGTCACAGAAAATAGAAATGATTTTTATAATATTCCGTATATGGTTGTAGCGTATCATATTACATTAGGAAAATGAACGTTGTTTTTTATTTAATTTTCTATTCGCCTTGGGTGGGCTGTGAAGTCAGCTGAGTCAGCTGTTGTTGGGTGATTCTGTACCTATTACATTATTTATATAGGGCCGTAGGTAAATTTCGGCTACAGACGGAAAAATCACCCCAAAAATGGCACCACTAAAAGTGTCCGAAAACGGAACGGACTAGGCTGAGCGCTTTCCGACCAAAACATATTGAAAGAGCATCACTTTCGCAATCAAATGAGGTTGGTTTCATCTTGCTACTTGATGAGGTAAAAACACCCCAAAAATTGCACCACTAAAAGTGTCCAAGAACGGAACGGACCAGACTGAGAGCTGTCCGACCAAGTGATTTGTGACCTACATTTTTTTTTCTTTTTATTGCAAGTGATCCGCCCGGTGCAATAGGCTTGTAGTCGTAGCCTATCCATCTTTCCCAATCATTACCCATACTGAAACTACCATTCCCAGTACCTTGACGACTGAGTTTCTGGAGGGTGCAAAATATACTAGATTGGACGAACGTTAAGATCAGGAAAGATTATAGACCCGTATCGCGGATTCTCAACGATCAGCTTTTAATGATTTGATAAAGTTTACTAACTGAAAACGGAAGCTTAGTTAAATAACCAGGCACGGTTATATTGTCCGCCCTTTTAGGAAAAATTGCAGTTTACTTTATGTGATAGAACTAATACATGGTAATGGCAGAGATGGAAAGGCGGCATAAGTACAAAATAACGCCTTTCATGTTTATTTCGATTGTGGCATTTTGAAATTGTTTGTTTAAAATTACTCTTAGGCCTTATGAAGTTATGAACCTAATTGAAGTTCAGCATCGAAAAAGGCGGCTCGCGCCGCCCCTGGCAGCCTGCCGCCCCGGCCCATGGCCCTTTTGGCCATAGGGTAAATACGCCCCTGGTTGGAAGTTATCGTAACGCTTGATGTCGTTTACCTATATATTGGCTAGGCTAAGTCAATTGGATTGGAATACTAGGATAATTTTACTTCAACTTCACCTTGTTTTATAGCATGCCATCCCTGGTGACTTCACCATACTTACCTCTTACAATTTACCTACCATGCCCACATAGACAGAGCCATGGCTGTGTAGGTATTATCTATAAATATATTTAAAAAAAATTAAGAAAAAAAAACCGGCCAAGAGCGTGTCGGGCCACGCTCAGTGTAGGGTTCCGTAGTTTTCCGTTCGTCACAGTAAGTGTTCCCACTTAAGAGTTAAAATAACACCGCCATGTAGGATATGATATGAGCGTTCCACGTACAGACAGCGACATCTATCGGCAAATTAAGTAAACTATTGCGCGAGCTTAAAGTATGGAAGATGATTTTTATGGGATAATTCTTTATTGCGTGAACCGATTTTCACCGTTTTTACTTTATTTGAAAGCACGTCATTTCATTGTGATTTTGTAGAAATTAGAGGTACAATAAACAGCTGCTTATACGGTTAAATTACAAACTTATTTCAGAAATTATTTTGTATTTTTTTTTCAAAAACTATTCAACTTATCAAGTTCAAAATAATTTTCCTAGAAAGTTTTTATAAAGTTCTACTTGTGAGATTTTTTTCATATTTTTAAAACTTATGGTTCAAAAGTTAGAGGGGGGGGGACACATTTTTTTTTACTTCTGGAGCGATTATTTCCGAAAATATTTACATTATCAAAAAATGATTTCAGTAAACCCCTATTCATTTTTAAATACCTATCCAACAATATATCACACGTTAGGGTTGAAATGAAAAAAAAAATCACTCCCCACTTTACGTATAGGGGAGGTACCCTAATAAAACATTTTTTTCCACTTTTTATTTTACCACTTTGTCGGCGTGATTAATATACATAATAATACCAAATTTCAGCTTTCTAGTGCTAACGGTCACTGAGATTATCCGCGGACGGACGGACGGACGGACGGGCAGACATGGCGAAACTATAAGGGTTCCTAGTTGACTACGGAACCCTAAAAAACCGACTTCAATGGGGGAATCGGGTGAAAGATTATTGTAGACGGTGCACTCTTAGAGTCCATACAATGAAATAACTTGCTTAACAAACACAGCGAAGAGGACAAATCGCCAAACGTAAAGCTATGCGTCGTTGAAGAGTTCCGGTCTGATCATCATCAGCAGTTCCACTTCATCAAATGTCACTATTTTGAATGAAAATGCTTGATTTGTTGATAAAAATACAAAAATCACTTTATGTATACCTTTAAGATTTGAGGAGTTCCCTCGATTCCTTATGGATCCCATCATCAGAACTTGAGCTTGACGAAAATTTGTCCTGACAATCAAACTTGCTTAACAAACACAGCGAAGAGGACAAATCGCCAAACGTGAACTATGCGTCGTTGAAGAGTTCCGTTCTGATCATCATCAGTAGTTCTACTTCATCAAATGTCACTGTTTTGAATGAAAATGATGGATTTGTCGATAAAAATATAAAAAATCACTATATGTATGACTTTAAGATTAGAGGAGTTCCCTCGATTCCTCATGGATCCCATCATCAGAACTGCGTTTTGACAAAAACGGGACCAATCTGTATATATATATATACAGAATATATATATATATATATATACAGGGTGGAATTTTGTAATGCCACCTGAAGGGGAAGTACTCTTAATATTGTAGATAGAAAATTTTACTCAAAGAAAACATTCCTTTATTTTTTTAAAGAAAGAAAACTGCATTCAAAGATTTTTAAAAATTCGCTTGCCGCACCCGGTAATCGAACTGACTAAAATCTCTAAAAGTTGCATCCTGTACTTTTATTGCATCGATCGTTAGGGTCAATTATAAGGATGAAATCTATCTTACAAACTTTATAAATTAAATGAAAGAAAAACAATGAAATCTTAAATTATTAATTCAATGGATCAAGTTAAAGCACTTTTGCTCAAAGATCCATCTGTTTACTTATGTTATTAATTAATAATTATCATTGACGTCATTTATCCATTAAAATGACGTATTACTTTTTAGATAAGACGATTGCAATTTGCACGTGTTTGTAATGCAGACTCCTTTCTTAGATGCGACATAACTCCGTGTGTGACGTAGTTTAAACATGGAATGTTACATTTGAAAATAGATTTTCATCTGTTATTCACATTTGATTGTCACAAGCAAATCATTTCATATTTGTTTCACGGTAAAAACGGCTTATTGAAATTAAAAGCGAATTTTTAAAAATCTTTGAATGCAGTTTTCTTTCTTTTAAAAAATAAAGGAATGTTTTCTTTGAGTAAAATTTTCTATCTACAGTATTAAGAGTACTTCCCCTTCAGGTGGCATTACAAAATTCCACCCTGTATATATACACCGTGGGCTGGAATAACCCGACAGATCTTAACCGCGAATTTCTAAGACCAAAAGAAGGAAAAAATATTATGTGACTAGGTCAATTACGCCAAAAGAAAAATTTTTTTTTCGTTTTTTTTTTCATTTTTTGAATGTTTATTGCACATGAAAAGCAAATGTTATTCATAAAATTATCGTCTAAAACAAATTGGTACATTTTTTTTGTAAAAATTTAGTTTCTGCAAAGTTTTCCTTGTCGCTTTGATATCTGTCAATAAGGACGTGTAAACTATGTCCAATAGTGGCAACAACGCCATTAGAAGGGCGTTTTGTAATGAGTTATAATAAAAAGTGTATTTTTTTAAATTGGTATTAACTCTGAAACTAGGCGTATTACAGAAAAGTTTATAGGACATTTCAGTATCTAAATATGATCAGGAATACACTGTTAAAATTTGTCTAGTTATATGGGCCCACGGTGTATATAAAGAATTTTCAAAATCGGTCAAGCCGGATTGAGAACGTCCTCTTTTGAAATCTTGAAGTCGGTTAAAAATAAAAACCAAATTATGTTTTTTTTTCTTGGTTTTTAGGGTTCCGTACCTCGAAAGGAAAAAAAACGGAACCCTTATAGGATCACTTTGTTGTCCGTCTGTCTGTCTGCCTGTCTGTCTGTCAAGACCATTTTTCTCAGGAACACGTGGAGGTATCAAGCTGAAATTTATATCAAATACTCAAGTCTATTGTCCCTTGGAGCTGTAAAAAAATCATACTTAAAAGCCAACGCAATCAAAAGAAACAGTCGTTTATGCTGCAAATTTTAGAGTTTTTCGGCACTCGCAAAACCTACGGGGTACTTCCCGTGAGCTCAGAAACTTGAAATTTAGCACGAAGCAACGTCATATAGCATAGACAATGGAAAAATTACAAAACGTAGACATTTTTAGCAAAATCATACAAAAAAATATTTTTTTTAATTTTAAACTTACTACCTTTTTCCTCGTAAACGAGTGGAGGTATTAAATTGAAATTCATGTCAAATACTCAGGGCTATAGGACCTTTCAGGTGTAGCAAAACCAAACTTTTATGTCAACTCAATCAAAAGAAATAGCAATTTAAGTCGCATATTTTGAAACTGAGTACTCGCAAGAAACTCAAAACCTAAAGGGTACTTCCCGTAAACTCAGAAACTTGAAACTTGGCACGAAAAAACTTCATATAGCACAGACAAAGGAAAAATTACGAAAAGTAGACATTTTTAGTAAAATCTTACAAAAAATATTTTTTTAAATTTTAAACTTACTACCTTTTTCCTCGTAAACGCGTAGGTAGAGGTATTAAATTGAAATCAGTAATAAACATACTACAACTTTTGCTTGTTATAGGTTTGTACGGAACCCTCGGTGCGCGAGTCCGACTCGCACTTGGCCGGTTTTTTTTTAACTAGAAAACTAGCAAGCCACGCGCCACTGTTGCCAGTATAAAATAAAGGCCCGTTTACACCTGATTGGTATGTAGCACTAATAACAGTAATAACACTGTTCACTGCGTGATGGATATGCACACATTGCACACGCCGATTGTAAATGTGATAAGAATTAATAATTTAAAGTAGGTGGAAAAAATTAACCGCATTTCATAACTTAACAAGTAGGTAAATATCTAGTTATCCTTATTACCGAGCCCATCTAGCTAATACATTCAAATTACACATATGCTGCAAATGATATACCCAAATCCTTGATTTCCATAGCATACGTCTAGATACCTATTTACATAATACACGTATAAGGAGAATGATGTAGGTAACAACATTTTTCGCAAAATTTGATTCCCGGCAATTTTGCGCTCGGAATAGATTATTTTTGCGGGGTGGTGGGAGACGTTACCTTGATTCAATTTCAACCCTACAATTTAAATATTATGACACGTGATTTTATGAGTTTTGACGAAATGTTCATTTCGTGTAATTTCCTTAATCGGAGTGCCAAATTATGACAGGTATTAAGACGATTTAGAAGACGCAATAAATCAAACATTTTCCTAAATTTTAAATATGTTATTTAATATCTTACTGATTTACTCTTAGAGAATTCAACCCGGATGGAGTCAACAGCCAAAAAAAGTCTACCGATTTTTGCGGGGGAGGGGAACGTCAAATGTATGGCTATTCGTACGTAACGTAACGTACAAATAGCCACGTCAGATAAACGTCAGTACATGGGTATGGCCACTGGTCATATGTTTTCGACAGAGGGGAACGCCTGTCAATGGCGACTCCGGTTGTTTGAAGGATTCACTTAATATTCTCACTTAATATTCACTCTAAGGATTTACTTAATAAGAAGGAGCCATATACTTTTAAATGTAAAACAATTTCAAATAATCAGCTCGTCAGTTTATACCTTAATATATATGTATTCATTCATAGTACTGATCAAGTACAGTCAGCAGCAGAAGTTAACTAAGCGGGTGAGGTGTTCAAAATGACCTTCATACACTCTCCTTTTTTCTTAACAATAAAGTCGTGTCAAGCTCACTTTGAACACCCGCTTAGCTACTTCTGCTGCTGACTGTACCTACGTAAGTAACAATAACATTGTGATATTACAACTTTCATAAACGATTCTTTTAGGGTTTTGTTAGCATAACCTATATTATACTTAGCATTTGATATGGAGAAATTCGTTTTGATATGAGCATTGGACGCAATCGTGCGTGAAATGGCTTTCCATCCTTTTTGAAGAAAACCCAACGCGAGATCTGACAACCAATAAACATTTTACTTATCCTTACATACATGGCGTTTTGTTAGATTTCAATAATTTTAAGCATACACACACGCATTGGATTCAACCACACTGAGACAGATATAAAAAATCGGCCAAGTGCGAGTCGGACTCGCGCACCGAGGGTTCCGTACAAACCTATAACAAGCAAAAGTTGTAGTATGTTTATTACTAATTTCAATTTAACACCTCTACGCGTTTACGAGGAAAAAGGTAATAAGTTTAAAATAAAAATAAAATTGTTGATTTTACTAAAAATTTCTACTTTTCGTAATTTTTCCTTTGTCTGTGCTATATGAAGTTTCTTCGTGCCAAGTTTCAAGTTTCTGAGTTTACGGGAAGTACCCTTTAGGTTTTGAGTTTCTTGCGAGTACTCAGTTTCAAAATATGCGACTTAAATTGCTATTTCTTTTGATTGCGTTGGCATAAAAGTTTAGTTTTGCTACATCTGAAAGGTCCTATAGCCCTGAGTATTTGACATGAATTTCAATTTAATACCAAATTAAATTGAAATTCATGTCAAATACACCTAGTATTTGACATGAATTTCAATTTAATACCTCCACGCGTTAACAAGTAAAAAGGTAGTAAGTGTAAAATTAAAAAAAATATTTTTTTGTATGATTTTACTAAAAATTTCTACTTTTTGTAATTGTTTCATTGTCTATGCTATATGACGTTGCTTCGTGCCAAATTTCAAGTTTCTGAGTTCACGGGAAGTACCCTGTAGGTTTTGCGAGTGCCGAAAAATTCTAAAAATTGCAGCATAAACGACTGTATCTTTTGATTGCGTTGACTTTTAAGTTTGATTTTTTTACAACTCCAAGGGACAATAGACTTGAGTATTTGATATAAATTTCAACCTGATACCTCCACGCGTTCCTGAGAAAGATGGTCTTGACAGACAGACAGACAGACAGACAGACAGACGGATAACAAAGTGATCCTATAAGGGTTCCGTTTTTTCCTTTCGAGGTACGGAACCCTAAAAAAGAACAAAATAAAATGTACGAAAGTAAATTTATGGCCATGTCCTGTTACTCGTATATCGTCGACCCGTTACTTCCTTTCAAATCAATAATAAGGTCATATGTTTTACATAGGTGTATTAGAGGTACAGTCGACTACAAAGAGATGTATCCACTTTTTCACCTAATTGCGTTGTAATAAAGTCCAAAAGTGGATACATCTTTTTGTAGTCGGCTGTACGTCTATACTCGTATATAGTTTTGGTAAAATATTTGGGATTATTCGTTTTAAAAAACAAACTGGTTTAACCCCATTTTTGAGAGAGAAAGTTCAGCACGGAATTCAGCTACCATAAACAAAAATCAGCCGTGACACGGAAATCCGGTTTAAAAAATTGTAGTGGTTCCATACAACTCGCGCACCGAGGGTTCCGTACAAACCTATAACAAGCAAAAGTTTTAGTATGTTTATTACTAATTTCAATTTAATACCTCTACCTACGCGTTTACGAGGAAAAAGGTAGTAAGTTTAAAATTAAAAAAAAATATTTTTTGTATGATTTTACTAAAAATTTCTACTTTTCGTAATTTTTCCTTTGTCTGTGCTATATGAAGTTTCTTCGTGCCAAGTTTCAAGTTTCTGAGTTTACGGGAAGTACCCTTTATCTTGCGAGTACTCAGTTTCAAAATATGCGACTTAAATTGCTATTTCTTTTGAATGCGTTGGCATAAAAGTTTTGTTTTGCTACATCTGAAAGGTCCTATAGGTGTATTTGACATGGATTACAATTTAATACCTCCACGCGTTAACAAGTAAAAAGGTAGTAAGTGTAAAATTTTAAAAATACTTTTTTTTTTGTATGATTTTACTAAAAAATTCTACTTTTTGTAATTGTTTCATTGTCTATGCTATATGACGTTGCTTCGTGCCAAATTTCAAGTTTCTGAGTTCACGGGAAGTACCCCGTAGGTTTTTCGAGTGCCGAAAAACTCTAAAATTTGCAGCATAAACGACTGTATCTTTTGATTGCGTTGACTTTTAAGTTTGATTTTTTTATAACTCCAAGGGACAATAGACTTGAGTACGAGTATTTGATATAAATTTCAACCTGATACCTCCACGCGTTCCTGAGAAAGATGGTTTTGACAGACAGACAGACAGATGGACAACAAAGTGATCCTATAAGGGTTCCGTTTTTTCCTTTCGAGGTACGGAACCCTAAAAAAGAACAAAATAAAATGTACGAAAGTAAATTCATGGCCATGTCCTGTTACTCGTATATCGTCGACCCGTTACTTCCTTTCAAATAAATAATAAGGTCATATCACTCATATGTTTTACATAGGTGTATTAGAGGTACAGTCGACTACAAAGAGATGTATCCACTTTTTCACCTTATTGCGTTGTAATAAAGTCCAAAATTGGATACATCTTTTTGTAGTCGATTGTACGTCTATACTCGTATATAGTTTTGGTAAAATATTTGGGATTATTCGTTTTAAAAAACAAACTGGTTTAACCCTATTTTTGAGAGAGAAAGTTCAGCACGGAATTTAGCTACCATAAACAAAAATCAGCCGTGACACGGAAATCCGGTTTAAAAAATTGTAGTGGTTCCATACAAAAAAAAACAGCTAACATTAGACCATTTTCTACTTTCGGCTGATTTTTGTTCATGATAGCTGAATTCTGCTCTAATCATAGTTCCCTGAGATTAGTTTTCATAGACTTATTATGACGGTGACGGAATGAAAAAAGAACTAAGGACACTTACTCGAGAGAGAGCTCGTGATTCATCATCATTCTCTTGCCCTTGTCCCATTTACTTGAGGTCGGCGCAGCATGTCTTTTTCTCTATCAGTCATCTCATCCCTCACATCCTTTCTTTACATATCATCTCTCACACAGTCCATCCATCTTTTCCTAGGTTTGCCTCTTCTCCTACATCCCTCAACATTCATTCTTAATAACCTTTCTCGTAACATGAGTTTCATCCCTCCGCATAACATGCCCGTACCACGCTAGGCGATTTGACCTTAATTTGTCTGTTATGGGTGCAACTGTCAGGCTTCCTCTACTCGTATAAGTATTCATTCCTTATCTGATCCATACTCGTCACTCCACTTTACACATCCATCTTAACATAGAGAGAGCTCGTGATTCTGAGTAGAAATTACATCAATTTTTCCAAATTCAATAAAACGTGTAAGATGCAGAATTATGCGAAAATTACAAAAAAATAAAAATAAAATCCTATCAAAAACATTTTAATGTCAAGTTTACTTCGATGCTGATGTTGGTAGCTTACTGGTAAGTTTACTGAAAATAAGTATATTCTAGAAGAAGCGATTTGAAATAGAAATAATAATAATAATAATAATAATAATAAATACTCTTTATTGCACACCTCATACAGTTACAAGCACAAATTTTACAATTAGATAAATTTAGGTAGAGGTAACAACAGGCGGTCTTATCGCTAATGAGCGATTTCTTCCAGACAACCTTTGGGTAGTGGAGACTAGAGAAAAACAATAAGCAGTAGGTGGTGCATAGAAACAAAAGAGACGAAATAGATAACACAGCACATTCATATGAATATACATACTTAAATAAATACAAAATAAACATACATATACGTACATATATACATATATAATACACACAATAAGAAACAACAGTGTCAACTTAAAAACCTAAGGAAGAGATAAATAGTATTCCTTAAGTTGCGATTTAAAGCTACCAATAGATTGCGCGCGTTTAATGTTGAGAGGGAGAGAATTCCACAAACGAACGGCCTGGAACGTAAATGAGCAATTATAAAATTTGGAAGATGAAGATGGCACTTTTAGGAGCAATTTTTGAGAGGATCTAATAGAATTAAGATAAGAGAAACGCTCTTTGAGGTAGCGGGGAGTTGCAGGGTTAAAAAGTATAGAAAAGAGTAAAGAAAGTATGTGAGAGTTACGGCGGTGACGGATAGGGAGCCATTTGAGTTGAGAACGAAAACTAGAAACATGGTCGAATTTGCGTAATCCGAAAATGAACCGAATGCAGGCATTTTGAATACGCTCAAGCTTATTAAGTTGCTCCTCGGTTAGGTCTAAATAGGAGATATCTGCATAATCAAGAATGGGGAGAAGTAACGACTGAGCAAGCGCAATTTTAGTAGCATTTGGCAGGAAATTCCGGAGCCGTCTGAGAGACCCTATGGCAGCAAACATCTTCCTGCTCACTTCACTCACCTGAGGCACCCATGATAGACAACGATCCATGATTACGCCAAGATTTTTCACTTGGTTGGAAAAAGGAATTTGGATACCATCGAAGACTATCGGAGGGAGCCTGAGAAAGTCAATTTTGGAGATTTGTTTAGCGCTACCCATCACAATTACCTGTGACTTTAGGGGCTTTACTTTTAAACCGTAATTTTGACTCCAATTTGATATGCGGAGCAGATCAAGATTCGTGGCTTCTATAACTGAATTGAGATCGCTATGCATACCCTGCGAATATATTTGAAGGTCGTCGGCATAAAGGTGATACGAAGAGGAGAGATCAAGAGTTATGGAATTAATGAAGATAGAAAATAAAAGAGGAGACAGCACACCACCCTGTGGAACACCAGCTGATGTGCTGCACCAGGAAGAACACGAAGAATCTAGTTTAATTCTTTGCCGACGACCAACCAAATAGCTGCGGAACCAGTCAATCGCTGCAGCCGATATGTTAAGAGACTGTAAGAACGCGAGCAAAATCTCAAAATCGACCGTGTTAAAGGCATTACTGAAATCTAGAAGTGCAAGAACTGTAAGCTTCTGGTCATTCATACCCAAACGGATGTCATCGGTAACCTTGACAAGAGCCGAGGTAGTACTATGGCCCGGACGAAAACCAGATTGAAATGGGTTTAGGAGGTCATTTCTATTCAGGAAGGAAGTTAGTTGCTGATGCACCTAACTTCCTTCCTGAATAGAATAGAATAGTGTTTTCTCTCGAGACAGCAAACATTGTTCCTGTCCAATTACAATGGAGCTTCGAGGCCCGATTTAGACGCCTTCTCACGATGTGCTCCTTGCTTTATCCTGCCTGTGAACTACTGAAATATTCAACGGTGACAAAAATATCTTCACCATTCATTCTCTTACGAGGAAGGAGCAGCTGTATATCAATATAGGACATATCGTCACTTGAAGACATCACTTTAATACAAGTATTTACTTGTACGGTTGTGGTACCTACGAGTAGTGCGAGTAATTCAGTATATGGGTGGCACCCGTACTTATGTACGTATCTACCATTGCCAACGCAACGTATAAAACATATAAATAAATAAATATTATCGGACAATCTTACACAAATCAAACTAGCCCCACAGTAAGCTCAATAAGGCTTGTTTTATGGGTACTAGGCGACGATATATATAATAGATAGATATAGATACTTATATACCTACATAAAAAACATCCATAACTCAGGAACAAATATCCGTGATAAACACACAAATAAATGCCCTAACCAGGATTCGAACCCGGGATCTCCTGATTCATAGGCAGAGTCACTACCGACTAGGCTAGGAGGCCGTTTGTCACTACTTTGAAAAAAAAAAACTCTTATCAGTTTTTTATTTTTTTTAGTTTATTTATGCATTAAATTAATAAAAATACATCTCGTATGCTGCACAAACTTCAACGTCGATAAATCGACATTAAAGTACGGTAGTACTATTAGTTATTCTGTGATTAAAGTTAGTAATCGTTAGTTCAAAAATATCGTATCTAAACAAATTATCGTCACTACTTTGAAAAAAAAACTCGTATCTGATTTATATTTATTTTTTTTGTTTATTTACTTATTGAACTAATACAATTTCATCTCGTGCACAAACTCCAACGTCGATAAATCGTCGGTATAGTAATTGATCGCTATTTGCAAAGATTAATTTGTTTATTTTGCCGTAGATTAGTCCAATTGATTTTAAACTTCGCTTTGATGACATGACATCTGGAGGTAGAATACTACCTCAAATATTCAATGATATTTAGTTCAAATTATCAAGCATTTACTCAGCTATATTCTGGATCCGTATTAAAAAACAAAAGTACGATGATTCCCAATCTCCAAAGCCGATTTTGCCAAAAGACTTCCGTGCATTTTACGATAGTTTATTGCATGTATAGTTGAGAACAAATAATTCAAGCCCATCTTTTTTTTACTGGGACACGTTGTTATTTAAGTTCGTCTATTGTTACTCTAAGAGAGTCTACTTAGTTATTTTTTTATTTTATTTCTTTTTGTACCATAAAATTTAAAGGTTAAAAATTATCGTAACTCAAAAACTTTCAGTCAAGTCAATCAATACTAGAACAAAAATCTTGTATCTTACGACTAACCGTAAATTTAATAAAAAGTGTTTGCGTGAGTTATTCGAATATTTGTAAAATTAATGACTGGCTATCAAAGTATCTCATGAAACTAACAAGAACTTATTTAATCATATCACAATAATTTTCAGGATGTTTATTGTTCCTCCACCTTAATAATATGAGTGTAGATAAAGCAGTGTATACAACTGTACATAATTAGGCCTTAAAACACTCGTGTGATCTTATTATGAAACAACATAAAACAACACTCGTATTTTACGGACCCTTATTACGTAACAGTTACATAAACTACTATTATACAATCGTGACATAATAGATGGAGAGCTAGCCACGTCAGATATATGTAGTTAACATAATAATGAAAGCAACGAAAACCTTCTAGTCAGTTTGCTATACTATGTTTATTTCTAGATCTGAACATCTGGCAGCTGTAAAGTGCCTATGTAATAATAGGCAATATTTTCGTGCTAATCTAAATATATAAAAGAAGAAACTGACTGACTGACTGACTGACTGACTGATTGACTGACTGACTGACTGACTGACATATCAACGCACAGCCCAAACCGATGGTTCTAGAGATTCCAAATTTGGCACGTAGGTTTCTTATAAGGTCCAGGGATGCACTAAGAAAGGATTTTTCAAAATTCACCCCCTAAGGGGGTAAAATGGGGGTCCAAAGTTTGTCTGGCGAATGAAGATATGTTAGACTATTTTATTCGAAACTTCACAGGAGTATTCCTAACGATAAATGGGTAAACACGTGTTTCAGGGTTTTTGAAAATTCAACCCCTAAAAGGGGAAAATGTGGTCACAAAGTCTGAAAATCAACATTGGTATTGTATCCTTTTTAGTACGCGGGCGAAGCCGCGGGAAAAGGCTAGTGTTAAAATATAGGCCCTGCCCTTTATACCTGAGACAACTTCCGCAGTTTTTACCTATTTTGGTATTACCATTTCCCAATTCAAAAATTTTGCTAGTCTGTCACTCTGACCTCCACTTATTAAAAGCTGCCAGATGCTCGAATCTAGCATGAAGGATAGTATAGCAATCTAACCAGACGGGTTTTGTTGCTCTCATTATTGTGTCATATCTGACCTGGCCAGCTCTTAGTCCATAATGAAAAGCTTTTCAGTCGAGTACTGTTTAGGCTACGAAGCTTGCTGTCTGGCCTAAGTAAGGTACAAGATTGAAAAGCTTAATTATGTCACTATTGTCAGGGGGGTTTCACTACGCAGTTTAGGTACATTTGGCCGGCGCGCCTCCCGGGCAGGCGTATGGCAGTGGGCTGCCGCTCGGCTCGTACGATAATTGTGTCACGTCCCAAGTAACACATCAAAGCAGTATAACGGCCGTCTTACAGCATATCTGTATGCTTTTAGCATTTTGAGTTCGTTTTATAGTAGCATTATAAACGTTTATAGTGCTGATATAGCTCTTAAATGGGCACAAATTACCCAGCTTGAGATCCTATATAGGTTATTTAATAGCATTACAGGCGCATTATGTTTGCGCTATTAGCATTATTGTTGTCATGGAAAGTGCCAATCGCATTAAAGAAGCATTAGTACGCTCTATTAAATTGCCAACCGCATTAAAGAAACATTACTACAGCCAAAAAAGTTACTAATCGCAGTAAAGAAGCATTAGTACGCTCGATTAAGTTGCCAATTGCAATACAAAAGCATTATACTAGCATAAGAGTGTAGTAAAATAAACCTTACGTCAATGCAAAAACGTCTCTAATACCGACGGAACAAATGTTGAAATACAGTGAACGTTGTGATTTAACTACTTCGTCTCGCAATATAAAATGGACGAAGACGGTACAAAAAACTGAATGAGTGACACGTCATATTTGTTTGCATCGTAACAAAATGTATTAAAGTTTTTGACTCTTTTACGTTATCATATCCTTCAAATATTACTGCGCAATGTAGTTTACTCTAAATGTGTATATAAGTTTCATTGAAAATTTTCACGCGCCCTTGATTTATTGTGGTTTTGCTATAAAATATTATAAAAAGATATGCGTCAAATAAACAAAACAATTGTGTAATCCCCGTATAGAACGAGTTTTGCATTATTAACATAATAGTGTTGGTTGAGCAGTCTTGGATTAGGTAATTTCATTATTATATAGGTATTTTCCTTGTATAAATAGGTCCGCATGATTTTATTTTTAGGTTATAAATTATTTACAAAATGGCGTTGGTCTATATAGACGGAGAGCTAGCCACGTCAGATATGACACAATAATTAGAGCAACCAAACCCCTCTAGTCAGTTTGGTATACTATGCTTATTTCTAGATCTGGACATCTGGCAGCTTTAAAGTGGTGGAGGTCAACGAATGCAAACCATTTCTAGAAAACAAATTCTAGAGATCTGGGGTTGATGCAATATTATGAGAAACTATACAAATATTATACAATATTAAGAGAAATCATACAAAAGTATAGTTTGTCGCTTACTGTTTTTGTTTCCGTAATAATACACAATATTTTTTGGTCTAACGTTTTTTATTGATTTTTGACCAGTTTTGAGTCGATATTCCAACATATTCACTACAGATAGAATTATAAGGCAAACGACTATCGGTTCTTGAATCTTTTATCTCCGTTCTATAGAGCCGGATCTTGAAATAAATGAGCCGTTATTTTTTTATGATATTTTTAAATTATGGTCTAAAAAAACACTTTTATCGATATTGGAATGGTGTAAAGAATCTTACATATACGTAATCTACATATTAGGGTTCCTCTTTGATGTATGTAAAAACTGTAGAGAGATTTTAAATTTTAACTAATTATAAAAACACAAAATTTATGACCATAAAACCACTTTTTCAGCCTAAACCGGTTCGACTTTGATGTCAAATATCTCGAAGACAATTAATATTGAAGTGATAATATGATAAGCTATATAAATCATCAGAAAACTAAGGGAATCAGATCTAAGGTCGTTGGCGCCAGGGAGCCCCTTAAAATATAGGCCCTGTCCTTTATATCTGAGACAACTTCGTTTTTCCAGTTTTTACTTAGTTTGGTATTACTATTTTCCAATTAAAACATTTTGCTAGTCTGTCACTGTGACCTCCACCCATTAAAAGCTGCCAGATGCCAGGATCTAGCAATAAGGATAGTACGAGTATAGCAATCTAACCAGACGGGTTTTGTTGCTCTCATTATTGTGTCATATCTGACGTGGCTAGCTCTTAGTCCAATAGCAGCTCAGTGACCCTCAAAAAAAGCTTATTAATGCCTACAGCATTACACGTGAATAATTATGCTATTAAACAACATTAAGCATTATATACTACTTAAAATTGCTATTGTAGACCCTAAGGCACTAAAACAGCTAAAACCTGTATAGGGGCTGTTCATAAATTACGTCATCAATTTTTGATGATTTTTACCCCCCCCCCCCATCAACAGCATGCACCAAAATGCAACTGTACAGCATTGCATTTTGGTTCGCTGCACTAAAACTAAAGGCTTTAAAAGCATTTACATATGCCATTATACAACCTTTATACAGCTTAAAGCATTATATAATGCTATTGTAGAACCTAAAGCACTTAAGTGCTTTTAAACAGCTGAAAGCTGTACAGTTGCGTTGTGGTTTGCTGCACTAAAGCTAAAGGCTTTACAAAAGCATTTAGATATGCCATTATACAACCGTTATACATCTCAAAGCATCATATAATGCGACAAGTTGCTCGGTGAACGTATATAAGAGTTTATACGGTCCTTAAGTTCTAAATAAGTTAACTATTCATATGTTATAATGCTTCCTGTGTTACTTGGGGTGGCGCTCGCGCAAAATTTAAAATACACAATGGCTTCGCTTCGAAACCTATCTCGATCTAATCCGTATAAAAGATGTATTAACGGATGTCTGAATAAACGGAAGAACAAGGAAGCAGAAATAACATTTTTTAAATCCGGACGATATTAAAGGTCCCGAAGTCCTTACTTAGTAATAGTTAAAATAAACATCCTTAATGTATTGAATATCGGTTGCCCAGAAACAATATTAGGAAGTGACCGACATATTTTCAAAGGAATACGGCTGTGGCATACCTACTTCCGTTAGAATCAGAGATAATCTCTATAATTTTTTTATCTCCGGATAAAAATTTCATGTTTACATAATCAACGTTTGTAATTCCTACATATTTATCTTAAAAATAATAAATCAGTAGGTATAGGTACAAAAACTTGTCAAGTGACAACCCCGTGCCGACGCTCACAACTCGGTTATAAAACTGCGGCGCGCAAAGAAGATTCACGGTTCGTGCGCGGTTATAAGTTTCAATTTTGCTTGCAGGCGGCGAGTATAGGTATAATTTTATACCTAAATCTGACTTTTGTTAAGGATTGAATTTTCTGTACGGTAGTACTATTAGTTATTCTGTGCTATTGTATACAATTGTTTTTCTACGAGTGCTTAAAATAGGCAAGCCGAACGCCTTACAACCTGCTGATTCTATACAATTTAGTAACCTCAATCTGCCGGTGGATTGCGCCGGCGGTCGGGGAGGAGGACAACGGGCGGTATTATTGTATGAACATCTCTAAGAAGGGGCGGCCTTAGGGGATGGCGACTTGGCGAGCGGGCACTCGCCCGGGGCCTCGCGCTTGTAGGGGCCTTGCGCAACAACCCGAGCAGACTTTTTTGTCAGAAGTCAGATCGGGCCCGAAAAAGTATAATACCGAAAATCTGGAGGGGAAGGAAGTGGCAGTGTACACGACACCGACAGACTGGACCCGAGAAATAGCAAACTATTATAAAGTTTTTAATCGAGCAAACATTTTCTTTATTCAATCATTTACTAGGAACATTTTCGTTCGAAATTATATTAAGTATACTGCGTTTCCACCAGAGATGACCGAGGATGCGTTGCGAGGAATGTGTTTGTGAAGCATCGATAGAATCACTTCATTTTTAGGGTTCCGTAGTCAACTAATACCCTTATGGCGGACAGACATGGCGAACCCTTATAGTTTCGCCATGTCTGTCCGTCCGTCCGTCCGCGGATAATCTCAGTGACCGTTAGCACTAGAAACCTGAAATTTGGTACTAATATGTATATCAATCACGCCGACAAAGTGGTAAAATAAAAAGTGGAAAAAAATGTTTTATTAGGGTACCTCCCCTATACGTAAAGTGGGGACTGATCTTTTTTAGGGTTCCGTAGTCAACTAGGAACCCTTATAGTTTCGCCATGTCTGCCCGTCCGTCCGTCCGTCCGCGGATAATCTCAGTGACCGTTAGCACTAGAAAGCTGAAATTTGGTACTAATATGTATATAAAACACGCCGACAAAGTGGTAAAATAAAAAGTGTAAAGAAATGTTTTATTAGGGTACCTAGCTCCCCTATACGTAAAGTGGGGAGTTATTTTTTTTTATTTCAACCCTAACGTGTGATATATTGTTGGATAGGTATTTAAAAATGAATAGGGGTTTAATAAAATAATTTTTTGATAATGTAAATATTTTCGGAAATAATCGCTCCAGAAGTAAAAAAAAATGTGTCCCCCCCCCTCTAACTTTTGAACCATAGGTTTTAAAAATATGAAAAAAAATCTCGAAAGTAGAACTTTATAAAAACTTTCTAGGAAAATTATTTTGAACTTGATATAAAATTGCAAATCAAAAAAATATTGAGCAACATGATTTGATTTGCTTCAAGATTGAACTTGATATGTTAAATAGTTTTTGAAAAAAATTACAAAATAATTTCTGAATTAAGTTTGTAATTTAACCGTATAAGCAGGTGTTTATTGAACCTGTGATTTCTACAAAATCACAATGAAATGACGTGCTTTCAAATAAAGTATAAACGGTGTAAATCGGTTCACGCAATAAAGAATTATCCCATAAAAATCATCTTCCATACTTTAAGCTCGCGCGCAATAGTTTACTTAATTTGCCGATAGATGTCGCTGTAAGTGGAGCGCTCATATCATATCCTACATGGCGGTGTTATTTTAACTCTTAAGTGGGGACACTTACTGTGACAGACGGAAAACTACGGAACCCTACACTGAGCGTGGCCCGACAAGCTCTTGGCCGGTTTTTTTCTTTTTCCCTAATGTGTGATATATTGTTGGATAGGTAAAAATGAATAGGGGTTTACTAAAAACATTTTTTGATAATGTAAATATTTTCGGAAATAATCGCTCCAGAAGTAAAAAAAAATGTGTCCCCCCCCCCTCTAACTTTTGAACAATAAGTTTTAAAAATATGAAAAAAATCTCAAAAGTAGAACTTTTTAAAAAAATTCTAGGAAAATTATTTTGAACTTGATAGCTTGAATAGTTTTTGAAAAAAAATAACAAAATAATTTCTGAACTAAGTTTGTAATTTAACCGTATAAGCAGGTGTTTATTGTACCTGTAATTTCTACAAAATCACAATGAAATGACGTGCTTTCAAATAAAGTAAAAACGGTGAAAATCGGTTCACGCAATAAAGAATTATACCATAAAAATCATCTTCCATACTTTAAGCTCGCGCGCAACAGTTTACTTAATTTGCCGATAGATGTCGCTGTACGTGGAACGCTCATATCGTATCCTACATGGCGGTGTTATTTTAACTGTGTGTGTAAGTGGGGACACTTACTGTGACGGACGGAAAACTACGGAATCCTACACTGAGCGTGGCCCGACACGCTCTTGGCCGGTTTTTTTATCCTCGCATAGCGCCGCTCTAGGATTGGTTCTCAACAAACACATTCCTCGCAACGTATCCTCGCTCATCTCTGTTGGAAAGGCAGTCTTATGCTGATTTTTAGGGTTCCGTACCTCGAAAGGAAAAAACGGAACCCTTATAGGATCACTTTGTTGTCCGTCTGTCTGTCTGTCTGTCTGTCTGTCAAGACCATCTTTCTCAGGAACGCGTGGAGGTATCAGGTTGAAATTTATATAAAATACTCAAGTCTATTGTCCCTTGGAGTTGTAAAAAAATCAAACTTAAAAGTCAACGCAATCAAAAGATACAGTCGTTTATGCTGCAAATTTTAGAGTTTTTCGGCACTCGCAAAACCTACGGGGTACTTCCCGTGAACTCAGAAACTTGAAATTTGGCACGAAGCAACGTCATATAGCATAGACAATGAAACAATTACAAAAAGTAGAAATTTTTAGTAAAATCATACAAAAAAATATTTTTTTTAATTTTACACTTACTACCTTTTAACTTGTTAACGCGTGGAGGTATTAAATTGAAATTCATGTCAAATACACCTATAGGACCTTTCAGATGTAGCAAAACTAAACTTTTATGCCAATGCAATCAAAAGAAATAGCAATTTAAGTCGCATATTTTGAAACTGAGTACTCGCAAGAAACTCAAAACCTAAAGGGTACTTCCCGTAAACTCAGAAACTTGAAACTTGGCACGAAGAAACTTCATATAGCACAGACAAAGGAAAAATTACGAAAAGTAGAAATTTTTAGTAAAATCAACAATTTTTTATTTATTTTAAACTTACTACCTTTTTCCTCGTAAACGCGTAGAGGTGTTAAATTGAAATTAGTAATAAACATACTACAACTTTTGCTTGTTATAGGTTTGTACGGAACCCTCGGTGCGCGAGTCCGACTCGCACTTGGCCGATTTTTTTTTAACCAATGTGGTATCATTAGGTACCTATCTTTTAATGGTCTGGTCATAAAAAATAGTCAAAAATAAACATATAAGGACGATTTTTTCGAAGATTATAAAGGAACACTATGTGAAAATTTATATATATATATATATACAGTATGTAAACTTACCAGTAACATCTATTCAAACCCAGGTTTGTTTAGGCGACAAATAAGGTCGTGGCATGTAAATTATTTAACTACAGACACTTTTTATAACTCATGGAAAAAAAATCAAAACTAAAATAATATTAAATCATACTTCTATAAAATCCTGTATTATTTGTTTACAATTTTATCTTTTGTCAAATACGAGTATTTGTCAAGTCAAGGTCAACTTCAACACATGACATTTCACTTGAAATAAAGCTGTGAACATTTTATCATTTAAATACGACGTAGCACAGCGTCCGTTTTTTCTATATGCCCTATTCGCGTAGTCTACTCACCGTAAGAAATCATCTTGGTTTAAAGCATGTACCTTAACCACAAACAATGGGTACTGTTGGTTCCGTTTTAAAATTGTATGGACAGCTGTATGACTAATATCATACAACCTCCCTGCTTTCCTAACGCTTGAGCCAGGCTTTTCTGCAAAATGGTTTAAGATCCGTTCTTCAGTTCTGACGTCAATACGAGGACGTCGCCCACCAGTACTTACTGCTACGTCTATCATTATCTCGCAGTCTTGTAATCGCCTTTATAATTACACGCGAGTCAGTCGGCTGTCTCCTTTGCCGAAGAGTTGCCGCACCATTATTCCTGCATTCCCCGTAGATGATAATCATATCCACTATCTCGTCAGCACTAAAATTCAATGGCATTACGGATAATTTTATTTATTGTTTGAATGAGATACGTTGACATTGAAAATTAACTTGTCATTTGATTAATGACTAATTATGAAAAATAATAATTTGACAATGAAGTGTCACCGAGGAAAGTAAAATGAAGTGGATGGTATTGTTTACGTTTACGTGATAAATTTAACATGATTTGGCTACAACTTTCATTTATCAACTTGAAAAAAGCCCTAAAACGGTTATTAAAGAAGTCTTCAAAATGAATGCATGGAAATTGTGAATGTTCTAGTTAACAATGGGGTTGCATTTATCTGGCACTCACAACGTAAACATAATCACAGGATGATACTTATATGATTTACCGACTTGGAAAAAGGTAAGATTTTATAATTTCAAAATAACAATTACATTAAAAATAATCTACTAATACTAACAGAAAGCATGGTACATAGTATTATACTTGATGTGCAGATCAACTGGTTTAAATAAATGATTCTGGTAGGTTTACATACGGTATATAGATTATAATTTAACTATGTGAAAAAAAACCGACCAAGTGCGAGTCGGACTCGCGCACCGAGGGTTCCGTACAAACCTGTAGGTATATAAGTAAAATTTCACCCATTGCGTTGACATAGAAGTTTGATTTTGTTACAGCTGAAAGGTATTATAGACCTGAGTATTTGATATGAATTTCAATTTAATACCTCTACGCGTTTACGAGGAAAAAGGTAGTAAGTTTAAAATTAAAAAAAATATTTTTTGCATGATTTTACTAAAAATGTCTACTTTTTAGGGTTCTGTCTGTCTGTCTGTCCGTCCGTATGTCACAGCCATTTTACTCGGAAACTATACGACGTATCTGAAGAAAATTTACACATAAAGTGTATTTTGTATGTTTGTATGCCGCTACTTAGTTATGGAGTTAAATTTGAAAAAAAATATATATTTTTAGGGGGGCGCTCCATAGATGTAATAAAGATGGTCAAAGAAACCTCAATGTTATTTTTAAAGACCTATCGATTGATGTGTCACGTTGATATTTGGTTTAAAAAACATTTTTTGAAAGGCTATAGCCGGGTAAGGTAACAACAAATGCCCCAGGCGTTATTAGCCAATGTATTTATCCTATGTATTGGTCATAATACTAGTTATTAATCTGCCAAGTTTGATGTCATAATTGTTGACAGTTTTCGAGAAACGTCAGTTCAAAGTTTTTTTTATTTTTCAAAATATTTAAAAAACTACTGGTCCGTTTTTTTTGTAATTCACGTATGTTGTTAAAAACTTAAAGATGAATAATTTTCTAAAAAACCAGATGTCTCTAGGTCAACATTAACTTGGTGTTTTTTAATATCAAATATTTCAAACATTTTTTTTTGACACTTGTGACTTAGCGACACCTACAGTTATTTTAACACTGATGTGACATCTCTTTCCGTGCTTATATATATTTATTTCAAATG